>CM076715.1:5000-5005000 GCA_038501285.1 Penstemon eatonii | reverse complement strand
AATTAAACGGAGTCCTGCAATTTTCACAATAGCGATTTGATTTGTAATGGACCAAAAACATCACACCGCATGCAATACATAACTCGGATTTCTAGAGACAAAAAAATAGTGCTATTAATTAACTTGGTTGAGTCAAGTTTTAAATGACTTAAACTCAAATTCCTTCCGGCTTTAAAATTCTAGGGTCAAACTCAAATACATTGTGCGTCACGACTACGGACTCAAACTTGGTTCGTGTAATATTTTGGACTTTGAATTTATATCAAACTTAATCACTAGCAAATTTTATATGACAAGTAAAAAAAATTAGATAGAGTTTGTAAATTCTCAAAACTCCTAATCTATTTGACCATTTGTTTGAACTTCTTTTATCCTCCATTTTTTTTTTTAATTCCCCCCCATTTGACATGTTGATGTGTTAGTTATGATTGATATATGTGTGGATACTGAGTTTATTTGTAAGTTTTCTCGTTACAATATACTTCAGTATTTAGTACAATATAATTTTAACATCAATATTTAAATATAAGTATTTATTCGGGTTTTGTTGGGACGGCCCTATCTCAATTCATAAATTAGTCAAATTTAATATCATGGTTTAAGCGGACTTATAATTACTCGGACCCGAGTCAAATTTAATGGAACCGAGCCACAGGCCATGCGGTGGACCAGATTAAATTGATAGTCCTACCACCCAAATAAAAAAGAAAAAGAAAAAATGACACAGCATACATAGCTCACAAACAGTCTCTTACCAGTTACCAAAACCCCCAAATTCTCCCTCCCAGTTCTTTCACTAAACCCCTACCTCCCCCCCCAACCACCACTCACCACCGTCACTCTTTTCCATCCCAGCGAATCCACATTCGTCTGTTTACTTTCTTAGAGTTCACAAACTAGGGTTCCGCCTCCGGAAATGGAGAGTTCCAATGATTGGCGCATGGCGGGGATGGAGGTGCCGCTACTCAGCACCGACTCCATTGACTGGATTCAACTCTCCGTCCCCTCAAATTATACTCCCAACACCTCGCTCGACCATCCACTTGCCAAAGACTTCTCCTCTTCTTGCGCCGTTGGAAACCCCCCCTCCTATTACATATGGTATATAAAACCCTCATTCATATATATTGTGTGTTTTTGAATTCAAGTGTTTTTTTTTTGGTGGACTTCTTATCTTAAACTGAACTGTGTTTACTTGTGTAATTTCGAGTTGCAAATTTATATAAGTTGAAAGGGAGGACGTGCACACATTTATTTTTGTGCCCAAGTTTTTAAATGGTGAAGTCCTGCTGTAATTCAATTTGTGCTGTTAAGTGTTTGATAAGCTATATAGCGAAGTAAAGACATTGAGTTATATGGTGCTTGTTCTAGGTTTTGAGTGGATAAAAATTATTAATCAGTAGTGTTTGAGCATGTGTGATGTGTTGCTTGGATTGATATGTGTTAACTGTTAAGAGAGCTAAATACAGCATTGCTTAATCCATGCTACCCTAATGCTATCCAGGGGATTAACAATGGAGGACAAAAAGGAGAAAAAAGAACAGGATAGAACTTCCCTTGAAAATTATGGAATTTCATCAAATGTAGGTGGTCTGCCACGAAATTCTTTTGTGCTCCTTTTTGATTTACAAATAGTTAGCAAGAATATATAAAGTAAGGGCTTTTTCTGTGTGAACCTGCTATAGGTATGTGCTTGTAGACTTGTACAATCAGCACAAAGTAAGCCAAGTTCTAGTGCCTAAAAGCTTTATAATTGGTCTCATGGGTTTTCTAGCAATCACCTTAAATTTTGATAGGCTTCCACCTACTAAATGTATGAGAACTTGGGGGTTTGCATTCTTCTGTAATGAAACTTGTTGGATGGGTTCAGTCTTACATGTCAGATTTTACATTACAGCTGGTTTCTTTCTCTGACACTAACAATCACTCTAAGTCACAACAAGTGTATACTTTGTGGCCGAAACAAGCACCAAGGAATTGAAAGTAGATTTCCTAAAAGCTTAAGCAAAATGTTGCTCTCCTTTAGCAATTAATTATAATGCCGTAAGCTTTGCTATTACTCTTGATGCAAGACAAGTTAGGGTTTTCCAAATAATATTGGAACCTGAATCTTATGGTTAGGAAGCTGAGAGATAAGATTAACTTGCTTTATCTTCTTGAATAGATCAGTGGGTTATGAATATTACGTGAAAAACCATGAGACATCATACTATAGAAGCATGTTACTACTGTATTTTTAGTATAAAGTACATGGATGATGTCTATCCAAAATTCCTTGTTTCTTAACTTAAAATTAAATTGACTTTATAAAGAGGAAAATTATTGAAGTTGCTGCCGACTTGTGAGTAGACTGGAGCAGACACTAATGATTTGCTGTGAAATTATAAACTGGGTTACAATCTGAATTTTTCAGAGTTCTACTCCTAAATCAGCTGGAGATTGCTACACTTTGTGATAGATTTTTTGCGTTGTTGGTGTATTAAAGAACATAATTTAGAGAATTCTTAAAACATGATTGCCTTTTCCTTTTGTGAACTGATCTCGCGGACCAGTATGAAAAATGAAGACTAGCCTTCTTAATTTGTTGATTTTGGCCCAAGGCTTTAAGGACCTAGTCATATTGTACTAATGTGTGTTGTGCTCGTGCATTTTATAGAAGTGGTGACCTATTCTAATAGAAACTACGTTTTCCTTGATTTTGTCTAATTGCCAGAGCATTTTTCCAATTCTATCTGAAAATTGAAATAAAAGGCATTTTACTTGATTGGTTTTCTACTTTTTTTCATTCCCTTCGTAGTAAGCCGTGAGAGGCCAAAGCTCCGAGCTATTTGTTTCAGACCTTTTCTCTAAACTATAAAAACCAGATCATTTATCCTGCAGGATATTGCACAGATTTTCTACTTAGTCTTATCCTCTTGTTATCTTTTGGATACTTATCGATGTTCTTGTTCTTTTATTTGCATCTGTTTTTTTATCCGAGTTTCTGGGGCATCACTTGAGTGCTTTATGGCCCAAAACAGCATCATTTATATCTTTGACTCTTAAAAGAAGTATATTTTCATATTCTTCTTATACTTATACATTACTTAAGGATGACATCTAATGACTTTTTGCTGCAGGAAAACTTTCCAGAGTCAGTCAAATATGCTGGAGATTCTTGAGCTATGTGGTCATAGAGAGATATCAGGGGTTGGACTAAGGCTCATATTTCCTGATGCGCTTTTTCCATTTGCTTTCATCTGCAAAGACGATGTATGGTTTTTTTTTTCTCAATGGTTTCACCTTGAATGCTTATATCTGTGCCGTGTTCATTTAAATGGCGAAGGTCTAAGTGTTCAGATAATTTCTCATGCATCTAATGTTTTTTTCTGCATGCAGAGCAAGTTTGCTTCCGGAAATCATATTGTGCTATATGCTTTGACAATGTCAGGGGTTGCTTATCTCATAAGATTGAGAAAAAAATTTGAATATGCGACTTCTTCCCTTGTCCCAGCTGATGAGATTCTTGAGTATAACACTCAAATTGATCCCCATCATAGACCAATAACATCAGCTTTTGCAACAAAAGGATATCTTGTAATAGGAAGGAGTGATGGATCTATTGGTTGTTTCCAACTCGGCAAACTTGACCCTAGTGCTCCAGGTTTATAATAGGGTTGTCTTTCAGTTTATGGTTATAATAAATCCGTGTTATATTTCCTCATATTGAAATTGACATCTTCTTGGTCATATGACTCATCCGCAACAAGTGTCTGATGATATCTTTCTTATATATAAGCATGAAAGGGTATGCTGCTGTGGTATAACCAATTTTTCCGAAGTGATACTTATAGTTGCTAGGCGTTCTCATCCAGAGTTCTATATACATTCTGGACCTTTCAACTTATACATGCGTTTTCATTATATATCCTAATCCTATTCCTGTGTGATATCAGGCTTTGTGTCTGAATTGCGAGATGATGCTGGCTTTGGTCTGTTATGGGGCTTATTGTCAAGGTATCTATTTTCATTTCTGATATACAATGTGAATTTTGACTTGATTGTTACAAGACAAATGACTATTTATATGGCTTGATAGATAAGCTTGATTAGTTGGTTAGAGTTTAATGTTCATGATATATGATCTAGTATTTCTTCTCGCCACGGCCTCATAAATGAAAGGACCTTTTCATAGTCTACATTGTCAAATGACCATCTTACTAATGATGAAGAAACCCTTCAAAAGTTTGTGGTTTCCCTTCAGATCTTAATCTCGTGAAGTTATTGTTGTTGTCCTCTTCCTTGTGCTGCTATCAAAGAAGTTGTTCAGATGCATTTTGTTGAGAATCTTTTTTTGGGAGATAATTTTATCATGTGTTTGATATCAGTTACATGGTTAAGAGTGCTTGGATAATTTGTCAAATCAACCGGTAACAAATTCTTGGAGATAATTATGGATTTTTCTTTCACTTCCATCGTTCATCTTTCTCTTCTCTTCATTCCCCACAGGCCATCGTTCATCTTTCTCTTTTCTTCACTCCTCCTGCCCAATCCCAGCCTCTGCTCTCTGTTCTCCACTACCTTATTTATTAGCAGCAGCGATCTCCACCTTGTTCAGCAGCAATCCTGCTCTTCACCATCTTGCACTGCAGACCATCGTTCAAGGGTCTCAATCTATCCTTCTCCTCAAACCAGACTCTCCGCCACCGACTATTTTACTCAGCTAAATCTGGCCCGCTGTCTCACGATGAATATGATGGCGTTGGACCCGAACATCTCAAATCCTCTCACCTTTCAACCGGGGACAACCTGCGTACCGGTTGGACTATTTATCACTGACCGGTTTTTAATAAGGTTGGTGGAACCTAACACTAGGTAAATGGTCACTATTTTCTAATCGGGGCTAACGAGCCCAACTAAATGTATTAGAACAATTATCAGTTTCCAATAATGAGGGGAAGTTGGATTGTTTAGTTGGGAGGTAGTGAGGGTTGACGCATTTATAACAGGCGGTCCTTGATAAGCTTGGTGGAACTAACACTAGATAGGGGTTCAACTTACTAAATGGGGTTAATGAGCCAAACCAAGCAAGTTATTGATGTATCAAAATAAATATCAATTTCCAGCAGTGAAGAGGTTATAGAAGACAACGAATTTGCCATTATTCGAAGTGCTATAGATCAACTATTTATTTGGTTTCATGTGTTATTTGAGACCAGAAGCATATGTAAGTCTTACTCTATAATTGTACAAATAGATTGTATGACGTGGATACTAAGAATTTCGTAAACTGGTGTGCTTTTTTGCTGATGATATTGTTTTTATGGGTGAGGCTGAAAGAATAATCCATGTTGACTCTGTGCCTGAATTATATAGAGAATATCAATTTTGCTGAATTAGGATTAGTTCCATGGATTGTAATTACAGTAATCTTTCACGCAGATGCTTAGTAAGTTGGACCTCATGAAGAACTGGCAGTGAGCAGCTTTATTGGACATAAGAGATTTGAATTTGTAGTTCCGAGGGCTACAGCTAGCTGTATTAAATCATGAATCACGTCACTTATTTTCTTTGTAGAACTTAGGGAAGGAGAACACATTAGATTAAAAGTAAATTACAGATACAGATTAGGGAATATATGGCCTCTAAATGGATTAACTAAAAGATGGGGCATGATAGAGTAGAGTGAGAGAAGGATTATCCAGGTATCTTAACTCCAAGTATTTAAGGGTATGGGTATCTTCAGTTGATATGACTTTTGTGATTTGGTAGCTGTACCCTATCATTGGGTAAATATAAAATAAATGAGGAACTATATCAAGAGGATTTCTATACTTGGAAATTTAAAATTGATCCAATTTCCAAAGGAACCCATTGCTCTTCCAATTGGAAGTGATGAGTTGCTAATAAGTATTGGCTTTTTGTTTGTTTTTTCTGTATTTTATGCAATTCTTCATTTTATATTACTATATTTATACATTTACTTTCATTTAGGACTCCCACAGTAGCCGCTGTACAGGATCTAGTAATATCAGAGGTGCAACAGCGACAACTTCTTTTTGCCCTTCATTCTGATGGAGTCTTTCGAGTCTGGGACCTTGCCAGCCATAGTAAAATTTTCAGTCATGCAATGACGGTCCCAACATCAACAGGCAAGTATCTAATTTGATTTTGCTTCACTCATTATCATAGTAGAATTGATTGTGACAACTTGGATTTTGTTAATTTCTATAGAGGAGCCCTCGAATCAGGATTTTGTTAGTCAAAATTTTGTCGCTTCATCAGATGAATCTTCCAAACTAGTTACTTGTCTGGAAAATAACACAAAATGTCAGTTGTCTATAAGCTATTCTCTATTCAAGTAGGAAAACTAATGATTAGCGAGTTGTCCAATGTTAAATCAAAGAAACACTTTCCAATTGCTGATATTTGCTAATAATCATTTATCTTACTTCAGCAGTAAATTCTTAATAATACTGTAAGTAATATAATCATCGTTTAATTTCGGAAAAAAAATCCTTTTATAATGACCGCATGCCATTAGGGGTGAAAATTGAACCGAGTTGCTCGCCACTCAACTCGTGAAAAGCTCGTTCAAGTTTGTCCACTTCTCTACCGATCCGAGCTTGAACAAAGAGCTCGCCGGTGATATCGAGCCAAGTACAAACAACTCCATGTTCGGCTCGGTATGTTCATGAACCCCGAAAGGAATTTTTTTCTTGCCTTTTCTCATCCAAAATTCTCCTCTTCAGACATATGGTGGTCTTCAATGGAGGTTTCTGGGCTGATTTTTGTTTTAATTTGTAAAGGGAAGGGAGAGAAGGTGACAGAAGTTTTATTGGAATTTGGGAACTTACTTTTGCTTAAATTATTTATAAGGACAGAGTATGTATCTATGGTGTATGCCTCTATCTTCCTTTTGCAGACATTTAACAGCTGTACATAAATCTATGCTTGCCTAACTCAAAAGATTAAATTTGACAGCTACACTTGTTCCGAGCCGAGCCGAGTAATTAACGGCTGCAACATTTATGCCACGAGTCGAGTTCAAACGTTGAATATATAAATGGCTTCGAGCTCGAGCCGAGCCTAAACAAAGCCTTGTTTGGTTTGATTGGGCACAATTTCAGCCCTACATGCCATGGCAGTGTGATAGTAATACTTTAAAAGTAATTCATAACTGTTTTATTGATGACATATAAAGTATATATGATAACAATGTCACATACAAAGTGTCTTATTGCTCTTATCTTTTATATCAATATAAAAGAAACAAGTAAAATGGGAAGACTTCGAACGATCAACAAAAAAAAGTTGAAAGTAGTGAATAAACAAAATACAGGATAAAATATCAAGCTAGATACAATGATCAAAATCAAACTAATAGTTAAATACCAAGAATACAGTAGTAGTTACCTAGATGTCCAATGAGAAATGAACAAGCATAGCAGATGGAAACTTTTGTACTTGGTGAGGACGTGAGTTTTAGCTTTGGTGATAATTTTCGTTAAGCTTGCATGGAAATCGTGCCCTTCCCTTTTTGCATGTTGAAAATTAAAATTGCTGGACACCAGTAGTATGTCTTGTTCATAGGTTCTCACATAGGGTATCTACTGTTTATCTGTTTTGTGTTACTTGTCGTAATTTGTTTTGAATCATTTAGTCTTGAAAAGCTTCTAATAATTTTGGTTTCATGATTGTCCTCATATTTTTTCATTTTGTCAACCTATCCACCTTGCACGAGTGGAAGCTCAGTAACAAGTTCCATAAATGATCAAATAAATACTATGTGGGGGAAGGCCATTTTTTGAAGTGGGACTGTTGGTTTTTCATTGATAACATGAGTTGGCGTTATGAGTATGATATGTTAGCATATTACTTTCAGGTGCTTTTGTAAGGCTTTGGGTGGGAGAAGCTAATAACGATACTGGCATGATTCCTTTGGCAATGCTACATAAACAGAATTTGGTAGGTGGCAACCACGGCAGTTTTCAGTTCCATATCAATATTTCTATTCATGTCAATCCTGGTCTATTTGTTTGTTTGAAGACTGAAATCCTCTAAGTTCTAACCCACAAAACACAAGGTATTCTTATATTTTCGGATCTGAGGCTTTTGAGCTTTTTTTCTATGCAAAAATAGTGATAAAGCCGGGCCATATAGTATCATCATATTGCCCATTTACAAGGCACCGAATCTGAAAATGTATTGTCCCATACACATGTTATTTGCACCAAATGCGTGAAAGTATGGGTGGTTCATTGTTTATTTTAACTGGCATAAAGAAGTACCAAGTCGTGCCCTTCTCTTGTAATTACACGATCTAGTTGTTTTCTTAAAATGTTGTTGTTCTTTCCAATCTTGAACTTAAGTTTTTGGGATTGCATATTTAGGGCACATACCAATTCTCGGAAGCCAACTAATATAATTTGGGGACCTATCTGATAGATTTTTTACCATGCTTTTCTGGCCTTCTATCTCAACTTATGTTACAATGTGGAAGAATGATGTTATGTATGTCGAATCACTGGTAAAAGGTATCTGATGCAGCACTAAGTTATCTAGGTAGTTTATGTTTAGTAACGTGTGTTGCATGTTTTAAAAATATATGTTAACTCATTCTTTCTGTTGTTTCTGATTTGATAGGATTAAACTTAGTGGGCGCATCAATAATTGCAACATTAGTAGGACACATTGTAATAATATAATATGGCTAGATGAGATTTTTAAAATAGTTTTTAACTGCTTGTGTAACACTTTTTCTGTTGTTCATGCTTGATAAATCTCGATATTGATAATTACTATTCCTTATTGGTAATTTGTGCAGGATGTTAACGTGGAAACAATTTACATATATATCCTTCGCAGTAATGCCGGAGACAGAATACCATTGTCGCTGGAGCCTTCATTCAAAAAAATCTCTTTGAGCGAGGTAATTAAGTTGTTACCTTCTTATTTTCTCATCATTTGGAATTGACCAATTTCTACGTGTTGCGTAATATACTCACATCATAAATCTTCTTAGGCTGGACCTATTGATGTTAGACTTACATCAAACAAAGTTTGGATACTCAAAGAAGAAGGACTCATGATGCAGGACTTGTTATATAATGACATGAGAGAGTAAGTTACTTTATTATTGTGCCTTATTGGTTGCTGTCCATTTATTTGTTACTTCAGTTGACATACAGAGATGTCTCCTGGTGAAATTTTTTCTTCTATTTTACCACATATTGGAGATGATTTGTTCTTTTTATTATGTTGAGATCTTATTAATGTCTGGTGAACTTTTTTTATGCTTGTTTGGCCTTGTTTATTTAAATAATTAGCTTTAGTCTTCGATAGTTTGAGCCATAGTTATTGAAAGCGATGAAGGTGCTTGCTTAAGCTCTGGGTGGCACAAGGCAAGGACACTGCCGTTGCAGATAAGCGAGTGCCTTCGCACTTGCAGCGCTTGGCGAGCGATGCATTGCACCGCTTTTTCAGGGTTAAAGGAAACGGGCTTTTCTATGCCCTAATTTAATTTTTTTCTGTTATTTTGAGAATTGTGTCCTAATTCCAAATTAAGAGGCAGGAGCTATTTTTGGTATAACATTTTTATGTTCACTGTTTAATTTTATATAATGCATATTTTTTTATATATTATTTATTAAAATACATAAATATTTTTATTTAATTTAACTGAATATTATTTACTTAAATATATTGATGTATACATTTTATTTAATTACATATTATTTACTAAATAGTTTAATACAATAATCTACGCATTTTATGTAACTATATATTATTTCTGAAAGATCTATATATGAGCGCTTTACGTTCATAAAGCTAACGCTTTGCACGGTGCTTTGCTTCATAGCCCTGGGAAGCCTTGTCGCTTCACGTCATTATTCGCTAATCACTACTTATAACTATGGTTTGAGTGCAGTCTCTACCGTTTCTTAGAGTTTGATCTTTTTCCAATCCTACTTGTCTGGAAGAGTTGATTCAACTTTTATATTTTTTAATAATTAATATTAAGTTTGACTAACACTTATTTTTCTGTGTTAGGGGCTCAGCACATTACTATGCTTTGCAGGAAACATTTGTCGCGGACCTGCTATTTCTAACTCCCGAGCATTATGCAGATGATCTTCTTTGGCTTGCCTATTCAGCATTCTCATCTTCCAAGGTGGTATTAACAGCTTCGTCGATCTGTTTCTGTTATTTGCAGCTCATTGCTTTGATCTCGTTTCTGTTATTTGTAGCTCATTGCTTTGATCTCTGTCAGTAATTATATCTTGTATGCGATCAACTTGTTAGAGCAATTTAAAAAGAGTTGAAGTTTATGCTGGTGAACTTGTGTATTGGTGAAAACAATGTGCTCAAAGTTAGTTCTTTCAAGCTCTACTACCTAGTCATGTTCTTAATGTTTTTCTATACATTGTCTCCATTTGAATTTAATCTTCTCGTGCCACTGCAAAAGTCTATTTGAACTTAATGGTGTGCAATAGTTTGCTAATGTTTTTACGGATTTTCTATGCATAATCAAATATTAGTGTCGTGATATGTGGTCCAACTAAAATGCAGTTTTGAGGCTTTAGGTGTGTGCATGTGTTAAGGGTTGTGGTATCATAGGTAGCTAGATCTGATTAACAATTATGGATGGATAAGAACTAAGAAGTAATCTGTGTGAACTACTTTTGCTTATATTAGGTTCTAGGTGTTATGTGAGTGCTAGGTCAAAAGGAGTGATACATTTTGGATTTTATGTAGTAGAACACTCTGAAATTTATGTCGGTCCTTGTAGTTTCTGATTTTATTTGTGATTCTAGAAGAGTAGAATCTGATTGTCGTTGAACTTCAAGAAATGAATTTTATTACACTAAAAGCTATATCCTTGTGACATACACTTCTTTCTTGTCTCTTGAAGTTGTGGTCTGCATATGTACTCACCTGGTCGTACTTATCTGGTAAATCATAGCATTTATCTCATGCCAATTATACTTGTCTGTCAATTGCATCACTTTGGGAGCTCATCAGATCACATTAGACCAGATTATAGAATTCATTTTGGAATATCTTTTCTGCCATAATGTGTCATTTGGAAGTTTGACGAGAAATTTAATTCTTTCCAATTTTTTTTACTGGCATATTTCCAATATTGTAGAATATTTGCATTAGTCTCATGCAGCTCGGGTCAAAGACAGTAATTGGTTCTTTCCTCTTCTTATATTTATTAGTTTTGACCTCTCATATATCATACCAGAGACGAAATAGCAGGCTTCACCTTATATATATTTTATTTTGCGATAAAACAGGTAAGTGTAATGATAAGAAAGAGTTAAAATTCATGGGCGATCACATGCAACAGTATGATACTGGAGTTTGAACTTTTAGGCAGATTATAGAACTGATGAAAGTTAATAATGTAGGATGTATTTTTGCCAACCAAAAGAACAAGAATGCATGTGTGAGAAATGGATAGGAAAACGAAACAACCAATTCGCTGAAAGAATATTCTTTAGGTGCCAGCACGAGCAAGACAGTGAACCGGTCTTGCTCAGTGCTGTACCTACTTCTAACATTTTGTTAAAGTGTCCAAATTGCAAAAAGAGCAAGTTCAAAGATCACTAAGAAGTGCACAAAACCTTCTTCTTCAAATGCACTTCCCTTCTAAAACATAAGAAACATTCAAAATCTTTGTCAACTTTATGGAGGACAAAGTTGTGTCAGCTTGATGATGCTAACTTTGCTTCATATTTCTTAAAATTATCTCTTTGTAAATTACATTTCCGCTTTTCTTTCTTGATAGGAATCTTGTAGTCTCTTATTATATGAAATGCTGCTTGACTTCTCATACTTTTGCCTAGTTGTCATGTTTTGTTCTATTATCAAGAGTTCCATAGAAGAAGTTAGATTTTCAGCATGTCATACAAGATCTCATAGTTAATTCCCTAGTTTTGGTGTAGGTCAACCGGAAGAAGAGGTCTTTAGGTGAGAGTATATTCATTTAAGAGGTTGGCAACAATAAACATTACTTAGCGTAAGGAAATTTTGCTGCAGATAATTTGTCCATTGTTTTAATTTAGTTTACATATGGCTGTGAGTGCTGGAGACTGGAGAGAATTATAATGTGAGCTTGTACAGTTTTTGAATTTCTTTACCTTTCTCACTGATTGATTATGTGGATGTGACACTATTCTTCGGTCTTCTGTTATTTGAACTGGAATGTAGTTCTGTTTATTAATATTTAATATCTGCTGTTTCATCTTGAAGCTCTTTACGCTCTCTTATTCCATGGTAACTAGTTTTACTAGAGTATATGACTGGTTATGAGGAGAAAAATTAAGTATCTGAAAATGGATCAAACAGGCATGCCAAAAGAATTATATAGCAGAGTTCATCATTTGTTGAGATGGCATACTATATTACTGAAACCAATTAGAATCTTGGATGCTGGGAGTTTAGTTCAATAATGAATTTTGTGCAGGTTATTCTTCATGCAAGTATAAGCATGTTAAAAAATATTTCTTGTTGTGCAGGAGGAAATTGCTCCATTTGTATCTTCTGTTTATTTACATAGATTGCTTTCTCCGGGGGTTCATTCTAATGCTGTTCTGAGGCAAACATTAGGAGATTATAACAAGCACTTCACTTATTCAGAGTTTGGTTCCTTCACTGTCGATGGACTGAAAAATGAAATTTTATCACTTTTTGAGCATCAGGTATTTTTCTTGATTCCGTTCTACAATTTAAATAGCACTGTTGAGGAGAACAAATACATGTTTATGTTTCTGTTGAAGTACTTTCACATCCCCTACATACACATGCATCTCGTCCTTCATATTTTCGGACACTTGAAAAATATGGACACTCATCTTAATTTTTTCAACTACGATGAAAACCTGTCAAAAAAATTGATCCTTTGTTAAATTTAAAGGATCCTTCAAAAACTGTTTCGCTTTAGTAGGAATGAACTTAAACAAGAGACTAAATTCATAGGCCATCAATCAATAAAATATAAGTGCTGTAATTCTTGGGGTCAAACTGTAACTACATATGCGAGTTGTGGCTTATTTATTCTTTCACTATCAGACCTTTTTTGTTACTTTTGTTGCTGCTGTTCTTGATTTTATCTCCTTGGGGTTCAAGACATTTGGGAGTTTATAAAATTATATCATTTTGTAGGGCGATTATGGAAGTCCAGTCACCATTCTTCAATGGTGGAAATTTTTTTGCACCCGTTATGTGAATAATTGGAGGAAAATAAATGCAGCATGTGGTCTGCTTATAGATACGTTCACCGGTGCTATTGGTTTAGTCAGGAAGAGCACAATCTCTCTCTGCCGTGGTTTAGAGGAAGTAGAGCATATTGTCTATGGTATGCCAGACTTTGTTTCTATTATCATCATTAGCATAAGTATATCTACTTGAAAGTCTTAATTGATTCTCTGTGTTTGTTTCTAATGCACGGATTTCTGGATTCTTCCAGGTTTTTATGAGGAACAGAACAAAATAGATCTTGCTTCTGGTAATGAGCTTGATCAGAAGATTCTTTTTGAGCTCCTACAATGTGTTCGAAAAGTGAGCCAGCAGTTGGGCAAAGCTTCATCAGCTATTTTCTATGAATCACTTCTTAGAACACCTAATATATCAACTGAAGAGATTGTTCATCGCTTTGTAAAGATTCTAGAAACTGGATATAGTTCTTCAATCGCATCTATGCAAATATCAGAACTGGGAGCTGATACTGCTTGGGAGAAAGAATTATCGAATCACAGAAATCTTAGAAAATTTTCAGCAGATATATTCTTGTCTCTTCAAGCTATCTGTAATAAAGCCAACTCATGGGACAAGGTTTTGGATGTTGTTGAGGGCTACTTAAAGTTTCTAGTGCCTCACAAAGTCGTAACCAATTTTAACTCTGAAGCAATCTTCCATATTAATGGTGCTGCAATAGTGCATACTACTTCTCAAATTGCCAAAGTGATGTTTGAATCTTCATTGGATGTTCTTATGCTGCTAAGCTATATGACTAGCATCAGTGGCCAGGTCAGTTCACATCAATTCTTTATTCTGTCAATGCGTTTGGAACCTATTTGATATGTAATTTATGCATTTTTGGCACCAGAGTTGGCCCAGCATGATAGCTTTAGTTTTTCCAGTAATTTTACTGTCCACAACATTGTGTCAAATGTGTGATACACCCGTTGCAACAAAGCTGTATAAACCGTTAAAAAATGTATGGAACACTTAATAAGCTCAAATTCCAGTTATAATTGGATTCTCCAAGACCACATCTCTTTATGAGAAATTCTCAATTAAATATGGTAAATGAAATACCAACCGGACTAAGAGGAGCATATAATTTACCTTCTGGATCAGCTCATCTACTTAATGTTCATAGTTATCAATATCTTACGTCATATCGCTCAAGTTTCTGTATCATACTCAATACGATACGTATCTTATGAATTGTACACGATACGTTACATATTTTATGATACATACCAGATTCATACGGTACAATTTATGACCAGGTCACACCTCAGCACACTCCATCTTTTTAAAGAAAAAGACACGGTTCTACGGAAAATCTCAACAGAAACCGTCAAGTCACAAGCAAACCCTAACCTTCATTCACTTGATTTTCTTCAATTTCTTCTCAAAATTCCAAAATTTTAAAACCTAGTAACCTAAACTCGAGTTTTTCACATGTTTGTAATATTTTTATATGTTGAAAATATATTTTATGTTATATCTATTAATTGCTTATGTATCTTACGATTCACAATACGATACTAGAGGAAACCGGTACGCGGTTCAATACCTATACCTGTTACTAATGCTTACTAAATAATTTTTTTTGGAAGGTGATGCTTAATAAATAGTTATAGTGAGTGTATGATATATCTTGTTGCTTTCCATTCCATTTTTTTTCTTCAATATATATGTGCACTCAGAGTGTTGTAGAGTGTTGTTTGTTTTCTAATTTTTTTTATTCTTATTGTGTAAAATTCTTGGAGAGAGACTATCAAGTATTATAGACTTATAGTTGATTCAAGTTAATAATCGCTCCACGGCGTGCACATTTATTAGTACAACTACGAAGCTAAATCTGAAATCCGTTATATAACTTGTGCATAAAAATAAAAATTTTCATGTATAACAAGTTCATCTGAAGTATATCAAAATAGGCAGGGACAATTATTTGATTTGTCGAAAGGGTTTCTTTCGAAGAGAAGTTATCGATTGCGGCACAAGTTCTCTGAAAATATAAGATCAAAAGTGAATTCTTCCCTTAATTCTTAGGCAAAGGAGTTCTGACATAAAGACAGTTGCGTGTTTTTACATCTTTTCAGGGAGCGAGACTTTAATAATATGTGATCCCCTTTAAATATGGTACATAGTTCTAGAGAGTCATTACATGCGATTGATAATGCAATGTTTCTGAAACTTAGTCCTTTTTAGTTAACTTGCTATGTCATCCTTGTTTCTGAAATTCAACACATATATAGTCCTATAGGAAATTTTATTTCATGAACGCTAAATCTTCATAAAATTTTATAATAATTCCTGCAATTGTGCTGTCCTCAATTTCTTCCTTAAGATCTTAATTATGTCAACCTCTGGGTATCTGAACTGTTCGCCCTCTGTTATACACTGTTTGTGTGTGTGAGTGTGTCTTTAGATTTTGTTTTGAGCTTTTTCTGTGAGAAGTTTTAGAATACGACTTGCAGTTTCTTTTTGTGCAAAAAAAAGGACTTATTTCTTTCTCTTTTGCAGATTTATTTGTCTTATGATGATATATCAAGAGTTAAACTCGGGTTAATTCCTATGATTCAAGAAATAGTTACAGAGTGGCATATTATCCATTTTTTGGGGACCACTCCATCTGAATCTCCTTCAATTGAAGATTTTAGTTCTCAGCTTTCATCCTTACAAATTGGTAGGACCAGATCTATCTTAAGTTCTATTTTTAAGGCTCTTTTGTATGCACTTTTTACTATCCTAAACATGTGCTTATTTATTAATTTGTCTCGGAGGGTGTTAGGTATAATTGGTAGACTTTTTGAGTCTTAGTGTAATAAAAAGATTGCTAATTGTTATAGTTATGGTTTATGGATCATTGGGTAGCTATGCAACTTGAGTTTCTTTAATTGTTTCTGCATTTACTGATCTAGATAGATAGACTTATTCCCAGTTTAATCCTTATCAGATAGCAATGCCGATAAAAGATTGTGGAACGGAAGGCTTGGGAAATGTGAATTTCCTTTGGCCTTTATCCTATTATGGGGTATGCGAAGTCCCTCGGGAGTTCTGGGAAATCTCTCTTTCGATCGACTGCCTAGTCCCAGCAGCTTAATTAGTTTGAGTCAGGGGTTTACTAGCTGGATAATTTGGGGTACCACTGGCGAAGAATCTTCTATATTCTTCGTCCATTCAATTGGTCTTGCGTTAATCTTACTTCGACATGGCCAGTACAAGGCTGCCGAGGTTTGTTACTTTTGTTTTCTTCTACAGTTACACAACTCATATCTAAATGTTCAATTTGAAGAAAGTAATTCTAAAACAAGTCTTGTTTCATCTAGTATTTGCTTACTTTAGTGGATGCATATTCACACGAAGAGAAGGTTTTTGAAAGCCTTCAGGCTGTTGATGGCAAATTGTCCACTCTCTTCCACCTTCTTGGATGTTGTCTTGTTGCTCAGACACAACATGGTTTGCATGGACCACTTAAAGACAGGAAAGTTGGTGAGGCAGTTCGCTTTTTTTTCAGGTTCGTAAAGATCTTTATGTGGTTTGATAATAATGAAGTGGTTGAAAACTTGAAAATTGTTAGACCCAGTAAGTTAAATGTTTTTCCACATTAACAAATCAAGCTTATTAGGGTGGTAATTCTGTATGGCATCATAGATTTGCCAAGTGAGGTCCTTGTTCAAGTCTCACTGCCACCCATTTATGAAAAGTAATTTAACGTGCTAAGCTGCAGTAAAGAATATTGCCAGCACATAGTAAATTTAGAGACATATGAGTTAAATACTAAACGCCTTTCCCCTTTACCAGCTTAAGCTTTTAGAAAAAGCATTCACTTAATAAAAATTATTGAACCAGGTTGTAGATGTAACTCTGTATTTTTTTTCTATGTACGTGATTGCCTTTTATGGACTTGTTCGTTATATTTATCTTGTTGTCCTTGCCCTTCTCCGGGCCTCTTTTGCTTGCAATTTTTGGAAGTTTGTATTTTACCTGGTTATAGAAATAAATTAGCATGCGACTGGATAACTAAGTAATTTAAATATTCAATCATTTTTGTCTATTCATTCAACTTGTGGTTTTGGTTAGGATGGACCCCTGTCAAAACCTTCTTTGAGGTTTTGAATTTGAACTACCAACTGAGTCACTATATAAACAAACATTAATGGTAAGTTAATTCTTTCCTATAATATTTATCTCCAGAGCTGCATCAGTGGAAGGATCTTCCAAATCTTTGCAAAGTTTACCCCGTGAAGCAGGATGGCTGCGAATTGATTTCAGTTACGTTGAACATTGATCACAATTTATTTCACTTTTGCATTTTAAAATGCATTGATACATGTTATTGCGTCTTCAATTCATTGAATACCTTATTTTTCTCCCAGGCGGTTTTCCTTCAACTGCAACATGGAAATTACAATATTATCAATGGGTGATGCAGTTATTTGAGCAATATAATATGAGTGAAGCTGCTTGTCAATTTGCATTGGCTGCACTCGAGCAAGTTGATGAAGCTTTTGGCACTATGCACAGCAGTTCCAAGGAATACTTTGGGGAATCAGTGACTTCTGTTAAGGGACGATTCTGGGCAAATATCTTTAAATTTGCTCTAGATCTTAATAATTACCATGATGCATATTGTGCGATAATCTCAAACCCTGACGAGGATAGCAAGCATATCTGTTTGAGGCGCTTCATTATAGTTCTTTATGAACGTGGTGCAATAAAGGTTTTGTGACTATTCTTACCTCTCCATATTAATTTGGTTGACCTTCGGATGATTTCCCTCTTTTCCATGTATTTAATATTTATTTTTTCTTTCAATGATTTCACATGGTGTGGTCATACAAGAAAGTATTAGAGAAAAGACAATTATTAAATTCTACTTCTTATCTTCCTAGACAAAGTTTAAAATTTTGTCATCATGCTATTGTTATCTTCAGTTTTTGCAGTGATTGTTTTAGTTTTCCTTTCTATACTGAAACTTCAATTGTATGGGAACTGAGTACGTGCTTGTGATTGTGAAAAACTTAGGGTTCTCTTAATTTCTTGTGGTAAGTTTCAAGTGACATTGCTTTGTGATGCTTCTTTTGTCTTTTCTTTACTTTCTATTTAGTTGGTAAAAACTGATTTTAGTTTAAGGGAGTATTCACTGAAGTACTTCTACATTGCAATTCTTTTCCAGAATAAGTTATATTTTTTTTAAATATTTTTTTGTGTGTTTCCATTCTCGACAGATGCTTTGTGATGGCCAGTTACCTTTGATTGGTTTAGTGGATAAGGTTGAACGAGAGCTTGTCTGGAAGGTTTGATATGATTTGCTAAATCATTAATTTGTTTGGTTTTATATTCTTTCTAAGGTAATTAAAGTTATCAACATATTTGCTCTTCAGGCAGAACGTTCCGATCTTTCAACCAAGCCAAACCCTTTCAAATTACTTTATGCATTTGAGATGCACAGACATAATTGGCGTAGAGCTGCAAGTTATATATACCTGCATTCTGTGCGGTTGAGAGCTGGAGCAGCAGTGAAGGATCACCAGATCAAGTCATTGACATTGCAAGAGAGGCTGAATGGGTTATCTGCAGCTATTAATGCTCTTCAACTCGTTCATCCTGCATATGCTTGGATTGATGCCCCAGCTGAAGACACTTCTATTGATAAAGAAAAATTTCCACGTAAAAAGCCTAGGATGATCATGCAAGAACAATGTAAGTTATCCTTACAATCAACTCTTGTCTCAAAATTATTACTTCACATCGATTATTCTGGTAAGGATCAGTTATTTCCTCCTCTCTACTGTTCACTCACAATTATGTTTTCTGTCCTTTTCTGATTCAGCTCCTAATGATGTTCTGCCTCAGAGGCTGCAGTCTTACTTAGATGTTGAGAAGCTTGAAAATGAGTATGTTTTAACATCAGCAGAATATTTGCTCTCTCTGGTGAATGTCAAGTGGACTTTTGCTGGTATGATGAAAGGCTAGTTGCTTATTTCTCTGTCTAAAATAAATTTCTGGGTGATACTACTATTAATCTCTTATACTTTGTAGTTCACTTGAATTTGTTTTTTCAGATCATTGCTTGTATAACTGAACTGAATTGCCTGTATAACTAGAATGATCAGTTCATTTTTAAGTCCAGTAAAATTATTGCACCTCGCTGTAATGGCGTTATACATTGTGAAAAACCAAGAGAAATAGTAAAAGAGAGAATCCTTAGCTTAGGAGAATATGTATTGTGCGTTTGCACCTCATACTCAGCATGTATTTACTCCTAATAATTTAATATAGGAAAATTAGAACAAGACTAAAACCAAGCAAATTTGTAAATAACAATCATATGTTCAATACATGTGATAGATATAGACCACTACAGAAGAACTAATTTGCCTAAGCTTCCTATCCTCTCCAGCATTCATGCCAGCTTTCCAGGTCATTCATTTGTTTCTCTCTTTACTGCTTTACCCCTTGTATTTCAGGATCTGGTAAACCATCATCCGACCTTATTGATCTGTTAGTTGAATCAAGTTCATATGATATGGCTTTTACCGTAATCCTCAGGTTTTGGAAGGGTTCTGGTTTAAAAAGGTTAGACTCATCTTGTTGTCACTCTTGGTCCTGGAACCTGTTGAGTTCCCTCAATGTCTTTGACATGCCTATTATATGCAATACTGCTATTTTCAGTGAACTTGAAAGAGTGTTTGTCACCATGGCGTTGAAATGCTGCTCAAACAGACCAGTGCCTCCATTGCATGGGTATGTATATTTTGCGTGTCTATATATCTTTTAATGTGTGGGTGTTTTTTTTCCAGTTATATTGATAGCCCATTATTTATACCTTGCTCATCCAAAGAACCAAATCTTGATTTTTTTATTATGTAGTAGTTTAGATAGGGCTTCATCTAGTGCCGGAGAGCTTCATTATAATCGATCACCTTTTTGGGCAATGTTCCCGTACTATATTTAGCCTACTTGTGGTCCTTAAAAGAGTAAATGCTACGTTTTCTCAGGAAAAATCATAGGATGCATGGTCTTTTGTTGAATTCATCAGAAGAGGAGGTAGTTCATGATTCATTTGATGCGGCCACAACAGTGCAAGAATCTACAGGCAGTAATCATTGGGAAACACTTGAAATTTATCTTGTTCGTATTTCTTTGTACCCTCATTTTTCACATTGTAATAGCTTGCTTGTCTCAATCTATTCTAATTCTATTTTTGTGTCTAATATATAACAAAACTTATTTGGGATACATATTGCAGGATAAATACAGAGCATTTCATCCCAGATTACCATTGACTGTTGCCGCTACACTTCTTTCTGCTGACCCTCAAGTTGAATTACCTCTTTGGTTGGTTCGGATATTCAAGGTAACTTTTTGGATGCATTTCCTGCTGTTGGAATAAATACTTTCTGATGTGTTACATATGAGTTCTAAGCTTCCAATAGCAAGCATGTCAAAGAAACTAAGTCCATCATATTGTACGAAGATTTCTCAAAGTGTATCATATAAAGGGTCCATTAAATGAGGCCGATGACAAAAATATTTACATTTTTAAAAGGTGGAAGCATTCTAGTGAGTGACATTGATGCAACTTAACCAAATTTATTTGTGGCTCTGTGCATGTGCGCTAATTTATAGGGTTGAATCAGCATTAATATATAGCTAAACTATCAATGAATCTGGACCGTTGTGTTTTTGTCCATCGCATTCTTGAAATTATTTGAAGCTCAGATCTCTGCATCTGATGTTTCAATGTTACTTGAAATTTTGAGAATTGACATGTGCATATATAGTACTTGAGTAGTAATAAATATTTTAAATACACATCTCAATGCTTGTTTACTTTCTCAGTCAAGTTACTAATTTTCATATCATCTTGTTCAGACCAGTTCATGCAATCCAAATTCAAACTGGACTTGAGCTGGCTCCGGATCATGCTTGCATTTATTTTTTGTTTCAAACTTAATCCTCTACTGCCTTCCAAATTGATATACTGGAAATGTCTTATTTTTTTAATACCATGGTGATTCTAAAACAGGAATTATTGTTGAAAGAACATGAGTAAGGATTGGAAAAAAATAAAGTGATTTTCATGATATAGAGTGACATGAAGTCCTAATTTATAATGATACCTTAAAAGCATGTACCTTGTAGTCTTTTTCTGGAACACCCTCAACATTTAGGATGGAAGTGGACTGGCAATCCTATCCTGCGCACTGTCTTGGAGCTCTTTTCTTTCCAATTCACTCAAAACATAGGATGAAATTGAATTATGTAATCTTAAAGAATACCTTCTCGTAAGAGGGTCACTGATAGCACAATGTATCATTCAGAAATTCTTATACTGCTTTTTTTTTTGTATATAATTAGAAGTCAAAGCTACATGCTAATTTGTTTTCTAATTTTTTATTGTTTTGTGACAGGATAATAAAAATGAAGGTAGTTTTGGAATGACTGGAAATGAGTCAAGTCCAGCATCATTATTTTGTCTCTATGTTGATTATGGCCGATATGCAGATGCTACTAATTTGCTGGTTGAGTATGTGGAAAGCTTGGCATCACTTGTAAGTTGTATCTGTCTTTTTCTGCTTGATATTTAGACCTTGAGAGATCTCCATGTGTTTAGTCTTTTTGGCTTGTTGGGTATTATGCATGTGGGTGTCTTTTTTGCCGTTGGTCTAAAAACACATCAACTACTGAACTTGATAGATTTGAAGGATCTTGTTGACTTTTCTTTGCTATGAGCAAGTTCTTTAGCCAGAGTACAAACAAAAGAAATGAAGTTCCTCCTTGGATTGCTGAATGAGTGCATTGCTTTGACCATTGGATCTTGTCAACTTTTCTTCACTGGGTTCAATTTCTGTTACCGTGAGCATTACTTAGTGATATAATGGCTTAGCTTTTGGATAACCGAATTATCCCTTATCTAGGTAATTTGTTGGTTGAGAATGAATGTGGTCTTAGTTCAGTAGGAAAACATGAAATTCATATTTCCATCTATTTAGAATCGACACTTTTGTCTCTGAAAATAGTTGGTCAATGAGTTGCTACTTGCTTTTCGTATTGAAATAGAGCTGTAAATTTGAATCTTATCTTGAATTACTGGAAAAGTTCCTAGAAGCATGTTTCCATATCTCTCTTACAGTGCTATTTTATGAATTTATTAGTTATCTTTTACTTTTATTCTGATATGAATTCTTATTTGGTACCATATTGAACTTGAGATGGAAGTTCTTGTTACTGTGATTGAGCTTAGTTGCACAAGTTCTTACATTTTCCTGGCCTTCGAAGTTCTGATATATCGTCGGATTCTATGAATGTGCTGCATTCATCTCAATTGTTTTTCTCTTTGCTGAGAACTGAAGAGGTTTGCCATTATCTGCAGCGGCCAGCTGATGTTATCCGTAGGAAAAGGCCATGTGCAGTTTGGTTCCCATATACTACGGTTGAACGATTATGGTGCCTGCTTGATGAATCAATCAGATTGGGCCACAGGACTGATCAGTGCGAAAAGCTGAAAAAGTTATTGCATGGGGTTTTATTGAACCATCTAAATATTGTAAGTCACGCTCTTACTTCAATTTTATGTTACAAGGGCATTGTTAAGTGTAGTTATCATTCTTTACTTTTATTGTAAATACAGCTGAAAGTCGATTCAGACGATATTCGGTCCACTTCAAGCTAGTGTTTCAGCATTCTTGGTGAAGTGTTGTGCAAGTTAATATTCGGGCCCTTTTTGGATTTTGTCGAGCTTACGATGTTTTTTTGACAAGATTACTTAGACTCGAGGAAAAATAGCAACCGGAGAGTGCTTGTCTGAGGTATAATGTTAGATTTAACATGTCCCTGTGTCAGAATAGTTTGATGCTGTCTGGACAAAGGAATTATAGTTAGCTATTGATGGGATTGTGGGACTTGGAGCCAATCAAGAGTTCTATAGATGTAGAGCTCACAAATTGAGATTTTGAGCTGTTAAGAGTGTACATAGGTGTTGTAATTTATTGGATGCAGCTTTTATCTAACTTGTTTCTTCTAAAAAATGAAATTCTTAATTATCAAGTATTCTTGCATAAGTCATTGATAATGATTCTCTCTCAATGTTTTCCAATGGATTTTTCTTCAAATTAAATGTTTTGCCTATATTGTTTTTGGGACCTTTTTAGTAGTAGTTATTTTTTTGGGCTGTTTTATACTTCATCAGGTATACATAGGCTTAAAATGTAAAAATTTGAAAAACTGAATGTGCACACCAGAATATCCCTTCTCTCTGATGCTTAAAGAGCCACCGGAAAATATTAGGATATAAAATCAAAATGAGAAGAATATTTTTGAGGAAACAAACATGTTATTGGCATCTTTTGCAACATCTTTCAGCTTCAAATCACAGCTGTTTCCAGTACCTAGGCAGTCTCCCATCTAATGTAATTCTTCATGCCCGTCTGTTCCAGTCTCACTTTTGCTTTTAGCATCATGCTAAGCAGTAAAACTTTGCCTTGTTCTACATCACAAGCCACATTTGCCAACCAATCAGCAAATATATGAAACACAATCACAGGTCTCAATTGCCATCTCTTCTTCTTTCCTCTAGAGCATCCATCACCCATCACAATTGAGCTTAACCTTACCGTCTGGGCGTGTTTTCCGTGTAACTCTAGCAGGAGGAGGTTTACACTGTTTTTTTTTTTTTTATACAACTGTCTGTTAGACCCCACTCCCTAGCAAGGTAGCAGCAATCTCTCTTCCTTCCAAAATTCTACTCCCAACTTTTGCTGGACTATCCATTATTACATTACTTATTTGTTTGTCTTGGTTTTGAATTACATATTCTCATAGCATCTCTTCAATTGTTATGGCCAATTGTCAAACATTTAACTTTCTTATAAGTAAGTGGGGAATTCACCAGCCCATTTCAAATTTTTGCCTCTTTTAGCAATTATTTCAACTTTAATAGGCCTTTGCAGATATTGATCATGATATGGTTGACTGAAAAAAGCATAAAGAGCCATACAGGTACATATGTCAATTGTCTCACTCCCAACCAATCCATGTATTGACACAAGCACTATTTGTTTACTCGAATATACTTCAAATTATTCGATCGACATTTTCTAGATTAAATTCGTTTAGGACTAGACTAGCTACATATATATATATCTATATATATATATCTATATATCTATATAGATATATATCTATATATCTATATATATATATATATATATATATATGTTAGCTGAAAATATTAATGCCTAAACTTAGTTTTTAGTCCTTGAACTATTAAATTATAGCAAAATTGCAGAAAATGTTTCTAACTAATCAGTAATTTTTTCGTCTCAAGCTATATCACTTAGAGCCAAATTCGTCCCCTAATTTTATGTTCTTTTGAAATATTGTCCAATTTGCCACATGGCTCTTACGTGTCAAGACGTGGCAAATTTTAGCATGAACAATTATACATAATTGCAGAATTCGTCCCAAACTAATAAGAAATTTTAATTTTTTGTCACAAACTATATTAATTCGCTGAATTTCGTCTCACAATTTGTCATTTTGCATGAATTTAGTCCATTAATAAATTTTTAATTTATTGAAAATGACAATTCATCTTTTACTTTTTTAAGGGACTAATATCAATTTATCCCCTGTAGTATTCATAATGTTCAATTTACTCCCCATAATTTGAAAAGGAGCAATTTATTCACTGTGAAAAAATTTTAAATGTATTTTATCCCCTTGAACCTGAGATTGTAACTCAATTGCATAAATTGAGAGTGGGCATACAAAGTGTTTTATAATATACGGGGTAAGTTGCTACATTTGTTATAATAGGGGGGGGGGGGGTAAATTAGCACATTTATCAAAATACATGGAGTAAACCGACATATTATCATAAAACAGGGAGGTAACTTGAACATTATGAATGTCACATGGATGTAAATTGTCATTAATTTTTTTGTAAGATATTTTTAAAATTCCCGTGCGCTTTTGAGAAGAAAAAAAATCCTATCTCAATTCATTAGGAAAAAATTATGCATTTTTTTATTTGTATTACTAAATAATAAATATTTATAATTAGTTTGGAACAAATTCTTTTGACCATGCCATTTCAATTACGGGACGGAAGTCGACGGTTTTGGGAACGAAAAATCAAAATTTGTAATTAGTTTGGGACAAATTTGTAATCTTATATAATTGTTTATGCTAAAATTTGTCACGTCATGACACGTAAGTATCCATGTGGCAAATGGAATGATATTCCAAAAGAACATAAAATTATGGGACGACGAAATTCCAAAATCACTAATTAGTTTGAATTTTTTTTTGCAATATTGCCTTTTAAATAATTAATCATGGGATGGAAACTTGGCAGTACGCAATCCATTAAAAAATGCAATTATTTCTTGTTAGCTACTTAATTTGATCGTAATAGTTACTTTTGATGCATAGTATGTACTTGAATCAGAGTTTTCTTAATTATTTTCTTCTACTCAATCAAATGGAGTTCCTTCGCAAAACTAGCTAGCTAGTCTCGTCGCATGCAGGGGCGGATCAACTCATAAATTGCAATTTTATCAAGCTTTGGGGGTGTATATGTAATTTTCCCAAACAAATATACTCGCCATAAGTTAGGGCTTCGGACCCTGTACTTTTAATTAATATTCAACGCCAACGGTTTCTAGAGAAAGCATAGTCAATTGAAAAAACTGGATAGGATAATATATATATAAATATCGTCATAAGCCCTGGTTTGAAAAGAGTACAAAATGATATGAGTCAAGGTTAATACCATAATTAATTGATTTCAAACATGCCAATTTAATTTGAAGTATAAACATGAATCTGCGCGTGCTTCCAGAAAAACGCATTGAACTTCTTCCACTATATAATATCATTTGAATTAATGCAATTATTTATTCTCGTGAATAGAAATTCTGGATGGTAAAAAGTTGATCTCGTATTACATACTGTATATCTTATTGAAAATCAAATTAATTTATTCTTGGCCGATAAACACCTCTTTCAATTCAATTCCATATTGAAAAAAAATGCAAGTAGGAGTAAAATTTATTACTTATAATGTTTGGGCTTTCCCGAGTTAAGTTAAAAATTACTTCAATTTCAAAGTTAGTTTAACTAGAATAGTTCAAACTCGGATAATTTTTGCTCAATCGAACTTGGTCCAACTCAAATAATTCACAGTACACTTACTTGTAATTGAATAACACTCATCAATCAGAAAAAAGAAAAAAAATTGTACTCTCAACACTCAAATCAATCAAAAAAGATATATTACAATTACTTTGTGTTGGATGAGTTCGATCAAACCCGATTTCAATTAGAATTTTTCAAATTGAATATCCCCATATATGATTCACACGCAATAAAAAAAAATGTCAAATCAAAAATTGATTAATTAGTGTTTAATTTTCCAATCAAACTTATGGATACTGATGATTAATATATATGGTATCATATGATATTTATCAATTTATTAATAAAATATACAAATTAAATTATTTATTATATATTTAATCAAACTGATCAATTGACCATACCAGAGTATAAAGATAAATGGGACGGAGCAAGTAACATGTAAAGAAGCAGCAAAAGTGTAAAATCTAAAAGAGAGATTTAAAAAACAAACAAAACCGCATCATTAATGATTATTTATTTATTTTTAGATGGAATATTTTTGAAAAAGAAAACATTATCAGGTGGGGGAAGAGATAAAGAAAGGGTAAAACAGTCAAGTCAAAAATGCGGAATCCCAGACGCGATTTATAATATTTCAAATCTGTAAGCATAATAAGAAACGAAAGCGAAAAGGTAAATCACACGGCACCCCCCTCCACAGAGAGAGAGACAGAGAGACAGAGAGAGACCTACCTACCTACAAACAATTCACTTCTTTTTCCCCACTGACCATTTAACCCATAATTCATAAGGAAAAAAATTCTTTAATAAACCCAAAATAAAATCACCCTGAAGATAAATTCCTTCGGCGCTAATCAAGTGTAAGTCTTTTTCTTGTGTAAGAACTGTTTCTTCTTTTAGTATTTTGTTTCTTGAAGAGTAAAGATCTTTCTCTTTTTTTGTTTTTGTTGTTAAGCTGTAATTTTATTTTATTTGTTCATATCATAGGTATTTCAATTCCTTGTAAAAAGATTAGTGGGTTTTGGTTTTTCAGTAAAGGGGGTTAAACAATTCATTTTTTCTTTTACCTTTTTTTTGGGCTTGAGGTGCTGAAGAGGGGAAATTATTAACTTTTTTTAATCTTGTATGATATATTACGCTCAAGAAATGAATCCAGCAAATATAGGTTTAAATAGGTGTTGGGAAATGAATTACTAAAAAAAAAATATAGGTGTTGGGAAATTATTCTGGAATTTCTCTATGGGTTCACATAGGTGTTTCATGTTAGGAATATATACTTTTACAACAACTCCAGTTGATAGAGTATGAAAACATGGAAGAAACTAAGACCCTAAACTGAAATAGATAACTTTTGTATTTTCATTAATCTGAAATCTTTCCTAAATATTTTGTATTATATCAACATTGGAGAACAATATGTTATTAGGGCAATTAAGTAGGTTCTGTTTTCTCTTATTGTTCTTATTAAATTAGTTTTCGGGAAAATGGCGTGTGCAGCTCATATTATGTTTATATAGTGGCTGATTGGTGGTTTCTTTGCAGTCTGTGTGATAGCTTCTTCCAACTTGGCTGGTGGGGCCTTTCATTCATAAATACTTTTACACCTTATCCACACACTACTAATAGTTGATTTACGATTCCAGGCATGGTTTAATTTATCATTCTCAGTGTTTTTCTTTAAATCATTTCCAGGAAATAATTCAGAATCTGGTGGCAAACGGTGCTAATATCCTAATACCTTGAATCGTGATCAATGTTATTGCTTTTTCGTTAAAAAGCTGGGAATGAATGATGCTGCAGCAATACTAAAGTGCTGCCATGTTTAAGGACCATCAGCCCTGGTGTTTGCCTTCCAAACAAGAAGACCTCAAGGTATTTATTTGTTATGAACACACATGTGAAGCTCATGATTAAGCATAAAATGGTTTTGTTTGTGATAAGTATATCTCCTCTGTTTTTATGTAAACTTTTTTGTTATGAAAGGTTCCATTTTTGAATTTATCATGGCTGTTCAAGAGTTTATTAATTGAAATTAGAGGTGAAGTTACTATTCTGATGCACAACACCTTATTTTTGACAGACATCTGGTGTCTCAGTGATGATGCCAGATTCTACTGAGGAGCTGCAGAAAAACACTGGGGGTCAAGTAAGAGATGAAAGTGATGAGTACGTAAGATTGGTTATACCGAATGAACCAAGGATACATGAACACGATACGTTAGAATCTCAAACACATTCAAGAAAAGGATTCCTTACGTGGTGGATCAAGACCATAATATGGTTTTCAATCACTTTAATTGTTCTTCTTATGTTTGTGAAGTGGGGATTGCCGTTTCTCGTAGAGAAGGTATTTCAACTGTCATGTTTTTCCTTAGAATTTATTTACCTTTCTTTCTTGTTATTTCCTTTGCTTAAGACTGAAATTTCAAAAGATTCTATTATATACCAAAAGATTTTTGAAATGCTCTGAGCTGTATAATATCTGAAGTTTCTTTTTCTCTGACTTTGATTAGGTTCTTTTCCCATTTTTGCACTGGGAAGCTACTGCATTTGCTCGTCCAGTATTGGCGCTCGTACTTGTAGGTTCTTTGGCATTGTTTCCCGTGTTTTTAATTCCTTCTGGTCCTTCCATGTGGCTAGCTGGGATGATTTTTGGTTATGGCCTGGGATTTGTCATAATCATGATTGGAACAACCATTGGAATGATTTTGCCATACTTAATTGGTTTAGTCTTCCGCGAAAGAATTCATGTAAGATATGAGCAACTTCCACCAATACACTGCATTTCTTTCGTCTTTTCTTTGTTTGCTAATTTACTCGGAATCTCATTTTCTTTATGTATCCACAGCAATGGCTGAAAAGATGGCCTCAAAAGGCTGCTATGATAAGATTGGCTGGAGAAGGAAGTTGGTTCCATCAATTTAGAGTGGTTGCACTTTTTAGAGTTTCACCATTTCCTTACACAATCTTCAACTATGCAATAGTTGTGACAAGTATGAGATTCTGGCCTTATTTATGTGGATCGGTTACCGGAATGATTCCCGAAGCCTTTATCTACATCTACAGGTCCTTATTCTCAATTAGTGTGAACAATTAATTTAATGGAGTAGTCTATTTGTTTTTGTTAACTTGGGATTGGTTTGTCTTGTGGCTCTCTTTCTCTGCAGTGGCCGGCTTATAAGAACATTAGCAGATGTGCAGTATGGAAACCATCACCTTACTCTAGTAGAGATCATTTACAATATAATTTCCTTCGTCATTGCAATTATCACTACGGTTGCTTTCACAGTCTATGCAAAGAGAACGTTGAATGAACTCAAGGCAGTCGAGGCCAGTGGCGAAGGCAACACCAATTTCGAGCTAGATAAGCTTCCGCTTGAAAAACATAATAAAAAGCCTAGTTTTACACCATTGTCTTTGCCATAGTTAAGATCTCTTCTTGTGTAAATGATATGAATGCTACTAAAGGGGTTCTTTTTATACCCTTTTTAATTAGTTTTATGTTTCCATTGCACAATTGACCCACCAATATCTAAAAAATGTGCTGATTAGATTACTGTTCGTAAGTATGTTGTAAAAAACTGTTTTTGATGTTAAAGAAAATTTACTTTAAAGATGACCCTTTAATTTGTAGCACACGAAAATGTAATCGTTCCCATGTCTCCTGCGACTATGTTTTATTGTTCTGAAAGTAATTAATCGATCTTACATCGCGCACCTTTGGATCCTCGATAATTACTTTACTTTGCTTAAAAAGAATAAATTAACTGGACTGTTGAGAAATGACTGCAGCCTCCATCTTGTTAGCCATGAGCTGCAGACCCAATTCATACTTACCCTCCATACCTTCCAAATTCAACTCCTCTTTGGGATCAAGTCCGATATACCACTCCACAGCGCATCCGCCACCTTCTCCGTTTGGGACAACCTTAAGAGTCGAAACATATGACGTCACAGCAATGTTAGATTCCACAACCTCGTAGCTAAATGTCATCTGGGCAGAGTCCAAGGCCACCAGCTTTTCCTTACACCAGTTATCTCTTTTTGGTCCGAAACCTTCACAGTAACGGATGCAACCGAGCTCGCCATTGGTGCCGTGGATGCCGTGGCAGGTCGGGAGGGCAGGAAACCATTTACCGAGCCCAAAGAAGTCCTTCAAAAGAGGCCATATTTGATCAGCATTGGCTTTCTCTAGCCTTGCGGAAACATTGGCCTCCCATTTTTTCACCATTTTGAGTGTGTTTGGAAAGGAGAAAGGAAAATTGGTGATTCTATGTATGTTTGGGAAAGAGAATTTATAGGCTAAATTAGGATGAAATTTTGGCAAAGAGAATTCAATTTCTATTTGCTATAATTTGAATGCCAGGGATAGAAAATTTAATTCTTATTGCTAAAATTTAATTGTCAGAAATGGAATTATATTAATTGGCGAGATAGACACGAATCTTTTCAAATGTTCGGTGAACATAATTTGTGGGATAAAGAATTCACATGTAGTTATGTTCTGGTCTATTTGGAGACTGTTTGTTACCCACATTCTGAAAAACATAGATCATAACATGACTGATATGAATTTGTAGATATATATATATATATATATTAATATTAGGCTGCATTACTATTGCTCATTTGTAACCTGCTGCAATGGGAATCCTAAACTTGATATAACTATTATGTATTATTGAAGATTCCAGAGATATGATTGTGTAAAAAGATCCATAATTAAGAAAAGATTAGGGCGAATTTAGATTCGACTTGATCTAATCCGTCAAAAGTCTAAGTTCAGTAAAAAAAAATTGTATGCATATGTTTATTTATATAAAAAAAAAACATTAATAATATTTTACACAAACTAAAGTTAATATTGGAACTCATATTTTCGTGTCTCAGTTACCACTTAACATAAATTAATTTTGCTACATTATCAACATTTTGTTTTCCGCTTATTTCTAAAAATATCAAAACAAGCATTTAAATGTGTTGGAATTGGTCTTTTCTTGGTTAGTATTCAATAAAATATGAAAATATTGACTCACAGGCTAAATTAAATAAATTTGTGACATAATAAACGGATGAATATGGTAACAAAGATCCTGAGATTGGACGTGTTATCAGATCCAAATTTTAACCGAAAATTCCAGTACCCAATAGATATGGTCTGAAATTTAAAAGTCCACAAAATCCAAATTCAATAAATCCATCTTGTAACTCTTACATAAATTTGAGCAAGAATTACTGGAAGGTTCAACAACAAGACAACATGAAGAAAAAGAAAAGCCTAAATTTTCCAAAATAAAATACCCTGCAGAGGCGCCATATTGGTTTGGAGACAAATATCCTTCTTTTCTTTTCCAAATAATTTACAGCATGAAAGACATTCATTTCAAATATCCATTTACAAACAGAAACATACAGTGTCACACTAACTACTAATTCTGCCCTTTCAAATTAATTAAACATACCTCACTAATGTAAACAATGCTCTTACGCCTAAATCATGGAGCTGTTTTCCTCTCTATACTAAGGCAAAACAAATACAATCATACAAGAGCTGCCATAAAATCATCAAAAGGAAGGCGCCTGCACCAAATCTCGTGTTATAGTACATATCACGCATCTTAGTCACTTGCCCAGGCAATATGCTCAAAATTTTAGTCGTTAAATCATCTTGGGCCTACCTCCACCCAGACAAAGATCTGGTCTGAGGAGTTCATTTCCTGACAAGCTCACAAAGATCATGGATCATTGATGTGCTGAATGTCGAGGTTTTGGTGGTACGTGTAAAGTGTCACCACAGTCGATTGGAGTATGCATTAAAGGATTCCATCTATCAAAAACTATTCTGCCCCCTCGGCCAATCCTTCCACGGAAGTTAAAAGAACGTGCAGGTGTATCATTTGGGGTTGAAGGATTCGTAGGAGGTGTGATGCCGGCAGCTACTAACTTTTCTGGAAGTAACGGTTTAGTGAAGAGCAAAACAGGCTCGTTTGGATCCTGCGTAAACATAAAGGGATGTCGAGTTCAATCATTTATTATATTTACTTTGAAATGAAGTCTCTTCAAATGCATCCAACAAACTGTATCCCAAAAGAACTTCATATCCATACTAAGTCATACTGAGAATTGTGAAAATTATCTCTCATTTATATAGGCAAATGTTATTCTAGGAAAAAAGAATTAGTTATTAGCAAGAAAATGAAATAGATATGCACCAGTTTATGAAGCCAACTATGAGGAAGGCGTCTTCTCGGAATTTGTCTCGTGTGTCCTGTAGGAACCATCACCACTTTTGGTTCTGGGTAAGATGGATTTTGCACCAAGGCAGGTCGAATGTGAGGACGGCTGTTCGCCATGTCATCAGAGTCAAAGTATTCCTCTTCGCTTGATCCAACCTTGCTTGGAAAGGATGGGAATCCAGGTAACGACAAACAATCCTCAAGGAGCTCAGTTTCATGCTGAAACATTTACATAAACATTATCTATTAGTGAAAGTGATTTTGATCCCACGAATACCTTTGTATCGAGATAATTCTACTTAAAACATATACTATGTGATCAATTGCCTCATAATTGTTTAGATAGTGATATATTAGAGCATTCTTATGACAGAAAATACTATGTGGTCAATTGCCTCATAAATTGGTATCGAGATAATTCTATTTACAATGACTGATGTAAAATTTTGACCAGAGATTTCCTCTAGAGTAACTAACAAGAAACTCAGGTCAATGTTTGGGTGTTGATTGATGTTTAGGGTCAAAATAAAGGTCAAAGTTGGTTGGGTAACAGTAATAGGGGAATAAAAATTAGACAAACTACCTTAAATTGGTAGGCTGGATCTAGAGACGAAATCCTTGAGTTCCATTAAGCAACTAGAGTTGATGCATAACTTTTAATTATTTATTTGAGATCAGTAAAACAAGCCAGCGATGAGATCCCCATGTATTGGTCAAATTGATGAAATAATGTTTTTCACATAATATTGCAAAAGCATTTATCCATCAACCCTCTTAAAATTGGTTGATAATTTTAGGATCCTAAATCATTTTAGCAAAAGTTTATTAATACAATGGCATTGTAAATGGGTATGTTAAGTCATCATGCAACAGCAGGAATCGATTTTTATTTCAAGGAACAATGACAAATTTTTAGTCATTAGAACTTTTGTTATGAGAGCTATCTGATTCAAGGGCATATTTCAGTGAACAGATTGAAGGGGGCCTGTTCCCCCCAGGACATGAAAACTTTCTAAATTCCAATATGCCTACTATGGATTTTAATGGTTTGCACCTTTAATTCCAAAGACTCACTGAGCCCTAGCTGAGTATAGCAATGCATCCAGATTCCAATACTGTATAGGAGTGGTGGTCTTAGAGCAATTAGGAAAAAGCCAAAGTGTTTCACATATCTTTTCTTTTTCATATTCAAACTAATATAGGTCAATATTCATGTTAAAGATGTAAAACTGCCAAAAAAATCACTATTAATAGCAGCTCCGCTCCACACACACGCATATGAATTGGACTCCAATAGACCAATTTCCAATATATTTTTTGATTCTTCATTGATTGAACCATGGAAAGCAATTTACGAAATTTCCAAAGTAGTACATGATAAAGATGCAAACCTTGTACTTCATTTGGATTCTTTGCAGGTTGACCTCACTCTCCACAAGTTCTCGCTTTTTCTCTTCTCTCTACATAACCATGATGAAGGAATGAACACTATTACCATTGAAAACAAAAAAAATCCACAACGATATGAAACAGAAAGATTATGGACGCTATATTGAAGATTTTAAACAATAAGCAAAATACCTTGATTAAAGCCTCAAGAATGGTCTTCGCCTGATCAAGATTGCGCCTGACCTGAGGATGAATGAATAAAAAACCAGCTTAAGTAAACTAGTGCATTTCAGAAATAAATAGAAAAAAGTGTATTAATCTCGGGTTGTGACTAATAATTGCTAGACTATTGAGTAAGGAATTGCATATTAACTTTCAGCCTCCAACTTCCTCATTTATCAGAATCTCCAATTCTCCAAAGTTATTTCTCAGAAAGATTACGGCATTTGTTTGAGTCAGCAACCAAAGATCTATTGCTCGTTATAAAAAACTGAAGCCCAATACCCGAATAGACAAGGAAACAAGAACCATACTATTTTGCATGCAAGCATAGACAAGATAATGAGACAGACGGTAAATTTGAATATAATGTCTGTCCTACACAAGTAAACCATAGCTAAACAAAATCTTTGGAGTCCTTGGCTCGTAAAAGAGTCTATAGAATGCCAAAGGTATCATTCTCTTAGAAGATTATACACTCATGTCAAACACACAACCATTTTATAAACAAGATTTAGAATATTAGCTTAAAGTATAATCAAATTAAAATCATGCTTGATTGCTTAGGAGAACGACAGTATTGCTCTACTTATTGACCCACAAATAAACTCAAACATAAAAGGAAATTAAGTTAACAATTGACAGTATATTACTCTTTTTTATTCCATTAAATTTCAAGAGCATAGCATCAAACAGCTTGAGATGAAATATTTCTTCAAGGATTTGTGCATATAATGTGCAAACTATGCTACAAACTTTAGTTTACCTAAGGCGAATGAAGTATCTGAATTCAAAAATCTTGGCAAATTAGAGCCTAAGGAATATAATTTGTAAGTTTTAAGTAGAAAAAAGCTAGTTAGATATCTGCAATGAAGGCCGTGTTTACATGTGAAAGAAAGAATTAGAACTGGCAAAAAAACTCCTAGCATTTGACGCTCCAGAAGATCTATTCAGTTGTCTGAAATTTATCTACACAAAACTAAGCATGTATGATTCGAGCAAAACAGGATTCAAGTGCTGGAACGGTCATACTGCTCGCGGCAAAAATGCATTTTAGGTCCTTCAACTTTTACAGGTCCGCAGAATTAGGACACTTTATTTTCCGGCGAGCTTTATACCTGCAATTTTGGACCATTTGACCGCAATTTCAGTCCTTATTTCGTCGGAATTCATAAAAATGTTCAGATATTGTAAGCATTGCAAAATTGTCCCTTCATCTGAACAAATTGTTTGCAAGTTGGCAATATAGGAACATCGATGTGAACTCCGGCGAAATAAGGACTGAAATTGCCGGAAAGTGGACTGAAATTGATGATACAAAAAAGATAAAGGACGCGGGAAAACCAGTCCCGATGCAGCGTCCCTTAGAAAGTTGAAGGATATAAAATGCTTCTTTGCCTACTGCTTGTTTGCAAATTAAACAAGTTTTTTCCTATTTTGATGTATGAAAATATATTTGATTTCAAATTCTTCAACATAATACTAAGCATATAATGCTAGAGAAAAATGACAATTCAAGGGGTGGAATTGATGCAGAACTTACCTGACGAAGCTTTTCAAATGATTGCACATTGTTTTCCCTCCTCTGCATCTGTCCAGAAAGCAGTGAGACATACCCTTCAGTAGGCATTTTTTACTTGAATCACATTATAGTTAAGCTAAACAAACTTAACCACTTAGAAAAGTATGCGAAGTAACCACTTAGAAAAGTATAAAATCGCACTCATAAACATAGTATCTCATACCCGACGAGTGTGAAGCCTGTGAGTTTTCTCCCTTGGCCTGAATACGTTGTATGGGTTGGTATCATTGACTGGCGGAGGTGGCTGCAAAGCAATTGCAAGGAATGTCTATTAGCAGCTAAAAAAGCCTTAGTAAAACTTTATTCATGCTACTTGGACGGAAGGCATAAAAATGCCTTCAAGGTCGTCAAGTTCAAAAGGCTAGAATTATGAGAGAAGGTAAAAAGTTGCGGGTGCTCCAGACCAATTAATATCAACCAGCATTTAAGGTCAAATGGTAAGACCAAACAGAAATCAGCTAGGTTATAATTGATGTTTAACTGTTTTTTGGAGAAAAACAACATATGCAATATGAAAATATTATGTCATTAATACATGAACGGGAAGGAAGCAGGAAAAGAAAGCTCCGTACCCTTCCTATAGTTCTCACAATAATCAAATCCCCGGATCATTTATGGGGAGAGTTACATGGTACTTACTCATAATTTTCACCTAAATCATTTAAATTAGGCCATAATTTGAGAGTAATACCAATCATTAATCATTAAATTAACAAAACTAACCTGCAGACGTCTAAGGATAGGTTTCTGCCATCGTTCACGCTGGCAAGAAAAACATAGAAAGACAAAGGCAATAAGTTACATGTTGACTAACTTTAAAGCATCTTTTTACTAACGAAAAGCCAATGGTTGTAAACAAGCAGGCTAGCATAACTACCAACATCATCAGACTTCTTAAGTCCAAGTTAATCAAATGTAGAGATCTAATCAGATAATTCTTCTGCACATCACATTGTCGATGCTAATCATACATTTAACTCAACAAAAACTAGAGAGTCGTCTGACCCAATATCAGCAATTTATCATCATTTTTAAATGATGACCTGGCATTCACCAAAACGGTCGGAAATAGATTGATACAGGCTAAAGAAGGTAAAACTATAAGAATACTGCATCATCAGATGTTATTTAGTTTCTAGTGAAAGTAACCCCAATCTTACCACAAAAAGCATAAAGAACCAGATAGTGTTGATGTGTACCTTTTCCTTCCAGTAACTAAAAATAGATTGGAAAACTCCATATTTGATGGAAAGAGCTTGCAATGCCTAGCATGCGAATTGGAAAAGGTTAGAAAATCTTTGAGATAATGATAACTAACACCCAAATGAATTGACTTCTAAATAATTGTAAGGCCAACTCCACTGCTCAAATATTATAACAAAACAAATGATGTGATCATGAATGCAAATATATATATAGAAAAAATCTTAAATAACCCATCAAACTTCATGCTTGGCAGCATTGAATTCAATGACACGGTTTAGAATATAATGATCAAATTTGTTCCTTAATAAGTATCAATTTATTACATGATTACTAAAGACCAGGGGCGGAGCTAGACCACTTTTGTTTGGGGGGGGGGGGGGATTTTTTTGGTTACAAAAAAGATATATTTTCGCTGTTTAGTATAAAATTGTTTCGATAAAAAGAACTAAATAAAGATAAAACTAATAATACTATAATTCTTAAACACTCGATAAAAATGTTCAAGGCACAATTTGTTTGGACATGAAACAAGTATATGATGTTTAGGCAAGATATGAAAAGACTAAATGTAACATAAGATTAAGGAACTTGAAACTTGCATAACCAAAAAACTACATTGAAAAAATATAAGGAATTAATAATGTATGTTAGGAAGTTTTAACTTGTGACCTATCCCATGAGTAGGAGGAAGCAAACCAACTGGAACAAGACTCTGAGTTGTTCAATATGCGATTAATTTTTTTTTATTGGATAAATTAAATGAATAAAATCAAACAATAGGAATCGAACACCAGACATCAGCAAACTAACAGAAGTATCTAACCACTAGACAACGGTGATCATTTGAAATAAATATTACAAATAAAAATATAGATACTATATTTCTGGGGAGGACCATGCCCCCCCCCCTATTACGCTCCGACCCTGCTAAAGACTAGGGCCTTCCTCACCTAGAAAAATTAGAAGAAAAAAGTACCAACTAGTTAGCACTATAATTCTTAAAATTCAGTCCTTTGTGCTTGCCACATTCTCACAACCTTAAAGAAACAGTTTTTATCCTAAATAAACTAAAAACGTCTCTACATCATTAAAAAATCTTTCGGCATTAAGAAAGGTGTACAGAAGTAATCAAACTTCAAAACAAAATCAGCCATAAGACAAGATAAGCGCCCATCATGACCTGTCATCATAAATTCATCCCCGATTCCTTTGGTGAATTACAATCTTAAGTAAGACTAATTGCCACCAAGCTTATTTGTATCGAATGAAGCAGAGGATAAAAGGGAAAATCTACATATCAACCCACAGAAAGATATGAACTTCAGGATTTATTATCTCCAAAAATATCAAAGTCAATGTCAAGCTTCTAGCTGCATAAAGCCCACAAGATATTCTAAATCGCCTCTTCATTATGAAATCATTTCTCCTGCGCCACTCAGTAATGTATTAAAATGTGCCATTCCACATTCCCAATCAAAGACATCCCAAAGCAAATTCAATATTTTTAACTGGGAGCCATGATACATGAAACAATGTGTAAAATACATGAGAGAGCGGAAAAAACTCTACTGAGACAACCAAAGCAGACTTGATAGTTTTAGCTAGTTATGCAGGTTGTAAGATGCAAGTCTCAACAATATCCAAGTACTCCAGTGAGCAACAAATTAACTTTTGAAACCAAAACTGCGAGGATAATAAAATAACAAAAATGGAAAGTCAGAAAATTTTACCTCAACAGCTGCATCAAAAGTTAAAATAACTGGAATAGGTGAGCCAAGTGTTGGAGTAATAATTCCTGCTCTTTCACGAGCCTTGTGATCTAAAACCTCCAACTTAAAAATTATTGTCTCCAGTCTGCATCAAAGATCAAATTACCCATGTACAGACATTAAACAGAGAACATGAAGTGTCTCACTTTCACACACACATACATACACACTTCCTCTCAAAATAAAAACATATGGACCTCATCAACGACAAAGATTGTAATAATAATTGATAAACAAAGTGTTATGAGAATTTTAAAGTACTAAACAAACTCTAGGACTTTTAAGCAGGGGAAGTGCTCAAGTGTCAAACTTCACATCATGCAATTACCAGCGTAAAACTTCCACAACTTAGAAGCCACTTTTTCATGGAAAAAAATCAAACAAATCAAAAGATATAAAATGCTCGTTTTCTATTAGAAATTGAGCTCTATCAATAATGTTCAAAGAATAAAATTGTACTCAAGAATTTCTGTTTTTAAAATGATGCAAACTAAATTCAGGGAACCCTTAATAGATGATAATATTAAGAAGATTCAGGTATGGGCGAAGTAAATACCAAAGGATGGAAATGAAGTTATAAAGTGTTTCCAACACAAGGTTTATACAGGATAGAAAGATCATTACTTTTCAGCTATAAGAGTTTTTCTTTCTTTGTTGAACTCTTGAAGCCAATCTTCGTCCTCATTATCGAGATCATACTCAACAAACTCTCCAATTTCAGCTCGTGCTGTCAGTAAGTAACAAAATTGTAATACATTAAGCAAAAAAAGTTAAATTTGAGCAGCCTATGTGTCACTAACCTCCCCTTGCCCGCAGATACGATGTTGGTTGAGCAAAAGTACGAGAATAGTCCCTTTCATATGTATCAACAACCACAAACTCAGGAATAGGTATTTCTGAAGCAACTTTCTTGCCAGGTACTGGTTGAACCTATAAAAAAAATTACAAATGCTGTATTAATTAATCTATATAAAATTATATTTTAACCCATCATATGCCTATGAAATTATAACTCACAGTTCCAGCAACTCGCATTAATCATACGAAAAAACAAGGAGAAAATAACGAGACTCTGCAAAAATGGTTACTGCTCCAATGGAAAGCATCACATAAACCTAACAAGATATATGGCTCACTAACGTATTGCTCTTTCACATTTAGGAAAGACGAAGAATTGATTGGCAAGAACAAGTTAGGTTCATGGTGGAAAAATAATTTTTTTCACTTCAAGAAGGTGACATAGAAGACATCAAGACAAGATCCCATTCAGGCAGCAGGATGTCATAAGGTCATCAATTTCAGTTACACCAGTTACTAGTATCCTTGATAACCATATGCCCTCATACAGATGCTCATGGTAATCTTAAGACCCCGTAGATGACAAACTGAACTTACGTAGAAATCAGTATCAATATAATGTTAACTCCCACATGGTGGGCTGACTTAATCCATCGTGCCCTATTACTTAATTAGCAATGCGAGAATATGCAAGCTTTAACTACGATCATGATACTAAATGGACTCTCCTCAACAGAATGAAGATTAAAACCAAAACCCTAAACCATTTAGCTCGCCATTCCACCATGAATCTTATATAATATGAAGCCAAAAAGCAATTAGTAATTTCGAATATAAAATTCTCACAAATACATTTCTATTCTTCAAATGACATATCCACAGTACCACAAAGCTAAGAAACATCCAAGACAAATAAAAGTTGTCCAACAGGCATAGAAAATTGGCAAGATAATTAGTCTATGAATCAATTTATAGCCTATTTAAAGCAAACACTCACTTCATTATCAGCTTCTGCAGCGAGACGTAGTATCTGGGAGTTACGAGTAGAAGATGGGACCTCATCATCCTCGAAGTCCTTAACTGATTTTACAATTGGGAGCTTCTTGTGAATGTCAAGGGGTCGAGGCCTAAATGAGAGCCTACTCATAGCCCCAGCTCAATCAATAACTTCCTTCTCTGCCTGCCACCATCCCACGAGGTCCCTCAACTATCCTACACCTAATATACTACGTTTACTTAATTTCTGGAAAATTAAAAGAAACATCATTAGCACTTTAGCGAATTATATATTAGCAATATCGACTGAAAATTCGTAGCAATTAACAATTACACACCAAAGTTTGGAAGAAGTAGGGAATTATAGAAGTGTATTATATCACAAACCCTAATTTTCAGTTGAAGGTTTCAAAATTAAATATTCGCGCCCTAAAAACGTTCCAAAACCCTAGAGTAAATACACAAGTATCTGCATGTATGCATACCTAAAACCCCGTATTTCCGCATAGACAACCACAATTTGACACGTATATGTACCAAAATAAATGCATTTGAAGGAAGAAATAACAGAAAATTGTACCAGTGTAAAGCCTAACTGAGAGAGGAAATGTGTTCGTCAAATTCTGATTAATAAGGAGAGATTGAGAGACAGAGATTTCTAAATTAGGGTTTTGTCGTCTTTGCAAAGAGGGGATGATATGTTAATGGGGAACATGGATATGCAGACCCGAATCGACGTGATCCGATCCGGATCCAGTTACAAGAGAAAATGGGCGCGAGAGCATTTCTGAGTGATCATTTTCAGTTTGAGAGGAAACAGATTGTACTGGGCCGGACCACGGTGGATTTGATTTGGGCCAAAATGAAGAAAATTGTACATTTTTTCGCAAATTAAAAAAAATAGTGTGTGATCTAAGGAAATACTTCACCAGTTTTAAATCAATTGACATGCTTGTAAAATTTTCATGTTTCAAATTATTTGTCATATTTTATTTCATCATTTTTCAGTTATACTCACTATTATGTTTACACAATAAAGTTAAGTGTATAAGTGTCAATGATTAATTAAAACAATTATTAAATTGTTATTATTTTAAAAAAGTAATTAATTATTTAGTCTTTTAATTAGAGTAGATCATTTTTCAGTTATACTCACTATTATGCTTACACAATAAAGTTAAGTGTATAAGTATCAATGATTAATTAAAACAATTATTAAACTGTTATTATTTTAAAAAAGTAATTAATTATTAAGTCTTTTAATTAGAGTAGAAAAGGCCAATGTATGTAAGGGAAGTTTTAGATTAGGATAAAGTGTGTTGAGTACACATTAGGGCAAACCCAATGCTAGGGGGTCGGGGTAGAGCTCCAGAGCTCCCCAGTTGTCCCTGCCCTGCCTCCACCCCCTGCCTATCCAAATTCAACTCTGAGACTTCCCACTTTATTTAATTTAATTTTAATTCTTCCCCACTCTCATCATTATAATAATTATATAATAACAATACTAATAATAATAACAAATACAATAATTTTAATAATAATAATTATAATAATATAATTAAATTATTAATAATATTAAAATATATAAATTAATAATAAAAAAAATTCATTAAATTGCCGGAGTACAACATGAAAATACATCATCGAATTAAAAAAAGTCTTACCACGCAACAGAGAAAAATAAAATAAAATACAAGAACACACATCATCGGCAATTGGATATGACAATATTTTAATTAATTTAGATCAAAGTCACCTATTCCTTCACTTGACGAACCTCCGGATGAACCTGAAAATAAGCGTTTTGTAAGCCATTTTTGTTGAATTTCTTTCCTTAGGCCCTTCCAATAAGCCTTCGTATCTGGAATGTACGAAGAACGATCCATGGACATAATTCGATATTCATTAGCAATTTGGTCGTCGATTCTTTTAGCTTCATTTTCTCATTCTTTTTTTTCGTCGTCAATTGCTTTTTGTCGGATATTGTCCTCATGCCTTTTTTGGCGTCCCGCCTCTAATATCACTGCAGTTTCCGACATTTGTCGCATACTTTCATTAACATAATACGATCGACAAATATCAATGGTAGACTTCAAAGAGACTTAATGGCACATGTGTGGGCAAGATTTGGATCACAGACATAAAACGTGTTTATGAGATGCATTTCAAATTAATTTGTATTTCGCTTAAGTGTTATTTTGCTTAAGTGATTTTTCACTTGTTTGTTTTTATTTTATTTATGTGTTTTCTTGATTAAGTGCATGTTAAATTGTTTGTTCTTATTTTATTAATCAAATTAAATCGAATTGTTTCAATTATTTTAAAAGTAATTGAAAATTTATATTGTTCAAATATATATATAACCACCTATGTTCTAATTAAATGATTTACTTGTAAATTTATTTTTTTAAATGAAATTAAAATTTTAATTCAATAAATTAAAATGTCATAAAAAATATGAACAACAAAAGTTAAGCAAAATTTTTTAACTAAAAATTATATAAATATACTACATTATTAAATAATAATACAAACATTAAAAACAAAACTAAAAACGAAATAAAACAATTAAAAATAATAATATTTTAATCAGGTCCCCTGTTTGCTGCCTGGGCACACGCGCCTGCCGGGGTGGCTGGGGAGCTTTCCCCAGCTACCCAACCCCACCCCCTCCCCCATTAATTTCCAGCACTCTCAGCCATGGTTTGGCCTTATAAACCTTCCAATTAGATTAAAAATGAGATATGATATTTTGATCCCAACCTTTAAAATAATGGATGGACTACATGTTAAACATGTAATTGAGTTGACATATTTCTTTTATTTTTTAAGTATTTTAAATAAATAATAATTATCTAAGTTATACATTAACCTTTTCATTAATTTTTTTTCATCCAAAGGTAAATTTTTCCAATTATCCCACCATCCCCCAAATTTCCCTAACTATCTCATCACCACCCACCACCCGCCGCCTCCATATTGAGTGGTGGCTGCAATTGGCATGCCACAATCCATTTTCTTTTTGATAGAATTACCTCTGAATGCAAAGCCCCTTCGCTTTCTCGTCGTCGATCCCACAACATCAGCGCCGCCTCTCGTAATACTGATCACACCTTTGACGAATTTTCCAACAGTGAAATTGGGTTAAGGGGGTGATGATTGAAGTGGATGAAATGGATCACAAAGGAGTAATATAAATGCACAATTAATGCATAATTGTTATAGAAAAGAAGATGCTCGTTCAAAATTTTCAAGAAATTGACAAGAAGAATCATTAGATCAGATTCTTTGATCTTTACAACGATGTTGCAACAATAAAGAGTGACATAGGCTTAATCAATCAACGGGTCGATTAATTTGGAGATTTTAGATAACTATGAAATGCTAAAATGTAGGAGGTTGGGAAGGGCAAATATAGGGGTTTATCTTCTACTCGCCTTGAATAAGCTTTGTCCATAAGTATGGAAAACAGAAAAGGAAAGACAAATGAAAAAGAACAATAATTTCCAATAATTGATTTCTAAGAAAAAGTTTATTTAGACTTTTAGAGAGATTCTAAATACATATCGTTTTTTTTTTTTAATTTGAGGGAAATCTTTTGTTTTTTTTTATATAATATTTAGACTTTTAGATAGATTCTATTGAAGGGTATTTCTGGAATATCAAATTTTCTTTTTATTTTATTTTAATAGTATTTGTCAAGGAGGTGACCTTGAACACATGTCAGAGCTTAGAGGATTCCTTACATATACTCAACTCAATGGATTCTTAACTTAATACTAGACCATTTAACAATTAAAATAAAACAGATAGAATATATGAGTATTTACAACCTACAAGTTGTCTTGCAAGTGGGTTTCCTAGAAAACTAAACATTATAAGCTGTTATGAAAAAGTCTTGCGTGGATTTTGTTCCGGTTTGATTTCAAAAATTAATTTGAGAGTTTTTGACAAAATTTTTGAAATTTGATTTAGACAATGGTTTCAATTATATATCCAAATTGGTAAGAAAAAATCGAGATTAACACAATTAATATGCATTATCGGACAACTATATTATTAAATCTTTCGGGATGACACAATTAATAATCAGAGATAATTACATTTGTGGTATCAAATTTTAAATCGATTTTCACTTGTAATAACAAAAAAATTTAGGCTGATATATTTGGTACAATAATTTAACAAACCCACTCATATTTTATACCTCCGTTGAAAATCACCGTTAAGCGGTGACGTGACAATGAAGTCTTATTGCAAAATTGATGCTATTACTTATGCTAAATGACATCCGGAATGATTGGGCGTAAAGCGTCTGTAGGTGACTTTTTAAGTCCGCCGTCAAATCCCATGGCTCAACCCTGGACAGGCGGTGGAAACTACCAAGCTAGAGTACGGTAGAGGCCCCATAACATTTCAAATTTGCAAAATAACCCTACATCTTTAAATTTTATTGATGATTTTAATCCACATTGTTGTCCAATATCAAAATTAGCTCAAATAAGACACGTGCGGACCAATTTTGAAATTTTACTTATTATAGTTATATATCTATTTAACTTATTTGATTTTACAAATAATACTTTAATATAAATCCGATTAAAAAAAAAAAAGGTAAATCTAAAATTTATATCATAGTATTAATATATACAATATTTATTAAAATAATAAAGTTATATATTATTAATAAATAATTATAATTAAAAAAATTCCCCACCCCAACTCTCGTAACCCATCTCCCCTTCCAAAATATCAGGCCGCCACATCATCCATGCAACGATTATACTACCCCATTTTAATTAATAACTAATAACAAAGGTCAACATAAAATATTAATCTTGTTCCAAAAGGTGAAATCGCTCACCCCGGGCGCCCCTCACCCCCTGCCCGACGGGATTGTGAGAGGAGGTAAATCATGGTGACTCAACCGGCAACAGAGGCTGGGACCAGTGCTCACTGCGCACAAGGAGCATACTTGAGTATATCCATCAAATAAATATCATTAGAAGTTTCTCTCCCCTTCACTTTAATGTGATTTTATCTCTCCAGAACTCCACCGTTCTTACTTCCTAGCCCATCCGTTCCTTCCCACAAGACCATACCGTCTGCACAAGGGGACACCAGGGACTAGGAAGGACGTATTATTTTAATAATTTTGGAAATTTGTAAATAATTTTTCAAACCTACTACAAAATCTCACAAATGGAATTTGTCGTCTATTTTTGCGGCCCGGTTTACTGAGTTTCGGTTCATTTTCGGATTCGGATTTTCTTCTTATCCCTTTCTTCCCTTCAGAAACCTTGAAGGTGAAATGGCCGAAAATGGGAAGGTGATAACGCCGTGAAAACGTCGTTATTACCTATCCCTTTAAGCTCAAAACGTCTTGTTTTGATCCGAGCTTCTTTGTGTTTTTGCGTGTTTTCGTGTCGTTTGTGCTTTGGGTCCCTTTGCTCGACCTTTGTTCATTTTCCGTGTTTTGTTCGTGTTTTACTTTTGCTTGTCGGTGTTTTGTAGGTTTTGACGTATTAAGGCACATCCGGAACATTTCGTGCGTGGATGGCAAGTCTCCTTCGATCGAGGGGGGGCCTAACGCAAACGAGAGTGCAAGAATCGAAGAATTAGGCGCCTGCCTAACCTCGCCGCAGCGAGGTAGTTGCTCGCCGCCGCGAGCTGAGGCAGAAACATTCTGCCCAGGTCTCGCGGCCGCGAGGTTCAACCTCGCGGCCGCGAGAGGCTGGCAAAAAGTTTCTGCCACGACCTCGCGGCCGCGAGCCTCCAGCTCGCGGCCGCGAGGCCTGCTCTGTTTTGCTGCGTATTTTTGAGGGGCTTTTTGTACATCGCCCTTTTCCCCACTTGTAATTACAACCTCCTTTGGGACTTGTTAGCCTTTATTACTATAGTTTTTGGGGTAGTTTAGGCATAGGGGGTTGATAGTTTGCTAGGTTATAAGGGTAGAAGGTGGAATTCATACACAACTCTTGAAACTCTTACACTACACTTGAAAAAGATTTTTTCTCTTGCCTCCATTGAAAAGAAGAAGAGTTCTTGCTTGGAGCTTTGGTTGGAAGACTAAAGAAGCTTGAGAGAAGAGTTGTAGTGACTTCCATTTACATAAGCTTATTCCTACCTTTATCTTTATCTTGCATTATGAATATTTTGAATGTAATGAATGTTTTATTGATAAATATGAGTAGCTAAGCATTTAACTCCTTGGTTTTCATGAAGCTTTGATTGATCTATGATTGAATGATGAGTTTATGATTGTAGCTATGCTTACAAGTGTTTGTTCATCTAGTTTGAGCCTTTGTCAACTTGTGGTTAGGCCAACCATAGGATGAAATGGATTGATCTTTAATTGCTAGACATAGTAGATTAAAGATTAGATTATGAAACTAGGTTGTGATGTGATTTTAGGATAGGAATATACCTAGGTCATTTCATGTTCTATCAAGGTTTGGGAACTAAAGCATCATTTAAGCTTAATCCTTTTAGACATAAATTGGATTAGTTTACTTTGGTAGGTTCGTATGATATCGAAAGATACGTATGAATAGATCATGAAATCTTGAACAACAAACATAAGCATAGTCGTCAACTTGCGAATCATTCGAGATTGGATCACTCTTAGTGACATGGAAATTTAGGAAACTTTTATCTAATCGAATCAACGTATTGTGTTTTTATTCATTTCACTTTTATATGTTAAACAAACTACAAACCAACTACTTTTAATCACTTAAGTTCGCGTAAGATATTAGAATAGATCTTGATAATTATTCGTTAGATTCCTCGTGGGTTCGACACCCTTTACCACTTTATTACTTGAAAGCGACCGTATACTTGCGTTTCTACGCACTCGTATTTGGAGCGTAACAGAAGGCCTATACATTTAATTCTTTTTGTTTAGAACTCGCAGTTTGTGAAATAGATAGATACGCATAGACAACAATATTGATGATGCTTATTTCCATTCATATTATAGTTCTCTTTTCTTTTGAGAAGATTCATGTTACAATTCAAAATTGAAAAAGTAAGATGGATAAGGTGGGTGATGGTGTCGGGGAAAGAGGGGGCAATTGATACACCCTCATACTTTATGGGGGCAATTTGTATTCAACCCGTTAATTTAATGTTAAAACTTGCACGATGAATTGACCAAACTTATCATTTAGACCAAGCTAGGGAAACAAGAGAACAAAAGTCGATTACTTATAATAATTTGCAAACATTTTTATTTGGTGTTTGAGAGAGTGGTATAGGTTTGTGAAATAACTTTGATTTGTGTGGTGTTGTTTGTTTGAGTTTTGGGAGAGTGATTTAGAAAATAAAGTAGATATAGGTTTTTTACTAAAGAATTTAAGTTGTAGGTGTAAGATGTATAAGACTTTATATCAAATCATATTTCATATATGAGATAAGTTGTGTAAGAGATTAATTACTTTACGTCGAATGAAAGTAAAGTTTGTGTAATTTTTTTTAAAGATAAGAACTTGTTATTTATTTGACTTTTGGGAGAGTACGTAGTTTGAGAAAGTTGAGAGATGATAAAATTATTTCAAAAAGTTGAAAACATGTTTGTTTCATTTTTCCAAAATACGAAATAATTTTCGAAAAGACCATACAAACATGCCCTTGTTGTTTTATTCTAAATTTGTTTTCATAGATTTTAATAATTATAATTGTCTTTGACTAAGTTATGAAATTTTAATTATTCATGAAAGAGTTAGCCAAAATAATAAATTTTTTAGGATATATATGTTATGTTTTCTCCTAAAATTTTACATATTTGGTTTTTCCTTATAGTTGTCTCCTATTAACCCTATAAAAAAGTATTAATTATTCAACTTAAACTAGTTTTGAGAATGTATATTCTCCAAGGAGTTTTAGTTTTTTACAAATAATAATGAAGAATAATTAAATTAATATAGAGTTCATTTTCTTTAAGAATTCTATGGAGAAATATGGATGGTTCTGGTCTGGTCTCGCGAAATTGAGTCGGAACTCTTTTAAATGAAGTTTGACAAAATGTATGAAATTCATCACAAATCTATTCAGAAACTCACATCCAAACTCTTGAAACCTATAAAACTTTGATTTAATACCTACCACCTATTCCTCCTCCCAAAAAAAAAATCTCTATAAAAAAGACATTGATTTGACACTCTATAAAAAAGACATTGATTTGACACCTACCATCTATTTTTTTTCTCAAACCTCTAACATCCAAAGTATTCAAGTGGAGTTTTTTCAAAACCACAAAACACAATATTCAAAATCAAACCAAATGAAGTTTCGAAAAGTTCACCAAACCCGCATAAACTATTTTATTAAAATGGAGAACCACGAAATTAAGCCAAAATCTTTTCAAATAGGGTTATGTTTTTTTTTAAATAGCATTGGTTAGGGACTAAACTTTTTTATTTTCCAATTTTGTGTTTATTTTTTCCAATTCATTGTTGGAAGAAGGGATCGTAGCAAACTAAACAACTCAGATTGGTTGTTTAGGGAAACCAAAAAATTTATTCACTTAGTAATATTTTTATTAATCTATACTATTACAACATATATTTATATTTAAGATATGATTAAAGTATCTTAAAAAAATATAATTAAACTAAAAATCAAATTTTAAGATATAATATAGGAGAGATGTGAAAACAGTCTTTGAAACAAAACAACAAAATTAATGTGTGCATTTGTTGCACATATATTTCAAATAAATTAAAATTAGAAAATGATAAATACCCATAATTTTCTTTGAAGAGCAAACCAAAGAAAGCCACATCAGATGAGATGACCCCATGGTAATAAAAAATGTCCCTCTCAAAACACAATCTTCCCATTTCATAGGAAAAGTCGCGGCTCTTAATAAAAGAATTGATTTTACCCTAAACCCTTTTGCCTCCTCAATTTCCACGTTTCCCCTCCTCCAAGTCCAAACAAGACTATTTCCATGGCGGCGAAAGATCAAACCTAAATTAAAAGAACAGTTCATTTCATTCATTCGTGTAAACAGGATGCCGACTTTTACTACTGTAGCGTTGGAAAATTTGCTCGAGCCCACAGTCCGAATTTCCCTGAAAAAAAACCTCAATTCTGTTGTCGGACCAGCAAACGAGCTACCTGACCCGAATCTGGACTCGAATCCGAGACACTTGTACATATCACCGGCTCTGTATGTGACTCCAGAGCAAGCTCCGATTGCGGAGTATTCCTCGCCTGACCCGCTATCCCCTTCTCCTTATGTGGTTAACCACAAGCGTCGCCTTCTCGGCGGAAATGAAATCAGGAGTGAAGTTCCGGATTTGCCCCCTGTAGGTGAGAGCAGTGATTTTCGTCTGGAGGAAGAGGAGGAGGCTGTGGGGGACAATTTCGTAAATAATAACAACTTGGTTGATGATGATGACGAGAATGGTGTTGATGATTTGGTTAGTGAGGGGGAGGCGAGACAAATCGAGAGCCGGAGCTTTGTTTCTGCTCAAGGAGAATTTTTCGATGCAAATGATGGTAACTGTTTATTATAAATTAGATTTCATTGTTTGTAACTTTGTATGTTTGTTTAGATTTCTTAGTGGTTAATCCAATTTATTTGAAAAATATAACTCTCAATTTGGGTGGTGGTCTGGTACAGATTAAACACCCTCAAGTCATTTCCCCTGTTTAAATTATGTATGCAAACTAATAATATTTAAGTAGAAATATTGTTATGGTTTTTAATTGTGTTGATTCTGTTGAATGATTTATTTTGTGTTTGCTCAAATAAACACTGGTAGATTTATAGTTGAAAGAGAAGTTGGAGTTTAGAAATTAATGCATAAACTTAAGAAAAAAGACCCAAGATTATTCATAAATCTCTGCAAATGATATGTATGTGATATTCTGCAGTTAAGTAGCGTAATTTCGCATTGAAAGAAAAAATAAATTTTTTAGGTAGTTCTTTATTAATATTACTTGCACGCACGCTCCTAGTATTTGTTTCATGGTAGTCATAGTTCACTATCCTCCATGTCAGAGAAGTAGGTACTTCACTTTGATACCAAAGCAACAAAACTTGACGATTTTATTAGCTCCTCTGAGACTCTGATAATAGATCACTTCTGTTCATTTGTCATCCTTATAACAATATTTTTCACTGTTATTATGCAGACTTTTCCTCTGATGGGTCCATTTCAAACACCCCTTCATCTTGTTACAGAATTGAATCGGAATTGCATGCCTTAAGGTTCAGTCTTCGAGAGGAAATTGAAAGGAGAAACAGTGCAGAGCAAACTGTTATGTTGATGCATTGTCAATGGGAGAGGATCAGTAAACTCATGTCTCAGGCTGGTTTTACATTTCCTGCACCTCCAGCTGCTGGTGATATCCTTGAGCTCGATAACAAATTGATGGACCAGTTCTGTCAGGAAGTTGTCGTTAGTAGGTTTGTTGCTGAATCAATTGGGAGGGGTGAAGCACGAGCTGAAGCTGAAGAAGCTGCTGCCAAAGTTTTAGAATCGAAAGACCAGGAAATAATGCGTTTACGAGATAGACTGCAGTACTATGAGACTGTTAATCATGATATGTCCCAGAGGAAGCTTGTTGGTATGTTTTCTGCTTGGATTTTGTTACTTGTACTTAAATAGTTTTTATTTCAATCCAATATCATAGTTACATTATAATGCAGAGGTTGCACGAAGACAACAAGATAGGAAAAAGAGACGGAGGAGGTGGATATGGAGTGCTATGGGATTGTCCGTTGCCACAGCTGCTTCATTGGTTGCATACTCATCGTACGTTGGAGCACCAACAAGTAAATACCTGCCATTGCTCAAGTCCGGTGACTCCAAGACCTCTTAAAGATATTAAACTCATCGCTACTTAGATCTGATGACTTTATATATGTTCAAACGTGTGTTGTATCAGAGCTTTAGGTATAGATCGATTCTGGTTGTTTATTTTAGCAACTAGTTTATGATGCTGCTGTATACAAATTTTTGTGTGGCATTTCTTGATTTGCCATGTGATGTAGCAGATGGGTTATCATGGGTATATGTTTGGCCAAAATCGAGCACACTTGTGAAACTGTATACAACCTTTTATCCGTTTATCCCTATGCCCGTTTTAAATAGGTTGTGAATTTTGCAAGGTGTATTTGGCCCGAAACTTTGAATTCTTCTCTGTGCCGGCTCACTATTGTCTCCACCTTTATGTACACCATTTTTCTTTCGTGAAAGTCCATTGAGATTTTGCTTTGCATGTGTGTATTTGGATTTTGAATCCAATTCCGGCAGGCATTGGTACTATCTTCTGAACACGAGTTTCTCTCAAGGATTTTGCTATACAAGGTGTAGGCCTGTGGGGTTTTATTCACGGATACAATTGGGTCCCACAACTTTGCCATTAGATCAATTTGGTTCGCTCATTTCCAATCACTCAATTAACTCCCACAAATTTGCAATTAAATCATTTGGTCCCTTCATAAGCAAGTCACCCAATTGAGTTCAATAACTTATCCATTTTCGCAAATGAAAGACAAATGACGGGGAAATTGTGATTTAGCTGGAATTTTGCACGAGGCCTAATTATGATTTTAGCCTGCATTTGAAATCCAGTTAGGATTTGGAGATGATATCCTCGTATTTGTCTTCTCCAATTTCCCCTCTCTTATTATCACTCATTCCCAAAATTCTTTATAAAGATAAGGCAACTGATGTGTCATGGGTGCTTTGAAGCTTTAATGAAGATCGCTTGAAGAGATGTCTGGAGATAATGAAGAACAAGTAGGGTAGTACAAATTGTTTTTCTGCTTCTCCGACCAAAACGAGTTGGTTCATTATGTTTTTATTAGTATCCTATTCTCCAATACAATTAATTTCTCTCCAATTCTATCCAATACACATTTTCCTGCTTGGCATTTTCTATGTGATATTCAATTCTCTAAATCTAACCAAGAAGTTAAAAGTCGAATTAGCAAATGGGTTATTGGAGAAAAGTTTCAGTGGCGACTGTATCATCTTTCTCTTGGTAAGTTTACACAGAATTTGGCAAAATCGACCAAAACAATCAGTAAGTTTACCGATAATAAAAAAAAAAGAACACACCAATCAGGAAGTATAATTTACTAGTGAAGAAAGAGGGAGCAAGCTACCCATTCTTAGATCACCAGAAGGTCTCTGATTTTGGTTTGAGCCTTGAACATGGTCTCCATGATACAAAATGATAATTATCTCGATGTCAATTCTCATGTGCTATATTCTACCGAATGACGCAAGCTCTGGTGTATTTTCCAAACAACTCACTGATTACCCAATGCAAGATCACGCCAAATATCAGCCTCAACTTGCTGAGCTTCCTGGTCTGAGAACACGAGCAAAATCATCATTAGAAGAAGCAAGCAAAAGTCGATAAACTCCCACAATATGTACAAAGTTTGAATAGTCCAATATCCTTTTTTCCATTTTTTGAGGCAAAAATTAAGATTTTAACAAAGTTCCGATATAGGTACCTCAATTTCCTTATTACAGTAATCAGAATCTTCTTCGCATTACAAACTTGTATCATGCATATAGCAAAATGGTGAACAAAATTAACAAGTTTTTGAAGCAAACATATAAGAGCAACACTGCTTACGATATACTACCAAATATCAACATGTTTCTGAAGACTCTGGTTCTGCGGTTATAAGCACAAAGAAGATATCCTATATAAACAAATTGGTAGATACATCCATCATATTGATACTGTGTAAAATACGAAACAATTGCAAGAGCAAAGGATCTAAAGAAGGAAAATCACATCACATTCACATCCCATAGGATTATAAGTAGTTTATCATCCCCAATTTGAATTATGTGATAGAATTACATTTATGATTTAACTAAGCAAGTCCTATAACAAAAAACATAAACTCATACTATGATACTATCACTTAACTGATAATTTTGAAGAAAGCAGAAAACATTAATCTAAAGAGAGAATACGTGTTTGGTTAAAAACTGATTCAGATATCAACATGCCAAACGAGCACTCAAATTCATTTGCTTACTTGAATCTTCATTGTCATCGGTCCGAGATTCAAGTATAGGCGGCAATTGAAGATCTGAAAAAGAAATATGAAGGGGATGAATTAAAATCAATTCTGGAATCATAAGTACCATTTAATAAAATGAAACCTCAAAAAATAAATGCAAACAGCGAAGACTACCATCATCCGGCAGAGTATCTCTCATCCATTCCTCATCCACGATATCAATTAGGATGCCCAAGCTTAATTCCGCCATTGAATATGTTACTATATTTAATTTCCTGTCAAAATATTTCACAGTTCAAAGAGAATGTTATACCTTCGACTAGCGCAATTTTATACCGGGGGGATGATATAAATTATAATGGATGAAGTCGAATGTCTGATTTTAAAAAAAATTTCAAAGCTCGGGAGTGTTTGGGAAAGTGATTTCAACAGGGCTCTTAATTTTATTTGAAAAGAAAACAAGACAAAAAGGAAAAACGAAACTGGGCTTTTCATATTGTTCTATTTTACATATTATATGGTCAATTAATTTATGAATTTTTAGAATTGAAAATAAAGATTCAAAATACATGAGAGGGAATATTGGAAATATGTGTAATACAAATAGTGTATGAAATATTGGCAATCTTAATACTTAATTTAGTCTCACGTTAACATTGTCAATATATCCACGTGATTATCATAATATTTAATTTACTCTCTTGTGATTTAAAAGAGAGTAATTTACACCTCTGTAATTTTAAAAATAATTCACATTGCCTCCCTAACAAATTTAAGCATTCATAAAAAAATAAGTTGACAATAATACCCCTCTTTATGTGGACCATTTTATCCCATAAGGAGTAATTTCGTCTTTCACACAATATATTTCACGCCCATTTTCATATTGGAGCTGAGTAAGATGCACTCTTCAACTCAGGGAGGGAGGTAAATTGTTTATGTTCACATATGCATTTATACAACAATTACATGGGTTCTTCACTCATCAAGCACACTCATTAGATATCAAAATTTGATTATTTAATCTCAATTTTAAACATGTATTTTTGGCTCACGATTAGAAGTTATCCATCCTCTAATGGGCCTTTAGTCCATTATCTCTTTCTTATTATGAAAGTGCCAATAAACTCGAATTTTTTTTTATAGGACTTCATTGGTTAGAATTTAAAGAAAATTAAGATTAAATCAGATTTTATACAACTATACAAGAAATTGGTATGCAATAATATTTTTTTTAATAAAAAACAAAAAACCGGTAGACAAAAAGTGGAGACTACTTTTTTATCAAAAGAAAAGGTGAGGACTCCTAGATAAAACATGTTTAATCTGGAAAATTGACCACTTGAATCTAAAAATAAAAAGATTATATTGTATTAAGACCACACATAATTCTAGAAGATAAACTTGCTCCGCCTCAAACGAGCTAAGCTAACCACACAGAATTTTACCTATTCACAGTTACAGTGATTTTATATTTGAATTCCTGCTAAGAAAATTGAATATATCCAATCGTACACCAAAGATGAAACTGATGACATAGGGTCTAATAGTCTTAATTAAATCCAAAAAAGAATGTTAAAAATGTTAAATCTAGCAAACGGATCATGTATTTGAGTTTCAAACAAGAATAAAGTTTAATAAAGAATATTGCTTGGTGTCTTTATATAGAAAGGGAATTTCACACAGTTTTCCAAACTTGGAAGGATTCTAAGCATGAGCATGTTTTCATTTCACAAAGAGAACTGAAGAGAATAATAGCAAGCATTTGTCTTTAAATACATAAAACACAAACCCAAACCAAAAATCGACACAAAACATGAACACAAAGAGTTAATTAGTAGAACATAAGCGCTATAACTAAGAATAATACATATACATCTCTGACTTTCCCAAAAATCATCACCATTGAATGTTGGTTAATTAATTAGCTTTGCTTCTTCTGGGAGACGAGCAATGCAAAGATCAAAAATTCATAATCTATCCCGAGGCTTTTGCATTTCTATAGAGTTTGAAGCTTTCTTCGGACGATATATATATGTAGCAGCAAAACTAATACTCTCTCTTACTAGGGCATTCTGATGCCCTGTGCCCACTCCTTCCACAGTTGAAACATGCACCCCCAAACCTGTCAAATATAACAGCTTATAATTGCATTTATATACATACAAGGCACAATCCCACAAATGTATAGGCATATCAGTCATTTAACACGGGGAGCAACAATTTTGAAAGTTGAGGCCAAGTGCAAATGCCAAAAGCGCGAGGGGGTGAACTGTAAAACCGCCAACAGCTAGGGGAGCAAAGTGCAATTTTCCCTTGTTTTCTCATGCATAAACACAAATTATCACAAATGTAGATCATACTATAGGTTTTAGTGTAGCAAAACAAACAAACAGCACTGGCTTCTTTAAATTCTACAAATGGAGGACTAGGAGAAATGAAAATGAGTAGAAATGTACCTATCCTTGCCCCCAAAAGACGGTGACCGGCTTGATGGAGTCCGGCTTGTCCGTCTATCGCCAATTAGCCAATCACTCCCACTGCTGCTGCTTCTAGAGTTGCCAGACGACCACCTGTTCTCACTCCTGTTGCTGCTGCGCCCCCCACCTCTTCTAAAGCCATCCTCAGAGTAACTACTGTCCAACCAAGAAGATCTTGAACCTCCTCTCTGGTTACTCGAACTTCTTGGTGATCGCCTCTCACTGTTTGAAAACCTGCCGTAAAAATCACTTGGAGGCCCGTCATCTTGCAAAGCTGGCAACTGCAAACATAAGGCCGATACAATAAAAACTCAGATATTGTACATCACCATCAATCAAGTGCTACTATTAGGAGTTTGATATTAATCCATCAGGCATTTCAGACGAAAATAATAAAACCTCACCTTCGAGATCTTGGTTATAGTGTTTCCAGGTGGCAGCTCCTTGTTTAGTAACTCTTTGGCAATCTCCTCCGGCAGGTCAAAAACTGCTCCTTGAATCTGAGACCATGTTGTTGATTACTTCATTAGAAATTAAAAATTAACGTAATGAAATGAAGTAAGGGCACAAATTTGAATCCACATATTCACCTGTTCATCGGCGATAATGTTTATTTTTCCTATTTCATCAGCAGCAGCAGAATAAACATCAGAAAGAAACCCTGTGACAGACCTAGCAGATAGGTATCCTCTAGCATAAGCACTATCACGAGTCAATTGTAATGTAACTAATCCCTGCATCGAAAAGAAGCTTTTGTATTACCTTTGGAGCTAAGTGCTAGAACAAAGAAACAGAATAGAAGTAAACGTGAAAACTTGATATCCTATAGTTTACCTGCTCGTGAGTAATAAGAGAACGAGATGATGGAGGCTGGGAAAAGCCACTCAAGGTTGCTAAGGCAGCGGAAAGAGCCTCTACTCCTTTCTCTTCCATCAGTTTCTGTGCAGCTGGAGTGAAATATTCAATGGATTCAGGATGAACTCCTCCAAGGGTAGCAACTACTTGCTCAGCAGATGACTCCAAAACCTCTTGAATGGAAGGTGGACTAATGAATTCAAACTTGCACCCAACATCTCGCTCAAGAGATTTTACAGTCCTCCGCTGGCTGCTAGTGAACATCAAAACAGCTGTTCCTTGTTTTCCTGCACGTCCCGTACGGCCAGATCGATGCACAAATGTTTCTGGGTCGTTTGGAAGCTCGTAATGAATAATCTGGAAAATTAAGGAAATTGACCAAAATATTCATAACCAATAAGACAGAGCTTTAGAAAGAACTCTTAAGTAAACAACACAAGTTAATTTGAACTTACAAGGTCAACATTGGGTATATCAAGCCCACGAGCGGCAACATCAGTAGCAACAAGCACAGTGAATTTCCCCTGCCTAAAACCATTTAATGTTCTTTCTCTTTGGTGTTGAGAAATATCACCATGAAGTGCTTCTGAAGCTATGCTATTTGTTAATACCAGTGAGACTTCATCAGCATCTCGCTTAGTCTGTGTGAAGACAATGGTTTTTCCACCCTTAGCATAAACCTGGACAGAAAATTCAAGTCAATGGTTACTTCAATCAAAAGTGCATAATTTAATACGAAGTACGAGTTCAACGAAAGTGGCTTTTAACACATACTGTCACAAGATCACTGAGGATTGTTCGTTTAGAAGTTGATGTACTTGGTAAAGCATACAACTTAATCCCTTCTGCCAACTTTTCCTCTTGATCACCAACCTATCATGGAGAGATAAAACAAAGATAAGTTATTAATATACACTTCCCTGTAGACACAGTATCATTTGATTTGTCCCAACATTATAAACGAAGCTAAGATAATCAATTAGCTGCATTTATCAGCATAACAAGACTAGTAACTATGTATTCAAACATCAAAGGCAAATTTAAGTTTAACTGTTGAAGCATGATAACTTACTAGATCAATGGTGATAGGATTGTCCAAATACTTTCTTGCCAATTTCTTTATCCAGCCAGGCATGGTTGCGGAAAAAAGCATGCTCTGCCTCTTTGACGGAAGTTTACTCAAAATCATCTCAACATCTTCCTCAAATCCAACAGCAAGCATTTGATCCGCTTCATCAAGGACCAAATATTGAACTTCCCCCAATTTTAGACTGTTGTTATTGATAAGATCAATAATTCTACCAGGAGTACCAACAACAACATCAACTCCACGGGAAAGTGCGCTTTCTTGGGTGACGTATGAAACTCCTCCATAGATACAAACAGTGTTCAAATAAGGGCCTGACTCTTTAAATTCCTTTTCCACTTGCTTAGCCAATTCTCTAGTAGGTGCAAGGACCAACGCTTTTGGAGACCGTCCCCGTCTTCAAAAGAATAAAGAAACGGTAAGGTACTTGGTATTGTGAGTATAGATAGATGATTCACATCATGGCATATTGTGTACCTCATTGAACCTCTTTCGTGTTCAGCATCATCGAGGCCTTTGAGTATAGGAATGCCAAATGCCAACGTTTTTCCTGTCCCAGTCTTTGCACGAGCAATTATGTCCCGACCTTCCATTGCAGGCACTAAAACAGCCCTCTACATAAACAAAGCATAACAGCGAAAATCGGTAAAGGCAATGTTCCACTAGAAAGCAAATGGAATGAACAACAATTTTAGCTCAAACATGCAATCTAATAAAATCAAACAACACCAATAATTGCTTAATCATATGAAAAAGAAGGAAGTATTATCTAATTTATGCATAATTCCATTTCATGCACAACACGTACACAAAGCAATACCAATGTTCTATATAACTAATCTTTTCGTCTCAGAATATGGAAACGAGTTTTATACTTTTAAAACTGTGTATAAAAATGCTATCTTGGAGTTACCAGCTGCAAATTTATTTTCAAGTATTACAATCAAAATATCAAGTCCAATCAAACAATACCCAATTTATTATAACACAACAATGCAAACAAACGGGGAAAAAAAAACCAAGTAAAAATCCATACTGAGCACATAAACATACTTGAATAGGGAAAAGCTGAGTAATCCCACGAGTCTCCAACGTGTCCACGAGCCTCTTCGGCAAACCCAGTTTGGTCATATCGAGTTCATTCTTATTTAAAGCTTTAATCTCCCCCACTTGTTCTTCACCTTCAGACAACAAGTCTTCGTACTCACTCTCGTTAACATCATCGTCGAAAGAATCTTCGAACCCCCCGAGTCCCTTAAAAGCCTCTTCGCTCAAAACTGATGAGTTCGGAGTAACCACAGCCGAAGAAACCAGAGAATTAGACTTGAATTTGGCGGATGAAGAAAAGGAACGGAATGGGTTTGAGAAATGGAGAGATAAAGGTGTAGTGGAGGTGGGCTTTTTAGCTGGATTGGTCTGGTAAATGGAAGAAACCCCGATAATGGAAGAAGAGCAAGCCATGAGAGATGGAGTGGAAGAAGGTGTGTGTGAGGGGATAAGGGTGTGAATGGAGAGGTTTTACTTTGGAAGAAGGAATTGGATATTTATTCCATCTTCAAGGGTTTTGTATTGGAACTTTTATTTGATTTTATTTATTTATTTACTTTTTGACGATTTTTGTGTGTGTGAAAAATAAGTACTCCTATAATTTAAGGTATTTTAAATTTTGCATCTTTAAATTTAAATTATAGAATTTTGGTACTTTGCACTCTAACTTAAAATTTTTGACACTTTGCGTCTTGAAAATATAATTTATTTGACACTTTGTATTTTAATGTGTGTTTTGATGATAAAATTAATTGGTAAAAGGATAGGAGGGTAGAACATTCATTTTTGAATATTTTTGTTGGTTTGCACCTTAAAAATATAAATTTTTGGCACTCTACATCCTATAAATGTAATTATATGGCCTTTGCACCGTAATGTATTTTCCTTTGAAAAAATTTATGATTGTATTCGATGGAGAGATAAAATGGTCATTTCTTAATTAATTTATTTTTAATAACATAATTTAATATTATATATATATATATATATATATATATATATATATATAAAAACATTGTCTTCATTTTATTTTCAAGTAACCTCTATAATATAACACATTTAAAAATCTAACATGTAATTATAATGCATGATCGATATTATTTCTATAAGACTCACATGTAGTTGATTATAATTTTTTATACACGACATACTCTACAAATCTAAAATTACTTACAATTAGCATATTAAATTTATTAAATTACAAAAAAGAAAGAAGAGTTCTTACCTAATCACTAATAGCTAGTAATTTGGTCAAAATAAAAAATGTGTCAAAAATATAAAGTCGAGGTTGAAAATGCAAAAAAATAATATTTTTAGGATGCAAAGTGCCAACATTCTATATTTTCAGGGTGTAAAGTGTCAAAATCTATGGGCATGTTTGTTTGGCGTTTCCCAAAATTATCTCGTGTTTGAAAAATGTCAAACAAACATATTTTTAACTTTCTAAATAAATTTTTCACCTCTCAATTTTCTCAAATTACTCTCTCAAAAGTTAAACAAACAACAATTTTCTTATCTCTAAAGAAAACATATACAAACACTACTATGTTTGACATAAAATAACTTATCTCCTACATAATTTGTCTCACATATCAAACATAACTTGACATAAAGTCTTACACCTACAACCTAACTCTTCCAAAATAGCCTACACCTACTTTGTTTTTTAAACGACTTGCTTAAAACTTAAACAAACAATATTATGCAAATTGAGATTATTTCACAAATCTCCACGACTCTCTCAAACTATTATTCCCTTCCATCAATTAATTTTTTCATCGAAATACACGCTAGAGTGCAAAATACCAAATAAATTATATGTTTAGGATAAATTTACTAAAACTTTTAAGTCAGACCAAAATCATACTACTACAAAAGATATATTAATTGTTCTAAGTGTCACCTTTTGTTACGCTCCAAATACGAGTACGTAAACGCGCAAGTATACGGTCGTTACAAGTAATAAAGTGATAAGGAGTGTCGAACCCACGAGGAATTGTTCAATTAATTACCAACTAACGTCTTGTTACTTCGACTTAGATTCGTAAGTTGAATTTGGTGAGGTGATTGTGGTTTTGATACTACAACTCAAATTAAGGTGATTTTGAAACTAACACTTGACTTAATATATGTAAAGGCTTCTATGATTTTACGTCACCTAGTTCAATTCAAGACAAACGACTCAACAATTGACAACCATACTCACGTTTGTTGTTCAAGATTTCGTAAATTATTCATACGTATCTTTCGATAGCGTACGAACCTACCAAAGTAGACTAATCCAATTTATGTCTAAGAGGATTAAGCCTAAGTGATGCATTAACTCCAAACCTTGTTAGAACATGAAATGACCTAGGTATACTTCTATCCTAAAATCAAATCACAACCTAGTTTTTCAATCTAATCTTTAATCCACTATGTCTAGCAATTAAAGATCAATCCATTTCATCCTATGGTTAGCTAATCCATAAGTTGACAAAAGCTCAAACTAGTTTAACAAACACTTGTATACAAGCATAGCAACAACCATTAACTCATCATTTAATCAAGAATCAAGAACCAAACATAGGATCAATAAAAACATAGAATAAATGAGATTAGCCACTCATAACAATAATATATCATTCATTACATTAAAAGACATCAATATAAATGAACAAAGTAAAAGAGTTTAGAGTAAGCTTAGTGAAGAGGTCTTCAACAACTTCTCCCTCAATGCCTTTTTATCTTCTTTGGGGAGTCCAAGTGAGAGTTCTTCTCTTTTCTTCAAAAGGGAGGCAAGAGAGAAAAATGTAAAGTGATGAAGTGTAGAATGAGTTGAAGTTGGTTGAATGATTCCCCTTTAAGCCTCTAACCTAGAGGAACAACAAGTTCATCATGCCTAAGTTACCCTCCAAACTATAGTAACAAAGGCCAAAAAGTCCTAAAGGAAGTTGTATTTACAAGTGGGAGAAGGGCAATATACAAAAAGGCCCTCAAAATACGCAGAAAAACAGAGCAGACCTTGCCGCGGCGAGGTCCCACCTCGCCGCGGCGAGGTTTATGCCGTAGGAAAACTTGTTTTTTCTGCTGGCAACTCGCCGCGGCGAGCCTCCACCTCGCCGCGGCGAGGTTTATGCCGAAGGTGAGCTGGTGTTTTCTGCTCTGCCGCACTTCCTTCCGAGCAGCATATCTTTTGATTCCGAACTCCGATTGCGGATCCGTAAAGTCCGTAGCGTAGCTAACTCACTCATCTATGACATATCCAAAATTCAGCTCATTTGGATCATCTATGAAATATTTATGCATGTTCTAGTGAGCAACTATCTACATTCTTGTACAATTTGCTCCGGGTTCTAATTGCTTTGAAGCTCAAGCTTGACTCGCGGGGTGGGTAGAGCGACTCGTATCATTGATACGCAACTCCGAATCTCTCTAAGATATCAATACCTACAAACCACGGAGAAAACGATCAAAACGAGAACAAAAACACAAAAACGAACAAAGGCCAAACAAAAGGGCCAAAAACACAAAAGACACGAAAACACGCAAAGACACACAAAAACTCGGATCAAAACAAAATGTTTTGGGCTTAAAGAGATAGGTAATAACGACGTTTTAATGGCGTTATCACCTTTTAACTACATTAGTAAATAGTAAGTAAAAAAATATCTAATATTCAAAGCAATTTATTAATTGTATGTGTGCGCGCAAAAGAAAGCATGAACCGGGACAACGAAAATATTATTTTTGGTGTATTTTTTCATAGATTAGCTAGCGTTGTTAACTTTGAAAACATAAAATAGTATGATATGGATTAAATAATTTACTTCATATAAGGTTTGGACATGTAGTTAAGATGAATGACAAAAGATATATTTTGTGTTATTATATATATATATATATATATATATATATATATATATATATATATATATATAAAGTTAACTGCTAAATCAATTAATTATAGAAATTGCATAAACATTTTCTTACCGTTTCTACCTCTACAAACATTAAATAAAATTATAAATTTTGAATTCTTGCATAAATTTGGTCTATGAGATTTTCATAGACTTTGTGGTTATAAATTCATCACATAATCATACATTATTATAAAATCATGACACAATTATTATAAAAGCACGACACAATTAAAATGAATGATTAATGAAATTACAACCTCAAATTTTATAAAAATCTCATAGTCATTCCCCGAAATACTAGTTCTACTTACTCGTGTGAGTGTGAGCAGGGGCGGATCCAGGATTTTGATCCAGTGGGGGCTAAAATTATATGCTAAATAATCGAAATATCAAAAAAAAAAACCCCAATCAAATAGTCCAACTTAAAATTCATACTTCATTCACGAGAAAATGTATGAAGAGATACCAAAAAAAGGAGGTGAAATTTGAAAAAAAATAATCTTTAGTTATATATGATACCCCATTATGACACCAAAAGAACTCAAAACATCTATGTAATTACAATTTCAAGTAGCATCAATTACATTCACAATTGACCGTGTCGATTTTTTATTTTTTTGAAATCTGTCTATAATAGGCGGGGCAGAGTTAGATCAATATTTTTATATTGGGGTGGGGACAAAATAATTGTGTAGTAATGTATTAAATAAAAAACTAATATGAAGAAACCTTACTATAAAAAATAATTTGAATTCTCTTGATAGTTATTAAGAAATAAAAAAAAAATCGACGAAAAAATATTAAGAAAAAAAATAAATTAAAATTGCTAAAGAAAAAAAAGACTTGATATGATATGTATATCTGTTTATTGATAATCCTTTGCAGATTGGTTAGGATGGTTAGTGAAAAATTGAGAGGCTGCCAAGTCCTTTGCAGGCTTGCAGCTGCGTTCGAATGCTTTGTGGAACAAATTAGGTTTTAATTCTCAAAAAACGGTAAATGTGACTCACATGATTCGAACACCTACCTTGTAGAAATCAAGGAACACTCCATCCAGTGTGCCAATTGGTAAACTTTGCAAAGAATGCTAACCATTACTAATATATATATATATATATATATATATATATATATATTTTTTTTTTTTTTTGAGTGGGGGCTATAGACCCCACTGGCCCCTACCTGGGTCCGCCCCTGAGTGTGAGTGTGACTACATAAGTTAGTCTTCTATAATAGAATTTCTGGCTAAACATAAGAGAAATGTAACCACCTCATTTGAATCTTTGGGGGAAAGTGCATATTACTACCACGTGATATCGAAAATCTGCAAAAAATTATCCTGTAAAATTTTTTTTTGCACCAGACTTCCTTGTGTTTTCAAAAATCCTGCAAATTACACCCATTCTCCGTTAATCATTGACACCGTTAATTTTTAATTGAATTGTCTAAATTACCCCTTATATATTAATAAAAAAAATATATTTTATTAACGGGGAAAATGCATATTACTACCCTGTGATATCAAAAACCTGTAAAAAACTACCCTGTGAAATTTTTTTTGCACCAGACTTCCTTTTTTTCAAAAACCTTGCAAATTACACCCATTCTCCGTTAATCATTGACACCGTTAATTTTTAATTGAATTGCCTAAATTACCCCTTATATATTAATAAAAATTTATATCTTTACAATTACAAAAACTCTCACTAATTTTTCTCTCTCGCTTCTCATATGGAACAAACAAAGAAAAGAAGAGATATTATGTGCGAAGTTTAAAAGATACAAAATTATGAGTATAGTATAAAAGTATAAGGGAGTTTGAACATTCGTTTAAAAGTACAAAAATTTTTTGCGCAAACATTAAAAAAATATGAGTTACTTTTCTACAAACATTAAGAAAAACATAGAAGTTTTTTGCAAACATTTCAAAGCATAAGGAAGTTCGCAAACTTCCAAAAGTACAAGGAAGTTTTTTGCAAACGGTGGAAAAGACAAGGAACTTTTACGCAAACTTTAAAAAATACAAGGAAGTTTTCTGCAAACTTTAAAAAACACAAGAAAGTTTATGCAAAGATTCAAAGGTACAAGGGTATTCTTGTCATTTTGAATGAAAATTACGTCAGAAACAAAAAAAATCGCATTTTTGGTGCGTATAATACACGCACGTCAAAAAATTGACGGAGGGAGACGAAATGGGTGTAATTTGCAGGGTTTTTGAAAACACAAAGAAGTCTGGTACAAAAAATATTTCACAGAGTAATTTTTTACAGATTTTTAATATCACAAGGTAGTAATATGCATTTTCCCCGAATCTTTGATTCCAATGTAAGTGTAGTTTGCTAATCGAAAATCTTATTTTCTCATTTGGATCAAAATTGAACCCACGTAAGTTGGCATTTGACCATACACGTATTTGAAGCCCACAAAATAAATAACACAACAAAGCAAAAATAGCCCAACACATAAAAGATCTGATAAAAAAAATCTGTTACCAACTTACCATCATTTTTTTTTTCAAGTACAATAAAGTATGTTTAGGTAAGATTGCAAAAGAACTTTTCTTTTTTTTTTTAATTGAGTCGAGACAGTAAAGAAGTAAAGAACATTAGTTGTCAACAAATGTGCATCTGTTGTGATAAATTTCAAGAAAAAGGAAAATATAAGTAAACAAGTCATTCCCTTGTAGATGATTTTTTTTTACCAACGTATGATTGTTCTAGTGAAAAAAATTAGCTTTATAAAGTGATGAATTTAAATTCGAATCTCCATTGATAGTTCTCATATAATATATTCGATACGCCTTGTATTAAACTAAGTTATGTCTAAAATCTAAATCGTTTTTTTTTTTTTTTAATATCTCTTTCAATCTAGAATCTTATTGAATTTTTGTTTGTTGCAATCTTGTCTCGTACTCTACAACTCTTTCGGGTCAGACGACTGCATGTCTTGCTTATTTATTAATTTGTACGGCATGAGTTTCTTATTTAAAAATTGTTTCTTTAAATTCTTAATTAAATAATCATTTTCCTTATCTAACAAGTGTTTTCTATAAAATTTTAATTAAATAATCATTGTACTTAGAAAATAAAATGAAAACCAAACACATGTAAAGAGTAATACATATTAAACAAACCAAATTAGGCCATCTCCAGCGGTGTTAAGCGGGGTCGGGCTCGGGGCCGGGCTGAGGAGGAGAACCGCTGGAGACGGCGCGGGGCGGGGGCCGGGGTGGGAAACGGGGCAGAACGGGCTGGGCGCAGGGCTCGGCGGAGCCCTGCGCCCAGCCCGGGCCGCGATTGAAGATGGAGACACGCGCCCCTCTTTAAAACAGGTGCCGCCATTGGTCTTTTTTTTTTTGCTTTTCTTTAATGAATTAATTGGTGTATTAATTGGTGTATGGTTTATTTAATGTGTGTATGGTTAATTTTGTATAATTAATGTGTTGTATGTAATTTTAATTAATGTGTTGTATTTTAATTAATGTGTTATTGTAATTAATGTGATTTTAATTAATGTGTTGTATTTTAATTAATGTGTTATTGTAATTAATGTGATTTTATTTAATGTGTCATTTTAATTAATGTGTTATTGTAATTAGTGTTTTATTTTAATAAATGTGTTATAGTAATTAATGTATTATTTTAATTAATGTGCTGTTTTAATTATATAGATATAATATGATTAATTATTTAATGATATTTTAAATAAAATTATGATATACTATTTAATATTAGAATAGTCCATTTAATTTAACACTCATACAAATAATTTTTTTTAAATACCAAATTAGTTAAAAATACAAAATAAACACGTCATAAGCATAAAATTTAGATTAATACTTAATCTAATTTAAAATTTTAAATACATACTAAAATAGTTAAGAAAATTAAATTTAAACACTCGTTTTTAACCGTATTTTGCATAAACATGTTCTATTAAGTCTTTTTGGAGTCTACGGTTGGTCATGTTGGAACGAATTGCTTCATGACGCAGCATAAAATTATCCAACGTTTGTCTTCTCCGTGCAACATCTTGAAACTCTATTCCGCGATGGTCATAAATTCTAGCGCGTGCTCTACGAGACGTGCTAATGTCAGTATCATCATCGTCCGAGTCATCGTCCTTGTATTCGTCACGTTCATCCTCCACAATCATGTTGTGGAGTATGATACAAGTTAACATGATATTGCCAAGATCTTGCGTATGCCACCCCCTGCCAGGTTGATTAACGATTGAGAACCGAGCTTGGAGAATTCCGAACGCTCGTTCAACATCTTTGCGGAACGATTCTTGATATCGCGAGAATACTTGTTCTTGATGTGTTCTCGGATTTCTCACCGACTGTATTAGCGTTCCCCACTTCGGATATATACCATCCGCAAGATAGTAAGGCATGCGGTAAGTATTTCCATTCACTTCATACTGAACCGCGGGAACGTTACCGGAAGTGAGGTTATCGAATAGAGGTGAACGACCAAGTACTGTAATGTCGTTCAATGCTCCCGACATGCCAAAAAAGGCGTGCCATATCCACGTATCATGTGATGCAACAGCTTCAAGAACAATCGTAGGTTTCTTCGACCTTCCAGAAAAACTTCCTTGCCATGCGGTTGGGCAATTTTTCCACGTCCAATGCATACAGTCGATCGAGCAAATCATCCCCGGAAATCCACGTCGTTCCGATTTCTTAAGTAGACGGTCCAAATCGTCTGCGGTTGGGGCACGAAGGTACTCGTGTTTATATACGCGCAAAATTGTTTGACAAAATTCGCGGACAATTTCGCATGTGGTACTCTCTGCAACACGAAAGTTTTCATCTTGAGCATCGTGGGGAGTTGCGTATGCCAACGTCCGCATGGCAATTGTTGCCTTCAGAATTGGTGAAAACCCTGCTCGATTGGCGGCATCGTATCTTTGACGAAAATATTTATTTTCACGCTCGCAATCCGCAAGGATACGGAGGAAAAGAGGACGCTTCATACGGAAACGGCGCCTGAACGTTTCATCAGAGTACAACGGTCTTTCGATGAAATAATCGTTCATCAGTTGTAGGTGGCGTGCTTGGTGGTTCCTGTCTAAAAATGTACGACCAGGAACAGAACCACCATGAACAGGCACAATTTCTGTTGGAGAACTGAAAAGTAAATCATCAATTTCTTCTTGTGTTCGTACACGTTTATTTTCTTCTTCTGCGATCCTGGTGTTATAATCTTCCCAAAATTGGTTTCGGGAAGAAGATGATACGTCATAATCACCATAACCGCCAAAATCATCGTACGGATTCATCTTGAGAAAGTAAATCGTTTATGTAGAGTGAATATTTTTTGTAGAGTGAATATTTTATGTATCAGATATTTTTTAAGAATGAATGTGTTCACTACAATGTGAGATTGGATTATTAAATAGGCAAAATGTATCAAATCTCAACCCTTCTTTATTTTGTACCGATCAGATCTCAACTCTTCTTTTTCTGCACCAATCTCAACCCTTCTTTATTTTGTACCGATCAGATCTCAACCCTTCTTTTTCTGCACCAATCTCAACCCTTCTTTATTTTGTACCGATCAGATCTCAACCCTTCTTTTTCTGCACCAATCCCAACCCTTCTTTTTCTGCACCAATCTCAACCCTTCTTTATTTTGTACAGATCAGATCCTAACCCTTCTTTTTCTGCACCAATCTCAACCCTTCTTTATTTTGTACCGATCAGATCTCAACCCTTCTTTTTCTGCACCAATCTCAACCCTTCTTTTTCTGCACCAATCTCAACCCTTCTTTATTTTGTACCGATCAGATCTCAACCCTTCAATTTTTAGAAAATTACATAATACACCCTATAGCTTTTCCTATTTAAAGGGAGTTGTATTCACTTCTGAAATCACACCTCTCAATATCTTTCTCTCTAACTAAAAAAGAAAGCAAAAAATTTTTAGGCAATGTCAACTAAAAAGTGGACTCCCGCTGAAGATGTAGCCTTGACAAAGGCTTACATCGAGATATCGGAGGACAACATCGTCGGGGCAGACCAGGCTTCGGGAAATTTCTGGGATAGAGTCATCCTTTTAATGTATGTTCTTCTTGAAAGTACTCCAGTCATTACGAACGCAGAACAAAAGAATCACTCACTAGTAGATGAAAAAAACACATCTGCAACAGCATGCTAAAATGGAACGAAGCACTTCAAAAAGCTAGAAGGGAAGTGGGAAGTGGCGGCCAAATAATGGACGAGGTAAATATTAAGTTAATTATATGCTAAATAATTATTAATATGTTATATTAACTATTTTTTGTAATTTTTAGCATGATCTGGCATTGCGTTTGTACAAGTCCGATATGAAGAAAAATTGGTGCTTCCAACACACATGGGAAGTTGCATCAGAGTGGATCATGTTCAGGTCAACAGCTGGAACGCCTCAACCACCTCCGGTTAACCGATCTCAACCAACGTCCGATTACTATATTCCAACCCCACTAGAAACTCAATTTGAATCGGAAACAACTCCACTAGGCGACGAAGAAAATCCCGAGACTCCCCACTCGAGTTCAAGATCTGAAAGACCTATTGGTAATAAAAAAGCCAAGAAGGGAAAAGGGAAGGCTTCGTCGAGTTCGCATCTTTCTGATTTTGAAAGCCAAAAATTGATAGCCATTGAGTTGTCCAGACAAACTCAAATTGAATTCGAGGCTGGACGAGAGAGAAGGCATGCGGAGAATCTTCAACGTCAACGGGAAGAAGAAGCAACGAGAGTGGGAATCACAGAAAAGTTACAAGAGGAACGGATTATGGCGATGGACACTTCATCATTCTCTCCAATTACAAAGGCGTATTGGACTCACAAAAGAAGAGAAATAGCAAGGAAAAATCTTCCAACGAACTTATTTGGAGATGCATCGAATGAAGGTCCCGACTGGTTTCAGGGGGGTAATCAGTAAAATGTAATATTTTTATGTGTTTCCTTTCTTGTATTTCCCGTATTTTTGATTTCTTGTATTTCCGTTGTTGTTTCTTGTATTTCCTTTGTTGTTTGTTGTATTTCATTTCTTGTATTTTCTTCCGTGTTATAAAAATATTTGTTTGCGTATTAATTTTCTGTATTAATTTTAAGTTACTTTTATTAAATATTCTATTTAATATTAATATTTTAATATAATTAATAATTAAATTACGAGTACTAATATAATTACTATTATTAATATTAATATTAAAAAATTAGAAATCTATAATAATAATAGGTGAGAGTGGGCAAAGAAAAAAAATGGAATTAATTCCCCCCTGGAGCCCCAACCATTGGAGATGACCAGCAGGGCCCCGGGCTGGCCCTGGGCTGCCCCGGGCTCCGGAGCCCGGGGCTAGCCCTCAACCATTGGAGATGGCCTTATGTCTCTTAGTCAATTTTTTTATTTAGTATTTATAATTCTTATGATCCATGGGTAGTTGCAACTTGCAGCCTAGCTTGTAGGTGCATTAGACAAATTCTCATTCCCATGCGGCCATGCATGTTGTTTGACTGCATTCTGAATTTTACAGAGTTTTGCATTGGGGTATATTAAATTTAAATGAGTTGTCTTATTGTATTATACTGTCATTTCAAAGTTACAATCTCTCTCATGTTATCATTTGTATTATACATATGTATCATTTTATTTTATTGAATGAATTATGTATCATTACATAGTTATATATGAAAAAATTATATACCATTACATTATATTTGTATTGTCAAATTGATTTTCATTGATACTTGGGGAAAAAAATTATAATTCATGTGTTTTGACTCAAAGACTCCAGTTATGAGGTAAATTAAAAAAAAAAAAAAAGGAGAAATGGGTATGAAGTAAACAAAAGAACAAGGAATATAAGTAATTTATTTATTTTGTGAATAATGTGGGTGCACTTGGGGTTTGACTTATTTTTTTCAGATCATCCATGATTATACAGTTAAAAAAAATAACTAGTGACGAATTCTCAAATATTAAAAGAAAATAAGTTTATCGGTGTTGCGTATCTTTCACAAAAATCTAAAACTAAAGAAAAAATAATAAAATGGGGTAGCAGTTTTTTTTTATCTGCTAAAAAGAGAAAAAATGGTGAAGCAATCAGTGCACAGCGCAGCAAAACATTATTACTAGAAGCCGCCATTATTGCTTTCCTGTCCAACACGAACTCCATTCTCGCAGCACAAACGCTTTAATAGATCTACTTAATTAATCGATTTTCGTTGTTATATTCTCCCAATTCATGCTCCTAGGGATTCAATCAATAACGTTAGTTTGCCAATTCCGTTGTTTCGAAATTTGATTTTATCTTGAGGCTTGTGCTTTAATTTCAACTTCATTGAGTCATTTTATCGAACAGTTGAGATTGATATCTGCTTGTTGTTTTCTTTCAGTCTTGCTGTGAGAGTATATACAAACTTTGGGGGTTAGGGTTTTCAGATTTTCCGAGGAAGCAATAAAAGCTATTGCTTGCAATCCTATAGAAAGATAAAAGAACTAAATTTCTAGTATTTGAGGTTGCGTATGATTTTGATAGTAATATTTTTCTCATATTGTTGTATGATTTCATTTTTGATAACTGATAATGGTGTTGGTGTCTTCTTAGGTTTTGGATTAGTGTCTTCTTTTGGTGCGTGATTTGTGATTTGGGCTGAAAATGGGCCCAATATACTACATTTTGATAGCATTGCCTTGTACACTTGGGGCAATGGCTTTGGCGATTCTCCACATTTACAATCATCTCTTGAATTATACCGAGCCTACATACCAGAGATATATTGTCCGCATTATCTTTATGGTTCCTGTGAGTATCTTAATATCACATTATAGACCTATTAGCAATTTTGTGATCATTTGCGTAACGATGTATACAACTGAAACTTCTTGATTATTCTTTGCTCACAGTTGTTGCCTTCTAATTATGCAGTCATATGTTTGTTCCTATTTAGCTTGAATTAAAATCTACTTATTCAAAGGGGGTTAAATTATCTGTTATAACAGCTTGGGTTTTATGATACGTTCCAGTTGGCATATCATGGTTATGACCCACATTAATTTAAAATGTCCATTAAGGTGAAACCTCTATTTGTATTCTCTCTAAGAGTGGAAGTAATACGGATAAATGGTTAACAAGCTTGTGATACATTCATGGCACAAAAGGACTGTGACATTAGGAAAAATATTATTATCACGATCAATGAATACATGTATACCTTTGGCATCTGTCCTCCCTTTAGTTTATTTTTCATTAACCAATGTATAAATTATGAAGTAATAGTATTCTACATGCTACCTAGTCATTAAGGAAGAAGTCTTATAAGCCCTGAAGGTTATCTTCATATTGAGTGAAAATGACTTTGTTAAAATGTACATTCTAACTATTATAAATGAGTGAAAAAGACTTTTGTTGAGAGCATATTTAAGATATTAATTACGTCCTGTATAAGTGATCATTCATCAACCTAAACAGGAATGTTGATAGCGGCAATACTAGAAAAGGCTTCTAAGCTTTGGAGCAATAACCTGTGAAAGATGATGTCCAGACCTGTAGGCTCTTGCTTACTTTAGGGAGGAGGGAGAGTTTTGGATGGCATTATAGGAATTCCTGTTAGCTGATAGTTGCTCATTTATTATGATGATATAACTCATTCTTCATTTAATGGCTTTTCATGGAAATGAAAGAGTTGCTTTTGCTTCTTATCCTGCCATGCATCTACTGCTTCTGTTTCTGTTTCTTCTCCTATATTGATATACTATAGGACTACATTTACCTGTTTTCAGAACAGAATCGTATTTATTACCTTTTCTGAACATGTGAACTACGTCAGGTTGCTCATTTACCTGATTTAGGACAAGTGCATAGCTGATACTTCCCTCTGATAGGCAATGGGTGAACAAATTCCTGCCCAAATTGTGACTTGATGGAAATTTGACCAAAGAAAACAATTATATGGATAATCCGATAATGTTTGATTGAATCTGTTCAGAGATACGAGGCCTGAATTTGGTTGAAATAAATATTAAGACTTTTCATGGATGCTCTGTTAGTATCCCATAATAGTTGAAAGTTAAAACGTTAGAAAGAAATAAGGGAGAAAGAGGGGATACGGCCTTACTTGAACAGGATCTGTTCTATAAGCTCGTACCTCTGTAACCTTGAGTTCTAAGGAGAAGAAGAAAGAGGAAATTGAGGGAAACTGAGTGGTTGACCCTCGTAAGTAACAGGAAAAGTTAATACTATTAATAGCATATTTTCAATGATAATTTCTATTGTTGATTTAAGAGTGCATTGTTGGATTTAGTCCTTTTATGAACATATGGTATTATTATATTAGCTCTTTTAGCCAAGTTTCTCCTGGCCTACTTGAAATTCCTTTCAAGAACTCCGTTTGTGACTGATAAAAGGACCTATATAAAATATGCAAGCTTTTCTGATGATATCCTAATGGCTGCACTAAACCATCATTACAATAAGTAAAGTTAAAATTTTAATAGCTTCGTATATTTGTTCCAAATACTCTTATGCGAGTATTGCCAAAGATGCCTTTGTTTGGCATATGATCTGCCCTAGGTTTTTATACATACCTATATAGGTTTCTGCTTTTAAATTCATTTTACCAGTTTTAAATTGGCTATCTGACAGGTTTATGCATTGATGTCTTTCTTGTCCCTGGTCCTTAATAAAAGCGCAATTTACTTCAATTCAATCAGAGAAATGTAAGTAAAGCAATGCCATTCTTTGCTTGTTTTGAACAATTTAATGTAATAAATAGTTCAAAGCTGCTCATGTTATATCTGGTAGATTGGTTATTTTATTGCTATTATTAATTATCTGCTCTCTTGATAATACATAACCACGAATACAAGACAATAATTTTAGGATTCAGATTAAGTGTTTGAGAGATTATGCTGAAGTTTTTAAGCTGCACATCAATATTTTTCTTTTGTGGTCCAGTCTCATGATAAATTCTATAGTATGTAACTGATTATGTCATCCCGTTTGGACTCATGATTTTGAGTGGTAATTTCTAATCTGGTGATAATTTCAGCCTATATTTACATAGGCATTGTTGCCATTTGCTTAATGATGTCAAACAACAATGTTATACTTTAATATTGTGCACTAAGTTAAACTATGTGAACTTGGAGCATTAGATATTTTGATAAAATAGATTCATAGAGAACAATAGGTGTGCATGGAAATAATCGTTGAATTATTGGTCAACGTGGCTGACATTATATTAAACTTTTGGGCAAGTATAATCGAGAGTAAGCTAGAAGAAAAGAGAGTACGGTCTAATTATTTCTGATTTTGCATTATATGCAAGTAATCCATTAATTTTCTGAACTATTAAGCGGCACAGTGCTTGCTTCATTATTTGTTTTTCCCAACACTAAGTTATAATTCTATGGGCTATAATCAATATAGTTGGAGTGTACTCTCTCCCCTCTCTATCAATCTCTATCTGCACTCTCTTTTTCTCCCATCTGCAAGATTTAGTGTGGCCTTCATGAAGAAAATAGACTGTTTTGATGCTTCATTATTTTTGTGAAAAAATGTCTTTGTTTTGTTTGTAATAATGACATGTTCCAGAGCTGATGTTTATTAGTGAGCAAATTTGTATGTCATGAAGAATTTTAGTGATCAGAGTCATAGACTCTTGACAATGAAATCTTTGGCATACCATGTTGTGACTCATTGGATGCTGTGCTATGCTTTTTTCATTGCATATATAACATGGTGAAAGTGAATTTATTATGTAAAGTTAAGCACATCATGGGAAACGTCGAATTTATATAACTATTATGGGTGTGCTCCTTCAATGCAAAGGAGGAACACATTGAACATTATTTTGGTTGCATGCCTTAGATGCACATAGTACATTTATCTTTGCTATGTTGCGTTGTGGTTCAAATATTTAGCTAACATGATTGATTGTGTATGAGTTTGAATGTTTGACGGTTCTGATTACTTATCTTTGCAGATATGAAGCTTGGGTCATTTATAATTTCCTATCATTGTGCTTAGCATGGGTAGGTGGTCCTGGAGCTGTTGTGTTAAGCTTGTCTGGCAAAGTTCTGAAGCCAAATTGGTGTTTAATGACATGTTGCTTTCCCCCAATGCCATTGGATGGGTGAGTCTTCTATACATGAAAGTAATGCTTGACTGGTAATATCCACTATCCTTTGCAAGGTGTTTTAAGGTTCTCTGGACATTGTTTATTCTTCCATATAGGATAGTTGCTTTCAGATTAATGGTGTTTTAGAATGAGTAAATGCACTATGTTGTTTTGGTTTGAAAGCTAGGTGAAGATATGTTTTGGAAGATATCGTACTCTTCCAAGCTCTTTTTTTTCCCGTTTCTGTTTTTGAATTACATGTTGAATTGCTATTGACTATAAAGTGTTGAAGTAGGGACTTTAAATCGTTCAGCCTGTTCATGCGATAGAGACATGCGTTCTCTGAGATCGATGTTTATTGTGAAGTACTGGACCTTTATCCAGTACTTTTGTTCAAATCTTTAGTGTTAACGATTTCTAGAGGGGTTACAGTGAGGTTTTTAGGCGTTATATTTTATAACGTATCGAGGCTATCATATGTCTGGATGTTATTTGTTACACATATTTGGGAGAGTTTTAGGTCTTTGAAGTTTGACAGTATAGCATATTTAAAAAACTGGTTGATTCTGAAAGCTTGCTTATTCTATGTAGTAGTACGTGGATTAAATGCTAAACTCATTGGTGTTGTCGTGGCACTCTCGTTCTTTATGAGTAGCTAAGGTTGCTGTGTAAGTATTCCTATGTACCCGGGGTTTCTTGTTATCTGATGAAAGCATACAAACAGCTAGGTTGCTCTTTAGTTGATAAATAGTTGATCGTCTTTTGTATTATTTGGAAGCAGTAGTTGCCCCCTTAGGCCTTAAGATTGAACACATGAATGTTACACTTTTTGGTTAACTTCTTGTTATTGATGCTATGCAGACGCTTTATACGAAGGTGCAAACAGGGATGTTTACAGTTTGTGATCCTCAAGCCTATTCTAGTTGCAGTTACTTTCATACTCTATGCAAAAGGGAAATATGAAGATGGGGATTTCAACCCAAGGCAATCCTATCTCTACCTCACCATTATCTATACAATCTCCTATTCGGTGGCGCTTTATTCCTTGGCCTTGTTTTATCTGGCTTGCAGAGATTTGCTTCAGCCATTTAATCCAGTTCCCAAGTTTATAATAATAAAATCAGTAGTATTTTTAACATACTGGCAGGTAAGATGCTGGTCGAAGATAATTATACATATATTTTGAAGTTCCGCATGGTTTTATTGCAATTTTGAAGCGTTGCTTCTATTGCAACATAGTCATCTGGTCCCATTAGTAATTTCTGTTACTATTAAGTTTTGACTGTAGCTAATTTATATATATATTTTTTTTATCTTCACTTTCTGTGCCATGCATTAGATTGCACATTTGTTTTTTCAACTGCTAAGCTTTATTGCTGTTATGATTTTGCTTGAATATATACCGTTACGGTTTACTTGGATTTTGTTATCATCGATCCATACTAATAGACAAGGATGTATTTATCTGGCTCAGGGTGTTCTGGTTTTTCTTGCTGCAAAATCTGGATTTATAAAAGATACGGAGCAGGCTGCCGAATTTCAAAATTTTATAATTTGTGTTGAGATGCTTATTGCTGCTGTTGGTCATCTTTACGCTTTTCCCCACAATGAGTATACTTGTGCTAATATTGGTGTAAATCGTGGCTTTACTGCAAGCCTCACACATGCCTTGAAACTAAACGACTTTTACCATGATACAGTACACCAGGTAAATATTTTATTTTAAATCACATGTTCCCTCTGAATGAGGGATTCGTTGGATACTGGTTCATGTTTTCTTGATACTATTTCTTGGATTTTAGTGAATAATGATAGAATTTCGAGCTTTAATTAGTTTATTTGATTTTCTTCTTCTTCACAAGAAATCCAAGTTTTTTCTCATCATCTGTATATCCAATTTCATACAGTTTGCACCGACCTATCATGATTATGTGCTCTACAATCATAACGAGGGTGAAGATGGAGCCAAAAAGTACAGGACCCGTACTTTTGTCCCAACTGGCTTAGAAATGGACATGGTTAGAAGAAACGAACAAACGATAGGGGACAAGTTGGAGTTATCCAGTTTATCGTCTTCAGGTGGTAGCAGTCCTCAAAATTCGGATGCTACAATGGATTCTGTGAAATTAGAGGCTATGAACTCAACATTGCTGGATGCATCAAATACTGGCTCTGTGTCGTATGACCTTTCTCTCATCGAGATAGAATTGTCAAATCATGCAGCAGAAGTTCCTTCGGCTATTGAAGCTGGGACGAGGTGACACTGACTCAAATAAAAGTTGTAGAGAATTTGGATGTTTTTCTCGGAATTAAATTGCTCTAGTTTTTGCTGGAGTTTCCGACACTAGAATTTGTACATGTAGGTGAGTGAACATGTCTTTGAAATATTCTTTTCATTCAATATCTAACTGAAAACATTGCCCCCAAGTATAAAAGTTAAGTTAAACTAAATTAAATTTTTTGCTTTTTACATGTCACATCAACTTGAAATTGTCATTTCCGATAGAGATAAAGCGTTTCAACACTCTTTATAAATGTTCTAGAAATAATTCTCATTTTATGAGATTTTCTAATCTTCAGTAGCAACATTATTTCAAACACCATTTATTTAAGTAGTACTGACATTCTTGAAAAAACGATAATACCCTATAGATTTGAAGAAGACGTGAGCTTATATTTCGTTCACAAATTTATTTTTATGCATATTTTATTTAATAACATGGATCGATTTTGATTATAAGTTCTATTATTTCTCAAGATAAAATCGTTTAAATCATTTGAATTAATTGCTTAAATGTGTCGAAAGATAGATTAAATATATTGAAGCTTTTTTCTTTTAGTGGAATGTATCCAAATCAATACAAATGAACAGTGCATCCCATTGGACAGCACCAAAAGTGATGATGTAGCGAGCCCATAATTTTTTGGGCCTGTTGAGTCACTCCAACCACTTCAAATCCTACCCACCAATGTACCAACCTTTTTTTTTCTTAACCAATAGTAAGAGTTCTGCCCTTTTTTTTTTTTTAGCAAAATAATTCTATTTTTTTAATAACTAATCTGACAATTAGAATTGAGACATAACTACTATTTTTCACCAACAAGCCAACATCCTAACTCCATAAACAACCATTCTAAAACTCACTAAAATAATTTACTATATTATTTTTGTAACATATGTAAAAACAAACCGAGATTAAACATAATTTCAAATAGTTCACATACGAGTATAATTTAAAAAGAAAAATGAAAACACCAATCAAACACCGAAGAACCAAAATATATTGACCAAGATATGTTCAAAATACTTCCGAACAACTTGAAGAAATAAAAAGTACTTCCAAACAAGCCTTGTTGGTACATGTGATCAAATATGAATGTCTAGTCTAATATATTAACTAATATGCGATCATTTAATAAATTTTTTTCTTATGATATACTTTCTTAGTCCCATTTTTCTTTATCTTTTGCTACAGTTAATCAATCAATTTGACTAAATTTATAAAAATTATAATAAATTGATAATATTATATATTATAATATAATTTAATTATTATAATTCACTAATAAATTGATAATATTATATAACACCATATATATTATTATTTAAAATGTTTAATACACTATAAACGTAAAAAAATTAACATAATAAGTCACTTAAAATATTTAAAAGTATAATGAAGTAAAACCAATGAGAGGGATCGAACTCTGTACTCTAACTATTATGTATAACTTATAACTACGTAAGTACTTTAACGTCAGAGTTTCCCATTACCCCATTTACTTAACATCGATTTAGTATGTTTTCGGCAAGGTTTTTAATTTTAATTAAGCACTAAACCATTTCAATTATTAAATAAAAAAAAAGGCGCAGTAAACCATTAATTTCCGTCCATATGACAATTAATTACACACAATAGTCTGCATGCATAATTAATGGAGTTTGTTGGCATTTTCAAACCATCTTAATTAATAAATAAGATCAAGAAAAAGACAAAGCTTAAAGTACAAGACAGAATAATCATGCATGCATAGTGGAGGTTAGTTGTATTTGTCTTGATTATCTAGATTGCCCCTAAATTAATATTCTAATCTGTCATTAACTAACCTCCTACGTAAATTAATTTTCAAGTTTTCCCACCTGTATTTCACTAATAAATATCTATATCTGATGGATGCATTAAATCTTGGAGTACTTCAATTTGAAGCTGTTTCCACAGGATCACTTGATATTCAAACTTTATCTTAAGAAGTCAACTTTCAAAATGTGTAAATTCAAAAATTATACTCCCTCCGTTTCAAAATATCTGTCTTTTCACATATATGCACATAAATTAAGAAAATCATTGAATATGGCTGAATTCTATTGAAAAGAAATTGAAAAAGACTCATGTACCCTTTTAATTAATTATCCTCCACTAATGTTTGAGAAAATTTATGAGCATAAAGGGCAAAAATGGAAAAAGAGCAATTAATGCTTTATTGAAAATCCAAAGTGACAGATAATATGGCACAAGAAAATCTTTCCAAAGCGACATATATTATGAAACGGAGGTAGTATTATATATAGACATTAGCGCTATGTTTGATTCTTGAATTTACCAATATTTAGTAAAATATTTTCCTTGCATCAAAATAAAACACTAAGTTTCATATATTGCTGTCCATATTCATTTTTCTCATAATCTGACTCTCTGAAATTCACAAGCAAACTTAGCGTAAGTGTACTCATCCATTGATTTTTGATACACTTATATATATATATATATATATATATATATATATATATATATATATATGTAATACTATATATTTGACTTAAAGGACTATACGTACAAAGTCTACAACTCTGCCATATGTCAAAATAGTAATTACTCAACTCATCAATATAATGAAATCACAAAATGAAGATCGATCCATAATGGCTAGCGATATTGCCAGAGCAATATTAATGCATTTCCAAAAAAGCCCTCAATATTTTCTTTACTAAGTTTTATAACAGTGAACTAATTGAGGAGTCTCTAATTTTTTTGTTTTTAAATATGGCTTCTTCCTTCTTTGTTCGACCGTAATCCACCACCATTACTGCAACTTCGTCCTATCCCAACACGTTATACAACAGAAAAATTAAAATTAAGAGTCTTATTTGCGTTTCTATTAAAAATTTAATTTTGTATAAATTCTAGCTTTTTTTTTCTTTTTTCTTTTCTGTTCTCAGATTTCAGAACAACAAAAGATTAGATTAATGCTCAAATGGCCCGTAGCCAATGGGGGTTCAACAAATTAGAAACCAAATATTTTAGTTTCCTTGAACGATGGGGCAGGAAAGAAGAAGAAAATGCAATCAAAAATTGCAAAAAAAGTAAAAAAGATGATTGAGAACAAAAACATATCTGGATTTTTCTTTTTCTACTATCTCAAACTGAAACAGGATTAAACATAGGGCGAACAAAGAAGGAAGTTGTATAATGTGTTGGGATAGGAAGAAGTTGCAGTAATGGTGGTGGATTACGGTCGAACAAAGAAGGAAGAAGCCATATTTAAAAACAAAAAAATTAGAGACTCCTCAATTAGTTCACTGTTATAAAACTTAGTAAAGAAAATATTGAGGGCTTTTTTGGAAATGCATTAATATTGCTCTGGCAGCAACAATTGTTGCTCTGGCAATATCGCTAACCATCCATAATATATCGAGTTCAAATAACATTTCCAAGGAAGAAATTAAGAGGAACCCAATTGGTCAGGTCAAGATGAAAGACTTAATCCCAAGTCATAGCTAACCATTAATTATATAGAGAGAGTGTTACAAGAAAACATATATAATAAATGCTGAAAAATGCAAAAGACGTGTGAAACAAACGTCCTTACAAAGTCTCGTGACTTTAATTAAATTTAGGAAATTTTTAATCCATCAGGTTTCGTCCACGACGCATATGAAACTCACGTGACCATCATCCTTCTTAATTAGTTGATTACTATATTATGTATGGTGTTGAACTTAACAATACATCAAATCAAGTCAAATATGTAATGTAATTTACACGGAACAAATAATGAGAAAAAAGAAATTAAAGAAAGTCCAAAAACTCCAATCCCAAATAGGAGTACTAAACAAACAAAGTCCAAAAACTCTAGATCCACATATCCACGCCACGCCGTCCCGATTGGCAAAATAAATAAGAGGGACCACACCAAAACCTTAATTTGTTTGTATTATTATTATTTTATTATATTTATACATAACATACATCCCCCTTCATTTCATTTTCTCACTCACTCAACAAAACAAAAAGAAGCCATTATTATTCTTTTTTTATTTTTTTCTCTCTGAAACCTATAGATAGATAATTACTATTATTTTGTATGTATAAGGAATTAGCATGGCAGTGGCAGTAACAACATACCCCTCCTCCTCCTCCTCCTCCTCCATGTCTAGATTTAGAAGTGAGATGGGGTACACCTACACGGAGTCGGAAAAAAGACAACTTTTCTTGAGAAGTTATCAATTTTCAAGAAAACAGAGTGTGGCTGAAAGAATCAAGAAATCTTTCTTTCGAGTGAAGAGAGTTATATGCGTTCGGTTGATCAGATCGGCAAGAAAATTGAGGAGAATTATCTGGTTTAAGCTCAAGAATGGTATGCTTTTTAATTTTACAACTAGAAGAAGAAGAAGATCAACCTTTTTTCTACGCATTCATAATAATTACTATAACTATAATTAAAAACTATATATTTCTATATTGTTTCTAATTTTCTTTTTTCTCCTTCTGGAAATTGGAATTGGAATTGATGTAGCGAATCCAAATTTGAGTCCAGGCTTAGCAAATTTGATTCGACTGTACGTACGTACCATATTATATTTATATATATATATATATATATATATATATATATATATATATATATATATATATATATATATATATATATATATATATATATATATATATACCCATCTATCTGATCTTCTAATGAAAAGTTTAGTTTTTAAAAAGTAGCTTTGTCTATATATATACTATGATGATAGTAAATTAATTAATTACATATATGATGTTAGTTTAGTAATGATTTATGCCAGATTACTAAAATTAATGTAGCCTAGCCTAGCCTAGCCTAGACTTTTGTAATGCTCAAATTTCTTCTTCAATTCGTCTTCTATATAAAATAATATACCTACCCATACATACAGAGTATTTATATATATTTATTTATATATATAGGGTGGGTGGGTGAGTGAGTGACATTAACTATTTACTACTTCAGTTCAGAAAGAAAGATAGGTAGCTGGAAATTAAATAAACTCTTCTCAGAAAATTAATCAAGTAGTCTTAGTAATTTAATTTTAGTAGAGTAGTATTTATTAATTAACCTTACTTACTACTCGATCCTTGAGAATTGAGATGTATATATATATGTATGTATCATAAGTAATAATTAATATTGGGATCGATGACACATAAATATATATAGTCTTAATCCTGATCGATGAAATGTCAGCTAAAAATATTGGGATGGAGAACTAATTAATTAAAAGTTGTATTGGGATCAATACTGAGTAGTAGTAGTAGTCATTTATGCCTAATTAATTGCCATATGAAATTAAACTTAATTAGGCATGCATTAAATGCTGTCTGTCTGTCAGTCATCATCCGATGCTCTATAACGTTCATATGTAGTACTATCAATACTCAGGAAATTCACTGAGTATTAAATACATATTACTCAGAAACAATATTTGTTTTGGTGGAAATATATAGTCTAATCTACTAGTGGAAGAAATGTGCTCTACTAGCACGCCTGGGCCTGGGCCTGGGCCTGGGGTTGCAACAGAAAGAAATACAGTACAGTACAGTACATGTTAGTTGTGTTTTGTTGTGTTGTGTAACTGCATGTTCTGAAAAGAAAAGCCATATACATATATGTTCATTCATTCACACGATCCACAAATCCTACCTACTTACTTAATTATGGTTTTTAATTAATTAGTTAGACTAGTAATAATACTCAATTATTCCATCTCTTAAATTTAGATTAAGAAATATACTCAAATTAAACATATTAACCACATTTTATTTAATTGATATATACATAACAACATTTCCCCCCTTTTGACTGACCTCCTATATATTGTGTAGAAAAATCTAGTTGTCTACAGTCTGACCTAGCTTAGCTGTAATACATTATTATTGCCTGGTTTTACTGACTATATATCATAATTCTCCCCCTAAGAAAAAAAAAAAATCATAGTAATTCTCATTATTATTTTCCTATAACTTAAACTTACACTTGTGGTACACTAAACAAGGCGACTTGTCCCAACGGGACAAACTGTGAATATTAGTATTATAGGCCTTATTCATAACTTTAAAAGTTGTACCTATATATATGTGATTGATCTAGTGAAAAATTTTAATCATTACAAAATAGTGGATTCAAGTTTGAATCTGTATTGGGAGAGGTACTATCCACTTAATATGCCCAACCCGACTCAAAAGAGTTTAAACCCTTAGAGAAAAAAAAAACTTGAAGTACTTAATCTTATGTCTATATATATATAGTTTCAAAAGTGTCACAATCTTGAAGTACTCTATACTTGAAATCTACAATGATTTTTTCATACGCTTTGACTAATTCCTAAAATTCATTTATGAGTTATTCAAGCACAAAAAGGTAGAAATAACATACTTTCCATGATCAATAAATATAATATATTTCTTGGGCAATCGAAAAATTCATTTCAAAACATTAAGACGTCAATTTAATTTTAACATGTTTTACAACTCAAAAATAAAATTATATTAAGCCATTGAGGTTGCAGAATAGTGGTAATCACTTGCAAAGCTGACTAATATGGGTTTTTCTCTAGTCTAGTATTATGCTTGGTGGTGATTTATAATTTTTATTTTTTTGTGCTTGGAGGATTATTGAAATGATTTCGGATGTAATGATTGATAATGAATGTAGTCTAAAAGAAAAATACTCCCTCCGTTTCATATTAATTGGCACATTTTTCAATTTTTTTTGTTCCAAATTAATTGGCATGCTTGGATTTTCAAAGCATTTTTTCCAAATTTGCTCATTTTTTCACATTTAAGTTGAGAAACTCAATGATCACCACTAATTAATTAAAAAATTAAAAAGTAGTCATTATTATGAAGGGTATTTGAGATATTTTACTAAAAAAATTATATAATATTGATGTTTCTTAATATATGTGAAAACAAGAAATATGTCAATTAATATTAAACGGATTGAGGATAAATTCAGTGTTTTCAAAAGCGAACCAGTCATAAAACCGTAAGTCCTACTGGTTACTGGTTCGATCGGAATAACCGGTGTGACGTCATTATTATGTAATTTAATATATATATTTTTCAAACTATTTAAAATACAATTATAATTATAAAAAAATTGTCATTCTTTGTAAAAAAAAGATTAATATGATTCATGCAAAAATCAAATTGTTTCAAGTAGGTAAATTCAATCATATTAAATGTCAAATAAGAGTTTGAAGAATTAATTAATGACAAAAAAATTTCAATTTTTTATTGGTCTAATTAGATTTGTAATTGGGGTTATTTTATTAGGTTTATTTTGTATTCATTTATTTTGTTGATAAACGCGTTTTCTTATTTGTATTAGCACTTCTTCAGTTGGGTTATGATTAGATATAGTCTCAATTTTTTTTTTTTTTTTTATAATACAGGTGTCCAAGCTTACACTAGACTAATCATGGACCATCAGAACCCCTTGCCCTAGAACCCTGAAGGATGTAAATCGCAAGATGTGCCTCCACCAAGCCTCGGGATCCCACCATACTGCTGTACACTCTGCGCACAAAGGGATCTTCACCACAAATGACCCTCAGACAGACCCATAAAAATGCTTCCATCCAAGTTCCAAATGGGATTCGAACCCCCACCCTTACCGCTGGAGCAATCCTTATGAATTGTTAGAGGGAAATCTCATTCTCTTTCATATCTATAGAAGATCTATTTTTCACATTCAATAATGTCTTGAATATTTTTCCTTCATCTCCAGTTTATCTTCGTTTTTGTTACCTCTTCAATGGCTACTTCATAAATTGTAGATTAGCAATTTTAAAAAATCATAAGTCACCTGAAAATTAATGAGAGAAAATCAAATGAGGGAAGATTAGAGAAGACCATCTTTCTTGGATATTACTCTATCAAGTCTCAGATCTAATAATAAGCAAGTTAAATTTTTTTTATCCTTGTTGTGAAAGAGGAAGAAGCGGCGCGGTGGACAGAAGAAAGGAATTGGAGAAATTGAAAAGCCATGTACAATATTCTGCAATAATTTTTTTTTTGGGACTTTAAGTGAACTGTTGGTTCACTGGTTTTATCGGTTTCGGATCGAATTTCACAGGTTCGAATTGGTTAATTTCTGAGGTGGTATGAGTGTTTAGCCGGATCGGACTATAGTCCGATTAGCTATTAAACCGGATGAACCGGCCTATCCGGTCCAGTTTTGAAAACACTGGATAAATTACATTTAGTTGACCATATAATCTACCATATTCCAAACTAAATCTTACTTATATTAATGGGTAAATTATGAATACCCCTCGGGTAAGATCTAATTACAAAAATCTCCCTATTGAGTTTTACAAAAATCCCCTCAGATTTGTTACCTTTTTACAATTAACTCTTTATCCCTAAAATGTTCTAATCTTGCTCTTGAAAGTTATTTGTAATATTTATAATATGTTATAAATTTTAAAATTTGGGTGTTAATTTTTATATCTAGTAAACTATAAAAATAATAATCATATATTTACTATCAAAACAATTGATATAATTTATAATTGCACATAAATTTTAATAAATATTTCAATTTATAATACAACATAAACTTTAATAAATTAGAATATCTTATTTATAATACAATATAAAAAGGTGACAAATCTTATGAGGGTTTGTGTAATACCCAATATGTGAGGTGATTTTTGTAATTAGGTCTTACCCGAGGGAGGTATTCGTAATTTACCCTATATTAATTGTTTTAGATATCAATTTCACTAGAATTAATTTTATGAAATTAGTCATTGAGCTAAACCTACCCATAAAGCTTTCTTAATTTCCAAACCAGACCAGGCAGTTTCGAATCTTAATTGTATAGTATTCTCTGCATAGTATAATTTACTTTGGTTTGGGATTAGAAATTAAAAGTGTACAAAATTAAATTACGTGTAGGAAGTAGAATCGTCAACCACTTGTTTTCATGGAATAAAAAGTAGTAGTAGGAGTATTTTTGTAAATTGCTTTTGACTTCAGAAGAGAGAAGTGAACTATATATATTAAATATTAATTGCTTTAATTTCACATAAAAGCAATGCTACTTAATCAATAAATTGCTCGATCTGATTACTTTAGTTTATAATCTCTTCGATCAATGACACTGATTAGTTGGAGATTGGCATGTCGTGTATCGAATGACAAATGTATTAGTAAGATCAGATAGGTAGGCATGGGTCCACGTTATTACCTTTGATTTTTTCTATTTGAGGATAGAAGAGACTTTTGAAAAGAACAAATATGCAACGTTGGGAAAAATAGTATCATTTTAGGTGCCTTTACTATGCCTATATTTTTTAACTTTTGGATCGTCAGTAAATCGCCAATGTGACAATTACTTTTGAGGGCCAAACGAATGAAGAATTACATTTAGAGCCCAGAAGTTCCACAAACGCATGGCCAAACGGCCCCTTAATCTGGTCAAATCCTAAGTTTAATGGTGGAATTTTTTTGAAGGGCTAGCTATTTAGTCATAGTTGATAGTTACTTTAGCAACTACTAAGGCCATATTTAGAAGAGTTTTGGTCCGATTTTACGGATCTCACGAAATCGGGCTAAAACTCTTTAAAATGGGATACTTTGTTCAGACCCATGAGATTAACCCCAAATTTTATGAAAAGCAGTTCAGACCCATGATACTTAGTCGAAACTTATGATATCTCAAACTCTCTTTTAGAGACATTGATTTGAAACATGTCATCTACCTTTTTCCTCAAAATCCAAATTCAATTCAAGTGAAATTTCGACTTTAAAACCACATCATCCAAAATCTAACAAAATGAGATTTCGATGATTACAACAATCCAAACTATTTTTTTTGGAAATTAAAACTAATTGGAGCTATTATTAAGGGTAATACATATATATAAATATAATTATTTAGAGTGTACATATATATCCAGTGATGAATAGAACATACTCCAAATAAGAAGATCGAGACTTTAATTAAGGCTGCTGATCGAAGTGATGAGGCAGAAAGTTTAGGAGTAGTTTCCCTTTCCCCTGGTGCTGCTTCACTTTGAAGAAATGTATCTTCTTTGAAATGCTACTCCTGCTCCTGCGCTGCTGCTTTACTAACATAAGTACTATCCCTTTTTCTTCGGGTTCTTCTTTTATGGTTTCCAGCTTCATTTTCAGTATATCTTCTATCTCCATTCTTGATTCCCTTCTCAAACTCCTCCTTTTCTTCCTACAGCTCCAGCTACTGGACACCACCCACCACATTTAATTTAATTTCTTCTAGCGATATATATGATCCCTTTCGATCTATTGGTTCCGATCCGTTGTAAAGGTTTCTTCTAGCGATATGCAAAGCAAAGAAAAGAAAATGCATGGACTAATGATTTAATTTTTCATTGAAATTGAATTATAAATTAAACAATGACCCAAATTAAACTGTGCTTTGCAATGACTACTTGTATCAGCGTGTAATTAATTAATTAAGACATATATGATCTACTTTTCTGCTGTCATGATTTGTTCACCTTCTTTAATTTACTTTTCTTTAAAAATGAAAGACAACCACCTTATGCAATAATGTTAAATGATTAAACAATGCCAACAAAACTAGCTTTAACTTAAACAGAGTTGATAATTAAGAGCTGGACAAGAATTGATGATAAAAAAGAAGCAGAGAATAAAATACAAAAAAGGAAAAAGAAGGTAGGTGGTGTCGAATTTATGGGAAAGAAACAGAGGAGGACAGTGGCGGAGCCAGAATTATTTTTCACCGGGGTCCACTTTAAAATTAAAGACTATAATTTAAAATATTAATAATAAAAGATCAACAACAACAATGAAACTTCGACGAAATTAATTCAAGCTCAAAATCAATTTGAGAGAATGAGATTTTTATAAATGTCGACGAAAATCGTTTCATAATCTATTTATTTCAACTAACAAGCATTAGATAAAATACTAATATAAATATCCATAATTCATTCACATGTCTCCCTAAAAAATCAATGGTTTCTCCTCCTAATATAAAAAACTATTACCTACACCTCTTTTGGTAGAATTTGTGTTTGCACAATTTTTTAGTAGGCTTGTTTTGTGATAACATGAAGATGAAAAAGAGTTTATATCAAATTGGAGTCTCTTGATATATTTTGAAAGTGTTAATTCTTAAAAACTAATTTCAAAATAAAAAGAATATGTTAGAGTTTGAGTTGATGTCGATTTTGTGAATTTAGACATTTTAACTTTATCAAACTTTAGAAATATATTATAAGATTTATATAAATCATACCATAGTATAAATATTTACACACATGAAAACAAGCAAGTTCAGGGGGGTCCATGCACCCCCCTCCTCTCAATGTGGCTCCGCCACTGGAGGAGGAGGAGGAGGAAGCAGAAGGGTAATTCTGTAAATTCAGGGTGTTGCTTGTGCTTGAAGCAACCTCTACATAAAATACTCAATCTAAGTTAGTTACTAACACCATTAATTTTTAATAAAATGCTGCCACAAAGGAAATAACAAAAGAATTGGATTTACATGAATTGGAATTTCGATGCTACACACCGTGCAAATGCATATATGCATCCTCCTAATGAAAAGAGAGAGAGAGGTGCACAAGAAAATTTTATCCAAATTGAGCTTAGCCATGTATATCCAATCACAATGGAAATGTGTTACATATGTCTCAGAGTAGTGTTGCATAAAACTTTTTTGGTATTATTAGAGATGAATTTGAAATGTAACATGAATCGTGATGAGGATGAAGTGAAAAGTGAAATTGGATCCAATTAAAATTCCAAGTTATCCTCAAAGCATGGGCATGGGCATGGGCATGGGCAGAAGTAGATCGAGAAGGATGATGATGATGATACCACATACCAGTATCAGTACCACCACCACGTGATGTCCATAACATTTTGGCCTTTTAGGCAGCTGCTGGGTCATGCCCAATTTCAATTCATCCCTCCTTTTAATTTTAATATTCTGTCTGTTCCACTAAATAAAGTTGCAAACCAAATAAAAAAAAGTTAGAGAATATACTCTCCTTTCATTTCAAAAAGTAATATTCATATTTTATTTTATTATCTTTATCCACGCGCGACCCGTATATATATATATATATATATGTATCTATGTATATATGCATATATATGTCGATTTGCCTTAATTTTAAGGCAAAATTGCAAAAATCGTCCCAAACTAATCACTAATTTTGGATTTTCATCCCAAACTATTTAATTTGGTGAATTTCGTCCCGTATTTTAATATTTTTTTGGAATATCGTCCCACCATAATTATAAGACGAAATTGCGCATTTGCCGATGAATTATCACATGGCTGCTTAAGTGTCATGACATGGTAAATTTTAACATGAATAATTATATAATATTGCAGAGTTCGTCCCAAATTAATTACAAGATTGAACGTCATTTTCATTAAATTAGGAATTTAATATTGGGACTAAATTCATACAAAATGGTAAATTATGGGACGAAATTTGGCGAGTTGATATAGTTTGGGACGAAAAATCAAAATTAGTAATTAGTTTGGGACGATATTCAAAAAAAATATTAAATTACGGGACGAAATTCGCCAAGTTAAATAGTTCGGGACGAAATTCCAAAATCAATAATTAGTTTGGGACGTTTTCTGCAATTTTACCTAATTTTAATGTTGAAGTAGGTTAGTTTGGTTCATAGACAACATTCATTTTCTATTCTCAAGGATATATATACATATACAATATATATATATATATATATATCATTACTACAAAAATTGAAAGTTGGAGTAAGGATATTATTAACAAAAATAATTAAACATCCGCACAATTACAAACCAACTAAACATAGGAATTAATCTTACATTTGAAAACTTTCATCGAACCCTAAATTGATTTTATTGATCAAAATAAAATTTTAGATAAAACTGGTTATATGATACAATATACTTGCCAGGGGTCCACAAATGTAAATAAATGGAGTATGTGAATCGAACAAAAAACTTGAATCTTATGGGTCTTGATAAATAAAGTTGTTTTTATTTTTTTCTACCAGGAGACAAATATTTGACCGAACCAGGACATTTAACTAGGAGGAAGAGAGATAATTGTATAAATATATTGAATTCAACTCTCACGGAAATAAGTTTTTTCTTTAGTTTAATAATAGTGTTAGTGATTGCTTCGAGTGTAATTTGATTGTATTTTGATAAAATTTTCAATTTAGTAATATTAATATAACGATCGTTTATCTTAAAAAAAAAACACTCCTAGGATTTGATAGTTATACAATTTTACGCATATTTTGTATGTAATTTAATTTGATACTTTACTAGTCTGATATTTCTTAACATCCTTTCAATTGAACCTTATTTGATCACTTTTAATTGGACTTCTAAAGAAAAAGTCCTTCATGTACAATAGAGTTAAACTTCTATTAGTATTTAAGTACGACTTTTACTAGCTATTTATATTTATATTTATATTTTTTATTTTTCATGGGTTTAATTCATTTTGGGGTGTCTTAAACAAATAATATGAGAACCTCTCCTAATAGGAATTCAAACTTAGATAGTCATTTCGAAAGTATTAGTCTCTTTCACAAAAGTCTAAACCATTCATTTGTTGACAATAACTATACTTTTATCGTAACATTTACCTCGAAAAGAAAGTATAAGAATCTCAATTTAGTACATTTCAATTTTCTACAATTTGTTTCTTAAGTGGACTTTGAGCCAAGCACACATTCACTTGCTACATGTGTCTCTCTCATTATAAAACAACTTAACTATCATTTCCCCCCTTCATATATCCAAATTAACTATATCTAGAAATATAATAAACTCCCCTGACCAGTGTTATTATTTTAAATTAACTACCACCTATTTTCTAAGGGGTTTCACGGTTCGATTAACCGGTCAAATCGAATCGAATCAAAGTTATTCGGTTTGATTTTCGATTTTCGATTTTGTGATTTGAAGTAACTGGTTTTTGGTTTGGTTTGGTTCGGTTCCTTTTTTTTGTCCGATTAATCGAATCAAAAATTAAATTATGTGTTTCACATATTCAAATAATTAATATTTTTGTCCGGTTTTATGAACTTTAAAATCTTTTATTTTTGTTGGATATGAATTTTAGTTGTTTAATTTATGTCATTCGAGGATTGTTAAATGTAAATTTTTGGAGTTGGATTGTAAAATACTTCAATTTTATTTCTATGATATGAATTTAAGTTGTTAGATTTATGTCATTTGAAGATTGTTAAATGTTAACCAATGAACTATTTAGTTCTATTTAATGTTTAATAATATTTATGTTATAATTATCTATTAATTTGATATTTTTTCTGATAAATGATATAATATTTGATTATATAATTTTTAATAAATTATACATAGTATAAAATTTCGATTAAACTTAATCAAATCCAACCGAAAATCTAATCAGGAAGTTGGGTTTGGTATCCGATTTTAAAAATCAAGCACTATATTTTCTCCTTGTATATATACACACAAACACACACTTTCCACTTTGAAAGTGTATCTGGTCACAAATATATTACTCCCACTAGATTAAATTATTACTGCAACTTGGGTTACTAAATTCTGTCTTTGGTAAGAACAAATTGTTTGTTTAATAGAAATGGTGAGTACTCTGATAAACATAGGGGTGGCGGTGGTGGTCCCAAATTTTGGGTTTGGAAGTAGTAAAAGAGACTTTGAAACAAGGAAAATGGAGCTGAGATTTTACCCATGACTCAATTTCATTGGGGACTTTGGTTCTGGGATTTTCAATTTTCGAATCCAAAGCTCTTTCAACTTTTCTGGGGATTCAATCTTTTGAAGATTTCTTCTTAAAACTTGAGCAAAAAGCACTGTTTCTTGGCACCTCTGCTAAAAAGGGCTCTTTAAATACAAGGGGGGAACAGAGAAAAAAGATAACTTTTTGTTTCTGTATTTTAGACTTTCTATAATTTTAGCTGTTTTGTGCTCTCTGAATAAAGGGTTTGATTCTACAAATATAGCAAGCTCATTTAAAGGTATGTTCTTTAATATAATATGTATCTGGTATTACTTGCTTATTGTTTACTGTTCAAAGTAAATGTTTGTGTAGTGATTTGAATGCATTGAAGTTAAAATAAGTAAAAAAAAAAAAAAAGAAGAAGTTAAAACAATGCTAATTTCCTTTTTTTGTAACTTCTGAGGGTGGTTGTTGTTCTTATGAATGAATAATCATTCATTTTAGAACTTGGAAATAATTACTTCTATTTTGTTTATATTTTGTCTTTAGTGAAAACGGCTAGAATTTTGATGTTAATCATGTTATTATATAGATTGTAATACTTAGAAGAAGTCAAAATTCTAATGATGGAATATAAAGTGAGAGGCCGTATAAGATGGTTTCATTACTGATGTTAGTTTGTTATGCATTATGATTGTATCATGTAGTAATTATTTTCCCATAAAAGTTTTGATGAACATCTTTTCTGTCCTTTCTTGTTCAGACTCGAGCTAAAATGTCGTCTTCTCAACCTGGTCGATCTTCGGCAACTTCTGCAAGATCAAGACATAGTGCTCGGGTAATCGCACAAACATCCATCGATGCAAAGCTTCACGCTGACTTTGAGGAGTCAGGTAGTTCTTTTGACTACTCCAGTTCTGTTCGTGAGACTAACGTTTCTCCTTCAGAGCCGAGACCGAGAACCGACAAAGTTACCACTGCTTACCTTCACCAAATACAAAAGGGTAAATTCATTCAACCATTTGGCTGTCTCTTAGCTCTAGATGAAAAAACATTCCGTGTAATTGCCTACAGCGAAAACGCTCCTGAAATGCTCACAATGGTCACTCATGCCGTTCCAAGTGTTAATGAAAATCCGATTCTCGGCATTGGTTCCGATGTTCGAACTATTTTCACGGCTCCTAGTGCTGCGGCACTACAAAAATCTTTAGGTTTCGGTGAGGTTTCTCTATTAAACCCCATCTTGGTTCACTGCAAGACTTCCGGAAAACCGTTTTATGCCATAATTCACAGAGTTACGGGTAGTTTAATCATCGATTTTGAGCCAGTTAAGCCTCAAGAAGTCCCTATGACTGCTGCTGGGGCTTTGCAGTCTTACAAACTCGCGGCTAAAGCTATTACTCGTTTGCAGTCTTTACCTAGTGGGAGCATGGAGAGGCTTTGTGATACAATGGTGCAAGAAGTTTTTGAACTCACGGGTTATGATAGAGTGATGACTTATAAATTTCACGAAGATGATCACGGAGAGGTGTTTACGGAAATCACAAAGCCCGGCCTCGAGCCTTATTTGGGCTTGCATTATCCGGCAACGGATATTCCGCAAGCTGCCCGTTTTTTATTTATGAAGAATAAGGTTAGAATGATATGTGATTGTAGAGCGAAACACGTAAAGGTGATTCAAGATGATAAGCTTTCTTTTGATCTTACATTATGTGGTTCGACTCTTAGAGCTCCACATAGTTGCCATTTACAGTATATGGAGAATATGAACTCAATTGCGTCTTTGGTAATGGCGATTGTAGTCAATGAAGGTGACGAAGAGGGCTCGGGCTCGGAATCTGCGCAGCCACAAAAGGGGAAAAGGCTTTGGGGATTAGTTGTTTGCCATAACACGACTCCGAGATTCGTCCCTTTCCCTCTGCGCTACGCGTGCGAGTTTCTCGCACAAGTTTTTGCGATTCACGTCAATAAGGAGTTTGAATTGGAGAGTCAAATGCTCGAGAAGAATATTCTACGGACTCAAACTCTCTTGTGCGATATGCTTTTACGAGATGCACCCTTAGGTATTGTCTCCCAGAGTCCGAATGTGATGGATCTCGTGAAGTGCGATGGGGCTACACTACTTTACAAGAACAGCAAATATAAATTGGGAATAACTCCAAACGACTTCCAGATTCGTGATATAGTTTCGTGGCTCGATGAATACCATCGGGACTCGACCGGTTTGAGTACCGACAGCTTATATGACGCGGGATTTCCTGGCGCTCTTGCTCTAGGTGATGCCGTGTGTGGAATGGCGGCTGTGAAAATAAGCGATAAAGACTGGCTTTTCTGGTTCAGATCACACACTGCTGCTGAGATTCGTTGGGGAGGAGCGAAACACGAGCCTAGCGAAAAGGATGACGGGAGAAAGATGCACCCAAGGTCGTCATTCAAAGCATTTTTAGAAGTTGTGAAGACGAGAAGTTTACCTTGGAAGGACTATGAAATGGATGCAATTCATTCTTTGCAGCTTATACTACGAAACGCGTTTAAAGAGGCTAAAACACCGGACTTGGAGACGAAAGCAATTCATACGAGGCTTACTGACCTGAGAATTGATGGAATGCAGGAGCTTGAAGCAGTGACTTCTGAAATGGTGCGTTTGATCGAGACCGCCTCTGTACCTATCTTGGCAGTTGATGTTGATGGACTTGTTAATGGCTGGAACTCGAAAATTGCTGATTTAACTGGTCTTCCTGTTGATGAAGCGATTGGCGTGCAATTTCTTGAACTTGTTGAAGATTCTTACACCAATACAGTGAGTATGATGTTAAGTTTGGCTCTTCAAGGTATGCATTTTCAAATAAACTCACAAACACAGTCCTTACATGATAGTTATATGTGCTAGTATTTTTAAGATATTATATGCCATGCATAATTTCCATTTCGAATTTTTGAATTTTGAATTTTTTGAATTTACACCAATACAGAGTTTTTGAATTTTTTTGAGCTAAATGCAAAATTACCCCCTGTGCTTTGCCTAATTTGCAAAAAAAAAACCTGTGTTATTTTTTAACAAAACCCCCATGTGTTTATTTCTATTAGCAAAAGATCCCATTTGAAATTTCTTCAGAAGTCAATCGAAAGATTATTGTCAGCTTTTTTATGGTGGGGGTATAATCTTCATTTTTCCTGTGTTATTTTTATTAACAACAAACAAACACCCCCCCCCCCCCTCTATTTTTATTAGCAAAATATCTCATTTGAAATTTCTTCAGGAGTCAATAAAAAGGTTATAGTCAGATTTTTAATTACGGGGGTAATGGCCAATTTCAAAGTTACCAGGGGGTTTTATTGTTAATTTTTTAGGTGAATAGGGGTGTTTTTTATTTTTCTGGTGGGGGTATAATCTTCATTTTTCCAGCAAAGTATGTAGTCTGGCTTGAGAGGTTTTCTTCCTGCTAATAAAGAAATAGCACCTGGGAGATTTTGCTAATAAAGATATCACAGGGGGCTTTTCCCAATTAGGCAAAACATAGGGGGTATCTTTGCATTTCACTCAATTTTTGTTCATTTCATCCTTTGGTTTGTAATTGTTAGGCACGAGTATGAAGAATATATTTTTGTCAGAACAACCATATATCTGTCTCATCTCGAATATAGACCATTTATTTATAATAGATCTAAACTTACATTCCTCTTTATATCAGGGAACGAAGAACAAAACGTGCAGTTTGAGATGAAAACACATGGGTCGAAGTTCGAATCTGGTCCCGTTAGATTAGTTGTAAACGCATGTGCCAGCAAGGACGTACGAGAAAATGTTGTCGGCGTATGTTTTATCGCACATGATATAACGGCAGAAAAGAATATCATGGACAAGTTCACGAGAATCCAAGGCGATTACAAATCCATTGTACAAAATCCTAACCCACTGATCCCACCTATATTCGGCACAGATGAATTTGGGTGGTGTTCCGAGTGGAACTCAGCTATGACAAAAATAACAGGATGGTATAGAGAAGATGTGATCAATAAAATGCTTTTGGGAGAGGTGTTTGGGACACACACATCTTGTTGTCGCCTCAAGAATCAAGAATCATATGTCAAACTAGGCATTGCACTCAACAGTGCCATTTCTGGTCAAGATTCCGAAAAAATACCATTCGGGTTCTTCTCTAAAAACGGAAAATATGTCGAGTGTCTACTTTGCGTAAGCAAAAAGTTGGATTCAGAAGGTTCAGTGACTGGAGTCTTTTGCTTCCTTCAACTAGCAAGTCAAGAGCTGCAACGAGCACTTCATGTTCAAAGGCTATCAGAACAAACTGCATTGAAAAGATTACGAGTTTTAGCTTATATTAGAAGGGAGATTCGGAATCCTCTTTCTGGGATTATCTTTTCGAGGAAAATGATGGAAGGAACCGAGCTAGATGATGAGCAAAAGAACCTTCTTAGAACTAGCGTTCACTGTCAACGTCAGCTGAACAAAATTCTCGATGACACGGATCTTGATCATATAATTGAAGGGTAATATGAATTTTTTAGAGTTTTTATAAATTTCAAGCACCCCTTTGTTGAAATTTCTTTTGTTCTTTGGTTTAAGGTACTTGGATCTTGAAATGGTGGAGTTTAAGCTGCACGATGTATTGATTGCTTCGATTAGTCAAGTAATGATGAAGAGCAACGGAAAGGGTATTATGATAGTTGATGACTTGCCTCCAAATCTATCTAATGAAACGCTATACGGAGATAGTTTGAGGCTCCAACAAGTTTTAGCTGCTTTTTTGTTAATATCGGTTACTTTTACACCGAGTGGAGGCCAACTTGGTGTTGCAGCCACTTTGAGTAAAGATTCTATAGGGGAGTCAGTTCAGCTTGGCCGTTTGGAGTTCAGGTACGTGTGATCTCATCGAACATGTAATAATTGGTTTTTTGGCACGAAATTAGTAACATACTAAATCCATTACGAATTATGTAGGATAACACATAGTGGTGGTGGAGTACCACAAGGATTATTGAACGAAATGTTTGGTGATGAAGCGGAAGCATCTGAGGATGGGATTAGCCTTTTTATTAGCAGAAAATTGGTGAAGCTCATGAATGGAGATGTTCAGTATCTTAGGGTGGCGGGAAAATCGACTTTCATCGTCTCTGTTGAGCTCGCGATCTCTAACAAACCCACCGCTTAAATCTCTGTGTTTTGCGGTATGGAGAAGAATTATAATTGAGCACTTTTGTTATGAAGTGGTTTCTTTGTAATGTAAATGAGTAAAAATTCTGTTTTTTACATACATTTATTCTGGAGGAATTGGTAATTCATTTTTGTTTTTTTGTTGCTATTTTAACTTGCAACTTTGTAAGATATTTTGGGTTCCACAAGGTTATAGACGGGGTAATTCTTTTTCATCCAAAACTCGAACCCAAACAAAACATGATAACAAGTGCAATAAAGTTGCTTTTGAGTTAGATAAGACTTTTAGGAGAATGAGTATTCGCAATAAAGTTATTGATTTACCCGCTACCGCGAAACATGCAAGTCTTTGGGCTTGAAAATAGTCCAAAATTTGAGTTTCTTATCATACCAGCCTTATTTGGCTATTCATATCAAAAAAATATCACATCCACCTGTGTTCAGGAAAAATTTTACAAAATTTATGTGTTATTATTTTTGCAAGAAATCCCCTTCTATTTTACGAAATATTCCATTGAATTATTAACTCCGTTAGTTTTTATAGGCTATTACTATTCTAACCAGCATACTCAATATATTAAATTAATTAGATTTTATATATATTTTTAATATACAAATAATATTTTAATATTAAATCTGAAAAAAAATTGAGTCGTTTTATTAAATAATCTAATATCTATATATTGTTAACCTATTAAAATAAGAAAGTTTAATATATTATTTAAAACAAAACAAAAAAAATACCTTTACCCCTACTACCCCTCCCCCCGTCCAACCTCCCAACTCCTACTAAGCCCGCCGGCGGCAGTAACATTTCTATATCGCCAAAAGTAAAATGACACTGTAGATATAAAGAAAGAAAGGCATAGGGTGATTGTTTGCTTGCTTTAATGTAATGTATGACTTGTCTCGATGTGCAATTGACTCGATGTGAATAAAGTAATTACAGAGCGTGCATATATAATGGTCCAAGATGGACATAAAATATGATGAAATATGAAATATAAATTAATGTTCTGATAAGGTTATGACTTTTAATCAGTTGATTGTGATGGAGTAGGCAAATTCTATCCTGATTCTTTTCAATGCTTGTCTGGCCGCATGACTTAACAATTTATGATAGTCTTTATTGAAATGCCAAACTTTGTAGCCAATCGATGACTCACTCGATATATCATTAGCTTTACAGAAACATCTGTTATCGAGTTAATTATCAAGCGATCTAAACACGCCAACTTAATTTAAAATATGAGCTAACATAATAACTATATAACAAAAACGACAAATTAAAGCCACTTGATGGAAATATACATGTAAATGAAATCAAAGGGTGAAGGCAAAATATTTCGATGCATTAACTAAACATAATGTCAAGAGATAAAATACGTGAAATCTAGCCTAATACATTCCCATGATTTACAAGTATGAAAGAGTATATAAAATCATAATTAAACTCCTTTGTTGGCATCAGTGTGTCAAACGAGCTGATAGACTCTTTAGTTTGTGAAGATTGACTCCTTGACTAGCAGGAACTGTCATACGAGTTGATTCGTGATATGCAACATTCATAAGGATTATCGAGACCATGTGATCAGGATAATCAGAAGAGCCGACATAAAAGTAACATTGAAGGCATATAGCTACCATCGATGGATCGTCCAACCTTGGCAGATGGCTGCCAATCGGGCAACCAGCATATGATTACTGGAAATGACATCTATCAAGGAGATGACTATTTAGCAGATGGCTACCAAACACCAAATTCATCATGCAGATGGCTACTTGATGATTACATGAGAGGTTGAAGCTTACAGCTTGCTTGAGGTGCGGTTGCCAACTTTAAAGAGGCATTATGCCTGATATATTTAGTGAAGTCTGAGTTGTTTGATTGATTAATTGTGTATGTTAATAATACTTTTGTCTTCTATTTATAGCCTGTTCTCCTAACGTTTGTTCCTCCGGATGTTTATTGTCCATTTCCTATATTTGAGGCATGATCTCCATTATTCTCTCATTTGTTTTTTCATGTTCAATCTCCAGACTTCTTTGGCATGTTGACGGCAGTTGAGCTCTTTAAATTTGCTGCATTCACATAATGAACACAACCTTTGTGATAGTTTGAGAGGAGAGATTATTTCTTACAATCGCTGCACCACGTCATCAAGTACACATGATGCAGCCCACCAATACACTTAGGATATGTGAAGTGATAATCCACATCACCCCATGTTCTGGCCATGTTCCCAAAAAATAGAGATTCAAAAAATTGTGTTCACATTGCCAGAACATGGGTGATTTGGATTATTATTCCACATGTCCCATGTGTAATGGTGGGTTGCATCACATGTACTTGATGACATGATGTAGCGGTTACACTAAATAATTTCTCGTTTGGGAGTTGGTTAAGTTATACTTATCCATTACTTTTCCTCGAGAATTAATTAAATAGTGGCCATTTTACAATTGATTTCACCTTAATTAAATCATTAACTTAACTATTTAAATAATTTGGGCTAGTTCTGGGCCTTGTCCCATAATTGGGTCGTTGTTCAATTAATTGGGTCCTTTAGTAATATGATCTTTTTAATTAATTGGATCAATAATGGATTATTATCAAATTTATCTCATTATGCCCGTTTATCATTACGGCCTTATCGTTTACTAATTTCGCTGACTATCGAGCTACTCAATTCTTGTTAGACAATTACTGACCTGACAATAAATTCTGAAAATATTTTGGGTACAAACCATAATTATTGAACCGTGAATCATATCGCGTGAGCCATTGTATCGTATCGAATCGTGTATCGTGTATTGTATCGTAAGATACAAATCACTTATAAAAAGTTGAATAAAATATATCTTCCACATTACTAAGAAATAGAAACATGTAAAAGACTAACCAATTATAGTAAAAAACATCATTTAAAAAAAATCAAGTTCCAAATTTGAATTTTCTTGTCACAAAATAAAAAGAAATAATATAATTTCTAAATTAACATCGAAATATCTATCTTAAATAATTTTTCTCTCCCAAATATAGACTACATCACCACCAATATCAATGTTATCCAAATAAAATAATATTTTAATCAAATAATCAAACAAAATAAAGTTACAATCAATTAAAGTATAAACTCTGTGATACTCTATATTCATTCAAATTACATAAAATACACCCAATCATCAATCATCAATAATAAAATAAATACTAAATAGCTGGACTGACCGTATAGTTACACCTCAATATTATTATACTATTAAAGACAAAATTATGCGATCACTAGAACTCACCATTAAAAGACAAAACTATCAATCCACACATAACACATGAGAAAATTAGTTTCATATAAAATATCACAATGTTTAACTGCGACGTGCATCTAATAGCAAAGAGGAAAAATATTATGCATTTGGTATGGGTTTCCAATTGACCATTTTCTATATTTGTTAAAAAAAAAAAAAAACTACTTAAAGTCAAAGAATCGCATGTATCGCAAATGTATCGTGTATCATACGATTCGTATCGTATCGCAAACGAATCGTTGCGAAACAAACACCCGACGATTCTTTCAACCGAGTCAAATTGCCAAAACATGTAATCGTATCGAATCGTAAGATACTTACTACTATGGTACAAACATAGATAATTTATTTATTCAATTTAAATTTACTATATATCACTTTAGTTCTTCGGACAAACACAAGGGGTCGAACTGGGTGGGTGGAAAATAATGTGCTTCCTTTTTTTTTTTTTCTAATTCCAATTAAAGGTATTCTGTAATTTTAAAATTTAAATTACTGAAAACGAATTCCACTCAAATAAAACGTGAATGAAAGACACTTTCCGTTTATTTTTTTAAAATACACTCTCCATTATTTTGTAATTTAAAGAAATTCTTTTGCTACATTTTATAAAACACAATGAAATTCCTTGCAAAAAATAAAAAATAAAAACAAGGAAATTATGTCCAGGTTTCCCAAACCATATATGGATATGTTACATTTTTTCCTATTCATAAATCATAAATATTACTTTCCTAAAAGAAAATCATACTACTACTATTAGGTTATTTTTCATTTTTTAATGATAATTACCACTAGTAAAGCTTTGTTCAAACACACTTCGTAATGAGCAAGTGGAAGACGCGGAAATATGATGTCAATATTCTCCTGCAATATTAGCCACTTGATACATCACAATATACTAAATTGGAATATTAACTAGTTAGCTTTTCCCAATAATCTCTCATGGAATCAACAACACGAAATTAATTCCCAGGTATTTTTCACATTGATATTTTACCGGATGAAAAATAAAATCAATAATAATTTACATTGTTTTTAATTGTTTAGAGCAACCGTTGTACCACGTCATCAAATACACGTGATAAGTTTGTCAATACACTTAAGACATGTGGCGTGATAATCCACATCACCTTATGTTCTGACCCATGTTACCAAAAAATAGGATTTCAAAAATTTGTGTTCATATTGCCATAACATGAGTGATTTGAATTATCACTCCACATATTCCAAGTATATTAATATAATGCACCACATGTACTTGATGACGTGGTACAACAGTTGCGGTAAATAACTTCTCCATTCCTAGATAGTATTATAAAACAAAAATCTAAAAGCTTTTCTTGAATTGATTCTTATTTGTCGAAATTATAAAGAAATAAACAAATAAATTTACGCCGATTTGATGATATAGCGACTTTTCAAACTATAAAAGGGAGTATCTCAAATTTCCAAAATACGACGGGAGTATTTGAGATTCTTCAATAACAAAAGGACTTGAATAGAATTTCCCCTTTACACCCAAATATCGCTTTTAAGTTTTCATTCTTACAGAGTGGCGGCGTGAAGTCACAAGAGATGGAACTACACTTTGCCGCCGATGCTCCGCCTCTCGCCGTTTTGGCCGCAGCGAAAATCGCCGGCGTACCTCTCAAAGTTGTTAACCAAGATCACCCCGCCGGCTCTCCACCCACTCTTCTGTTGCCCAACGGGTATCAACCACTTTTTGCATTGCTTTGAGAGTTTCGTATGCATTTTTTGTATCTTGATTTGCTATTTATCTCACGTTAATGTTTACAGTGGCGTGTTCATTTTTTAGAAGTATTTAATTGAGAATTTATTTAGGGGATTGAGATTTAGGGTTTAACAGGTGGTACAGGGTTTTGTGGACCATGTAATTGGTAATAGCGTAATCTCGATGTAATGAAATTAGTCTACTAATACTGTAAATATTAAGGATAACTATTTCATTCTATTATAAAAATGATGTTGCCCATTGTGTTATTTCAGCTGTATTCAGATGGAACTATGAATATTGTTCGCTTAATAACACAATTAATGAACAGGGAGAGGTTGCGTGGAGCTTATGTGCTTCTGAGACATGTCGGTAGGATTGCAAGCCTTCCTTTTTTCTATGGGCAGGATGCTTGTCAATCTAGCAAGGTTTTTCTTTTTGTAATTTTTATTTATATGAGACCTATGTTTATAATCTGTTACTATTCTTTCTTGTCTTAGATGCTTGTTAGAGTTTCTTGCTGAATGTTTTTCTCTTGTAGATTGATGAATGGGTCGAATATGCACCTATATTTGGTTCTGGATCGGAATTTGAGGGAGCGTGCAGCTCTGTAAATGAACATTTATTGCAAAATACTTTTCTAGTTGGTAATAGTTTTACCATTGCAGATGTAGCAATCTGGGCTGGTCTTGCAGGTAATGTTTCTGAATTTATGTAATGGTTTTTCTAACTAGTGAAATGTTTTTCAAATTCTGTTGATATTTACTAACAGAAATAATATTTTATTATCTTTCTATTTGTGTTTAGCTTGTTCTCTGATGGTCACATTCTGTTTGATATTTTATTAAATAGCAACTACATTGATTCTTAGCGACGATAGTGTTTTTTCTGTGGTGTCTATATATGTCTGAATCTGATACTTGAACAAATGTAGGAGCTGGTTTGAGATGGGAAAGTTTAAGGAAATCTAAAAAGTACCAAAACCTTGTTCGCTGGTTCAACTCAATATCTGCTGAACATGATGCTGTGTTGGGTGAATTTGTTGCCACATATCTTTCTAAAAAAGGCTCTGCAAAAGCAGTAACTTCTAAGTCGAAAGAGTCCCAAGCTTCTAATTCCCGTTCAACTGCTGTGGAGAATGGGGACCATGAGACTGAAGCTGCTTCTAGTCGACCTGCTTTTGAGGTGGATCTCCCTTATGCTGAGGTTGGAAAAGTGAAGTTGCGTTTTGCTCCAGAACCCAGTGGCTATCTTCATATTGGTCATTCAAAAGCTGCATTATTAAACCAGTACTTTGCTGACCGGTACAAAGGTCAGCTGATTGTACGGTTTGATGACACAAACCCTGACAAGGAAAGTAGTGAGTTCGTGGATAATCTTCTGAAAGATATCGAAACTCTTGGGATTAAGTATAATGCCGTGACATACACATCAGACTACTTTCCCAAGCTTATGGAAATGGCTGAGAAATTGATTGGAGAGGGTAAAGCATATGTTGATTATACTCCACGCGAGAAGATGCAGCATGAAAGGATGGAAGGCATAGAATCGAGTTGCAGGAATAACAGTGTAGAAGAGAACTTTAAATTGTGGAAGGAAATGATTGCTGGTTCCGAGAGGGGACTGATGTGTTGTGTCAGGGGAAAGTTGAACATGCAGGATCCAAATAAGTCGCTTAGGGATCCAGTATATTACCGTTGCAATCTGACTCCTCACCACAGAATTGGATCTAAATATAAAGTGTACCCGACGTACGACTTTTGTTGTCCGTTTGTTGATTCATTTGAAGGTATCACGCATGCCCTACGATCGAGTGAGTACCATGATCGTAATGATCAATACTACAGAATACAGACAGATATGGGATTCAGAAAGGTACATATATATGAATTCAGTCGGCTGAACATGGTTTATACACTTCTTAGCAAGCGCAAGCTGCTCTGGTTTGTTCAGAATGGAAAAGTTGAGAGCTGGGATGATCCTCGTTTTCCTACTGTCCAAGGGATTGTGCGTAGAGGTCTGAAGATTGAAGCATTGATACAGTTCATTTTAGAACAAGTATGTGATTATTGATACATAAATTTGACATTTTTTATCTTGTTCTTGTGCATATTGTGGTGAAAAGCTTCCTGTGTTCATTTTCACTTAGATTAATGTATTCTTTTCTAAATTGCAGGGTGCATCTAAGAATCTCAACCTTATGGAGTGGGACAAACTCTGGGCCATCAATAAGAAGATCATTGATCCTGTTTGCCCCAGGTATACTGCTGTCATTGAAGAAAGGCATGTATTGCTAATTTTAACTGATGGCCCAAAAGATCCCTTTGTACGCATTTTAGCGAAGCACAAAAAGTACGAGGGTGCTGGAGAGAAAGCTGTAACTTATTCAAATAGAATATGGATAGACTATGCTGATGCTGAATCCATCTCAGTTAATGAGGAAGTAACTTTAAAGGATTGGGGTAATGCAATTGTGAAGGAAATAAAAAAGGATGAAAACGGGATTGTTACTCAGCTAGTGGGAGTTTTGCATCTTGAAGGAAATGTTAAGAAGACAAAGTTGAAACTCACTTGGTTGGCAGATACCGTTGAGCTAGTCAAACTTACACTCTTGGACTTTGATTATCTTATTACTAAGAAGAAGGTGATTCTTTGGTTAACTTTGATCATATTCGACTTATTTGCGACTCTGTAAACTTTTTTACTAGCTTTCTTTCTGTTAATTGAACTTTTGCTATTTCTCCATGCGATTGCATTTTTTTTAATATATTTTTGACCATTACAGCTTGAGGAAGATGAAGATTTTGTGGATGTGGTGAATCCCTGTACGAGAAAAGAGACACTTGCTCTTGGGGAATCTGATATGAGGAACTTGAAGCGTGGTGATGTAATGCAGCTGGAGAGAAAAGGGTATTACCGATGTGACGTTCCTTTTGTTCGGCCTTCAAAACCTATAGTCCTGTTTGCTATTCCAGATGGCAAGCAGCAAACTGTGGCCAAGTAAGGAATTACATTGACTGATGTCTTCTTGTCTTGGGAGGTGAAAGGAAAGGGAAACAAGTAGATTTCTCATGAGTCAATTAAATTTCCTATACCTCATACTCTTTTTCTTTTCTGTTTTGACAGTTGTTTAATTAATAATACACTATTCACAACCTTGTTGCAGATTCTCTTCTAAAACCTTATGATCTAAAGAGAACTTGTGGTTTGATTATCAAATCAACGGGGCTAATCCCGTCATATGATTTAGCATATATTTGTTTCTCACGTTTTGTTGGTGGATTTGATTTGTTTCTGTGATGTTTGTGATATGTATATTCTGAACTTGAGGATTAGAGTTAAAAGTAAGCTGACACTCGAGGATGGCCTAAGCTGTAAGTTTATGCAAGTATTTGTAGTGAAACTGAAGTTCTTATTAGTTGAATTGGGTCAAAATTAAGGAGGATCATGCCTTTCTCTCTTGGCATAAAAGATACAGCTTAAATAGTGAATTTAAGTTTGTGCATTGGTACGGAAACGGAAAGAAGACAGAATAAATGAACTTGGTAGCGTTGTATGTTTTTTTAGTATGGAAACCCATGCTGAATTACAGAACGGCTATGTAATATTTCAGTTTAAAAATGAGAGTAGAGACAAGACAAACCAAACAACAGACAAATAGAGAATCCTTTAGGTGACGTGCAACTTTTTTCATCATGGGGGCATTGGTATAAATTATGGAATTTCGCACCTAATCTCCAAACAATCCCTGCATTTGATGTACTTAATATTAAATAATAAAGTATATAATCAATCTCTAATAGTGGAGTAGAAGCACGTAATAATCTATTCCATTTCATATATTGGGATATTTTAGAGAGTACAGCCAAGTATGATTGATACACAATTATTCTTAAATATTCTAATAATAATTATAGAATATTTAAATAGTATAGCATGTGTGTATAATTTTGATTCGTCTTCACTCTGTTCCTCTATTACTAGTAACACAAGGAATATTATTTAATGCGAGTCACATTCTCAAGTTCTTTTTTCTGTCATCCATTTTAGCTGGATTTTTTTCCTTTTTGTCACTTCTTCATATTTTCTTTAATTAATTATAAGCCAGTCTGTCTGTTCTTAATAAAATGTGGCAATGTCATAAAATCCTCAAAATATAAAAGATGAGTAGGAAGGAAATGTTTGGTAGGAAATTTTAGGTAAGGTAATGAAAAGACAACAAGTACATCTACACAGCTGTAAGTTGTGAGAATTAAGCTAGTAATTTTCTGGAAAGGTCTTAAGTTACTCAGATAAAGATTTGATGACTGATCAGTACTTGATGTTGGCTCCTCCTCCTCCTCCTCCTCCTCCTCTTCCTTTAATAATAATAATAATAATTCCATGATTTCAGATAATGAGCAGTGCACAATTAAATGGTTGAACAAATCTCAAATCTAATCTCATTGTTAAATCACCAGGAAAGGTGAAATTTCTTTATCTCTAATTGCTTTAAAACCAAATGAAGTGATTATTAATCCATATGATCACATCGATCTCTCTCCGACTCCAACCCTAAGTTAAATAAATAATTGCTCTTCTTAGCATGTCTTTTAAGTCTAGTCATACTTAATTACTTAAACAGCCATTTAATTATACTCTCATTATGTGTGTATAATAAGTCACAGTTACGTTCTCGATCTGCAATTAAATCATTTCAATATTAAACTCGAAACTTTCTAACTTTATTGATCAAGAAATTTAAATTTCAATTATTATTATTGATCACAACAAAAGAAAAGAAAAAGAAACAAAATAAATGAAACAATAATTAGTAGTGAGATCTATTTGATCATTATTTCTTTGGCGCAAACTTGGACTTAATCTTGTCAACCTCCTTAGTCCCAACTTGAAACGCCTTGGTGAGGACATTATCGGGCACAGGTGGGGACGCCGCAAACAAGGTGGCGGCAATAGACTGCGTCCCTGGCAACTGGCTATTAAAAGCAGAGATAACAGAGGCGGGAGACTTTCCATTGTTCTTCTGGAAATGAACGAGGCCTTTAGGGAACGCGAACACCTCACCCTTTTTAATGGTCTTAGAGATGAGCACATTGGCAGTGGTGATGAATCCGACATTTAGCTCCCCTTCTAAGACAAACACCATCTCTGTGGCGCGTGGGTGGGTGTGAGGCGGGTTGAGCCCCCCCGGGGCGTAGTCGATGCGACCGAGGGACACGCCCAGGGTGTTTAGCCCTGGGATTTTCTGGACATTTGCGCCTGTCACCAGGGATCCAAAGGAGTTGTTGACTACTCCGGGCTTGGCTAGGCCGTTGAAGAAGAAGTCTTCTGCGGTCACATTTGACTTGCACGCGAAGCCGTTCACCTTCACGGCTGTTAAAATAATAATCTAATCATCATATTACACACATATGACATATATACATACATATATCTATCAGATAATATGAAATTAACACATATACATAACCGTCATGTACATATGTTTTTCAGTTTTTCTTTCTCCAGATTTATTCATTTCAGTACTTTCACACATGTACACAACAAATAATTACCAAGTATTATATCAGCTCACTGATACTAAAATTTTGATTGGATTTAGAAAGCCTCTCTGTCTTTACAAACAAAGAAAAAAAAAAAACTCTTTCATTAATTAACACTACAACCTTGTCAAAAAATCACATAATATTTATTCTGCATTATTTTAACCATTCATGCTTGTCGCATTATTGTTGTCATTATTTTTGGAACCATACGTACTTTGCTCATTAATGCTAATTTATTTGTGTAATAAATAAAACAACAAACAGAAAAAGGAACTATGATCTATCATTATTCATAATATGATTTCCATCAAATTGTTGGTATACCAACATTTTATTTTTTCTATCTACCAAAAATGAATAAATATAGAATATATATATATATATATATATATATATATATATATATATATATATATATATATATATATTATAGCTTATAAGAGCCGAAGCGGTCAAGAAACAGTACAACATAATTTACTTTCGATTTTTGTTAAATCGATTTAATCGAAAAACGCCGCCGTTTCTTTATTTACCGGGATTATATACTTTATAGTAAGTTTAGATAAGTATGGAAATTAAGAAAAAAAAGGAGTGCTAAATACGAAAAAGACAAAGAATAAAGCACGCACGCCAAGATATATAATTGGATATATATAGTTGAAGCATTAAAGGTAATAACTAGTAATTAATGCGACCCTAGCTTAAATTCAAAATATTTATATACGAATATTATCAGATTATGTACATGGTGGATTAGTCTACATAACAAAAAAAATGAATAATCAAAGTAAATCACAAACACCAGAGCTTAAATGATAACACTAGCTATCACATTCCAAAAAATAAATTTCCCAGACGAAAAGTTTAGTAGAAAATTAGAACTCTTACTATATATAGAAATTAGAAATAGTAGAAAAATACTATGAATTTATTAAAGGTCATACCAGAAGTGAGATCAGCAACACAAATATCTTGAAGCAAGTCCGGATCCGCAGAAATTCTGGTGCTTAACATTACTGCACCCATGATTATTACTGCCGCCACTCTACAAATAGCCGCAAAATCCATGGTTTTATAAGTTGAAAAGGGTGTAATTATAGGAAAGGAGAAAACACAGAAAGTGGGAATGGGGAAGAGAGAAGAAAAAGAAAAAGAAAAAGAAAAGGTATTGGGTTTGGGTTTATGTTATGGGAGAGAGAAAACGGGGGCATTATTTATAACACAATAAGTTCACGTCCTTATCTAGGATTTCACACTTCATCCATTCCATTTTGTTTAATTATTTAATTTATTTCTTCGTCAAATAAATTATTGAATTCTTTTCCAATATAGTCTTTTAGACTTGAATTTTTTTCCGGTATACTCTTTTAGATAAAAATATTTTCCAAAATAACTCAAATTAAAAAGTATTTTCCTAAATGTACCTTTTGTGAAAAATCGCAGCTGTCAACTGCGATTCTTTAAAAAATCGCAATTGACAAATGCGATTCTTCATTTTTTCGAAATTATGAAAAAAAATAAAAAAAAATATTTACCAAAAATCGCAGTTAGCAACTGCGATTTTTGGTAATTTTTTTTGATAAAATGACTTGAGTTTTATAAGTATTTGATATTATATTAGTAATAGTACTTTAAATAAAATATTTGTCTTCCATTTCAATATAAGTATAACCTTGTGTTATTTCAATATAAGGTATTGGGTTTGGGTTTATGTTATGGGAGAGAGAAAAGGGGGGGGCATTATTTATAACAATAAGTTCAAGTCCTTGTCTAGCTAGGATTTCACACTTCACCCATTCCATTTTGTTTAATTATATAAGGGTTTTTTGCACTTTGCACCCTCAAAACATGGAAAATAGGTATTTTGCATCCCCAAAACTTAGATTTAGCACTTTGCACCCTCGAAATATGAAAAATGCAGCATTTTGCACCCACATTTATTTTCAAGCAAAAATTAAGTGCAAAATAAGTAATTCAATATTATTGGCACTTTGCACCCTCAAAACTTGAGAATTTTGCACTTTGTACCCACAAAAATAAAATTAGCACTTAACACCCTTTGATTAAGAACAAATCAGCAACTTCCACCCCCAAAACACAATAAATGGACACTTTGCACCCCAAAATACAAAATTAACACCTAATACCCTCAAATTTTAAAAACCCAAACCCTTTTTTTTTTTTTTTTTTTTTTTTGTCAAAGTTGACTATCAAAGTGAAAAAAATCTAAGCAAAATAGGTAATTCATTTTTTTACTTAAATTTTGCAAAATACAATTATAAATATTCGAATACTCATTTCTCTCTCCATTTTTTTATTCAACAATATACCCATAAATAACTAAATAGAGTACATGTAAACTTCTCGAAGACTCATTGTCTACTTCAACATATCAAAGACCCATAAATAATTACCTATTTTGCCTTAAAAAAATTCAACTTAATGGTCAACTTTGCCGGAAAAAATGAGGGGTTTGAGTTTTTTTTTTTAATTTGAGTGTATTAAGTGTTCATTTTGTATTTTGGGGTGCAATGTGTCCATTTATTGTGTTTCGAGGGTGCAAGTTATTAATTTGTTCTTAATTAGGGAGTGTTGAGTGCTAATTTTTTTTTTTTGGGGGGGGGGGCAAAATGTCAAAGATTTAAAATAGAATTACCTATTTTGCCCTTGAGTTTTTGCTTGAAAATAAGAGAGGGTGCAAAGTGCTGTATTTTTCATATTTCAAGGGTGCAAAGTGCTAAATCTAAGTTTCGAGGGTGCAAAATGCCTATTTCCCATATTTCGGGTGTGCAAAGTGCAAAAAACCCATTATTTAATTTATATTTCTTCGTCAAATAAAATATTGATGATAAGTGTGACTAGGATATCTTAATATGAGTCGGGTTAAAGATTCTTCTTACATATTGAATCCACGATCGATCAACCAAGATTAATAATTTTAATTTGTCTCTTCCGATAAGGATGAAACACGAAAACTGATGAACAAGTGAAAACTAGACTAGTACAAGTGTGAGCATAAAATTGAAATTGAAGACATTCGCAAAGAAAACTATCCGACTATATATGGTCATAAATTCCTATGATATATATATACATCCCAATCCAATAAACAGCTAGCCTGCTTGCACTGTGAAATTTCCTAATAATTTTTCATGATCATCAACACGTTTCTTAGGTACTAGCTAATACATTGATTGATTGCCTAATTATTGACTTATTCATATGCATATATTCTTGACTTATTTGAGAGATTTAGACTATTTTTTGAGCTCATACTTTAATATTCCTGCATCAATAAATAATTTATTTTGAAACATATAAGTAATTTATGATATATTATATGAAATTCGTTTTGTAATAAATAAGGGTATATGGAATTATAAATTATTTGTAAATACACTTACACTCACTTCACTTTACAAAAAATGGCATATATCGCCAAATATCCCATTTACTTAGGTCTATATTTTATGATAGAACAATTATCTAAAAAATAAAATAGTGAAAATAACAAAGTGGATATATAGGATTGGGGGTGCTTAGTTAATGTGTTTGTCAAAGCACGAAACATGCCTTGGCTTCGTAGACCCAAAGTAAAGGCAATCCAATCCAATCCGGCAGGCAGGCCCACCAGAACAGATAGTTTTGACTACTAAACAACAAATGGCCATTCGTGCCGTGCACGTGACTAGATCCATTTCCGTTCTGCTATACTATTATTATAATGTTTTATCCATATTTTAACACTCTCGCGTATTACAACTATGATTGGATAATGATTTTAATTATGTCTTAACTCGGAAACTTACTTTTGATTAAAATTGGTTTCTCAAATTGGAAAGCTTAGAAACTATTTGATCTACCGTTGCTTGCCAAGAACATCAATTATAATTAATTGACCAAGCTAAGCAATCTTTAACTGTATTAAGCTTAATTTACACTATATTATAAGAACATCTTTTATTAATACAATTCATTAGATGATCACCTTCACTACATTAAGCTATCAATTTGTTCATATGGACACTCCTCCAATATTTTGTTGACATTTATGAAAAATATTGAATTTAGTTTATGAATTAATTAACGTATGATATATGTGTTAAACATTAATGATTGGAAAACAACTTGAGCAGAGAAAGATTATTGAATATGAATTGGAAAATTAATCTTCTGTAAACTGGAATTAAAGAATAATGATTTTTTTTTGGTTTCCCAAGAAGTTTAATCCCTTTTAAGGCGCGTTGGATACATAAAATGGGAATCTCTCCCAACAGGAATTCGAACCTCAGTCCGCTACTTTGTAGTGACTAGTCCCTTCCACTAGACCAATCACCTGTTGATAAAGAATAATAAATTTAGATACAAACCGTAGAGGATAAACCATATTTATTTATACTAAACCTAACTAAACAGCCTATAAACAAAAGAGGCACATTTTTTTTTTAATTAATCAACATAACACTCTCTTTTATTAAACAAAAACACGCTTTAGGGCCCAAATTCGACTGTTCATTATCTTCTTTCTTCAAATTTCTCTATTCCCAGAGTCTTCAAAATGTTCATGGCAAAATAGATTTGACAATATATATACATAGAATAAGAGAATTATGTGATAGAAAGCAACGTGCAACTTGAATGGCACAATCCTTGTAAAGAAATGTTTCGCCTAGGGACAAAACTAGAGGTATGCTAAAAAGAAAAAGAAAAACAAAGAGAAGAGAATTGTTTTTGCAAATCTTCTTTTTGAGATTAAATATCATTACATCAATATCTTAATCATAAATCTACTGAAATTACAAAGAAAATAAATAACCAAACAATTATACTAAATTAGGAGAAAAATTCACATTAGTAGAAATTGAACTGACGATCTCTTTGATATGAGGGTTCAGTTTTACAACGAGCTATGACCTCATTGACAATGTTGTGCACAAGGTAGGTAGTTGGCTTCTATTTCAAATTTCCCAGCAATATGGACTTTTCATTGAGATTTTCTGCTAAGTTGTGTCCAAATTTACTTGGTCGAATGAAATGAAATATTAGTTACCAGATTTTGTCATACAGATAATCAGTCACCAACTACTAAATGCCGTTGTCAATGTTTGGTGGTGTTGAAATTAAACAATAACTTTTTAAGCTTTCAAATTTAGATTTCAGAGACCAGCATCAACATGTTTTTCACAAGTTCAACTTAACAATAAACACAAAATCATCTTGAAAAAGCTCAAATTCCAATAGCATTTTGTGCAAAAGCTCAGTATTAAATACTAATTAAAAAAATCTCAATCAAACCCTACATACTTTGATTATGTTGTCAAAATTCCACATTCTAATTTTTTTAAATAAAACAAGTCACAATATTTTTCCAAACATTTCAAAACTGTAAGTCAAATACATCGAAAATCCGTGTATGTGGGTGGGTTTTGGCCTGGTCTCGCGGGTTTCGCGAGACCGAGCCAAAACCCTTTCAAGCGAGTTCTTGTCAAACCCAAAAATCTATTAAAAAACTTACACTAAAACTCTTCAAACCTCTAAAACATTAATTTGACATCTACCACCTACATTTCCCTCAAATCTCACTAAAAAAGACAGTGATTTGATACCTACCACCTATTTTTTCCTTAAACCCCAACATCCAAACTCAATCCAAGTGGGGTTTCAGTTTATTCAAACTCCAATACCCAATAACCAAAACCCATCCAAATGATGTCTCGAAGGTTCATCGAAATCACCCAAACTATTTTTTTAAACCGAGACAAGTGAAACTGAGCCAAAATCCATCCAAATAGACCCTAAGGTACCACCTAATTGTGTTGAAGCTAATAAACTATTTGGGTCCAAAACCGAAAACTTACTAGTAACTACTTATTTATTAATGCCAAAAGCCCAAAAGTATAAAATAAAGTATTTGTGCCAGGCCCAGCTACCATCTATTCTATTAAATGGTCCTAATAATCTGTAATGTACTGTTTGGTTGTCGGGAAAGTGAGGGAAAGGAAGTTTTTTTTTCTCTCATTGTTGTTTGGATAGCAGGAAAGGAGGTTTTTATTTTCCTTCAACTTTCCTGCAGGAAAATTTTGTGAAGAAAAAATTTCCCCACCAATTTGATGGGGAAATCCTGGGAAAATCCAGGGAAATTTTTTTAGAAAATTGCAAAACTCCCCTTATACTTTGTCTAACTATCATAATTCTCCATTTGTGATTTTTTCCTATCAAAAGCCCCTTTGTGCTTATTTATTATTAGCAAAAAAAAAACACCCTCTCAAGTCATTATAACAATTATACCCCCACAAAATGATGCAAAAGCACCCCTTTAACCTATAATATTATCAGTAACCCCCTATTAACTTTAAAAATTGACGATAACCCCTTGTTAATTTTGAAAATTGATTTAAATTCGATGACTAAAAAATATACAATAGCGTCAAATACTTGAAGAGGGAGTTGAATATCGCGATCAACAAAACCACTGATGACCAAAGCAATGATTTTTATGATTTATTTTAAGTTATTTTAGTTTATTTATTTCATTATTGTTAGCTTTTATTTTATTCAATTACTCAATTTGTACTTTTTATTTTCTAGGAATTAATTTGATAACTTTTATTTTGCAATCACTTTTAATATATTTTATAATTATGAAAGTATTTATAATCAAAAATTTTTTTTATCAAAAATATTATATTTCAAAATTTTCTTGACAATCAAACATCTACAAGAAAATAATTTTCCTGACAACCAAACATGCAGAGGAAAATGACTTTCTTTTCCTTTTCCTTTCCTTTCCTTTCCTTTTCCTTTCCCTACAATTTTCCCTCACTTTCTTGACAACCAAACAAGCTATAATAGTTGGGCTGAAATCCCATTACTAATATCAGGCCACCATTTGTTCTTATTAATCCCATAATTTTCTCACTAGACAATTTGCTTTTAAGAATACTTACTCATCATGTTTAAATAACTATTAAATCCCATTTAATTATTCTTCATTAGGTTTAATTTTCTGAAATTGAAATCTTCATACTATAAACTGTACCACTGACAGGAAGTTTTAAACTGAATTAATATTATCTCAATATGATTTTTTCCTGCCAAGAAGAACAAGAAATGACAAACATATATATACATAATCAATCAAAAGTCATATAGATATCAAAATGATAAATGCAATTAATATATGTCGATCTTGATCATGCATGTTAGGATTAAAGTTAGAAGTATGTCGACCAAAATAGCAATATAAAATAGAAAGATACATACTACCAAAAGAGATTATTTACTCATGCTACAGTTATAATTATTGAATTGATTACTCAAAATATATAGATTGATATATATATATATATATATATATATATATATATATATATCTTTTATTCCAATATAAAATGAGTAAAATTGAAACATAGCCTGTAAACATCGATCAATTTTGGACTGGGACTTGCGCATGCCTTAAGGAGGAAAATGCCTCGATCATTGCAGGCAGCTTAAGCCCATCTACAACTGTAAAGAGACTAATTAAGTATATATAATTATTATAATTACTCCAATATTGATTAATTAATAATTGAAATCCTTACTTACAGATTTATATATACTTCCAATTTGGTTCGTTAATCCACTTGATCGATGTACCAAGTTGGTGTATTTTAGAATGGCAATCCACTTGATTTTAAGTTAACAAACCATACAGAATTTAAAATTCTGAAAATATCGATGTATGTATTTTAAAAGACTTGGATTTGTTAAAAAAAGAAAGACTAATTCAACTACAATATGTATATATATGGTTTATTTCAACAATATAATTTGGTCTCTTGGTCATGCCCATATGATACGTTGTAATTGATTATTTTTTTATCTTGACAGGTTTACGTGCTCCAGAGTTGTTAGCTGAAATTAATATCAATATTTTGGGTAGTTATATAAACGACAGGAAAAACCTTGTACTGGGCTTTTAAAATGTTCCGGTCCTAAACCCAGCAATTTATAAATAAGTAAATAAAATATATCATAGTGTGTGTGTCTATTGATTGTGACTGTTTAATTACTTTTTCATCATTAATCAGTTGGGCTGTATTTTCTCTCTCTCTCTCTCTCTGTCCTATTATATATTTGCATTATTAGGGACAATTCAATTCATTGCATTTGCATTGCCTTTTTGTTATAGTTATATGATGACTATATTGGTAAGGATCCATTCTGTATCCAATTATTTAGTTCCATTGAAGTCTGTCTTTTTTCAAGTAATTATATTGATCAAATAACAAAGAAATAAAAGTTGATTCTTATTACAGAAAATTGTGCTCAATGTCGCCATTAACTGTCAGAAATGCAAGAGTCAAGTGCTGAAAGCAGTTGCCAAACTCACAGGTAAGTAAAAATATATGTCCATATTTAATTATATAACGCGGTCTATTTAATTAATTGATTGAGCTGCAGGGGTAGATGAGGTAACTGTGGATGCTGAGAAAGGAACACTAACTGTTGTTGGAAGTGTTGATCCTGTTTGTGTCATTACAAATGTCAAAAAAACTGGAAAGTATGTTGAGATTACGAGTGTGGGCCCACCGAAGAAACCCGATCCTCCTAAACCTAAACCTAATCCGTGTGAGCCACTTCCACCGTGTTGTAATGAATGCCAACTTGTTGCTGTGATTCATGTTACTAATTATGAGAATGGAGTTTGTTCAATTCTATAACTACATATGGTCATGGCCTGGAGTAGTTTATTTAGTTACTTGTATTTATGTATTATAAATTTCTTTTTTTTAATGAGTAGATTCAGTAATAATTTAATTACTCTGTCACTTGATGAGTTTCTATTACCATACCTATCTATCTTCTGATCATTAATTTTAGCATTTACCCTATAATAGTATATGTGAAGAAATTAATTGCAAATTTTTTTTTTTTAATTTGGATACAAAATTCACATTTCCAAATACCTTATTAATTAATTAATGCATCTGCAATGATATGATATTAGTTATTATCTCAATCTTAATGTATGTATAAATGTTCTACAACCAAATTCCAATTCTCAGTATACTATTCACTGTCTAGGGAGTCTAGACAAGATGGTATGCTCGTAATCTAGTAGATGCAGAAAAGCTCTTGCAACCTCTCCGAGGTTTTCAATCTTTACCTGCAGCGACTCTCCAATATCATGTGCGTGCGTGCTTCTTTCCTCGGGGAGCTCTGTATCAATTAATCTCTGCGAAATAAAGAGCACCAAGCGTGTAAGCTCCAACTGTGTCAATATGTTTCGTTAGAGGACTATGCCTTAAAGCTAGATAGGTCAGTTTCTGCAGCATTTCTGGAGGTGCTAGCTGTTAGTCCCATCGATCAGTGAAACTGCGCGCAAAATAACACAACTAATTAAAAAGAACTTAAACTTCTAGCTGCAGTGAATCCAAAGAAGGAGTTTTACACCCGGCCGTTGCAGTTAGCATGATGATGCACATCCAAAACAATTGGTTCAATGCAGTGAATCCAAAGAAGGAGTTTTACTCTCATCATTAAATCTCTCCATCATTAATGTTAGACGACACAAGGATGGTGTCAACTTCCTCGAATGATCTCAACGTTGCAAATTGTTGGTTGTTATATTTTTTTTCTCCTTCATTTACACATTATGTATATATATATGTCAAATTGTGATCGATAAGAAATTAAAATCACCAACCTCTCAACATGATATGCAGTTATGAAATAATTACTTAGCTTGCTTTTTCTCAATCAGTTAACTTGAGTGAAAGTTTAATATTTTTATTCAAGAGAAAAACAAAGTTTAAAAGATCAGTAGTACATGCAACTTGCAAGTAAGAAAATAAATTAGATACGTACCTTGAGCAAGCTAGGGCAGTTGTTTTAGAGATGTAAAGGGTGGAGCTGGATGCCTTTCTTTACCTTACCTTGATATATACTATATAGGTAACTTACTTACAAGTTACAAAATCATCTCTCAGAATTTTTCTTGTGCTAAATTTCCTTATCAAATGCATAAACATGCATGGAATTAATGTACTATATATATTGTCATGTTTGTATTCAATTCGGAGTAAAAAATAGATGGACTTGCAGGCACTTTTGGCTCCATAGGAATGCATGTTCAGGAGGTGATGAGATCGATTGCAATATTTTTTTAAAAATTGGACAATTAATGTTATGAAGGTAGAACCAAATGTGCTTAAGGTCCCACTATTGGATGAAGGTAGAACCAAATGTGCCGGTTTAAGCTCATTTTGACCTCTTCAGGCCATCTCCAGCCGAAGGGGGGAGGCAAGCAACAGCCCCCCCATCGGCTGGAGACGAGCTCCCCCCGGATGGGCAGGCAGGCATCCGGGGGGAGTTGCCTGCTTGCCCGCAGGCAGGCTGCTCCTGGACGCGTGCAGCGCGCGCGTCCAACCTCCCTTTTTTTTTTTTTTTTTTTTTAAAAAGTTAATTCATTTTATGAGTAAAAAATATATAAAAACTTTTTAACACTTATTAATTATGGTTTAATGTTTTCTTTATCTTTAAATATAAAAAAACTCAACCATAATTTTGAAAGATATAATGTTTTCTCCTTCATATTTATATTACTAGAAGACCACTAAAACACTATTTTCAAATCAATGTGGGATAAAAACTTAACTCTCCTTATCCCACTATCCCACATTGATTTGAAGATAATATTTGAGTGACATTCAAGTAGTATAAATATGAAAGAAAAATTATCATATCTTTAAAAAATAGACATAAGTTCAAAGAATTCATCCAAACTAATAAATGCATTCTTTGTCCAAACATATAAAAGTCATTATACATATAGATTTGCAATTTAAGAAATTTCTATGTAGCTTAATAATATTACGTGTCCTCAATTTATATTTTTCTTTACATACAAACTCTAGCCTAGATTGACAAAATAAATCGTCTGAAAAACTAAGCAATTATTCCATATATATTTATAATTAATCAATAAGAAACAAATTCCTTGGACTATACATACTATCTTCAATTTTTCTGTCACGTGTTCATAAATAGAAACACCCCATCAGAATTTGAATTTATATAATAAACAAAACTTAACTATTTGCAAACATTTGGTGCACACAATATATATTGTAGTATTACTATTGCAATTTAATTTAAAAATACAACTTAAAAATCAATTAAACAACTTAACAAATGCGATTACTAAGAAACACTTAATTCAAAAATGGCTCGTGTGTTAATAAATAGTTATTTTTCTTTTCACTCTGATTGCATTAATAATAACTGTTGTTGTTGTTGTTGTTGTTGTTGTTGTTGTTGTTGTTGGTTCGGTTGGAGATGACTGACTTGGCAAGGCAAGCAAGCAAGCAGGCAGGCAGGCAGGCATGAGGGGGCTATTGCCTGCTTCGGCTGGAGATGGCCTCATGTTAATTAATTTAATACGATTCGGCCATTGTTATTTATAACAATCTAACCCATTTTACCTATTTAAATTAATTTACTACCAATTAAAGCTTTTTTTTTTTGCACCAATTAAAGCTGGTTGAAAATGTATTAAACATGCAAAATAGGTTGAACCGACGAAAAAGAGTGAAATCGGTTAGAAAATGAATCAAAACGATTAAAAATGGTGAAATCATTGAATCATATTAAACTGGCAAAAACAAGTGAGACTAGTTTTCGACGAGTGATGTGGGAATTGAAAAAAAAAAGAGTGAAATTGGGTTAAATCCAAAAAGAAATGTTGATATTGAAAAATCATGAGTTAAATCGACAAAAATGCGTGAAAGGATAAAAAAGTATACCCGCAAAAATATATGAAATTAGTGAAACATGAGTTCATGGGGAAAACATGTTTAAGCGGATAAAAAAAATTAATGAAATCGATGAAAAAATTATTAAAGTGACAAAAACTGATGAAGTCGGCGAAAAACCATCCATCTCAATTGATGAAATCAATTGAAAAATGATTAAAGAGACATTCCTTACTCATTTCGACAAAAAAAAATTCTATATTACCTATTTTATACATTCAAGGACAAAAGTAAAATTTGATTTTTGTCACCATAATGATATAGTGATGAATTTTTCATTTGTTATAGAGTACAAATTACATCACTATCATCATATCATAAATATATTCAAATACAACTAAATTACAAGAAAATATAAATATCAAATAACTAGTATTAAAACTAGAGGAAAATCAAAATTAGTAGGGAGTTGAAACTCAAGAGCTCTTACTTCTTAGCCTTATAGTACTACCAATGGGCTAAAGCCTCATTGGCAATGAATTTTTTCATTATTGCTAATAATAACTATTAATAAAAGGTTTAGTCATTTAACTTACGAAAATTAATAATATATATTTAGCAGCGATAAAAAAAATGGAAAAATTGCTTTTTTAGTGTAATATGATAGACTTACTTGCAATTATGGAATCATTGGATACAAAAATGCAAACTTGGTACCATATAATAGGTTTTCAATTGCAACTTTGGTACCAAACCCAATTTTTTCTCAAAGTTAATGATAATTTAACCCCTATGAAATGCATAATGTTCAATCTACCTTCTCGTGGAGCATTTACCCCCTTAAATTTTGTAAAAGTTTCACATCACCTCCTTGATATTTTTATAGGCGGCACTTCATCCACTTTATTATGATAATGTGGCATTTTACTCCTGTTATGATAAATATGACAGTTTATCCCTCTATGTTATAAAATAGTTTACATGTCTACTCTCAATTTTGGAAAGTGAGTTACACTTTCCGGCTGAAGGGGGTAAATTGCTTCATTAAAAATTTTATAGGGGGTAAATTGATTTTTTTACCAAATTATAGAGGGGTGAATTGAACATTATGCATTTTATATGGAGTAAATTATCATTAACTTTGGGGAAAAGTTGGTTTGGTACCAAAATTGTATTGAAAACCTTTCCCATAGTACCAAATGTGTATTTTCATATCCAATGGTACCAAAAGTGCAAGTTAGCCTATCTTATGGTATAAAAAAAACAATTTTTGCGATAAAAAATATCAAAATATTTTTGAGTTATTGACATTTTGCACTTTCAAAACGCTAAAATTTAATCTAAGGATGAAAAATGTCTAAATAATGTATCTAAGTGCATAATGTCTATCATTCTTATTTTTGCTAACTTACTATGTTGTTATAAATAATGGTCGATGTAACAATATAAGGACTCGTTTATTTGCTGAGAATGTAATCTAACTTTGGAGTTTGGTTTTTAGGAATTTAATTTTCAGAAATATAATTCCATTATGAAATTTGAATAACAAGCAAATTGGAGCAAAAAAATTAGACAAATTTATTTTCGGACGTTTGGTAATAACAAGGAATGGTATCCATATTTATAAAGCTTACAAGAATACCCCTAGACATATATTATGTAGCTACAAAATTACCATGAGCTTTTATGTCAAACATCTTCCTCGTAGCAATGGTACCAACAATTTACAACAAATCAGTTTCTTTCAGTTACATACATTTCTAATTTGTGACCAAATATCTTCCCGTTACGCGTCAATTCACAAGATAGAGTTCAGGTCAAACATTTAATAAGAAGTGCTAGTAGTTAAAAACAAGATATCGACTTCAGTTACACAAACAACCAGAGGCGGATCGAGTGGAGATCGACATGGGTCCTTATTTTTTTTAGTATAGTAGTGGAATATTAAAAAAAGAATAGGGACAAAATAGCACAATTGCCCAAACAAATCAGCATTAAGCATGATAAAAAAAATTAGTCCAATCTCCAATCCCCTAGCCTAATAAAAAATAAGCTAAATTCAAATTCAACTCAATATTAACCCATCGGCCACCATAATATTACCTAACTCACATTGCTCAAGTTCCAATTAAAGCTCATTTCTTCTCCCAACCAACATCTCCAAATCTTATTTTATCCGTTACAACTGTATCAGTTGAGATAAATTTTCGACTATGAAGATAGTAAATAATCGACTTCGTAACCGAACGGGTGAACAATGGATAACTGATAGTATAGCTATCTTTATAGATACAAACATATTTAGTAGTATTTCAAATGATATTATCATAGACCGATTTCAAAAAATAAAAAGTCGTCGTGGTCAATAATTAATGTAAATACATAGAAAATTTAGGGTTATTTTGGGACTTATCATATGTACTTAAATAATCTCTTGGGGTTATTTATTAGCCATCATCGATCTTCAATTATTCCTGCAATCAAATGACAAGAGATTAGTTGAGTTCAATTGAAGAATTGAAGAAATGAAGAAGAAGGAAAGAAAGGAACGTTTATTCTCAATTTTGTTTATTAGGGATTTGAATTGTATTAGTAATTTTATTTTATATTTTGTTTCAGTTTGTAATTAGGCTTTTACCTTTTTACCCCTGTATTTGTTAACTAGTTTAGCCGCCTTAGTTAGTTAGTAATCTGTTAGGTTTATATAGTTATAAATAGCAGTAAGTTTGTAAATTGTAACAAGTGAATTCTCTCTGATTTTCAATATACAATTTTTGTTCCCAAAATTCTCTCAATCTCTCTCAATTTCTAGTTCGATTTTAATGTGAAAGTTCACATTATATTATGGTATCAGCAGTATTTTGACATCAAGATTACTCCGCTGCATCTACAACTCACAATTCTGATTTCAGAAACGCTTTCTTCTTCCTCCTTGCAATCAGACTCATTTTTTTCTGGTAATTCCTCTCATATCTTATCAATTTTCTACATCTTACTTCCAATCCAGTTCCTTTCTCCTTCTTTTAGGAATCAAGAAAACTGTTTCTCACCAAATCTTGATTCTCCTAATCCATAAAAATGTCTACTTCTGATTCTACATCCACCACAGTCATTGGATCCACTCGTTCTAGGCCTCCAATGGAAAATCCCTCTCACCCCTATTTCCTACACTCTTTTGATAACCCAGGCCTTATTCTTGTGCAACAAACTCTCACAGGGGACAATTACCCCTTTTGGTCTAGATCTATGCTTCTTGCGTTGAATGTTAAACACAAATTAGGGTTTATTAATGGATCTCTCCCTGATCCTGGCCCAGATGACGCAGAATTACAACTTGCTTGGTCTAGGAGCAATGATGTGGTAGTCTCATGGATTTTAAATTCTGTCTCACCTGATATCTACTCTAGCATTCTTTATACAGATTCTGCTAGAGACATTTGGAATCAATTAAAAACAAGATTCCAAACTAGCAATGGTCCTAGAAAGTTACAATTGAGAAGGGAACTTGCAAATATGCATCAAGATAACCTTACTGTGAATCAGTTCTTTACTAAACTAAAATCTGTCTGGGATGAATTTTCAAACTACAGACCACTTTTAACCCCCTGTAATTGTGATAATTCCCAGAAAATTCACTCTCATTATCAGGAGGATTTTGTGCTCACTTTTCTCTTAGGTCTAAATGATTCTTTTGACAATCTTAGAAGTCAAATTTTACTAATGGACCCTATACCACACATTGACAAAGTTTTTTCATTAGCAACTCAAGAAGAACGCCAAAGACAAGTAGGACAGAATCACTCTTCTGACACAACAAATTCCTTGGCTTTTGTTTCAAAATCCTACCCTTCTCAACAGTCTCAGAAAAGACCCTATAATCAGTACCAACAACCTCTTCTTCCTAGTCCTCCTACCTTTAATCCTACATACAAAAAGAAGGATATTCCTACATGTTCCCACTGTAATTTCAAAGGACACACAGTGGATAAGTGTTACAAATTACATGGATATCCTATAGGTTACAAACCCAAACCTAAACCACAAAATTCCTTCAATACTAACCCTGTAAACAACTTCACCACCAACTCACCTCAAAACACTCCCTCACAACACACTCAGAACCCCCTGACTCCACTACTTCAAAGTCTAAATTCAGAGCAGTACCAACATCTTATGGATTTATTCAGCAATCATCTAAATCTACCTGCTACAAATGACAATCCAGCTGACACTGCACACATATCCTGTGTTTCAGGTATATGCTCAACTTTCCTTAACAATAAAACAGTAGAAAAATCTTCTGATTGGATATTAGACTCGGGTGCTACAAAACATATTTGCTATAATATTTCTCTTTTCTCTTCTCTTAAACCTATTAATAATGCACATGTTATCTTACCTGACAGTAGCTGCTTACAAGTCACTCAAATAGGAGACATTTTCATTAATAACAGTTTACTACTAAAAGATGTTTTCTATATTCCTTCTTTTTCATTCAATTTAATTTCTGTTAGTTCCCTACTTGAACAAACAGACCTCACCACAACATTTACACAATCATCCTTTCTGATTCAGGACCCACAAGGGAGGATGATTGGCAAGGGTAAAAACACTAATGGACTATATGTGTTACAGACTTCCTTACAAGCATGCTGCAACAAAGTTTCATATATGACATGGCATAGAAGGCTAGGACATTTGTCAAATAATACTTTACTTAGACTGAAAAACACTTTAGATTTGGATTCTAATTTCATAGCTTCTTGTAATAAACCTTGTTATATTTGTCCTATGGCAAAACAGAAGAGACTTTCCTTTCCTAAATCAATCTCAACTAGTTCTAAATCTTTTGAATTAGTACACTGTGATGTTTGGGGGCATTTCATGCCCCAACTTTAAATGGACAAAAATATTTTTCTACTATTGTTGATGACTACTCTAGATTCACTTGGATATGTTTATTAAACAAAAAATCTGATATGAGCACTGTCATACCTAATTTCATTAATATGATCAAAAATCAGTTTAATGCCACTATAAAAACCTTTAGAATTGATAATGCACCTGAACTATTGTTTACCACTTTGTTTAATCAACTTGGTATTTTTCATGAATTTTCATGTGTTGAAACTCCACAACAGAACTCTGTTGTGGAGAGAAAACATCAGCACTTACTCAATGTTGCAAGGGCTTTATTTTTTCAATCAAAAGTCCCTACTTCCTTATGGGGAGAATGCATTTCTACTGCAGCCTTTCTTATAAACAGAACTCCCTCAAAAGTTCTGAATTATAAAATACCCTTTGAAACACTTTATAATAAAAAGGTGGATTTTAATTCTCTTAAAAGTTTTGGGTGTTTAGTTTTTGCTTCTACAATCAAGCAAGGCAGAACCAAGTTTGATTCTAGAGCAAGAGTGTGTGTTTTCATTGGCTACCCTACAGGCATAAAAGGATATAAATTATTTGATCTAAACACACAAGAAATTTTTGTATCCAGAGATGTTGTGTTTCATGAGCACATTTTTCCTTTTCACACTTTATCTAAAGCTCCTACATCTCTGGACCCTAAAAAGGACAAACCTTTCCCTACTGTTCCATATTCTCCTGATGATTTTTTAACTAACTTTTCATATGAAGATTGCCCTTCTTACAGTTCTACTCAAAATTTTACTAATGACCCCTCTCCACATTTAGATGATATTAATGAATTTTCAGAATCTGAACAAATATTAGAAACTGACCAACATAACCAATCTTCAGAAATTGAAGTTAGGAGATCTACTAGACAATCTAAGCTTCCAGGTTACCTTAATGATTATTTATGCAATAATACCAAAGTTAAATACCCAATTTCAAATGTTTTACACTACAACATATTATCTCCTAATTTTAGACAGTTTCTTTTCAATATTTCAACTGAGGTTGAACCTCAATACTATCATCAGGCAGTTGGTTCTAAACATTGGAGGGATGCCATGGATTCTGAAATCCAGGCTTTAGAAACAACAAATACATGGACTGTAGTACCTTTACCACCTAATAAGACACCAATTGGGTGCAAGTGGGTTTTTAAGATCAAAAGGAACATGGATGGTACTGTAGACAGACATAAGGTAAGACTAGTAGCTAAGGGTTTTACCCAACAAGCTGGGATTGACTATATAGAAACCTTCTCACCTGTTGCCAAGATGGTCACAGTTAAGATTTTACTTGCCCTAGCTGCTTCTAAAAACTTGGGAATTGTGTCATTTGGACATAGATAATGCATTTCTCAATGGAGATCTCCATGAAGAAGTTTACATGGATCTACCATTAGGTTATCCTAGATCTAAAACTTTACCTAAATTGGTTTGTAAATTAAATAAGTCCCTATATGGTCTGAAGCAAGCTTCAAGACAGTGGAATGACAAATTCAAAGAGTGCTTGCTTTCATTTGGCTTTAATCAATCCACTTCAGATTATTCCCTATTTACAAAGGGCTCAGGTGATACATTTCTACTTCTCTTATTATATGTAGATGATATTCTGATTTCCAGTCCAAATCTATCTATGATTTCTGATTTAAAACTTTTTTTACAAAATCATTTTAAATTAAAGGATTTAGGTGATCTTAGATATTTTTTAGGACTGGAAATTGCAAGATCCTCTAAAGGAATCATTTTGTCACAAAGGCAATATGCCTTACAAATTCTTGAACATACAGGTTATCTAGGTGCTAAACCACTCACTTTACCTATGGATCCTAAAGCTAAGCTCACATCAACTGATGGAGAGCTACTTTCAGAGACAGAAACTACTTCCTACAGAAGGCTTATAGGGAGATTGTTGTACCTAACCATAACAAGGCCAGACCTAAGCTTTGCAGTACACAAGCTTAGTCAGTTCATTTCTCAGCCCAGATTGCCACATCTCCAGGCTGCTCATCACATCTTAAGGTACATTAAGTCCTGTCCAGGACAAGGGATCATATACTCATCTAATGCAGGGACTGATCTCAAAGCATACGCTGATGCTGACTGGGCAACATGTAAAGACACTAGGAGATCAGTTACAGGCTTTTGCATATTTTTAGGAGGATCATTAATCTCATGGAAGTCAAAGAAGCAATTGACTGTGTCAAAGTCATCTGCAGAAGCAGAATATAGGGCTTTGGCAGCAGTCTCAAGTGAAATTGTTTGGATTCATCAAATCCTCAACAATTTTGGTCTAAAACCTAACAACCCTACATTATTATTCTGTGATAATCAGTCAGCAAGACACATTGCATCTAATCCTATGTTTCACGAACGAACAAAACACATAGAAATTGATTGCCATTTCACGCGTGAGCAAATTAACAAAGGAGCAATCAAATTGATGCCTATTTATACAGAAGAACAGTTAGCAGATTTACTTACAAAGCCTTTGCTTCTCCCTCGCTTCCGGCTATTGTTGTCCAAGTTGTCACTCACAAATTTATTCGCTCCACCTTGAGGGGGGTGTATTAGCCATCATCGATCTTCAATTATTCATGCAATCAAATGACAAGAGATTAGTTGAGTTCAATTGAAGAATTGAAGAAATGAAGAAGGAGGAAAGAAAGGAACGTTTATTCTCAATTTTGTTTATTAGGGATTTGAATTGTATTAGTAATTTTATTTTATATTTTGTTTCAGTTTGTAATTAGGCTTTTACCTTTTTACCCCTGTATTTGTTAACTAGTTTAGCCGCCTTAGTTAGTTAGTAATCTGTTAGGTTTATATAGTTATAAATAGCAGTAAGTTTGTAAATTGTAACAAGTGAATTCTCTCTGATTTTCAATATACAATTTTTGTTCCCAAAATTCTCTCAATCTCTCTCAATTTCTAGTTCGATTTTAATGTGAAAGTTCACATTATATTATTATTTTTGTTAAACCACACTTCCCCATATTTGTATTGCATCATAAATTTTCTCGTGAATAAGACATCTCTAATGTGTCAAATAATTTTTGTTTGATACTATTTAATCCCCCCTCAATATAATTCCAATTAATTTAGTTCCCCACTCTCACTTAATAATAATAATAATAATAATAAATAGAATAAACAAAAATACATATATTTGAAAATATAATCGTAAATATTTGTTTATTATTATTACGATTATAATTATGTAAAGCCCAGATAAGATTTAAATATATGACTCCATTATATCCGTTGGAGATGGAAAATAACTCCAAACATAATATCTTGTGTTTGTGAAAAAGAAGAAGAATAAACGTGTGGAAGGAAAAAAAATATTGGGCAAGAATGTCTTTCTTATTTTTGGTATCAAATTCCTTATAAAATTAATCATAATATCATAGGAAATATTAATTCCATGTTCCTTGATTTTGGTTTCAAGATTAATTCCTAGTTTAAATTAATATATTTCCTTTTCCAAAATTTGAAAAGTCTAACCAAACATAATTATCCAATACCATGTATTCATATATCCAAATATTACGATAATCCTGTGTAAACAAACGGTCCTAAATTCTATTTTTTTTAATGATCTTTCTATACATGTAGTACCAACATGTTAATTTTTATGGGAGTATTAAATATTTCTATATCCTATAAAATAGGTTAAAAGTTCGATCAGATTATAACAACAATAATAGTCATCATTTTTTTTTTTGGTTTCTCAAGGGTTTTAATCCCTTTCGAGGCGCGTCGGACACATAAAGTAGGAACCTCTCCCAACAGGGATTCGAACCTGAGTCCGCTACTTTGTAGTGACTAGTCCCTTCCACAATAATAGTCATCATATACGCAAAATTTTACTCCATCAAAGATAATTTGTTAAAAATAGTATATTTTCTGTTTTGGTAATCTTAGAGTCCTTCTTGCAATTAATTTAATTTGTGTGTATAATAAACGACATATGTTATTTTTCTAAAGTAAGGATAAACACACTTCCCGCCATATATATGTTGCCCGTACAAGGTTGCAAACATCTTACGTAATGTAAAATTTAAAGAATGATTATTCCTGTAGTCCATTACAATAAGTTGACTTATTTTCCATAAATGTGTAGATTTTCCATAAATGTGTAAATCTCAAATATTACGTAGTATAATTTTAACTGTATTTGACCCCAAAATTATAAATGTGTAAATTCCTTTTTCCGTGCGAATAAAAATGTAATCCTTGTTATGGGGAAAAACTGTATTTTAACCATTAATTAGGATTTATAATCATTAGGATTATATTTAAGTACAAATGAAAGGGGGTAAAATTGCATTTTTTGTCTTGCAGGATTGGATTATTAACAACACATTTGAATATTTGATCATGTACTACATAAAATCATACTTTTAGTCCATCTTTTTGAAACATTTTAAACTTTTTGTATCACGTATTGCAAAATTGCATTTATTATCTCAATTTTTTAGAATGTTTAGTCTTGCGATCCCATATGACCGACCAAATTTAGAGACAATGAAACCAAAAGTCGAAATATTTTAAGAAATTAGAATTGTAACTTTGTAAGTACTTCCTTCGTCCCAATTATCTTTATCCCTTGATACATTTGACCAGTCAGTTTGATTAAATTTATAAAAATTATAATAAATAATTTAATTAATATATTTCACTAATAAGTTGATAATATCACATTACACCATATATATTAATATTTAAAAATTTTAATACACCACAAATGTAAATAATTAAATATGATAAGTCACTTATAAGATTGAAAAATTTGACCGAGTATTATAACAAATGGAACAAAATAAATGGAACTGAGGGAGTATAATTTAAGAAAGTGGTATCAAATGTACTTGAGGTCCACAGTGTAAGATTAAAAAGAACTTCGCGATTCAAGGGGCGTGTCCAATTTATGTATATATATTTTGCCGGCTCAAGCCGCGGCCCGCGGGCTTTTGGACTCTTTAAGTCAATTTACTTTAATTCAAACACCACCCCCCCTTTTTTTTTATCAATTTTTATTTTTTGCCTATTTAAGGTATTTTATATGTTGATTTTAAATTGGTTGAAAATGTATTAATTCGACATAATGGATAAAATAAGAAAAACTGGTTCAAACCAGCAAATAATGGTAAAATCGATTAAAAATTAAGTTAAACTAGAATTGAAACTTGGAATCCGCGTTAACGGAAAAATTGGTTAAAACGAGTTAAATAAAAAGAATGATTTCGATGAAAGGGTTAAATAAAAAAAAAGGGGGAAATCGATCAAAATCGAGTAAAATGAATAAAAAAAAAACGAGTTCAACTGCCATAGAACCAGTGAAAGTTGAGTTATGATTGAGAAATATTTCAAATGGATAAAAAAAACGAGGTGCAATCAGTAAAAAAAATATATTACACCAACAAAATAAATGAATTTTGGTGAGAACAATCCAGGCCTCCAGTACCATCAAAAGAGGGTCTAGGCCATTTTCTTTATTGGAGGAGATAATAGATGTATATATTATATAGTGACAAACTTATTTATTCATTACGTATCAATTGACAAATTTTTCCTCAAAGAATCATTAAATTAATATTATCAATTCGGCCCACATGAGGAGACCAACACAAATTGCAAACAGCACATGAAAAAAAAATTAAATTAATATTATCAATTCGGCCCACATGAGGAGACCAACACAAATTGCAAACAGCACATGAAAAAAAAATTAAATTAATATTATCAATTCGGCCCACATGAGGAGACCAACACAAATTGCAAACAGCACATGAAAAAAAAATAAAAAAAAGGTTTAAGTGTTTTGGCCACACGTTCAGCCTCCTCATCTCTCGGACTCCTCCTCTGAAATATAAATTATGATCATAATAACAGTAATTAATTGGATAAAATTACCCTCGCTTACACAGTGCTTGCTTATTAGAAATTAAATAATATTATGGGAAGGGGATCGAAGAGGGCTGCTGTAATACCACATGGTATAAAATTAATGTCCATCACCAATATCATAATAGCACACAACGTACAAAGTGAAGGGTATATTAATTGTTATCAAGTGAAAGTTGAATTGGTCATTTTCTGCATCAACATTAATTCTCATTCGCAATTTTGAACCATCTCGTCAAGGAATTAAAGAAGACAAATTGCTCATTATCATTTTTCAATATGCCTATTTTCATTCTTAAATAGAAATTAATTTATGATGGGTAACCTCCAAATTATACATACGTACGCTCAAATTTGATAACATATATTTCCACCCACGAATTAATGTAATCGATCAGCTCCCAAAAAATATGTACATAATGATCACAAAAGGTACGGTGATTCTTTTGACTTGTAAAAAAGAAAAAAGTAATTGCAACAACTCCATTATTACAGGGGCGGACCTAGACAACTTTGGTTGGGGGGGCGAGATTTATTTAAATAGCACTCGATATTTTTTAGTTATTGTAATAAAATGACAATGAATTGAAATTAAGTAATAATGTATACTTATCTAATAAAAGATGAAGAAATATATTAGTAATTTTTTTAAAGAGTCTCATTCAACAAATGGCTCAAAATATTGAGTAATCTTAAAACACACAAATATTTTTACAACATATATTCGGTTCTGTAAAAAGAAAATGCTATAAAAAGTAATTAAGACTTATTTTTCTTTATTGTAGTGCATTTTATAAAATCAAATATTTACATTAATTTTCGCAAAATCAAATGTTGACACCAAGCAATATTATGTTTTAATTTCTTCATTTCTTCATCAATTCTTTTTATTAATTATGAATACATCCATCCACCAAACAATATTAAATTTTAATTTCTTCATTGTTTCTTTTGGTTATAAAAAAATGAAATGAAAATGAAGAAGAAATTTGCGATTGAAAAAAATATGGTATAAAAAAAATGAAGAAATTAAAACGTAATGTTGTTTGGTGGATGAATGGATTAATAAAGAGACAATTTTAGTTTTATAAATTAATAAAGATATTTTTATTTATGAAAGGGATGGGAGTATTTTTGGAATATAAACTACATAACTATATCAGAGAGGGGTAATTGTTGCAATAAATACTTTAAAGGGCTAACTAATACCACCCCTATATTTTAAGGGGGGAAAGTGTATTTTACCCTATTGATAATATAGAAAGATTGATCTCATAACTAAAAATAAAGAAAACTTAAAACTGAGGAATCGAACAAGGGCCACATTGTTTAAGCGAGAGGCATTCTACCAACTCCTCCACGGACAAGTTTTGAAAATATTTCACAAATTTCTATATAAATATTTTGTTTCAGAATTTTCTTGGGGAGCGACCGCCCCCCCCCCCCCCCAAGCCCCTGAAGCGGAGAAATTATGTAGTACAACCGCTGCACCACGTCATCAAGTACACGTGGTGCAGCCAACCAATACACTTGGGCCATGTTGATTAAAAATCCACATCACCCATATTCTGGCAGTGTGAACACAACTTTCTGAACCCCTATTTTTTTGGAACACGGCCAGAACATGGGGTGATGTGGATTAATAATCCACATGTCCCATGTGTATTGGTGGGCTGCACCATGTGTACTTGATGACGTGGTGCAGTGGTTGTATTAAATAATCTCTCCCTGAAGCGGTCCGCCCCTTAGCAGGGTTGTTAGCAGAAATATCAACATTAATTTTTTATACTTACCTTTAGTTTCATATTTATTATTCAATAAATAATGCAATAAAATATATGTGATCAATTACATTTAAACTCCACGAGTTAGTAATGATTTAAAATCACATAATTGATTAGTTCAAAATTTTTGAACTTTTACATATTTGTTTCGCAAACAAATAAATTATAATTATGTACTTATTTCTCACAAATAAATCATAATTATATCACAAAAAAATTATAAGTACAATCAATATCTTTTCAATAAAATATCGATATTTATTTCTCAAATAGTTCATAATTATTTCTCACAAATAAAATATTATCAATATTTGCTCAATAAAATATTGATATTTATTTCACGAATAAATTATAAATATAATCAATATTTCCTCAATAAAATATTGATATCGTAGCAAATTATAATTATTCCACAATTGAATTATAATTACTTTTACATATAAATTATAATTCTTATAAGTTATCGATATTTTCTCATTAAAATATCGATATGAATTACAAATATTTTGCAAACAATTTAAATTACCAATATTTTCTCGTTAAAATATTGATATGATTATAATTACTAATTAATCATTTATTTTCACATAAAGCTATTAGTAATTCACTCCTTTCCTATGCTTTACATATGCATAATCACACAAATAAATGTACACAAGCTATGAATCATATATTCATATGAGGTTCATAATTTTATGCTCATGTCATTAAATTTTACTCAAATCATTACCTTCATGGAGTAACTTAATAATCCTCCTCGTCTATATATTGAATTCGCAATTCAGATATAACATATATTACGATTTCTTATCATTTCTTGTTGAATCGCGTTCTAACAATTTGAAATAGATAATCATGACGACTCTTCGTCCTTAATTTCATTTAATGATACTCACTCCAGATTATCATATCCTTATCGAACTCATATAACAATTTAATGAAGTTCATTTTATCATATCAGAAAACTTGTACTATCATGAATCAGAAACATAGGCTTCATTCATGGAAAAGGAGAATACACATTGGACTTGATTAAAAAATTGGCAGGATTAGTCAAGTGTAAGCTTGTACACCTGGGTTATCAAAAAAAAAAAAAAAAAAAAAAAATTGGAGTCCAAATAATGCACCACTTCATTAATGGTCACTAATGTCCTCATGAATATTTTTAATTAGTTGAAAATAATGTTTCTACTAACTAAACCTCTTCGCAAGTGTTCGTAACCTACACACCGGTACGCATATACTCATATGCATAATGATTAAATGGAACATAATCTTTAATTAAAGACACCGCTTCATAAATACGCTCATTCATAAAATTATTAGTTCATTTTTCTGAAAATAGATTTTTCAGAAATATTCGCTGACTTACTCTAGTTAAACAACTCATTTAATTAGTTGCATATATATATCAGATTTAACTTTAAAAATATGTTTGTTTCTATTAGTATCTCACCGTATAAAATTTAAATGCTAGTGCACAAATAAAATATAAACATCTATTCATGAAGGGTTGCACTTATTCATTAACACAGAGGAATCAATTCTCTTCATTCTCTTCGGAGTGTTTAATGATTTTATAATGATCTTAATTCCTCCACTAACAGAACTTAATGGCATATTAATATAAAGCCTACACAATCCGAATTAATTTTCAATGGTTCGAAACATTCTATCTTCACACTTTTGAGTTTCATAACGTATGATTAGTAAACAATATCCAACGCAATATGTTATCTCAATTCATACACTCAGTTTTAATTTTATCAAAAATTTATCAACTTTACATGTCTTGTTTTGTGATTTTTACAGAATAAATGATCGTAATTAATCATTATAATACTGACACAGATGTTAAACAAATTAATATTGTCTTAAGATTGTTGGTGTCTTACAATCTGTGTACTTAAATATTTTGATCTAACATAAAAAATTAGTTGAGAGTAAGGGGTCGTGTCTGTTTGATCTGAAGAGGTACCCTTCGGATCGAAACAGTATAATCCAAACATTGTGTCTCTTGCGAAAAGATATTTTTTTAGTCTATAAATAGGAGACTTAATCTGGCCAATTAAGTATCCTTTTTTCCGACAATAATCAAAATAAAATTACTCTCATTTCAACTTTAAATTTATGTCGAGTTTTCTATTTGCTTCGGTTCGCCGTGGGTTCATTATTTGTGCAAATAATGAACAACAGACTGTTGTATCTTGGGAGACTACCGGGAATCAAACTGTATGCACCGTGGCAGCCCCGGAAATATTGTCTTAAGGAAATTTGTTTCGGCAAGCCTCAGTCTAATTTCCTTATTTTTTACGTAAGATTGAAGTGATATTTGGTTTCGATACAAGTAAGTATTTCTCACTATTTTTTATGTTAGATCAAAATATTTAAGTACACAGATTGTAAGACACCAACATCTTTTATAATATTCCTATACGTACTGTCACCAGCTTTTTAAAAATAAGTCAATGAAAGTACGTAGTCCGCCTAGTGATTTGATTAATTAATTGAGACTCTTTAATTGTTCATAGTTGATTTACAAAAGTCATTCTTTATATATCAACACCAAAAAAGAGTTGGACTATGTCTATGTATATATAATAAGTGCATTAGGGAGAATTGATCAGTTCCCTTACATTACATTGCATTGCCTTTTTTTGTTATAATATAATATGACTATATTGGTAAGCCTCAATTAATTTTATTTTGGTTCCAGTACTGATCTTTAACTCCTTTTCAAGTTTGATTCTTATCTTATTTGGAAAATAAACTACGTACGTACAGAAAATTGTGATCAAAGTTGCCATAAAGTGTAAGAGATGCAAGACTGAAGTGTTTAAAGCAGTTGCCAAACTCACAGGTAAGTAATTAAGAATTAATGTTCATATTATTTATATATATAACCAATGAACCAATAATGAACCTAGAATGAACCTAGAATGAATGTGTTACGTTGAGCTGCAGGGGTAGATGAGGTAACTGTGGATGAAGAGAAGGGAGTACTAACTGTTGTGGGAAGTGTTGATCCTTTTTGTGTCATTACAAATGTCAGGAAAGTGTCGAAATCAGCAGAGATTACGAGTGTGGGCCCACCCAAGAAAGTAAAGTTTCTACTTTAGTTATCTATCTCAATTTATGAAGGATATTTGATCATTAAATACATATCACCTTAATTACTATATATATAGTACTGATCATTTAACTGTTTTAGTTAAAAATTTGCCAATATCAATGCAAATATTATGTTCATATATTACTATGTTTTAGTCCTAGAAAAACTGAATTATAAAATTAACATATTACTAGTAATAAGTTAATAATACAAGAAAGAAGAATAGGAAGTTTTGAAAATTACATTGCGAACAATCTGGTTCCAATCGAGAGCTTCTGCAGTAACCGTTGCTGCATGTGAGCGAGCATGATGATGCAAATCCAATAAGTTTGGATATGGTGCTCATCTTCATCAACAATCAATTGTTGAATTGCTACCACTAGCACTTGAAAACCAAGTGTAGCCATTATCGCCGCAAAGACAATTAGTTTACCAATTGGATATATATTTGTAAATGTTAATGTTTTTTATTGAATAATTAGTAACCAAGGTATGCCCCCAGCCAGAAGATGAAGCACCGAATCCAAAGTTGAGGCTCCAATGGCCAAGGAACCACTATTGATTGTTTCATAGATCTGAATTTTTTCAAAAAAACAAAGCTTGAATCAGTGATCATGACCTAGTATCAAATAAAAAAGTAAATAAAACTATCATATCACGATGGATATGTACCTTGAACAACAACAAGAAAACGTTTGCCCAATTCGATATAGCCATCGTCAGTTCTCGTTTTTCTTGTTCATCCTCGTCCGCACATACGTCGTTAGCGTTAGACACAATCGCAACGTCAACTTCCTCAAAGGACCGAAGGACCTCAAACTGCTTTCGTAGTACCCCTTTTCTCCTTCTTTTGTGATCACAAAAAGAAAAAAAAGAAAAAAAAGAAAAACATCATAAAATCTCTTGAGCAAGGCTGTTTGTTTTAGCGATATCGAACTTTGAAAGGTCCTCAGGGTCAAGCCATGTCTTCACTTTCGTAGGTAATCTAGTTACAAGATCAAACATTGAACCCAAAGTTGGGGCTCCAATGGCCAAGGAACCAGTTTTTGACTGTGACATATATAGATCTGATCTTTTTCACGAAAACAAGCTTGATTCTGTGATGACGTAGTATCAAATTAAGAAGTAAATTGCTAGTAGTTCATAGAACTTTCATATGATCGATGATGGAAGTATGTACCTTGAATAGCATAAGGAACATATTCGCCCAATTAGAAATTGTCATATCCATTTCATGTTTCGATTGTTCTTCATTGTCCACACTTCCATCGTACAATGAACATAAAGAGACAACTCAACTACATCAAATAACAAGTAAAACTTATCTAAAATTGAAACTCAATTGTAGTTTACAAACTCTCAGAAAATAGGACAATATAAAATCGAAAAAATAATTTACAATTACCCAAGATTAATACCTTTACAAAGGAAAAAAAACTAGAACAATGTAGAATTAGAGTGGAGTATGTCCTTATTAATTATATGGACCGATAATTAGTTTGACAAAATAATATTTTGACTTGGAATATGTCCTTATATATAATAGAGAAAACAGAATTATATATGTCTATAAAATCCATAATAATACAAACCTAATCGCTAGTGGTGTGGCAAGAGAATAATTTTTCGGGTCACTACAGGGACTATATATTAATTCCGATTATTACTGAAAATTCACTTAATAAAATCAATCACAACACTAAAAATTGAACAAAATATTCTAGAACTTGAAAACCCGTCAATTTGCCGTATACTGAAATCGTCATGGATTAAGATTTCTTTCCCTTTCAATGTTTTAGGTAGTTAAATATTAAAACCTTTTGAAGACTTTCAAATAAATTCTGAAAATATTTGAAAAATATAAATTAAAGATATATGTTGAAGTAGAAAGTACTCAATATTTTCACTATGATTGACCAACAAACTTTTATTATGTAAGTAGGTTCTTTAAACAACAAACTTTTATTCGATTAATATTATATTTATTATTTTTAATACAAAAATTAAAATAACTTAAGATTACATCTAAACATTTTAATAAAAACTAAAAATACAGAGAACAAATAACATCACATATCCTTCTCCGATCCTCTCTCTCACGTGGCATATATCCTCATAAATTTGAATATATATATATATTGCATTCGACTCGACAATAAATCAAGACTTGAGTTTATACATTTGCTATTGATACCTGACGCTCATCAGATTTTATCTATATGTATGCATGAAGATATATATCTTTACTTTATATTATCATATCTATTTTCTCTATCTTTTTTTTTTTTTTAAGGATACAAAATGTAAACCATGACCTACTTGGCTACTTCTGCTCTCAAAGTATGAAGGATATGAACAACATATACCTTTTAAGAAAATGCCATTTTGTATATTAAAACAAGCCAAATCAATTCTTAAATTTCATTTCACACAATTACTGAAGACAGAAGCCAGACAGACCTATTTATATATATTATGCATCTTCAAATATGAAATGTGACAAGCTAATTACATTACTCGCCACACTAAAATTTCAACTTCCACAAAATGTGAAAACAGATACCACAACTGGTCATGAAAGAGCTGGAAAAGAAATAGATCAATAGGAGAAAGGTTTAATTCTCTAAGACACTGGACAAAATGGTTATGCTTGTACTAGATCCTGAACTAAAAAATATATATAAACTTCAAAAAATGCTTCTCTAAGAAAAACAGAATGATTCTCGACTCATGGGCTAAAAATGCTTAACCTGAATTTCCACTCTCCTAGAACGGGATCATATGAAACGAACTCCACTCCAAGTTCAGTAGCTTTACTGATCAACATTGTTTTATATCTTTGTACCATAGGCCCATCAGTATACTGCCTCCCTGTCTTTTTACTAATGCACTTAACATTCAGTAGAGTGACTTCTGCTGGGCTATTGAGGCCTAGGGGAATTTTAGTAATATCCGCATAAACAGTTACTTCACGATCGTTAAACTGGACAATTGACTCAAGATCGAGTTTCCGGATATCTATTTCTCCCAAGAATTTGATGCTTCCTCTATCCTTCCTTCCAATCACAAAATTTTTCACACGACTGCAGAATCCAGGTTCGGTTTTTTCAATTGCTTCCAGCTCCTCGATCGAAGGTTCTGTGTAGTATTCTATATTTTGAAGCTTTGGCATTAGTGCTGACACTTCAGGGACTTCCTCTTCGAGTTCAATGGAGTTTACATTTACATGGAAGCAAGAACTAGCACAAGCTTTGTGTTTAGAACCTTCACCTGAAATTAATTATGAACAATCGAGAATGGTAAGATAAAAATAGTAGAATTAATAAAGCTATAATTTGTTTTATACATTGAAAGTTGGATAGGCAGAAGAGAAACTTAAGAGCAGCCAGTTGTGTGAATTTTCTTCTATACATGCAGTGACAAACACTTGCTATTGCATCAATGTTTGATAATACTTATAGGTTAACGAACATAAGGCATTGATTCAAATATGCGCCCTGTGAATAGCTAGATAGCACATGTTACTATCAATCTATGCATGATATTATGAATTATATTTGATCAATAACTGCGTGGGTTCTATCAAGCCGGATCTAGATAGAATGGGTCCGATCAAGCAAATTCAGTTGTATGAATGGAAATTCTATCTAATATACATGTACAAATGACGGAAATGATGAGGAGCAAATTAGTTCACTTACCTTGGAAGAAACTCGGGTTGCTAGTCGAAGCTTGCAGGAAAGGTGTCTGAGGGCCTAATGGTGTTATTGAGGAAGGCCATGTTGATGGTGAAACTGTGAAACTAGTGGACGTCGTAGATATTTGAGGGAATTGAAAATTATTTGAGGACATTAACTGAGTAGAACCGGATAATGAAAACGGACTATGGGTCGAGGCTGGTGCAGGCATGGATGAAAATACAGTATTGGTGCAAGGACCAAAGAGACTTCCAGAAGGAGCAAATGTTGGAGCTATTGGAAATGTATTATTAGGATTAACAAAGGTTTGTGATTTAGGGGTAAGTAAATTTGATGTAGAGGGGGGGTTAATTGAGACTGGCGGAAATTGGAAGGTGGTGTTTGTTTGTGTGCTATTGAACGGCGGGTTAATTGAGACTGGCGGAAATTGGAAGGTGGTTTTTGTTTGTGTGCTATTGAACGGCGGGTTAACTGAGACTGGCGGAAATTGGAAGGTGGTTTTTGTTTGTGTGCTATTGAACGGCGGGTTAATTGAAACTGGCGGAAATTGGAAGGTGTTTGTATGTGGCCCAAAAGCTGTCTGCCTACCTAATAAAACAGAACAACATAGAAGTTAGCAACTTAGTACATGTCTTTGTCACCACATGAATAAGTAATTTAGATAAAGCTGGTGCTTACCTTTACAGTCTAGTTCGTGATCCTCGAACCTCAACTCCTCATGGCTTTTATGTCTGTATATTGGCATCGCAGAAATTGACTGGATATTTATATAACCAAAACGGACTTGATCAAACTCAAACTCTGATGTTGCAGAATAAGATGCTACTCGACTTCCTTGACTCTGGTTAACAGTAGTAGAGCCAAATGTGAACGAACTACTACTGCCTGAGTTACCATAAACCTGCCCAAGAGCTGCCAATGGAACAGAGAATAACAGTCAATCTCTTATTAAAAAAAAAAAAACTAAACATGAAATGAAATTGTTATGCAGAGCATAAATTCAACACTCTTTGCCGTGTTTATCAACAAATCGGTTCTTGAAGAAGCCAATAAAACTTACTTACAGAAAATAATGGAAGTGATCAAGAAAGTATATCAATTAATTAATTAACATGATTGCAATCAGAAGAATGATGATAACCTAATACTACCATATATAATCTTAAAATTTAAACCCAAAATTCATTAATTAATCAATATCACATGCCTTTTCTGCTCAATCAATCTCAAACCACATGTATGTTAAACAAAGGCATTAAATAAAGTTCCAGACTAATCACTTCAACATTAATAACAATGATCGAATTTCCTGAATATTTCAAACTAGTAAATTGCAAGAAACATATCAACACGTTTTTGCAGGAAATAATCGACTTTAATGTACAAAATAAGATTGTTCTTTGGTTATATTAATCAATCAACTTAATCGGTTTTATAAATTCATCATTGAACAATTTAATATATTTTATTTATTTGGAGAAAGAAAAACGGAACAGAGACTTACTTACAAGTAGGAGCACCAAACCACATCTTGAGAAGAGAAATTATTATATATGTTATGTACTTTTTCAAATTAGAATCTTGAAAATTGTCAAAGCCAAAAGTTTCTTTCAACTTTTTATGCTGTGTGTAAACTGTACAGGAGTCACGGAAGACTGTGTGTATACATATACCCTGTGGTCGCTTAGAAAATAAGCGGTTTTCTTTTTCTGTTTCTTTTAGAACAGTTGCTTTTGTTTAAAGCTACCTGAAGTTACTAATTAGTAAAGTGTTTTTTGACATAATTACTCAAAACTATCCCCAAGTTTAGTGAAATAATACAGACTATCATTTATATATGAAAAATTACTCAAATTAAACATAAGTTACTATTCAATTCATTACTCCTTTAATTTCATTATTTTCAAATATAGTTTTATGAAAAAATTATAAGTCTATCACTCTTATGAATTATATACGGTATATCTTAAAACAAACCTAATGATTTAATTAGTTTTTTTTTTTTTTTTTTTTTGTGAAGAAGAGTGATGACTTTTAAGAAATAAAAATATATTACTTCACATGTTTCATGAAACACCATATTTTAAGCAATGTTATTAAAATCGGACCAGACCGGTCGGTCCGATCGGTTGGATCGCGAACCGGAGGTTGATCCGGTCCGGTTTACCCTCTAAAACCAATTACTCCAAAATCTAGTTTGAACCGGTCCAAAACCGCGGTTCAACCCGGTTTTGAATTTCTTTTTTTTTTTAATTTTTTTAATGTTAAAAATAAACTAAAAATTCTTGTAAAAGTTGGGATTTGAACACCTAACATTTAGAGTGAAACATGACTTCCTTACCATTTTAGCTACATCACTTTTGTTGAAATTTTAGTACAAATTGAAATTTATAAATTATAGAAACTTGTAGCCAAATTTATTTATAAATTAGATAATAAACTCAAATAATTATTTTACACATTATGAATGAAAATTAATACTCAAACAATAAATTTTAATAATTTATTCTATAAAGATTTTTTTTCAATATTATTTTTTGGATAAAGAGTCAAATTTATATATATGCAAGTTTGACTTTGAATACACTTTTATACGTAACCATATTTTAAAATTTATGAATTTCTTAGTTTGTTGTATTTTTAACTTACACTTTTAAATTTTTATAAAGAAATATAATTATTTATATGAGCATACAAATTAGTACCATATTACCATTATGATATAAGTTTGATAAATATATATGATTTAATTTTAGTATAATATAACAAATTTTATATTTTTAATCAATTGTAGGATAATGTTTAAATTTTAAGCACATTACTTATACTTTAAAATTAAATATATTTATTATATTATTATGACGTCATCCGGTCCGACCAGTGATCCGACCGGTTCGACCAGTAGAACCAGTAACCAGTCAGCTCACCGGTTCACTGTCCGGTCCGGTTCTGAAAACATTGATTTTCAGAGAGGCCTCGTAGTTTATAAAGCCCATTTTTTGTTTGCAAAATTAAGAATTTAAGGGCCTGTTTGTTTAGTTTGGGAGAGTAATGGAGGTTTGTAAAATAATCTCGATTTGTGTAGTGTTGTTTATTTGGATTTAGAGAGAGTAGTTTGAGAAATAAAATAGGTGTAGGTTATTTTTGGAAGAGTTAGATTGTAGGTGTAAGATGTGTAAGATTTTATGTCAAAATATGTTTGTTTGACGTTTCCAAAACACGAAAAAATTGGGAAACACCAAACAAACAAGCCCTAGTGATTTGACCTATAATTAGTTGGAGTGTATAGCATTTTTGGTCCTTCTTATGGGGCAAATTTTACACTTTCGTCTCTCTTAAATTTTTTGTAGCAGATTCATCGCTCTTATCAATGTAGTAGTGTAACACATTCGTCCCTCTTATATCACTTTCGCCTCTCTTAATTTTTTTATAGTAGATTCATCCCTCTTATCAATGTAGTGTAAAACATCCGTCCTTCTTGAATCCAAAATACATCAACTTTCGTCTATTTTAAAATATATTTTGGATTTAAGTAATGTATTTTGTATTTAAAAAGAATTAATAAGTTACACTAAATTGATAAGATGAACGAATCCGCTATGAAAAATTTAAGAGGGACGAACATGTTTTACTAGATTGATAGGAGGGACGAATATGTTACAATACATTGATAAGAGGGATGAATCTATACAAAAAATTTAAAAAAGACAAAAGTATAAAAGTTAACCCTTGAAAGGACAAACAGCGCAATTATTTTTCCATTATTTAACCATTGTAGCGGAATCGTGGGTTTACTTTTGTCGCGTAGTTATATGATTAGGAAAAGTTTCTCGATGCACTATCGTTATTAAATTGATTGAACCAAAAATAACGTACAACTAATATGCATTTGATTTAAAATAACAGTATGAATGACGATGTCACAATAGATATTAACTATTAAGTCGATGGATCATTTTTCCATATAATTTGCCAATTTAACTCTTATCAAATAATTTTGTTCAAGATCAACAAGTGATTGGTCTAGTATAACACGATAGCAAACTAACGGATGGATACCAGATGGAAAAAAATGGATGGGGTTTAAATGAGTCGGTTCATTAATGGTTCGGATTGGGTCAACCTGTTATGTTTGTGTATTTCATAATTTAAAATTAAATTATTTAATGATTTAATTTTAACTAAATATTTCATTGAGTTAGGAGAAAAAATAAAAAGAATAAATGTTAACCAGTTTAGCTAAATACCCTATTGTGAACCCACTAAAAATCTGTGTCACCCAACTGTCTATTGACAATGAAAAATAATGGGTTGAGTTGGGCAGTCCAAGGGCTACCAAATGGATCCCTAGTATAGTGAACAAATGCAACGTAGCAAATTCAAGTTTGAATCCATGTTAAGAGAGGTTATCACTTAATGTGTTCGACATGTCTCTAAATGAATTAAACTCTTCGAAGAAGAAAAAATCAAGTTGTTTCCATATATTTTTTAGAAGGAAACCATATTCCTCAAAATTAAGGATTTGTTCTTTTGGTCTTTCACTCTCTAAAAATGCATTTTGAGATATAATATATTTTCACAAATATCTCCGAAAAAGCCTTAAAAAAATACGAATTAGTTTACTCATTTTCGGAAACAGCTCAAGAGGTGTTTTTAGAGTAAATATGAATATTCAATTTTATATATATAATACAATAATTATGAACCTTCCTTATTTTTTCTCTTCCACTGATAAATTATATTTAGTCATTTCAAATTTCTTTTTTTCTTCCAAATTCGAGACCCAATCGATAAGATCATAAACATGTTTTTTTCCATCAAGTACAATCTAACATCACTTTAGATTTTAACCTAAAATTGTTCTTAGAAACGTCAAAAAATGATTTATCATGGTTAGAACCTAACCTCGTAAAACTTAACCCCACATATCAAAAAAATGAAAATTCAAAAGAAAATAATATCTAAACTCATCTCAAATCTGCAAGAATTCAATTTTACGATAAATCCGATAAAAACTCATCTTAAGAAAAAGAGGCCAAAAGAACATGCCTAAGTATCTTCAACCCAAAAATTAGGAAATTTGAAACTCAAATCATCCTATAGTATTCAAATTCCATTCTCTGGGAATTTAATACTACTAAGATTTGGAAAGAAATTGATGTATTTTAGTCCTAAACATCATTAACATGAAATAATAATTATATAGTTATTCAACATAAATTTCTACAAAATGCTGTAAAATTAGACAGATCAATAGGGTTTGGCATTTGAAACTCTTATAAGCAAGACTTAAACTACCTCTTCTTACCCCTGCCTCCTGCCTTTGTCTTTTTGTTAACAGCTTCCTTCTCAGTTGCGTCCTAACATTGAGTTGCACAAGACAATCAGGGAAAAAAGAATGAGTTTGTATCATTCAACCATGCCAAAGAATTATTCCCAGAAACTAGCAAATTGGTATGTCACCAGTCACCATAATAAATCCTCCCCATTATTGGTCTAGTAACAAGACGTACATAACATAACAGCATGATATGTACGACATAACAAAATATATTATGCCCTTTAATTTCGAACAATATTATGGACACTCCAAATTAGATTTCTTCTTTAGCAAAAGAGTTTGTCATTTTACACATAGTATCACTTTAAAACGAATTGTTGATTTTTATTAGCTTAACTTAAGGATAAAACAATCAGAGATCCAGGTTCACCGTGGCAGCATAAGCTTCTATAAAACACCATGGCCTGCCGTGAGCCCAGATCTACAGATGGCAGGCCTATGCTGCCGATGGCCTTAGGCTTGGAATGAAAGGATTCTTCCAAAGAGTACATCTTAGGATTGACTACTGGTTTTGGAATTGCAAGAGTACATCTAGTTCCCTGTTGGCCAATACCAAATCAATCATAACCAATTGGACAGAGTTTCGTACAAGTCCAAAAACATCTCATGTGAGTCATGCATCTAATATCTTATACTATTTCTTTTATCCAAGGATTTTGATTTGGAGCTCAAATCAAATGACATTAATATTGTGCGATTTTTGAATACCATAGCAACTCAAAAATTGTTCAAAAAGGTGAAATAAACTTGTTATTATATAAATTTGGAATAATCCTATCCTTCAATGCACCTCAAAGGCTCAAACTCCTTAAAGAAAAACAAAAAGTCCTAGGCATTGTTAACAAACCTTCAAGTGAAGAGTTAAATATCAACAATTTTTATTTTATCCAGAGCAATCAATTCAGAGTACATATGTAGCATTTGCAGAAACAGGTGTATTCATAAACGATTAGTTTTCTCAGCTCTGTTTCAGATAATCTAGACAACAGTGGTAATATGAGCATTGCATATAGGTTGCAGAAGTTAAATAATAATTTATTTATCTATTATAGCTTCAATGCCAATAAATGCTAAAAAACAGTAGTAAAATTCGATTAAAATGCCAAGTCAAGAGCAAATGGTAACTGAAATAATATATGTATCAAGGAGTGAGTTCCAAACCCCTGTGAAAAGGCGTACCTTTCGTTGGAAAATTAGTACCTACCCCGGTGGATTTAATCCAATCGGGTGTTGGATGAATGCCACATGAGCATGTAAGAACAATTTTTTGTCCTTTCATGCCCATGTGGCATTCATCCAACCCCGATGGATTAAATCCACTAGTGTAGGATCTAAGTAACCCCTTTCGTTTAGCAGGTACTGATGCGCCAGCAACCGGTTTGAAGAATGATTCTAACCTGTTCAGAGAAATAGTGTGAGAAAGCAGTACTCTATTAAATGGCAGAAACCTAATTTCATAATTTTAAAACAAAAAAAAAAAAAAGGAAAAAAGAATGCAATAAATTACCTGCCTTGGGATGACTTGTTCTTGGCGACCTTGATCTTTTCTATTGCATAAATATATCATCCAATTTGAAGTTAGACGATAATCTGGAATGCATCTCTTTTCTAGAAGTAGGGAGTTGGGGATGGAAAGAAGCTATAACTTAATGACAATGGAGACATGCCTTAGTTATTCTGTCGATGTTAAACCCATTCTCATTTACCAAAAGCCTTATTAATCCCTAAAAGAGAAATAACAGAATGAGTCATTGAACATGAAATTTCCATACTGGAAATTGACCAAACCAATCTACAGGATTTTGAAAAGTTAAAGTTATCACTTCTTCATCTGGAGCAGTCCACTTAAGCTCAATTTTGTCGTCAGTGGAAACTGATGGTTCTTTAAACAGCCTTCGAGCCTCTTGATATGGCCAATTTTCTGGAATTTGGTATCTGCATGGGAAAATTATATTATGTACCACAGAAGATTTCAACGAACTTTATTGTATATGATGACACCGTTGAAACACCTCATTTATTAATATTCTCCAGAATGTTCTCGATTGATCCATGTTGGCGAATCAGCTTCAGAGCAGTCAGTCCCCCAATACCTGAGAAGTATTACATAAAATTATCTTAACATCAGCACAGAAAAGGAAATCTTTTGCCCCCATATAGCCAGGGACAGGGACAGGGAGCGGAGGGTTAGAAGTAAACCTAGGGAACACCTGCATATGCTAAAGTTATGTGCAAAAATATCCATGCAAATACCACATATGCGAACCATACATGTGATTGTAAAGTCACTGCACTAAACATAGCCAGAAAGATTTACAAAAGCCAAATATTTAATTTTAGCCCATGGCAGTTTGATCTTGTTGATTTAACAGGATGCACATAATCAGGAAACACCGGTAAAAGCCCTTCACGGTTAACCCAATAAATTATCAAACTGCCTAATACAGTTTTCATCGACATATCAACAAATCATTTTTTCTGATTTTAGACAAAGAAATGTGCTTTTTTCTAATAGTTTTTTCTTAAAAAACGAAAAAGAAAAGAAAAGATGTATCGAAAGGTTTTAAGAGACTACGTTTGCTTACTATATAGGACAGACCTGACACAATATTACCTCTGATGCTGTCGCAGTAATCACAACCGGAGAGAATGCAAAGGTCTATAAATTGATCCATGGTGAGATTTAATTCTTCCAAAACCTGTAACTAAACACTGAATCAGATAACAACAAACTTAAAATTATGAATAATCTCTAAGTACCTTTGAGACATCGAATTCAATCACTGGAATTTGTTTGGATCTTGGATCCATTAAATGGCGGAGAAACCTTGAAGCTCCAAAAGTTAGAGAACCCATGTCTTCGGAAGCCACAGCATAAACCTGATGTGTAAGTATTGTTTAGAAATATTTCAAAAGTAAAATTACTGAGAACACCTAATCCATGAATCCGCAAATTAAGGTGGATCACTTTCTTTCAAGCAGAGTCTGCAATGATGAAACTATAGATGGTCCGAATACAGAAGTATAACTGATCTCTGTCAAAGAAAAGCTCACAGCTTTGTCTTATAATTATATATGCAAAATTTCAAAATCTTCTATAGTTACACAATCAATTTATTGTAGCAGCCAAAAAATAATATGCATTTTACATTCCAAGGATTGTCATGTACTATGTAATATTATATAATCCAAAAAGGTAAAAATACCTTGTCTGCTTTGCAAAGTCCAGCACACTGTGCTTCTGCTTCAGAACGAGCCTAAACCAGTTAACAAGAAAAAAAATTACAGAGTATCATACAGAAGCAACTTAGTGACTTATTCTTTACTCCAGGAAAGAAGGTACATGAAGATTTCCCAGCCAAAATATAAACCTAGGTACATAAATTCTAAAAAGACAGCGTAGAAATATGAAATATGTAAAAGCAAACAAATTCCATGAAACTAGTTTATTGCATCACCTCAACTACAGGTACTCCCATAAGTCTAAGAAGCTTTTTGCAGTCATCATTGTGTTGCTTTGTAACCTGTGTAATTAAAAAGTGAATGTGCCAAATTGCTTAGATAATGTAGCTTCATTATTTCTGATGCAATGAACATGTAATACATTGAAAATCAAATCAAATTAAGCATGTACACAACGCCTTTTGCAAGATATTTTTGTCTAGTTGAATATCAAAATGTCGATCTGATTAATATTCTATAACTTCAAAGAGGCTATTGATGTTTCAATCTTCCAAATGAAACTCAGAAGCATTTTTGTGTTAAATAGTGAGTCAAATGACTGATAACACAATCCAGAAAGTTTGACTTACCTAAGATTCCTGCAAATCATCCATTTCATTCCTTCCAGTAAAAGAGAAAAGAAATTCTCTAAGGGAGATATGGGACCATGTTAGTTTTTGTATTGAAAATTCAACCTTGACAAATTTCGAATCAAACTAATTACTGGTTACACGAGTGTGAATTGCATGAAGACCTTTTTGTTTATCAGGTGCACATTGTCTACTTATAATCATTCTCTAGAAACTATCTGATTGAAAGTTCCACCAACAAAGAATGAGTATTACACTGAAGAGCTGAATATATTAAGAACTAATTCTACAGATCCATAGAAGACTAGCAGATTTGAAAGGTAATTTAGAAAAATAAGCATTCTACTACCCACCTTTACTGTTCTTTTACTGAATTTTTCAATATCCTCCTTGTTTCTAGTCTGCAAAGACAACAATAGCTTTAGGAGATGACGAAAAAAGTCAAAAGATTTGGTCAAAGGGAATAGAAATGAAATTCAAGGGAAGATAGGAACTTTTAATTTTCAAATGTATATTAAAGTATTCAACCTTTAGAGCGTCATTCAGGTCCTCGGTGGCATCAGCTTTTTTTGAGTATCTGCATTTGCCGAAGTAGTACTCAGTAAGAAATCAACCGATTACCAGCCATATTAAATATTGAAGTAAGCCGACAACGAGTACAAAAGAGGGTATCCAGTACCTTTTGGCAAGCTCTTGTTTCTTCAGATCAGGAGGCTTCCCATAGATATAGCTAATGCAACAGAAAGTCAATAGATTTAGGAAAATGCACAATTTTTTTCACAAGGAGCAGAGTTTATACATTCAGATTACAAGGTGTGGAATCAAATTACACTGGCTTAATTCTAGCTTCCAAAAGTCTGATTGTCCTTGAGAACATCCCTAGCAAATGACTAAGAGGGCACCATTCAGAGATAATATAGATTTAAATACAATAATGGAACCGGTGAACGTGCAAAATGGGGAATTAAGTAGCTCAAAAGATATAAGAGTGCATAATCCTCTGCACGTACGCATAAATAATTATATATATGCAAAAAAGTGATTGAATAGTAGTGCATATATTAAGTTATGATGGCATGATGATGGTTTCTTAATACAAGTGTTCCCGGCATTAATTTTGATTAAAGTGAGGCTAAAAAGTTTTTAGAAAAAATGACCAGCACGTAATCTGGCTAAAGTAACAGATATAGATGCTGCAGAAGTACCCTAACAAATTTCGCAAACAGGGTGCATCTGTAATAAAAGGATGGATTTATGATTTAAGTACATCAATAATCAAGCCTTTAATTGTTATCGATTTTCATAAATTTTTACTAATACTCATGACAAAAGAACAGCTTGTGACTAGACTGTAAAGAAAATACATACCTCGTCACTTCACCGGCTTCATTGGTGAGCATTTCAGTACCGCTTCTTCCAATAACAATCTGAAATCATCATTCAGAACAAAAGTAACTGATCTATTTCAAAAACACCAAATTTCAAGAAAACACTATTCATTCAACAAACATGACAATATGATGTCGAATCAATTAATAAATTCAAGTAGCATCCACCCTTAGTATCTACAGAAGTCACAAAAGCCAAACTAACCAAATTCATATGCAGAAACATAAGCAACGTGCTACCATATTATGAAGCATTATCTACTAATAAATATGGATAGAAATTAGTCAGCTCACAATCTCACCCAAATAACAGGACTAACATAAATTTTTCAATAAATCACAACATTATATCTCCATATACAAACACACATTCATTGTCACAAACATACGAGGAATTGGTAGATGCTCATGCTAGCGTCAATTGCAATTTTTCGGCCAAAATAGCCTTCGAATTTCTGCTCTTTCATCGCCTTCGGAGCATTGTCGGCCAATAGCTTCGTTAAACCCTAGGAAATTCGAGACCCACATTGATTTGAGTTTACTATAGTAAAAAGAAAACAAACCGAAATTGATTTAACGGCGGAATGGATACCTTTATTCCCATTTGAAATGCAGAAAGAAATGAAGTTGAAGAAATTGCAATGGATTGTGACTTGAAGCTTAAAAGTTGTAGATAAGCAGTAGGGAGAGCTTTAATCCCTTTCCCGCGCATATATTATTTATTTTAGTACTCCTTTTTTATTTTTTTTTATTTTTTGATAATTTTTAACCATATGATAGTCCAAAATTAAATTAAAAGTACTTCAGACAACTAATTTAAGATATTGGGCATGTCCACACTCAATAAGGAAATAAATCGGGTGATCATATTGCAGAAAATGTCTCAAACTAATTAGTATGTTTGAATTTTCGTCCCAAATTATATCACTTAGTTAAACTTGTCCCGAAATTTTATATTTTTTTGGAATATCGTCCCACTTGCCACGTGACTACTTATGTGTCAAGAAATAACAAATTTTAGCATGAACAATTATATAAGATTGCATAATTTATCCCAACCTAATTACAAATTTTTATTTTTTGTCCCAAACTATATTAATTCGTCGAATTTCGTCTCATAATTAGTCATTTTGCATTATTTTAGTCCATTATCAAATTTTGAATTTAGTGGAAACGACGATTCATCTTTTACTTTTTTATGGGGCTAACGATAATTTATCCCATGTGATATTCGTAATGTTCAATTTACTCCCTGAAATTTGAAATGGAGCAATTTACCCCCTGTGAAAATTTAAAAAAAATAGTTTATCCTCTTGAACCGGAAAGTGTAACTCGGTTGCATAAATTGAGAATGGGCATGCAAAGTGTTTTATAATATAGGGGTAAAATGCTACATTTATTATAATATATGAGGTAAAAAGCCACATTTATCACAACACATGGGGTAAATTGTCACATTATCATAACACATGGAGGTAAATCGAACATTATGAATATTACATGGAAGTAAATTGCCATTAACTCTTTTTAAGATGAAAATAGTATGAATTTTTTAAATTTCGTGCTCTTTTGAGGAAAAAAATCCTTTCTTAATTCATAAGGAAAAATTTGTGCATTTATTTTTGTATTGATAAATGGAGTAATAAATATTTATAATTAGTTTGAACGAATTCTTTTTTCCAATGTCATTTCAATTACGGGATGGAAGTCGGCGTGTTGATATAGTTTTGGACGAAAAATCAAAATTTGTAATTAGTTTGTGACGAGTTATGCAATCTTATATACTTGTTTATGCCAAAATTTGTCACGTCATGACACGTAAGCATCCATGTGGCAAGTGGGACGATATTCCAAATGAATATAAAATTACAGGACGAAATTGGTTAAGTGATATAGCTTGGGACGAAAATTCAAAATTACTAATAAGTTTGGAAGTTTTTGCAATTTTGCCTCAACATAAATATTATATGTAGTATATTTTTTTCTATGATTTTTTGTCTTTGTCAAATATTTCACCAGAAGGATTGAGCTTAAATTCCTCCAAATATACACAAATTAAAATTTAATGACGAATGTTATTTCATATACCGTCATCTTCTATATTTTACATTATAATTCATTGTGTTCAAATTCCTCAAAAGTGACGCAGTCCCAAATTGAATATCTTTGTAATCATTTAGAAATTTAATTTTTCTTTCTATTTGTAAATCATTGGTGTACTACGCCGATTCGTTTGATATTGAATACTTTGTGACCACCAGAACAATTAAGAGATAGTTTTAAGCAGTAAATTTGATATAAGAAAAAAAATACTAAAATAATGTTAAAAAAACGACAAATATAGTTTTGAAGATGAAAAAAGTGTTTGGAAGTTTGGGGTTACAATTAAAAACTATTGGTAATGTAGGAATCTTGTTCAGATGATATTTTTGTGTCAAATGGTACAAGATTAATTAGCTAGGTAACAAGGTTCTAATTACTTTAATGATGAGGCGTAATTGCTTTGTAATGTTCAAATTAAGTGATAAGCAAAAACGTTAGGATTACACACGTGAAGTTTCAATATGGTTGTTAGGAACCTAGAATGTTTCCTCGTTAGCTATATAATTTTAACAATATGCATGCAGTCATAAATAAAAAGGATTTTTTACAAGTTAATTTCATGTGATATGTTTAATGAATAATTTATCTCCTTGTGAAATAAAAATAGGCAATTTAACTCCCCGTGAAATGAAATAATAAGCAATTTATCTCCTTGTGATATAAAAATATGCAATTTATCTCCCTGTGAAATGAAATAATGAGCAATTTAACTCCAGGTGATATGAATTAATAAGCAATTTAGAGGGAGGCAACGTGCTTCTTTTATAAAAACACAGGGAGGTATTTTGTCATTTTTCTTATCACGAAGAATTAAATTGTCTATTTAGAATATCACAAGGAGGTATTTTGCCCTTTTATTTATTGCAAGGAGTTAAATTATCTATTTAAAATAACACATGAAGTTAATTTGCTAGTCACCCTAAATAAAAATATTAATATCTTGTTAATTTTTAGTGAATTTCAGGTAGGAAAGATTAGATCGACTTAATTAGAGTACTTGTTCGATAATTTAATGTACAATTTGAATGAATCCCATAATTTCCCATAGTAGCCAGATAACTAATTACTAATATTAATCAGCTCAAAAGTATGTGGATCATCATCCACTTGTTGGACAGATTTGCCCATTATCTATAATGTTTCATGTTCGTATCTTTCCATTTGTTAGTCTCCACTTATTTATTTACTCTTTAAGGAAATGAATATCTTAGAATAAATTTTAATTCTACTCTATCAACTTTTTTTACTAGGCATAATTAAATAGGTCATGTTTTCAGAAAACATTAAGGTCATATGTATTCGTGTTTGGCTAGATTACGTCTGATTTTAACAATTTGTATAATTTCTGTGAAACATAATTTTGATATATCATTTGGATTAAGTTTGATGTTGGATTTATTTTTTTATTTTTATAAATTTGAGATATGATTTGAATTAAATTTAAATATTATGTTGAAAGGAAAAAAAAAATAAGTCGCAAATTTCAAGTTAATAATTTTTGTATAAAAAAAAAGTAGGTGTTATTTGTTATATATTAAGGTTTTTTTTTTAGAAAAACATGTTTAGTCTTTTATAGATTATAATTTATTAGGTTTGAATCTACGAGTCAAAATCTGATTTAACAAGATTAATACATCAACGCCTACCTAAATGGACCTCTAAATTTAATCAAAAAAAAAATGGACCTCTAAATGCCTAGTTTTATGTTTCTATGCCACTAAAAAGCTCCACATGCATCAAATGGAATTTAGGAAAAGTGTTTGGTAGTAGTTTATTATTTGTAATTCTTTGTACTTGGGGCAATTATTAAAATGATTTATAAAGTAATGATTAATGATTAATTATTTTAAAAAAAAATTTATTCTAATAAATTTAATTTTTATATTTAAAGCAGGAAAGTTAAAAGAAAAAAAAAGGTGATGTATATCCTCTACAGTCTTATAACTACCCCACCCACAAGTTCTTTTCCTAATATTACCAAACACTTGCTCACATTCTGATTGGCATTTTCTAAAAGATGCCATAAAATGGTGGGGTTTAGATGTCAATTTCCAAGCAAAATATATTTATAGTTATTATACTATACAATATCATAAAATTGATTACATTCATCCTACATCGGCATGTTATATACATAGGGGTTGAATGATAAATATTTGTGCATAAGATGATAAAAAAAATTCTTTCATACACACTTGTTGTTTATCGAGCATTCCAATGGATTGAATCCGCCGGGGTAGACACTTAATTTCCAGCAAAATATTAATATTACCCAATCCCACGGTAAATGACTTACTCTATTAATTAACTTTGGTTCAATTCGTCTAGGCTAAACGCACATCTCCCATTCATGAATAATGCCTTGAGAATTATTAAAAAAAAAATAATAATAATGCTTTGAGAAAGTGAACCAAAAAAAGCTTAGCTGCCATTCCATTGATGTCCAAATCAGGAACAAGAAGAGGCGTTAAATCAGATGTGAAGTGGACGTTACATACAACGTTCCTAAATGTCCATATCTATGATTCAATATTTCTTCTCATATATATATATATATATATATACATTCAATCCCCTCCTAACTAGTTAATAGTAATAGTCTATAGCTATATCGATCACAACTAATTAGCCAATATTTTGCTCTCAACCCCCTATAACCATGGTGAGTATATATACATTTTTTTCATATATAATCTAGCCCATAGGTTAACTATATATATATATATACTAATGTTATTGTGTCATTCAAACAGGGGGAAGATGCAGAGCAAGGGAACAACACTTCAAGCCAACCAAATATCAAAGGCAAAGGGGGATTCAAAGCAACTTTTTTCATTTATGGTATGGTGAACCATAAAATTCTAGTTCTTGCATAAAACTTGTCTACATGTATATATATAATGGTCTTTCTTTTACTCTATCTTCCTCTTTAATTAGCTTTGGTGGCATTGGATAATATGGGCTTTGTAGCCAACATGGTGAGTTTAGTTCTCTACTTTGGCCACAAGTTATACTTTGATCTACCCACCTCAGCAAACACTCTCACAAACCTCATGGGCTCGACTTTCCTTCTAACGGTTGTTGGTGGTTTCATTTCCGACACCTACATCAATAGGTTCCACACCTGTCTCATTTTCGGAACATTAGAAGTCGTGGTAAAAATCGAATCCATGCATATATATACCTCGGTTTCCTAAATTATGTTTTCCTTAGTACATACCCAAATTTAAATTATATTCTAATTAATCCATGCAGGCTTTTGCAATGATGACAATACAAGCTCACACTCAAAGTTTGCTACCAAAACCTTGTATTGGAAAATCGAATTGCTTGGAAGGTGGCGTATCTGTTTATTTCTATGCCACCTTGGCTTTGTTAGCTCTCGGAGTTGGTGGAGTCAGGGGAGCTCTTCCAGCCCTCGGAGCCGACCAATTTGATGCCAAGGATCCCAAGGAAGCTAAGAGCCTTGCTAGCTATTTCAATTGGTTGATGCTTAGTACAGTTGGCGGTGCAAGTGTTGGAGTTACTTTCATTGTTTGGGTTGCTACTAATAAGAATAATGAAAATTGGTGGAAGGGATTTCTTATTACTACGATTGGAGCGTTTGATGGTTTTGTGTTTCTTCTCGTTGGGAAGCCTTTTTATCGTCTTAAAGTTCCAAAAGATAGCCCTCTTACAAGAGTATCTCAGGTATATTTTTATATATATATATAGCTACCCCTTCTTTCTTTCGAACATTTTAATGAAAGGGGAAAGGAAAATGTTAATAAAAGAAAGAGTTCATAATTAAGTAGTGATTTATGTTTTGTGATTTGGCCTCTTGATCAGGTAATAGTCGTGTCAATAAAGAATCGGAATTTGCCGCATCCGGATAGCCCGAGTGAGTTGTATGAGCTCAACAAGAAAGATTCAGAATCAACAGAAGAAAAAATTGCTCATACCAAACAATTTAGGTAATGATTCTTCTAATTATCTTTCCTCATTAAAGATGAAAATTTATCTAAAAGTTAATTTGTCGATTCTTGATATCTCATGAACCGTAGAGAACTAGACAAAGCGGCAATTCTCCCTGCAAACACGGAGCCCTCTCCATGGAAAGTTTGCACAGTAACACAAGTAGAAGAAGTAAAAGTCCTAACTAGAATGCTACCTATAATAGCAAGCACAATTATAATGAACACATGCTTGGCCCAGCTCCAAACGTTCTCAGTCGAGCAAGGTTATCGAATGGACCCTTACCTGGGGTCGTTCCAAGTACCCGCAGCATCAATTCCAGTCATCCCACTAATCTTCATGTTCATTCTCATTCCAATCTATGACCGTTTTTTCGTACCCTTTGCACGTAAAATTACAAAACACCCCTCGGGTATCACTCAGCTTCAACGTGTAGGCGTTGGCCTAGTGCTCTCGGCTCTGTCTATGTCGATTGCAGCCATTGTGGAAGTGAAAAGAAGGAACCAATCTTTGAAGAATCCATTGAAGCCTATTAGTCTATTTTGGCTTTCTTTTCAGTATGGGATTTTCGGGATTGCTGATATGTTTACTTTCGTCGGATTGCTCGAGTTTTTCTATAAAAGAAGCTCCTGCGGGGATGAAGTCGCTTTCGACTTCTTTTACTTGGATTTCGCTCTCGTTTGGGTACTTTTTGAGTAGTGTTTTCGTGGATGCTATAAATGGCGTGACTAAAAGTATTGCACCTAGTAAAAAGGGGTGGCTGTATGGAGAGGATCTGGATAGGAATAATTTGAATTTGTTCTATTGGTTTTTGGCAATCTTGAGTGTGCTAAACTTCTTTAACTATTTGTATTGGGCAATGTGGTATAAGTATAAAAACGAGGATGATATCTTTATTGATAAGAGTCCATTACCTACTATATCTGTGAGTAGTGTGCCTTTTCTCAAGACGGAGGAAGTAGTCGAGGAGGGCAAGAATGGTGGCTCCGCTGCAGAGGAAGATGGGTCTAAGCCCACAAATGGCGGTAAAACCTGATAAATCTGGTGGAAAGTCATTTACATGGAGAAAAAAATGAGACTTGACCTCTCTCTAATTTTCTCCTTTCTTTCCTTTTTTTCTTTTTTTTTTTTTTTTTTTTGCCATTTTGATATATGATTTTTTAACATGTGGGAAAATGCTTGATGAGATATATGGCTGGATTTCATAGTTAGAATTACTCAAATAAGACTGTGAAAAGGGTTTAGAGGATATGAAGATTTGCTCTTGTGGTGGTTTTCATAGTACTTTCTTGACTACTTGCTTTGATAATTTCTAATTTGTTCTTGGACTACTTCCTTTATTAAAACGTACACAATCAATACATTATGTTATTACTGGTTTTACCTCATCTTCATGGTTTGAACTTTGAAAATTTTCATATATATTAATATATATGAAAATTTTCAAAGTTCAAACCATGAAGATGAGGTCATTAGGACATATTCGAATAGGACTCATAGTAACTTCTGGTCCATTGACAGGCCCAGAGCTGTATTAATCTTTTGTACGTCTAAGGCCCAACACTTACAAGAAGGATATGTGACGAGAAAACTTGTGGTCCACATTATTTTTTATATAAAATAGAGTCGATTAAATTATGAGCCGACCCAATTACCCCCGTGGATCAAAATTTCGGTTCAAATGTATGTTTCGATCAGTCAAATATTGGAAACTTTTCGAGACTATTCGGAAATGTTTCGGAAACACTGAGGAAAATTTGTAAAAAAAATTACTAAATTTAGGAAAATAACAGAGTTTAAGACAAGTAAATAGTTTCGGAATTACATCTTGTTTTCGTTTCGCCTGATTCAAAAACGGAAACTTTTCGATGTTTTCCATGAAAAAGATGGAAATTTTGATCCATGATTACCCCAACCCTAATTGAAAACAAGTTAGATCTTGCTCGAATATGAAACTTTGGACTCCACCAAATTTAATCTAATTTTGACTTAAAATTTTTGTAGATAACTTTTTTATCAACAATTTTGTTGACATTAAATTCTCATTCAACTGAAATCTCTCATTCAACGTTTCTTAATAATTCGGTAAACTCCAACATAATAAAAATCAATTCTAAACACATTGGGCCAATTTATTTGGTGTTTGGGAAAATAGTTTAGTTTTTGAACTAATTTTGATTTGTATAATGTTGTTTGTTTGGATTTTAATAGAGTGGTTTGATAAATAAAGTCGGTATATATTTCTTTGGAAGAGTTATGTTGTAGGTGTAAGATGTAAGATGTGGAATACTTTATGTCAAATCATGTTTGTTATGTGAGATAAATTATGTAAAATCATAGTAGATTTTGTATAGGAATTATTTAGAGATAAGAAAATTGTTATTTGTTTGGCTTTTGAGAGAATAGTTTGAGAAAATTAAAAAATTAAAAATTTAAAAAACATGTTTGTTTGATATTTCTCGAACACAAAAAAAAAAAAAAATTGAAAAACACCAAACAAACATGCCAATTTAATTTAAACACTTGGAACGATTTAGCAACATGTTAGCAAGTTATTTTTCTTGTTAATGAGTACAAGTTTGATGAACTTTCTACTTTCGAAATCAATCGAAAAAGAAAAAAAATATTTGCTTGTAGTACTTGAATGATTTTTTTTTTCCTGCAATAAAAATAGTCTAGCTCCACTCTCATCCATTCTGTGCAATACAAAGTGTAGTCAACTTGTATCAAGAAACACGTACCACACGGTTAAGTATAAGACAGCTGAGGTACTCCGTGACGCAAATCAATTAATCATACAAAAAATAGTGAATAGGCGTACGCCCTCAAAAAGAAAAAAGAAAAATAGTGAATAGACGTACAGCCAAGTGATTTGATTAATTAATTGAGACTCTTTAAATATTGTTCATAGTTGATTTACAAAAGTCATTCTTTATATATCAACACCAAAAATTTAAGAGATGGAATATTTATATTATATATACATATATATATATATATATATATATATATATATATATATGTGCATTAGGGAGCTAGAATTCATGAGTTCCCTTACATTGCATTGCCTTTTTTTGTTATAATATAATATGACTATATTGGTAAGCCTCAATTTTATTTTGGTTCCAGTACTGATCTTTAACTCCTTTTCAAGTTTGATTCTTATTTGGAAAATAAACTACAGAAAATTGTGATCAATAAAGTTGCCATCAACTGTAAGAGATGCAAGACTGAAGTGTTGAAAGCAGTTGCCAAACTCACAGGTAATTAGTAATTAAGAATTAATGTTCATATTTAATTATATAACCAACCAAGAATGAATGTGTTACGCGGTCTGAATATATATGTGCATTAATTGATTGATTGAGCTGCAGGGGTAGATGAGGTAACTGTGGATGAAGAGAAGGGAATACTAACTGTTGTGGGAAGTGTTGATCCTGTTTGTGTCATTACAAATGTCAGAAAAGTGTCGAAATCAGCAGAGATTACGAGTGTGGGCCCACCGAAGAAACCCGATAATCCTCCTAAGCCGGAGAAAACTAAATGCGACCCGCTTCCATCGTGTTGTAATCAATGCCAGCTTGTTGCTGTGAGTTATGTTACAAGTGATGGAGGAGGATTTTGTTCAATTCTATAGCATACATATATAAATACTTCCTTGTATATGTTTTGTTTGATTTAAAATTGGTTTTAGATTTACTCTTCCATGAGATTCAATTATATATAATAAATTGTTTTTATACTCTGTCACTTCAGTTTCTAAGTGCATATCTATCTTCTGATCATTCTTTTGGATGCAAAATTCACTTTCACTTACCTTAATGGTGGTAGTTAATACATCTACAATTATATATACATATTTTTTTTCTACTTTAGTTATCTCAATTTATGAAGGATATTTGATCATTAAATACATATCACCTTAATTAGTATGTACTCCTATATAGTACTGATCATTTAACTGTTTTAGTTAAAAATCTGCCAATATCAATGCAAATATTATGTTCATATATTATGTTTTAGTCCTAGGAAAACTGAATAATAAAATTTCACCCAACAAACATGACATTTTGAATTTTATAAATAATCATTGAAAAAAAAAATGAATTAGCATCAGAAATTTCCCAATTAACTTAAAAAAAAAAAAAAAAGGTTAAATACAGCTAGCAAATGATCGTAAAAGAAGAAAACAACTACAGGAATAAGAGAAAATTAAGTTAGCCACTTGAATTCTCATAGACACCGGAGAACATGGCAAAGCTTTGTACTAAAGACGAACTTGAACTGCAGATTAGCATGTCCATTACAGAAAACTGCAAATATTCTTGCCCAATGCCACTCGATCATAATATATTGTACTCGTGCAGGCTAAAATTCCCGAACCCTGAATTAACACTCCTTTCTGATGGGATCGATAATACTAAAAGAAAAGAACTTCACTTCTTGTTAATTGCCTTCATGATCCGGATATTTTTTAACCTATGCACTAGATCAGGCCCATCACTACTTTATATATAATTAATGTTTACTAGCACATAATTAAGTCCCGTTGTTGTGCAAGTTTCAGTTAATTGGATAGCACAGGAACATATATATATATATATATATATATATATATATATATATATATATATATATATATATATAATCTTAGATGCATAGGAAGTTTAATTAAGATAATTACCAATTGGATATGTGTAAATCTTAATGTTTTTTATTGAATAATTAGTAACCAAGGTATGCCCCCAGCCAGAAGATGAAGCACCGAATCCAAAGTTGAGGCTCCAATGGCCAAGGAACCACTATTGATTGTTTCATAGATCTGAATTTTTTTCACAAAAACAAAGCTTGAATCAGTGATGACCTAGTATCAAATAAAACTATCATATCACGATGGGTATGTACCTTGAACAACAACAAGAAAACGTTTGCCCAATTCGATATAGCCATCGTCAGTTCTTGTTTTTCTTGTTCATCCTCGTCCGCACATACGTCGTTAGCGTTAGACACAATCGCAACGTCAACTTCCTCAAAGGACCGAGAAGGACCTCAAACTGCTTTTCGTAGTACCCCTTTTCTCCTTCTTTTGTGATCACACAAAAAAAACAGAAAAACATCATAAAATCTCTTGATCAAAACATGTAAAAGAAACTACAGAGACATTATTTTACAAGGGGTAAATTGATTTTTTTCAAATTATAGAGGGATAAATTGAACATTATGCATTTCATATGAGGTAAATTGCCATTAACTTTGTAGAAAATTTGGGTTTGGTACCAAAATTGCAATGAAAACATATCCTATGGTACCAAATTTGCATTTTCGTATCCAATGGTACCAAAAGTGCAAGTCAGCCTATCCTATGGTACCAAAAAAACAATTTTCCCTATATTAAAGTATTCAACCTTTAGAGCGTCATTCAGGTCCTCGGTGGCATCAGCTCTTTTTGAGTATCTGCATTTGCCGAAGTAGTACTCAGTAAGAAATCAACCGATTACCAGCCATATTAAATATTGAAGTAAGCCGACAACGAGTACATAAGAGGATATCCAGTACCTTTTGGGAAGCTCTTGTTTCTTCAGATCAGGAGGCTTCCCATAGAAAACATAGCTAATGCAACAGAAAGTCAATAGATTTAGGAAAATGCACAATTTTTTTCACAAGGAGCAGAATTTATACATGCAGATTACAAGGTGCGGAATCAAATTACACTGGCTTAATTCCAGCTTCCAAAAGTCTGATTGTCCTTGAGAACATCCCTAGCAAATGACTAAGAGGGCACCATTCAGAGATAATATAGATTTAAATACAATAATGGAACCAGTGAACGTGCAAATGGGGAATTAAGTAGCTCAAAAGATATAAGAGTGCATAATCCTCTGCACGTACGCATAAATAATTATATATATGCAAAAAAGTGATTGAATAGTAGTGCATATATTAAGTTTTGATGTCATGATGATGGTTTCTTAATACAAGTGTTCCCGGCATTAATTTTGATTAAAGTGAGGCTAAAAAGTTTTTAGAAAAAATGACCAGCACGTAATCTGGCTAAAGTAACAGATATAGATGCTGCAGAAGTACCCTAACAAATTTCGCAAACAGGGTGCATCTGTAATAAAAGGATGGATTTATGATTTAAGTACATCAATAATCAAGCCTTTAATTGTTATCAATTTTCATAAATTTTTACTAATACTCATTACAAAAGAACAGCTTGTGACTAGACTGTAAAGAAAATACATACCTCGTCACTTCACCGGCTTCATTGGTGAGCATTTCAGTACTGCTTCTTCCAATAACAATCTGAAATCATCATTCAGAACAAAAGTAACTGATCTATTTCAAAAACACCAAAATTCAAGAAAACACTATTCATTCAACAAACATGACAATATGATGTCGAATCAATTAATATATTCAAGTAGCATCCACCCTTAGTATCTACAGAAGTCACAAAAGCCAAACTAACCAAATTCACTGGCGGAGCTACATGTAGACTGGGGGGGGGGGGGGGGGCGGTCGCCCCCCCCCCAAAAATATTAGGAATAAATATTAGTAGTAGTAAAATTTTGAGTAGTGACTGTGTTGGTCGGATGGTTAAGGAATTGCAGGATTAGGTCGGATGCTAATGCAACAGTAAATATTTATCTATTGCACTTTTCTTTATGTAATATTCTTTATTTAGTGTAATGTACATTTCGAAAAAAATCTTGTTATTAATAATAAAAGAATATATTATTTTCCTAATTATTTACTATATTTAATGCATCCCTCGAAAAATTTCGCCCCCCCCCCCCAATTAAATAGGTCTAGCTCCGCCAATGACCAAATTCATATGCAGAAACATAAGCAACGTGCTACCATATTATGAAGCATTATCTACTAATAAATACGGATAGAAATTAGTCAGCTCACAATCTCACCCAAATAACAGGACTAACATAAATTTTTCAATAAATCACAACATTATATCTCCATATACAAACACACATTCATTGTCACAAACATACGAGGAATTGGTAGATGCTCATGCTAGCGTCAATTGCAATTTTTCGGCCAAAATAGCTTTCGAATTTCTGCTCTTTCATCGCCTTCGGAGCATTGTCGGCCAATAGCTTCGTTAAACCCTAGGAAATTCGAGACCCACATTGATTTGAGTTTACTATAGTAAAAAGAAAACAAACCGAAATTGATTTAACGGCGGAATGGATACCTTTATTCCCATTTGAAATGCAGAAAGAAATGAAGTTGAAGAAATTGCAATGGATTGTGACTTGAAGCTTAAAAGTTGTAGATAAGCAGTAGGGAGAGCTTTAATCCCATTCCCGCGCATATATTATTTATTTTATTACTCCTTTTTTATTTTATATTATTTTTTGATAATTTTTAACCATACGATAGCCCAAAATTAAATTAAAAGTACTCCAGACAACTAATTTAAGATATTGGGCATGTCCACACTCAATAAGGAAATAAATCGGGTGACCATATTGCAGAAAACTTATCAAAATAATTAGAATGTTTGGATTTTCGTCCCAAATTATATCACTTAGTTAAACTCGTCCCGAAATTTTATATTTTTTTGGAATACTGTCCCACTTGTCACATGACTACTTATGTGTCAAGAAGTAACAAATTTTAGCATGAACAATTATATAAGATTGCAGAATTTATCCCAACCTAATTACAAATTTTTGTTTTTTGTCCCAAACTATATTAATTCGTCGAATTTCGTCATATAAATTAGTCATTTTGCATTATTTTAGTCCATTATCAAATTTCGAATTTAGTGGAAACGACGATTCATCTTTTACTTTTTTAAGGGGCTAACAATAATTTATCCCCTGTGTTATTCGTAATGTTCAATTTACTCCCTGAAATTTGAAATGGAGCAATTTACCCCCTGTGAAAATTTAAAAAAAATAGTTTATCCTCTTGAACCGGAAAGTGTAACTCGATTGCATAAATTGATAATGGGCATGCAAAGTGTTTTATAATATAGGGGTAAAATGCTACATTTATTATAATATATGAGGTAAAAAGCCACATTTATCACAACACATGGGGTAAATTGTCACATTATCATAACACATGGAGGTAAATCGAACATTATGAATATCACATGGAAGTAAATTGCCATTAACTCTTTTTAAGATGAAAATAGTATGAATCTTTTAAATTCCGTGCTCTTTTGAGGAAAAAAATCCTTTCTTAATTCATAAGGAAAAATTTGTGCATTTATTTTTGTATTGATAAATGGAGTAATAAATATTTATAATTAGTATGAACGAATTCTTTTTTCCAATGTCATTTCAATTACGGGATGGAAGTCGGCGTGTTGATATAGTTTTGGACGAAAAATTAAAATTTGTAATTAGTTTGGGACGAGTTATGCAATCTTATATACTTGTTTATGCCAAAATTTGTCACGTCATGACACGTAAGCATCCATGTGGCAAGTGGGACGATATTCCAAACGAATATAAAATTACAGGACGAAATTGGTTAAGTGATATAGCTTGGGACGAAAATTCAAAATTACTAATTAGTTTGGAAGTTTTTGCAATTTTGCCTCAACATAAATATTATATGCAGTATATTTTTTTCTATGATTTTTTGTCTTTGTCAAATATTTCACCAGAAGGATTGAGCTTAAATTCCTCCAAATATACACAAATTAAAATTTAATGACGAATGTTATTTCATATACCGTCATCTTCTATATTTTACATATTAATTCATTGTGTTCAAATTCCTCAAAAGTGACGCAGTCCCAAATTGAATATCTTTGTAATCATTTAGAAATTTAATTTTTCTTTCTATTTGTAAATCATTGGTGTACTACTCCGATTCGTTTGATATCGAATATTTAGTGACCACCAGAACAATTAAGAGATAGTTTTAAGCAGTAAATTTGATATAAGAAAAAAAATACTAAAATAATGTTAAAAAAACGACAAATATAGTTTTGAAGATGAAAAAAGTGTTTGGAAGTTTGGGGTTACAATTAAAAACTATTGGTAATGTAGGAATCTTGTTCAGATGATATTTTTGTGTCAAATGGTACAAGATTAATTAGCTAGGTAACAAGGTTCTAATTACTTTAATGATGAGGCGTAATTGCTTTGTAATGTTCAAATTAAGTGATAAGCAAAAACGATAGGATTACACACGTGAAGTTTTAATATGGTTGTTAGGAACCTAGAATGTTTCCTCGTTAGCTATTAGAATTTTAACAATATGCATGCAGTCATAAATAAAAAGGATTTTTTGCAAGTTAATTTCATGTGATATGTTTAATGGGCAATTTATCTCTTTGTGAAATAAAAATAGGCAATTTAACTTCCCGTGAAATGAAACAATAAGCAATTTATCTCATTGTGATATAAAAATAGGCAATTTATCTCCCAGTGAAATGAAATAATGAGCAATTTAACTCCATGTGATATGAATTAATAAGCAATTTAGAGGGAGGCGACCTGCTTCTTTTATAAATACACAGGGAGGTATTTTGTCATTTTTCTTATCACGGAGAATTAAATTGCCTATTTAGGATATCACATGGAGGTATTTTGCTCTTTTATTTATCGCAAGGAGTTAAATTGCCTATTTAATTTGCTAGTCACCCTAAATAAAAATATTAGTATCTTGTTAATTTTTAGTGAATTTCAGGTAGGAAAGATTAGATCGACTTAATTAGAGTACTTGATCGATAATTTAATGTACAATTTGAATGAATCCCATAATTTCCCATAGTAGCCAGATAACTAATTACTAATATTAATCAGCTCAAAAGTATGTGGATCATCATCCGCTTGTTGGACAGATTTGCCCATTATAATTAGTTAATGTTTCATGTTCGTATCTTTTCATTTGTTAGTCTCCACTTATTTATTTACTCTTTAAGGAAATGAATATCTTAGAATAAATTTTAATTCTACTCTATCAACTTTTTTTATTAGGCATAATTAAATAGGTCATGTTTTCAGAAAACGTTCAACAAGGTCATATGTAATTATGTATTCGTGTTTGGCTAGATTACGTCTGATTTTAACAATTTGTATAATTTCTGTGAAACATAATTTTGATATATCATTTGGATTAAGTTTGATGTTGGATTTATTTTTTTATTTTTATAAATTTGAGATATGATTTGAATTAAATTTAAATATTATGTTGAAAGGAAAACAAAAAATAAGTCGCAAATGTCAAGTTAATAATTTTTATATAAAAAAAGTAGGTGTTATTTGTTATATATATATTAAGGGTTTTTTTTTTTAGAAAAACATGTTTAGTCTTTTATAGATTATGATTTATTAGGTTTGAATCTACGAGTCAAAATCTGAATTAACAAGATTAATACATTAACATTTTTTGGATAAATTACTGTGAAACTGGAACAACGCCTACCTAAATGGACCTCTGAATGTAATAAAAAAAAATGGACCTCTAAATGCCTAGATTTTATGTTTTTATGCCACTAAAAAGCTCCACATGCATCAAATAGAATTTAGGAAAAGTGTTTGGTAGTAGTTTATTATTTGTAATTCTTTGTAATTGGGGCAATTATTAAAATGATTTATAAAGTAATGATTAATGATTAATTATTTTAAAAAAAAATTTATTCTAATAAATTTAATTTTTATATTTAAAGCAGGAAAGTTAAAAGAAAAAAAAGGTGATGTATATCCTCTACAATCTTACTACCCCTCCCACAAGTTCTTTTCCTAATATTACAAAACACTTGCTCACATTCTGATTGGCATTTTCTAAAAGATGCCATAAAATGGTGGGGTTTAGATGTCAATTTCCAAGCAAAATATATTTATAGTACATATACAATATCATAAAATTGATTACATTCATCCTACATCGGCATATTATATACATAGGGGTTGAATGATAAACATTTGTGCATAAGATGATAAAAAAAATCATTTCATACACACTTGTTGTTTATCGAGCACTCCAATCGATTGAATCCGCCGGGGTAGACACATAATTTCCAGCAAAATATTAATATTACCCAATCCCACGGTAAATGACTTACTCTATTAATTAACATTGGTTCGTCTAGGCTTGAGTATAGACTAGAATTTCCCAAAACGCACATCTCCCATTCATGAATAATGCCTTGAGAATTATTAAAAAAGTAATAATAATAATAATAATGCTTTGAGAAAGTGAACCAAAAAAAGCTTAGCTGCCATTCCATTGATGTCCAAATCATGAACAAGAAGAGGCGTTAAATCATATGTGAAGTGGACGTTACATACAACGTTCCTAAATGTCCATATCTATGATTCAATATTTCTTCTCATATATATATATATATATATATATATACATTCAATCCCCTCCTAACTAGTTAATAGTAATAGTCTATAGCTATATCGATCACAACTAATTAGCCAATATTTTGCTCTCAACCCCCTATAACCATGGTGAGTATATATACATTTTTTTCATATATAATCTAGCCCATAGGTTAACTATATATATATATATATATATATATATATATATATATATATATATATATATATATATATATATACTAATGTTATTGTGTCATTCAAACAGGGGGAAGATGCAGAGCAAGGGAACAACACTTTAAGCCAACCAAATATCAAAGGCAAAGGGGGATTCAAAGCAACTTTTTTCATTTATGGTATGGTGAGCCATAAAATTCTAGTTCTTGCATAAAACTTGTCTACATATATATATATAATGGTCTTTCTTTTACTCTATCTTCCTCTTTAATTAGCTTTGGTGGCATTGGATAATATGGGCTTTGTAGCCAACATGGTGAGTTTAGTTCTCTACTTTGGCCACAAGTTATACTTTGATCTACCCACCTCAGCAAACACTCTCACAAACCTCATGGGCTCGACTTTCCTTCTAACGGTTGTTGGTGGTTTCATTTCCGACACCTACATCAATAGGTTCCACACCTGTCTCATTTTCGGAACATTAGAAGTTGTGGTAAAAATCGAATCCATGCATATATATACCTCGGTTTCCTAAATTATGTTTTCCTTAGTACATACCCAAATTTAAATTATACTCTAATTAATCCATGCAGGCTTTTGCAATGATGACAATACAAGCTCACACTCAAAGTTTGCTACCAAAACCTTGTATTGGAAAATCGAATTGCTTGGAAGGTGGCGTATCTGTTTATTTCTATGCCAGCTTGGCTTTGTTAGCTCTCGGAGTTGGTGGAGTCAGGGGAGCTCTTCCAGCCCTCGGAGCCGACCAATTTGATGCCAAGGATCCCAAGGAAGCTAAGAGCCTTGCTAGCTATTTCAATTGGTTGATGCTTAGTACAGTTGGCGGTGCAAGTGTTGGAGTTACTTTCATTGTTTGGGTTGCTACTAATAAGAATAATGAAAATTGGTGGAAGGGATTTCTTATTACTACGATTGGAGCGTTTGTTGGTTTTGTGTTTCTTCTCGTTGGGAAGCCTTTTTATCGTCTTAAAGTTCCAAAAGATAGCCCTCTCACAAGAGTAGCTCAGGTATACTTTTATATATATATATAGCTACCCCTTCTTTCTTTCGGACATTTTAATGAAAGGGGAAAGGAAAATGTTGATAAAAGAAAGAGTTCATAATTAAGTAGTGATTTATGTTTTGTGATTTGGCCTCTTGACCAGGTAATAGTCGTGTCAATAAAGAATCGGAATTTGCCGCATCCGGATAGCCCGAGTGAGTTGTATGAGCTCAACAAGAAAGATTCAGAATCAACAGAAGAAAAAATTGCTCATACCAAACAATTTAGGTAATGATTCTTCTAATTATCTTTCCTCATTAAAGATGAAAATTTATCTAAAAGTTAATTTGTCGATTCTTGATATCTCATGAACCGTAGAGAACTAGACAAAGCGGCAATTCTCCCTGCAAACACGGAGCCCTCTCCATGGAAAGTTTGCACAGTAACACAAGTAGAAGAAGTAAAAGTCCTAACTAGAATGCTACCTATAATAGCAAGCACAATTATAATGAACACATGCTTGGCCCAGCTCCAAACGTTCTCAGTCGAGCAAGGTTATCGAATGGACCCTTACCTGGGGTCGTTCCAAGTACCCGCAGCATCAATTCCAGTCATCCCACTAATCTTCATGTTCATCCTCATTCCAATCTATGAACGTTTTTTCGTACCCTTTGCACGTAAAATTACAAAACACCCCTCGGGTATCACTCAGCTTCAACGTGTAGGCGTTGGCCTAGTGCTCTCGGCTCTGTCTATGTCGATTGCAGCCATTGTGGAAGTGAAAAGAAGGAACCAATCTTTGAAGAATCCATTGAAGCCTATTAGTCTTTTTTGGCTTTCTTTTCAGTACGGAATTTTCGGGATTGCTGATATGTTTACTTTCGTGGGGTTGCTCGAGTTTTTCTATAAAGAAGCTCCTGCGGGGATGAAGTCGCTTTCGACTTCTTTTACTTGGATTTCGCTCTCGTTTGGGTACTTTTTGAGTAGTGTTTTCGTGGATGCTATAAATGGTGTGACTAAAAGTATTGCACCTAGTAAAAAGGGGTGGCTGTATGGAGAGGATCTGGATAGGAATAATTTGAATTTGTTCTATTGGTTTTTGGCAATCTTGAGTGTGCTAAACTTCTTTAACTATTTGTATTGGGCAATGTGGTATAAGTATAAAAATGAGGATGATATCTTTATTGATAAGAGTCCAGTACCTACTATATCTGTGAGTAGTGTGCCTTTTCTCAAGACGGAGGAAGTAGTCGAGGAGGGCAAGAATGGTGGCTCCGCTGCAGAGGAAGATGGGTCTAAGCCCACAAATGGCGGTAAAACCTGATAAATCTGGTGGAAAGTCATTTACATGGAGAGAAAAATGAGACTTGACCTTTCTCTAATTTTCTCCTTTTTTTTTTTTTTTTTTTTTGCCATTTTGATATATGATTTTTTAACATGTGGGAAAATGCTTGATGAGATATATGGCTGGATTTCATATATAGTTAGAATTACTCAAATAAGACTGTGAAAAGGGTTTAGAGGATATGAAGATTTGCTCTTATTGTGGTTTTCATAGTACTTTCTTGACTACTTGCTTTGATAATTTCTAATTTGTTCTTGGACTACTTCCTTTATTAAAACGTACACGATCAATACATTATGTTATTACTGGTTTGACCTCATCTTCATGGTTTGAACTTTGAAAATTTTCATATAATTCATGGTTTGAACTTTGAAAATTTTCATATAATATATATGAAAATTTTCAAAGTTCAAACCATGAAGATGAGGTCATTAAGACATATTCGAATATGACTAATAGTAAATTCTGGCCCATTGACAGGCCCAGAGCTGTATTAATCTTTTGTACGTCTGAGGCCCAACACTTACAAGAAGAATATGTGGACGAGAAAACTTGTGGTCCACATTATATGTTATATAAAATAGAGTCGATTAAATTATGAGCCGACCCAATTACCCCAACCCTAATTGAAAACAAGTTAGATCTTGCTCGAATATGAAACTTTCGACTCCACCAAATTTAATCTAATTTTGACTTAAATTTTTTGTAGATAACTTTTTTATCAACAATTTTGTTGACATTAAATTCTCATTCAATTGAAATCTCTCATTCAACGTTTCTTAACAATTCGGTAAACTCCAACATAATAAAAATCAATTCTAAACACATTGGCCTAATTTATTTGGTGTCTGGGAAAATAGTTTAGTTTGTGAACTAATTTCGATTTGTATAATGTTGTTTGTTTGGATTTTAATAGAGTGGTTTGATAAATAGTAGGTATATATTTCTTTGGAAGAGTTATGTTGTAGGTGTAAGATGTGTAATACTTTATGTCAAATCATGTTTGTTATGTGAGATAAATTATGTAAAATCATAGTAGATTTTGTATAGGATTTATTTAGAGATAGGAAAATTGTTATTTGTTTGGCTTTTGAGAGAATAGTTTGAGAAAATTAAAAAATGAAAAATTTATTTCAAAAATTAAAAAACATGTTAGTTTCACATTTCTCAAACACAAAAAGAAAAAAAGAAAAAAAAACCTGAAAAACACCAAACAAACATGCCAATTTAATTTAAACACTTCGAACGATTTAGCAACATGTTAGCAAGTTATTTTTCTTATTAATGAGTACAAGTTTGATGAACTTTCTACTTTCGAAATCAATCGAATAAGAAAAAAAATATTTGCTTGTAGTACTTGAATGATTTTTTTTCCTGCAATAAAAATAGTCTAGCTCCACTCTCATCCATTCTGTGCAATACAAAGTGTAGTCAACTTGTATCAAGAAACACGTACCACACGGTTAAGTATAAGACAGCTGAGGTACTCCGTGACGCAAATCAATTAATCATACAAAAAATAGTGAATAGGCGTACGCCCTCAAAAAGAAAAAAGAAAAATAGTGAATAGACGTACGGCCAATTTGTCGACGAAATATAACTACTAGCCAGTAGCCACGACAAAGATATTAATACTTATTCGTATTAAAACGATTGGATTTAGTGACTTTTATCCAACATACACTTTCCACTTATATAAACGTAAAAGTTTATTAATGAAAAGAACTTATATATACGCAATCAATAAATTATTATTTAATGTTTATGTTCAAACCAACAGTTTTTACTATTACAGGATCCTAATAGCCTAAAAACTTGTCATTAAAAAAAAATTGAACTCAACATCAAAATTGTACTTACTATATTGACCCCATGTGATGATTATTTAAAAAAAATATATATATTTATCATTAGTTATTACGTACATTAAAAATAATTTTAACAACTGTCAAGTACAAAGAATAAATACTACCCAAAATTAATAATAATTAATAAACTAGATAAAATATCCACATTCATGAAAATTGAATTACTAAGTTTTTTGTTATGGAATTCAATTTTGCCAACGATTATCATTAGGTCACAACCTAATTGACGAGCGATGTGATGATAAAAGTCTATTGTTTAATAATCGTTTTGCAAATATTTAAATTGCCATAATTAATTCTAATGTTGTTTATATAACAAAACTCGGTACCACATGTACCCTAGTAAACTCGTAGTGCTAAGATATTTTAATAGTTCAAGATCTTAAGGGCATTTTTATCTTTCGATGTTTTCTTAGGATAAATATAAAAGTATTTTAATTTTTTTGATTTTAATTATATCACATGAGACCACACGTGATATGGGTCAAGTTAAATGCAACTAAAAATATAATTTTGTCAATCCAATTCGAATCTTATATTATGTTATCATGTATAACCACTACACAGTCTACACGAAATAATAATTTCTCTACCTTGGAAAAATTTCTTAAGATTATAAGCTTGCATTAAGTCATTAACTCTATTTCTCACTTCATTGGTATGACTATATATTTATGTACAAAATCCAGGCATGCAAATATAAGTAATCATATTTATCATATATATATATATATAAAAGTAATAATTATTTATTATTATTATATATATATATGTATATATATATATATATATATATATATATATATATATATAAGTAATCATTAAAATGCCCGGCAAAAACACATCCCCACTTCACTCCTGAAAACACTGCTTTAGTTAGATCTCCAAAATTCCTTTCCTTAGATAAAAAATACTCCGTAAAAGAATTTTACAGCCTTCAAGAAAAATTCCATCAGGATTTATTTCCTAAATGAAAGCAATTCACAAAATCTGCGTTTGATTACATAGATTTGGTCATAAAGTTGCAACTATCTCTTCCCTAGTTTTTTAAGAAATTCATTATTAATGTTCATAACGTTAACATTACATCTTGAATTATACATAGGATTATAAAATCCGGGTCCTGTAACCTTTTATTTCCCTTCATATTTGTAAGATTTGAGAAATGAAGAGGTCGATTGGATTTTGGGCTACGATTTTTGTTTGGATTTTGTTGAGAAAATATGGTGTCAAAAGTTTTGAATTTGATGATTTTTTGGGCAATAATGGAACAAATGTGTCATATTTGGATGGAGTATCTGATGCAGTTCCCCCTCCAGATGCTCTAATGGTGGGTCTTACATTTGTTCGAGGAGCTGCCGCTAAAGGAGCTGGTATATTCATCTATTTATCTGTCTCAATTAATATTTAATTCTGGGATTAATTCCTTTGTTTTTTTTTTTTTTTTTTGGTATGAAATTATTAGTAGCATTTTATTTGTATGCCATTTTCGTTTAATTTAGTTTTTATTACTTTACAGACTATGTTTTCTTAGGATAAATCATTGAATCATGATAATGGATGTTTCAATTTTTCTTTAGATCTGGCCATTTTATTTTGGTTATAAAAACATTTTTTTTAATAATAAATTGTTAATGACATTGAACTTTTTCTAAATGCAAAATTATTCCCATTTCTTTGTCTAATTGGCAAAAACCCCCGTGTTATTTTTATTAACAAATTCCCCCTTCGTTCTTTTTTAATTAGCAGAAAACCCCATTTAAATTTTCTTCATAAATCATAGGGAGGTTATTGTCATTTTTTTAAGTGAACAGGGGTCATTACCAATTTTGAAAGTTAACAGGGGGAATATTGTTAATTTTTTAAATGAGTAGGGATGTTAAATGATAATCGCATCTTCTGGTGAGGTTATAGTTGTTATTTTGGCTTGGGGGAAAGTCTTTTTTGCTAATTAGGCAAAGCATAGGGGTATTTTTTGCATTTCACTCCTTCTTCTAATGTACTTATTGGAAATAAGTACGATATTTTTAAGTTCTGTTATGTGGTTTCTCATTGTTCCACATGTTTAAATCATGAATTATGTGGTGAGTTTGGGGACTTGATTGAGATGCTTTTGTTGTATTGGTATGATGTTACTTGACACCTGCACTTGCGGCTGTCAATGGAGTGGGGATATTAATTTAAATTAGGTCTGAAACTAGACATATTTATTAGGATAATTATTTGATTAGAGATGTGGCGGATCCAGTTCAAAAGATCATTATCTCAATTACATGGAGCGGATATGGATCTAGGTGACCCAATCCGAACTAATTTTCAATTCCGGTTCCAACCTAATATAAACCAAATCCAACCCATTGACTATCTGCAATGAAAACATCAACACTTATGAAAAGAGCTAAATTCAAAAATACCCATTGTGTTTTGTCTAAGTATCAAAAATACTCCACGTGTTCTTTTTCTATTAGCAAAAAGTCCCACCGAAATTCTTCATAAATCATGGGAGGTTATTGATAATTATTTAGATTAAGAGGGGTGTTTTTGAATCATTTGGTGGTGGTATAATTATCATTTCGGCTGGGGAGGAGGTTTTTTCCTAATAAAAAATAAGCACAGGTTTTGTTTTTTATTTTGTTTGTATAATAAGGCAAAGTATAGGGGTATTTTGCATATCACTTCTTATAAAAAATTTAAGTTCTGCTGAACTATCTTTGGAAGTGGCTAATATGGTAGTAACTTAGGATTTTAAAAGCGTAACTTAAAATGGAACTCAGGAAATTATACATATTCACAATGAAATAGTATTGTGTTTCAATAACATTCTAGTATTTCTAAGTTCTAATTCTGAATATATTTTTTTTGCATAATTTCTGCAGTATGTTTGGATGGAACATTACCTGCCTATCATTTGCATCGTGGATTTGGGACAGGAGCAAATAGTTGGCTCGTCAATCTAGAGGTTTGTGAAGCTACTATATAATATGCGAATTATTTCATTTTTCAATGGTTATTTGTTTAGTTACAAAAAAAAAAAAATGTTTATGGTATTATAGATATTTCGAAATTTAGTATAACTAAGAAAGTGCACGTACGATGTACGTGTCTAGATAATTTAATCGGTATTTTTTTTAAATTAGAGTAAAATTAATTTGATTATGTCATAAAATCGAACAAATTAACCCATTTTTTACCTATTTAATTCATTAGTTTAATTCATTTTTCATCTGTTTAATATGATTTTTAGCTGCTTTTATTTATTTTTACCAATTTAATATTTTTAACTGTTTTACCCATTTTTTTTATCGGTTATAACTTATTTTCACTGTTTTTACAATTTTCCTTTTTTTTTGTCCATTTTAAACCATTTTTCTACCGGTTTCATCTTATTTTGTCGGTTAAACTTTTTTTTTACTGATTTCACACGTTCTTATCATATTAACTCTTTTTATACGGTTTTCTCAAATTAACCCGTTTTCACCTATTTTACACATTTTTTTCACTGATTTCACATGTTTTTTCACCAATTTCACCTAAAATTTTCTTTGATTTGTTTCGCCAACTTTATTCATGTTTTCACAGATTTCACCTGTTTTTATGTAGTTATTTCACCGGTTTTCATCATTTTTCACGAATTACACCCTAATTTTTATCGATTTCACATGTATTTATCAATTTCAGTGACACTTTATTACCGATTTTACCCAAATTTTCACCAATTTCACCTGAATTTTTATCAATTTCACATGTTTTCAATTATTTCATAGCTTTTTTTATCTATTGCACAAAATTTAATCGTTTTTTCACCATTTTTCACCTGTTTCACCATTTTTTCACGAGAATAATTTCATGAGATTTTGAGGTTATGCATGTCTTTGATATTATTGAATATTTTTTATATTTTTTATATTCTAGTCAAAGTAAAATTACGTAATTAGCTAAGTCAAACGTGTTTTTTATTCTTTTGGACTATGTGATTTAATTTTTTTGTTTTTTTAACATAATGATAAGGGTACGAATATTTTGAAATTAGTGTTATTTTAATTGAAACTTGTGCAGGGTGGAGGCTGGTGCAATAATATAAGAACGTGTGTTTACCGTAAAAAGACACGCCGAGGGTCATCTAACTATTTCGATAAGCAAATACCATTTACAGGAATACTTAGCAACAAGGCTCAGGAAAATCCAGGTTCAAATTAATTCAATCATTAATAAATATTGTAGCTACTGGCTAGTGTTGAAAAATCATTTTAATCATTCAGATTTTTTCAACTGGAACCGAGTAAAGATACGGTATTGTGATGGGGCCTCCTTTTCCGGGGATAGTGAAAATAAGGTATTTATAGTCTATATATATATATATATATATCCCTTGTAATAATTTTGATTTAACTTGTTTTTGAATGTAGGCTGCAGGGTTGCAGTTCAGAGGGCAACGTATATGGGTAGCTGCAATTGAAGACTTGATGTCAAAAGGAATGCGCAATGCAAACCAAGTAATCAAAATCAAAATTAATCAATCAGAGTTACTAGTAATAGTAATATTTTTTCTTTATTTAGAGTTGGTAATTTCAGGCACTTCTCTCTGGCTGTTCTGCTGGTGGTTTAGCTTCCATTTTGCATTGTGATGAGTTTCGGAATTTATTTCCAGGAAGAACCAAAGTGAAGTGCCTTAGCGATGCTGGATTATTTATGGACGCGTACGTAATTTATTTTATTTCCCAAGCTTTCCTATCATTTGCTCATGCTCACCTATATATGTTTCTATATCTATATATGCAGAACCGATGTTTCTGGTGGACATTCACTCAGAGATTTCTACACTGGCGTTGTTAGCTTACAGGTAGGTATTTAAGTTGATAATCTTACTTTCTCAACTAATACTGAAAAATTGAATTATTCTGTTTATTAAAATTTGACATTTTAAACAAACAGGGTGTTCGACCAAGCCTGCCAAGAACTTGTACTAATCACCTCGACCCAACTTCGGTAAGCAGCAGTAGTCCTTGCTTGTATGTCTATTTCTCAATTTTATTATCTAATTTTATTTTTTTTCTTTTCTTTTCTTGGCTGGCAGTGCTTCTTCCCTCAAAATTTGATTGCTAACATCAAAACCCCTCTCTTCATTCTTAACGCCGCCTATGATGCATGGCAGGTAAGGGCTATATATATTGTTTTACAACGAATTTCAAGTTGACATTTTTTTTTTCATCCTTCAGGTCCAAGAAAGCCTTGCTCCGCCAAGAGCCGATCCTAAAGGTACTTGGGTCAAATGTAGAAAGAACCATCAACAATGTTCAGCCTCACAAATTCAGTTTTTGCAAGGTTGGTACTGATAATCGATCTAATTAAAGCTCGTTTTCATATTTTATTCCTTTTATTTATGTCCTACCATGGAGCAGGTTTTAGGAATTATATGCTGAATTCAGTGAAAGGCTTTGCATCATCAAGACAAAATGGGCTATTCATAAATTCATGTTTTGCTCATTGCCAGTCAGAGAGGCAGGATACTTGGTTCGCGAGTAATTCTCCCAAAATCGGGAACAAGGTACAATAAAAGTAACACAGGTTTTCTTTATAATTAGTCAAAGCATAAGGGATATTTTTGCATTTCACTCTTTTCTTTATTCGTCTTCACCAAGTTATTTTAATGTGCTTGTTTTGTTTTAATAATACTACCTTTTCCCCCAAGTATCATTATGTTTCTTCAATATGCAGGCAGTGGCTGTGGCTGTTGGAGATTGGTACTTTGATCGAGCTAGTATCAAGGATATTGATTGCGCTTACCCGTGTGACAGAACCTGTCACCATATAGTATTTCGATGAACCAAGATTGATCGCGGTTTAATTAATTGATTAATAAAAATTATGATTCTTGATTTCAGCTCCCTTATGTTATACATCACTTTTGTTAGAAGTGTTACATTGAAGGGAAGAACATAATAATTTATAGTGAATTTATGATTCTTGATGTACTTTAGAACATGTTATTATGTTCTTAAGAGAAATACATAAGGCAATTGACCAAGATTTTAACTATCTAAGAAGTGTTGATTCTTTTGTGATGCTTTTTTCTTCCCCTGATTTTGTGATTGCAAATTCTTAGGCATTCCAGGTTTGATCAGTATGCAGTACAAGTAATCAAACATAATAAGAATGAACAAGATGCAGTACATGTAATGTATTCAATATATTAACTAGACATGAAGAACAAATAGGTGAGGAAAAGAACCTGTGACCTTGAACTTAATTTATCTTGACAGTCACAACTCCACTTGTAAATAAGTAGCTAATCTTCTACCCACTTAATTTGATCTGTAGAAGATAATTGCAATTCCGTTTGTCACCAATAGTCACCACACGAACACAAGCCATCCACAAACCTGTGGAACCGATTTATGTCTCTAACAATAATTTCTCTCCTAAAAATCGCTGATGCAAACTTCATAACAATATGACAATCACCACAAGTACGAAGATTCTTTTTAATACGAATAGGAGCCCCAACTGGAAGTGTCAGTAGCCCATACGCAAGGGCTAGTTTTTCACTGTGGTACCATAAGCTCTGTTCCTTGTACTTGCCAACATCGTTTATAGCATATTGGATTTCAGGAACATATCCTTTCTGCTTCACCAGTTCCTCCATCTTTTTCAGCATTTCATATATCTCATTACTCATGGAATGAGATCTATCATGAGCTATAAATACATAGGTCTTGTTTTTCACATCGAGCCAGCTACACCCGGGCTCTTTTCTTACCCTATTGAATCCCATCAATCTTCTAACCTCGTTCGCTTCTTCTAATCTTCCTCTACGAGCATACATGTTACCAAGCAACACATAGTTCCCTGGATTATCTGGTTCTAGTTCGAAAAGCCTCTCCGCAACTTCTCTACCCATGTCAAGGTTGCCATGTTTTCTGCAAGCTCCGAGAAGTGCTCCCCAAACAGACACATCTGGTTCAATTGGCATTGTTTCCAAAAATCTCCTAGCTTCATGCAATCGACCAACACGGCCAAGAAGATCAACAATACAAGCATAGTGTTCAGGACCTGGAGTAATATTGTACCTTTGACTCATCAAATTAAAGTAATAAAACCCATCATCAACTCGCCCCGTATGCCCACAAGCTGATAAAACAGAAACAAAAGTAATATAATCGGGCTTAACACCAGCTCGAAGCATATCCTCGAATAAATCTATAACCAGCTCTGCGCTGCCATGCTGTTGGCAAGCAGAAATCACGGCAGTCCATGATACCACATTGTGATTTTCATTCTCGGCAAAAGCTCGTCCAGCATCAACTAAGCTCCCACATTTGGCGTACATTGTAATCAAGGAGCTAGCAATACATATATTACTCCCAAACCCGGTTTTAATTATCTGATTATGGATCAACATGCCCTGATCCAGTGCAGCAATACCCGCAGCAGCATGAAGCACAGTTGAAAACGACGCCTCATCAGGCGATATGCCTTCACGTCTCATAACCCAAAAGTAATTGCAAGCATCTTCAAAGTTACAATTTTGAACAAATCCCATCACCATTACATTCCACGTAACAACATCTCTATCTTCTACAGTCCTAAATAATTTTTCGGCATCATCAAAGACCCCACATTTGCAGTACATGTCCATCAAAGAATTCTTCACATAAGCCAAATATTCCATGCCTTTCTTGACGACAATACCATGAACCTGCCTCCCTATTTCCACCTCACATGCATTAGCACAAGCACTCAAGACACTCGAAAAACTCACTTGATCAGGCATTATCACATCCTCGGAAATCAAGCTTGTAAAAACACCAATGGCCTCATCAAAACACCCGTTTCTCAGAAATCCCACTATAACAGAATTCCAGGAAACAAGATTTCTTGCAGGCATTTCATCAAACACCTTCCTCGCATAACCCATTTCTCCATTTCTTGCATACATGTCGACCAATGCGCTACCCACAAACACATCAGACTCAAAACCATGTTTTCTCACCAATGAATGCATCTGTTTCCCCACCATCGTATCACAACATGATGGCAAAACAGCAGAAAACGTAAAATGGTTAGGAAAAATATTCCTTCCCCTCATTTCACTAAAAAAGGTTAGAGCTTTACAGGGAAAATTACAATGTGAAAGCTGGGTAATAAGGGAAGTGTAAGTGAAGACATTCTTAGTATTATCAAAATGGGTTTTTGAATTGGAGGACGAAAAGAGTGTGAGGGACTGAGAAATTTGGCCGCATTTGGAGTAGAGGTTGAGAAGGCTGTTGAACAGGGTAGGGGTAGAAAGGTAATTTTGAGTGATGAGGTGAGCATGGATTTGAGAAACATGTTTCAGATTTTTAGCGCAGTTGAGGAGTGTACTGAGTTGGGTTGGAGAAGTAGGGAATGATTGTCTTGGAGTGACTAATTTTAATGGAAGTGGAGCTCTCATAAATAATCACACAAACAGATGTTGATAAAAAATTTAGAAGTGATGTTTGGTATTCTGATTTTTCAACTCTTTCTTATGCAGAAATTGGCGGGAAAATTGAGGGCTGGGGATATGAAAATTGAATATGCTCTTTGGAGAAGACGATCGAAAATGAGCAACATAGTTTATACTCGGGTAAACACCACTTTTGGTCCCTCTTATCATTAACTTTTTACAGAGTGGTCCCTCTTATGTTTTTTTTCCCACTTTAGTCCCTACTATAAATTATTTGTTTCACTTTAGTTCTTTTCAAGTGGTCCAAGGCGATTCCGATAACATGTGATATGCTCATGAGGGCAATTTTATCATTTCAAGTAAACTAACATGGATATTTTCATCTTTCTAATTATTTAAAAAAGAAACTAAATTTCCAAACTAGGGTTTCATTCCAATCGAACTTAATCGTACATTTCGTTCCAAACTAAAGTTTTTTCCAAAAATCTTTTTCAAACACCAAAATTGCTCACCAATTAAACAATATCTCAAATAGTCTCAATAGTGAACGGATGAAAATGCCCTAAAAAATATTCATATGCATGTCACGTGTTATCGGAACCACCTGATAAGGACTAAAGTGAAACACATAATTCATAGTAGGGACTAAAGTGAAACAAATAATTCATAGTAGGGACTAGAGTGGAAAAAAAAAACATAAAAGGGACCACTCTGTAAAAAGTTAATGATAAGAGGGACCAAAAGTGGTATTTACCCTTTATACTCCTTATATAGTGTAGTATATTGGAATTGGGTCGGGTCTGGAACAGACGGACCGGGTCGATAAGAGCTGAATTGAAACTTGGGGGAAATGGTTTGTCATGATCTGAATATGGGCTTGGGCGGGTTCATTTAAAAAGTAATTATGATCTGATACAAATGAACTAATATCACCTTATAAGGTTCCCGTAAAACTCATGGGCATGTTTGTTCGACGTTTCTCAAATTTACTGTAATAAATTTTTCATTACTTAATTTTCTCAAATTCTTTTTTCGAAAGTCAAACAAACAACAATTTTCTTATCTCTAAACAAAACATATACAAACTATATTCTGATTTGACATAAAGTAACATATCTCTTAAATAATTTATCTCACATAATAAAAAATTTGACATAAAATCTTACACATCTTATACCTACAATCTAACTCTTCAAAAAATAATATACAACTACTTTATTACTCAAACCACTCTCTCAAAACAAAACAAACAACGTTACGCAAATCGATGTCATTTCACAAATCTTCACTATTCTCCCAAACACCAAACAAACAGGCCCAGTGTTATCGGACATTTGTAAAATGTTCCATTTTCTAAAATGACTAAATTTTTTTTTTAATTTTAAGAATACTCTTTTAGAATTGATTGGGAGATTAATCGAACAAAAGCTAATTAGATTGTTTGTGTGTATATTATATAAAATTTGATGGGAATACCAATATATAGAAGTTTGAAATTGGTGGGTGGAAATGTCGGTCGCCTAGCTTAAAGTAACGTCTAATGCATGGGGCCGGCGTAGGATGTGCAATCTGCTACCTGGAATAGAATATAATATAATGGGCCATTAATTTAACTTCAATTTTGGATAACACACATGCCAATGCAATAGCCTGGTCAGCTGGACCTGTAAGTAACCCAAGAATAATAATCCAATTTGCTTCACATGTACAGCACAATGCCGAACTGGCCAACTATCTAAGTGTAATAATTTATAGCTTCTAGCTAGATACCCCTCATTTTTCTAAATAGAAAAGTATAAAATGTACTATTAATCGTGTGAAATTAATTGACACATTTGCTAAATTTTTATATTTTAAATTAGTTGATACATTTGATCCTTTAATAATTTTTTTCAATTTTACCATATCCTTACATTTAGGTTGGAAAGTTAAGGAATAAGGATCAATAATAAAAAAATTGAAAAAAGTAGAGAAAAAGAGTAATGATACTCCATTAACGGGGATACAGAGATTAGAGAGAGAGAGAAAAGATTGGTTGAATGAGAAAATGTAGATTTTGGATTGGGGGAAGAGAGAGACGACGGAGTGTGGGAGTGGTGAGGGAAGAGAGAGAAAAGGAGTGAGAATAATATTAGAGTACACATACCATTAATTGTTAACGATCATTAAAATTGATATTTTTTATATTTTTCCATTGAAAAATAATTAATTATGAGATTTTTTTTTAATTTATATGATAAAAATATATATACACCAATTAATTTAAATGGATGGAGTAATTATTTAAACTCAAAAGGTTGTACACAAAATTGTCTCGTTTTCAAAAACTATAACAATTTTCTTGACAACGGTCTATGCGCCTCGCTTTTCAGTGTTGGAGAGTATTTTGTGCTCCATAAATTTTTTACCTATTTTTTATATGAAATAAACTAATTTTCTATGAGTTTCAAAAAAGAATTTCATCTTGTATAGTTTTTACGCTACTTATTTCATATAACAAACATGGTTACAATATATTTTTTTTTTCATCATATATAAAAAAATAACTAATTATCTCCAAAATTAATACCTATATCATTCGGGTCCGTCTAAAATGAGATTTCGAGGGATGGAGAGCACATAAGATAGCATTTATCTTGGTGACACATGTCCCCTTAAAATTTAAGTTAAAATAATTTATTTTCTCAAAGACAAATTTACCCTTTTTTATGAGTAAATTTCAACAACACCCCTTGTGCTTTTTCTAATTAAAAAAACATATGTTATTTTTATTAGAAAAAGAACCCGGTATTTTTTTTTATTATTGGCAAAAAATATCCCTCTCAAATCGAAATGACAATTTTACCCCATTAAATGATGAAAAAACATCCCCTTAAATCAAAATATTATCAATAACCCCTGACAACATTAAATTTTTGCAATAAACCCCTATTATTTAAAAAAAAATTGATAAAAACTTTCATATGATTTATGAAGTCCACTTTAAAGATTTGACAAAAATCTTATCCCCCAAAGTTACATATTGTTGCACTTTACCACCCATATGTATAAAATAATCACTTAATTACCACCTAAGATAATTTTATTTAATTTTTGTTCGGCGGAAAATATTGTGCCCCTTTAGTCACTACACTTCTTACAAGTCCAAATACTTCGCTCATGTAAAAGAACCGAAAATCCGAAGTTAAGTAGGAAAATATTTTATTTTTAAAGAGAAAGTAAAAAATGCACGTCATGTTTTGACTAATTTTACCCTTAAAATACTTGTGAGGCGCATATATGAGTTTTTCGGCGATCGAAATTGGCATAAAATCATTTAAGGGAGAAAAACGCAACGGATCTCATACGTACTTATTTTATACTTTAGGTGATAAAATTCAAAATATGTATTATAATACAAAAGATATTAAAATGATTTGATTTGTGTTAAAAAATTAGAACTAATTGAGATTGCTAAAAAAGAAAATTCTAATCATAAAATGAAAGTGGGGTTGTGTGAGTACGAGGAATTGGGGCTGGGCGGTGTTGTGGTCTCGGAGGTGAATGAAGAGGAATTGGGCGGGGTTGCAATAATTGCAATTATCCCCTTCAAGATTTTAGGTATTTTGTGTTCAATTGTAAATGTTCCCTTGAGAGATAAAAATGGTGAGTTAACGGATACATATTTGGCACGTGATATTTTTCATCCAAAAATTAGCGGCTGAATGAAATATAAAAAAAAGTTATTCAACTTTTGTACGAAATGTGTCTTTTTGAAAAGTTTGGTATGAAATATATAAAGTTGGCAGAAAGTTTGTATGAAAAGTGCAATATTAATTAAAGGGTTTTTGTTTTGGAAAGATATTTGATATTAATTAGAGATTAGGGAGATTTTTTGAACATATTAATTAAAGGGTTAGTATGTAATTTAACATATGTTTATTTTTTTTAAATGTCCGATGCCACATCATCATTGGACATTTTGACCAAAATTTGTGGTTCAGATTTGTTGTTGACTTTTTTTAATGGCTGAGATGGGGTACCTCATATACACTTATGTTCTATAAAATCTTATTTTAGAAAAACCCATATCATGTAGAAAAAATCAAACAAATAACATAATGAAAACCAGAAAATTGTCTAAAATCTCAATTTATTTCATAATTTGATTTCAGAAAAATAAGACAAACAAGGCCTTACATGTAATAAACGTAACATTGTTTATCGATCTTTTAGGACAATAGTATTGTTATTATAACTTTTGTCTTTCAACTTTACAAAATTGAGTTTTTTTTTTTTTTTACCTAAACCAGGTATAAAAAGAATTTCTAGATATTAAAATTAAAATTGACACCGCATCATTCACTTAATCCCACAATGAATGATACGGTGATGACGTGAAGTTATTCCTAACCATAAAGTATGAGAATTTTTACTAGACTAGACAAAGTCTATATCAAAATTTTCCACAAAATTAAGACATTCATATATATCACTTGTGATGATGGCAAGTTAAGTAAGAAAATAATTTGATTAATTAAAAGTACGATCATCATATATGATTAATCTTACTTGAGCTAATCAATTAATTTGATTATTTTCTTATCCACCTTCTTGGTATTTATAAATTATATACGTTACTAATAAAATTGCACAATTTCTAAACTAATTAATGCTTTTGGATTTTCGTCTCAAGCTATATCACTTAGGCAAATTCGTCACGTAATTTTATATTCTTTTGGAATATCGTCCCACTTACTACATGACTGCTTACGTGTCAAGACGTAGCCAATTTTAGCATGAACGATTATACAAAATAGCATAATTTGTCCCTAACTAATTACAAATTTTAGTTTTCGTCCCAAACTATATTAATTCGCCGAATTTCGTTTCACAATTTGTCATTTTACGTGAATTTAGTCCATTATTAAATTTATTATTAAAGAAAAATGACGATTCATCTTTTTACTTTTTTAGGGACTAATGATAATTTATCCCCTATGATATTCATAATGTTCCATTTACCCCATGTAAGATTTTTAAAAAAGTATTTTATCCCTTTGAACCAAAGAGTGTTACTCAATTGCATAAATTAAGAGTGGGCATGCAAAGCGTTTAATAACATATATAGTAAATTGCTACATTTATTATAATACAGGAGGTACATTGTCACATTTATCACAAACATGGGGTAGATTGTCACATTATCATAATACAGGGAGGTAAATTTTGTGAATATCACATGAAAGTAAATTGCCATTAACTTTTTCTTTAAGAGAAAAATAGCATGGATTTTTGAAATTTCCATGCGCTTTTGAGACAAAAAAAAATCCTATCTCATTTCATTAGGAAAAAATTATGCATTTTTCTGTATTAATAAATAATAAATACTTATAATTAATTTGGAATTAATTCTTTTTTTCCACGTCATTTTAATTACGGGAAAGTATTCGGCGTGTTGATATAGTTTGAGACGAAAAAATAAAATTTTTAATTAGTTTGGGAGGAATTCTATAATCTAATATAATTATTTATGCTAAAATATGTCACGTCAAGACACATAAACATCCATCTGGTATGTGAGACGATATTTCAAAAGAATATAAAATTACGGGATAAATTTGATTAAGTAATATAATATGGAATGAAAATCCAAAATTACTAATTATAGTAGTTTAGAATAATTTATGCAATTTTGCCTACAATACTTTCAAAAAGCAACAAATTATCTGGCACTCGTGGATTGTCGCTTGGAATAATCTTCCGCACGTTACGTGCGTCCTTGATTTTGTATAGTGTTTTCTGTACCGTAATCTTATAGTAATACTATAATAAACGTAATAAATTATAAGTCCTAGTTTGTGATAATTGGCCAAGTTACCGACATCTTTTTATAATTGGCCAAGTTACCGACATGTGGCAACCACAACTTCACTTGTTATAGAAGTATATATATAATATTACGTACTTCCTCGGGCCCACATATAGTAGTGATATTATTTAGCAAGTAATTCATTTCTCCCATGTTATGTAAACTTTCTACAAATCACCCTATAATTTGTTTATTGCATTAAATTTTATATACTTTTTAGATATATATCTATTGCAAATATAGACTCCCTTATACTATATTATAAAATATTTGGCGCAAAAGCCCCATCCGTGGAAAAAATTTGACTGCCTATTTTGTATATACGAGGAATTTCATGTCGAATATTTTCTAGTACAAGAGAATTTTATTTAATAAATATTTTATAAGATATTTTTTCACATAACAAATTAGAGTACCTTGAATTTTCCCCTAAATAATACTTGGTTTGTATTTTAATAATGTTTCATGTGTTATCATGAAAATTCACCTTTTTTCTCCGAATAATGTTATCTATTAGACTACACATTTAGACTTCTGAAGCTTTTCATTCGAAATATAAGAATTTTCACCACGTTTTTTCTAATTATTTTCTTGGAAAAAGTGAAGAAGAACTAGTGGTTTACCCTATATTTAAATTTAACATTTTTGAACAATGATTTAATACTTAATTTGTTGATCAAATTCATAATCATATCTACATAAACAATGAGCCACAATCTTCTAAGTTCTAACTCACATTTGTCATGGAATTATATAGATTAATAGTTGATTTTTTGATCAATTCTAAATTTAACCGAGAAGGATCTTTTTTTCTTTTTTATGATACAAAGAAAAATCTTTTTTAAGATTTATCACTATGTTGCAAAAAAATGAATATTTTTGTTCATCTTAAAGTAAGAAAAGTTTTGTCCCATAATAATTTATCAGATATGAGGAAGAATAAAATGAGAGCTGGACTCTATCTGTACTGTTTTAATTTTTAACTTTTTTTTTTATAATTCAAAACTTCATTAAAAATAAACATCATACAAAAGGTTCAATGAAATCAAAGATGGGATAGCCACCATCACAAAAAACATTACAAGGAATTAAATTAAAAGGGATCGTAGACGACCAATTTAACTTCTTTGAGCATAAATTCGTAACAAAATGTAACTATTTAAGTTGATGAAAAAGCCAAAGTATAAAATTTTCCAAGTATAATTATAGTCTCCTTAATTCTGAATGACCCAATAAATTCCTTTATTCTGTAACAAAGGGACTGACATGTCGGCGATTTTAGTCGACATAGCATTCCAGTACAATTTCTATTTTGCAGCCTCACTAATTTATATATGTTTTACTAAACAACAATTTAATAGAGTAATATATATTCAGTGTAATTCACATAAACAAAATTTGTGTATTTCTTTTCGACCCATTTGCAACTTAATTAGGCTCGATCACAAAATACTTCGAGTTGAATGCCTCGGAAACTAAAACATATTTTGACACATTAAAGTCTAATTAAGAAATTAAATATACGTGCATATAACAAGTACATTATTAATTGAATATCGAATATTTGAACCCTATAATATTAACATTATTACCGAGGACAAGTAAACTCATTTATTTATTCATTTGAAAGCCTAACTATTCATTACAAATTAAAGATAATAAAGAAATTTAATGTCGAGATAGTGTTGTGACATATGTTTTTAGAGAGATTATTTGGTTCATCGTGATCACGATTATATGGTAAAACATGCAGTTGCGAATCTACACAACTCAATTTTTACATACAAATACATGATGAAGATGAGATCTCAAAAATGATAACTCTTATTTAAATATAGGGATCAAGTATGATATCGCATATTGAACCACATCAAGCTAGTGTGCGTACAACACATGCATAAAATAATTCTGGATGTAAATGAGATTTGAATTGAGTTTTTGACAAGTTAACTCAATGTGATATGTGATATGAAAATAGGCTTCATGTAAAATGAAATAATGAGCAATTTATCTCCATATGACATGAAGTAATGAGCAACTTAATTACTTCTTTGATAGTGAAGGTGATGCACAAACACTCTATAATGCGACTGAAACTATATTTTCATGTAAAAATTGACCAATTTAGCCTCACCCTTAACAACATATTCACCGCACTTTACCCCCTGTGATATGCGTAAAGAGGCAATTTATCTTTATGTGATATGTGTAAATGGACAATTTAACTTTGTATAATATTGCACAATGGATATTTTACCTCCTTGTAAAAATCTAAAAATTAAGAAGGAAGCATCATGCTTTCTTTTATAAAAACACAAAAAAGAAAGTGTTTTACTATTTTATTTATCACATGAATTAATTTGTCTATTATCCAGAATAACTGGTGAAGTTAATTTGATATTCATAGTACAATTTTGACTTGGTGGTTGACAAAATGGTGCACATGCCACGTGGTCCCGAGTGAGCTGTACTTTATAAAATCGAAGAAAAAGAAAAAGGAAGATATTTTCTAGAAAAAGAAATTAGTTCATGAAAAATTGATGGATGTTCATCAATTGTTTTACTATTGGAATTTAATTTTAATTTAATTACAAGGGTGAATTAACCAGCGCGCAACGTGTGTCAGCTCTCACGTACGTCACGTGCACTCTCCTATAAAATCGTAAACCCCTTCCTTCCTTCATCTTACCATTCAATTCAAATTCAATTCAAATTCACTTTTGCGGTTCTCTTTCAATTTGTATTGAAGTGTTTTCTGAAACTTTAAGCAGAGAAAATGGGAACAGCAACTTTTATCGACATTATTATAGCAATTCTCCTGCCTCCCCTTGGGGTCTTCCTCAAGTTTGGTTGCCATGTACGTATAATTATTTTCTTCAATTTTAGTAAATTATCTATATATATATATATATCCCTAATTAATTAATAATATAATTTTGTTGTTTACAGGTTGAATTCTGGATCTGCTTAGTATTGACTCTCCTGGGGTACCTCCCTGGAATCATCTATGCTATCTATGCCATCACCAAGTACGTACTACTCTTTCTTTCTATTTCTACCTACCTACCTTATTAGCCTACCCATTAATTTTAATTCTTCGTAAAACTTAATTCCAAATTATCTCATCAGTATTTGTCCCAAAAATATAAATATATTATTAGGCTCTTTGCAACCTACCCTGAAATTAATTAATTAAATCTTGTAAAAATATGCAGTTGGAGGATAAAAAATGGTAATATTATAATTTATTTTAGGATGTAATTAAATTGTCATAATGATGTATTTTGGCCAATTACTTAAACTTTAACCATTCATGTAAAATCCTTTCAAAATTAGTCAATGTTCTCAAAAATCCTCATTTTTTGTAATCAAAACTTAGTAGTAATTAAAAGAGCATATGTATATATATGAAAGTCATTCTTTCTGTCTTTGACAGGTGAAGCTGCAAAGGCCTGATGAAAATGCTGGACAGTAGTCATGATTGATTTGAGTTGGTGTTAATATTCTCTAGTGGTCTATCCTTTTTCTTTTTCTTTTTCTTTTTCTTTTTCTTTTGTTTGTTTGCTTTTATCATATAGAATCTGGAATGAATTATTTTGTAATGTATCCTGTCGGCAAGTGAAGTAAGTGATTTATCTCACTCAGTGTCTTTTGGTTTGATTTAATAACACGGAGTACCATATATATTTGTTCAAGTCTTTACTTTAAACAAACATTATATATATATCCTAATTATAATGCGTGCCGTGTCCTCGTTGAATTGGAAATTTTGCTTTGGATACCATACCATACCATACCATACCACGTGTGATTGGATTCAGCTGGCTGGCATCAAATGTGTATTTTAAGTAATATTTCACTATCACCATTAGATATAATAATAATAATAAACTTTGCCTTGCCTGCCGTGTGAACTGTGAAGAATCATATCCTATTCCTATCCTATCCCAAAAAATACTAAACTAATTTCACCAACAAAGTAGGCCAGAGCAGCGATCGATCACCTAACTTGATTATCCTCTAAACAATAAATAAACATACACACTCACTTGTAATATAATCAATCAAATATAAATAGAAATGGATGCAATTTCATTTACTTCCTTACATCTCAAGGAAACTTGGATTGGATTGGATTCATACGGCCCACATCTATTTCAGTTAGGTGTACAATTAATTATCATGCATACATAAGAAAAAGAAAGAAAAAATAATTTTAAACAACAATTCTTAAAAGCAATTTGATATCATTATCCTTTGAACTGCCACTCCCTACGGCACATGGGGCAATGCGCTTGAGGAGTTTGTGAATTGACCCACTTCAAAATGCAATGGAGATGGAAGGCATGGTTGCACGAACCCCATACTGCAAATATAAATTACACAACAACATTTAATTTACTCATTTATGATGATTAAAGTCACACCAATTTAGAATACTTTTGTGAAACAAATGTACTCTTCCAAATCCATTTAAATGATTGTCTCTGAATGAACATGTAAAATGATAAATGAACACAGCAGAAAGTTGCTTAGAGCCTAGGCTATTGTACATTTGATCCACTTTGGTTTCTAGCTCGGAAAATTCTACATCACCAAGAATATAAGGCATTTGTTTGTCTACGTGCTCTTAGACAAATACTCCTATTTTGGAAGTAACAGGCACAGTGAAACGAGATTATTTCATTGGAAAAGCACAAGACCACAAAAAATGCCAAAGCACTAATTTGCTTACTTAGAGGACAATCATCTCCAGGGAGTTTACAATCAGGGCAACAACCATCAAAAGCCATCCTACAAATCCCACAAGTTTCATCTTGGGCATCCCATGTCCAAGAAGCAACTGCATGCCATCTACAAAAATCTTCACAAGTTCAGGTCTTAAATGAACATTTGAAAATTAGAATAAACTGGTAAAACTGAATGGATATCAAGTAGTACATACTCTATTCATCAGGTTCGGAAGCATTTGCAAATGATTGGATCAAGGATAGACAGAAAAACTCACAAATTCAACATAACTTATTATGTGCACACTACAATAATAAATAGAGCTTGGAATCTCCACTTGAGACAATGTCTTCATTTAAAAGATTTGTCAATATTGCAAAGGCAAGAAAATTATTAAGAAAATGTGAAGAAAGGTACTAATTACATAGTCCTGGTGAATGACAAACTCCTCATAGCACCAACAAGAAATGTATATGATAATAAGTACTGAGAAAGTAAATATGGATGTTATCCTTTAATGTATGAAGGATACGTAAAATCTTCACTTTCATTTTCTTGTCCCCTGCAAAATCATATCCACATGTTTGAGAAACATCAACTTAAGCAGGGCCGGCCTGAAATATATATATATATATATATATATATATATATATATATATATATATATATATATATATATATATATATATATTATGTTGAAAATTCAAGTATCGTGAATTTAGTTATATAACAAATGCACACACATATAAATTGTTAGTATCATATGAATTATTGCAGCATAAGAAAATTCAACCAATTACATTAAACTCCATAGACATCTTATATTATATACACAACACAAGCTTTTTTTTTTTTTTTTCACGAGGTCTGAATCCGTACACTTCAAAATTTCAAAATAACTTGGCTGAGCTTGCAAATTCATTCATCATTGAATAGTTTTCTTTAGTTCAAATCCAAGCATTCTTGACAACTTAAAGTTTATCAATATGCTTATTTTAAATAAATGGCTACAATGTATAGAATATGGTTAAGAAGCTAGTATTCGATAAGATAAAAGATAGATAACATTTATTGAATTCAAATACTTTTAACCTTTTTTCTTTTGGGTAAATAGATTGAATATGAAGGTATAATATTTCTGCTCACGCTACTATCATAGGTAGGGCTGTGCAAATGGTAGAACCGAACAGTACCAAATTTCATTATACCAGTTGGTTCCGTATTTTGAAATCTCGTACCGAAATATCAGTCAATCCGCCATATTTTTTCTTGGTTTGCCAAACAAAAAATTTCAGTTTGGTTCACTAAATTACCGATTCAGTACGGTTCAATTTGATTCGGAACAAAAAAACAGAAAAATTATTGAATCATAAATAATTTGTCTTGAATACATATGTAAATAATAATATGCTTCCTACCATTCTAACCACTAACCATCCAATGAAGATGAATAGAAATTATAAAGAAAGAGAACCCCTAGCCTCAGTCCCCTCTCCAAAAATTACTTTAGCATCATTCAAGTTTTGGGATTTAATGCAATTAGAACCCAATTTATTAAGAGAAAATCAGAAAAAGAATAAAATTGGGCATTTTGTATTCGGACTGTACCTCTGTATATTACAAACCTGGGCCGAGAGAGATGGTGGAGGCGCGATGGGGGTAAGTGATGCCGCGGCGCGGTGGGATTCAGAATTGAAGAAGAACAAGATTTGGGTTTTGCTATAGGGCAGGCGTAGAAGAAGTGAGTCTTTACCTCTTAAGAATTGGGAATTTAAAAAAAAAGGGGGTATACCGATAGGTTGGGTTCTGTAAGTAGATCTTCGGGCAATACCGAAAATCGAATTTTTTTTAATGGTTTGGTAATAAAGCACGTTCCGTATATTGAATCGTGATTTCAATTTGATATACGGCTTACTTGATCATTCACAACACTAATATTAGGGGATTATTGTCGTCGTATTTAATATAATTTAATCATATCAATTTTTGGTATCTAATCTGACAGTATAGTTTCAAAATTTGTAAAGTACAAAAAATCAAACTATTTGGTTGGATTATCAACCAGTTCCGCCCGCTACAAAAAAATCCAGATGTGTATGTAGTTTGAGTATTCTTTATAAATTAATATTAAAAATTGTAGGTTGACAAACTCGTTGAATCTAAGTTACATCAAATTCTTATTTATTAATGCAAAACAACAATATTATACTATTTTTTTCCAAAATAATAAGTTAAATCAAATTCTAATTTATTAATGCAAAACAACAATATTATAATATTTTTTTCCAAAATAATTAGGCACGATAAAAAAAATCACTTGTACTATTCTTCCTCCGTTTTTTTATTCACTTTGGAGGATTGAAGACGGATTTTAAGAATTATAATAAATAGCCAATTTTTTAAAATAAAAGTCCAAAATACCCTTTTAATCAAATAATCATAGCATTAATAAGAAGAGTAAAATTGGTATAAAAAATTAATTCTACATTTAAATTCTAAAACGATAAATTAAAAAATCGGATGAAGTAATTTTCATCATTTAACACCAATAATATGAATTAATCATTTCAACATAAATTAGATCAATGAATCTTACATAACAAACACAAGAAGAATTTCAATAGAATGTGTAATTTTAATCGAAAAGTTAATTTGATAGATTAAATCTATTTTAATTTTGCGCTACGATCATTTTCCAACGCATCTTAACCAATACGTGACGCATTAATGTTATTATAATATGATGCAGGTAAAGGAGGGCAAACAAAGCAGAAATATTAGTCCATAAAGATATCTAGGACATTCTTTTTGTATATACATGGTTTTAGATCATAAAATAAAACGTTCTAGACAAGTATATATGAAAAGCCTCTAGAGCATCACTTTAGCCACTAGATCAAGTTGATTTTCTCCGTCTGCTAGAATGTGGTTATATAAATAGGGGCAAGACCTTATTTTCTTATTTTAAAATCTTTTTTCTTACATCTTATTTGACAAAAAAAAAAAAAAAATTTCAGAGCTACATTTACAATAACAAACAAAATATTCGAGGCCCCTCTATAGACGCGGCCCTAGGCGAGGGCCTAAATTGCCCAGCTATAGAGTCGGCCTTGAAGTTAAGTTTCAAACTTTGCACTATTTCCAAAAGATAATCAATACTTCTATCATGGTTTAAAATTTCGCTGCACTTCGGACGAAACGGCCGAAAAATTTCGGTTTTCCAATTTAGGGAAAAGAAATATTCTGAATTCTCGAACAATCTTCTCTTCGACGCAATTTCGGAAAATTTCTGGGTTTCGGTCGAAATGTGTAGAAAACTTCAAGCTGTTTCGAAAAGAGCCGTTGCTCACTTGCTCTTCAATTTCAACGAAATCTCACCTATTTTTTCGGATGAAATCTCCAGAACAAAGAAAGAAATCCCCAAAAATATGTCTCTTTCTATCATCATCCACAAAATTATAGGTCAAGAATCCCTAATTTATCAAGCTCCCAAACAAACCCAGTTCACGCTAAAAAAACATAGGGATACGACAAAATCAAAAAAGAGGGCTTTCAATTGGGCTACATAATCACTCAACAGGTAAATTATTTTGTCAAATTTCTGTTCTTAGTGGAAATTTTATCAATATTGTGTTCTTAATCTTATCAATTTCTTCTAATTTCAGAGTTTATGTCAATCTTTGTTCTTAGTGAAATAGTTGAATTTGTGTTATTTTACTATGAGTTAGTTAATTCAATTCTAAATTTATTGTTGTATTCTTCTTATGGGTATAAAGTTGAAATTTTATTCTGGAATTTGGAATTTGAAATTGTGAAATTTGCAGGTGTTTGTATGAGTTAATTGGAGAATTTTAGAATCTATTTGAGAATGAGTTTTTATTGTCCTTCTAGTATGTCATTTAAATGTTCACTACCAACAGAATGTTATTCCTCTGTTTAGATAGTATGTTATCTAAATATCAACATCTTTTTAGATAGATCAAGTGTGTCCATGGATTTAGTTCATTGAAATGTTATTCTTTATTTTAGCTTGATTTAGATAGATAGTATGTTTACTTCATTTTCTCATTAAAGTTTGTAGTTTGTGGAACTTTTATTCAATATGCAAGTTGATATGTAGTACTTAAACATATAGAATGTCAGATTTTTAATATTGAAATCTAACAATCTACAGATTCTCGGGCTATCGTGTGGTGCTTGGAGCTTCATTATTATGTAAAGCGTTTAGACGACCCTCTTGAAGTAGAAATTGAAGCCGATTAGCTTATATTAGATCATTATTGTTGGATCGTTTTCTTTTTTTTATCTTATTTTGATTTTAGATTTTGCAATTTAAGTTGATTGAATAAAATTTTGATTTCATGAAATTGGACATAAATTATCTTTCAATGATTTGACAAATTTGTTGGTGGTATGTTTTTTGGCTGAACTTACTCAACTTTTGTAATATATTTGTTCTGGTTTTGGTGTTTTTATTTGAATGTTTGTTTGACTTGTGTATTGATGGACTTATTATGTTAATATGCAGTAGTTATTATGAACTTGTTATTGTCTATTGTTGATTGAGATTGGCTAAGAAATAGATCAACAAACATGATGTTGAAGGACTTGTATTTAGGCATTTTTTTTAACTTGTGTACTTGTTATTAGTTCTTTCGAAACGTTTCCGAAATATTTCGAAATGTTTCCAATTTTTGGTTACCCGAAACTGTCTTGCGAACCGAAATTTTGATCCATGACTTCTATTACACCCCTGGGATACAATTCAATTGCCCTAAACTGCCTCATACTAAAGTAGAACACCACGCCCCAACCCCTCCCCCCCCCCCCCCCCCACCCCCCAAAAAAAAAATCTATTTTCTCATAAAAAAAATGTACTAGACGAACAAAACCCATGGATTTTTAAGGAAATTCCCAAATCGATTTGATTTGAAATCAATCGGTAATACTTCGCAACGAAAGTCTCATCAACAATCAAATATTAAATCAGCAAAAAAAACAAAGAAAACTAATTCATCCCCATTACGCAAAGATGCAGGCTAAGATTAGAGGGAGAAGGAGTACATGATGCAGTAGAGTTGGTCGAGACTTTCGTTGAACTAGCAGAGGCAGCCATTAAATTGACTGAGAGCAGTTTTTGAATTTTTTGGGAAAAACTGAAAGGGGGAAACTTGAAAAATGTTTTGATTGCAAAATACTCCTGTGCAGTATGAAATTAAAAAAAAAAAAAAAAAAGGAGAGAGATCTAAAATGCAAAAATACCCTTTTGTTCTTTGTCTAATTAGCAAAAGCTTCATGTGTTCTTTTTTTTTAGCTAACCCCTTATGTTCTCTTTTATTAGTTTTATTAGCAATTTTTTTTTTAATAAATTAGTGGAGATATTATTGTCAATATTATAAGTGAATGGAGTTATTGTTAATTTTTACATGAATATCAGTATTTTTGCAATTTATGATTGGGACACAATTGTCATTTACCTTCAAAACATTTAATCCGGCTTGAAAATACTCTTTTTGCTAGTAAGAAAATAAAATATGAAAAAATTTACTAATAAAAATAACAAATTGGGATTTTGTGTTGGACAACATATAGGGATATTTTGAGAGTTTGATTGGTGGTAAAAAAAGCTATGTAAGGACTGAATTGTTGGCGGGTATATAATGTAAAAAACCCAAAATTCCTTATAAGTTTTATAACTAAGCCTAAATGGAAATGTAGTTTGGGAGAGTAGTGGATGTTTGTGAAATAATCTCGATTTGTGTAATGTTGTTTGTTTGGATTTTGAGAGAGTAGTTTGACAAATAAAGTGTGTGTAGATTATTTAATTTAGAAAAGTTAGATTGTAGGTGTAAGATGTTTAAGACTTAATATCAAATCATATTTGTTATGTGAGATAAATTGTGTAAGAGAGATATGTATTTTACGTCAAATCAGAGTAGAATTTGTATATATTTTGTTAAGAGATAAGAAAATTGTTGTTCGTTTGGCTTTTGAGAGAGTAGTTTAAGAAATTTGAGATATGAAAAATTTATTTAAAAAATAAAAAACCATGTTTGTTCGACATTTCTCATACACGAAAAATATTTGGAAAACGCCAAACAAAGATGCCCAATAATTTTCGCACTAACATTACTTTTTTTCCAAGAGATTAACAAAATTTTAAGCCATAGACTACCATAGATGATATGGCCACATGATTAAAAATGTGAAAAGAAGCTAAAGAAATAATGAGTTACATGCATATCAATTGTCAGCATATCTTCAAGTAATAATTCATATGATATCAAACATTAACATTCTTACCAAAATCACTAGTCCCAAATCTTCTATATTAATTCCAAATAATCCTTACACTATATAACAACACCATTACCATGATAAGAAACCATTCTCATCATACCATATTCCTCACACTCCATGACAAGGAAGAAGGTGAACCTCGCCTTCATCGCAAACGACTCCGCCCGCAAGGCGACGTTCAAGAAAAGAAAGAAAGGGCTAATTAAAAAGATTACCGAGCTAAGCACACTATGTGGAGTCGATGCCTGCGCTGTGGTGTACAGCCCGTACCAGCCTCACCCGGACGTGTGGCCCCCCGACCCTCGGGCAGCCCAACACGTAGTAACGCAGTTTAAAAGAATGCCAGAAATGGAACAGAGCAAGAAGATGGTGAATCAAGAATCATTCATCCGCCAACGCATAACGAAGGCGGCGGAGCAATTGAAGAAGTTGCAAAGGGAGAATAGGGAGAAGGAGATGACGGAATTGATGTATAAGTGTTTGATGGGGAGAGGGGGGATGCAGGGGTTGGGGGTGGGGGAGTTGAATGATATAGGCTGGTTGATTGATGAGAGGTTGAAGGAGATTTCTAAGAGGATTGATGAGGTGTTGAAGAAGGGTGGTGGTGCCGTGGCGGAGAAGAAGGCGGAGGTGGTGGATTTAGGTGGCGGAGTGGAGAGGCAACAAGACTGGCCTTTTGCGGAGTGGATGGGGAGTACGAGTGCAGGGGAGGAGATCATGTTGCAGTTTAACGAAGGGAATAATCAAAATCATAATCATAATAATGCTGCAGTTATGTGGTCAAATGCTTTTTTCCATTGAAATTTCTTTGGTTCATTATTCTGAATTCTGATTATTCTCTCTTAAATCTGAGAATTATGCCTGTATCCAATCATTTTAATTAAAAGGTGTGTTACATCAAATGTATTTATGTTATAATTTGGTGTCACGTTTTGGTTTCACCATCCATCCTAAACATAAATTTGAAATTAATTCTATAATACTTTAGTCTCAAATTCTTACCTTATGTCATACATAAAATGAGAGGATTTTAAAATTTGAGATTAAAGTATTATAGAAGATTTATCTGTTAAGTCTTTTGGGTCTTTTTAAAATAAGATTTTATGAAACATAAGTGTACGTGAGATGTCCTATCTCAACTACTAAAAAAAGTCAACAATAAATTTGAACCATAATTTTTGGTCAAAATGTCCAATGAGGATGTGACATCGGACATTTTTAAAAAATATATATATTTTAAATTATATATTAACCCTTTAATTAGTATGTTTCTTATCTCTAATTAATTTAATCTCTTTTCAAAAAAATTCACTCAAATAATCAAAATTTTATATGAAAAAAATCTTTCAAGTAATTTTTTTTTACGAATTGATAATTAAGACCATCAGTATAAGATCGTCTGAAATATTTTTAGGGAAAAATGCACTTTACACCCCCTCTCTCAAAATTACATATTTTGAATTTTATCACCCAAAAATATAAAATAAGCACGTATAATATTAATTGCATTTTTTCTCTCAAATGATTATAAGTCAATTCCAATCAACAAAAAACACAGATCTACGTCTCACTTGTGTATATTAAGGGTAAATTAGTTCCAACATCGATTTTTCGGCCAAATATTTCATCGACGTGCATTTTTCCCTCTCTCTCTTTACAAATAATTTTTTTTCTACTTAACTTTAGATTTAGATTTTTGGTTCACAAGACATGAGTTAAGTATTTGGAAAAGTAAGAAGTGGTGTGACTAATTTACCCTTTGAAAATTCATGTGAGGGGCACGTGTACATTTTCGTCAAACAAATTGCATAAAATCATTTGAGGGGATAAATTGCAACTAATTTTATTTTTTAGGGGATAAAGTGTTTATTTTGTACATATGGGTGGTAAAGTGCTAAAACATATAACTGCGGAGGGGTAAGATTTTTGTCAACTTTTTTATATGGGATTAACAAATCTTATGTAGGTTTTTGTCATTTTTTCCAAAACAAAAATGGGAAGGTGGGGGTGTATTCCCAATTTTTAACGTTATCAAAGGTTATTGGTAATCTTTTAGGTAATAGGGATGTTTTTGCATTGTTTGGTGGGGTAAACTTGTCCTTTCGAATTGATAGGGATTTTCTTTGTTAATAAAAGAAAGTACAAGGTTTTGTAACACAAGTTTTTTTTATAGTTAAACAAAACACAAAGGGTGTTTTTGAATTCACTCAATAAAAAAGGGAAATTTGTGTTTAAGAAAATAAATTATTTAAAATTAAATTATAAATAACATGTGTCACCAAAATAAATGCTATCTCATCTATTCTCCATCCTTCAAAATCTAAATCTATTTTAGACAGACCCATATTTTTTATCATAATTTTTTTGTTCTTGTAATTATTGTTTTGACGTATCATGTTAATTTTTGGCCCAGTCAAATAACTAGTCCCAAATTGACAAATATATGCTTTTCATCATGTCGCCCCAAATAACAGAAACACACAACTGTTCTAACTGCAGTTTGATTTAAACTACTGCCTTTTACTAAATAAATTAACTAACAACTTTAGTTTGTTAACTTTCTTTATTAAACTTGTTTGATTTTATGAAGAAAAATACGTCGGTTATAATATATTATAACGATTAAATAATTTTTACTTAAATTGGGCCACTGAATGCAGAAGCCGAATATTCCTATAATCCAGCCCATTTTATAATTTATAACCATATGATTTATTATCCACTTCAATGTGGTCAATATTACAGATTTACATCCCCTGGTCCGGTAAGGATTTTTCCTTTTATTTATTTTTATGTGCTTTTTGGGGAAAGCCCCGATCTGAGGAATTAATTTGCCATGTTTAACTATGATTAAACTGATTTGATCACTTGCACTAATAAATTTTAATTAGTTAGACTGGAAAGTATACCTCTCCAACCCTACATTTTACAGCTATCTCATTTTTGGATATGTCAAAATAAGTACTCATATGCTAAAATGGATATTTTCTTCTTCTAAGTATTACTCATTTGATTTTAAAAAGATAAAAATAAAAAACTATGCGACTAGATATAAAATATTACTAATATTTTTTCTAGATTTTTCTTTCCCTTTAACCATAACTAATCTTGGCTCCGCTAGCGAGTTTATGAACTTTAATTGAGTCGGATTGAATCCCATTGGCGGTCGTTAAATTCTTATTCGTCTCAAATTTCTTACTCTTATTATCTCTTTGGGATGTCCCAAAACAATAATCACTTTCTTAAAATGGGTTTTACTTTTTTCAACTTCTTTTTCATAAAGTAATAATTTGACACCATGATTTTTTTTTCGCTTTATTTGAGTGTAAAAAGGTAAAAATGTCTAAACTTTCACCTAAAACCCGTGCAAAACCAAAAAGTAACAAAATATTAGGGAGTGAGGGAGTATTTAAATCAATGAGTAGATTATAAGAATCTTATAGGAGTGTTTTTGTTGACTAGATTCTTATTGTTCGTGGGTTTTCTTTAGGGCCTTAGAATTTGGGTTCAAATGCAAATCAGTTGTTGCATATGATATATTCATGATTCCACTAAGAATTTAAGAAGAGAAAGCATTGGTTTTAGCTATATAGTCAGATCCGTAGTACTGCAGTCTGCAGACACTCACTACTGTACAGATATTATGAAATTAAGAATCAGTAACAGTAGATTTGTTTGACCATTCTATTAGTTCATACACTTCTCTAATTAGTTATATGCATAGAATAAATTAACTAAGTTAGTAGTAAATGTTAATTAGAATCTCCAAAGATATGAAAATTAAGTGTTTGTGATTCACAAAGCTAGGTTAGTAAATAATAATAGCATAAAAATATGTGATAATTCAATATCACATTAATTTAGCTAGGTACCTTAATTAATATTCAAGGATCAAGCGTTAGTGGCTTACGACCCTCAGATGTGAAACTCAACTTTGAATCATACTGAATACATCTAACTAAGAGGATTGGACCTAATATTCAATATATATAATTTTCGTTTCGAACTGTAAATACACTAATTAGTAGATAATTAAAGAAAAAGGTAGCTTAATAAGAAAAAGGATTTAAAAAAGTATTAAAAGATATTTAGCAATAGTGATTATATATTCATAGCTAACTCAGCACTATACTAATTAAAGTACATCCAATTATATATGATGTTTAGCAAGTTCATGCATGTAGCTAGCTAGTAAACGATGTCCTATATAAGTAGTATTAATTAGTAGTTTCCTGTGAAAGAGAATATGATTATAAAGGGGAGAACCCCTCTTATTAACAACAAACAAGAGTAGTATTAAATTAGAGAAATACTATGATATGACTTATAGTCGGGAGATTTTATCTTCACCATCAGATTAGGCCTCGTCGACTTAAATCGGGATATTTGATGGACTATATACTTAATTTCTGATGTTATGAAATTTTATTTCTTACCGTAGGCTCATAAGTTAATTAACAACTAATATTGGCTAAAATTTTAAAAGCAGTAATATATATAAGTGATTTAACTATTGATATTAATTGGACTACCAAATACTAGTACTAGTTAATTTACTTGTACTTCGTTTAATTACTAATAGAAGTTATTAGCCTAGCCCCCTAATTGTATTTTAGCTTATTAATAATAAAAGAAAATTAAACATTAAACAGTAGATAGTGGAAGGAATTGAAATGGAGTTTGGTGGGCTTAAAGGCCTTGTTTTCAAGAAAGCAACAGAATATATAGAACCATCAGAAAAGTTAAGTGATGAATGGTCATCCTTCAATTTAGAGTGCAGCTGTACAAAAAAGCAAAATGTGCAACTATCTTTTAGCCTGGAGAAGCTATAGACCTTTTCTAAAATCCCTGTGCTAAACTTTTTTTAGGGAAAATTTTACTTTGCCTTCTCGTCTTTGAACATTTTTTCAATTTTCACTAACTCCCTCAAGTATTAGATATATCTCAGACAACCTCCTAAGATGCAAAAAACTAGAATCTAACATAATATTTCGTCCAGCTTTAGTGATGTGGTTTTGAATGTTTTCTCATTCTGCCACCCAACATTTGAATATTTTCCCATTCTGCCACCCAAACATTGAATAAATTCTGCCGGTCAACGTCTAAAGGTAGTGATCTGAAAAAAATTTAATAACTGAAGGGAATTAAGTGAAAACTCTCAAAGGTTAGGGAGCAAAATGGAAAATGGTTGAAAGATTAGGGAGTAAAGTGGGATTTTCCCTAAATGTTAATTGCGGTAAATAAATAATTCAAGATAAACTGGGCTATAAGAAAAATAAGAATCCCCAAATTTTAACTAATATTAGCATTAAATGATGTTAAATTCCTTACCTTTTGTTATGCTTATGCATTATGAGAAGCAATGTATTCATCGGGGCCGGGTTTAATTTGTTTCTGTGGGTGATATAAAGTTGGTAACCAAAATTAGTAGCATATTATTTGCAATCTGAAGTCAAATGATTAGGACTTGAAAGGGAATATAGAAAAATGAGAAATAGTGATCAAAGAGATAACTTACCAATCAAATTTGTTATGTAAGATAGATACAGTAATTAAATTAAGAGATGAGTTCTTTCAATCAAACTCAAAATTAAAATAGAGTTTGTTAATTTTTTAAAATAATATCAATTTTTAAAATTAAGCTGAAATAAATCTGTAAGATAAGTTAATTGTTTGTTAAGGTTGAGGCATACTAGTGTGAGTTTTTTTTTAGTTCAATACTGTTAGGTACATTGATGGTTATTTTCTTGGTAATTTGGTTCTTTTCAAATAAATTTTTGATTTCTCATTAATTTAATTTAACGATATAGCAGTTTTTTTAACTCTAAAAAAATCATAAAATAATGGAGTATTTTAAATACTTTCTGAAAAAACAAAATAAAAAGGGACTAAATCCCCACCAACCCACCGAATTCTGAGGATTCCATGAAATATAATAATACTCTATAAAGTAAGTGCAAAATCCTTTCTTCCGAAGTATCCTTGAATATATCCATCGTATATGTACGTTACTGGAAGAGGTACAACAGTAAGCAACATGCCGTACAATCATTAATAATTGCTGCTGCTGCTGCTGCTGCCTGCCATATCAAATTAATTCGATCGAGTCTAATATTAATATGAATATATATAATTAAGCTGGACATCCCAAAATATATACTTGATTAATTATGGAACTACTTCTCCAGTTCAATCTCCTAATTAAATTAATACGCGCGAAGACCAAGATCTCAAAAAGACTAATTAAACCATGCATCACGAAATATAATTATCTTAATATATATATATATATATATATATATATATATATATATATATATATATATATGTTTGATTTTTGGATTAATTATTTCAGTAATTAAGAACGTATAATAAAGATATTAATTCTGATGATAGAACATTAATTAAGCTACTTCATTTTTTGTTTGTATTCATTTTCATCATCGATCATCATTTTCCTCAAGAACAAAAAATGCGGTAAATTAAGCTAGATAGGTTACCAATTTTAAAGCCAAAGAGTGGGATAAATAGATCGAGTAATTAATTGAGAAGAATGGAGGTAGCATATATTATAAATTAATTAACAATTCATTAATTTTACAACTATTTGCAATTCAGAAATTAAGTAGAGACGACGTAACTAACTAATTAATGATCAAATATCTAACAAATTGAAAGTGTAACAAAGGCTGCATGATGGACGAATGTATATATAGGAGCAGGAGCAGGAGCTAGCTATATAGCTTAATAAATAAATATTGTTGCAGAGGGATCGGGATCGGAATCGGATCGGAGATGGATGGAGAAATAATTAATTAGCTACTAGCTAGTAAGCAAGTCCGGGATTTTTCCATTTATCAGTGGTTGAAGAGATATAAGCAGAAGCTTTTCTGTCGATTCCGGGCTCACCCACCCATCTGCCTCTGTCTTCATCACTTGGATACACTTTGTATGCCTTCATGTAATCGTCTCCATCCCCTCTTCGAGACGACCTTGATGATGATGATGAGCTCTTATTATTGCCATTGAAACAACTCAACAGAAAGCAAGACATGATGATTTGTTTTAATTTCCTGATCTTCTGTTTGTGTTTGTGTTTGTGTTTGTGTTTGTGTTTGTGTTGTTTTCTTGTTTGTGAATAGTTGTGTGGAATTTATAGGGTGATCCAAGCTAAGGTTGGGGAATAATCTAGCCTACTATATACATATATATATATATATTTATATATAATAGTTACTATTCATGGCTGTGAAGTGATTAATTATATCTTATGAAATGAAAATTTACATGCATAATAATTATTATTATTTGTATGTGAGTGCTAGTAAAATCTTAAGCAGAGAATATGTATTTTGGACCGCTGTTTCTAAAGTTGACTACACAGTAATCTTTTTTGGGTGTTTTATGTGAAATATTGAAATTATATAATATTAGAGATACATGCAAAGTGACAATGAAAAATTTATCACTAATAAACTAAAAAATTAGGAAGATTAATTGATTGAATAATGGAAAGTTAATTACTTCCTCCGTCCTATAATTTTTTATCCACTGATATTTTCATGACTAGTCAACTTGATTAAATTTTAAAAAATTATTATAAATAATCTAATTTATTTATTTCAATAATAAATTGATAATATTACATAACACCATATAAAATATAAACATACTATTTAATAAGTAACTTAAAAGATTAAATTTTTTTGATTTTACACCATAGCTAATGAAATAAAAAAAATTGGGATAGAGCCATAGAGGAAGTACATGTTGTGATGTTAAAGGATATGTTAAATGGAATGATCGATCAACAAAGAAAAATAAAATATATTGCTAATTTAGTAAATTACGTGAAGCATTTTCCTAAATCCTGGTCAATGACTTTCAGTCTTATGTAGAAAGGCAAATGGAAAATGTGAAAGATTCATTGACCGCATGAATATGGAATAGTGCATGTCAATATAACTGCTAATTAATTTATATTACTTTGACCATTTTCACTTTTTTTTTATACCATTAATTAAATTTTTTTTGAGGAAACATTAATTAATTAATAACCATCATATCATGCATTATTAGAGGATTTCTAGATAGGAATGTCCTAAAGTTTTGCTATGTTTGAAGGCCGGTAGTTAATTAAGCATCCAATTAAATTCCAGAGAGCTCAATCTTCAAGCAAATTAAAGTTCATCTAGACATGTTATATATATGACTTTCGTGAAAGATATTGATCCAATCTATTATTGAGTGCACTCAAACACTAATAAAGTTAAGTTCTATTTTTGCTATTTTTGTGGATATATATGCTTTACCTCTAGATGCATATATAATATGTTTAAATATGTGTTATACGCATATAATTAAATGTTCAACACACTATTGTGCTTGTAATATTTTCTTAAAAACTATAATTAATAATGTTATAAAGTATTTAGTTATATGATTTCTACAAAACTAGTGCAATAAATTAATAATCGCAAAAGTCAATAACAAATTAAGAAAAGAGAGTTCTAATCACAATCCTAGCTATACGAAAATAAATATCAATTAGTCGAAAACGCTAGGTTATATTAAATTATCACTATTCATATATTTAGAGACAATAATTTTAAATATTTAGATTTTTTGTGATTGTAACAAATTTTCACAAACTCGATAATGACAAGAATTGTTCAAAAGTTTTAGTTGTTGATAATTAGTGATGCATGTATAGTAACATCAAATAAAATTGTCACTAAACGGTTTTAAATTACTTCATTTACTTAACTTCAATTTGATTAATTTAATAAGAGTGGTATAATTAACTAATTACTCTGACAATAATTGAAAACCAAAAAGAGTTAGCAAATCAAAAGAAATATTCGAGGGGTCCTTTTTGAATGATTGAGTTCATGCATTGGCTTCTTATTTTATTGAAAGAAAATCAATACAAGGAAGAAAAGCTTAAAGGCTCAAATTTGTTTTGAGCTTCCAACATTGCTTGCAAGCTGTCTAGCTTTCGGGATTATTCTTACAAAAAATGTCCTAATTATTAAACTCAAAATAAGAGCCAGATATTTTTATGTCCATCCAACTTGTACTTGGAACTACGGAACTCATCATATATTTATATATATTCTCCCAATTTGCTTTACGAATGTTACTATGTTTATATATATTAGACGGTGTGTTCTTGCTGTCTTCACATTTATTTAACTATATGCAAATTATTCTTTTGTTTTGTAAAAGTATATTGTAATGTATAATTAATGAGCATTATTTTAGGTTAGGTTGTTCACGCGTAAATGGTTGAAAGGGGATCTCCATCGATTCTTTTGCCAAATTCTTGACTATTGCGGATCAAGAATCATGAAAAGATATATTAAAGGTAATTTTGGTAACTATAGCTAATGAACATTATTGGTTGTATTTAATTATACTAGTAATATGTTAATTTTAATAAATGCTCAATTGTTAAGTCATGTTCCTTCGATTTACTCCCTTCGTTTTTTTTATTTGTCCTTTTGGAGGATTGCACACGAATTAAGAAATATTATAAATAGTCATTTTTTTGAAGCAAAATCTCAAAATACCATTTTAGTGAAATAATCTTAGCATTAATTATAAGTATTAGTAAGAAGGATAAAATTGGTAAAAAAACATTAATTTTAAATTTAAATTCTAAAATAATAAATAAAAGTAAACAATTTGTTTTTTCAAAGCGACAAATAAAAAAAAGGAGAGAATATATATTAGACAATAAATTGCTAGCTGATCAATAATTCCGATCCGTAATTAACTGGGATTAAGGAGATGCATTTGCTCTTATGGTGCTTATTAATTTCAAAGAAGTGGAAACAAGCTAGTTAGAAAGACAAGTTACTTTCCATACTCCTATTTTCTTCGGTTGTATATGGTAATTAAATAGCCTTATTTTTTTTTTTTCCCTAAGGGTTTAATCATTTTCGAGATGTGTCAGACACATAAAGTGAGAATCTCCCCCAACAGAAATTTAAACCTGAATTCATGGCTTTGTAGTGATTAATATCTTCCACTAAACCAATTACCTATTAATATTAAATAGCCTGTTACCGTCAAAACTATTATTGATATTAATGTAACGTACGATGGTTTCTTAAAAAAATTATAGGAGTTAACTCCAACCTTTCTCACCCAACTCTAGCTGGAGTTAATTGCAAATATTGCCCTCTTGTTACTTAGTTTTCTGAAGACCCCTTTCGTTATTTTTATTAACCAAAAAACACCCTATGTGAAAAAATAAACGGTGATTGCACGCACCGGTCCCTATTTAATATATCACACGCGCAGGCAGCGGAAGTATGATTCATGTGTTTTACTATCAATTACAATTTTGTTCTTGCAAAATTATGTAAACGGATTCTATGATTTTCTCTCTTTTTCTAAAATTTGCACTTCTCTTTCCCCAATTTCATCAATTTTTTTTTAAAATTTTGACAGGGTAGAAAGATGCAGTTCCATTTTAAGTGAAATGGGAATCCAAAGAATGAGATATGAAGAAGCAACTTGTATTTGTATGAGGGTATAAATGTTAATGAAATATTTGTCGACATTCGAATGAACTAGGGTGCAATGCATGATCAATTCTCTTACAAATTACAAAGTATCTGCTGATAAAAATAACATTAAACCTTCTTTTGACAATTATAATAATATAAGTGTGATATTTGCAATTGGCTCATGTTAGGTTGGTTGAGTAAAATTTGTGAGAGGAAGATTTGGTCAAGTAAATAAATAAACACATATACTACAATTTTTTTTCCTGGTTTTTCAAAAATTTAATCCCTTTTGAGGTGTGGACATACTAAGTGAAAATCTCTCTCAATAGGGATTCAAAAACCGACCCACTTTTTAATAGGCCAATTATTCTTTTTTCAACTCAACACCAACCTCGAACTTCCCAAAACTAGACCCTTATATATATATCCGTGGATTGTAACCCCAAGTCACCAATAAGACTAATTTGGAAACTTTTATCTAGTCCGGATTTGGCCGAACTAAAATTAATTACATGGCAAATGCAATACACTTACTTTGATATTGAATGAAATATTAGGAGAGTGATCAATCATAAAGTAAGTGCAATACACTTGTTTTATTATTGGTGGGTTCGACCAAGCTAAGTATGGATAAAAAGAATTCCGAAAATCATTCAACATATACACATATATAATGATTCTGGTCACATTGTTGAACTTTTCTTTGCATTTGAATAAAATTCAATAAGAAAAATCATTCACACATGTGTATAGTAATTTTAATTCACTCCTATTTTTCTGAATTTCACCATTCAATCCCAGAAAAATATCCTCTAGTATAATACATATGTTAATAAATTAATTAAAAATATTCTTACATCTTGAAATCAAGTGAAATAACGCAGAAATAGAGAACATGGGCTCAAATAAAACTAATAACCCAACTCTAAAGTTAAAACCTAGATGATTTAATAGTGCAGATGAAGCCCATATATAATCTGCTAGTGCTAAGGCCAAACTTTTAACCCACGTAGCTACTGCCACGTGGCATATATTTAATAGTCTGTGACTACAAATTAATGACGAGCATGTAACCTTATTAATATATCCTACTCCTTTTTCGTTGTGCGTTGATCTAATTGAAGTTCTAATTATCTAAACCCTAATTCTTATTTTCTCTGCAAACGAAGATTTTTAAACAAGGTAATATTTTTCGATCTATGAATTTAAACGTATGTATATATTCACATTAGTGTTTCTACTATGCTTTATTAATTTCTTTCTTCCTGTTTATTTATAGGGTTTAAAAATTAAAGACATGGAGAATAAATGGTACAGTGGTAAACAAGATATGCACAATAAAAGGCAACAGAAAAGTGATGAGGTATGTGATTAGCAAAGCATAAGCTCAGAATATGATATCGGTTGGTCGATCAAAAATTTAAATTTTCTCTAAGTTCCTGTCACATCTTCAACAGAGGGTTATGACAAATTATATTTAAAAAGAGAAATATATAGCTTTTTGTTGGCAGTGAAAATGTTTTTTGTTGTAAATTATTCAAATTTTGGTGATTTTGGTGATTTTGGTGAGGCATAATGAATGTCTGCTGCGATTTTATGATATTTTTATACTCATATGTCATAATTTGTTTATAGAGCTATCTCTCAGTTTTATCTTTCTGCCGTTGAGAATACAAATGATTAATATCTGATGTTGGGAAGCTCTCATATATTCTTTAGTAAGTACTTGTTCAAGTGGCAGAGTTACTGCGACACTGTGACACTGCGACACTGGTATCTTGACATTTTTGCACTGTTTTGTGACTTAGGCATATGATGCTTCTGTTCTTGAGGATCTTGCAGAGGATTTCCGCCTACCAATTGGTCATAGGGTGACGGAGAATGTAGATTTAGATAATGTGGAGCAAACATCTTTGGATACACAGCTCTCGTCATCTAATGTTGGTTTCAGGCTTCTTCAAAAGATGGGATGGAAAGGGAAGGGGCTAGGAAAGGATGAACAAGGTCTAGCTCAGTTTATGTCATGTATTTGTAATTGGATTTGATGGAAAAATGTTCCAATTTTTTTGTTGAGTTAGTAAGATTCCATATGCTCCCTTTGTTCCCCATATTGAGTTATGCTACTTAACCTTGTCGAGATATTCATGCATAACCTGACTTAGTTATGTTTCTTTTGGGAATATACTATATGTTGATGATCAGGTTAGCAAAACATTTATCCCATAAGCTTCATGTAGAATTCGATTCTGCAATGTGGTTTATACATAGCTTCTTCTTAGTTATGGCGAACAAGGAAAAAATGTGAAAGGGGAATGATATACCTGCATCAAGATGTGTATTTAGAATGTGACTAAGGACTTCAAAATTTATATGAAAAAGGCATTGTTGCAATTATATTTGACCTTGTCACATCTTCAGGGATTATTGAGCCAATTAAAGCTGGAATTAGAGATTCAAAATTAGGCCTGGGAAAACAAGAAGAAGATGATTATTTTACAGCAGAAGAAAACATCCAGCGTAAAAAGCTGGATATTGAGGTTGAAGACACTGAGGAGCTTGCAAAGAAGAGAGAGGTATGTCCTTCTACTTATCTTAGTTTTTAAAAGGGGAATATTTTCAACAATAGGCAAAATGGGGTTGATGCTTTACTTTTTCTGAAACACACATCTAATAGCAGAAGGCAGCACATAGCATATATGTGCGTCTTTTGATCGGAATGGTATATCATACATAAAGGGAACATCAACTTTGGAAGGTCTTGAGAATTTCGTGCAGTTTTTATTACCTGGTGGCTTCTACTGCCTGCTTCCTGCACATTATTAAAATCCAGGTTATAGCAGAACGTGAGCAAAAAATTCAAGGTGAGGTGAAAGAAATACGGAAGGTGTTCTATTGTGAGCTCTGCAACAAGCAATATAAATTGGCAATTGAGTTTGAAGGTCACCTGAGCTCCTATGATCATAACCACAGAAAGGTTGTTTTCCTTTTTGCTTCATAACTTGTCGATCTTTGGTTCTATCATCTATAATATTAATATTTATTTTGTTTGCAAATTTTCAGAGATTCAAACAAATGAAAGACATGCATGGAAGTAGCAGTCGTGATGATAGACAGAAAAGAGAGCAGCAACGTCAAGAAAGGGAGATGGCAAAGTTTATGCAGATGTACATACTGTCATTGACCAGAACTTTGACCTCTTATAATATGCTCAACAATAGGCCTTAATATTTTGAGATTTCTATTTGCTCTTTTGACAGGGCGGATCTCCATAAGCAGGAGCAAAAGCTGCAGAATCAGGAGGAGACTGGAGCCCTTTCTCCCCCTGTTGCTGCAACAAGTGCTACAGCAGTTGCCGACCAAGACCAGCGGAAAGTTTTAAAGTTTGGATTTTCATCAAAAGGCAGCACAGTTAAGGTATTCTCCGGTTGCCTCTGTTAATTTTGACCTTATTATTCTATAAAGGTTGATTTTTATTTTGTTTGCTTCTTGTCTTGGTTTACTAAATATGAAATCTAGGAAAGTCTCAACTAGCTGTTATCCTTATTAAATGAACAAACAGTAATCCGGATGCGGTGCTATGAACATGCTTAAGAGAGAAGTTTAATTGCCAATGTGCATAGTTTGTCAATGTAGAAAGTTAGAACTTTGCAAACATGCCTTCAAATGCAGCCAAGAAGGCAAAATTCAATTTAGAACTATGCATCCAACCATTTCTTGGGGCTAATATGACATTTGGCTCTCCCACTTCAAAATCTAGCTTTTGAGACACTCTGAATGATGCAAGGTTCTTGTTGATATGGGCCATTTGGCATCAGTCTTTATTTTTACTGTATAAGAAAGTTGTGAAATACAAATATTTAAATCGAAGTCCTTTTAGCTTTAATTGTTTTCTCAGTTAGAAATGGTCAAATCTGCTACACATACAATTGGTCCACAAGTATTGTTATCTCCTGCTTTTTTCTATATTATGTTAATTTTGACCTTACTATTGGTAAATCTTGCTGGTTTGATGAAGCAGAGCTCTGCTGGTAAAGCTGCAAAGAAGCCAAAAGTTGCCGTCGCCTCGGTTTTTGGCAATGACAGTGACGAAGAATAGGATATTTGTGTCGCTTCTGCACTAAGCAGAGAATGTTGGATTGTATTGTTCATGTACTATTAAAGGTGTATTCGTAAGTTCCGTACAAGTTGGTTGTTTTATGTTTAAAAAAAAAATCAGATTGTAACAATAATTTTGTATCTTATGTTATTTGCGGGTATAATATAATGATTGAACTTCATGCACAATATGTTATCATTACAGTATATCCCGATTAGAAAGGCCAAATTTTAAAACATGTGTGCCACTAAGTGATTGATTTAGTGAAAAATATTACTCACTAGCGCAATATGATGAAATCAAGTTCGGATCTCTTACAATTAGAAACCAAATTAGAGAAAAATAAATGATAGAATTGCGATTGTAAAATGATTATAATTTAGTACGTGGGTCAATTACAATATAAATATAATATTAGAAGATAAATTCATATTGGTTCAAATTATTTTACATTAAACACAACAGAAGTGAGTCAACTAGGCTACCTTAGAATTATTTATTTAAATCATTTTATCATGGAAAGAGCGGACGAAGGTTGTGAAACATGCAAATTATTTCAAAACATTGCATTACTATTTTCTAGCTGTTCAACCAGCACATGTACATGAAAATAAACTTGCGCAGAATTATGATGAGATGCATCCAATAAGCAGGAAGGTGCAAACAACATCAGTAATATCCAGCAGACCAAAATTACAGAGACGATAGAGTTATTAAACATTCATCTATGTACAAATGACACAGCCTCCCACACTTGTTCAAAGTAACAGATGAGAGCATGCGGTGTGAAGGGGAAGATGATCAAGCAGCTTCAGCAAAGCCGAGCTGCAGATTTCCAAAATCGAACACAGTATGATAGGCTCCCATGAATACGTCTCCAAGAATCCTGCAAATTATGAAATTAAGCTTAGAAAAATGTTGTACCTAGATGACCTCGTAACCACAGAACAATAGTTTTCTTTGTTTCGTGTGCTTCAAAATTATAAGAAAAGAAATATGAAGCATATGATACCATAGGGGTCCTCGAGGAGGTGGTATATCCATAGCCATGAATCCACTAATGCAGATAGAAGCAACACCGTCTCCAGTTTTAAGAATATACTGTCCACAAAAACAAGAATTTGATTAGCAAAGGTGAAATGAAACTATTGGAAAACAGGAAAATCTTTAATAAGATAGAAATCATCAATCTAAATTGATACACGTTGGCCACAATACGTAGCGGATTATCATCAATACCACAAGTCCTTCGACAGTATATTGCTTCTGATTAGTTGAATCGCTAATGGTTTAATAAAGGACTTGAATATTGTTAAGAGGTAACTGTATGATATGTAATTAATATAATACTATTGTACTACTCAAAATATGGAACTTTTCACATATTCAAACCTGTTCTGGAGTGAGAACGTATGGTTTTCCTCCAATAGTAAATGTGAGATTCGGCATGTTTGAAAGGGCATTGCAGTCAATTAAAGACTCTCCTGCTGGACTTGGAATACTCTCACAAAGCTATCAAACAAAACCCCAAAAAGAAAAAGAAAAAGAAAAATTATGTCAACATGCACCAAAATTATCTACTTTTAAGCAGAAAATTTGTAGCTGTAAGTCCTCACCTGGTTCACATATTCAAGCACTTTCTCCTTGACTTGATCATTTTTCAGTTGGTTTCTCATCCAAACAACAGCCATCTCACAAGCAGTACACATCGGATTATCACCAACTGATTTCTTCTCGTTTTCAACCACCATTTCAATGCCAGAGCTGCTGCAATGAATCATGTTAATTAAAGTCTTGTCTTAAGAGATAAAGTTTAAAGACAGTACATGAAGGGATAGATTCAGACCTCATTCCTTTGGAAAAGCATAGACCTATTTGTGAACAAACTTTGCTTGGTTGTAAACCTGATACTAGAAGATCCCATATCATATCTCCGTATTCAGACACGATTTCTTTACATTCCGTGCTCACAACTCCCTCTGCCCCAATGGCATGATTGATTTGAGTTACAATAGTCTGAAAGTTAAGAATTATTCACCAAATTAGAGTTATCATTTTGCAAATAAATCAAATAAAACCGCACAAGTACGTACAGTTGGACCAGTAAGCAAGGACGTTCCAGAATCCATGATAGCAGCGCAACCATCCTCACAAAAACCTGGTTGTAATAAGTTAGACAACCTTCATTGAGTTTGATAAGACTAAAATACCCTTTTGATCTAGAATAAGAATAATGAAGAACTTACCGGTAGATTGGTTCCCGACGAGAAAATCGCCCATTTCAAACTAATGAAAGGAACATACACACAAGCAGGTGAGGAAAGAACATTTGAAAATGGACTTTGCTTCATTGAGATAAATGAATGCAATTTAAGTTCTCCTATTTGATAATCATATGTAAAATACCTGCCAGTAGCCTTTTTCGGTTACAGGTACATAACTATGATTCCCCTTGTAATGATCTGGATCAACTCCACCAAAAACTAACTCACCTCCAACTTCTGCTTCAGAGTCGCGGTTAAGCCAAAAAGAAAATACCTTCTCATCGACAAGATCTTGATCTACCATATTGTACCTGTCAGTTGATTCTCCAATAAGGCTTCGTTTGTTTGACACACTTAAAGGTTACAGAAATAACTTTAAGAAGATACAGAAAGAATACCAGACTGGTACTGCATCACCAACAGAAATCTCTTGAAAACCAAGTCCGAGTATTCCATCGAATTTCCCTAAAATAAAGCTAATGCTCCCCTCTCTAGTAACCTCAATGAAATCCTGAAATGCATTGAGTACATTGTTATAGGTGTATAATTATGACAAATAGTATTAGTTTCATGTAAAAGATTCAAAGGTTTTAAAAGAACTAACTTGATCTTTGACTACAACATCCCCAACTTCAACATTATCTCGGCTAAAGTATCCAGAAATCGACCCAGACCCATAATGAATCGAAGCAGGCTTGCCTGAATTATCATTGGCAATCAAAAAGTTGTAATAAAACAAGAACTTGCACGTTGAGGTTTTTCACGAAAGCTGAAAAACTTAGAATCATACCATTCTTTTTATATGTACTGGACCTGCTGGCTTTGTATCTGGAATGCAAATAGCAAGCAATCTGCATGTAAATTTTGAATTAGTGCATCTTTCAAGAAGTTTAAAAGTGCCAAAACAAAGAAAACAAACTCACGGAGAAGTAACATCTCGAAGAAGGAACCCAAAGATTGGAACTTCCAGTATCAAATATGACAGTAAAATTCTGTGGAGGTGAGCCAATACTAATTTCTCCATAGTATTGAGCATCCATGTAGTTTTTCAAATAAACTACATCTCCATTAGAATCATCAGCCAGTTTCAGATGTCTATCAATTGCATCGATTCCGTATTTGCCCTCCAATCTAAGTCTTTTGGCAGCATTAATGTTGGGGAGGTCTAAAGGCCGTTTCTTGAGGCCAATTCTCTTTAGACCATCTGAAGAAGGAAGTAGGGAGCATGTGAATGCCCATAAACACAAGATTGCAAATAAATTGTAGCCTTTCATGTTTCCTGTTTGCACAGCGACAAAATAAAGATGAGCTGATTAAATAAAGAGAATCAAATTCAAGCAGGAAAAATATAATAATAAAAAACCCATAACAAAGAACAATATAGAGTCTTGCCCTTACTAATTTGTATGATCAATTATGCAAATAATAAATCAATGTAATAGGAGTATAATATACGAAGATCAGATATTTAGTCAACTTTTCTTGATAGAAACTGAGACTAAATTTTCATTTTTATTTATTTATTTATTTGTAATCAGAAAGATGGTTATTAGCAAGCAACATACAATGAACAGAAACTATAGCTACATAGACACAAAATATATCTTATCAAGAAAATGAATTCCACCATGCCCATTAAATAAATACTGAATATATTCAACAATAATCAAGAAATAAAGGAGGGAAAAGAAGCAAATTCTTACTACTCAAAACTCATCTACAACAGATTACAAACAATAAGTAACACTATGATGATCAAGAAAGTTAATTTAATGAAGAAGCCTGTACAAAAGAATTACTAGATATCAAAGCTCAGACCTTTTTCAGTGAATGGAGAGCTTGAGGAGCAAAACAAGTGACTCAAAGATTAGATTACAATAAAGATTAGATTTTTAGAGTCCACAAAAAGAAAAGGATACACGTACTATAGTGTTAGTAGATATTTTCTTCTAGGATACTGTTTTTTGTCTGACAAACTACTTGATGTGTCATTCTGCGAGAGGTGGGTTGATTTCTCACGAGCGATTTAGCGCGCGTGGAGAAAACAAAAGTAGAGGGGTTGGTTTGAAAACCCTGCTCCGAAATTGCCTAGAAATTTCCACTTATGAAATTGACATGTGGTTAATGTGGATCGGACCGAATATTCTTTTTTCTCTTTCTTAATTAGTGAATTTTTTATATGTAGAAACATTGATCCGACATTAGGTTTGGGCCCAACCCTAAAATAGTCATAACTTGGTCTTGTTGTTCCTTGATGTTTGAAGTTCAAGAAAAAATTATTCTGGGCCTGGCCCATTAAACAAGAAATAAGCCCATGAAGTAACAAACTCAGGCAATTGTGTGTGTAGTGCTATTGTGCAAATAAACCCTTGAATACCTTAAATAAAATTATTCAATAAGTTCTTATAGCCATTAGCAAATATTTATTTATCCCAAAAAAAAGTAAAAATAGTTGAGGAAATAAAGCTAAAATTAAATTTAGAAGGATAAAAGGGATGAAAGGATCTATTGTTTTGGGTTTTTGGAAGTAAAAAGATGTGACACTTTATAGGATTATAAATATACGATTTGACATAATGATCGTAACATAAGTATGTCAACATGTGTTTTTCTTTGTTCTAAATAATTAATTCAGGAGATGTACAGAAGGGGTCCAAACAAGAGCTAGACTAATTCTTTCACAATCATATACTCCCTCCGTCCTATTTATTTTGTTCTATTTGCGGTCAAACTTTTTAATTAAGTGACTTATCATATTAAATTATTCACATTTTTTGTGTAATAAACCTCTTAAATATCAATATATATAGTATCATATGATATTATCAACTTATTAGTGAAATATATTAATTAAATTATTTATTATACTTTTTATAAATTTAGTCAAGTTGACTGATCAACAGTACCAATGGAACGGAGAAAGTAGTATACTAGAAACAAAATGGAGCTAGACTAAATATTACAAAGGATTAATCATGAAGAACTTACCTCGAGCTCCAATGGTGAGATTAGCAGACAAATCACTCATCTGCAACAAGGAGAAGAAGAAGATTGAGCCGTTGAATATAATTAGGAAATTAGGGATTTCAAATCAAAAAAGGAATGCCGTATTTGTATATTCTGGTTTTAGTTTGTTTTGTTATTTTTTGTAATATTACTTTTCTGCCCTCGGTAGTTAGTTATAAATAGGTTAGTTTATAGTTTGTAATTAGTCTAATTCATTCTGTTCAATAATAATATTTTCAGTTTCTTTCTTCAAACTCTTTTCTCTGATCAATTTTTTCTCCGGCAGAATTACAATTAATCTCGGCTATCATTCATATCAAGATATTCATAACAAATCAATGAACAAGAGTTATATAATTAACATGGTATCAGTTGTGATAATCACTTCCGCATCTATTTGAGGAATTTCGATCAAGAATTCAATCTGTTCTTCCCAGTCTTGGTGATCCACTGTCTGTCCGCCATTGATTCCGGTCAGACCTTCATTCTCCATTCTCTCAATCTCAGGTTTTATTCTACGTTTTTTATATCCCTTTCCATTCTTGTTCTGTTCTGGTTTTTTTTTTTCTCTTCTTTTTCTTTAAGAATCCTATTCAAGAACTCTATTTTACCACTGCAAATATGCCTAATTCAGAGGATTCATCTACTTCCACTCCACATAACCCTCCCTTATCCAGAAACAGACCACCTATAGAAGATCCATCTAGCCCCTATTACCTACACCCCGCAGATGGACCTGGTCTCATTCTTGTCTCTGAAAAACTTGCTGCTGATAATTATCCTACATGGGAGAGATCTATGCTTCTGGCCCTTAAAGTCAAGAATAAGTTAGGTTTCATTGATGGAACCATCTTGAAACCCACAGCAGACCCTATTTTGGAAAACTATTGGGACAGGAACAACACCATTGTTGTTACCTGGATCCTCAATTCCCTCACCAAAGCCATCAGTTCTACAATCATATATCATACATCTGCTATTGACATTTGGAAAGAATTGCATCACAGATTCCATCAATCTAATGGACCTAGACTCTTTGAACTCAGAAGGGATATGATCAACCTTCATCAAGAAACCATGGATATCACTACCTACTTTTCCAAACTCAAGATCCTTCATGATGAACTCACTAATCTACGGCCTAAGTGTGACTGTGGCAAACTAGAAACCTACTTTGAAAATGAATATCTCCATATTTTCTTGAGTGGCCTCCAAGAATCTTTTACTCACATAAGAAGTCAGTTACTTATCATGGATCCTATGCCTGATGTCCATAGGGCCTACTCACTTCTCACTCAAGAGGAAAAACAACAATCTCTCAATAATTCATCAAGACCCACAGATTCTATCTCTTCCATGGCCTTTTCTGCAAAATCCACCCCACCACCTGGACAATACAGATCGACCCAACAACTCATCTTTTCAAACCAACAGCAATCCAAACTCTTCTAAGAATTTTTCTGAACAAGAGTTATATAATTAACACTAAAAGGTAAGTTCTTTAATGAAAGTACTTATGGAATGTCAATAAGGAATCAAGGATCAGAACTGAATAAAGCCTCGAGCAGAAAATTTTCATAAATGTTCATTAAAGGCCAGTTTAAATGGAAGTGCCATAAGTCCTTCAAATGATCTTAAGCAGTGGGAACTAGACAGTTATCCTAGGGAAGACGGAATTTTTTTTTATAGCAACCTCGATAGTTTTTTAATGTTTTGATAGAATGACATAAATTAACTTAAAATAATGTAACACTATAATTTTATCCAACATAAGATAGCAATTGTTTTATTCTATTGAGCAAATGATGAAAAAATCTACACCAAAGTGGACCATGGAATTTACTTATCATTATAATCAAATAAGTTATATATACATACAGTATTTGTCAAAAATTTCTGGGGGGCCCCCTCCCCCCACCCCTGAATAGCTCCGCCATTGATCTTAAGAAAAACTATTTTGTTGCCTTGTTACATACATAGTTCAAATCCTATTGTTTACTGTAAAAAAAAAACAAAAACACGTACAACTATTATAGTAAAATTGTACTCCGTAGAAAACAAACTTCACATAAAATATCGTATATGGCCTAATTTGCATAGACAATTCAAAATTGTACACGTGCAATATTGGATACTTGAATATTCAGATGCTCATCCGATACGTATTAGGTAAACCATTGTAATGCTTTCAAAAATAAGAAAATAAAAGAATACATGAATATCGAGTACACAGAAAAATGCATATCGTTCACACCTAGGATACTTAACAACATCTATTTCTACAAACCATTTTTCAAATTCTGTATATTACTTTTTTACTGAAGTGGACTTCATGAAACACATTAAAAATTTCAAAAGACCAAAAACTTGGCATATGATATTAATACTTAAGTTTTAGGTGAGCACTTAAATGAGAGAGTAACATCTTTTATTTGAAAATGGATAAAAAATAAACAAAATATACATTACATAATTATTATTTTACATTTTTGAAACACCGTTCTTATTTTTATTTTTTAAATATATACTCACATATCTTATCTTAATTTTATCGCATTCTATAAATTTTAAAAGTTCTTATTGTCAAATCCATATTGTATTAGCTCGTAGGTTCTTGCCAATTTATCTGTTATAGAAAAAAGAGAAAAAGGAAATACATTAGCACATGACTTGCACGTGAGCAAAATGTCAACCCACAGCTTCTTCCACTTCGAACTTTCTGCTATGTTTTCTTTATTCGGTTATTGGAAGCTCCAATGTCATCAACTTGTCACCATTATAATTATTTTGTATAAAATATTCTCTTCGCACTCACTAATACCCCACCCGCTAATGCCCCCCCACTCCTATCCCCCAAATGGCCTCCCTCCACCCCCACAACGGCACCACCACCACCGACTCAAAACCCAAACTCATAACCGAATCCGAAATCCGCTCCGAATTCTCCCATCACGACCCGACAATCGCCCGAATTAACAACGGCAGCTTCGGTTGCTGCCCCGCCACCATAATCGCCGCCCAGAACCGCCACCAGCTCCTCTTTCTCCGCCAACCTGACCACTTCTACTTCAACACCCTCAAGCCCTCCATCCTCCACACGCGCCGCCTCATCCAATCCTTAATCAACGCCGACCACCTCGACGAAGTCTCCATCGTCGACAACGCCACCACCGCCGCCGCCATCGTCCTCCAAAACACGACCTGGTCCTTCTTCACCTCCATCTTCAACCCCGGCGACGCCGCCTTAATCCTCCATTACGCATACGGCGCCGTGAAGAAATCCGTCCAGGCGTACATCACACGCGCCGGCGGACACGTCATCGAGGTGCACCTCCCTTTCCCCGTTAGATCCAGTTCTGATATAGTTTTCGAATTCCAAAAGGCTCTTCACATGGGGAAAGCAAATGGTAGGAAAATTAGGTTAGCAGTAATTGATCATATTACTTCAATGCCCTGTGTTATCATACCGGTGAAAGAGCTTGTTAGAATGTGTAGAGATGAAGGTGTTGATAGAATTTTTATTGATGGTGCCCACGCTATCGGAAATGTCGATATAGATGTTAAAGAAATAGGTGCTGATTTTTATACTAGTAATTTGCATAAATGGTTATTTTGTCCACCCTCCGCGGCTTTCTTGTATTGTAAAATGTCGGACGAGTTATCAAACTTGCACCACCCAGTAGTGTCTCACGAGTACGGCAATGGGCTAGCTATGGAGAGCGCGTGGATTGGTACTAGGGATTATAGTGCGCAACTTGTTTTGCCGGAGGTGATGGAGTTTGTAGAGAGATTCGATGGTGGGATTGAAGGGATCATGAAGAGGAATCATGAGAAGGTGGTGGAGATGGCAGAGATGTTGGTGGAGGCGTGGGGGACGGAGTTGGGGGCCCCACCGGAGATGTGTGCGAGTTTGGCAATGGTGGGATTGCCTGTTTGTTTGGGGATTAAGAGCGATGGGGATGCGTTGAGATTGAGGAAGCATTTGAGGGAGTGTTTTAAGGTTGAGGTGCCTATTTACTATAGGGCGCCGGTGGAGGGAGAGGTTGATTCCATAATAACGGGGTATGCGAGGATTTCTCATCAGGTGTATAATGTGGTTGAGGATTACTATAGGTTTAGGGATGCTGTTAACAAGTTAGTCAAGGATGGGTTTACTTGTGCTCTCCTCACCAAATGACTAGGTACTCTTTCTTTTCACGATTAATTAATTAATCATTAATTTCACAATCTATATAACTTTAATTGTGGCAACATAATTTTGTTGGTTGTATTTTATTTTATACTATTTAGGATATAAATCTCAGTTTTTTATCCGATTGAAACTCTTAGGTGAAAATTTCCTATTTCTCTGTGTATGACGGTTACTTGATAGTTGATACTTTTGCAAGATTAGCATTTATTACAACTGACTGGTAGCTGTTAACACAAAGTTTTACTCCTTTTGGGCATAGCTTCTAGGCTTAAAACTATCTTTACTCTAAAGTAATAATGTGTCTTCTTGTAATTGTAAATATTTTTGGGGTCATAAAGTTTGAATTTATCTCCCTCCCACTCCCCACCAAAAAAATAAAATAAAAAAGTAAGACTTATACTAATATAGTAATACTATAAATATTAACGACAATTAATTATGTTTCCTAATATGAATTATCAAAAAAAAAAAGATTGTTTCCATATGAGTTCAGTAATTCTTTCCTAACATCCGTAAATTATTGGTGCAATGAACTGAGGAATATAAATTAAAACTCACCACTTCTTGATTTATATGTTCATATATTTTTTTGTACTTGCAATTGCAAGGACACCCCTGCTTTCTTAACCATAAGATATTGACTTCATAAACCACGAACACCTATTACCTCATATATTTATTCAAGCAAATATGGTGGTCATTGTAGTTGAAAAAACAAGAGAGTTAAACATCTAAGTAGATCTTTAGGCATTTATATTGTGGATGTAGGCCGAGTGGCATGTATTTCTACCCTTTCTCTCTTTATCATAGTTAAAGTTCAGCACCACTAAAATGATCATTGTTAGCTAGTTATTGCATATATAATGTACTGTCTGTATTAACAACTGGGGAAAGATAAGCTCATGAGGTTTATGACTCGATAATATTAGGTTCTAAGATATGTTCGTGATGGGTAATGGTATCGGTTCTAGTCTTTTGATTTAAGATTAGATTTTGTGGAGATGGAGAAATAAGTGATTGATGAGAGTGGTGCAATAAAATAATTGGAGATTATACTGCAATAGTTCTGACTTATATATGCAGATGAACCTTATCTGAGTATGTCTTTGATGCTTTACTCTCCTACTGGGAACCATGGAGCAGTTGATTTGAGCAAGGACAAATTAGATAGAGGCAAGAAATAAAGAATTTGGTGAACTTTAATCCCCTCCCACCCCCATGCTGAATTTGGAATATCTGCACGACATGATTAATTTTTATTTGATAGTGCATAAAGAGGTGGTTTCGGTATATATCTTTGTAAATTGCTCAAGTCAAGAAGAGAACATGCTTTTCCACTGCCTTCACATGTTCAATTAGATTCATGTTGTTCAAAGAGGATTAAATGTACATGCTCAAGATGCCTGACTTGGTTCTTCTTTTTTCTTTTCTTTTTTCTTGTCTTGGCAGCTTATACACGAGACCAGTTCAGTTCCCAAAATAACAAAAAAATTGGTGTCCTACTATAGCGTCGATGCTTTGTATTAGTAATGCTGACCCCTTGAACTTGAAAATGAGAAAGGAAAAAGAATTGAGGTGTTGATCATCTGGATTTTCCTAGGCATTTTTTTTTCGCATTTCCAGGAAAAAAATGCCTGAAAGGCTTTCATGTTGAAGCCATTAGGTAAAAATTGCTAGAGCATTTCATGTACTGATACTTATACTCATTTTCTTTTACAATTGATAATCAACTTGCAGACGAACGTTATGGTTTAGATGGATTTTGCAGTAAATGAAACACCAAGCATGGTTTTCCTGCTAATATAACGTTACATGAATTACTTTTTAAAATGTTCAAATCATTGTAAATGTACAAATATTTAATTTTGACCCTGTATTTTAGTTAATAGAGCAAACTTTTTAATATGTGGTATAAACATTTTCCTACTTCATATTATTGAAATATTTATCCACAATTATCATGTGTCTCTATTATAGGCATTTATTTATTTATCTATCTTAAAGATGTAATGAAAATATTAGAATTACTTATATGAAATGTAGTATATATTTTTTTAATAAAGGTTTACTTGTTTTTTTTGAGATGAAGGTCTACTTGTTATGTTGTATACAAATTAACGCTCGTTACCTTCGTAGCTATCTTTTCTAATAGGCTTACTTGGTAATTATATATTATTATGAAATTTTTTGAGAACTCCATTATATTTTGCTATTTGAGTATATTAAAATTAATTATAAATTTTGTTACAATAAACCAAATTGAAGATTTCAACTAGTTTGTTAATTTAGTTATTAATCTTCAAATAAAATTAAAATTTGAAAACATTAGACCGAATTAACCCCAAAAACTTCCAAAAAAAAGAGGAGAGCTCCAAAACCCAATCTTACATATGATATGAGTTGGCTTCAAGTAAAACACTTGGGCAAGAAAATTGTGACAAAATCATAACAATTCTGAAACCGCATGAAAAATAATGGATAAAAAATAAAAGAAAGTACATTTGATGCACATATATGGCATTATTTTTTCCTTTAATAGGTGAAAATAAAAGTTTTAACTTGAAACCAAAAATAAAAACAAACCTCGAGACTCCCAATATTAAACATTGGGGGTTAGCCACGTCAATATGAGCATATTCCCGTAAAGGCGTATGCCATAGCCTATATTTGAACGAACATGCCCCTAATTTCTTTCACTCCTTTTTTTTTTTTTCTGAAATTCTTTCTCCCTCTACTGATTCTAATCAAAATCAATACTCCTTTTGTTCCTTTCTGAAGGATTCTCAGCATAATATTTTGAATTATTGACGCTTACCCCTTTCCTCTACTTTCTTTACAAAAAAATTAGGGCAATTTTGAAGACAAATTTGTATTTGCATCTTTCCGCCAAAGGTACAAATCTTTTAGCCAGATGTGCAATTGTCGGCCACCAAAGTGTTTCCATGTTTTTCGGTTTTAGGGTTTGTGGGTTTTAATAACTGCGACATATATATTCATTTTGGGACTCGGTTGTAGATGGGAATCTGTTTTATTAAATTGTATTTCATATGTATGTGTGTGCGTGTGCATTACCCTTTAGGCTTGCAAATAGTCTGGGATTAGGAATTTGTAGTTTTTCTGATGTTTGTTCTTACTTGTTGATTATGATTTATCTTAACTGGTTGGTTAATTACAATGCTTTTGTGTTCCATTTTCTTCTCTTTCTGTTCCTATGTTATTACTTGAATTCGGTCTTGCTGATACAATGCCCCTAAGGAAACTGTAGAAGTTGTATCTTTGCTGCTAAGATTTAGCATGTGCTCATTGTTATTTTTATGCGAGCAACCCTGCTTGATTCACTGTCTTTTTGTGGATATCAATTTCTCCTGAACTCGCACTGTATTTACCTCTAAAACTCCAAATATTCATTTTCAGCTCAATGAAGTTTAGGTGTTTTCAAATAGTTCATGATCAAATCTATTTAAAAGAAAAAGGGTTTTAGGTGTTTAGACACTTTGAGGTCAAATTGATGTAAAATAAACTAGTTCAGTTGATTTGATTGTGGCATGTTTTGATATTTCTTCAATTTAAAATTAAATTTCTCGCATTTCTTCTACAAATTTTACAAGTTAATTCTAATATTTGTTTCTTTAAACAGTGACTTAACCATGCCCGGAAAGAAACTCATAGCCATCTGTCAGTCAGGTGGTGAGTTTGAGACTAATACAGATGGTCTACTTCATTACAAGGGTGGTGATGCCCATGCAATCGAAATTGATGATGAAATGAAATTTAAGAATTTCAAGGTAGAGGTAGCAGATATGTTTAATTGCAATTTTGGTACCATGTCCATCAAATATTTTCTTCCGGGAAACAAAAAGACGCTCATAAGCATCGCCAATGAAAAGGACCTCCAAAACATGATCAAGTTCCATGATGACTCCGAGACAGCAGAGATATATGTGATGACTGAAGAAATTGTTGCCCCTGATCTATCAAACATGCCTGGCAGTAGGTCAAGTAGAACAACATTGTCAGATGCTGAGGTTCTTGTTGATGCTTCCGAAACTATGATGATCGATGTTTTGGATGACATAAATGAGCCTGATTGCCTTCATGATGCCATTTTTGATGTGATTGGTGATACAAGCCATGATGAGGCCCAAATTGATGTACCCATTGATATGTCGGTCCCCTGTGAAATGCCTTTGCCGATTGCTTTTGTTGGTTCCTATGATGAAAAGCATGCTAAAGCTGCCCATCAATGGCAAAACAATATTACTGGTGTGGGCCAAAGGTTCAACAATGTACATGAATTTCGTGAAGTGTTGCGAAAATATGCTATTGCACATCAGTTTGCTTTCAAGTACAAGAAGAATGATGGTCATCGTGTGACTGTAACATGCAAAGCAGAGGGTTGTCCGTGGAGAATTCATGCATCGAGGTTAACGACCACCCCACTGATTTGTATTAAGAAAATGAATTCAACACACACATGTGAAGGATCCGTTGTCACAACTGGATCTCAGGTAACAAGAAGTTGGGTTGCCAGCATCATCAAGGAGAAACTCAAAGTTTTTCCAAACTATAAGCCCAAGGACATTGTTAACGACATAAAACAGGAATATGGAATCCAACTAAACTATTTTCAAGCATGGCGGGGCAAAGAAATTGCTAAAGAGCAGCTTCAAGGTTCTTATAAGGAGTCATATCGTCAGTTACCATTTTTTTGCGAGAACATAATGCAAACAAATCCTGGAAGTCTTGCAACATTCACCACTAAAGAAGACTCAAGCTTTCATCGTTTCTTTGTTTCGTTTCATGCTTCTTTATATGGATTTAAACAAGGCTGCCGTCCTTTGCTTTTCCTAGATAGCATATTACTAAAGTCAAAATATCAAGGAACATTGTTGGTAGCTACAGCTGCCGATGGAGATGATGGAGTTTTCCCTGTTGCTTTTGCCATTGTAGACAGGGAATCCGATGACAACTGGCATTGGTTCTTACAACAACTCAAAACCGCACTGTCAGAGTGTCGTGGACTAACTTTTGTGGCAGATAGAGAGAAAGGACTAAGAAAATCAATTGATGAGATTTTCCGGGATGATGAAATTTATCATGGGTTCTGCCTACGATATCTAACGGAACATTTTACAAGAGATGTGGAGGGCCAATTTTCTCATGAAGTGAAGCGACTAATGGTTGAAGACTTCTATGCTGCAGCTCATGCCCCTACACCTGAAAGCTTTCAGATATGTGTGGATAGGATAAAACATATTTCACCAGAAGCATATAATTGGGTTATGCAAAGTGAGCCTGTGCACTGGGCGAATGCATTTTTTCCGGGTGCAAGGTATAATAACATGACGTCAAATTTCGGAGAGCTCTTTTACAGTTGGGTATCTGAAGCACATGAATTGCCGATAACCCAGATGGTGGACGCAATACGAACTAAGATTATGGAATTGTTTTATGCCCGGCAAACAGAATCTATGCAATGGTTGAGAAGATTGACCCCATCAATGGAGGAAAAGTTAGAGAAAGAAACCCTTACAGTCCAAAATCTTCAGGTACTAATATCAACTGGGAACACATTCGAGGTTCGTGGAGACACTATTGAAACTGTTGATGTCGATAATTGTGATTGTACTTGTAAAGGTTGGCAGCTCTCTGGGTTGCCTTGTTGCCATGCAATTGCTGTGATTGGTGGTCTTGGCCGTGATGTGTATGATTATTGTTCTAGATACTTCACAACTGACAGCTACAAGATAACGTATTCAGGGTTGGTACATCCTATTACGGAGGTGGATTGTTCATTGCAGAAGGATACTTCTCAGTTGGCAGTGACTGTAACTCCTCCTGCAACCCGTCGTCCACCTGGCAGGCCTACGAAGGGAGTTGGCTCACGTGTAAGGAAACGTCAACTCCAGTGTAGTCGATGCAAGGGAACTGGGCATAACAAGTCGAGTTGTAAAGATAGTTTGTTGGAGTGCTAGCTAGTATGTAAGTAACCCTAATAAGAGGAAGATAATTAATTTAGTGAATTTTTTTTTTTTTTTTTTTGGTATTTGTCTAGTGTTTTTTCATCTAGAGTTTATGTAGTCTTGCAGTGATCTATCATACTCCTTCCTGTATTGACTTAGAAAGCTCTATGGAAAATTGAAATTTTGCATAAGCTACTCATGTTGATGGACTGATTTTAGATGGATCCTTAGTTTGTCTGTAAAGACTAGAATGAATAGTGCAGTTGTAACAATTTCAATAATTGGTTTGTTTGCGTTGCAGTTAGGAGTTTTAATTCCGTGGAGATTCCTGAAAATCCAATTATAGAATTAATTATCTTAGTTTGTATTTAATTGTATTGGCATCCAAAACTTACTCATTTGTTTATCACCAGATCTTGGTTTGCTTTGTTTGTGTGCTTGTTTTACCCTTCTTCCTTGTATTGGGTACTAATACAATGACAATCAGTCGGATTTGTATAGAAAAATACGTTCCAATGATAGCCCTAAATTCAATGAACCAATCCCTAGATTATTATAACAGTACTGGACAATGGCGGAGCCACATAGCAACTAGGGGGGTGCATGGACCCCCCTCAAGTTTTTATCTTTAGGTATAAATATGCATAATTTTATGTTTTATTAAAGAATATATACCACTTTGAAGTATAATCTATAATTTTCTTCTAATGGACTCCTCTAATAAAAATTAAAGTCTTATAAGAATGGGGTCCATATATATTATTACCTTGTCATGAATTTAATAGTCATAGTAATAAAGTGAACTAATTCAATTCAAACTCTTAATATATATATATATATATATATATATATTCTTTTTTATTTTATAATTTGAATTATAAAAATGACAAACAATATATTTTGGCAAGGAAGACACTTTTTAAATATTTAATTTCCATACCAATATCTTTCTCATCTCTACTAAATTGAGCTTACACATAATTTTTGTTTTATTCAACAAACATATTGATTTAGTTTTCTCTACAAAAGGGAAAAAAAATAACAAATATAGTACTCCTACTTACTTTCAAATGTGATTTTATTTATGGGGTTGGTTTTTATAATTTAGTATTTCGATACAATTGTATTATCAAGATCAATCAGGGTCTTATTCAAATAAGATTTGTTCCGTGTGATTATGAGGTTGAATTAATTGTTGTTGTAGATTTTTTTTTTGAGTAATTTATTTTCATGATATTTTAATTAATAAATATAGTTCAGATATGGACCCCGGTGAAAAAAAATTCTGGCTCCGCCACTGGTACTGGATCTGTTCTTCTTACATTCAGTTGGGTTAGATATAACGTTTGTTTTACACTTTTTCTTTGGAGTTTGGGATGAAAGTTGAACTTGTTGGATAAATTGTATGGCACATTCTATTTAGGTAATGAAAATTAAGGGTATGTTTGTTTGGCATCTCCAAAATAAAAATTTCAGAAGAGCGAGACAAAATCATTTCTACTTTCAAAAATAAATTTATCAGTTCTCTCAAATTTTTCTTAACCAACAACTATTTTCTTATTTATCTCTATCTCTATCTCTATCTATCTATCTATCTATCTATCTACTATTATAAAAGCATGAATATTTCTTAATTTTTTTGTGCGGACTAAAATATCCTTATTTAATTTAAATGGTAAATGATATTTAATTCAATGATAAATATGTAAAAGTAATTGAAGAGGTATAATTAGGCATGAAGTCTTATTATATTTTTAAATTATTTCCTACATAAACTCTTAAAATTTATAAATTCTCTCTTACATCAATTTTTGTAATTTTAATCTTCTTCTCTTATAATAGATAAAAACGAACCACTAAAAATACTATTATTTTAAATAGCCTCTAAAATATATATAAAATTGTTATATTTTAGCATCAATATTTATTTAAGTAAGAAAATGGTAATTTAAAGATTTAGTACAATATAAGCCATAAACACTTTAAATCTAAAAAATTAAAATGAAATTCTCTTAAATATCATTATGTTACATAAAATAAAATAAATTGAATCACATCTTACTATGAAAGAATAAAAAATATTTATGACTAATCTAATTACGTAATTTTACTTTGGCTAGGATAGAAAAAATATAAAAAAAAAATATATTCAATAATATCAAGCCATGCATTACTTCAAAATTTCATGAAATGGTTGAAATAGGTGGAAAATGATAAAAAAATCGATGAAATTTTGTGCAATCGATAAAAAAACGAAATCAATAAAACAATTAAATCACTGAAAACATGCAAAATTGATGAAAATTCGGATGAAATTGGTGAAAATTTGGGTAAGATCGGTAGTAAAGTGTCTATGAAATCGATAAATACATGTGAAATCGGTGAAAATTAAGGTGTTATTCGTGAAAAATAATGAAACAGGTGAAATAACAACATAAAAAAATAGGTGAAATTTGTGAAAACATGAATAACGTCGGCGAAAACGTTTCAAATAAAAGAAAAATTCTGGTGAAATTGGTGAAAAAAACATGTGAAATCAGTGAAAAAAATGTGTGAAATAAGTGAAAACGGGTTAATTTGATAAAAAAAAACGTTTAAAATGAGTTAATATGATAAGAACGAGTTAAACCAGTCAAAAAAAGAGTTTACCCGACAAAATAAGGTGAAGCCGGTAGAAAATGGTTTACAACGGACGAAAACAAAAGGACAAAATTCTAAAAACAAGTTAAAAAAAGAGATGGGTAAAATAGTTATAAAAATATTAAACTAGTAAAAATAAATAAAAGCGGCTAAATATCAGGTTAAACCGGTGAAAAACGAATTAAACTAATGAATTGAATAGGCGAAAAATGGGTTCATTTATTTTATGAATAATAAAATTAATTTTACTCTAATTTACAAAAATTATCTATGAAATTATCTAGACAAGTACATCACACGTGCACTTTGCTAGTTTATAAAAAAAACTCTTACACAAGTTCTACATTGATTTGACATAAAGTAATCACCTCTTACTCAACTTATGTCACACAACAAACATGATTTGATATAAAATATTACACATCTTACACCTACAACCTAAACTCTTCTAAAAAAAATTCATTCACGAATAACGGATTCACCTTATTTCCCAAACAAATCTTCCAAAACTCAAACAAACAATATTACGCAAATCGAGATTATTTCACAAATCCCACCACTCTTCTAAACTACTCTCCCAAATACCAAACTAACAGACATTAAGGGCAAGTCCAATGCAAGTAAGCAAATTGGGATGCAAAGCTCTAAGGCCATCTCCAATGGTTGAGGGCTAGCCCGGGCCCTGCCTGGTCATCTCCAATGGTTGGGGCTCCGTGGGAGAATTAATTCCATTTTTTTTCCTTTGCCCACTCTCACCTATTAATATTATAGTTTTTTTTTTAATATTAATATTAATAATAGTAATTATATTAGTACTCGTAATTTAATTATTAATTATATTAAAATATTAATATTAAATAGAATATTTAATTAAAGTAACTTAAAATTAATACATAATACACAAACAAATATTTTTATAACACGGAAGAAAATACAAGAAAAGAAATACAACAAACAACAATTACTTTTAAATTTACAAGAACATGTTTATGCAAAATACAGTTAAAAATGAGTGTTTAAATTTACTTTTCTTGTCTATTTTAGAATGTATTTAAATATTTAATTTAGATTAAGTATTAATCTAAATTTTATTTGTATGAGTGTTTATTTTGTATTTTTAACTAATTTTATATTTTAAAAAAAATTATTTGTATGAGTGTTTAATTAAATGGACTATTTTTATATTTATTAGTATATCATAATTTTATTTATGTATTACTTTATATAATTAATCATATTATATACTATATAATTAAAACAACACATTAATTAAAATAACACATTAATTACAATAACACATTAATTAAAATAAAACACTAATTACAACAACACATTAATTACAATAATACACAACATTAATTAAAGAATATTAATTAGGTTTAAATACACAACAATATACATAAATACACAACATAAATATATAAATACACACATAAATACAACACAAAAGAAAAAAAAAAAAAGGACGGACGAATCAGGTGTCGCCACTTGGCGGCACCTGTTTTAAAGAGGGGCGCCACGCGCCCCTCATCTTCTCCAAAAAAAAAACCCAGCCCCTCATCTTCTCCACTCGCCCCCGATCCCCTTCCCGTGCCGCCCCGAGACAGCAGCCCAGCCCCAGCCGCCCCGCAGGCCACCCCGCAGCCCCAGCCCGCACTATCTCCAGTGGTTTTTCGCCGCAACCCCGCCCCGAGCCCGAGCCCGGCCATCTCCATTGGAGATGGCCTAACTTCCAATTTGCATACATTTTTTTGTACTTTTTCCACTCCAATGGGGATAAGGAAAATGAGATATATTTTACATTTTCAACTTTGGGATCCTATATTTACAAACTTTGGAGGAGAGAGAAATGGGGATGAAAAAATAGGAGGGAATAAATAATGAGCAAGTAACTACCAACTTGTGAGATAAGATTATAATATTATTATTTATAGTCATTTCATATTGTATCAAATTTGATTTAAATTAGATTATTTATATTTGAGTTTTCAAACGAATTTAAATAATTTTTTTAATTTAATTTTCAGTCTATTTGAAGTTTCAAAATTTGAGATTTGAAAGTTCTCACATATTTATATTTTTCAAAACTTGAAATTTCAAAAGTTTTTGTATTTTGAAATTTAATTTTTCAAGTTTGCAAGATTTGAATTTGCTGCTTATAAATTGTTAATTTGAATTTTTCAACTTACTTAATTTTTTTAATATTTATTAAAGATCTCGGAAAAAAATAAATTCATAAATATAATAGATTATATAATAAAACAAAAATGAAAATAAAATGCATATTTATTTTGCATACACATGTATTGGAGTGAAAGACTTTTTTTGGATATGCAAAACACTATTCGAGTTTCTATAATATATTTTGCTTACTCAATTTTACATTCTTGCATTGGACTTGCCCTAAATGTATGTGGTTTTACAATTTGTTACGTACATATATTTTAATTTTAAAACTTAAAACATTGGATAAATTCAAATTTATTGTAGTCAATATCAACAATAAAAATAAGACATCATAGACGGTTGATCGAACTAGCGAGGAGGACTAATTTCTACGACGAATGTAGGTTCATAATTCTTCTATTGACAAACAGGTGGGTTAATTAAAATTAAAATTAAAATTAGTAAAATTATTAATATGGACTTAGGAATATTTGAGGTGAGGCTGGGGATGGAAGGATTAGGCCATCTTCAACCCACCCACCCACCATGGGATGGGTGGATATGGCTCTAGGTACGTGGTTGCCCTGGAACATTTTGTAGACGAAATTAATTATATGAGTTCAAATTAAGTAAAGTACTTCAGCAATTAGTTGGACATTAATTAATTTCACACCTTCGCTCAGTCCGCTGGTCATTGGAGATCAGATTTGGTGAGTTCTCTAGCTATCAAGTAAATTAAACGGAATTATTCGGAGATGTCTTCTGGACTTTAGCGAGTAATATGTGTTGGTCTCTAATTAATTCTGAATTAATATATTAAATATTAATGGTCCCTCAATTGACACATGTTACTCACTAAGTCTATAAGATACTATTTAGAAGATAGCTCCGAACAATTCAATTAAACATATATGCACACTTTCTACGCGCAAACCAAGAAAAAAAAGTTGTCAAATGATTCAATATATATCGAACATCATCGTCGTGTCTATTACATGTGATCTAAGAAAATACTTCTTTTTTTTTTTTCTCAACAATTGAGTTAAAAATTAATGTCCAAATTAATATTATTTGGTTAAATTCAACTCACTTGAAGATATATGATAAGATAAATAAAAAATTGAGAAGAAAGAGAGAAATTTTTATGGAGGAAATGGGGTAATTAATTTGAGACTTTCAAGAGAGTGTGAGAAAGGTAATTAAAAAGAGAGAGAAGAATTAAGGGTAAATTTGGCCGTTAATAAATTTTGCTATGACATCAAAATTCTGCTCGGGGCAATCTCGTTAGTCATATTTTTAATATTTTTTTCATCCTATTATTTTTATTTCATTAATTACGGTTAATTTTTTAAGTGACTTATCATATTAAATTATTTACATTTATTATACATTAAATTTATTAAATATTAATATACAAAATCACATATGATATTACCAACTTACTAATAAAATAAATAAATTAAATTATTTATTATAATTCTTATAAATTTAGTTAAAGAATAAAGTAAAATTGAACGAAGGATGTATGGAACTTAAAAAAGGAGAGAACCGTTAATTTCATCATAGCTCATGGGTTTTCTTTACAATTTCATTAAAACTCATGGGAGATAATGTAATTATCCCTCCGGATGCAATATTTGTCAGCTATTGACACGACGCCGTTATACAAAAGTTCAGTCAGACACGTATGTCACCTTTGTCGCACTATCAATCAAATAGCAAAATCAACTTCTTGTTCTCCTCCATCAAACCCTAGCTCTTCACCAGAAAATTAGAAAACCAAAAATCGTTGTTTCAAATTCTAGTAAGACCGCTGTTTCATTTTTGAAATTCAGTTTTAGCATTAATTTAGGAGACGATCGAGCCCTAATGCAGATAAAACCCGACCATCCCACCACCGCCGTCGCACCAGCGTCGACAGCATGCGTCCAATGTGGTGCAAAGGAGCGGCGGCTTCTCCATAATGTCCGTCATCGCGGAGTCTTCCGCCGTCTCTGCACCACCTGTGTGCTCCGCCTCCACCCCCAATCTTTCTGCCCCACCTGTTTTCAAGTTTACCCACCTCCCCCCTCGAACGATGCCGTTCTCTCCTGCTTCAAATGCTACTCCTCCACTCACTCCCACTGCGTTGCTTCGCCCGCACCCACACCCTACATTTGCACCCTTTGTGCAAACCCTACTGGCCCCATTTTCAAGCTGAAAACCGCCAAAGATTCCAATGTCGTAATTAATGAGGGTGAGGGTGAGTGTAGAGTTATGGATAGAGACGCAGCGAAGAAGTTATTGGCTGCGGCCAAGATTTCAGCTGTCTCGATGAATAAGGCAGCTGTGGCTGCCAAGGCAGAGGCAGAGAGGAGGGCTAAGGAGGCGGCATTTGCACGGAAAAGGGCCAAGGAGGCGTTGGAGCATGTTGCATTTTTGGTTGTGAAGGATAAGTTAAGGAAGAAAGAAGTTTTTTCGGGCACTCCCGGTGATGTGTCGGGATCCGGAGGACGTGGTGGTGGTAATGGTATTCTGCAAGTGAAGAGAGAAAACATTATGAATGTTGTTAATAATGGTAATAGAAATGGAATTGTAAGTAGCATTGCAGGTCCGTCTGTGGTTGTGGAGGAGAATATCAGTGCCGTGGGGAAAACAGATAGAGTGGAGAACTCGAATCAGGTGTTGGCTGCATTGAATGCAGTTGAGTTGAGGGAAAATGAGAAAATTAGTGGAACTAAGGCATCAAGTGTGGAAATGGGAGTCTCTATCATTGATGATCGTGTTTCGATGATGGATGTGGATGAGAGTGGAAGAATGGGGGTGAGTGTCGGAGATTTGATTGTAGAGAAGAATAATGGCAGTGGTTCTGATCATATAATATCGAACAACATGGAGAGTGGTGCAGAGAATCTCAATAAACAAGATGATGTCAACAATGAGGTGGTGTTAGCCTCGTCTGTGGTGGATCGGATGCAGAATGAGGAGAACAATACTGGTGGAGAAAAACAAGCTAATGGAACCCCTCAATAGGTGTTGGTGCTCTAAGAATGTTTGTTGAATGGCACATAATTGTCGATGTTGTATTATTAGATTTAAAGTTCATCTTGTTGGATCGAGCTCTTTATTTATCTAAATCTGTATATTATGTTTTCTGCTAGCCTTGGCAGGACCTACATCAGAATGTGATAAATTATGTGAATTGTCTATGTATTTCTTAATTTCATTTTGGTCCTCAATTATGTGAATTGTCTATGTATTTCTTAATTTCATTTTGGTCCTCTTTGTCTTGAAGATTCATCCTGGCTTTTTGAAGATTTGGAGCATGAAAATGTAATTTAATGTGTACCTCATCTTTCTTTGTTTTAGATATCAAATCTGAAATGTTTTTTTGCTAATTGTACCAAATGAACATAAATACCAAATGTTAGTTGCAGCTTGTCATAACGCCTGTTCACATTATGGAAGTTGTGAGACTGAAAAATAGTCATTTTTTGTTACAGTTACAGTTATTGTCCTGTATCTGCATACTTGTTAACAGGTAAGGAAAATAGTTCAATTTGATGAAGCACACCATTAAATTAAAGCAGCTTTTGAACATTCTGTGTTTACATATATATTTTCTCTTAAGCTGAAAAATGTTTGGATGGATGGCTACAAGTATTTCTTTTAAGACAAGTCAAGGATATTTTAGCCTATTAGAGATACATAATTGAAGTCAACTTGGAAAAGACACTAACAACTCGAAGGCCCAATTGCTGAATTTCTTCTCCCAGTTCCCGTGCCTCATGCCAGATTAACATCGACACTAGAGCTTGCACTATAAAACAAGTTTTCTGTAATTTGACAAAGTAGTATTTTTGTATGAATTCCAGCAAAAAGCTTGATTCTTCAGCAGAAGAATTTGGCAATGGCACCTTATCGGATAAGAGGAATGAACATGATGTCACTTTTCCCCCAGCCCCTCTGCAAGTATGCTACTGATGTTATCATCACGTACTCCAATATTTCCATTTCTACTCAAAATTTCCTTTCTTGCAACCACACCACCCATTAATAATGCATGTGTAGAAGCATCTGGTACCCAACCCTTTTCCAACATAACATCAAGTAAGTTACTTGCCTCCCTTTTATATCCTTCAACCCATAGGCTATTAATCAGCATATTATACATCATTGAATCAAGAACTTCAGACTTGGACACAAGTTTATCTATTGAAGAGAGAATCAAGTGCATTTGAGAATGCTTAACCACACAAGACAACAAACAAGCTAATGTTTCTGAATTGGGCATTAAATCCTCACTAACCATTAAGTTGAAAAGAGAAATGCAGTGTCCTATGTTGTTCAAAGAAGCCATGGTTTGAATGAGGATACAGTAAGTTTCCACATCAAAATAACATCCAACTACTATCATTTGTGAAAGTATCACAAGTATATAATTTACCTGGCCCGACTTATGTAAACCTTGTAAAATACTATTGTAAGTGGCACTAGAGGAGGCAGTATTAGTGTAGTAAGACAATGATAATAACTTCATAGCTCTTTTAACTTCTCCATTTGCACAGATTTTATCGATCAATATACTGAATGATGTGGATTGAAGAGCACAATCTTGACTAGACATATAGCAGAAAACTTCAGTAGCCTCTTGATTTCTTCCCCTCAGACAGAGAGAGTCGATAAGTTTATCATAAGAGACGGAATCCAAAACCCAATTTTTGTATCTAATATGGCGAAACAAATCTAAAGCAAGATCAGTATTACCCATTTTGCAGTTTCCGTAAATAAGAGCAGAGTACGTAGTAGAGTTGGGAACAAAAGAAGAAACAACCATTCTACATAGATATTTCAATGCTTTATTGATCACTGAGTTCTCACAAATGAATCTGATAAGGATATTCCAAGAACAAGCATCGGTTATATTCTTCTCAAACATGTCATCAAACATTTCTTCTGCCATTTGAAAATTCCCACTATCACAATAGGATCCAAGAAGTGCATTATAAATACGAGTATCCACCACATTGTTTTCCTCCAAAAACTTCTTAGCTTCAATTAACCTGTTTAATTTACAAAACCCATTTATTATATCGAGGTGCACTAGATGATCAGGTAATAAGCCGCTACTTATCATCTCTTCATAAAGTTTAATTGCTTCATCTATTAAAAGATGTACACAAAAACAACTTATCATAGCCTCATAAATAACAGAATTCGAAGCAACATTAGAAGCTCTCATCATCTTAAATAACTTCATTGTTAACTCTAGATTTTGCAGCCTACAAAATATAGGAATTATACGAGAATGAAAACTAGAGTCCGGCTCACATCCAAGTTGAAACATTTCATTCAATATACAAATTGATTCATCCACTCGATTTCTAACAGAAAGACCACTTATGAGTATCTCAAAAGTCCTGCTATTAGGATGGCATCCTTTCTTATGCATTCTTCTGTACTGATCCAAAACCGTATCAACTTTTCCAACTTCAAATAAAGCTTCCAATAGATAATTCAATGTATCAATATTTGGGAGAATTCCCGCTTTCACCATCTCCTTATACACAAACAACACGTCCTTGAAATCTCGTTTGGCCTCTACTAGTGCACCCATTAATTCATTAAAAACCTTTATCGAAGGTTTAAAACTACTTAAATTCATAACATAAAGAACCCTTAAAGCCTCAGTAAGCCTATGACTACACATAAATAACTCAATCAATGCCAAGAGAGATTTATCGAAACCCGGGAATTTCTCCCTTACCATTTCACTGCAAAAACGCTCCATTTCATCAACATCTCCAGCCATTCCCAACTTCAAAATCATCCTATGATATGTACTTGTAGTGTGGTTGAATCTTTTTTGATGGGAAGCCCATTTGAATAGCTTTACCGACGAGTTCAAATCAGGTGTGCAGTCTAACACAGAAACTAAGGTATCGGGATGAAGCTTGTTCTTTAAAACACGAACCTTGGCTTCAAATTCAGAGGAATTCGATGGGTGTTCATCGATTTCTGGGACGGATTGCATGTTAATTGCACATGAAATTGAAGAAAAATGGGCAGTTAGAGAAACCCAATTGGGAATTTTCTTGGAAAGTGTCAGAGTTGAAAGCTTTACCGCCATTGCAGCAGCCGAAAACTGAATAAAACATTAATCTACTTGGATTGTACTGGTAATAGTATTTGAAGAGAAGTAGGATTTAGCATAAATTAATATATGCCCGTTGAACTCACAGATTGTCTGTGACAAATGGCTATTTGGGGCTTCGTTCGGACTGTCATTTCGGCTGAAATTGGTATACCTAATACGATGAATTAATTTCTATATATTTATCTTTCTTAACGTGCTTGGTAATTACAGTACATAATTTTTACCCACAAATTGGGAGGTCAATGAGTTCATTATCGACAAGGTATCAGTTCTTAGGGAAATTCTTACCCAGACCGGGTTTGGTCGAACCCAAAGCAACTAAATGGCAAGTGTAATACACTTGCTTTGGGATTGGATGTAACTCCCAGGAGAGTGACCAATCACAAAGCAAGTGCAATAAGCAAGTGCAATACACTTGCTTGGTGGTTGGATGGGTTTGACCAAGTCAGACGTGGACAAATTTTTTTCCAGTTCTTACTCGAATTCAAACTTTTCGAGTTCATTCGATTTTGTTGAGATTAAAATGAATATTCAATTTTCTTTTTTGGACCTAATGCAAATATTACTTTTAAGTCACACCAGTATAAAAGTACAGTTTCATTTATTTTATCTCACGTGTGACTTGTTTAAACGTTCATAACTGCTTGTCTCTAGATGACAAAATGCATGACAATAAAATTTTAAATGAATTGGAGTAATAGATATTTTTTTTTTAAATTGATGAAATAACATTACGAATGTTATTTTTCTTAAAAATTTTATTTGTTGGATATTAATCTTTTACGAATTAAACAAACCTAGATCCAATTTTCTCTATGTATTACATATATTTATATCGAATCAGATAAAATGAATTATTATTCGGACAAAAAGTTTAATAAATCGATGCTTCGAATTGAAATCGCCCCATTAATTGCCACACACAAACATCTTTATGAAAAAATTATTACCATATGATGGCCCATATATATGTTAGACCAAGGCCCAATTGCCTTTAGGCCCTACAGTACAGGCCCATCTCTCATCCACCGTAAAAATATCCCCACGTGGACAATAAAATTTCAGTTTTGGCGCGCTGAGGTCAATCCGAAGCAGGTTCGAATCTTGTCATTTGCAGAAGTCGAGGCTCGATAATTTTCCGAACCAAAACCACAGGGTCGGCTCCTTGTCTTAATTGACATGATTCTCGTCCACTAAAATTTCCCCCCCTCATTTTCATCATTAATCTCCAACCGTCGATCTTTCTGAAAATCGAATCGACGCCGGTAAACCACCTTCATTTAATTTATTGCTTGATTCCCGTTGAAATAAAATTGCTCAATATTTATGGAAGAAGAGTTGAATCTGCGCATTTATTTTTCCTACAGTCAACTTAATTTCTCTCTTTAAACATTTTTTCGCACTATAAAATTAGCTGGAGTGGAGTATAATATATCAGTCGCAGTCATTCCTTTTCAAGGAATTTGTGGTGAAATATTGAAGTAGCTCATAAATCGTCAACTCTCCAAGTATGTATGTTTTATTAGTTTTCTCTCTCCATAGATATTTTTGTATTTATATATTATATATATTCTTTTCCAAGTTCAAATTTTTTTGAATTTTGAACTGCATATATGTAAATATCTATATAGAGATAGAGAGAGAGAGTAGAATTATTACTACTGTTCAAAACGTAACAGTCAACTGAAAGCTAAATGAATTGTTGCTTATTAAATGCTGCAAGCATTGCGTTCACATGCAGAGTGTGATTTATGTGTAGTCATTCATTAATTAGTTAATTTAAAACAAGTTCATCTTGTTTCACTTTTAGGCTTTAATTGTATCCGCATACGCTGTCGTCTTGGAGTATGCCAACATCGGAGAGGGCAACGTCGGTGGATCCGTTGCTGATGGATCTGAACGAGAAGAAGCAGAGTTTCCGGCGAAACGTGGTGTCTCTGGCGGCGGAGCTCAAGGACATGCGCGGCCGCCTAGCTTCTAAGGAGCAGTCTTTTGCCAAAGAAACTCAAACGAGACAGGCATGATTTTTAAATTTGAGTTCGAAATGATTCTTATCTATTTGTTCTGTTCTGCTTGAGTGTTGCTGTGGCCCCACTCAATTTTAAATTGCATCTTTGATGTTTATTCTATGTGGTGTTTGAATTTTGATTTTCAGGAAGCAGAAATAAAGGCTAAGAACATGGAGAAAGATATAATTGGACTGCAGAAGAGTTTAGAGGAGAGAAATCTGCAGCTGCAAGCTTCAACATCTGCTGCTGAGATGGTACTTTTCTGCAATTCTTAATTCCTTTTTGGATCTAATTCCAGTTCTGGTGTTTTGGGGTCACATACTATTGCATAGATCTGCTGCCTCACACATATGATATTCCACTTTTTGATGCTGCTTTTTGGCTTTTCTTGTTTGTTCTGATTGGGTAGTGGGGCGCATTTTTAAACGATTTTAAAAGATATAGATTATTTCTCTTTAGAATCGTGTGGTGTATTGATTGATTCTAGAATCTTGTCTTCTTTTAATTAGCATTAAAAGAGGAATCTTGACCATGTATTAATTATTAAACTTTTGCTTGTTTTGCATTGATGGTTTTCAATTTAGTTGTTGCAGTTCATCTGTTTACATGTGCTTTAACAAATCCTTTTTTCATTTGGTTTTTGATGTTTCACTAGCTTGTTGTTTTCCTTGTATTTAATGCCTAGAGTGATTTTCTGTTTTGTATTAATGGTTCAATTCCCTTTGTGCACCTAAAAAGTAAACATTTGCCTTCTCTCAAGTTCTATCTGTTTTTTTTTTCCTCCTCTTTACTGTTTCACTAATTATTTTTATCCTTGTGTTTAATATTAGTGATAGTGGACCTTGTTAAGTTAAATGGAATAACATAGATGCATGGTTGTAGTCGTATTTGCTTTAACAATTTGCAAAAAACACAGCTTTGCTGTGTTGTAGGGATGCTCCATAAGGTTGATTCTGAACTAAAAAAATGTTGAGACCAAAGTTTAGATTAGATTTGAAAATACTAAAACCAAGAGCAAAGTTAGTATGTTTCCTTGAACAGCTCATCTATTTTGCTTATTTGGGCATAACAGCTCATCTATTTTACTTATTTGGGCATAATATATATGTACTGAATCATCTTCCATGGTTATTCACTGCAGTATGTCTCAGAATTGGATAATCTCAGATTCCAGCTTTCGGAAACAAAGGCAACTGCAGATGCTAGTGCACTATCTGCTCAATCTGCTGAATTACAATGTTCAGCATTGGTAAAAGAATTAGAAGAGAAAAGTCTCTCTTTAAAGGAGCACGAGATTCGTGTAAATAAACTAGGAAAACAATTAGATCTTCTACAGAAGGATCTTCAAACAAGAGAGTTCTCTCAAATGCAACTGAAAGATGAAGTCTCAAGAATTGAACATGATATCATGCAAGCATTGGCCAAGACAGGAGCAAACAAAGATTGTGAGCTTAGAAAAATATTGGACGAGTTTTCTCCTAAAAATTTCGAAAAGATTAATAAGCTTTTAACTATGAAGGACGATGAAATAGCTAAGCTGAGGGATGAAATAAGGTTTATGTCTGCCCATTGGAAGCTTAAAACTAAAGAGCTTGAATCTCAGGTTTGTTAATGTTAAACCTACTCATTTGCAGCGATGGCTCTCTGCTTGACTTCGACTAATGAGCATTTAATCGTGTATTTGACAGTTAGAGAAGCATCGTAGAGCAGATCAGGAACTGAAAAAGAAGGTTTTGAAGTTGGAGTTTTGTCTCCAAGAATCACGAGCTCAAACTCGCAAGCTTCAAAGAGTAATGCTTTATTTGATGTATTTAAATGCTTTATTACAGTCCTCCTCATAAAGTGAAAACCGCTCATTTTTGTTTATCTGTACTACAGATGGGGGAGCGAAGGGATAAAACACTGAAGGAACTAAGAGACCAACTAGCAGCCAAACAATTTGTCGGGCCTTCAAGCAGTGAAAAGCAGAATTTCTGGGAGACGCCAAATTTCAAAATTGTAGTTTCGATGTCAATGTTGATCTTGGTTGTTGTTTCAAAGCGGTAATTTTCTCAAATTATCTTTAAACTTTAGTATGTGAGGAATTAGATTGTTAGAATGGAGATAAGCAGAGTAGGGTAGTGGGGCCAATTGTATTTTGTTGGTAGAAATGTGTATTTGGTTTTAATCAAATCCAAATCAAATGTATTACAATGATGTCGGCATTATAATCCAAATGCCCAGAATTGATAATGAAGAAAATATGAGCCTTGGATATGCTATGTGATGTGAGCGAGCACCTATATATATTTTGTTCAATTCCCTTTCTATTTAAGCTGTAGTTCATTCATGTATACATTTCCTTGAAGCTTTGTCTCAGTCATACAAGTGATTGTTGCCACGGCCTTATATATAATTTTGTCATTTATACTCTAGTGCGTTTTGGGGGATAAATATAATTTTGTCATCTGGTGCCTACCAAATTGGACTTTTCCTTTACCAAATTGGACTTTTCCTCTAACTTGGTTGTCATGTTGGTGACATGTTTTTATTGTCTCCTATTTTATAAGTTTTCAATTTTCTATAACATCCCAAAAAATATAACTGGTGAAAAGTATTTTCCCACTGAATGATTGGATTTACCAATTTTATAAATGATATACACTTGTTTTTTTTTAAAGTTTTATTCTTTTTCATCACTAAGTGAATATTGTCAACATCAAGAGGACTAATTGTAATTCTACTTAAAATAAAAACGAGAATGGTAAAACAAAAGGGGAACTAAAAGGTTCATTATCTGATTGACTGATTCTACCCCGGAACACACAAATATGGCTATTATACCCAGATTAATTTTGGTGCAGCGATCTCTACAATATCTAGCAATAGAAAAGAAACCCCTAATAATAAATAAGTTAGCCTCTTTTATACATGTGTATGTGATGATCTAGTATCTATAGGTAGGTAAGGGCGCTGAGAAGTCCTGATTTTGTTTCCTGCAAGAACTGTACAACCCAAAACTGATACACTTCTTGATCAATGAGGTTCTTATCCATGGTGATTTGCTTCTAGATATCCAAAACAACCATTCCTATAATAAAGGATGTCACCACAATAATGCAGCCAATGAAGGGCTGCAACCCACTCGCCATCGAAGCTGAAGAACCATTTGCAGTGGGAGATATGTCACCGAAGCCAGTGGAGCCGCCTCCCAGAGCAGGATTACCCGCATTCAATACGTCTGGAGGAGTACCTAAACTGCATAAGTTAAAGAATCCAGTTAGATACTGATTAGTAGTATCACATTATAATTTAAGTATCTAAAAAGATGGTTAATTACCCAGTTGGGTTTGCTCCAGATGAAGATGCTGTGGTTGGAGTCGGATTGGTTGGAGACCCGCTTGTTGAGTAAATGCACGAACCAGAGCCTGCGTTTCATGTAAACCAGAGAATGACCATCTCGTTTATTGAATTATAGCTTTATCTAATTATATCTAGCAGAACGCAGTGTGCTTACTTGGATTCGTATTGGTTAATGCAGCAGCGCCCCCGAAATCGCAGCTTGTGGGTCCTGGATTCTTTTGGTAATAACTATTAAAAGCATAGGAAGCATGATTCTGCAAAGTATTAGGATTGTAGCACCCTGCACCCTGTTGGATTGATGCACAATCGGCACCACCAATTCCACAAGCGTAGTCGAGTGCTGACTGAATAGTAGTCTCCGGGACTCCACTCTTCGCCACACACCAGCTCTGCCCTGAAACCGCTGGTGGATTTGTGGTTGTCACTGGTGGGCCCACTGCAGGATTGGTCACGGGTTGGACTCCGGGAATATTGGTGCTAGGAGTTGTTACTGGATTTGTTACTGGCGTTTGGGGGTTGACGGGATTTGTCGTGGGAGTTGCCGGAGGAAAGGTTATTGGAGTCGAGCTTGGGTTGGCTGAGGGGATGGTAACGATTGTCGGGGTTGGAGTATCGGGAGGGGGATTGAGTGTGGATGGAGTTGTGACTGGATTGGTGACTGGAGTTGTGGGGAAGTTTGTAATTGGGGGATCAATGTTTTGTAATTCTCTGTGGGATGAATGGAAAACAACACCACTTTGTTCTTTTTCTTGTTTAATAACTTGTTTCTTCAATGAAGATATATATAAGACTGCAAATGGTACAATAAGTTAATTAGTTTTGCTATCAATTGTTTACTTTCTGGACTCATAAATTATAAACCTACAGTCTTTTACATATGTTTAGATTAATGTGATTCAAAATTTAAATAAGTGATTAGTGAAAAAAGAAAAAAGCAATCAACGGTACTTGTGACTATTCTTAACCACATCACTAATCCATTTATGAATATGTGTGAGGCATAACCTTTATTTTAAAGAGTACAAAATCTACAATTACATGCACATATATGTTCTATGATTAAATATAAAGTACAGAATAATAGTTGTATTAGTTAGGCTAGATTTAGAATTTCGCATGTTCCTTATAAAATCATTTTTCTGATTTATTGTGGATTCCATCCAGCATAAAAAACTTTATGTTGTTGTTCATAAGAATGTTCTTAATTATTATAGAATTAAAAAAACATATACTAATTGCAGATGAGATGCTGATATATATATAGCACATATATTTTGCATTATCAGAAACTACTGAATGGGGAATCGGAGTCGAGAATGCACAAATGAACAAATCTTCTTAATTATAACAAAAGAACCAAAAGAGAGCTTACCAGAAGAGCAGACGATGAGAATAGAGAGGAGGAACAAGAAGAGAGATTTAGAAGTTGTTGTGGCCATTTTTAATTTAATGAAAGCTGTTTTCGGGGATATCCAAATTGATCAATTATGACATTGTATTGTATTTATCAAAAGGTAAATCAAACACGGAATGAAAAAGATGGCAATTTTAGACAGAGCAGAAAAGGTATATATAGAAGATAAAGGTTAGAAAAGGAGGATAAAGTAAAGGAAGAAGGAATATGTCATATTTTGATAAAGAAAAGTGTTTCCTTTGTCATGAAGAATGAAATTTGAATATAAATTTTGCCTCTCCATAGTGGAAAGAATCAAGAAAGAGACCATGCATTACCCAAACAAATTAAATACGCTCATTTGTTATCAAATGATGACTAGGAAATTAAAGTGGCGATCGATCGAGGCACATGTATATATATGCATGCACAAGTGCAAAAGAAGAGGAAGCATGTATCTTATCTTTACAACATGCATGTGGGTTGAATTAAGGTTCAACTTTAAATATTTATAATGAGGTTCGACTCGAGTTCAATTATAAAATTTCATTTCAGCTCATTTGATTATGCATATCAAATCAAATTTGAACATGAAAATATAGATATCTATTTATGCAGCTAGCTCGACTCGACCAAGTGAAAAGTTAATAATGAAATGTACATTAAACTATGAAGCTAAGTTACTCGATATCATTCTACCAAAAAAAAAAAAGCTACTCGATATCACATCAAAATTAAAGTAACTTGGTATACAAATTCAATCTAACAAAGTTCAAATTAATTATGTGTTGTTGGACTCGATCATTAGTTATCATATTTTCCATAGGAATATAATGGCAAAGGTAATTGCGGGAAGCCATATATTATATTATTATACTATATATATGTATATATACTTTTGACATATACTAAGCTAAACAACTACTACTACAAATTAAGGTTATATCACCGCTACACTAGTCATATGCATGCATGTGCACTCATCTGATTGAAATATATAGTAGACATCTAGACAGCTTAATTGATCCTTTGAATAAATTCTTGTTTTTATTTCACTTTAAATTTCACAAGACTTTTTTGTTGTATTGGTTGAATTTTGTATGGTTTTTGGTGAATGGATATTCCCCTTCTTTGTTTGATACATATATATATATTAAAAAAGTTTAACCGGACTAATGTTTTAACAGATTCACATCAAATCATGAATTCGCTTTTAAGTTTTATAATTAACCTAATCAACAAAATTATGAATGAGACCATGAGTGTTATTAATGCTAATCTAAACTGCTTTTGGGTTTCATGGATAATAATAATAATAATTAATAAATGATGTGATGTATAGGAATAGGCAGAGGCGGACCTCAAGAGGGACGGGGGGCCATGGTCCCCCCAGAAAAACATAAATTTATACTATATATATGTAAATATTAACATGAATTTATAGTTGGTGAAGTGGTTAGGCTCTTCTTGAAGTAGCTAGAGGTTGGGAGTTCGATTCCTCTGAAGGGCTGAACACATTTTTACCTCTTTCTTGATATTTAATTTCCTTTTTTGGCCTAGTAACTTTCATTTCATTTTATAGAGATTTAATTTTTTTTCTCTCCATTCTTTGTGGAGATTTAATTGCTTTTTTGGCTTTCTCTTTATGAAGATTAATTTTTTTCTTCATTTTATGGAGACTAAATATTTTCCTCCATCTTGGCTAAGTGGAATATATATACACTTATTTTTATAAAAATTCAATTGACACAAATACATCTACTCATGCATTAATATATTTATTTTTTCATTTAACCCTAAAGTTTATTTAGTTTTCCTTTTTAAAGTATTCAATAATTGACGTTTCTCATGGATTTTGTCTTTGTGCAAGATTCAAGTTCCTTAGTAGATATAATTTTATTGAATTATGAGATCATAATTATACTATATTTACAGAAGTCGGAATATGATTTTAACAATATATTATACATATTAGTTGGACATTCGACATGTAATATGTCTTGGTAAACAACATTTATTTGTTTTTAGGTCAGCTATAGATTGCATCTTAAACATATGTTTTGAGTGTTTAAAAATCCGTATTCGTTAAATATGAAAAATATATATTTTTCACTTGTTCTTGAATAAAATTATAGTATTATTTACCATAAGTTAATTATTTTTTGTTATTTTATCAAAACCTTGAAAAAATACCAAGGTTTTGTTATCAAAAAAATTTCGGCCCCCCCAACGAAAGTCGTCTAGGTCCGCCCCTGGGAATAGGGCCCATCATTTTCGTTTGTATAACTTGGATGCACTACAAAGCAATTGCACAAAGCTTTGTCCTTTATCGAAGAATCGGCTGCTTGCTTTTTCAAGTCTTTTTCCCCGATGTTGTGCATGACCTACTATTAGTTTTTTTTTTTTTGAGAAAGACCTACTATTAGTTATATAGGACTACTTTCCTTTATGAATTAAAATTTCCACCATTTTCATCAAAAATATCAAAATTTTTTTTTTTCTTGAATCAATGGAACAAAGATAAAGATAAAGTGTAGTTTCGAAATTTTTCATTTGTCGTGAGATTCTGTTATTTTTTTAAATCAATAAATTTTTTTACAATTTTTCCTAGTATTCATGAAATATTTCCTATAAATTTTCAGTATCTAGTCATACACTAAAAACGAAAATTTGATACAGGCTTTATTTGTCCTAAAAAATTATGCATATATTCTTTTTGGGATGACTCAAAACAAGACATACTTTTCTAAAATAAAATTATTTTTCTTAAAATTACATCCTCTTGTAAAGTTATCTTTTCCCCGGTATATTGATAGATTAAAGTAGTGGAACGCTTGAATTTGAAGAGAAGACTACCCAGTGCACCATAGTGTAAATAAAACTGTGTTGTGGAAAGGAATTTTCTTCGATTTAAGGTACAGAGCAAGCAACAATTTAATTACAAAGATGAACGCAGTTTTCCATATTGTTTCTGGAAAAATGGTGTAAAAAAAATACTCAGAGCAACTTTTGAATTTACTTGCACTAACAAATTTAAGATCACATAACTACACATATTTACCTCCTCTGGAAGTTCAACTTTCCAATACAATATGCAAACAGAAAAGCAAACAAGATGGGGTATAAAAGTAACATTACAGCCACAAGAGGTAATTCATTATATTTAAATCCAAAAAAATCTCTTACAAAAGCAGCTACTGTTTTACTTTCTCCAAACACTGATATCTCCTTGTCCAAATCTCCATATTGTGAATTGAGCATACCATTCATTGTCCAAGAGGTAGGAGATAGATAATAAAACCAAATCCACCATTTTGGAATTTGCTGCAATGAAAAAATACACCTTCTTTAATAAATTATACCCACAAACTATGAATTATGACTTCTACTTATTACCAACACAATGTCTGAATAAAGTAGCTTTAGGACAATGCAATGTAGATTTCTCCTTTTAGGCAATGCCGTACTATTATGAGAAGTCAAACCATTATATAAATTCTATGCCATCAACTTAAAGATTAAAACCCAAAATGCATAGCCTAATGCTTCGTTAACTCGCCAACTTATAGAGGCACATAGGAAACATGCAAGTTCCCTTGCACCAATTTTGGATTTTTGCCCCTTACCTAATTTTGCACCTTTATACCCAGTTTTGCATTTACATTTGTTCCTGTGAATTGTTGCAGTTTACTAACCATTCACACTTTGGTGGTGGATCTTAGGGAGTTAAATGCAAAATGGTGGAAATATTAGGGAGTGAAGAGCAATATGGCCAAAAAGTGAGAGTGTAAAGTGGGATTTCCTTTCACATGATTGCTAGTATTCTATTATCATTGAACATGTGTCCACTGTCAAATGGCAAAAAGATGTAAACTGCAACAATTTAATAAGTTGAGTGGGCAAGTGCAAATGCATATTGTCTACAGAGTAAAGTGCAAACCATCATTAAGGTAAGGGGCAAAGTGCAATTTACCCTTCTAGAAACTTCATACAATTAAGTAAGAATAGAATAAGTATGCTTACCGGCTTAGGTATCAAGAATCCAGCAAATAGGTTGTACATTGCATAAAACATTGACTGCAAAATTGCAGCTATCGGGAAACTTGGTGTCACTGAGACTAACAACATTCCTTGATAGGTAAAGTATGCTAGTGTACAAAACATGGTGTAGAAATACCACAGCACCTTATTTGCAGACCATAAGTAACCAATCATTGGATATGTGATGACTGTAAATGCAAGCGACAGGGCTAAGAGATAAGGAACTTCAATTGTGACCTGCACATCAATCATGTACTTGCATTATTATGATTTACGATTTTATAGAAATTACAGCATAATAGTATATCCACACACACATATATGTAATTTCCATATTTTTAGATCAATTTTGAGGAAGATCAAGCATAAAAGTAACTTATAACATGCTTTGAGCAGTTATATATACCTGTGCAGCTGAATAAGCCCATGCAGCATACATTCCGGAAAATCTTTCCCTGTAGAATACGGTCCTTTCTTTGCCAACTTGTGGCAATACTGCAGATGAAGTCTGAATGCCGGAGAAAATTGTGCAACTGAACATTGAAGCAAGTATGCTAAATATGCCCTGCTCGTTATATCTAATGGAACAAAGTGATAAATTCAATGTTAGATAGCTAGAGAAACTTTTAGTCAATGCAAAAAAATCTTAATTGAAATTTCGGAGATAAGGGTTCAATTTATGAAGTTGAAAGGCCAACTCGGTTAAGGTAGACACAGAAAGTCTGAATTATGATTCTACTAAAGAAAATTGATCAACTATAGTCATGAAATTTTTGACAAGTTTTTTGGGATAATGAGAACAATATACTAAATACAGTCATCCATTAACAAGATTAGAGACCTTCATGACCCTTTTACGCTTCTTTAAATAAAAAACTTCAACTAGAGTTGCTTCCTAACTCGATAACCGTTTTCCTGCATATATCACAGTGCTTATAGGTGAAATTGAACTTATTTAGAGCATGAAAATATCATGTTCTTTGAGAATCGCGCAATATAATCTACTTACATGTTCTTTCCTTGGTCCCAAAATAGAAATCCTACAATGAAGGATGTGAAAAGCATATGTATTAACCGCATCAAATTGTATGAAGGGCTTCGCCAATAAGACCAATGCTGCTTCCAGAGGCAGGTTTTGAACTGTCCCCAACCAGTTTGTGAGTAAAGTGTCGGGAAATGCAGATCTTTCGAACCAGAAGATGGTGCGCTCAACTGTTCTACTAGCTCTTTGTTCTTCCTGTAACAAAATATATCTTATGTTTAGTACTTCTGTAATTCTAAAATAATTTGCAGTGTCATTTGACAAAGAAAAGAAACAGAAATAAAGCAGTAAACAGAAGTAAAGCTATCGATTTAGACTTAAGCTTGAAATAATATTTAAAATTTCAATGACTTGAAGAAATAAAAATACAAGTTCAAATTAGGGACTGGAATTTCTCAAACTATAAGTGAGGTTTAGATTTTAAAAAAAACTTGCAATGATCATGGTTAGACATAATGACAAATAATGAATGTACATTACCATTAGGTAAATAAATAGGAAAAATTCCCTCAAATCAATTTCAATTAGTAATCCACTTGAAGAAAAAAAATTCAATTGAATCAGGGCTATACGCAAAATGACAGTTTTGATCTGTATTGTCCGGTTTCCATCACAACAGACAGTGTTTTCTCCTCTTTCTTATGCATGTTCTGCTTTATGATCAAATACAGAACTTTTTAATGCCTAAGAGAGATCTCAACTATCATTTACACAAATCTTGTAGGATAGAAAATTCTCAAAATACACCTTAAAAATAATAAGAAGAAATGACTTTTGACCATCATCTTGGAGGAAACTGCAATACCTAGTATTTGTGCCTTTCATGCAATGGCCATTAAGTTACCAAATTATTAGCAAATGAATCCTCCAAGATAATATGTTCAAAATCAAGTATTTTGAGAGCAATATAAGATTTAGATCACTGTACTCACTCGTATAGAGCAGAATTCTTGTATATCTCAGAAAAGTCCACTCCAAGTTCAGCCTCGGAAGATGTGGAAGTGACCTCTAGTATCCATGTAGCTGGATTGTACTTATCATTGATCTTTGTCACTCCTGCGATTTTCTGTTACAAAGAGACAATAATGGGATTACAAAGACTTCCAATTTCTAAAAAGAGTTGGCCGAAGTGGGTGCATAAAAATTAACATGCTCAAATGTGTTTTTACTACTCACCTCAAAGTATTCAACTACTTTACATGAACTCTGTCCCAGAGGTCCATAATAAATCACGTGTCCACCATTTTTTAGGAGAACTAACTGCAAAGTTTAAAGAGTATGTTAGAAATATATAATAACATATATGGATCACAAACACATACATGAAAATTATGTCAACTTTATCCAATTGTTGACATTTTTTTTCCTTATAATGACAAAAATTCCATTTATTTCTTTTTCAAAATGACATTTTAGTTACATTTAGTAGTTGTGAACCATTGAATACTAGATGATGTTATGATATCCTTATACAATTGCAATTTAAATCTACACAATTATTACCTCATCAAATGCTTCAAAAATGTCGGTACTTGGTTGATGAATGGTGCAAACAATTGTTCGACCAGTGTCTGCGACATTTTTAACTGCCCGCATGACAATTGCAGCAGATCTAGCATCCAGTCCAGTTGTAGGTTCATCCATGAAGATAATGGAGGGGTTAGCAACAAGCTCCACAGCTATTGTAAGACGCTTTCGTTGCTCAGTTGATAGACCATTAATGCCTGCCATTCCCACTAATTCATCCTTGATTTCATCAAGCTCAATTGTCTCAAGGACTTCCTTCACAAATTCCTATTAAATTCCATTGAATCGAATTAATTATAAGTGAATGAAAAAATACACAAAAGGTAGATATATTCATGCTACTAATTTCATACATATTTTCTTTTTGAATCAATCATGGAATCAAGACGTAGCCAAGCAGAAAAGATAACTGATTCTTCAACAGTAATTTGAGGAGAATGTACGTCATTTTGCTCGCAGTAACCTGAAACTCTAGCAAATGTGCTTTGAACTTTAGGAAATCCTCCAATTATAATTTCTCCTTCCACTGAGCCACTAGTTTTTCTACCGGCAAGAACGTCAAGGAGTGTTGTTTTTCCAGCTCCACTAACACCCATAAGTGCTGTTAGCACACCTGGCCTAAATACTCCAGTGATGTCACTAAGAAGTTGAAGTCTTTTCTGAGTGAAACCACGTTCCTTCATAGCCTTAGAAAAAAAATTAAAAGACTCAGATATCCCTTATCATTTGGACCCACATGTCCTTTATGTTTTAAGATCCAAAATTTTGCTTAGTTTATTTCATTACCGGAGGTGTCTCAACATAGTAATGGATGTTTTGAAAAACCATAGCTAGAGGTTGAAAGGGTAAAACCATTTTGCCTGCATTTAGTGAAAGATAAAAATAATTATCTTTGGGATGAAATAATAAGACTATGAAATCAAATTTAATGATCTTCAAAAGAAAGAATGAAAAGAAAAAATAGCAAACCTTTATGAGGCTCCACCTTGGTGCTAGGAAGAGGCATCCTAGATTGGGCTACTGTGAGGGCCTTGTTTTTGCTTTCTTCCATTTGCGAGAGCTTTTCACTTGATATAATAGCTCGAGATCCAGGAGCTGCGTAAGTTTTTGAGGAGTGAGCAATATAACTTGTGCATTCATTATAGAGATCGTTTCAAATATATCAATCGTGTGTATTTACGTTTCAAAAAACTTAAGGCCAATGTAAACCCAATGTTGAAGAGGAGAGCGAATCCGAGAAGAGCACCAACTGATATCCAAAGCAAATTTGGCCCAAAGTTCAATCCACGGCTCTCTAGTATTTCTTGGCCTATTGTGGAATTACCTGAGATTGTCTATAAACAAGGAAAATAGCTAAGTGTAAGGAATAAAGTCTACATACAAGTTCTTAGAAATTATTTCTCCTATACTAGTGCTTAAGCTATGGTTATGAAATATCAAAGAACTAGCCATTTTCATCTACAATGGTAATGTTTTTAGTTGTGAACTAAACTGAAATTATGGTTACAAGGAAAGGATTTAGGGAACAGTTATGAACTCACCTTTTGCCACCTTGGAGCAAGAAATTCATTTACTGCAAGGCCTATCTCTCCATATGTAAGTGGTGAAACCCAAAATCCCCATTTTAACCAAATTGGCATTGAAGCTGCAAGAAATAAAATGACTCTGATTTCTCCATCATTTCATCTTTCATTTTATTTTCTTATTAAATTCATGAGATAGTAGTCATATAATCCGGCAATAATAATCTGGGTAAAGGAGATTTGAATGCTTACATTTTGGAATGACGAAACCGCCAAATAAACACACAAATATTAATGTTAAACTACCAGCTGTTACAGATGCAACCATCGTTTGGGCAACTGATGCCATGAAACGGAACAAAGATACTGAGGTAAAGTGTACAGCAAAAAATAATATCACTTGGCTAAAAAACCTGGAAAAAAAAATGAAGTTTGTCATATGTTGATTCATCATGTATGGAAAATTGAAAATTTTCATGGATGAGTAGTTTTTTGTCACTAACCTTCCAATCTCAGGAGTATAGCCAATAGCATAATATGTTAGAGATGTCCACAGTACAGATTCCAGAAAAGACAAAGGAACTTTTAGAATGGCAGCTGGAATTGCATATGCCCAAGCTGGGAAAAAATTTAAGTCCCTCTGCTTATAGAAAACTGGAAGTCTTTCAATAGTCATCGCTAGCTCTGGGAATCCATCAACAAGGAGAATAATGAGAGCATAAAAAAGAGCTCCCAAGTAATAATTTGCATGGACAATATCAACGGCCATCTGAGTTCGGAAGAATACAGTCATCGTGACAGATGCAATTACAATGAGCTGTATTAAAAAGATAACCTTAAGAATTTCGTATCATGTAATTAGTATTTAGGCATAAGATCCAATTATCCAAATGAAAAGATTTAGAGTATTAACCTCGAATGACTTGAAAACATAAATGAAAGAATTCCTTTTCATGAGAAGTAATTCCCTTGACATACAAGCCTTAAAGAGGGACCACTTAGAGAGAGAATATAAACCAAAGTTAATTGCACTTTTGTGGCTATTGAGCTTATTAAACGGCACAGAAAGATCCTTACTTAGAATCTTTCCGTAAGGAGACTCTTGAAATTTCTTCACAAACATATCAACGGAAATAAAATTGTAAGTTTGCCCAGTTTGGTGCAAATATTGTTCTTGATCCTTTCTTGAGATGACCTGCAAAGAAATTTTTAATTAAGTATATTTACTTAAGAAAGCCAACGTAAAGAATATCAATGGTTTATAAAGCACTTGCCTCCTGAAGGAAATCAGCTACCCCTTTCCTTTCAGGACAACTAAATCCACAACTCTTGAAGAATTCTAGTACATCATTGCGAGATCCATGATAGACAATTTTACCCTCGGCCATCAAGATGATGTCATCAAAGAGATCAAATGTTTCAGGTGCTGGCTGGAGAAGTGAAACAAGCACTGTAGCATGAGACATGTGTGCCAGTTGTTGAAGACAAGAGGCTATTTGATATGTGGTTGAACTGTCTAAGCCATTTGAGATTTCATCCAAAAGTAAAGCTCTAGTTGGACCAACAATCATCTCGCCTGTATTATATGTACCATACAAATTCCTAAATTTCAGAAAGAATCATGCAATATGAGATTGTTAGGTTATGTTTGGTTCTTGGATTTTACTTTTTACTCACTAAATTCAAGAACCAAACATAGCCTTATCAAACAGTTTCTCGCGTCATACAGACCAAGATATGAATCATAGCCAAAATTCTTAATGCAAGCATTAGTTACCTGTAGTAAGTCTTTTCTTCTGACCACCAGATATGCCCATCCTCATTTCATTACCAACAAGTGTGTCAGAACAAATGTCAAGTCCTAGAATCTGAAGTTTGAGAAGCATACAAACGGTTATCTACAAGTGCTATCTTATTAGAAAATATCAAGAATAAGAAGTTCACGTCAGATATGATGGAGTACTTTTAATATGTAGTCCGTTTGTAGAGATGATTCTTGACTTTCAGCAGCAATTGCCTGTGCAAACAATAGGTTAGGAAAAATGTGAATCTTAAAGCAATAACACCTTAATGATTTGTTAGAGTTTTTGAAGAGGTGTTCGAACAAAGTTTACACGAATATTGATTGAAATCTCTTCAATAATTCCAGAGATGCAAAAATCTCTTTTTAACTTTTCATGAATAGAAATAATTATTTTGCACTACAAACTACATCAAGACTCAAGAAATAAGAAAACAGGAACAATACTATAGGTATTGAAACTACCTTCATGTACATATCTACATCTGGATCAGGAATAAGTTTTGCTTCTTTCTCCCGTTTATTGAGCTCAACCAAAATTTCTTTATCAGAAAAAAAAGAAAGAAAAAAAAAATCGTAATTATCATCATAACATTATCTCCATAATAGATTTGATAGTTCTATATCGGAAGGCTAACCTTCTCTGCTTCCAACACCCTGGCAGCGAGACGAAAAATCTAGTGCTTCTCTGACAGTCATTTGAGGGATGTGTATGTCATTTTGGCTTACATAAGATGAAGTTTTCTGGGGCACAAACTCTTCTAATTTATATCCGTTATATGAAATCTCACCTGCAACCTGTTGAGAGTTCAATTCAGATTAAAGAACAAATAAAATGAAAGAGATAATAGTCAATAACAATAGTCATATCTTCTTTCAACCAACTGCAACAGTAAAAGTTATGGGATATTAAACTACTAAAGATATTAAGCGAACTCGGAGAAATAGCAGAACGAACAGCAATTATAGTGATCATGTGATGTACTCAGCTCAAGAGAAAATTACTTTAGTAAAATTAGTATTTTGACAAGTATCATCCGTTAGATATATTATTACACAGGGGAAGAGGTGGACCTTCAGAGATTTGTCCAAATTTGCTGAAAGCGCTTTTAATAGAGAAGTCTTCCCACACCCTGGAGGACCAAGCAGTAGAGTCATTCTGAAAACAACAAAATGTCAAAGAAATATGTATTATACATTCAACTCCGCGAAGCTAAAAATGATTTTGACACATAAAGCTCAAGTTTCTTTTCCCTGAAGCCAGTAGTTTAGAAACAATGTCATACTTATCACGCCAAGTTCAGATCATCTACACCGGAGAGTCCGATAACTAGGAAATAATTCCAATCAAATTAACAATCAAACACGCTTTGAACTTCTGTAAGGAGATAACAAGTGCACATTATGGTAAAGAATAATGTGAATGGCCACTATGCTACCATTTTCATAGATAAACAAGAATCCGTCAATTACTCATTGAACAATAGTATTTGATCAAAACCGAAACAAAAACTAAGAAAACGGGAAGGAATATAGAGCTGAATGCAATAGTAGCAGCATGGAAACTAAAGCTAGAAGAAGGTAGTAAAGTGGATTATTGGTTGAAACTTTTAATCAAACAGTTGTAATGAATTACATTACCTTCCAGGTTTAACTACACCACTAACATGGTTGATGATGCCTATTTTGGCAGCTTTTGATGACGACCCCACAAGCTTCGTTATGTCCTTTTACACAAAATTCAATAAAAAATCATGCATCATTTTGGATCATCAGTGTTGCACTAGACAGTTTTAACAAGCTTCTTCCTTGGGGATGACTTATATGATTATTTATACTTACCAAAATCATTCCAATTAGAGCATTCCAAAGAGTAGGAAGAGGTTTGCCATGAACAACCTGACATTCTGCTTCAACACTCAAATTGCTAAACCTTATTTCAACACTCGGCAATCGCACCCCAACTCTGCAATATTAAATATAGCATATAATAATTATATTATATGCATTTACTTCTGGTCATTCATCTTAGGAACAAATTAACTCGTGTAACTAAAAGGCTGTATTTGAGTCGCGGGTTGAAGACGATCAAGTAAGAACAGCATAAAAACTTGGGTTACTGTCTGGTCAAAATCGAGACAGGTCTAGTTCCAATCTGGTCGTAGAAGTTCGGTCCGGCAGGCCGACCCTTGAATTGTTACATTACAATACATCTTTCCTTTTTTTTTTTCTTTTTGGTTTTTATTAATTGAATGTATTTTATTTATCTTATCAATATTTGACTTAAATTTTACTCCTATGATTAGTAAAATTGCTTTCTTAGTTCGTTAATTTTCCAGACGTAATAAGGATAAATATTTATTTTTTAAGTTCAACACATTTCATTCATTTTCTTTTCTGTTTTTCTTTTCAAAGTTTCAAGAAATTAATTTGATCATTTAATTATTGGGTTAGACGTAATCCAGCACTTCTATTCTTATCATTTGGGCCAGCGAGATATATTTTGGAACTATTTACTTTGAGTATGATAAATCAAATTGCTGAAAATTGGTTGGTTAAAATTAAAAATGATCTTTATACCATCTAAAAAGTTGACTTTATACAAAACTAATGCTATATTTTCTATAAAAAAAAAAATTGTTTTAATAAATTTAACAAATTGACATACAAAGTAATGACTCGAAACTAAATTGGTTAAAAGCCTCAAACCATAAAGGACCAAATATGTTCCATATAAATTAATTAAAAAAATGTTAAAACTTGAAAACTTAAGTTATGATCATGACAAAGTATATATATATGTTCGAACAATAACTGACTACTTTAATTATCAGCGGATTAATATGTAATTTTATCCTAATTAATTGTAATTCAGTACAACTAACACAGTTTGCTCAACTCTAATCAAACATGTGAATAGAGGAAGAACAATTTTAAAAAATGTGAATAGAGGAAGTGGACAAAGTGCAACTATAAAAAGATTTCTTTATAGTCAAGAAATTAACTCGATTAATTAGTCATAAAATAAAATAAAATGAAAAAAAGATAGTGTGTGGTACAGTACTCGTACTCACTTGTCTAATCTTTTCTTGATTTTGTGCAGCAACCGAAGATTATCATGCTCAATGTGCTTTAAAATCTTGTTGATGAACAAATGCTTTTCCCCTGCCTCAAGCTTAGTAACATCAACAACCCTTTTTTCTTCATTTTGATCATCAAATACAGATAATTTGAGTTGTTCGGAAATAGGAAGTTTATCGATTTGAGCCCATAGTGAGAGGGTTTGTTTGTCGAGTTCGTACTCGGTATCGCCTAGAGTAGAATCGCTACCGAAACTCGATAGGGCGCTCCTTAGAGATAATGATCTCCAACTATTTCCTAATATTTCTGTTAGCTCACTTCTATTTGATTCAACATCATAATTCGTCTCACCTAAATCATAATAAGCCATTTTTTTTATCTTCTCATTTGGGCAAGTCCTTGATTATAATGTCCATAACTATATATAGACACATTGCGTGTGTGTTTAAATTTAATTAATTACTCCAGTTTTTTCTTTTTCTTTTTCTTTTTTAACGCAATTACTCCAGTTGTTACGTACTATGGATATAATTGTCACGCTGTACATTATTATTATATGTAATAGTGACTTTAAGCATTGGGTTTTTGTGTAAACCTAAGTGCACTTTTTGGGGTTTTCCAACTGCATGATCATGATTGATATTTAATTTATTTAAATCTTTTTTATTACCAGTCCAATATGATTATTTGCATCTGCCTTCTGCAGGTTTATGTGATGTTACATACTGATATTAATTAATTGGGTTGTCTTGCATGTTAAATAACCCTTTAGAGCTAGTTTGGCCCTAGCTGTTGTTGCAGAATTAATTATAGTACAATTACTTTTAAAAGAATTAATTAATTATACTAGATTTGATTAAGCATTTGATTTCACTTTCTAAATTTAAATGAAAAAAATAAGAATTTTATTAAAATTTACCAAACTAGCCTTTACGAATAATATTGTCAAACAAATTCCATGAACAAAATATCAATATATATTCCAATTGAAAAGGTTAATATTATTATCGGTTTCACCTTATTTTGTCGGTTAAACTCTTTTGTTACTGATTTTACATGTTCTTATCATATCAATTCATTGTTAAATATTTTTTTATCAAATTAACCCGTTTTCACCTATTTCACACATTTTTTTCACTGATTTCACATGTTTTTTCTACCAATTTCACCTGAATTTTTCTTTGATTTAAAATGTTTTCGCCAACTTTATTCATGTTTTCATATATTTCACCTTTTTTATGTAGTTATTTCACCGATTTCATCTTTTTCGATTTCACATGTATTTATTGATATCAGGGGCACTTTATTACCGAGCTTACCCAAATTTTTACCAATTTCGTCAATGTTCACCAATTTCACCCGAATTTTCATCAATTTCACATGTTTTCAATGATTTCATAGTTTTTTTATCGGTTGCACAAAATTTCATCGATTTTTCACCTATTTCACCCATTTTTCACGAAAATAATTTTATGAAATTTTGAGGTTATGCATGTCTTGATATTATTAAATATTTTTAATATTTTCTATTCTAGCCAAAGTAAAATTACGTAATTATCTAAGTCATAAGATTTTTTTATTATTTCATAGTAAGATGTGATCAATTTTTTTATTTTTTTGTAACATAACGAGATTTAAGAGAATTTCATTTTAATTTTTAATAGTTAGAGTGTTTATGGCTTATATTGTACTAAATCTTTAAATTAACATTTTCTTACTTAAATAAATATTGATGCTAAAATATAAGAATTCTATGTATATGTTAGGGGCTATTTAAAATAAACAGTATTTTTAATGGTTCGTTTTATCTATTATAAGAGAAGAAGATTAAGATTACAAAAATTGATGTAAGAGAGAATTTATAAATTTTAGGAGTTTATGTAGGAGATAAGTTAAATATAATAAGACTTCATGTCTAATTATACTTCTACAATTACTTTTACATATTTATCGTTGAATTAAATATCACTTTACAATTTAAATTAAATAAGGATGTTTTATTCCGCACAAAAAAAATTAAGAAATATTCATGTTTTTATAATATAATATAATATAATATAAAATATACATATATATGTGTATATATCAACCTTATTTTTATTTTTATTTTAATTTATAGTGGTTGTGAAAAAAATAATATCACGGAGAATTTTGGTGTTTGGACATTAGTGCGCCCTTAGCTTGACTTGGCCATGCCGGCATCATTTTTTTTTAAGAGAGTGCCAGTGCCGGCATATTTGCTACATATTATATCACAACCAAATATATATATAATATATATATATATATATATATATATATATATATATATATGGTTTGTTCTAGCACATATTAATAAGTAACTTGATGCACAAATATATAATTGCATTGTTAAACAAATTAAAGTCAAATGAAATAATAAAATAAAATCAAGCATGAGTGATTAGAGTATCTTACATATATTTTGTTTAGTTTAATATTAAGTCCTGTCTGGATCAAAATTCAAAAAATCTTCAATTTATTTTTTACAAGTTTGATTTATTAATAAAAATATACATATATAAATCAAACTACACTAAATGAGTTTTTTTAATATATTATATAACTAAACATACTCAGCCAAACTCAATCTGAATTCCAAATATTTTAGTTTGAATTAAGCTTAATGCGACTCATTCTTAATACTACTAGTATATCATATGTCGATTACATTGTAAAAGAACAAATCGAATGGGGCTACACATATGAGTATAATATAATTAAATGTTGGAAAATACATTTAGGGTGTGGCATCCAACTGTATATGTTCAAGAGTGGGGAAACCAGTTTAATTAATCTAATGTCCTTAATTAATTAAGATTGGAGACAAATTAAAAGACCAGCTCTAATCCTTTAAACTTTTCCACTCCCTTCTCCTCTTATTTGTAACCTAGTGCTTGGATTTTTAATAACGAGAAGCATATATATACATATGGTCCATTAATTTGTCATTATTATTTCGTCATCAGATTATGGTTCATACTTTTCAAATTAAAATCGTGCAACAAACAAATAAGTTAGGACAAGGATATATATGACCATTTCAATGTAACAAGGACATATATATATACGAATACGATGATGAGCAAAATGGTCAACATATGTAACACGTATATATGATCATGTGATTCATGCATCTAGCTTCTTTGATTTTAAAACTCTACAACTACAAGCATATATATATATATATATATAAATTACTAAGGAGGCGATTACTACAATAAAAATATATATCTTTCTAGGAGCAAGACCAAAAATTTAAAATTATAGATGAAACGGTGACGGTAAGATTTGTTTGATAATTTCTACATATTATCTGATTCATTTATTGAATGATTATTCTACAATCACTCACAAATAAAAATAACAGTACAAGAAAATCTTAAGCGAAAAGCAAAAAGAAAAAGAAAATACCCAGGGGCGAGACTAGGAATTCATTAATTCAAGGATATTACCGATTATTAGGCAAAGATGCATGTAAGGTTCTTTTACTTTATATTGAGAATGTTTTATTCAATAACATCAACAATTACATAATTGTAGGAGAAAAAATCATATCTTCAATTTATTAGTTTAAAGAAAAAAACATCTGAGATAATTTATTAATATAGAAAGTATTGAGAACCAAAGTTTCAAATGTTAATCTATTTTTAGTATATAAAACGTTTTCCCGTTATTTTCATGTACAAACCTAGAACTATATATAACCTACAACGATTTAGGAGAATTTGATATGGTAAAAAATTAAATGGATCTTTCAACACTCAAGTACACAATCGTATGTACATATTTATATTTTTTTTTGTAAAATTGCAAATTTGGAACCATATTACACTTTGTAATATTGATATCACTGGATACTGGATACATAAATGCACATTTAGTACCACAATTTAAATATTAGTTGCAATGTTCATACCACCGTCAAATAATTGAATCGAAATGAATGAAATCGGCTACGTGTAACACACGTGACTATTATTGTACTTACCGTTACTTTAGGTTTGACCGAATCAAATTTTGGATATAATTTCCCCTCCTACGTTTTCTCTTCTTATATACTGGACCAAATAATTTCCGGCTCATTTGTTTTGGGCCTAATATTTCTTTTCCAGAAAAAAGAAAGTTAAAAAATATTAAAAAGAAGAAGAAGACCGTTGCATAAGTCCATGCATCTATCCTACGTCACAGATTTGGGCTAGAAATATAGACATCCGAGGGCCCAAATGTGAAGTTTAGATTTATTTCATAGAAATTTTAAAGAGGTCTAAATTTCGAGAGCTGAAAATTTGGATTTAATTAATTTGAAAAGTAATATTTAATTAGATAAGAATATATTTTAAATGATATTAAGGTTCTCGTTCAGCTTGTATTATGAAAAATAAATTAGGCATTTTGCATCTAATGGTGTTAAGAAAACGCAGAAATATTGATCAATATCAAGGACAATAAAAATAGACTCAATCTGTGGGTTACATTCAAACTACACCGATGGATTAGACCCATAGGGGTTGGATGATATACATATCTACGTAGGAAGACAAAAATTTATTCTCTCATACACACTTATCACTCATGTAACACCCCAAAGAATTGAATCCAAATGGGTAGGCAGCACAAAACTTCCCAATCTGCAATGCAACTTTTCTATGGACACATTTCATCATCACGTACAAGATAGAGATTGTGAACAACTTTTAGAATGTAATAAAACTCTACATTCAATTGTATTATGCGCTAAATATAGAATATTTTATGCTGCAACTATCATTCAATTGCAATTTGCAAGTTTTGTTTTTTAATCCTCTCTTTATTTTAATCACAAGTTTAGGGCAATAAGCATATTTCAATTTCATAAATCGACATTTAGTACCTTAAGTCAGCTTATCTCGTCGTATCATATTTTGAACGGAATTAGTCAAGTGTATTGTCAACTCATATCTATACAATTGCTCTAAGCGATATGTGATTCATAATAGACAAAAATCGAGAAACTAGATTTGTATATCTATATCTGAAAATATTGTTACACTCAGAAATAAAAAATATATATAAATCCGAAAATCATTCTCCAAGTGGATGTTTTGTTTAATATTCGGAGATCATTAATTCTCATAAAGGCTTCATGATTTTCTGATTTCTCGTTGAAAGAGTACATATACTATCCACGTACACCACCAAAATTTAAATTATACGTACTGTTTTAGCTTCTAAATTTATAGTTTTATCAAATCTGGAATACTAAGTCTGAAAAGAAAAAAAAATCCAGTGCACCATATATATATATATATATATATTAATATAATGTCACCTTCAATCAATTACTATTATTAATACCTGTGTTTTCGTTTTGAAGGAACTTATTAATTTAATTACATGCATATTGCTTGAACCTTAAATCAATCACTATTCAGTAATAACTAGTAATAGGTAATAGCTGTACGTATTTTCATTTTCGAGAGATCCACTTTAGGCTCAGAGCCAGCATTCCCATTGCTTGAGTATAGAAAACCTTGCGTTAATTAAATTACATCGGAAAAAATTCAATTTTGGCACCATAGAACTAGGCGTTTTTCAATTTTGGTATCATGATATCAATTTTGGTACCAATTCTAACTGTCGTTCATAAAGATTGAATTTATTAAAAATAATATATTTATTCATAAGTTTCATAATACTTTTAATTTTAAATTAAGGGATATCTCTTGAGATACAACCAAAAAAGAAAACTAAGATCAACTCCTTTGGCTAAATGTAATTTGAGAACATAAATATATTATACATTCTCATATAATAATTTGCATACTTATTTAAATTATTTTATTTTAACTATGAATATATAAAATTAATTTCTATATTATTTTATTCATATTTTTTTATAATATATTTTTTGTGTACCCAAATATTATTATATTTTTTAAAATATTATTATTATTATGTTCCCAAATATATTTTATAATATATTTTTTTACTATTTTGTTGTTATTATTATTATTATTATTATTATTATTATTATTATTATTATTATTAAAGGAGTGACATAAATTGTGAATTGGAAATAATTGGTGAGGGGAATTGAAAAAAAAAAATCATTTTTGATACAATAGAACTAGGAGTTTTTCAATTTTGGTACTATTGTGTCAATTTTGGCATCAATTCTTACTGACCTTTTCAATTTTGGTATTTCCGTCAGTTGACTTAACGGTCAACTGACGGAAGTGCCAAAATTGAAAATGACATTCAGAATTGGTACCAAAATTGACACCATGGTACCAAAATTGAAAAACGCCTAATTCTATGGTGCCAAAAATGAATTTTTGCCAAATTACATCACATGCATATATATTTCCAATAACTAATAGAGACACCTGTCAAGAAAACTAATAGAGACACTGTTGATTCTTGACGTATGTGTAATGTGGTCTTTAATTAATTAATATCTGAAGACTACATAATTATGTATTATTATTATTATTATTATTAATGAATTTTTTCTTTCCCATTTGTCGACCGACAGAGAATAAGATGTGGTACAATATGATAATATTATTAATTAAGATTAATAAAAATTAATATTAAAATAATATTCTATTTAATTATATTTATTTTATGTGTACAAGATATAATATCATTTAAATATATTTTTTAACCAAATATAAAATATAATACTTATGAGAAAACAGCTAGAAGAATTAGAGAACAAGTGAAGTCACTGGCTAATTAGACATCGTTCACTAGCCAAAATTTACATTTAAGTAACCACAAATAAAAGTTACAAGTATTATATATATATATATATATATATATATATATATATATATATATATATATATATATATATTCAAATAAAAGTTACAAAAATCAGTCTTAGCTCAATTATTTGATTCTGTTAGAAATTCATTTAATTGGCCAACCCATTCATTAACCAAAAATGGAAACAAACAAGGAAAAGTTAAAGAAAAACTTTGCTTCATGATTTCAAAGACATGACGTGCGAGCATCATTTCCTTCGTAAATCAAACAATAACTTAAACAAATGATAATGATATTATAACCAACGTCGTCTAAAATAAGGGCATAACACGGGACTATAAATTTAAAATTTATAGGATCCAACATTTGTTGTTAATAAAATTGTAACTAGTGTTGTAACAGTGCAACTTAGTTTTTTTTTTTTCTTTTTTCATTAATTTAGTTAACGTTAGACTATATTTTATTCAATATCCCTCCACTAGCGTTTAAGCAAATTGCATTATTATGTTATGTGGATTATGTATCATAACAAAAGAAATTAATGTGGTCGGGCTAATCGGACACCAGGGGGATTGCCGTTCAATTCGAGAGGGATGATGGCAATTGGGTGGTCAAGGGGGCAGATTTTTTATTTTATTTTTTCAAAATTTTTATGAATTAAATAAATGAGATTTGTTGAAAAATTTCATATATAATTGGACAAATACAAATCTAAATAAATGAGATTTGTTGAACACAAATACTTAATTTAAAAATACACAATACAATTTAAATAAAAAATACAAATACTTAATTTAAAAATACACAATAGAACTTAAATAAAAAATGCAATCTTAAACCTACATCCCGTGAGTCGCCCACAAGTGTTCAACTAAATCTTTTTTCTTCTTATTCTTCTTCTTCTTCTTCTTCTTCTTATTCTTATTATTATTATTATTATTATTATTATTATTATTATTATTATTATTAAAATAAGTTTGAGTGAGGAGATTGTGGAAAGTGAGAGTAAGGAAAGTTGTGAAATTGAATTAATTGATGTTAATTATCCTTTGGTGGGAATGAATTTTTTAGGTGGGTCGAAAATGATAAGAGCAAGACAAAAAGACAAGACGATTGAACAATTGGACGAACAATTGGGCAATTAGGCAAGTATTCGATGGAAGACGACCTTATTACACATCATGGTCTGAACTCTGAACTAATACTAATTCAATCTAAAAAATAAGGTCCCAACTAGGCCTGTCAAAGGTAGGGTCTGGACCCAGACCCTACCCAAATCCATTAAAGACCTATTTTACTTTAAATTTTCAGATCTAGACTTGGACCTGGACCCAGACCCACTAAAGACCCATTAATAATTATAAAGTTGGACCCGACCCGACCCGAACCGAACCAAAACAAGACCCGACCTGGACCCGACCCGGACCCAAACAAAACCCGACCCTGGCCCGATTCAGAACCCGGCCCGACCAGTGTTTTTTTTTTTTTTTTTTTTTTTTAGGGTTTAGACAATCAACCCATTATTCTAATTCACATTCACTCTCTACAGCTAATAAAACAGGAGAAAAAAAAAATCTTTGATTACAAAGAAAATAGAGAAACAGAGATCAACAAAACATGTTCCAACCCATGAGTAAAGATGAGGTTTTGCTGTAACGTATGGTCATCACACTCTCCTCCTCTCCTTTGATATGTACTTCCAAATCCCTTAATTTTAATATCTCCCCAGATACTTGTTCCTCTTCTACAACTACCAAAAAGAAAATACAACGAAAAACCCAAAAGCTACAATTCCTTACAGATTGGAACACTTTTCTTTTTACGAATTAATTAATAATAATCGCATCCAACAGTTCTATATTGTCCATAATGACCACGGTTGCTAAGTTACATCTTCCACCACTTGATTGCTATCATCACTCCTCCGGCCAACCGCCGCAGCCGCGGGAATTCCTCCGTCGTCGTCTTTCCTGGGACCCAATTTGTGTAAAGGGTCGGGGCAGAATTCGGGTTCGACCATGTCAATCTTTCAGGTCTGAAGAGAAAGATAAGAAAGGGGCAGAAAATTATGGGGTAATTAAGGAAAATAGTGTTTTTGGGTCTAGAAAAAGTGTAAATAAATTTGTGGGTGCTATAGATCTGAAAGAATAAAAAAAAAAAAAATTTCAGGTCTAGATCGGGTCCGGGTCTCTATCGGGTCCAAATCTGGACTCGACCTGGACCCGATCGGTTAGGGAAAAAAATTCGGGTCGGGTCCGGGTCTGGACCCGAAACCGAACGGGTCTGGTTCGGGTCCAGACCCGATGATTGATAAGCAGGTCGGGTCCAGGTCCGGACCCGACCTTTGACAGGCCTAGTCCCAACTTTCAGCCTAATTACAAACATGGTTGACTTGAAGCCACGTGTAAGTCCAAGACGCTTGTGCTTAATTTTCTTATCGTCTCTTTATATACATTTGACAATGAATTTGTGGTGATTTGTAGCGTATAAATTTGGGCGATTAGAACATGCTTGAATTAAGAATTTAAAGCTACAAAATCAATACATATATCAAATCAAATATTTGGTATATCAGTCAAAGTTTTGTACATGTTTAAAGGTTTGTGAGTTTCTTTCTTTTCTTTTTCTTTTTTTAACAAGCAATTAAAATGATTCTTCAATTTTAATACAGTATATATTATCCTGCACAATCAATTTTATATTTGAAGGAAGTAGATATTGCCCATGAGTAAGAAGAAGAGAAGAAGAAATTTAACGAAAGAGAAGGGACAAAAGTGATGCAAGAAAGAGCATGATTAAATTAAATTACTAAAGTTGGTATGTGTAGAAAAACGCACCGGATAAGGTTTATCTAGAAAAGTTTTTTTTTTTTTTTTGGAGAAGATATCTAGAAAAGTTGAGATGCATGATAAAAGCATGAGACAAACTTGTATATATTTTACCCATTGAAAAAAAACGTAGATAACTTGGACAAATTAAAGTAGATTCCAAAATTTATGCATCCGATTGATTTTACTATGTTATAGCAGAAAATTCACTCTATTAATGTCCAAGTTAAAAGTGGTAGGCCACATACACATACATACTACATATAGGAAGGAGACTAGCTAGTGTGTAATGTGTATGATCTGATGGATGTCAAATATATATATTTGAAATAAATTAAAAAGAAATTACTTCCACCAGCACCAGCAACCAGCACCAGCACCAGCACCAGCACCAGCATACATAACATAATTCCTCCAGCCATTACTTTCAATTAAGTCCAGGAAAATTCAGATCATGTATAACAAAACAAAATCATCTATCAAATCTCACTAAGCCTTTACTACAATATTTGAAGAAAAAAGGTTATAACCTTTTTATTTTTTGGTTAATGCTTAAGTTATTACTTAAAAAAAAATTTGAATAGAGATTCATTTAATTGAAAGACAATTTCATTTCATTTCATTTCATTTTATTTTATTTATTATTTTTTTTTGTTGTTAAAAAGTCATCCTCACAAGAAACTTTTTATCAAATATTATTAAGAGTAGAAGGATACCTTCCATCTCTTTATGCTTCCAATTTACTGTTTGTTGTGTTTAAATTGTTATTAAGACATTTTCTCACTACCTACCACTGATAACTCCACCATTCCTTCTCTCTCTCTCTCATAAATATTTATTTATATTTTATACTGGTACATATTCTTGTTCATATCCATATTCTTTACCTGAAACCACCACAATCAACAATAATTAATCAATTCATTATTAGCACATTAATTATCAGCAGAGCACCATTTTGCATTCTATGTACCCGTACTGTCTTTTGCATAAACACCCCTTTTATTTTTGTCATCTCAAGGTAATAATGCCTAAAAATTTCTAACATTTTGTAATGCTATGCTGACTAATCCCAGAGGAAAGAAAATTTGTTCAGATTTCCCACTTGAGAGGTGTTTTGAAGTGAATGTTTAATTCTTGGATATTAACTGAAATGTTGACAACTTAATGGATGCAGTTTGAAATTTCTTGGAAGAGATCTGAGTTATTAAAAGTTTGAGGACATTGTATGGTAGTGGGATTTTCAAGATCTGGGCTTTGAAAGGTTCCTGCTGCGTATGTTGTTCTGAGGAAGGTAAGAAATTAAGGTTTTTGAGATATTTTCGATTCGAATTTTCTTCTATGATTTATTAATTACAAAAACTGCATTCGGCTGAAGGGTCTTCTACTCATTTCTTGATTTTCTGTGACACAATGATGCTAGAGATGATATACAAATGTGAATCTCATATTCAGTGTGTTGTTGATCTACTCCATTACTTTTATGATGTTTTGTTTACTCCAATACTGTAGTCTTTACAAATTATGCTCAGCAGCTATTTTACTCTTTCTTGTTATGGGCACTTAATCCCTTGATTGTTTGAGACTATTAGATGCATTTCTGGTTGACATAGGGATTGAGCATAAATGAAATTTGTTTGGGATTGTGAAAAGTTTTACGAACTCATTTCAATCCATGATCAATTTCCGGTCTTGTGTTATATGCAGCTTGTTTTGACTTTGTGTAGGATGGCTTCGAATCTTAATACGGAATTATCCAAGAACTCTGGCATTTTTGGTCTCAAGGTATGGGAAATTATTGGGATCATTGTCGGATTATCGATAGTAGTTATCCTTTTTGCGTTGACATGTTATCTTACATCGCGAAAGAAATCAAGAAGATCACAAGAGAAACTCCCTCTTACCCAAATACCTACCATTTCAAAAGAAATTAAAGAAGTACGAGTAGAGCAAGTCTCAACCGAGGAATTCGTTCCACGTGATGGGATTCTTCTTACAATTCAAGATAAATCGAGCGATAAAGAATCGGATAAAGTTATGGTACATTTAGGAATGCCAAAAGGAAAAGATGGAGATAACAGCAGCCAATTAGGTTCATTTCATAATGTTGACAAAGATTATTTTTCAGGAGAAGAAGGGAGTTCGGGAAAGTTTGCTGTATATAAACCTTCTTCTTCTTCATCACATCCAGTAGCTGCTCCTTCTCCTTTAAGCGGTTTACCTGAATTTTCTCACTTGGGTTGGGGTCATTGGTTTACTTTAAGAGATCTTGAACTTGCTACAAACCGATTTTCAAAGGAGAATATTATTGGAGAGGGTGGATATGGAGTTGTTTACAGAGGAAATCTTATTAACGGTACCCATGTGGCTGTTAAAAAGCTCCTCAACAATCTGTGAGTCGAAAATATTTTATCATATATTTAACAAAATCTTTACTCTGTAGCGTTTCTAGTAAGTTTTCTGAGGTTAATAACTCTATGGTATTTTATTCTTTTTAAGAGGTCAAGCAGAAAAAGAATTTAGTGTGGAGGTTGAAGCTATTGGTCATGTGCGCCACAAAAATTTGGTTCGACTTCTTGGATATTGTATTGAAGGAACTCATAGGTACGCCTTCTTATCAAAATCATTTTTTAGTTTTTATAGCTAAAATTTGACTTTCAAATCCAATGGAAACTTATGTTTATTATAGTGTCTTTGGAAACTTATTCATCGATAGTTCATCATGCGTGGACGCATCCTTGCAATCCTGCAAATGGCATGCTTTTGAAAAAAAAAATTGTTACTAATTACATGTCATTTGTTAAGATAAAAAGCCTAAAATACCCTCACACAAATATAACTTATTTAACATAATGTTTCAGGATGCTAGTGTACGAGTACGTCAACAATGGCAATTTAGAACAGTGGCTTCATGGAGCTATGCGCCAGCATGGGTTTCTTACTTGGGAGGCCAGGACTAAGATTCTCCTTGGCACAGCTAAAGCGTAAGTTAGTTTGCCTCTTTTACCCTCCCCCTAATAAATTTATATTTTGTATTATTTTCTCCTTCCTAATTTATATTTTTGTATCTCGCAGTCTTGCCTATTTGCATGAAGCAATTGAACCTAAAGTGGTACACCGAGACATAAAGTCAAGCAACATCCTGATTGATGAAGATTTCAATGCTAAGGTCTCTGATTTTGGTTTGGCTAAGCTTCTTGGTGCTGGGAAAAGTCACATCACAACTCGAGTCATGGGTACCTTCGGGTTAGTTATTTTTCTATTTTTATTCTTTAAGGCTATGTTTGATTCTTGCATCCAATGACGCAACATTGATCTTCATTTCTTGTTCATTTGCATTTTACTTATCATTTTACTCACTGAAATCCATAGACCAAACATAGCCTAAGTGATTTTCAATCCTCTGTTAGCTCATCAATATTGAAAAGTTGGTAGCCACTCAGTTTCTTTTTCAAATAATTTCAGATATGTGGCTCCTGAATATGCAAATACGGGCCTTCTAAACGAAAAGAGTGATGTTTATAGCTTTGGAGTTTTGGTATTGGAAGCTATTACAGGACGGGATCCAGTAGACTATGGGCGTCCTGCTCCAGAGGTAATTCTACCAATACTATTATGTAAATAATATTTATTGCTGCCGTAAAATATGTATTCACAAGTAGTAGTATATCTTCTTTTTGAGAATATGTTTGGTAGTAGAGAAGTCTGATGGGGTAAATGTGTAATTTACCTAGTCACGTCTCACAATCTGTGTATAACTACCAAACGTGTTGTTAGCAATATTGTATGTGGCTCAATTCCATTATTTTTCCAGTACACGATGATCAAAACCTTCCATAACTTTTTGCAGGTTAATTTGGTCGACTGGCTGAAAATGATGGTGGGAAGTAGGCGTTCAGAGGAAGTGGTAGATCCAAACATTGACACGAGGCCCTCAACTAGAGCCCTTAAAAGAGCTCTTTTGACGGCTTTACGATGTGTCGATCCAGATTCTGACAAGAGACCTAGGATGAGCCAAGTTGTCAGAATGCTCGAATCAGAGGAATATCCCATACCAAGAGAGGTCGGTCACTACATTAAATTCTCTAAAAATAAAGTTATCATGTTGCTGTTGATTCTTTAATGCGTGTTTGTACTGTGTTTTAATGTCCCATTTCATCCTGTAAGTTTTCTGTTTATAAGCTTCATAAAAGGTAAAATGAAAGGATTCTGATTGTTACTTTGACTTAAAATTCACTAGGATCGAAGGCACCGAAGAACCCGAGCAAGTAGCACTGAAATGGATTCCCAGAGGGACAGCTACGACACTGATAAAAGTGACAACCAAGATCCAAGATCGGAGAGCAGAAGGAATTGTTGATGGCATAAATGTAATTCTTGGCAAGGCAATATTGTAGTCTGGGGTGAGACGTTAAGAAGGCATTGTGTAGAGTACAAGTAGGATGTACGATAGATGAAGGTGGGGACTGCGTATTTTTCTTCAAGTCATTATTTTTATTTTTTATTTTTCTCTTTTTCTTTTTGTTTTATATCTCGAATTCTTATTATTCTTTATGAAAATAGATAGAGGGATGGTTGTTTTGTGATTGAGATGGTGCATATTGTGAGAAACCTGAGACAGACAGGAGGTTTTGTACAGATACTGTTGCTATTCAACATATACTAATATTGTATGATGAAATTAAATTTTTTCTTCCATGTTGACCACTTTCAAATAATTCCAACCGCAACTTACAAATTTTTTGCAACATTTGTTAAGTTCTTGAACTAAAAATATGATATCTGTCCAAGTAGATAATTTCTTCAGGGCTATGGAATTAAGAGGACAGCCTGGTTCAACAGTAAAGAATATTGCCTTGCCTGTAGGCCCTTTGCATGTTATGTTACTATTTTGAATCATTATCTATTTTCTTCAACTCTCAAAGGATAAGTATGCCATATCAATGGCATTATCCTATCCTATCCTATCCTATCTTCATATTCGTATTCATATAATAGACCCGCTACCTAAACTTTGAAGGAATCAACAAAATCATCAATAATATAAGAAAATCGGTTCATTAGAGGAACATCTATGTACAATGTCACAGACAAGAGAGAAAGAATCAAACACTATTACAAATTCATCTAACCCCCATGCAGTAGGGTCATCATTTAAGATGGTTGAAGCTTCTAACACGTTCGGATAACTTCCCGTGTTGTTTCTCATACTCCTCCTTCAATTCCTCCAAGCGCTTGGATACCTAATTATCAAACAATTATGTCCGCGGAAATAGAAGGAAATAAATATTAGATCATACACAACTATTCAAAAAAGGAGCCCAGAATCACGGCCTCGTTATAAATGGTTTAGGACAAACATTCATGTACAATTTAAGTTAATAATGGAGCCCTTTCACAAGTGACCGAATAATAACATCGCAAAGGACAAACCTTAATCGAGTAGGCCATTGGTAATAACACATCAGGGTTCATAGCATCCTCAGGAAAGTTACGTAGCCCATGTATGAGTTTTTCGAAAGGCAACTTTACCTATCAACAATAGAATCTGTTAATAAGCCTCGAAAGAATGGGAAAAATGAAAAAAATATGCATTCTGATATCAGAGTATAATTTCACCAGATCATCGTGGCAGTATTTCAATACAGCTATACCAACTTTAAAGACAATTTTAACACCCTGCAACAAATAAACAATCAGAATGCGGAAGGATGTATAGAGGTATTCATAAAGAAAAAGAATCACTAACCTCAAAAAGAAAGACATCCCAGATCCTAAGAGCCAAATGGAACGGGAAAGAGTACGAAAAAACCGTTATGAACCACTGGCTTGCATACATGCTAGGATTTATCATCTCTTGTGCAAAATGCTCTCCTAACTTCGGCAAGAGCTCTTTCACCAATTGGTCTAACTGAAACAAATATTGCTGTACAAGAGGCAGTCCGACCTGCATGAAATACAAGAGCTTTTCAGTGCTTTGAAATGAACGAGACAATATAACTAACAGAAATTTGAACTGATTTAGGCACAAAATTGAACTGTGCAGAGACAATTTCATATGAGATGCATCTAGACTCCAAAAAGTTTGATAGCCAGTTTCACAAAATATGTCATTTCCTGTCACAGTCGATACTAAGATTCAAACTTGAAACTAGATCATATATTAATGCTAACATGACCAGAAATTGTAGGTTTAAAGGACCTAAAAAGCAGGAAGATATTTTCATGTCATCAGACATCAGAATCAAATCTTGAGAAATCAAGACCTTTCAAGCTCCAGCAATTATGATGTAAACCAAGTACGTATTGAGGATTAAAGAACAAAAATGAATAATATACCAAATATAGTCCTTCCATTGGAGAATGGACAGCTCCCTTCAACAGTGCTACCAGTAACCAAAACGCATCTTCTTCACTCATATAAAGGAGCAAGAGACCTGCTACGAATCCCATGCCCTGCAACCAACAGAATTTCAACATGAACATATGGTTGAGAATTCAAGTAGCTTGATTGATGATGAAGAAGTTGTCATTATATAAACCTGCACATATCCAACATCTCTGTCGTATACAGAGTAAGCTTTCAGAACATTATAAAGTGATCTTTGACCTGGACCATGTCTCTGTTGGAAGAAAACGTGTGAAGGAAAGGTACGAGAAATATCTCGAATAATATCTAGCTCGGAAGCAGATGTCTCATATATGACTAGTTGCTGCAGCAGAAAAGAGAACACAGTATGAATGAAAGAAAAAAAGTTCTGTGGTAATAATAATCATCAACCAAATATGAAGAGCAGCTGAATCATTTTTTTCTCAAAAGAACTCCTCCTATTATCATGGCAACTCAATTCACTAAATTGATAGAGCAATGGGTGAAAATGTCATAGATTACAACTCAGTCATCATCATAAACGAGGCCAGAACCTTAAATGAAGTGTTCGACGTGCATAAGCATTAAGGTAGAATATAAATGAATTTCAAGATTGGATGCAGAAGATATCTAGTAAATGATAACATGTGGCGTCTGTTACAATATACTATCAATCAATTTCTGTAATTCTATGAGCATATCCAAAGCACAAGTCAAAAAATGGTTCCACAATTTTTAAGAAAATTAAGAAAAATCAGGATACAAGTGATGACAATGAATATGATGCTGCATACAACAAAATTTACATAACCAGAACCAAATTCTCAATCAACATAACGTACATTTGTCATGCAGATTTATTTCTCATCATGTCAATGTAAAAGCACCTTTTGAAGAATAGCAACTCAAAGCTAAGATTGAACCATTATTTAAGCATTGCTAAGTGCTAACCATGTATTAGATAGCATCCATCCTAGGTCAAGCCAAGGATGTTATGTTACCGAATTTATGAAACTTGTTGAACCAGCTCAAAACAGTCAATGATATTAATTGCATACACTGCAAGCTGCAATGGCAATGTCAACCATTCTTTTGGAAGGTAAATGTTTCATTAAATTTACAACAATTAGGTGCCTCCATACATAACGGACAGAAATAATAACGTTGTTTACCTCATAAACACCTGGATTCATGAGCAGGAGGTCCCGGCTGCCAGATATCAACTGCCAGACAAGCCCTCTTAGACAATCAGGAATTCCTTTCCTAATTCTCCTTTTAACAACATGTGGTTTTCTCCGGACATAATGCTTCCAATCACTCCCTCCAACCCCTATCATTTTTCTCCATTTTCTAATTCTTCTTTCCTCCCTGAAAATTGATTGTTGATGAGATAGCATTATTATATGTGGAAAGCATTCATTTATATTAAAAGAGAATATTATCTGGATGCATTCTGAACTGAAATGGGGACAATATGGTTTAATCAAAGTATAACAGAGTCCTTTTAAGAAATCACATTGCGGAAATTACCTTGATTGGGTCGTCAAAATAACTTTAACTTGAGTGTAATAGAAAAGGGATATTACTATAGAGTTTACATATATACTGTATGTTTGGAACACGTTATGGTCTCAGACTTTATTTACATATATACTGTATGTTTGGAACACGTTATGGTCTCAGACTTGGGTAGGTTCAATTTGTATTTTTCCTAATTTTACACACACTACAATGAATGTTATAGTAAATCGAATAAATTTAGAACTACAGTACAATGACAGTTTTAAACCGCAGAATATTATAAATGAAAACTGCATATAACTTTTTCATTTTACTTGAAATTCCAGCTTCTCAGATCAACTTAAATCTTAATTCCATCTTCCCACCCACATTCTCATTCCCCTAAGGTGTGATGTCTAGAGTATCTTCTTTTTTAAAATATCGACCACTAAATCATAGCTCAGATTTTAAACTCAGGTTATTCGATTCCTAAAAACTATCTCCAAAAACCCAAGAAAGTCTTATCTCATATTTATCAGAATTTACCAGAACAGTATGAAACGTAGCATTTGACATCTAGTCCCCCTTAGTTGAACATTCAGGAGACAGTTTTAATTTTGTTCTAGAAAGTGGGTAAAAGTATAAGACCAATAATGAAACTATAGCTCTGAATCCAATCCTATTGGCAAACAATTGGCCGTCACAAAAAGCACATCAAACCACCAGAAATACTACAGCTAAACAAATAGCATCAGCGGAAGAAAAGCATTATTTAAGATAAACTAAAATACCTCTCATACACAGAGGCTGATCTTGTCCTCGTTAAACCATCAGGTGAGTTAGTTTCCTGCTTTACAAATCCAAATCTATCAACTTTAGGAAGTGCAACAGGAACCTCCTCGTTTTCATCCAGTCTTTTCTTTTCCATCCCACACTCTCACAAAATACCACAATCAAAGTACCATTATATTTCGCAGCATTACCTTGCAATCCAATTTTAACGCAGAATTTAGACAAGATATTTCAGAAATCAATCTAAAATATGCATATGAAACCAACCAACAAAATTCATGCAATATTGCAAATTTTACAATTCACATACATGTACAATAGTACATTCAAGGAAATACACCAAATGCATTGGTGAATATAAGTCTTTATTTGTACTGCGATCCCAAAAATTAAAATTCCGCCCTAATATTAAGAACAAATGAAAAAGCATGGGAATTATTTCAGATTTTCACAGCTAACACGGGGCGAAAATTAATCCTATGCACAGATCAAAAACAAAATCATATGTACATAGTAATTAATTACAAAATAAGAGAGAGAAATAAACCTGCAGCCTGCAGCGAGCAACGTTAATCCAAAATACAGATCTTTCTCGTTAAAGAAATATATTATAGATTCCTTCAAATGAACTCTTTTTTTTTTCTCTTTCAGGTTTGGGGGGCGGGGGTTGTATTTTGTTGGAAAGTTCAGAGGAGAATTGAAAATTAAGAACGCGTGAGTTTTTGAGGTGGCAGGATCGTTGTAATGTCCACCCAATTAATTCATCGACCTTTTTTTCTACAGGGGAATAAATAATGAAAACTAGCATAAACCTCTACGGAATTATATTAAATAATTTTATATAATTACTTATATGATAAATTAGTAACCTGATATGTGAAAATGAAAAAAAATTATCTACAACTCTTATTAACGAATGAGATCATAAATGTTAATATCAAATATTATCTCTTTGTTTTATACATAAACATGAATTAAAAACAAAGATAATGTATTTACTACTTATCGGTTCTTTGTGGGGTTCTATTTTTTCTTTTAAGGTAAAATATTATTTATATTTGTACAATATTTTGAGTTATCCTTCTCTCAGTTTGTGACCTTCTACTCACGGTCTATGTTTTGTAATTATCAAAAGTCTATTTTCTAAATATCTATCAATTTTATCTTATGGAGTGACAAACAATGTCATCCGCTTATACACCCAAACAATATTTTACAAATGACTCTTCTACATTGATGAATCAAGCAAATGTAATGCAGCTGAGCCAAGCTTCTTGTTCCATGCTATCTGATCCAAGTTTGATCTTAGCTTTTGATTCCACATTTTTGTTTGGCATTTTTCAAACACAAATTTTTTTTGGAAAACGCCAAACAAACATGCCCTATGTATTTCAGACTCAGTAGGGGATAATATGTTAGTTTTCATATCACATGGGGTGAATTGCTTATTAATTATATCATTGGGAAATAGGCAATGTTTAAGGAAAGATTTATACTTGTGGTATCAAATTATATGTCGATTCTCACCTGTGGTACCATCAAAATTGAGGCCGACACATTTGGTACCACAATTTAAGAAATTGAATAACTTTGGTACCGTCATTAAAAATCACTGTTAAGTGATGACGTGATAGTTAATTAGTCTTATTGTAAAATTAATGTCATTACTTATCTTGACCGACAATTCCACCCCATAATATTTCAGGTTGGCAAAATAACTTCACATCTTCAAATTTACTGACGATATTAATCCACGTTGTTGCCCAATTTCAAAATTATCTCGAATAAGACACGCCCGATCCAATTTGAAATTTTATTTATTATATTTACATATCTATTTAACTAATTTAGGTTTATAAACATTATTAATAGATCAAATAATAATTTAATAAAAATTCGACAAAAAATTATTTAATAAAATCTAAATTTATATAATAGCATTAATATATTATATATTTAGTATTATAATAAAGTTTTATATTATTAATAAATATTTATAATTTTATTTTTGAAAAAATCCATCCCAACCCACCCACGACAGCCTTGGATTTGGGATGGGATGGTTTTTTTTAAAAAAAAATTATAAATATTTATTAATAACTTTATTATTTTATTAAATATTAAAGTATTATTTAATCTATTAATATTGTTTATAAATTCAAATTAGTTATTCAAATATGTGAATATAACAAACTAAATCTTCAAATTGGTCCGCACATGTCTTATTCGAGATAATTTTAAAATTAGGCAACAATGTGGACTAATATCGTCAATAAATTTGGAGATGTAGGGTTATTTTGTCAACCTAAAATGGTATGGGTAGAATTGTCCTACAATGTAGTCCGCACGTGTCTTATTCGAGCCAATTTTGATATTGGACAACAATGTGTACTAAAATCTTCAATAAATATGAAGATGTGAGTTTATTTTGCCAACTTGAAATATTATGGGGTAGAATTTCAGTTAACATAAGTAATGATATCTATTTACAATAACACTTAACTGTCGCGTCATCACTTAACGGTGATTTTTAACAGAGGTACCAAAAGTGATTCAATTTCTTAAATTGTGATACCAAATGTGTCAGCCTCAATTTTTAAAGTATCATAAGTAAGAATCGACATAGAGTTTCCATCGTTCAATCTGAATACGAGATTAACCAATGCTTGCTGCCTTTTTCCATTTTACTTTCAGTGCAACATTGAGCACTTTTCTCATTTTCTTGTTAATTTGATTATGTTGTTCACAGACGAAAATTCTTGCTTGGTAGATTATATTTTTGAAGTTCGTTGTTATAGACATGAACCCATATACAGAATGTAATTGAATCGACAAGAACTTATAATGGCATAAATCAATTTTGAATTGATAATAGCATAAAATAATTTTCAATTGAAATGATGAAATAACAAAACATATCGGCGATGCCATCACCGCCGGAGCAGCTGCGCCAGATGCAGCCGTGGTCTTCACACTGTGTCAGCCAGATCTGGCTCCGGCGTTGGCCTCTGACCTTTGTCATATCTTTCTCTATTTACGATAATTAATATTTATGTTCTCTTTCAATTTTTATCAAGTGTTGTTATTATGTATTGTGTTCTTGTTGTATACCAAGAAAGAAAAGAGGGGGATTCCGTTGTTCTATTGATGTCTGACTCTGGGTATTAAAGCTTGTGAACGGGATAAAATGGGTCAACCAAATCTTCATTGACAGGAGGGTAAATTAGGTAATTTGAAAATATTGCTTTGACAGCAATAATTGTTGCTCTAACAATATCACTAGCGAAAATAAATAAGTAGACCATTTTTCTTTTCTTTTTGGTAAACAATAACTACACCATTTGTTTGGCTTATTCATGGCTTTATTTAACGTTATTGTTAAATATTGTGATGGTAAAATGAGTCACATGGCATGGTATGATAGGAACCTGTCTAATTAGAACTTATTATTATTATTATTATTTAATTGAGCAAAGTTAAATTGAATTAATGGGATTTGAATTTGATCTTGTAAACATGACTAAGTCGATGATAATATGCGCGCGCAATAGACAAATTCTATCTTCTATCGGGTTTGGTCAAATTTTAAGTAATTATATGACCGATAATATAATATATTTATTTTGGAATTTGATAAAACTTTTTTGAGAGTGATCAATCACAAAACAAATACGATACACTTGTTATATGGTTTGATAGGTTTAGTCAAACCAGATCTAAACAAGAATTTTTCAATAATATGCATCAACCTTATTTCAAGGGATAAATGCTAGACTTTCTCATGTGCACGTTATTCGGAGCTTGCAAGAAATTATCATGTGAAATGTTTATTGTATATAATCTTTTTGTATAGAATATTAGACATAATATCCCATATTGAAATATTTATTACATAAAATTCCCAGAACTATTATTATGGATTTAGGAAGAAACCCCCATTTGTACCAATTTTATAGATCTATTTTGCGTGGACAAAAGGTTCCGTGTCGAATATTTAGTAAAATAGGAAATTATATGCAATAAATATTTCACATTGTAATTTTGTGCGGAATCCGCATAAACAAGTTAAATGTCTTTGAATTCCACGACTTGTATATGTGGTACCTTTGGAAATTCAAATTTCATGTTACAAATAGCTTGGTCGTAAGGTCTTGAGAATCGAGTTATGATTAACTCAATTGTTGTTATTTTGATAATTATAATTCAAACTCCAACTCATAAATTTTTATTATATTAAGATCTAACTCATCTCACATGATCATAAGCTTTTGTGAACTTTGGACATATATATAAAAAAGAAAACTCATATATATTTATTATATAAAAAACAAATCAATCTGTATACATATGAAGAGAATAGTAAATTTTAGACAATGCACAACCATACACGAATTTTATACAAGTATTTCCAAATTAAGAGTTAAGCATAAATGTTAGGATAACTACTTACAAATAAATAACGATATTGAAATTGGGTTTATAAGTTCATCATACCTAATTAATAAAAGGTGTTAAAATTCAACCTGATTCATATTTAATTTAAGTAGGTCAACTCAAACATTATTTGGTCGATGCATTAAACTTCTGGTAGACCTTGAGTAGACCGTCCTATTCGAATAGAAGGCAAAACACAATAAATATCATTGAATTGAATGCAGGAAAAACTAGCTAAAAGAAGTTAAAAACTTTTAATAATATTATTGATAAATATTACAAGAACTTGCCCTGAAATCAATTAAGCACTATATATACAAGTCGATCAACAATTTCTTCTACTCAAAATAAACGAATCTCTAGCTCGTAGAAATTCAAGAAATTATTAGATCATATATATAATGGCTACATTAATGAATGTTCTAATTATCATGTACTTCCTCTTTTCATTATTCAATTTGGAAATCTATACCGCAGCTTCTTCTTCTTCTTATTCTTCTTCGTCTTCGTTTTCATGGAGACGTGAGCTGGGCAACAAACCATCAAAAAGAAGATCGCCACCTCCAGTAAAATTAATGATTTAAACCTTAATTTAATTTGCATTAACTAATTAATCAAATAAAAATGAATTTGGATATATGTTGAATTTGGTAATGGTGCAGCCTAGTGGGAATGTTTGGTGTGTGGCGAGGCCTAGTGAAAATTCTATGGATCTTGCAAGATTTAAGCAATCGGCTTGCAAACGCAATAATACGTACGGAATAGATTGTAGGCGCACACTACCAGGCCGCAATTGTAACTTCAATGGGGATTTTGTAATGCAAACCTCTTTTGTATTAAATCTTATTTTCATTAAGACCCACACTTGCCACTTCACTTATGGCTACATTGTTAAACTCGATCCATGTACGTCAGTACGTATAATTTCATTATTATTCTATTTTATTCTTTTCTCTCTACAAACTTAATTATAAATTAATTGTATCCATCAACGTAACTTTATTATATATATAATTTAATTTAATTTGAGTTTATTCTTCTCTGCAGCTACAAAAAAATGTCATTTTACACCGGGAAGAATATGACCTGACCACTGATAATAGGGCCGCGGTTTGTGTTGCAATATTAACAAAAATAAAGATGTGTTTCAATTATTTATTAATTAGATGCAACTTATGATTTATGTAACTTTTCATGTCGTAATTATAAATAAATGTTATGTGTTGTGTTTAGTTTATTAAAATAAACTTTTCATTTCTTGGGAATTTAGTCAATATCAATGCAAAATTTAGTTAGATTCTGATAGTATTGTTTTACACCATTACTAACAAAATTTGCTTTGTTCCTTACTAAAAAATATGAGTTAATGATAATTTACCCCATGCGATATTCATAATATTAAATTTGTTTTCCTATAATTTTATAAAAAATTTAAACCGTCTCCCTGACATTTTTATATGTGGCACTTTACCTCCCTGTGTTATGATAATGTGCCACTTTAACCCCATATGTTAAGATAAATGTAGCAATTTACGCCCTATGTTACAAAATACTTTTCATGCCCACTCTTAATTTCGGCAAGTGAGTTACACTCTCCGACCGAAGGGAATAAATTGCTTTTTTAATTTTTTTTTTTAGAGAAATAAATTACTCTTTTTTAAATTACAGAGGGTAAATTGCCATTAACTCAATAATCCACATCAAATTATTTTCCTTTGGGCGTTGAAGCATTTCAAACCAATTTTTACTGTCTTTCTCTTAAAATCGTACATCCCATTAATTATTTAATGTTAGTGCTATCACATTCAACTGATCATTTTTCTGGATAGACCTATTCATTTTAATGTAAACTGTATTACTCAGAAGGTTGTATTGTTAGCCGAGCCGAGTGTAGCCTAGTTGTAAGGTTGAGGCTCTAAAACTTAGAGGTTTTAAGTTCAATTTTTATTGGTGTGAGTTTTTCTTTAATTTTATTATTAATAATACTGTTAGTTTTTCTTTTTACTTTGACATTAATGTAATGATTGTATTGGTCCATGAATTCAATGTAATTTCACAATCATTGTAATAATAATATTTATATAAAACAATCTCAATCTCACTCAATGTTGGGACTAAAAAGTAGAAGATAAAACAAAGACCTTAATTAAGTAAAACAAGCAGCAACAATAAATAATTGCATGTATATATATGCTAAGACACAAGTACGTTGTACGTTCTAGTTTTGGGGCTTCAATTCTCCCATTTGAGGGGCTTAACAACTTCCCATGTGAAGTCAGGGTCATCTCTTCCAAAGTGTCCATACGCCGCCGTTTTCAAGAACCTTCCATTATTACCCCTCTTCAAGTCCAAGATAATGGAGATCATTCCAGGCCTAAAATCAAAACTTTCCTTCACAATCTTCAATATTTCCTTATCCGGAATCTTCCCCGTGCCGTAAGTGTCGACAAAAACCGACAACGGCTCAGGCACACCGATCGCATACGAGACTTGCACAATGCACCTCCGAGCAAGTCCATTAGCTACAATACTCTTAGCAGCTTGTCTAACTATATACGCACCACTTCGGTCAACCTTAGTCGGGTCTTTTCCGGAGAAGGCACCACCACCGTGTGCACCCCAACCACCATACGTGTCGATAATGATTTTACGACCGGTCAGACCGGCATCGCCATGGGGCCCACCAATAACAAACCGACCCGACGGATTCAGGTGGAAGATTGTCTTTTCATCGAGGTATTTCTCGGGGATGATAGGCTTGATCACGTGCTCTTTCAGATCCTTGGCAATCTCGTCGTTAGTAACTGTCTCGTCATGTTGAGTCGAGATGAGAACTGTGTGGACCCTAATTGGGACCATGGCACCGTTATCGTTCTGGTACTCGACAGTGACTTGAGTTTTGCCGTCGGGTCTTAGCCAGGAACACGTGCCATTTTTGCGGACTTCCGTGAGCCGAGCGCCTAATTTAGTAGCAAGCACGTGGCTAAGAGGCATATACTCGGATGTCTCATCGGTGGCATAACCGAACATGTGGCCTTGGTCACCGGCACCAATCTCCTCCGGGCGCTTGGTGAGATGGCCGTGGACTCCTTGGGCAATATCGGGACTTTGTTGCTCAATGTTGACCAGGACTTTGCATTTGTCGGCATCAAGACCAACATCATCGGAAGTGAATCCTATGTCACGGCAAGTGGTGCGAACAATCTTTTCGTAGTCGATGTTGGCTTTGGTTGTGATTTCACCTAAGACCATTACCATGTTGGTTTTTGTGCAAGTTTCACAAGCAACTTTGCTGTCGGGATCTTGCTCAAGGCAGGCATCGAGCACTGCATCGGAGATTTGATCGCATAGCTTGTCGGGATGGCCCTCGTTCACGGATTCGGAGGTAAACAAGAAGGTGTCCATTTCCTTAATTAATCTGCAAAATAAAAATCCAATTTAATTTGTCTTAAGAGTTCTTCAATCATAAGAAATAAACAGCATTTGAGTAGAAAAATTTACAGAACAAATATAAATTTTTCATCTCTGGAAAACAGAGTAAACTGGCTGTGCAGAAGTCAATAATTAAGAACCAATCAAACATATTAGTATTATATACAAATTTCACTGAAACACATGTTGGAATAAAGATAATTAGCTAGCATAAATTCCGACTACATCAAAGTGGAATCTACTTTAAAACATTACTGGACCTCACCTCAGGAGAATCAAATCCTTAAACCTTACTTTTAATAACGGGAAATAATGGAATTTCATAGAGGCCAAATCATATCTACTTTAACTAAAGAGAGAAAAAAGCAATAATAAAAAACACCACCATTATAATATATATGATCACTGCTAAATTTACTAAAACAAATCCAAGATTTGGTGAAAATTAGGTACCTTAACCGATGAACCCAATTGCCGACAAGAAAGATTTGACCTTTTGGCTACGAGTACTAAGTACTAATTTGCTTTTTATAGTATGAGGTATATATGCCGATTATATTGCTTGCAAGTCTGAACAAGAAAATATGGTGCGTATTTATAGAGGGGATGGGGAATGGGATCTAAATATTATAAATTGACATAAATAAATAAATAAATAAATAAGTGGGAGTACAGTACACTGTTATTACATCTTTCGTGGGGACGAGGTTAAGTAAAGGTTGTTGAATAATGTTGCCACGGCCGTTGATTAATGATGGGATCGACGGTGTAGATGGATCTTAGTCGGTGAGGGAGAGTGACATTTTCGTTAATTTGAGCAGAATATGAATGAATGAAACATATATATTGTAGAAAATATAGTCTTATATTTATTTTATTTCTTTATTGGTCAATATTTTTTACTTTACTAATTTTGTGAAAATGTAAATTATGAAAGAAGTGTGATTGCATAATATATATTGTCATTTGGTTAAGTAGGTGCAACTAAATCAACTTTAATCTAAAATTCATTAATTATCAATAAATGGATTTAGCTGAACTATTTATTCTGAATTTTTGTAAAGTTATTTATTAAGGTGGGAATGGGATTTTACATGGGTTTCATTTCACCAACGTCCGGGGCCACGTGTTCCATACCTAATAATCTTGACCCGCTATTGTCAACACTTCTTCGATAATTATTTTATCTTCTTTTCTTTGTCATTGATAATATCCTATTCACATATAAAACTTTCTTGCATAGAGTATAGACCAGACCTATAAGAATTACATAGTCAAGAATATAATTCATCATATAACTTTTTTTGGTTTCCCAAGGGTTTAATCCCTTTCGAGGCGCGTCGGACACATAATATGGGAACCTCTCCCAACAGGGATTCGAACCTGAGTCCGCTACTTTGTAGTGACTAGTCCCTTTCACTAGACCAATCACCTGTTGGTAATTCATCATATAACTAATTGTGAAAGTATAACATCAACACAATGTTTAATACAAATTATATAAACAAATTATCTACGTACAACATATGAGTAAATATGGTAATTTGTTCAAATTTAAACCATTTTCGTTGATACCACAACTAGATAATTTCTATTATACCTTGTCTGATTCTAATTCTAATCAACTCGTAATTCTATAATAAAGTGTTAATTACATTTACCTTCCCTAAAGTTAAGTGAAATTACAAGAAAATTCCAGATATAAATACATTTTTTTGTGAATGATGCATGCATAATAAACACAGAGTGCAAATATAAAAAGAGGGGCTCATTGTAGGAGTATGTGTGAAAATCTTAATAGTCACGATTTTTTTATTAGATGAAAAAGTAATATATATGTATATATATAATATTCTATTATTTTATATTTAAGAACGTACAAATTAATAATGTAAAGTATAAATATATATGTGAAATTGGCAATAAATCAATTTTAGTTGTTATATATTTAATTCAAATGATTGTTTTTGTTGTTGTTTTCATTTGATTAAAAAAATTAATGATTTTAAATTATTTGATCCATTATATTGGTCAGCTGACCCATTTTTGTTGATTTGACTCATTTTTGGGACTATATTACTCTTTGTATTTTAGCTATTAATTTGTTTTATTTTTTCTTTATGAAGAATGATGGGGTAAGATAGAGTCGGTACACATGAATTAATCTATGTATTTTGACAAAACCTAGTACGTTCGTAAATAATTAAAACCTCAGGAGGTTTTAATAACTTCACCTAATCTCAGAACATATGGATGTAACTATCCCTATAATTAGAATTTAGAAGTGTACGTCCGTTGTGTATATATATAGTAGCTAGGTTTAATTAGGCCACTAGGTCATGTCCCTTACATATGATTTTTTTTTTTTTGGTCTGAGAAGAAGAGGATCGAATTTTCCATTTCAACTAAACATGTTTAGGATCAATTACAATAAGTAAATTACTGGCTACGTACTAGGAATTTCATTTAAATTTACTTAAGATATTGCATCGAATATAAATCTTCAAATTAACATGAGGTTAATAGAGCTAATTAAGGAGAGAATCATGCCTTAGCAATCCCGGCCCATAAATATATTATCGGTTTACAATCGTCTTCGAAAATCACATTGCACAATCTATTACGTGGCTTTCTCAATTTTGTTCAATATATATTTATATTAGTCATTGACTATGGATTTGGAGCGTCATCTTTTTTTTTTTAAAACCTTAATTATTAGTATATATTTAGTTATTTTGTTATAGTGACATCAAAAGTTCTTGAAGCTTTATTTATTCTTGAATCTTTCTTTGTGAATGATCAATTAATAATGGACAATATAGAAGATCCCACATCACAACCCAAATGCTCCACTAAAATCCATCAGGCAACTAATGATTTCATTTCTTACCTACTACGAGGATAAAAATCCAAAGGCTAATATTATATTTCATTAGTGTTTGGCACTTCATAGTTAAACCAAAAGAAATAAACAAATTAAAAAGAATGTGACAAAATTGCATGCAATTCTAATTTCAACTCCATATATATACCTAGCTAATTATGTTGGAGTCCACGTTGCTTTCATGTCATCGTTTTTGTTATTAAGTGCAGACATAATTAATTTAATAAGATTGGGTATATCTGATCAAATAAAACTATTGCTACATGATTGGGTAAATATATATAAATTCACCACTTCTCTAGTAATAATAACAATAAAAGCATTTCATTTTATTAAGTTACTGTAGTATTAAATATTAAATATATACACGTAATTAACCACATACAACTTCATAAAATAAACATTCTCTAATATCTAATTGTCCCACTCAAGATTCCTTTCTCTCCTTTCCAGGTCCACTCTGAAATGGTACGTACTTAGGCCATCTTCAATAGTTAGCCCTCTTCAAGGGAGCTTTTTAAGTCAAATTATAAAAGAGAAATTATAAGATTTTCACAAATGTGGTGTTCAAGGGACATATTATTTAAGGGTCATTGATTCTCAAATTATACTTCAGTTTCTGCACCAAAGTATAATATTTTCTTTTTTAATTTGCTACAACATAACTGTAAATTCGAATAAAAAATTGCATGAATCTCGAAAGTATAGTTCAAATTTATTTAATTTAAATTCATATCATTTTTGAAAAAATAATATTTTTTTAAAAATGAATTTTTTATTATTATATATCAAATAAATATATACTAAATATATATCATATTATTAATATATAAATAATAATTAAAAATAATTTGTTTAAATATAAACAAATTGTTGGAGTGCAAAATAAAAAAGTGAGAATATATAACACTATTCACCCATTCAATTTTAAAATAAGATTTCTGAATTTAAAAGTTACGTATATATATATATATATATATATATATATATATATATATATATATATATATATATATATATATATATATATACTTTTATTAGTTTTTTTTACAACTACCAACTTGTTAGCTAGTGTTGTAGTTTTGTTTGGAAGAAACTAGATATATGTGTTTTCTTTGATTTTCTTCAATATATGTAAATAGGGGAAATTCTTAACAACACCGATTAGGGATGTTCGCGGTGCGGTCTATTGCGGTTTTATACTCGCCCAAACCCGACCCATTATTTGCGGGTTTTTAATACTCAAGACCAAACCCAACCCAATAAGTCTAGAGATTGCACTTTGCGGTCCCTTCGGGTTGGGGCGGGTTGGGGCGGTTTTTGCGGTCTTTGCTTTTTCTAATTTAATGAATTTTTTTTTGGAGACTTTACTTTAATTTATTATCACTTACTATTTCGTTATTGTAGTTTTATCTAAGAATAAAATTCTTGAATGTTTCATAATCAAATGAACAATACTACTTTTTCATAATTTTTAGCTTTAATTTGTTAACCTATTTAAAGTCTATATTTGCTAAATAAAATCAATAATTGTTACTCAAATACAAAACCGAACAAGACTTTTTCAAACAATAAACAAAAATTGAAAATACTTTAATTATTAAAGTTGATATTGGTAGTTGTCAATCGATAGAATTTAACTTGGATTGTTAATAAATTGTGTCGAGTAATTTTAGGGGACAAATTACGTTTTGGGGTTGAGACGGTAAATTAAAAGTTTGTATGTGCTTAAATTATATTAAATAATAAAACACAATTTGTTATTTTATATATATGCGGTTGGGTGCGGTTTATGCGGTTTTTTAAAATATAAACCCGAACCCGATCATAATTTGCGGTTTTTTGTTCACAAAGCCCAAGACCAACCCATTCATCGTTCAACCCGTAAATTGCGGTCGGTTTGGGTTGGGCCGATCGGTTGGGGCGGTTTGACGATTTTATTGAACACCCCTAACACCGATTTTGGTCGAACGGTCGAACCCAAAATAACTACAAGGCAAGTGCAATACACTTGCTTTTTGGGATTGTATATAACTCCCAGAAGAGTGATCAATCACGAAGCAAGTGCAATACATTTGCTTGGTGGTTGGATGGGTTTGGACAAGCCAGACTTGGACAAGAATTTTCCTTGTAAATAGTTTGTAGATGGCGGAAGTATCTTATAAAAATAATTGTAGAAGTTGTGTTTAAATATAACTAAAATTGGGTTAATTTAATACTCAAATCATCCGTAGTCATACATATTTGGAATGTGATTTTAATGGAGGAGATATAAAGTTAAAAATTATGACATATTTGATTAAACAAGTAGAGATAATTTAGTTTTGTAAAATATTTCCATGAAAGATATTCGCAGACTTAACTAGATCGCTATCATGTAAAATAGACATGCAGATATATTCGCAAATATTGCAACTTGTAGTGAAAAATTAGTGATGACAAATAAGATAAATTATTGTAGATCCTGCACAATATTAATTTCGGTCAAGTAAATTAATAATGCTTTTTACCAAAATTTAATTAATATATATAGGTAATGTAAAATAGACTACAACTGATAAGATTCCTTAATTGCTCATCAAGTAAAGTTTGGTAGTTTGGTTAGCGGGAAAATTACTTTTATTTATTTATTTTTACCATAGGATAGGTTGTAATTCTGATATGATCAAATCAAATTTTTCTCGAAAGTTAATGGCAATTTATCCCCTTATAAAATAAATAATGTTCAATTTACTCCTTTAAAATTTGGGAAAGAAATTAATTTACTCCCGGCAAAATTTTTAATGAAGCAATTTACTCCCTTCAGTCGGAGGGTGTAACTCATTTGCCGAAATTGAGAGTACGACTATTTTATAATATAGGGAGATAAATTGCTACATTTATCATGATGCAGGGGGTAAATGTCATATTATCATAATAAAAGTTGATAAAGTGCCACCTATAAAAATATCAGGGAGGCGATGTGAAAACTTTTACAAAATTTCAGGTGGTAAAATGCAATTTTAAAAAAAAGGGATAAATTGAATATTATGAATTTCATAGAGAATAAATTATCATTAACTTCCGGAAAAAAAATTGGATTTATACCAAAGTTGCAATGAAAACCTATCATATGATACCAAATTTGCATTTTCATATCAAATTGTATCAAAATTATAAATAGGTCTATCCTATGATACTAAAAAACAATTTTCCCTGCGGGGCGGGGCCGGGCTTGGAGGAAGAACCGCTGGAGACTGCTGCGGGCTGCGGGCGGGGCGGCACCCGGGCTGGAACGGGCGGGGCGCAGGGCTCGGTGGAGCCCTGCACCCAGCCCGGGGCACGCGTCCAGATTGTTTAGAATTGTGTCTCAACTTCTTCAATATCAAAATCACTCTTCTTCATTAATCAATTTGTGCTTCAATTAACAATTCCTCCATTTAGTTTCTATTATTTTATGAAAGTCTGAGAGATCGTAATTTTATGTGGGGAAGAAGACATTTGGAGAAGAAGAGGGGCGCGCCACGCGCCCCTCTTTAAAATTGGCTCATTTTTTTTTTTCTTCTTTCAATTTTCTTTTAAGTGTGTTGATTATAATTAATGTAATTAATGTGGCCTAATAAATGTGATATTTATGCATATTAATGAGCCTTAATTAATGTGATATTTATGTTAGTTAGTTGTTTAATGAATGTATTATTTTAATTAATATGATATATTATAATTAATGTGTTATATACTATATATAATTAATGTGTTACTTTATATAATGATGATATGCTTATATATAAAAATATTCAGTTACTATTACCTAATTAAACCCGTAATTTATGCCAACAAGATGATTTTATTATGCATGGTAAGAAAATCATAAAATCAATCTATTGCTAATTAAACCCGAAATTTTTGCCATCAACCTTAAAATTAAAGTTTTTACCATGGTAACAAAATATAATAAGTAATTACATTTAACATAATATGAATATTTAGCCTCAAACTAGGATGTTTCTTTTTTCTTTTGGTACATTTTTTAATTATATTGACTTGGTAATTAATGACTTTTAAAATTATAAAATGACTTAATATTTTAATAATTTAATTACAAGTACTATATTACTATTACTAATATTAATATTAAAACAAAATTAAAACTAAAAGTATTTCCTTCCTTGTTATAAAAATGTTATAAAAATATTTGTTTGTGTATTATGTATTGATTTTAAGTTACTTTAATTATTTACTCTCTTTAATTTTAATATTTTAATATAATTAATAATTAAATTACGAGTACTAATAATAATTAATATTATTAATATTAATATTAAAAAAATAAAACTATAATATTAATAGGTGAGAGTGGGCAAAGGAAAAAAATGGAATTAATTCCCCCACGGAGCCCCAACCATTGGAGACGACTAGACAGGCCCCGGGCTGACCCTGGGCTAGGCCGGGCTCCAGAGCCCGGGGCTAGCCCTCAACCATTGGAGATGGCCTTACTTACTACCAGAACAATTAATACTGCTGTAATCCGCGTACGTGTTTGGGCCGGCCGTAAAATTCAAGGGAAAGATAAAAGAAGAGAAAGACAAACGTAAATCAGGTCACTAGAGTAGACAATTACGTACTACTTAGTCTACTTAAACTAATGCACTGCTGTTTTTCTTTTAAAAAAAGTCCTAATTAATCCACATCATATATAAAATTAAGGCATATAGGAGAGCACCTAACGTGTAACCATGGATCAAAATTAATTTTCATCATTTCCGTTGGAAACATCGAAAATTTCGTTTTGAATCAATGAAATTAAAAATAAAATGTAATTCTCAAACTATTTGTTGTCTTATGACTTTCTTATTTTTCTTTAATCAGTAATTTTTTTACAAATTTCTTAGGGTCTATTTGAATGGGTTTTGGCTCGGTTTCGCGGGTCTCGGTTTAAAAGAATTGGTTTGGGTGGTTTCGATGAAACCTTTGAGACTTCATTTGGATGAGTTTTGGCTCTTGAGTTTTGTGGTTTGAATAAGTTGAAACCCCACTTGGATTGAGTTTGGATGTTGGGGTTTAGGGAAAAAAGTAAGTGATAGGTGTCAAACCAACGTCTTTTTTTAGTGAGATTTGGGGAAAAAAATAGGTGGTAGGTGTCAAATCAATGTTTTATAGGTTTGAAGAGTTTCAGTGTGAGTTTCTTAATAGGTTTTTTTATGGTTTATGGGTTTGACGAAAACTCATTTGAAAGGATTTTGGCTCAATCTCGCGAGACCCGCAAAACCGGACCAAAACCCATCCACACATAGCCTTAGATTTTTTCAATATTCTACTAACCAAAACATACATTAAAAACAAAATTTTAATCCATGGTGTAAAAAGTGACAAATTAATTAGATAAGTTACTAGTTTTTAGCCCTCATCTGTATATAAGTTTATATATATATATACTAAATTATACAAAGCATGCATATCTGCTTGCTAGAAAATATAATAGGTCTTAAATACCTTTTAATGGGAAAATTACATGTTTAGTCCCATATAATTGAATTTTCAACATTTTTTATCTCCTACTTTATAAAATTGCATTTTCTATGTCGCTTTTCCAATATTTTGCTCTTTACCTCCAACTTGCGATTTGGTAACTTATTGGCACGCTAAATATTATAGCGAATTAAATGGGAACATGACGCTTGGTTAGGACTTTGCTTGAATTTTGTTTATTTTTAATTGCAATTTGAAGTAGCTAGATTATATTTATAATTTGAAATTAAGTTAATTATTTAGATACATTTAATTTTCAATTAGGATGCATTATGTTGGAGTAGAAAAAGAGGTATCAAATTGCAAACGAATGTTATAAATAGTTGTTATGTTGCTGGATTTGCTCTACAATATTTGCCAGAATCCATAACTATATACATATATATATCTTTGCTTTGTACAAGTTGACTTTTTAATTTAATAACAATTAATGTGTTATAATATTAAATTAAGATTCAGTTCTTCAATTAATGTAAACTTTGACACATAAATGGGACTAGAAAGGTTTGAGGAGAAAAAGAAAAGATAGCTAGTAGTACTTGGCTAGTAGCTAGCTAGTTTCATTAATTCTCCTCCTTCAAGTCCAAGGCATATTAAATTTTGATTTATGTTTTGTTTAATACGTAATATATATAACAAATTAAAAAACATGCATAAATAAATATATATATATATATAGTTAACAAACCTCTTACAAATTACACGTACGTTCAATTATTAGCTCATGAGAAGCACACAGTGAAAGAAAGTACGTAGATAATTGTAATAAACACAATTACTTAAATTAAATTAAACTGGCCGGCCGGCCCGCGCGCATGCATGCATGAATATTTCTTAACTAATTAAATATCATGGGGAACTAGCAACACTACTACTACTAGGCTCTTGGGGTTTTGACTGCTGGAGCTGAGCCTGAGTGCATTTGATCCCAGGCAAAAAGCAAAAAATAGGTATTGGAATTGACGGAAAACCTGGGATACCGAACGATGGTACACCTGATCCACCACCAAAGGTTTGAGGGTGATCAACCTCATTCAGATTTCTTCCATTCACCACCACGTCCATTGAGAATACACACAGAAATACAGTGAGGATGAGCAGCACCTTATTAGCAAACCCCTTCATCTTCAAACTCTACCTAGCTAGAACCTGCAGTTGCTTAATTAATTAATTTAATTTAATTTAATTTAATTTATTTTTTGTTTTTGTTTACTAATGACATGAAGATCTATTATATATACATCGATCAGCCCTTTATATAGTAGTGGAGGAATTTAATTCTCTTGTTGCGTTGCATGCACGCCTTGTTAATTATTTTGAAATTGAAATTGAAATTGGAGTAGTTGGTGGAAGAAAGATTTACGTGCGTACGTACGTGTAGCTCTATTAATTATGTGCATTAGTCGTAATTAAATTGCACAGGACAGGTAGCAGATTATAATATGAGTAAATGCAACCACTAGATCTTTTTACTTAATTACATATATATGGTTGTAAGTAGATTAATTAAATATGGTTGTAAATATTTTGTGTGTATTTTTTACATATATATATATATGTTACCAATAATCCCAATGGTTGCTCAAATGTTAAAAGTCTGACTAAAACTTAATTAGTACTATAACATTAATTGAATAACAATAACTACTCTGTATCAAAGGAGGCTCTCGTGGACTCTTTAGAAAATTGGACTACTTTTCTATATATTCATAATTTTCGTATATTTGAAATGAAAAAAAAAATTGTTTGTAGGGATTTTTAATGCTAAAAGATCATTTAAAAAGTCACTCAAGTTAGGCTTTTATACTACGTCCGTCCCTAAAGTTCAACTTTTTACACTTTCACCCCCCAACATCAAATTTTATCCTCCTTTAGTCATTTCCTTAAAATAAGTCTCGTGCTCTGCAATGGAACCAAAGATAAATTAATTATTAAAACTTAATGATCTTGCAGTATCGTTAGCCTAATTAATAACCTAATTATATAAAGAGAAACTGCAGTTACCAACTTCTGAATTTGATTGATTGGAAAGATGAGCACGTTAAATTCTAAATCCACGCACATTAACATTTAATTCACTCTAAAAATAATTCCTAATTGATGCAAGCTCAACAACCTCCATAACTACAAGGAAATGGTAGTTCGTTCTGACTTATTTGACCAATCAGAGCATCTCAATAATTTACTTCAACTTCTAATCATTGTCAAGCTGAATCAGTCTATACTCCATTCTATATCTATACTATTTAACACTAAAAGTGTGAATAATTTAAATTTTTTTCTTTTTTTCAAAGATAAAAATGTCTTTATTCAAGTTGTAAAATATATTAATAAAATATAATAAGACATGAATTTTCCTTAAACTTTCTCATCAAAAATTGGTAGGAAAATATTTTAAGAAAATTTGTAACTCCTTTTCTTTCTAACCAAGCACCATGAATATGGAAGAAAAATAAAAGTATATTCAAATTAGGCATGAAGCCTTATTATAGTTATTTCCTACATTAACTCCAATAATTAAAACATTAACTCTTACATTACGTAAAAAATATTATTTATTTTATTTAAATATTTAGTACAATATGTCACTGCTTAAAAAATTCAAATTCTCTTAAATATCATAAAATCTTTTAAAATAGAATCGCATCTTAACTATGAATGAACAAAAATACTTATGACTTAGTTGACTAAGTAAGCTTTATTTGACATAAGAAACATTACCTCAAATTTTCATGAAAATATTTTCGAGAAAAATGTGTGAATGAAGTTAAAAAAGGGATGAAAATTGGTGAAACCAATCAAATAATTTTTTTGTAATTAATGAAAACATGTGAAATAGATCTGAATGAAATTTATGAACACTGGTGAAGTAGGTGAAATTGTTAATAAAAAGTGTCAGTAAAATAGATAAATACATGTGAAATCGATGAAAATTCGGGTGACATTCGTGAAAATATGGGAAACAAATCGGTGAAATCAGTGAAAAACGGGTGAAATATATGAAGAATGAGTTAAATAACTGAGAAAAAATTAAAGTCTGTAAAATAATGTGAAATCAATGAAAATTCAAGTGAAATTGATCAAAAAAATAAAAAAAAAACATATGAAATCAGTGAAATATAATTGAAACCCGATAAAAATAAGTAAATTAAGAAAAAGAAGAAAAAAGTTAAACTAGCAAAAACAGTGTGAACTAAACCAGTTGAAAATATGTGTTTTATTGTTTGAGGAGGAGAAAACAAAAGAAATAGATGAAAAGTAGGAAAAACAATTGACAATAAGTTATAATTGATCAAGAACGAGTAAATCATTAAAAAAATATAAAACCAGTAAAAATCAATAAAAATTGAATTACACTAATTAATATAATAAGTTAAATGACTTAGATCGGTAAATAAATATCTTTCAAATGATATGGTTAGTGAAATAATTTGAGATATACTTAAAAGTAATTGCATATGTATAATTATTTGAGTTGAAAATTCGGTAAATACAAGAGAAATCAATGAAAATCCAAGTAAATTCGCGAAAAAATGGATGACATCGATTAAACAATGAAATTACATAAAAAAAAATGATGAAATATGTGAAAATGAGTAAAATCGGTAAAAAAGACTAAAGTCGGTGAAAACATGTGAAAATTGGTTAAACTGGTAAAAAATGAGTGAAATCAATAAAATGAAAAAAGTTCAACCAACAAAAACAAAGTCAAACCAATAGAAAAATAATTTAAACCGAAAAAAAACTAAAGAAATCGATGGAAAATACCCATGATGAAGTTAATAAATTGAATAGTTGTCATTATTATGTGCTATTTTATGACATAATCAAGTTAATTTTATTCTGATTTACAACAAAATGCCACTAAAATTAAATAGACACGTACAACGTATGTGCCCTCTAAACCGATGAAAAATAATGCATGTGAAATCGTAAGTAAATACATTTGAAATCGATAAAAAAAATTAGTAAAATTTGTAAAAAATGGATGAATATGGGTAAAATCGGTTAAAATAAAGGTAAAGTTGGTGAAAATATATGATATTGATGAAAATTAATTCGAATGAAATTTCTAAGAAAAATTATGGAACCAGTGAAATTCAATAAAATTGGGTAAAGTAGATGAAAAAAGGGTATAATCGGTCAAAAACGTAAAGTTGGTAATAACATATTTAATCAATGAAAAATTTAGGTGAAGAACATGTGAAATTAGTGAAAAAAATATGAAAAATAGGCAAAAACATAGGGTTAAAATGGAACAAATTAAATTAGTGAAATCATTTAAAAAAAGAGTTTAGGTGGTGAAATCGGTAGAAAAATGGTTTAAACTGAAGAAGAAAAATAAAAGAAATCGATAAAAAATGAGAAAACAATGAAAAATATGATAATCGATAAAAAAAAAGGGATAAATCGCTAAAAAAATTTAAACATTGAGAACATATGAATCGGTTTGGATGAAATCTGTAAAGAAACAGATCAAATCAGTTAAAAAAGCTTGAGGTCGACGAAAACATGTATAATCAATGAAAAGTTTAGGTGTAATGACATGTGAAATCAGTGAAATAGGCGAAAATGAGTTAAACTTTAACCGACAAAAATAAGGTGAAATCGGAAGAAGATGGTTAAAATTGGAAAAAAGATCGACAAAAAACGGGCAAACAATGAAAAATGTCATAATCGATAAAAAATGAAAAAATCTATAAAAAAATTGAACAGTGAAAACATATGAATCGATGAAAGTTCGGGTGAACTTTATGAAGAAATGGATGAAACAAGTTATCGATGAATAACAGATAAAATCGACATGAAAACTAATATGATACAATTAACTAAATCATGTTCTTATATATATGATCTTACCTTAGAACTAATTTTATGAGATGTAATGACTAAATTAGTCATCATTTTATATTTTATTACACATATTCAAAGCAAACATTTTTTTTATAAACCAATAATAATTAATAAAAATAAATTTCATAAAAAATAAATTGCCCAGTCATAAATATATGATATTTTTGACATAAAAATGGCTATTATTTTACTCTAATACCAATGAAATTAAAACTAGACACGTACAACATACGTGCACTTTTCTCGTTAAATAAAGGAAGATATATATTATGTAATTATCAAAAAAGATAAAGAGAAGATATATGACAAAGAATTAGGGGAAGAGTTGGAAGAGGGAACACAAGCGAACATCTCGGAAAAATAAACTCCCCACTCAATGGAATTCACCAATGAGATAAGAGTAAAATCACTCAACTCGCCACTCTATAGAATCCACTAAAGAGATAAGAGATGAACAAGAAGAATCACTCTTCAAAATATAACTTTCTTATTACTTTTCAATTTATTATTTAGGCTAATTAATGGGGATTGGGATATTTATATGATATTATGGACAACCTCCATAAATAGGTTCATTTATGAATCCCAGAGATTATGAATGAATCCAATGATACATGCATGAAAACAAAGGGATATACATGTATTTGATTTATTACTACTTAGGTAAATGTATATAAAATAAGTCTACATTCATTAATTTATTTTGAATGGCTGAATTCGATGTCAATATATATATATATATATATATATATATATATATATATTAAAAGTTCTTTTATTTTACTCGTATACTAACAACCGCCTCACACGCCCTGAGTGCACAATACATGTATAATTGTAAAGTGTATTTTATTTTTTAAAGCATCACAATTTGAAAATTTGGATGGTCATTCAGTCTTATTATGTTGAAAACCCTGGAAAAAAAAAGTGATTTTAATATGAGAAGAAAATATCTTCTTTTGGTTTCTAGCCGGCATAAGGACAAAATAAAGTCACTTTTTATGGACTCGTTGAGAATGATTCGGATATTAATCAGTTAAGTAGAACCCAACTCTAGTTGTAATAGCTAAGTTCATTTTTGCTTAACTTTTATTTATGTAAATGATTATACATAGATCTCGATTTCAGACATGGAACTATGTTTCTTGTCTAACTAGACATTTTATTATATATTGTTTTTCAACATGACCTGATAGATTCAATTTGATAAAGAACATCTTTTAAATAAAAGGGTACAAGTACAACTAACAATCTATCAATGTTGCTTTAAGAGAGTAGATTAATAATGACAATTAGATGAACATTTAGAGATGATTTGGTTGGTTGCACCTAATTTTTTTACTGAGTTGTCAAAGAAATCACTAGATAGCTAGTGTGATTTAAAAGTTGAATCCACAACAAGAAGAAGATATATAGTGTGTACATAATTAATTCATTAAAGCAGAATGTCAATGGAAGAAGTGGAGATATATATTATTTCTCTAATTAAAATTAAATATGTGAAGTTAAATAGTGCAGCTAGTGGTTTATTATTCGTCCCACGTTAGTTCTGCCTAAATAAAAGAAAATTGAATATGAATATAAAATGATCGAGCAACCCAACTCTTATACCTTTCAAAGGGCTAAGATCAACCATGATCTCCTCAACTTTCATGACTGTATGTATTTTTTTTAGAGTTCATTTTTATATTTTTATAATAGTTTTGATTCGATATAATGTTTGATGTAACAATATATTCATCATCTAAAAAAAATAAAAACTAAGATCAAACCTAATATATGTTCTTATTAGTTTAATATCAGATATGTGGATCAATGGCCCACACGATATTAAATTAAATTAATTATTGGACCCATAAGATAGTATGCTGCTTGGGCTTTACATATCTGTTTAATTAGGACAGATGAAACTCCAGATAAAATCTATTCGATTATTGACTTTAACTTCTTAAAACTGAACATCTTTAATTTGGTTTTTTCTTGTTTCCCAGGAGAACTTCATAGTCCTTACTCTTGCACTGAGTCGACATTAATTTAATCAGTAGAACATGATTGATAAAAAAAAATTGTACACTAGTATATTACTGCAGAATCATAAGATCACACCACACACTCCAATGTCAAATGTGCTTAATATTTTACTGATTACTAGTACAATTTATATAAAATTGGAAAACTAAATAAAATAAATTAACGCACATCATATATCCCCTCTCTCCAAGTATCTCTCTTGATTTCTATCTGCACGGATAATGGAGTGATATATTTTTATCTTCCTCAACATCATTCACCGATGATCATCGGTGCGTTCTTCACTTCAAATTGAACATTTCTGATATTGTCGGTAGGTTTTCTGCATCTGGACCTGGATATTTTTCGTTAATTTCGTTGATCTTACCATATATATATCTGCACTTTATATGGAAATTAAAAAATATGCTCTATATCTTGTTTACTTGAGTTGTCTTGTGATAGATGGATGTTAGTGGCTTTAGTTGTAAGTCTCTTTTTTGTTTATCATTTTCAATTAATCCATCAAAGTTTGTGTTTGTAGTTTTCTGAGCCTGGAGAAATGAGTTATGGGCGGTATTTTTAAAGGGCTTTTGCCTAAATATGATATGGTGGAAGGTTCAGAAAAATGGACTTACGGGAAGAAGGATGTGTGATGTGTTGGGTGCAAATAAATGGGGAATCATTTTGAAGGTTAGTGCTTCATTAATTTATGTGAGAACTAGCTTTGTGATTATTTGTCTGAATGCTGTTTGTGTTTAAGAGTTAGCGGCTCGAGGGTTGTTGAGGTTGAAAGGAAGAAGTGATGTTGTAAAACAAGAAACATGGGAGCATCTACGCAAATACCATACAAGCTTTAGTACTTTCCAGTTTCTATGGAAGTTAAACCTTTTCAGCTTAATCCTGGGCATATCATTTTCACACATGCAAGCCAAGATTTTTTAGGAAATTATGGACCACCAATTGACAATTTAAAGCCTACTAACTAAACTGATACACTTCACGAGGATCATGAGTTGCAAATGTGAAATATTGGTACCTATGATAATACTTGTATAAAAATATATAAGATATATGATTTTCAGCTATATTATTAATTATGAGAAATCATGACTTGCTTGTTTTAACTTCAATTCTTGGAAAATTGAAAGAAGGTTGCCTTTGCTTTTGAATTCCGGAAGATGAAACAGATTTTACTAATTTTATAAAATTGTGGCTGTTGACCTTTCATTTCTTTGACATACTTAGTCACACCTCTTTGCTATGATGTTTTCTGATTATATTGGAATGCATTTTTTCACACCTTTCATTTCTTTAACAACTTGGCCCACCTCTGTTTTCCTGCATTTTGCAATAGTGTAACGGTGCATTTATTCCCTCCACTTTTCGATTTTCTGCTTTTGAGTTATGTAATCTCAATAGAAAAACAGTATCCTCCTGATAGTGTGTTTTCATGTTTTACTTCATATATATTTGTTAAACAACTTCAAGTGATCCATTTCTTGACTTGCTCTTCTGAAGAGTGGGTATGTCGACAACTATCATGTCAGTTTGTTGGCAGCGTGAATGTAAAAATTACTGCTTTATTTTCATTTTTCCTGGAATTTCGTCACTGGTGACAAAGACGATTCATTTTTACAATCACGCACTATGTTTCATTTTGCAGGACATGGAAGAAGCAACAGTTGTATTTGCCAAAAGGGCGTATATATTGTTCAACTTTAATTAAGCCGCCTCATTTGGTATTTATGATTGATTCCTGAGCATGCAGCAGAAGCAGATGTTTGGGTTATAAATAAGAATATGATATACTCCGTATATGATTTTGCCTACTACTACTACTAGTACTAAAAAACACCATCTTCAATTCATTAATGCTATTGCTATGTGTTTCTCAATTCTCCTCTCTGTGTCTTTTCATTAATTGTGTCTACTTGAACCTGGTTTGCTAATTCCAGATATATATATATAATAGCATGTGCATATATATATATAACTCTTAATTAATTACTTATAAATTAATTTAGTCCTTCCTAACTAACTTATAACTTTCATCAGGATGATTGATGAGGGTTTGGTTTGGTCCCACATCTACTGCATGGCAGCCCGGAGTACACACATTTTGGGCTCCAATTAAGGCCCGAAACCGAACTAGACATATTATAGAACATTTATGTTGAATTTTAGTACCATATCAAAATAAGACTTCGCCATTTCACACGGTCAAATTTATAATTCATTCTAAATTAGTCCATGACAAAAATGAGAAAATCATGCATTAAAATAATAATTCGTATTTACTCCCTACGTTTCTTATTAATTCGCACATCTTTTCTGTTTACACATATTAAGAAATCTCATCATTATATATTTTTTTATGTTTCAAATATCCTTTATAATAATGATAATTTTTTAATTTTTTTTATTAATGAATGATGATCATTAAGTTTTTCAACTTAAATGTGATAAATGTGCAAAATTGAAAAAAATAATATTTAAAATTTCAAACATGTCAATTAATCTGAAGCAAAAATATTAATAAATATGTTAATTAATAAGAAATGGAGGGAGAGTATTATTATTATTGTTTGAGAGGAGAAATGACAATTAATTGTAACATAGAATTTGAAAAATGTAGAGAACGAAGCCGTCAAACAAGAGCAATAGCAATACGAAAAATTAATACATACCCCGATGAATTTAATCCATTTGGGTGCTAGATGAATGCAACGTAAGCATGAAAGGACAATTTTTTATTTTTTCATGCTCATGTGTCATTCATCCTGCCCTAATTAAATCTAATGGGGTATGATGTAATTAATTATGTCATGACATGACATCTTCCAGAAGTGCGTTATGGGGCTTTGCTCACAAGTGACGCAGTCAGATTCCTTCCAGCCCCCATACCATTGCGTCTAACACAATTGAAAGGATACTTAAAGAGACGGTCGGAGTATGTCGATCAACAATTTTTTATTAAGGGTCAAAGAGCCAATTGAATTGTTATTTGAAGAAACTAAACAATTTTTTTTTTTATTTCTGATCTCTGAAGGTAGTATAAGAACTACTATACTATTTGATCAGGATTTTACCTCAGTTTTAATTGATTTTGATTTCGAAAAAATAATTTAGGTGATCTCGATAAAATCTTTAAAAACTCATTTAGACTGAGTTTGAATTTTAGAGCTTAGATGAAAAAATAAATAATATATGTCAAGTTGATGTCTTTTATAAAGAGAAAATAGACAATATATATATATATATATATTTGTGTGGAATATTGCATTTAAGTGGAGTATATATTAATCCCATTGACCCAAAAAAAAAAGAAAAATGCCAAAAATGGTCATGAAAATAGGCCCATATGGGATGGCGGTGGCATTATCTTGGCACAAGTTACAAGAGTACATGGGTCAACCGCGTGTCAGCTAGCTCAGTATATTTGAAAGTATATGTGTTTGTGTGCGCTGCGCTCGCATCAGCATATATAAACGTGTCTTTTTCTTCTTTCCTTCCCTTTTCTATATAAACAAACGTGTCTTTGCGTGAGAATTAAATTAATAACCTCCAAAAAAGAAAAAGAAAAAGAAAAAAATGGATGGAGAAAAAATGAAGAGGAAAATAGAGGATGTTGAAGAAGAAAAGGAAGAGGAGAAGATTGAGAAATTCTTTGCATTGATTAAAAGCACAAAGGAATTGCGTGAACGATTGAATATCAACAGTAGTAAGATTGTTGAAAACAGAGAAAAGGTTGTTGGTCCTCAGGCGGCGTCGGTTTGGAATCCAAAATTCCGGCTGGAAGACTTCATGGAGGTTGCTCCGCCGCCTGGCTCTGAAGCTGCTGCAGCAGCTGGTCCTCCTCCATCACTTGAAGAAATTAAAAGTGGAGATAAAGTCGGCTTGGACCTCAATCTTTCTTTATAATCTTTAATAGTAATAAATGTCTGTCTGTCATTCATGAAATTTCGTGAAAAAGAAAAACTAGCTAGTTTCTGACATTTTCTTTATTAACCTTTATTAAGTACTTAATGTATTTATTTTCAAAAGATCAATGAGATTATAATGTATGTGTACATACATGCATATATACAGTTGTTTTTTCTCGTCTTTTTCTTTTCCTAATAGCTAGTATTAGTAATAACCTAGAATCCAGATTTAGATAGATCGCGATGAGGCTTATCAATCAAAAATGTAGTAAAATATATATATTTGTGTCCTCACCTCAGCCAATTAATCATATACTCCGTATATTTCAATTCACTCTATTTGATATTATAATTGTGGGCCAAATCAATAAAGTGTAATGAACTTTACAAAACAAAAAGACAACCTTCAGAATTTTATAACTTATGCATCACCATCACTGTGGGTTACTGCAATTTCCTCGCATGTACGGCAACATATACAATTTTCTGTGTATATATAATCTATACTAATACTAACTATCTTTTTAGTTCCAGCCTACTAAATAAATAATAATCTTTAAAAATCATTATATTGAACTAAAAATCTTGGACCATTTATATTGAACTTTATATATATATATATATATATACTAGGTGTGTCAACACCGCGCAAGGCGCGGTGATTGATGCCGGTGTAATGGTTAATGTAGTGATATTTTAATTATCGAGAATGTAGAATGTACTGATGGAATAGAGTATATTTCAAAAAAGTTATGAGTTGAAATTTTTTAGGTAGATATTTTTTTTTTTTTTTTTTTTTGTGTTTTATGTATTGTAATGTAGATTTGAAAAGTTGACGAATTGATAAAATCTCTTATTTTTTTATTTTCTTGTGGACCCTCATAATAAAGGGTATGATCCCGAATAGTCCTATTTTTGTTCCCATGACGATAAGTCTTGAGAAAAGGTTTAGGTTCGGCCTCAATGGGAAAAGAAAATGGACCAAGAACTACAAGATCACCTCTTTCATTTTGGGGTGATGGAGGGATTGTATGGTTTGAGCTGTTTTTTTTTTCATGCTTTTTCGAGCGTGCAATTTTTTTTCCTTTTCGCTGTCTAATGTTGTTATATATTAATTGTATCTATTTTATTTGTATGTAAAGAAAAAATGTCCTGTTTTAATTATTATATGAGATTCCATGGATGAGATTTGTGCTCTGTTCTTTGAAATGGTTAACTAAATTGGGGTTTTTTTCACTTTTTACTCCCAAAACATAGAAAATAGACACTTTACACCTTCGAAACTTTGATTTAGCACTTTTCACCCTTAAAATATGAAAAATTTAGCACTTTGCACCATCTTTTATTCTCAAGCAAAAACTCAAGGGCAAAATAGGTAATTCAATTATAAATATTTGGCACTTTGCATCCCCTAAACTTGAAAAATTGGCATTTTGCACCCTCAAAATAAAATTAGTGCTTATCACCCTCAAATTAAGAACAAATCAGCAACCTGCACCCCCGAAACACAATAAATTGACAGCTTGTACCCCGAAACACAAAATTAACACTTAACACCCTCAAAAAAAAAAAAAAAAAAAAAAAAAAAAAAAAAAAACTCAAACCCCTCCTTTTCTCCGGCAAAGTCGACCATCGGGGTGAAAAAGATCTAAGACAAAGTTGAACTTACCAATTTTAACTTATTCAACTGTTATGCATAGCATATTTAATTTGTACAAGCTATAATTCATGATTGTTAATTTGTTACATGATATAATCATTCCAAATTCATGGTATTTAATTTGTATATATGTATATAAATGTAGATTGTTTAACCGGATCGGAAACTTAACTATTTTGCCTTAGAGTTTTTTTTCATCGGGGGTGCAAAGTGCCTATTTCCCATATTTCGGGGGTGAAAAGTGCAAAAAACCCACTAAATTGAGTAGATAAAAGAAAAATAATAATATCTTTATGTTTGATATTTTTTTAGTAAGGTTTTTTGACATTGAATTTGGGAAATAATATAAATCGGTCCATGTTAATTCAATGGTAAATTATTTGTAAGTTTTTTTTTTTTTTTGACAAAATAAATGAATGATAAATATTGCGATTTAAATAGTCACTGTTCACAATTGAGGTTTGCAAAAAAGAAAATATATATGTAATTCTTGTATATATGTGTAGAAGATATTAAATCCGATATTTTGTGTGTTTTGTTTTTGATAAAGATGAAGGGAGTTGGGATTTGCTTTAAATTATAAAAGCCAAGAATGCCACAGAGATAAATGCAATTTTATAAATAGCCTCATGTTTGCAGATTACACCCATATAAGAAATTCTATTTTTCAGGAAAAAATAAGCCACCCCTGGCAAACGTGGTATGTCAGATGCCAAGAAACGCTATAACTAAATTTTCACATTTGGGATCAAAACTCTAAAGACAGAAGTTAACCTGTTGGTCATGAATGAGAAGGACAAACGCTATAACTCAATTTTCATATTTTGTTTTCTTTACCAGTGTAATTTGTTTTCATCAAACAATTATGATTCCGTTGTTTGATAATTGATTGCACTTGAATTTCAGAACAGCAAAAGAAAGAAAATCTTGTTAAAACCACAAAACATAATAATAATTTAAATGTGAAAAATCTCTAGTTTAAAAAAGAAAAAAAGACTTCTATGTAATTGTTTTGGAAAAAATCAGAACGTGGGTTATTTGCAAAAGGCACACATTATTTGTTCTGATTGACAAATTTACCACTATGTTATAATTAGGGCTGTCAATGGGTTGGATTCTGGTCGGATCAGGCTCGTCCAGATCCGGCTCCATTTATATCGAATCGAATCCTGTCGGATTCGGATCTTGCTCGGATTGTGCTCGGATCTAGATTTTTTGAATCCAACGGATCTTGGTCGGATTTGGGCGGATATCGGATATTTTTCGGATCCAATAAATTTGTATTTAAAAAGTTATATTAATATTTTTTTCCTAAAACAAGTTTATTATCTTTTCAATTTTATTTAATTTTAGCTCACATTTTCAAAGTTTCTTTACTATATTCATATTTGTAGAATGAATATATTGGTCTAAATAAATTTATAAACGAATTATAAAATAATTTCTTCTTAAATTGACGTTGAAATATTATTAATGATACTTATTTTTATAAATTATTTTGTATATATATCTTTCTTTTTATTTGTTGTCGGATACTTATTTTAACGGATCGGATCGACCTAAATCCATATTCGCTCCATGAGTTTCGGATTTCGGATCTTTATAATCGGATCAGGTCCATCGAATTTCTAATCGGACAATTATCCTAATAAATCGGACCGAATTCGGACGAATCCGGATTGAAATCCGCCCCATTGACAGCCCTAGTTATAATGAGTTCATGGCAATATATACCATATAATATGCTTAATATCTAATTTACCACTATGTGATTTGAAAGAAAGTATTTCATCCCTTATATAAATTGAACATTATGCAAATCATAGGGGAGGTAAATTCGCATTAACCCATATTATAATCAACTAAAAGGCTCTTCAGATTCTTTCTAGTTAAGAAAAATAACTGGTAGTACAGTTACTTAGTTAAGATTTATTGTAAACAAATGGAGACATAATTATCTTGGAAGCTCTCATGCTATTTAGTAAAAGATGGATACGTTTGAATCTGTTTGATGCAATAACCATAAAATGTCCTAACCAATGGCAGAAACATATATATAATTCAAAGGTTTCTCACAGAAAGAGTATTAGGAAGAAAGTAGTGTATTTTCAAGATTTAAAGAATTCTACAGACTGCAAAAAAGGGTATTTTTCGTTACATGAAGCCGTGAATCACGAGGAATATATAGCTTGGCAAGATCATCAGAGAATGTTTTCCTAATCACTTCTCTCTTGAGCTTCAAAGCTGCAGTGACAAGACCAGATTCTGGTGTCCAAGATTCAGACAGTAGCTTGATGTTTGTAGGGATCTCAAACTTCTCCAATCGCGCAGTTTTTGCTGCCTGCATGAAACAAGTCAAAACAACTAATTTGAAGAATCACATTTTTGTAACATAAATTAGGGATCAAATGTTGATACAGGAACAATTAGGGATTTTAAATTGTAATACTGAAATATACTACCAAGAACTTCAAATGCATAATATTGGAATGTGCTTCAAGCATATATATACATTTATTCTAAAGGTCGAGTGAACGTGGTGCATTTAAAATCAAGGCAAGTCAAACAAAATCTCAAGCCAATAAGTGAATCAAATCAGACCAAAATAAACTCGACTTGGTTACAGCCAAAGTGAGCACAAATACCCCAAGTAATGAACTGGAGACTTCCTTTAGAGTTTCTTCTTTTTCACAAAAATCTGAAAAAGCAGAGTATACAATCCCTTGACTTGAAGCCCATGCTTCGAAACTGGCCTGTGAAGCCACCACCAGAGCAACACAATAATTATATAAAGACTCGGCATGCAGCATGATATTGTCCACGTATGGGCTAACAATTAGAGTAAATATTATAATTTATGGATACAAAACATGTATATTTTGGAGACAGCACCAGTGTAGAACCATCTCATTCCTCTCTCATCCACCTTTTATACAAAAGAGTAAATACACCTTCACAAGCTTAACCACTTACATGATTTGACAAATGCAAACAAATAATTACCTTGTAGACTTCATTTGTTTTCTCCTCATTTTTTAAGTATCCAAGAGTAACAGTTGGTCCACCGAACTATTTCTCCTCGTGGCTTTGGAGTATCACTAATTAAATATCCACCCTCAGGCCAATCTACCAGCTAAAATATTGCATTAAAAATAAAAATCATGTGCAAATCAGTTTGCCTTTTATGAAATAGAACAATTATGTATATACTAACAAGTGAAATGCAAAAATACCCCATGTGCTTTGCATTAGCAAAAAAACTCATCTGTAATTTTTATTACCTAAAAAGCCCCCTGTGCTAAATTTTATAAGCCAAAAAAACCCTTTCAAGCCGACAATTATACCCCAACCAAAAGATGCGAAACACCCCTGTTCACTTAAAAAATTGGCAATCCCACAACTTCCGGCGAGAAAAAATCCGGTGAAATGCTAGTCGGACTAAAGAGGCTTCTTGGGCTTACATTGAATTGAGCTTACCCCACGACTCTATTTAAGATGGTACTTTGCATAGACGTGACAGATGAAGCCCTTAACACTTTCTGAGTGCTTAATCTGTAGTAGCATCAATCAACAATATTAATCGACCAACAGAAGAAATAGACAAAGCAATATGAGAAAAAGGCAGATGCACATCACCGCAGGAAATCTGTAAAGAGACAGTTTTAGAAACAATGATCGAAACACAGAAAAACAAGAATAATTAATGAATAGACACGCATATAGATTATTAAAACTATAATTGGGTAATCTGATAAGCCAAATCATCAACACATAAGGAGGAGTCATGAGGGCCAGCCACAACAACACCTAACTGCAATAACTATTAATAGTAATTATAGATAAGTAACAGCTAAATTATAACTTTAAACGGCAAGGAGCCCATGCAATTCAAGGGATTCATAAACAATAATACAACCCGAAGATCAACCTTGTGCAATGCCAGAACACATTTGACGACTGTCTTGATAATTTTCATTCGGCGAATGCAAGTTTCCGCACGAGCATCGCACAGAAACAGCAATCTGAAATAGAAAACTAATAAATAGAACAAAGACTGATGCTTCAATTAATTCAGATGTATAAAACAATAAACATCTACCTTACACCTTTGTTTTACGGCTGGCAGTTCGTTTTCGTTGCTTCTTACACCATTGTTGTTTCCATGTTCCCCTCCTCATGAGTACCTATGTAGCTCAGTTGATATATGAGATCACATGTATCTTCTTCTTTTGACATATCCCGAATAATCGTGAGTGGTTTATATTTGCTCAAAATGGAAATTTGGGACCTTTTAAGTCTTTCAACTTGAGATTCCCTCTTGGAAAGAGGCCAATTGAGCTGCATATATAAGTAGAATGGAAGTTCTTATAAAGCACGAAAAATGTAAGGGAACAAAGTGAATGGAAGAGTAAGTGAAATTTAAATATAACTTCTCTTGGTTCTTAAACAAAATATAGCTAAAGCTAGTGACAACAACACTCTTGTTTCACAACAGATTTTCCCACTCAAAAGTTTCATTCCACATCAAATCAGTATCAACAACCAGACTCTTTTCAATTTTTTTCTTCAGTATAACATCCAAAACATAATATGGGAGCTTTTCTGCACCAGGACCACCAGATTCTGCAATGCATAATAAACCTACCTGCAATTTACAGAACATAACCATTTTCCTTTCGGAAGTTTCTGTAGCACAGCCTCAAACAAATCTATTTTTTAGTTTAAGTAGCCTCCAAATTTAACTACTCTTACTTGCATAAAGACAACTCTGTCGATGGGGAAAGTGCGTCTTTAGCAAAAGTTCCTTGTTTTCCCCATACTTTGTTCATTGTGTTGTGTGTATGATTATACATGACGACTATAATCATCCCACACAAACACTTTAACATGTAAAATATCATCTAATAAAAATGGAATCCAGTACCTTCCCTTCATTAGCTTGGTTACCAATCTCCTCATTCTCTTCTTGCAGCGTCCTGCATTTTGCCATCAACATCTTTCCCATTTTACTTTGTGGAGTGAAACTGACCGCGGCTATATTATCTTGCAACTCCTTAACTTTCTTATCTTTCTCCTCCACCAAATTCTGATGGAAAAGTAGTTCAGGCCAGAATCATTTAGGTGACAAAACAAAAGTGCATCATGTATGCAACATAGGCACAATAAGAGAGAAAAGTAGTTCTAATAGTACAAAAAAAAAAGTCAAATTAATCAAGTTCAACATATGTAAATTAAAACATAAAACTCAGTTTGCAATTTAACAAAATTATGTGTCTCTGACATCTTACAGGCATTGTAACAAATAAAAAAAGACCAAAGTGATGCCAAGTTCAAGTATCATGAACATAGACAAACTAAATACTCAATTGAAACTGAATGACAACAACAGAAATGAGCAAAAGCATGATAGCATGGTCAAGAATATATAGGCCAACTTCCTGTTTATTGCATTGAAAGTTGAATTAAGCTTATTAAGTACTCACAACTAAAAAGTAGTCAGCTTGACTATGTGATACTTACAGTTTTAACTGTTTCCAAATGTGGTGCAGCCCACTCTACAGCTTGGCCTTTCTTCTCAATGGCCTGATAAAGCGAAAAATTAGTTGATAAATCTAAAGGTACCACGTGATATTATTTCAATAACATCAAGAAACAATATTAGAAAAGCCATTTAACGAATAAATGCAGCTCAGATACCTTCTGAATGAACATCTCCAGAGCAGGTTTTCCATGCACTTCCCAGTTATTCTCTATAAGTGACTGAAATACAAAGACAATATAGTAAATATACTAAATTCAGCAAAAATAATCAGCATAACAAGGATGTAGATATATACCTGATACTGAATATAATGGACTGCAAGCCAAGGTGGAAGCCAAGCACCATGCGCCTGATCACAAGTATCAAATAATGAGCAATACTAAAATCAATTAGATCATGATTCCTATACACACAAACAAGTTGATAGCTTCTTGAAGATAGTCCCATCAGTAAGAAATGATGCAAGTGGTGGCCATATAAACGAACATATACATAACTTAACATAAAGCTCAGATAAAAGTAGTGAGCAACTTGACCAGCATCATGGAAGGCACTGAATAGCTGAATTGGTGCAGTATATAGAGTTTAAAAGTTGTTATATTGAAGAATAGAAAACACACATCACAATATCACATGAAGTGGATCATTGACAAGTCACAAAGGAGTGAACAAAAAAGTAAAGAAGCTATTTAGTTGCATCTGTATAATTCTCCATTCTCCTTTGAAAATGAATAAATTAGCAGGAAGGCTGTTGGTTCACCGCGATAATCAGGGGCACAATTTATCTGAATATGTACATATTATCACATTTATTTCTATAAAATATATCATGGTGAAACAAATCAATGCATCTAAAAGCTACTTTTAAGCTTAAAGAGAAGACATGATCTGAACTTTAGACAACTTCAGAGTTCCAAAATCATTCTTCTTATGCTCAAATCATATGTTAGAAGGGTCTGCGGAGAACTGAATACAAAGGTAATTTGCTGAAAGTTTATGAGGCAATATGGCAATTAAACAAATTTTGCCAGTGAAGCTGGTGAATGTTAAATCAAATTAGTCTCCAATCACTATTCATGAACAGATTGACCACAAAGAATCATAACAAGTGCTTTTGCAGACGCAAAATCTGAATATGTAGAAACCAGTTAATCGATGGTAATCGGGGAGGAAAACAGCAAATATGAGGTGCTAATTCATGCATTTACAGGAGGAAAAATAAAGGCAACTAAGGCAAGAAAATGACTGCATATTAACTGAACTAAAACACTTACAGCATTGGCTCTAAAAAAATTAATGACCCAATCAAAATATACCTCCATCAACTCTTTGGCCTTGGATGTTGCTTCATACTTTGCCTTCATCATTTCTTCCTGTACAGATTTCCAAACAAAAATAAACAGTAGTCTATCATCAAAGTCAAAGAATATATGCTTATAACAAGTAGTAAAATTGTTCACAGCTTACCTCAGCAATTTGGAGAGCGCATTCAGTTTTACGTAACTTAGTTTTCTGCTCGTCAATGATTTTCTGAAGCTGTAGACCAGAAAAGGGCAGTAAAAGTAAATTAATTCATAAAATCAGAAAATGATAATCAAGGTAAAAAGAACAAGAAGCAGTGCAAGTCTTATAATTAAGAAAGTGACTGAAAGTGAAACTGAGAGAACAACATACTAAAGCGGTGAAAGAAGCTGCAAAACGCAGCGAACACCTACAGCACTAAAAGCTACAGAATGCCCGAAGAAACAATTTAACTTAAAATTGGGAACAAATTCAAATTTGTTAATAGTCAATCAATTGAATGTATCTCTATTATCTTGATCTGAATCCATCAAAATGTTGAGCCAAAGAAATATTTGTTAGAATCTTCAAAGGGAATAACACAAAAACATAAAAATGTAGCAACACAAAGAGAACGTGGAATAAAGACCCTAAATAACAAGAAATAAAGCATTCTCATTAACATGAAAGACAAACAATCAATCACATAAATACCCAAATAAAATACACAGTACAGAAAAATGAAAAAGACGAAGAAGAACAATATAATTGCCATAACATGTGAACACAAAAAAGAAAACCTAAACACAACATTAGAGATTAAAACTAACCTGCAAATGATAATTTCCTCCAAAGAGCGGAAGGATTTTTTGGATAGAGAAAGTAAGAAGACTTTCAAATGAAGTAAAGCAAAATAGAGATAAAAGTAGTAGGCGGTGGAAAAAGCAGAAAGATATTTTACATACCAAGCAGCTGCTGTCAAACAGAACCTCAAAATTTAATAGCTGTTGTCAAGCATCCAACACAAAATTTTAATTAATCGGAAATAATGAGTGGTGGAAGAAGGAGAGCACTGGGGGAAAAAGAACTGAGTCGTGGAAGAAGGAGAGAGCATTTGGGAAAAACAATTGAGTCGTGGAAGGAGGAGAGCAAAACTAATTTCGAATAAATCAATTGAAAATGCGGTAAGGAGGAGGTGGTCAATCATGAACTTTATCGTGGTTCACAGGAAAACGCTCGTGCATATGCCGGAGTAATGGTCTGTACAGAGACAAGCAAGGAGGAGAGAATTGAAGACGACTGAAATCGAATTTGGGAAAGTAGGAAATTCAAATCAATTTTCTTATAACTTAGAGGCAAAACGACGTCGTTTACAAATGGATGGAGTCGCTGAATACGTAGAAATTTTTTTGCCCATCGAATAAATACAGCCCAAAAAGAAAAGCTAAATACGGACTGGGGCCACACAAAATGCTCGACCATAAATAAGAAGGCCCAAATTAATTCAAAAAGAATAGGAGTGACAGCCCAAATAGCGGAGGAAAAATATAAGACGGGACCGTTTAAGCATTAAAACAGGCAAAAATAATTCAAAATTATAAATACGGCAACTGTAGGAATCAGGGTCGATACTTATTAGATATAATATATAGGGGATCTTCCTCCTAATTAACAAAACCCAAATGCCAATAATCAAACCCCCTACACAATATTTCATAATTCAGATGGTAGAATGTTTTGTTGGTCACCTACATAATAATTAAATAATTACATAAACAACATCGATGGATTCCTCAAGTATTGAAATTACAGTAACATCCCTTAGATTTATATAATTCTTACAATTCCAATGTTTTTCAATGCACATCAATTAATCCATTTTAACATGCTTTTTTGCTACTTTTGTCAAGTTCAAGACATTCGCACTTCAAATAATCATATATATTGCAGTTTAAAAATAACATTCAAATTTAATTTCACTTGTACTTAACATATAATGGGAATAAAGTGTCTCAGAAAAATCATAATTTCATGTTTACAAACTATTACACCTCACAATAAACTACTTATAATTTTATTAATCTTACTTACGATATTTGTAAATTAATTTTTTACTTTTCATATTGAACGTTTCCTTAAATTTAGGAGGTAAATACAATCTGCTTCTTTATGTGTTACAACACTTTATCCGTGCATTAGACCCATCAAATTATTTTTTGAGTATACGTGGAAATTCGATGAATTCTCCTGACGGGAATCAAACAGTGTGGATCAATTGATAAATGAAAGGAACAAAACGATGCATTTAATTATAAAGAGTGCAAATGGGGATAAAAAAGAATTGGAGGGAGCAAAATGAGATTTAACCTAACACATTTAATTAATTTTTTTTTTGGGGACAATTAATTGAATTTCGTCCAAGTATAAATCCATTTCCTTCACATTTTCATATCTCAACAATTGGTCATTCTTGGCAGCCTCTGAGCAAGATCTGCCCATCGTTTCTTCGGAATCTACTTCTCTCTTTTCAACGTAAGACTCATCCTTCAGTTTCATTTCTTATCTTCACGCGATTCACGTATTTGTTTGATTTTTCTTTTGAGATAAATTGCAGATCCGAACTTAGGTAAAATCCCGTTTCTTGAATTTTGTGCCCCTTTTGTGAAAACACATGTTTGTGTTTGTTTGAGTGCGTGAGTTAATCGATTGATCCGTGATTTTTCATTGCAGATCCGATTTCGATTCACGTTTTTATGAGTACCTAATAATCACATGAATTTTCTTTGCTTTATCCTAATGGTTTTGTTGCACTGTTGTTACATAATTTCTTGTGTTCCCTAGTAATTTAATGCTTATTTACTTTAGATCATTCGAATCTAGTAAAGATTGTTTTATCAGAAAGTTCTCGACTAAAGTATAATGGAATATTTGAAGAAATGCTTTACTAATCGTATGATTTTCCATTTGATAGAATTTCATATATATTAAAAGAGCTAAATAGTTTATATGATTAAGTTTTATGTAATTGTTGGATGCTTATGGTGTTAGATATGGTGTAGGAACTTTGCAGCTTAAGAAATTATCATATATGAATTGTTAGTTCAAGAATTTTCTCTGGGAGGAAATGAAAAATTAATGGAACCCTACCCTTCTTTTCAAGTACCTCTATCTTTGACCTTTTCTACTCTTTCTCTTGGCTCTTCCGGAGCTGGTACAGATATGGATTGGGAATTCAATTTATGATATCAAAATAATATGTTCTGCCACCTGCCTTCTCTTCATTGGAACAAGAAAAACGGAAAATTGTAACCGTAATAGAAATTTGAGTCCTGAATATCTATCTTGGTGTAACAGGCAGGGATAATGGGGTTGTCTTTCACCAAGCTGTTTAGTAGACTGTTTGCCAAGAGGGAGATGCGAATTCTTATGGTAGGTCTTGATGCTGCTGGTAAGACCACTATATTGTACAAACTGAAGCTGGGAGAAATAGTGACAACTATTCCTACAATTGGTATGTTCCCAAGTTTATTATGGCCCTATGACATTCTCCTTCACATTGACTATTTCTTTCTTCATTAAGTGCTTCATAGTTTTTTATTTGTATAAAGTCATGCTTCGTAAATTGTGTGTTAATATGCTATGTGGAGATCAGTTGACCTGCCAGAATGTTTGTTTGACATTTCCTTACTCCCATTTTACACAAGTTTGCATCCTTGTTTACGTTTACAATTTTCATAAAAAAAGCCTAGTTATTATACACCTTGTGCTGAATTGATTGTCCTTTGCCAAAATATGAAGTCATACGGTAACTTTTAACCAACCGATTTTTTTTTAATATTTCTGTAAATTTTGATATCCCGACTTTGAGATCATAATGCATCCTATGTTGTTTAATATCACTCAAAAACTCTGGAAGTAAAGATGATTACATACTTTCATGCTATCATTCATTTAGTAGCATGTACATGTCCCATTATTTTTCTTTTTGATCCTGCTAGGTGTCAATTTGTTAGTGTAACACATGAAGGGTGTGTGTGGATGGGTTTTGGCCCGGTCTCGCGGGTCTCGTGAGACCGAGCCAAAACCCTTTCAAATGAGTTTTCGCCAAACCCATAAAACCATCAAAAACCTATTCAGAAACTCACACTCAAACTCTTCAAACCTATAAAACATTGATTTGACACCTACCACCTACTTTTTCCCCCAAATCTCACTAAAAAAGACATTGATTTGACACCTATCACCTACTTTTTCCCCTAAACCCCAACATTCAAATCCAAGTGAGGTTTCAACTTATTTAAACCACAAAACCCAAGAGTCAAAACCCATCCAAATGAAGTCTCAAAGGTTTCATCGAAACCACCCAAACCAATTTTTTTAAACCGAGACCCGTGAAACCGAATCAAAACCCATCCAAATAGACCCGAAATAACTATCCAAATGTGGCAAACATATGTTTACGAACAATATGTACCCCTTTTGAAATGAATAATTGTTGTTTTATCAATATTGTTTTGGATTATTGACAAAACACACTTGTTGTCACTAGGTAGGTTACTAGGATTTCATGGTCTTATTATGACCAATAAGATACTTCAACATTTTCGATTTACTTTTTTTCCCTCTCTCGGGATTGTCCAATTAGCGAGAATTGATTACATTCTGATGATTTGGAATATACATGTGAGCCCTGTATCTGTGACTTAATCTCGTCAAATCATCCTCACTTTCACATATAGTGGGTACCATCTTACTAGTTGTGGATTTTCCAGGATTCAATGTGGAGACAGTGGAATACAAGAACATAAGCTTCACTGTGTGGGATGTTGGGGGTCAAGACAAGGTAAAACATGTTTAATTTTTAACTTTATATTACAAAATCCTTGAATTCGGAACGGAGGTTAAAGATTCAAGTGAAATCTCCTTATGGGAGCGATTGGAAGAAATTGTTTCATTAACTTTTGGAGATTTTCTTGTCACATTATTAAGCTTCATTGAAGTCACTTATTACTTTAAACTTTATGATATTATCCATGATAGCTTGTGAAGGTGAGGACATTGTCACGTTATCCCTTATACCCCTTTTTATTGGTTTATTTGATCTAAAGTTAGGCTTGCCTATCTTATGAGCATATGAAGTTGCCTCTTACTCTATATTTTCATATCCATTGATCTAGATCCGGCCATTGTGGAGGCATTACTTTCAGAACACTCAAGGGTTGATCTTTGTGGTTGATAGTAATGATCGTGACCGTGTTGTTGAAGCTAGAGATGAGCTGCATAGGATGTTAAATGAGGTATTTAAAGTTCATATACTAGACGATTGTTTATCTGCATTCTGAATGTTAGAAATTTGGCTATCTTTAGTCTTAGCTTAGCAAAGAACCTTAAATAGTGCCAAAAAATTGTATGATTTGTGCCACTATATATATATATATATATATTTGGAGGTGACACAAAAAGCCCTTTTAGCACTTACTGTGAACAAAGTGGTAGTATTTTTTAAATCTTACTTCAATGTGTTATTTTTTATGGTATCCATGTAGGATGAACTGAGGGATGCAGTTCTTCTTGTTTTCGCAAACAAACAAGATCTTCCAAATGCTATGAATGCTGCTGAGATTACTGACAAGCTTGGACTTCACTCTCTCCGTCAACGCCATTGGTAACTCTCTTTCTTACCTTGGTTTTGGTGGTGAATTTTGGCATGAACTTGTGTGGGTAGCTGCATATTTTTAGGAGACGATAGTTGTATATGCACAATTATAATCCATATCTCAACTATTGATGGTTTTTCTGGGCATTTCTTGTAGGTATATCCAGAGCACGTGCGCCACTTCTGGAGAAGGGCTTTACGAGGGGCTCGACTGGCTCTCAAACAACATTGCTAACAAGGTAGATTTGATTTCTTTGTCATTTCCAGCTCAGTTCTGGTTAACATATTTGCAAGTTCTAATTTTTTTTTTTTTTTGGTCGACAGGCTTAAGAAGTGATGTTGAATTGATTTGGTATCTAAAATCTTGTTGAAGAGGAGCAGTTGTGTACTTTGGTTTACTTATTTTGTTCATAGATAGTACTCAACTCTTGCTAGATTGAGACTCAGTATTGTAATTTTGGCAACTATATTATTTTGTCATGCTTTTACTGACTGATTAAGTTTTTGAATGATTATGCACCTGTATGAACTTACTGGTTAATGTTTTCTAAACATTACAGTTCTCAAATTAAACTTTTTTTTTTTTTTTTTGCAAAATTAGTAAATAATAGACGAGTAAAATAAGCATGAGAAATCATTGTCTTATTTTGGGCTTTTCTTACATCAACATAAGAGAAGTATGAGAAGATTGGTTTATGCTATTTATACTGAACAGCTTCAGTCTTATCTGAGTGTTATTAAAGTACATTTAAGCTGATGGGAGTATAATTTAGAGAAAAAAAATATAATCTCATATATCTATGAAAATGTATAATAGTAAATCGTTCCATTAAAGTAAACCCTTAAATCAAACGTAAAAGTTAACATATATTAAAAATATAATGAAGCGACATATATATTCTCCTGTTATATATTATCCGGAGGGGGGGGGGGGTTATAAAATTATATGGTAACGTGATACTCAATCATCTTCTGCTCTATATAAGATTGGTTGTCCGTAGCCTTTTCCTCTCACATTCATCAAGACTAAATAATTCTGTTGACTTAATTGTGAAAGAGGTGATCTGACTTGGGAAAGGAAAAGTGAAACCAACCTATTGTCGGGTGATCAACTTATTACTTATGTTATGGGATTGTCTTTCACCAAACTTTTCAGGCAGTTTTTCTCGAAGGAGGAGGTTCGGATAGCTATGGTAGGTCTTGATTGTGGTGGTAAGACCACTATACTATACAAGCTCAAGCTTGGACAAATTGTGTCAACCATTCCGACAATTGGTATATATATACATTATATGCGCTCTTGTTTTGTTGATTTAAACTATAAATGCTGTGTCACTTAGTTGCGATTTATACATATATATATGTAATTGTGAGTCAACCTTTTTCCTTCCAGGATTCAATGTGGAGACTTTGGAATACAACAACATATGCTTTAATGTCTGGGATCTTGGTGGTCAAACGTATCAGGTGATATGATAGTTTATACAATATAATGTTAAATTTCTAACTCACTGACTGACATTCTACATTCTGATCATAGATTCGATCATTATTGAGGCATTATTTTCAAAACGTTAAAGGATTGATCTATGTGGTTGATAGTAGTGATGGATATCGTGTTCTTGAGGCTAGGGACGAGCTGCATGAACTGTTAAAGCAGGTATAATACACACACACACACACACACACACACACTAATGACGATTTTTGAAAGCACTTCCCCTTTTCTCTAATCACTATTGACTTTTTGATTTGATATACTTACCCCGGCCTGTAGGATGAACTGAGGGATGCAGTGCTTCTTGTTTTTGCAAACAAACAAGATCTTCCGAATGCTATGGAAGTTGTGGAGATAACTGAGAAGCTTGGACTTCACTCTCTCCATCAACGCCATTGGTACTCTCTCTTTAGCTCTGTGTGTCTAAGTGTGTATGTGTTGGTTGGTGGTTTTTCATCAACTGAATAGGTTCGAATGATTCCACGTCTCAATGAATAATAATGGAGTATGTAAATGTCTTTTTGGGCATTTCTTGTAGGTATATCCAGAGCACATGTGCCAAGTCTGGGGAAGGGCTGTTCGAGGGTCTAGACTGGCTCTCCAAACACTTCGCTAACCAGGTACCTACATACCTACCTACATTCTTTCTTCACTTCTGTTTAACCTAGCTACCTACCCTATTTGCAACTTGTAATTTCTGTGTGTGTGTGTGTGTGTGACAACAGGCGTAAGAAGAATTTCGGATTCTGAATCCTCCATTGTCCTTCCTCTGATTTCATGGGCATGGCAAAGTCCATCCTCATTATTTTCATAGTAATGGAAGATAAAGATGGTAGTTTCTGTTATGCTAATGTTTAATAAAACTGCAGGGTGATCATTTGCTTGCTTTGCTGCCTAGGAATTTAGTATACCATTTATTTATGCCATGTTTATCTTTCATGATAAACTAGATATCATATGATAGTTTAGTTATAAATAAAAATAATTAACTACCTACTACTAATCTAAAACTGGAAGATGTAGCATTTTCGGCCCCTACTTACACCGAAATAATGAATGAATTTATATCAGTACTAGCTATCAGAAAGGATCAAGATCCAACATACACTCAACATAAAAACACAAGTGACCCCATCAAATTCCTGGTTTCAGTTTCATGGGTTGCCAGCTAGCATACTGGGTTTACAAGCTTCTAATAGAAAAAATTATCAGGAATTGAGAAATTACAGACCATTAATGAATGAGATGAATAACATAATCAACTACAACTTGATTTGAACAGTAATAGACCATTTTCTTTTCAAGTAATAGGACTATTAAGCACACAATCAATCTATTTTTCTTTCTTTTTCTTATTATCTGAGCACTCTGTTAGAGCTCAACACAAAATTTTCTTCGCCTGCAATCGTGGAATTGAGCCTGCCAGCAGCCCACCCATTATTAATCACACGAGTGCCCTCGACTTTTTTCTCGTATTCTGGGAGACCATTAGCCTTTCTCTCTTTCCTTCTTTTCCGCTCCTCGTCTCTCTCTTTCCTCAGCCAACTCTCAACAGTTCTCTGCAAAGTTTGTCATTGGACTAGTTAAAAACATTAATTTAGTTTTGGAGTTTTTTTTCCATATTATTATTAGGGACGAGACCAACCATCAATGACAAATTGCTAATCTCTTTAATCTTATTCATCGGCATTGATAGTTGCAACTTCCCACGAGCCACATAAACCTGACAGAATATTAATAATAACTATTATGACAAACACTGTAGGAACCGGAACCAACTCTACATATGAAGTATAAAAAGAACTTACAAGATGGGATGGCCAATCCTCAAGACCATCGAAAATGTGTGTTGCGTAAATAATTGTGGCACCTCGTTCATCACATTCCTTCTTTAGAAACTTAAGAAGGTCAGCTCTAGCAAGCACATCTAAGTCAACCGTGATCTCGTCAAGCAGGAGAACCTGAAGAGAGGTATGGTATTATAATATATATAAATCAATTGGTTCTGTTCAGTTCTGTTGTATAATTTTGGTGATAAAATGAATGAATAGAGGCATACATATTGAACTCACTATAATCCAAGAATCAAACATAGACTTTTTTGAATTTACATTAAAGATAAAGATCATACCTTGAATGGCTTAAGAAGGCCCATACATATTTGAACTCGCCTTCTTTGACCATCAGATACTTTATGCATTCTCCACGAAAGGTCGACATCCAAAACCTACAACCAAAAAACATACTAGCTCAATACGTAGTTAAGATGAAATTTCAGTAAAATTTCATACTACCTTGATCAGTTCATCTCGTCTTTGGGGATGGACGCCTGTTACCCCAAATATCATTTTCTGAGCAGAAAGATCCATCTGAATTGGAATCTCAAAACCAGCAAAAGCAACTTCTCTTCTCCACTGGATGTAATTAATGACAAACATCAAAAACACTGCAACTGCAGTATATATAATATATGAATATGATTGCCATTTCACTTTTTTCACCAAAATTAAATTACAAAATCAAGCTGTGCATATAACATGGAGTAATATATAAATGCTACAAAACTTTGAAATTAAATATACATTTTATCTAACTAAATCTTTTTTTAAATAAGACAAACCTCTCCACCAAGATAAGAAAGATCACCAGAGGAAGTCAATGCAGTATCATGAAATGCTGATCTACCCAACACCCTCACCATATCTTGATCCACCATGTGCTTCCCGCCCATTATTTTCAATATTGTTGTTTTCCCTTATAATAATTCAGAAAAAAAAAACCCTCACAATCAAGATTCAATTCTAAAGAAAAAGGAAACCTGAAATTCGTGAAAGAAAAGTTGAAAATACCAGCGCCATTGGAGCCGACAAGAAGGCATCGATCGCCTGGGTAGAGAGCGAGGGAGAAATCATCTATCAAAGGTGTTGAGCCAGGGGGAGGATGGCCGTCGATTCCCGGGTATGTGAATTTCAGATTGTTGATCTCCACCGTCGGTTTACGTTCCTCTACTGCTGCCATGATTTAGTTTACTTTTCTTAATTTGTGTCGGGTCTCCTTTTATAAATGGAGTTTGGTAACGACATTCGATTGTTTGAGGCGTGGCCAGATTTGGCACACTAGTCCTCAATTTTTAAAACCTTCTTACTCTTTTTTTTTTTTTTATTTATTAGAGGAAGTTGTGTGCTACTAGTATATTTTCACACGTATGAATTTAATTTAATGGTTTTTTTTTTTTTTACAAGGGTAATAATTTGTTATCATATTTTAGATATAACCTCAAACCACATATTATACGAGGATTTCATCATTAATTATTGTACGTATTGTTGATTTTAGAGTAATTGTATATCTTTATATTTTATCTTTAAAAATCACCTCTTTCTTTCCTTTATATGTTCAAAGTCATAAAAGAACAAATACAGTATGAGCCTGTTTGTCTCGCTTTTCCGAAAAAGATTTCGGTTTTCGGAAAGGCCAAACAAACAATCCAACCACTTTCCCAATTAATTAGCTACAGTAATTTTTTTCTCAAATCACTCTCCGAAAGGCCAAACAAACAGGCTATTTTTCTACTCTATTTCTATTTCTCTCTATATTAGAAAAGTCAAAAATTGCGGCTACTTTCCCAAACAACTCTCCCAAAACCCAAACAAACAACATTACGCAAATCGAGATTATTTCTCAAACCTCTACCACTTTCCCAAACCACTCTCCGAAAGGCGAGACAAACATGCCCATAATTACTAGATGATTTAAAAAAAAAAATTAGGTTGAGGTTGGAGTATTTAGAATTTAGATTTTAGAAGTCAACATCTGAATTATTGAATTTGATGGAGTGACATGTCTAACTACAATTCACAAGAAACCTTGGCCGACATTTACTCCAAACACCAACATCCAGTTAAAGAAAACGCGGTGGCGGTGGCGTTTGCTGGGCCATAATCTATAAATCACGGCCCAGCAAAAGCAGCTACATTGTGATCACCAAAAGTCTTTTACCTATGAAAATCTTAGATATATTGTGGCCCAACAAAACAATATTTCATTATTTCTTTCTTGCTGAATTTGATCCTTGGCCCAAAAAAACATCAATTGCTCCTATCCAATATAAATATTTGTAGCTCTCACATATATTATAGGTAAGGAACAATTTAGTGTATGTGATGTAAAATCAAATTACATAATTTATCAGCATTGTAAATTTTATTTTATTTATTATGGAATGTTGTACAAATCATTTACAAAAGTAAGAGGAAAATATAATAAAAGTAATGTTTCTATAAATAATTATGATATAATCAATTATTGTAGAATTAATTATATATGATGATATAAGGGTAAAATGCTCTTTTTTCAAATCACATAAATGTAAATTGAACATTATGAATATCACATGAAGGCAAATTACCATTAACTCTCAAATTAAACCTCAAATCAACACCAATGGCTGCGGTTTATATCGTCAACAAATCGGGAGGCCTCATTTGCTACAATATATTCTAAATCTCAAATTATTTCCTTTTCTGCAATTTCAAGGATTCAGAAAAAATCCAAAAAAATCCAATCATTATATTGTTTAATTAAGATTGTATTGATTTTATCATTTAATCGAATCTCTTTGCTTAGCTTAAGTTTCCAGTATTGCATGTGTGATACGATATATATACAGTGAAATAGTGTAGTAGCTCAACGCAAATTAAAGTTGCCAACTCGATGTTCCTATCAATTGAACATTCAAACTTTTTCCGAAAATATCTGAGAAAATTGTAAATTTTATATTTTTGTTTTGATTGATCATAAAAGCAGAAACGCATTCGTATATATGGTGAAAACATATGCAAATATTAATCCATGTGTGTACATATTTTTCTTTCTTTTCTTTTCTTTTCTTTTTGAATCATATGAAAAAATATGATTTCAATTAAATTCTGACCATTTTATATTAAAAAAAAACAGTGTAACAAGTGAAATCATTTAAGAACAAATTATGAAAAAATGCCTCAATGGTCAGATTGGATCGGAACATGATAATGTTATAGATAGTGTATGTTGCCATTTGTTTTTCCTTATCAATTGATAAAATATATATAGCCTATAGGTGATAGGTCTACTAATTAATAATAAGACGAGAGAGAAAAAAGTATTACATTTAAGGGAAATATATCCTTTTCAGTTGGGGTTTAGCGTCTTTAGACTTTAGATTCAAGTAACAAAGATTAAATAAAACGGAACCCCTCTCCTTCTCCTTCTTCAACTAGGAAAACATTACTACAATTCTAGCGCGTATGGATTTCATAATTTATCTACATTTCCTTTTACAAAAAGGAGAGACCAAGCCATAGACCCACTATAAATAAAGCAATTAACCTCACACAAATCACAACCAAAAAATTTACTTATTCAAAAAAAAAAAAAAAATTAGATAGGTATACGTAGCATTAGGAGAGAAATTAAAAGTGAAACAATGATAAAGTCGAACGTAATAAGGCTATTTGGCGTTAATTTATGTGTTTCTCCTAATGATAATCAAGAACCAACAAATCATGCCCCTACATATATCAACTTCTTTGATGATCAAATTCCCAAAACTATTCACCATCTACCCCCGCAAAAGAGTTCTTTGCGAACGATCAACTTTTCTGATGATCGAGCGTGCAAAATTATTCACCCTTTACCCCCCAAGAAACGTTATTTGCAAGAAATCTTTTTGGGTGAAGCTTCTTTACTAGAAAAAAACACCGATTTTCAAGAAACCATTAACCAAAAGAAGAGAAAGATTGTTGAAAATATTCACAATGGTGTCGAGGAGGTTTGCGATAATTTTAGTCTTGTGAGTGGTGCTTTCGGACTTACTGGAATTGATGACAATCAAAGAAAGCTCTTGGAATGTAAAGTTCCACTTCTTATAAAGGTTCGATCAAGAAGAGCCAACACAATTATAAGTGAAAGCAGTTGCAATGATAACTATAGTATCTATCACCTCATAGACTGATCATTTAATTTGGATCTTATTATGTATTGATCACTTTGTTAGTTTGGTATGTAAACGATTTGAATTAAATTGTACAATTTGCCTCTTTTTATATTTTCTTGAATCTACCTACCTCTTTTTATATTTCAACAATACCTCGTTCATGTATATTAGCAATATTGACTTACATTAAGTCTTTAAAGAGTAGGATTACATCTTATAATTAATTTTTTTTCCCGCAATTTTAGTTTAAAATCCTCACATTGAGGGGTCGCACGGAATATTACGTGTTGAGTTCAAGTTTCGGGACAAAATTAGACTAACATACTATACATATATATGAGATAAACTATATATATTCGTGAAACTTAATTTATGAAACATGTATTTATATTATCCTAATTCAATTGAGTCTACAGATCGAACAAAGACATCACAGTATCACATTCACATACAATCAATTTCAGTACTTTAGCTAAAGTTGGACAGCCCAAACTAATAATAATATTGTAATGTATCTTTGAAAATAGAATTTAAACATTGGCAGGTGTAAATTAGTAGCTTCCCGAACAGATTCCAAAAGACATCTATGGTTTGAGTAAAGAAAATGACCTATATAAAATGTGAAAGCCCAATATATTAATTGTAGAATCTGGAGGATTTTGCTATGGGAAGTTGTAACTTTTCAGCATGAATAGAAAAATTCATTTTTTGGGTAGAAAATATTGAAAAAGCCTCTGTTTCTGAATAAATGGAAACAAAAATAAAAGTGAGGAGTATTTTCGAAACGCTTTTCATATCTTGGGTATTTTTAAATTTCGGATGTAAATATGCATAAAAGTATATTTATTAATTAATTATTAATTATCATCATCTTAACCTTACGATAAATATTATTAATATTTTTTTTATGATAGCACCAATTAATGTTACTATCTTGATAAAATATCATGTATATATACATATTTTTAATTTATTATTGGATACGGATCGAGTCGACCTAAATACATATTCAATCCACGCATTTTGAATTTTAAATCTTTAATTGGATCAGATTCATCGAATCTCTAATCGAATTAAAATCGTAATAAATCGGGTTGTACTCAAATCGTATTCGGATATAAATCCGCCCAATTGACAACCCTAATTTGAGGGTGCATATAATGACATGCTAAGACATTCTCCAAGGGAGTCCTTATATCCCAAAATATAAGAGAATTTATAGGAATTGTACAAAAAATGAACTCCAAGAGGGTCTTTAAAAAATAAGAATGCCAAATTTTGAATTTTTTGCACTTTGCACCCTTTTTTATTTTCCTCAAAAAACCTAGGGACAAAATAGGTAATTCATTTTTTTAAACTTTGGCACTTTGCACCCAATAAACACAAGAAATTGGCATTTTGCACAATCGAAATAAAATTAGCATTTAGCACCCTCAAATTAAGAACAACTCATCAATTTGCACCCCGAAACACAAGAAATTGACATTTTGAACCCCCTAAACACAATATTAGCACTTAACACCTCAAATTAAGAAAAACTCAACAACTAGCATCCCCTCTTTTTTTTTTTTGGGCAAGGTTGACCAACGGGGCAAAAATTCTAATGGCAAAATAGGTAATTAATCGTTTTTCTCTTAAATTTAAAAATACGATTATGAACACTAGAATACTCATTTCTCTCTCCATCTTAAAATTTATTTTTGTGATATGATTCAGTCAATTTTATGTATTAACTTTCTACAAACATTTCGAATTCTTTTGGATATTTTGAGGACTTTTGAAAAATTGGTAGTTAAATAAATATGTTAACATAGATTTTGCAGATGAATATTCTAGAATGCATAATCGTATTTTGCAAATTTTAAGTAAAAAACAAATGAATTACCTATTTTGACCGTAGGTTTTTTTTTCCCAGGTGGTCAACTTTGCCAAAAAAAAAACATGGGGTGCTAGTTGTTGAATTTTTCTTAGTTTGAGGTACTAAATGCTAATTTTGTTTTTAGGGGGTTAAAGTGTCAATTTCTCGTGTTTCGGGGGTGCAAGTTCCTGAGTCGTTCTTAATTCGAGGGTGCTAAGTGCTAATTCTATTTTGGGGGTGCAAAATGTCCATTTATCGTGTTTCGGGGGTGCAAAGGGCCAAAATTCAAAAATATATTACCAATTTTGTCCCTAGGTTTTTGGAGGAAAATAAAAGAGGGTGCAAAGTGCTGAATTGTTCATATTTTGGGGGTGCAAATTGCTAAATCTATGTTTCGATGGTGCAAAGTACCCATTTACCATATTCATATTTCAGGGATGCAAAGTGCAAAAAACCCCCAAATTTTTACAAGTTTGAACTCTCATATTTTAAAGTCCAAAGTGAAATTTTAAAAGTAAAAGTAATGTGTTAAAGTTGTAGTAGAGTGTTGTTGTGTGGTATAGTTATTTAAAAGTAGAATCTTAAAATATAGAAAAGCTGTTGGAGTGTTGAGTAAAAGTTTTTATTTAAATTTTAATTAAAAATAAAAGAATAATATATTTACTTTTATATAATTGGAAAAGGCCCATTATAGGTTGCTGAATTTGGAGGGTTTTGCTTGTCATAGATTTTAACTTGGTTGGGTTGGGCTAACCACGCCAACCATGCAATGACCCATATTCGTATTGTCCATACATTTTAACTATACAGTCCAAATCCTATATTTTAGGTCCAAATTTCGGTGAATTTGCATGACATGCTAATGCAATATCTTACATGAAAGTAACTTTTTTAATAAAATTAAAATATAAAGTATTAAACGTGATGATTATAAGACTGAATGTGCAAAATCAAATGGTAAGAGTCTTTCATATATATGTTGTACTCAAAAGATAAATGAGTAAAACTCTTCAAGTTAATTTTTTTTTTATTTTGATTAGAAATGAGGTTATAGAGGCAAATATTAAAAATATTTTGCAAAAAAAATGGCATTTTTTATTTGAGTAGAGTTGTCTACAGATTCAATTGGGTAAAATTGAATAATATGAATTGCTGTCATCTGTTTCCGGATATATTTTCTACGGGAAAATTGCTTTTTTGGTACCATAGGATAGGCTGACTTGCACTTTTGGTACCATTGGATACGAAAATGCAAATTTAGTACCATAGGATATGTTTTCATTGCAATTTTGGTACCAAACCCAATTTTTCTACAAAGTTAATGGCAATTTACCCCCTATGAAATGCATAATGTTCAATTTATCCCTCTATAATTTGAAAAAATCAATTTAACCCTTGTAAAATTTTAATGCAGCAATTTACCCCCTTCAACCATAGATTGTAACTCACTTGCTGAAATTGAGAGTATGCATGCAAACTATTTTATTTAACATAGGGGGACAAATTGCCACATTTATCATAACACAATGGGTAAAAAACCACATTATCATAATAAAAGTGGATTAAGTGCCGCCTATAAAAATATCAGGGAGGCGATGTGAAATTTTTACAAAATGTCAAGGGGTAAAATGCTCTTTTTTAAACCACGAGGGGTTAAATTGAACATTATGCATTTAGTAGGGGGTAAATTGCCATTAACTTTGTAGAAAAATTGGGTTTGGTACCAAAATTGCAATGAAAACCTATCATATGGTACTAAATTTGCATTTTCATATCCAATGGTACCAAAAGTGCAAATCAGCCTATCCTATGATACCAAAAATGCATTTTTCCCTATTTTCTACATATATGTACCGCTTTCGTAACAACATAAGGAAAGGAAATTTACATAGAAGTACGTATTTCCTTTTTCGAACTTGGGTTTAAACACCTTTTCCTTCTTGAAATATAACACTATAATATAATATAAATCTCATGCACATAAGTTTCCTACTAACTATACAATTCCTTCTCCAAAAAGGAGATCTCATACCTTATTATATACTTATATCTATGCAATTATACATATAGCACACACAACACAACACAATACGAACAAAATTCTTGTGCATTGTAAAAACACTCTGAGATCAAACAAAATATATATGAGCAGAAAACGAGAAAGAGAAAGAATGAATAAATCGAACGTAATAAGGATATTCGGTGTAGATTTGGTTAGGTTTCATGATGACGAACAACCAGATCATACTCCTCAGAATGCATTGCAACTGAATAATCTGTATCATCAAGAAATCTTTATGGCCGAACTTTCAACTCAAGAATGTGATCAAAAGAAGAGAAAAGTTATCGATCACAGCAGTACTAGTGCTGCTTCAAAGGGGAAAGAGAATATTTTCGATGATAAAGAACTCGCAGATGTCGATGCAATTCAAGAAGAGCCAACCGACGTCCCAGTTTCTCTTATAACAGAAGGTGTTGTTATTAATGAGAAGAATAAGAAGCAAAAGTTGTCTTCGGAGAAAAACATAGGTAAGAAGAATGAAAATTCTTCTAAGAAAAATAAACCCAAAGTATCCCATGTTCCTGCAGCTCTGATTCCTCCTCCAAGAATGATCAAAGAAGATATCAATCAGAAAGGGGGGAGCGAACCCGTTTTCTTGTTTCAGAAGGAACTAGAAACTTCCGATGTCAAGGATAATTTAAATCGGCTTTTTATCACGAAAAGCGAGAAATTAATGGAGGCATTGACCGAAGAAGAGAAGAGAGTGGTCGAAGATGAAGCTAATAAGATTGGTTTTGTAATTTCTACGGTTGATACAGAAGGTAGGACATACAAACTGAATTTAAAGAAGTGGAGAAGCGTGCAGATGTACGTTCTAAATAAAGAATGGAAGAAATTTTACAAGGCAAATAACTTGCAGAAAGAGGATTGTGTTCAAGGTTGGGGATACCGAACCCGAGATTCAGAATTCTGTTTGGTACTGACTATAGGGAAAATTAATGCACAAGTAGTAGAGCCTAATGAAGATCAAATTAACAATACCGAAATCAGCAGTAGCAGTGGAATTGGCAGTAGCAGCAACACTCTCATGCAATAGACTTAATTTCTCATGCATATAATTTTACTCTGTATGTGTTAATTACCTAATTAATCTTCATTCAATATTCTGAAGTATATAGTTCATAATAGCTAATGGTAAATGTTGATTTTTATCTCATCAACCAAACTCTTCCAATCTTCCCAAATATCTCAACTATTATACACTAGACTTTTGGATTTTGGTCATTCTTCTTTAGAACACCTTGAACACTAGTTAAAGATTTATAAATTGCATTCCAATAAGTTTACAACTTACAAAAAAATTGATACAAAAACTAAAGAAAGAACAAAAACAAAGGAGGTAAAATACAACAGAAGTGAACCAATTACCTAAGTCTGAAGAACAAGACTTTTACCAAGAATAATGTCGTCAGTCGAAAAATCTGCTTCTTTTCTGAACGTTCCTCTACCAAAGTCTAGGTTGTAAGAATCTGCAAGACCTTCCACAAGATCAAATTCTGGCTTCCATCCCAACACACTCTTTGCTTTTTCGATCGATGTAAAGAAATGCTGTGTTCCAAAAGAATAGTTCATCTTAGTAACAAATAATTATGATGAACCAACTTTTTTTAGAGAGATTATGACGAAACATTAAGCATAATATTTTGATGATTCAGTGCAAAACTAATTACCTGGTCACGGAAAGGAAATGGCTTCTTTTTACCAAAATCAAACTCCTTCGGATTGTAATGAACAATCTCAGGTTCCGGGAAGCCACCAGCCTATTAATTCATTACAACATTTTCATAAGCTTATAAGAAACTCATGATCTCTTTTAATTTGGAAATATTTTGGTCAGAATTAGTTATAATATACCTTAGCACATGCTTTTGCTAATCCAGAAAATGTGACATATTTCTCTCCAGAAATGTTAAATACTTCCTTGCTTGCTTTCTCATTACCAAGAACCTTGACAAAAGCTTTTGCCAGATCCTAGAAATTTCAAACAAATAAATATAATATTGTTTGTCCTTCAAAATTCAATTCGTTTTTCTATCCAGTTGATGCTATATTAACTAACCTTGACATGACCAAGTTGTGTTACTTGAATGCCTGAGTTGGGAACTGGAATAGGGCGACCTGCTTTTAACCGGTGAAAGAACCACTCTTCAACAGGGTTGTAGTTCAATGGTCCATAGATGTAGACTGGCCTTAGAGAAGTCCAGTTCACGTCTCTTGATGCCAACAAGCTCTCTGTCTCGAGTTTTCCCTTGTGTCTGCTCTTTGGATCAACTGCATCAATCTTTAATAAAGAAAAAAAATAACACAGATCAAATACCACATAGAAAATGATACTGAAGTGAAAACAAAAAGTCGAATAAAAATAGTGTAATGAAACAATGTGTTATATATTGCTGACCTCAAAGTGCGGTGGGGTATCAGTTTTAAGGTAAACCCCAGCCGAGGAGCAGTATATGTACCTGGAAAATTCAGCCAACCAGATTAGTAAAGTGTCAAATATTTCCAAGAAAAAATCTAGTAAAAGCCACAAATCATAGATACCTCTTACCTAACTAATTATTATGAATCACAAAGGAAACAAAACCAATACTTTCAAAAGCATATAGAACTCCTAACAAGTCATAAAGCTTGTGCGATTTAATTGGGGAAGTTAGATTCTAAGATCATTTAGAAAATGACATTTGAGACAGCAGTTTGATATTTCTACAATTCATCACAAAACAAAATAGCTTAACATTCAGATGTAACTACCGTGAAGGGTATCATGCTTGGATAGTGTGTTCTGATGATAAAATAGCCAAACATGGTGGAAAGCTTACTGTTCTAGATTTGGTAAAGCATCCAATATGGGTTCCACTTCATTTGCTTCACGTCCTGAGAACATATAGAAAACATTTGAGTTACTGGTATTTATGGATATATGTGAAATTATGCTAGGTATACACACCATTGATGTCGTATACAACATCAAATCCTTCTGCTGAGAGACTGCTCTTCACAAATTCAAAGTCCTTTCTGTCTCCCTTTAAGTGCAAAATCTACACCATGAAAAAACATGTACAGCTCTCCATTCATTCTCTCAATAATACAGACAATAGGATCACTTAATTTATACAATGAGATCTTTAAGAAGCCTACACAAAAAAGTAAGATACCTTGGAGGAAAAATCAGCAAAATCTGCGTCAGATTCACCAGGCAATTGTTGAGTGATGGGTGCTTTTCCTCTTGTGAACAGAGTGACCTGCATTTATTTCATGTAAATGAAATTTTAGGTACATTCAAACATCAAGGCCGCTTCAAATTACCAATAAATGAAGGCTTGCAAAATGTTAAACCTGATGGCCTTCTTGAACGAGAAGTCTGGATAAAAATATCCCAATGAACCGAGTACCGCCCATTATGAGAATTTTCTTGGCACTTGATGCAGTGACACGCAATGCCCCTTTGGGCTGCCATATTTTCCTCTTATACTGCACAAGTAAAACAAAATATACATATATATCTCAACCACCCTCGCTCGTATGCTTATTTAATTTGAAGTGTCTTTAATCAATTTAGCTTCAAAGGATGAAGATTGAGAGTTAATCTAGCAGTATAAGATCAGCGTTTGGACTATGAATGCCCACATCCCGAGCCTCTCCGCCACGAGGGAAATTGTGTGCCAACAAAATTTAAGATAACAACTATCTTTATACAATTCAGAAAGAATATAATATTCTAATAGTTGGATTAAAATGCTTAATCAAGTGGACTCTCTAACAGTTTCCAGTAAGCTCAGTATTTTCAATGAGCAGGTACAGCTAGTTTATTAGGGCACCAAAACAATAGATATTCAGAAAGAAATTCTCTCTACAACATCCACAGCTATTCATCAATTCCAGTTATACCTGAACTGAGGCGGTGAGTTTGGCGCCATTGAAGTCGGAGAGTGATGATGAGAAGATGACGGAAGAAGGTTGTTTGTGCTGCACGACCACCACACTTGCCATGAAGATGATGAATACTGTTTGCCGATGAATTTAAATGAATAACGACCCTTTACCATTTCTGCTTTTAATTTGATCATACTCTCTCTCACAATTGGGATAAGACACTGTAACCACAACTTTGATTATATCCACATTTTCTTAGCCTCTTATTCTAATATCACAATTGCCACCTCCTATCCTATTTTGTTTACTGCTTATTTTATCATAAATTTTGACGAATCAAATACTACTAAAATCTAAAATACAAATGCTTCTTTTTTAAACAAACACCGTTTTTAGCTAATTATCACTCACAATCTATTCATTTTTATGTTTTTCTTATATTTTATTGAACACTGATATATAGGCAAAAACTGAAAAAACTGACCTAAACTTCTTAATAATAATATTTTAAAAAAAAAAATACATGTAATGGAAAAATGTAAACCGACATTGGACGTCGTGTGACATCTAAAGTTTCAAGAGTTAACAAAGGGAATACATGTTACTAAGATGTTAAAACTTTTATTGTATCAACATATAATAGCAAACACCGGATTAACTAACAAATCAAAAGAAAATATAAAAAGAGAGAGAATAAAGAAATGGAAAAAAACAAACAATTAGATTCCTAACAAGAGGATTCAAAAGTTGCGGTTTTCATGTATTACAAGGTCTCGATATGTAATTCCTCTATATATCCCTACTACTGCAAGAATGCATAAGCCAGCTCCTCCAAATCACCAGATAAAAAGATCGCATTGATTAAAATACAATATTTGTAAATATCTCATGCTCCATTCCTTCTCATCCATTTGTATAAATGATTCAAACAACACTAAATGCAGACTGAATAGTCGATGAGAACCGAGAAGCAATTGTCTGGGTGGCAAATGCTTGAAGCTGCTTCTTAGCATCTGGAAAAAAGACAAACATTAATCCACAAGGAGTTCAAGAAAAAAATACAAGTAAATATTTCTTTCTTCCTTTCATGATTTATGGAAAAAAATTTGCATGATTTTATACTTCCAGAACCAAGCAGAAAGAAATAATAACAAAACATCAGTGCTAAGATGGTTTAGTAACATAAATTGGTATGCAAGATACTTCAAAAGGACAATGCTCAAAGGAGGACAGATGCAAATACACATATCCTTTTACCCTCCTATATTCTTGTGATATAGAAAAACCGCATTAATTAATTGTACAAGGAGAGACTAATTTGAATGAAACTATAAGCCTACGAAATGGCAATTCTTCAAGTATATCTTTTGGTAGCAATCATACATAACTTGCACTTGGCTGCATGATCCCATTAAGCCTTAAACATACTTGCCACATTTCAAAAATCAAAGAATTAATAAAAGGTAAACCATTAGACAAGGTATCTAGATACCAAATAAAGCATTTTGGAGTAACTACAATGTTTGTTTTGAAAGGTAAATATATTCATTTCAAAAGATCACCAAGGGGGTGCCTCCCATTTACATAAGGAGCTTAAAAATATTTGAGGTGGCCAAATCTAGTATGCCTTTCAAACAATGCAATTCTTGATTTTAAAGTGAAGTCAACTTCTTGTTCACTCGATTAATTAACATTACTGTCAAGGTTTGCATATATATATCAGCATGAGAATTGAAAACTTGAGACAGATATAAGACAGTTCACATACCTTTGCGGCATCTAGTAAAGCCAACAATATTAGCAATACTGAGTGTCAGACATACACCAACAACAAGAAGATAATCAGCTTGAAACCTAATGAGAGAGAATATGGCAAAAAAGACCCATACGACCGCCTGTAAATGAAAGACAATGCTTTTGGTAAATTTCTTGTAGTTAAACATAAGAGACTTCACATGCCATGAATATATGAATTGTTCTTGACCAAAAAAATAAGTGCAGCAAACAGAAGTTCTGTTTCACAGTTCATTTTGATGGCTAGTAGCAGTTATCTTTCTTGCGTATCAAATACACGACCATGACAAAAATTTGTTCAATCCTTTTTTCCAACTGGGAATATCCCCCATCTTTTTCAAATTGCACCACTAGATATATTATTAATATTGAATAGTTAATTCAAATATTATTTACTTACAGTAAGGTATAAGGTCCACCAGAACAACCATGAATCCTTCTTGTTCATCCGAGCCAGTGACTGGGAAGGGAGAAAATATTGTGTGTAAGCCAGTAGGACAGGCAACGTTTAAATTAGTGAAGCAAGACCAAACATAAAGATGCATAGGATGCCCAACAACCTCACCTCTTGGTCAAGGCATTCAAATTTCCACACACTTTCACCATCATCATTTATTTCATTCCACCACCTTAGACCCACCAAAATACGTCCACTTACATTCTTGACCACCCAAAAATCAAGCGCAGCTAGAAGTACAGTCACCACAAAAATGATGACAAAACTATCAAAAAATAGAGCTGAAAGGATATAAAATGCCAAGGCAGCACCCTGTCAAAAGAAATCACTGCATAATGTTAAAACTTTCACAAACACAAAATTAAAAAAAATACCAACAGAAAGTCAGAAAGTGACATGTACTTGACCTTGAAAAGCACGTGGAAGAAGCATATCTCTGGATGAGCATAATTCTCCCCTGGTGGCTGCACACAAAAAGAAATAAGGGGGAGCAAATAATCAGTCCAATATGTTTGCCACTTGCCAGACAAAGTATGGTCTAAGTATATCAAAAATCACTTAAGAGTACTTATGTTCCTAAATTTATTTACAACCTAGTCTAAAAGGAGTAAACCATATTCACCTATAAGTTTCACACAGTTGAAAAGATGTCAGCTTGTTATCTTAAATTGAAATAAAGTTATTCTAAAAATTGCAACTCGACATCTGATAGATATAATTGTAAAATGAATCAAAAAAATTTGTGTCCATGCATGAATCACAATTTCTCATAGTATCTTCATCAAATAGGTTTTTTTTTCATTCAGACTACCTATCACTTTCATTTGAGAGCACGTTTGAGTACACAAAGACATAATGCAATGACAGACTCCCTACGACGAATTACTCTCTCAAGAAATTTAACTAACCAACATGACATGTTGCTTCCGGTTATAAATGATTAATTAACTCAAGTGTGAACGGAATCCACGAGTCAATCCTCATATATTCTGGCCAAAAATTGGGCCTAGCCACCCAGCCAATCTATTGACAAGCTCATTTGCCCATGTTGTGCAATTGGTAACTCTCATTAGTACTGAAAAGTAGTAACCAATTTTGAGCAAGTATTTCTCATCAATCCAGTTAGTCATTGGCATTTCGAGAACCCATATTTACAGTGCATCAAAATCTCGAAAATCCATTGTCTAACAATTGAATTGAAATACTTCAAAAAATGAACCTCAGAAACCCCAATTTTTTTCCGAACCGGAGCAAAACTAACCAGATCTCTTAGCTATCTAAAACAGAACTGAATTCTAGTAACAGATCTAAAGTATCAAATAGTTAGCAAAAATTACTGAGGATATCCAAATTACCACAAAATGATCGGAAAAATACAGCGATAGAGATTGTATTTGATAAATGACGGAGATGAAAACTTACTGGATTCAGATCCATTTTTGAAGAAATTTATGATTCAATTCAGCCTGTTGGATGATTATCTCAGAAATTATACAGACAAATTTTGAAGCTTCACTTTTACTATTATACTTTATATAATTGCAAAGACGGCACCGTTAGTTCCTCTGAAACACCTTTTTTTTTTTTCTTTTTTTTTTTTGGAAACCATGTAATTATACTAGAAATAAATGTTTTATTTAATTATTATATTGCGATATTTTTATTTTTAGAGATTTTTTTAAGGAAATCTCCAACTAAAAATATAAATAAAATGAGAATAATTTATTCTTGGGTTTTAGCATATAATTAATTTGAGTCTATATATTTATACATATAATATGATGGAAATTGATATATATTTTGACTTATCCATTTGCCTATTTTGCTTTTGTATTTTCTTATTAGAAAACTTGATTCTCATTCAGGTATTATATTTCGACTTAATTATTTGCTTTATCGTTTTATAAAATTGAGTTTAGTTACAACAGGATAAAAAAATGACATATGACTAACACAGTTCTTGATTTTCAATGAACAATAACAAAACTAAATTCTTCATGTTTATTATAAATGTTTATTAAGATTATGATACTTTAGCTGCAACGACCTAATATAACTAATTAAGTAAAATATTTAGGTAGGTTATAAAGATAATATTGACGTAAAGTCAATGGTACTTGCTTTTTTCTTCGCATTGTTTCGTTATTTTTAGCTACAACAACCTAATTTAACTAATTAAGTAAAATATTTCAGTAGGTTATAAAATAGTTTTGACATAAAGTCATTGCTATATGCTTTTTTCCATCACATTTTTTTGTTATTTTACCCGATTTAACTGAAACAATATAGTAATATATTAACTTAATTGTATTTTAGAAAATGAAAAGTTTTAATCCAAAAAAGGTTGAAGAAATGTGAAACGATTGCTTGGTGGGAGCATAACATTTTCCAATGTCACATATATAATTTAAAAAAAAATATCTTCATTTATATTTATTGTTATTGAATGTTTAAATTCTTTATGTATTATGTTTTCCGAGTACATAAGGATCAAATGTAATCAAAACGACTTTTTATTTAATAAACAGACCCTAATTAAAAAGGGAAAATGAAGATAGTAGTATTCTTCTCAAATTCCGCCAAAATCCGCGTTTATAAAATTCACTGTTTGACCTAGCGGTTGAAGCTCATAAAATCACTTTTAGATCTTTATTGTGATTTTTGAAGTGTTTGGCCTAGATTATAAAAATTATTTTTGCTCAATCGTGATTTTCATGATGTTTGGCCTCCAAAATCATAATCACTTTTGGGATCTCGAGAAGCAAAAAATGAACTTATTTTAAAAGCTGCTAAACTTTTACTTTTGCAAAAGCTATTATACAAAAATAATTATTCTATAATTAATTTTTTTATAATCAATTATTACCAAAATCAATTATAATAAAATTAAAGCGAGTCCAAACTCACCCTAACTAACCATTCAATTTCAATCCATTCTTCATTTCTCCACTCCCAAACCTTCTTGTCCACGAAATCTTAACCTCTTTCTATGTAAATAGATAAATGGAGGGTTAATTGAAAAAAATCTGATATTTCACCCGATATATAGTCAACCTTTGGAACGAAATATTGACATGAAATCTATGATATTTACAAACATGAAGCCCTATTGTAGAATCTTGTCACCTTGCAAGAACACATATTTTTTCCCCAGATCCCCCACACCTTCATACAGCCACACCAATTTTTCCAACTATCAAATATATATATATTCACCCCCTATTTTGGGGTTTAGAACCGTTTTCAACCAATCCCATAAGTTTAATTCAACTTGTAGTCAGTCAAGAATTTTCTCAAACACTTGTTGTTGCACTTTTAGCAAAAGGCCACATTATGTGGTTGCTGGTGTGCCATCAAATATCAAGAATTTCTCGACATTCGCTGAAACACTTGTGAGCGACAAGAATTTCGAGAGGATTTGTGTGCAGGGTGGGCTTAATGTGAAGCCATTGGCTGTGGAGAAAATTGTTTTGGATGAAGGTGTAGGTAAGGATCAAGAAGATAGGATTAAAGTAGAGAATCTTGGAAATGAGAGTGTAAAGGTTGGTAAAGAGGAGTCGGAGGTCGAAAAGGAGGCGTGGAGGCTGCTGAGGAATGCGGTTGTGACGTATTGTGGGAGTCCTATAGGGACTGTGGCTGCAAATGATCCTAATGACAAGTTGCCACTTAATTATGATCAGGTGTTTATAAGAGATTTTGTCCCATCGGCCTTTGCATTTTTGCTAAAGGGCGAGGGGGAGATTGTGAGGAATTTCCTTCTTCATACTCTGCAACTGCAGGTGATCTGATTTTCAATTTGTTGATTCATATATATTCTATTTTGCTAGGAGTATAATTTTATCTCATATATGCATTTAGTTTGTATGTTTCCTTGTTATACATGAATGAGTACCTTGTTTTTCTTTTTACTTAATTTCTTCAGTTCCTCTATGGAAATTCCCATAAAGTCTTATCTGAGAAGTAAATTTTCACGGTAGACTGTGTTTGAACTGAGCAGATGATCATTTTTTCTTCCAACTTGGATAGTATAGAGAAACCAATGGCATATTAGGAATAGTTCTTAATAGCCATATATCTAACTTACAAAACTTTTTGGGGTTAGATATACATTCAATGTTAGTGCAGGATGTATTTTAAATGCATCATAAGTCTATGTGAAAATCAATTTGATCATTTATCATCTGAAATATGTTTTTTTATCTGCTTGCTTCGGATTGATGTCCTTGTTTCTGCATAATTCTATAGATGACGGATTCTCATTTAAACATATGTTTCATTTTATTGATGTCATACATCGAATTTGTAAATATATTTTGACATTTTGAGGGCAATTGTGTTATTAATAGATGATAACTTCTATGTTGACCAGGCCTTCTCTTTACAGTTTACTATGAATATTAGTTACGTTTCCTCGTGTAGAGTGATGTGGTTAGCTATTTTTCTTGTTCGTAATTTTCCCTTGTTTGTTGTATCTAGAGTTGGGAGAAAACAGTGGACTGTTATAGTCCAGGACAGGGATTGATGCCTGCAAGTTTTAAAGTTAGAACTGTGGCTCTGGATGATAACAAGTTTGAAGAAGTACTCGATCCAGACTTTGGGGAGTCGGCTATTGGTCGTGTAGCTCCTGTAGACTCTGGTAAGTCCTTTTCCCCTTTTCATTTCATATTGGTTTTCCTTTTTTGACAACAAAACACTTATCTTCTTAATTTCATTGCCTTTTATTTTTACATAGTGGTTGTATAGTGTTGCTAATATTCAATTTTAATGTAGGACTCTGGTGGATTATTTTATTGAGAGCCTATGGGAAGCTTACTGGTGACTATGCATTACAAGAAAGAGTGGACGTTCAAACAGGAATAAAACTTATCTTAAACCTCTGCTTGTCTGATGGTTTTGATATGTTTCCTTCTTTACTTGTTACTGACGGCTCATGTATGATAGATCGGAGGATGGGCATTCATGGTCATCCACTAGAAATTCAAGTAAGTTTATCCGAACATATCCCTATCCTCAGCTTGTCTAATTCAAATGTCCTGAATGAATAGCCTTTTTTTTTGTGTAGGCCTTGTTTTACTCAGCACTTAGGTGCTCGCTTGAGATGCTTGCTTTAGATGATGGATCAAAGAATTTGGTGAGGGCCGTTAATAATAGACTCAGTGCATTATCATTTCACATCAGAGAATATTATTGGGTTGACCTAAAGAAAATCAACGAAATTTATCGGTATAAAACTGAGGAGTATTCAACGGAGGCCACTAACAAATTCAATATATACCCTGAACAAATTTCTGGTTGGTTAATGCATTGGATTCCTGAGGAAGGCGGTTATTTTATTGGCAATTTACAGCCAGCTCATATGGATTTTAGGTTCTTTACACTTGGAAATCTCTGGTCTATTGTATCCTCTCTTGGTACTCCAAAACAAAATGAAGGTATATTGAATCTTATTGAAGCTAAATGGGATGATCTTATTGGTCAAATGCCTCTTAAAATATGTTACCCTGCTTTAGAGTCGGAAGAGTGGCGAATAATCACTGGAAGTGATCCAAAGAATACGTGAGTTCTTATTATAGCTTTTATCTACTTGTGTTTTCTTTAATGAAGCTTTATTTAAATGGTTTAAAAACTTTTGCAGACCTTGGTCATATCATAATGGTGGATCTTGGCCGACGCTTTTGTGGCAGGTAAGAATAACACTGAAAACTGAAATTGTTTTAGCATTAAATTTTGAATGGTAAAATTGCATTTTTAGCGCTCAACATATATAGTTCCGCGGTTTCCAAAATAGTTATTTTGGTCCCAATTTTTAATTCTTTTTGCACGTCTTATACTTTCCCCCTGGTTTTCTTCCAATTTGGGACCAAAAGGGCAGAACAAAGATTGTCCTCATATTAGACAAAAAGTGGGGAAATAGATTGAAATGACGTAATGCGCAAGAAAAATTGGGACTAAAGGTGCTATTTTAGAAAACAAGGGATTAAAGTGCTGACTGTCCAGCCCTGTGAAACAAAAAAATGCATTTTTGCCATTTTTAAAGTTGGACCTTTACCTGACTGTATATTTTAAGTGTTGATGGATTTTTCTTCTGATTTGGTTGTTCAGTTCACATTGGCATGCATGAAGATGGGTAGGAATGATCTGGCCAAGAAGGCAATTGATTCAGCTGAGAAAAGGCTTTATGTAGATCGGTGGCCCGAATATTATGACACAAGAAATGGAAAATTTATAGGAAAGCAGGCTCGACTGTACCAAACATGGTCCATTGCTGGATTTCTAACATCAAAGATGCTGTTAGAAAATCAGGAGATGGCTTCTCTTTTATTTTGGGAGGAAGACTCTGATCTACTTGGAAACTGTGTATGTGCTTTGAGCAACTCTAGCCGTAAAAAATGCTCCCGCAGGCTTGCCAAGTCTCAGATACTTGTCTAGAAATCGACGCTTTGAAGGAAAAGACTGTTTTTTTACTGTACAGGTTCTAGGAGTTCACATTCGTTATATACGAAGGTCGGGGTAAATTTTTTCCACCCGAAGTTAGAATAAAAATTTCTTATTTTTGTTGTGTAAACATAGATAAAGAAGTACAACTCGTAGTTAAATTAAGTTAATTAGGAAGGCAGTAGTTTGACATAATTATGATCTTCATATACCATTTATAGAATTATAATATACTAATATTTTCTCAACTTTGTTCCTCGTTACTGTGAAATGTCTGAGAGTAGTAGGATTACCTATTTAGTAGGCTTTCACAAATTCAATTTAACATGAACAAATCTTTATTATTATCTATCAGACTGTATTAAACTCCTTTTTTTGGGTGAAAATGTGAACTTCTACACTATATAGAGATACATATATCCACACACATAACATAACAAATGTGTTCAACTTGCAAAATGAAATTATTATTATTATATCACGTCAAGACTGAATTAGTAAATTGTTGGGCACACAAAATTAAAGTCAAAGAATAGTTAATAATAATAATAATAATATAAAAAGATATGTTTACAAGAATCTTTGGTGCATGGGATGGAATTAATATACTTATATAGGAAATAATGAAGTTGATTCCTTCCTTAATTTTGGATGATGGTGTTGCTGCTGCTGCATGCTTGTGCATTAATTCTGCGTATAGTTAGTACCAAACAGAATTTAGAATCAGGGGTTCGGTATCCCCATCCTTGAACAAAATCCCCTTTGTGCAAGTTATTTGCCCTGTAAAAGTTCTTCCAGTCTTTATTAACAACGCTCACTTTCAAACGTCGCCACTTCTTTAAATTCAACTTGTAGTGTCTACCATCTGGATCCACCGTAGAAACTACAACACCTTGCTTATTATCCTCGCCATCATCCACTATTTTCTTCTCTCCCTCCGTCAACGCCTCCATCAATTTCTCGCTTTCAGTTATAAAAAGTCGATTTAAATTATCATTCACATCCGAATTTTCTAGTTTCTTTTGGAACAAGAAAACGGGTTTGCTTCCCCCACTCGTTGTGATATCTTCTATCATCTTTTTTGGAGGAGGAATCATAGTTGGATTGGGTTTAAGTTTAATTTTCTTGGAAGGCTGGTAATTACTACCTTTGTTTTGCTTCCTAGTGATCTCATTAATAACAATACCTTTTGGCTCTTGATCTTTAACATCATGAATACTGTTTTCTTTCCCCTTTGATGAAATTGAAACGACATCCACATGACTATTGTTATTGTTACATACAAATTTTCTCTTCTTGTTTTCATCATGATCATCAGCTATGACAACTTGTTTCAAATAAAAATGGTTTTCTTGTAGCATTATATTTTGGGAAATATTATAAGTTGGTTCTTCTTCTTCATTATCACCCGGAACATCAATATCTACACCAAACAACCTTAATTTTTTCATTCTTTCTCTCTCTCTCTCTCTGTTTTTTTCTACTTTATCTCAAATTTTTTTTTTTCAATGCGGAAGAATTTTGTGTGTGTATTGTGTACGCGAGTAATTGCATTTATTTATACTAGCTAGGGTACGTATGTGAGGGGCTTTATTCTCCTTTTTGAAAAAGGAAATATAGATTTACTATGAATCCCAACTGCATAGTGTTATATTCCAACAAGGAAAATGTGTAAATACCATAGTTCTAACAAGGAAATATTTCTTTTACGTAGTAATATTTTCCCCTCTCTAGTTTTATTATGAAAATCGGAGTACATATTTATGTAAGGAAATGAAGATGAAAAAGGAATGTCATATTTATTCTGACCAAATTTACCATAAACTTCTGTTCACATGCATACCTTAATTTCTAAAGGGTAAATATCACTTTTGGTCCCTCTTATCATTAACTTTTTACAGAGTGGTCCCTTTTATGTTTTTTTTCTCATTCTAGTCCCTACTATGAATTATTTGTTTCACTTTAGTCCCTACTATGAATTATTTGTTTCACTTTAGTCCCTACTATGAATTATTTGTTTCACTTTAGTCCCTACTATGAATTATTTGTTTCACTTTAGTCCCTACTATGAATTATTTGTTTCACTTTAGTCCTTATCTGGTGGTTCCGATTACACGTGACATGCATATGAATATTTTTTAGGGCATTTTCATCCATTCATTATTGAGACTATTTGAGATATTGTTTAATTGTTGAGCAATTTTGGTGTTTGAAAAAGATTTTAGGAAAAAACTTTAGTTTGGAAATTTTTTTTTTTAAATAATTAGAAAGACGAAAATATCCATGTTAGTTTACTTGAAATGACAAAATTGCCCTCATGAGCATATCACATGTTATCGGAATCGCCTTTGACCACTTGAAAAGGACTAAAGTGAAACAAATAATTTATAGTAGGAGAAAGTGGGAAAAAAACATAAAAGGGACCACTCTGTAAAAAGTTAATAATAAGAGGGACCAAAAGTGGTGTTTACCCATTTCTAAATCAATCAGTTACCAACAACATTACAATGCAGTGTTTTCTTAATCTATAAATCTTTATATACTATATAAAAAAAAAAAAAAAGTCAATGTAATGCTAAATCAATTTTTTAATTTTCTTATTTTCACCTTAATATTTAAAGTTATTGGTTTTTTAATTATGTAGTTTTTAACTCTTCCACATCTCCTATAACATTCATTAATAAAGCTTATTTTTTTATTTTTTCTTTGGAACAATCCCCAAAAACTAGTTCTTATTTGTGCTTAAAAAAAATTATGCACGCATGCGATTAATACTACTAAAAAGACAAGTCATGTCATGTTACATCAATTTTTTGATATTCCTATTTTTTCCTTAAAACTTTAATTAACTTAACTAGCACTTTTTAACTTCTTCATTTTCTCATTAAAAATTTTATAAAAATTGACTTTATCTTTTATCCAGAAAGAACTTTTTACTTTTTGTGCTTAAACATTTTCTAGGATGAGTAGTTCAATTATAAGAAAACATATTGTTTGCCACTCTTTTTTTTTTTTAAAAAAAAAAAATCCTTTTACAGGACGCCTTGTAATTATTTTTGGAATCACTCTTTATCACATGTTTATACTATAACCATTTTCTTTGTACAAGATTACAACCCACAATCCAAATTTTTTTTTAAAAACAATCCCCCAAATGACATTGAATTGAGATAATTATATGGAGTTAAATTACTTACAACTATATATTCAGTATAATATTTCAATTGGGTTAACGTGATCTAAGAAAATATTTTGGAAAAAAATAACAGCTGAGTGCATATTAATTATGTTATTCAAAATAAATTAAATCAGGAGTATATAATTTGAATATTTTAAATTCACAAGAGTTAATTGCCTGTGGAGCATGATGCAATAGAAATGATTTCAAGAAAACTAGTCCAGCATCCCCTGCTCCCTTCAAAAATCAGACACTCTCTTCCATATTCCAAGCTAAAATCCCCGACCCTTTTCAACACACCATTTCTACCAAAGTCTCCTTCAATCCTAGCCACTAATCTTATCAAGTCGTATTTTGAAATGGGACTTTTCCAAGACGCTCGTACACTGTTTGACGAAATGCCTCAAAGAGATGTGGTTGCTTGGTCTGCCATGATCAGTGGCTACACCTCATGCAATCTCCACGCACGAGCGTGGATTATGTTCCGGGAAATGCTGCGAGATGCTACCGATGTGCAACCCAACGAGTTTACATTCTCTAGTGTGCTTAAGGCTTGTAAAGGCATGAACACTGTTTCTTGTGGGGCGTTGGTTCACAGTTTGGTGGTAAAGTATGGTGTGCTTGGGAGCATTTATGTTGGCAATGCGCTCATGGAGATGTACGCCACTTGCAGTGACGGTATAGAAAATGCTTGTTCGGTTTTTGAGGAGATTGTAGTTAAGAATGCGGTGTCGTGGACTACGTTGATTGCTGGTTACACCCACTTGGGAGATGGCAAGGGGGCTCTAAGAGTTTTTAGACAAATGTTACTGGTATGTACATAAATTCACTAATTAAACTATTGTTATGCTATCTACATTCTTGGAAAATTGTGCAGTATAGTGCATCTCTCTGTTGTGCATTTGGTGTGATTCTCTGATCAGTTAGAATAAGATTTACTAATAAACAAGTTAGGTTCTTGCCAAAGATTTTTGCTATTTTGGCAGGGTAGGTTATTTTGATGTGTCATATTCTCAGGATAAAAATATTTTCAGGGGAGATATTAACCTTAACTGTAACTATTTATGCACACAGGAGGAGGTTGAACTAAATCCCTTTACTGTTTCAATTGCTATAAGAGCTTCTGCCTCAATTGGTTCGCATATATATGGCAAGCAAATACATGCTGCAGTGTTCAAACGTGGGTATGAATCCAGTATTCCCGTTATGAACTCTATCCTAGACATGTACTGCAAGTGTATAGGTTTGAGTGAAGCATATCGATGTTTTCAAGGCATGGTCGAAAGAGATATTATCACATGGAATACATTGATTGCAGGATACGAGAAGTCCGATCCATACGAGGCTCTCAACCTCTACTCAAACTTGGAGTCGGAAGATCTAACTCCAAATCTTTTCACATTTACCAGTGTCATAGCTTCAGTAGCCAACATGGCAGTTTTGAGGCTCGGAGAACAAGTTCACGGAAGTACCATAAAAAGAGGCCTCGTAGATGAATTAGGAGTAGCCAATTCTTTAATCGACATGTATGCCAAATGTGGAAATATTACCAACTCATGCAAAATCTTCAACGAAATGGAATCCAAAAATGTTGTTTCTTGGACCTCCATGATGATTGGGTACGGTAGCCATGGACATGGAGACGAAGCTGTTGACTTGTTTGATAAAATGGTTAAGTCAGGAGTTAAGCCAGATAGGATTGTATTTGTTGCAGTTTTGAATGCCTGTAGTCATACTGGACTCGTAGATGAGGGTCTAAAGTACTTTGAATCCATGACTAGTGTGTACAAAATCAAACCGGATCAAGAAATTTACGGGTGTGTTGTGGATTTGCTAGGGCGTGCAGGGAGAGTGAAGGAAGCATATGAATTGATAGAAGCTATGCCATTTATGCCAGATGAGTCTGTTTGGGGGGCGTTTCTTGGAGCTTGTAAAGCACATAAAGTTTCTGAGTTCGTGAAATTGGCTGCGAGTAGGGTGTTGGAATTGAAGCCGAGTGTTTCAGGGACTTATTTGGCTTTGTCGAGTATATACGCAGCAGATGGTAAGTGGGGAGATTTTGCCAGGATAAGAAAGTTACTTAGGGGAATGGGAAGTAAGAAAGAGGCAGGGAGAAGTTGGATTGAGGTGAGGGATAGGATATATAGTTTTGTTGCAGGAGATAAGTTGGGTTCTCATATTGAGTCGGTTTACGAAGTGGTAGATATATTTGGTTTGCACATGAAAGAAGTCGGGTATAGTTCGGATCTAGAAAGCTTAATACATAATTTAGACGATGGAACTTGAAGAGGACTAGAAGCATGCGATTTTACGTGATTTAATTTCATGTAACAAAGGTATTTAGTACAGAAGGCCATGATACTTACTGCAAGTGTCTTTTAGAGTACAATGTAAAAGTTAGACTTTCGAAGGAAGACGAATCCATTCTATCATTCATTTGTTCGTTGGGAGATATCTTTTCGCTAAATAAAGGTATGAAATGAAGGGTCGGAGAAGAAGAAATTCGGATCTCCTCTACAAGTTATGATATGGCGTAGGCTCAACCACTTGGACCGAGCTTAGGAAGGATTCCCTTCTGCAACCTAGCAATGTTATTTTGGCCTTCACTATGATATCTCATTTGGGTAGATTGGATACTTGAATATAGATTTCGTGTATTCGTTTCCCAATATCCTGTAGTATGTTTTTTTATTAATTTATTATATTGTATTTTGATAATAATTTATAGAGTATAATTTTTGTATTTTGTAAATAAGTATTTTATTAATAAAGTAAAATGTGTAGTTCTTTTTAAGGAGAGATTATTTAGTACAACTGCTGCATCACGTCATCAAGTATTTTAATTCGAGGGTGATAAGTGCTAATTTTATTTTGGAGGTGAAAAGTGCCAATTTCTCAAGTTTTGAAGGTGCAAAGTGTCAAATATTTTTAATTGAATTACCTATTTTGCCCTTGAGTTTTTGTCTGAAATTACAAAGAGTGCAAAGTGATGTATTTTTTATATTTAGAAGGTGCAAAGTGCTAAATTTAAGTTTTAGGAGTGCAAAGTGCCTATTTCCCATATTTCGAGGGTGCAAAGTGCAAAAAACCCGAAATTCTCGGTCCTAATCTCTCTATCGTTGTAGAAGAAGAAAGTCAAAACCCTGTTTGTAAAAGAAGTCTTTCCTTCCTAATCAATTTTGTGGGCCCAAAAGAAGTCCTCTTTTCCAGCAACCCAACAGACGCACAAGAAAAACAAAACCAGTGTTCATCGGTCCCAACGCTACTCACAACAATGGCAGCAAGCCCCTTTGGAGATGGAGATGAAGATACCATCTCCAAATACTTCACGAAAGGCGCTAGCGTGGAAATCAGCAGCAACGAAGATGGTCTTCGCTGCTCCTGGTATGCCGGCACAGTCATTCGCCCGCCGAAAGATGTCAACAAGAGAACCGCAAAAGTGTTGGTGGAGTACGAAACTTTAATGGAAGAAGACGATGAAACTCAGCGCCTGAGGGAGGAGGTGGATCTGTCGCAGCTCCGGCCGCCGCCGCTGGCCGGGGGCCGCCGCAACTTCAATTTCGGCGAGGAGGTGGATGCCTACTACAATGAGGGGTGGTGGGAGGGTATAATTTCTGAGAAGAAGGGTAATCATAAGTATTTGGTTTTGTTCAGAGGTACTAGGGAGGAGATTGCGTTTAAGGCCTCTGATTTGAGGCTTCACCACGAGTGGGTTCGTGGAAAGTGGATCCCACCTCTTGAACAAGGACATAATTCCTATGGAAATGAGGTAAAATTCTTGTTTTAGTTTTGTGCTTTTTGATGGTCAAGTTTGAGATATTGCATGAACGACTATTAAATTTTTCTAAATCTTTTAGTACATACATACAGTATGTGTTTATGTTGGCTTAGAATTAATTCACCATCCTCTTTTGAGTTGACAATATATATTGGCTACATACAAAAGTAGGTTAGATATTGCTAAATACTAGTACTAGTAGTTCACTGTGATTCATCTCAACTGCAATTCAGAAGGCATTTGAGCTCGTATGCCAAGTTATTCTACCAGATAACTGAATTTAGCAGATAAATTTCGTTCGAGGCTTTTTGTGAAAAAACTACATTTAGAAGACTCCCAAGTGAATTTGTAATATTAAGCATTGCATTTATAAGAAGAAGTGTGATTTTTCATCAAAAGAAGAAGAGTAGAGTGATTTTGTTTATTAAATCATGAAAAAGCAATACATGTAATTTGTTTGTTCTCTTTTCATTCTCAGGAAACAATTACCGTCTTAGCTAGACTCTTTTTTATTGGAAAGAACAAAGTACTTACATATACTCATATCTCTAGCTCCTATTTCAGGAAGTTTCATTATCGGCTGAGATGGCTCCAAAGAAGCAGGAAATTGGACCTGGGATGAATCCAAAGAAGCAGAAAATTGAGCATAATATTAGCCCTCGGACGAGTCCAAAAAAGCAGAAAATTGGACATAATTTTAGACCTGGAGCAGCTGTTGAAGTTAGTAGCGATGAAGATGGTCTTGAAGGTGCTTGGTTTTCTGCAACTATTGTTAAGAAGTTAAAGGCAAACAAGTACCTAATTGAGTATGAGAACCTCAAGGATGATGATGATGATGATGATACAAAGCTTCTCAGGGAAGAGGTTGATGGTCTACATTTAAGGCCAAGCCCACCTGATGTCGAAATAGTTGATCGTTTTGAAGCTCTTGAACAAGTCGAGGCTCTCTATAAAGATGGTTGGTGGGTGGGTGTTGTTGCCAAAGTTCTGAAAGACGATAAATATTATGTCTACTTTGAGAACAGTGACGAGAAACTAAAGTTCAAGCACTCTGACCTCCGGGTACATCAGGAGTGGATTAATGGCAAATGGGTCATTCCCTCTAAGGTACCAACACTTTTTTAGCTGTTGTTTATCTTTGTGGTATGTGCACTGAGTCCTATTCTTTTTTTTCTTTTCTTTTCTATCTTATGGTAACATTGCTGCTTTGCAGGCTCAGGAGCTGTAAGTAGTTGTGGAAAGTCTACATGCTATCTAATATCATCACCCCCTGTTGAAAATTTACGATATGATAACTTAGGCACGACTTTGGCCCTATGCTTTTGAGGAATGATCTGCCGGCAATTGTCTTTTGGTATGTCAATCCTAATTTTCTTGTAACACTAGTTTTGTGAATCGGCTGGGATTTTTATTGTCTTGAAAGTTTGAAAAAGTCGGTTTTCTTGGATTGTAGCAGCAAATCTTATTCTAATTTAGAGTAATTTCCCCAAAAGTGCATATAGATATAGTTTATAAGAAAGTTGAAGTTAGTCAGTAGTTTTTAAGTATCGGTATACAAATTAGATAGATTAATGAAGTGAAAAACAAAAACACCTTTGCTTTTCAACAGCAGATTCGGGAAAGTGAATAACCATGCTTCCACAATTATTGGCTTTTGATGTTAGAAATAGATAATTACTATAATCCAGGAGAGTTTAGAGAGCTCATGTGGGGTGTTGTGATGTAAAAGTGAGAGTACCTTTTTTTTTCTCTTCTTTTTCTTCTTCTTCTTCTGAATAAACGATGTAGTATTATTTATATATACATCTTCCCTTCTGCCACATGATAAATGGCTTTCCACCCTATAAGGCCATCTCCAATGGCAGCCGCGGGGCCGGGCTCGGGGTCGGGGTCGACGGGAGAAACGGCTGGAGATGGAGAGGGGCCGGGCTCGGGGTCGCTACCGGGGTGGAACGGGCGGGGCGCAGGGCTCGGCGGAGCCCTGCTGTTGGCCCGGGGCGCGCGTTGGCTGAAGGAGAAAGATGAGGGGTGCGTGTTATCACGCGCCCCTCTTTAATATAAGTTGCTGCTCTTCCCGTTGAATTATGCTGATTTTGTTGTTATATTAAGTGATTAATTGTGGTATTAGTTGGTAGTTGTTTTAATTTGGTGAGACTTGATAAGTGGGTGAATTTCATAGTTAGGATTATACATATATTCTCCTTTTTTCTACTACTGACTGTAAGTGAAGCGGTGGGGAAGATAAGTAATTTGCATACTCAACCACCTAATTCTGCCCCTAATTAAATTAACACCCGTAATTTCAATTTTGGTTTTGTTTTTTTTTAATAATTATTTATTAATAATATATAATTTTCTTATTTTAGTTAATATTAAATATATTAATACTATAATATAAATTTTAGTTTTTGAAAAGAATATGTTTTTTAATTTTTTGTCGGATTAATATTAATGTTCCTTGATTAAAATCTCATTAATGTTGTGTATTGTTATAATTAATGTGTTATTTTAATTAATGTATTATTTTAATTAATGTAATAGGTTTTAATTATATAGTATATAGTATGATTAATTATTTAAAGTAATTTAATATTACTATTAAAAAAAATTTAAATCTATAATATTAATAGGTGAGAGTGGGCAAAGAAAAAAAAATGGAAGTAATTCCCCCACGGAGCCCCAACCATTGGAGACGACCAGCAGGGCCCCGGGCTGGCCCTGGGCTAGCCCGGGCTTCAGAGCTCGGGGCTAGCCCTCAACCATTGGAGATGGCCTAAGATGCCTAAATCTCCACAGGTCTTAAATACTGATGCTCTTAATCACTAGTACTAAATTAGATCACAGCCCTGAGATTTTAGCAGTTGGCTGCTTATGCAATTTTTAAAATCAGTTCAAGGTATTTTTATTGCTCGAGGTTAATCTATATCTATATCGACAAATACATATGGAATCACATATTCCACATAATTTGGGTAAAATTCGTAAAAATTGGATAAGACTGGTTACATTAGTGAAATACATATGGAATCACATATTCCACATAATTTGGGTAAAATTCGTAAAAATTGGATAAGACTGGTTACATTAGTGAAAAATGGATGAAATCGTTAAAAACTGGTGAAATCAGTTAATCGGGGAACATATGTATAGTCAGTTGTGAAATTAGGAGTGTTCGCGGTGCGGTCTATCGCGGGTTTATACTCGCCCAAATCCAATCCAGTATTTGCGGGTTTTTAATACTCTAGACCAAACCCAATCCAATAAGTCTAGAGACTGCACTTTGCAGTCCCTTCGGGTTGGGGCGGGTTTTGCGATCTTAGTTTTTTCTATTTTAATTAAGTATTTTTTTTTTGGAGACTTGACTTTAATTTATTACCTACATTCGCTATATAAAGATCAATAGTTGTTACTCAAATACAAAATCGAACAATTTTTTTTCAAACAATAAACAAAAATAGAAAATACTTAAATTATTAAAGTTGATTAGTGGTTGTCAATCGATATAATTTAACTTGGATTGTTAATAAATTGTGTCGAATAATTTTAGGGGATAAATTAGGCTTTGGGGTTGAGACGGTAAATTAAAAGTATGTATGTGCTTAAATTATATTAAATAATAAAACACAATTTGGTATTTTATACAAATGCGGTTTATGCGATTTTTTAAGATATAAACTCAAACCCGATCATAATTTGTGGTTTTTTTCCACGAAGCCCAAGACCAACCCATTCATTGTTTAACCTGTGAATTGCTGCCGGTTTGTGTTGGAGCTGTTTGACGGTTTCATTGAACACCCCTATGTGAAATCAATGAAATATGAGGTGAAATTGGTGAAAAAACATGTAAATCAATAAAAAAACGTGTGAAATAGGTAAAAATGAGTTATATCTGTAAAATGAAATTATAATTAACCGGCAAAAAACAAGGTGAAACTAGAAAAACAAAACAAATCGACGAAAAATGAAAAAATCAATTAATGTGGGTTAAACCAATGAACGGATAAATCGAATAAAAATATATATTAAAACGATGCAAAATGAATGAAATCGATAAAAAGACGTGTTAAATCCGTGAAAAATTGATTATATATGTGAAAACTGGTTTAGGTTTGTAAACAAATACACTTTAAATGACATGATATTATTTCAAATAAAAATAAATAAATAGTGTTCTTAAAATAATGCTTTTTAACTGAAAACTATTATAATAGAATTAACTAAATAATTTTTTCATGATCTTATTTTAGAAAATAATTTACAAAATCTTAAAAACAAATCAATCATCATTTTATATTTGATTAAAATAATTAAAGTCATCATTTTTTTATGAAATAATAATTTTAATTGTAATTGAATTGAATATTAGTCATTAAGTTGTGCTATTTTGTGACATGACAAAATTAATTTTACTATAATGTATAAAATTTACTAATAATATTAACTAGACAAATACAATGTACGTGTTAAAGAAAAAAATGCTTATGACTTTATAAACAAAATCCAAGAATACTAAGACATGAATAATCTCGAATATAAATGTTAGTAAAGTTGGTGAGAATATGTGTGAAACTGATAAAACAAAAATTATGAAATTCGTAAAAAACTGATGAAATTGGGTACTCGAATTTCCATGGAGTTCTTTTCATGGAAATAGACGAAATCGATAATATCGATAAAAGTCAGTTAAAACATGTGAAAATGACAATTAAAAAAAATGGATGAAATTGGTATATACTGGTAAAGTTGGTGGAAACGAGTGAACCTGGTAAAAATAATGAATGTAGATTAATTTCGATAAAAGAACGGATAAATCGGGAAAAAATTTATATTAAATCAATGCAAAAGGTAAAAGATGGGATAAATCCGTGAAAAGATAGATTAAATTAATGAATTGAATAGGTAAAAAACTTTTTAGGTATTACAGTTACTTAAATCCTACCTCAGTGGATTTAATCAATTGTGGTTGAATTTCCTACACATGAGCATGAAAGGACAAAAAATTGCCCGTAAACAAATGAATTTCAAATAACAAATAAATAGTTAAAAATAAATAATTTTAAATGAAAACTACTATAATGAATTGAACTAAATAAGTCTGTTATGATCTTATTTTAGAAAAAAAATCTACAGAACTAATCAAGCAATCATATTTGATTACAGTCAGTTAAAGACATCATTTTTATTAATTAAATTGAATATTAGTCATTAATTTGTGTTATTTTATAACATGATAAAGTTATTTAACTATAATTTATAAAATTTACTTATCTAGTATGCTACTAAAGATATATATACTAGTAATATATCAAAATCAAGCATAAAATGAATGCATCCATAAATCAGCAGATGCCAATTTGAATTTTATACTCTACTTAATATAAAGCATTCCTCACTCCCCACGTTCTTCTTTACCAACCGATCGACAATCAGACGTGCTCTTAATTTGATGATAATACAAGTCTTTAGTTCAAACTTCTCACTAACTATATATATATATATATATTTTTTTTTTACGCAATAGAAAATACGTCTCAAACACTAGAACCAATAATTTCAATTAAATAATTTCAATTAACACGTTCCTATGAAAATTTAGATGCTACAGGTGTATGAGTTCAAATTCATTTTATTTATATTAGATAACAAAGAGGGTTACTTGGAGAATGAACCTGCACATCACGAAATTTAATTTTCTGATTATTATACCGTGTACGAATACATGTATATATGTCGGTCCTACAAAAATTATACTACTTGTCAATAGAGGAGTATTATATAAAAGTGCATGTGTGATTAAGATGGGATATTTTTTTAATTGGGGGTTGGATAAAGGCACCATATATATTATATATTATATTATAAAAAATGAGAGAGACGCGCGAAGAACATATCAATAATCTTGAAAATTCAATATTAGGTTATATTATAAAAGTTTAGCTAATACAATTACTTGGGTAGAGAACTAATATATAGAGCATATGAAAGATGCTTAAGAACACGAAAGCAACATTAATAAAATAATTATTTAATTAATACACAGTATATAATTAATTAATTAAGCATGCATATATATTATTATATTATATAGTAATAGTAATTTAATTTAAATTGCATGCGCATCACACCTCCTTCATTACTTCCACAGGAGCAGCAGTGACCTCATTCTTGTCCTTGGGGGGCACGGCGGGCTTCTTCTTGTTCTTCTCCTCCAATTCCTCCTCCTGGTCGAGTTCAAAAGCGGAGATGGGGAAAGAGCGGAAGAGGCCGGTGGGGGTCTTAAACGTAATCTTGCCGTTGGGGGGATCATCAACAAAAATATCACACAAAGTAATCCAGAGAAGTAGCTCCTTAGTCTTAACGCCAGTCAATTTCTTAATCCTTTTAGGTTCAACGTAAGCAGTGACTTCAGTTGCGTACTGCACAGGCTTCCCAATCTTTTCGAATTTGTGTTCGTGCTTCTTCTTTTGCTTGAGCCAAACAAAGCCCGTCTCTTTCACGTATCCACACTCCTCTATGTCTTGTAAAGGGAGGAGACCATTTGGAAGTCCCATTTCCGTTAGCAATAATTTGGACTTGACTTGGCAAATATCATCTCCATGGTAGATTTCTGATGCACTTGCTCTAATCTCATCTGTTATTAGAGACGACGACGACGACGACATTTATTTCTCTTTTTCTTTTTCTTTTTCTTTTTCTTTTTCTTTTTGTAATGAGAGTGAGAGAGATCTCGATCGATGTGTGAATTAAGGGTTGATGGAGGTGGTGCCTATATATAGTCAAGGGGTTTATAACTTGGCCTAGGATTTGCTTCATATTTTCCAATGTGCCCTTGGCTCTTTTTTTTATGCATTAAATAAATGGTGGATTTGGTTGTGAAATACGTACTAACTCATAAGTTGTACATTCCTTATGTATAAGATAGGAATCAAATAAATATATTTAATTTTCTAATTTCCTTAGCAGCTAAGGTTTATAAGGAAGCAAACGACCAAATTGAATTACATAAGCTAGATGTATTTATTTCTATGTGGAAAATATATATACAAGGGCCGAATGAAAGTCAACATTTTAATAGAATAGCAGTGGTACGTACCAAATTTATGTGACAAAATTAAATTAGGATTGAATATTAATATTGCTGTCCCATATATATTTAATTTAAGAGGTAGTAAAGAGGTGGTTGGAAGGAGAACCAAATTAAAAGCCATATGACATCTGTACTGTACGTGTCGTCGGAAAGAGGGCATTATCAATTTATGTGGAGGTGGTGGTGCTAGTGCATGTATCATATCATATCATATTCATGTTTTTATTTAGTCCCGGTTATTCGACTACTTACTAGGATAGGAGTAACTTAATTCAAAATCACCTATATACATATATTTTATACTTTTTACTTTGTTTGAAGTATTGTTTGTTGAACAATTACTTGACTTTATAAGTATTTGAAATTTAAGTTAGGTATTCGATCTCAATAATTATTACTCCATATAGTATTCAATAAACTTACAATCCTCGAATTACCTACAAATTACAAACATGAACTAATTATTAATTTATAGACTAGTACTCCCTCCGTTTCATTTTAGATGTCGTTTAAGGTTGTTTCACAAGGATTAAGAAATTATTTAATGCTCTAGATTTTAGAAAAATTAAAGGATAGTTGGACAAAATTGCCCTTGAAAAAGATGAGTAAAAAGACTCTTCATCTCATCACTCATAATAAATGCATGATTATTTGTTTTGAAAATTGGGAGATATTAAGTATAGTACTTAGGATTAAATAAGGGTAAAAATGTCAAATTGCATTTAAATCTATCTTGAAATTATAAAGTGACATGTATTATGGAATTTTTTTCTTTCTCTAAAGTGACATGTAAAATGAAACGGAGGGAGTAACTAGTAAGTACTATTATTTGGTGTGGCATTGAAGTAGGTTTACTCATTCTAGAAATGGGTGCAAGTAAGTAACTAATATTTATTTCCCATAAATAGACATGGCACCAAATCAAATCTCATAATGAGGAAGTTACCCGTATCATTAATTGTTCTTAATTTCTTTATTCACCAAGAGCCCAAGATGTTACTTAAGGAATCGTTTGTTTGGTTCTTAATTGGAGAGTACTTCAGTGCTAGCTCTTAATGAATTTTGTTTTGATAACGACATCCTAACTTGTGAAGTCAAACAAATGAAATAATTCTCATAAAGTTTTTCATGTAAGAAGAAAACCATGAACTCATGCAGTTCTTATATTCCTAACTTCAATTTTTATGGAAACTGTTTATTTAATTCGAATCGGCATGGGATTCCTTCTTTATATGTGAATAATGAACAACAAAATATTGTATCCTAAGAGACAATCAGTTATTCAATAATGTATACCTTGACAACTCCATAAACATTGTCATAGAAATATAAAATATTTCTAATCACAAGTCTCATTCTTATAAGTAGTTTCTACTGTAATTGTTATTTTTGCAATTTAGTACTCTCTCCGTTCTTTTTATTTGTCGCTTTGACACAAAAAAAAAAAATTATTTCTCGTTTTAGGAGTTCAATGCAATATTATTTTTTCTACCAGTTTTACCCTTCTTATTAATGGTTGCAATTAATACTGTGATTATTTGATTAAAAGGGTATTTCGAAATTTTTGCTTAAAAAGAGTAATTCTTTAATACATTTCTTAATCTGTGTCCAATCCTCCAAAACGACAAATAAAAAAATCAAGGGAGTATTAAATTAATGTTTGACATAAGTAAGCCAAAAAAAATGTGCTGGGATATAGTTATTAAAAAAAATATACATTCTTACCAACTCGTTGCCGGTAATTAAATTTCCAGCTTATATTTTGAACGAAGTTATGGCCAACAATCTTTCAGTGACGCTAAACCAAAGGTATATTCATCTTTTGAGGAAATTTTACCGGATTTTTCTCTAAAATCAGAGTTATAAACCTATCACGTTATTTGGACATGTAAATTTTGGAGTCAGAATTTGAAATACCCAGTTTATAAATGTCACGTGCATGACACATGATATTTTCGACAAAAATTATTTTTTTCGGTCAAATAGGACATAAAATTGATGTTGGTTATAATTTTATTTTATTTTTAGACTGTGTATTTACTGCTCGGACCGAAGAGTGTAAAGGGTATAGGTCCTCCCCAGTTTGATGTCTCCAACAGGATTCGAACTTGAGTCTCGCCTCTGGGTGAACGCAAGTCACTATCATGATCACTTGGCCCAGTTTGATGTCTTTAGTAGAATTCGAACTTAAATCTCGCCTATGGGAATCGCAAGCCACTACCACTTGACCCAATTTGATGTTGGTGATAATAAATGACGTAAATTGACTAGATACCACATTAAATGACTAATTTTAACATTGAACCACTTTAAAGGATTAAAAATGAAATCTATCAGCTCGTTGCCTGTAATTAAATTTTCAGCTTATATTTTGACAAACTTGCCAATAATCTCTCGTGGCGCTTAATACTCCAATTATTTTAAAAAAAATGTAAAGGTGTTCTAAAATAATGAATGATTTAGGTACGTAGGTAGGGTCGATTTAATTTTTTTTTAAAACTCCATGTGATTTGGAACTATAGTAATTATTATTATTTTAATTCAAATAATATGTTTACTTATTCATCAATTATGTTCGAATTAGCCTAAATATTTCAACTGTATTTTGACACAATTTTAATATGTATGTATAAATAGCATATCAATTAGCGTAATAAAAGTTAATTTAATATATGTGATATTCATAATGTTTAATTTACCCATCATAACATAAAAAAAATCATTGTACCTATCTCCATGTATTCTTATGAAAAACTCACGCAGCTCTCTAACATTTTTATACTATAAAAAATGTGATTTTACACCCTCCATTATATACTATATACTAATATCATATGGAGTAAATGGACATAACCCGCGTAAAAAATGGAATTGGAAATGGACTTCAATGAGCTTAAATTATTTTTATTTTCAAGGGTATTTATGCCTTAGATTAAACTCATTAAAGTAATACTTTTCGATATGCGTCAATCACATTATATATAGAAATCTCACCCGGTATAAATTTGAACATAAATTTGCCATAATAATGAACCTAAATTTAATAAACTATATATAATAAAAAGAGAGTTATGTCATATTACAACATTTTTTATTTTTCTATTTTATCCTTAATATTTAAAGTTATCTAATTATTTAGCTTTTTAACCTTTTCATTTCTTCCATTACATTCATTAATAAAATTTACTTTTACTTTTTCTTGGATCAATCACCATGATAAAAATTTTAGTCTTGTGCTTAAAAAAAATTATGGTCGCGAAGACACGTGCTGAGAATGACTTGTAACTAATTTTGAGCCTTTGAGTACACTCGACCCTAACCATATGAGGCCCTAGCTAATAATACAAAACTACAAAACTTTTGTGGTCGATTAGTTAAATTAACTTAAATAGGCATATTTTTTTCACGCTTTTCAAGGAGTTGCATGTCTCTTTCATATCAATTTCATTTCACTTTGTCTTTGAGTTTTTTTCCTATATAGCCTATTATACAAAAGTATTTTCCAAAATAACCGGAACTGAAAAGTATTTCCCTAAATGTACCTCTTTGTTAAAATCGCTATTGACAGTGTCGATTTTACTTAAAATCGATGTTGTCAATAGCGATTTATCAGTCATCTCCGAAAATTCAAAAAAAAAAATTCACTTAAAATCGATACTGGTAGTATCGATTTTAATTAATATACGGTTTAATTAATATACAGTTTAATTAATATACGGTTAAAATCGACACTAGCAGTGTCGATTTTAAACTTTTTTTTTTTAAAAAAAAAAATGTGAATAACCTCTATCTTATTTTTTGTGAACGAACCTCAATTTGTATAACTCAAACAATAAAGAACAACTCAATAACATAATCAATTCACCATAACAATGTTACCTGCATAACAAGTTCAATACATAAAAATGTCTCCACATTAATAGCTCAATTACAATAACATATATGAAATTATGTCCTATTATTCGTGCATTTGCGACGCGTATGTCCTTCCTTCCCACAAGTAGAACAATGAATCACCCGTTTGTCGGTTTGAAAATCCATTTCATTGCGAATGCGTCTTGATTTTGGTCAACCTTTTTCCCGTTAAAGCTTGTAGTTTGGTTTGAACACCGGACCATAATACTCGTTCCAATAATACTCATTATTCAATGGTTCAAATCTACCACTCCATGTCCTCGAATAATTCTCAACGGTATAAAATGATGATACAAAAGATAAAGGATCAACATTTTGGTTACTACAACAAGCAAGAACGTGGGAACAAGGAACATGATAGGCTACTCACTTACCACAAGTGCATGTCCTTTCGCCAATGCACACAGTTTGAACATTACCTCCCTTCGTCATGCGACGACCTGTGATTACAGAATAAACCCCACCGCCCCCACGTATAGAATTGCTGAAGATTGTTACATGCATACCCCCAACCTTTGAGGTGTTGTGGAGAAGCATTTGGTAAACCTTGGGACTAAATCGATTTTGGGGTTCGGAGTTTGGTAGGCCAGTATTTTCACGAGCAAGTTCAGCAATACCAAGTCTAGATTGAAAGTAATAAACACAACGATAAAATGAAGTCTCAATAATTGTTGTAATAGGCATACCACGAGCACCTTTCATCACGCCATTGAAAAGCAAGCCTATACCTATTTCGTCACTCTCAGACAATTGAACTTGACTTGCACGAATATCTGTGACATACGATCCTTCACCAATTTCCCTATAAAATTGAGTTGTTCTTTATTGTTTGAGTTATATAAATCGAGGTTCGTTCACCAAAAATAAGATAGAGGTTATTCACATTTAAAAAAAAAAAAAAGTTTAAAATTGACACTGCTAGTGTCGATTTTAACCGTATATTAATTAAACCGTATATTAATTAGACCGTATATTAATTAAACAGTATATTAACTAAAATCGATACTGCCAGTATCGATTTTAAGTGAAATTTATTTTTTTAAATTTTCGGAGATGACTGATAAATCGCTATTGGCAACATCGATTTAGGTAAAATCGACACTGCCAATAGCGATTTTAACAAAGAGGTACATTTAGGAAAATACTTTTCAGTTCCGGTCATTTTGAGAAATACTTTTATATAATAGGCTATATAGGAAAAAAACTCCTTTGTCTTTATTGTAAATCTCAGTTGCACGAGTGTCTGTTTAGTTATTCATGTTATTAAATTATGCCGTCTTTGTAGTTTTTTTTCAGAACTTCTTTGTAGTTGTTTCAGGGCATATATCATGTTCCAGTAGGAGCGAAGCGTTAGCACTAAATTTATTTTAGTAACCTTTCATGTAAAATAAACAGAGAGTTCAACACTATGGATGCGTTTCAAATGTCAAGGCTCACCAAGTACGACACTATGTTTTTAATTTTTTATTAATTTCTTTTGAGGTGCGTTGGACAAATTAAGTGAAAACTTCTCTCAATAGGGATTCGAACATGAATTCGATACTTTGTAGTGCCTATTTTCTTCCACTAGACAAATCACTTGTTAATGTACCACACTTCTATGTAACAAACAAATTTCGTAATTTAAAATAAATAAGATAAACAAATTAAAAAAAAAAAAAAAAACCAGATTTCAAATTTGTATTATGAAACTAAATGGGTATAAATTTCTATCTTCCAAAAGTATATCAAACTCTGAACCTGCCGAATTGCATAATCTTCTAAAACTAAAATGTGTCTGATTTAAATCTTAGCAATGAAAACTTTTGAGCTTGGCTGGCTTTAATCATTTACAAAGGATCTTTACATGACATTAATTTAATTGGATTCTTACCGGCTAAACTCCAATCAAATCAACGCCAGAAATAGATATGATCTTTGCAACCAGTTTGATTTTTGACCTGGACGTCTTGAAAATGATAAATTTGGTGAATGTAATCTTCAGATTCTCTCTTCTAAGAACAATGAAGTAGGTAAATTGTTTATTGCTTATTAAAGAAGGCCGGTGGATGGCAGCTGAAATCGAATCAATCATTGAGATGTAATTTTAATTGGCCATTAAAAATCTAATTGAACACTTTGTGTGATGCATCGATCAACACTTTAGAACATCAAAACACAGATTATTTGTTCAAACACTTCTTGGCCAACTGTTCTGAAACGTGCATTAAAACAAATAATAAAGGTTTAATTTTATGTGATCAGAATAAAATCACATGTACAACTTTGATACAGGTACGTTTCATAACATAGATCTTCACAAAACAAGAAACCCAGTGCACATTATGCATAAATATTTACTCATCAAAAGCAACAGATGTATAAAGCAGCAAAGAAATGAGACATGGGCATTTAATCTTCTGAAGTAAGTGCACAACATAATACTACTATATAGAAACTACACAGAAGTTAATTTGTAATGCCAGCAAAAACCCAGTTGTCTAATGGTAATTTAATTAGGAAACCTGGACGATTCGAATTAGAGAAAGCGATAAAGAAATTGTTTGATCTCATCGATATATGGAGACCTTGTGGGAATTATATGACCAAGGTCGTGCTCTATAATCACCGAGGAGCCACTCTCGAACAAGGAAGCAAGCTGTTTACTGGCTTGGCAATCTATCTGTCTGTCTTTACCCTCCTCTTTGCTGCCGAAAATATGAAGAGAAGGGCAATTGATTGATCCCACAGCATACTCTTCTACCATATTAACAGGAGGAAAACCAGAACACAAAATCACAAATCTAATGTTGTCTATCTCACCCTTAAGCTTCCCACTATGTGCACCGACTAAAGCAGCCATTGCAGCTCCTTGCGAGAATCCCAGAATCCCATCAAAAGGCCCTTCTTCAGAAAATACGGTCTTCAAGTATTCGATTGATCTTTCAAACCCTCTTGTTTGTTGCTGGTATTGTAGAGTCTCAAACGGAATTTTAGCCATCTCCCATTCAGTATCAGTATTACCATTATAATTCTCATCAACCAGCCATGCAAACTTTTTGTTGCATTTTTTTAAGGGTGGACCTTGCTCTGTGAGAACTGATTCCCTAATGTGTTGGTAAATGAAAGGTAATTCGTGTGGTGCGTCAACGAAAACGAACTCGGCAATATTCTTGAGTTTCTTGGCTAATGATGCTGTTCTTCCTTTGAAACCGGAAGCATTCTGCCGGAAGCCATGCAAGCCTAAAATTCGCAGTTTTTGCATTGACGCTGTATGGTGATCTGTAAAATGCCGGGCAATCTTTTAATAAACCATGTTAATTAAATATGTGGTACAATTAACCTTTTCGAGATTGAGTCACATTATGTTGACCGCTTGTTGCAGACAAGTATTACTGACTACATCAACTTATGTCTTCATCACATTGTATAGACCATCAAAAAATGCTAAACAATACAGAGCTTACCTTTATAACATGTTAGAAGTGGTGTGCGTCTTGCTTGATCTTTGGAGTTAACATCATGAGCTAATAGTTCAGATATATCTTCGGGCATATCATCAGTGAAGGAGTTTGACTCAACAAGCTTGCCGTTTTTCTGGCACAACTCACAAACATATGAAGAACTTTTTTCCTAACAAAATTAGTCAAAAAAGTTTAAAGAAATGTTTGGTATAACAGAATCTGAAGAAATGGAATACAATTTTGTTAGCTAATTTACACATTCAAATTCAATCCAACTTTCCCCCGTTCACCTACCCTATCCTCCGAACCAAACATACTCTAAATCTGCTTCCTAACAAGCAGATATTTGAATGTAGCATCCTTTGATTTGCATCAATTATTTGAAGTTAGATTCATAGCAGAGAATTAAGTGATTGAAGATGCTTAAATTATGCACCCAATGCTCATTGTCCATGTAAATGTTGAAGTACTATAAACAGTGTACCTGACAACTTTCACAGATCAACACAAGCATCCTACAATGAGTGCATCGGCAGCGTGAAGTGTAATCATCAAATGAAGCATCACAGAGAAGGCAAGTTCCCAGTATATCAGGATCTGAGCTCCCAACTGAAACCCTGGAATCGTAGCATGAAAGATTACCAAATTACCCATAACAATGTTTTACACACTATAATTCTTTCATAAAGCATGATAATATTATTAAACGCTACAGTAGTGATACTATCATGACCCTAGCTTCCAGCCAAGCTTGCAAATGAGAATAACATAAAATTTCTCCTGTACTGCAAATTAAATTAAAGATGGAAACTGATTATTGTGTAAAAAAAGCACAATCATATAATTGAACAGAATAATTTGACCGACCAGATTGCCATGCAAACCAAGTATCGACGTTTTAGGATGCTTGTTATTTTCCCCAAATATCCAAGAAATATTTATACAATTCACATGTCAGTAATTTTAAGTTAAGTCTCCAAAATATTGGCAAAAGCAAATCAGATGAATGGGATAAGAGGAAATATAATTCATACCGATGGTCAAAAACAAAATTCTTTCCTTTGAAAAAGCCTCCATCAGGAAATTGCTCCAAATATCTCTGAATTCCACCATATAACTGAGAAACCCACATAGATATATTTAAAAAGAATAATATAACATCATCACAGTATAGGTCAAACTTTCCAACATCTTATAGCTCATTTTACCATTCAATTAGTTTTAGAAAGTGCTGGTAACATTAAAAAAGAGTCACCCATAACAATAACAAATTAGCGAAAAAAATAGTAATTACAGCTATTGCCCAGTGCAAACAGGAGCTCACCTGAAAAACATTTTCAAATCCAGCACCTTTAGATCTGAGATATGCTGATGCCATCTCACATCTAATTCCTCCGGTGCAGTACCTGTAAACATTGAATGCGCAATAAGAAGGCCAAAAATAAAATCAGGCCCACAATTCTAAAACAGTTCAAAATGAAGTATTATCAGCAGTTGCAGTATATTACCCAAAGCAAGCGGCAAAAAAATCCCTTGTTTCATGACACAATAGCATAATGACAGTGTAATGAAGCATACAAAAGATTTCACCTTTATAAGTTAAGTAACAAAAATAATCAATGTATGTTTTAATAAATAAAGCTCAGCCAGAAAAAGGAGGCAGACAAGAAAATAAAAAAGAAACTTAAAATTACAAGTCAATGATGCACTTAACCTCAAGTGGTACCAAAGAAAAAATATTACGAAGCAACATATTACTTATTTCAGAAACCAAAGAACATGTTCCGGACTTCCGGTTCAGCATTTGTACTCACATGAGTATATTATTTCCTCGCAGTTGCTCAGAGTTGTTATCGATCCATGAGGAGAGGTCACTATACTGTCTGATTTCTGGGTCCAAAGTTTTGACTTCTGGAGGATGAAACTTCCCTATTCTTGTCTCATACAAGTTCCTTGCATCTACCAGTACCAGTTTTTTGCCGGAACTGGAACTTTTCTCTTGGCATGTGGCTGGGGAAAGTTTTCAAAAATCACAAATCAAACTACTACTCAAAGAGAAATGATTAGAAAATAAATCCCCAAATGCAAACTGGATTAAGTAAAACATGTGGAAAAGGGCAACATAAAATGAAACTCATGATGCACAAGAAGCAAAATACCAGCACTTTGAAGGAAAGAATGAAATTCAGCTGCAGAGAGATGCCTCCCAGCATTTGAAATTTCTGGAGACTTCAACAGCGGATGAGGATTTAAAGTTACCAGTTCCTATGGACAGTATGATAACCTGTTTCAGCTTGAATGTGAGGGAAAGAAAGCAGATTATTTCTGCAAATGCATACCACCTGACATAGAGTTTAAATAAGGTAACACATAGATCTTTCCAAATTAATAGAAACATGACAGAGCAAAGCAGATGTCTGTTTAACTAGCGAGAAGTTAAAGTGGGATGGACAGAAGCCAAGTTAACAATCTTCATGCTCCCACTTCAAGCCTTCTACAAATTCATAAACCCCTAAAACATTTTTTTAACAAATGCACAGTTGTGAAATATACTGCTGAAGTTGCCACACTCTTCCAAATACCCAGCCCAAAAAAACAAAAAAAGAAAGAGGGGAACACTCCCTCAAATCAAGCCTTTTATGGTCTCAGTTACATGCATATGGAAGATACTCCATAAAATCCATCAGCTGTAATAATCCCAGCTTTTTTATATGATGCAACACAATAGTTTTATTTCCTAATTAATGGAGTCTCCTCCTCTAACCCTTATTGGTAATTTATATGTGATCTTCATTTATTTACCTTCCATCAGATAACCACGTAAAACAGGATATTTATGATTAATAAGTATTGATATGAGAGTCAACTCAACAAATCATACCTATCTAGGTTTAGCAACGTGGATCCTCTTTTCCATCTTCAATCCAGCGGGAACATCATGAAACTTAAACTACAAAGTTTACATTTTTCATAGCCGAATTCCATGTGATACCATGTATGATAAGTTTTGTAGGGTTACAAATTCTCCAATTTTATTCTTTAGCTTAGTTCTTTCCATTCCCTACCTGGTACATCTAATGATTCTCTTGAATACATCAAAAGGATACCGATTCTCCCGCAAATTCAATTGCATGGACAATTATTAACCAGTTGATACCGTTTTGTATTATCACAAAGCAAACTCACAATTCTCTTTAAATATTTGTTTTGTTATATGCACACAATTAAGAAATTTCAAATCTTTCTTACTGTAAATAACCCAAGGTACCCATCCATCAAAGGGTAAAAAAAATAACATACAATAACCCAGAAATGCATTTAATCTCTTCATCTAATTTCCCGTTACAGCATACGCCAAGCTAATAAAAGAACAAAATCTTTAAGCAACAATACCATAATCACAAATTAAGTGTGTCACCATTAAGCTGGATACAACCTTAACTATTCGAATAGATAGAGAAGTGAACCCGCATTCTTTAGCCACTTGATCATTCAAGGGCTCAACGCAAGAAGCGAGCTTGAAATCCGTCCCCTCAAACAAAGTACTGGCTTTCACCGCCTCAATATGTTTCTCCAATGCCCTTAACTTCCCACCAACCTACGAATTCAAAGCAAAAAAGAGTAATTGCATAAAGGCACACATTTTAGGGCAAACCGATAATTTATTTAAAGAAAATAAAATAATAGGAGTTACGGTGACGTTCACGCCGTGAGAGGAGAGGCGGACGCGGCCGAGGAGAGCGAGAGAATTACAACTTGAATTGTAGAAATCGAAGAGGTCTTGGAGATTAGGGATTTCTGTGTACTTGTAGTATAGTAATACACCATAATCTTTCTCCTCATTTTCTAGTTGTTGTATGCTGATGTTGTTACTGTGCGCCATTGATGAGAGGTGTAAAACCCTAGGAATTAGTTTCAGCTAAGCGGAAGGAGTTTTTCCTCAGCCGAACAGAGGCTTTGTATGATTGCACGTAAAATCTATTTAACAAATTCATTATTACATACATGTTTATATAATTTTTAGATAAATAAATTATTATAAGAAAAATGCATGTTACTGTAGTAGATAAGAATATACACACAATCATAAATCATGCACATATAACATACCGAATATTTTAAATGAATTGGGCCTAAGTATTATGGGTCTATTTTGATAGGTTTTGGCTCGGTTTCATGTGTTTCGAATTAAAAAAATAGTTTTGGTGGTTTCGATGAAAGATTTGAGACCTCATTTGGATGAGTTTTGTGGTTTGAATAAATTGAAACCCCACTTGGATTGGGTTTGAATGTTGGTGTTTAGGGGAGTATGAGTCAAATCAATATATTTTTTAGTGAGATTTGGGGGAAAAGTAGATGGTAGGTGTCAAATCAATGTTTTATAGGTGTGAAGAGTTTGAGTGTGAGTTTTTAAATAGGTTTTTGAAGATTTTATCTGTTTGACGAAAACTCATTTGAAAGGGTTTTGGCTCAGTCTCGCGAAACCCGCAAGACCGGGCCAAAACCCATCCACTTGCACCCTATATGTCTAAAAGGATTAAAGTCTTAGGACTTGTTTGTATAGTGTTTAGGAAAGTAGTTTGGGAACTCTAATTGTTACCGCTAGTGCCCTATAAGGCCACTACGCATTACCTAATAACTCTCTCTCTTTTTTTCTTTTCTTTTCTTTTTTAATTGATTACCCAATACTTAATCATTAATTTATGCTTATGTATCTTTTATAAAGAGAGTTTAACTTCTCTTACTTATCTATTGATAGACCATCACCATTCCTTCTAGCGAGTTTCAAGGCATTCAGTAAGGTTCAACGACTAAGTCAAAGATTGGATTTGGCTTGAAGATGACAAAAAAAAAATTATCTTTTTTCACTCAAAGGGCTAATGTCCTGTTGGGATTCGATAAAATAAATAGCCCTAGGCACAGCGGAATATAAAACTTTTAGGGCCTCTTAAGGAATCTTGCCAGGATATTCTCTAGTTGTATATATATGAATATAAATAAACGACAGTATAAGTTTTCTCGTTTATACATGTCTCCTTGCAAATCCTCGGCTAGCAAAACGAGCTCTGAATTCTTCTCCAGCAAAATCGATCCAGGCTTCTCAGGAGCGCCCCACGTGTTGCGCCTCTACGAGTTGATACACCACAATATCACGAAAATAATATATCTCGATCAGCTAGAACACAAGATATATTATAAACTAGGAATTAGGAACGATTTGGAACAAGATCGAAAAACGAAAAATTCTTCCTTGCACAGAAGAGGATTCGGCCGATCTGGTAGGGGAGAGGGAGAGAATTTTTGCTCTGCTCAATTTTTGCTTAAGGAGTTGTGTGAAAAATAACTAGAAGAAAGCTATTTATAGTTTTCTTTCTATCATAGTCCTATTAGGACTAGGTCTTCTCTCTCCTACATGGGCCATAGCCCTCTTTAATTAGAAGACCTAGTCTCCTAATTAATTCATAGCCCAGTTAATTAATTTGACCAGGCCTAATTTAATCTCCCAATTAAATAGCCCAATGATAACGTCGTGAAAACGTCATTATTACGTGTCTTCTTAAGCCGAAAACAACTTGCTTTGATTCGAGTTTTGCGTGCTTTTGTTTATTTTCGCGTTCTTTTGCGGTTTTGGTCCTTTGTTGGACATTTGTGTGTTTTGGTTGTTGTTTGTGTGTTTTATTGTTGTTTTGTGTGTTTTTGTAGGGAGATGTAGAAAAGGGCTTCAAAGGAATGAAGAACCCGGAGCAAATTGTACAAGAATGTAGATAGCTGCTCACTAGAACATGCATAAATATTTGATGGATGATCCAAATGAGCTGAATTTTGGATATGTCATAGATGAGTGAGTTAGCTACGCTACGGACTTTACGGATCTGCAATCGGAGTTCGGAATCAAAAGATATGCTTCTCGGAAGAAAGTGCGGCAGAGCAGAAAAATCTGCCAAACCTACGGCCTAAAGCTCGCCGCGGCGAGGTGGAAGCTCGCCGCGGCGAGGTACCTGCTACCAGCAGCTATTTTCTGCGGGAAAAACAGGGGTTTTCTTTTATTTTCCCCCTTTTCCCCCACTTGCATTTCTAAATCATTTAGGGGGCTTTTGGTCTTGTTCCTTAGGGTTAAGAGGGGAGAAGAGGTCAAAACTTGAGGAGAATCTCAATTCATTCCACTCTTGTGCCTCCCTTTTTCTTTAAGCTTCCCTCAACTTTTTCTCTTTGTTTTTCTTTCTTTTTCTTGTATTTGAAGGCTCCACCAAGGGGGTGAGTTAATCACCACCCTTGGGGAGTGGTTGTGTGGTGATTAAAGGGAGGAGGATCCATCTCTCGACTTTATTCCGATTAGGTGATTTCTTTCTATTTCCTAGTTGTCTATGATTAGGAGATGAGTTTGTTATTTCCTTTTTGGATGAATGATTGTGTATTGGAATTCTCCGGATTTATATAATTTATGTTATTGTTTGATTAATGATGTCTTGATGATTAGTATGGTGCTTATATGTGTTTGTTTATCCGATTCCGCGTTTATTGTTCGTCTTGTGGTTTGACAAACTTTTGGGATGAATGTTATTGATTCTTGATTGCTAGATATAGTGATTTTGAGGATTTGATTATGAATTTGGATTGTGATTCGATTTAGGATAGACATATACCTATGTCGTTTCATATTCGTTTAAGGTTTGAGTTTAATTGACATCGATTAGATTTTATTCCGTTTATACGTAAATTGGATTAGTTTAATTCGATAGGTTGGTATGCTATCGACAGATACATACGAATGTCACTGAATCCTTGAATAGCAAACACGAGCATAATATATTAATTGTCGAGTCATTGTTATCGTTTGATTAGTTATGTTGGATGTGGGGTTATGTTTGATTTGTTGGGTTTATTGTTTTATCGCACTTTTGGCCATCTACCTTTGCAACCTAGACATAGGACGTTGAAGGTTAGGCGAGTGACGATTTGTGGATTTCAACCTAGAATAGACATATACCTAGTTTGGTCCGTGTTTGTATAATGGGTTCGTTCGCAAATGCATCAAATAACTTAGATTATCTTTATTCGGGGATTCGGGTTAGTTTTAGGTCCCGGGTGACAACGGTACGCCTTAGAATCCTCTTTTGGGTTCGGACTTTCCTTTGAGCATCGGTTGGCAGCGATGTTCGTTATTGATCCGGAGATGGAGAGTTTGGGTAGATTGGTAGAGTTAAGTCAAACCGACAGGGAGACTTAACTAATTTGAACTCACAAACAACAATTAAATCTAGAATTGTTTGCATAGCTAACCTAACAACCGCATGATTTATCTGCTTTAACTAATCGCTTATGAATCTTCCTTACCACGTAATTAACTCCCCATTTACTTGCTTTTGTAGTTAGATTTACTTAACCGTTCGTAGTTAAATAAAATCACCCTTATCGTACATTTGGGCTCGATAATATTGTATCAAGCGTTTTTAGATGAAATAAGCCGTCGATTGATTCGTTTATTCCCACCTTTTACTCATTCGTGGGGATTCGATACTCGGTATGTACTTATCGTTTTATATTACTTGTAACGACCGTATACTTGCGTGTTTGCGTATTAGTATTTGGAACGCAACACCCAATTAATTAACTTAATCTCCCATTTAATTAAACCAGACTCTAAGTCTATTTAATTAAATTCTTTTCTAATTAATTAAATTCAACTTAATTAATTAATCCACAAATTAAATTCCAATTTAATTTATGATCCTGATCCAATTCCAATTGGATCTCAATTTGTTCCAATTGGGTCGACCCACCCAATATAATCGACCCAGTCGATTTTTCACCTAGTCGACCCAGTCGACTCGGTCGTTCTTATTTCCTCGCTTTCGCTACTTGTGTATTGTGTATGCCCCCGTAGGTTCACCACATAATTGGCAGTGGTTTATAATTAAATATTATTTAATTATTCGAGTAAGACTTACTCTAAATCAATCGAACACTCTGTCGATTGACCATTCCAAAATTAGCACCCCTGCCAATTTGGGAATTCTCCCACACTCCACGGTCGATGTCCAGCCACAAGCCCATGGAGCCCAATCACTGGTGAATTAATTCAGTGAACCTTTTATCATTTATAATTTCCATATACGACATAATCTCTCCATCGATCAATCTCCCAGTCGAGACTTAAGGGCATGGTCTTTCATCGGATTCCCTTTTCTTTTGTCTTGACCTCATGTACTCTGGTCTCGAAATAAATTCTCTTTGACTTAATCTTTATGAGCTACTTACATAAAGTCGTCAGATACCTTGGCCAAGGATTTTACCAGAATTAATTTCTCACAGAAATCCATAGGAGAATTTCCCAACCTATCAAGTCGGGTCAATGGATCCTTTGTTGATGATATGAATCTGCATACGAGTTCCTCTATACCCAACATGAGTCAACAGAGACTTTCTGGTGATCCCCAGTCAGTCGGAACTCATATCAAAGTATAGACGTTCTCGCACCAGATAAACCCTATCACCTCAAGTAGTTAGGGATCGTTCCTCGTATACTATTATAAATATGGAATAACTTCAACCCCGATATGCGACTACCGCTTCCATGATGAGTTATTTCCTGATTGGGGTATTCAGTGCGCTTGCCATCCCAGCAAGCCACCCACTTATGTGTATCGACTATCCCAGTCACGCTCGTGGACCCCAGCGTCCTCCAGTTCCTCGGAGTATACACAACAGTGAGAGTCTAACCGAATCCAACGATGTCCTATCTCGATTGGATTCTACGACTCTTGAATATGTTCTAGATCACGGCATTGGAGATCAGTCCACGGGTTGTCCCATAGCCCTGTGATCTAAGGACTTCTATCCTTATGCGTAGATAATTATTACATAAGATAAAGATGACCATTTAATAAAGTGCATTTATTAATCGAAATTGAATAGTTCCGCATTTATTACAATAAATACTAGCCATACAGCTGGCTTGCAGGACACTATTTCTATCATGTCCTTGAGGTATTGGGCTTCAAGCTGGCTGAAGGGGTGAGCTGGACTCAACCAGTCTCACCCATTGATCAATTCACATGGCCCAACAAGTAGGTGGCCAACACTTGTCGACCACCAAAATATATATATATATATATATATATATATATATATATTTCTTTAATTTTAAATTATTATTGACTTTAATTAATAAATACATTTTTCTTTAACATTAATTAATTAATAAATGTTGGATACCCTTGAGATAATTTTAATTACAATGATTTTGAAATTCGATTTTAGTGCCAATGTTAAATTAATTTAGAAGTATTCTTAATTTTTTTGCGCATTATTATTATTGTTTAATTTTTATTATTATTGCTATTATTATTATTAAGTGAGATAGGGGGTGAGAATTAGAATTAAACGGAATTGATAGATTGAGTCATTTGAGATGACTTATGAAAAGGAAAGAGGGAGTTGGAATGAATTAGCTGAGGAAAATTTGGACTTAGGCTGTGTAGTCATTGGAGATGGCCTAGGTACAGGGGCGGATCCAGGATTACGGGTCACTGGGGGCTAAGAATAGATAATTTTTTTGATAAATTTCCCCTAGAAACAACAAAATATTTTTATATTTGAGTTAACAAAAAACGAGAATATAAAGTAGTTTCTACTTTTACATATTTTCTTTTTATTTACAATTTTTTCAAAGACTGCTAAATTTTTTTTTAAATATTTCGAAAAGTTTCTAATATACAACTAACCGACCCACGTCGAAAATGAAACTTTAATACATGGTGCTATAAGGTTCTACGATAAATTTAATAATTGAAATACAATTTCAAATGATACCAATCATATTCACAATTAATCTTACCGATTTTTAATTTTTTAAAATTTGTCCATAATAGCCAGAGACGGAGCTAAATCAATATTTTTTTGGGGGGAGGGTGTTTATGTAGTAATTTATTAAATAAAGCGTATAACAAATAATCGAATTCTTTTGATTATTAAGAAATAAATAAAATTAAAAAAAATATTAAGAAATAACAAAAATCAAAGAACAATTATTTAGAAAGAAAAAGAAGTTAAAGGAACAATTGTTGAAAAAATAAAATAGATTAAAAGAATAATTGTTAAGAAAAAAAAACTATAAAAAATAACAAAGGAAATGACAGTCATGAGATTTGAACTCGGGGCTGTGTTAATAATGATGCATTACATTACCAATGAGCAAATACAATCTTTATGTTACAAAAACTAATACAAATTTAAACAATGCTCATTTGGGAAACAAGAAATACTATAAATGTGCAAGAATGTAGCAAGCTGGGATCGAACTCGGGGCAGCGCATAAAATTTGAAAGCCACTATCCAGTAAGCCAGTGCAGTCAATTATGTAAAGATTACTAATACTAAATATATATTATAAACCTGAGTGGGGGCTATACACCCCACTAGCCCCTATGTAGGTCCGCCCTTGCCTAGGTAGTTTTATTTCTTTTAAATGATTTCAGAGAATAAAGAAAATTCAAAATTATTTTCTCACAATTTTACAAACACGTAGTACAATTATTTCGAAAATAAAAGTTTGGTAAGCGAATATATTACCATTTCATAGAATAGCAAATGAGAAGATGAATCGACGATTTGGAAATTTTTTAGACACGACAATTTAAAATTTCTGATTTTGTGTAATGAACTTGTGTGTTTGTGTTGATGGAGAGGAAAGAAAATTGAACAGCTGGAATTTAAGAAAAATTGCTCTCGCAAAAACAAATAATGATCTGCATTATCCCTAGACTAGTAATATCTTGTAGTTCTACACTGTATGTTTTTGCTATACAGATGAATAACATTACTAATAATGACATATCTAACTTAACTATTTATCTCTCCATTGATGCGATATTCTCTATCTCTACTATTATAAAAATATGAATATTTCTTATTTGAGCTGTAAGAATTACTTGATTTAATGACAAACATGTAAAAATTCAAATAATTATTATTTGATAAGGAGTCTTATTACATATCTCTTACATTAAATTTTAAATTTTAGAAATTATCTCTTACCTAGTTTAATTATGAAATTTCAATTACAGATGAATAACAAGACAAACAATGGCAAAAACAAATAACTATTTATATCTTCATTGATGTGAGGAGTTAGGAAAAATCATTCCCTTCCATTTACAAACAATTTGGCAATATTACAAGCTATCTTCTTACCAAAGTTCGGGAATTTTCCAAGATGACAGAGGTGGCATCAATGGAGTTGAGCCATCTACTTTAATGGTTAAAAAGTGACATGAAATCATCATAATTGAGTTGAGGGAATCACTCTAAAAAATTGCTTGGCTGCACTTTGCATTGATGACAAGGTTTTAGTGTTAGTAACGTTGTGGAAGAAGCAATTATTCGTCGAGGCAAAGACAATTGATCCTCGATGATCTCTTATACACTCGGCAAATTAGACGTCAAGATTTAATTTGAGACATTCAGGTGGCGAAGTAGACCAATCTCAGCTAATACGAAGACCGTAGGCTAATCGTGACTAATGTACTCGATTATAAGTTGGATGAGTAAGGGTATAATATATTATGAGGGACAAGTAGTTTTGTAAATTGAAATTCACCTTATTTTCTATTTTATCATTAACATTACAACCAAACATGTTTTAGTCAAAAATAAATAAATACTCCAGAAAAAAGTTTCTCATGTCTGACCGGCATGCCACACCTGTTTTGAAAACTTGAAATTCCCCTCGGATAGAACGAAAACGATCAACGGTGGCGAATGAAAAGAATTAATATCAACGGTTCAGAAACATCCAGCCAGCTGTTTTAACATCTCCTCACGAAATTAAAGCTGTTTTTTTAGCATAAAACTTCATTTCATTCTCTACCCATAAATAATTATTCACCTCTGGATCCGAGACGATGACGTCAGCTTTCAATTGGCTAGAGGCGAGCTTCTCTTGGCCGACGTCGTTTTGTCGGTGGCCGCGGCTCTTAGCCTCCTACTTCGCGCCGCAGAGTTGGGGAACCTGGGCACGGCTGCCGGACATAGACGACGTTGTTTGGTCCATAGTCTCCGCGGTGGAGTCCGTGGCACTCGTATCCTTCCTCTGCTTCTTCTTCGTCTTCTGCGGATGCACCATATGATGAGCTAGCATCTCCATAGTATATATGTACTTAATTAATTCTATTAATTAGTACATGTAAAATTCAATTGCAAAAAGAAACAACATGTAAAATTCGGAGTGAAGTAATGGCCGGCGCGTGACTGCAACGCGTGGAGTAAGGTAGTTGAGGTCTGTTATTAGGACTTAGGAGGAGAGTGGAAGCCAATGATGGCCTGCCGCTTGACTGCTGGCATCACGAGGGTAGTTTTGTCAATCTTTTATGTATTTTTATTGTTTTTGTATTTCCCTCGTGAATTTTGGGTAGTGTAATTTGAATTTGAATTTTGTCCAAATGGTCACTCTTTTATTTCTGATGATATTGTATTGAAATCTGGAGTCCATGCCTTGTTTTGTAGCTGAGTAGTGATCTACGAAATGCATCGCACCTAAATTATATACTGTCTCTTTTTTTTCTTTTCTTTTCTTTTAGAGAAAAGAAATTTAAATTTATACATTCACTTTTATTTCTGAAGAAAGAAACCAAGGTTTATTCAATCTTAGTATAGAGCCCCACTCTCCATATTGCTTTCTTTATTTTTAATTTTTAATTTAGTTGTCTGATTACATGTACCGCATAACTAGCCGAAAAAGGGGCCAGTTATGTTTTTGCTGCAATCTAATTAATAAACTTTTTCAACACATCTTCTTTCGGATTATTGAAAATGTCTTTTTTTTTCTTCTTAAAATTGTTTTTTTATCCATTTCACTTGACCGGGGAATTGTGTGATTTCATCATGAGAATATAATTTTATTAAAAATATTTTCAAGCTAAAAATGTGATATTGGTTAATTTTTATTAAATAAATGTACATTACATCATTAGAGTGAGTCACCATAGGGATTGAACATCTTCCTCCTCCCCCAATTTCTGAAAATAAAATAATCAAATTTAGAATATTTGTAAATGAATAAGTTTAAATTTCAAGTACAGGAACTAATCCCTGATCGGTTTATCATGACTTTGATCCATTCTTGAAGTATACTATATATGTGTTTCATTTCATGGTAGTTGTTTCTGAAAAGTTGATTGTATATTTTTTGGCCCCTCCCTTTTCCATCCATATATATGAATCAGTACACTGCATTCATTCTGCACCTTAATTTCTTAAACTAAGTAAACCCCATCAAATATCTATATTGCCACATGAATTAATTGTCGACAAATATCATACATCATAATTAAGCTTCTTTGAATTCAATAAAATACGTTCGTATATTTCAAATATCAAAACCTACTTTACAAAGATGCTTAGTTTCCTCTTATCATGCTGGTGGCTCTTCCCAGTACAACAACAACTGCACGCATTATCAAATGTAATTTTTGTGTGTAAGCATTACAAATATATATATGCATGCATGCTTTTTGGATAATAAAATTGCGGAGAGCACACGACTTGATTTTCCTAAAAGAAGATACCACCAGAAACTAGAAAAGAAAGGATAAGACTGATTTTCGTTGGGAGAATTACAGACAGTTGCTGCAGGGATACTGCATGAAATCATTTTAAATACTTTCTGGGATCTTCTCAACACATTTTCTAAATGTCTTTCAATCCAGAAGTTATCTAACGACCTCCCATGTCAGTAATCATGCTATGGTTTTGTTTCTTATTTGATAAACAGAATTAATTAAGAAGGGCTTTACTTTGAGTTGGTGAGCAATCACACGCGGGAACCCAGGAGGCCTGAAAAATTGACAAGGAAGATCATGTCATGCCAACATAAGTTATTAACTGAATAACCGTAACACAACAGGGAAAAAGAGGAAAGGTGGTTCTCTACGCATTTTCCATAATATACGAAAAATATCATTATCTTCGTATTTAACATTTATGCTTAAAGGATTGAAATGAAGCAAGGGATATATTGGAGTATAAACAATCTATATATTGCATTGCATCTTATGATGAAATCATCCAGAGACCAAGATCTCAGAACAAACTTGCCACTACTTTGTAGTGCTAAGTATGGCATGTGATGTTACTACACTACCCCAAACAGAAGCACATAAACTATGAACATAGAGAAACTCCAACATAAGGTACAAGGACTAACACAGATCTAAGTTAATATGCTATAACTTCAAGAATGCAATGAGGTAAAAGGAGTAATGCCCACATAAATGAGGAGCATATAACAAATAATGATAGTATATTTACCTTGAAAGATAATCACCAAAAAGAAGATTATGGTCACCAACAAAGGTAAAAGATTCCTATGCAACGATGATGGCTTCTCCTTTTTCCTATTTTTCAAGGTCCTGATTCTTTCCATTCTTTTCCGTTTCAAGTTGAGCTCCGATATTTCCTTCAGCAACTTCATGTCCGAAGCATCCAACAGTGGACCTTTGGGAGGCCGTGGTGGCTTTGGAGCCCTTTTGGAGTTATGCTTCTTAGACTTATCTCTATCCATTTTCATATTTAAAATTTCCTCCCTAAAGTTCCCCGACTGCATTGCAGAAATCTCATCAGAATTAAACGATTTCTCATCTGAAGATGAACAATCTCTACCACTTACAGATCCATAAGGTGATGAATCTAAACTCATAAAACCACTCCTTATTGATTCCTCATAACTCAAACTGTGGACTTTGTTTGCATCTTCCTCGCTCGTTTCACCACTCTCCAAATCAATCTCCAAATCTAATTCACTCCCACTTGAATCTAATCGATCCATATATGCTTCAAATCTCTTTATGAAGCCAGTAGCACAACAGCGGATTGATAATTTACCTCAACAATAAAAAGTCACACCTTTCAAGTTACCTTAGAATTTGAAAATGGAATACACAATGCAATCTTTTGACTTAATGTCCTGTATCCAGAGAGCATCAGGAATTAATAATGTTAATTAAACAACTAATAACACCATGATTTTCCAAGCAACAAAACCCATATATTTCCCACACTCTAAAATTATGGGAGGAATTTAATATCACAAGATAATGGAATTGTCTTCTACTTTCTAGGAAGAAATTAGTTTAAATTAAAATCCACCTTCATAAATCTTAAACACGGAATGTGAAACTTCTCTCAACAATTGCTAGAAAACAAATTGCCCACAAAAAAGAAAAAAAGAAAGAGAAAACAGGTATAGCTAAAAATTTAACAACAATTTAAAAATTTGAAACAAATCCACATTGTATTCATCCATCTAAAGCTCGTAAAATTTATGGGAAATTTTGAAGGAGTAAGAGGTTTGACATTGCGTACCTTGATTTCCGATGCCGGCAAGCCAATTTAGAATATTTGAGAGTTTTTTCTTTTTTTTTTTAAATAATTGATCTGATTGAAATTGGTAATTTGGTATTCTTCTGTCCACCTTACGAGTTTTCATAGTCAATAACAAACAGTGGTAATTGGGCCTGTTTGGTTCATTGGTTTGGATGTGACCGTCAGTCGCAGGTTTATTTTATTCTAACCTGAATTTGAATAGAATAAGAAAATATGAATTAAATATAAATAGATTGAGTCTCCAGCTGCTCTTTGCCCTAAAGTCAATAGTCGTGTAAGTTCATTTGAGCTCGAAAATCTAAATAACTTTATAATATTAGGCCATCTCCAATGGTTCAGGGCTCCGGGGCAGCCCCAGGGCTAGCCCTGAGCCCTGTCGTCGTCTCCAATGGTTGGGGCTCCGTGGGGGAATTAATTCCATTTTGAAACTTTGCCCACTCTCACCTATTAATATTATAGTTTTAAATTTTTTTAATATTAATATTAATAATAGTAATTATATTAATACTCGTAATTTAATTATTAATTATATTAAAAATATTAATATTAAATAGAATATTTAATAAAAGTAATTTAAAATTAATACAGAAAATTAATACGCAAACAAACCGTAGACTCCAAAAAGACTTAATAGAACATGTTTATGTAAAATACGGTTAAAAACGAGTGTTTAAATTTAATTTTCTTATCTATTTTAGTATGTATTTAAATTTTTAATTTAGATTAAGTATTAATCTAAATTTTATGCTTATGACGTGTTTATTTTGTATTTTTAACTAATTTGGTATTTTAAAAAAAATTATTTGTATGAGTGTTAAATTAAATGGACTATTCTAATATTAAATAGTATATCATAATTTTATTTAAAATATCATTAAATAATTAATCATATTATATCTATATAATTAAAACAACACATTAATTAAAATAATACATTAATTACTATAACACATTTATTAAAATAAAACACTAATTAAAATAACACATTAATTAAAATAACACATTAAATAAAATCACATTAATTACAATAACACATTAATTAAAATACAACACATTAATTAAAGTATATCATAATTTTATTTAAAATTACTTTAATAATTAATCATACTATATACTATATCTATATGTATATCATAATTATATAAAGTAACACACTAATTATACATAGTATATAACACATTAATTAAAGTAACACATTAATTAAATAACTAATTAACATAAATATCACATTAATTAAGGCTCCTTAATTATGCATAAATATCACATTAATTATGCCTCATTAATTATTATCAATAAAGCATGTTATTATCATTAATTATGGCAACAAAGCTTTATTATCATTAATTATGGCTAGAAACCGTGTATTTTCATTAATTGTGGCTGAAAAGAAATAAATAAAAAAAGAAAAGAACCAATCAGGTGCCGCCACTTGGCGGCACCTGTTTTAAAGAGGGGCGCGTGTAAAAACGCGCCCCTCTTCTTCCTCACAGAATTCACGCGCGGCAAGGACTGGCCTGCGGGCTCCAAACAGCCCGCAGCCCCGCCCGTTCCGCCCCGCCGTACAACCCCGCCCCGACCCCTCTCCATCTCCAACCGTTCTCCCACCTCAGCCCGACCCCGCCCCGAGCCCGGATGCAACCGCTGGAGATGGCCTTAGGGGTTGTTTGGTACGACCTTAATAGGGGTATTAAGTCATATTATATGAATTAAGTCATATTATATGAATTAATATGGTCTAATACAATGTTTGGTGGCATTGCTCTAATACTGGGTCAAATGGATTAAATACTTACGACCCGATGGATTAAATACTTACGACCCGGTATTAAGACTAGATTATAATCCACCCAAGCATGGATGGATTAGTTGATCTGGGTGAATATGGATTAGGTAAAATGTCACTAATAACCTCAAATTTACATATTTCCTTTTTAACATATCATTAAATATCATAAATTCTTCTCAAATCTTTGAAAATATATAAATATATATCTAAACTCATAACTTTACAAAATATATTACGGTAGATTGTTTTAATATATTAAAACATGACTCAATCAAATCCACCAAACGTATTTTTAATATGGCCTTCAATCCGACTCCAATCTAATCTACACTAATCCCATACACCCTACCAAACGGCCCCTTAACGTATTCTAAATAACAGTCGAACTAGAACTAATATCCTCAAGTCAGATTAGTTCTAACAATTTTATAAATTACTACTGCCAAAATTTATATTTAGTATATCATAAGAAATAGTAGTTTCATATCCAAAAAATTAAAAATATTATAAATATTACAAAAAATCACATCCCAACGAAAAATAGAGCGATGCGAAGCGAGGGAGGAGCTCGCCTCGCTCAAAAGCTCGATATAGCAAGCGCTATGAACACTATTAATAACTATGTTCGAGCTTACCCCGATGGATTTAATCCGATAGTGCTGGGTGCTGACTGAATATCACATGGACATGAAAAAATATTTTTTTGTCCTTTGACTCCTTTCATGCCTATTTGTAGAATATTCAACCCCAATTATTTAAAATTAAATCCACTGGGTTGGTTAGTATCTAAGTAAACCATCAACAACTAATTATTTAAATCATAAAGTTGGGCAGTGCATGCATACATAAAATTTTCCATACAAAAATTAAATACTCCAACCAACATAAATAGTTGTGATTAATAGACGACTCGTTTCGTTCATGTTTCCATAATGACTTTGTGTCCAATCTTGTAAGATGCAAAAGCATCAAGGCATGCATACTCAACTTGAGCGTCATTAAGCACTCGTGCCTCCCAATTACTCATGCAAACATGCTTTGGCTTCTTCATATTCAGCCCACAAACATCCATCGCAAGATCCTTCAATCCTGGCCGTCGAAACCTTCCAGGCCAGCGATCCTTCGCCGCAGCCCGAACATCCTTACTGCTTGCACAATCCAGCCCGTACTCATTCTTCAACTTCGAAACGTCGTCACCCACTTCAATCCCAACAAAAGTAAAGTTAGGGTCCAACATAAAATCCTTCAAGAATTGTGGGATTTCGTCCATGTAGAAGAGTTGAAGGATTAAGCACTTTTTGTCTATGCAGAGTTGAAGTGTGGCGGATTTGTTGCTCATGTAGCTAATGGCATGTGGACGCCACTCCACGTCGAGGCCGACAACCGTTGGGGTGCCGCGATGGAGGGCGGTGATTTCGTTGATCCATTCGGTTGCGATGGTGGACTTGTCAGTGACGGTGGTTTCGATGGTGGTTCCGGCGAAGGTGATGTAGTATTTGGAGAGTGTTTGGTTGAATGTTATGGAGAAAGTATTGGTGCTTTGAGATCCGTACATGATTTTTTTTTACTTTAGTTTTTTTTTTTTTTATGGAGTAGGTTTTTGATGAAGTGAAGAGAATTGTGGAGGTGTAAATTTATAAAAGCTTGTGTTCATGATCATTGATCTTGAAAATCAAATCATAGAGTTATGACGTTTCATATCTCAATTGTTGTTCAACGAATCCGACGTTTCACAATCCTTGAACTCAAATGTCCAACAAATCGTAATTATCTATAGTGGGCAAAATAAATTACACGATTAACAAAAAGTTAATTACGGTGTTACATGTATCCACGAGGTAAATTTAATTACAAAAATCTTCCTCGCCTATTCAAAAGGAAAATGATTATATCACAGCTCAAAGTTTCACAGTCTTTTGTACGGTTCATGTTTTATGTTTTTAAAGTTAATTTTGTTATCTACTACCTGTTTAACAGGTTTCTTCTTGAAATAATTTTTTAATCTATTAACAACCCACTCAACTTTCAAAAATTACAAAAGAGCACCAAAATTTTCCGATATTGCTTATATAAAAGATAATTCAATACTTTCCAAATGATAATTGAACATTCATCAATATTTGTATATAAATATCTCAACTTTCAAAAATTACAAAAGAACACCTAAATTATACGATATTATTCATATAAAAATAATTCATTACTTTCCAAATGTTAGTTTATCATTTATCAATATTTGAAAATATAAAATATCTCAAAAATCACTATAAAAATATAAACTCATAATTTAACAGTATTTGCAATGCCTAGAATTTAAGGTTTATGACATAATATTTAATTTAGGGTATAAGGTTTTAGGGTTTAAGTAAATAAGGTTTATTTTTATTTGATGATTAGTTATGGATTTTTTTTTTTTTTGCAATTTTAAATTATGAGTTGTGATGATTTGTGATGCTAGCATAGTCCTATTCAAAAATATAAAAATATTCTTAAGGATTGTCACCGTATTTCTATTAACCCCTAACTGCTTACGCAGTTAATTGTTTAAACATCTGAATATTCTTTGGAAAGTTTCAATTTTTTATGTGGAGATATTTGTAAGGTTTGTAATAACTAGGACTGTCAATCGGGCCTTGTGAGCCGAGCTTTAAATAGCTCAAACTCAAATACCATCGGGCTTCATAGTTACAGGCTCAAGGTCGACTCATAAATTTTTTAATTGTGTCGGCTCAAACTCAGCTCATGTAACGTTTCGGGCTTCGGGTTCATATCGGGCTTATGTCAGGTTTATTAATACTAGCAAATATTACTCCATAAATAAAAGAATTACGCACTAATATGAATAAACTACTCTTACTTAATACATAAGAGACAAGAATATGTAAATTATACACTTGTTCTTCATAATATTAAACATTAAATAACATTTAAAATTAAAGATCAAGTCACATATGTTATAATATACTCATCAAAATCTTTTTTTTTTCAACAAGTACCCATATTACATAAAAAGTAATCTCTTTTAATTGCCTCATATAATAAGCTCCTCAGCAAAAAACCTCCAAATATATAATAATCAAGTTAGCTTTCAAAACAATAAAGTTATATGATATAGGGAACTTATGCATACACTATACCTAGCAATAAGTTTCTTTTTAGACAACTTCAACTGCAAAATGATTAAGAAACTTTTCATCTTCCTAGAAATAGAATTATTGATATACGTTTTTTTTTTTTACTCCAGGTAAGTAGAGTTTTAGTGTTCAAAGACTTCCAAATTCCCAATCTTGATCACTTTCTTTTATCTTTTACCTTTTTTTTTCCTTTATGTTTTTCATTTGGCTTGTACAATTGTATGTAATTGATTTTGATATTTGGTACATAATAATTTTGATATAAATAATTAGCCGTAGTATTCGGTCGGGCTTTATTCGGGCTGAGCCTTATTAGGCTCAAACTCGGCTCATAAATTGATCGGGTTTAATATAATGGCTCAAAATCGGCCCGGCTCACAATTATTCGGGTTCGGGTCATATTTAATCGGGCCGAGCCATCGGGCTTCGGGTAGGCCCGGCTCAATTGACAGTCCTAGTAATAACATATAAAATTTTAAAAGTTGGATGCCATAAGCCATAATATTCATAGTATTATCAAATAATAATTATATACTTACCCCAAAATTTTTGATAATATATTGTATAATTAACAATAAATTTTGAAAAGGTATTACATAATTTAACTAATACTCACTACAACAAAAATGATCTTTGGTGGCATCAAACTTGATGGCATTTGAAGAAAATGTAAGAACAAATGAATACAGTTACATTTTTTAAAAATGTCAGAAATTATAAATGTTAAATATACTATTTAGTGACATTTTAATATTATTATGACATTTTATAATGTTACATCTTGTTATGATAGTGACATTTAACTTTTAGTCACACCGCTACAAGTGGCAATATGGTGGGCCCATATAAAACGACATTTACATCCTTCAGTGTTCTAGAGCAAGGGATCTGAGGGTCCAGGATTAGTCTAGTGTAAGCTTGAACACCTGGATTATAAAAAAAATTAAAAAACGGAAGGAGTACTTTTGAAGATTATTAATTTCTTCTTTGAGTATTAATTTATCGGGTTTGTAACACTCCCGGCCCACCTGGTCCACTATCTGAAAGCATAATCTAAAAATCTATGGGCCTGTTTGTTTGGCGTTTCCCAAAAAAAAATTGTGTTTGGGAAATATCAAATAAACATGTTTTCTATTTTCTTAAATAAATTTTCTCAAACTACTTTCTTAAAATTCAAACAAACAATAATTTTTTTTATCTCTAAACAAAACGTATACAAACTCTACTCTGATTTGACATAAAGTAACTTATCTCTTGTACAATTTATCTCACAACAAACATGATTTGACATAAAGTCTTACACATCTTACATCTACAACCTAATTCTTCCAAAAAAAACTTACATCTACTTTATTTCTCAAATCACTCTCTCAAAACCCAAACAAACAACATTACACAAATCGAAATTATTTCACAAACCTCCACTACTCTCCCAAACTACTTTCCCAAACACCAAACAGACATGCCTTATGTAACTGGAGCACCTGCCCGTGATATATATGCACCACTAGTCATTAGTCACCACTAGAGTATAATAATATACATATTCTAAATGATTCATTACCAAATTTTGATACCAAATTTTTGTTTAGATTATACATTTGATATCAAGCTTTCTGAAAAAACATATTTGATACAATGATTTAGATCATATTGACACATTTCATTTGGCCGTCAAATTTTTAACGGAAGTCATCACATACGTGGCAAATGTCCGTTAAGTGGCATGAATTTTGCATGTGCAGGGGTAAAATTTCACTTTTGATACCATATTTTTACCTACTTTTCACTTGTGATACTAAACATTTGAAAAAGACACATTTAATATCAAAATTGGAGGTTGTTTGACACATTTGCTTTGACCATCAATTATTTGGACGGGAACGACCACGTGGCCTTTAAGTCATCAAAATTGCACGCTCTTTGCACGTGATATACTCGGACATGAAGTATTTTGACATAATCTTAATTTTACCGTAACTCCTTCACAGGGCCGGCCCTAAACTTTTTGGGGCCCTAGGCGAAGTAAAAAGTTGGGGCCCTATATTGAAAAAAAAAATTATCTAAATTTTACTTTTCTTACTTTACTAGATGCAAATTTGTTTATTATATCTTCATATTCTAGTTTCTCTAATATATCTTGTTCTATAGATAAAATAGCCAAATCACTTAATCTTTCTTGTGACATAGTTGATCGTAAATAGGTCTTTATCAATTTTAATTTTGAAAAACTTCTTTCAGAAGAAGCAACCGTTACAGGTATAATGAATATTATTCTATAGCAAATACACGTATTAGAATAAGAATCAAATACTTTTATATGATCAAGAACATCGATTGGCTTACATATATGGGCAGGCAAAACTTTTGATAAAACTCTTAGTTCATAATATAGATCAAAATCATCTATATCTGATAATAAGTTATGTTTTAAAGAATTTTCAATATTCATACAACGTTTTTTTTCAAAGTTTTATCATCCAAAGACTTTAGAGTTGTGACATCCAATAAAAATCCAAAAATATTTGCATAATTCTTAAATTGTTGAAATCTAATTTTAATAGGAAATAGCTCGATCTAGAATATATAAAAAATACTCAACTCTAAAAGATTCTTCAGGTGATAATGTAACATCTTAATTTTGGGTCTCATCAAATTGTTTTTCCTACGAATTATACTTTTTTCAAGAGAATTGTGAAAGAAGGTATAGGGAGTGGAGAGATAATATTTTGTTGGACAGTTGAAGTTAGAGAAGAAGAAACAATAGGAGACTTAGAGTTGGAGAAGAAGAAGACAAGACATTGATTTAACGGGAAAAAAAAGAGACTTTCCAACTTGACTCTTGGAATTCTTGATTTTTTTAATTGCACTATTATAAGAGCCGCCAATGTTTATTTGCACTAAAAAAAATTGAAGTGACTTAAGTTGGAGTGGCGCATCGACAGAATGTAGTTTGTTGGGCTAATATTTCTTTTTTCTTCATTTTGGGATTGGCAAGGTGGATTAGAATATATAAATGCATTAATGCATATATGTGTTGGGGGGCCTAACTGAATGGGGCCCCAAGCAATTGCCTAGTTGGACTAGGCACAAGGCCGGCCCTGCTCCTTCATTACAAGGCCAAATTTTATGTTTTTCATAAGGGTGTAAAGCTCTTGAACTGTAACTTTGCTCGTCAAGAGCTTTCCAGCCAAGAAATCGAGGGGACTTGATTCGCTATTTCAATTCGGAGACAACCTCGGTTGGTCTTGTTGGTTTCTTAGGGGACTTGATTCGCTATTTCAATTCGGAGACAACCTCGGTTGGTCTTGTTGGTTTCTTACATTGGGCAAAGTCGGGCAGAATTATCAATATCGTTATTCTAGCACGGCCATAAATTTCGTTATTTCAGTACGGCCATCAGTCCAATAAACATTTATGTGTTTGGTAACGCAAAACTTGTCTAAATAGATTCTCAGAGGAAAAGTAGAGATTTTAAATTACTTGTTACAAATTTAGTCCCTTGTTACAAATTTTTCACCTCAACATTTAGTCCCTTGTTACTAATTTTTGCAGCCATTTTTTATGTCACAAAATTGCACGAAGAAATTTTCCTCGGAAGGTAAGAGTAAATTTCATAAAATTATTGTTTCATATCATAATATCATATGATAAAATTTTGTTTCTGTTTGCTGCTATATTTATTACTCCATTCATTTGTTTTGAACGACATTTTGGGATCAGGTGTTGTAGTCATTTTTCCGAATATTCTACTTTGGGGGCAAAAGCAAAGATGATGAAACTTGAAGCCAAGTTCTTATTGGAGAGAATTGCATTTTTGGTATAGGTTGATTCTTAATTTTGGTACTGAATTTTATGTGTCCAACACATTTGGTACAGCCGTTAAAAATTGTTGTTAAGTAATGACGTGACAATTAAGTCTAATTGCAAAGTTGATGCCATTACTTATGCTGACTGATATTTTTACCCCATAATATTTCAGGTTACCAAAAAAGCCCCACACCTCCAAATTTAGTGACGATTTTAGTCTACATTGTTGTCAAATTTCAAAATGGACTCGATTTCGAATAAGACCACGTGCGGACCAATTTGAAAATTTTACTATTTTATTTAAATAACTAATTCGATTTATAAACAATATTAAAAAGTTAAATAATACTTTAACATAAATATCACCAAAATTAAGAAAACATATTCTTTTTAAATATAAAATTTATATAATAACATTAATCTATTTAATATTTACTAAAACAATAAATTATATAATTAAAAACTATTTAATATTTATTAAAATAATAAATATTTAATATATAAATACTATTATATAAATCTTATATTTAGAAAGAATACGTTTTCTTAATTTTGGTGATATTTATGTTAAATTATTATTTCCTTAATTAATATTATTTATAAATCAAATTAGTTATTTAAATAAAATAAGTAAAATATTCAAATTGGTCCGCACGTGGTCTTATTCGAGTCAATTTTAGAATTTGGCAACAATGTAGACTAAAATCGTCACTAAATTTGGAGATGTTGGGCTTTTTTGGAAACCTGAAATATTATGGGGTAAACATATCAGTCAACATAAGTAATGACATCAACTTTGCAATTAGGTTTAACTGCCACATCATCATTTAACGACAATTTTTAACGGTTGTACCAAATGTGTCATAATTTGTTAAAGCTTTGTACCAAATATGTTGAACACATAAAGATCAGTACAAAAAATGGAAATTGACCTATAACTCTGTACCAAAAATACAATTCTCTCGTTTCTATTGAGATAAATGCAGATTCTGGCAATGACTTAGCAGTTGAAGTTAATTGACGACTTTTTGTTATTACTAGAAAAGTGCACGTGTGCACTGATTAATTAATTTTCTACATTAATTTTATCATATAATCATTTTTCATCATAATATGATGTTAATGATATACCACATGCATTTTTTTTTTATATTTTTTTTTATCAAATTACTTTAATTATTACTATTTTGTTACTGTGAGTATCTTGAACAAATAATTTCTTAAGAACTTTACAACAAAATAATCCAAGAGATAGAGTTATAATAGTTTTAGTTTTTTTTTTTTTTTTTTGGAACCATTAATATTTTAATGAGTTTTAAAACTATAAGGATAATTATAAGGTTGATGAAAGAGAGACTTTTTGTTCAATCTAACTTCTAGGATTTTTTTATTTATCCTTTTGTCATAGAATTAAATATTACAATATAATTTAAATAGGGGTACATTAGCCTTCACAAAAATGGAGGAAAATCTTTTGACCAACTCATATTTTTATATGTATTAGAATAAAATTAGAAAAGTGCACGTGTATTGCAAATAATTAACTAATTTTCTACATTAGTTTTATCATATAATCATTGTTCATCATACTATGGCGTTAATGATATACCACATTTTTTTTACTAAATTACTTTAATTATTATTATTATGTTGTTACTGTGAGGTACTCTAATATATTACCTTCTTAAGAACTTTACAAAGAAATTATCCAAGAGATATAGAGTAATAATTTTTTTAATTATTTTTTTGAACCATTTAATATTAATGGGTTTTAAAATAATAAAAGATAATTATATGGTTGATGTAGGAGAGACTTCTTGTCCAATTTAATTTCTAGATTTTTTTTCTTTTACCTATTTGCCATAGAATTAAATATCACAATATAATTTAAATATGGATACAATAGTCTTCACAAAAAAGGGAAGAAATTCTTTTGACAAACTTGTAGTTTTATATGAAAAACCTAGAAAAGTGCACGTACGTTGTACGTGTCTAATTTTAATTATATGGGTATTTTTCGTAAGCTAGAATAAAATTAGCCAATTTTATGTCATAATATATCATGTATTTATGACTGATCAATTTATTTTTTATGAAATTTATTTTTATTAATTATTATTGACTTTTAAAAAAAATGATAACTTTGAATAGGTGTAATAAAATATAAAATGATGACTGATGTAGTTATTACATCTTATAAAATTAGTTCTAAAATAAGTTCATAAGAACATTATTTAGTTCATTCTATCATAGTAATTTTCATGTCAAATTTAACCGTTATTCATCGATGACACGTGTTTTATCCGTTTATTCATAAATTTCACCCGAACTTTAATCGATTTCACGAGCATTTTTCTAACTGATTTCACTAGTTTTTTCACAAACTTCACCACTATTTACAAATTTCACCCGAAGTTTCATCGATTCACTGTTTTATTTTTTTAGAGATTTTTTCGCTTTTTTATCGATTATAACATTTTAATTATTTTCCCATTTTTCGTCGATCTTTTTTTCAACTTAAACCATTTTCTTCCAATTTCACCTTTTTTTAATCGGTTAAAGTTTAACTCGTTTTCACTTATATCACTGATTTCACATGTTATTCAGTTAAAGTTTTCATTGATTAAACATGTTTTTGCCGACTTCAAGCTTATTTGACTGCTTTTATCCTTTTCTTTTCAAATTTCACCCAAATTTTCATCGATTCATATGTTCTCAATGTTTAAATTTTTAGCGGTTTATTTATTTTTAGCGATTTATTCCTTTTTTTTTATTGATTTTATATATTTTTCAATGTTTTCTCATTTTTTGTTGATTTTAAATTTTTTTTTTATCAGTTTAAACCATGTTTCTACCGATTTCACCAGTTAAACTCTTTTTTAACTAATTTCACTAATTTTTATCATTTTAACCCGTTTTTACCTATTTTGCATTTTTTTTCACACTGACTTTACCCAATTTCTTGGATTTCACTTGTTCCATCATTTTTCTTAGAAATTCCATTCGAATTAATTTTCATCGATTTCACATATTGTCACCAACTTTACCTTTATTTTAACCGATTTTACATATTTTCATCATTTTTTCACAAATTATTTTTTCTTTGGAACTTACACCCTCAATTAAACGAAGAGACTAGTCAGCACGATGTGATGAATCCAAGTCCAAATCCTTGTTATGAGAGGCTCCCCAGTACGTTAAGATTAATTTCCGATGTGCCTTGAAAGAAATTAAGTACGGTTTAAGACTAAGTACCTTCGGGAAAATAAAGTATATACCTCATAAATATTCTTTTATCAAAAATATTGCCTAACATGTTAATTCTTTTTAAATAACCACATTTGGTTGAATTATATTATATTCATAACATTCAAAATATTTTAGACGTATACACACGGTTGCGTGTTCCAAAGTACTAAAAATCAAGAAAGTCTTACATGGACGATATTGTGATCAGGAATTCATTACATCATCAATTGTAATAATATCATATTTTTTCAAAAAGTGGTGCAATCAGCAATACATGTAATTTTTCTTTTTTTTTTATTTCTCATGCACTGTTCTGACGGAAACAACTCCATTTAAAAAATTGAAGAGGTCAAGTATCCAGCCCCCTTCCCTTTATATTGCACAAAATAGCAGACAACACATTTACACATTGTAAAAATTTACTTGGACGCAATTATATCCCCTTTTATATGGAATTACCAGAAATCCTTACAAGAACACTTTCCATTTCTAAAATGATGAAACCGAACACGATCTCTCACAATAATATCCCTCTTGAACACTTGAGAAATGAACTTTGTAGCAGAATGGCAATCCTCACAGACCCTCAAGTTCTTCACAACTCTAATCGTGGTCCCTGGTTCCGTATTCAGAATTCCAAAAGCTATAGCAATCTTTTCACTATGATACTTAAGTGATGTTTCCTTCTCTTCCTCACTAATATCAAACAACACTTCCGAGGTATCAGCTTCATGCCCTTTAAGCTTAATCTTCTGAATAATCATTTCAAGCGTTCGATAAATCTCTTCCGTTTGAGGGTGAGATGAATCCCCAACTTTAAATTCATGAACGGTACCCTTTAAATCAATCATACTTCTACCTGTTATAGTTTTAACTCCTCTTTCTTTCATTAGTTTTCTGAGTTTCTCGACTCTGTCCCATTTTGCTGCCTTTGCGTAGATGTTTGAGAGTAAAGTGTATCTACCACTATTCTCGGGTTCCAATTCGAGCAAGATTTCTCCCACTTTCTCCCCCAACTCTATGTTTCCGTGTATTCTACAAGCACCTAGAAGTGCTCCCCAAACAACACTATTTGGCTTCATTGGCATAGAATTTATCACATCCTCCGCTTCATTAATATATCCAGCCTTTCCTAGAAGGTTCACAACACAACCATAATGCTCCATCGTAGGTTCAATATTATACGTTTCTTTAATCAAAAGGAAATACTTTAGTCCTTTATCAACCAATCCAGCATGAGCACAAGCATTTAGCAATGCCACAAACGTGATATCGTTTGGCTTGTAGTCATGCCTCTGCATATCCAAAAATAGCTCGATTGCATCCTCTGCTCGGCCATGCATAGCAAGCCCACCAATCATTGCATTCCAAGAGAATACTTCTTTATTTTTCATCCTTTCAAAAACGTCCCACGACAAATCAAGACGCCCACATTTAGCGTACATATCAACTAAAGAAGTTCCCAAAACTTCATCCAAGACAATTCTATTCCTTTTAATATAAGCATGAATCCACTTCCCTTGATCAAGAGCTCCAACATTAGCACAAGAATTCAATGCACTCGAAAGAACAAATTTATTAAGCTTAATTTCCTCTCCTTGCATTTGATGAAAAACTTCTAAAGCTTCCTTGAAATGCCCTCCTTTGTTGTAGCCATCGATTATCGCACTCCACGATACATCATCCCTTTTCGGCATTTGATTAAAATACTTCTTAGCCTCCACAATCATTTCATTGTTAGAAAAACCACTGACCATTGTATTCCAAGAACCAATATTTCTGTCAGGCATATTATCAAACAATTTTCGAGCAGAACGAACGTCTCCGAATTTCATGTACCCATCAATCATAGCATTGCAGCAAATAACATCTAGTTTACCAATCGAATCAAGCATGTACCGAGCTTCATTAACTCGACCCAAAGAAGCGTACATTTGAATTCCAGCACTAACTATATGTACATCTGAATTAAGTCCGTGTTTCACAACATGACTATGAATTTGCAAGCCTTCTAAAATAGATTTTTCTACAGTACAAGCTTTAAACAATGGAGGGTATGTGTATTTATTTGGCCTAGAATCCGATACCACCATTTTGTAATAAATTGAAATTGATTTTAAGGGCTGTTTGAGATCCAAACACCCTTTAATAATACAATTCCATACGAAAACATTGGGTTCCGAAACTTGTTCAAGAACTCGTAATGAAATGGCAAGATTGTTGAAGTGAGGCTTAGTGTAGCATTTTATTAAGGTACCTGCAATATAATGGTCTTGAAAATGGCCACTTTTCAAGATTAAGGCATGAGTTTGCTTCAGATTTTCTAAAGAATTTGTGCATTTTGTGTTTAAATGATTTAATAGTGATTTTTGAGAGAGTTTGTTTTCTGTCAAGTGTTTTTCTGTAAAAGGATGATGAGGAAGCTCTGTTGTGTTGGTGATAAGGAGCATGATAATGTTTTTTTCTGCATCAGTTTCGGTTCGATTCCCAGGCCAAAAAGTAAAAACCGCAGGTCAGAGCAAATTATTTTTAATTGGCAAAAAAGCCTCTGTATTATTTTGATTAGCAAAAAACGGGTTTTTTGCACTTTGCACCCCCGAAGTATGGAAAATAGGCACTTTGCACCCTCAAAATATAAAAAATAACGCACTTTGCACCTTCTTTTATTTTCAGGCAAAAACTCAAGGGCAAAATAGGCAATTCAATTATAAATATTTGGCACTTTGCACCCCCAAGATAAAATTAACACTTATCACCCTCAAATTAAGAACAAATTAGCAACTTGCACCCCCGAAATACATAATTAACACTTAACACCCTCAAATTGAAAAAAAACTCAAACCCCTTATTTTTTTCGGCAAAGTTGACCATCGAGGTGAAAAAAAAGGCAAAATAGGTAAATCTCCGATCCAATTGAAAAACCTACATTTATATACATATGTAGTAAATACCATGAATTTGGATTGATTACATCATATAACAAATTAACAAGCCATGCATTATAGCTTGTACAAATTAAATGTGCTATGCACAACAATTGAATGAGTAAAAATTGGTAAGTTCAACTTTGTCTTAGATTTTTTTCACCTCGACGGTCAAATTTGCCGTAGAAAACGAGGGGTTTGAGTTTTTTTTTTTTTAATTTGAGGGTGTTAAGTGTTAATTTTGTGTTTCGGGGTGCAAAGTGTCCATTTATTGTGTTTCAGGGGTGCAAGTTGCTGATTTGTTCTTAATTCGAGGTCATAAGCGCTAATTTTATTTCGGGGGTGCAAAGTGCCAAAGATTTATAATTGAATTACCTATTTTGCCCTTCAGTTTTTGCTTAAAAATAAAAGAGGGTGAAAAGTGCTGTATTTTTCATATTTTGATAGTGCAAAGTGCTAAATCTAAGTTTCAATGGTGCAAAGTGCCTATTTCCCATGTTCCGGGGGTGCAAAGTGCAAAAAGCCCGCGAAAAACTCTATATATTGACATTGTATTGGGAAAATAGTCCGTTTCTTTTATCAAATTATTAACTTATTGCACCCCAATTAAAAATTAAGAGTTTATCACCAGAGGATTATTGCTAATATTTTAAAAAAACATGAGTTATTGTTAATTTTCAAATAGAAAAATAGTATTTTCATATTTTATTTCAAAGAAAAAATAACATCTTTAAATATATTTATCACTTCCGCTACATATCAATAAGAATACTTAATTTTAGAGCGAGTAAAACACAATATGGTCTTGGAGGATAAGTACCTTTAACATGTTAATAACTTAATACATATTATCTTTTGGCTAATGAAAATAACACATTTACTTATAAAAAAAAATGAAAATAACACATGGTTTTTTTTATTCGTGACAATTAGAAGTAATGCAGGGACTGTTTTTACTTTTCACTCCAAATTAAAGGTCAAAATTGAAGGCTTTTGCCAAGGGTCAAAAATCATTTGAGGGAGAAATAATTCTACCTACATATATCATATATAGAAGAAAAAGTCTAGATTAAGATGTTTTTACTTTCGTTTTTGTTTTTCATTTTCATATATATAATGTTGCGTTTTCCATAAGATGTGTTGTTCATAAGCACTACAACAAAGCTATGAATTGTGCTAGCGACAATGAAAATTAGCTAGTGGGAGAAACTATAGATACATTAAAGCTTTGAAAACTAAAAGAGGTTATGTCAAATGCCTTTCACGAGCAAGGCTAACATTACCACACAAACAACAGGAACTTCATATGTACAATAATCTGAAACCAGAGCAGCATACACACACACACACAAAAAAAAAACCAGTGCATCGTTCATTTAATTGGGTACGTACTCTATCATTTGTCCCAATCCATACGAAACTTCCGGTCATTGGACTCAGCATTCTTCATCTCCTCAATAGCCAATTCAACCATGGATTCATCTGGCGTGCCAAATATTTCATGTTTAGTTTGCAAAGATACATGATATTCATCATCATCATCATCATCATCTTTTTTTGAAGATGAGGAGAAATTGAGCATTCTTGGAGTTGAATTGCTAAACAAGCATTGGTTCTTTATGTTTTGGTTGTTTGCTCGCTGCATATAAGAGGCCATCTCTCTGTCGTATCTCTCCTTGTCCAATTTGCTTGCATCAATATATGGCTTCAAACGAAAAAGGGACAAAAATATATAGTGTGAGAAAGTGTGATAACATTCTTTTATCGGGCGTCAAATGTAGGAAAATATCTAATAAAAAAGGCAAATTAAGATACCTTCTTGTCTTTCTCGGGGAGACATTTCCATGCTTGAATTGCCATATCCCGGATATTGTTTTGGGTACCGGAGCTCTCTCCGTGAATCATTTTAAGTCTATGGCATTCCAATTTAAGGAAGATTTGGTATCCAGTCCTTGGCTTCAAAGGAGCATCAGGGTCCTTTCTCATTTCTTGATCGTTTGATTTTGGCGGTGTTATCATGGTAGAATTCTGATCCATTGTCTTGGACCCTGTACGTCCATATGTATACAGATTCAATGCAAAGCCAAGTGAAATGCTTGAACTAAAGATCATAATTCGAATGACAACCATAGAGTCCAACAACCTTACTATTTTGCATAAACATCGTTAATTCTTTTAAACAAATTAAGAAAAGAATGTTACGAATTAACCTGCAGTAGCCACTTGGCAATTAGCACCGATCTTCCTTTTCTCGTTGGGGTCATCTGGACCTCCGGAATAAATTTGAGAGCAATCATCACTTGTATTTTTTCTCTTCTTTCCTGTTGGGCTAACCGGAGGATCTGCAGATGCCATTCATGACTTACTCGAGATCTATTCAAAAGATGGACTAGTTCTAAAAAAATACTATAGCTAGTGAAGTAGTAGTATTCAAGTCTTGAACCTAGGTGGCATGTATTTGCTTCCTCGGGGGGGATTTTGCAGTACATCTGTTCATACTGGAGAATGAGGATTTCATAGGCCTTCTCAAGTTTAGTCGGCGACATGCACATAATTAAGCTTTTTGGATTTAATGTGGATGCAACTTCATCCCATTTTCCAGCTTCAGTAACCTACCTTAGAAGAAAACGAATTGAACAATTAAGATCTATTTGCATAACTAAAGATGTAATACATCAGTTCGTACCTGATAAAATCCCCCTCTCTTGATTACTTCTTTGTAAAAAAGATGCAAATCCAATATCGTTTCACGAAAATTAAAACTGCATTCAGAATAAATCATCGAAGAAGATCAATATATAGTACGTACTAACTAAGGATAAACAGAATTAAATTCAAACAGAGCACACACACACACACACACATATATATATATACTAATAACCATCCATAATAACACTAATTCCAGATACACTTGTGATTATGTGATTGAACCAATTAATTAAGAACATAATTAATAAACAACATAAAAGAACCAAATGTGGGAAATATATATAAACTTGACTTATCTGAATGTCCATTGTAAGGAACTACTTATTCATATCTTAATAAATAGATTAAATAAGGCCAAAGAAAGCTGAGGCCGAAGATCAAGGGGTACGTTCCCAGTAATGTGGTTTTTTCCTAATTTATTACTAAATGACTATATTACTTTATAATATTTTTGATAGTGATTGAAAAGATTCTTAAGTAATGATTAATGTAAGGTAAATGAAGAAAATAAAATGAAAATAGTATCATTGAAATAGAGTGAAGCATAATTAATTAAAATGATCATGAATCCATTTTTCATTTTCATTTTACCTTGATTATATATATTCTCAAAATGTTAAAATAAATAAAACTAATATAGCAAAATTCTCAGGATGACAAAAAATCCTTACATATATATGTTTAGGAGCTAGTTAACAATTAATTAAAGACTCAAGTCAAGTGGAAATTAAGTGGACAAAATTAATTATAACATATATATAAAATGGTAATTATATTATTAATAATAAAGTAAATGAAGATTGAAGACTCACACCAAGCTGAGGCCAGATGACTCATTCAACATGACAAGCTTTTCATAGAAACAGTCGGCGGCTGCCTTCTCCTCCTCATCCACCGGTGATTCCTTCTCGCCGGAGAAACCACCGGCATTGCCGGTTTTCTCTTCTTTACACAGGACCATTAATTTTATTTTGAATTTGTTCTCTGTCAATTTATTTACTTTAATTTTTCTTGGGCTTCTTTTATATGTAACCGTACAGTTTTGACTTTCCCACTAACACTCATCTAATTATTCTACTATTAATTTTATACGTCTGAAATAATTTGAATTATTAATTAATAGTAACATAATTTTAATTTAGGTTGCATGTAATTTAAAACAAATATAAAATTGAAATTAGTGGCAAGATTTATTACCTGTCAAGAAATATTATATATAAATACTAATAAAATTTGAAAAAATAATGTTACGTTGCTAGAGAAATATATAATTATAATTATTAATGACATCAAGAATTCGTATTTTCTGAAAGTGCACTCGTGAAAGTGGCCAACGTCTGGCATTCATGCATCGCCCAAGCAATTGCCAGGTGGACTTGATCTTATCTATCCCCTTTAATAAAGTATTTTAAAAAAGGAGTTAATTTCTTAGCTTAACTAGTTTATTCTTCTTGATTAAATACTATTATTATTGTTATAAACATAATTTCAACATGACCTCCTTTTTCTTTTTTGAGATTTAAGAATTATATATTAAACGAAACAGTTGCTTGAGAATGTAAAATGTTATTCATTACACGTTGTTTTTTGGAGAAAAAATATTTTTTTATAGTTTGTTTGTTTGCTAGCAAAGTGGAATTAAGCAACTCATGCTTAATTATGAGTTTTTAAAACATAATATATGGAGTATGACTTATCCTACTTACTTTGAAGTATCTATTTTGTCCAGTATATATAAAGATAAAATTGGTTTCTAGGTTCTCATTCCACGAAATTTGAGAAATATATTACCTTTATTAAAAAAATTAATTTTTAATGTTCATGTTCTAATTGATAAGTACACTACACTCATGTATATTTTTTATAAGTAAATATACCCTCTTGTGTTTACACTTGCACATTCTACATAGAAGTTAGGGGGTGCAATGACCCCCCTGAACTTCTATCATTTGTATCATTTGCATTTATTGTATAAATATTAATTGATAATTGATGGTATTGTTTAGTTTTATTTTTTAGTGGTCCCTAGTGGACCCCACGAATTAAGAATGAAAATTCTACGATGATGGCCATGTTTTAATTAAAGGGTTATGCTGAAAATTTTCTCTTTTTACTGTACACAAATTGTGGTACAGAGTATCTTGGCCCTTACCAAATGGTACGGCAATTTAATGAGAAAATCCAACTTACAATTAGACTGCACTTTTCCTTCGAAATCTACAATCTTTGCACTATACACTCTAAAATTGCATTAACGTGGCATTTTCTTCCCTAAACTTTTTTTAAGCACTTTTTCGACCGAAGAGTTCAAGGGAGTGCAACGCAGAAGTTCAAGGTGAAAAGTGCAATAAATTAAGGTGTAACTTTAGGGAATAAAGTGCAATTTTGATGTAAATTTAGGGTAGAACTCAATTCTTTGCAATCAATTATAATTCAAAGTGCAAACAATATAAATTTTTGTGTGTGTAATTTTAACAAGATATAATTTACAGAAATGATAAAAAAAAATAGTAGAAAATTAATTAATACTCCCTCCATTCCATTTTAATTAATTGTCACTTTAGGCTGCTGCACATGTATTAAAGAAGCTAATGTTGTATTGAAATCCTAAAGCAACCATTATTTTGGAACAAGAAAATATCTCTAAATTGACAATTAAAATGAAATGGAAGGAGTATTATAATATACTATAAAATCGAGCATACACTATACTTTCATATTTATGTTCATCTTACAGTTTTTGCATTAGATACTTCAAATGAGATTTCAATTAAAATTTGTAAAAGAAAAAACAGTTTGAAATCATAGATTTTCAAGTTGATCTTTGACATTTGGAGAACAAAGATTGTTATTAAAAAAAAACAAAATAATACATCCAAATTAGAAAATTGTTCTCCCCCCTTTAAACTATAGATGAGTTGTACTTTTCCCCACTAAGTTTATAATATTGTTGCCGTTTTCACCTAGAGCTTATGTGTTAGACTTTACCCCTGAACTTTTTTGATCGCAAAAGTGCTCGAAAAGGAGTTCAAGGGGAAAAATGCAATATTAATGTAAGTTGAAGATGGACAATACAAAGTTTAGAAGGAAAGTGCAACCTACTATAAAGTACTCCCTCTGTCCAGTGTTTTAATAATCGGCCTGGATCGGTCGGTTCGATCGGTTTAATCGATAATCAGTTACCAATTCGGTACGATTAATCCTCCAAAACCAGCTTTGTTCCTGACCAGTTTGAAACGGAAAAAATCGGTCAAAAACTGGTAAAACCAATGAACAAGTGAATCGATTGAACCACTGGTTCATTTATAAAAAATAAAAAGTTTACGCTACAGATTTTTATTTCTCTTCCGCGACCTTTAAACTTCAACAATACTCTCACATCTCTTCTTCTATTTTTCACTTTGAATTAAACAAAATCAATAAGAAACAAAAAAATCTTATATATAATAAGTTATATAAATAAATTTGAGTATCAAATTCGTTAGAAAGTCATTTTTTTCACAAACTTCAAGTATTTTTATTTCTTTTATATAATTGAATGACAAAATTCATCAATAATTTCTCTTTTTCATAGGTGATTATTAATAAAATTATTATTTTGGTGTTTATTATAATCTGAATTACTGCGTTGATATCATGTTATCATACTTGTAATTTTGTTGCTATCATTCATTCTTAACAAAAATTTTGTAGGAAATAATTGATCACGAGATAAACATTTAGTTTATGAAAATAAACTTGAAAAAAATGAATAATATTTTTTCTTTAAAAAATAGTTGATTACATATATTAAAATTAAAATTAAAATATTATATTGTAATGACGTCACACCGGTTGGACCAGTGGTTAAAATGGTTAAATCGATATAATCAGTAACAAGTAAGGCTACCGGTTCGATGTCTGGTCCGATTTTTAAAACATTGCCTCCGTCCCAAAGTTTTTGCTCCCTTTAGGTTTGACACGAAGTTTTAGACAATTTGTTAAAAAAACAAACTTTTCTTATTCTTTGAGAGAGAAAGGGGCATATATTTTGGGACATCCCGAAAAGGAAATAAGAGCAAAAATAATGGGACGAAGAGAGTATAAAATTAAGGGGAAAGTGCGATTTTCTCCAATTTAATTATTTTTATTATTATTATTATTATGTATATAAGAAGAAAGATGGTATGGCAATTTGGAAATATTGGAAAAGGATGAGCACACGTCAGACCAATATATGGCCTGTACACTATCCAGTTATAGGATTTAATCTTTTTGGAGTGTCCGCCTAAGGTAAGGCTGAAACATTAGAAAAAACAAAATAAAAAAAGCCTTACCTCATATTACAAAAACGACTATCCACATTCCACAAACATCACTGCAAATTGGGCTCAAAATCATATCAATTGAGGATTTCGATAAATCTTTTGCATGAGTTGTCATCAAGAAGAAGAATCGCTTGTATTTTTACTAATAATCAAAGAAATCCTGAATTTGGATTTGAAGAGTAGCAGTATAATTGGTAGTAGAACAGGAGAACGAGGGCCATGGGTGTGGTTACCATTGCTCATGGTCAGCCCTTCGGTCTTGCTTGCAAGCTCCAAGCTCCTCCTACGACGCCGTCTTATCTCAGAATACGCCCTCACCTCTCTTCTCCTCGACGATGGATGAATCCCCAATTTGCCCCTCTCCGGTACCCCCTACTTCACTTCTCCTTGTTCCTTTGTTCCGTGGTTTTGTAATTTCCCTATTGTGAATCATAAATTGTATTGAACAGTTTTTGTAATTTGTTAAATTGATTTTTTTTCTTCTAAAGTTCAGTTTTAATTGCCTAGAATTCATGATTGTTTGTGTTAAATATGGACTAACTCGTCAATTAGCTCTAGTTGTACGGGCATAAAGAACTCGCTTATGCTGCAGGCCTGCCGCGTCTTATGTTTCCAGATTTTCATCTTTTGATGAAAACTTGGCATGAAATGATTCCTTGGACATTGCCTGAAAATGAAAATGTGTTGGATTAGTGTGGTGTTTCCATTGGTTAGATGACTGGTTTGTGGAATCAAGATATTATATAGATTTTAATTTTCTTTTTTCTGAAATCTAATATTAAACAGATTTACTCTTATTTGGTATCTGAAAGATCTTCTGTTGATTTTTTTTGGTACATCTTAGTATTGTTCGTTAAGCTTATGAATATTATCCATTTCCAGGCTTGGTACATTTAGCTTGCGGTGTTCATTGACCAACACTGACGTCTGCAATTCTGTTGTAACTGATGAAGTCCAAGATGGTACCACATCTCTTGATACAAATTGTTCAGTTCCAGTTGTTCATCTCAAACCTGATACATTGGATACTGAAGGAATTAATTTACTTGTCGGTGGCACTTATGTAGACACCATTTTGACTACATTGCCTGTACGTTTTGTTTGGTCTCATTTTTTTCCATTCCTCAATACCCCTGTATCCTTGAAATATATGCATTTCTGAATATCGTGATTGTTAGTCATGCTTTTATCTTCTCTTTGTGATCATACAGGTCTTATCTGAGGAGGAGCAGAATGCAATTGCAGCAACTCCTGCTCATCCAGCAGGGCTCTATTGTAAGTGTACTAATATACCTAATTAAAATTCGGAATTCTTGATAAAATATAAAACTGAATCATTTTTAAGTAAGTAAATTTCCATAAAACTTTTGTGTTGAAACCATTGATTTGTAAATGCAATTTCAGTTTAGATATATATATATATATATTGATGAAGGGTAATTTCGTCCGAATACTTGGTCCAATTATATCTCGCCACGTGTAAGCTGATACCCGTTCTTCAGTAAGGAGCTCTTACCGGTCAGATCGAATAGAACTCCTCTTTAGGATCCTAATCCTGCGTTCAAAGGAATTCGTTAGGTCTTGCCGGTTGGTTGATCCGGCGTTAACCCTCCGATGATAAAGTCAGTACAGATGATGATCTGAATAGCAGGAGTATATTAATTGTTTGTTCGAAAATTACTTACTTTTGAAGAGCCATAAATGCCTTCTATTTATAGATTTCCAAAATGGATATTTCGGGTCGGATCTTTCGGGCCGGATCTTTCGGGTCGGACAAAAATGATATTTTGAGGTCGAAGGGTTGTCTGGTGTGCACATCGAATCATAACAAATCAGCTGGGACTACATCCGACATATATCGAACAGACCAGATTTAACTAGGATTCAATGTCGAATAGACCAGAATAATCAGAATTGGATGTCGAATTGAACATATTAATATGAACTATGAACTTGATGTCGAACAGAACAGATTAATCTGAACTGGATGTCGAATAGAACAGATTAATCTGAATTACGAACTTGATGTCGAACAGAACAGATTAATCTGAACTGGATGTCGAATAGAACAGATTAATCTGAATTACGAACTTGATGTCGAACAGAACAGATTAATCTGAACTGGATGTCGAATATAGTCAGGTTCAATATATATAGACTAGGAGTTTTAATCCTGATATTGATTTATTTATATGACGTGGAGAGTGCCAAGTCAGTGATCGAATATTTGATATATCATATATATATATATATATATATATATATATATATATCATGACTTGAGGTGCCTGCTTGCCAATAGAATGCAAGATATACAGGCATTGCCAAATTCATGAGTGGCCCCTGGGCTTCCATGGATTTTATCTAAACCACAGAGACATATTTTCTTATGCTTGAACTCCCCCGTTGAATAATGCCTACTTTTTTCCCTGCCATTGTTGACTTTGTTCTTATAAGAACTAGTACCACGACATATGCCATGTTCAATTTTCACTAAAGAGATATTTGGGGGAGGTATGATGCAAATAATTGTGGTAGGGGGAAGCCTGGAATATCTCATTTCTATATATTTCGATCATTGTGTAGTTAAAATATCTCATTGCTATATATTCCATTAACAATTTTCTGACCCAATGTCAATTAGCTTTATATGCCAGCTGCTTGGCTGCTAACTTGGTAGAACAGCTTTGGAATTTTGCTTGGCCTGCTTCCATTGCATTGATTCATCCAAGCCTTCTGCCTGTGGCTATCATGGGCTTTTTTGCGAAGGTATATTTCCACATGAATGAAAAAGCCTTCAACATAAGATGCAATGTGTATTAACTATTGTTTAACAGCTTGCAGTCATTGTTGGAGGCCCTTTAGTCGGAAAACTTATGGACCATTTTCCACGAGTACCTGCATATAATTGTCTGACAATTGTTCAGGTACTTAGTTTAAACATGACCGGGGCAATTTTAAGGTGGCACCTTTCCTTCAATAGTTTGACTTTCCTATTTCTATCTGCAGGCAGCTGCTCAATTGTTATCTGTTGGGATGATAATTCATGCCCATACCATCCACTCCTCTTCCGTGTCTTCTGTACTTGTCCAACCTTGTTTTGTTGTGCTTGTATTGGCTTTGGCTGTTGAAAGACTCTCTGGACTAGCTCTGGGAGTTGCAATGGAGCGTGATTGGGTTGTTTTGGTAGAGTTTTATTTTTTCTTTGTTTCTTTTTCCCAGCGTCTTATAAAAACCCAATTTTAAAATCAGTCTAACTTTCGTGCTATCAACATAATTGGACTTCGTTATTTTCAGCTCGCAGGAACAAATAGACCAATTGCTCTTGCTCAAGCGAATGCAGTACTTAGTCGAATTGATCTCCTCTGCGAGGTGATAGTCTTGTGTGAACTTTTTCTAGTGTTTGTGTTGTAATATTTATTTATGAATGTGTTCCAGAGAGTCTTACATTATGCGGTTAGGTTATATCAATTGTTATTTGATCCTTCCAAATTACAGACTGATAAAATTTTAGGTAATGTTGAACTGCAGATCGCGGGTGCTTCATTATTTGGCATTTTCTTATCTAAGTATGAACCAGTGACATGCTTAAAGCTGGCTGCTAATTTGATGATATGGTCGCTTCCTGTTGTGGTAGTATCTTGCGTTGCTATTGTTTGGCTTCTCCAATTGGAAACTCTATAAAGTTTCTAATATTCTTATTGCATGAACTAGGTTGTTCTCACATGGTTAACCAACAAGCTCTCTGCTGGAGTGCTGGACCGTGCCAAATGTCCACAAACGGGTTGCGGGAGTTCCTCTGCTAGATCTTTTCCAGATACTGAAAATATATGTAAATATAACTGAACTATTGTTAATTGGGACTTTTCCTTGTTGTTTCTGCTGATTCCACCTTTTCTGTGAATAGTGGGTACGAGTATAGAAGCTATAAAGCATGGATGGCTTGAATACATTCAACAGCCTGTTCTGCCTGCAAGCCTTGCTTATGTATTACTCTACTTCAATGTTGTTCTCTCTCCTGGTGGATTGATGACTGCTTTTTTAACGCAACATGGTATTGTCTTAAATTCTGAAACTAAGACAAATAAATTTCTTGGGTGCATCTCTGAGTCGGTGGATTTATACACCCCTTTTTTTTTTTTTTTTAACGTGTGCATTCCACTTGGATTTGGACTCAGAATATAGATTTTTTGTTAAGTGCTGACTAAAAATTTATGATTTTGTCATTAAGATTGATTCTTTAATTTAGTTAAAAATGTGAAATTTGTTCTGCTTGAAGGTAAAAAAAGCATTAAAATAGTTCACTAGGTGATTTGATAGAGTTGCTTGAGCACATAACATATCTGATGTCATGTTCGAACAAGTGATTTATGAACTGAAGGCATGTAGGTGAGACGACTTTGCTGTTATGTTCTTGTTTTGAATGATGGCATGATCAGGTTTCATATATGCACATTTTGGACAGGCAAATGTTCTCGAACACATTTCTGAGGATAACATATAAACATATATAGTTGATCCCCTGATACTGAAATGTATAATAAATGTTTGTCTATGTACTATACACTATTTTTCCACTATTTTACCCAATTCTTCCTCCCTCTGAAATTTGAAGTTGCAGATAGATGCTTTCAGTTTTATGTTGATATACTTGAGATTGTTTCAGGTCTAAATCCTTCTATTATTGGAGGCTTCAGTGGATTATGTGCTTTTATGGGTGTTGCAGCAACATTTGTGTCTGCAAAGATGGTCAAGCGACTTGGCATTCTTAAGGTTTTTTTCCGACCACATATAATGAGTTCCTATTAATTTTATTAGTATTTTGCCTATTCTTAACAATTTTCTTATACTAGGCTGGTGCCGCTGGCTTGATCCTTCAGGCTTCTCTTCTTAGCATTGCAGTTGCTGTGTATTGGAGTGGAACGCTCTCTCGGAAAATTCCACTTGTATTCTTCTTGTGTTTGATTGTGAGTCCCTCATATGTTCATCCTTTATATGCAGACATACATGAAAGTTGTGAATGAATCTTAAGTATGTTTGAGCAGTGGTCTATATAATGATAAAGCCTAGAAATATTAATTTTGCAGCATCATATAGGAGGATGTCTTCATCTGTGTTTAATATGTTTATCACAAGATATGTTTGTCTATGTGTAAGTATATATGTTCTTTTTTTTTTTTTGTTTTCTCATGTATCTAAGATACTTAACTAGTACATATTTATTTGTTCTATATAATGTGGATCAATGTTATTATTTGCCATTCAATAGTGGAATTGGGTTCAAGATATACAATATGCACTCGCACATAGAGATATTAAAGTTCTTAACGAGATGATATGCTCTCTATTCATCTACAAGTGAAGCTAATTAATGAAATTTGAAATTGAATCGAGATAGTACCTTATCCGATTAAATAATAGCCAGTGGATGTTACCTTGTTCTTAATGGATAAGTCATCATGATAATTACTTCTTTTTTTATAGACATCATGTTAATTACTTGGAAGTATTATTATCTGTATTTAGGGGGGAAAAATTAGACATGGTTGAAATTTTAATTTTACTGATAGAACATGTTGTTTTTCTGATCTATTAACATTTGAACATGTTTAGTATTGGTTTCTAATCAATTTGTACCAAAACAAATATGGGTTTCTAATCAACCAAGTCAAGCATCTCAATATTTTTACCTATACAAATATCTAATTATGTATGTTACTGTAAGTGCAAATCTTTCATATACCGATATGATAATATCTTGAAGCAATTTGCATCCCGGTCAAGCGATAAAGTTATGTTATATTCAGCTTGCATATGTTGAACCTCTAGCTTGCATTTTTTTCCAGATAGGAACACATATATTAGAAGAATGTTTTTCTACAGATTGTTGTTTGTTATCAGTAATTTGATTATTATTGAAACTTATATCTGTTGGGAATCTACAGAACAAATTAACCATTTTCTTCTCGCGTCCCTTTTCAGATTCTGTCAAACTATAAGTGACTGTTCTTTATGTGCTATATGGTAATTCTACTGCTATATGTGCATGCATGTAATCAAATTCTTATTGCCACTATATGATGCACTTTTACGTTTAAGCTTCACCTGACCTCCATATTATAGCAATTAAATTCAAAGTAATTTCCTCTTAACAGGTGTTGTCTAGATTGGGAAACATGTCATATCATGTTGTAGGGGCACAAATTCTACAAACTGGGATTCCTGCTTCTAAAGCAAATCTTATTGGGACAACGGAAGTCTCAGTTGCTAGTTTGGCTGAGGCAGTAATGCTAGGGGTTGCAATAATCGCAAACGATGTTTCACATTTTGGTTTTCTGGCTATGTTGTCACTTCTATCAGTGGTTGGAGCAGCTTGTTTATACTGTAAATGGTTGAAGAATCCCAATGATTTGCAAAGGAGTCTTTTTTCTTATGAGCCACCATTCTCATAATGTAAGTTTGTATCTGAACTTAATTGATTGACTACTGATTTATTTATCTTTTTATGAAAATGTTTTCATTCAAGAAAGGAACAAACAGGTAAATCCAGTACAAAAGAAGCATTTTGAAATTATAATTATATGAGAAGCAAAGAAAAGACTGTTTCTTTTAATACTGGAATGATTGAATGAGTACCGTACTTGTCGAGTGGATAAATTTGTCGAAGCGTGAGTATTCTATATACTAAACAATTGATTATACTGTATAATATATTTGCAGAAGGCAAATGTGGCTAACTGACTGAAACGAGACACGGGGCTGGTGATCCTAACCCTCAAGATGCCCAAAGTATACATTTATTTCTCCTATGACTTGGTTGAATGCTGAGCTATTATTGAAATGGCATCTGATAGAGTCTCATCTCATCTCAAGGTATACGTATAGAACTGCTCAGATGGCTGATGATCTAAATATAACCAAATAAATTATTTGAAGAGATCTTCTGCCATAGGCACCAGCATATCTGTAAATAGATTCAAACAAATTTTTTAAAGATTTGTGCATTAAGATTTTGTAATGTTCTTTTACATTTGTAACCAAAAAGAAAAAAAAAAGTTCTTTGAACTGATTTAGTGATCCTTAAATCTGTTGTATTTGATAGAGACAATTACAACTTACAAGTGAATTTAAGTGAGCTCAAGATTTATTTGAGTACTTTTTAATGCAACTTGAATGTACTTCTTTTCACATTAATGACTTAGGAGGTCTCCTAATATAATCCTATATATAAACAGCTTGAGTTGCCTTTCTTAATGAAGTAAAAAAAAAAAGAGAGGATCGACTGGAGTCTATTGCATGATGGTGTTGCTGCTACTGCCAATTCCACTGCTACTGCTGCTTTCGGTATTGTTAATTTGAAGTTCATTAGGCTCTACTACTTGTGCATTAATTTTCCCTATAGTCAGTACCAAACAGAATTCTGAATCTCGGGTTCGGTATCCCCAACCTTGAACACAATCCTCTTTCTGCAAGATATTTGCCTTGTAAAATTTCTTCCATTCTTTATTTAGAATGAACATTTGCACGCTTTTCCACTTCTTTAAATTCAGTTTGTATGTCCTACCGTCTGTATCAACCGTAGAAATTACAAAACCAATCTTATTAGCTTCATCTTCGATCACTCTCTTCTCTTCTTCGGTCAATGCCTCCATTAATTTCTCGCTTTGCGTGATAAAAAGCCGATTTAAATTATCCTTGACATCGGAAGTTTCTAGTACCTTCTGAAACAAGAAAACGGGTTCGCTCCCCCCTTTCTGATTGATATCTTCTTTGATCATTCTTGGAGGAGGAATCAGAGCTGCAGGAACATGGGATACTTTGGGTTTATTTTTCTTAGAAGAATTTTCATTCTTCTTACCTATGTTTTTCACCGAAGACAACTTTTGCTTCTTATTCTTCTCATTAATAACAACACCTTCTGTTATAAGAGAAACTGGGACGTCGATTGTCTCTTCTTGAATTGCATCGACATCTGCGAGTTCTTTATCATCCAAAATATTCTCTTTCCCCTTTGAAGCAGCACTAGTAATGCTGTGATCGATAACTTTTCTCTTCTTTTGATCACATTCTTGAGTTGAAAGTTCGGCCATAAAGATTTCTTGATGATACAGATTATTCGGTTGCAATGCATTTTGAGGAGTATGATCTGGTTGTTCGTCATCATGAAACTTAACCAAATCTACACCGAATATCCTTATTATGTTCGATTTATTCATTCTTTCTCTTTCTCGTTTTCTGCTCATATATATTTTGTTTGATCTCAGAGTGTTTTTACAATGCACAAGAATTTTGTTCGTGTTGTGTTGTGTTGTGTTGTGTGTGCTATATGTATAATTGCATAGATATAAGTATATAATAAGGTATGAGATCTCCTTTTTGGAGTAGGAAACTTATGTGCATGAGAATTATATTATATTATAGTATTATATTTCAAGAAGGAAAAGGTGTTTTAAACCCTAGCTCAAAAAAGGAAATACGTACTTCTATGTAAATTTCCTTTCCTTATGTTGTTACGAAAGCGGTACATATATCATATATGTAGAAAATATATAAGGAAGCAGATGCAAGCAATTCATATTATTCAATTTTACCCAATTGAATCTGTAGACAACTCTAGTCAAATAAAAAATGCCATTTTTTTTGCAAAATATTTTTAATATTTGCCTCTATAACCTCATTTCTAATCAAAATTAAAAAAAAAGAAAAATTAACTTGAAGAGTTTTACTCATTTATCTTTTGAGTACAACATATATATGAAAGACTCTTAGCATTTGATTTTGCACATTCAGTCTTATAATCATCACGTTTAATACTTTATATTTTAATTTTATTAAAAAAGTTACTTTCATGTAAGATATTGCATTAGCATGTCATTTTAAGCAACTTCATGCAAATTCACCGAAATTTGTCAATTATAAATGTATTGGACCTAAAATATAGGATTTGGACTGTATAGTTATATTATATGGACAATACGAATATGGGTCTTTGCATGGTTAGCGTGGTTAGCCCAACCCAACCAAGTTAAAATCTATAACAAGCAAAAGCCTCTCCAAATTCAGCAACCTATAATGGGCCTTTACCAATTATATAAAAATAAATATATTATTCATTTCATTTTTAATTAAAATTTTAAAGAAACAACTTTTATTCATTACACAAAAGTCGAGAATAAAATCCGGGTTTTTTGCACTTTGCACCCCCGAAACATGGGAAATAGGCACTTTGCACCCCCAAAACTTAGATTTAGCACTTTGCACCCTCGAAATATGAAAAATACAGCACTTTACACCCTCATTTATTTTCAAGTAAAAATTCAAGGGCAAAATAGGTATTTCAATAGTATTGGCACTTTGCACCCTCAAAACTTGAGAATTTCGCACTTTGTACCCCTAAAATAAAATTAGCACTTAACACCCGCTATTTAAAGAACAAATCAGCAACTTCCACCTCCAAACACAATAAATGTGCACTTTGCATCCCAAAACACAAAATTAACACTTAACACCCTCAAATTTAAAAAACCCAAACCCCTCTTTTTTTCGTCAAAGTTGACTATCTGAGTGAAAAAAACTAAGGCTAAATAGAAAATTCATTTTTTTACTTAAATTTTGCAAAATACAATTATAAATACTCGAATACTCATTTCTCTATCCATCTTTCTTTTCAACAATATAATCATAAATAACAAAATAAAGTACAAATAAACTTTTCGAAGACCCATTGTCTACTTCAACATATCAAAGACCCATACATAATTACCTACTTTGCTTTTAAAAAAATTCACCTTAATGGTCAACTTTGCTAGAAAAAATGAGGGGTTTGAGTTTTTTTTTAATTTGAGGGTGTTAAGTGTTAATTTTATATTTTGGGGTGCAAAGTGTCCATTTATTGTGTTTCGGGGGTGCAAATTGTTAATTGTGTGTGTACGTGAGTGATCCCTATTCATGAAATGGTATTAAATCCGAGTGTTAAGTACTAATTTTGTCTTAGATTTTTTTCACTCAGATAGTCAACTTTTACGAAAAAAAGAGGGGTTTGGGTTTTTTAAATTTGAGGGTATTAAGTGTTAATTTTGTGTTTTGGGGTGCAAAGTGCCCATTTATTGTGTTTGGAGGTGGAAGTTGCTGATTTGTTCTTAAATGGCAGGTGTTAAGTGCTAATTTTATTTTAGGGGTACAAAGTGCGAAATTCTCAAGTTTTGATGGTGCAAAGTGCCAATACTATTGAAATACCTATTTTGCCCTTGAATTTTTGCTTGAAAATAAACGAGGGTGCAAAGTGCTATATTTTTTATATTTTGAGGGTGCAAAGTGCTAAATTTAAGTTTCGGGGGTGCAAAGTGCTTATTTTCCATGTTTCAGGGGTGCAAAGTGCAAAAAACCCAAAAAATCTTACTCTCAGAACAAATAGAGGGACGAGGCTTATGCTTGACAATTTAGGTGCTCGTCTAGGGTCCCTTATGTCGTTTTTATAATTGTGAGTACTATTTTTTAGTTATTTAAAATAGTAGTGACATTAATTAATTTTGATACATAGATAATATAGAGCAGATGATCAGCAGAGTTTGTATGCCAAACATTTCAGTCAATTTTAGTTTTTCTTTTTCTTATTAAAAACGAGAATGTTTTGGAACTCGAAGTTTAAATTAGCTTTAAATAAACTGAATTCAGGTAACTCGATATTTTTATAATTTCTTAATTTTTAGGTTATCAAGACAAACTTGAGTTGAGTTTGGAGCTATAAAAAAAGAAGACACGATCTAAGGTAGCTTGATGTGTTCACGTAAACTTTAACTTATCGAGTCAAGCGAATGAACCGAGTTCCAAATCCATCAAACGATGGATGTTGATCAAGTTTGGTTTGATAATATAGTAAATCGAGCTCAAAATTTTTTTACACTAGTTGAGTAACGAGTAATTTGATTTAGTTTACATCTGTTAGAAATTTTTTTATCTATTATGATTGATTCATGAGCCTTGTTTTTTGGCATTGTTATAGAAAATTAAAATTCACTACAAGAAAAATGAATTTTAGTGATAAATTATTAAGTGACGATGTTGAAATTGTCACTTTTTGCATATATGACAAAATATATTTTTAGGTTGTCAGTAATGACTATTAGTGACAATTTTATGGAACTTAAGTTGTCACTACTAACAATTAGTGACACCATTTCAATGACAACATAGTGAATAAATGTTGTCACTATAATTTAGTGACAACTTTCTAGTTGTCACTTTTGAGGTGTCAGCAAATGTCAATAGTGACAAATTTTTCACATTTCTTATCACTTTTGAGGAGTCACTATATACATCATTTTAATGATAATATTTAAATTCTTGTCACTTTTTCATTTACTATTTTGTCACTAAAATTTTAATTTTTCATAGTGACTATAGCCTTACGTCATAACTATTGATTTATCTTGACAAGTCAAAAGTTACGCAAAATAACGTAAATTTGTTAGAGAATATTCACTATATTGTTGTCCTTTAAATTAAAAAGAAATATATTGAAATAATTAAAAATATTAAAATATATTCATATATTATATCTGTTAAACTAACAAAGATGTCCTTAAAAAAAGGGAAAACAAGTTTGAAATAATAGTAGAACCGACCCTGATAGTAAGAATGCAGATAAAGAATTAATGATGCAAATATATGTTACGACGTACGGAAGTTGAAGCATAAGCAAATAATTAAACATCGGGTTGGCCCAGTTAATTTGCAAGTAATCAATGTGCAACACTTGTTCATGCGCATCAAAACGTGCGTTTGAATATGATTATTGATTTGCATGGCGTTTGGCAGTGGCGGAGCTAGACAATTTTCCTAGGGGGGGCGAAATTTTTTTCTCGATAGTTTTTTAATGTTTTGATAGAGTGACAAAAATTAATTTAAAATAATGTAACACTATAATTTTATCCAACATAAGATAAACAAATATACTAGCAATTATTTTATCCAACAAATGATGAAAAAATCTATTAGCAGCTTTTTTAAGAGTTCATTAAATATATGATTCAAAATATTTAGGAATTAATAAAGCATCAAAACATTTTAAGATGATGTATAATAATTGAGATTTAAGAAAGAAAAATAATAAAAAGGAGAACATGTAAAACGCAAGTTTCGATCTCTGGCTGCCTAACAAATTTAAACATCAGTACTTTAACCAGCACACCATAGCCATTTTCATGTTTTTGTTGTCGAATAAGTTTTATATATAGTAGTATAAAAAATTTCTTGGGGGGGCCCCCAGCCCCTGAATAGCTCCGCCAGTGGCGTTTGGTTTAATATACAAACTGCGTACGTTCACTCATTTATGCGTGTGGGGGCCCAATAAAAAAGAGTTTTCGAATTTTGTGGTTGAAAATGAGAATTTTCGTGGCTACCTTTGAGGTTGTGACCATCCGCCATGAATATCATAAAATAATGTTATACTTTTACAATAAAAAATTGGTATGTGATACTGGGACACTCTGAATCACAAGTCTAGTTATTAGTTATTGTTTCCTAGAATGTTCTAGGCACTAAAAACACTTTTGTTTCTATCGATATACACAACTCATTAGTTATTGCAAATTCCATAAACTAATTAATCTTTTTTACCCTTTAAAGCTAAAATGTTAGAAGAGAAGTATCTTTAACTTCGTGTTAGAAAGGAAACAACCCAACAATTTTTCACTGATTTACGTAAGCTTCAGCAAATTAACCAAGGCTGGCTAATTTTAAATTAAAACACTAGGGATCGGAGTACTATGTTGTCAAAGATAATTAACGTAATTCTTAGTACTATGTCACAACATTTTACTAAAACTCTTACCCCATATTTCGGGGTGCAAAGTACATATTACTTATATTTCGGAGGTGCAAAGTGCAAAAAACTCCAATATAAAGCAATTTTCAAAAATCCCTTTTTAGTGTTTTCTTTTTCGAATTTCAAATTTCAAAATTCCCTTTCTTTGGGTTTTGTACACTAGTAGTCTTTTCTTTTTTAAATTTCAAATTTCAAATCTCAAATTTCAAATTTCAGCGTTACTGGAACAACATAACTATTCCCACTGGATGCCCATTTCCACATCTATAAATTAGCCAAACATCGAAGGACCTCTTGGTAATTATAATATTATCACTCAACAAATTAACTCGTGACTGGAAGAAAGGGAATGGCAAAAGTTATAAGTGCAACTTTTATGCTTTGCTTAGCCATAATTATATTCAGCCCATGGGCCCATACTAATGCTGATCAAGAGTCATGGTTTCAAAACCTTAGCAATAGAAAAGAAAAGGTAATTAAGCTACATTTCTACTTACAGGATTCACTGGGGGGTAAAAATGAAACTCTTTGGGAGGTAGCCCGTGCCAGCATTTCCTCTACTTCTCCCACATCTTTCGGTAAAGTTTTTGTGTACGATGATCCCTTAACGGCTAAACCAGATCCCAAATCGATGAAATTGGGACGAGCTCAAGGGATTCTCGCTTCTGCGGACCTTCGCCATCCAGCCATCGCGGTGTACGTAAACTTTTACTTTACTGCAGGTAAGTACAAAGGGAGTAGTCTATCTATTTTGGGGAGAAATGAAATACTAGGTAAAAATCGTGAGCTTCCGGTTGTTGGTGGTACGGGGGCTTTTCGCATGACTCGGGGATACTCTATTTCTAATACTTGCTCTTACGATCCTGTCGCTAAATATGGTACTATTGTAGAACATACTGTTTATGTAACAACTTATGTTTAGCATGCATGAGATGAGTGTTTAGCCAATATATATATTGCCATGATGTGTGTAAAATTAAATAAAAAAAAGTGTGTAGCTAAATGCTAAATAACCATTTAGCATATGATGTTTGGGAACTATAAACCACCCAGGCACCCAGGAATATCTAATTTTACTAAAGATGCTTTTAAATACTTTACAGTTTTTGTAATATTCGATTAATGTTTGTCTTTTTACATTCAAATTGTCTTCCAATCTATGTGATCACAAACTTAATGTGTGGGTATATAATGTATGTAAGCAAATTAGTAAATTCTTCCCGAACTAACTAGTGGTGCTTTTTATCTTTCGCCCAGGCCAACACTACTATATAACATTAGCAAATATAGTTAGTGACTCTGATTTAAACATTCTAACAAAGTTTAGATTTGGACGAAATTCTGTTAAAGTTGCCAGTTATAGTCAAATAATTGTTCACGTGAGATCTTGGAAGTCATGTGGCAAGGCAAGTGACAACACGACAACATAAATCTACAGTATTTAAGATTTAGTCCATAACTATTAATAATTTACGGTTCCGATAAAGCCATTAGCTAGCTACTTATGATCAATGGTAATAAATATGTCTATATTAAGTAAGCCTCATAGCTAAATTTGACAAGATATCCTTGAAATTTAAGTTTGAGAAATTTGACAAAAAGCACATATATGTTCTTGAAAGTAATTCCATGCAACTACAAATTTACCCGTAGACATATAACTTGCATGAAAATGTAGAATTTGTCCTCTCCAACTTTTTCTCCGTGTTATTGCATCAGATCAGCCCCATACCTACACTTTGCATAAACAGATTATTATTATGTTAAATATAAATAATTTCCTAAAAGTTGAAGAGCAGTTACATACCTTCCCCTTAGCCACATATAATCATGCAACAAATTGAAAAACAAAGAAGGAAAGATAAATCAAGTACAAGGATGCAAGAATCTTACTCCTTCATATTACAACGCCAAGTTGTCATAACAATCTTCATCTTCTGAGTCTTCATCTTCTGAGTCTTCTTCTTCCGAGTCTTCATCTTCATCATCCGTAGAATCTTTATCAATTAAGGCCAAACTCTCCACGTAATCAATAACCTTAATATGTTCCTCAAACTTTTCATTATCCAAGAACATAAAACCAGGAAGACTTTTGCGAGTCCTTTTTGTTGATTTGGTAGGCTTCTTACTATTCTTTGATAACCCCAAATGTCTATCCTCTTGTTTATACTCCTCGCATACTAAAATCCCATTCTTTGTGAATCCAAATGGAGAGCCACATTTCTTCGGAAGCCTTATCGTCATTTTTTTATTCCAAGAATTCGTAACTCCATACTCACTCATGACCCACACATAACACTTATCAACATCATAGTCAAAGAACACGGCAGCTAATAATCCCTGAAATTCTTTAAAGGCTACCAGTCCAGTATCCTCGTGATCAAAATCATCAGGCAATTTGATCTCTCCAAAACATTCCTTTTCAAAATCGAAAAATAAGATCGATTCAATAGAGCCTTCCAGGTTAAGACCTCGGTACTCATCAGCCAAAAACTTCCTACTGGCCAACCAATGAACACATCTGTTAAGGAAAACCCCTCCTTTAAAACCAACAAGTCCATCAGGGTTCGAATCAACTCTCCGCCAAGACTTTGTTTTCAAACTATAGATTTCAACTGTTGTAGAGATTTTTTCATCCTCATTCTCCGGCCCAACATTGTACAAATCAACATAATAATTAATTTTGACTACTCTATAGTCCCCAGATGATTCATGAAACCCAAGTCCCCTAACAATGTACCCGGACTCACTAGAACTAGAGTTATGAAAATTGTCTCTGGGATAAAAACTTTCTATGGTCTTAGATTTTTTTATTGTAGGGTTCCACAACAAATATTCAATTTCGATTTCACCATTGTCCTTCACTACCTTGAGTAATATCAAACCATTGCAAGATTCGGCCGGATATTCATCATACAGGGAACAATGCGACATCGAACCGAGTTTGTCCAAGTAAATGGGTTTTTGATCTTTAGCAGTATAACAAGATTTACCGTCGAGAATCAGGGGATACTGACCTTCGAATCCGGGTCGGTTATTGAGTTTGAGGTGGGTAGCAATGAATTCCGGAGATTTGATAAGGGCTTCCCATGTTTTGCATACCGATGTGAATCGGACCAGAGATTTCACTGGAAAGCTTGGTAGAATATTGTCGTTGATGAGATCAAAAGGAAGATTTTTCGAGGGTTTCATTTTTTTCGCCATTTGTTAATTCCAATATATTTGGCTTCCTCCATACACCAAGCGGGTTATTATGTATTTATAGAGAGAATAATTTCGGCTTCTGGCTTCCCGTGTACGCCAAATATTCATACTAAAAAAAAAATTGTTCAATTTATTCTTTTACTATATTTAAAAAAAATTACCTTTCTATATTTTTTTACAAAATTATCTCATTGCATTCTGACATTTATAAACCATAAAAAGAAATGATTCGACAAAAATACTCTTCATTATGTATACCACATATTTAGACTTATTTTAAATAAAAATTAACTCAAAAGAAAACCAAATTCCTTGAATACAATGAATATAAAACACCACTTCTCCTATCAAAAAATATAGAAAATGAAAGGCCGGTCATGCTCATTTAAAATGGGTTTGGCTTGGCCCAATTCCGTGATCCTTATTTAATACTCCGTACTAATTATCTAATTTAATATAAAATATTATTTAATTTATATATCTTATATATAAAATCTAATTAGTTAAAGATACTCAATAATAATATATAAAATTTGTTAACTAATATTATAATTTAACAAGTTTTTGCATTTTTGCAATTGGACCAAAATGCTTCAAACTTGTGAATTATGGAGTAAATTTATCGTTCATAAAATATGTGGGGCAAACTTTGCCAGCAATCTTTAAGACCATTCCATCTATTTTCGCTACAAAATTGGAAGTTAACGACCATTCTGTCAAAAATTTGACGAAAGTACCGAATGTGTTAAGCACCGTTAACTTTTGTTATAAAATATGTTGACTTTGTAACTTATAGTACCGTAATCTTAAATTAAGGTCACTTATGATACCAAAATTAAAATTTCTATGAAGTTAAGTCATTAAAATATAAATACAAAACTTCAAATTTCATATCTCGAGCTCCAAACCAAATATACCAGATCTCAAACTCGAAACCATAGACCCCAAATCGCATATCATATACCTCAAACTTAAACCCTAAACATCACAATATACATATTTAAAAAATATTTTAATTAATATAGTTACAACATCAAATAAAGTAAATATTAAACAATTTACTATACTTATTTTTTTATGACTTTTTGGTAACGTACTACTATATTGTTTATGTTAATTGAATTTCGATCATTTGACCCAAATAAAAATGTTGACTAATGTAGTATTACACTATTGATGTATTTTTTTTAGCCGACACTATTGATGTTAACTGAAATTAAATCGAATATTAACATAAGTCAACAATGTTGACCATATGGTTATGTACTACTATACTATTGGGATTAATTAATTTGGACAATAGTTGGGTCGATTATTTACCTTAGTCAACAACGTTGATCATATGATTATGTACTACTATTCTATCAAGAATATACTCCATATGTCCCACTTTTCTTGCTCCTATTTTTATTTTGGGACGTCCCCAAACATGGCTCCCTTTCTCTCTAAAAAAATAACAAAAGTTTACTTTTTTAACAAATTGTCTAAAACTCCGTGCCAAACCTAAAATGAGCAAGATTATTGAGACGAAGGAAGTATTAAATTGTATCAATATTCGTACTAAACATTGACATAAGTCAACAGTGTTGACCTAAATCTATACTAAACTCTAAACATCACAAATATATTAACAAATTATTTAGTAAACGTACTTATCGATAAGAAAAAGTAAAAATTGTTATTAAATATATGCTTGGCTATGAAACTGGATCTACCATATTGATCATGTACGGATACAATCCAAACACATTTTAATAAATTTATCATGATCATTTAGTTTGACATAAACTCTGAAACATAATAACAAAAAATGTATAAACTTTTTAGGTTTATATTTTGAAAATTTAAAATCATTGAAATAGATGACTAGTATGTAATTATGATTTTTACTTAAAACTTAAAAAGTAACTAAGACGTTGGTTGAAATGTCATGTTATTGAAATTTCATATATACAAATTATTGTTATAACATTTAATTTGTTTGAATGAGAAAATCCTGTTAAATTAAAATTATTTATATGATAAATAGTAATTTAATTTGTCTATTATGACATGACAAAAATATAAACATAATAAGATTAGCTTGTATTACTTATAACTTAATATTTAACACATACATACATAATAGTTATGGTTTAATTATAAAATTTATATGGCTTTGTGTTTATAATTACATGGGAGAGCATTATTTTATATTAATTAACACTAACAATTTCTTAAAAATCAACTTTTAATTTATACGGAATAATATATCTTATCCATTTAAACACAAAATATCTACAAAAAAGGAATCATTAAGTGAGTACAAATTTAAGTGTTTAAAAAAAAAAATTTGGCACCAAATAGGTGACTATTAGACATTAATATTTCATAATTTTTTTGAACTTTTCTTTTTTCTTAATATAGTGGTGATATTTATTAGTAGGGGTGCACATGGTTTTCAAAACCCTACCGGACTATCCCGTACCGTACCGAATGTTAGGTTTTTTTTCTCAAAACCGTACCGATTATTTTGGTATGGTTTTGGTTTTAGACTTCTCATACCGTAAAAAACCGTACCGTACCAAAATTGAAAAGAAACATGAATTAACTATTCATTTTTTTTATATTTCCAACTAAATTTTATAAATTTATATTTTTAAATTTATAATTCAAATATTATTGAAAACTATATTATTTACAGTTTATATTATAGTACATCATAGTTTATAATTACTACATTGCTAGCTTTGAATTAAAAAACGATATGCTCTAATTTAGCACAAATTAAACTTGTTATATGTTGAAAACTTAAAATGCAAAAATTCTGGACAACAAATCCTAAATAGTAAGTTTCTTCACATAATAAAAACAATGATCAAATAATTAACCAATTAATTTTATTCAATTAGGTCGAACTATAACGTCAAATTTGTGAACATTTTCTTTTCCGATGCTTTATTTAATGAAAAAAATAGTTTGAAAGATATTATATTATTAATTTTTATATAATTGTCAACTATGTAATCAATTATATAAGAAAAATTGCACGAAAAAAGTTTGTTCGAAAAACTGCAAAACCGTACCGTACCGTACCGGAACCGCACAAAACCGAGTTTGTTGGTATGGTTCATAAAACTCTAGTTTGGTTTTGAGTTTTTAAAAACCGCACTAATTGATACGGTACAAATTTTGTAAAAAATACCGCAGAACCATACCATGTGCACCCCTATTTATTAGAATAACATTTATCCCGGCTACGTGATTCAAAATAACAGAAGTCTCACTTTCTACACTTTTACACATTTAATATTTAAAAATATTATATTAATTGACTTAATGTTATAATCATATTAAGAATTTAATTTTTAGTATACATCTACTGAGTGAAAATAAAATTTGTCAATGTTTATAGCAATTTAAAATTATTACTCCCTTCATCCCTTTTTATTTATTCCTTTGAGTTTTGGCACGGATACGTAAGAGTTGAAAAGGTGAAAATTTTATGCAAATTTACTTTTATACCTTAAATAATAGTGGTACAGAATCAGTGGCGTCAAATCAATACTTTTTGTGAAATAGCACTTTTGAGAAAAATAATTTCATATTAGAAAATAAAGTGTTATTTTGGACATCCCAAAAATAAATATGAGCAAAAATAAAAGGACAAAGTGAGTATAAACAATACTTTTTTCAAGATGCAAAATGCAAAAATTCCAAAAAAAAAAAGCAATTTTCAAATTCCCTTTTTTTGGTTTTGTACACTAGTGTTTTCTTTTTCAAATTTCAAATTTTTTTCAAAAAAAAAATGCAAATTTCAAATTCCCTTTTTTTCGGTTTTGTACACATAGTCATTTTCTTTTTCAAATTTCAAATTTCAAATTTCAAAATTCAAAATTCAAAATTCAAAATTCAAAATTCAAAATTGAAAAAAAAAAAAAAGCAGATTTCAAATTTCAGCAATACTGGAACAACATAACTATTCCCACTGGATGCACATCTCCACGTCTATAAATTACGCATACATCGAAGACCTCTTAGTAATTATTATCACTAAACAAATTAACTCATGACTGGAAGGAAGGGAATGGCAAAAGTTATAAGTGCACCTTTTATGCTTTGCTTAGCCATACTTATATCCATCCCATGGGCCTATACTAATGCTGATGATCAAGATGCATGGTTTCAAAACCTCAGAAATAGAAAAGGAAAGGTAACCAAGCTACATTTCTACTTACAGGATTCACTCGGGGGTAAAAATGAAACTCTTTGGGAGGTAGCCCGTGCCGGCATTTCCTCTACTTCTCCCACATCTTTCGGTAAAGTTTTTGTGTTCGATGATCCCTTAACTGCTAAACCAGATCCCAAATCGATGAAATTGGGACGAGCTCAAGGGATTCTCGCTTCTGCGGACATTCACAATCCAGCCATCGCGCTGTACTTAAACTTATACTTTACTGCAGGTAAGTACAAAGGGAGTAGCCTATGTATTTCGGGGAGAAATGAAATACTAGGTAAAAACCGCGAGCTTCCGGTTGTTGGTGGTACGGGTGCTTTTCGCATGACTCGTGGATACTCTATTTCTAATACTTACTCTTATGATCATGTCACCAAATATGGTACTGTTGTAGAATATACTGTCTATGTGACTACTCATGTAAATGTTAAGCATGCATGACTGTATGGCCATCATGTGTGTATAAATTAAAAAAATAAAATAACATGTTTTAATTTGGTAAAACGGTCAGTCCCTCATATATTTTTATTTATTTTGTATAGTCAAATATACTGCTAGCACAAGAGGTGTGGTAAAAAAGTAACACCTTTCCGTTATTTAATTAACGTTTCATATAAAACCATAATAAGCAAGATCCGATTTGAAGGATCCTGGAAATCGGTTGGTCGAATGAAAATTGTTAAATTTTGCTATTTTTGACCTGGCCAATTACCATGACCATGTCACTCTTATGATCAATGGTACTCACTCAGTGATCAGTATGTCTATAATAAGCCTCAAATCGAAATTCCACAAGAAACTTTGGTTTGAGAAATTAATTTGCCACAAATTAAAAGTACATATATGTTTGAAAGTAATACCACTCGGCTCCGTAATTTCTAATTTACCCCTAGACATAAAACTGGCATGACAATGTTGAATTTGTGCTCCTCTCCAACTTTTTCTCAGATCAGGGCCATACCTACACTTTACACAAACAGATTGATTGTGTTACATTACATAAATAATTTTCTGAAACTTGAAGAGCAAATACATACCTTCAACTCAGCATATATATATATATATATATATATATATATATATATATATATATATATATATGGATGTTAGCGACCATATGAATTTTAATAGTCGGGCAAAATGAGTCATTACATTATTCACCTAAATTCACCCACTCGAATGACCCGATTTTAAAGATTAACCAACATATTGGTGATATGTATATTAACCACAAAATGGATCAAGGAGTTCAGAAAACTAGTAAACTCTTAAGCAACATGAAATCAACAACGTACTAAAAAATAAAGTATACAAAAATATTTTGTCTTTTCATTATTATTTATAAGATATAGACCATAGAAAAATAAACATAGTACTCAACCAAAGTTACAAGGTTTTATGAAAGACGCATTGTTAAAAAGAAGGATAAAAAAAAAAAAAAAAAAAAAAAGAAGGGGCAAATCAGCATTACTTATGAGTTTCCAGTTTCCACCTCTGTAGTATAGATCGAAAAGGAACATGCTTTCGCCAAATTGAGTCATCCCAATCAAGTATGGACTCGTCATAATTCCCACTAGGACAATCTAAAGTTTGCGATGAGAATTTTGGAAAAACAAAGAATAAAAGATATAACAAGAAACAGGATGCAAGAATCTTACTCATTCAATCTTCATTTACTGAGATTTTATTAAAATGCCGAGCATCCATAGTATTCATCTTCATTAGAGTCTTCATTGTCGCTAGAATCTTTACCGAGCAAGGCCAAGCTCTCCATGTAATCAATAACGTTTACAGACTCCTTAAACTTTTCAATATCCAAGAAAATAAGACCGGAAACTTTTTTACGAGTCTTCAAAGATTGAGTTTGCCTCTTAGTACTAGTACTCCTTAATAACCCCCAATGTATATCCTCTTGATTATACTCCTCACATACTAACATCCCATTCTTTGTGAATCCTAATGGAGAACCACATTTCTTCGGAAGACTAATTGTCATTTTTTTATTCCAAGAATTCGTGATTCCATACTCACCCATGACCCATACGAAACACTTACTATCATTACAGTTAAAAAACACGGCAGCTAACGATCCTTGAAATTCTTTAAACGCTACCAATCTAGCATCCCCGTAATCAAAATCATGAGGCAATTTGATCTCTCCAAAACATTCCTTTTCAAAATCGAAAAATAAGATCGATTCAATAGAACCTTCCGGTGTAAAACCTTCGTACTCATCAGAACAATACTTCCTAGTGGCCAACCAATGAACACACCCATTCAGAAATACTCCTCCTCTAAAAGCAATAAGTCCATCTGGGTTCGAATCAACTTTTCGCCATGACTCTGTTTTCAAACTATAGATTTCGACTTTAGTAGATACCTTTTCATCCCGGGGCATGCTGTAATATAAATCACAATCATACTTAATTTTGACTACTTTGTAGTCATCAGATGATTCATGAAACCCAAGTCCCCTAACAATGTACCCGGACTCACTAGAACTAGAGTCGTGAAAATCGTCTCTGGGGTAAAAACTTTCTATGGTCTTAGATTTTTTAATTGTAGGGTTCCACAACAAATATTCAATTTCGATTTCACCAGAGTCCTTTTGTACCTTAAGTAAAATCAAACCATTGCAAGATTCGGCGGGATAATCATCGTACAGGGAACAATGCGACATCGAACCGAGTTTGTCGAAGTTAATTGGTATTTGATTCTTAAGGGTATAACAAGATTTACCGTTTAGAATCAGGGGATATTGAACTTCGGATCCGGGTCGATTGTTGAGTCTGAAATGAGTAGCAATGAATTCGGGCGATTTGATGAGTGATTCCCATGTTTTGCAAACGGATGTGAATCGGACGAGAGATTTCACCGGAAACTTTGGTAAAATATTGTCGTTGATGAGATCAAAAGGAAGAATTTTAGAGGGTTTCATTTTTTTCGCCATTTGTGACTGGGTTTTCGAGGGTTTCACTCTTTTCGCCATTTTGTGTTTGAATTTCTTTCGCTCTCCTCATACTCCAAACGGTTTATGTGTATTTATAGAAGTGATAGGCATAATTGCAAAAAATATCTCAAATTAATTAGTGATTAAGGATGTTGGTCCCAAACTATGTTATTTTATCGAATTTTGTCTCGTAATATAATATTTTTTTGGAATATCATCACACTGTTAATTATGAGACAAAAATTGCGCACGTGTACGTTAAATTGCTACGGAAAATTTTAGAATGAACAATTGTACAATATTGTGGAATTCGTTTCAAACTAATTACATGATTGAAACGTCATTTTCATTAAATTAGAAATTTAATATTTGGACTAAATTCATGCAAAATGGTAAATATTGGACGAAATTCGACGAGTTGATATAGTTTGGGACGAAAAACCAAAATTAATAATCAGTTTGGGACAATATTTAAAAAATATATTAAATTACGGGACGAAATTTTGTGAGGTGATATTGTTCAGGACGAAAACCCAAAATCACTAACTAGTTTGTAACTTTTTTGCAATTTTTCCGAAGTGATACAACAAAAGGGTTTCATTTATTTGGGTGTTTTTGGTATTTTGCACCCTGAAATTATAGAATTTTTGCACTTTGCACCTGGACTTTAAAGTTTTGGCACTTTGCACCTTGAAAATATAATGTATTTGGCAATTTGCACCCTAGTGTATGTTTTAGAGAGAAAATTCATTAGTAGAAGAGTTGAATAGTTATTTTTAATTTTTTTTCACTTTGCACATTGTCAATATAGATTTTGCACCCTTAAAATATAGAATGTTGGCATTTTGCACACTAAAATTATTATATATTAGCATTTTTCACCCCAATTTAAATTTTTTGGCAATCGCACCCTAGAAATATAATTTGTATGACATTTTGTACCCTAATGTTTTTTTCTTAAAAAAAACAAACTCATGAATGTTAGCGATGTAGAGATAAAATGGTCATTTATATGCACAACAATCATAAACTTGTTATTCTAAATTTATTTTACTTTATAATAACTTATTTTAACATTTTCTCTCACTAAAATTTAGATTTAAAAAAAGACATTGTCCTCATTTTATTTTTAAGTATCCTCCATATTATTTACTTAATATCTAAATACACGTTTATATATCTAACATATTATTATATTGCATGTTATTTACATAATTTAGATTATCATATTAAGTCGGGGTTGAAAATACCAGAAATTATATTTTTTTGGGTGCAAAGTGCCAATATTCTATATTTCAGAGTGCAATGTGTCAAAATCTATACTTTTAGGGTGCAAAGTGCAAAAAATATTCAAAAATAATTATTATACTCTTCAATCAATGAACTTTTTCTTCAAAACACACACTATGATGCAAAGTGCCAACTAAATTGTATTTTCAAGGTGCAAAGTGTCAATACCCTATAATTTCATGGTGCAAAGTGTCAAAAACCCTTTATTTGGCTATTTATTTCGGTTTATTTGGCTTCCCACGTACACCAAATGATATAGTGATATACATAGGAGAAAGATGTTTAACTTCAATTGGACTAAATCTTTTTTTTTCTAAAGAGTTTTGAATTATTTTTATTATCATAATATTTATGATTGGTTAAACTTATTCTAGACCAACCCACGAAAAGTAAGGAATCAAATAAATTGTCCCAAATCATAGACTTAAATAGGACTATCAAATTTTGAAATCGGAATAATTAAGGCTGAATATTAGGAAAATCAAATTTTGAATAGGAATACAACATCATTCAACCTTACCTATTTATTTCACTAGAAGCCGTCATTTTTTCTAACTCAGTCTTCATCTCATCTAATAACCTCCCATTTCCGTCACCAAGCACTAACCATGGCTTCCTTTTCCATTCTCTCATACAATGGCTTTTTGTTATCAGTGAGAAGTGGCCTAGATATGTGTTGCTAAATTTATTTCTAATAATTATTATTCTCATATTTTTGTGACCATTAATATGTGCAGTCTTCATAAAACTTACGAGGAAGATGTGCATTTTGAAGTTGTTCCGTAATTCCTTTCATTCTAATAAGTTTATTACAAATTTTTGTCTACGTTGTTTTTCTTCATCACATTTTCAATTTTTTTTTCTTTTGACTGGTTAATATTAACTACTATAATGTTTTATATTCTTTTGTATATATTTTTTGAATTTATATTCATCTGATTTCTTATTCTTGGTTTTATATTTTTTTTCCCATCACATATTCAAATTTTTTGCTTTTGACTGATTATTTTTAACTACTATAATTTTTTATATTCTTTTGTATATATTTTTTGAATTTATATTCATCTGATTTCTTAATTATTCTTGGTTTTATAATTTGTTATGCACTTGTCATTGGGCTAGATAGAGATTTATCTCCTTTTTATATATTTATTTTTATCCATTAAATTATTATACTCTTATTTTGAACAATTTATTTGAATTTGTTATTGCATTTAATTTTCTCTTGCACTATCTTTATTTAAATTCATTGATTATATTAAATTATAATTTTTCAAATTTTGACGTGTTCATATCACCTTATAACATTCAAAATGTTTCTGAAATTAACAATTCTTTTTTTATGTTTTGTAGTTCTAAGTTATTATTGCATGTACAGTGATATCGATACTCCTATCTTTTCCTAAGATGATGGTTTTGTAATTAATGTTCTTTTGATTCATATTATTTTTTAATTTGATTTTTATTATGAATTATAGTTCGCTACAGGTTTTTTATTTGTTTATTTAGGTACTCTGTACGGGTTGGTTAATTGTAGTTCAACCTTGGCTAAACTATTGGTAGTTTTCCACTCAGCTATTGACATATGGCAACCAAATGACTTGAAATCGGATGACAATTTCTATTACTAGGACTTGAGAATTGTCCTAAATACCCTTCTTCTTCCCAACTAATTTGAGCCTTTCTTCTTCTTCACAACTATTCACATCAAAGGCTATTCTTCTCCAACCCCAACCCCTTTCCGAAACCCTAGCAACCGTCGCCGCCCCACTCCCTTCCTATCTCCATAACTGTGCTCGGACCAGAATAGCGGCACAGTCTCGCCGCCGGAATTTGTTTAATTTCTCTTCCGAAATATCGAGGCCGAGAGCCCTAGTTGCAGAATTCAACGCCTGAAAATCAATAGATCTAGATCCATCAGTAACAGAGCGTCGGAAATCTTCCCTTATTTCCTGCATTTTCTTTCATGATTTCTCTTTCCGATGGGTTGTCAGAAAGAATAAATAATTGATATGACTTTGAAATCGAACTATTAGGTAAAACTCTAAATTTTCTTGTAGCAGGATTACTCAACATAACAACATCTTCTAATTAGCAAATCAAAACCAACCCATTACAAGAACCCATAATTTATTTCCTGCATCTTTTGTTCAGTTAAAATCAGAGGAAGAAAAGGGATTTTTGATTTGAGAAACCAAGAAAGGAGAATTTAGAAGATGATGAGTTATTGAGATTGGATTGGTTTTTTTGGCCGCGACCCGATTGACGGCGAAGTGCCGCCTCTGCATTTCGCCGTCGTTCACCAGTGAAGCTTCTTTCTTCGTAGAAGATGACAACTTCTTCTTCTTTTTTTTTTTTTTTTAATTTTCTATTATTTAAAATTCAATTTTTTTTTAAAAAAAAAGAGAAAGACATTTTAATACTTAATGATACAAATGTTTAATAAGAAAAATGTGCCTTTATAAATTAAACATGTTCAGTTTAATTTTATATTTATAGACAAAAAAATTAAAATTTGATTTAATTATTTTTAATGTTCTTGTATTTGGCTTGAAAAATTAAATGTAATTTCAATGTATTTCAAATATTTTTAAAGTATGCCGATGAGGCCTTAGCCAATTGGTTAAGGATGAGGCTCCATGACCAGGAGGTCATGGGTTCAGCTCTCACGAATGTGGGTATTTTCTCTAGTTTTATACTAGCATTTCTCTAGTTTAATACTAGTATTGTTATCATTGAAATAGTTTCGATTCGATATAGTGTTTGATGTAACAATGTATTCACCATCTCAAAAAAAAAAATATTTTTAAAGTATCACAATTCAATCAACTTGGACTTTTGGGGAAGACTTTGGAATCCTAATAATTGTTCTCTTTTAATTAATGCATAAGGCAATATTAATAAGGGGGCAGGACATATAAGTAATTAAACAGTCATTTATAACTAGATGACCGGCAAAATGCAACTTGAAGGGCCGATCATATTTATATTAATAAAATATTATTTCAGTTCAAATTGTGGAAAAACTGCCGACAGTTTTTCACAACATGAACTGTTATTAGCATCCCCCTACTCTGTATGTACGTATTGTCAGGTTTAAACTATATATTTATATTTTAATTTCAATGTAATTCATATTTATATTTAATTTCCTTTACTTTTTTATTTATAGATTTAATTATACTAATTCTTTGTTCGATTTGTTACACCAAGGAGTTTTGTTTGTTAATTTTTTTCATAGTATTTAAGATTTTATTTTATAGTAATGATTCCTATTTTTGGTTTTTATTTCCACTTAAATTCTTGAACCAAAATTTGTCAATGATTTCAGAGTGAAATGAAAAAACACCCCTTAATATAAGGAATTATTTAGTAGAGTGTAGAATTGGAAGTGACGAAATATAAGGGTTATGCAAAATAAAGAACTTTTTAAGTTTAGAAAGACTTCTTATTATTTCGAAAATGTATAACTTAGAATATTTATGATCAAATTTTAAAAATTTGATTGATTTAAACGACATTTTTGTAATTATACATGCATTATATCTTGGTGAGGGTATTATATGCTTTTGAATGTCAACTGAAATGAATTTCTTGAACTTTGAATATGTATAATGTTCAGATCGAAAGTCATATTTACGTAAGTAAACAGTTGTTTACATTTTCATATTTCAACATTTGATCGAATATATAATTTTGAAATACTAATCATTTTTCAATTGTGTATATATACTTCATACTTAATTAATGGCTGATTAGTAAATTAATGCATTTTATTTAATCTTTATACACTCTAAAGTAAAAGCCCTATCAAATAAAATATTTGCTATATAAAAACATCATAAAGTCAATTATTGTTCTTTCTTAGTTTTTCATTTTTTTAATTTGTTCGTGGACTTATGTCCACACAATTTATCTTATTCAATTGTTTACGTTCACAATTGTTCATAACCTAGATATATATGTGATTTAAAGCAAAAAAAGGTTGCAAAAGTCCTTAACCATTTTGTATTTAATTTTTTTTTCTAATATTCTATTTTTGGTTTCTTTATTTTTTTATTTTGATTTTTGAATCGGAATGTGAAGTATTCATAATAATAGTGTGTTAATTTTATGATGATTTCTTTTCTTTTCCTTTTTTTTAAAAAAAAAATTTGCATATTTATGTCATTATATACTATTTGTTCAGAAGAGTAATATAGTAAAACAAATACAGAAAATTTAAGTACTATATTTTAAGGAAGCAAGATTCGAGGTGTAATGCGAAAATTAAGAATATCAAATTGAAATGATAATAAAATGGTGCAAAATAATTTATGACTATTCAACTATATTTTATTTAGAGAAAGTTAAATTTAATATCTTCTTATTTTCTCATTTATATTTATTTTTATTATTAAGGTTGTGTTGATATTTAGTAGTGAATCCAATACCTTTGGGTTTTGGGGTAGTTTGAGTAATTATTCCTTAAAGTTGGAGCGTGATTGTTTAATTACACTAAATTTGAGGAGTAGTGAGAAATTTAAAAAAAAAATATTAGGGCTATATCTTGAACGAAAATTTCTATTTTTATGACATCAACATGTGCCGTAAGAAAATAATATAATAAATCAAATTCATACGTAGTAGTTTGATTTTTTCTCAAAACTTAAATGATGGTCACTGCATTTACACTAAATATGAGAGTGTTTCAAGCAATTATTGTTTGAGTTAAATTACTGTATTATTGAGTTAAATTATGTATTGTCAATCATCCATGGTCCATATCCCGTGAAAAAAAAGATTTATAAAACATTCGTTTTAATTGTATATCCATCCTTACAAATATTTCTAGCACGGTAAATAAATACTAGCAGGGGAATATACTAGTATTTATGGAAGAAAACCCCATTCTGCACAAGTTTTCAAAAAGGGTTGATTTGACAAGGGGTTGTCTACTTGTCTACGGTTCCTCGATGTCATTCTTGAGGAATCATTTCATGTAAGATCAAAGCCATTAAAAATTTATAATCTTCAATCTAGACCATTTAATATTGTACAAGAGTGTACAATAGTCAGTTATTAAACAATTTAGTGTATAACATAAGAGGTAATATCATACTTTCTGTAAATAACCTTGTACACTATGAAAAATACCATTACATCCCTGAATTAATTAATTCAAAAAATAAAAAATCAAATTACGGTTATTGATTCAAACACATATCTCCCTGATGTTTTCCTCTGGAGAGATGATTTCAAACGTCGCCAACACCCACCGGAGAATCTCTTTCACCACCCTTCCTCCTGCCTCCGTCCATATTCAGATCTACTCGCATTTTCCGCCAGCATTTTAGGAATCGAGAAGTGCAAATCGACGGCCAAACTAATTTCTCACTTTCCCCGCGTCACCGTGGTGCACTCAGGTGAGTTTATTTAAGACCTAGGTTTTGATTTTTCTTTTTTGACATCCAAATATGTTTAATTTTCTTTTCGGAGCTACTGCATTTTTAGTTGAAAATGTCGTTCGTTTACTACAAACATGTGCAGACACGGACTTCCTCAAGCTCGCGTCATTTATTGCTCAACAGGTGCTTCTGAACCACACAATATGGTTATATGGTTCGCCTTGGCCTTTGGGCTTTGGGGAGCTGGAACGTCTTCTATCGAATTTCGCTAAATTTTAGGTGCAAATTTCACTTGATGCAACTAACAATCTGCTTGATGATTCTTTTTTCAAGTTGTTCTGGTGGAATTCAATATGTTATCTTTTAATACAATCACATAGTTTTACTTGTTATACGTGAAGAATCGCCGACTTAGTAATATCATAAAAGGAGGCTTAGACTCACTTTGCATCCATGTCCGAGTGGCCTCAAACTTTTTGTTCAAATTCAAACGGCTAGTGCTTCCTTTTATGATGTATTGTTTCTGTCAATGCAAAATTAGTTCCAGAATCAACACTATATATGAGAGATGTTGCAAGCAAAAAAATTTGTTCATTAAGAAGCATGTTTGATGTTCAACAAATTGCTCATCTTTGTTATCTCATGGGGGCCTTTCATTGAATTTTTATAACCACAGTCAAAGTACTTGTTTGTTCCCCTCGAGGCATCTTATGGCGAGATACATAGGTTTCAAGCATATGTTATGTGCCTTACAAGTTCAATACATTTACATGTATAAATGAATAAAGTTGCCTTCTTGTTTTTTGGTTTACATCATATCAATGTCCTCATCGGGATAAAGCTATGAGTATTTGGCAATAACTTTCTTTTGGTTCCTTGCAGTTGCCATAGAGAAAGGGGTGTTGGAGCTTTGGAACTTGTTGCCATGGATATGAAAGCAAGGTTTTGACTAAATAAATTTCTGGAGAATAAAAATGTGGTTGGAAGATTATTAATTGGGAGAAGGGTTTCAAATTGGGAGAAACGTTGATGAAATAGGGGAATTTTTTCTATTGAATTAAAATTTAATTTGTTAAACTAAACTATTTAAGATGAGGGTAATAAGGTCTTTTTAAATTAATTATTCTAAATCTAGGAGTGTTGTACATGTGAGTATGTGTCAGATTTTTATTGAATGAAACGATTCCTCAAAGAATGACCTCGAGGAACCGTAGATAGCCCCAACTTTGTATGCAATTTAACAAATTTAGCCTTTTTTTATTGATTCAACTCACATTTCTTCATTTTATCTATTTTCATTATTTTTCACCGTTTAAATCGGTTTCTCACCAATTTCGCCAATGTGGCCCTTTTTTTACCACAATTTCTATCAATTTTTTTTTATATCTATTTTCACTTATTTAGCCCTCTTTTTTTACCATTATTATCGATTTTTTAACCAATTGAGCCTATTTTGACCGGTTTAGTCCTATTTCACCGCCTTCATCGATTTTTCAAGAATTTTCATTGAGCTTTAATAATGATTTTTGTAGTTGTAAGTTTTTTCTATTCTAAACCATTCTACAAATTAGAAGAATTAGTGTTCCTGCAAAAGCAAAACCTACGAACTCTAAAATCCCATCGAAAAAATAAGTCCATTAATTAGCCTATAATTACAGGAAAAAATAAAAGTTTGAACAAGAAATAAGCAACAATCATATATATATATTCCATATAAATGTAATCAAATTACAAATAGCTTTTTTGGAAACTAAAGTTTCGACTGAACCTCGATACTCAAGAATCAAGAATCAGACTCGTAAGAATACTAATCTTGATCGATATCAACACATGATTTACACATACATAATAAATTAAGAGTACTTCATCTTTTTCAAGTAATAGGAATGAAGAAGAAACAATGAAATGAATCAGTGTCTAAATTGAAAAGGGGAAGAAATGGTTAAGTTACAGGCATTGGTGGAAAGACCGAGGGAGGAGAAATATAGTCGACTGAAATAGATAGGGCTATGTGTATCAGTGTATGTCACATTTCAACATGAAGACGTCTTCATTTAATTGTAATTTGAGAACGAAAAAATTGAAAGGGTTTATAGGGAAATCACTTGTTAAAATACAAAAAAATAATCTTAATTAGTGGAGTGCAACAACCTGAAGCCATGTTACACTTCAAAAAAAATAAACGGTATATGATAAAATAAAAACTATCTAACAATAATTAAGGGTGGATCTAATATGTTCCCAAGACAAGTGGTACTAACTGTAGAAAAGCCCATCCTGAATTAAAAATTAGGTCAATCTTATTTCTCAATTTTTTTCATTCTGCAACTTTGTTATATCTCAATTATTTTTATTATGCAAGATAGGGTGTAGATATTTATAACACCCATCTTGGATCAAATATATGTGAATTGCGGTTTGGATAGGGCTTTTGTAAATATGTCAGCCAGTTGCGAAGATGAATGAACTGACAAAAGCTTCAAATGATTCCTAGCCACATGTTTCACTAATAAAATGTAGGTCAATTTCAATGTTCTTTGTCCGTTCGTGGAAGATAGGATTATGAGCTAGATAGAGCGCATAAGCATTGTCACAATGGACAATTGATGGAGTAGCTGGAGCGATCTGTAAGTCCATCAGTAATTGAGTTATCCATAGAATTTCAATTGCAATAGTATTCAATTTCAACTGAGGATCTAGACACACTATGTTGACATTTTTGCTTTCCAGGATATTAATGAATTTCCTAAGTAAGTGCAAAATCCAGTAGTAGAACGTCTAGAGTCTAACATACACCCGAATCAGAGTCACAAAACCCTGTAAAAGCAAATTTAAGGAGATTTAGCATAAAATAGACCCTATCTTGGAGTAGTTTTAGCATATCTTAATTAGTCGGTGATGTGTAGCACTGATATATTTATAGGTTGGTTTTGACGAAAAATGACTTAATTGGTGGATTATCTAACACATATCATGCATATAAATGGTTAAATAGATTAATTTGCCAATTAGTCTTCTGTATGGAGACGGATAATTCAGGAAATCAGTGTCATCATTTTGTAAATGATTCTTTGGACCCATAGGAAGATAAACTGGTTTGCTAGCTAAGTATCCAGTATCTTGTAGAATCTGGATAGTATATTGTATTTGAGAAATAACCAAACTAATTTTAGAATTTGCAAGTTTTATAACAAGAAAATATTTTAATTTTACAAAATCTGAGTTTGAAAATTGATCTTAGCTTTAATTTTGTTTCACATGAAAATATCAAGCGAATTAAACAAACAATTTAAGACGCATCATAGACTTTCTTGTACTCTTTAATTATAAATATAACTCAAAATTATTGATAATTCTTTGAACTCCAAGTGGTGGCTCTGTTTTATTGATTTATTATTTACTCCCTCCGTTCCATTATTTTTACTCCATTAGCTACAGTACTTGGTCAAACTTTTCAATCTTTGAAGTGATTTATCATGTAAAATTATTCATATTTGTGGAGTATTGAACCTTTTAAATATTAATATATATGGTGTCATATGATATTATCAACTTATTAGTGAAATATATTAATTAAATTATTTATCATCTTTTATAAATTGATTCAAGTTGACTAGTCAACTGTGACAAGGAATAAAGAAAAATGGGATATAAGAAGTACTAAGTATATGTGGTGCTTTATTTGGATTAAGTAGAGTGTAATTGTTCAAAAGTTTTTATAGTTTTTTTCTTGAGCCAGTGAATATAAGTTCCCCAATTCTAAAATAAGATTCCATGATAGGTGACCTTTCTTGAGATATGTCAATCTGAGCCTTTAAATTTAAAAAAAGTAGATCTAGACCGTTAATATTTGTGCAACTGTACAAATAATCATGATAATTTTGCACATGTACAATAAAATGTTGTACAGTCACAATAACGATAATACCCTTATAAAAGAAAAAAATATTAGCGTAAAACTAATTTTTCTTCAAAACAATCTCCCATTCATCTCCACAATTTTTTTCTCCCAACCACTCGAATCCTTCAAAATAGATCAACCACCCACTCTTATGCCAATCAATTGCATAATAAAATGGCCAGTTCTTTTTGTCTCCGGCAGATCTTACTACGGCGCGGCGACGCGTTTAATTTTAGCACAAAAACTCTCGATTAGTCAATTTTCAGTATCAGTAGATAGAAAGAATTGAGAATTGATCGTGGAAACTATATGAATTAAAACTAGATACATTTGTTTATTAATAAGGGTAAACTTGTAATTCACATATTAAACTATTAAAAAAAATTAAATTAAGCCACGTGTCATTTTCTGACAAGTTATCTCAAGAAAAGCTTGAATCAAAGTATCTCACATTAAAAATGCCCATATAAGGGCATGTCTAATAACAGTTCATATTGTGGAAAATTACCGTCAGTTTTTCTATAAAGTGAACTGAAATAATATTTTATTAATTAATTTATGACCGATACTTCAGGTTGCATTTGGCAGGTCATATTGTTTTAAAAATTGTTTAATTACTTGGTTGCCCTCCCCCTTATTAACATATAATCAAACTGAATTAGGCATATATATTCTCTTCTCCCCAGTTTCATCCCACCCCAATTTCATCCCTCCTAACCCATTCAATAGAGGCAAAATCGATCAGGAATGCAAGATGAACTGGATTAATTCCGCTGCAAACAGGCCAATTCAACGAACGGAGCACTCTATGTGTTCTTCACGTGAAAATTCAATCCCAACTTTGCAGATGTTTAAATCCAAAATTGATCTCCGAAATCACCTCTAAATGACACCATTAATGATCTAGAATGGATGAATCCAACAATTTCTTCTCCAAAAATGACAATTGAACACCAAGCAAGTTGACGTACAAAAACGCGATGAACACCAAAAATAATGAAATCAACAATAATCTCTGAATTTCTTCCCCAAGGTGATATATAATCTCTAATCGTGGCAAGAGGAACCTCAATCAACAATAAAATTGAAGAAATCAGTCCCTAATCACTCAATTGAAGTTTCACGTAAAAATGAAAAAATTCCCAATTTTGGACCAAATCTCACAATTGAAGTATGAGAATGATCGAAGAGAAAGGGAGAATCAGTAATTGTAGATGAAGGAACCTTAATCAACAACTGAATCAAAAGTAACTTGGGTACAAGAACAACCATTATTTTTTATATAATCTTTTAAAAATGGCAGGGTCTTTAGAGTAAATGGCAAAGTCTTAAAAAACACTAAATAACCTAGCAAGAACCACATGAATAGTCAGAAAAATTCTTTCGAAAATAGTTGTGTCTTCAAGGTGGAGAGGAAATGCGTCTTCATGGTGGACAAATTTGGGAGAGAAGGTTCCTTCAAATTGAGTATATTAATTTAGTCATGTAGAAGAAGGAGATTCAAGTAATTTCTCAACTCCTATTAATATATTAATTTGGCCGGTTTGACAACAAGTGAGTGGTGAACTACCGATAGTTTAGTCATGGCTGGATTAGCAAACCCGGAGTTATTAATCCCCAAGAGAATTGTATTTGAAATTGATACTAACATAGAAGAATGCGATTAAAGAAGAGTCATAATAATCTTTTGTAATATTCTTTAAAAAAAATTGTACCAGGGAAAAAAAACAGCGACAATATCCTATCTAACAATAAAAGTTGTCATTATTTTGATATTTTTTGTGACAACTTTGATTTTTGTCTAAATAATAATTTTAGCAATTACAAAATGACAATATATAATTGGGTTTAAGTCGTCATTAATAAATATGATAATTACAAGAATGGCAAGAATATTTTTATATTGTCACTACTAAATATTAGTAATAAATTAATGAATTACATTTCATGCATAACAACCTAGTGACATAAGTAATATGTTTACTGATAATATTTTGATTTCAATTATATGTATCATTAATTTCATATCAACGATTATCACTTATAAACAAATACTACCAATAATATAATTATGCAAGTTATATAAAAATAAATAAATTTGTTAAGGGAAATTCGCTTATTTATGTTTGACTACAGACTTTGCAAAATATCTTTATAAATCCCTTGAAAATTAATTTTGTTCAATATATATCATTCTACCACCAGTTTTCCACAATAAATATTAAGACTATGTTACTATTTTACCAGTAAATCTCAAAATAATAATTAGAATCTTCTAATTTTGTTATCTCACTTTTTTTTTTTTTTTTTGAATATGTACATATATAGTATGTTGTATAAATATATATTACACCATAATGACATTTTATTACACCATTCCATAACTTTTAACTGGAAAACCTACATAATTAAACTTATACATAGTACCTATATGGAAAATGGTATATACTTATTAAAGCATGTGAAATCTACCTATCATAATGTGATTTGATGAATTTGACAAGCATGTAAAATCTACCTATCATAATGTGATTTGATGAATTTCACCAAGTACATATCTATATTAAAAAAAAAAAAACCAAAAGTTTGGGGGGGGTGGGGGGTGGGGGCAGCTTCCATTAAATATAAATACCCTGCAGGTAGGTTCTTGAAACCAAAACAAATTATTAAAGATCTAAAAATAAACATTGCGTACGTCTAAGTCTAATTAACATGGGGTGCCTTAAAGATCCGCTGGTAGAAAAAATATGCAACCTCTACGAAAGAATCTCAAAGCTGGAAAACCTGAATCCCTCCAAAGATGTCGACACCATATTCACACAACTGGTCCACACGTGCATCCCTCCTTACCCCATCGACGTCACAAAACTCTGCCCCAAAATCCAACACATTCGCAACAAACTAATCATCCTATGCGCCCACGCCGAAGGCCTACTCGAGAAACACTTCTCAGCGATCCTCGGAGCCATCGCAAACTCAAATCCCCTCGACCACCTCTACCTCTTCCCTTACTACTCAAACTACCTCAAACTCGCTCGCCTCGAACTCGACCTCCTAATCCAACACTGCCCTACCCCAACCCAATTCGCCTTCATTGGCTCCGGTCCACTTCCACTAACCTCTATCATTCTAGCAACCCATCACCTCACTAACTCAACTTTCCACAACTACGACATCGACGGTGGGGCCAACTCCATGGCTGAGAAACTGGTTAAATCGGATCCTGACCTATCCAGAAGGATGCTGTTCCACACCAGCGACATCATGGACGTGTCTGGATCGGATTTGAAAGAATATGATGTTGTCTTTTTGGCCGCGTTGGTGGGTTTGGACATCGAAGAGAAAAATCTTGTGATTGAGTACTTGGCTGAGAATATGGCGCCAGGGGCCATATTGATGCTTAGGAGTGCACATGGGGCTCGGGGGTTTTTATATCCCGTGGTCGAGCCACGTGATCTTCGGGGATTTGAGGTGTTATCGGTATACCATCCGACGGATGAGGTGATTAATTCGGTTGTTATTGCTCGTAAGTGTTCAGTGAGTACGGTTGATCATCAAGGATTCAAGGGTTTGGATCGATGATGTTGTGTAGTAATTAAGTGTGGCGAGATTGATCAAGGGTACGTTTAATCACCTTAACAACCAGATGAATATGATTGAGGATTTGGCGGTTGAAGAGCATCTTTAATTTTCTGAAGATCGATCAGTTTCAGATCTCCATTTCATAAAAAATTTATTCTGATTATTATTGTTTATGTAATTTGACATTTATGTTCCTGTTATGCATTGCCTGAATATTGTTTGATTAGGGCAATACTAGTAGAGGTGTACGTGTGATCCATTGTGTGTTGTACTGTTGTTTTGTGATGAATTAATTGGAGAAATAAGATTTAACTCTTTGGCATATATATTTAGGCTATGTTTGATTCTTATAATTCAAAGTGAGTTTGGTCTAGCGATTGTAGTTCTTAAAAGCACTTATAGATTTCTATTGTGATTTTTGAAGCGCTTGACCCTAATTATTAAAATTACTTCTGCTCAATCGTGATTTTCATTGTGTTTGGCTCCTAGGATCATAATCATTTTTGGGATCTCGAGAAGCAAAAAATCAACTTATTTTAGAAGTTACTAAAGTGTTTACTTTTGCAAAAGCAATTATTTTATAATTAATTTTTATTATAATCAATTATTACCAAAATCAATTTTAGTAAAATTAATTCTCCTATAATTGATTTTCGAATAGCTAAGCCAAACTCACCCTCAGTGAGTAAAACGCGAGCTAAGAAAAAATATTTTATCTTGCCTTCTTATATATATATATATATATATATGCCCTAATTGGAATATATGTTTTTTTTTTTTTTTTGAGAGAGAGAGTATATATGTTTCTTAATTAACTAATTCCTTGATTTTATATATGATGATGTATTGGGCTTGATCTTGCTATAGCAGTAAATGGAAAATGGATATGTATGCGTTGCTCTAATTACTGGCTAATTAATTCAGAAAGTCAAGATTTGCCAAATTCGGGTTCGATTTAAGCTGTAACGTCGCGGTTGTGTGCAAGGCATTTTTCTCCAATCAAGATATATAAACATTACTAATAAGGTTTTGAACATTTGGGGTGCATGTGTATAGGTTTTGGGCCGGTCTCGTGGGTTTTGCGAGACCGTGTCAAAACACTGTCAAATGAGTTTTCGTCAAATTCATAAATTATAAAAACCTATTCAGAAACTCAAGCTCAAATTCATTATAAAAGATATTAATTTACACCAACCACCTACATTTTTCCCTAAACTCAAACATTCAAACCCAATTCAACTAGGGTTTCAACTTATTTCAAATCACAAAATCCAACAGCCAAAACTCATCCAAATGAGGTCTCAAATGTTTCATCGAAATCATCCAGACCGTATTTTTTAAAACGAGACATGTGAAACCAAATCAAAACCCATCAAAATGGACACTTGGGATTTTACAAAAAAAAAAAATTGACTTTTGCAGGGTTGCTTTGTTTTCTTTTCTTTTTTTCAAATTGGAGAAATTGAAGCGGTGCAATCTTTTTGTGACATTATTGCTCAAAATAAGAGATAGTAACCAACAAAATTAATTGTATATAATCTTTTATGATATTTATAACCACGCATGTCTACTTTCTTCTATTCTGATACAATCTTTTGTTTCCGCAGGTAATTAACATTGATGTAATATATACTCCGTATTAGTCTACACATGAAATTAAATTAATGTTACCACCCGGAAAATGTTTCCTTAAAAAAATCTAATTAAATATATATATATATATATATATATATATATATATATATATAGCTTTAATTTAGTGGGCTGAAAGTTCACAACTAATCATACAGAATGGAGTAGCGTATTCCACGACTGGGGAAAAAGAAGAAAGCAGTAGTAAGTACCATGTAATATTAATGCTCATTAGTTGTATATATATATATTGTATTGTAATGAGATGTCATGTACTGGTTTCAGAAAGTGCATCATAGCATTAATATGTTGACATTCTGAAAATATTCCGTACAATTAACTTCAGAGTTCTTTTTATTTTTGATAACCACCTCACGAGTATGTTCACATCCTGAGAACATACCTAAAAAATCAACTTTTTACTATTGCATGTGGAAAATAAAATATTTTACCTTTTTTCTTTTAATGAGTAAAATATTTTACTTTAAAAAAAAAAATTAAATAGATAACTAGAAGTATAAATTGAAATAATGTACCCTTGAAATTGAATGATGTAGCCGATAAGGTCATGGTTTATTTACAAAAGTTGAGACCCCAAAATCGAAATCACGCTAGGCTCAAATCATACTCGATAGATGGCTAATCTATGTATTTTGTTAGTAGTCGAATATAATGAAACTTAATTTCCGATGTAACAACAAGTGTAATGATATTTCTTTATCATTTCACTAGAAAAAAAATGATTGATTTAGAGATACTTTTAGCATTGAATTCCTAGTAAAATGTTGATTGAATCATTCACTACAACAAAAATCGTTTTTAGTGCACCAAGTTTAATGACATTATGAAAAAAATAGCACAAAAAACAAATATGGTTATATTTTTTAAAAATTGATACAAACTAGTCATGTTAATTATATCGTTGAGTAGCATTTTTACATTATTGAGATTTTTATAATGTTGATTTTATAATGACATTGATATCTTTAGCAACATGACTACAAGTGTCATTCTAGTAATGAGTCTTTTATATACCAATATTTTTCAACGTGTCATTTGTACGTAATGATGTGGCAAATTTTAGATCAAATGTCACCATCATGACTAGAAGTAACATTAATAGATAAATTCCATTAAACATCACAATTAATATTTATAATTTAGCTATTTTTTTAAATATGACTATATAATAAATTTTTTGTAATGCTATTAACTTTGGTTCGTTGTTAACAGAAATTAGGAATACAATGCTAATAAAGTACTACATATTAATCATTCAATTTATTTATTTTTTTCAGTATAAATGAATATTTTCTTTTTGTAATATTTTTTAATAATGCCATTAAATTTTTTAGAGTTGCAATTAACACAATATGACTATATATTTCACTATATATGTTTATTTATACCTCTAGTATTCAATAATTTTTTTTCAGAATACATTAATCATTAATCATTACATTATAAATTATTTCAATAATTCTTCAAATAAAAAAAATGCAAATAATATACAACTACCAAATATATATTAGAATGGATACCCACATTAGTGGGAATATTCAGTATTGACAGTAGGGATGATCATTACACCATAATCAGAATGATTATCTTGTTCATCCAAAAATAAGTTATAATTTAATAATTTTATGGCCATTCATCATATGCGCGCCCAATTTGGTTCGAACACATTTTGGAAAGGAATTTAAAATAAATTCCTCGAAATCATGAATTCTACTTCTAAACTCGAAGTTTTGGCAATAAAATAGGATAATTTAGTTTGTTCCCTTGAACTAAGAACATGAGATATTTTATTCCTATATATATATATATTAAAATATCATAATTCATACATTTACCTTACCTTGGCTTCCTAAATTTAACCTATCGTACATAATTTTGTATGGATCATCCAAAAAAATTTTAAAAAATATGACCGGATAATGAGTCTGGAATAAAATAATCATTGGGATGTAATGTAACAACTCCTGTTGATTTATTACTATTCGATGTATATAGGCAACTAACTAACTAACTATATATACATCCATCAGATTCACCACGTACAACAAAAACAAAGACGTTAAGACATATAACTCCTTTTACGTACGAATGCACCCTATACCAAGCAAATGTTATTGGTCAACAAAAATGTCATATAATCGAGCAATGACATTTTTCATGTTTCCCCTATTAAATTTCTCCCAACAATGAAATTAAGCTGCCTTTTACGTGATTTGAATGGCCACCAAGAAAGAAGCAATATATTATATATATGTTTATAATTAGCTAGCATCATGGCCGCTAAATCCTTTTTCCAAATCCCAATTTCCTAAGATGCGATATCCATTGTGCTTCACTAATCTTTTTATTTGTACTTTGGCTTTTGACCGCACAATTTCAATGGTTCACTTCAAGCTATATGTATCAAGATTTTATTATATACTAAATATTTTCGCAATTTTTGTCAAGTTTAAATAAATTAAGAGTAGTTGAAGAGAAAAATAAAACAAGAAATTACGCGATTCAGCCATTTGACCTACATCCACGGTTAAATGCTCAAAGGGTCAAATGATTTTCATTACACTTTTTGTTGAATTGAATCTGAATTACAGCTAGCATCACATCTTTTTATAATTAAGTTTTATGAGTAACAATTACATGATGTATGGACAATGAAGGGGAGAAAAATAAATGTTGGACCATGCATTCTCTGGTTTATGGTCCTAGGAATTGTACTAATAGCTAGTATATATAATGGATTATATATATATATATATATATATATGTCTAATATCTTCATCAAAAGACTAAGTACGCAAGAGAGAACTAAAATTAAACATATTGAAACTTATCTTATTTATCTAAAGAACTCGTCCAAAATGAGCTTTTTAATAATAGAAAATTGTTTGTTAATTTCATTTTTAAGAAAAACTAAATTGTCCAAAGAAAATATAGCTAGAGTACAAGATTCTGGTTCGTTTGTGGAGTATTAAAGTTAGTCTATTGACATCATTTACATAGGAACATTAATAAATTTTTTTTAAAAAAAAATAATGAATTTGTTCCATGACCCCTTCCATTACAGTTAAGTAAAATTAATGTGACTACTCGACGACGCGATAGGACATACATTATATCTTATGATGTCTCCTATCCTTTCAGGAGAGGCTGAAAAATAAAGACAAGAATATATCATGAGACTGGAGTAGCACTAGTCTTACCGTCCATTACTTAGGTTGTATAACAGTCCAATCTAAATTATAGGAAGTAGTGAATTTACAGGTTCAAGTCAACGATCTTATTAATAAGACTAACACTATAATATTTCTTAATTAATAAAAAGACTCATATATATCTACTTGATGTTATCTTTTTAAATCACAAGTTCTTTGTAATATAGAAAGATAATAACATCATATTCGAGTGATTGAGCAATATATTTTCAAGTTTAATTTTTTTTATTGAATTTGAGATTATTGTTGGATTTACAATAAATCTTAAGTGAGTCGAAATTAAATAAGTTGTAATCTTGTGGAACACGAGTTAAAAATTAAATTTATTAGTAAAGATTTTAATGTGTGCTTACATTTTTAGTTTATAGCCGAGGTCGAAATGTCAACAGAACTTCTAAAGCTATGAGACAATGAATATAGTACAAGTTCACTTTCAATTGTAAGAATTTTTTATATTTGTAAATTATAAAAATGAAGTCAAAATGTCGGATAGAACATAATGACAAAATTAAATTTAGGGGTAAAGACACATACATGTTTAAAAGAAAAAAAAACACTTTGAGTTAAATAAATTGTGGGGGTGAAAATTTTACTAACGGATAAAACAAGTTATCCAAACTATTTTCAGAAAGCAAAATTTCTTCAGCCAATTATAAGTGGACTCAAATTTATTATTTAAGATTTATGGGGGTAAAATTTGCAACAGAAACTTTAAAACCAGTTACACAAGCCAATTGCAAAGCACCTCTTGTACTTTGTATAACTATCAAATTTCCCATTTGTGATTTTTTCTTACCGAAAGCCCCTTTGTGCTTAAAAAAATTCTTCCGAGTCATAAAACAATTATACCCCCACAAAATGATGCAAAAACACCCTTTTTACCTAAAATAATTATCAATAACCCCCTATTAACTTTAAAAATTGACATAATCCCCTGTTAACTTTGAAGATTAATATAAATTCGGTGAGTAAAAAATATACAATAACATCAAATTAATTTATAATAAAGCAAATATAATGAAAATGTGACTATTCGTACAATATTTTATCAACAAATAAAACGTAATTCATAATCAAACAAAAATATTTATCAAAAGTTCCTAAACTTTCTTAACAATCAAACAATTGCAAGAAAATAATTTTCCTCATAACCAAACATGTTGAAAAAAATAACTTTATTTTCCTTTTACTTTCCTTTTCTTTCCTTTTTCTTTTCCTACAATTTTTCCACGCTTTCCTAATAATCAAATAAGATATAAGTGAATTGTACAATATAGGACTGTCATAAGAGTGGCTCTGTTATTAATGGATATTTCATAAACTACACCACTTCGACATATAAATATTGTAAGATCGAACATCACTATTGATCGAAAAATTTAATACTTATTATGCTTCTAGCTTTACGCTACTGATTAGAGAATTGACAGTTGACACATACTCGTTCATTAAAAAGTAAAAGCAAACAAATCACATAAAGAAAACATAGTTACAGTAAGGCTAAACTTTTAAGGGATTTTGTTTATTGGCACATAGTTATTATGCTTATAACTTTACGCTATTGACTGACACCTACTCATTTATTAAAAAATATCAACTTAAAGCAAACCAATCACGTAAAGAAAAACTTTTAAGGGCTTTGTTTATTTGACACATTTTCAAGAATTCAAGATCAAAACATCAATGGACTTATACATGATGGAGAAATTAAGGATACTTCTCATCTTAGTGATCTATGATTAGGACTGTCAATTTAGTGAATTTTATCTTAAAATTAAAAGTAAATAAAGAGTTTTTATATGATAAAATGCAATGAAATTAATTCAATTATTCATTCTGCTCCTATGGTGCATTATCAGAGTCAACCTTTTATCTAGAGACCATTGAATGTTATACCTTAGATGATTGACATCACACAAAATATAGTATACTGTAACTCATTCTAAGAAGCCTAATCTTAAGTAGACATTTGACTTCTTGAGGATTTGTTAAACTATAATTGATTTGAACCTACATTACAAAGTGTTAATGAAATATACCTTCTACACAGATGAAAAAAAAAATCTATAATCTGCCAAATTAGATGCATTAAAAACAAGAAGAGAAAATAGCTTACTAGTTAAACAAATGAATCTATTGACTCAGTTTATAGCATATCTAAGCCATATAAACAGTTTTATCCTTCAGTTTCATAATCACTTTTAACTCTTAACTAAGCATTTCTATTTATAATTAATATCACAAATTTCAGACTGAGTTTATCTAAACTGAATATATTGTAGTTTTATGTTCTCAAACAGCTCTAAATTAGTTCACTAATTTATGAACACGAATGGGTAAATCACGATGACCAAGTACGTAATGACTTAATTTGACCTAATTAAAACTCTTCATGGGCATCAAAGCTTTCATCAGCTGGAGGAGTTGGCTCATCAGATATACTACTCCATGTTTCGAGATCATTAGACGTAATGTCATGAACTTGATTTTCTGCTGGTTGAGTAAACTGCAGCATGAAGTGAATTCCATCAACGATATCATACACCATCAGCCCAATCCTTCCTCCAACCCAACTGCCCAAATGACTTCCAACCAAATAACCAAACCTCCCAAATCTTTGTTCTCCAATGAAACCAACATAATATGTGCCAAATAAAGTACCTGTGCCCCTGAGGAACCCTTCTGTTATTGTACCCCCAAAGTAAAGAGCTTCGAAAAAATCCCATCCTGCAGAAATAATAGGGCCTATAATGCGCTTAGCTTTTCGTGTTGCTAGTTTTGCTGCCTTTGCTCCTTCTTTCTGTGCAACTTCGGCTGCAGCTTTAGCAGTCATGCCTTGGGCTACTGCATCTGCCAAAGCAGTCTCGATTGCTCGGTTCCTTCTACTCTCAACATGAAGAGTCCTAATGTTATAGAAATAAAGTTTTATACCCTCCTTCACCACACATGCAAGGGTTCCAGAGCTCCCGTCTAAACAATTCAAGATAGTAAACTGACCACTTTTTGATGCTGCCTCCTCGCCAACCAATTGCCTACATTTTTCAGCTGTAAAACAGAAGAATACAAAGATATAACATAGCTTATGGAAAAGAAAGAGACACCAAAAGAAAATTCTGGAGTATACAGACATGTAACCGTACAAGTATAAATGTTATTTTAAAGGTCATTTTCTGGAGGATGTCAAAATAATATTGTAAATGGTTATCTTTCAAACATACTGAGAATTAGATAACAAACCATCCAGATAAATAGACTCCATCTGAAATACAGATAAGCCTAAAATCATCACTACCCGTTTTCATGAACAAAGCTTTCAAAATTCTGAAGGAACCTTTTTGGCTGAATAGATGCTTATTTGGCAATTTGTTGCAAGACCTCATATCTTGCTAATAGAAGCTATATTCAAACAACAAAGACCATATAAACTAGAGTTCTAGGTCATCAAGTGCGAGCTTAGAGCAAAGACCTTTACAAAATCCTGAGGAAGGTCTTTCTCCACTGCTCTGGTAATTGCAGACGTGTACTCTAAGTTAATTTTATAAAGAATATAATATTTGTAAACATTTTAACAATCTGAATGAACCAGCAGAATTTACCCGTTTGTTAGGTGGATGAAACAATAGGTCTGAGTCTGATTGGTTGTTAATGTTTCACTCCAATATTTCGTTTTACTAGAGTTACCAACTCTTACCCAAATTTAGTGGTTGAGACCAAGAAAATTAACTCATACGCAACTACCATGGCCTAATCCCACAATGCACCCTAGAAAAAAAAATTAGCAGATTGCACCCTGGAAACCATGTTTTCGCTTCACTTTGCACCCTGGTCTTTTTTTTTTTTGCCATTTGGCTCGCAGTTGGAAGGGTATTTTAGTCCATTTACAGTTAAATATCACCTTCTATTACTTTCCTCTATCTCCCAATAGTATAATGGATTATTTCCCTCCAATGTTCTCCACCAAAATCAAGAAGAACCTGCTTATATTGCTTATTTGCCCTCCATTTTCCTTCAAAAACATCACAGTTTAAGGGCTTTCCAACTTCAATATAATGTTGGAGGGAAAAATAATCCATTATACTATTGGGAGATAAGGAAAACAATAGAGGGTGATATTTAACGGTTAATGGACTAAAATACCCTCCCAACGGTGAGCCAAATGGCCAAAAAAACGACCAGGGTGCAAAAGTGAAGCGAAAACATGGTTTCCAGGGTGCAATCTGCTATTAAATATTTTTGAGGTTGCAAAATGAAATATGAACCTATTTCTAGGGTGCAAAAGCCCAACTACCACCTTCAAATTCACAATAACATATGAACTGTTTTGATCAATCATTAGTGTTCACCAAATGTGTTTCTCAACATTAAAGTTTCTACATGATTTATATAAAATAGTTGGAACCTGATATAGGATCCACACAATTCTGATTCTATAAAATGATACTACTGCGGAGTATCTATCTAGTAACTTCTTACAGAAATCCTGGAACAAGATCAACTGGATCTGAAAATCTAGAAGCAACAGTTTCTCTGTACACTGGTGTTTATAAGTGTTACATGATATTCTCCAGTAAATTAAGGAAACAAAATGTACTCCATCTTAATCTAACTAGTAAATATCTATCTCTGACTTCAATTAGCCCCGAGATAATTTCCCGGTTAAGTTAAACTGATTTGTTAAATAAAGAAGGTTACCAATTCAAAAGCATAATTAAATTAACTTCCATGAACTTAAAAAAAAAAAAAAGGTGTGCATAAACAACAGAGCAAAAAAAGAAGAAGTGAAAATTAGGTTACCAGTGATGCTGAGAGCAATAATACCAACAACGAAGAGCAGAAACTGAACTCTCCTTTTCTGCAGAACTGTCATATTTAGACTAACATTAATTTTTTCTACAAAACCCTTGAAACCAGAGGGGAAATTATCTTAATAATAGTGATCAAAAAATTAGTGATGGGCAGTTGCTATTGATAAATAGAACAGAATATGGATATTATACTTTTACCCCTTCAGTAGAACGACTTCTCAATTAGATGCCCCAATATTCTTTTCGTACGCCAGACTGCCAGAATGTGAGCTAAATGCAAAAACACCCTTTGTATTTTACTTAATTGATAAAATTCCCATTGTATTATTTTATTAGCAATATATCCCATGTATTAATTCATTACACCCATTTGAAATACCTTTATAAGTCAATAGAAGTGTTATTGTTAACTTTTTAAGTAAATAACAGAGTTGTTACAAATTTTTAAAGCTAATCAGAGGATTATTGTCAATTTTTAGATAAAAATAAGGTTTTTTTTACGTATTTTAAGGTGGGAGGTATAATTGTTATTTAGGCTAATAAAAAAATAATACATGGGGGGTCTTGCTAATAAAATAGTACCTGATGATTTTGTCAATTAGGGAAAACATATGAAATATTTTTGCATTTCACTTCCAAAGTGTTGGGTGGCTATTCGTATGACTATAGTGTATGGTTAGTTTGGAACAGATGAAAAATTAAAAATATTTTTGTTAGAGTATGTATGCTTTAAAAAATTTTGATAATAAATATTAATTTGCTAAAAATATGATGTAAGAAATAGATAAAAAAATATTTGGATCTGTGAAATTATTGCAATGATTCTCCAATGGCATACTCTTCATGTACGAAAGTTTGTCTTATTTTTTGATAAGTTTTCTTTTTTCTTTTCTTTTTTTTTTTTTTTTTTTTTTTTTGATGTACGAAAGTTTGTCAGCATTGAATAAATCATATATTTCACGTAAGGTGAGATCAAAATTTAAAGCATGTGCGGAAAATATAATAGTAGGTCTTCTCACAAAAAAAAAAGGAAATCAACATACTGATAGACCCAGAGAACAAAAAATTATGTATAAATTGAATTGACTCAACGAAAATTGGTTGTAATAAGTCATGATTGATAAAAAATAAAATCATCAATATAGTAGGCATAATTACATGTCAACTAAACTTCCCAAAGTTTCTCAAAAAAAAAAAAAAACTTCCCAAAGAAACATATATGTTTGTTAGGGAGATAATTTCACTTTTGATACTACAATTATACATACTTTAGGGATTTGATATCATAACTATTTATGTCAGACACATTTAATATCATAACTCAAATCAATTTTTCACATTTAATACTTCCGTCAAATTAATGACGGAATTGTCGACGTGGCCGTTAAATCTGAATTTGGGGGAGACTCAATCCAGGTGGCATCGTTTTTGGAGGAGAAAATTGCAATTTTGGTACAGAGGTTTATGTGTCCAACACATATGGTACAAAGCTTTAACAAATTGTGATATATTTAGTACAACCATTAAAAATTGCCATTGCAGTTAATTCTAATTGAAAGTTGATGTCATTACTTATGTTGACTGATAATTTTACCCCATAACATTTTAGGTTACCAAAAAAACTCCACATCTCCAAATTTAGTGACGATTTTAGTCCACATTGTTGTCAAATTTCCAAATTGATTCGAATAAGACCACGTGCTGACCAATTTAGAAAATTTTATTTAAATAACTAATTTAATTTATAAACAATATTAATAAATTAAATAATACATTAACATAAATATCACCAAAATTAAGAAAACATATTCTTTTTAAATATAAAATTTATATAATAGAATTAATCTATTTAATATTTATTGAAATAATAAATTATATAATTAAAAACTATTTAATATTTATTAAAATATTAAATAATAAATAATTATAATTTAAAAAAAAATCCCCACCCCACCCAACTCACCCTTTTAAAATAGGCAAAATACATAAGTTTTGGCAGAGTGCACCCTTTGAATTAAATTTAGGAAGAGTGCACCCACGAAATACATAAATTTTGACAGAGTGCACCCATTTAATTTTTTTTGGCCAAAGAGATTGCCTGAAAATCGAAAATCCTGATATAAATATGGACATAATTATTTTATTAACTCATTTTCGTTCAGAAGAAATTAATTTCCTTCCAAAAATTTAAGCCAAGTGAAATATTTTTTTAGTTCAGGGGTAAGTTTATCCATTTACACATCTAATTAATCTAAATTCTAGAAGCAACAAAAAGAGACATAAAAATTTGCTCCACTTAATCTACAACAGTCTCATGCTTTTGGTTTGAAGTCATATGAATTTGTCCATATTAATATGAATATTGTTGCTAATTCTTGTGGGTGGATTGTTGAGTTTATTGTGTTCAAATTTGTTTATAATGTATTGACTATCATTTTTATGTTAAATGCATTGTAAATTAATTTTTTTAATTTTTAAATCTTTTGATTTTGTAAATTTAATATCTAATTAGAATATATGTAAAAAAATTGATGTAAAAAATAGAATATAGATCAATAGAAATGGTGAAGAATTGTGAAAAATAATTGAGGGATGTAAATATAAATTGTTAGACAAATGCAAATTTAGGCATAAAACTTAAATTTTAGGAAGTAAATGAATTAGAAGGACGATTATGCCTCTACTAGTATCAGGATTTTCAATTTTCCGACAATCAATTTGTTCGAAAAAGATTAAAATGGTGCACTCAGCCAAAACTTATTATTTTGAGGGTGTCTATGTGTTTCGAGGATGCACTCTACCAAAATTTAATTTCAAGGTTGCAATCTCCAAAAACTTTGGTATTTCGAGGGTGCACTATGCCAAAATTCAATTTTAAGAGTGTAATCTGCCAAATGACCTATTTTCAAGGGTGCATATTGCTAAAAGTCCAAAATAAATTGTTAACAAAACAGGGTTTATGTAGGGCTTAAATGGAGAATAAAGGGTCAAAAGCTCTGCCGAACTCATCAATGGCGGTTTTTCTTTAACCCCCATCCTCTTATTCAACGGAATCATCACTTGTAATCCAACTTTCGTAATACTCTCCATGTTGAAGGCCCTCACCTCCACGTGCTGTTCACACACTTCCTTCGGTGCCAACGTCCGGCGGCACGTGACCTTCGGAGACCTTACTTCGCCATTGCTCCGGGTCCTGCGAGGGCAAAACAGGAAGAGTCCGTATGTTTTCCGAAGGTTTTTCTGCTCCGATTCCACGGATGGATCCGAACCGGTCGACCCGGAAGTGAAACGGGTCGAATTGAGTGAAGATGAGGCGGTGGCGGATTCGAAGTCATCGTCAGCAATTGTATCTACTGCATTTAGACCGGAAGATTATTTAACAGTCAGTTTTTATTTTATTTATGAATTGTTTAACCCCTCATTTTATTCAAATGCATTCTGTTGCTAATTAGAATTGTTGATATAAATCTATGCAAACAATTGGCTTAATCGAGGTTACAATAGTATTTTTCAAAGTTTTATATGCAACAGTGAACAGTTTAACCAATTTTTTTAAATGAAATATACTAGTTACATATAATAATATTGGTAATCCCATGGGTTGGCCTTGTGGTTGCTCCCTCTTAAATTTATGAGTTTGAATCCTTAGGCTGCGTACCAAATAAGTGAATTATTTGTTCAGATGATCACCCTGGTGATATTACGAGGTGTGATAATTCTTTACATTTGCTTTTGGGTCTTTGGCAGCTATATAGAACATATTGGATGCAAGGTGATGCAGTTTCCGGATTATAATGGGAATCAGTTTTTTTCTCTGTTTTAAATAATGGTAGACAGTGTTTTACATGTTCTGCATTCGGTGGTAAGTTTTAAGAAGTGTAACATATTCGTAGGCAGACTCTCTCTCTCTTGTCACCAATTGCTCAATTTGACTTTGCTTTCCTTCAATTGCCAACAGCCAACTGCACATTTATGTTAAAGTACACAATGGTGCTTCCTGATGCAGGTTCTTCCCTAATGTTCTAAGGTTAAAACTTTGTTTTCCTTTTTCCCTTGCCTTCGATTCTTCTTAGGGGTTACTCTGGCATCTTAAGGGCCAAATTTCTTTTAAGGTCAACTTCCTCAAGCTGTTATTAATCATCTGAATTTTAGAAAAAGGATGAGGTCGCTACAAGAGTTGGTTTTAACTTAAGAAGTCAAGGTCTAAAAGTTATCCTAATGAGGAGATCATGAAGTGTGGAAGTACTTGTATTTCAGAAACTCCGTCCAGTTGCAAAAGGAACAGCCCCTATAGCAGAGAAGTGTCTTTTTGCCTAAACCTAATCCGAATCTTCCTAGTGAGCTGCAGTACAATACTACAAAGTCACATTATCTGAAAAGCTGTTGTTTTTTTCACTGATGTGGTGATGTTATTGTTCTAGAACAGAATAAAATGTAATCAGACCAGTGTGCAAGACCAGCGCACATCTTCCAATGTGCTATTTACTTTATAGAATCGCCTATTAAAGTTGGATGATACAGGGCTAAATGCTCTGAAAGATGCATTGTAGAAATTTGACGATCAGCTTGTTGTAATGCCTGTGACTAAACCTTTTTGTATTCATTTCTGCTTTTTGTATTTTTAAATTGTGTTGTCTTCTTTGTTTTGCTTCTGAATTTCAATCTTGATGAGGAGTTATCAGTTCCAGATTTTCTGTTACCTATTTAAAATATTGTTCACGAGATCATTTAATTATGTTAAAAACAACTATTTCTTGTTTCTGGTTTATGTACAATATTATTCTTAAAGTTACAAATACTTGCAGAATTTTGTTTCTTATGCAGGTTATAGCATTGCCACTGCCACATAGACCTTTATTTCCTGGATTTTACATGCCGATATATGTCAAGGTATGGCTACTTCTGTGTAATATTATCCTTATAATGTACTTTGATTGGATCTCTCCTTTTATCTTTATATGATCACATTTCGGTGCTCAAGTTTTGTGGTGGAACTGTAAGCAATTCCAGATCATTTGGGGGCACACATGGGAAATTTATTTTATGACTCATGACATGAATGAAACAGTTGGATGATTAGATTTTTGTATGTACTGGATTTGTCACTTTCCCAAAGTTCCTTTTTTAAGGGATCAAATTAATGTCTGCTATATCAGATCAAGTATATCGGCTCTTTTCTTCTTTGTGATAGAGCTAATTCTGGAATCCTTTTTTGCAGGATCCGAAGTTGTTAGCTGCGTTAGTAGAGAGTAGAAAACGACAAGCCCCTTATGCTGGTGCATTCCTTCTCAAAGAGGAGGAAGGGACCGATGGTTCAGAATTGGAGAAGAATATGTACGAACTCAAAGGGAAAGACTTATTCAATCGCCTTCATGAAGTTGGTACACTTGCCCAGGTAACCTCTTGCCTTCATTTTGTTAAGCTATGGCTAAGATAATTTATCCGTATACAAATACCAAATTCTTTGGACTTAACAAGCTGCCTTCATGATTTAGATTACAAGCATCCAAGGAGATCAAGTATTTCTTATCGGTCACAGACGACTTCGAATCACTGAAATGGTGAGCCCAGAGGTTATTCACTTTGTATGCATTATGAATGCATTTTGTTTTTTGTTTATGGACAACTTAGCCTCCTTATCCCCCTGAAAAATATCATTCCGAGTCATGTAATTATGCTTAACATAATACCATTGGAAACTAGATTTTCTTGAGTATGTATAATGAAAACTTGCGCTACTGAAATAATCATAGGTCAGTGAAGATCCTCTAACGGTCAAGGTTGATCATATCAAGGTATGCTAGTTTTTTTCTCATTACAGTGTATTTAAACCTTAGCCTATCCAATTTATTAGTGAAACTTTTTTTACTTTACTTTGATGTGTATTTCAGGAAAAACCATATGATAAAGATGATGACATTCTAAAGGCTACATCATTTGAAGTTATATCAACCTTGAGAGATGTTTTAAAATCAAGTCCCCTATGGCGAGATCACGCACAAACTTACACTCAGGTGTGAATTGTTCATAGTAAAATATTTATTCACCAACAGGTGATTGGTCTAGTGGAAGGGACTAGTCACTACAAATTAGCGGACTCATGTTCGAATCTCTATTGGGAGAGGTTCCCACTTTACATGCCCGACTCACCTCGTAAGGGATTAAACCCTTGGGAAACCAAAAAAAAAAAAATTAAAGTATTTATTCTCAATACACAAATGATTTTGTGAAAAGGCCGCTTTTGCTTATGTTGTGAGACTGTAATTGACAAGCCGTGTTAAAGATCTAATGCAACTCCCCCTCCCCCACCCCCGCCCCCTTCAGATTTCCCAGGCTCTACTAGGTTTCTGTTTAGATTGGTTTATCAATCAAGTTCCTGATCAGATGGCGGTTTTCATGCATATATGCTTATGAAATTTGCATAACTGAATTCATCTTAATTACTTTAAAAAAATATTTCTCTCTCTCTCTCTCTCTGCTTTTTAGCAAGCAAGGATATGATGGTAAACAAAATGACTAATGGTTGTAAAATGAATGATATGGTTTCTTAATTTAAATATTTAATTGTCTTTAAACTCATGTGCAGAAAGTTTTTTATATTTTAAATTTGTCTTAATAGCAGCATAATATCATATTACAATTTGAAATTCTGGAAATTTGTGCATGTGTCCTAATTCAAGTTTAGTGCAATTTTAGGTTGGTTTTAAGCTCATTTATTTGTTTATTCCTACTGTTCAATATATGCAGCATATAGGTGATTTTACTTATCCCAGAGTGGCCGATTTCGGAGCAGCAATATCAGGTGGAAATAAGTTACAGTGCCAGCAAGTGCTTGAAGAACTTGACGTAAGTAGGCTATGACACATTTTTTTATCCCACTCACCACCCCCTCTCCATAGTAATCATTTGAGTTTCTAGGTTGGCTGGTTTCTTTGAGTTTCTAGATTGGCTGATTTCCTATTTATAAGTCTACTACTATTTTCCTTTGGTGTCTTGGGCTCCTTTACTTCTATAAAATGTCAAAAATTGCTAAAAGTGGTGAATAAAGTATATGAAGGTGAGGGTCAAGTTGTTTTTTCTTGTTCCCTAGTTGCTTGATGGATATCCTTATTTAATCCAGTGGAATTCTAGAAATATCTTAAACCTAATAAGGGAACAATTACGGGAAAAGCATATGCTTTATCAATGTTCTGTAGGAAAAAAAAGCTTTGATTGGAATATATAAATTTAAATATTTTGTCCATGCCTTTTAGCTGTTGGCTTTTCGGGGAAATATTATTGCTTTTGGAACCTTTTTTTTTTATAGCTTTTGTGTTTCTGATGCTATTAAGTCCCCGTATTTAGGTGCATAAAAGGCTACAACTTACACTTGAATTAGTGAAGAAGGAGATGGAGATCAGTAAGATCCAGGTATGGCTGGCTAGAAGAAGAGCTTTCCCAAACACTTGATTTTTGATTTTCTTTCAATGCAACCTTTGACTGTTTTTGAGGTTTCACAGGAATCCATTGCCAAGGCTATTGAAGAAAAAATAAGTGGGGAGCAGCGCCGCTACTTGTTGAATGAACAGCTTAAGGCCATAAAGAAGGCATGTCAATTTGTAGAACAATTCATGCTGTAATTCACATTACTTCAATGTCGTTGACCACTTTATTTCGACTATATTGTGCTTGAAACAGCTTGTAATAAATGTCATGATTGTTGTAGAGATAAGCTGATTATGTTTATATTCTTTCGCAGGAATTGGGATTGGAGACTGATGACAAAACTGCTCTTTCTGGTTCGTTCTTTCTCTTCAAATATATAAATAATCTTGAATTCTGTACTAAGTGGTCCTTTTTCTTCATTTTGGACTGCACTCTGGTATTCTCAAGTGGTGTGAGACAGAAATGTAAAGCTTTTGAAAGTATATGCTTATGCTTTTTTTTGGGGTGTAATGATGAAAAATGATTAGTTGATAAGAAAGGAATTTTAATAACTATTTCCCTTTCTTTTTCTGCTATTCTTAATAATCATAAGCATTTCTAGTGAGATGCTTCTATTACATGAACACGAACATCTTTCAATTATGGGGCCAATACTGATTTATTTTTCACTGTTCTGGAGACAACAGTGCTCTTATATCTTACTGGCAACTCGTTTCACAGAAGAGCATAAGACCACAAATACTGTTCATGCGGCATTTCATTTTCCATAATTGCTCACCTTTTTGTGTTCTGCACTTAATCTTAGGACCAGTGAAACATCCGAAGATGTATATATGAAGTTGAAAAATTGAATGTGCTGCTGAAGGTAGCATTGTAATCATAAAGAATTTTTTCCAACTTAACTCAACTAAATGATGATTCTAGCAGTCTCCCAAATAAAAAAGAACTGACTCAGCATACTAGTTTTCGTCAGACATGTTATCACTAACTACTTGTCAATTTGTTTTGTTATTTCTTCCTTTTTATTTATAATTTTGTTGGAGAAATTGATGGAGTAATTAAATGTTGGAAGTTTTTTGAGAATACTTGTAGTGAAGTTTCTGTATTTGCAGAATAGAGCATTTCTCCTAGCATTAGAAACTAGTATATATTAGAATTTGCTTGACTATTTCTTACATTATTTGTCTTTTGTGCAGACAAGTTTAGGGAAAGGCTTGACCCAAAGAAGGAGAAGATCCCACCTCATGTTTTGCAAATCATAGAAGAAGAACTGACAAAATTACAGTTATTGGAAGCCAGTTCAAGTGAATTTAATGTGACACGAAATTACTTAGATTGGTTGACTGCATTGCCTTGGGGAGAATACAGGTTTTTGGTTCCCCAATGATCGCATATGGGTTATTGCTGTATTAGTTGGTGTCTTACCTACTTGCCTCTTTCACATAATCCAAATAGATTTTAGATAATACTGTCTTGTTTACACGGTTAATAACGGGATTAAATTAGATTTGGTACCAGTTATTTTGGTCCACAGCCAATAATTTGAACAAGAACGGCTTTCCCTGCAACCCGGGATAGAATAATTTTGTAGTCATTGAAGGGAAGATGGCATAAAAGGTAACTTCTATAAGAGAATTGGCTAGGAGGAAGAATCATGTGGTGATACTGGTGAATGCTTCATTTGGAAATGGGACCATAGATATGAGCGGAATTAGTTTTGCATATTGCGTTTCCCATTGGTGTATTTGTCAGACATATTAATCTCTTGATGGTTTTGACCATTTCAACTTCAAATTATATCCCCCCCCTCCCCTCCCCGAAATGCCTGATTCTGGGTATTTATCGAAATCCGGTTATCAATTTTTTTTCTATTTGTGCAGCGACGAGAACTTCAATGTAATTCAAGCACACAAGATTCTCGATGAAGACCATTATGGACTGACGGATGTTAAGGAAAGGATATTGGAATTCATAGCAGTTGGGAAACTGAGAGGAACCTCACAAGGTTTGTCATTTTCTTTTATATTTTTTTGCCCTTCTGATTTCTAGTATAAGGTTTGCATTCTTGATTTGCTTTTCCGCTGTGCTAATGAAGTCTAATGTGTATTGTGTGCCACTGCAATGAAACCTATCCTTTTGAATTTGCCTTTTTGCTGAAAACCATAGCTTAGGAGAATGTGTATATATATATATATATATTTTTTTTTTTTTTAATTTTTTTTATTTTATAGATAAGCTTCTTGTTTGCCTTACATGTCAGTGGAAAGTTAAATAGAACTAAAATAAATTCAGATGTGACATTTTTTATTTGGTGTTCTCTATTAAATTAGGGATTAACTTGAACAAAACACGAAATAACATATTTTCTTGCGAGTAAAACTTGTATTATTCATTACTCATATGGAGGCTCATTTACTCAACTATTAGACCATCTCCCAAGGCTCCAATGCTGGAGGCTGAACTCAAATTATGAGACTCAAACTCAAAAAACCCTACAATGCATGTAATTTGAAGGTTAAAATTTGTTGAACTCAAATTTGAGGCTATATTTGTTATCACTTTTGAACTTTAATTGTAACAAAGGACAGCTCATGTGAAGAGAGGGAAAATACAACTTTTTGGTCTTTTGTGTAGATAACTATTTCACATTTTTTCATGAACAAATATTTCACATTCACATGCATCTCTAATAATTCATGTGATAAGATATCTTATTTTTTTATTTTTATCATTATGAAAGCACAACTTTTCTGAAATAAATATTCTCCAATTTTTTAATCGAAAGTTTATTTTTTATTACATCGGAATATGCGGCCAAATAATTATGATTGTCTAACATAAAATATATTTACGAAAAGTTAAGCAACGGAAAACATCAATGATTAGAACTGAAGATTAGCAATTGTTCAAATTATGGATCTAAAATTTGAGTTTTGAGGGTTGGGAAAAAACCCTGTGTATAGTTCACAGGTGATATTTTAGGTGGTTAACATTTGCGTTTTAACCCATCAACTATTGGAAATAGTCTTAGTATCTTCATAAAGTCATTATGCCCAATTCTTGACAAATTTGTGGCGTTAATGCCCTTGACAAATAACTTCTACTCTTAGATCAGATTATTACTGTGAACTCCCTCTTGAAATTGAAAATTACCCAAGCTTCCGTTATTAGATCATTTTGTCTACTCCGTTACTCCTGTTAGGAGAGTTTGGGATTTTTTTGGTGTGCTCTGTTAATAGAATTCTGAACCCACCATAACAAATGTTTTGATGAAATAAAAGGTGAAGATATTGAAGTTGTCAAGAAAATGGTCTTTTTTCAGTGAAGTGCATAATCAAACTTGTTCAAATTGTTCTGAAAAATTGAATATTGTACATCTCATATGGGAAGAGATTTCCACAAAATGGAAACTTGGATCCAATGGATAGTGTAAAGACCTTGATCCACTTCTGCCCGTGTCAACATTGTTGAGCTTTAGTCCACTAGCCCAAAATGCTTAAGCCCATGTTGACAAGTAGAAGTAGACCAAGTCAACTATTCAAACAATCCTCCCACAACCAATGTGGGATTGAGGTATTACAATCTACCCAACTCAAATACTCGACGGCCTCGTCGAGTCCAAATCTATAAAGACTAAGTGTCTCACATGGGTTGAAAATCAAAATTAAGTCCACCTTATAAGGCATTGGGCAATCATCACCTCTTAAGCTAGCTTTTGAGGTGAGTTAGGTCCAAGCCTTATGGCCCTTAGCCCAATCCCTGTGGAATCTAACATGCTATCAGAGCCCCATGTTAATGTGGGTCACCCCCTTTTGTTCGCATGATGGGCTTCAATATCTTCCCACACACTTCGCCCAGATAACAAAGGCATGGGTGATTATTCCTCCAGTTAACAAAGGAATGGAGTGTCATTATTCGTGTGTTGGGCCTTTACCCACATGTTGCAATTCGCAAGGTTGGGCATTAATATATCACATGTTGGGCTTGCTTCACCCACACACACATATAGGATAACCCCCCCCCCCCCCCCCCTGTCCTCATCAGGAAGCTCTATTCTTTTATTTTGACAAGTAATTTTGCTAGAGGCTCTCTATTTGATTGACATGTATTTTTAATTGTTGAAGCTTAAATATGTTTGGTAAATATCCCCTAAGATTTCCATTTCTATAACTTTTGCCTTAAATTGAGTGTGTCTGTGTGAATGGTGGCCATAACTCTCTCAGGTCTCACCTGTCTTTGGTGAACTTGAACTGAGCATTCTCTGATATAGAGTACTAAATCTCGTCATCTCAACATTCTCTGATAAAGAGTACTAAATCTCCTGTCATCTCAATTACTTACAGGTAAAATCATATGCCTCTCTGGTCCTCCTGGAGTGGGTAAGACGAGCATTGGTCGTTCAATTGCAAGGGCCTTGAATCGTAAATTTTACCGGTTCTCTGTTGGAGGTTTGTCTGATGTTGCTGAAATCAAGGTGGGCAATTAAACTTGAAACACTGCTTTTTATCATGAAACTTTATTTCGAAAATATAGTTTTCTTATTATTTTGACATGCTTCAGGGGCATCGCCGAACCTATATTGGTGCCATGCCAGGGAAGATGGTGCAATGTCTAAAAAGTGTGGGAACTGCTAACCCTCTTGTTCTGATTGATGAGATTGACAAGGTATTCATTCTATATTATAGCTGATCCTATTTTGTGCAGCTCCATTTGACTAATTTCATGTTCACGGTAATTTTGTTGCCGTCAAGTTAACTTCAATCCATCAGTTTAAATAGCATCCTCGAATAACAAATTATGCTGGCAGTTGGGAAGAGGACATGCAGGAGATCCCGCAAGTGCAATGCTGGAACTCCTTGATCCAGAGCAGAATGCAAACTTTCTAGACCACTATCTGGATGTTCCAATTGATTTATCAAAGGTTAGTGGGTTGCAGACCCAAGAATCATATTGTGGCCTTTTTGTTACTGCAGCTGATAGATTGTTTCTTGATTGACGTACTTTAGATTGTAGAGATTCAGAAAATTAGGAGCATCTGAGAACTTACTTGCTTAGGAGTCATAAACAAGTGGGAACTATCAGTACATTATTGATTTTTGACTGCGATTGGTTAATCAACATGGTGTAAAAATATTTTAATATACTTTTGTTACTTTCTTCCCTTAAAGGGAAGGAAGCCGAACCACGATGTGAACAGAATTTTAGTTGAAAAATAGCAGATCAATAGTATGAAATGCTATGCTGTGCATCCAAGCTCCACGAATTTTTCTATATCTCCTTGAATCATTATATTTATTCCCAACCTGCTGCATCTCTTCGTTTATTATAGCCGGGTTGAAGTTAAATTTATGCTGTGGGCTTTGAATGAATGAAATCTGTTTGAAATAACTGGAGATTAACTAATGCCTTCTCATTGAGTCTTGGCTATGACGTGTTTTTGAGGATTATGCTCCTTATCTTGTTGATAACCTGTTTGAAATCACTGAAGATTAACCAATGCCTTCTCATTGAGGCTGACAATGACGTGTCTTTGCTTGCACGAGTTCGCAGTTAGTTGTATAGTTGACATGAATTACTCCATATTTACTGTAGATATCTTTCTAAGACGTTGAATGTGTCAAATTTTCAACATCTGGAGCAGGTGTTGTTTGTCTGCACAGCAAATGTCCTGGAAACAATACCTGGCCCCCTTTTGGATAGGATGGAGGTAATATCTATTGCTGGTTATATAACAGATGAGAAAATGCATATTGCAAGAGATTATTTGGAGAAGATGACTCGAGAAGCATGTGGTATAAAACCTGAACAGGTATTTCTTGTCCTGTGCTGCATCTCCCTCCAACAGCCAATATAACTTACCATCTCCCGCTCTTCATGCCTCCTTAAAGCTAATGCTGTTCGTTTATAATGTTTCAAAAAAGGTTTTCTGGAAATGAGTTGTAATTCACAAAGATGTTCGAGTAACAAGCTTGAGGATTTATATTTTTAAAATTTTAAAAATTTCTTAATGAAAATTAAATTGAAGTACTGAAATACATTAATTTATCTGATATGTTACTTGACTGCTAATAAAGATGTGCATATTGCATATACATTATCAAGAAGTTCTTACATATTTGCCTTTTCCATAGAAGATCACTTTAGCTTTTTCCATTATGTTGTCCGACCCAGGTTGAGGTAACAGATTCAGCTCTTCTTGCTTTAATTGAAAACTACTGCAGAGAGGCTGGAGTTAGGAACCTTCAGAAGCAAATTGAGAAGATATACCGAAAGGTTGTGTTTTGATGTTTTTTTTGTACCAAGTGTTTATTAGTTTTAACATGAATTTATCATGTCTGAGAGCCATGTTAATGATTTTATTCGTACTTGCTTACCAGATTGCTCTACAACTTGTGCGGCAAGGGACGATCGGTGTTCAGCTCCAACCTGATGAGCTAAAAGCAAAATCTGGTTCAGTGTCAAATGAGACTGTCATCGTAGAGGGGTCTGATAATACTGCAGAAGCTGAAATAGTAGTGGATTCCGCTTCTGACCAGAATCCAAATTCTACTGATCAATCTGGTACTTCTGAGGTACCTAAAGTATGATTTTGTTATTTTTTCAACTTATACAAAGAGTAACTATATAAAAAAAATCGTACAAACAGTTGCCCATTTTTAGTTTTAAGTGATTGGGCTTTTGGGTATCTGATTAACCTTGAATTGAAACCCCATGAACAAAAATAGAAACATAAAATAAGATTTCTGGCTAGTTTGACAATGCAAATTTTCTTTTCAGGACACTTTGGAAGCTGAGAAAATTCATGAAAGCGAAACACTTGAAAAAGTTTTGATTGATAAATCTAACCTTGATGATTTTGTGGGCAAGCCTGTTTTCCATGCTGAACGAATATACGATCAAACTCCAGTTGGAGTTGTTATGGGACTTGCATGGACTTCAATGGGTGGCTCTACACTCTACATAGAAACCTCTCAAGTCGAGCAAGGAGAAGGTAAAGGGGCCTTAAATCTAACTGGACAACTCGGAGATGTCATGAAGGAAAGTGCCCAGATTGCTTACACGGTGGCTCGTGCTATATTGCTTGAGAAAGATCCTGAAAATCCATTCTTTACCAACACAAAGATTCATCTTCATGTTCCAGCTGGTGCTACCCCTAAGGATGGTCCAAGTGCTGGTTGCACCATGATAACATCCTTGTTATCTCTTGCCTTGAATAAACCAGTTGCCAAGGACCTTGCTATGACTGGAGAAGTCACACTAACTAGAAGAATTCTTCCTATCGGGGGGGTAAGTAAAGCAAACCATGAATACATGTCTTTTTGCTCCCATTTTATTATCATGGCTTGTTTTGTGCAAGTTTCATTTGCATGGAGTTGTGACTGAATATCGTTTTTCCTTGGTCCTATTTTCACATGTACTTTTGTCTTGGGCCATGAAATGAATCAATTAGGTTAAGGAGAAGACAATTGCTGCTAGGCGGAGTGATGTGAAGAGAATCGTATTTCCTGAAGCCAACAGGAGAGATTATGATGAGCTAGCACCTAATGTGAAGGAAGGGATTGAGGTACATTTTGTGGATGACTACAGTCAAATATTTGAGTTGGCTTTTTGAGGAGTAATAGACATTTTTGCATTGCCGTTTTGCTTGCTCTGAGTTTTGGGAATAGACGGGGATTTTTGCGATTGTCGATATCTGTATACTAAATTACGATAGGGGGACATATCCTCAGTCATTTGATTGTTAATTTATAGTCTCTTAGAAACTAATTGGTCCTTCATGAAAGATTAATGCTGCTAATGTATTATTTAGTTATTTTTGGAAGCTTAAAGTTGAATACTGTTGTTTTGACCTTGTAGACCACTAGCATTTTTTAAATTTACAGCATGTTTCTGCTAAATATATAGGTGAGAATGGTTGTTTATTGCAAAAACACCCCATGTGCTTTGCCTAATTATATAAAAAAACTTGTGTTGTTTCTATTAGTAAAACTCCTATGTGTTCTTTTTTATATTAGCAAAAAATGTCATTTGAAATTTCTTCATCTATCACATGGAGGTTTTTTCAATGTATTAAGTGAATACCGGGGTTATTAATAATTTCTAGGTTAAGAGGGATGGTTTAGCATTCTTTTTGGTGGGATATATTGTCATCAATAAAAATAAAACAACCATTTTTTGAAAGCTTTTAGGTTAATAGGGATTTTTTGCATTATTGGTGGGGTATATTGTCACTAATAAAAATAACACAGGTTTTTTTATAATTAGGCAAAACACAGGGGTATTTTTCATTTCACTCTTTGTCTTATAAAGGTCTGTTTGTTTAGGAATCTTATTTTGTATAGGGGCTGTAGCAGGTAAATGGGGTCTTGAAGCTCGAAAATGTGACTACATTAGCTATAATCGGTTTAAAACTCTTCTAAAAATTTAGATGCAAAAGAAACTGAATTTTGTACTTTGGAAGAGGCTTAGTTCTAGTGGCAAAACTGAGATCCCAAGATTTTGATTCAAACAGTTAAAAATATTACTCCGTATTTCACAAAATTTGCATAAAGAGGGAACTTGCAATGTTAAATACATCTTCAATTTGAAGACCTTAAAAACTAATTGAATTAGTTTGATTACTAGTTTTTTATTTCCTCGTTTATTGATTCTCTGGGTTAATTTACCAATGCAATTGCGAACTCAACATTCGCGGTAAAATAACAAGTTATAAATGTATTATCCACTATTGGAAATCTCTAATTCCACACTTCTAATTAATATCTAAAATTATGTAGAAGTCAATTACGTACAGCATCGTGCTCTCAACTTCAAGATTTTTAAAACAAGAGAATAATAATACAATTTACACAAGAAAACATATCATTGAGAAGGGTGATATATATATATATATATATATACATGGCTGCTAAGTAAAAACAATCCTACCTAATATATGCGCTAAAAAGATCTGTCCCAATCCCAATCCGCTTTAATAATGTGAAATTCTTTCGAGAAACAATATGCAAAGAATCAATTTGTTTGTTATGCATTCATCATTGCCCATAACTACAAAAAGTTTGAACACTTTCTTCTTGTTTGAAAGTATTTTGACCCAATTTTATTTGGTTCTTCTAAACAATATATTTTAAAGATCTCTTGAAACTTATGCAGAAGAATTTATTTTAATTATTGGAGGGGTATCGTCTAAATCATTTCTAATTTATCCTAAGTACTGTCTACATTGCATGCTTGGATCCACTAAGAAAGGCCATCATACATCATATCCCACCCAAATTAGACCTCTTAAAGAAGTCTATATTAGTAATTATTATCATTAATTTCAATTTAAAATATTATGAAAATAGAGTCACTTGTATGTTGTGACGAAATTATTTTTATCCTTCATTAAATAAAAACAAAAAAATAACGACTTGATTATTTTCAGTGTACAATTAAATAAAAAAAAAAGGTTAAAACTCAAATATTATCAATGATACCAATATTATGTTACGTGATCTGGTCATATCAACATTAAACACTAAATGAAAATAGAAAAATGATGGAGTCGGGTCGGATTCTAAAGCCGCTTTGTCAGCTCTGAATTCCTATTAAAATGTCTTAATCAACTAGGTAAGGTCTTGCACAAGTACCTACCGTTTAAGACAGTTTAGGGCATCTCCTATGTAAAGAGGGAAAGATGAATTTGGGGGTTTTTGGATTTAGAGGGAAAAAAAAGTGAAGAAAAATGTATAGAGGGGTGGAAAAGGGAAATATGGATTGGGGGGTCATTTGGGCAATTGAATCGGTGAGGCAAGCCACCTTTGGCCTGTCTCACCGATCGAGAGGCATCACTTGCCTATGCGGGCGAGTGAACGCACTCGCCCGCATAGGCCAGCAGGTGGCCGACACTTGTCGGCCAGTGTCGGCCACCTGCTCCTTATATTTATTTATTTATTTGTTTTTTTGTTTTCATTTAATAAAAAATCCTATAAATTAAAAAAAATTTAAATACCTTATTTAATAAAATGTAAGTCTTATTTGATCTTACTTTTATTTAATTTATGTACTATTTTTAAAAAGTTAATTTTAGTATAAAAATGTAACTTTTATTTAATAAAATCAAATTTAATGTAACTATTATGTTAAAAAATTTAATGTCAATATTAAATTTAATGTAACTATTATATGAATAATTAGTTGTTATATTATTATGTAATTTAAAAAAAATTATTGGTTGTCAACTATTTAATTATTGTATTGTTGTGTTTTTTGTTTAAAAAAAATATTGGTTGTTATTGTTATTATTATTGTCAATTTTAAATTGTATCTTATTGTTATTAATTATTTATTTATTTCACATACGAGTTAATTTTTATTATTATTAGTATTGCTATTATTATTGTTATTATTATTATTAAGTGAGAGTGGGGGAAATTGAGAATTTTAATTAAATGGAATTGACAGATTGATACATTTTAGATGACTTATGAAAATAAAAGGGGAAGCTGGACTTGAATTCTGAGAGGAAACTGGACTTGGACGGAAGAATACATAGGAGATGACCTTAAAACCCCTTTGATATGATTACATTGTGCTAAAAGTATAGACTTTGGATGTCGGTTGAACTTGTACTAGTTTAGGTGATTCGGACTGAAGAGTGATGTGGGCCTTGAAATATATATGGGCGGTTAAGTGGGTTGGTGTCATTTGTCATCGTTTTCTTATTTCTTATTTTTTATTTTTTTTTTTATTTTCAACCTTTTTTTTCTAGTCAAGACAAGAAAAACTTGAATTCAATGTATTGTGATCTTGTTGTACAAAAAATAAAAAATAATTTGTGATCTTGTTAACATGAAATGGAAGTCCTCGAAAAAGAAAATGGAAAAACTAAGGGCTTGTTTGTTTGACGTTTCCCAAAAAAATTTCGTGTTTGGAAAATGTCAAACAAACGTGTTTATTATTTTCTGAAATAAATTTTTCATCTCTCAATTTTCTCAAACTACTTTCTCAAAATTCAAACAAACAACAATTTTCTTATCTCTAAACAAAACCTATACAAACTCTACTCTGATTTGACATAAATCCTTAACTACTTTATTTCTCAAACCACTCTCTCAAAACCCAAACAAACAACATTAGGTAAATCGAGATTATTTCACAAACCTTCACTACTCTCTCAAACTACTTTCCAAAACACCAAACAAACTGACCATAAAACTTTAATACTTAGCATACATATTCTACGACAATCTATAATTGGATAGATAATAAATATAGATAAATACGCACACGTGCTTTGTCATGATTTTTAATATTTAAATACAACAAATAAAACGGCCAACTTTTTATTTTAAATCAATGGGTGTCAGTGGGTGTAGTGAACTATTAAAATATTTGATGTGGCGTATTTACCACCACAAGGTCTATAAAAATCTCATAAATCAGGTCTAAGCAAGAATTTCCCATTAAATGTAATTTTCCTTTATTAATATGCATTAAGCTTTAGATATTAGCTGAATAATTTAATAAAGCTAGAATCCAAAGGCAATCCTTTTCTATGTTACCTCCCAATTCGTCCAAATTGATTCAAATCTAACAGAATCTTATCCTTAATCCTCCCTTTTTTCCTATTTTTTATGCTTAAGAAAGTTCTAAATTAGTAATAGGCCCACAAAGATTTTCATGCATGCTTTTTCTTCAAAATTATTTTAAATATGTTTCAGTGTGATGTTTGCTTTTACTTGCTCCGCGTATTCCTTTTGGTCTTTGCACAATACTTTATTCAAGAACTAGAACGTTAATTTAGGTCTATGACATTTTTTAATCTAGAAAATTTATTAGTGTCATATTAAGAATTATATAATCTGAAATAAAATTAAAGAAGATTAATCTTGTTTTTAAATGTTTAAAAATAGACCGATATTTTGGACTGAACAAGTTCTAAAGTTTGGGAAAGTGAAATCAATAAAGGAGTAGATTTTTGTTTTGAGGTTGGCAAGATTCGTGATTACCTTTATATGATGACGATGATAATGAGAAAAAAAATTAAGGAAAAAAAATCGAGTAAAAATATATGAGTGATTAAAAAAAAAAAACTATAGGATCTACGTGAGACTAAATATCCTTTAATGACTAGATTTCCAGTGATTACATTTATAAGCAAAGCTACTTTGTCATTTGTGACTTGGACGCAATATAATACTATGGATAATGCAACTTATAAAGATTTTGATTTGTGGGGTTTTACATTGTGTATTTATTTCTCTTTTCTGTTTTGTCCAATAAGATCACACGTGGGATGGCCAACAAATTATATATTACGGCCCTATTTGGAAGGGTTTCGACTCGGTTTTGCGGGTCTCGATTTTAAAAAACTGAATTGGATAATTTCGGTTAATTGAAACCACATTAGGTTAGGTTTTTTATATTGGATTTCATGGTTATAAAAAAATTGAAACCCCATTTGAATTGGGTTAGATGTTGGGGTTTAGGAAAAAAAAGTACTCTAGGTAATAGTTGTCCAATCAATGTCTTTTTTATGGAGTTTGATGGGAAAAAAGGTGGTTGGTTGGTACCACAATTTAAGAAATAAATTACTTTTGGTACTACTGTTAAAAATGGATGTTAGTTGATAATGTGGCAGCTAAGTTTTATTGCAAAATTAATATCATTACTTATGTTGATTAACAATTATACCCCTAATATTTTAGGTTGTCAAAATAACCCGACATTTTCATATTTACTGATAATTCTAGTCCACGTTGTTGCCCAATTTCAAAATTGGCTTAAACAAGACACGTGCGGACCAATTTAAATTTTTTACTTATTATATTTACATATTTATAACTAATTTTAACAAACCAAAAAATATTTTAATATATATTCGACAAAATATTAATTAAATCTAAAATTTATAAATTGATAATTATTAAAAAATAAAGTTATATATTACTAGTAAAATAATTATAATTAAAAACTAAACCTCATGCCTAACCCCACCCCCCTCCACCCCCCAAAAAAAAACCCAATCCCCCCATAACACCCCACTCCAAGCCGCGGTGCCCTGGGAACGACGATCCTAGGCCACCGGCGGCCTAGGATGGATGATCCCAGGCCACCGACGACCTGGGATTAAGTGGGGAGGGAGCTGGTGTTTCAGAGGGTTGGGGTTTGGGGGAGGGATGGGAGTTTTTTTTTATAATTATTTTATTAATAATATATAACTTTATGTTAACTTTATTTTTTAATAAATATTAATATATAAATTTTAGATTTAATTAATATTTTTTTGAATTTATAATAAAGTATTTTTTGGTCTGTTAATATTTTTTTATAAAACTTAATTAGTTAAATAAATATGTAAATATACTAGTAAAATTTATAAATAGGACCACACATGTTTTATTCGAGCCAATTTCGAAATTGGACAATAACGTGGATTAAAATTGTCAATAAATTTGAAAATATGGGATTATTTTGACAACCTGAAATATTAGGGGTATAATTATCAGTCAACACAAGTAATGATACTTAATCATTAAGAAAAAACTTTAAGACTTTATATTTTTGGCAGAAGTATTTATGTTTTATTTCTCCTTCTCAAATCACCTTGGCCTCCACCATTAGGTGCTTGAAGATAAATACGGATGCCTCCTTAAAAAATGGTTTGGCTGCCATGGCAATCATTATTAATTGTTGTACATAACCTTACGTCTTTGACTCTGATTATGGAATTGGTCGTGTTGTATTCCTTTTGCTTTGATTTGATTCTTTTTAACGTTTTGTTATATGAAAGTTATTTTATGAGAAGAAGAAAAAGCAAGACATAAGCATAAATTGACAAATCAAGCACTAAAAATTTAATACAATTTTTTTCTTGTTGTTTAAACTGCTTATTGCTTAAAATGAACTCCAGTAAACACCATCTTAGAATTTCAATGCAATAACTAATGTATCTATCTTGTATTTATCCAAATTACAAGTGGCGGATTGGGATGTGGAACGAAATGGAAACATGCTTGATTAAGTTCATGAACTCGTAATAAGCTAGTCCAATTATAAGAATTTCACAACAATTTTTAATTGAGTGTTGGACTTGGGACCATTCTCCTGTCACACTTCCACCAACCCAAAAAAGGGTGAGAATATATGTTGCAACTTAGAGATCCATTTTATTTTATTTTTCCCCAAAATGTGACAATTTTATCAAAACCAACCATCTCTATCACAAAATATAGGGGATAGTGCAATCATCATAAAAGTAATGATTAGTCACACTCATTACACACATCATTAGTCAAATAATATGGCCACTTTTCTCTTCTTACATCATATCCCCAATTATTAATTTTTCAGTAAGAAAAAGGGGATCGATATCATCTCCTCCCTTTTGCGCATGCAATTTGTACATGAACTATGGCCCAACCTTTTATTTATCCATATATTAAAGATTTGGCATCCAAACACTCTCGCATATTTGATCATTTACATAACTCACGTGCTACATTTTCTAATTTTATTCACGGCCATAACTCCATAATCCCATTACTTTTTCTTTAACTTACATTCTAACTATTCCTTTGTGAAAAAATCTTATTCTTTATATATGGAGAAACTTTTGTATTTATTTATTTTAACAATCTAAACCGACTAAATTTTGTTGTTTATACAATTGTTTTTCTTAACGTGATTTGCCGAGTCCAAATTAATTAACTAATGGTGTTCTAAAAATTTCTATATTATGATGTTCAGATATCGATCTAAACTATCTCTTATCGTTCATGTATATGTACATGTGCATTTATTTAGATTATTTTATAATAACTTAATTAATTATTAGCTTCTTTCAATAAAATCTCTACTTTTTCTAATTAAATAAAATATATATATAGTACAAACTCTCCAACATTAACTTCAAATAAGGGATTATTATATTAATCTTTGTCACTTACAGGTTTAGTATAAGAACCTAAAAGATTAATTAATGTAGATGCACAAAAATGTAGAGAAAATCAGCAATTTTTTTAAAAGATATCATACTTAACTTGCGTAAATAATAAGCAGTCCGTGGCGGTCACTCACAGAATCCCTGTAGATTTATGACATTCTGAAGCGTTTATTTTGACTCACTATTATTACTCATTTTCTTTTTTTGTGTAACTACTATTTCATCTCCAACTTTAAGTACACACACAATATATACTAGTAATTTTCGCTAAAAAAAATTGAGCTTAAGTGACAAAAAATTAAGTGATAACGTGGAAGTTGTCACTTTTTGTATGCATTTAGTGATAAAAATATTAATTTTGTCATAATAATAATGGTGACAAGTGCAATAGTGACAAAATATGTTTTTAAGTTGTCACTAATAGCTATTAATGACAAATATGGTGACTTAAGTTGTCACTATTGATAATTAGTGACACCCATTTAGTGACAACCTAGTGACAATAAATATTGTCACTATGGTTTAGTGACAGCTTTTTGGTTGTCACTTTGGGGTATCGCTAAATGTCAATAGTGACAATTTTTTTGCAATTTTTGTCACTAGTATGAAAACCATTTTAGTGACAATATTTAAATTCTTGTCATTTAAATGTATACAAGAAGTGACAACTTTAACATTATTACATAAAATTTTATCACTAAAATTAATTTTTTTTAAGTGTTTGTTCGAAAGGTTATTGGCAATCCACCAATTTTATCTGGCTCAACCACACAAATACAAAAATAACTTTCTTTTATTTATTTTTCTACTGCACTGTCAATTTGGCTACGTTTATAGAATTGGGATAGGACGAGGTTAGCGATTGTCTAAAGGCCATATTAAGGATATTAAATCTATTGTTTGGTATATATATTAGATCATAATTTATTATAATATATTAAAGAGGCAATTTTGTAATTTTTTTTTGGAAATGTGAAGTTATAAATGTCACTTTATTGAATCTATATTAGTTCAAATTAGCTAACATGTGCATGGCAGGAGGATCATAATGCAACTTTAATACCAAGTCGCAATGATGTAATTCGGTTGAAACTTGGAACTAGTGTCATAGTGTGTAAGTTATGCTACTAAACGTCATATTAACTCTTACTGACACAATTTATAAGATCTAACATTTCACCCGGCCTATTAAGTCCTACCAAACAGTCTCTAATTGAGATGATAATACTTTAAGAAAAAATCACACCACATCCTCTTCACACAAGCTGAAACATATATTTGGATGTAAAACAAGCTTGTTCTCCACCATCATGAATTAAATCAAAATGTTTTAGGTAATTATTAGTTAGATTATCAATCACACATTATGGTATGCATTAATGTGCATTGTGCTACTAAATTGAGACCAATTATCGAAAATACAACCTTTTTGTGGGCAAGCAAAAACTTGATTTGATGACCACTTAGTAAATTGATTGTTTGTGGTCCACACATATTTACACAATTACTTATCAAAAAAATAAAAAAACATATATATACAATTACGTGAAATAGATAAACACCAAAACAAAGACGGCCAATTTACCATGCTTGTATTTAGGGAAAATAACTTAACTACTTGGTCATCAACTAGAGGATCGATCTATGAAAATCTACAACCAAAATCAACTAAAATAAAAAACAACAACATCCTCTAAACATCTCTTTTTCACTTTACTGTAATTGCGAGTAAATTGAGGACTTTCAAACTAAAAATAAATTGCACGAAAAGAATTTGCTAGTTGAATATTTTCAATACGCCACAATAGTAATTTTCCTCAATTTAAAAGTAGCAAATTAAGAAAAATATGCTTCAAGTATCAAGTGCATTGACTTATAAGACGACATTAAATATTTTTAAACTCATTTTACAACGGACATCTCCACCGCTTATTAAAATTCGTTGGAAATCAATAAAAATTTCCAAAATTACCAAGTGTATTCTAAAAGAAAGAAACATTTATAAGCCATTAATTAAGTATTCCAATTCCAGTGATAGGGATCCTGTTATGCGATTCTTATACACATTTGTAATAATGTCAACCTTAGTATTTTTATTTTTATTCCTACCAAAAACTAGCTTAGAAATCATAAGCTTTCTTGTTTTTTCTACTAACTTAAAATATTTAAGTTAAAAAATAAGCAAGGATAATTTTCTATTGAAACAAAATAAAATCTAAGCATCCTAAATATGCTTGACTTTCGTCATTCACGGTGACTTTAATTTTTAACTGCAAATTAAATAGAAAATAAGTAGGAAATTTTTTCAGATCACGTCAGGATTTGAAGTCAACAGAAGTCATTTATTGAAACAACAACTAGTACTATATGATTGGTAGTATTTTTCTCTTTTTAAAAGAATTTACTCTGTTTTATTTGTTATTCTTTTTTCTCTTTCTTTGCTTTTTCTATTTATCTTTTTTCTCTCTCTCTCTTTCACCTCCGTTTCCTACTGCTACGCCTATAAATATATATATATATACGCAATCACATATGTTAAAAAAAAAATCTAATATTCCATCTGAGTAAAGTTAATTTAAGAGGCAAAATAAAAAATAAAAAAAATCCCCTTTAATGCAAACATGAGCGAGAGTTATAGAACTGTGTTTTTGAATGAGAAGGAAGAAGGGTATGGTGGGGATTTTACATCTCAAGATCTTGTGAACAATCAGTATTTTGAGTCACATGCAGAATTTCAGAATAGTGATGAGTCTGTGTCCAAGAAAATTAGACTTTCAGAAGAGTTTAATCACCAGGACCAGGTTTTTATTTATTTATTGGCTTGTTTCTCCTTTTTGGTTTTGATGTAACATAAATATAAAGATTTTAATTGAGTTCATAAATTTTCATCAAGAATTTGCATGGCTGCTATTGTTTGTTTTTTAGCTTTTATCTGCATATTAATCTACGAGACCTACAATATACATCTATAGCTTTATTTATATATATGTTCAGATTAATTTTATTTTTTAATTCATTTTCAGTGATCCACTGCACTGCAAATTGTGTAACATCTAAATTTCCTATATTATTTTAACATCTTCAATTCCCTCCTCTATATGCATGCAAATATATATACTTTTTCTATAGTACAATTGTATATTTGAATGAAATCATTAATCATGCATGAGGAAGTATTAATGTTAATTGTTTCTTTGTTTGTTTCTTTTGTTCTTTTTATCGTTTTTTTTTTCTTCGAACTTTTGGATTTTTTTGCAGGAAGGAGATGGAGATAGTTCTGCAGAGTCAAGTCCTCTAGGGTTGACATTAAGAAAAACACCATCTTTTCTAAGTTTGTTGGAAACGGAGTTGTATAAAGGGAAACGGGAAATTGATCGGATTTCATATAATGAAAGGTCTAGAACAAATATACATAATTTGGGATATGAGAAATTAAAGGCTTCGAATTTCCCAGCAGTTCAAATAAAAATTGGTTCTTGGCAGGTACTTAAACTTTAAATATATGAATAAATTCAGAATCCAATAATTTTGTTTTTAAATTCCTAGCTAACTTGATTTAATAGTACGCGCGTACTTAATTAATTAAATGTGGCTGTGCAGAGGATTTCAAAACATGAAGGAGATTTAGTAGCTAAATTATATTACGCCAAGCGTAAAATTGTTTGGGAAGTTTTAGGTGGAGCATTGAAGAGTAAGATCGAAATACAATGGTGTAATATTATTGCCATTCGGGGGATTATTGCTGATGAAAATGAACCCGGAATTCTGGAAATTGAGGTAATTAGCTAGTTAATTATTTAACTAGTATTTTTAGTTTATGTCTTTTGTTAATTATCTTAGAATTATATAGGGCCGGTGAAATTAATGCAGAAACACATGTTGTCATCATTTGCTTAAATTTAAAAAATAATTTTGTGTTATTAATTTCATTCTTAAAAGCCTCATTAATTATAAGTAGTTACATTTAGCTAGGGTTAATTGAGTACGTACCTATAGCTATATAAATGAATTAATTTTGTTTTGCAGTTGAATGAACCACCTTTGTTCTATCGTGAAACCAATCCCCAGCCAAGAAAACATACCCTTTGGCAACAAGCATCTGATTTTACAGGGGGGCAAGCCCCCAGTTGGAGGAGACATTACGTGAAGTTCCCTCCAGGAATCCTTGATAAACACTATGAAAAGCTTTTGCAATGCGATAAACATCTCTTTGATTTAAGTCACAAACCTTTCCCAAGCCAACAATCTCCTTATTTCCAAAACTTTCTTCCTACAACTACTTCTGAATTATTCTCTCTCAATTTCAATGGATCATCTCAATTCCCATTTCAACAATATCCAACGGCCGCCACACCAAATTTCAATGGATCTGGATTCCCATTTCAACAATATCAAACGTTGAATTTCCCTGTCACTATAGATCATCATCATCAAGGAACATCATCAAATGACAACATGGTTGTTTATAGTAATTCTTCTGAAAATCTTGGAGTCTTAAATGTCATTGAGAACCATTTGCTTGATGATTCTCAAGCTGTATGCTCTGACGAAAGAACACTCTTACAAAAGGTGGATTCAATGTGTTCGTTGCTCGTCCCTGAGGCAAACGTCCATTCGGAACAAATGAATTTTAATCAAAGTTTTCATGGTTCCTTTTCGGACTCTATCAACTGGATGCCTACTCAACTGTCCAATGGGAACTTATTCATGGAGCCGCCGCCAACTGTTACTAACTCGGCCCCTCCTCCGTTTGTGTCGCCTTGTAATCCAACCTATGGAGATTTTTTCAACTTTGGATCCTAACTTATAAGGCAGGCACAATCTAGGGGATTTGTAGCTAGCTAGGGATAATCATGTAGTATTCAGTTCTGCCCATTTTGATCAAAATGTTCAGTAATTGGGAAATGAGATATTATGTTCTTTTTGTTTCTCGTACTGATCTCTATTAAGGGGTTTTTGATATGTCAAATGACCAATTTAGTTACCCCTTGTGACATGAAAATAGATGCATTACTCCCCCCGGAATATATATTGTTCATCGAGGTGTTGTACACTTGCTTTATAATGCGACTAGAACTTCATATTAAATCTATATCGACATCATACTCATTTTATTTTTCCCTCTTGTGATATTGTCTAATGAACACTTTACCCCCTGTAAAATGTGAAAATCAAGAAGGGCGTTGTGCTTCTTTATCAAAAATACAAGAAGATATTTTGTCTATTATTTATCAAAGAGAGACAAATTGCTTTTCATAAAGAACACAAGGGGTAATTTGCTATTCAATCCTTTATTAAGAGTTCTTTGTAAGCACTTGAAATTTTTTGGAGTATAATGAGGTTTATCAAAGTAATTATACCATGTCCTAATGGAAATATGTTTTATCGAGGAAGTACCGGCATTCTCTTCGCTGGACTTAATTATGAAAAATTAAGAATTTTGAATTGAAATAAGACAGAAATTGTCAAATTCATTTAATTATAAAATTACATTTTTCTCTAATAATAATAAGCTTCAGATTTTGATAAAAATATCACTTTTTTTTTTGTTCATCAGGGTTTAATACCTTTATAAGCATCAAACACATTAAATGAAAATATTTTTCCAACAGAAATTAAAAGTTGAGTTCCCTACTTTGAATAATTAGTACCTTCAATTGGGCCAATCAGCCCACATTTATACTTCACAAAACCTGGTTCTTTATTGTAGAAATGACAAAAATACCCTTCGTTGGTCACCTTCACCCTCTCTTCGGAATCTCCAAGCCCCTCCAATTCTTGTCCATGGCAGCCCAAGTGGATTTGAATACAATCGAAACCGGGATCGAAAATGCCCCCAAGTCCCTTAATAATTACCCAGTGCCACTCTCTCCACCAGCCCCGCACATATCCAAGAACATAGAGCTAAACAGAGCATTAACAGCTTCTTCTAAATCTGCACTCTTTTCTCTCTCGAAAGAAGATATTCTTTTCCAAGACCAATGGCTTATTGCTGTAAATAAACCTCAGGGAATTTATTGCGAAAGCGTTTTATCTGCTGCTCACGGTCTACTGAATAATGAACAAGGTACATTAATTACCTTAATTTGACCTTTTATTTTCTTACTTTTATATTTATTTAAAAATTAAAAATAGTTAATTTTCTGGACATGAATTTGTGAGAATGTGAATCAAGGATCTTATTTTATCCTGGTGAAAATGAAATATGAATCTAAGAGACTGGAAATGTATTGATGCTTGTCTAGTTAAATCTGCAGTAGTGATATGTACGTTATGCTATGTTTGGCCTTCAATTTCATTGAGGAAAATGATTAAGAAAATGTAAATGAACTAAGATTAAAGCTTGAAGTTAAATCATTTGATGCAAAAAAAAATGTTCTACCTAGTGTTTTACTTGCTAAAATCCATTTACGGGACATAAACTTTATGAAACTCAAGTCGATAAATGATGCCGGATTCATTTTTCTAGTGTTTAATTAGGGGGGAAGTAATTTATTGTACTACATAATGATCATTGACATTTTGTATTTCTGGAAGTGAAAATTAGTATATTGTGCTTGTTAGAGAATGATCAGAAGCACAATCATACATACTTCTTGTAAATTTAAACTAACTGAACTAGATGGTCATACAAGGAATCCATCCTCAGCCTGCTATATATTTTCTCTTTCCAATTGAATTTCACTGTTCTAGTGTAAATTAGTAGGAAAAGATTTGTCTTTTTCATTCTTGGTTTCATTGGATTGACTGGTGTTTGATGCTCCCATTTTTTATGTATAAAAAATAAGCTTTTTCTCAATTTTGTATGTTGTTTTAGGGGAGCAAGTAAACTTCCCAGAACTCCATCTATCTAATAGGCTCGATCGTGACACAAGTGGTGTCACAATCATAACTAAATCACACAAAGTGGCGGCTAAGCTTGTGAAAGCATTTACAGAACACACGGTCAAGAAAACTTACATTGCGTTTTGCGTTGGTAAAATTCCCAAATGGCAAAATATAAACGTAAAGTCCGGTCATGGTCGATCGAAGCACGGAGCCTGGCGTGTTTATTCTGTTTCAGATGTTGGTAGGACATTACCTGGGGGATCATATGTTAGGGACATGGAAACTTCATTTGAAGTTATGTCTATAAATGGACAAGGCTATTTGAAAGATTCATCTGAATTGGAAAAACATGAAGAAAAATTCATTGTTGTTGAAGAGAAGTCGGATATTTCGTTTGATGATGAGAAAGCTGAGGTTGTAGTAAGAGCATACCCGAAGAGTGGAAGAACGCATCAAATCCGTTTGCATTGTCAGTATCTTGGGATTCCTTTAAGAGGAGATGTAAAGTATGAAGGTGTCTATGAATGGGAGGGTGTAATATACGAAGGCCATGAACTACATGCTGAGAGCTTGTCTTTTGAACATCCTATCACGGGTCAACAACTTTTGATTCAGGCCCCCTTTCCTTCGTGGGCTAGGCAAGTACCAGGACAACTATCTTCCTAAATATGCAGTTATCAAGTAGAAATGTACAAGCTTCTATCCAATGTGCATAAGAAGAAACAAAATTATGCTACCATTCATACAATAAACAACTATTTATTTGAGAACGGGGCAATATTACGTTTTCATGCATATCCCGTGTTTATATAACCGTAGAGAAACGGGCATGCCACGTATATGTGTTTCTTATACTCAACTCTATCAAGAGCTAAGATATATCATGTGTTGTATGCCTCGCGACTCTCGTACTATATATTTAAGTTTTGACCCTTGGTATGCTGCAGTGAGTTTTTGAACATAATTTGTTTCTGGTTGTAATTAACCTTTTTTTATCAACTATGAAGATGTATTTTATCAGTTGTATGGATCTGAATCAGTTAGACATTCTCTTTTGAAACAATATATATATTACATACATTTGTTGTCTATATTTTTCAATATATATATATTTTTATCTACTAAACTGTGTATTTACAGTTTGGGCCGAAGAGTGCACTAGGTATAGGTCCTCCCTAGTGTGGTGTCTCCAGTAGGATTCGAACTTGAGTGTTACCTTCGAGGGTTGCAAGCCACTACCACTTACCCCAACCACCTTGTATTTTATTTTTCAATATTACATTTATAGTTGTCTAGAAGCTTGTTAAGCAAACAAAATGAGAATGTGAATAGAATAAATAATTGTAGTTTGTGTATGAATGGTTGCATTTGGCGAAAAAAGAGGGTTGAATTACAGATAAAAAGGAATTTAAAGAAGTACATATATGATGAGTGGCTCCTGAATCCACAACCCAGGTGTGTTTATTAAAAGAAAAAGTAGAATTATGAGCAGAAGAGCAAGTACATGAAGTAGCATTAACATTGAAAGAAGTAGTGGCAGTAGGAACTGACTGATTTAGAAGAGTACCATTGAGTTGAGGAGTTAGCAGACTTGAAAGTTGAGTGATCTGTTGAGGAGAGAGTGTGTGTAGAAACTCTTGAACAGTAGAAGGTTGTGGAGGAGTGTTGGGACTTTGTTCAGGAGCAGAATTGATGTTGTTAACCTGGTTCTGTTGAAATTGTTGTGGTCTAGAGGCAGGACCCTTGTATCCAGGGGGGAACCCATGGAGTTCAAAACATGTTTCCACTGTATGACCTGGTAATTGACAATGAGTACAGTAGGGTCTCCCATTCCTTCTGTTTGCAGGATTAAAAGGTGGTCTGTAAGAAGAATTTGGAGTGTAAGGTGGTCTGAATGAAGGGGATATGTTTGAGGTGGAAACAGGAGGTCTGGGAGGGTAGGTAGATGGTGAATTTCTGGTGGAAAAGGCCATATAATTTGATGTATCTGCTGGTTTTTGATGTTGATGGATGGAAATTTGAGTTTCCTCCTGTGTAATTAAAGAAAGGGCTTTGGTTACAGGAGGTAAAGGGTCCATTAGGAGTAATTGGCTGCGAGTATGGGCCAAAGAATCCTGTAGTCCCATCAAGAAGATGAGTAAATGTAGTTTTTCAAAATAATCTTCCAGTTTGCCACATTCACATTTTGGCCGAAAATTAGTGATCTCATCCCAAAGAATCTTTAGGTGAGAATAATAGGAGTTGACAGAGAGGGTCTGTTGTTGAAGATTAAGAACATCTCTGAGAAGTTGATACATACGAGGCCCACTTGGTTGTTCAAAGCGTTGTTTTAACTCATTCCATAGGCTACTGGCTAGGACATGGTATTGGATAGTGTGATGAATTTCTTTAGTAAGAGAGTTAGTGAGCCAGGTGATAACAAGAAGATTGTTCCTATCCCAGTTCTTGGCCACGATAGGGTCATGGACAAGTTTTGGTAAGGTTCCATCAATAAAACCCTCTTTGTTTTTGACGGATAATGCCATAAACATTGCTCTACTCCACGTTTGGTAATTTGTATCCGTTAATTTTTCAGAGACAAGAGCAATCCCTGATCCATTAGCAGGGTGGATGAAGTACGGGCTTGTGGGATCCTCAAGAGGAGATCTGATGCGTGAAGAAGAGGAAGGATGGGTGATAGTTTCAGTGATTGGAGTGGTTTCCTCAGACATGTTTGATTAGAAAAAAAATAGTGCAAGAAAGGGAGAAATAATCGTCCAAGAAGAACAAGAAAGAGATGAAGATGATGACAAAGAAAGACGAAGAACCAGAAGAACAAGAACTGGTAAAGAAGAAGATAACCGAAATCGAGGAAACGAAAAAGAGATACCTGATCAAAGATTGAGAGGAAGATGATGATGATGAGAAGGATTGCAGCGGAAAACGATGACTGATTTCAAAACTCTACTGATACCATATTAATATGGAATCTTGATTTGTATACGTGATTATGTTGATCATAAGAACTTTGAATATAATCAGAATTGTGAGAAAAATAACAAGTATATTAATCTGAAAAATAAGAATGAATTATGTACAAAACCAACCCTAAAAACTCCTTTATATAACATTAGGAGAAAGAAGAGTAAAAAAGGAAGAACAAATGAAAATAAAATAACTAACTAACAATAGCCGACTTTAAACATTAACGGCTCTTAAGTTGAACATAATTCAATCTGAATTTGATTTGGGAATTAGGGTGAAAACCTAATTTCGTTCCTTTTCTAAATCACCATCATCAATTCCTTCTTTGCTCTTTATTTTTCCCTTCAATACTAGCGAAACGCTTAAGTTAATGGTTCCGGATGGAACGATTTATGATCCTCCAAATCCGACCAAGGGTGTAGCCACCTGTTGGAGTGATATCTCCCCTAAATTCATTTGTGTCAACACCTCTCTCGAAATAATGTTGGCATAACTTCCATTATCAATTAATATTCTTTTGACATTGTAGTTTACTACTTCGAGTGAAACTACCATGGAGAAGTCGGGATTATTCTCCTTGGTATCCCAGGTGATATTTCGGGGGACTTCGTCTTCGTTGAAACTGATGGATTGTTCTTTAGGGACTTTGTTCTCGAGTGTCCCTACTTCCTCTAGTGTTTCCAGTCTTTCTTCGATTGATCTAGTGGTTAATTCGTCGGCGAACGTTACGACTGTCCCCTCGCGCAGGTCCGCCAGAAATTGTGCGTATCGTTCCATTCACATGGTCATTATCCATGTCGTGTGGCGGATCATTGTCTGGGGTTCTCCTTGGTGGTGTTCTTCTTCGATTTTCGAGGGCTTCTCGTTCTATTCTTCTTTCTACTGTTTCGTTCGACATATTTGTCCAACTTTCCATCTTGAATTAACCTCTCGTTTTCTTGTTTTAGATGAAAACAATCTTCGATATGATGGCCATGAGCGCGATGGTACCGGCAATACAGGTTGTAATTTCCGGCTCCGGGTTTAGCTTGTGTAATTCTCTTAGTCGGAGGAATCCAATTGTTCCTTTCGAGAAGTACTAAGATTTCTTCCCGATGAACATTCAATTTGATATATTCCAAATGATCTACCCGATTCCTATGTGGTTGCTCTGCTGATCGTGGTCTGGCATAGACATTATGTCTTTTATCCTGCTCATTGCAGTTGTAATTCAACCTCTGAAATACCTTTCCTCGCCTAAAGGATCGGTTGTGATCTGTTATTTTTGGGATTGAGGCCTTATCTTGTCGCTTCATCCTCAACAGTTAAGAACGAACCATATATAATTATGCATGCTTAGTGCCTTAATTTGCTATATCGTTTGCGCCTAATTAATGTATTTAATGGTGCGCGGCGTAGGGAAGGGCTCCTTCCCGATAAAATGTTAAAGAATGGAGAAGTAAGTAGTTAATGAGTGTATAAACATATTAGTGAAAAGGGGGTAATTTTTTTGGTAGCAATATATATAGGAGTATAGTTAATATATAGTATTTTATAATTAAAAGCATCGATCCTACAGACACCATTAATCACTGGCAACTACTAATAGCTAGCATTAAATTGTATATACGTATATAGTAGAATATTATATCAAATGCCGACAAGCCAACTCTTAATTAATTAAGAACAAACCATAATCATGCTTAGTGCCTTTAATTTGCTATAGTAATTCCTCTCAAAACATGTACGAGTATATACTTAATTATATATGAGTATGATACTTCCAAAGAATATTCGTCTGGGTAGCCATCATCGGTCATGTTAGGTACTTTTTAGGGACACTTCTGTATAAAAAGTGTCCCTAAATTTCCCCTAACATGACGGATGATGACTACCAGACACGAAAATTCTATAACTGGCGCCTCATCTCCATAATGCTCCGACAAGAGTCAGGCAATGTCAGGAAGCTTATTTGTTTCTTTATTAATCAAAACTTTCATTCGAAATTTAACTTCCTTTGTAGCAAGTGAAGATTAACAATACCAATTATAATCAATGAAATTACCTCCCTACTTATAAGGCCAAGAACAATTAATTAGGCCTGTTGTAGGAATACGAAAAGACCTTGATCTTTCGTCTCCCAAATTTCTCCAAACCAAATAAATTTATAACAGTAATATAAATGCAACATCTTTTCAAGGCATTGGGAATCTACATCATTTTAGAGTTTCCCTCTTCTCTTTCCGTTTTGATGAATATATAAGTTACAGTTAAGAACTTCTTAGCCATCAAGTTGTTTTCTATTTCAAAATTAATCGTACAACTTCATTTTCTAAAACTTCAAAGTTGATTTCTAATTTGCTATCTCGTTTTCAAAATCTATCAACCCATTTGTCTCATAAATTCAGGATATGGAGAAACTGGACATGGAAATCGATTCTGTTATTCAAGAGTTGGCTGAAGTTAAGGCTAAGATTGGGGAGAAGAATAATCATATCCAGGCCCTTCAATCCGAAAAAGAACAAGTAAGTATTAGACTATTAATTAGTAGCTGATTTGCCATTGGCTTAATTAGAAGCTGTTCATTATTAATTCATCATATATGTCATTTAATTTGAGTACTTATTACGTAGCTTCAAGTCGAGGTGGATTCATTGCTAAAGGTTCAACGTCTCTCTAAAATTGCCAAGGCTCGTAAAATGGTAAAGGAAAAGGTGGAGGAAGCTGAAGCCGAAATGTCCATCCTGGAAAATGAAGTGGAAAATTTTTTAGAGGTATGCTGCATGCTGATTATCATTTCCTCTTCTATGATCCAATATCAGCCATTCAAATCAGAAGCTTTACTAATATTCATTTATTGTTGTCTGGTTACCTGACATGCTTCGGTGGTGAAGTTATCCAAGATAATATCCGCTTTAACAGAATTAACAGAAGAAGAACAATTGAAGAAGGAGCTGAAGTTGAAAGAGAAATCAGAAAAATCAGAAAGAAATTAGGGCTATCAAATTGGGGCTTATTAACGGCTAGTGTTCTGTTATGTAGTTAGTTATATAAATTAACTTGTTTTTCCTAATTTTCCCCTTTGTATTTTCCTATTAAGTGGCTGTTTATTCCTGACTTATGTACAAGGAATTTATATGCAATATACTACTTTCAATTACATACTATCTCAAATATATTTTCAATTTAATTTTAATACATGAAAGAATCATCAGCTTACACAACATATATGCTTGACCTTTCTCCATGCTTTTTCTTTTAGTGACTCACCAACCGACCCTGCAGTGATCGACTATAACCTTCCCGACCACGATTTTTTTTTAAGGTATTTTACTGCGAAATACGAAAGTATATCAAAAAACGCCGCTATATCGGGATATCTTATCTGTCTCTCCAGGAAAATGGATATCTCCAGAAAAGATTCCTCGAAAAGTTAAGGATTAGTAATCTTTTTTAGAAATTGAATGGATTCGGTCTTATACATACACGAGGAAGGTAATCAAAAAAGACTCCTTCGGACCCTCGATTTGATTGTTTTCCAAGAATGTCGGTTAGAGATGATATATGTCACCTCTGTAAGAATATATACATGTCATCTACAAGATAGGATATCCGTCCTATTGGGAGACAAGCAAATTTGAGTTTTTACCGATTTTACTCAGATAACTTGGATTGTATACCAATTTAATGTCCTGGATTTTTCTAGGGTGCGGGCATGTGAGTTACTCATTACATGCGGGACGTCCAATCATGTCGTTCATTTGTCTCAAATTGATATGGGTCGTTTACTTGGTCAAAATTAATTTGTAACTATTGACATTAGTTAAATTCCAATTTGCCTAATTTATAAATATGAAAAGACTTGACTATTATCTATATGGACTTATATTTTTTAGAAATCTGATGTAAATAAAGTCCAAATGAAGCTTTTCTTTCCCAAAAGACTTAATTTTACGTAAGTAACTTCAATGAATTCTAAAAGTCATCTGATTATATTGCATGGATTAAATTAAGAACAAATTCATCTTCTTTTTGGGCCAAACTTATGCATGTTAGAATCAACCCATATCACCGGAATTAGCCACGTTAAACGCTTCCTTGAGCCTTTTGAATCTTTCTCTTGTAATTGGTCCAATTGGAACATATAGTGGATCCATAGCTTTGTACTTGTTGTTGATGATTCTCATCATTGTTGCTAAATATACTTTAGTTATTCTAAATTATGAACAAAATATATATATTAAGTGAAAGTTCGAACTTAAAGGATTCTATAATTTCGGCTGAAAGCATTGCTAGAACTTAGTAATTAGTACAATAACATAAGAAAATAGAGAATATGATTGGCAATTTAGGAATTCATGCAATGAGGCTCTGCGTTAGAATCTATAGAAACAAATTATATAGTTAAAAATAATTACTTTTAGTTCTAAATTTAGTTAGAAAGTTTTATTTATTTATTTATTTTTTTATGCGATTTGTGCCCGTGTATATCAAATCATCTACGTAAAGACAGATAATGAGAAAAAAAAATTCACCTTCTTTCTTCACGTATAACGACGGTTCACTTTGACTTTTTGAAATCCATTTTTTTTAAAGTAATTATCAATCTTGTCGTTCAAGGCTCTTGGTGCTTGTTTTAGCCCATATAGTGTCTTTCGAAGGCGATAAACTTTATCTTCTTTGCCTTGGACAATATAACCTTCAGGTTGTTCGACATAAACTTCTTCACTTAAATCTCAATTGAGAAATGCTGATTTGACATCCAATTGATAAACTGGAAGTTCATTTGAGCAGCTAATGCTAGGACAATTCGTATTGTCTCCATTCGAGCAACTGGTGCAAACATTTCATTGAAATCCATTCCTGGTTGTTGAGAATAGCTTTTTGCTACTAGGCGTGCTTTGTGCTTTTGAATTGAACCATCTTCTTTGTACTTCATTTTGTAGAACCATTTTAGTCCAATTATAATTTTATTCTTGGGTAGATCCACTAGTTCCCATGTTTTGTTCTTTTCGATGCTTGCTATTTCTTCATCCATTGCATTTGTCCAGATTTCTTCTTTCACAGCTTCTTCAAAAGTTTGTGGCTCACAAGCAAAAAACGCCACGTCACATGATTCATAAATTTCTCTTAAACTTCGTACCTTACGTACTGGACTTTCTGATTCTGGATAGAATTCCTCAAATGCTCCTGGAGAACTTGAACTTGGACTTGAAATTGGACTCGAGTTTGGATTTGTCAGATCATTTTGATTTAATGATGAGCTAGGCAGATTCATATTATTTGTATTTGTATCTTCTCCCCAATTCCATGATTGTTTCTCATTGAAGATAACATCTCGAGATATAATAAGCTTATTTGTGTTTGGGTTTCGTAAACGATATCCATTGGATTCGTCATTATAACCAAGAACGATAAGCTTTTCTCCTTTATCATCAATTTTTTCTCGTTTCTCTTTAGGAATATGAGAATAAGCTAAGCAACCAAAAACTTTGTGGTTGTTTACCTGTGGCTTTCTCCGATGTCTTCATAGGGAGTCTTGTTTGGAACTGCCTTTATTGTTGAACGATTTATAATATAGACTGCTGGAAGTACAACTTCTGCCCAAAAACTTTTTGGAAGTCCTTTTTTAGCCATCATGCTTCTTGCCATTTCAACTATCGTGCGGTTTTTCCGCTCTGCAACTCCATTTTGTTGTGGAGTATATCGCACTGTTAGTTGTCTCTGGATCCCTTTTTCTTTGCAATTATTTAAGAAGGCTTTTCCAATAAATTCTCCTCCTCGGTCTGTTCTGAGAATCTTTATTTTTCTGCCACTTTGATTTTCCACATTGGCTTTGAACTCCAGAAATTTTGGAAATGCTTCTGATTTTTGCTTCAAAATATAAACCCACATCATTCTGCTATAATCATCCACAAACAATAGAAAATATCTATTGTCGTTAAGAGATGGTGTTTGAGTTGGGCCACAAATATCGGCATGTATTAGTTCAAGAGGAACTTTGGCTCTGTAGGATGTCTTTGGAGATGGTAGGTGATTCATTTTTCCATATATACATCATTCGCATGTTGTGTCTCGTCTTAGAATATTTGGAAGACCAAAAACCATGTTTGTTCATTTTAAGAGATTGAGACCTTTGAAATTCAAATGTCCATACCTTAGACGCCATAGGTTCTTCTTCTGTTGTGCTCTGGAGAATAATTTTCTCGATCAATGGCAAATTAAGAGGAAAGATTTTGTTTGAGCTCATCTTTATATTTGCCATTGTGAGATTCTTCTGTTTATCAATAATGACACAATGATCATTATTAAACTCCACTTTATAATTCTTCTGGACTGCTATTGTTCCTTTCCCAGCGATTTTATGTTCCTTTCCATCTCCAAGTTTTACTTCAGATTAATAAGTCTCATCAAGCTCCACAAACATTTTCTTATTTCCACACATATGATTACTGCAACCACTATCAACGTACCATGTATTTTCAAATAGTAGTTGAGAATTCAAGCATGAATAAAATACCTGAATGGTATCTTTTTCTTCAGTGTAATTGGCCTCATTTTTCTCACCATCATCTCTATGCCAACAATCTCTTTATGAATGAATGGCGTTTCTGCATCTTTTACATTTGTAGCGGCAATCCTTTGTGTCGTGGTTATTTTTTCTGCATATTTGACAAAATAAATCTGAATTTTGATTTGCATTTCTTTGGTTAGAGAAACCTCCTCTTCCTAGACCTCGTCCTTGGAAGTTTTAATTTCTTCCACGACCTCTGCCTCTTGATACTCTGGATGTGGAGGCCATATTCTTTTCTGATTGAACATCTCCTTTTTTATTTTTCTGGTCTGCTAGATTAAGCTTTACTTGAAAAGCTTGTTCCAAACTGTGGTTTGAAAATCTGCTCATTCTTTTCTCATGAGCTTCTAAAGATCCCATGAGTTCGTCTAAAGAAAGTTTTGATAAATCTTTAGACTCTTCAATCGCAGCAACTATGTGCTCAAATTTTACTGGCAAGCTTCGCAAGACTTTTTCTACAATTCTTTTATCTTCGGCAGATTCACCATAGCCTCTAATTTGATTAACAATTGTAGAAACTCTAGAAAAAAATTCTTGCATAGTCTCGCTATCTTTCATGAGTAGATTATGGAGATAATTTTTTCATAGCCACCAAATTGTTTTTTCAAAATATCCCATGCATCTTTTGAAAATTTAACACCCGTAATACGCGGAAGTATAGATCGACTTACCCCTTGGTGCATAAATGACAAGGCTCTTGCATCTTTGGTCTTATTCTCTTTATGCTCCTTCTTTTTTGCTCCAGTCAACGTAGCTTCTTCCTCCGGAGTATATATTTCATACCCCTTTTCTACGATATCCCAAAGATCATGGGACTAGAATAACGTCTTCACAAGAACGCTCCATAACTCGTAGTCTTGACCAACAAAGATCGGAACACCTTGTTGAGAATATGTGAAGGCAAGCTCATTGCTATTGCTTGGATTCATTTTTTCAATATATGTGAGGGATTGTCAGGCCAAGGGTGGCTCTGATACCACAATTTGTTGGGTGTTTGGGATATGAAAAGCTAAGAAATAATTTTAGGAAGACAAAATAGACTTATTATCTCATCAAGATAATAAGGCTACAATATTTTGAGGCTTTTTGCACTAAGCCTTCATATAAGAGAGTAAATTTTCTTCTCTAAACTAACTTGCTAATTGAGTGATTTTTCTTATCTATGAAATTCTACACACTACATACATATATATAGGCATATGAACCAACTTTCTAATCTACTCTTGTGGCAACTAGATTAATGTTGAATACATGAATCTAATTCAAACTTAGTGGCTAAACATGATGAGTAATGCTTCTTGAGGGTTCTTCAATGTTAAGTCTTTCATCTCATTGGTTGGCCTTGATGACTTGAATGTAATTCTAGATAATGTGTTGCAAACTTTAACTTTAAATGTAATTCTAGATAATGTGTTGCAAACTTTGACTATAATTCATCCAAGTATGATTTCTTCATGTTCAAGGTTCTTCATGCTTAAGTAATTATGAATTAATATTTCAACACCTGTCAATAGACCAAAGGAGCAATATACAAATATAAGCCGAATGATCATCACAGAAAAAAAGAAAATACAAGTAGGAGAATAATTGAGCATACCACAAAAACAAGATCCAATTCATTGTTAATAGATAAAATCGAATATTTCTAGACTTCTCGTTCATTTACTCCCACGTCTTTTGGTTTACCCTATCCATTTGCAAAATCACTCATGACCTTTATTTTCTAAATTATGAAATCAGTTCGTTGATGATGATAACAAATGTTTCTTGGAGATCAACTACACTTTTGACATCCAAAAGGATTAGTCCTCTAAATAGATTGAAAATTTTCTCAAATTTCATTCACGTGCAATATTTGGCGGAATAAGGAATTGAGTAATATCACACCAGCAAAATTGTTATATTACTCATGGAATCATTTTTGCCTTCTTCTTTGGGTATTCTTTTTCCCATTTTAATTAGGGTTAATTACAGGGACCTTCCCCGAGGTTTGGTCAAACTCGTATCCATTCCCCTCTAAGAATGCTAATTACTCGGACCTCCCCTGAGGTTTGCAAAACCTTACAACCGTTAGGGTTCCGTTAATTTTTGCTTACGTCGTCATGAAATCTTCGGTCGATTGCCAATTTTGCCCCCGACTTACTGTAGCAAATTTGTATGGACTATATTACCCCCCTCAGCAAATGTTATGTTGTTGCATGAGAAAGGATCTAATAGCAATGTCAAATGACATTTGTGGATTAAAATGTTGTTAAATTTATATATAATGGGTAATGACTTTATTAATGTATATTCATATTTAAAATAACATTTTAAATATTTCTAAAGTATTTTCTTACTTATTGTAAAATATATGCAAAGAGAAATACACTAGTTACTCTTATATAGCAAATAATTTCAATGAAGGCATGTAAAATTTATATAATTTGTAATTTAAAATGTAAAATGAATAAATTAACAATAATGTGTAGATAATAATTTTAATCTTTTTTCATAATGTTTTTAAAATAGAAGTACAAATAAGAGTGAATAAATTATTGTTAATCATAAGAAAAATTAAAGATATATAAAAAGATCATTATGAAAATGCAAAAATATTAAGATTTATCCATATCCAAACCGTAATTTCAATAATATCAATTTCTTTTCATAATTCTAAAAAAAATTTAACAACAAGGATAATAAATAAAAATTATGATTAATAAGGAAAAATTTGAACAGAAAAAGCATTATAAAAATGCAAAAATATTAATAATTAAGAAAATCAATTGTTTTTAAAAAAAATTAAATAATACTCATTCAAATACACATTTAATAAAATAAGAATTATTAATTTATTTATTGATTACTTAAACCCAATACTATTAAATAATATTTACTATAAAATACTAAAATAAATCTTGTTTACATAATTAATAAATTATTTTTTACGCTATTGATAAATTATACAGTATTGAAATATGCATTTTATAAAAATTTAACTAAAAAAATCAATAAATATTTTTTCACAAAATTTAAAGATACTAATCCAAATACCCTTTTTATAAAATAATTATCTATGAGGTATTTGTAAATTATTAAATTTATGGGTTATTTCAGTTTTAAACTTAAATATATATATATATATATATATATATATGAGTGTTTAATATTCTCAACAATAAAATCATTAATTTATATCTTACTTAAATACAATACAATTAAATAATATTTTATTATAAAATACAAAAATAAAATCTTATTTACATATTTATTATTACTATTAATTGCATAATTAATAAACTATTTTTTTCTTTTTTATGTGATATAAATCGGGGTGGAGTTAGTTTTTCTTTTCTTTTTATTTGTAAATTTAATTTTATTAAAGTTTGGGGACTAATAGGCAAATATAAATTTTTGTAAGGTTTTGTAAACCTTAGGGGAGGTCGAAGTAATTAAAATTGATGAGGGGGAGAGGGATGCTCTCGAAACCAAACGAGACTAGAAAGAACATGGGAATTAGCACGGGTAATTTCACGCATTCCATCCACCTCCGTTAGTCTCCGTTAGGGTTTTGTAAGGTTTTGCAAACCTCAGGGGATGTCTGAGTAATTAGCATTCTTGAAAGGAAATGGGCGCGAGTTTGATCAAACCTCAGGGGAGGTCCCTGTAATTAACCCTTTTAATTATACTGTGTGTTCTTGATTAGTTGCAACAGAAACTATCAAATTATCTAATGGTGGAATTGAAGATATTGAAGAAGCGAGGAAGGAGATTACCAATTCTAATTGAAAAATCTGATTTAGGGCACAAGTCAATCTTTAGCCGTTGATTAGTTTAAGTTTATTATTTTATTTTTCTTTTTCTTTTTGTCGGTTAGTTTAGTTACTGTATCTATATATATATTCAATAGGCAGCTTATTTGTAACACAATACAATTGATTCAATATAATTTTTATTCTTTCAAATCTCTCAATTCTCTCAACAGCAAATTCTCTCAATTTACAGTTTATGTATAGTTTATACAACTAACATGGTATCAGTAGACTAAAATCTTCATCTCCGCTGCAATTCTGATCTTCAACAGTGCATTCAAATCAAGTTTCTTCATCAAGATTCAGTCCTTCCAAGTATCTCTTTCTCTCCTGCGTTTTATCATCTCCAGAAAAGCTTCATCCAAGATTTCACATCATCCAGTAGTTCATCTTCCTGCACATTCAAGAATCAACATTTATCATATCAGATAATTACTTCTTCATCACAAATTACAGAAATACATCATCACACCACAAAATTCCTACAGGTCTCATCTATATTTTCTTTGTTTTCCGATTCAGATCCCTTTATTCATCTTTTCTTTCATCAGCCATGTCTGATAACCCAACAGAAACAACTACCACACGATCCAGACCCCTGGTCGAGGATCCTTCTAGCCCTTATTACCTACACCCGGCTGATGGACCTGGCCTTACCATTGTCAACAAGCTCCTCACTGAAGATAACTTCCAATCTTGGAGTAGGGCCATGATTAAGGGTCTGATTGTCAAAAATAAACTCGGATTCATTGATGGGTCCATCCCTAAACCTGAATCTGACCCTATCTTGATCAATTATTGGGAAAGAAATAACACAATAGTACTTTCTTGGCTTCAAAACGCCCTCTCACCTGAAATAGAATCAAGTGTCCAGTATCATCTTCTGGCCACTGACCTTTGGACAGAACTCAGAGATAGATTTAAACAAGGCAATGGCCCTAGACTTTACCAATTACGTAGGGACCTATTGAAACTCACTCAAGAACGTCTCTCTGTCAACAGTTACTATACAAGATTCAAAGTAATCTGGGATGAGATCCTAAACTCTAGACCTGCTTGTACTTGTGGAAAACTTGAAGATTATTTTCAGAATGAGTATCTTTTTATATTCTTGATGGGCCTTGATGACTCTCTCTCACATACAAGAAGTCAGCTCTTGCTTATGGAACCTCTTCCTACTGTAAATAAGGCATTGGCCCTCATCATCCAGGAGGAAAAACAACTTGCCCTTCAAAACTCATCAACTGGCCAAGATTTACAAAATTCTTTGGCTTTTGCAATAAAACCAAACACACCCACTGTTTACAACTCCTCCCCTAGACCTTCTAACAACTTTTCACCAAAACCTCCTCTCTATAACAACTCCAGATCACCCTCTCCAACTACCACTCAGTCCTACTCACCCAATCCTAGACCTTACAATCCAAACTATAAGGGCAAACAGAGGCCATATTGCACTCATTGCAATATGGCTGGACACACAATTGAAACATGTTTTAAACTTCATGGGTACCCCCCTGGATACAGACCCCCATCCTACAGAAACACATCACCCCCAGCAAACAACATAAATTTCACTACTGCTAACAACATGGATATGCCCCTGGAATTAAGGGTTATAAATTGTTTGACAATAATACTAAAGATATTTTTTTCTCAAGAGATGTAATCTTTCATGAGGACATTTTCCCCTTTCACTCATCTCCTTCACCTACCCAATCTACTCCACCCCCCACTTTCACTCCTACTTCTGTACCTCCACATTTAATCACTCCCCTACATACTGATTTTCCCACCCCAAACTCTCCTATTGAACCTCCCATCAGTACCATCCCTTCTACAAACCAATCCCCTGTACCTACCCAGACTCTCAGAAGGTCCTCTAGACCTACAAAACCCCCCTCTTATCTTCAAGATTTTCACTGCAATTTGTCCACACAGAACAATACACCTTATCCTCTCTCCTCAGTCATCTCATATACTAATATCTCTGGCCCTTTTCAAGGTTTCTTGGCTAATATCTCTTCTGTTTATGAGCCTTCCACTTATAAACAGGCAATTAAACACCCTCACTGGGTACAAGCTATTAATGATGAACTATCTGCTATGACTAATAATAAAACCTGGATCATAACTACTCTTCCCCCCCCCAATAAAACTCCTATTGGCTGCAAATGGGTTTTTAAGGCCAAAAGGAAGTCAGATGGCACTATAGACAGGTACAAGGCAAGATTGGTTGCTAAAGGATTCACACAAACTGAGGGCATTGACTACACTGACACTTTCTCTCCAGTTGCTAAACTGGTCACTGTAAGAACTCTCCTTGCACTATCTATTTCTAAAGGCTGGATTCTACATCAACTAGATGTGAACAATGCCTTCCTAAATGGTGATCTCTCTGAAGAGGTTTACATGGAAATTCCTATGGGTTTCACTCCACCACCACCCTCTACTCCTACTCCTACAGGTAAACAGGTTTGTAAACTTTCTAAATCTATCTATGGTCTTAAACAAGCAAGTAGGCAATGGAATGCCAAACTTACATCTGTTTTACAATCCTTGGGTTTTACACAAAGCTTTTCAGATTATTCACTATATACTAGAGGTACTGATTCTTCATTTATTGCTTTATTAGTTTATGTAGATGACATAATATTAACTAGTCCTAATATTCACATTATATCACAGACTAAGTTGGATCTACAAAATCATTTTACTTTAAGAGACTTAGGACAATTAAGGTACTTTCTAGGTATTGAATTGGCCTATTCTAAGAGTGGTGTTGTCCTATCTCAAAGACAATACACACTTCAATTATTGGAAGATACAGGTTACCTTGCTTGTAAACCTGTTTCTTTACCTATGGAACCAAATTTACAGTTAGATTCAGATTCTTCACCTAGCCTACAAGATGCTTCCTCTTATAGACGCTTAGTAGGCAGATTAATTTATCTTACCCTAACTAGACTTGACATTAGCTTTGTCGTCCATAAGCTCAGTCAGTTTTTATCTAAACCTTGTACATCACATATGGAGGCAGCACACTGTGTTAACTCTACAAAATAGAGTTAATTTCTTTGTATTTTTGCGGGGAATGACATGAATTTCTGGAGATCTTAGATCGTTTTCACTAGGTTTAACTTGGTTTTTCTCGTTGGTGAGTCACGTATTCATTTTGGTATTTTCTTGTGAATTTTTCAGATTTTTCTCTTGATTTTTGGATGTGCGGACAGAAGGCTCTTCGCTGGGGCGGAAAATCTCTCCGCTGGAGCGAAATCACAAAGCAGACCTCCGCTGGGGCGAACTAATTCTCCGCTGGGGCAAAAGCTGTCCGCGAATCCTTACTTTTAGAGTCCTAGTTTCACTTGGAAACTTATATATTTGTGGAGGAAGTGAGAGAAAAGGATCTTGGAACACTTTTTGACAAGAGGAGAGACCAAGAAGAAGAAAATATCATTGAGAAGCGTGGAACAACATCGGAGAAGACAATTCTTGAAGATTGGAAAAACAGATCTACTTCTCTTTTCTCATCTTTTGCAATTTCTTTTCTCTTTTGTGTTCTTGTAATCATGACTTTGATGATTCTTGAGTTTATTTCCGTTTTAGCTATGAACTAAATTTAGTTTTCTAGGATTACAATGGATTTCTTTGTTTAAATTGATTGTTGTTTATTTTTCCTTATTCTATTTTATTGATGTTTATTGTTTACCCATTCTTGTGCTTGAATTTCATTAGTCTGGCCAACTATTGTTTCACAAATCTAATTGAATCGGAAGAGGGAATTAGGTTTTAGGTTAAAGAGTGGGTAACCTTTGTACGAATTGCACCCACGTCGAATTGGGTAATTTGTTTAGCAATTAAGATAGGAATATACTTAATTGCCTTAGGTAGTCATAATTAGGGCTTGTTCTTGACTCGATTTGGCCTAACTTCATTGGCATAGGAATATAGCTCTTTGATTAGGTTAGATTAGTTTTACAATATTCTGGAAAGAAATTGTAAAAACTTAAGTGCCCTAGACTAGCAATAAATCTTAATTAAAATAGAATTGTTGGGAAAATAAAAGCAATTAGTTTAACATTGAAGGAAATTGTAATCCTAGGCTTTAATCATCATAGTTAATCTTGTCAGTTTTTATTTAGTTTTACTTTCATTGTTGCTTAGTTATAATCATCACAAAGATTCGTTTAATTTGGATAAGAAAAAGAGTGATCTTTAGTAATTAGTTGTTTAGTTCATTAATTCCCTGTGGAGACGATACTCTACTTATCATTATATTACTTGCTGCGATTGCGTATACTTGCGTTTATAAATCCTGCATCAAGTTTTTGGCGCCGTTGCCGGGGAATTATTTGCGCTATTTTGCTAATATTAATATCAATCATTCTTTTCTTAGATCAAATTTTTATTTGTTTACTATTTCTTTATTTTCAGGATATTTAGTCTTTGCATGCGCAGCGATCGAATTAAAGAACTTATTCCATTAGATCTTGAAATCGAGCGCACAATTCGAAGATTAAAAAGGCTGAAAATAAATTCAGAGTCTCAAGGTCACACTATGGGTGAACAAGTCGATGAAGAAGCAGCAGCTGCTGCTTATCGCTCTATCAGAGATTATGCAGTCCCTCATGTTGAAGGACTTAGATCGAGTATTGCTAGGCCAACTGTCGAGGCCAATAATTTTGAGATCAAGCCAGCAGTCATACATATGCTTGAGTCGAAACAATTCTTCGGGCATGCACATGAGGATCCGAACAAACACTTGAAACTATTTTTGAGGATGTGTGATACATTCAAATTCAATGGGGTATCATCAGATGCTGTCAGACTGAGATTGTTCCCATTCTCTTTGACTGGGAAGGCTGCAGATTGGTTAGAAGCTCTGCCAGATGAGTCTATTACAACGTGGAATCAGTTAGTGGATAAATTTTTAGCTAAGTTTTTTCCACCTGCAAAAACTGCTCGGATGAGGAATGACATCACTGATTTTCTGCAACATAAAGATGAAACTTTAGATGAAGCCTGGGAGAGGTTTAAGGATATGCTAAAAAAGTGTCCTCACCATCAGATTCCAGATTGGTTACAAATTCAATCTTTTTATAATGGGCTTACAGATAACATAAAAGGAAACCTCGATGCTGCAGCAAATGGTGCTCTTGGGGGAAAATCTCCTGAGGAAGCCAGAAATATTATTGAGGAAATGGCATCAAATATTCAACAGTGGTCATCAAGACGCACGGAGCAGAACAAAGTAGCCGGAGTTGTAGATGTTGACGCTATTGCTTCTCTAACATCTCAATTGGCAGCTCTCACAAAGAAACTTGATGAGAACTGTAGTAGAAACAATGTTCAGAGAATCTATGCCACTTGTGATATTTGTGGAGATAATCATTCGGTTGCACATTGCCCTGAGAATCCAAAATCGGTTAATTTTGTTGGAAATTCGAATAGTCTGAGAAGCAATCCTTATTCCAACACTTATAATCCAGGATGGAGAAATCACCCTAATTTCTCATGGGGTAGTAATCAACCAAATATTCTAGCTCAAGGATCAATTGCACCTCCGGGTTTTCAACAAGCTCATGCACCAACACAAGTACAAAAACCATCTACAGAAGAATTATTGCTCCAATACATGCAGAAGACAGATGCCATAATGCAGAAGACAGATGCCATAATTCAAAACCAGAACGTCGTAATTCAAAATCAGAACGCTTCTATTCGTGCTTTGGAGACTCAGATTGGCCAATTGGCTAATAGTCTTAATGCTCGACCTCATGGAACTTTGCCTGTGGACACGGAGACAAACCCAAGAAATGATAATATGCAGCAGTGCAAAGCTATAACTCTCAGAAGTGGAAAGGAGATCGAGGGTAACACTAGAAAGCTTGAGCAAGAAGAAGTGAAGCCACCGAGTGAATCAATAGAGGGCGAGCAAAATAATGGAGATGATTTGGAAAAGAAATCCAAGGGATATGAAGCAAACCATGATAAACCAAAAGTTCAAGAATATCCACCACCTCCATTCCCTCAGAGATTACAAAAACAAAAGCTGGATAAACAGTTTCAGAAATTCCTTGATATCTTCAAGAAGTTATCCATCAACATCCCCTTTGTTGAAGCCCTTGAGCAGATGCCCAGTTATGCAAAATTCATGAAAGACATCTTATCAAGGAAAAGAAGGTTGGGAGACTATGAAACTGTAGCACTTACTGAGGAGTGCAGTGCTCTTATTCAGAGAAAGCTTCCACCGAAATTGAAAGATCCTGGCAGTTTCACTATTCCGTGCACGATTGGAAATCAGTTGATCAATAAGGCATTATGCGATTTAGGTGCAAGTGTAAATTTGATGCCATTGTCGATCTTTAGAAAGCTTGGGTTGGGAGAAGCAAGGCCCACTTCTGTTACGTTGCAAATGGCTGATCGAACTCTTAGTTATCCGAGAGGAATAATAGAAGACATCTTGGTTAAAGTGGACAAATTTATATTCCCGGCAGACTTCATAGTTCTGGATATGGAGGAAGATCGAGATATGCCAATCATACTTGGAAGGCCTTTTCTAGCTACCGGTCGAGCCTTGATTGATGTTGAAAAAGGAGAACTCAAGATGAGAGTTCAAGATCAAGAAGTAACCTTCAATATTTATTCATCGTTGAAGCACCATCAGAAAAAGGAAGATTGTTTCTCAATCAAGGTGGTAGAAGATATTATTTCTGATACATTTCTACATAATCATCCTCATGATTTGTTTAAAACTCCATTAATTTCAAAAGAGGATGAAAAAGGTGACAAGTTGGTCGATTGTGTGAAAACTCTTGATCTTACTCAAAGATTTACCAAACCAACCTTGAAAAGTGAGATGATGGAAAGGCCGGTAAAGTCTGCAAATGCTAGGAAGTCGTTAATTGAAGAACCCCCAGATTTAGAGCTCAAACAGTTTGGGGAAGTGAAAAATGAAAGAATCTTACATCACCATCATATGTGGCCTTATGGTGGTGATTTCAATGAAGAGAGGAATCATGCAAAAAGAGTTGGCAATAAGTCTAGAAGACATGAAAAACAACTTGTACATGTCAATAAACTGGAAGAAATTAGGCCACCAGAAAATGGAAGTGTCATGCTTTACAAGAAGAAAATTAAGAAGATACACGATGAAAAGATCGTCCGTCGAGAATTTGAGCCTGGACAACGAGTATTACTGTATAATTCTCGCCTTAAGCTATTTTCGGGAAAACTCAAATCAATGTGGTCTGGTCCGTTTCGTGTTACGGAGGTTTTTCCTTATGGAGCCGTGGAAGTACAGGATGAACAAAGTGGGAGAACTTTCAAGGTCAATGGACAAAGACTAAAGAACTATTTGGGGGGCAACATTGATCGGCAAATTGCCACCATTACCTTGGGCGATCCTAAATAAGAAGGACATAGTCAAGCCATGACTATAACTAAGGCGCTTGTTGGGAGGCAACCCAAGTAGTAAAAAAAAAAAAAAAAAAAAAAAAAAATCCAGAACATGATCCGCCCCCGCGAAATAATGTTTCGCCCCAGCGAAAAATGATGGACCAAATTTTGAATGAATTTTCAGAACATTCTCCGCTGGGGCGGAAAAATAACACCGCCCCCGCAAAACTACTTCAGTAATGTTGAGCATTTTTCAGAATGGCTTCCGCCCCCGCGGAAAACCACCTCCGCCCCCGCAAAACCTACTTCGGAAATTTTTAGGCTGATTTTCCAGAATTGCTTGCGAATCATGTACGAATGCATGATTCAAGGTTTTCGATCCATTAATGTGGACACATCTTCATTCCCACAACTCCCACCACCACCAGATGAGATACATGACGAAGATTGACCACCAGCTGAAATCAGGGACGTTCTTTAGTTGCATTATTTGTTTTATATTTTCCTTGTGTTCAGCTTCAAATTAGTTTATCTCTTATCTTCGTCAATTTCATCATTGAGGACAATGCATTTCTTAAGTTTGGGGGTGATTGCATTTATGTCATGCATGCTAGGTCGATTTTTGATCAAAAATTTTTGAAATTTTATGTGTTGTTAATTGTTTTTCCTGCAAAAATTCGGAGCACAAATGCATAATCGAGGATTTAGGATGAAGTCAGTGAAGTATAGTCTAGAATAGAGCTTAAGAAATTTTATCTTGCCTACCTGATCTCTAGATTCGAGGGTTAGAAAACTTAGAATCCAAATGATAGTTTTGCCTAAGTCTGGGGATAAGGATGACTTTAATAAGAACCAAATGAAGCAAAGTACTGAAAAGCTTTAAGTTGAATCAAAAGAAAATAACCTCACTTGTACGAGACCTGAAAAATCTCGTCGCTTGAGACTTATACTTGTACTCCTCTAACTTGACTGCAATAAGATGAACGACGTATGGGTGCATTGACTTACTTATTCTGCACTCCTCTATGTTGACCGCTTCTTTAGAACAGGTTATGAGTGCGAGTGGTGCTAAATATACTTAAGTTATGCTAAATAATGGAAAAAAAATGCTAAGTGAAAGTTCAAACTTAAAGGATTCCATAACTTCGACTGAAAGCATTGTTAGAACTTAGTGACGAGTTTAATGACCTGAGAAAATAGAGAATAGGCTTGGCAATTTAAGAATTCATGCAATTAGGCTCAATGATTTTGAAGCTATAGTGATCTGGGTGATTCCGACATTCTCATATTATGTATACACACACACACGCAGGAATTACATGATACAATGCATAACGTTTCGAAAGTGATGGTTATTAGTCTGACTTGGAATGCATGATTGTAAATGTTTGAGTTGTTGTCTTTTGTTTTTGGTCGTGTTCAATTCTTGTAGTCATTTTTTGTCTTTTGCTCGGGACTAGCAAAATAGTAAGTTTGGGGGTGTGTTAACTCTACAAAATAGAGTTAATTTCTTTGTATTTTTGCGGGGAATGACATGAATTTCTGGAGATCTTAGATCGTTTTCACTAGGTTTAACTTGGTTTTTCTCGTTGGTGAGTCACGTATTCATTTTGGTATTTTCTTGTGAATTTTTCAGATTTTTCTCTTGATTTTTGGATGTGCGGACAGAAGGCTCTTCGCTGGGGCGGAAAATCTCTCCGCTGGAGCGAAATCACAAAGCAGACCTCCGCTGGGGCGAACTAATTCTCCGCTGGGGCAAAAGCTGTCCGCGAATCCTTACTTTTAGAGTCCTAGTTTCACTTGGAAACTTATATATTTGTGGAGGAAGTGAGAGAAAAGGATCTTGGAACACTTTTTGACAAGAGGAGAGACCAAGAAGAAGAAAATATCATTGAGAAGCGTGGAACAACATCGGAGAAGACAATTCTTGAAGATTGGAAAAACAGATCTACTTCTCTTTTCTCATCTTTTGCAATTTCTTTTCTCTTTTGTGTTCTTGTAATCATGACTTTGATGATTCTTGAGTTTATTTCCGTTTTAGCTATGAACTAAATTTAGTTTTCTAGGATTACAATGGATTTCTTTGTTTAAATTGATTGTTGTTTATTTTTCCTTATTCTATTTTATTGAGGTTTATTGTTTACCCATTCTTGTGCTTGAATTTCATTAGTCTGGCCAACTATTGTTTCACAAATCTAATTGAATCGGAAGAGGGAATTAGGTTTTAGGTTAAAGAGTGGGTAACCTTTGTACGAATTGCACCCACGTCGAATTGGGTAATTTGTTTAGCAATTAAGATAGGAATATACTTAATTGCCTTAGGTAGTCATAATTAGGGCTTGTTCTTGACTCGATTTGGCCTAACTTCATTGGCATAGGAATATAGCTCTTTGATTAGGTTAGATTAGTTTTACAATATTCTGGAAAGAAATTGTAAAAACTTAAGTGCCCTAGACTAGCAATAAATCTTAATTAAAATAGAATTGTTGGGAAAATAAAAGCAATTAGTTTAACATTGAAGGAAATTGTAATCCTAGGCTTTAATCATCATAGTTAATCTTGTCAGTTTTTATTTAGTTTTACTTTCATTGTTGCTTAGTTATAATCATCACAAAGATTCGTTTAATTTGGATAAGAAAAAGAGTGATCTTTAGTAATTAGTTGTTTAGTTCATTAATTCCCTGTGGAGACGATACTCTACTTATCATTATATTACTTGCTGCGATTGCGTATACTTGCGTTTATAAATCCTGCATCACACACTATCTTTTAAAATACTTAAAATCCAATCCTGGACAGGGACTCTATTATCCTAAGAACACTAACTTATCTTTATCTGCTTTTTGTGATGCAGATTGGGGCTCCTGCCCAGTAACCAGAAAATCCACTACAGGATTTTGTATATTTTTAGGAACAGCCCTCATCTCCTGGAAATCAAAACGACAACCAACTGTTTCTCGGTCCTCTGCTGAAGCAGAGTACCGTGCCTTAGCTTCAACTACTAGTGAAATACTATGGCTTACACAATTACTAAAAGATTTGAAGCAAATTACCTCAACTCCAGTGTTGTTCTGCGACAATTCTTCAGCTATCCATCTAGCCAATAACCCAGTGTTCCACGAGCGTACAAAACATGTGGAGATCGACTGTCATTTTGTTCGTGAGCATTTTTCCCGTAAGCACATTCGTCTTCTCCCCATCCAATCGTCTTTGCAGCTTGCGGATATATTCACAAAGGCTCTTCCTCGACCTGCTTTCCTTTCCATACTTTCCAAGTTTGGCATTAAGGATCTCTACACGCCAAACTTGAGGGGGGCTATCAAATTATCTAATGGTGGAATTGAAGATATTGAAGAAGCGAGGAAGGAGATTACCAATTCTAATTGAAAAATCTGATTTAGGGCACAAGTCAATCTTTAGCCGTTGATTAGTTTAAGTTTATTATTTTATTTTTCTTTTTCTTTTTGTCGGTTAGTTTAGTTACTGTATCTATATATATATTCAATAGGCAGCTTATTTGTAACACAATACAATTGATTCAATATAATTTTTATTCTTTCAAATCTCTCAATTCTCTCAACAGCAAATTCTCTCAATTTACAGTTTATGTATAGTTTATACAACTAACAGAAACATATATATGGAGTTGAAACTAAAATTAGATTTGATTTTAATAGCATATTCATTCAAATGGGACGCGTGCACTCCCTTTTCGCAATGTCGCGTGAATCTTAAAGCACAAAATGTGAATGCAATGCTTTTAATTACCGATTAGTTAATGATTTCATCAACTTGTTTAATGATATGATGATTCATTTTATACGAAATTGATTTTTACAATATTACTTTTACAAAATCACGATCTTCGATACATTATAGAATTGACAATCTTCATTTTTAAAATTTAAGGGCATTTGGATTGTGGAATTATGGCTCATTTCCGTATGTGATTTGTGTCTTGATCGGGAGCACCAAAATATGAGAGCATCGGTGATTCAACCACGGTTAGATCGATGGCAAAGAAGGATTTTCTCCGGATCATCCACTCCAAGTAACCGGCGATTATCCGATCCGATTCAAGTAAGTAAATTACAGTTGATTCGGATTTAAAACCCAACATTGGTATCAGAGCCATTGTTGGTTGGGTTCCTTTGCTATATGGTGTTTGAAAGCATGTTTAGTTTTAGTAATTTCATGAAATTTGAAACTATGTTCATGCTTGACCTTTAATGGCAGTTTGTGATTTACTCGTTAGAATGGTATGAAATTTTTACTGGAGCATGATTTTAAGTTGTTGAATGCAACTGTATTTTTTCAGATATTTTTGTTGAGAAATTTGTTCTGAAAAAATTGTTGATTGAATTATTTCCTGAAACTTTAAATGCAAATTCACGATTCAATACTTGGATTCATGTGACGTTCTATATACCATTAGAATCCTATTGAAATTATCTTTCCAGCCATGTATGGAAATCTATTTTTGGATTAGAAATGAGAAAGATATGGTCAATTCAAGTTTCTGCCATATATGTGTAAATTGTTTGACATTTTATTTGCGGATTTAAATGTGTTTATCATCTCTGCAAAATTTCATGCTTGTTTGAGTTTTGGTAGAGTGATTTGACAACTAAAGTATATATAACATATAACATATGTAAGACTGTATGTCAAATCAAAGTAGAGTTTGTATATGATTTTTTTTTAATAAGAAAATTGTAGTTTGTTTGGCTTTTGTGGAAATAGTCTAAAAAAATTGAGATGTGATAAATTTATTTCATAAAGTATAAAATATGTTTGTTTCGCTTTATTCAAACACAAACTTTCCCTAATGATGTCTTTATTTTTATTTTTTAAATGACAAGGGTTATTTTTGTAAAAAAATTAATATATAGGGATATCAATGTAAGTAAACGTGTTATTTTCTGATAAGATAAGAATCAAAAATAATTGTCGAGGAGGTTTTAGCCAAGTGGTTAAGAATGAGGCTCCATGACCAAGAGGTTATGGGTTCAACTTCCACAAATATTGGTATTTTCTCTAGTTTAATTCTAGTAATTAATATACTTTGATATCATTGTAAAATTTCGATTCAATTTAGTATTTGATGTAACAATATATTCACCATATAAAAAAAATCAAAAATCATTTCTTTTGTTCTTTTAGATAATATTATTATATATATAGTATATTGCTTGATTATCAAGTGAGACTGTGAGAGGAATGGACAATCATGAGACTTTTCAATGGCTTCAAAACCAAGCATCCAAAACAAATGTATTCACCTAAAATGATTACCCACTTCTGATTTCTGAACATTCTCAATTAATAAGTATAGTTAACATCAAGAATAATCTATCCATTTGCCAACCATCATTATCTTGTGCTATGGACTTATCTGTAGTAGTTCTGGGAAATCCTTCTGAACTTCCATTGTTGTAATTAGGTTGTCTTAACCATGACAACTGATGATCATCAGTATGTAAATGGCAATAGTGTACCATTGTAGCAAAATCAATTTTAGGGAGTAGATAAGGTTAATTTTAATATTAATTATATTTATTTATGCCATTTATACAGGTAAATTGGTAACCCAATGCCTCTAGGCTCTATGAAAAGTTCATCTTTGTATATAGACTTGATGCTGGTATCGAGAAAAATATAGGGCCTGTTTGTTTGGTGTTTGGGAAAGTACTTTGGAAGAGTAGTGGAGGTTCGTGAAATAATCTCGATTTGCGTAATGTTGTTTGTTTGGGTTTTGAGAGAGTGATTTGAGAAGTAAAAGAGGTGTAGGTTTTTTCTTGAAGAGTTAGGTTGTAGGTATAAGATGTGTAAGATTTTTTGTCAAATCATATTTGTTGTGAGATAAATTGTGTAAGAGATAAGTTATTTTATGTCAAATCAGAGTAGAGTTTGTATAGGTTTTGTTTGGAGATAAGAAAATTGTTGTTTGTTTGGGTTTTTAGAGAGTAGTTTGAGAAAATTGAGAGATGAAAAATTTATTTCAGAAAATAAAAAACATATTTGTTTGGCATTTTTCAAACACGAAAAAAATTTAAAAAACGCCAAACAAACAGGCCCATATAGACTTAATGCTCTTAAATTAGCGTCACACAAAAAATGCTCTTTAATTAGATAATTTAGATTACAAAATGGGCTAAAAATGGATCCAACCAAAAGTTATTCTAATTTTTATATTTGTTCGCATTGTGTGTTATTAAAACTAAGAACGTTCGAAGACGGAACTACGCGGATCAGAAATAGATCAAATACAACTAAGGTCACACTTGGTTTAGAAATAGATCCAGATAAAATTATTCATTTGAGTTTATTTCTGTTTGGTTCCTAAAAATATATATGTGATATGATCATAAATTATCAAAAGCTAATATTGAATTCTACTACTCACGGCAGATTATACCCCCTGCTAATCATAAATTGTAAATTAAGCTCTTATGTACTTCTTTGTCCATGTATGTCCAACTTAAAATCCATTTAAGAAAAGTGGGGAAGTTTTGGGAATTTTAGAGCAAAATTTTGAGGGTTTTTTGCACTTTGCACCTTCGAAACATTGGAAATAGGCACTTTGCACCCCCGAAACTTAAATTTAGCACTTTGCACCCTCGAAATATGAAAAATGCAGCACTTTGCACCCTCTTTTATTTTCAAGCAAAAACTCAAGGGCAAAATAGGTAATTCTATTGTAAATTTTGTGTTTTGGGTGCAAAGTGCCCATTTATTTTGTTTTGGGGGTGGAAGTTGCTGATTTGTTCTTAATTAGAGGGTGTTAAGTGCTAATTTTATTTTGGGGGTACAAAGTGCGAAATTCTCAAGTTTTGAGGGTGTAAAGTGCCATTACTATTGAATTACCTATTTTGCCCTTAAATTTTGCTTGAAAATAAAAGAGAGTGCAAAGTGCTGTATTTTTAATATTTCGAGGATGCAAAGTGCTAAATTTAAGTTTCAGGGGTGCAAAGTGCCTATTTCCCATGTTTCGGGAGTGCAAAAAAAACCAAATTTTGACTACCAAACATGATTATATTTATCATATATTTCTCTCGATTTTGTTCGGATTTCAGTTTTTTATATTTATAGAAAAATCATATATTTTTGTTCAGATCCAATTTCTATTTTCAATTTTTCACAATCTTTTCTATGGAAAAAATTTGTTAATATTACATTTTCATCAACTTAACTTATTTTAATCTTTTTTGATAATCCAATGTGTAGGAATGCACATGGTACAATTTTGCGGTTTATTTAACAAAATTTGTACCGATCAATTATTACGATTTTGAAAAATTCAAAATCATACTAGAATTTTATTAAACATACCAATACATTAGGTTTTTGCGGTTTTGGTACGGTATGATTATGCAATTTTTTAGAAGAATATTTTATCTATAAATTTTTTTCTTATGTAGTAGATTATTTAGTTGACAATTAAAATGATATATTTTTCTAATGAAACTAATTGGTAATATATGTTGTTTCTTTATTTTGCTAATTTCTTTTACAAAAACCAGTATTATAATATCTTAGAAATTATTGCTTAAATTAAATAACTCCCCGAAGAAAAAAATACAAATTGGGTGATATAATGCGATCTAGTTGAATAAAATTAATTGGTAATTTATTTTATCTTTGTTTTTATTTGGAGGAACTTATTGTTTAGTCTTTGTTGTCTGAATTTTTTGCATATCATATAGGTTCTCAATATATGAACAATTAAATTTGTGCTAAGTTTGAGTGATTCTTTTTTTAGTTAAAAGGAAGCGATGTAGTAACTATAAATAGTGATGGACTAGAATATACAAGATAATAAATAATATCATGTTCGAGAATATGAGAATTATAAAAATTGAAAAATCAAAAGTCTTAAATTTATTTGTAAAATAAAAAAAAATGAATAATTTATTCAAGTTTTTTTCCAATTTTGGTACAGTAAAGTTTTATCCTGTACTAGAAGTCTAAAATCGAAACCATACCAAAATACTCATTACGGTTTTCGTCTATACCAAGACCTTTAGTTTGAGAATAAAATGAAAGTTCGATACAGTATTAATGTATATATTTGACAAACAATAATATACCATCCAAAAACATTTTAATGGTTAAACATTATTAATCCATATAGAATAAATGCCGCCTCGGTTTTATCAACTATACACAATCACAATCTTATTTATTTATTATTGAATCTAGATCTTTTAAGATCGAATCAATCCTTTTTTCAAAGGGTATAATCCCTCTTGTGGCGCATCTGACACATAAAGTGAAAATTTCTCTTAACAGAGATTCGAACTTGAGTTTGCTACCTTGAAGTAAATTATCTCTTCCACTAGACCAATCACATATTAGTAAATTCAAACCAATCTATTTATATTCGCTTCGCATATTTTGAATTATGAATCTTCTTAGGGACCGTTTGGTAGGACCTAATGGGAAGTAATAAGTCGTATTATATGTGTTAATATGGGCTAATACAACGTTTGATGACATTGCTCAACTATCGGGTCAAATGGTTTAAATATTTACGACCTGGTATTAAGATTATATTATAATTCACTCAGGCATGGGTAGAATAGATAATCCGAGTGAATTTGAATTTGGTGAAATATTACTTATAACCTCAAATTTACATATTACTTATTTTAACATATCATTAAGTATCAGAAATTATTCTCAAATCTCTGAAATTGAAATTACATTCTACATAAATAAATCACAAACTAAAATTTATATTAGTTTACAATTAACATGGAGGCATTCGAACTAAAACACTGAACAAATTTTGATCAACTCATACTCTTATACATATTATACAAATGACTTCGGTTAATTGATATATCTTAATATATTAAATTAAGTAGTGAAAATATATTAGTACATGCCTAAACTCATAACTCCACCAAACATATTACGGTTAATTGCTTTAAAATATGACTCAATCAAATCTATCAAACGAATTTTTAGCATAATTTTCAATCCGACTCTGATCTAATCCACCTTAATTCCATATACCCTATCAAATGACCCCTTTTGATTAAAGTCTCATCAAATCTCAAATTGAATAAAAATCTTACTAATTAAAAAAAAAAATCTTAAGAAATAGGACCAAATTCGTAACAGAATCCACTCCATTAACAGCTTTACCTGCGGCAATACCTAAACCCAAAGCCCCAAATCAGTCATTTTCAACCCCATTCCCCACCCACCCTCGCACGCCTTTGCAAGTGTCGCTCCAATTCGTATTGATTCCCAATCCGAACCCGCCACGTGAAAACAATGACAACTAAATCCTACGTGTCTCCTTTCCATTCGTCCACGCTTCCAAAACCGTCCACGTCAGACTTGGCACTGAAATTTAATTCCTAAAGAAAAATCACACTTATATAAATCTCTCACACTGTATTTGATTTCCTCACTCACTCAGTCATGGCGATGGTACAGAGAAAATTGCAGATCATAAAGCCCAGTGCTCTCTCTCTAGTCATTTCTCTATCTCTCCTCGTCGCCATCTCCTCGGCCAAAGTATTCTTCGAGGATCGTTTCGATGGTACTATTATCTTTCTCCTTGTGTATAATTTACTCATGCTGCAACAATTTGTTTATTTTTGCATTTACTCTTGTTTTCTGTGTCGATCTGATTGTTTTTGATGGAGTTAATGTCATATGAGTTTAATTGAGATAAATCAGCGTAGATCTGCGAGTTTATGTTTTGAGTTTATATAAATTGTCATGTTATTGTAAAGAAAATGCGGCATTGATTGATACGAGAATGCGGTCAAAACTGTTGACTGAGTTGGTGGAATTATTTTTTGGCTGTGGTGTATCATATTTTTTACTATACTTGAATTCGTCCAAGCATACTTAGAAATTAGAATCTGAATAAAATTCCTTCATGGAGTCCCAGCTGATATTTTTCCACTGTGAATTATCTGTCTTTAATACGGAAAGAGATTATTGTTGTGAGTGTAAATTTTCATGTTAATGGAAGATGCAGAGCTGTGCGTTTCATGATAATGTTAGATTTCCGACACTTGGAGCTGAATTACGAGAGAGGAAGGACGGGGGGGGGGTGGTTTTGAAATATAGATGGTAGGGTTTTTTGTGTGTTGACAAGTGCAAAGTTGGAGCATTCTTTTTGCATTTGACTGATCCCTTATTGTTTCCTGTCAAACGTTAACATATTGCTTTTATCCTCTTTTAAAAAAATTAGAGAAATGGATCAATTGCAGTGTCTGTTAGTGGTCTTGTATTTATCTTTTCGTTTCTAAATTATGAAGATGGATGGGAGAGTCGGTGGGTCAAATCTGAGTGGAAGAAAGATGAGAACTTGGCAGGCGAGTGGAATTACACCTCTGGCAAATGGAATGGAGACGCTAACGACAAAGGTAATTATCTCCTTTTATGGCTTCTGCACAGGTGTGTGCACTGAAGCATGTAGTGTTAATTGGTATAAATTTTGCTTGCCTTACTGCAGGTATCCAGACCAGTGAAGACTATAGGTTTTATGCAATCTCAGCTGAATTCCCTGAATTCAGCAACAAGGATAAGACCTTAGTTTTTCAGTTCTCTGTCAAGCATGAACAGAAGCTTGACTGCGGTGGTGGATACATGAAGTTGCTCAGTGGTGATGTTGATCAGAAGAAATTTGGTGGTGATACTCCATACAGGTTATGCATCACCTAATATTATTTCCTTATTTTGGAGTTCTTTTCTAGTATAGTTTTGTTCCCAATCAAAATGCTGATTGAATATGGTGAGTGCAGTATCATGTTTGGACCAGACATCTGTGGCTACGCCACCAAGAAAGTACATGCTATTCTCACCTACAATGACACAAACCACTTGATCAAGAAGGAAGTTCCATGTGAGACTGACCAATTGAGTCATGTCTATACTTTTGTTCTCCGCCCTGATGCTACTTACAGCATCCTCATTGACAATGAGGAGAAGCAATCTGGTAGCTTGTATTCTGATTGGGATCTTCTCCCTCCAAAGAAGATCAAGGACCCCGAGGCCAAGAAGGTTTGTTAGTTATACATTCTACCATTTTTATATCTACTCATAAATGCTCTAGTAAGTAAGGTTTTTATATTGTCCTTTCCCTCATCTTGATCACAGCCAGAAGATTGGGATGATAAGGAATTCATTCCTGACCCTGAAGACAAGAAGCCAGAGGTAGATAATTTTTTATATTTTTGAAGTACCATTTGATCTAATTCCTACTAGTAAGTTGCATAAATTTAAAATTTATCTGTTACTTACAGGGTTATGATGACATTCCAAAGGAGATTCCAGATACTGATGCCAAGAAGGTTAGTAAACACAATTCATATTTCTGTCCGTGCATATTAATGTACCAAACACTGCCGACTAACATTCTTATGTAAAAAATGCATAATCATTTGATTTGTAGCCTGAAGACTGGGATGATGAGGAGGATGGCGAATGGACTGCACCAACCATTCCCAATCCTGAGTACAAGGGTCCATGGGAGCCCAAGGTTTTTTAACATCTGAGATTTATTTGATGGTATTGTTAATTAAATGGACAGCTTATAACTAGTCTTTTTCTATTGCCAGAAAATTAAGAATCCCAACTACAAGGGCAAGTGGGAGGCACCATTGATTGATAACCCTGGTAATCTATTTTGCCACTCCTGAGCATTTATGCATATCTCACCAATCCCAGAGTTTCAAATTTGTCTTTCTTCTTTCAAATGATTGCAGAATTCAAAGATGACCCAGAACTCTATGTTTTCCCCAAATTGAAGTATGTAGGCATTGAATTGTGGCAGGTGAAGAATTTTGCCTGGTTTTGTCTGCCAATGTCTATCTTTAGATTTCGACTATTTTCTTAACTGAGAAACTATACGATCTTGTAGGTGAAATCTGGAACTTTGTTTGACAATGTCTTGGTATCTGATGACCCTGATTATGCTAAGAAGTTAGCAGAAGAAACATGGGGCAAACAAAAGGATGTATGTGTGTTTTAATTTGAAAACTCATTCTCTTCCACTTAACTCACTTTACTCGGACCAAGTATGAACTGTCTGTTGATGCACAAATAATATTTGATAATGCAGGCTGAGAAGGCAGCTTTTGAAGAGGCTGAAAAGAAGAGAGAAGAGGAGGTACTATCTATTTTCTTACCTGATACCTTGGAATAAATATCCCATCATTTTATTTGAACCAATTCTTTCTATGTTTCTCTTTTCAGGAATCGAAGGATGCTCCAGTTGATTCTGATGTAAGCACCCAATCTTTTATTCATCAAAATTTTCTTTATTTTATTTCAATTTATATACTTATATCCCCGATTCTGTTTGTTGTACAGGCTGAGGATGGTGAAGATTCTGATGATGCTGAAGCTGACTCAAAAGAAGATCCTTCAGCCGAAGTCGATGATGACGCACATGTAAGAGCAATCTTACAAAAATCTATCTGTTTTCTTTTTGAAAATATCTCTAATCTATTCCTCTTATTTCACTTCTCGTCATTTATCAATTTCGATTAATTCTGCAGGATGAACTGTAGGGTGCTTCGAGTATTGAAAACTTGCCTTCAAGATGAGTAGTGTTCAATCACCATGAATGTTCCTTTTTGTTTTTTTTTTCTAGTTGTAGCTCTTTTAGTAGGGAAAAACATTTGGAAGCTGCACTAAAGGATTTGTGGCTGATTGCTTTAATTTTATGCGACTTTTCCATTGTTAGAACTTAAAAGAGGATTATGTTTTATTTTTGGAAATAGACAAAAACATTGAACTATTTTTTCTAAGTTTTTCTGATTGAAAGTCATTGAAGAGTTTAATATTTTTCCATTTTTATGTGAAATCGAATCTCAGTTTAATTTCTTGATCACTACAATGATAATTACTATGTCATGCTCATAATCGATCAGTAAATGCAATTTATGCTGCTATCAATTTTTTTTTGAAAAAAAGGCAATATATTCTTTAACATTCTACTAAATCTAAATTATCGAAAAGAAATCAACGAAATAAAGACAATAATAATACTGGGAAATGGTTTTTAACAGCACTGTTGTTGAAATAAATTTACAAGCAATTATAAGAGTAATTGGCAATGGCAAGGCATGAAAGTGAAACACACAATTAAATGTTAAATGAAGAGCAAGGAAGGCGGCTTTTGTAATGTCCATAGAAAGATAGTAGTAACTCAATTAGCATTTGATTTGGGCTTCTTCACAATCAAGACTGGACATTTCACTTTCTGTGCACAATGATTGCTCACACTCCCAAGAAACGCCCTGCAGTGTACATTAGTACAATTAGAATTTAGAAATCACTCACACTTTTCTTTTAGTAGACAATATCATTTTATTTATATTATATATATCTTATATTCAAAGTGACAGGGTAACCGATCGAGTAAGTATAAGATATTGCGAGTATTTGAGAAAATAAAATGGAATAAAGAATAATAATAGGAGTATATAATTAATAAGTTAGTTATTGCGATCGATCTAGTTCAAAGTCAAATTAATAAGTACTACAATTGAAAATCACCTTTTGATGGCTCCATAGCCATGGCTTCCCATAACCAAAAGGTCAACCTTCAACCTCTCAGCCACCTCGCAAATCACATCCCTCGGGTCCCCATGCTCCACCACTATCTCCACCGTAACCTACACATGATATATATACACCCCGGCCCCATCACATTCCATTCGATTCGATTCGATAATTAATTAATATTAATTTCAAACATATACAAACAGAGACTAATTTTACAAACAAAAATGAAAAAACTAACTAACATGATCATTCAAGTCTTTGCAAACTTGTTTAGCCTTGTGCATAACGTGTTCTGCCACTTCCTTGCCGTACTTTTCCATGCTCGCAATTATATTAGATGTAAACATGTACCCTAACAATTACATGTACACAGTCGTCAAAAAGCGTCGTTACAGATTGAATTTGAATTGATCTATATATATATATATATATATATAAGCTAGTGTGTAATTAATTAATTACCTGATGAATCCATGGCTGTGTGGACGGCTACAGGCGTTTTAGCGAAGAGGAGGATGAGGGTATCATTGGAATTCTGCACGCTCACCAGATTTTTAAGACACCATGAAAGTGCGTAGGTGCTCTCGTTGCTTTCATCAACTGCAACCAAAATCTTGCGCCCATTATTTTCTCCCATTTAATTAATATAATTATGTATATATATATGAAGAAATTTTAATTGATGTTTGGATTGGATATATATGAAGCCAAGTGAGGAAGGTTGTTGTTATTACTTATTCTTATTATATATATATATATATAGAGAGAGAGAGAGAGAGAGGGGGGAAATAAATACAGTATAATGATTCATGTGGCGCTTTGTTAGTTTCAGGTTCTATATATATATATATGTACCTGTTCCGTGCCGTGGTTTTGTGGTTTTAGAGATGGTGGGCTTTAATGGTTATTTACCAAATACCATCTCAATAATAAATAAACAAATGGAGTAATTAAGGGTACTGTACTGTGTAGTGTGTATATGTATATATAACTTTAACAGACCCCACCCTTGGAGTTACTCTAATGGACAAGTACTAATAATAATAATTGTGAAGTTGAATTGTTCTGTTCTTTGTTCTGCAATTAAAATTTAATAGTAGTACGTAGATGGTGGAGTGGAACCCCACCCAAGTTTGTGTAATTGCAGGTATAGCTAGTAGAGTTTTAATTAAGTTTAACACTTTTTCAATTGAAAAGATCGATATGGTAATTAAAACATCAAATATTTCACCGTATAAATCTGGTTACAACTAAATTAAATTACTTAACACCGGATGAAGATTAATATTAATTAGTATGTATATATATATTATATATTTTTCAAGGATTTATTAGTCAAAGTTGAATCAACCAATCCGAACTAACTCCCCACTACTAGCCCCAACCACACAACCCCCTAATTTATTTGAGTTAATCGGACCAAATAAAATTCTAGATTTGTCAAACCCCCTAACCCACATGTACTAGAATTGGGCTAATGTGTTTCATCTTATACTTTAAATGGGCCACTAATTAACTAGCTCGTTTGATAGAATATATTGGGCTAATAATTTAATATGAATATTGTTAATTGGGTTTTTGGAATTTTACCCCTGAAATTAAATTATAGGATTTTAATACTTTTTGTCACATTGCACCTTGGAAATATAATATATTTGACACTTTGTACCTTAGTGTGTGTTTTTGTTAGAAAATTCATTGGTAGAAAGGTAGAATAATCTTTCTCGAATTTTTTGGCACTTTGCACCCTGATAATATAGATTACAAACCCTAAAAATATAGAATATTGGCATTTTGCACCATAAAATTATAAAATATTAGCGCTTTTCACCCCTATTTAAAATTTTTGACACTTTGCACCCTAAATATAATTTGTATGGTATTTTGCACACTAATTAATGCGTTTTCCTTTTAAAAAACTCATGAATATCGTCGATGTAGAGATAAAACGGTCATTCCTGTGCATAGCAATCATAAACGCGTTATTCTTAATTTAGTTTACTATATAATAACTTATTTTAACTTTTTCTCTCAATTTAATCTAGATTAAAAGAAGATATTGTCTTCATTTTGTTTTCAAGTATCCTCATTTTCTTTTCAATTATCCACTAGATTATTTACTTTATATATAAAATACATGTTCATAAATTTAGCATGTTATTTACAATATTTAAATTATCATATTAAGTCGAGGTTGAAAATGCCAAAAATTATATTGTTTGGGTGCAAAATGCCAATATTTTATATTTTCAAGGTGCAAGGGTGCATAGTGCCAAAAATATTCAAAATATCTATTCTATCCTTCCATAAATGAATGTTTCCTTCATAACACACACTATAATGCAAAGTACCTACTAAATTATATTTCCAAGATAAAAACTTTTAAGTTATAATGCAAAATTTCAAAATTCTATAATTCTAGGGTGCTAGGGTGCAAAGTGACCAAAGCCCATTGTTAATTTTAGGCATATTGAGCTAATTTAACACTAAAGGCTAAAGTTCTCAATTCCCATTAGTTGCAGGCTGCCCATATTCCATCATTCGGGTCTATATTCTAATTCACTTTACCAAATTTTAAATATAATTTTGCGCTAAATTAACTTTTTAAATCTGAAACAAGCAGCCTTACTAAGCAAAACACCCCAAGAAACCAAAAGAATTTTTCATTATAAGTAAATATAATATATATTGTGGGGAGAATGAGAAAAGAAAACAATAAATTGAGCGCTATTCCTAAAAAAATCAGCATTATTCTTTTTGGTAGTTCATCAAAGATGAAAATTACACAAGACACACATACAACGGCAAAACAATAAATTTAGTCCCTTAACTTTAGCAGGAACGTAAAAATGTGACACTCATAGTTCCGTCAAACAATTTATATCTTTTATATTTTAAATACTTGCATAATATTACAAATTTGTCGAAATTAAAATTAGTACCCATAAATTCCTACACAAGCAAATAAATAGGGGGGTTTTGTCCATCTAACTGTCGTGTCACCTTGTCAAATTAGCTTAAATTGAAAGAAAAGTACCACTTTATTTTCCTCCATTTCTTTCTATGCCTACTAATTATTACAGCAAAATGTTATAATACCTTAATTTGTTTTCTTACCTTGCAATTTATGGGCGCTCCTTTTAATTTTTGAGAAATTTAGTACTAAAATTTGTGATATAAAAATTAAAATTGTGACAACTTAAAAAATAAAAGATGTAAATTATCGGAACAAAAAATGGCCCGTATCCGAGTCCTATCAAAAAAAATTACTATTATTGCTTCCACACCCCCCCCAACCTAAACACACTCATGGTCTCAAAAAAAAAAAAAAAAAAAAAATATACACACTCATAGTTTAGTCCGCCACCCCCCGACGGACATTTCCGTAGCTCCATAATTCCTCTTCTTCTATATTATCACTCATCCTAATTCTAAGAAACACGCATTACAAACACTAATTTCGTTATTCGCATTTCCTCAAAAATGCAGTCGGCGATTTCTCTCTCCCTCTCTTCGCCGTCGCCGATCACCCGATCTGACTTCAGCAACACCATCAATGCGTGTCTGCCGTCGCCTCAATCGTTCCACTTCTGCGGCCTCCGAAGGGAGGCGTTTGAATCGAGAGCCTCCTTAAACACATCTTCGTTGTTTTCACCTCGATTACACTCGCACTCGAGATTTAATAAAGTTTTTGCAGCATTGGAGAGCAACGGAACGACGTCGTCAAGCGCCTTCGACTATGATCTCGTTATTATTGGTGCTGGTGTTGGTGGCCATGGCGCTGCACTCCACGCTGTTGAGAAGGTATAATTAAAGATTGAAGTATTTTGCAGTTGATCTTTTGTTTAACTTCAGCTTATGCTTTTTTCTGCTTCTTCTCATAATTCTGTTCTTCTAATTATGTATTCCCTATATAAGATTATTTGTCCTCTACAAGGGCAAAGCGATGTTGTTTCTGACCAATTATTGCTTTACTAAAGAAAAAGTTCTACTTTTAGATCATGATGTACTATGTGTCACCATTTACTTAGGCCGAGTGTTGGTAAATATTAGAACTATTAAGCTTCTTTTAGTCAAGAGAAGAAAACTTTGTATTCTGATGTTTGGTTTTGACGGCCAAGTACTCTTCCCCTTGATCAGTAGACTTGACTGTTTTCCTGATTGCCATACTCAATAAATTAAATGATAATGTGAAATATTTCAATAATGATTTAACCACAAATTATCTGTAACTCAAAATTTTTATATATCAATTTTGTCAATAATATCAATGCTATAAACTATTCAAATGATTAAAAAAATTGAATGTGTGGTGTTGTTGCTAACTGGGAGCTAACTAGATTCAATGCGGAAGAATGGATTATTTATAATTTATGGCGGGAAACTAGATGCATTAACATTTAAACAAGGAATTTATTTGCCATTTTCTGGCTGACGATGTTAAGTAGCACTGTGGCTCTTCTGTATTCTAGTAATGAAACAGAAAAGTCAGCTTCAGCTTGAGCATGCCGTTTTGTGTTTTCAATATATGAAATTTTCATTGCATCATTATTTGCAATGCCATATATACGTGAATTATTATTTTTGCAGAGTTATGAAGACAAACAAAACTTGTGATTTATTTTACCCAGGGCTTGAAAACTGCAATAGTAGAAGGGGATGTGGTTGGAGGAACGTGTGTAAACAGGGGCTGTGTTCCTTCTAAAGCACTTCTTGCTGTCAGTGGTCGGATGCGGGAGCTTCAAAATGAACACCATATGAAGTCTTTCGGCTTACAGGTACTTCCATTTTAGCCTCTACTGTATCTTCTGCAAATTTCGAATCAGTTTTGCCACTTTTGCGGTAGCATTTCAGTTGTCCATGAGATTGTGAAATTCAATCTAAATTTATAACCCATTTATTATGGCTGGACAGCTGCACTTTGCTTCTTGAACAGGAAACAAACTGTAAAGCAATTTTTTACTGTTAATTGGGCTTAGTGCGTAAATCAAATCCAAGATCATGTAACATGGCTGCAGTTAGTATTGAAAATTACAGCAAAGTTATCAGAGGATACATTATGTCTAATAATTTCTTTTGTTGAAATTCTCAACTTCCCAGCTTGCATAGCTTTGGATGCGGCGAATGATGGTATTTGGCAATGTGAATCAGAAGAACCTTGAAAGAACATAAAGAGTTAATTAGCACCATTTCTTAAAATTAAAAAGGCTAAATTTTATCTTATGTTCCTAATAAATTACCTAATGAAGATTCAAATCTTGAATGACATGCGAAAAAATTGAGCTTTGTTTGACAAGGAGTTTCTATGATAAATAAAAGAAGAAAAAATTAACCATATAGAAATCTTGAGATTTATGATTTCTGCATATTTAGGAAATTTAAAAATACTCCGTATTCGTTCACAAATCTGTAACGAGAATTGTATTTTTCTTTTTTGGATCAATTTTTAATTGGTTTCTCCCACTATTTCCCGATCATCAAAATGCTGCAAATGATAGGTTGCAGCTGCTGGTTATGATAGACAAGGAGTTGCTGATCATGCAAACAATTTGGCCTCAAAAATACGTAGCAACCTGACGAATTCACTAACAGCTCTTGGTGTTGATATATTGACTGGTGTTGGTACAATTTTGGTATGTCTATATTATCCGTCATCAGAATTCTTAGTTCTAATTTTTTGGCATAATTATGATATATAATTTGCAAACATATCCAGGCTCCACAAAAGTTGAAATATGGAAAAGCTGGTTCTGGAGATACTATCATAACAGCAAAAGACATAATAATTGCTACCGGCTCTGTCCCCATGGTGCCCAAGGGAATTGAAGTCGATGGTAGTTAAATCTTTTTTTTTTTTCATCTTTTAATGTTATCTTAATTTTATGTACAGTTGCTTTAATGTGCGCAATATTGAAATTATAGTTGGAACTTTGGGAGTGTTCTTCCAGGTTCTGTAAGCTAATAGGAGGCTAAAAGTGAAATGAAAGAGTTTGAGTTCTAAAGTCAAGAGATGATTAGAAAAATTATTGTCTGAGTGACTCAGAGATAAAAGTTTGACTGCATCCTTTCTTCACTTGGTAGAATTTCAACCAACTTCTTACATCACGCTGCCTTCCCTAAGACTTGGTGCATATTTGTTTATTTGACATAATAATTTATTTTGTTATATGAGATCTCTCCATTCATTATACACAATTTGCAACTGTCTTCAGGCAAGTCAGTTATAACCAGTGATCACGCTCTTAAGCTGGAATTTGTTCCAGAGTGGATAGCTATTGTAGGAAGTGGTTACATTGGGCTGGAGTTCAGCGATGTGTATACAGCACTTGGAAGTGAGGTGTGATATTTTATTTTAATTTTATTTTATAGTACTTCATATATTAACTTTTCAGAATGAATGTGGTATGTTAAAATAAATTTTCATTTTATAATTTCATGGAAGGTTTCCATTGTGAAAATCTTCTGTCTGTGGAAAAAGATAATGATTCACATCTTGGAACAAAGGCTCTTCGTATCTCCTCATGTTCCCCTAATGGCTCCCATTTTTTGAAATCCAACATTCTTAACTGCCAATCAGATTTTCCAGCGTTATTTTCTCTAGTGAATTAAATTCTGATTTTTCATTATTCATGATTATCTAATATACAGTGATTAATTATTATAAGTTTTTACAACAATTCAATCATGGTAATGGCATATTCTGGAGACTTCAAGTTGATCATACTGAACTGCACCAGGTTACGTTTATTGAAGCTTTAGATCAACTCATGCCTGGCTTTGATCCTGAGATTGGAAAATTAGCTCAGAGAGTTCTGATTAATCCTCGCAAGATTGATTATCATACTGGTGTATTTGCTACCAAGGTGAGTATTCTTACAGTTGCTTATTGTGTGGTATGTGAATCAACATTTGGTTGTTATACATTCGACTTTCCTATGCAGATAACTCCTGCCAAGAATGGAAAACCGGTGCAGATAGAGCTTATTGACGCAAAGACAAAGGAACCAAAGGATACTTTAGAGGTAAGTTTCAGCAATATTTCTCTGGTAGACTTAGGATTGGTAATCCAACATCACATCCTTACCAGACCATACATGATGTACCTAACTTAAACTTTTCAGCAAGGAAGTTTGATATACAGAGTGCTCAACAGTAAAAATCATGTGGAGTAAAGGGACATATGATGTACAGTTCTATGTGAAATTGTGCTTCCAAATTTACACTATCAGGATTTTTTAAACTCCTCTCATGATTTACTATGCTTTCTCATTCTCGCATGATCAATTATTTAACTCGACTGCTAACTGTTGCTCCCCAAACTTTGCCTGTTTCTGTTATATATTTGCTCCATCTACTACAATACTCTCTGGCTGTCCTGTATATATGATGAGCTGCATGATTTTATGCAGGTAGATGCAGCTCTTATTGCAACCGGAAGGGCTCCATTCACTCAAGGACTTGGTTTGGAAAATGTTAGTTAACTGGCTCAAAATTGTGAAGCTGACAATGCAAATTGGTTTTACAATTTGAAAGCTAATTAAACTGAATGAATTGAGCTTTGTACAGATTAATGTGGAAACACAACGTGGATTTGTCCCTGTAGATGAGCGCATGAGAGTGATTGATGCAAATGGAAAACTGGTAGGTCCTCATCTTCCTTTTGGGGTGACAATGTGATGACACGTGCGATGTTCTTTGTGCTTTATTACCAACAAACTTTCTGATTAATAGGTTCCTCATGTGTATTGCATTGGTGATGCAAACGGAAAAATGATGCTTGCCCACGCATCAAGTGCACAAGGAATCTCTGGTACTGAACCTACAACTCTCAATAATTTGATATCCATCTTATGTTGCACAGTTAGGAAAACTTCTAGATTTGCCGTTGTAGTGATTGAGCAACTCTCTGGGAAGGATCATGTGCTGAACCATTTAAGCATTCCAGCTGCATGTTTTACCCATCCAGAAATCAGTATGGTCGGATTAACAGAGGTAATTTTTCCTTTGTATTATTTTAAGCTATGTCAAGTCAAGTTTTCCCTGACCCTCTACAATTTGCTTTCTCTGTGTGAGTTTGCATGATTGTGTTCTTTTCATTTTATTCCCTGTCCCGCATCTAGCATTAAGTGGACTGCTGTAAACTGCCAGCAAAAGTGCTTCACGCTTATAAAGATGTACACTGCCTCTTCCTATCAAAAGATAAAGCAAGATTTCTGTTCTGACTAAAATAAAAAGGTAGAACCGTAGACCATTAAAGAAGCGCATGTTCCAGCCTAGTTTCATCATCTAAGTTAGAGACTGTAAGTACCAGTTGCGGTGATGTTCAAGCTCTCCAAATTAGCAAATGTAGTTCCCTGTATATCTAACTGACGTAAAATCAACCCTAAAAAGGTTAGGTCTTTTGGTGAGGATTGGCTACACTCTTCTTACTTGAACTCTCCTGCTTACAGTAGCTCATCATGGATTTTCAGTTGCATCACTGCATGTCATAACATAATATCTTCCATCAAGTTTGTAAGTTTTCAGAAACTATTGAAACTTCTCCATCAATGACGTGATAAATTAATTTTGAGGAGCCAGCCTCTTCTTAGAAAATGTACTCTATTGTTTTACATTTAAAGTTTCATTAGCAGGGCATTGGAAGACCTGCAGAAAATAATACTAGGTGACAAGAAGCCACAGATTGACTCAAATTTAGATACTGCCACTGGCTTTCAGTGAACGGATGGATAGTGACAATTTACATGTCGTGGTGTGAATGAGCAATAAAAAATCTTTGGAAAAGATATAACATTCCTCTAGTCAAGTTTTCTATAAAAAATACGTCAATCAGTAGTATATTGATCCTTGTTTGGAAATAATAAGATAGAAAAGGAAAATGATTTATTGATTAAAAATTACTTTCTGAATATTATTCTTTAAGACTGTTGCTAAATGACTTCAATTTTTGTAGCCTCAAGCAAGAGAAAAATCAGAGAAGGAGGGATTTGAAATTAGCGTTGCGAAGACAAGTTTCAAAGCCAATACTAAAGCCCTTGCTGAAAATGAAGGGGAAGGACTGGCCAAGGTGATGCCCTGTTTCAGATTCTGTGAAGCAAAGTCTGTATATGAGCCTGACTGATCTGCATCCTCAACTACTTTGGTTGGGACTGCAGAAGCAAAGGGGATTTGGGGGGGGGGGGGCTTCAATATTTCACACAAATATTAATATAAGAAGATCCATTTATTTTAGAATTATCATTAAAAAGTCATATATTGGGATCTCACCCCTATGTGGAAGAAAAGAAAGTTGCTGACTTCTAATATAAGCTTCCCTGGGAGATAATGTTGACAATCTGCTAGTCCTGGATCTTTATTATACTTTTCCAGTTTTCTTATTATAGATAATTTTGCCATACTTTAAATCTAGCTGTTGTCTTGTGCAGTTGATATACAGACCTGACAGTGGAGAGATCCTTGGGGTTCATATATTTGGTATGCATGCAGCAGATCTCATTCATGAAGCATCTAATGCAATAGCCTTGGGAACACGTGTACAGGTACAATTTGCCTTCTAATTCAAAAATACTGATTTACTCGAACAATTACCCTTAATGCATTTTACATGCAACCAAGTAAGAATTCTTTTGGTGCATATGAAGCCAATCTGCTAAGAATATGGTCATACATTATTAAAATCATGGACTGTAGGCTTTTCATTCAGTTGTAGTGATTGCACAGCCATTTTTTCCATTTCAGTGGAAACTGTGCCTCTACTTTTAGATGCTTATTTTTGTTCAATTCTTGCAAGTTACAGGACATAAAGTTTGCGGTACATGCACATCCAACCTTGTCTGAAGTGCTCGATGAACTCTTCAAATCTGCAAAGGTAACCTTATAATTTTCATTTTAATTTTCTCAGAGAACAATGATTGTGCATTTAAGATTAACATAATCCGATTGCATCTGCCCCTGTAAATCTGCAATAAACATTACCTAACAAGAAAAATATTCTTATTTGCAATTTAAGTTGTCGTGCCTAGAGTCCAGTAAGTTTTCAGTCCCGGGAAGGTAAATAGATAACCCTCTTTAGGTCCTGAACCGAAGTCCCCTCTCAATTTTCCATGGTACATTAGATGACAGACCTGTTTCGCTCAAACTTATATGCTTGAATCAAGTTCTTTCATCTGCTCTTCATGTCGAAGGAAAACTTACATGGCAATTTACCCACAAAAGAAAGTAATATACTTCCTCATTCTTACTGCAGGTTAAAGTCAGCACTTCCAATCCAATTGCTGAGCTAGTTCCGGTCTAGCCTTCCAGGAGCGTTGTAATTAGTTGAACCGCCATTTCATATACTGCAAAGAAACTTCAAATTTGTTGAGACGAAAAGCCCAGCAGACCACAGTTCATTAAATGATCTCTCCATTTTGAAGTTGCATCTGACCTGAAGAAGGTAATTAGGCGCCACATTTAGTCACCTTTATGGTACCCTAGGAATTCAGTTCAATCTTGTTAAATTATTGACGTCAGTTTGTTGTAGAAACTTGTTGTATTGAATTGGAAAGTTCCCAATTTAGCAATTAAATGAGATAATATCCATGTTCTTGTGACAAATATCATTGGTTTAATACTCTTGGAATTAATATACTCTTGATGATAAGAAGTCATGATTTCGAGATCTAAAGGAAGGAGTGGAATCTTGGACTTTAGTCCCTATAGAACTTACATTTCCTTGTGAATCATAATTGTATTTGGTACTTGTCTATTATTTGTAATTTTTTTTTGCCTAAGCAGTTATTAAAATAATTTTTAATGTAATGATTAATAATGAATGTATTCTAAAAAAACCTAAACAAAATGGTCTTCTGATGAGAAAAAAAAGAGAGTTACTCCTCTTAAGGTTTGACGTAATTAGCATTCAATCCTCTTGAAAAATTATAGTTAAAGGGGATCTCTCCTAAGGTTTGTGATAAGGACTCATGATTTTTTGAGACAAAGGAGTGGAATCTTGGAACCTAGTCCCTATAGAACTTACATTTCCTTTTGAACCATAATTGTATTTGTAGAGTTAGTATCTGGAAGTTGTATATTACTTGTCATTCTTTGTACCTAAACAATTATAAAATAATTTATAATGTTATAATTAATGATGAATGTATTTAAAAATACCTAGACAAAATGGTCATTTGAGGGGGAAAAAAAAGTTCCTTACTCTTTTACTTTTAGGGTTAATTAAAAGGGGCTTCTCTTTAAATTTGGCGTAATTAGCAATCCTCTTGGAAAATTATAATTATATGCAAAATCTTACAAAACACTAACGGAGGTTGACAGACATGGACGGAATGCGTTATTTAACCCTTTTGTTCTAGCTTATTTTAATTACTTCGATCTCCTTGAGGTTTGCAAAATCTTATAAAAATTCATATTCATATTTGCATTTTAGTCCCTAAACTTTAATAAAATCCAATTTATACATAATAAAGAAAAGAAAAAAACATAACCCCCATCCCAATTTATATATACAAAAGAAAAAATTAAGATCAAATTTTATAAAATGTTGTATATCATTTTCATATAATTTCTTAGTAGTATATGAAAAATAATTTAATAAATATGTAAATAATCTTTTTATTTCGTATTTATTATTAAAATATTATGTAATTGTATTGTATTTAAGTATTTAAGTAAGAAATAAATTTAAGATTGTATTGTCGAAAATAATAGATATTTGTTACAAATATCTAAGTCTAGTTAAAAAAGAATGGGTATCTTATTATTTTGAAAAAACCCGTCAATTTTTTAATTAATTACAAATACTAAGTAGATAATAATTTTATTAAATGAGTATTTTTAAATTACATAAAAATACTTATCAATTTTTTTTGCAAAATTTTAGTATGGGCTAATTATTAATTATGAATATTTTAGCATTATTATAATCATATAATGTCAATTAGTTTATGTTCAAGTTTTTTTCTTTAATGATTAACCTTAATTTATTTATTTATTCTTGCACTTTAATTTTAAAAAAATTACAATAAAAATTGAAATTATTAAAATTATGTGTTAAATATGTAATTTGAATATATTTGCATTTTTATACATTTTCATGTCTGTTTTTTCTTCTAATTAACCATAATTAATTTACTTTTCCTTCTACTTTAATTTTAAAAGCATTATAAAAAAATTTGAAATGGTCAAGATCTACACATTAATAAAATAATTAAAAGTTTAAATTTTTTACTAATATTTATAACATTTACACCCATAAACAAACCACATGATTGCATTAAAATCCTCACTATGCAACAAAAGTAACCATGCCTAGGAAGGATATAATTGTTACAAAAATAGGTACAGTAATTTTAAGGATAAAATGAGATTTTCACTGAAAATTGGGTGCTGACATTAACAAAAATTAACAACGTATTAACAAATGTCCTCTTGCAAACCTCAAGAGAGGTCCGTGTAATTAACCCTTTATTTTTCTATAATATAATAATAGTGGTGGTGAAATTTCAGAATTGTTCACTATCCACAAAATTAAACTCATGCTGCAATATTATTTATTTCTCATTTTTATGTATTCTGTGTTCTTCTGACTTCCTCAGACCAGACTCATACAAGTATCATTGATTCAAGCATTTGTTATCAAAATAAAAGTTAAAAATTTATAACTTCAGCTCATCTAAATATTCGACAACTTTTACATATAAATAAATATAGAAAAGAGTACTTGAATGAAAAATCGATCAATATGTCAAGAAAATATTTTGGTAAAATTTACCAGCCAATAGGAAAAATATCTGGAAGCACAGGAGAAGTGAATTAAAAAAATAAAAAAAAAATGCAAAAAAAAAGAAAAAGAAAAAGGAGAAGTGGGCGAAGAACGCACACCAAGAAATTACCAAACCAACAAGACGCACACACACAATTCCATGTTCTCTCTCTAGGGTTCGGTATTTATTTATTCCTATTATATATACCCTCGCACAAAATCATCTATCCCCACAAGAGGAGAAAAAAGGGGAAACAAACAAAAAGCAAAACGAATCGAGAGATTACGAACAGCTTACGCGTTCGTAGATCGATCGATCTATTTGCTGAATTGTTCGGATCGGGGGTAGAATAAGCGCTCGATCAATCAATCAATCAAGCAAGCAAGCAAGCAATCGATTGCTTTATATATTCATATTAATTGGAGATGTTCTTGTTGGATTGGTTTTACGGCGTGCTTGCATCACTAGGGCTGTGGCAAAAGGAGGCGAAGATTCTGTTTTTAGGCCTCGACAATGCCGGCAAAACTACTCTCCTTCATATGCTTAAAGACGAGGTCAAATTGTCTTTCGTTTTTCTTATACTATTTGTAATTTATGTATTTTGATTGATGTATTTGAGAATTTTCAGCTATTGATTTTTGTCTTGTTTGAGATTAATTTATCATATGTGATTGTTGAATTGTTGGATATGAGCAGAGATTGGTACAACACCAGCCGACTCAGTATCCGACTTCAGAGGAGCTGAGTATTGGGAAAATCAAGTTCAAGGCTTTTGATTTGGGAGGGCATCAGATTGCCCGCAGAGTTTGGAAAGATTATTATGCCAAGGTATTTGCTATTGTGTTTTTAGATGCTTTCACCATGAACAAACTGGTGCTGAATAAATTTTTAGACTTCCTTATGTAATTAGTTCCGTATTTTATTTTGGTGTTAATTTTTCATGGTCCTGGACCTAGACTCCATTTTTACCATAATATGTTGTCCCTTCCCCATGCCGACCTTATTTTTCAGATATTGTCTTCTCAATAAACTAGTGTTTCCTGCAGCTTAGTAATTATAAAATTGGAGTAAATTTTGTTGTTGGCGAGGTGATTATAAATTTTCATGCTATGGCTTCTGTTGTTGGAGAATACTTTGACACGGATAAAAACTACTCCTTCCTGATCTTTTCATGATGAAGCCTTATAGTATGACAGTTTTAATATTATTAAAAGTATTTTTTTTTATCATATTAACTTATATTCATATTGCCAGTTTTCATGCCATCCATAAAACATTTGATTAGAGTTCTTTACTTCTTTTGTGACCAAAAAGTTCATTAACCGTTATGTTTAAGTGCTAAACTTTAGCTATATCTTTTCATCGGTTGATTAAGCTAAAAAATTTGTTTTCCACTATCAAAAGGTATCTTCAGTTTTTACAGGATACATTTAGAATGTCAATATTTTTAAGTGGTCAATATCTGCATACTACATAATTATAGAGATATCAGTCTGGCTGACCTCATTAATGTTTAAATTTGTTTGCAACTATTCGGCAAAAGAAAGGCTCGTTTATCGCAAAAAAGAAAAAAAAAAAGAAAAAAGGAGAAATACCCTGCTCAGCCTTTGAACTGGTGACTCCATGATGTTATTCAACAAAAGAGTTCTTTGGTTTCATGTATTCTGTTGGCTTTGTCGCAAAATTTTGGTGTACCATTATATGGCCTTCATAATCCCAAATAAACTTTTGGTGTGTTTATTTGATTCATGGGAGGCCTAAATGTGAAATGGGAGTTCGCTGATAGCACCTTTTTTTCTTCTGGAGGTGTTTCAATAGTACCTCACCAGAAATCTAGTGTTTATTGATGAGAAAACAATTTTGAAGGCATACAACATACTAACATAGCGAATTCTAACTGCAAAATTAAGAAACTAAATTTCTAAAAACACATTTCATGATATATATTGATGATTATAAGGTTATATTAACTCTGATATGAATTAATATCAGTATTTTCTTTGGTGCTGATGAGTTGGTCACTGAAATCATTAGTTGATGATATTTGACTTTCATGATGATTTCACAATGTGATGGGAAAATTACTATTTGTCAATTGTAATCTTTAATATGCATTTCCTTTTTGTGGCTCTCTTGGTTTGGTTGAATAAGTAGTACTATTAGCATTATGTGTAACTTAGTATTCTAAAAATATCACTACTCTGGTCCTCATATTATTTTCTGGTTCTCTAATATACAATATGCAATTTATTGGGTTTGAAGGTGGATGCAGTTGTTTACTTAGTGGATGCTTGTGATAAGGAGAGGTTTGCAGAGTCGAAGAAAGAATTGGATGCTCTCCTCTCTGATGAGTCCTTGGCCACTGTTCCATTCTTGATTTTGGGCAACAAGATTGATATCCCTTATGCTGCATCTGAAGAAGAGTTGCGATACCACTTGGGTTTGATGGGCATCACAACTGGCAAGGGAAAGGTAAACCTGGCAGATGCAAATGTCCGTCCAATTGAGGTATTCATGTGCAGTATTGTTCGTAAAATGGGTTATGGAGATGGGTTCAAGTGGGTTTCTCAATACATTAAGTAGGCATTTAATATCGACTTCTCTGAAAATTATTAGTTTATGTTTACTAGACTCGAGTTGTGTTTGTTTGTCTGTTTCAAAGTATTGTTGGATAATTTTCTTTTCTTCCAATTGTCAGTGAAGTGCTATGCCAGCCTCTTCATGCTTGTTCCGCTTTTTTTCGATTGATTGATTAATGGTCAGTTTTATGTTACAACTGTTTATTGAAACTCTTTCATAAATCTTTAATAGCATATACTTAGATCTGAGTTGGCATACTGAAAGGACATGAAAGATTATTTGGCTTGAATATTGGAGTGTAATGAAATTCAAACTAGACAGTCATCCGATTTACATGGAAGAAGAAAAAATAAACTCTCTCTAGCCACACTCTAAATTGTTGAGTTAGTTTCCTGTTCTTTTCTGGGTGAGGCAGTAATGTCTGTTTTCTTTGCGAGTGCTATAATAAGGCTGTAGATAGAAGTAGTTGATTATTCCTCAAGTAGAGTCTGCAGGTTCTTTCCTTTCTAGCTTTTGGAAATAGTTGTTGAAAAGTACAACTAGAATAGATCTTGTTTCTGTGAAGAAGAAGAACATTCCAATTTATGGCAGTGTCAGGGATTACCAAAAAAAGGACTTCATCTTTGGGCTTTGGGAGGCCATGAGTTCCGTACATTAGAAGAAACTAATGGGATTGTTTGGTTGGATTTTCTCAGAATGTTTCAAAAGATTTAGAGAATGTTTTAGATGTTCTTGATTTTTGTGCTTTTGGAAAAAATGACTACTGCTGTTTACGTTTTTTTTTTTTGAGATAAAAGTTTTGAGTTTTAAAAAGTGATGGGTATTCATTACGAATCATGAAAAGACGAAAAATATGATACGAAAAAAATTACTCCTTAATTTCTGATAAAAGGCAGAAGAATGTTACTTTTGTCAAATGAAAGTGAGGTTTGTTCAAGAAGGAAGATATTTCATTGGTCCTAAATTTTTACAACTATTTTCTTTTTTGGGAAGTTCCAAAATAACACTTCATTCTATAAAGTCAAAAGTTAAAAATGTGGACATGGCCGGTCCTAGACTTTTCAAGACCCAAGGTAAAAACTAAAGTCAGGGTTCTATATCGTAAAAAAGTTATTTCATGTAAAATTATTTGTCTTGCTTTCGTAATTGCAAAAATGATGTTAAATCTTCATATTCTAGTTTTTCTAGTATAAATAAAATGATTTATTCAATTACTATTTTGTGATATCGTTGATCGTAAATAAGTCTTTATCAGTTTAAGTTTTGCGAACTTTTTTCAACGGGAACAACAATTATATAGTAAATATTATTCAACATCACATATATGTATTTGGAACCAAATATTTTTATATGAAACATGTATATCTAATATTAATTTATGTTTTAAAGAATTTTTAAAATTAATACAATGTTTTTTAAAGTTTTATCATTTAAAGACTTTAAGTTGTAACATCTACTTAAATTTCAAAAATATTTGTGTAATTCTTAAATTATTCACAAATAATTTAATAGAAGAACGACAACAATATTCAAAATTAATAGAATATCAAATACGAGTTTTTTATTTTTTATCACTTCATGGTTGGATGAAAGAATAATAACTTTAAAATCCAAAATCTGATTATAGGAAAAGGGAACTGATAAGAAGAGTGGAGATATAAATTCGATTTCATGGATAAGAAGAAGAGAAAATAGAGGTCACGACTTTTAGAATTCTAAAATCAATTTATTTATTTATTTTTATTTTAAAAATTCTCAATGCTACAGCTAAATTCATCCATGTATGTAAAAAGTTGACCAAGTTTGTTTTCAAGTTTCATTCAACTCATATTAGGAATGTAAATACATCAATTTTGTCAAAATTTTCATTGAGGGACCAATGGTATCAATAGTCATTTTTTGTTTTCATGTTGTAAAGATCAGTTAATGGCATAAAATGAGTTGTGTGGGTGAGGATCCATGAAGAAAGAAAATAAAAGTCTGGACATTTATATTAAACGGGCTCTTTATTTTTTTTATAGAACCTATATTATTTATAATTGATTGGGGCCCCTAAATAATTGGGCCGTAGGCCTTTGCCTAACTTGCCTATAGGCAAGGTCGATCCTAAATGTGGAACTTTAAAGTATTTTTATATACATGATTGTAAAAGTAGTGGTGGAGAATTAATTATATCAAATTATTATTTTATGTGAGGATATTTTAAGAAAAATAATTTCATTAATAGATAAAGAATGTTATTTTGAGGTTTCCTATATAATAAAATAATAGCGAAAACTAGAAACATAATCAGTATATGTATTTCTTACATTTTGCCTCTATCGTTGGAGAGATTATTTAGTACAACCGCTGCACCACGTCATCAAGTACACGTGGTGCAGCCCACCAATACACATGGGACATGTGGATTATTAATCCACATCACCCCATGTTCTGGCCATGTTCCAAAAAAATAGGGGTTCAGAAAGTTGTGTTCACACTGCCAGAATATGGGTGATGTGGATTTTTAATCCACATGCCCCAAGTGTATTGGTGGGCTGCACCACGTGTACTTGATGACGTGGTGCAGCGGTTGTACTACATAATTTCTCCTATCGTTGACAATTTGCCTAAACCGTTTGTTGGTCGTTGTGGCAATACCATAATAGGAGTAATATTTTATTTACCCATTTCAGTTTGATTTTTTAAAATTTATTTTTTGTATACAAGTAATTTATTGGTAAAATTGTGGAAAACGTTTCAAATTAATTAATGATTTTAGGGGGTTTTTTGAATTATATCACATCGTCGAATTTCGTTCCGTAATTTAATTTTTTTTTGAAAAATCATCCTACGTTAATTATGAGACAAAAATTGCGCACGTGTCCGTTAAATTGCCACCTGGCAACTAACGTGTCATAACGTGATAAATTTTATCATAAACATTTATACAAGATTGCAGAATTCGTCCCAAACTAATTATAAATTTTAGATTTTCGTCCCAAACTATATCAACTCGTCAAATTTCATCCCCTAAATTACCATTTTGCATGAATTTAGTCCCATTATTAAATTTCTAATTTAATGAAAATGACGGTTCAATCTGTTATTTTTTAAGAGAAAAATAATATGGATTTTCGAAACTCCCGTGCACTTTTGAGAAGAAAAACTGCCGTGTCATTTCATTAGAAAAACATTGTGCGTTTTTTTTAGTATTAATAAATAATAAATATTAATAAAAAGAATGCTATAAAATTGAAATTTAATTTAATTTCCGAAAATTTCCATGGTTAAAAGAATGTCGGTCTATGAGAAGAGAACTTCGATTTAAACAATTACGGAAAATTAATTAAATTACCAATTACCGAAAATTTCCATGGTTAAAAGAATATTAGATTGAAATTAACCAGAATGTATATTATCAATTACAGAAAATTAAAGGAAAAAGAATTAACTCTTGATTTAAACAAAGATTTTAATTTGCATAAAATACGTGAATATAACCACGTGCACTATAGTGATTATATAATACAGAGAGACAATTAACTAGCTAGATACAATATTAATATTAATATTAATATTAAATATTAATTTAATTTGATCATTTGGACTTAGTAGGCATATCTGCATATCCAATCCCTCTACGAGTAGTCGGAAAAATCACAAACAAAAAGCTCGCAAAAATCCCAGCTGCCAGAGGCAAATTCATCACCAACACATCCAAATTTGTTCCTCCAAACGGAAAGAAACAATTCTGCACATCATTGTCACTAAAAGCAAATGTCAAAAACACCAACAAAGACACCAAAGCATGAACAAAATCTTTCAAACTTATTCTAAATTTCGATAAATCATTCTTCCCTTCTTCTACCTCCAATCTTTCTTCATCCTCCTCCTTGTTGAAAATATATAGTCCCTTAAAAGTTGCAATGCCATAGTACAACTTACCATCATCGGAGTCTACGAAGCTGTCCGTGAATGAAGATAAGAAGCAAATTATAGCACAAAAGGCGATGAGACTTGAAGTGAGGATTTTGTTGGATAAATGGCACATGCCCTTGTTGGAAAATAATGGCGTTAGGGTCTGGAAAGCGAGCACCGTGCCGGTTGGTAGGAGGTTTGCTAGGTTGGCTGCACTTGCTAGGTGGGTGGAGTATGTGGTTGTGGACTTGGTGGTGCGGAGGCGTTTTGGGGTCGAAAGAGGCGGCAGAGGTGATGGTGATGGTGGTTCATGTGTTATAGTTTGTTGATGAGAAGTCATGGTGGTGATTTTGGTTGCATGATTTGGTTAGTTATATATATAAGCTTATAGGATTATATGTTTTTTATGGTTAGTCCACCTTTTGGTCTCAAATTTTTTTTTTTTAACTGTACATTTTCTGTCTCATAGAATTAACATACTTATCTCATAGGATTATCTCAAATTTTCATTTTTTTAGTCCAGAAAAATATAATGGGACCAAAACACTACCACAAATTATTATTTTTAGTGACATTATTGAAAATGTCACTGTTTATATATATTAAGTGACGATTATCAAATATTTATCACTAAAATGATTTTTCTAAACTTATTAATTAGTGGGAATTGTAATTATGTTGTCACTACTGATATTTATTGATAAACAAAAAAGAACAAAAATATTGTCACTAAATAATTGTGATTAGAATTGTGTCACAAATAATAAGAATGGTGTCACAAATAGTCACAACTCAAATCACCACTCTTTTTAATAAAAGTTATTAGTGAAAACATAAAAAAAAAAAAGTTGTCAACTTTTACTTTGTCTTTTAGTATTTTGTAACTAATTAACAATCTCTTTTGTAGTGAAAGCACAAAATATTATAAAAAATAAATTGTGAAAAAAAAATATAAATTTGTGAAGTATTTGATAAAAAAATGCTAAGGATGCAATCATGTGGGACTAAAGAAGGCAATCTTCCTTTTTGAAACGTTGGATTGGTTATATAGAGTGAGGGACAAGGAAAAATGTACGCGAGCATGCATACGTTGAACATGTGATACGTACAGGATTTTGGAGAGCTCATGACGTGTGGAGTTATTTTAGTTGCCTAATTTGTATGATAAAATTAGGATGTCCTATGTCATTATTGTTTGTTTGGTTGTTATTTGTTATACAAATTTGGTTGATTTTGAAGACGTCACCTAGGATTTCTCAAATTTGTCCCTATGTGAGATATTGTGTTTATTTTGCTTCTCTAAACGCTGACTTCTTCCTTTCATTTAATCCTCAAGGCATATACTTTATGTCCTAGAAGGACTGTTTTCTTGACTAATATATATACTAGATAATTTGGATTCGTGATTCTTTTAATTTTTTTTTTCTCTAAATAATTGATACTCCAATTTCATGTACTTAAACTCGTGCAACACGATTTTTCGTATAAGATTTTGGGAAAAAAATCTTGGCCCAGTTGTATTTTCATGGGTTTGTAATATGTGTTTGAGTACTCTACTAATTATATATTGTGCCTCTTGATTTTACTCATATTAATTTCCAATCTGTTACTACTTTCTTTTTGCTTCCTTTAACTAGCCAACACTTAAATAGGGTATAATAACAAATGGACCATGTGCATGTATGACTACTTTTCTTATAACTCCCAATTTGATTGAAATAATAACGGAGTGGTTTAACATCTCCTCTCCTTTCCTCTCCTCTCCTCGAATGCCCAAATTTATAAATTTACAAACTATTACAACATATTTAATTGTTGAATATACATGCAATCATCTTTAGAAACCAGAAAAATATAAACACTTAATGCCCAATTTAATTTCTATTGATTTCTCTTTTCTCTTTTTATTTTTGATAAATATTTGGCCTTTGTAAATTGTAACCATTAAGCCTATAATAGGAAGCAATGTTATTAAAATCAGATCGGACCGGCCGGTCCGATTGGTTCGACCACGAACTGGATGTTGGTCCGGTTCGGTTTACCCCTAAAATCGCTTGACTCAAATATCAGACTGAACCGGGTTGAATCGGTCCAAAACCAATCCAAAAAGGTGGGATCTGAACACCTAACCTCTTACATGAAACATAACTTCTTTACCATTTGAGCTACATCATTTTTGTTGACCTTCTAATATAGAAATTTATAAATTATAGAAACTTGTAGGCAAATTTATTTATAAATTAGATAATTAACTCAAATTAGCATCTTACACATTATCAATGAAAATTAATACCCAAATAATAATTTTTTATTAAAACTTGTTCTATAAAATCTTTGTTTCCAATATTATCTTTAGGATAAAGAGTCAAATCAATATATTATGCAAATTTGATTTAGAATATTAGACTTTTATCCATAACCATATTTTAAAATTTATGACTTTCTTAGTTTGTTGTATTTTTAACTTACATTTTAAATTTTTTATAAAGAAATATAATCATATTATATTTATATGAGCTTACAAATTAGTATCATATTACCGTAATGATATAAGTTAGATAAATATTATATAATTTAATTTAAATATATTATTAGATTTGGTATATTGTTAATCAATTGTGGGATAAAATTTAAATTTTATGCATATTACATATACTTTAAAAATAAATATATTTATTATATTATTATGATATTATTCGGTCCAATCAGCGGTTCAATCGGTTCGACCATTAAAACCAGTGGCCAGTCGACTAATTGTTCACTGTTCGGTCCGATTCTAAAAACATTGCTAGAAAGTACTAGCTAACCAAAATTAATGAATTGTTATCACTTATCAGGTAGTGGTAGTATTTTTTCGGAACATAAGGGCATCTCCAGTGATGCCCTCAGCCTAAGTCCAGTTTCCCCTCAGCTCAGTCCAGCTTCCCCTTTCCTTTTCATAAGTCATCTCAAATGACTCAATATATCATTTCATTTAATTCCAGTTCTCATTTGCCCGACTCTCATTTAATAATAATAATAATAATAATAGCAATAATAATAAAAATTAAACAATTATAAATAACAATAAGATATAATTTAAGATTGACATTAATAATAACAAGAACAACCAATATTTTTTTTAAAAAGCACAAAAAATGGGCAATACACGGTCCGAATGGCAATCATATGTAATCGTATTTATTTTAGATGTATTCACCCAAGTGTTTCACTATATAATTATTAGGGTTATATCGTTTTTAATTTAACGAATCATATGTAAGCTTCATTAAATTTTTTAAAGTTTCATTTTTATTAATTAAAGGATTTTAAAATTGGTACACAATAATATAACAATTAAATACTTGATTGACATGATTTCGGGATAATAAAAATAATTTAAGATTAACATTAACTTTCCAAAATAATACACATTTAAAAAAAAAGTTTTTATTAAATTAAAACAAAATAAATTAAATTTGAGTTTGTTAAATAAGAGTTACATTTTTAAACTAAAATTAATTTAAAATACAATTCCCCTAAATTAAATCAATGTGGAATGGGGCATTATTAAAAACTCTAATAAAGACCAGCATCATTAATTGTTGGCCACATTAAAACCAGCAGCATTAAATACAATTCCCCTAAATTAAATCAGCATTAACTCTAATAAATAAAACAAAAATAAAAAAGAAAAAGAAAAAAAAGAAAATGGAGCAACAGGTGGCTGCACTCGCCTGCCCAGCGAGTGACCGCTCGCGATGGGTGAGGCAAATGCCTTGCCTCACCCATTAAGCGGTGGATGAAGGGTGATCAAGGCAATATTGCCTTGATCACTCCTTTCTTCATTTTATTTTAATTTTTCACCCCCTAAATCTAAATCCATCTTCCCCTCTAAACATAGAAGATGCTCTAAGGTAGCGGGTGAAGAAGCACGACAATGAACAATTTCATGGGGCATTTCAATTTACTGAAGAAATATCCATCGATTTATTATATCATATTAAGTCCATAATGTGTAACTAACTAAAAGGTAGCTAGCTATAGTTTGGATATTACTAGATAAATATACACCATAACCAAATTTTGGCATGATCCTCTACTATTTAATGCAAAGGATGAATGCGTTTTTGCTATAGGAAAAGTTTCGTCCGACCACATTACAAAAGCAATTGAGATATTTGTCAAGTTGTTATAAAAAAAATTATGGATCATACGAAGTTACTGGCTATTTTTTGTTCATCTCATCGAGGATGGGAAATAAAGACAACATTTATGATATATATATATATATATATATATATATATATAGGTGAAATTGCAGAAAACGTCCCAAACTAATTACTGATTTTGGATTTTCGTCCCGAACTATTTAACTTGGCGAATTTCGTCCCGTAATTTAATATTTTTTTGGAATATCATCCCAAACTAATTACTAATTTTGATTTTTCGTCCCAAACTATATCAACTCGCCAAATTTAGTCCCATAATTTACCATTTTGTATGAATTAAGTCTCAATATTAAATTTCTAATTCAATGAAAATAACGTTCAATCTTGTAATTAATTTGGGACGAACTCTGCAATATTATATAATTATTCATGTTAAAATTTACCATGTCATGACACTTAAGCAGCCATGTGATAATTCATCGGCAATGCAATTCCGTCTTATAATTATGGTGGGACGATATTCCAAAAAAATATTAAATTACGGGACGAAATTCGCCAAATTAAATAGTTTGGGACGAAAATCCAAAATCAATGATTAGTTTGGGACGAAAATCCAAAATCAATGATTAGTTTGGGACGATTTTTGCAATTTTACCATATATATATATATGGAAAACTTTTGAAAACATAGCAGGACACTCTGGTAATAAAATAAGTCTGGGTTGATCAAACTCATCTAACCACCAAATAAGTAAATTGCGCTTGTTTTGTGATTGATCACTTTCTAGGGAGTTACATTCAATCTCATAACAAGTATATTATATTTGTCATGTAATTACTTTGTACTTGGTCAAACCTGATGTGCATAAGAATTTCCCGTAAAAATATTTTATGTACCAAATTTCCATTTTAACGAAGATTTCAATGGGAAAAAAACACACTCTGATTTTATTAATCCCTACTACCATTCTTATGTATGTCTTGCTTGAATTCATTTTTTTTGAGTCTGTAACAAGAAAGATAAAAGATCAAATTTACAACTTCAATCGTTACATGAATAGTGAACACATAATTAAAAGAAAACAAAGAAACATCCAAAAAACAAAACATAAAGAAAAAGCATCAAATAATCATCAATAAGATAGATGAACAGTAATCCTCAACAACATCTCTACACCATCCAAAACATGCTGCCCCGCCGGAATCAACGACCGCACCTCCGCAAAACCACAAGCATTCTTAAACTTTCCGGTACCCCCCGTCACCGACAACCGCGACATTGCGCTCCCAATTTTATACACACCAAAGAAATTGACACTATCCCCAAATTCCCCTCCTTCCATCACGGCAGTAAACGCCATCATTTGCGTCGATCCGTCGGCTGAGCTCGCTACATATACCCCTTGCGCTTTCCCCAATTGTTGTGACCCCAATTCCGGAGCCGAAGTCAAGTAATCATCGATTACAGTAATTGTACCAAATCCAAGCCCTAATCCATCTGGCCCTAATTGTGTCGTGACAGAATTTCCGGCATTGTTCGGGTTACCGGCAAAGGCAGTACCGGCTAATCCAGTTCCCAATGGAATTCCGTTAGGGTTTAGGGTTGGAATTGCGCCGTTGGGATTTGGAATTGCTACGCCGCCTTTCGGGGGGAGGAAGCCGAGAGGTCTAGCGAAGGGGACTTGACCACTGTAAATGTTGCCTAATAAGCCGGTGATCGGTCGAGCTGTGGGGTTGCTGCCGCCTAGAATGTCGTGCATGTAGAGTTCGAGTATTGGTTCCCCTGCAGCTGTTGCTGAAGGAGCTAGATTTATGGCTGTGAATAGGATTGTCAGGAAAATGATTATCGTTGATGATGATTGCTGGACCATTTCTGAATGACACTTGGATTTGTTCGTTTGGTTTGGTTTAGATGGTGTGGTGAATGAACTTGTGAAATGAGTTTTATAATCCTACTGGTGAATGATATGGAGTTGTTGATGAATCCGATTATGTGCATGTGGTGAAGTGGTTAAAGAGTATTTGATTTGGTTTGTGTTGTTTTGTGGAAAAGTAATACTACCTACTATTATGTAATTTAGCTGCCAAAACCATGAATCTGAATGTACTAGCTCTAGTTTGAGATACGAGCTTAGTTGTTAAATTATCAAAGCAAAATTTGTTCTTGCCAGGCACAATTTTGGTTAGCTTCAAGTTTCTGCATCAACAAGTTATCATGTCGATGCTCACAGAAATAAACTCTTTTTCTTGATTTGGTTTATCAATTAAGAATGAATTTCTGGAACTTTTTATCACTATTCAGCTCATTTACACTGTCTAGCAATCTTATAAACAAGTAGAAAATATATATATGCATATAGCCAAAAATTAAATGTAAGACAAAATTCTAAAAGCCATATCATATGTATGGTGGATTTTATTTAGAATATTGAAGCACTGGTTTTATTTGAAGAGATACATGCATAATTAATTTATTTATTGATAAGCTATCTTAGTGCTTTATTCTGACAGAGGACTTAAGTTCATTAGTTGAGAACCTTAATAGGTTCCTTGTTGACCACAACCACAGGCTCTTTCTTCACATCTGCAGGCTCTTTCTTCACATCTGCATTACTGCTGATGGTGTTGGTCTTCAAATCGGCTTCTTCTTTCTTCGGATTGATCAGTGGCTTCAAATCGGCTTCTTCTTTCTTTGGAGTGAGTTGTGGTTGTGGTTGTGGTTGTGGAGTGGACACACAGTTCCTTCTGGAACAACAGTTGCTTTTCCTTTCCATATTTTTGCTTTCAACAATAATTGATAATTTAATTTTAATTAGATGATTCAAATTGAGGATTCTTTTTCACTCTACAGAACAGAGATTATACAGAACTGTCATGGGGTTCGATATATATAGACCCCATATTAAACAAATAGGTTTATATATTTTGCCTCTTGGCATTCAAATTCTATGTAATTGGACTAATTTTTTCATGTCAATTAATAACATAAATCGATGCAATGCAATGTATTTAAAACATATAAAGTGAATATAATTTCAGTCTGTTCAATGAATGCAAAGCACATGCATGTAAACATTCATGAGTCAAGAAATCTTCATTATTGTTCGTTGCATAATCAAATTAAGGCATGCAATAACTATAAATCCAGAAACATGCAAAATCTTGAACTTAATATGTATAAATAAATTATAATGGTGTCTCGCCATTAAAAAATGAAGTATTATATTTTTCTTTATAAAGTGAGTATTTTTTTAATCCACATACAGATAGAATCTTAAGAATATTTTCATAAAATGGGCTCGAGGTTCGGAGGATTTTTTAAGATGTCATCGATTATCGTGTGTTTGAAAAAAAAATTGTTTGTTTGGGATTCATATAGGAAATTGTCATTTTGTACAGCCCAAATTAATTGGCTGGAGAAAGTTTTTAGTGTGGACAATTTAATATTTATGTAACCGGTTTCGAACTTTTTATTGTAATTTTTACCCTAAAAAATCTTAAATAATAAATTTGAGTCCACTTATAATTGGCTGAATAAATTTTGCTTTTTGGAAATAGTTTGGACAACTTGTTTTATCTCTTAGTACGTGTATATTGCAATTTTCACCACCACAATTTTGTTTTGTTGAAATCTTTTGTAAATTTCACACCCACAATTTATTTAACTAAGTATTTTTTCTATTAAACATGTATGTGTCTTTACCCTTAAATTTGATTTTGTTATTATGTTATATCCAACAATTCGACTTTATTTATATAATTTACAAATCTTAAAAATTCTTACAATATATTGAAAGTGAATTTGTACCATATTCACTGTCTCATAACTTTAGAAGTTCTATTGGCATTTTGACCTTAGGTCCTTAACTATAACCTAAAAATGTAAACACACATTACAAATATTTACTAATAAATTTGATTTTCAACTCGTGTTCCACACTTTCAACTCATTTAAGATTTATGGTAAATTCAATCACAATTCAGTAAAAAAAATGAAAAATATATTTCTCAATTAATCGAAAATAATGTTATTATATTTCTATATTACAAAGAACTTGTGTTATAAAAAGATTATTACGTCAAATAGATATATATATATATATATATATATATATGGGTCTTTTTTTTATTAATTATGAATATTGTAGTGCAAATCTTATTAATAAGAAATAATTGACTTGGACCGGTAAACTCACTACTTTCTATAATTTAATTTAGGTTGATTATTCTAAGAATAAAAATAACTAGATAAGTACTACATTTAATTGTTATTACATTTTACAAATGGAAGATTTACCCATAAATACTACTCCCCATTGCTGCTTCCCAACCATTGAAGACCACCATTATTCCCTCCCCCCAAAAAAAAAAAACCTCCCTCACTATTAAAGATGGCATTATACAGTATAGATTGTGAGACTAGTGCTACTAATGCATATAAGTGTGACAGTATTTCCGAAAAGCATATTTGTTTAGGATTCATCCAAGTGTGACACGATTCTCGAGAAACATAAAAATTATTTGTTTGAATTTTTAGGAACTGGGATAATCCTTAAAAAAAAACCAACCAAACATGATCAATACTTTTGACACTATTCTTTTCATATGTGAACATTTTGTACCTTATATGAATGATGCTTAGAACAAATCTAATTCTACTTCTCCACTAACGTGTTATTTTATAGGAACTGGACTAAATTTAAGATTTTTCTTTTACTTAGAGTTGTGACGAAAATATGACATATCATTAGCAAATAACCGAAGGACCAGTGCCGGCCCAGCCCATAGGCAATTCGGGCTTTTGCCTAGGGCCCCCAATCTTTTAGGGCCCCTTCCCCCAGCAGCCTGCTGTATTAATTGTTAAGGGTCCAACTTGCTGTTGATTTTTGTTTCTATACTGCCTAATTGTAATTGGGCCATATACAACCTGTGAGGCCCAACCTTTCAAAAATAAATCCTTACACCTGTATATATAATTATATATAGACACTTTATGTGTCATGTTTTCAAGAATATGGACAAAAAGTCTCTTATTTACGTACATGAATGATTTAGTTGGACTTGAAAAAAGTGAGGCTTTTCTTATTTTGGTGATCTTATTTAATTACATTACATAATAAATAAAACGCTTCATTGCTAAGTTTATCCAACCCTAGTTTAGTTATTGTTAAATAGTACATGACACCCTGTAATAGATCACTTTACTTTTATTGTTAATCAAAAAAAAAATCTCATGTTATATAGTAAGCTTATTATTTTTTATGGTTAATGTACTATATATCAAATCTAACAAGGATATAATTATTTCCCAAACAATTTAACTAAATATTTGGTATTGAATTTTGATCCTACGTACCTTCCTCTTTAGTTCACCTACTTTTGCAGGCATCTACCATATATCGTTCTATAATCTTGAAATTTTAATAATAAAAAAATTATTCCCTCCATTTTATATTAATTGGTATATTTTTTTGTTTTCTTACAGATTCAGAAATCTCATCATTACATACTTTTTATGGTAAAATGTCTTAAAATTGCCCAACTAATTTCTAAGCCCTTATCCAACATAATAAAAAAAAAAAAAAAAGAAATTAGAATATAGCATCTAGAGCAGAGCCGCTTCTTTTCCATTAATACTCACTGCCCACAAGAAAAAATTACCAATTTATTAATTCTATAAATATATATGCTTCTTAGATTCGTGATCTTCTTCAACACTATTTCTCTAATATTCTTCTCATCTTCTTCCTATCTTTCTTATTATTTTGGTTTTGTGTCCTAAAATTGAAATAGTAAATTTTTTTCAAACTAAAATCAGTTTTGAACACCTTTAATTGAGAATTGCTGAATTGGGATAATTTTTTCTACAAAGGTATTTAAAAGCATATAATAGTGGGTTTATACTATTTTTGTCTATTTCAAATTTACATTTAGATTTTCTTTATGTTGCTTATTTAGTTTTTCCCTACTGAATCGATGAGAAAAATTTATTATGACACAAGAAATATTAACTGACTTGACTATTTTGTCTATAGAAGAAGATACGATAGAAGAATTAGAATATGAAAATTTAATAAACATTTTTGCGTCTAAAGAACAAGAAAAAAATTATATAGGGGCCCCGATTTTTTATTTCGCCTAGGGCCCCCAAAACCCTTGGGCCGGCCCTGCGAAGGACCAAGGCTAAGGAGATAAATTAATATTTGTAATTTATTATTTTGAACATGTACATCTCTTTGAATTTCTTTTAGATAATACGGAGTATAACGTACGTATTGTATCTATATAACTTGGTCTCATAATAATAAAAGAAAATTAAAAAGTCTTAACTAAGCTAAGTAATAAACATTTGGGGATATAGTCATGAGCATTTTCAACAACGTCATTTATAAATGGTCGTATATATCAAATTATACATAGTGAACAATATTTTAGCTATTTACTTTTAGTTTTTCACTCCAACAGTCATCATCTAAGATTTCAGAATTATTATATTATTATTTTTTCAATATTAAATTATAAATGACACTATAAATAATGTTTTATTATATTTTCACGTAAAATATAAATAATAAATGCATGTTTTAATATTTTTTATTTAAATATAATAAATTAATATTTTTTTGAAATAAATGACTTTAAGTAACGATTTAATAAACTATTTAATTCAAATAAATATTTAACTCAAATCTTCTTAATGGTTGTATTCCAAGGACTATATTCCCAATGACTCTATTCCAATGGCTATATTATCTGATTTTTAATTTTTACTTTGGTCTGTTGTTGAGGTGAAATAATTTGCTCTTTATTGAATTTTTACTTTGCTCTAAAATTTAATTTATTTTTCAATGAAGATGACCGTTGGGAAATTTGGCAGAGGAGGTGGTTGAGAGTTGAAGCATAAATTTGTTTATATGAATGTCCATGTGTAAATATATAGAACATCCATATATGCATAGAAACAAACATGCTAATTCATGTCCCCAGGGGCATAGCGGAGTTGGTAAGGCTTGGGGTGATGTGGGGAATCTTTTTCTCCGGCAACGCAGGTTCGAACCTCGTGTGGCACAATTCTCCATTGAAATATTATGGGGGTTGTGTTGGGGTTGGTATCCTGTTGGCTCTCTCCCTCAAAACCCTGTCATCCGGCACATCCCTCGATTAACATCCTTCCTGGTCAAGGAACCTCTGATGCAGGAGGGGAGTTTCTCCTTCGGGATAAACCTTTTATGAAAACATGCTAATTCATTTCCCACTTCCGAAATGCGAGACAAAGAGGCCAATTCATTTCCCAAAATTGCGGCTGAGTTGTTTTTTTTCTGAAACTCATTTCTCAAACTGGGCTGCAGCCCAATTTTTAAAAACAAAGCTACTACTCTCATAATTGTCTACTCCCCTCTCTCTCCTCTGTCTCACTCATAGGACAGAGGAGAGAGGGAGGGCAGGTGGGGCCTCATGAATTGTCTGGTTGGTTTTATGTGAACTATACATGTTTATGGCTCTGTTTATAGATAAGTATTTATACTAGGCAATATTTAAATATATATATATATATATATATATATATATATATATATATATATATATTGTCATTAATTGTAATATGAAGACATTAATTGTAATATTATCGTTAAATTATGTTAGATAATATTGTTAACTCTACAAAATAGAGTTAATTTCTATGTATTTTTGCGGGGAATGACATGAGTTTCTGGAGATCTTAGATCGTTTTCACTTGGTTTTGTATGGTTTTTCTCGTTGGTGAGTCACGTATTCATTTTGGTATTTTCTTTTGAATTTTTCAGATTTTTCTCTTGATTTTTGGATGTGCGGACAGAAGGCTCTTCGCTGGGGCGGAAAACCTCTCCGCTGGAGCGAAATCACAAAGCAGACTTCCGCTGGGGCGAACTAATTTTCCGCTGGGGCAAAAGCTGTCCGCGAATTCTTACTTTTAGAGTCCTAGTTTCACTTGGAAACTTATATATTTGTGGAGGAAGTGAGAGAAAATCATCTTGGAACACTTTTTGACAAGAGGAGAGACCAAGAAGAAGAAAATATCATTGAGAAGCGTGGAACAACATCGGAGAAGACAATTCTTGAAGATTGGAAAAACAGATCTACTTCTCTTTTCTCATCTTTTGCAATTTCTTTTCTCTTTTGTGTTCTTGTAATCATGACTTTGATGATTCTTGAGTTTATTTCCGTTTTAGCTATGAACTAAATTTAGTTTTCTAGGATTACAATGGATTTCTTTGTTTAAATTGATTGTTGTTTATTTTTCCTTATTCTATTTTATTGATGTTTATTGTTTACCCATTCTTGTGCTTGAATTTCATTAGTCTGGCCAACTATTGTTTCACAAATCTAATTGAATCGGAAGAGGGAATTAGGTTTTAGGTTAAAGAGTGGGTAACCTTTGTACGAATTGCACCCACGTCGAATTGGGTAATTTGTTTAGCAATTAAGATAGGAATATACTTAATTGCCTTAGGTAGTCATAATTAGGGCTTGTTCTTGACTCGATTTGGCCTAACTTCATTGGCATAGGAATATAGCTCTTTGATTAGGTTAGATTAGTTTTACAATATTCTGGAAAGAAATTGTAAAAACTTAAGTGCCCTAGACTAGCAATAAATCTTAATTAAAATAGAATTGTTGGGAAAATAAAAGCAATTAGTTTAACATTGAAGGAAATTGTAATCCTAGGCTTTAATCATCATAGTTAATCTTGTCAGTTTTTATTTAGTTTTACTTTCATTGTTGCTTAGTTATAATCATCACAAAGATTCGTTTAATTTGGATAAGAAAAAGAGTGATCTTTAGTAATTAGTTGTTTAGTTCATTAATTCCCTGTGGAGACGATACTCTACTTATCATTATATTACTTGCTGCGATTGCGTATACTTGCGTTTATAAATCCTGCATCAAGTTTTTGGCGCCGTTGCCGGGGAATTATTTGCGCTATTTTGCTAATATTAATATCAATCATTCTTTTCTTAGATCAAATTTTTATTTGTTTACTATTTCTTTATTTTCAGGATATTTAGTCTTTGCATGCGCAGCGATCGAATTAAAGAACTTATTCCATTAGATCTTGAAATCGAGCGCACAATTCGAAGATTAAAAAGGCTGAAAATAAATTCAGAGTCTCAAGGTCACACTATGGGTGAACAAGTCGATGAAGAAGCAGCAGCTGCTGCTTATCGCTCTATCAGAGATTATGCAGTCCCTCATGTTGAAGGACTTAGATCGAGTATTGCTAGGCCAACTGTCGAGGCCAATAATTTTGAGATCAAGCCAGCAGTCATACATATGCTTGAGTCGAAACAATTCTTCGGGCATGCACATGAGGATCCGAACAAACACTTGAAACTATTTTTGAGGATGTGTGATACATTCAAATTCAATGGGGTATCATCAGATGCTGTCAGACTGAGATTGTTCCCATTCTCTTTGACTGGGAAGGCTGCAGATTGGTTAGAAGCTCTGCCAGATGAGTCTATTACAACGTGGAATCAGTTAGTGGATAAATTTTTAGCTAAGTTTTTTCCACCTGCAAAAACTGCTCGGATGAGGAATGACATCACTGATTTTCTGCAACATAAAGATGAAACTTTAGATGAAGCCTGGGAGAGGTTTAAGGATATGCTAAAAAAGTGTCCTCACCATCAGATTCCAGATTGGTTACAAATTCAATCTTTTTATAATGGGCTTACAGATAACATAAAAGGAAACCTCGATGCTGCAGCAAATGGTGCTCTTGGGGGAAAATCTCCTGAGGAAGCCAGAAATATTATTGAGGAAATGGCATCAAATATTCAACAGTGGTCATCAAGACGCACGGAGCAGAACAAAGTAGCCGGAGTTGTAGATGTTGACGCTATTGCTTCTCTAACATCTCAATTGGCAGCTCTCACAAAGAAACTTGATGAGAACTGTAGTAGAAACAATGTTCAGAGAATCTATGCCACTTGTGATATTTGTGGAGATAATCATTCGGTTGCACATTGCCCTGAGAATCCAAAATCGGTTAATTTTGTTGGAAATTCGAATAGTCTGAGAAGCAATCCTTATTCCAACACTTATAATCCAGGATGGAGAAATCACCCTAATTTCTCATGGGGTAGTAATCAACCAAATATTCTAGCTCAAGGATCAATTGCACCTCCGGGTTTTCAACAAGCTCATGCACCAACACAAGTACAAAAACCATCTACAGAAGAATTATTGCTCCAATACATGCAGAAGACAGATGCCATAATGCAGAAGACAGATGCCATAATTCAAAACCAGAACGTCGTAATTCAAAATCAGAACGCTTCTATTCGTGCTTTGGAGACTCAGATTGGCCAATTGGCTAATAGTCTTAATGCTCGACCTCATGGAACTTTGCCTGTGGACACGGAGACAAACCCAAGAAATGATAATATGCAGCAGTGCAAAGCTATAACTCTCAGAAGTGGAAAGGAGATCGAGGGTAACACTAGAAAGCTTGAGCAAGAAGAAGTGAAGCCACCGAGTGAATCAATAGAGGGCGAGCAAAATAATGGAGATGATTTGGAAAAGAAATCCAAGGGATATGAAGCAAACCATGATAAACCAAAAGTTCAAGAATATCCACCACCTCCATTCCCTCAGAGATTACAAAAACAAAAGCTGGATAAACAGTTTCAGAAATTCCTTGATATCTTCAAGAAGTTATCCATCAACATCCCCTTTGTTGAAGCCCTTGAGCAGATGCCCAGTTATGCAAAATTCATGAAAGACATCTTATCAAGGAAAAGAAGGTTGGGAGACTATGAAACTGTAGCACTTACTGAGGAGTGCAGTGCTCTTATTCAGAGAAAGCTTCCACCGAAATTGAAAGATCCTGGCAGTTTCACTATTCCGTGCACGATTGGAAATCAGTTGATCAATAAGGCATTATGCGATTTAGGTGCAAGTGTAAATTTGATGCCATTGTCGATCTTTAGAAAGCTTGGGTTGGGAGAAGCAAGGCCCACTTCTGTTACGTTGCAAATGGCTGATCGAACTCTTAGTTATCCGAGAGGAATAATAGAAGACATCTTGGTTAAAGTGGACAAATTTATATTCCCGGCAGACTTCATAGTTCTGGATATGGAGGAAGATCGAGATATGCCAATCATACTTGGAAGGCCTTTTCTAGCTACCGGTCGAGCCTTGATTGATGTTGAAAAAGGAGAACTCAAGATGAGAGTTCAAGATCAAGAAGTAACCTTCAATATTTATTCATCGTTGAAGCACCATCAGAAAAAGGAAGATTGTTTCTCAATCAAGGTGGTAGAAGATATTATTTCTGATACATTTCTACATAATCATCCTCATGATTTGTTTAAAACTCCATTAATTTCAAAAGAGGATGAAAAAGGTGACAAGTTGGTCGATTGTGTGAAAACTCTTGATCTTACTCAAAGATTTACCAAACCAACCTTGAAAAGTGAGATGATGGAAAGGCCGGTAAAGTCTGCAAATGCTAGGAAGTCGTTAATTGAAGAACCCCCAGATTTAGAGCTCAAACAGTTTGGGGAAGTGAAAAATGAAAGAATCTTACATCACCATCATATGTGGCCTTATGGTGGTGATTTCAATGAAGAGAGGAATCATGCAAAAAGAGTTGGCAATAAGTCTAGAAGACATGAAAAACAACTTGTACATGTCAATAAACTGGAAGAAATTAGGCCACCAGAAAATGGAAGTGTCATGCTTTACAAGAAGAAAATTAAGAAGATACACGATGAAAAGATCGTCCGTCGAGAATTTGAGCCTGGACAACGAGTATTACTGTATAATTCTCGCCTTAAGCTATTTTCGGGAAAACTCAAATCAATGTGGTCTGGTCCGTTTCGTGTTACGGAGGTTTTTCCTTATGGAGCCGTGGAAGTACAGGATGAACAAAGTGGGAGAACTTTCAAGGTCAATGGACAAAGACTAAAGAACTATTTGGGGGGCAACATTGATCGGCAAATTGCCACCATTACCTTGGGCGATCCTAAATAAGAAGGACATAGTCAAGCCATGACTATAACTAAGGCGCTTGTTGGGAGGCAACCCAAGTAGTAAAAAAAAAAAAAAAAAAAAAAAAAAAATCCAGAACATGATCCGCCCCCGCGAAATAATGTTTCGCCCCAGCGAAAAATGATGGACCAAATTTTGAATGAATTTTCAGAACATTCTCCGCTGGGGCGGAAAAATAACACCGCCCCCGCAAAACTACTTCAGTAATGTTGAGCATTTTTCAGAATGGCTTCCGCCCCCGCGGAAAACCACCTCCGCCCCCGCAAAACCTACTTCGGAAATTTTTAGGCTGATTTTCCAGAATTGCTTGCGAATCATGTACGAATGCATGATTCAAGGTTTTCGATCCATTAATGTGGACACATCTTCATTCCCACAACTCCCACCACCACCAGATGAGATACATGACGAAGATTGACCACCAGCTGAAATCAGGGACGTTCTTTAGTTGCATTATTTGTTTTATATTTTCCTTGTGTTCAGCTTCAAATTAGTTTATCTCTTATCTTCGTCAATTTCATCATTGAGGACAATGCATTTCTTAAGTTTGGGGGTGATTGCATTTATGTCATGCATGCTAGGTCGATTTTTGATCAAAAATTTTTGAAATTTTATGTGTTGTTAATTGTTTTTCCTGCAAAAATTCGGAGCACAAATGCATAATCGAGGATTTAGGATGAAGTCAGTGAAGTATAGTCTAGAATAGAGCTTAAGAAATTTTATCTTGCCTACCTGATCTCTAGATTCGAGGGTTAGAAAACTTAGAATCCAAATGATAGTTTTGCCTAAGTCTGGGGATAAGGATGACTTTAATAAGAACCAAATGAAGCAAAGTACTGAAAAGCTTTAAGTTCAATTAAAAGAAAATAACCTCACTTGTATGAGACCTGAAAAATCTCGTCGCTTGAGACTTATACTTGTACTCCTCTAACTTGACTGCGATAAGATGAACGATGTATGGGTGCATTGACTTACTTATTCTGCACTCCTCTATGTTGACTGCTTCTTTAGAACAGGTTATGAGTGCGAGTGGTGCTAAATATACTTGAGTTATGCTAAATAATGAAAAAAAATGCTAAGTGAAAGTTCAAACTTAAAGGATTCCATAACTTCGACTGAAAGCACTGTTAGAACTTAGTGACGAGTTTAATGACCTGAGAAAATAGAGAATAGGCTTGGCAATTTAAGAATTCATGCAATTAGGCTCAATGATTTTGAAGCTATAGTGATCTGGGTGATTCCGACATTCTCGTATTTTGTACACACACACACGCAGGAATTACATGATACAATGCATAACGTTTCGAAAGTGATGGTTATTAGTTTGACTTGGAATGCATGATTGTAAATGTTTGAGTTGTTGTCCTTTGTTTTGGTCGTGTCCAATTCTTGTGGTCAATTTTTTTGTCTTTTGCTCGGGACTAGCAAAATAGTAAGTTTGGGGGTGTGTTAACTCTACAAAATAGAGTTAATTTCTATGTATTTTTGCGGGGAATGACATGAGTTTCTGGAGATCTTAGATCGTTTTCACTTGGTTTTGTATGGTTTTTCTCGTTGGTGAGTCACGTATTCATTTTGGTATTTTCTTTTGAATTTTTCAGATTTTTCTCTTGATTTTTGGATGTGCGGACAGAAGGCTCTTCGCTGGGGCGGAAAACCTCTCCGCTGGAGCGAAATCACAAAGCAGACTTCCGCTGGGGCGAACTAATTTTCCGCTGGGGCAAAAGCTGTCCGCGAATTCTTACTTTTAGAGTCCTAGTTTCACTTGGAAACTTATATATTTGTGGAGGAAGTGAGAGAAAATCATCTTGGAACACTTTTTGACAAGAGGAGAGACCAAGAAGAAGAAAATATCATTGAGAAGCGTGGAACAACATCGGAGAAGACAATTCTTGAAGATTGGAAAAACAGATCTACTTCTCTTTTCTCATCTTTTGCAATTTCTTTTCTCTTTTGTGTTCTTGTAATCATGACTTTGATGATTCTTGAGTTTATTTCCGTTTTAGCTATGAACTAAATTTAGTTTTCTAGGATTACAATGGATTTCTTTGTTTAAATTGATTGTTGTTTATTTTTCCTTATTCTATTTTATTGATGTTTATTGTTTACCCATTCTTGTGCTTGAATTTCATTAGTCTGGCCAACTATTGTTTCACAAATCTAATTGAATCGGAAGAGGGAATTAGGTTTTAGGTTAAAGAGTGGGTAACCTTTGTACGAATTGCACCCACGTCGAATTGGGTAATTTGTTTAGCAATTAAGATAGGAATATACTTAATTGCCTTAGGTAGTCATAATTAGGGCTTGTTCTTGACTCGATTTGGCCTAACTTCATTGGCATAGGAATATAGCTCTTTGATTAGGTTAGATTAGTTTTACAATATTCTGGAAAGAAATTGTAAAAACTTAAGTGCCCTAGACTAGCAATAAATCTTAATTAAAATAGAATTGTTGGGAAAATAAAAGCAATTAGTTTAACATTGAAGGAAATTGTAATCCTAGGCTTTAATCATCATAGTTAATCTTGTCAGTTTTTATTTAGTTTTACTTTCATTGTTGCTTAGTTATAATCATCACAAAGATTCGTTTAATTTGGATAAGAAAAAGAGTGATCTTTAGTAATTAGTTGTTTAGTTCATTAATTCCCTGTGGAGACGATACTCTACTTATCATTATATTACTTGCTGCGATTGCGTATACTTGCGTTTATAAATCCTGCATCAAATATGAAGACAACTTAATATGTTTTCGTATGTAGATTAATCTGAATATTGTGTAATAATTATTAGGTTAATATTTTAAGGATATTGTGTAATTTCTAGCCTATTTAATATGTCATTCGAATGAATTCGTCGGTGAGATAAAATAATTAAAAGAATTTTAGTATAATATTTTATAAAAAAAAACTTCAAAAAAATAAAAATTAATCTACTTTATTTTTTATTTATTTTAGAAAGCACAAATAACTAATTATAAAATATTATTTACCACATATATTATACTCCTATACAATATATACGTTAATAAATTAATTATATATAACTAACTGATGTGACATAAAGTCTTACATTATCTTACACCTAATTAATTAACTCAAACCTACCAAAAAAACCTACACCTACTTTTTTTCCAAACAACTCTCCCAAAACCCAAACAAACAACATTACGCAAATCGAGATTATTTCTCAAACCTCTACCACTCTCCCAAAGACCAAACAAACAGGCCCATTTATTTTTTAGTTTGATTTTGTATAATCTCAATTTTATAGAAATAAATATATATTATTCTGTTGGATGCTCTAAGTGTTAAGAATGTATTGAATTATAAAAAAACAAAGAATACAATGTATTGTATAATTAATGACAGGGTTTTTTGTACTTTGCACCCCTGAAATATGGGAAATAGTCATTTTGCACTCTCGAAACTTAGATTTAGCACTTTGCACCCTCAAAATATGAAAAATGCAGCACTTTGCACCCTCTTTTATTTTCAGGCAAAAATTCAAGGGCAAAATAGGTAGTTCAATTATAAATATTTGACACTTTGCATCCCAAACTTGAGAAATTGACACTTTGCACCCCCAAAATAAAATTAGCACTTATCACCCTCGAATTAAGAACAAATTAGCAACTTGCACCCCCGAAACATATAATCAACACTTAACAAGTCAAATTAAAAAAAAACTCAAACCCCTCATTTTTTTGGTCAAAATTGACCATCGGGGTGAAAAAAAAAAGCAAAATAGGTAAATTTTTTATCTGATTGAACAACCTAAATTTATATACATATATACAAATTAAATACCATGAATTTGAATTGATTACATCATATAACAAAATAACAAGCCATGAATTGTAGCTTGTACAAATTAAAAGTGCTATGCACAATAATTGAGTGAGTAAAAATTGGTAAGTTCAACTTTGCTTTATATTTTTTTCATCCCGACGGTCAACTTTGCCGGAGAAAATGAGGGGTTTGAGGTTTTTTTTTTTTTTTTTTTTAATTTGAGGGTGTTAAGTGTTAATTTTGTGTTTCGGGGGTGCAAGTTGCCGATTTGTTCCTAATTCGAGGGTGATAAGAGATAATTTTATTTTGTGGGTGCAAAGTGCCAAAGATTTATAATTGAATTACCTATTTTGCCCTTGAGTTTTGTTTGAAAATAAAAGAGGGTGCAAAGTGCTATATTTTTCATATTTTGAGGGTGCAAAGGGCTAAATCTAAATTTTGAGGGTGCAAAGGGCTAAATCTAAATTTTGAGGGTGCAAAGTGTCTATTTCCCATATTTTGGGGGTGCAAAGTGCAAAAAACCCTTAATGACATGAACCAATAAGTCCGAGCTCGCGATTTTGAAAGCAACATAAAGTTGGGACAAATTAATGACCTGTTTGTACACATGGCTTTACCTAATAGGTTCAACCATGTCACAGTGACAAATTAAGACATTTGATTCGATTTCTTGTCATTATAATTAGGATAAACACTGTTAATAGTTCTCTTATCATTAATTTTTTAGAGAATAGTTTTTCTTGTGTTTTTTTTCAAGATTAGTTTTTATTATAAATCATTTATTTCATATTGGTTATTTTTAGGTGGTTCAAAGTGAAGTAAAACTTCAAAGTAGTTTAACGAGAGACTGAATTAATAAATAAATAGTTTTATGATGGACTAAATTGATATAAAATAATTTTATGAAGAACTAAAGTGTAACACTATAAGTAAAAGACCCTGTAAATGAAAAAATAAAACAAATAATTCATAATGAGAATTAATGTGGAAAAAAATACACACGAAAACCACTCTGTAAAAAATAAATAATAAGAACCATTAGTAGTATTTACCCTTTTTTTTATCTACTGAATAAATTTATTTAATGAAATTCTAGTGTACTAAAGGAATTATTTAAAATAATTTGTACACATCATTGGGTATTGGAAACTTAAATTGAAGAAGTATATGTTGAATAATTAAATATGTTTTCAACTTAACTTAAAATGTACCTAATATTTGATGAAATTTATTTGATATCAACTTTATTTTTCGACTTCATTGGTTCTATTTTAAAAAGGTTGTGTGTATTTTCTTAATTATTATTTTAAGGCAATGCTCATTTTTTCAATGTACAATTTAGCATAATTATTTCATTTGCATAGTTTTTTTTTCTTGAGGAAGTTTACATAATAATAATTATGACACCATTACTTTTAACAAATTTATCTAAGAAAAAAAAAAGTACAAATACCTAAAAAGTTTTACGTGCAAAATTGATAATTTTTCCCTTTTTCTTTTTTCAGGGTGACTTAAAATTGTAGCAAAAGCGTGCCATAGAAAAGAAAAAACTCCCACACCTACTACTATATATTTCTGATGAACCCATAAGCAATAAACCGCTTTTGAAACACTCTTTGTTCATTTGTTTCTCAAACAATCCAAACAAAAATGTCGAAATCTTTGATCTGCTTATTAGTCGGCACTTTAGTGTTGTTCTTTTTCGTGTCATCAGCTTTTGCAGATGATGTAGTAGTGTTGACCGAGGAGAATTTCGAGAAAGAGGTCGGTCAAGATCGTGGAGCTCTAGTCGAATTCTATGCTCCCTGGTATGAATGAATTTTCTTATTATGATTTCTGTATTTGAGTATAAAGCTTGTATCTCTGTTAGTATTTCATTTTTCTTACGGGTCTCTTGGTTGGACTTTATGTGGAATGCGTGATTATTAGATCTGTTATTGGAGCTCGAGTGATTGGTCTAGATCTGAATTTAATCCATATGAGTTGATCTGATTTATCTCTCCTGAAATAGTAACAGTTCAATCCTAAATGAAATTGAATGCCCAAGTAATGTTATATAGAGCAATTAGTCAGTATTTTAGAGTAGTTTTTTAATTATATTGAACATCATATTGCATTTAGGTTATAGAAACTTAATTATCAAAAAACAAAAAAGGTAATATAAACTTGTATCCTCTCAAAATTGTCAAATATTTGGTCGAAACATTTTAGTTTTCTAAAAAGGAGTTCCTTAACATATATTTGTATTATGTTTTAAACTTTTATTCTCTCAAATTCTCATATAATTGTTTGAAATATTCATTTATCTGACTTGGTAATTTAGCAAACTTGGAGTACTAGTTTGAATAAGTTTATGTGATTCTGATTTTATCAGAATAAGCGAGTTTCAATTTAATGAATACTACTGATTCTTGAAATGTGGGATTATTACACTTTTATAGTATGTTGTAATTTTTTTATTATGCTTTCTCAATTATATGTCCCTGTCAAAGTTATAGTTTAGGATTTATGACATTGTTTTTTATTTCCGCTACAGGTGTGGGCACTGCAAAAAACTTGCTCCCGAGTATGAGAAGCTTGGTGCAAGTTTCAAGAAAGCAAAATCTGTTTTGATTGGCAAGGTTAGCCTATTGTGATAGCTTTTGTGTTGTCATGAAGATATTAATATGAGTAGAACTTAACTAATACTATCATGTTAATTCTAACTACATGAAGGTCAGTATATTATAAATCATTTTTGTTTAACTTTTAGAGGTTCTTCAGTTGAGCTCGTCAATTTGCTTCCTGTATAATTCACAATAGACTCACTAAAATATTCTCATCTGGGCTCAAAATTGGCTCATTAACTTTTTGGAGCTTCTCGTTAAGCTTGGGTCAGCGTACATGAGCCATTACAATTAGTCTTGTTTTTCAAAGAAAGTAGATATGTCAAAAATATGAGATATTCTTTGAAGTAACACATACATCCTTTAGTTGCTCATGTACCAACTTGATATCTGTAAATATTAGTTATATTTGTACTTGAAAACGAGATGTGCTTGAAGATTTAACACTTACCAAAGATTGACGCCTTAGCGTGCTAATTTCTGAAGAATTTTAAATGTTATCATAAGATTGTGTCTCAGGCCATGTGCTAAAACTTGATTTATTAGCTTATTTCTTTGGCTGCTAAAATTGTTCTTTGAAATTGAGGCTAATTTTATCAAACGACCAAAAAGTGAAATAGTAAAATGCTCACAGACAAGTTTTTTTTTTCATTAGATGTCTCAACTTACACGATCGTCGGTCTCTAATGTCCATATAGCATACGGAACAATTAATTTCTTCGGTCGTTCTCTATTGAATTATTTGTTTTTCCTTTCATATTATTTAGAATACACTGACTATAACTTTTATAACATATAATATAAAAAGATGGGAGTAATTTTTAACTTTCTTGAGGTTCAGTTAACTAAGGATGAGCTCTCTCTGTGTTGAGTGAGTGTGTGTGAGTGTGCATGCTGCACGTTGAAAATCTGTTCCCCTTTTTGTTTGAGTCTAATATGTGAAAATGCATCTATTAGGTTAGTTCTTGCATTATTGCGGCAAGCTCATTTGAGGATATGCTTATAGCGTGACCTATTAAATGTGGCTTTAGTTTAGCAAACGACCTGTTCTAACATCTTGTTCAAATAATGTTCTACGAGAACATGATATTCAATTTTGTATTTTTACTATTTTCTGTTGATTGAAAAGCGTAAACTATGTCCATAACTTTACTAAATCATTCTTTTGTAGGTTGATTGTGATGAGCATAAGAGTATTTGCAGCAAATATGGGGTTTCTGGGTATCCCACCCTCCAATGGTTTCCCAAGGGATCTTTGGAGCCAAAAAAGTAAGTCTACATTTGTAAACAATGCTGCATCATTTTTTTCCTCCTTTTCCCCTCCAATTTCTGAGGTATCTATCTAGTTACAATATTGTTCTCATGACAAAGCTTTAATTTCCATAGGTATGAAGGTGCACGAACTTCTGAAGCCCTTGCTGAGTTTGTAAATAATGAAGGAGGTAAAGCTTTTTTATATTCTGTAATGATTGATAATGCACAATATTGGTAAGGTGCATTTGTGTATAACTTGTGCTGAGAACTTTTGACTTTTTTAATCTGCCATGTATGTAATGTTTACATTTTTTCATCTTTGTCCAATTGATTTTGTCATACTTAAAAATTCATTGAAGCAATGTTAGCAATTTTGTTATGACATTTTTTTCCATTCTTGAAAAGAATTTATTACTAGTTTCGATAATTGGAAATGAATGCAAGTTTCATGCCTATGTTCTCTACACTAGTATCTGTTCATATCCAATTATCCATTTACTGTATTTAGAACCCCATCACAAATGCTCTTCTGCCTGCAGGGACAAATGTCAAGATAGCTGCAATTCCTTCAAGTGTTGTGGTTCTGACAGCAGACAATTTCGATGAGATTGTGCTTGACGAGAAAAAGGATGTCCTTGTTGAGTTTTATGCACCCTGGTGAGTCTACATATCTTATAGTCTATTGATATACTGTGAGATCTTATATGTTTGTCATCTTTCTGGAATGGAGTGTAACAGTAAGTTCAATTCCTTGTCTATACTTAATGCTTTACCTTTTCAGGTGTGGTCATTGCAAGAGCCTTGCTCCTGTAAGTGCTTTAATTGCTTACAATTGGTACTGAAGGTTGTTAGAGAAATTGCTGCAACATTACCTAACAATATCTCCTTTCTACATGTAGACTTATGAAAAGGTTGCAGCAGCATTCAAGCAGGAGGAAGGTGTTGTCATTGCAAATCTTGATGCCGACAAGTACAAGGATGTTGGGGAGAAGTAAGTACCACTATAACAGATGTTGCTGCATTACTGTTTCTGCTTCTACTGTGTATATCTGCTGATGCATGTGTTATGCTACGCAGGTATGGTGTAAGTGGTTATCCCACATTGAAGTTCTTCCCCAAAAACAACAAGGCTGGTGAAGATTATGAAGGTGGCCGAGATGTAGACGACTTTGTTACTTTCATCAATGAGAAATCTGGAACTAGCCGAGATGCAAAAGGACAATTGACTTCCAAGGTGCGTAGCCAATTGATTTTACAATGCATCCTCCTCCACTCTGGTACTTGTTTTCTTAATTCTGATTCGAATTTTCTCCTCATAGGCTGGTATTATTGAGGCCTTGGATAGCTTAGTGAAAGAATTCATTGCTGCAAAAGACGAGGATCAAAAAGCTGTTTTCAAACGTTTGGAGGAGGAAGCTGATAAGCTAACTGGTTCCAGTTCAAGGTTCTTAAATAGACTTGTCACATTTTCATCAGTCATATGATCATGTTAGAATCTTGTTTTCCACTTGATTTATATATATAATAAGTGGGAATTAAGTCTTCATAATTTGCTCTTTATTAGATATGGTAAGATCTATGTCAAAGCTGCAAAGAGTTGCATGGACAAAGGTTCTAATTATGCGAAGAACGAAATTCTGCGTTTAGAGCGTGTGCTGGCCAAGGTAAATACATAACTGCTCTTAGACTCGGTATTTGTAACTATTATCTGTATAATTTGTCCAGAGGTCCTACCTAACTGAATGCAAGTTGATTGTCTTGTTATATCTGCTAAATCTATGACTCTATGATTTTATTGAAAGTCTTGGCCTCATTTTGTTTCTTTGCTTAATTATTTGGCTCACATAACAACATTTTAATAGTGAGACAACCTATTTATTTGATTGATGCAGTCAATTAGTGCAGCAAAGGCGGACGAGTTCACATTGAAGAAGAATATTCTAACATCCTTTGCTACAGATCAGTGAGCTAGTGATAACTTTTTTTGTCATCTTTGTTTTCAGTTACCACAATATATCAAAAGAGAACAAAAAAATTTACCAATTTAATTAATATTTAGAGTACTGAACATTTCTTACAATTGTAACTTTTTCTGGGAAAAGGTTGAGATTTACTGCATAAGTTAACTATTGGTTATTTGAGCCATCTGTTCTGCGTTCTTATTTAGTTTTATTAAATGCGGTCATGCATTCTTGGCTAAATCTATCAGATTGACCTCTGATTAACTTAAAGAGGCACTGATGAGAAACTTTTCGTAGCAGGGAAAATAACGTCATGATTCTTAAGAGTTTTTTTCACTTTGCACCCCCAAAATATGGGCACCCTCGAATTATTAGAGAATTTTGTGTTTTGGGGTGCAAAGTACCCATTTATTAGAGAATTCGTAATGATTCTTAGAGTTTTAAGTAGCAAATTTTGTATTTTGGGGTGCAAAGTGTCCATTTATTGTGTTTCGGGGGTACAAGTTGATTTGTTCTTAATTAGAGAATGTTAAGAGTTAATTTTATTTTGGGGTTGCAAAGTGTCAAATTTTCAAGTTTCGAGGGTGTAAAGAGCTAAAGATTTACAATTGAATTACCTATTTTGTCCTTGAGTTTTTGCATGAAAATAAAAGAGGGTGTAAAGTGCTGCATTTTTTATATTTCAAGGGTGCGAGTTAAATTTAAATTTTGGAGATGTAAAGTGCTTATTTTCCATATTTTAAGGATGCAAAGTGCAAAAAACCCTGATTTTTACAATGAAAGACCAAGTTAAATAAGTCACTCCTAAGTCCTTATCCTATCTAAAAGCTTAAATGATTATTAAAACAAACACTATACAAAATTATCCAAATCTGTTCAGATTATAGACTTTTATAATATTTTATAATAAATAGTGTTACACTTATGGTAGTATAATTTTATAATATAATATCCGTCTACTTAAGAAATTGTATCATTTTGAAAAGATTAGCATCAATTAATTGTAATTACGAGTACAATCCTTCGTATAAGAAGGGTATCTTCATCATAAAAATTAGTGAAAGACAAAGTTAATCAAAAATAAAATTGGCATTTCATTAAAGTAAATGAAGAAATGTATAGACAAGGTAAAATTTGAGAAACGGAAGATGTTGATAAACCTCACAAATTTCTTCTATAATATAAAGAATACAGAATATGTCATTGTAATGTAATGTGACATTTGCACTACATTACTGACTGCCTCTACCTATAATACAAAATAAACAATTTGCACATAGTAAGAGAAACACACACAATAACCATGGACAAATCAATTAAGCGGGGAACCATGAAATGCGAAAAGTTTATTATCTTCTTTTATCAAAGCATGAGCAAATATCAAAATGAAGTACATCAATCTGCCCTCAACCTAAATCTACACAACATAAATTACATTTATTACTAAACCTTATTTCACTCTCACTCCCGATCGCTAAACAGGCCGCCCGTCTCGCAATCTTTACCGTCTTCCACAAGCACCAAATTAATGGAGATTATAAATCATCATCGACATCGAGCATTGTAGACAACAACAACCCTTGAACAAAGTTACATCTCTTCGTCTTCTCTTCCTGATCTTTGATTGACATGGGAGCTTGTTGCATTTTCCTGCAAATTAGAATCCAATAACAGGGATTTACTAATGCCCAGATGAACAAGAAACGAGCTCTAAGACCAAACATATCAATACGAGAGAAGAACATTAAATATATATATATATACAGAGGCAAGTATCCGAAATCAAGAACAATCCAAGATTAACTACCATCATGTGATTGATAAACACTAACAGCAAAATACCAGGCAAACCAAAAAAAGGATAGCATGATATATCATGTTTTTTCATATTTGATAAGGCATTAAACTGAGGGAATATCCACATAGAACATTAAATGCTCCAGAAGAAGGATCTAATTTACCTTTCTGAAATGGTGTCGGTTGTGCTTTTCTTGACTAATACCGAGTCAGCAGAAGAGGGTGATGGAGCATTTTCATAATCTTCAACCACTGGCAAAATAAACGACGACAACAAAGGGTCTGGGGCTGCATTGCTTGAAGAAACTATGCAGGAAGAACCACCAAAAAGCGAGTGCAAGTTCCCTTCTCTCAGTTCTCTCCTCAACAAAGAAAGTGTCGAATGTGAACCAGCTTTACGAGCTTTCCTCTTGCGCGGAATGTAATCTCTAGTCAAGGAACCTTTAACCTTTCAAGTTCTTATAGCATAGTTTATTGCAATTTATTGACTATATGAAGTAACATTCATAAGAAAATTGCTTAATGCTACCTTTCTCTAACAACTATGTTATATAAATCTCGGGCTTGGATGCATAATAAGCTCACATAACAATTTTAAAAAATCAGAATACTGGAAATATTCCATGACTGTAAAAAGAGAGTATGAAGGACGTAGATATTGTCAGAAGACACAAACTAACAAAAAAGGATATTTTAAAGATATTTCCATGTTGCAAGGTGATATGAGCAACCATGTCGACACCCACCCTCATTGCACAAACTGGACACACCTGCAAGAAGAATACCAATGTTAATATAACTTCTGAGCAAATTACTCGGTAAGATTTAACCAAGTTCAAGAAGAAATTTTCTTAAATCGTGTTTCATTAAAAAATGAGCAAGGAAACTAAATATTTCTTGCGGCGACATAATGACTACATCACAAGAAATATGAACACATACTATTTAGTAACTCCTACCAACCATGACAAGCACATTAAGTTTCCCATAGTACGGAAAAAATATCAACCCAAGATACGAGATTGACTAAGGGCATGTGATTGATAAAAACCTAGAATAAACTCGTCTCTCTAAGAAAACATTGTTCCATAACACAGTCATTTAGAAATATCATTAACAAGGGAGAAATTGTTTTGTAAATTTGTTGAGCTACCTAAGAAAGTTGTCGTTGTCAGCTCTGAGCATTAAATAATGCAGCAGGTTCGACTTTTTTAACGGTCTAGTACTACTTAACACAAGTCATTATTAGAATATATATGTACAACAATTAGATAGGACAAAAAGGAACTTTACCCCATTTTTGGCCTCTACAGGATGCTCATCGTCAATGTGGCAACAAAGGCCAACAATGTCAAAATATTCGGAACAAAAAGGGCATGGATACTCCTCCCTTATTATGGCATCTTCCATGTCCATTTCCTCAAACCCCATCAACATATCTGCATCATAACCATCCCACTTCATTCCTATTCCTACAACATCCACAACAATCACAAATACTTTAAGAAAGATTACACATTTTCATCAGTAAATTTAACAAACCGCATTATATTTAAGGTTAAATATACAACACCCACGCAAAGGAAATCCTTTTGGTATTCTAGAGATACATTACTCGTAAAGTTTAACAATCACATATTATAAAAGCAGCCTTTCCTAGACATATTCATTTCGCTCAGCCAAACAACAAATTTAACATTAATATTGAATTTAACAAATACTAAGTAAAAAGGTTTCAAACTTTAACATGATATATACAACACATACACACACACGCGCAACGCTCATAAAAATGCAATCTTTAATCATGAATTTAATAATTAAAAAAAGGAGCATTCCACTTAATAGAATGGGACATTTACCAGATCGAGATTGAAGAGCTGTATGGTAGCGCTTGGATGCAGAAGAGAGACGAGCAGCCCAAGACTCAGAATCCATGGCTTCGATTTATTATCAAAATTGGAAAATCTTAGCAGATTTCTCTTGAAAATAGCTGATTAAACTAATTAATCGTGTAATTATCCAGAGTTTATCCTCGATTTTTCGAAATTTTGTGAGGACTGAACGAGATTATGAAGATGATGAGGAAAAAGCGAGAAAATGAAAAAGGTTTGTGTTGCAGGATGAATTTCCAAATTAAAATCCACCTAAAGGGAAGGAGAAATAGACAGTTACTATTTTTCTTTTTGATAAATTATTTATGGGAATCTCTTAGAGGTAACTATCAAGAGAACTACGGCTTAATCCCACTTTGCACCCTATATATAGGAGCATTTTTCACTTTGCACTTTATAAATAAATTTATCCCACTTTGCACCCTACAAATCATTATTTCATTTTAGATTGCACCCTCAATCATTTTCAACCCATTTTAGTTGCAGGAGTTAGGGTAAAATGGTCCATTCACATTATTAACCACCCCAATTTTTTTTCAAAAATAATATATGGGCAAAATTGACATATCTCCATAATAACTTAAAAAATAAAAAATAGAAAACAAGTCTTATGGTGGTTTACTCAAGTTCTCATCTTTCTTCTTCAAGTCGAGTTCAGTGCCGTATTTTTCTTTTTCACTTTACATATAATTATTGAAACTAATCTAGAGTAATTCTGAGAGTGTACATGTAGTTATCCCTAATTACTAATTCTACAAACAAGTATAATAGAGTTGTTAACGAAATGAAAATCAAAACGTAAATAAGATGAGAAATTGAGAATATGGTAAACACAATTCATTCTCTTATCTTAGCACCCAACCCATTTTTCTTCAAACATAAAAAAAAAATACGGCACTGGACTGAATTTGAAGAAGAAAGAGGAGAAATTGAGAATATGGTACCCGTAAAACTTGTTTTCTATTTTTTGTCATTTTTTTTAAGTTATTATGGTGATATGTCAATTTTGCTCATATATAGTTTTTGGAAGGAAATTGGGGTGGTTGATAATGTGATTGGACGAAGTTACCCTTACTCAGGCGACTTAAATGGGCTGAAAATGATTGAGTGTGCAATCTGAAATAAAATAGTGGTTTGTAGGGTGCAAATTGGGATAAATTTTTTTAAAGGGTGTAAAGTGAAAAATACTCCTATTTGTAGGGTGCAAAGTGGGATTAAGCCAGAGAATGACTAATTACAATTTACTTATTTGGTGGTTGGAGGGGTTTGGCCAAACCTGACAATAATTTTTCATTATTTATATAAGTATTAAAAAATTATCAAATCAAATCCAGCAAAAGTGTTGGTATTATTTCCTGTTTTGTTTTTATGGACACCCTGAGTGTCTGAACGTGTTAGGATTCTATTTTACATTAAATTACACGGTTTGAACGTACCATTTCTCGGTCTGCAATACAAAACTACGTTTGGTTAGATTCTGTGTAACTTTCAATTTTTGAATTGAAAGAATGTTAGTAATATGGGATCACTGGGGGTTTATTTGGATGGGTTTTGGCTCGGTTTCGTGGGTCTCGGTTTAAAAAAATTGATTTGGGTGGTTTCGATGAAATCTTTGAGACTTCATTTGGATGAGTTTTGACTCTTGGGTTTTGTTGTTTTAATAAGTTGAAGCCCCACTTGGATTGAATTTGGATTCTGGGGTTTAGGGGAAAAAGTAATGATAAGTGTCAAATCAATGTCTTTTTTAGTGAGATTTAAAGGAAAAAGGGAAAATTCATGTATAGACCTGGTCTATGAGCTTTTCATAGACCTTGTGGTTGTAAATGAACCACATCATACATTTTGATGATGTCATACTCTCAAAATGTATGATGTGGTTCATTTACAACCACAAGGTCTATGAAAAGCTCATAGACCAGGTCTATGCAAGAATTATCCAGGAAAAAGTAGATAGTAGGTGTCAAATCAATATTTTATAGGTTTGAAGAGTTTGAGTGTGAGTTTCTGAATAAATTTTTGATGGTTCTATAGGTTTGGCGAAAACTCATTTGAAAGGGTTTTGGCTCGGTCTCGCGAAACCCGCGAGACCGGGCCAAAACCCATCCACATACGCCCTTGAGATTTTGTGGATTTCAAATTACGATAAACGCGTTTATATTTTTTCTTTTCTTTTGAAAGTTAATTTGCTTTATGAAAAGTTTTTGTCCAAGTCTAGCTTGACCAAACCTATCCAACCAACAAGCAAATGAGCAAGTGTATTACACTTTGTAATTGATCATTCTCCTGGAAGTTACATCCAATCTCAAAGCAAGTGTATTGCACTTGGCGTGTTGGGTTAGGCCAAACCCGATGTGAGTAAGAATTTCCCAACTTTTCGATGTTTTCGACAGATGCTTATTAGGAAAATTCTTGTCCAAGCCTGGTTTGGTCAAACTCATCCAACCACCAAGCAAGTGTATTGCATTTGCTTTGTGATTTGTCACTTTCCTGGGATTTACATCTAATCTCAAAGCAAGTGTGTTACACTTGCCATGTAATTACTTTGAATTCGACCAAACCCGATTTGAGTAAGAATTTCCCAGATTATTATCATCTGCACATACCCACAAAATTAGGGGTGCGAGTGGTTCTCAATACCATATCGTACCATATTAAAAAGATGTATTGAAATAATTTTTTTGTTCTTATGAAAATCAAATGTTTACATGCATTAATGGTTAATATCTTGAGATGGAGAGAGAGAAAGGATTACGCAGAAAGGAAATATTCGATTGACCAGTATAGGTTTTCCGTAAGAACCTTAATTAAATGAACTCCTTTTTTTTCCTTGTTGAATTAATATTAATATACATACCTCTCAAATCTCGTGGGCATTTTGAGTAATTCATAGTAATCCAACTCTCCTTTTCCAAAATGGAGACACCCATATATCTATATCTATATCTATATCTATATCTACACTACTACTAAAAGTGTGAATAATTTAAGTTTTTTTCTTTTTTTGTGAAAACAAAAATGCCCTTATTCAAGTTGTAAAGTATATTAATAAAATATAACTAGACATTAATATTTCTTAAATTTTCTCATCAAAATTTTGGTAGGAAAATATTTTAAGAAAATTTGTAACTTCCTTGCATCATAACCAAGCACTATAAATATGGAAGAAAAATAAAAGTATATTCAAATTAGATATCAAGTCTTATCATAGTTATTTCTTACATTAACTCCAATAATTAAGAAATTAACTCCTAATTAATCACTTTTACAATTTCATTTTTGTACTCCTATAACACATAAGAATAAAAATAAAGTATTTTGAATAGTTGTAAAAAAATTATTTGTTTAATTTAAAGATTTAGTATAATATGCCACTTCTTAAAAAAAAATCAAATTATCTTAAATATCATAAAATATGTTAAAGTAGAATCGCATCTACCTATGAATGAACAAAAATGCTTATGACTTAGTGAACTAAGTAATCTTTATTTGACATGAGAAACATTACCTCAAATTTTCGCAAAAATCTTTTCGAGAAAAACTTGTGAAATAAGTTAAAAAGCAGACGAAAATCAATGAAAATTGGTGAAATCGATCTAATAAATTGTATGTAATTGATGAAAACATGTGAAATCGATCTAGATGAAATTTATGAACGCTAGTGAAGTAGGTGAAAAAATGGGTGAAATCGGTAATAAAAAGTGTCGATTATATAAATGAATAATTAATAAAATTAAATTTCCCTCTTAAATTAAATTTGTAGAATTGAATTATTTAATAAATATTGTGGATATAATTTTTTTGCATTTAATAAGTTATAATTAATAAAAAAATGAAGATATGCAAAAAATTCGTGTCCGCAGGTCGCGGGATCGCACAAGTCTTGAAGAGACGAAGTGAATTTCAAACCATGATTTGCACTCCCCCTGCGCGCGAGGGAATATACTTTTGGTAGCTAGATTGTTATACCACTACATTATCAAATCATATATAAACCTTAAGATTTTTTCTTCCAATTCCAATGTAGGATAAAACCACTTCTATTTTTTTTTCTTCCATTTCAAAGGGTGATCTTTGAGAATTAATTTCTCAATCACCAAACTCCGATTTGGACATACCATATACCGTCTTAATCTACTAACAGAGTAGAATATAATTCCGCAAAGACCCGAATGAATTTTTTTACTTATCAAATTTATTTTAATTATAAGTGAGAGTGGACAAAAGTTAGAAATTGAATTAAATCAATTTCGAAACCCTACCATTGAAGACGACTAAGCAGGGCTCGGAGTAGGGGCAGGGGCAACCTCAGGGCTCCGGAGCCCCGAGCCCCCCATTGGAGATGCCCTTGCCCATGTACTACATAAATATTTGAATGGATGTTAATTTTATAGCAACAAATTCCATTGTGTAATAAAAAAATTGCGCTCCCACTTTGTTAGGTTTTGATGTAGATAATATTAATTAATTAACCAAAAGTTTAAAATAAAACTTTATAATTTTTTTTTTCGCAATAATTATAAAAACAACTTAATGTATACTCCATACACTATTATTCATTAACTAATCAAAATTTTAATAGCACAGTTTGAAGAATTTTAAAAATCTTATGAAATATTTATAATATTTAATATTTAAATAATAGCTATAAATAAATAAAATTTATTATGAAATCGAAAACTTAGTTAATATTACTAAAATAAAAAAATGATATTTGAGTATTATGTCATATTATGTGTTAATATGTGTTAATAAAACGTTTGATGTCATTGTTCTAATACCGAATCAAATAGATTAAATCCTTACGACCTGATATTGAGACTAGATTAAAATCCACTCAGGCCTGGGTGGATTAGTTAATCCGGATGAATATGGATTCAATAAAATGTCACTTACAACCTCAAATTTACATAATACCTATTTTAACATATCATGAATTATTCTTAAATCTTTGAAAATAGAAACACTTTCTACATAAAATATATCACAAACTAAAATTTATATCAATTTACAATTGACATGGAGACATTCGAACTAAAACATCGAATGAACCTTGATCAGCTCATACTCTTATATGTATTAAAAATGGCTTCGATGAAATGGTATATATATCTTAACTAACATAATATGTTCAATTAAATAGTGAAAATATATTAATATATACCTAAAGTCTTAAACTCATTACTCAACCAGTTATATTGCAATTGATTGCTTTGTAATACGACTTAATCAAATCTATCAAACGTATTTTTAATATGTCATTCAATCCGAGTCCAATCTAATTCACCTTAATTCTATACACCCTACAAATTGACAGCTAAGAAAACCACCCCAACACCAATCCTCCACCCTCACCTCGTATCCCCTCTCTCATTCTCTCTCCTCGGTCTTGGAGCTGAATCCAGGCCACGACGGCCTCGATTGGGAGAAATTATGTAGTACAACCGCTGCACCACGTCATCAAGTACACGTGGTGCAGCCCACCAATACACTTGGGGCATGTGGATTAAAAATCCACATCACCCATATTCTGGCAGTGTGAACACAACTTTCTGAACCCCTATTTTTTTGGAACATGGCCAGAACATGGGGTGATGTGGATTAATAATCCACATGTCCCATGTGTATTGGTGGGCTGCACCACGTGTACTTGATGACGTGGTGCAGCGGTTGTACTAAATAATCTCTCCTCGATTGGGAAGAAATCGAGGCTCGATGGCATTAAACACACTTTGCAATTGAGGCTCGATTTTGGCATTAAACCCTCTCTGTGTAAATTGTTAATATATATGCATCTCTCCATTACCCACAGGGTATATCCACAATAAAATTGATCAATTTCAAAGGTAACAATGACTAGGGGTAAATTGAGCATTTCATCAAAAGAAATCGTGATGAATTCATCTCTTCTATTAGTGGGGCTAGCACTAATTTAATCTCAATAATTATCGTTACATAATCTACTTTTATATGGTAACGAGTTCTTTAGAGATCTATTTGGATGGATTTTGGCTCGATTTCGTGGGTCTCGATTTTAAAAATATAATTTGGGTGATTTCCGTGAAACCTTTAAAACTTCATTTGATTAGGTTTTGGATGTTGAATTTTGTGGTACTGAAAAGTTGACCCCCCCCCATTGGGATTAATTTTGGATATTGGGATTTGAAAAAAAAAGTAATTAATATATGTCAAATCAATGTAGAGAGTTTTGGGAAAAAAAATGTTAGATGTCAAATCAATATTGTATAGGTTTTAAGAGTTTGGAGAAAAGTTTATGATATGTTTGTGATGAGTTTGTGATGTAGCATCTCCTAATTCTTTAATGAGATTGACGAAAACTCATTGAAAAAGTTTTTAGTCCAGCCTCCTGAAACCTGCGAGGCTGATCCAAAATCCATCCTTAAGAGGTCTTTCTTGAAACTTTATCTAACCTCAGGGGTGTGTGGGTGATCGTCCCAATAAATTACATGCAATGGACATTTGTGTAATTTCTGTAACAATCAAAATACCATCCAACAAATACACTATTGAAATTTGCATGTAACAATTTCATTGTTTTTATATAATAGAAAAGTATGATAAAATTCTTTCTTTTTTAGCGAGAAGAACACGATAAAATTCAGAAAAACGTAGATTTGAGAGGCAAAAACTGGGGAAATCTTTAGCTGAAGGCAAAAATACTAGTACCATAACTGTAGCTAAAAGTAGTTGTACTCTTGTAAACTAAGGCCCCAGCTAAAAAAACCCGGCTTCCGTTTTCGTTTCTTCATCATTTCTGTAAAATTTTCCGTCGCTGAAAATCTACTCCGATTCCGATCGAGCATAAATTCGGCTCGATTCCTTCCCTCCTCCTTTCTCTTGGAACTAATCTGATTTCAAAAGAAAATTTCATCTAATTCGCTCCTTTTTCTTTTATGTACCGCGGAAATTTACGAAAATTGTTATTTTTTCAATATTTTTTATTAATTAATGGCTACGCGGAATAGGACGATTTTGTATAGAAAGTATAGGGATGCATTGAAGAGCGTTAGGGCTCCGATATCTAGCTCCGGCTTCGGTGGTCCGGTGATCGAGCTCTCAACGACGTCTTTGCTTAACCATAATCGGTCTTACGCTCCTCTAAGTACCGAAGATCCCGGCACCTCCAGGTAAAATATTCTAGTTATATTGAAATTCTGCAATGCTATCGGGTTGAAAATTCAGAGTTTATTAGAATTCACCGTGTGGATAGAACTAAGTCCACTTGGATCCTACCTTGTAAGGTGAGAGTTGCCTAACCTTATAAAGTGGACTTAAGTATGATTTGTCCAAGTCCTTATAAAGTGGACTTAAAAGTATGATTTTCAATCAATATGGGACATTTAGTCATAATTTATACTGGTAATGGTTTGATAAATTTAATGTATAGTATAACTTCACATGATGCAAATTTATTTAAGATAATGAAGTGAAGTACTACGATATAAGTGGATGCCGTTGTTTAGTGGCTGAGATGGTGGTTGAAATGATTGAGCTATTGAAACTGGAACTGCATAGACTTAAAATTATAAATTACGTGCGAGTAAGTAATGTTTATAAGATTAAATGCCTGTGTCTAATCTATGAATGTGCGAGCATGGTTATCTTCATAGCTTTTGTGAGATTTAGCAAATATTACATTTCAAAACTTGATAGCACTAAGAATTGTCTTTTCTTCTCATCCTTTGATATTGAGTCGGCAACAACTGAACTGTATGGAATGTCCAATATTTTCTTTTGCCTCCCTCACATCCGACAAAGCTCACAAAATGGTTATTTTCTATTAAGATAGTTATACTGAATAGCTGCAAAAACAAATTTGTGCTAAAAATTTATAATCCATTTGTTAAAATAGCAGCTGAAAACCTGTATCCCTGCAAAACTTGTGCACACGGTTATTACGAGGATATATTCGATGTTTCATTCTTTTCTGCATGTTGAGTTTCAAGTATGACTGAGATGTCTGTTAAGAAAACTTTGTTGTGGTTAGGACCTAGAGGAAGGGAAGATTAGAGTTATGTGGAAAAAATGGGGATTATGGGGTTGTTATATTGTGAACTAGGGGATTGAAATATCATAGTGGAAGAGTATGATCCTTTTTGCTGACTCTGGATATTCTGGCCTAGGCGTTGTAGGTTTTGCAGAATGATTCCATTGTAATATAACTTCAATTTTGCTTCCCAAATGAGGTTGCAGATTCTGAGAGGCACCTTATAGTAGGTTCATAGCATGACCTGTATATAGTAAGCCAGTTGATATATCAATCACTTCGTCTATGGGATCCCAAACCTGGATGATTGTAACTTTTATCTAGTATTTCATATCTCTCCGGGGTCTCGCTGTCTCTTATAGAATGAGGAATTCACTTTGTTTTCTCTTTTTTTACCAACACATATCCAAACAACAGAAATACCATCAGAGCTTTCGGGAAAAACTCTTTCATATTCTGTTGAACAGTTAGGTTATCAGAGAACATGGGCTGCAATTGGGTCTGAGGAGCTTGAAGTAATATATCGGTCTTTCTTTGTTACTTGAAGGTTAAAGTATATCCGTCTACAGAGAAGCTTGTGGCTATTTCTGTATTAGTATGATCTGGACAAAAAAGGAAAGTGGCAGTAAGGATCCTAGGTGAAGTCGGAGTCAAATTATCTTTGAAGAGTCATTATGGTTTTAAAGGTTTTTATTAAGCTCATTATAGAGATGAGAAATTAAAATTTTAAGAATGTGAAGAATTGAGCTATATGTATGCAACATCTCTGTCATCTTTCTATCCGAAAATTGGGATGAAACAAACTGAAGCAGTTTCTAGAAAATGCTTCTATTAGGTGATTGATGGAAATATAGTATCTGTCAATTAAAAAGAAAGAAAAGGAGAAGAAAAGTGATATAGAGAACTGTCAATATTAATTGAGCTCCTCCTCTTCTTTTTTTTTTTCGAAAGAGAAAATTGACCTCCTCTTTATTTTATATACATTCTCTTAATCATAGTTTCCTGTTCAATGTCCCACCCAAAGTTCCCTGACGTATTACTGTAAACTAATATTGTTGTTTCCCATGACAGTAGAGGTACAGTTGCAGTAGGTCTACCACCAGGTTGGGTGGATGTATCTGAAGAAATAGCAGCTAACATACAACGTGTACGGGGGAAGATGGCTGAGTTAGAAAAAGCTCATGCCAAAGCTCTAATGCCTTCATTTGGAGATGGTAAAGAAGATCAACGTCGGATTGAGTCTCTTACCCACGAGATAACTGATCTTCTAAAAAAATCTGAAAAAAGATTGAAAAGACTCTCTACTGGTGGACCTTCAGAGGATTCAAATATCAGAAAAAATGTGCAGGTATGATTTGATGATCAATTTTTTTTCCAAATTGTATATCATCACAAGAAACTTACTACCTATCTGCTAATATTATTACATATCATAGGAAGCAATAGAAATTGTATATAGTTGAGTAATATTTCTTAAACATTTCACGTGGATCAATGAAAAATTTTGAATTATTTAAGTGCTTGTTGAACTATGAAGAAGAGCTTAACTACTTTTTTCGTCTCTTCTAGTCTCCCTTTAATTGCTAGGACTTCGGCAATGCATTGAAGCAAGTTCTTTTTCATATCCTCAAAATGAATATAGTACAATGAAGTGCTATGGAGATGTTTGCCCTCTGTTACATCAGAATTTTGTATTTCATATTTGTGAACTAATTGCTGCTCTTGTTGGTATTACTATAGTATTTCTCACTTCAGTGATCGTCGCAATTCCTCCTGCTTTCTGCTAAAATGATTGATCAGATTAAAATTCATTACTTTATCATTTAATAGAAGGTTGTATTTACGTCTTACTGTATGTTGTTCCTGTGACAGCGCTCTTTAGCTACTGACATGCAGACCCTCTCAATGGCACTGCGTAGAAAACAATCCACATATCTGAAACGACTTCGGCAGCAGAAAGAGGTAGTATTTCCTCATATAATCAAATTAAAATGTCAAGATACCTTGACATGCAGTTCTCGAGTATTTCCTCATATAATAAAATATAATCAAATTAAAATGTCAAGATATCTTGACATGCAGTTCTCTTTGGGTGACTTGAGACACTTTTTCATTGTGATTGGAAGTGATATTTTGAGGTCTCACCACCTGAACTGCTCAATGCTGCCATAGTGATGATGGTTGAGCAGGAATTTTTCTGATTATGTCTCACTGCAAGCAGATTGCCATGTTTTCTAATGTTCTGCCATTTTATGTAGGGTCCAGATGGGGTTGACTTGGAAATGAACTTAAATGGAGGTAATTCTAAGAGAGAGGATGATGATTTGGTTGACATGGTATGTGGACTTTGTTTCTCTCGTGTTTTGACGTAAATTTCATTTTACCGTCTGTTTTCATCAGCAGATATTAGACCAACACAGATATATTGGTGATTAGTAGACCATAATTATCTAGGATGTTGGTAATTCTAGCTTTCACAAAAATACGCGCTCGCAAGTGTACAATTAACCTGAAGGGTGACAAGTGGTTACCTTTGCTCTCAGATATCACGCTTGAGATTGATATCTCTGGATATTGTTGCTCTGTATGGAACATGTAATGTGTTGCATAAGAATCAAGCTCTGAGATTCAAAGATAACCTTGAGATTTCTCTGTCAAGGTCTGTGTCTGTTGATACAAATCCTATGTAACTGTAACACAAGCTTTTAGTTGAATTGCATTCTAGGGTTTCAATGAGACGACCTACATCTATGCCAATAAAGTTGAAGGATAGAAAATATTAAAAACAACTCCTAGAAGCATAACTGATAAATCAGTAGCTTTTAAGCCCTCCGGCAAATTCCAGGCCTCAACCTGGACAGGAGGTGGGAACTACCACTTCCTCTGAACTTAAGTGTGTTTAAAAAACTTAATATTCTGATCTTTAATAAATGTAGAACACTTGTATTTGTTACTGTAAATATGAACTGAATGCTTGCAAATGGTAATTGGGTAGCTTCATAAATCATATCACTTAACCTATCCATTCACACGGTTCTGAATAGATAATTACTTAAGAGCAGGGTTCTGCAGATATTTATTTCACAGATCTGTGAATAGCGGCCTAACCTAGGGGATACTCAATTAAATCTTAGAAAAATCCTGATCTAAGAAGGCAGTTCCTTATGACCAAATGAGGGCCGCCTTTTGGATCTAAGTTTTTGTGGGTTGCTTCTTTGACTTCTTTTATTCTCAGAGTGCCTATGGTATACCCATCTTCCGATTTTATTTCATCAATGCATATTCTTTATTCTCATTTCTATTGTACATTTAATGAACTAGGAATTCAATGAACATCAAATGGCCAAATTAAAGAAAAGTGAGGCATTCACAGCAGAAAGGGAGAGAGAAATTCATCAGGTGAGTCGTAAGTTTTACCATATACACTTGGTCATACACAATGCATATGTTTATTTTCTCTTGGCCTTTTGGTTGGTTATAGGTGGTAGAATCAGTTAATGACCTCGCCCAGATTATGAAGGATTTGTCAGTTTTGGTGATTGATCAGGTCAGCTGCTACTTGCCAACTTCAATCGCATTCCTGCATATGTGATTGATTTTGGATGTTAATCAATTTAGTGTATCTAAGCAGGGGACCATTGTTGATAGGATAGATTACAATATAACAAATGTTGCTGCCTCGGTCGAAGATGGCCTGAAACAGCTCAAGAAGGTCCTCACTCTTTGTTATGAACTTTTACAGCCTCGGTCGTGCTTTGTGGAGATTTTCTAGTTATTATTTACGCATTTTGGTATAATTTTTGCTCTGGATGATGCACTAGTGACGATTAAATAAATTATTATTATTGCAGGCACAGAGAAGTCAAAAACAAAGTGGTTTGGTTATGTGTGCCACAGTCCTCATCATTATGTGTTTTGTTATGCTAGTTCTCTTAATTTTGAAGGAGATAATCTTTTGACCTCTGAAGATAAATATTCCTGCATATTCTCCTATGGTTCCGACTCTCCTGGGTAACTGTTACACGCCTAAGATCATGCTCCCGTATCTTAAACTGTCCAAGACTAGGAGTTCCAAACTTTCACTGTTTCACAGACATTACAAGTTCCAACTAACTTCTTCTCAGCCTGAGTATATATACATAATTCATGGAAGTAGACCATAATGATTTTGTATAGTGATGAAGTGTCCATATTGATTTCTTACCCCGAAATTGATCTTGTAGTTATGTTCAGTGGTGCTCGCTCGTCTTCATTTTGAGATCTTTGTACCAACATGGATAATTTAGGTACATTAGAGAGCATTCTTCATCTGGTGAACATGCGGACATTTTGTTGATAGAATTTGAGACAGTGGTGCTATCTCTAGATTATCTTGTTCAGTTCAAGAATTCAGCAGTAGGACCAAATTAATATACTAAGATCAAATGTACCCTTTTATAGAGATTGAGGTTTAAATGGGGACTGGTCGGGTGAAAATCCTCTGTACCACAATGGTGTATCACAAATAAGTAATTGACAAATGTACATGTGATAATTATTATAATTGTCACATGTACATGTGTCAATTACTTATTTGTGATACACCATTGTGGTACACAAATTGTGGTACAGAGGATCTTGAGCCGAACTGGTCATAGGAGTGAAGCACCAAATGTATGTTTGGGTTGTGTTTGGTTTGTTTTATATCGATTATTCCGAATGTGAGAAAAATGAAATATATTGCATTTATTTTGGGTATAATATGGGGTCATTGTCGATGTTAGAGCATCTCCACCAGTCATTAGATGACCAGTCATTTTTTTAGCTCTTCCAATAACTAAAAACACAAAATATACATAATAAAGTCAATTTTTTGTCCTCCAACAATGTCTTGTATTTATAGAAGACTGCATTATACAAGTTTGGACTTGCATATATGGATGTAATGTCTCAACTATAGTTTATTAAATTGATTTGAGTTAATTTTTTATTTGAATTAAATAATTTATTAAATCGTTATTTAAAGTCATTTTGTTCAAATTTTTTAATTTATTATATTTAAATAAAAAATATATTTATTACTTATATTTTACGTATAAATGTAATACAACATTATTTATAATTTATTATTGGAAAAATAATAAAATATAATAATTCCGAAAATTTTAGATGATAACAGCTGGATTGAATAGTTGAAATGAGTAGTTAAAACACTGTTCACCATATATAATTTAATATATATGACCACTTATAGATGACACTGCTAGATATGCACTTAGACTCCACAATCTGAGGCCAATGTGTCAGAGACATATAGTTCCCACTTTATATGTCCGACGCGCTTCGAAAAAAATTTACCCTTTGAAAAAATATATATATATAAAACCAACAACAAAAGTTCCAATAATGCTCATATTCTCATACATAACGCAAGAATGACTTCCTTAACTAACAAAAAATACATTAGACTTCATCAAATGGTGGATTTGAATTTGATTAATTTTTTTAAAAAGTAATTCCAAATAACTCAAACATTTAGCCAATTTCAAATCTACAAATATTGAGACTAAATGTTCAACATTGATTGAAAATAATAGTTAAGTTCACCTTACAAAGTATTGAACAATTCTCACCTTACAACCTAATTTTTACGGTTGAGTTAGATCCAAACTATGTAAGTGGACTTAGTCCAATCCATTTGATGAATTCTAATAATCAATGTGTTTGAATGGATACCACAAAATGTACTTACGGACATAAAATCTATGCAAACACTTTTATTTGTGGGAAAAAAAAACAAACAAACACTTTTAGCTCCGAACCATTCGTCCAATTATGGGCTATAGAGTAATTCAACCACGACAAAATCTAACTCTAGAATCTAGATTAAACCTGTTGGAGTAGAATGAAAAATGCGAGCATACATTATCAAGAATTCTAACAAGTTACTACTTAATATGAGTTGCAATCTTGTTTAGGTAATTACTTTCTAATATAGTAATATACTACTTCCTCCATTTCATTTTAATTGTCGTGTTAAACTTTTGCACATGTATTAAGGAACATAACAATTAACCTAAATTTTAAGAAAAAGTTAGTTATACTTAAAATATCGCTCTTCTTCAATTGGTTAAATTAAAAGAGATAGAAAAAAAAAGAATAAATAAGGGTAAAATTAATAAATATGTAATTAATATTGTATTTAAATCTTAAAACGATAATAAATTTAGAACAAGAAGATTTCTCTAAAACGACAATTAAAATGGATTGGAGGGAATAATAATTAAGCATACATATAATTTGACAAGACGAATTTGAAGACCAGTCCAGCAAAATCATAGACTCGTACTCAATCGGTAATGCTGTCATACTTGGCCCACATTTTTAACACAACGAGGCCCAGTTTAAAATAAAAAGGTTCAACGACCCGACCCGAACGGGCCGACTCCATTTCACAAACCTCAAGAGAACCCTTCTAAATTCTAAGCACACGTACTGCACTCACTCGAGAATTTCTTGTGTTTGTAGAAGCAGGAAAAGAAAGAATGAAAGAGCTGGTGACTATCCAAGTTGGAAGCTACGCGAATTATATCGGTTCTCACTTCTGGAATTTTCAGGTTAAACTTGTTTATTCATGCTTACGAGTTAAAAATTCAAGCACGCTTTAGATTTAGTGAAATTTACATCGTAATATATTTAATTGTACATATTGAAGGATGAATTGCTCGGATTGGCTGATAGCACCGAGAGTGATGAGATATTTAGAAATAATAACATAAATATGGACGTCATTTATCGCAGTGGTGAAACTCAGCAGGTATAATATGTTTACTGCTGCTTTAGACTCAATATCTTAACCCTCATTTGTTGCAATTTTGATTGAATTCATTAGGTAATTTATTTATTATGTGCAGGGGATTCCTACGTACACTCCTCGCTTGCTTTCAATTGGTTTTCAAGGTACTTGTTTATTATATCAGTTGAATATGCATCCTGCTTATAGATATTAGTTATTTTATATATTTACATAGTTGATTTTCTAGCCAGGTGGACTGAAATAAAAGTTCTCTTCTCACTGGAGATCAATTTGTTTCATGGCTATAAATGGGTTAAGCTTCATTTATTGAGCCTTGACAAAGCTTGTGAACATCATTTAATCTGGATATTCTAATTTGAAATTTTTAATGTGGCATTATTTTTTGTGTTCTGCGATGAATGTTTTTCCTATTTCTACTCTGTTAAGGGTTGAAAATTGAGTGTGGGTTGCTTTTTTCGAGGGGTGGGGGTGGGGGATGGGGATATAAAATCGTGGTGCAGTTTTGGAAGACTCTGATGCATTACTTTGATCAACAGGATCCCTAGGATCTGTGAGTTCGCGCGGAACTTTGTACGGTGAGGTCCCCACTACACCAGTTGAGACTTTGACATGGTGAGATCTTGGATTCTCTCACATTTTACAAAAGTTGTGTTTACTTTAGAATTACACGTTAAAAGATGCTGACATTCATTTTGTTGAGCTGGAGTTCCCATTAAGTAGCCTTAATTATTAATTTTCCCTTTGTGCATTTTCTTGTTCTGTTATTTCTTGTAGTTCAGCTGTGATGAGCAAATTTCCATATGCCAAATCAAATATGTATACGAGGATTATCTAGTTAATCTACACATCTTTATGTCCCATCCAATTTTTTACAATATCGAGTACCTTAATTTCATTGAACATTTCTGGGGCGGCCTTCAACTTTGAACCAGTTGATACTAAGCTATAGGTAACAAAAGCTTATGTTGTTACACCAAGAACCTTTGAAGTCTCTGTTTGTTATTATTATTTGTGACTTGTGAGACTACTTCTTGCAATATGCATATTACGTAAAAAAAAAGTTGTGTTCTTGACAAGTCACAATATTTCACATTTCAAGGCTACCCTTACATTCTCAACAATGTGTTTAATTGTGGAGGCTTCATTTTATGCTTATTTCTCTTTGATTTTGAGTTTGCAATATTTAGAATACAAATATGTGAGCATTCCTTTCTCCACAACATGTTTCAAATCTGGGGCGGTCATCTGTTTCCTATATCTATGGACCAGGAGCATTTAGAAACGTGAAGCAGATCAATAAAGATAAACCATGAGCACAAAAGAAGCTATATCATTTCTTATTACCTATATAATGTAATTTATGATCTATATGTTTCTTGATTTATCAAGTTCTCATCAGTAAGTGACAAATGTTGATTTTCTACATGTGGTATTAATAATCCCCTCAGATGAAGAAAAAAGACAATTTCATGTTGCTGAATGTGTTTGCTTATTTTCAGCAAACTTCATAAATGTAGATTAAGCCTTTGGAGTTTCATTATCATTTTAGTTTGTAGTTTATTGCCCTAGTTAGATGTTATGCAATGATCCTAGGCTTTAAAAGTTGAGAAAACTAGTTATTGTACTTAGTACTGCATGCTAAGTAAAACTGATGTATCTTTTATCATTTGATGTGGCAATTTTATAGACTAAATTTCTCCAGAATAATGTGTAGGACAGGTAGTATAACAACTCATGCATCTGAACCTTTGAAGAAGAACTTGTTCTTGCAAAGTTTATGCTTGGAAGAGAATGAGCATGTGAGTACTTCTAGAGGTTGTGATAGCAGCAATGCTGATTCCCAGAGTGAAGTTCAAGATAAGGACATTGTTGACTCTCTGGAAAATGAAGTTGAGCATTGGACAGACTTCTCAAAAGTTCATTATCATCCTAAGAGTCTATATGAATTTAGTGGATTGTGGACGGATATTGAAAATTTTAACGATTATGGAATTGGAAGGGATTCATTTTCTGGGAGTCCGCATGGAGAAGAAATTAAGGAGAGGCTTCGTTTTTTCCTTGAAGAATGTGACCTTATTCAGGTATCTCTCAGATGTGATACTCTTGGTATCTCTTTCTTTTTTGACATGGAGCTTCTTGTCATAGTATTTGACATTTTTTTAATAGAATGCCTATTGTTCTTAGTTCCCTTGGCATTTATATGGTGGGATGAACTTTTTGCTTCACGAGAAGTGCAATCAAGAACTTGATTATCTAATGTGTTTATAATGATTGAGAGAATCACACAATTTTTGTGATATACTCTGTCTTTGCCCTAATATTCCACCAATTCTCCCGAACTTTGTGACTGAAGCCCTTATGCTTTAACTTAGATTCTTCAGGCGCGCCAGTTTGCTACACAAAAATCACTGAATCTTTTCTCAAGCAAGTTTACAGATGGAGTAATCCAAAATTTGACCCGCAGAGCTGGAACATTTTCTTTTGACAATGATATGATTAGAAGTAAGCACATATTTTTTTTTACGAATTTGAGATTTGAAACAAAAATTCAACTACACATATCTTGTTAGTATGGATTTTATTAATAGTTATGATCATTAGTTATATACTCCCTCCGTCCTCTCTTGTTTGCTCCCTTGAGTTTTTGCACGAAGTTTAAGATAAGGTGAAATTTTTAGACAATTTTACATTTAGGTCCTTAAAAGTAGTGGTGGAGAGTTAGTGGTGTCAAATCATTACTTTGTGTGAGAGGGTAATGTTGAAAGGGAGTGTAGTTTTGGGACATCCCAAAATGGAAATAGGAGCAAAAATAAAAGGAAGAAGGGAGTATAAAACATACTGCCAACTTAATTAAGTATGTATTTAGAAATTATCGGAGTTGGATCACTCCACATTCATATTCACTCCATTTGGATTATGGATCTTGATCAGCTCCAATAGATATTTGAAACAATTGTTTTGGATTATAATGCGATCCATAGACTGCTTTAGGGGTATTTGTTAGTATTGTACTCAACTTCTAACAATCTAAAGAACTAGATCAATTAAGGGCTGGTGTATAATTGAACTTTGCAGAGGGGTTCATAGGCCCTATTTGGAAGGGTTTTGGCTTGCTTTCGCAGGTCTCGATTTAAAAAACATGGTTTGGATGTTGGGTTTTTTGGTTTTGAAAAAGTTGATGCCCCATTTGGATTGGGTTTGCATGTTGGGGTTTGGGGGGAAAAGTAGGTGGTAGGTGTCAAATCAATGTTTTTTCATAGAGTTTAAGAGGAAATAGTAAGTAGTAGGCGTCAAATCAATGTTTTATAGGTTTCACGAGTTTGGGTATGGGTTTGTGAATAAGTTTGAGTTGAGTTTCACGGGTTTGCGAAACTCCATTTGGAAGAGTTCTGGCCCAGTTTCGCGAGACCCGCGAGACGGAGCCAAAACTCTTCCAAACCAGCCGTTAGTATCTGGATGACCTTTGCTTTCGCTTATAGAAAATTCCTCTGGTGGGTTTTCATTTATTAGCTTGAAACTGCAACTAAAAAGTAATATAACATATATGAATTATTGAGGGAACAAGGTTTCAGGAAATGAGATTTCGTTCTCTGCCTGTATTTGTTCTACATTTGTCAACATCTAATTATCAACAATTTGGCAGGGAATTCAATTTATTGTTGATGATTCTGGAGGATTTTCTGGTGTAGCTGGAGAATTTTTAGAAAATATTGCAGACGAATACACAAACATCCCAGTGCTACTATACTCTGTTCGTAGTCCTGCCTCCAGCCTGGATTCCAAAAGCCGCAAACAGACAATCTCGCGTAATCTTCATGATGCAGTTTCATTTTCAAGGCTGTCAACTTTCTCTAAATTGATTGTCCCAGTTGGCTTACCATCCCTGGGTGAAAGTAAGCACTGCATTTATATAAGATGTTTACCTTTATTGTTTTCTGTTTATTTAGTACAACAAAGATCATCTCTTGGGAAGTATGAGAAACAAGGGTAGGGAGAAATTAAATGCCTAAAAGAACTTTTGTATCTTAGTCTTACATCATCTGAACCTATAGTCAAGGCACAATGACTTCAAAGCATTCTTTTAAATAATAGCCTTTGCTATATAATAATTTTTCTTGTACTCTTAAGTCAAAACTATATGGTTTCATTTATGAGTCATGAATCACGAGGCACTCTGGATGAATTCTAAAGAAATATGTAAATTAACCATCGTTTTATTTTAAATCCTGTTTATTTATGCATTTAATATGCTGAAAAATCCTTGGTAAGATATGTTTTTAGAGTATGTCTATTTTTTTAAAAAAAAATTTCAATCAAGAAGTTGTTTGATGCATATAATAGTATGATATGAGAATATTAAGTTTCTACTTTTCTCTGATACTAATACATGTTATAGGATTCACAATTGAGATTTGAGAAGTGAGTATGTCACAAAGTAGACATACATCCGAACATTGTTGCTAGGTGATTAAGATATGCCACTTCTGGATTAATGATTTAATATGAAAATTATTCAACAACACAAGTGAATTTAGCTGCATAATTCTTTACATCCTGATTTCTTGAGTCTCATGTCTTCAACAATCTTATGCATTTCTGAAGCCTCGTCTTTTGACTTCTAATTTTGGGACAGTTGATGATGTGTTGAGTCATCCATAATGCACCTATCATGTTATGCAGAGTGTTCTTGAAATAAAGACAATGAAGTTAAATTACTAGAATAAACCTTAGAAGAATGAGAATGAACTTGGCTTAAGCAGACATGAACTGTTAATTAGAGTTGATTTTTCTTTTTTGAGATAATGAAGGATTTTAGTTTATATTTATATTTGTATCATTATGAAGCAAGACTAGTTAATAACTATATTATTTGAGCAGTTATATTTCTACACCGACTACTTCACTTATATCCATGAATTACCTGCACTGTTTGATTTCCATATGCTTCATGTTTTTTGTTCTAGTTTCCAATAACTATGTTGTATGAACTTATACAAACATTAATCTTATTATTTTAAATAACCATATAATGCTCCCCATTTTCGACTTTGGAGTAACTTTTTTTTTGCCAAAAAGTCCATTTCTCTCTCATTTAAAGTCGCAACATCTTGCTCACATAATCTCTTTTATAATAGTGAAGGTAGGATGTCTAGGAATCTCAGTATAAAAGATGAAAAGCCTTACCACACAAGTGCAGTTTATGCATCTGCAATACACTCCATCAGTCTCCCTTTCAGAATGGAACCACTTGGACCCAGTGCGCAGTTGAGCTATACATCTGGTTCGGTGAATGTAAATGAACTTGTGCAAATTTTATCAGGACAGGCTAGGCAGAATATGGTTACTATACTAGATGCTGCTATGCCAGCTCCTTCTTACACTGGTACTATGTTCTGACATCATACATCTACAGTTCCTATGTTTATAACTTTCTTGCTAAAGTATTAAATTAAATAAACTAGGTAACCAAGTCCAGCAAGCTCTGTTAGAGAAATTGCAGACTTTGACTCCAGATATAGCAGCAGATCTTGAAGACATGCATGCTGTCGAATCAATGGTTGTTCATGGAGTCTTTGGATCAGGTTAACTTCAAAATTACTTGCATACTTCCTTTACTTTACTGGAAGCTTCGATTTCTCTAGCGTTTCATTGTCTCTTATTTATTCCGATTTCAGGATCCCAAAGGGCTTCAGTTTCTGAAGTTCAGGAAGCAGTTCAGTCTGCTTATGAAAATGCCATAGGAAGACCTAGATTTTCTCATCTATCTGTAGCTCGTTGTCCTCTTCCCATACCCTTGCCTTTCCCTTCAATATTTGGGAACCGTATTGGTCAACATGGTGAGATTTTGGAGACCGCTGTTTCAGATTCTGCAGCAAGAGGATCTCTTGAAGTCCATTCCATTCCAATGGCTGCAAGAATGCGCTCTAGCAATGCCATTTTGCCTTTCTTGGAAAATAAATTGTCAAACCTTCGTAGGTTTGGCATTGCACGAGGAGCATTAGGAACCGAGTTACTCAGAAATTCTGGTTTTGGGAAAGATGAACTTGAAGATATGGGAGAGACCCTGTCCAACATGATTAAGTCGCTAAATCCTGTATCTGAATCATCGTCAGATTCTGATTAATCTTTCACTTGTTTGATGATAATTTAAATTCTATTTCCAGAGAAGTGATACTGAGAATTTAGGGCTGCCGCTGTTGTTCAACTAACGACCCATTGTAACCTGGATAATCTGGTTGCTTAGTCTCCAAATACATTCATTTGCTTTCTTAAAAGCATTTGTGTGCTAGTTTTCTTTTTGAGTTGTATGTACACTGTTGAGTTTGTTGTTGAGGCAATGCTTTGATGCATTAGTTTGGTAAAGGAGTTTCACTTTGGCATTGGAATAACTTAAATCCACGGCAGTTAGGATGGAAATAGGCAAAAAACTCATTTGTTAACACTTTTCCACATTTAGTTTTGCAAGTACTGCATCAGACCAGAGAGTATCACATAGCCGTTGCCGCATTTAATCATTACAATAGGCCTTTAAAATCGGACAACTGACCAAACCTTTTCAACACTTTGAACAAAAATTACAAATAAAAGTAATACAGTAGTGTGTTTTAATTCTTACATTATTTTGCTTGAAAAAAGAGTATTTTTAGCATACTATGTCGGCCACCACCACCGACTTAGGACCAAGCGTGACAATTAAAAATTACCGATTACATCTAAAGCATCAGTACAAATAATTTAAAGTGGGCGAGACAATAGTCTAACAAACACCTGAAGCAGAACCTATCCAACGTAAGCAAAACAAAACCATGACATAACTTTAAGCAAAGTGATTCCACAAAATGCAAAGCAACATGTCCCAAAAAGAAAAAAGACTTCATTCTCAGGTGTCTAAGCAGGATTGAGCCACTCCATGTACTTAAATATGAAGGAACTAGTTTGCCCTGGGAGCGGCCCATTCAACTCTAAGGATGAGATTGTCATAACCATACCCATTAAGTTTATTAATAGCTCTCTCAGCTTCATCTCTGTTGACAAAGTTGACAAAACCGAAACCTCTGCTCATCCCAGTCTTCTGATCAATGGCAACATAAACACGGCTCACTGCACCAAAAGGACGGAACAGCTCATGCAAATCGGGCTCTCTTGTGTCTTCTGAAAGGTTGGTGACCCGAACAGAGTTTTCTTCATTTCTGCGTCTCATGTCAGTGCCAGCAGACCTTTCAGTATTACCTCCTCTCATGCTTGGAGGAACATAAGCTCCCTTTGTCGTACCTGTTGCTGCTGCAGTGGGGTCTGAAGGTGGCTTATCAATGAAACTCTCGGTTGGTTGAGAAAGATCTTTGTAAGGGCACCTTGAGGTCCAGTGGTCACCTTTCTTACCACAGGTCCTGCAAACCATGAGAACAGCTCCTCCTTTCCCCATTTGAGATAAAGGATCTCCAGCATTCTTGCTATCCTCTTGTTTAGTACCTAAATTTTTCAAGTTATCAATAAGAAAGTTGTACTGCTATACTAAGGGAAAGGCAAGTAAAGAACACAGCACAAATTTAAGATACGAAATAAGCAAAAAGCAAAAGCTTTTTACCAAATGGAACCCATTAAATAGCTATTAATCTTGGCAAATGAGTATCATGCTGCATAACGAAGTATAGATATAATAGTAAGGAAAAAAAGCAAACAGAACGATGTATCCAAACAATTGATAGAAATGCTTGGGCTTGACGGGAAGATGTTTGAGAGTACCCATAACATTTCTGGCTAGTAATCAAGATTTCTATTGGGTGATAAAAGAGAGCAAACTCTGTAAGTTTCTTCATCGGATACTAATAATAATCAACTAAATTTATCACAATTGAACCTTTAAAAGACAGCAAATTACTACCCTCCCCAAGGAAACCAAAAAAATCTATCTTGTAGAATCACCGACAAAAATTCTACAATCAAAGATAACCAAGAAAACCCTATATATCCACAATAATTCATTCAGACAACAGTAATACAAATGAAAGGGTAAACAAATATTTTGGAAGGGGTCGCGTATGTGTACCGGGAGCGCGTGGGCGTTCGAGGAGGATCTCTTCCGTAGAGACCATAGTAAGGCGGGCGCCGACGTCCTCGTGGACAGCGTCGCCGAATTTGGGCCAGGAACGGCGCTCGACGGCGCGTTTGCTGAGGCGCGCTTGGGCGAGTTTGCGGGTGCGCGTCGTTGTAGTGATCTTGACCTTGTTGCCTTCGTCGTTGAACTTGTATTCGATCACCTTTTTAATGCCGTTCTCGTCGGGCCCCAACACTTGCTTCGGCGGCAGAAGGAAATCCAAATCCTCACCGTCGTCCTCCTCCAGCTCACCCCACCGCATCTTTCCTGGTTGCTCAATCGCCATCGCCGCCGCCGTAATTGTTATTACTAACTATTTGTTTGTTTGTTTGTCAGTTTGTCTTGACGATACTTTAGGGCTAGGGTTATTTTGTGGTTCCAGATAGATTGGGGGAGTATTCAATTTTACTAGTAATAATATAGATAGAATAGATGGGGTTTTAATTTTAATTTATTTCTCTGGGATCCCTGAGTCTTTCGAAAATTGTATAATGGCCCCTTCAATAATTAAGTTCTTTAAGATAGTGTCTTGTTATTTTATAGCACTAGGTCGTAAAAAAGCTACCAAAACAAATGTGATAGGATGACATACTTAGTTATATGTATTGTGACCTGAAGTAACAGTTAAGCCAAGGCAACAAATTAGTAAAATTCTAATACTACCCCACAACTTTAAAGCATATTTAATTGATGACATCTCAATCCAACAACATAACTTTGTAATAAAATCCCATTTCCATGAAAATGGATAATATCATACTTATATACACTTCCTTTTCCCTAATATATTAGGGATTCTTCTAACAAAAACCATATGCATTGCCTACTACTAATACTACCATCATCATCATCCTGAAATGAAATATTAACTAGAAACATTCACAAACAACCACCTAACTAGCTAACATAGGAAATTATTAAATTGTCCTTTAAGCAAAAATAGCACCACAAGAAAGAGCCATCAAAAGCAGAGCAGCTCTTTCAACCTCCCCCCATTGTCTTGGACTCCTTTGCTTCTTCTTCTTCTTCTTCACAAAATGTGACAATCTCTTCTCTAAAGGCATCTTCATCAAATTCACTTTCAATTCTTCACTCAACTTATTCCCACTTTTTGATTTACCATTTTTACCCTTCTTCTCTTCTGGACTTGGAGGACTAGGGCTCTTCTTTCTGTATCTAATCCCACAAGCATTACACAATGACTGCACCAAACCAAAACAAACCCAAAAAAAAAAAATCACAGCACAAATCCCCATTTGCCCAAAATAAGTATAAAAAAGAAAATGAAAAATCAAACCTTGGGGCCTGAAGGACCACTTCTCCATAAGGGAGTTTTTGTGGTTTTGCAATAAGAGCAACATTTCTTGTTCTCTACTCCCACCGATCCTTCTTCAGTACTTGACAAACCCTCTTCCTATAATAAACAACAAATTCAACCAAATACCTAACTTGAAAAACATTAATAATAATAATAATAATAATTATGGTGAATTGAAATGTGGGTTAACAACTCTCACCTTTTGGTTAGTTTCCATAATCGTATATTAAAACCCAGAAATCAGAAAACAGGGGAATTAAAACGTCATCAGCGATGGGAATTAAAGAGAGAGTGGGGAACAGACAGACAGTCAGTCATGGTAAGTATACTGTGCTGAACCCTAAATCGGAAAGTGAAATGACGGAAAAGGGCATGAACTTTGATGACGTATTGCCGCCAAGATATTGCGGGAAAGAGAATGTTGATCCACGTGTCGTCTTGCATGCGAGAGTGTCTATTCTAATTTCTTGTCAAATTGTAATTACATAATCTTTGCTCCTTTGTGAAGGAAAAGGAATGTATCTTCCCAGTAAATCGAATAGTTGAATACAGTAAATTTTTAATTTAATAATGATTTCATTATTGTTTCAGTTGAAAAAAAACAGAATAGCTAAATCGAAGAGTAGTATCTTTTTTGAAATTATGAGTACTGAATTATTGCTTATTACACAAATTATATAAATTAGTGAAACTGCTGTACATCCATGATCAGACATAAATTAAATTAGTGAAATTGTTGATTTGAAATGGCAGTTTAATTTCAACAAACAGCACGTGGCCTAGCTAGTCACAAGAGAAAACCCTCTTCGATTGGATTGGATTGGGTTGGATTGGATTGGATTGGGTTGGGTTGAGTACGTCATCTATCTCCCTCGATCTACCCAAGAAGTCTCAGTAAGTATCTTGGCTCCTACTGCCTTGTCATAAGGCTTGCTTCAGCGGCAAGGGTGGGGGTTTGAATCCCATTTGGAACTTGGATGAAAGCATTTAAGGGTCATTTGTGGTGAAGATCCCTTTGTGCGCAGAGTGTACAGCAGTATGGTGGGATCCAGAGGCTTGGTGGAGGCACATCCTGCAATTTACATATTTCAGGATTCTAGGGCAAGGATTATAAGGGTTCAGGATTAGTCTAGTATAAGCTTGGACACCTGAGTTATAAAAAAAAAAATTTTGAGTAATAATTATATAAGTATTATAATTGTCATGGCTCCAAATTAAAGGTTCTCAATATTCTTTTCGAGATTGTCAATCATATTTATTAATTTCATGAGGAGCATAGCATATATAAAGGTTGTAATTAATCTTCTTGCATGTAAATTCTTCTCCTACCTTTAAAATGTTTGCAAGACCTTAGTACAAGCTGTGATGTTGGAATAGTCCAGCAAGCTTAATTCCTTTAATTTATGAGCCTAATTGTCAAAATCAATGTTTCAAACTGAAGAACAGGAGGACACATGATTGTTACAATATTTCCAAGTGGCTGAAATACAAGAAGATCTACTGCAACTAAATTTAACAAACATATATTTATATATATGTCTACATCACATTCTCCTGCCTTATAGGTATATGTTTTTGTTGAAATAAAGCTAACTAGCGTATGCCCCGTGCTACACGCATTCATAATAAAATTATTTCATACATAATATTAAATAGTTAATATATAGTGTGAATTATTATGGCTTAAATCGGAGAAGATGCACCAAATCCACTTATGTTTTGAGAAATCCGCACAAAACTCTCTTGTGTTATTTTTTTTTTATATAACCCCCTTGTGTTTGCAAGAAATTTTCTTGTGTTTTATAAAAAGTTGCACAAGATCTTTTTTTCATCAAAAATGATGGACAGTGTATCCCACTTGCGGTTAATGAAACTGAAACTCAATTTTAATCAATTTAAATTAAAAGATTTTATAGAGAAAAATGCACCAAATCCATACGTGTCTTGGAAAACTTGCTCAAAACCCCCCTGTGTTACTTTTTTTTTTTTGCATAGAACACCCCAGTATTTTACAAACACTTGCTAGGAATTCCCTTTTGTATATATTAATATAATAGATAGGTAAATAGATTGAACATGGAGGATAAAAAACCTTAAAAAATTAATTGTTTCAACTATTTAACCGTAAAAGGAAGATTGTACAACATTTGGTACAACACTAGGGGGTTCTATGCAAAAAAAAAAAAAAATAACACAGGTAGGTTTGATGCATTTTCCCGGATTGACATAAGAGAATTATACAAACAATATTTATGCTTGTAAAATGGATTAGAACTATGAACGTAAATTAAAACTTGTAACATAATATTATAATAGTTTGTAATTATATAGGTAAGATACTTAATTTATTGTTTTTAGAGCGTATCTTTTCAAATTTCTAACCTACCTTCCAATAATAAAAAAATTAGTTACATTCCCATTCTAGATGAATTGAAAGATGGATGAAAAACTTTTCCCCCTCTTCTCTTCTCTTTCGTGTAATTAAGTTTAAACAATCTTCTTTTTTTTTTTTCTTTTCTGTTTACTTCTTTATAATTATCTTATCATCTTTTTTTTTTTTTTTTTTTATCATCTTATTAAACTGTACTTGTCCATGAATAAATTCTTTGCTAATTGCACTAAAAGTCTAAAAGACGGGTGTCGAATAAAGTTGCAAAGCTGAGAGTTGTTAATGTAAAATATTCATATTTCTTCCATTTCAAAACTAATTTCACCATCCATTCAATTGGCGGAAAAAATAATTATATGTTTCATATTGAGAAAGTCTTCACTATACTTTAACAAAAGGGTAATATTTATGTACACACATACGCACATAAACACATCTTAACAAAATTTCAATTAGACGATTTGCTACAATTAAGGAGTCTATTGCAATCTGATAACCATTTATCAAAGGTAATAATCAAACCTAAGTATGAACTTATTTGAACACAAGCAAATGCTTTGTGGATAAGTGTTCCGATCATCACATAAAATTATTTAAAGACTATAATAGTATTCCACAATTGTAACACAATAGTTTAAAAAGAAATAAAAATAACATATCCAAAGAAATAAAAAGTCATCAGTGCTCTTATATTGTGGATCCAACCATGTTTCTTTACCATGCTAATTTTGCCTCCAAGTCATTTCCATCAACAAAGTTGTGCTTTAATCCATTGTTATGAGTGCGTATAACTTTCCGGTCAATAACTTCAATGTGTTTTACCATGAATTTTCTCTTTGTTTGCCCTATATATCACTTGTATTTGAGAGGAGTAATTCTGCATATTGTGTCATGATAACAACAAAGAGAAGAAGGTAAATAAAAAGAGATAAGTGAAACAAGAAAGATCACAAACTTCATCAATACAAAAATCCATCATCTCAGTATTTATTAATTGCTATCAATAACATATCTCATTCAAGTCCCTCAAAAGTAATATTTAGTTTTTAATAGGAAAAGATCAAACAATCATTCCAATGACATAAAAAACCATATAAAAAACAATGGCAAACAAAAAAATAAATTACGAATAAGATACTCAATTACACGGTCATTATCACTGAACATGCACTCTATGTAGTGAAAAAAACTCAAATCTAACATAAACTGGAAATCATTGAATGTGAAATACCTTTAAAAATCTTTGCACCACCACCGAGTAATCTTGACAACTTGAGACAATAATAACATGAGCAAAGTACTTCTAGCAAATAATAAAAATTCGTATCATTATGTGAAAAATGCTTACAAAAATCATATTACCAAGCAATGGAGAACATATTTTCGTCTTTCTCTTTTACTTCTTTAATTAGCACCAATTGGTAGGATGACATAATATATTCATACTCTACAATACAATTAGAGATGGAATTGTCAAAATTAATCATTGCAGGCACTTTAATGAAGAACCAAACCATAAATTCTTTTTAACTTATATTTTTCTTTGTCTAATAACTCTATTCCACATTAAAAGTCTTAAAACATTGTGGTGTGGCTTGTTTGAACTATCTAGTTTAGTTGATAAATTGATCCGCATTTTTCCTTCAAAACTGATGTCTCCATGCATCTATAACCCATAACAAGAGAAGTAATTTAATACATCAATGTATACACTTACAGAAAACAGGGATAGACGAATGAATTGATACATAATTTTGTTTCTCAGTTTGTTAAAGGCAGATCATTATATCATGTTTTATATTTATATTGAATTTCATATAAATTAGAATATAGGTTCCCAAAGAACGTGAAAGAAGTTAATGTTAGATCACTTAGATGTTGAAGTAAAAATAAGATATGCAACTCACAAATCTTAGTTGAGCATTTCCTCGAACACATTACACATGACTTGCATTTTGATGGAGTCTTTTTACAGCATCATTTTGGATGCAGTCCCCTCTGATTATGTAGGAGTTTCTCATGTTTTGAGAGCCAGGCAATAATTGAAGAAAACGGGTAAAACTTAAACCGATGAAAATAAAATTGACATAATATTTGTAAGAGCGGACCATATACACACCTGAATAGCCACTGCTAACGCATATTAATTCACCTCTTCCGAAGGGCTTGAATCACTGAAAAGAAGATGAGAAAATCTAAATTATATTTACATATGAAAATATAACGAAATTTAATAGAAATATAACTGTTTGTCAACTCCTTTGTAATTAATCATTTTCCAGAAAGCTTGATAATTCTTGAGGAAAAGAAGATAAAGGAGAAAGATAAATTTGACATAATATTTGCAAGAGCGGACCATATACACACCTGAATAGCCACTGCTAACGCACATTACTTCACCTCTTTTGAAGGGCTTGAATCACTGAAAAGAATATGAGAAAATCTAAATTATATATACATATGAAAATAACGAAATTTAATAGAAATATACATGCTTGCCAACTCCTTTGTAATTCATCATTTTCCAGAAAGCTTGATAATTCTTGAGGAGAGGAAAAGAAGAGAAAGGAGAAAGAGGAAACGTAATGGAAATGGAGAAAAGGATGGGATAAAATATAATTTGAAAAAGATGAGATAACTGCTATAAAGATGAGAAGTCAGATAAGTTTTGAGTTGGTTACATATCTAGTAATATTAATTATTCGAGTCAGTTTTAAAATTTGACAACAATATGGACTAAAATCGTCATTAATTTATTTGAAGATGTGAGACTATTTTGATAGTTTAAAATGTTATGGGATAAAATTGTTAATCAACATAAGTATTGACATAAACTTTGAAGTAAGGCTTAACTGCCACATCACAACTTGACGGTAATTTTTAAATAGGGTATCAAATGTGCCACAATTTGTTAAATATGGTACCAAATATATTGAACACGTAAAGTGGTGCACCAAAAATGGGAATTGACCTAAAGTGCGATACCAAAAATGCAATTCTCTCTTTTAAAAAATATAATTAGACTCTTAAATCTTCATATCTTCTCCGTGCATTTTCTCCTTAGTATTCTATGTTTCTTGCACTTTTTTCCCTATTTTTTCGTAGTATTATTTTCACAAAATAATTTTCCAAGACAAAACTTTATATTTTCTCATATCCTCGTGGATGTAAGAACTATTTAAAGATAAAAAAGTTAGTACAAGATTTCTTTATTAGGCAAAATAAATTGAATTAGCTTTTTCATATTTAGGGCATATGCCGTTTCTTGAACATTTCCCTCACAATTTCCCCTAATTATCATGAATATTCTTACTGATAAAGGTTTTTTTTTTTTTTTTACAGAATGTGTGAATATTATTTATCGGAAAAAATATTATGTACCCATATCAACGATAATGCAAATTGATAAAAGTATGATGGAACATTAACAAAAAATCCAAAAAACCACTCAAAATTGAAAATTTAGTTAAAAAGTAAAATTGAACAGTTGCCTTGATCATTGAACGCTTTTTTGATATATATATTGTAGGACAAATAATTTGATTATTAGTCTTTTAGAAAAGGAGAAAAACATAGATCTCTAAATCAGTCGAAACTCATTGTCAAAATAAAGAGAATACATACTACATGTACTACATAGTTTTGGCATAAAAGTATGTAAGGTCGATTGGTTAAGCCATAAAATCAAAATTCATTGTGGATAACCTCCTCAAAGAATGCATAACAGGAAAGGTATATTTTGTGGTCAAATGCTATGGGCCAAAATAGTTTTCTTGATTGCAAGATACCAAATCTAAATCTCTAAACATAATACATGGAAGGAATGATGCAATGAAGATACTTGCAGTAGTTATTTGCAGTCATCATTTTCACAAATGCACAGAACAAGTTATATCACAATGTCTATAATACAAAGTTTGCTACTTAATTTTTTTATGCCGTAAAGTTCCTAACTATAATTCGAGCATTTTAAGCCACCATAAGGGTTTCAATCACACAGCAAGATAACATTAGGTCAGTTAATTGTCTTGCAAGGTATTGCAATAAAGCAAATTAACATAAGAGAAAATAAACACTTATATATATGCTTCAATGTGAAACGGCTATATCAGTTTTACAGGAAACAACTACTCTATCAATATAAGGGGAAACTCATAGAGCATTGCACCACCACCACGTGCAATTATACAAAGTCACATTCCACTGTAAAAACTTATTAGCAATTTAGAAAAAGGAATGCATTAAAGAAATCATTGGTAATAGTACAGAACTTGATTGGTAATTAGGCAGCCTGTATGACCAAAGCCAGAGCAGGAACGTTACCGAACAATGATTCAGCCAACTAAGAGTATACTTATCTAAGAAGGGTGAAAGCAAAGTCATAACAAACGAAATCATCTGATCTAAAGCCCCAATAAGAACCACAAAAGATTAATGGATCCCATTCCCAATGCTAAGCCTAGGCGCATATATGCTCGAAAATAAGATCTTGTAAGTGAATAAAAAAATCCATACTGGAATAATACTGCAATAAGTAGCCTCTTCCACAGCAGCAGATGCAAAGCCAAAATGTTCAAAAACTAGAAACCTTACCAGAAATGCCTTTTTCGTCATCCTTATCTGCTTCATCATCATCAACATCCATACTACTGCCCCCGGAATCCGGCTGATTTGCAGCATTCGCAACTCCTCCAGTGACAGACTGTTGGTACAGAACCCCTCCTGCAATAGTGAGGATCAAACACACCAAACCAATTGGAGTAGCATGCTTATCCCAAATCATCACATTAATGGCAACAGTCAAGAACTTGTTCACCACCCCTGTAACCGTGAACGCAGTAGCGGAGATGGCCTTTCTAGCCGCAAATCCAAAGAAACTAATAAGCAAACCAAACACACACGACAAAGACACTGCAAAAAATGCAACCGGGTCAAACAAATCACCCCCAGTACCCGATGATGAAGCCAATGCCGCAAACACATCAACATACTCCCCAGTAGCAATCCAAAACACGGGAGCCACCATCAACGACAAAAGGTTATTATAAAACACGAATCCCCAAGTGTTCAACCCAAGACTAGTCACCATATGTTTAATGTAAACCATCTCGGTAGTAATAGTAACCAAATAGGCAAAAGCCCACGAGTACGCAGTCAATGTAAACTCATAATCAGTAGCCACGTACCCTACCGCACCCCCTAAAATGACGAGCAGGGACAAAAACGTCAATTTGGAGGGACACGGTTGCTTCCTGAAAGCCGTATCGGCAACCGCGACGAGAAGTGGGGTCATGGATCGGAAAACTATGAAAGTATCGACATTGGCGTGGCGAAGGAGATTAGTGTTGGTGAAAATGGCCAAGTAAAAGACAAATGCTGCGGGGAGGAATTTCTTGGCTGTTTGTAGAGTGAAGGGATCGTGATTTAAGAAACCTAATTTACCTAAAATCCAGACACCAAGAGCTGAGGTAAAGTACTGAAGAGCGGTTAGAAGTCCAGGGTAGTTGAATTTTGTAATGGCGAACTTGTTGATGACGGCAAGTAAGCTGGAGCAGAGAGCGTAGCCAATTACAAGGCTACTGGTTGCATAGTATTGCTTTGCCATTTCGATATTTTTTGTTTGAAATTTATGAATTGATGATTAACAATTTAACATTGGCATTGCTCAAATCAAATGCTTTACAGAGGCGAGGAAGAAAAACCTAGAAATTGGGAAAGTGAATTAATCGGTAAGCTATGGAATCAGTAGATAAATCATCAGGTTCAGATATAATATAAATACGACTACTACTTTTACGGATTTGGAATTGAAAATCAAATCAAACTTAACGAACGAACGACAAGCCAAGTAAAAATGGTGGTTGAAAAATTATTAGTATTATTATCTAATAATAAAAGAAAACTACTATTCTCCCAAAAAAAAAAAAAAAAAAAAAAAAAAAGAAAGAAAACTACTACTAGTATATAATGAGAAGAAACTTCCACTTCAGTGAGTATATTACTTTAAAAATGATGTGTCAAATAATTGTAGCATCAAAATTGGCCAAGACATTGAATAATAGCAACCTAGATAAACATAGGATATTTTACGACGGTTTTAAATTGGAAGTAGGGGTACAGCTCAATTCAATTCGTTGATTTTGAGCAAAATGAAGATTCTTCAAGTTGACATCTCCATATTTTTTGTGGCCACTTGAGCTAGTCATACTATTATTACTACATACTAATCTTAGATTGATTGTTACATTGTAAGGGATGGTTACTTTGCCAAGTGCAATAATCATCAATTGATAAATTAAAATTTCCATGATATTTCGTTTTGTGAATAAGTTTTTCAAGTGATAGAAAGATTTTATGAAATTAACGAAACGAATAATATGGTGGACTGTGTTATTACTAGAAAGATATTAGTTCCATGACAAACTCAGGCTAGAGCATCACGTTGATTGAGTCATAAACTAAACAATATTTTAAAAATGACCCCAAATTCTTATTCTAAATTTTTTTATTTTAAAAAGTAGATCCGCAATATTGTTAAAAAAATAATGTTTGCCATGAAAAGAGAGAAAATATTCTGCCAAGGAATTACTTATTTTTTATAACAGAAGATTTAACTTTATACAAGAAAAATTCCTATAACTATGCTATTCTATTCTAGGTAGCTATATAACAAAATCCCTGTACATATGCTATACAATCATCCCATAAATATATATATTCTCAACACTCCCCCTCAAGTTGGAGAGTGAATGTCAAGAACTCCCAACTTGCATATCATGGTTGAGAAAGTTTCCTTTCCCAGTGGCTTAGTGAATACATCCGCAAGTTGATCATTTGAAGCTACATATTTTGTCACAATAGAACCATCTTGTATTTTATCACGAATAAAGTGACAATCCATCTCTATATGTCTGGTCCTTTCATGAAACACAGGGTTGGCTGCTATGTGAAGAGCTGCTTTGTTATCGCAATATAACAAAGCTGGTTTGGAATGTAATATACGTAAATCATTTAACAATGACCGCAGCCAAGACAATTCGCAGCATGTACCTGTCATAGCTCTATATTCAGCTTCCGCCGAGGAAAGAGATACGGTTTTCTGCCTTTTCGTTCGCCATGAAATAAGAGAAGATCCTAAGAAAACACAATAGCCCGTGGTGGATCTTCTAGATATTGGGCAGCCAGCCCAATCCGAATCACAAAAAGCTTTTAGAGATAAATCATTTCCAGAAGGGAAAAATAAGCCTTGTCCTGGGCTATTTTTCAAATAGCGTAACACACGAAATGCAGCTTCCATATGTGGCTTGCGTGGTGCATGCATAAATCTGCTCAATACATGTACCGAAAAAGTGATATCTGGTCGTGTTATTGTTAAGTAAATCAGACGTCCAACAAGTCTCCTATATTGAGATGGGTCTTTAAGTATTTCACCTTCGTTCGAGAGTTTCAAATTTTGCTCCATTGGAAAATTCACCGGTTTAGCACCTAAAATACCCCCATCTTTTAGGATTTCCAATGTGTATTTCCGTTGTGAGATGGAAATACCTTTCTTTGACCGAGAGACCTCAATGCCCAAAAAATACTTCAAATCACCCAAATCTTTAATACGAAAGCGACTATGCAAAAATTGTTTCAAGGTACAAATGGCTTCAAGGTCATTACCCGTAATAAGAATATCATCGACATAGATCAATAGGGCTGTAAAAGAATTTCCTTTCTGACATGTGAATAAAGAGTAATCTGCTTTGGATTGAATAAATCCAGCATCTTGAATAGCCGTTGAGAACTTAGCAAACCATTGTCGAGAAGCTTGCTTCAAGCCGTATAACGACTTGTGGAGGCGACATACTAAGTTCTCCCCCTGTCGCCGAAGACCAGGAGGTGGAGACATATAAATTTCTTCATGGAGATCACCATGGAGAAAAGCGTTATTGACATCAAGTTGGTGAATAGACCAATCTTTGGCAGCTGCCAAAGCCAATAAACAACGAACAGAAATCATTTTTGCTGTGGGAGAAAAAGTATCATGATAGTCTACACCTTCCATCTGTGTGTATCCTTTTGCAACCAATCGAGCTTTATAACGTTCAATAGTACCATCAGAATGACGTTTAATTTTATAAACCCAACGACAATCAATAGGCTTCTTACCGGGAGGAAGAGAAGTAAGAGACCATGTTTTATTAGCTTCCAAAGCTGCCAATTCAGATTGCATTGCTGCGAGCCAATATGAATGAGAAGATGCCTCCTCATAGGAAGTAGGCTCAATATCCTGACTAATAGTGGCAATAAAAGATCTATGTTGCGGTTTATAACGATGGTAAGATACAAAATTGCTAATGGGATACCTTGTACTTCTTTGCACCTCGGAGGACGAAGACGACAATTGTTTAGGAGACATAACTTGGTTGCAAACATAATCACGAAGAGCTGTGGAAGGAACATGGCGTCGCTGGGAACGACGCAAGACTGATGTGGGGGGAGGACCAATAGGATTGTTTTGGTCCGTAGAGAGAGTGGGGACTCGAGGTGTCGGGTTAAAGGACGGTTCTGGTGGTGTTTGTTGGTCATTTGGAGAGAGTTCTGTCATGGAAATAGGAATGACGGGGGCAGTATTTGTAGGTTTGGATTCGTAGGGAAATATATTTTCATGGAATACAACATCACGACTAGTGAATATCCGACAAGTCGCAAGATCATAGAGTTTGTAAGCCTTTTGACCAACCGGATAGCCGAGAAAAACACATCGTTTCGCTCGGGGAGCAAATTTATGGGGAACATGAACATCAGTTGCAAAAACAAGACACCCAAAAACTCTAAGGTGTGAATATAAGGGAGACTTGCTATAAAGTCGTTCAAAAGGAGTTTGTTGAGATAATGTTGGTGTGGGCAAGCGATTAATTATGTGAACTGCAGTGGCCACACATTCTGTCCAAAAATGTAAAGGAAGGTTTGCTTGAAAGCGAAGAGCTCGAGCTGACTCAAGGATATGACGGTGTTTGCGTTCTACAACTCCGTTTTGTTGGGGAGTGTAGACACAAGTATGTTGATAGGTTGTACCTTTTTCTTTAAAAAAAATTCGTAAAGAATAGAACTCTCCTCCATTATCAACTCTAATGTTAGCTATAGATGTATTGAATTGTGTTTGGACAAGAGAGAAAAAATTGGCAATCAAATGTTGTGTTTCACTTTTGTGATGCATAAAAAAAAACCATGTGAATCTAGAATAGTCATCCACAATAGTTAAAAAATATTTAGCACCAGAATGAGAGGCAACTCTATAAGGTCCCCAAATATCACAATGTATTAATTCAAAAGGTTTAACAAATGAAATAGAACTAGTAGAAAAAGGAAGTCTACTTTGTTTTGCAAAAGAGCAAACATCACAAACATTATTTGGCTTCGAAGAAAACTTTAAGAAATGTTTTGCCATAAAATCTAATCTAGATGAAGACAAATGTCCCAAACGGCGATGCCATAAGTCGGTGCCTTGAGAACAAGAAGAGTGGCTAACAATGGCTGCAGTGGGTTGAGATTTATTTTCTGGCTTCTCTGAGGCTACAGCAACCAAGTAATAAAGCCCGTCTCGTTGTTTACCCAAAACAATTGTCATCTTCGTCGTCAAGTTCTGCAAAATACACCAATCAGGGAAGAATGTTACCGAACAATTTAGATCTCTTGTAATACGACTAACTGACATCAAATCCACTTTAAAAGATGGGACAACAAGAACATTCTTTAAAGAAACAACATAATTCAATGATAAAGTTCCAATAGATGCAATTGGAGCCTGTTCTCCACTTGGCATAACTACTGGTGGAATGATGGTATTTGCTTTATTGTTAAGAAGCAAAGCTGGAGAAGATGTGATATGGTCCGTTGCACCGCTATCAATAATTAGTTGATGAGGGTATAACGAAGTTTTCGACAAACCTGGAACAACACTAGTCGTATTGGCCTTAGGAGCAGCAGTTTGAGGAATTCCTCTACCATTCATGATGGATAATAATTGTTGTATTTGTAAATCAGAGAGCCCATTAGTTACGGACTGAAATTCTTGCGTCATGGGTCCGTCTTTGACATTATTAACTGAAGATGGATAGTTCCGTTGACTAGATCTGCTGGTAGCATGTTTCGGGTGTCCCGGTGGATATCCATTCAATTTCCAACAAGTTTCTCGTACATGATGATCTCAATCACAGAAGGAGCAGTGCAAGGGCTTACGATTAGGATTATTGGAACGAGAAGTAGTGCCTTTTCCTTGTCGAACAGCCAAAGCCACAGATTCGTCACTTCGAACAGCCATGGCTGAAGTTTCTGTTATTTCACGTGTAGCCCCCAAACTTCGTTGCTTCTCTTCTTGCATAATAGAGGAGTAAGCCTTTGCAACATCAGGAAGCGGATTCATCAATAAAATCTGCCCGCGGATCGCACTATAAGATTCATTGAGGCCCATGAGAAATTGCATCAACCGACGTCTTTTGTGGTTCGCCCCACAAGAACAAACGTGTATCGTTGTAAGAACCTAATTCGTCCCATAATCTTTTAAGCTTCGTGTAGTAAGCAGCAACATACATTTGATCTTGAACGAGACAAGCGATGTCCCTTTCAATCTGAAAAATACGAGGAGCATTGCTTTGAGAAAAACGTTCTCGAAGGTCTTCCCATACCTCTTGAGCAGTGGATGAAAAAATAACGCTATCTGCAAGATCTGGTGTAAGTGCGTTGAGGATCCAAGAAAGAATCATATTGTCACACTTCTTCCAAGAAGCAAATTCGTTTGGATTAGTTTTTGCAGACGGGGCTGTGATGGATCCATCGATGAAACCTAATTTGGATTTGGCGTTCAAAGAGATGGTCATGGCCCTGCACCATGTTGAATAATTATCCCCATTGAGAGGCTTGGATACAAGTACCATTCCGGGATGGTCGGAATGATGAAAAAAGTATGGACTGACATCAGACTTGTCTTCTTTTGTTTCTGTCATCATGAAAAAAAAAATGTGTTAAGGCTAGGACTTTATTCCCTGCTCTGGTACCATGTTAAAAAAATAATGTTTGCCATGAAAAGAGAGAAAATATTCTGCCAAGGAATTGCTTATTTTTTATAACAGAAGATTTAACTTTATACAAGAAAAATTCCTATAACTATACTATTCTATTCTAGGTAGCTATATAACAAAATCCCTGTACATATGCTATACAATCATCCCATAAATATATATATTCTCTAACAAATATTGCACTAGCATCAAATATAATTTCATAGTAAAACAATGTATAAAAGAAGAAATCATAATTTGTTTTTCGAAACATATACTATAAAGTGAAAAAGAAATTAGAATAATATTAGTTTCTGTTCACTCTTTTTTCATTTTTAAATAAACACTTTTATTGGTTGGGTGCACCAGGCAGGCGACCGCCCGCTTAATAGCCCAGACATCAAATCTACCTTGCTCTGTATTTCCCTTGAACATTAATTTAAGGGATTTTTGCACGTCACCATCCAGTTTTTTTCAATTTTTGCACTTTCCCCCCCGAAACACATTAAATGTGATCATGCCCCCTACTTTTATGTATTTTGTGCACTTACCCCCCCCCCCCCCAAAACGTCTTAAATGTGACCGTGCCCCCTGCTTTTATGTATGTTTGTGCACTTACCCCCCCGAAACGTCTTAAATGTGACTGTGTCCCTTGCTTTTATGTACGTTTGTGCACTTACCCCCCCCCCCACCCCCCATACCAAATTCCTGTCATATTTTTCACCGGAACTAAAACACCTGCAAAGCACACAAAATTTAAGAGGGCAAAAGGGTAATATTACCAACGGTGCGGCAACATTCCATATCCAGTTCCAATTCCTAAGTGACTTGATTTTTCGGTGTGTGTAATGAAGGGATCTCCATAAAAAAAGGAATAAGAAAGCAACAAGAAATGTTGATATTGATTTCTCTAAATCATGAGTTTTGCGTAAGAGAGAGAGACGATATGAATTTGTAAAATTGTCCATGATTCACTCAATTTCAGTAAATGAAGGAGAAATTGAGCCTAACTGAGATAAACCCTAATTTTTTTGCTCAATTTCAATTCACGTTTTTAACTAATGTTTAGGCTTTGTGGGAAATAAGGACAATTTTATCCTTTTGCCCTCTTAAATTTTGTGTGCTTTGCAACTGCTTTAGTTCCGATGAAAAATCTGGCCGAAATTTGCTGGGAGGGTAAGTGCACAAACATACATAAAAGTAGGGGGCACAGTCACATTTAAAATGTTTCGGGGGGTAAGTGCACAAACATACATAAAAGCAGAGGCACGGTCACATTTAAGACGTTTCGGGGGGGTAAGTGCACAAAATACATAAAAGCAGGAGGCATGATCACATTTAACGTGTTTCGGGGGGAAAAGTGCAAAAATTGAAAAAAACTGAGGGGTAACGTGCAAAAATCCCTTAATTTAATCGTGTGGCCCAATAAGACACACACATCAAATATATTTTCACTCATAGATCTTTATCCAAAATGCTGAAAATGGTATAAGAGGAAGATAATAAATAGTCAAATATATTTAATGTAGGAAAATAATTTACTAAGCAAAAAATTTATTACGCAAAGCAAAACAGAGGATTTGGTTATCTTCCAAGTTTTGCACCAAACTACCACAATAGAATAGTCCAAATAAAACCAAAATCACAATCCATTGATATCATCCAATCCAATCCAATCCAATCCAATGTAAACGTACATGAAGAGGAATTAGTAATACAACTGGGTGGGGGGTAGGTGGCACTAAATACACACGCTGGTGTTGCGCTTAGATGCTTCGCGTGCATTGCTCCCACTGTCACATGTCCTCTTTCTCGCCGATCGATCATCACTCTCTTGATTCATCTGTGCCGGATCATCGCCAAACAACTCTACAAAAGTTTTCTGCAGATCCTCTAGACTCTCCTCCTTCAAACAATACATAAATAAACCAGACATCAATTTCCATAAAAATACCAAAAAGAATCTGTTACTGGGGGCATTTGGAACGAAACTCATTTGTTAGTTTCTACTCAACATTTTCTTCGTTCGATGAAATTTTCCAAAATGTTTTTCGATTAATCTCCAAAAAAATTTAAAGAAAAGTTCCTAGTATTTAACTGTAAAAATCTTGAGAATAAAACTAAATTTTAATTCCTTCTATTTTTATCGGTCAAATTTTTAATCATTGATATGATCTCCATGCATGATTAAAATTTTCATATGCTTTCACCAAAAATAAAGTCAATCCTAACCCAAAAAAAAAAGAAAAAAGAAATATGCAAATAGTTTATATTTCTCCCGGCGTTTTTTTAACGAGTCCTGGAACTGTTTTCAATATTTATTAACTAATAACCCCAAAAAAAAAAATCTAAATATTAATACATGCGTGCACTAACAAAACACTTTTAGACCGACCCATCAAGTAAAAATCCGCACCTCAGCCCCAACATTTTTCTCCATCATATTCATCAAATCACGCAGAAAATCTTCCATGCCCTATGCCAATAAAATGAACTAAAGTCAGAAGGGAAATATGTAAAACGACGCAATTCATGAGAATTAAGTTAACGGCCCTGTACAAAGCAAAATTGGCGTGGCAAAATAAGAGCTGCAAAAATATCTAAGATATTTTTTCTCGTGATTCACACACGCACGCACCTCATCTTCCTCAAACAAATTGAGGAAACCCGCGTCGTACATTGACCTCTTCCCTTTATCAGATAACACTACAAAAAAATCCACAAAATTCATTCATGAATCATGATCTTCAACCTGGTGATGAATTTTAAAAGTTCTAATATGAATTAAAACCTGAATATGCCTCTTGAATTTTCTGAAATTGGCACTTGGCTTCTCCGGCGGCGGAGGGATTCTTCGCCCACCTATCTGGATGCCATTTCTTTACACAAATCATTCAAAAAAAATAACGATTCCAATTATGAATCAGAAAAATCAAGTTTTCTAGATTAACGGAATTAATAGATTAACGAAATTAACAAAATTCTATATACATACATACCAGAGCGAGTTTGCGGTAGGCGGAGCGAACGTCGGAGAAGGAAGCGTCGTTGCGAATGCCAAGCACGGAGTAGTAGCAATAAGATTCAACATTTGAGCTTCCTTCTCGGTCCATCACTGAATTAGGTTAAATCAATGTTTCTGCTACTGATATAATATTGGATTACGAAAATGGAAATCTATAAGTATATGGTAATATTTTTTTATGGAGGAGCATTCGGGAACGTAGACAGGAGGGATGCGATGAATTGTGCTTCAGGATGGACCGAATTTGTGAATTAACAATGGATGAATGTTTTATTCTTTTGTTTGAAGGAAATCGAGATGAAAAATATCTGAGTTTGACGAAGGAAGAAGGTTCGAGACTTTTGTGACTTTCCACATTGCGTTAGATATTTTCTTGGAGGTTTATAGGACTTACCCTGGATATAGGCAGATTTACGGGAAGTGCCATTGATAGTACTTAATTCGCTTTTACTCCTCTCGGGTTCGGTTCGATTCTGTTTGGAAACGGGTCAGAGGAAAAAAGTTCTCGTGTGTATAATTCGAATAAATGCAATAACTTCCCTGTCTTATGTGAAACATGCACGGAATTCTTCCGTAGAATTTTTATTGAACTAAACCATCTTGTACTTTCAGAAATCATACACACCCTCCTTTTACTCCATTAGTCACCAACACCGTTAACATTTAAATGATTTATCTAAACCACCCTTAAATATATTAAAGAGAATTTACATGGGAGTTTGCTGCATATGTTAAAAAGTACAAGGGAGTTATGTGAAAACTTTCAAAGGTACAAGTATCATTTGCAAGGTTTAGAAAGTATAAGGGGATTATGTGCTAAATTTAAAAAGATAAGGGTATTTTGTGCTAAGTTCAAAAACTACAAGGGGTGGGTAATGAATAAAGGGTTTATGATCATTTAGGCTAAAAAATTAGTAAAAAGAATGGCACATTGTACGAATGGGGTATTTTATGCAGGGTTTTTGAAAGTACAAAGATGTTTTTGGTGCAATAAATTTTCATATGATAATTTTGTACATATTTCACATAACACAGGAGCGTATCATGCATTATCCACGTATAATTCTTATTGAACTCTATATAGGATTTCTAGTTTGGTTTACGTGTTTTTTATTTCTTCCGCTAAGTAAGTTATTACGTCAATCATTATATATTTAATTATTATTAAAGTAAAAATATAAATTCACTAGCCAATAATATTAAATTGAAGAAAATAATTGCATTGTTTTAGGCTATGAAGGAATTTTTCCAATATGGCCTTTATGAAATATTTTCAATGGCAAACTATTTCCTTAAATGTGTATTTTGCTTAAATTCGTAGTTGCTAACTGTGATTTTACTTAATTTTTGAAATTCTGAAAAATGTAAAAAAGAATTAATCGATGATGAAATAATTTATTACTTAATGTGTCTATATATAACTGCAATTTATTTATTGTTAATTTATTGTACCCAAAAAAAAAAGTAATTATATCATCAAAGCATGCATCTACACCAGGCATAGCACAAATATAATCTTCAACATCCTATATATGACTTTGGCTCTTGCAATGATCGAGTCAAGCCCTGTCATGAATTTATTTTCCAACCACCCGCACATCGATCGATCGAGCTACAAGTCAGCTGGCAACCTTTATAAAGATCAGAAAACCTTCTGTGACCGTGCACTATTTTGGTCTAATTTAGCCTGACCACAACAAATCCATAGGGCTTGTTTGTTTGATGTTTAGGAAAGTAGTTTGAGAGAGTAGTTGTGGTTTATGAAATAATCTCGATTTGCGTAATGTTGTTTGTTTGGTTTTGAGAGAGTGGTTTGAAAAATAAAGTAGGTATAAGTTTTTTTTTTTTGAAGAGTTGGATTGTAGGTGTAAACAGTGGCGGAGCTAGCCGTGATTTATTGGGGGGGCGAATTTTTTTTCTAACAATGCATTAAATCAAGAAAATAATAAGGAAGTAATATTATAAATAAAATAAAATAAAATCGTACTCTTTTTACAATTACAAATACATATTTTTTTGAAGCAGTGTAAATAAATAAAAAAATAAACGAAGAGTGCAATAAATAAATATAATTATACAGAGAAGGCATTATAAAGAAAATAAAAAAAAATCACACTTTCTTTACAATTAGTAAGGATCTTTTTTAGGAACAATGCATTAAATAAAGAAAATAATAAGAAAATAACTATATTATAAGAACAATAAAATACCATATTTCTTATATAATCATTAAGAAAGAAAGAAATTTTTTAAAAAAAGACATAAATATTGAAATTAAGAGAGAAAGAAAAATTAAAAGAAGGCATGAATATTGAGAATAAAAGAGAATTAAAGACTAAAAGGAAGTGTGCCAAGGAATATTGGAACCTGACCATTACAAACATAGGGACACCTTGTCCAACCGGCCAAAGATCTATAATGTAATATTTCTACTACTACTAATATTTAATATAAATTTCTTGGGGGGGCGGTCCCCCCCCCCCCCCCTGGGTCCTTACATAGCTCCGTCACTGGATGTAAGATGTGTAAGACTTTATGTCAAATCATGTTTGTTGTGAGATAAATTGTGTAAGAGATATGTTACTTTATGTTAAATCAAAGTAGAGTTTGTATAGATTTTGTTTAGAGATAAGAAAAATTGTTGTTTGTTTGGGTTCTGAAAGAGTAGTTTGAGAAAATTAAGAGCTGAAAAAATTATTTAAGAAAATAGAAAACATGTTCGGTTGGCATTTCCCAAACACGAATTTTTTTTGGGAAACGCCAAACAAACAGGCTCATAGAGTTTCTGTTATTCCATCCATTTGATTGTAGTTCTTTCACTTTACTTAATTTTTCAAATTCCAGTTTTTTTAAAAAAAAAAAAATCATAATTAGCAACTGGGATTTTTCAGGTGATTAATTATTTCGTCCTAATCTTTTTTTCAAATTTTCGGAATTTCTATTAGCACATTCAGGTAAATAGTTTGTCATTGAAAATATTTTGGATAATATTTTTTCCATGAAAGTCTTATTCAAAAATAATTCTATCAATGGTGTGTGGATTTGTCATATACTTTATCATTTTCAGCGGTGGAGAGAAGTGGCATGGGTGCATGTATATTGTATGGACACCCCGAGCCTTCGAAAAGTAATCGTTCATATAACTTGTGCTTGAGCAGGTAGGCACAATTACTCTTTAGATGACTTCAGACTCCCCATCCCCTTCAAACTCCTCTTTTAATAGTCATCTTCATTGATTTAATATTCCCTTCCATTTAATATCAATTATCATGCTTCCTCACTCTCACTTAATAAAATGATAATAATAATATTAACAAATATATAATTATTAATAATAAATAAATAATAATAAATTTAACATTGAAATTAATAATAAGTAATTTAACATTGACATTAATAATGAAAAAATTAATAATAACATTACAACAATTAATAATTCATATATGAAAATTCATCGTCGTTGCCACAATTATTGCCGCCGTTGTTGCCACTGTCGTTGCCGCTGATATTGTCGCCACCATTGCCTTGATTGGACGAGCCTCCAGATGAACCTCCGAATCAACAAGTCCGAATATTTTTTTCACGGATATCTTTTCTCATGTCATGCCAATATGCCTTTGCATTAGGAATCATAAAACTGCAATTCATTCTCATAATATCTTTTTTTTATAAATCATTTTTTACAATGTTATTAAATTTCAAACAATTTAATGTTATTTTTATTACATAAAAATTACAATAATTAATGTTAAGTTTAAAAACTACAAATTATACAAGTAATAAAATTAAATTAAGAATTAAAAAAATATACTTCCTCCGTCCCATTTATTTTACTCCTTTAGCTACAGTACTCGGTCAAACTTTTCAATCATTTAGGTGACTTATCATATTAAATTATTCACATTTATGGTGTATTAAACCTTTTAAATATTAATACATATAGTGTCATAAGATATTATCAACTTATTAGTGAAATATATTAATTAAATTATTTATTATATTTTTTACAAATTTAGTCAAATTGACTGGTCAACTGTACCAGGGGATAAAAAAAAGGGGACGGAGGGAGTATATTTTAATAATTTTCCCTAATAAAAAATGTTTTTATTAATTTTCACTATTAATAATTAAATTATACATAAAGAAAAAAAAACAAAAGGGTTGGGCGTGTTACCCAGCCATTCAATGAAGTGGGTGGGGCGGTCTGGACGTCCACCGTCCCACCACTTCAAGGAGAGATTATTTAGTAAAACTGTTGCACCACGTCATCAAATACACGTAGTGCAGCCCACCAAAACACTTGGGACATGTGGATTGATAATCCACATCACCCCATATTCTAGTCATGTTCCAAAAAAATAGGGATTCAGAAAGTTGTGTTCACATTGCCAGAACATGGATGATGTGAATTATTAATCCACATGTTCTAAGTGTATCATAAATTTTCATTTTTTATTCCCTTTCCCTTGGACTTCCTCTCCCACTCGTCAATGGGGATGTCTTATGTGTTCACGGTTTCTCGAAAGTGTAGACAAGAATTAAGGATTAACTTTCTGAATCAATACCAAATAAGGCAATTTTTTTTATTCACACACGTCAAGTACTTGTTTGTTTAAACTTCAAGTGATTTCTAGCTACTTTTCTAAATAGTAGCTAGATTTTTCTTAAATAAATAGAATGTATGTTTAGATTTTTCTTAAATAAATAGTATAATATAATATTAATAATATTTCAATTAGTCTCCCCCTCACTTTAAAGGTCTGACTCTGCACTGAATATATATACTGTGTTTGTTGAATTTATTTATTATTCCTTATTTATTTGAAATTATTTTAATTAGTGAATTGCTTAGTGTTAGTTTGTGGGTCATTAAAAGTATAAGTGAAAATATGAATATAGTTTTTTGTTGTGATTACAACAAGTAAAATGCATTGAATTGGCCTATAGTTCTTTTTCTTATTATATTTAATTATTTATTGACTTTTTTATGTGAGAAATACTGATTGATTCAAAAAATAATGTTTGTGATCATTCATAGAGAAAAATAAAAATAAGTATGTTCACTCCTTTAAAATTTAATACATACGTAATTTGAAAAAGAAAAGCTCAATAAAATAACAACAATTTAAAGGTTGTTCTTATTAGTTTCTCTAAAATGATATATTGAGCACATAATTATCCAACTTGATTCCACTGATATTCTAAAGTACTCTTTATAAACGGACTAATGGTAAAATAAATACCATCACTTTTTGCTGCCCAGTAACATACTTTATTGATGCACTTTACACTTATATCATCAAAATAGCGAACATTGAAGTATCTGCCTTTTGTACCCCACCAAAAATAGCAAGAGTATAAAATATTAAGGTGAGAGTCGCAAAATTTCCAGTTTAACTTTTGATCATGGATCAAAATTTCGGTTCAAATGTATGTTTCGGTCAGTCAAATATTGAAAACTTTTCGAGACTATTCGAAAATATTTCGGAAACACTAAGGAAAATTTGTAAAAAAGGTTACTAAATTTAGGAAAATAACATAGTTTAAGACAAATAAATAGTTTCGGAATTACATCTTGTTTTCGTTTCGCCTGATTCAAAAACGGAAATTTTTCGATGTTTTCGATGGAAAAGATGGAAATTTTGATCCATGCTTTTGATTAGCGTAAAGTGTAGCACTTGCAGAAAAAACGTTGTTCCCATTTTGACAATTTAATCCAAATGGTGCAGAATTTGGGGGGAGATTGTTAATAAATTGGAGCTCATATTTTGGGGAGGATGAAAGACATGCTTCTTCTGCAAATAGTATTTGGAGAAGATTAATTAGTACAAAGAGAAAACCAAGAAGAGTTTTCATGGTGGTTACAGATATTATTAACTTTGGCTCTCTAAAACTCAATATATAGAGTTTAGGTATTTGAACAAGTCAAAGTTTAGTATTCAGTAAAATGAAAAATGGATAGAGCAATAATGGCATGGTCTTCTGATAATGTAGTAGTATTAATGAAGTAATATATTAAAGGATTCTCATAATATTCTCTAGGATTGTCAAAAGAATCTGTATAGATAGTATATGATTTAGGAGATTTTTTTATCCATACTAATTAATGATGTAATTAATATATTTTAAGGAAAATAATATCCTAAAAATCCTATACAAAGAAACCCTACAGAATAATCGAGAGAATATTATGAGAATCCTAAAAAGTCAGTATATAATTACTTTGTTTCCATCTTAATTCACAGGATAAGTCAACAGATAACAAGCTTACAAGTATATATAAACGATTTATCCACAATTATAAATATATAAAAAAATAATTATATTGAGTTCACATCAGTTAGAATATATATATATATATATTATACAAGAGTTGACAGGTTTTTCAATACATAGATTTTGAACAAACAAACACCAAACAAACAAACATTGATTTTGAATGGTGCATAAGTTAATTAAGATCGATCATAAGACACAATTATAAATTTACAAATGCCAAGGAACTTAATTATTTATATAGTACAATACTAGCTAGTAGTAGTAGCTAGTGGTATTTAAAAACGTTTGTTTCCATTTCCGAGCAGCCACATTACGCCTAGCCAATATCCGCCACTTTACCACAGCCAAAATCTTCCACCAACTTGTTTTGGGACGTCGGATTTCATGATTCCTGGGCTGAAAATCATGATCTTGATCAACCGGTATTATTATGTTATTATCAGCAGCAGCCCAAGTATAGAACATTAATCCATCAGTTGTAGAATCATTCATCATCCCAATACCATCTTTAAAGTCGAACCCCCCACCAGCTTGCACTTGATGATCTTCATGATGCCCTATCTCAAAGGCGGAGGAGCTACTACTACTATTATTCTGATGTTCCACTTCACCATTATTATTATAATAAGGCAGTTGATTCTGAAATTGGGTGTTAAAATTCTCGGGTGCTAACAGCAACGGGTAGCCAACAGTTGACGACTCATGATCAGAAACTGGAACCCAATCATTTATGTTTCTATAAGCAATCTGCTTCAGTTCTTCCACGGTTTTCTGTCAATATTATTATTATTATTATTCCTTATATAATTCTTCCACTAGCTAGGTCTACAACAACATTAATAATGAATGATACAAACCTTTTGATGTATGTTGAGATTATCCACAGATTGGTAACTTTGTCCATCAAATGTCACTCCAATATTCTTGTAGACAGAGTTAAACAAGAGTCCAGTCGTCCCTTGTGCCGTTTTGTACATGTAATTATTGTCGTCGGCTAAAGTGCAGGTTATAGCATGTCCAATGATTGCATCCCAATTCTTTCTATTTGAGATATTAAGCATCTACATACATATATCCAAAAAATTAAAGGTTAATTTCCATCATATTAAAGTATATGGATCTATCAAATCAAAAGAAAGAAAGAGCGAGTCATCAGTTATCGTACAGCGCGTAGTGAGGACTGGTCTTTGAAGTACAACCTCAAAAAGTCTCCAACATTCAATATACCATGCCGAGTTAGTTTTCTATGGAATGCGCCCTCTTTGCCTATCTTCTCCAATCGCCATACTTGATCATCCGAGGATGGTGGATGGTGCTTCTGGTATGCTGAACAAAAAAAAGGATACACATTAATCTAATCTAATGCTATATATGTTTTCCATATATATATATCTAGTAGGTAGCTAGCTAGCTACTTACACTCTCCCCGGTGATCCTTAACTCGGAATGAATTGCTAATTCCTTCTCTTATTATCTCATGATCAGAATTTGCTTTTGATCCCAACCGAAACTTGCCACTTCTCATCCAGCTTGAATTATCTGTGAAGCTGACATCACCAACATAACCTACCCCATCCCGCAACGTCACAACCAAGTCTCCAGTCACCAGTGGCCTTTTCCCTTGTCTGCTCCCGATAATTTTCTCCTCAAACTCCTCCCTCCTCCAATTCTCGCGGTCAAATTCAGAATCAAGAGCTACGATGTGCACTTTGATTGAAGATAAGGGACCCGATGTAACTGTTGTTTGAGAAATTGAATCATACAAGACTATTTTTACGGGAGTGTCGCTGTCGGAGACAACTCGATTGCCCGTGTACAAGGTACAGGGTAAGTTACTATGGAACTGCAATTGCAAAATCCTTGACTCTGCAGAGGCTTGATCACCAGAGTTTCTGCAAGAAAAAAAAGAAAAAAACGCTATAGCTCTTAGTCTTAGATATAATTAAACTACTCCTACATACATATCATTAACATCAGTACGTACTAAAAAATAAGTTTAAATTAAAACTAACCTTAGAAATCGGTCAAATGCACCATCCACCTCCTCTCGCACCTATTAATTAATTAGCACATATAATTGTAATATTCAAGTGTGCATGACTCTCTCTTAATTAATTCAAGTAAGCTACATGTACAGATCAAAGGAATTTGTACTTGAATCAAAATATAACAGCTAGCTAGCTAGATAGCTGGCTCATCAAGCTAGAATGAGTAGTACTAATAATCAAAAATATCATACCACTTTCCTAAAGATTGGCTCGAAGACCCGCTCATCATTCAACAATTCGAACAAACTGCAAATTAAAACCCGAATGAACAAAAGAAAAAAAAAACATTATTATAATTAATGAAATAATCAAGCTGCATGTACTAGCTAGTCCACATACATCGGAGGTAAATACCGTTGTTTATTTGGATGGTGTTGGGAATCTTCGTCAACCCGATCATCACTCCGTCGTTTCATTAGAATAGAATAAAATTAAATTAATTAAAATTGATTGAGAAGACCTTAAAAGTAGTTATCAGAATGGGGGCAAATAGCTAGGAAATAGCAAAGACCTTAAAAGTAGTTAGTTATTTATGGAAGCTGCAGGTAGGTAGGTAGGTAATTAACCAAAAAAATGCTAAACGTTGCTACTTAAATAGTAGTTGATGATACTAGCTAGCTAGCTAGTATATCAGTATATGATATCAATCTCCCTCCTCGATCGGAAACTACCTAAGAAGCTACACAAACTCGATCACTTATTCGATCGTATATATTTAAACCACATATATAACATAAACTATGTGTCTTTGTGTGAAAAAAAATAAATTGGATTTTTGTGGCCCCTGCATTACATGATATATACGTCAATTGGTAATTGGTAATTTATATATAATAACAAGAAAAAAATCTAGCTAATTAACCGCGTCAAGAGTACAAATTAATTAAATTTAATTAGTTAATTAAGAGTCCAAGCAAGAAACTAAATTAAATTAAAAATTGAATAGAATAATATATACTATTTACTATAAAATTAATAGAGTAAAACGATGAAAATAAACGCGGATTAATTAGCTGACTAGTTTCTGATGTTGAGACTTATTAATTGAGAGTCACCATTAGAGGTTGAAGATGCAACGCGGTGAACACTGTTCATCACACGTCGGAAGCGAAAAAGAAAGACTTGCAAAAGTCTATGCGCAAGTCTTTCCGAAATAGCTAAATGCAAAAATAACCCCCACCCCACCCCGCAAATATTTTTCTTTTGTTATTTAATCATTTTTTTTTATTTTTAGACAATACCTCGGCCCTTTTAAAATAAAATCATCCAAGTCAATAGAAAATATAATGGCCTGAATATAATATACTCCACTTTTCTATAATCTTAATTCATGGCATTATTAATTATCACCAGTTGTAAATACAAAAGGGTTCCTGCATGGAAATTAATATACTACTTTAATGCTCGAACAGACTTTAATTAATTACTGTAAATCAAACCAGTAGAGTCACAAATAAATCGATTTGATATTTAGTCTTATATATATACGTAAGAGTAAGATTTTATAGACTGCGAATGTGATTGGTCATTTTTTATTTATTTTTTGTCTTGTCAGTACTCTCAACCAAGAAAAGAGTATTGGGGAATTCAGGGGACTATTCAATAGAATAGTTAAATAAATTATATGAGAAAACTTGCAAAAACAAATGGAGTGAAGTAGTACTAATTAAATTAAAGACGAAAGTTTCTATTGAGCATTTTCTAGGAAAATAGTGCATGACATTCCAGGAAGCTGGCCGGTCTATATATCTGCTTCGTGTCCTATATATAATTAATTATATTTATATATATATCACAATTCACAAAACAAAATTGTGAATTACGTATTCTGCAACTCTGCCATCTAAATTTTGGGTAAATATATATATATATATATATGCCACAACACTCGGGTCAAATTAAGACCATTGAATTCATAACTCAACTTTCTTCATTTCACTATTAATATTAATACATAAAGCTTTGGGCCTGGTGATATAAAAACTGGACCATTTTAGTAATTGGTTGGGGCTTAACTTGATCCAGCTTACAATATATAAAAGCCCGCTAGTAACTACCTTGCTGTTATATTTATTTATATTTGCTTGCACACTCTTTATGGGTACCAAAATAGTTCCTAGGGTTTAACAATTGAAACCATTGCAAGAATTGGATATATCCATAAGCATTGGACGTATAACTGTATGATTAGTAGGATAGTTGAATATATAGTGTGGGCTCTTTAACTTTTCAAGAGTATGCATATATTATAATAATCAACTACTCAAAGTAACAAATACTTTAGACTAGTAGCTATAGATTAAATTCAAATAATGTAATTTAATCAACTATGCAACTTCTTTTTTAACCCCATCATATTGCTATTTAAAAAAATTATTTCGTATTTGAAAAAAATAAAAAAATATTATTATCTCTTAATTTTTTTAAATTACTTTCCCGAAAATTAGACAAACAACAAATTTCGTATATCTAAAAATAGAACGTATACAAATTCTACTTTGATGTGATATAAAGTAACCACTTCTTAATTACTCTACTTATCTCACATAATAAAATAATTTGGTATAAAGTCTTGGCAAAATTGCAGATAACATCCCAAACTAGTTAGCGATTTGGGAATTTGTCCCAAACTATATCACCTCACCAAATTTGGCGAGTTGATATAGTTTGAGACGAAAAACTAAAATTATTATTTCAAAACCACTCTTTCAAAAACTCACATAAACAACATTATGCAAATCAAGATTATTTCACAAACTTTCACTACTTTCTCAAACACAAAATAAAGATGCCAATTGACTCTAATTATCGCCTTTGAATTTTGAATGTTCTCTATTAGGATTATTATTAGAGTATCTGTAATGACTAGGGATGAGATGCCCTAGAGGGAAAGTGGAGGGAAGGACTCTAACAGCTAGAGGGAGGGAAAAGGTAAATAAGATAGAGGAACATTGGAGGGGGCTAGGGGGAGGGGGACCTTCCTCAGCCCTAACCATCTCCCTCACATGCTCCTTCTTTATTTATTTGATTTTATTTTTTGTTTTATTTAGTTCTTTTTTTTAGCTTTTTTTTCTTAAAAAAAATCTAAAATTTGTGTATTGGAGATAGTTATTTGTATTTATAAAAATATAACTTTCATTTAATTTAATTAACATTGTTATTTTAATATTGATTTGTTTAAAAAAATCAAATAATGGTTAATTTAATATTTAATGTAAGTTTTTTTTTTCTATGTTTTCTAATGTAGTTTTGATTTTTAACTAGTGTCAATTTAAAATTTATTTTTGGTGTAATAGTAATAATTATAAAATTAATATTATAAGTCATTAAAAATGAATAAAATATTAAGTGGAGGAGGAGGAAGAAGATATTTTCCCTCCAAATCATTAGAGGTAACCTTTTATTCCTATGAAAATACCATTGCAAATGCGATGCTTGATCAAGTGCAATTCAATTAAAATTTTAAAAATCAGAAGTACTACTATTGCTACATTTATTTCATATCTAAATTTCTGGCACCGAATCTAATTAAATGTTAGCAGCACAACTTATTCTGACCAGTTAATTAATTAGCTAATCGATCATAAAATTTACCTGAACCAATGATTAATTATTGATAAGGCCAACATTTGTATAGTAATTGCTGCCTAAATTAAAGTCAGAATCCTATGAAAGGTGTTGGAATATGGTACTTCTGGTGTACATATGTCATATAGGCCATTGATTGCAGCTCTAAATAAGCAAAATTGTGGAATCTATCTAAAATTAATTGTTTTTCTCAAAAAAAAAAAAAAAAAAAATCTCAAATTAACTGCGAATTTTGTTAATTTTGGTAATTTTGGTTGTGGCCTCAATATCATCTCGATAAATTTTGTTCTGATAAAAAAAAAAAAAAACATTTTATCCCCTATAAATTTTTAGTGGAGTAATTGACCTTTTTTGTTCGAAGAGTGTAACTAACTCAGTCAAAATTGAGAGTGAACACGAAAAATATTTTTTGTAACATAGCGGATAAATTACAACATTGATCAAAATACAAGGGGATAAATTGTCACATTGTCACATTTACTGTAACACAAGGGGTAAAGTGTCACATATAACGGGCGTAGGTTTATCAATTCATATTTTTTGTTTAAGCTTAAAAATATTAGGGTGAGAATGTGAAACTTTCATAAGATAACATGGGGATAAATTGTTCCTTTTAAAATCACTAGGAGAAGAATCGAACACAAGGCCGGCCCAAGTGCTAGGCAACTTGGGCCGGCGCCTTTGGAGGGCCCCAAGATTTATATTTAGGTCTATAGGAAAATTAAAAAACTAAATAATATTAAATTTATTAATTTTATGTAAATTACTTGTATCTTAGCTCACTTGATAAGACTCCTCTCTTGATGAGTGGTAGGTCTAGAGTTCAAATTCTAGAATTGATTTTTTTTTCTTATCTTTTGATTGTTTTATGTTATTTAACTTTTTTTTCCTGTAATAATGTTCGTCTTTTTTATTTCCCTTTCGTAGTAATTATTCTTTTAATCTTACTTATTTATTGTCAATTTTTTTTTCTTATTAAGTACTTTAAAAACAAATTTCTTAATTATTATAAAAATTTCTACTGGTTTTATTCACACTGTTATTTCTAGTTAAACCTTTTTTTTTTTTTTTTTTTTTTTTCTGATTTAACTTATATTTCACATGTTTTTTTTATAAAAAAATCACTTGAATTTTCATTAATTTCTCATTATTTCACGGATTTTAACATTTTTTCAATGATTTAATCCATTCTTCATATATTTCAACCATTATTTATTGATTTTACCGATTTGTTTCCTATTTTTTCACAAATATCACCGGAATTTTCATCTATTTCAGATGTATTTATCGATTTTACTGACAATTTTTATTATCGATTTCACCTATTTTTTCACCTATTTCACAATTGTTCATAAATTTTATCCAGATCGATTTCACATGTTTTCATTAATTACATAAAATTTATCTGATCGATTTCACCAATTTTCATTGATTTTCATCCGTTTTTTAACTTACTTCACATGTTTTTCTCGAAAAGATTTTCATGAAAAAAAAATTGAGGTAATGTTTCTCATGTCAAATAAAGATTACGTAGTTAACTAAGGGGAAAATTACTTTTTTGGTACCATAGGATAGACTGACTAACTTACACTTTTGATACCATTGCATACGAAAATGCACATTTGCATAGTTAGGTTTTCATTGCGATTTTTACCAAACCCAATTTTTCTTCGAATTTAATGGACTTTACCTCCTATGAAATGCATAATGTTCAATTTACCCCTCTATAAGTTCGAAAAAAAATCAATGTACCCCCTATAAAAATTTAATGAAGCAATTTACCCCCTTCAGCCGGATAGTGTAACTCACTTGCCGAAATTGAGAGTATGCATGCAAACTATTTTATAACATAGTGTTACAATTGTCATAACACATGGGGTAAAATGCCACATTATCATAACAAAAGTGGATAAAGTGCCGGCTATAAAAATATCAGGGAGACGATGTGAAACTTTTACAAATTTTAGGGGGTAAAATGAACATTATGCATTTCACAGGGGTTAAATTATCATTAACTTTGGAGAAAAATTGGGGTTGATACCAAAGTTGCAATGAAAACCTATCCTACTGTATCAAATTTGTATTTTCGTATCTAATGGTACCAACATTGCAAGTAGGTATATCCTATGGTACCAAAAAATCAATTTTTCCGTTCACTATGTCATAAGCATTTTTGTTCATTCATAGGTAATATGCGATTCTACTTTAGCAGATTTATTACATTTAAGAAAATTTGATTTTTTTAAGTGATATATCGTACTAAATCTTTAAATGAAACAAACAATATTTTTTACATAACAACGTATTGATATAACATTATAATAATTTTACATATATATATTAGCAACTATTCAAAATAATAGTTTATTTTTATTTTTATGTGTTATAAACAATAATAAAATTGTAAAAGTGATGTAAGAGTTAATTTCTTAATTGTTGGAGTTAATGTAGAAAGTAACTATAATATAATAATATTTCATGTCTAATATATTTTTGTTTTTCTTCCATATTCATGGTACTTAGTTAGGATGAAAGGAAGTTACGAATTTTCTTAAAATATTTTTCTACCAAATTTTTTATGAGAAAATTTAAGGAAGATTCATGTCTAATTATATTTTATTAATATACTTTACAACTTGAATAAGGACATTTTTATCTTAAAAAAAAATTAAATTATTCATACTCTTAGTTTTAATTAGTATAGAATGCCCCTACTTATATCAATTGAATTAGTTGAAGATAATTACTAGTTTGTATATAAAAGGACAAAATGGGAAAAAGAAAAGAGGGGACACTTGTAGTTGTACGTATAAATCCCCACATTCACGCCCCCATATCACAAGGTAAACGCAATACGCAACGCATCATCCATCTTTCAGTTTCCCCATAAAATTAAAAAATACTCCAAAAACAAACAGAGTACATCACCCCCATCCACCCGGCCCCTACTCCACCGCACCGTCACAAGCGAAAAGAAACATGGAAGAAGACCTCGAAAATCCCACCATCACCACCACCCCACCGGACGACATAGACAGCTGCTGTTCCACACCATACGTAAGCGCCCCTTCCAGCCCCGGCCGCGCCGCCACCGGATTTTACTACAGTGCCCCCACCAGTCCAATGCACTTTGCCCTCTCCTCCTCCAATACAAGTTTGAACCCCTATCCTCCCGCCGACGCCTCCTTTGAGTTCGATTTCTCCGCCACACTTCCCTCCGCCGCCTCTGCCGACGAACTTTTCTTCAACGGCCAGATCCGACCCATGAAACTCTCCACCCATCTCCAGCGCCCCCAATTCCTCACCCCATTAATAGAATCCGACGATATCATAGAGGAGGTCCGCGGTAGAGATCCGAATAAGTTTCGGGCCGGATCCCTCCGCCGAAGGACCAGATCCATGTCGCCGAACAGAGTCTTCACAAGTTCATTCCAATGGAACAACCACGAGGACGAGAAGAATAAGCGAAACGAAGAAGTAGTTGTAGATGTTGAAGAGCAAACGACGCCGTGTGCATCTAGGTCCTCTTCAGCTGGGAGGAGTTCGAGCTCGAAGAAATGGGTTTTCTTGAAGGAGTTGTTGTATAGGAGTAAAAGCGAAGGGCGAAACGATGGGCATAAGTTTTGGGGAACGATGTCGTTTTCACCAGCCAAAGAAAAGAAATTAATGGTGGCTTCAACGACAAGCAGCAGTAAGGGGAAGGTGAATAATCAGAAAAAGAAGGCGGTAAATAAAAATGGGTTGGGTAAAAGAAATTCAGCGTCTCCTCATGAATTGCATTACACTGCAAAGAGAGCACAAGCGGAGGAGATGAGGAAGAAGACGTTTTTGCCCTACAGGCAAGGATTGTTGGGTTGTTTGGGTTTCAATTCTAAAAGCTATGGTGCTATTAATGGTTTTGCTAGAGCTTTCAACCATGATGTTTCTTCATCCTAAAATCTCTTCTCTTCTCTTCTCTTTAGGAAAAAACAATTACATTTTCGTGTATATACTATATACAGAACTACTAGTATCCAAGTATTTTCTCTATTTTGTAACTTTTTATTTCTTTAATAAATGCTTTTGCTACATTATTCATTATTGTTATTTGGATGAGATTACGATTTTTATACAGGAGTAGGAGTATATTATAGTAATACTAATAGATAGATAGATTCTCATTTCCCAATGTTATCAGTTCTCACTCTCAACCACATAATCAAAACTGAAAGGTGCAATAAGCTAACATTCTGGTTTCGTTGATATTAATTGGTTAAGAAATGTTAATACCGAGTCTGAGTTTATCTAAATACTAATTTATTTCATGAGTGAATAGCATTTTTGATCCTCTTATGAGTTAAATTTTGGTCCCTCTTTTAATACATTCCTCTCTCTTAAATTTTTTGTAGCAAATTCGTCCCTCTTAACTTAACAATGTAGTGTAATACATTAAATACTAATTTATTTGATGAGTGAATAGCATTTTCGGTCCTCTTTATGGGTTAATTTTTGGTCCCTCTTATAATACATTCTTCCCTCCTAAATTTTTTGTAGCAAATTCGTCCCTCTTAACAATGTAGTTTAACACATTAGTCCCTCTTACAAAATATATTAATTTTTGTCCACTTTAATATTTTGAATTTAAGTGATGTATTTTTTATTTAAGAGGGACTAATGTGTTACACTACATTAATAAAAGGGATGACTTTGCTATAAAAAATTTAAAAGGGACGAATGTGTTATAAGATGGACGAATGTGATATACTACATTGATAAGAGGGATCAATCTGATATAAAAAATTTAAAAGAGACGAAAGTATAAAAGTTGATCCACAATGAGCACAAAAACATATGGCACTTATGTTCTGTTTTGTTCTGACACAAACACAACAATTAATTATGTAAAAGAAAAAAAGATAGAGAGAGAGCATCAGCATCTTTTCTTTTCTTTTGATATGTATATATATATATACAATAGAAAATTGTTAATGTTACTTTTATTTAACCCTAGTCCCTAAAATTTAATTGCATCATCCATTTCACAATATATAGTTAAAATCTATCCAAGTGAGGAAAAATCTAAACATTCCGCATTAGCAAGGGAAAGAATTAAATTCAAGTAAACAAGAAACAATCTTTGAAAACATCTCATTAATGTTAGATGGTTTCGCATAATAAATTGAACTTATAGATAGATATTCATTCTATGAATCGAGAAAAGTTAAAATATTCGTAGTGTACCTACCTACTTTCAGTGTGAGTGAGATGAAACTAATTACTAATTAGTAGGACTGAGTATTTCTTTAAATTAAACATTTTGTGGTTTTGACTTTTGATCCATTTGATTATCAAATACTTCTACTTCTACTACTTTAAATAGAAACATTTTCTTTAACAAAAAGAAAAAAAATATTGCATTAATGGTTGATCGAGTACTTGAATCAATGATTTGTTTACACTCCACATGCAGTGGAAATGGAAAGTAGTGCGAGGATCCTACACTACTACAAATTGCCAGCAAAGAAGGTCCACTCGTGTGTACTCTGATATGGAACTACTATTTTTGGTCAAGATCTGAAAATGAAAAAGAAAAAAAAGAAAAAATAATATATATATGTATGTGAACAACTTATTCTTAGCACCTCAATTAACAAATTAAGACTAAGGAAGAGCAAACTTTATATTTAAAAAATAATAACTTATAGACATCAAGTTTCATGAAGGCCCATCTTTATTAGTGAAACATATGCACATTCCCAAAATGACTATTCAAGTTTCAATCAGTGTTTGGTACTAAAAAAAATAAACATTGAAAAGTTTTTAGAAGGTTTTTTGTTTTTGCCTTATTAGCTTTCTTTTGGCCCCTTTGAATTGATATATATATTATCAAGTGAAATGAATAGGGCAAACAATTGATCATTTGGGTCAGATGGCCGGTCTCCTTGATAATGACATAAAGAATGAAGTTTAAGATGAAGAGAGGCATAAGCATAATTATACATTTTCTCTGAGATGTTGATATATTTGGTTGTCAATGTCATGTCCATCTTTTCTTTCGTTGCTTTCCTATGGAAATATATATGCTCTTCTTCCAAATGGAATTTGTATTTTGGATAACAAAAATATGTATGAGTATATCTTTTTCTATGTCCTTTATGGAAAATTCAAAAATGAATTCGAGTGCCCCAAATTAATAAACCTGATAATGCACAACTCGCTAACATGAAAACAATATGGGCCTGTTTATTTGGCGTTTTTAAAAAAATTGTGTGTTTGCCAAACAAACATATTTTCTATTTTTTGAAATAAAATTTTAATTTCTCAATTTTCTCTAACTACTCTCTCAAAATTCAAACAAACATCAATTTTCTTATCTTTAAACAAAACCTATATAAACTCTACTATGATTTGACATAAAGTAATATATCTCTTACACAATTTATCTCACAACAAACATGATTTGACATAAAATCTTATACATCTTATACCTACAACCTAACTCTTTCAAAAAAACTTATACACACTTTATAAAAATTTGCTTATGGCTAAAATAATATTTTTAATATTAAAAATTATACAAAAATTCACGGTTAAATCTTTTAAAAGTTAAATAAGTTTGTTATTTAATTATCTATCTGAAAAATAATATGTTAGAGAAAATAATATATCAATATTTTTGCCAATAAAAAAGTAAGGGGCCGTTTGGTAGGACCTAATAGAGGGTATTAGGTCATATTATATGAGTTAATATGGGCTGATACAACGTTTGGTGGCATTGCTCTAATTCCGGGTCAAATGGATTAAATCCTTACGACCCAGTATTAAGACTATATTATAATCCACCCAGGCATGGGTGGATTAGTTAATCCAGGTTAATATGGATTATATATATATCACTAATAACATCAAATTTACATATTTCCTTTTAAACATATCATTAAATATCATAAACTCTTCTCAAATATCTTAAAATGGAAAAACATTATACATAAATAAATCACAAATTAAGATCTATATCAATTTACAATTAACATGAAAGCATTAATCAAATCTACCAAACATGTTTTTAATATGGCCTTCAATCCTACTACAATCTAATACACCGTAATCCCATATACCCTACCAAACGGCCCCTAAATTAACTATATATTTTTTATAAGAACGGACCCGAAATTTAAAATTTGGCTATGCCCCTAATGTCCATGCAGAAATATATATCAAGTGTCAAACTGTCATTACCCTGGATGATGTAATTGCAATAATTCAGATTTTCATTTTTGTAGAGGCGCCTTCTTGGGCTTTTGGGTTTAGAATATGGGCTTAATATTCAGTTGGATCTTGACCACCCTGAATGGGCAACTTGACATATATAGATCTGAATCCATGGGTTGAAAAAGTCACCAATTTAAGGCTACAGCCCAATTCACGAAATTGTTTTATTCCAAGTTCAGCTTAATTGTATCAGCCCATGTACTTCTTTTTGGCATTAGTATGCATTTTGGTGTTCCTAGATTCTTCACTCGATTTCTAGTCTTTTTTTATTTTTATTTTTTTTAATTAAATTTCTTATTAGATATTATGTGATGATATATATACTAAAATAGTTTTAGCATCTCGCATTGTTTGAGTGGGCCTCCAATGGGTAATGAGTGATTTTCTCTTTGTCCCTCTTCACTCGGTTCTCCTGATTAGGCCCAAATTAGCTTAATTGGATCACATAATTTTGGCTAAAATTGTGTTTGGTTGCACGACAAAAATCTGGACAGCCTGTAGTTATCGGACAAATGCATGGGCCACCTCGCCCGATTGCAATTGATGGTTCAACCCAGATATTATATAATTGGGCCCAAATTTAAAAAATTGAGAATTAAAAGTCTCTGGAGTTTGGTTTAATTACAGGTAAATTGCCATTGGATGCATTTGTCAAATTAAAATAAAAGAATTTTTTCTCCTCTTCCTTCTTCCATTTTTCCTCCTTCGCGTAAGGTGAGTTCAAAGAACCTTGGTTAAGAAATTAACACGCGATGGACAAGCAGGTCATCTTCATAGCGCATAAATTTGAATTGTTGAGCAATTTATTCGGTGAGAACTCGTTTGGGTAAATGTGTTTGTTAGGCTGAATTTTTTTTTTTTATTGCTAACTAAGTGCTGCAATTTTCACCATGGATTAGAGAAGATACTGCCTCATTTTTCTTTGAGTTTTGAGGTTAATGCTTTGTTTGTTCATATAGTCACTTTCATAAAATCTTCTTACATAATTCATGCACTTCCCTGCCCAGTAAACATGGATTGGTTTTCTAAACCATTTGCGCATGGATTCTTCATCTCGGGTTGCCCCTGCCCAGTACTTGTAAATCTGCCACTGTTTTTATTGATTTCAAAGTGAGTTGTGCACCTTTCTACGTGGATAAAGTTGGGGGTAAAATTGTATTTCAAATTAATCGGGTCAACCAAACCAAAAACTAAATAATTGGGCCAAGGTCCAATTTAGACTAAATTATCTGCCGAACGGGCTTGGTTGGAACTTTTTAGTAAGCTCAAATTCATTATTGCCCAGATTAGAATCTGGCCAAATAAACACAAGTGTACAACATGTGGATTATTAATTGAATCTGTACCCATGCTTTTGTTTGACCTTATTCTATACCAATGCTGGATTAGCTTTTCATCAAGAACAACTCATCACATTTCCCTTTGCCCCCTACAAGTTATAGGAATTATATTATAATTTCCATTTCCATTTCCATTTTGGCTAAAATCTGAAGTAGGCGCGCAAGTCAGGGGACCATGCGGCTTGGTTTATAATTTCCAAGGAAAAAGTAGTGATAAACGGTTGTGTAAAGTTGGAATTAATTATTCTTTACAAAAATGCATGGGTCCGTCCTTTGTCTACAAAAGAAAAAACATTCCCTTTCCTAGGAGCATTTTAGTAGTCTATTCCTATTGTGGTTAGATTGAACATCTATTTTCTTACACAAATTGATCTAGATTCACTGTACCATAAACTAAACAATTAAGTTGGACATAATATATAGTAATTTGCAAAGTAATTTGGTACGTCTGCACATACACCTTTCCTATTTAAGATTATATTAGATAAGGAATTGCTCCCATTACATGTTTGTCTGTAGGGAAATCTCAAAATTTAATAGCCGCCATATATAAAGCATTTAGTTTGTTTACACTATGATCAGTAACATGAACATGATTAGGAGAAACCTAAAAGATATATAAGATGCAATTAATAGAATAATTAAAAATTCATCGACAGCAATAACACGATCTACGTACCTCAATAAAATTGTTTTTCTTACTAATCAAACAAATTTTTGTAACTTATATAAGAGTGATCTTGATTAAAACATTGTAATGTAGTCGACATTAATTAATTGGCATGGATTCAGTAATGCCTGTATATATATTGTTAATTAATGGAAATTAGTAGTCTTGACTTCTTTTTCATTGTGTTTACGAACTCATGATTTTTAGGAATGGGTCATGAATATGGCCTTATTTTTAATTTAAAATAACTGATTATTTTTCTTCTTCTCAATATTCCATATATATATATATATATATGTACCAATTCAATGTGTTAAGCTCTTTTCGTCTAATTAATTACTAAGATTTAAGATAGCATAAATTGCTAAGCACTGAAATTAATGTTTTCTTTGGAGTAGAGATTGATTCTTGGTGCTTTAGCTATTGGGCTTTGTCGTGATATGTCGAGTTATCCGAATCGGACCCTGTCTTCGGCCGACTCCACTTGTTATTTTCATTAAAAAGTCAACTGCAAAATTAACGGTAATAGTTTTCTTATTTTTACTAGTTACGTGTGTTTTAAATATGAAAATAGTACAAACATTTCGAAAGGAAAATTCATCTATACTTTAGTTTGAAGGTAATATACTAGTACTATGTAATTAAAGAAAATACAAATTAATCAAATGGATAAGTTTAATTTGAAAGCGGATCGAAATCAAACATGCACTTTAATTAATTGGATATATAGTGCTAGATGACAGTTCAATTACTTTCACTAACATAAATATCAATCAACAAGTCTACTGATTGATGGTGAAAGAGCAACTATGCACAACATTTTGCTTCTCATTACAGATACCATTTGTGTACGTCGGAAGTTGGGGTCTTACCCTCAATGTGGTTCTAATTTAAATCGGGTTTGATCACATTCATCCCATTTTAAGATAATTGTTTGACGAGGCAATATTTGTTAGCTAAAAGTTGAAACTCGATGGCCAAGAGGTCGTAGATTCAACTCCTACTAGTACTAGATTTGTTTTATTATTGAATAATAATCTCTAGTCACGAGACATGTGCAATACACTTATGTTGTGATTCGATAAATGAGGTCCAACCCGGTTTGAGCCATGCCCCCAAGATATTTGAAACTTATGAAGCTATATTTATGCCTTGTATATATGTTTTGGTTAATTATATATTAAAATCTTTTCCGGAACTTTACTATTCAAAAATTTTGGAAAAAATTGTAAATCAAAGAAAAATATTGTTGTATGAATCAATGAAAAATGTTGATGTATAAATTTTTGTATATTTTGATTTCGATTGATTAAAAAAACAAAGACATTTATTTGTTTCCGATGAAAATATATTAAAATTTTGATTCAAGGTCACAAGTTCAAATTAAACACAAATTTTAATCATGTAAAATATATTACCAATAGTGTAACTCTAAGTAAATAATACTAATTTTTAATCAACTTAATAATCATATAGCTAGATTTAATTGGTTCCAAATTCAGAAGCTCAAATAAAAATTTAGTCATTTAGAATATATTTTTCTCTTTGATTAACCTTTTAGGCGGGACTGAAGGTGCTGTTGCTCTCCCGCCGGCTGCCGGCCTGGGGTTGATGCAGACTCCGAGTCTACCTTCTAGGTTCGGCTCCCAACCAATTTCTGTAAATATTGGAACGTTGAAACTGAAACCTCGTCCTAGCTTCAATGAGAGGCATTCCGAGTCTAGTTCATATCAATTAGATTAGATCACTAAAAAGATGAAAATTCACAATAATTTGTAATTGATTTGATTCATCTGGTTATTTTTTTTTTATTTTAGAACAATTCATCTGGTTAATTAGGTGAGTAGCAATCACTATTACCTATATATTTTATTTAATATGTGATTGATTTATGTGCGATTATAATTTACTTTGGATCAATTTTATAGTATTATGTTAAATGTTAAAATCAAAAGTATTGAAATAATTGAAATATTAAAGAACTAAACATTTTTTTTTACCTTAAAATGTTTCTTCCAGTGGGTTCACTCATGTGACCATGTGCGACTTATTGAAGTAATTGAATTAGCTATATGGAGTACTTTTTAAGTTGAAATTGTTCTCTTATATTCTATATATATATATATATATATATATATATATATATATATATATATTATTTATTCATGAAATTGGTTAATGATGTGTTTATATATATGTTAAATCAAACTTAACTGCTAGTCAGGAATAACATAATGATCATAATCATATAATGTGCTCCAAGTTACTTTGTCCACACAATTCCTCTCCATATATTTTTTGTTCAGCGCATCAAAATTTATTTTGTTCAACTATATATATTTACATGCTTGTAGTTGTAGTGAACACATTAATGTAAAAATATTTTTTAAATATCAAGAAAAGTACATTTTATGATATATTTTGCATCGCCGGTATGTATATATATTAGATTAAATTGATTACATCAAGTCCACATTTTATTTTCTTCATATTATTAGGGCATTGTGTGGGGCCGGGGGTGATTGGATATTCAAAATAAAAATAATAATTATGGCATTCTTTTCCTATACAGATGTGCAAGTTCCCCTTTCCAAGGACATCATTACTTTAGCAGTTTGAGGCAACAATCAAAGATGTATGTATGCGTGCTTTACATTCAATAATTTATTTAACAAAATTTTATCTAATTATTTAAGAAATTAATCTTCCTATTAATTCATTTGTCTTTTTTGCTTTTATTATTTATTGACTGCTTCAACTTTGTTTGGTGGGTATATTGGTCGAGATCACGTCTACACAATGTCCTAGATTAAACATATACTATATATACACAATAACACATATCTGTTTTTCACATATTTCTAATGTTAACAAAACCATAAAAAAATAATAGAAGAAAAATTATTATTATAATTGGTTGATTGAATCTATACACTACAAAAAAAAGAAAAAAAAGTTGATTTTCAGTGGCAATAATAATAATAATAATTATTATAATACACTTGCATTTGCTGAAAACTAATAAATAGCCCTAATTAATAATGCTTTTTTTTCTTTTTCTTTTTGATAAATAATGATACTTGCATGTTGAGAGAGCCTCTTAATTCTTTAAGTTCCATGCGTTTGTTTATTTCTTCTCAACATTCAGGCATTGTTAATTAGCAATGATGCAGACAGCGACGGTTCAATCCTCTCTAATTAAACAAGTGTTTTCTTTTGTAGCAACTTCTTTTTTTGTTTTTGTTTTTTGAGTTTTAACTTTTTTTTTTTTTTTAATTGAAGAGTTAGATGATTCAAGATCAAAACAAGAACACGTCTTTGTTTAATTTGCTTATTTACTTTTCCATGCTTAATTAATTCCATGATAAGTTATCTAAAATTGTTAAATTTTGAGTAGTCAATCGGTTTTGTCTAGCATCATAATGTATCCGTTTAGTTTGTTAGATTCTGATCGGAGCTAATTTTGAAACTCTAACAATATTTGTATTTATTGGACAATTGAATGAATAATAATTGAATTCGGTAAAATCTTCATCTTCAAAATTACCTTTTTTTTTTTAACTGTAATCGAACAAACATTCTATATATTAATAAGAGGAAAGGTTCGATACAATATTAACAATCGAAAAACCTCCATCACAAACACAACAAAAGGAATAGAATCTTCAAAATTACAACTACTATCCTAAATCTCCAATAAGCTTCTTAATGCCACCAACTTAAGAACTTTTTTTTTTTTTTTTTAATATCTATTGAACTCAAACATAAAAGAATCTTATAAAAGATATTGATATTTATTATAATTTTTTTTTTTATGTATGCATCAAAATAGCATCTTGAATGAAATGCGAACTCATTTCTTATTACATGGACGGTATTTTTTAGATCGTATTATCCTATCAATTCAACTTAGATCCATATTGTTTTTATACTTCAAATTATCATTTTTTAAGCAAATCAAAATTTTAACCAATTAAATATCCAAATTAATTTGATCGAATCTTATTAAATTCGTATTAAAACCATCCCATTAACATCCTTAGCTAATTGTGTAAACCTGTGATTGTTCTTGGCACAGTACTTTACTCTTCTTACACCTCTAATTGATCCCACCAAAAAAAAAAACAATGAACATATTAAGATTTAAGGACACCATCAAGAACCCGAGCCTTTCGGTTCGGAAAGAACAAACCAGTAAAATATAAAAACAGAAAACATACTTAAATAAGTATATAATTTACTGAAAAAGAGGGAAGAACGAAAAAGGAACAAAAATCATGGGAAGAGCACTCATTTTGTGAAAAAATAAAATAAAGATCAAATAATAATCAGACCCATTTTGTTTTCGTCAAAATATTTTTCTTATAACTTCCCCTGCATTTCTCTCTTGCCTTCTTCTTCTTCCAAGAATTCCATCGTCCCGCTCATAAAGATTATTTCTTTATATATCTATACATGTACGCAAAGCATTTTGATTCTTTAATGTTGAAGAATTTCTCGGAATATAATACATCTTGATCAAGATTTTCTATGTGGGTATTTGTTTTTTTTAGCAGTTACTAAAAATGGCGGAGGCGGTGTTGCAATTCAACGTGGCATCAGTTTTGGAAGACGTGCTTCAACAAAATGGCAAGAGATTGAGTGACATTGATTTGGCCTCAAGAAAAGCAGAGGAAGCTTGTATGATTATCTTTATAATTTTTAATTATAATTGATTTTCATGAATTCCGAGTAGTTATTAGTATTGGTTCTCTTTGATTTTAATCATTAATCTCATATCCTGCATTTCATGAAAATTTTGTTTATATTGTGTTGTAATGTGAATATCCAATGTTTTTGGAAGTGGGATTGGATTAAAATTGTTTCAATTATTGGGTAAATTTTGTAATGAGAGAATTATATTTGCAGCATTGAGAAGATATGAAGCAGCAGGATGGTTAAGAAAAATGGCAGGAGTTGTAGGAGGGAAAGATTTGCCAGCTCAGCCTTCTGAAGAAGAATTTCGACTCGGGTTACGTAGTGGGATTATGCTTTGCAATGTTCTAAACAAGGTTCAATCTGGTGCTGTGCCAAAAGTATGCTTCCTTCATCTTTGTTCTTGATCATCATTTTCTTCAAGCTCAATGATATATTCTGCTTTTTATTAATTTATTACTCCTTTTGTTATTTATGAGTTATACTATAAGTTATTGGTTTTGCTTCTAGGTAGTCGAGGCGCCACCCGATACTGTTATTCTTCCGGATGGTGCTGCTCTATCTGCATACCAATACTTTGAAAATATTAGGAATTTCCTTGATGCTATAGAACAAATGGGAATTCCAGCTTTTGAAGCATCTGATTTAGAACAGGTATTTTGTAGTTTTTTTCTAAGACAAATGGTAGTATTATATATTTTAATCTAATAAAAAATGTTTGGGTGAAAATATTAGGGTGGAAAATCTTCAAGAATTGTGAATTGTGTATTGGCATTGAAATCTTACAATGACTGGAAACAACAAGGTGGAAATGGAGTTTGGAAATTTAGTGGAAATACGAAGCCTCCTTCTGTATGCAAGCAATTTGTCATGAAAAATTCTGACTTGTTCATGAATTCAATTTCAAGAAACTCATCTACTGGTGAGAAGTCCATTGATGGTTTATCAAGTGACCACAACTCGACTGGTGATTTTGCTCAAGAGCTTAATGAGACCGTGAGTACTCTATACTTTTGCTGCTTCTATATATTTACAGCCATTGGAATTGTGCAAATGAATTTGCTTCAAAATGAAAAGCAGGGTACCTCTCACTCTTTGCACATACTTGTTCGCGAACTTCTATCAGATAAGGCTCGAGAAGATATTCCTGTGGTAAGTGATATTTTTACAAGCAAAAAGAATGTAGTTCTAAACATTAGGTCTGCTATTACCTCACATTTTAGAGCACTAAATAATTATGTGGTTAGATGAATGAAGATAGAGGCACTCTTCAAATAATCTATAAACTGGCTAGTAGGTCACTCTATTGTGCATATTTCTGAGAAACACGAGGGGTTTTATGTCACAGGTTGTGGAGGATATGTTAAGTAAAGTTATGGAGGAATTTGAGCACAGGTTGGCAATCCATAATCAACAGGTTAGTCTGATAATAAAGCTTTTTTGTTGTGGGATTGTGTGTTTATTGCTGTTAAATATACTACATATCATGAAGAGAATCAAATCCATATTTAAAAAATACCTTGCATTGTTTTGGTATCACAGGTTGGAACAAATTTGGAAGATAATGTTTTTCATGGTCCCATCAAGCCTCCGAGAGCACATGCTTCGGAGGAGTTAGAGGTATGATTACGTTGATTTTAGACATGCAATTTAATTTTGTTCAAAGAATTTATAAACATAAAGTAGGAGTGAATTTTTTTGGGTGTTATCCTAGACCTCAAACGTAATGAAAGACAACAGTTGCATTGAGAATCATATGAATAATGGGGAAGCAAAACAATCATAAAGTAGGATTGTGTGTTTATTGCTGTTAAATATACTACATAACATGAAGAGAATCAAATCCATATTTAAAAAATACCTTGCATTGTTTTGGTATCACAGGTTGGAACAAATTTGAAAGATAATGTTTTTCATGGTCCCATCAAGTCTCCGAGAGCACATGCTTCGGAGGAGTTAGAGGTATGATTACATTGATTTTAGACATGCAATTTAATTGTTCAAAGAATTTATAAACATAAAGTAGGAGTGAATTTTTTTGGGTGTTATCCTAGACCTCAAACGTAATGAAAGACAACAGTTGCATTGAGAATCATATGAATAATCGGGAAGCAAAACACCGAGAATTGGTTGAACACCAGCAAAGAAGCATACAGGTAATAATTCTCTATCAGGATTCACTAAATATATAAAAGAAAAATTCTCATTCCCAATTTGAGACTTATAACCAACCACATTAATTTTATTACACTGTAGGAATTAAAGAATACCCTTCATTCTGCAAGACAAGATATGCATATGCTGCAGATGAAGCATCAAGAAGAAGTTAACAATCTTGGTATGTATTTAGTTCAATTGTTAATTCATATAGATGAACAAACTGGAGTTAAGAACTTGCAAATTCTATTTCTGTTAGGTGAACACCTGCATGGTCTGGCTCATGCAGCTTCTGGTTACCAAAAGGTTCTTGAGGAGAATCGAAAATTATACAATCAAGTACAAGATCTCAAAGGTATAAACAATCGATAGTTTGGGTAATTACTTTATGCAATGTCTGGCTCGTTAAATGCTTGCATCTGATCATTGAGCTTCATTTTTTGTTCATTTTTCATTTCCTTTTACTCACTGAAATCAAGAACCAAACTTAGCCTTATGGTTTTAATGCATACGATTGACAGGAAATATAAGGGTGTATTGCCGAGTACGCCCTTTTTTGCCTGGGAAGCCAATTGGTGTGAGCACCGTAGGAGATTTAGATGAAAGGGCTATATCAATTCTCACTCCTTCAAAATCCGGAAAAGATGCGAAAAAGGCATTCACATTTAGTAAGGTTTTTGGTCCAGCTGCAAGCCAAGGTCATTTATCTCTTTAATCATTTTTGTTTTCACTATACATAAGTACCGTAAATTTCATTATTTACTCTTTTGTTTCTTCATTTATGCAGAAGAAGTATTTGTTGACACACAACCCTTGATTCGATCTGTTCTTGATGGTTATAATGTTTGCATATTCGCTTATGGTCAAACTGGATCAGGGAAAACTTATACCATGGTAAACTTTTATTTTTATTATTTACTCTTTACCGTAATTTTCCAATTTCTTGTTGTGTCTCTAACTTTTATTAACAGACAGGACCAGGGGAGCTTACGAAAGAAAGCCTAGGAGTAAATTACAGAGCACTAAGTGATTTATTTCTCATCTCAGAACAGAGAAAAGACACCACTGCCTATGAGGTCTCTGTTCAGATGATCGAAATCTACAATGAGCAAGTTCGAGATCTTCTCATCACAGATGGTGTCAATAAGAAATATCCTTTGAGAAACTCTTTATATATGTTTTTCTCTGTGTTTTTGCGCTTAAGTCGTATTATGTTTTACCCTTAACTGCATAGCACATTGGAAATCCGTAATAATACCCATAATGGTGTTAATGTACCAAATGCAAATCTTGTACCTGTCACTTCAACATCTGATGTCATTTATCTAATGAACCTTGGACACAAAAACCGTGCAGTAGGGTCTACTGCTATGAATAATCGCAGTAGTCGTTCTCACAGGTACATATATTTTTATTTTATACAATATACATTATGTTAAAAACTTTGTAAAATAATACGAGTTACTATATTTGCAGTTGCCTCACAGTTCATGTTCAGGGAAAAGATCTGACATCTGGCTCAGTTCTTCGCGGTTGTATGCATTTGGTTGACCTTGCAGGAAGCGAACGATTAGATAAAACTGAAGCAACTGGTGATAGACTGAAAGAGGCTCAACACATTAATCGGTCTCTTTCTGCTTTAGGAGATGTAATATCCTCTCTTGCCCAAAAGAATGCACATGTTCCATATAGAAATAGTAAGCTTACACAGTTGCTTCAAGATGCATTGGGTAAGAACTAAGAACACGTCACTTTATATCCTAGACGCTTTGTATAATTTTTTTTTTATTTTTTTTTTCAATAAAAAACTTAGTTATTTTAATTATTTGTAGGTGGACAAGCGAAGACGCTAATGTTCGTTCACATAAGTCCAGAGCCGGATGCTCTAGGAGAAACAATTAGTACTCTTAAATTTGCTGAACGTGTTTCAACAGTGGAGCTTGGTGCTGCTAAAGCAAACAAAGATAGTTCCAATGTCAAAGAACTGAAAGAACAGATTGCTAGTCTTAAAGCGGCATTAGCACGGAAAGAGGCCGGAGAATTAAGTCACCTGCAGCATTCTACATCTAGCAGCCCAGAGAGAGCGGAAGTTAAGTCTTACGGATCTTCTCCATCGCTTTCATCTTGTCTTAGTATTGGAGATATGGGTAAACTAGAGGTATGGATTTGAAAATGCTGGATTTTATTTTTATTTTAGAAGTAATTTATATGTGGTGGAATGCAGGGACAAAGTAATTCTTCATCGACGTCAAGAAGGCATAGCTTGGATGCGCAAGACTTTGCGATGAACTCTCCCCCATGGCCGGTACTTATGGAAGATGAGAAATCTGTGTCGGGAGATTGGGTTGATAAGGTCATGGTGAACAAGCAAGATGCTTTAAGCGATGAAGATTGTAGGCAGTTACCAGAGATGTTCTATCATGACAAGGTATATCCGGAACAAGCAGTGAAGAACATTTCTTCATCTAATAGAAGGCACAGCCTAGATAACGGTTTAGCTAGGACCACTGAATATGAAGCTGCAGTCACTGATGACTCAGACGACCTTGAAGCTGCAACTAGCGATTCTTCAGAGCTAGATTACCAATTGCAAGTCAATGTTCCTCCTAGACCCAACATCATCTCAAATGTAGTAGTCGGATCAAAACTCAAGAGACCAAGTCCAAAGCAGAAAAATAGCCCTGAAAAAAGGTAATACTAGTAATAATATATATATATAATTCGTTCGTTTATTTTATCTATCTCGTCCTAATTACTTGTTTAATGTTTTAGGAGCCTAATTCCTCAACCGCCAACGAGGAGAGCTCCAAATGGGGTTCAGTCGCCATTGCAAAAAAATGTGCGACAACATGGTTCTATTGACGGGAGGCGAAAGCAAGCCAGTGGGAAGTGACAAGTGGGCTAGCATGGCAACCTTGGTTGAATTCAAATGAAAACCAGAGGAATGTGACTTTCTTGATTGATTTTTTTTTTTTTTTTTATTTCTTTAATTGTGAATGTTATAGTTAGGTATACAAAGGGAATTCCATTTTTTTTCTTCCGTGTAGTGAATTTAGGTTTTTGATGTCCCATTGTCGAGTTTTGTTGGTGTTGATTCTATTTCACATTCACGTGTTTTTGTAATTCTTTCACTGTACAAAAACAAAAGAGGGAATGAGATGACGAAAGATGGATGCATATATATATTTTTATTTTGTATGAGTTAATTATGGTCAAAAGTAACTTTTGCATATTCGTCTTTCTTAAATTTAAAATATATCAATTTTTGTCCATTTAATTACAATGTCTTAGGATTATTATTATCCAATCCTCATCGTCATCGTCATCTTCATCTTCTTCAATGGTTAATGGTGTAAGTAACCAAATCGCGGGGTAGAAGATGTTGAACTAATTATATATATCCTAGGCTAGCACCATCTTCACCGCTGGATCATTGCGGTTCCGGAAGTAATCGACCGGACCCACACAGTTCGTCTATTTTGGTTTTCTTGGACCAGTACACCCTGATCAGGATCCAGCTTGATTTCATTATCTGACCCAAACACACCATATCATGGATTTCTTATTTATATAGTTTTTGTTTGGGCCTTGAGTATGGAAAGTACACATTGGTGACCATATCGACTTTTCTTTTTCTTTTTTTGGGATAAATATGAATTGGTGCACAAAACGGAGTCCAACAATTAAGTTGACTTGACTCTTACAATGTATATGGCTCAAAAGCTTGAAGTAGATGAAAAAATGAATTATGAATACATTAAAAAAACAATTTAAATTAATAACATTAGTGAAAATTGGACAAAATTTTCTTTTTATTTTTAAAGAGATTGAGTTGTACTATTAGTGAAAACAATTACGTTGATGTATATGCTAAGTGTCAATTTTGATGTGTGGATTTGGACTGAATGAAATAGAAACAATGAAATTTAGTTTTTGATCAAATAAATATGAATCCATTTTTAAGTAAATTTTAAATTATTTCTCCTACCATGTCATTTGAAATACATTTTTTAACCTCCATAGCCTGATTTTTTTAATTCATTTTCACCAATTTAACATGTATTTTTACTACAATATTTCATTTTTACAGGTCTAATATATATTATTATTATTATTACTTTTTTTTACCCCTTTTTCGTCGGTTATAACATATTTTTATTGTGTTTTCCTTTTTGTCAATTTCTCCAATTTAAACTATTTTTCTATTAGTTTGACCTTTTTGTGTCGATTAAACTCTTCTTCAATTGATTTTACTCATCTATATCAACTTAATTTGTTTTCACCTATTTCACACGTTTTTCACATTTTTTTCACCAATTTTATCAAAATTTTCATTAATTTCACATATTTTCACTGAGCTTACCTTTTTTCACCAATTTTATCCCCTTTTTTTTTATCGATTTCAACCATTTTCATTGAATTCACCGTTCACCGGTTTCAACCCTTTTCATGAACTTCACCAAATTTTCATCAATTTCACGTGTAATTATCAATTTCACGAGCACTTTTCACTAGTTTCATCCATTTTTTCGCCAACGGTGTTCACCAATTTCACCTGAATTTTATCGTTTTCACAATTTTTTTTATCAATTTCTTCCGCTTTTTCACTAATTTCACATGTGTTCTACAAAAAGAATTCCATGAACACTCGAGGTTACGCATGTCTTCATATTCTTGGATATTCTTTATTGCTTCTCCAGCCAAATATAAATTATGTAGTAGCTATATTATAAGCATTTTTTTTTGTCTTTCATTAGTAAGATGTGATTCTATTTTAACTTCTTCTTTTTTGTGTAGCAGAATGATATTCAATAGAATTTGCTTTTAATTTTGTGTGTTATGACTTGTATTGTACTAAATCTATAAATGATACAAAGAATATTTTTTTTTACTTAAAAACATATTGATGTTAAATTATAATAATTATATATATATGGACCTATTTAAAATGATATTTTTTATTGATGTTAAATTATAATAATTGTGTATATATGTATGAAATCATTTAAAATAATAGGTTATTTTCTTCTTGTATTTCATTTTTATGTGTTATAGGAGACGATGTTGAAATTCTGAAAGTTGATGTAAGGATAATTTTCACATTTTAGAAGTTAATGTATAATAATAATAATAATAAGATTTCATGTCTAATTATAATTTTGTCAGTGTTTTTACATATTTGTCAAATGGTATTTTAATCCACACGAAATAGAGATGACTATTCTTCTCTCTAACACAATCATAACTTACACATTTTTTAAAGGTTTTTAATGTCGAGGTGTTTTTCAATCACATCAAACCACATGTCGCTACATTTACATTGTTTAAAAAAAAAAAAAAAAAACATTTACATTGTTTACACTTCATGCATATTCTGATTGCAGTCATTGCACTAATCCGAAACTATAAATTCTCTAGTCTTACAGTCAAGCAGACAAGAGAACCATCAAGGGGTAAAATTTGATTATCCCGATCTATTGTTAAGCCAATTTGCCGTAGGTGCATTACTCAACAATCTTATGTTATTACAAGTTTCATTATTTGTCAAATACAGTAAGGGTCTATTTGGATGGGCTTTAATTCGATTTCGTGGGTTTCGATTTAAAAAAAGTAGTTTGGTGGTTTCGATAAAATCAATGAGACCTCATTTGGGTAAGTTTTGGCCGTTGGTTTTGTGGTGTAAATAAATTGAACACTTGGATTGAATTTGAATATTGGGGTTTAAGGACAAAAGTAGGTGATAGATATCAAATGCATGTCTTTTTTAGTGAGATTTTGGGTAAAAAAAAAGGTGATATGTATCAAATCAATATTATATAAATTTGAAGAGTTTGAGTGTGAATTTTTAAATAGATTTTTGATGGTTTTATGAGTTTGACGAAAACTCATTTAATAGAATGTTGGCTTCACAAAATCGGGCCAAAACTCATCCACATACACCTTATATACCTGCACATTTATTTTATCACTCTTTTTTTTTCTTGATAATTAATTTTTTTTTTTGATAATTAATATTATAAGCATTTTTTTTAAAATTTATTTTATCACTCTCGACCACACGATGATTTAGGCCAAAACAAGTCGGCCGGGGATACATGCCCCCGTCTATACTCTATAATACCATTCTTAACTTATTTTATTTAAAAAAATCATATCATGAAATGCTATTATTGTTCTTTCTGTTTTATTTTGAATGTTTTGCAAAGATTGTCGTTTCTACAAACTTTTATTTTTCTTTTCAAACTGAAATGCTTTGCTCCTTAACATGGAAATATGACGTACTTTAAATCGCGATTTTTAGGAAGATTCGGAGATTACAATATATTACGGATAAACTATATACAGTCTGTAATTTTTACTATTTATTTATTTATCCAATCCAAATAATAAAATGTCTTAAACCCGGAAAACCTGCCTCTCTGTCTCTCATCTTACAATTTCCTCTTCCAATCATATACAAAAGAAAAAAAAAAAATCTCTTTCTCTCTCATAGGGTTTCCAACTTAAATTCTCTCGATCTACATCGATTATTCAACCATCAATGTCTTCGCTGTAAGCTCTTGCAATTACTGTCTTGCTTTCAATTTTCTCTTTCTTTCCCGTTTAATGTAGTTTTTGTTTTCTACTATCTGGTCAATGTATGTGCGAACTGTGTCTAATTATGGCTTAATTTCCAGTGAAATGCTCCGTTTACATGATTTACTATCATTTCAGAGTATAATATGTTTGATTTAGTGTATTTTTAGTTTAATTTCTTTTTAGTTCACTTACGTTAGGTCGAAATAAAGAAACAGGTTGGTTATGTTACCTACATTATGGCTGTCATTGAGAAGGTCCATTTCGTAATAAATTACTTATGATAAATTTGAAATTTCAACTTTTGCTTTTACCTTGCTTATACATATATATTTAGTGTAGTTACTCTTACCTTGTAGATTATGTGGACAAAATTGAGTTTGTTAGATCAAGTATTCTATCATTTATATTATGTTCATGAAGTGCATAGATTTTGTACTAATTTTGGGGATGTTTCGGAGGGATCAGGGCTTGGAAATGAAGATCTCAGAAATGCTGGAACACGTAGTACTAAGATGAGCCTGATTGAGTTACCGGAAATGAAGCAGAAACAACATCCTGTTCCCCTTGGGACGTTGATTGGTCGTGAGTTAAGAAATGAGAAGGTGGAAAATCCCACTATCAAGTATGGGCAAGCTGCTTTGGCTAAGAAAGGAGAGGATTATTTTCTGACCCAGCCTGATTGCCAAAGGATTACCGGCAATTTGTCGTCGCCGTTTTCAGTTTTTGGGGTAAATTGAAGTCTCATGGTCATTCCTTTGGAATCGATTTATGCTTCTTTATTGTATTCACTTTGACATAGTTTTGGTTAAATTTTGTTGAATGCGGTAGATTTTTGATGGACATAATGGTATATCGGCTGCTATATTTGCCAAAGAAAATTTACTCAACAATGTACTAAGTGCTATTCCTCAATCACTTAGTAGGGAAGAGTGGCTTCAAGCCCTTCCTAGGGCATTAGTAGCTGGGTTTGTGAAAACTGACATTGAGTTTCAGCAGCGAGGCACGTAATATCTGGCTATATTTCAATTTATGGCCCTTTGACCTTTATACATAATCTTATTTTGGCTGTTTGCTATGGGTGACAGGTGAGACTTCTGGGACAACAGTGACGTTCGTTGTGATTGATGGTTGGACCGTGACTGTTGCATCTGTCGGAGATTCCCGGTGCATATTGGACACGCAAGGTGGGGTCGTTTCTCTCTTGACAGTTGATCATCGACTGGAAGAAAACGTCGAAGAACGGGAACGTGTAACTGCAAGTGGTGGTGAAGTAGGAAGATTAAATGTTTATGGAGGCAGTGGGGTAGTTCCTATTCTTGTTTCTTCTTTCTCCCTGTTTTCAGTGGTCATAATCAGTGATCTATTTACTTATGCTGGGATGATATTGTGTTGGGGCATGTAGGTTGGTCCATTACGTTGCTGGCCTGGTGGACTGTGCCTTTCGAGGTCGATTGGTGATACAGATGTGGGGGAGTTTATTGTTCCTGTTCCTCATGTTAAGCAAGTCAAGGTTTTAACCTATTATCTTAATTTCTAAATAAATGCCCCGCCGTAGTGTATTTGAATAGTTAAAAGTTCTTTATCTTATATATGTGTGTTAGCTTTCAAATGCTGGGGGAAGACTTATAATTGCCTCTGACGGTATATGGGATGCTTTGTCATCTGATGCTGCTGCTCAGTCTTGCCGAGGTTTACCTGCAGACCTTGCTGCAAAGTTGGTTGTAAAGGTATTTCTTAAAATTTGATTTTCCAAATTGTTGTCCACATGTTTAGATCTTGAAAGGTTATGGGATTCTCATCTGTTTTAATAACAGGAGGCTCTCAGGTCACGAGGTTTGAAAGATGATACAACCTGCTTAGTTGTTGACATTATTCCTTATGACCATCCTGTTGTGCTCCCAACTCCTAAAAAGAAGCAAAATTTGCTCAGTTCACTTATCTTTGGGAAACGATCCCAAAACTCCACCAAAGGAACTAATAAGCTATCTGCCGTCGGAGTTGTGGAGGAATTGTTTGAAGAGGGTTCTGCAATGCTTGCTGAGAGGTACATCTACAGTCCTTTTCATTTGATTTTTTGTTTTTGTTCTCTAAAAGCTTGAAACATGCAGAGTGTGGACTAGTCTAGGTTTTTCTTGGCTGCGAACAATTGTGAACCAGTATTCTTTGCAGTTCTTCCTTAAATATATTGTTTGCTATCATCTCTGATATCTTAGCAGTAGCACATCTACTCTTCTTGTTAGTCAACCAACATGGTGATCTGGAAATGGTTTATCACAGGATTACCATTAAGAGGGCCCATGGAGATGTTATATGTATTAAACCTGTAGATGTGCTTCTTTTTTCTTTTGGCTCTCTTTCCATTAGTTATTAATTTTTCAGTATGCTATTTAATAGCTATTTGTTTACATAGCATAAATGGGATGATTTTTCTCATAACCGTTAAGATTTTTCATACTGAAAATACAATAATATAAGTGCTTTCATTTCACCTTTTGTTATACCCAATTTGCGATTGTTAGAAACATGTTTAGCTGTATATATTGGTAATGTAGATTGTAGTATGCCTATTTTTCTTAGACTGCAATGACGTAAGGTGAAGAAAATCTACGAAGTTCAGAAAACTCACGAATATTGGAATTTTGGGCCTTTTTTAATTTATGTTAGTTTGCCCTTTTCAGTTGTAGTTTATTATGTCTTCATCATACTTTGGTGACTCAAATTAGGTGGATTCAATTCAATAAAGTATAAACCTGCTTTGCATTTATGCTCGTTCATCAGGCTGTTCTTCTGGATTCATGAGATGGATTATACAGCATATATTAGCTTCCATTTAAAAAACACTTCTATTGTCATCAACACACTTCTGTTTTTCAACCCACGCTAAACTATATGCAGGCTGGGCAAGGACTTCCCTCTGGACTCAAGCTCGGGGCTCTTTAGATGTGCTATTTGCCAGGTGGATCAGCCACCTGGTGAGGGTTTATCTGTTAACTCAGGCCCGTTTTTCTCGCCTGCATCAAAGCCATGGGAAGGCCCTTTTCTCTGCACAACTTGTCGAAGAAAAAAAGATGCCATGGAAGGGAAAATATCAAGTATACCAGCAGTGACTGCATGATCTGGTAACCTAGCAAGTAAATATTCTTCTATATTTTCTTATGTGGCACTGTAAGAGCATGCTTGGTTTTCCATGTGCAGTGCGATTTAGTGATTTGATATATATTTTAGGGAACGGTGTTTTTTCTTGTGGTTCCTATCCGTACTACGCTGCTTGACTAATGTTTGACCCAAAACAGACGTGCTAATACATATGAGAGTGTGATAATCTGATTGCTAACTATTAAAGTTTGTAAGTAAAAAAACTATGATTGCAAATGATATTGTACTGCAGTACCCCTATTCATCATTTTTCACTGCATTTATATTTTAATTGATTGGAACATTCTGATTTCCATGTTTTTTTCCCGTCGAGTGCTTGGTTGTGTATGCTATCTTGTATCCTTTATGATACTTTTTTTTTTTTTTGGGCACAACTTGTTATGTGTGATTTTAACGCTCCCTGCTTTGCTTGATGAAAACAATGTCACATTCATCTTCGTCCACTAATCTGCTGGTTTTCAGTAATAATAGGGTTAGGTTTGACGTATTTCGCGTCTAATCCCTTCGGAGAATAATAATTACAAAGACCTTCCCTAACGTTTGTAAAACCTTACATCCGTCGGTCCACCGTTAGTTTTTGCGGACGTCATCGCCCGAATTTTATTGGAAATTCCATTTTACCCTTAAGATTTATGTAGATATTTTCGTGGACAAGTATACCCTTGTTATGTTTGTTGCATGTGAAGGGTTTCAATGAAATGATGTGGTTTGTTTTGAGTGTAAATGTTATAAATATTAGTGAAAATGTAAAATTTAAAATTATTTTATTAATGTGTAGATATAAATTTCAATCTTTTTTCATAATGTTTTTAAAATTGAAGTACAAAGAAAAGTGAACAAGTTATTGTTAATCATAAGAAAATTTAAAGATAAATAAAAAGATCATTATGAAAATGCAAAAATATTAAGATTTATCCATATTCAAACTGTAATTTCAATAATTTCAATTTGTTTTCATAATTCTAAAAAAAATTAACTACAAGGATAACTAATAAAAATTATCATTAATAAGGAAATATTTGGACAGAAAAAGCATTATAAAAATGCTAAAATATTAATAATTAAGAAAATCAATTATTTTTAAAAAAATTAAATGATACTCATTCAAATACACATTTAATGAAATAATATTTGTTAAATTATTTATTTATTACTTAAACCTAATACTAAATAATATTTACTATAAAATACAAATATAAATCTTGCTTACATATTTAATAAATTATTTTTTACGCTATTGATAAATTATATAGTATTGAAATATGCACTTTACACAAATTTAACTAAAAAAAATCAATAAATATTTTTTTTCCCAAAATTTAAAGATATTCAAATACCCTTTTATAAAATAATTATCTATGAAGTATTTGTAAATAATTAAATATATGGGTTATTTCAGTTTTAAACTTAAATATATATAAGTATTTAATATTTTCAACAATAAAATCATAAATTTATATCTTACTTAAATACAATACAATTAAATAATATTTTATTATAAAATACAAAAATAAAATCTTATTTACATATTTACTAATTTATTTTTTTACTATTAATAAATTATATGAAAATGATATATAACACTCTATATAATTTGTTCTTATTTTGCATAATCAATAAACTAATTTTTTAATTTTTTATGTGTTATAAATCGGGGTGGGGTTAGTTTTTCTTTTCATTTTTATATGTAAATTTAATTTTATTAAAGTTTAGGGACTAATAGGCAAATATAAATTTTTGTAAGGTTTTGTAAACCTCAGGGGAGGTCGAAGTAATTAAAATTGATGAGGACAAGAGGGTAATTTCATGTATTTCATCCACCTTCATTAGGGTTTTGTAAGATTTTGCAAACCTCAGGGGAGGTCTCTGTAATTATGATTCTCTGAGGGGATTGAACGCGAAATACCCAAAAATCAGGGGAGATCCATGTTATTAACCCTAAATAATATAGTACAAGTTTTGGCCAATGAACTATTGTTGCCGAGTGTTCTGTTATTATAAATCTAGTTGGAGACACTATAGAATGAATTTATACCCACACTAATACATCTTTGTATCATTACAAAAAAAGAAAAAAGAAATACATCTTTGGATTGATGGGCCCTGAAAACGGGAGTGCTATTTTCAATCATTCAACTAAAACATAACATATAATTCATTTTTTTAAATATAAACGATATAAGATAGAGTTTGAAACGGAAACGAATAGAGTTGAAAATACTATTCAAGTTTGGGTTGTTTTTCTTATCGAGTTACAAACTTCTTGAAGCGCACTCAAATGAGCTTTATTAGAATCCAACATGAGTTTAGGTAGCTTGATTATATTTTTATTTAGTAGATATATAGTTTATCGAGTCGAGCTTGAATTGAGGTGCGAATACCAAGATCACCATCTTTCTTAGATTTTATAACATTTTCCACCCTACGAGGTGAATTTTTCGTCGAGTATGATCCGAGGACCATAGAAAGTCCCTATTCAACGGGTCGAGTTGATTATAAGTTGAACTAGGGAGCCACATCGATTGCATCAAATGGTTCGGAATGGGGAAGGTGGCCGCTTGGATAAAAGTGGTTCTCCCCGCCATCGAAAGGAGCCTAGCTTTCCATGCCATAAGCCGCCCTGCAACCCGATCAATGATCTCCCGAAAAAGCCTTGGTGTTTTACACCCGTGTACAAGGGGAATTCCCAAGTTGTCCGTGCGGTTAATGCCAAGAATTCCAAAAGTCTCTCTCTTGATTCAACCGCTCCTCATCTTAGCAAAGAAGACCTTAGATTTTTGTAAGTCGATCTTGAGATTCAAATTTAGAGCTCAAAACAACTTTGTAGTTTTATTCGAGTTGAATATAGAAGAATTTTGATTTCTAAACTTAAGCTATTATTATTAAAAAAAATAGTTAAAAGTTTATCTCTACATTAGAACTTTATATTGATTGATCTTGACAAGTTGCAAATCACACCTAGTAACGTGCATATTGTTAGAAATAATATTCGTAATAAATGCAATTTTTTTAAAATTAAAATTAATAAATCTTGATTGGTATGAATTTTTTTAATTAGATTTAGAAATGCTAAAAACAATTAAAAAATAACCTTCTCTGCATTTGTGATTTTGTGTATATACAAAATCAATAAATAGAGTCCCGAAAATAAATTATACTAGGGGCCTTCAAAATGATAGGGCAGACCTAATTATCAAATAAAATGAGCACAATGATAGTATAATTTTCAAATAACTCAAAATGAGTGGTCATTCTTTATGACCGAGATGAACATCGGCCGCTGAGATGATGGGAACTGGGGAATAAGTGTTGGTATTTTTCCAGTTCTGAATTAATCTGATTAATTACTAAACTTAGGTAATTTTAAATTTCAATAAAGTAACTTATATTATTAGCTAAGATAATATGTATACGGTATACCATAACAAATGGCTTAAATTTTTTGTTCTTCTAATACTAGAAAAATGCATGTATGTTGCACATGACTAATTAATTTTATATGTTAATTGCATTATATAATAATAGAATTATTAACAAAGTTGGATTATATGTTAATTTAATTATATATAATAAACAGTTCAAAAAATTATTCATGCTATTATTTTATTATATGATGCAACTAACATAAGATATTAGTTAGTTACGTGCGACATACGTGCAATATACGTGTATTTTTCTAGTATTATAGTAAAAGCAAAAAAAATTACCTTATGATTTTTTTTCTTTCTATTTATACCTAGAAAGCCTTTAACTCAACTCATAATGTCCTTAAAAAGGTACATTACTCTATCTTATGATTTTTTAGTCTATTTCACTTTCTCAAATTTGTTGGATTATTCATTTATATTATGACTTAATTCACCATTTTTCCCATCAATTAAATGAGCAACAATTCATGTGATTGGTTAATTTATCTCTGATTTACCAAACATATTTTATTACATAGTTAAACTTGTATTGTTCTCGGGAAAAAAAAAACCTGTATTAAATTAGAGTTCATTTTTTGAAGGAGTCTAAATCTTTTTATCTCATGGTTGATCTTGAATAACTGGAAATTTTAAATTTTTATATGTGAATGCAATGTTTCATAAAAGAATTAAAGTCAAGATTAATGTAAGCTTATTATAGTATTACATAAGTCAACAAAGACAAATAATTTCATGGGGTTAACTTTCTTAACAATGAATCCATAGGTCAGTCAGTCATTCATTATGGAAACACATAAAATACAGAAATAATGAACATATCTGTATACAACAAGGTCAGGATACTCCACTTCACAATTAAGAGTTGTTTTTCTATAATCATTCCGTGATCATGTGAGGGACGAGGAGGCAAGTACAAGCTTTTAAGTCCATCAAAACATAGAATTCATCCAGTACAGGAATGCTACAAGGATTCACGGCCTCGGACGACTAAATTTATCAAGATTTACACAGCCAAGTTTAAGCTTAAGCACTACTTTTGAAGAAAACCGATATCTTTCCTGACCAGGTAGAAGTTAGGTTCAACAATACAATAATACGAGTCTAATTTAGCCACCCACCCTTGCTTCCACAAATACAAACTATTTGTGCAGTTCCATTATGGTAGCCCTTCCCCTGCAAGCAACAGATAGATAATTATATGTTGAGGGAGAAAGTATTTTGCTCGTTGGCAATATTATAGGACCAACGTTTTTTTAGAGCGGTAATGAAAATAGTAGGTGACAACTTACGCAGCTCCTCAAAGGAAATGTTGCTCATACTTTCCCCTGCCTTTATAAGCCGAACTCTCCCTACAAGAGTAACATATTTAACCACAAGGAAGAGTCTCAAGAAGAAAAGAGACTAAAGATCAAAAGTTGCATTGCACCATCATAATACACGCCAGTGCTAGATACAAAAATTCATCTATCAGTAGAGCAACGCCAAGTTTACATATCTTCAATCTAAATCAAAAACATACTACGTCAATCTAATAACAAAAGGTGAAAATAAAAACATCTACACATCAACTAAAATTTTCCTTAAGCAACTGACAGTTCACAGCTTGCATAGACCTGTGGTTTATGAATGCTCCTTACAAATAACCCCTTCTGTTTCAATGAATCACTATAATTTGAAGTCATACATAATCTCCTTTCTTCATTATTCCTTGTGAGCAATTAATTTATATGTAGCAGGGTATTTTCTTGTTATAATCTGTAATAGTCATTCTGCAGAAAAGAGTATATGAACCCCTTCGTTTTCATAATGACTTAGTTTAAGCAAACACAAAGTCCATATCCCGATGGTGGCATGACCTTTCTTATATCCAACGACATGGAAATAGAATGGAAAAAAATTAATATAAACAATGAACTGCATGAATTAGTCAAAACTCTTAAACTTGATACAGCATGTTCACTCCCAGCAGCCCGATTTTGCTATATCCGTAGTACCTTATATGAGCTTACTTGCTGCTTGTATGGCTTTGGGTTTAGGTACAATTCAGTCATAAATTTCCTTCCTCTTTCAATTGTTATATATGTATCAAAATGAATGTCCAATTTGATCTACTCCTCCATAACCCATTAGAATCTAAAATTCCAAACTGGGAACAGGTCGACCAAAGAAAAAAAAAATCCAGGTGTACACTGCTAAATGAACATCTTATGAATAACGTAGGCATGCAAGTGAAACTACATTGAAATCACAGAGCTGAAGGTTGAACCAATCATTTATAAGAAACAGAATGCTTCTTAGTTCTTACTGTTGCCTTATTCTTATACATTGCTAAAAAAATCTGGAAGAAACAAGTTGGCAAACAACAAATCATAGGAAGAAACCAGAAGATTTTTGGCTCCATGGAATCACAGACTTAAGAAATCAGTTAAAACTTAAAACCAATAGATAAGATGTAGACACTATACTCATAGTACAGGAGAAAAACTAAAACAAAAGAACAAATAGTTGAAGTCTTGAGGTCATTACAACCATGGCCAACAAAACATTATGTAACCCACCACTTGAATATGCAAGTTTCCATGTGTTAATAACCCTATATAAATGAGAACAAACAAAATTGTGTACAAGGAAAGTGAAAAAAAAGTTAGCAATTCGACATTGAGGAAAGTGTAAAACCAGTGGCCAAGATAACATGTCAGAGCACAGAATATGAAGAGAGAGTCAGTGAACAAAAGTTTATATTAACATACCATCACGACGCACACAAATTTCTGGTATGCTTTTAATTTCCCCATTTATGCTGTCATTGTAGACTCTTGTCTCAATGTCGCCCTCAATATAAACAGAAGAGCTGGAAACATACATCTTTTATCAGACAAAAAATTAACATACAAAATCAAATTAAATAGTTCTATCTTACTTTTTCACAAGTTGTTGAACTGCATAAGCCCCAAGCATGGGGTTATGCACTGCAATTCGATGCCACTGAACTGGCTTTGCCAAGTCATTTGCACCTGCAAGCCTTTGATCAAACATGCCCCCAGTTCCCACCAGGAATGTGGTTACAGTTTTACCGTTTCTCAAGATCTTTTGCACAGGGGATTGCCCAACTTTTCCACATATAATAGCCTGCCCAAATGCGTATATGGATGTCTAAATGAAGAATCTAATATAAATTACAACTAAAACACTGCAGCTATTAGAAACTGAATTGAGTACATGAATGTTAAGAAAGATCAACTTCACAGGCCAAGAAACAGCAGCATTAATAATGTTGTACATCAAAAGTTGAGATTCCATGAAACTGAATGTTATTATGAAACGTGTTTTCTTTCTTTTTCACCTTAAATAATTTGCAGTTTCTAACAAAGCCCATTGCCATCATATTGAAAATACCTGTTACACTAGCAGCTAGCCATGCAGTCTTTTCTACTTATTCAATGAGAGAGAAAAGCTGCATCACCTTTTTAATAAATGTTGAATGAACACAAGTAGAATCACTTTAAGAAATGAACACACAGATCTTAACAGTGGCTCCAACCAATAATATTAAATATTAGCAATTTTAACAATAGGGAACTCAAGAAAAATGGATGGAAATCTTTCAATATGTAATTTGGAGGTTCATATCGTACCCTGTGGACGCCACGAAAATTCCAGCCTTTTCTGGGATCAACACCCTGAAGTTGTAACTCCGGCCTTTCAGGAAGAAAATCATCATCATCAATTTCCAGCCCACCACCTAAACCTTTCTTATCATTATCATTGTCAAATGACCCAGTCGAGAATGAAACCTTCAAGCTCCCTTGCAATCCCGCCACTACAAAAAATCACACAATAGTATACAGTACAAGAAGATAAACGTATCCAGAATCATCAATGTATCAACGATGCACCCCAATCGTTCGCTAGAATCCCTCAAAGAAACAAATTTTCAGTATAATACCTGGTACAATAAAAAAGAAATAATACGAGGGATATGGAAAGATAGAGAGAGGTTTACCCAATGAAGAGGAGGGTTTACTGACTGGAGCAACTCTGAGGAGACTCACAAGTTTAGGAGCTAGTGAATTCATTTATGTTATGTTCGAGTGAATGCGAAAATTACATCTACTAAAAATAAAATACTAGAAGGGTTTATAAACGAATGGGTTCTCTCTGCGGCGCTCTCCAAAAATTTACAATTCAAATGTCCCGTTTGTCTCGTCTTTCGGAGAGTGGTTTGGGAAAGTGGTAGAGGTTTGAGAAATAATCTCGATTTGCATAATATTATTTGTTTGGGTTTTGGGAGAGTTGTTTGGGAAAATAGCCGCAATTTTTGACTTTTCTAATATAGAGAGAAATAGAAATAAAGAAGAAAAGTGGTCTGTTTGTTTGGCCTTTCGGAAAGTGGTTTGAGAAAAAAATTACTGTAGCTAATTAATTGGAAAAGTGGTTGGATTGTTTGTTTGGCCTTTCCGAAACCGAAATTTTTTTCGGAAAAGCGAGACAAACAGGCTCTAACTCTTTCATATTAAAAAAATGAAAATAAGCAAAAATTAGTCACAGATATTCTAAAATCGAAACGGGTTATTTGGCTCAATGGTTTTCTCAAATGTTCTATTTGCAAAACTAGTCTTCCCTTTTTTTTTCATTTCTTGGTTTTAATCACAATTAAATCTAACTAATCAATTAATCTAATAATAATAATACAAAACACCCATAAAATTCATTTTCATTCCCAATTTAAATTTTAAAATTTCTCTCGCTACAAAAAAACTCTCAAAAATTCATCTCACATTTTTGTCACTTGTCCTATTTTCAAATCTTTTTGTAATTATTCCTTTAATTTAAAGTTAATTATTAACCTAATCTAAGTAAAACTAATTTTACAAGTTAAACTTTCCATAAGAGCATGTATGCAAATGACTCAATCCAACACACCTCGATTAAGATTAAGTATGCATTTCGATCTAAACAAATGCAAATTTTGAATATGAAATTAGAAATACGATCATAGTCTAGAATTCTCTATCAGTTACATATTGTATATGGATCAATGTTGATTTATGGTGGTTTTAATGAAACTTTTGAAACGAGGTTTAGATTAAGTTTTCCAAGAACCATTTTTTTTAGAACAAAAACTATTTACTCGTAGGTCCATCCACTTGATTTAGTGGAAGAAAATATTAACCAACTTTATTTCCACCATTTTAACCAAGATTTATTTCTGGAGATGGTACATATGATTCATCTTTACTATGATAAAGATGGAATTCTTTCACCTGAAAATGTTTCTTCCAAGTGAAGAATCATATAACAGACAGTGCTACAGCAAATTTATCAAGGGAACTCACTAGGACACATTCATTGAACAAGTAATTTTTGTAGTGTATGTATACATACACATGGAGGTTTATTTTGCAACCTGTCCTTAGCTTACCTTAGCTTTGTAAAACACATTGTAACCGTACTACTCCTCACAACTTGAGAGGCTTGAGTCCAAGAGACGCCCTAAGCCTGTTTTGTTCTGCAATCTCGGGATCTGGATGATCTGTTCCATCATCCTTAATTGCCTTTTTCTCTTTCTTCTTCTTAGGCTCACCCTCCCCATTACGTCTTTTAGGACTAGAACTGGTACGATGCCTTCTACGACGTTCATCGCGATCTCTACTTGTACTTCGGCTCCTTGAATGGCTTCTTTTCTTCCGGCCACGATCCCTGTTTCTCCTATCCCGTTCCCTGTCCCTATCACGGTCATAATCCTTGTCGTCTCTTAGACGATGTCTATCTCTGTCTCTTTCCCTATCTCTGTCACGTCCTCTTTCACGATCTCTATCGTAATCTCTGTCGTAATCCCGATCTCTCTCATTATCTCGGTCCCTATATGTGTACAAACACAACAGCACAGTCAACTCGAATTCGTGAAGTACAGAGTACAGTTCTTACCTATATATTATGTATCCTAATATAGTTATCGCAACAACAGTCACCATCAATCATGAACAACACAGTAAAGGAAAAGGGAAGGGTGATCGCGCTTCTGTCTAATAGATCTTCTTAAACAAAGCAGTAAGAATGATTGTATCTTTTAAGAGTTGAAACATATTTTGATGGGAATGAATGAACAGATACCAATGGAAAGTAAACAGGCCTCGTAACAAGTACATGTTTGATATCAATAGCAAAATCTAATTGCTTGAACTTCAAAAGGCTACCCATTATCTAGGAAAATTTAACAATGTAGAGAAAAGTCCAAAGGCAAACAAAGAAAGCAAGCAAAGGGTACATAATTATTTCAGACAGTTCAACTATTTCACAGAATGTGATGTATGATCCAGTGCAGAGAAACCTGACAGGATTACCATAAACTTGAGGAAGCTGTTCAAATCCATCTAGGGCTTCAAATGCCTCGGTGGTCAGACAACAAGGGCGGATCTAGGGGGCCCTGTCCCCACAAGATTTTTAGAATTTCTTTTATATAGTTAGTAGGCTATTTTTGTCTTATGTATTGGATGGACAACCCTAATGAACCCAAGCCCAAATTAAGTGTAAAAGGATTGTAAAAAAATTGATTGTATCGTGTAGTTAGGCATTATGGTCGGTTTTAACTATATTTGAGATTCATATACTTCTTCCTTTTTCCAAAAAAAAAACAAAAAAAAAAAAGAAGAAGATACATACATGTAACAAGAAAAGAAAAAAGAAAGAAAAAAGATACATGTATGTAATAAAGATCAAAATAATGTGAATTTGGATTGTTTCTTTTGAAGTTTTTGCAAATGCCAGTGTAATTAGAAAGGGAAGATTTTTGGTATTTTGTTGATTACTTACATTGAGAAGAAAATTTTGAGAAACTTGATACTGATATTATCATATATGAATTTAATATTTTGAAAGTACAACATGTGCAACTTTAATTATTTTTATTAAATAATTTTGCATTCAAAATTCAATATAGTTTTAGACTTGCGCAAATAAAATAGTTTTAATATGTTGTCAATGAATATTACAAATAAACAAGCCCCCCCCCCCCCCACCAAAACTTACTGATCCTGAATCCATCCCTGTCGTACATTCCAACATACATGTGAAGTATCTTGGTTCAAATAACAGCTTCCAACTCATTATCACTTGGATGGGAAACAGAAGATAACAAATAACTCCAAGTAATTCAAACATTTTTTTTACCATCGTAATAAAAAAAGATGAACAAATTACTATCACCAATTCCAATTTACAAAAAAGGTATGAAGCATTCTGAAATGTAAACCAAATCAAGCTTCTAAAAGCTGAATATATATGAGATAACCCTCTCTTAAACCATCCTGAGCTGAAGTGACACTAATTAAATACGAAAAAAATGCTCAGTTTGTAATTAGTAGTAGAAAGTAATTGTATAAATAATACGTGAAACAACAGAAAAATGAAAGAAATTGAGTGCTGTCATGGGGCATAACCAATGCTTATTTAAGAAATTGACAGTGATAAATCAATTAAGTTTCTTTAAAAACCTCAGAAATTCTTCAAACATGGATATATTAATCTGTCACAAATCAAAACAAAGATGCTCCAACTTATGCACAAAGCTCATCTTTATACAAGGTGAGAAGCATCAAAGAGAAAAAACCATTCAACTCACTAAAAGCAGTTATATAGACGAATCACGATATGATATGGATGCCACATGGAATAGATATACCTGTATCTGTGACCATCTCGTTTCCTATCTCGGTCCCTTTCCCTAGTAGGACTTCGCCCATGGTAGTAATCCTGTTGTACAAGAATAAACCAACAAAAGCAAGTCATAAAAGAGAGGTAACAAGTAAGAAAGAAATCAAAATTTAGTTCTACTGGACCTTGTTATGATCCCCGGAATCTAATCCATTTGCAAGTTGGTCATCTTCATCTTTTTCTTCCTCTTCCTCAAAATCATCTTCAAGAGCACTTCTTCGAGGTTCTAGTGAACCAATTGATTCAAGTGTCAATCTGAGAGCATAAGATATAAGCAGTTATGAGTACCTAAGAGTCCAAAACAAGAAGCATCAACATAGTAAAGATTGATTAAAATCACATTGGAGCAACCAAGTAAGGAGGAAAACACGAAAACAATAACTCTGTACCCTAAGAAAAAAATAGAGGTACAACAACTACACACCACTTAGAACTTGATGACAAAAACATGCATCAAATGTGTACAGGAAGTAGCTAATTCAAAAATAAATCATCAACCACATGAATGGTCCATTTGCAGGAAAAAAAAAATAACAGTAATAACTCAGTTCATAAAAGAAAAAACTTTCTCCTCAATCACAAATAGAAGTTAGAAGTTGACTGATTCTCAGCGTAAAACAACTGCAAAGACCTATATACAAGTCCTAAAACAATGCTATGAAATGATAAAGCACAATAATTCCGACAGATAAACATACCTTTTCTTTATTCGCGGAAGTGCAATATCGCAAGAGTAATCTTTAGTCAGAAGCTCATCTATAAACTCATCAACGTGCGTCAATGTGAATTCTGATAAGATTCAAGGGAAGGTAAAGAAAGAATAAGTAAGCAATAGCATGATACTTATTCCAATAACTATGGCCCTATACTAGGAAATGTTCTTACTTGCATCATTAAGCTTGAACCTCAGCTTTCGGTAATCATTGTATAAAGGTTCCAGGTAACGATACACATCTATATCTGTCCCTGTAAGTCGCAAATACAATGCTCCAAGCACACGAACATATCTTGAAGCAAATAATTAATTAGTCAAAATAAATACCGAAACAAAGAGATAAAAGTATAGGAACAAATATTACTTGTATTCAGGGTTCTTAATGAATTCGACGACGATTTCCTTATCGGGCTGAATCTGGAGCATTTTTGTGACGAGGCACATGAAAGGGGTGGGCTTTCGATTTCCGCCGTGAGTGCCGCCGAGGTGGTCGAGCTCCATAGCCTTGTCCACCAGCGTCTCCGCCGTGAGACCGAAACACTGCTCCTTCCAGTAAGTGTTTTGGTATATCTTTGTCCGAAGAATCTTCTCCACCAAGTTTTGAGGGTTCGTACCCCTTATGTTCTTCGCCAGCGGGTCTGTTCGATTCGCCATTCCAAGATAACAAATTTTCCCGAAGGAAATTTTAGGAAACCTAAACCCTAAATCGCCAGAAGTACCGATTTGAAATTTGAAGGCTTTATTTTATTGCAAATTCTAAAATCAATTCTTTTTTCAAGAATAGTAAGGCATCTCTAATGAATCCGAGGAATACCCTCTCCCTCTCCCCCTCCCCCTCCCCCTCCCCCTCCCCCTCCCCCCCTCTCTAATGACTCATTCTATCTAATTCATTTAATAATTAATTTTATCCTTCTCTATTATTATTATTATTATTATTATTATTATTATTATTATTATTATTATTATTATTACACCAAAAATAAATTTAAAATTAACATTAATTTAAAATCAAAAGTACATTAGAAAACTTAAAAAATAAAAAATTACATCAAATATTAAATTAATTCATATAAGGAAATCCATCATTTCTGACTATTGATTTGGATCCACGAACAAGTCTCATATCCCTAGAAGATTATATGATCTGCCGTCACCAAATACGATCTGTAGATGTCAATCGCGAACTACTAAAGGACTTAGTCGAACATGTGTGGGACACACGAGGTCAAAATTAAGGTCTATGTTTTAGTCGAACATGATTTAATGATTGTATCGTGTTATTTTAAATTTTTAGAAAGAATTATTTTTGGGTTTAATGATTGTATCGTATTATTTTAAATTTTTAGAAATAATTATTTTTGGGTTTCATGATTGTATCGCATTATTTTAAATTTTTAGAAAGAATTATTTTTGGGTGATAAATACAACCCAAAACTACTAAAATAAATCAATATTAAAATACCAGTGTTAATTTAATGAAATAAAAGTTATTTTTTTATAATTAAAAATAATTATCTCCAAATAATATACAAATTTTAGTAATTATTTTATTTTTAAATAAAGATAAAAAAATAACCAAATAAAACAAAACGAAATAAAAAAAAAAATATAGCATGTGATGGAGGGGGCTTGGATGGGAGAAGCTCCCCCTCCCCCTCCCTCCAAGGTCCCTCCAGGGTCCCTCTAGTGGGTATACCCTCTCCGCCCCCCTAGTCATTGGAGATGATTTTTTTTCCCCCTTCCCCCCATATACCCTCTAGGGCATCTTCCCACTAGTCATTAGAGATGCCCTAAGTACTACGGTTGCTTTGAAGTGTCTTTTTGAGGAATGCAGAATCAAAATTTGTTTAAGAGAGTTTTCGAAGAAAAATATATATGTTAATATATAAATTTTTTGGTTGATATATGGATTCATTCGAATTTAAAAATTGATTTGAGAATATTGAACGAGACTTTTGGAACTCGATTTGAACAATAGTTTTAATAGATTATTAAGATGATAAAATATTGATAACATTATTAGTAAGTTGAAATTTTTGAGATATGGTCTATATATTGAAGCTAGGTAGTTGTAATTTGAGGTGAAAATGTAAGTAATACATTTAAATTTTAAAATAAGTTAAAATTATATGACATGTTTTAAATATATATATAGGTCTCAAGTATTTGTATATTTGGGGATGTAAAATGCATTATATATTCTCAAATAGTTATTTGCATACTCATTTAAATTGATTCATTCCAATGGTGAACATGTAAATTGAGTTTCTATGTCATTTTATTAATATTTTATTGTATACTAAATATTTTTATCCAGTCACATTCATTCTCTCTCAACAACTATCATATGCATACTATGTTTCTCTATCTTTAAAAGTAAATATAGGATCTGAAATTGAAAAATGTAAAATAAATTCCCTTTTTCTTATCCCCATTGGAGTGAAAATTTCTCAAAAAAATATGCGCAAAATGACAGTTACACCTTTGTATACGCATTTGCTTACTTGCCCTAACATGATAGATTTCACTTGATTGAAACCTGAGCGGACTGGACCAAACTTTTTCCAAAAATGAACATTAACAGATTGTTTAGCCGGATATGTCCTCTCAAAATTTCAAATTTACAAAATACAAAAAAAGGCACTCCCCACCACCACATTAAAGGAGGAGGAAAAAGCAAACTAATTTTCAGTATATTTCTAGTATGGGGTACAGTGACACCCTCAAAATTCTAACCCAAATAAAGTTTGACCCAACATATCCATCCCACCATAAAACAGGTGAAATGTACTTGTATCATGATTGATTAAGTGTTATCTAATTACAAAGCAAGGTTCAGCCACAGCCACGCTCGATTTGAACAAGAATAGCCCAAATTCCTTTCCTAAATTATATTCTATTTTGTGCACTACAACAATCTTTTTTTTTTTTTTGAAATTAATAAATTTACATAAATCAAATATTAGAATGGCAAATGATACACATGGTAAATAACAGATGTAGTAGCATAAACTATGAATCTCTCTAGCCATTTCAATAACACCACTTAGATTCATTAAAACACAATAATGACCAAAAACCTACAATCTACAGTTATGAAATACACAGATCAAATATCAACGGAAGTTCACCTCTGGGCCTGATCTGGTGTATTGTTGTTAGCAGTAGATGACGAACCGGGTCTGCCGGTTAAAATGCCATTTTCTGCCGGAGGAGATACTCCCCACTTGCCTTCCGATTCTGTGGGTTCTATAACTTTGACGGAACCATCTATCAACCCAACAGCAAACTGGTTCGGCTCCTGTGGATGTGCCGCCACAACTACCGGATATACAGCTTGGCTTCTGGGACGTTAAATATAAAATGTAAGTAATATAAATCGAAACTAATTTGGAATAGTTTTATTTCAAATAAAATTTTGAAAGAATCAGAGTGTTATTCTCACCCATTTATTACTGCTTGAGACAAATACGCTGATGGGGCAACCCGGCATCTTAATCTTAAGGTATCAGCATCAAAGACTCCAATGTTACCGTCACAAAAGGAAGCAAAAACTAATCGACTGTTGCAGGAGTATGTTGCATATGATATAGGTGCAGAAAGGGTTTCTTGTGGGACCCACTACGACAGGAAAAAAAAATCCATAAGACAGATAATTAATAAACATGTATATAGTCGGAAAGGAACATTAATAAACTGGGGCATGTAGTATACCTGGCGAATACGTTCCATCTTAGATGCATCATATATGGCTAACTGAGTTTCGTGGGCTACAAGCAAGCGAACTTGGTCTGAATGGAACTGCACTCGAGTCTCACCACTAGGTGCTTTACCAGCAGGGAGTTGTATTGCGACTGACTTTCTCTTCTCCCACGTGTCAATGCTCCAGATGCAAATCTGCAAATATAGCCATCTGTCAAGCAACAAACTCAATATTTCCACTTCAATCGATTGAATTGTTTTTCTTACATAAAGCAACAATTCGATAAAGATGAAGAATAATCACGAGCCAAAATTATCGATGATCCAACATTGAGTGCAAAATGACAGAAGTGGTAGCTTACTTGAGCATCAGCACCAGATGATACCAATATGTTGAGGTTGGTGGAAAAAGCTAAACCACTAATGCGCTTCTGGTGGCCTTTCAATTTTGATTTCACCTATTAAGTTCAAGATCCATTCAATTAGCCAGATTCCTTTTGGCAGCAAACTGCTTATTGCCCCCCCAACAGTTACTTCATAAAAAGACTAAATATTTACCTCATCTACCCTAACATTGTAGATATGGATGGTAGAATCCTCCATTCCAATTGCTATAATATTGTTATCTTGCGGGTGGAATGCCAAAAAAGTGGATGCTGGTGGTGGTGGCATAAATGTTGTCATCACCTGTCAAGGAAAGTAAGATCCTAAACGATCAACATCAAGAGACCGTTGCCGAATTTCACAGAGTGGATCAACAGAATATGTTGACTTACCTTAAATGTCATCATATTGAACAATGAAACCTTTCCACCCGCAGCTGACATTACATAAGAGTCATTCTTTGACAAAGCAATGCATGGAACTGCTTCTTCAAGATTGACACCCGAGGTGTCATTAGTCATAAGAAGACCACTGTTTGGTTGCCAGTGTTGCGGAGTGACGTTAGCAGTTGCCTTCAAACAACATAATATTTGAAGAATCAATTAATAAGAAAGGAAACATAGGATAAAAGTGGAAAATTAAAGAAAACTATTACTTCAATGTCGAATCATCCGGGTTACCTTTCCACTTGGGTTTTGCTCGTTGCGGACCCACTTCCACAACTTCTGAATACCATTTGATCCAAGTGCCAACACGCCCACTCCGGAATTTGTATAAAGAAGCCGAGCAACCTAGATAGAAACCAGATGAAGCATCATATAACAGAAATATAATGCAACAATTTCAGTGCAGTACAGCAGTAATTCACATACCTTGTTGGCAGCATCAGTGCTATCCGGCATGGTTACCATGCGGCACTGAGCAGGGTCTAAAATTTCAGTCAGTTGCCATGATTTCATCTTATCATTGACATCATCCAATGTCCTTGGCTTTTCAATGCTTCTAGCCATGGAATCTATACCATTCTGCAACAAGAAGTCCACATATTGATTATCTAAATCAGAGAGCAGAAGTTCTAAGCTGTAATAAAGTATTATATCGTTCAATAATTGATTTAACCAAACTTTGGAGGAAAATAAAAAACTGAACAAACAATAATGGGTTAAGAGTTGAGCATCTTTGGTCATTGTAAAACCCAAGAAAAAATTAGTTACGAGGCCTTGGCAGCTCATCATGCAGTAACTGCTACATCTATAATTTAAATCGACTTAAAAATAGATGAATCGTGAGAGGGTAACATACAAGGATGGGGGATGGCCTAACAGGAGAACTTCTTTCTACTTTACAATTTACAGGAGCTACATTCGCAACAGAAGATCCAGAAACCTGCTAAAAATAACAGAAAAAATATCATGTAATTTGATGGTCATTCAGCTCAGGAATAATAAGGTAGGGGGCAGCGAGAAGGCACCTTAGCTGCAGCTGCTTCCATGGGAGATCTTAATGCTTCAAAAGGTGGAGCTTCAACTGTTCTCAACGATCGCATACCAGTAGCATTTGCTAATATCTTAATTCCATTGTCAGCAGTGGTAACAGCAAGCAGATTCCCTTCCTTATTAAATCTCAAGTGTGGAAGACACTGCATTGAAGTAAATTTCAGCACTAAAATTCTTGTTTGAATACTATCAAACAATTATTATGAAGGTGGGCCATATTAGGCAACTCAATTGTTAATTTCAGTTGACAACATATCATATTAAACTCACTGGGAGACCGCCCTCTGCATCTGTACTGGTAAGTAGGTTAACGTTATCCATATCCCAAAACTTTATTTGGCTATCTTCACCTACAGCCAGAAAGTGATTTTGAGTCGTGTCAAACCGCACAACACCAGCTGACTTCTTTCTGAATCCATTATATGTTCTCTTTATCGCGCCTTCGCTTTCATTCCATTCCACCAGAAAGGAATCCCCATCTTTGCCTGTTCCACAAGAGAACAACCTGAAAGGGAAATATATTATACATTACTGTAACAAACAGAGACAATTCATTCGAACTTTTTCAGAAAACAATGCTAATGACGAGGCACATCTAGAATAACCAGATGGAGCAGAATCGAGCAATAAGATATAATGTAGCTTACCTGCTCCCATCAGCACTGTATAGCATAGTTGTACACCAATGTCCAGGAGCATCATAGTCAACTCTTGATCCCATATTGTCATAGAGCCAAGCTTTGATTTTCCCATCAACAGCAGTTGAGAAAATAAACTGCAAGCATAACAACAAGAATAAATTGATGCTAAAGAACGTCTGTAATGCCCAGGAGCATCATAACTGCAGCTGAATTGTTTCGTTGTTTCTTCTCATATTCTAGTAAAGATTACCCTAGTATAATTTTAAAATTACAGTTGGGGTCATGCAATTATCTTCTGTTAATAGCATAAGAAAACATTGTTGATTTCAAAAAAAAAAAAAGCATAATAAACATTTATGTGCATTACCCTGAACCTATATTATGGAAAGTAAGGTAAAAGATTGTTGGATGGATATCAGAGAAATACTTCAGTTTCTTTGTAAACTATTCTATATTGCATCTTAAAACAATAAAATCACAAAAATCAAAAGACCTTTGTCATCATTATGACATTCCAACAGGCACTTCAAAAATCTTGCAGAGGAATCCTCAATTACATAACGAACAAGAACACTAAGAAAGAAATATAAAGTAAAGAAGAAAATTACAACTTACACCAGTTTGAGGCAAAATTTGTTTACCAAACATAATTAGTCATTTCGACATTTATAAAATTTGTAACAGATAGTGCCTTAATCATGTGAAAGTTCTGCAGTGAAGAACTAAAAATTTATTCCAAACCTTAGTCACAGATATTCTAACGACAACTGTATTGCAATATATAACATGCTTTCCAAGTTAGCTCGGATACCTGAATATTTTCTTTCTGATGAGGGCATATAGAATAAACAGGTGCATCATGACCTTCAAAGTTGAATAGTTTCCTTCCAGTTAGATCCCAGACCTGTTTCAAATCTCTCCTTTAGTTGCTTTAACCATGAATTAAACATTACTTTTCAGATAACAATGTTAAAGTTTCTCTGCTCACCTTTATTAACTTGTCGTCCCCACAAGTTATAATACAGAGCTGCTTGTTCGGATTAGAAAAGGCAATGTCATTCACTCCTCCAGCATGAGCGTCTATCTACAAGAATAAATTGAAAATTTAACTACCATTTCAAACCTTCATTCGGCTGCAAAACTAGTACAACATACCTCCAGATGCTGGCGTAAATCATTTGGTCCCGCATAGGCATACAGATGAATTAAATGCTTGGAAAATGCAGCTCCTGCAACATTAAGAAATACAACTTATTATTACATGAAAATCACAAGAACCTTCTCAAGCAAATCATCCCAAGACAATGTTCACCACAAAAAGTCCCATCCTGGCTCCAAGTGACTCGGCTCACAGAAAATGGTGCATCCTTGGCAGCAGAAGTCTGTCCAAAACCTCAGTATATAAGAAAGCATCTACAGCTACTGGAAGGGGGTAAGGGAATGCTAACATTAACATTATGATATAGCAACTAATGTTTCATCCAACCCTTCCTTTAAATAATAAAACTATAATGGATATGAATAACTATAAAATTCTCATGTCAAGCTTCTCATAATATCATTAATAGATGATAGAAAGAAGCAAATAGAGAAGAGAGCAAACAAACCTGGAATATTAACGTACAAGCTTGTATATCCCAAATCTTGAATGGTTTTGAACCCAACTTCTCTCGCCTTCCAGCTTCCCAAAATGTTATTTCGCCATTATTGCAGCCAACTGTTAACGAGTCACTCCAAGTTAGAGAGTGAAAGTATTGACAACAGCTTGCCCAAGTTAAAGGGGTAAACAGAGAATGTTGTATACACTGAAAAAAGAAAAGAGTTTCTTTGATGTAGTACCGAGAAGTAATGTATGGTGTGATGGGTGAAAGTCCAAGCTTGTTACAGATGATCCTTGATGTAATGTAAAAGCTACATTTCTTGGCAAGTCATCCAGAGACCAAGATGCCTGTTGACGAACTGTAGGATATGTAACCTGCACATAAAAGAATGATTAAAGTGTGACTAAATGCAAATCGCTTATTTCGACAAACTGGTCATAGTTCAGATACAGCATTATTACCTCCTCAACCGACTGGGCAGGACGCAAACGCTTCATCAAATGTTCATGATCAACATTCTGATACTCAACCATACCCAGAGTAGCGGGAGGAGTAAACGGGCGCTTCAAGAATGAAACTGTGGTAAAAAAAAAAAAAAAGAGTAACAATAAATTGCACGAACGCAACTAATTTACATAATTTGTCCATTCCACCATACTGGTTTAAGGAAGATTATCACAAAGCACCAAAAAATAAATTCCTCGTTCACTTATTAGCTTTCAAAAATCTTAAACCAAATTTTCAGTTTAAAGGTAAAAGTTCTCACCTTGATTAGGAGGTACAGGTAATGATGATGCTGTAACAACAGCTGCTTGAGCAGATGTAGATGCAGCAGCATTTGCCATCCAACCAGCTAAAGCATTAGCACTGGCTGCTGCCGCTGTAGGGGGGAAAGGCTACAGGTAATAAACAGGAAGGTTGTAAGAAAAGTTGTGAGGAAAAACCATATCATAATCACACTGAATGATGATGACAATTTAATAGAATCACAGAGAACATCACAATCAAAAAAAATTGTACCCCATGCACTCCAAGTGAGGTGTAAGCAACAGGTTTTGGAACTGTAGATGTGGTAAGATTGGCAGGAGTAGGTGCAAGAGCCCCATTTGAGGGATTGCATGTATGATCAATGAATAAGGTTTTAATGTCCGGGTTCGGCCTTGGATTCTTACAGAGCTGGTGCTGCCAATTCAGACTGCAAGGATGACAAAGTCGAAGTTCGTAATATGAGGCACAAGAAAACAATGAATAACATAATAAGTTTACCATATTGAACACACAAAAAGACGTGCAGAATTAGAGGGAAATGATGGGAGAAGATTAATACGGATCACAATCCTGTATAATCAGAGAACTCTCTATTATACCTTTGATTTATAAGGGTTCTCAATCTAGATGATCTCAAAGTAGGAAAAACAAGCTTTTCACGGAACAGAGGATTTGCTTCGATCAACTTTTTGAGTTCTATCAACATTATGCTACGAGCTGTCTTAGTGTCGCCATATTTGGAGAGCTGCTCATTTTCCCTGGCATCAATGAACACGAATAAGTTTTTGATAAACAATTAGATCTTCTGCAACAATAGCCACTAAAATGAATCTTCCAAAAAACAAACATTCTCATCACAAAGTATGCAACTTCAGAGTACAGACAGTTTCAAGCCAAAAGAGAGATTTATTGGTTGCTTAACAAATATTAACTGTATAAACAGCAAGAGACAGCTCCGCTGTTGCACATCATGGGACAGAGATCTCCTATTTCATTACTCATACAATTGAAGCAGTTAACACTGAATGAAAATGGTCATTAGAAGTCGTTTGCAACCAAATGGCACTTTCCAGCACCATGACGTAATAATTTCTCCTTTGGGTTGTTGAGGCAGTATCTCTACATCTACATTCCATACTTCAATTTTCCTAATTTGTTTGATATATATGTCAATCCTGCATCGGCACTCTATTTTAAGTAATAAAAAGTAAAGATAGAAAATCAAATGTGAATTATCTCTTTTCATTTTTTCCTGAAAGTCAAATATGTGTATCAAATCAAACATTAGCATAGTCAATACTGGCACGATTTCGTGAGTGAATGCATTTAATACTTAGATATAATAAAAATGCTGGGTCTCACCCGAAAAATTGAGTCGTATTTAATCTTCTGATGTCATCAGCAAGACACTTGGCAAATGTTCACTTAATTCAATATTAAAGGAAAATGATATTAATCAATGATAGCACTTCTACCACTTATGTCCGGCACTTGTCAATGTTCACATGGTACCAAATGCTAGCGTTTCCCCTTGGCCGTAATAAAGATAGCAAAGATTCCATATATGTAGCTTCCATCATACATTACGAGTACATGCTTCTTGTCATATAAAGAAACAAAAGTTTACCTCAGCAATGCCAAGTAATCTCTCTGAGCTTGAGGAAATGGAACCTCGAAGTCTGTTGTCAGATTTAATAATTAAGCGGGGTCCACCTATTTATCGTGCAGGTTTTTACAAGTCCCAAATAATTTATATTTTTTCGACACTTTTTCAGGAGCACATGAAGGAAAATTCAGGATCAGATTGCGAATCTATATGTTCCCTGAGAGCCATAAATTGCCAAAAGTCTCTCAACATAACAAATTGACATCCGCCATATAACAATTAGCATAAAAACCACATCCCAAATTAATAATAAAGAAGTAATAATTTGTGAGTAACTAAGCATATAAAATGTATCATGCTAAGTGATGTAAATATGCAGATTGCATCCAAACAAAAAAGAAGAAGAATACATACTACCTGAAATTATTAAGTGTCAACAGGTGAGTAATTTCTTTGTACAAATCCTCATTAAATGTTGAGAACACTTTCAAGTCATTGACCAGAATCTGAACAGCCTTTGGTTTGTCTTGTCTTTGATACCAAATACAACAAAAACAAAAAAGAAAAAAACACAGAGTGAACAACGAATTACTCACTTAATTGACACGTGTAAAAAGGTATTGAAATTATTTCCAAATGCAAGTCTCAGAATACCCATCAAGAGCTTCAAGATACTTCTGCTTTCTTATTTCGAAAAATATCTTCATAGAGTATCTATTGTCGTCGACTTTCGTAAAACCAGATAAGTACTTCTCAACTTCGTCCCATTCACCGGCATGCACTTTCTCCTCAAAGTATTTCATGTTAAAGAAAAAACCTGATTCTTGCTCAAGCCTACAAAAGCAAAATAAGTGGATGATTATCGAAGCACTTAAAAGCAATATATTGCCTAAGGTACACTCTCCACTTAATTGCACCAACCAAGTCTTGTAGAGGTTTATTTACCCTTTTACTACATCAAAACAATATAATGATACTTAAAGAATATTAATTAACACTAATAGATTCTTTTTTTGTACTTATCTTGCAAAATAAGCTTTTACACCTCAATTAACCACTACATATCTCTTTTCAAATTCTTCGATAAATTAAAACCTCAAACAACTAATCATACCAATTAACTCTAACCCTCCCTTACCTTCTCGATAAACACGACAAATTCGGCAGGCAAACAAAAACAGGAACAATTCAAATAAACACACACAAATAAAATAAATAAATTCGTAAACAAAAAACGTGCCTATGAACGGAGTCCTTGAATTTCTCCTCCTCCAGAAACTGAAGTATTAAGAAAACCAACTCTCTACTCAGCGACGACATTTCTCACCTCAGATTTCTCAAAATCCCTAATAAATATCAATAGATCCAAACTCTAACACACAATTCCCTAACAAAATAACTCCCTACTTCTACTAATTTTTCTTTTTAGGGTTTCTCTAAAAACACATAGTGTCTAATAAGAAAGAAAGAAATATAACCAGGAAATGTAGAAAGAGAGAGACTGCACTTGCAAACTTAGTATATATACTTAGAGAGAGAAAGTGAGAATTAGAAGTAGTGGTGGGGAAAAAAGACTTGGTCTCGCTATCCTCGATGCCTTTGGCAGGAGTTATCTTTTCCCACAGACCTATCAATGATAAGTTGAATTTCTTATCATTCTTGAACTCACTTATCACTCATAGGAAGTGCACTTATCTTGGAATTATCGTTGCGTGGGGTTGAGGGGAAAGTGCGGATTTGAAATAGGGAACTCAAATCCAGTTGAATATTCAGGTTGGGTTACATGCACTTATATGTAAAAATTATATTAAAAAATATATACATGCAGTAACTATGATACACGGATATTTCGAAAAAAGACAAAGTACTGTATCGAATATACGGGCAATACCGAAACTCATAAGATACGCGTGGGATACGTATTCGATACGCCACATGACTTATTGGTAATAAAAATTAAAATAGATATTTTTATGTAATATTTCGGGTCATATTTAAATTATTAAAAATGATAACTTCTCTAGGGTTAAACATAAACGACTAGTTTCACTACTCCATCTCTTTATTCAAGTCTATTTCCTAGGTCATGAAATCTCAAAAATGAATTCATTCCATTGATGCGCTATGTTAAGAATTAATTATGTTTACTTTTGGAGTTACATAACTTTTGTTTATATCATAGTGGATTATTTTTGCTTTTAGGACTTAAAATGAATGATCTAGTTGCTTATAAACAAATTTAATTATATTTATACATCTGTATCCATGTCGTATCGTAATAAATTTCAAAAATCCGTATCACCGTATCCGTATCGTACTGTATCCGTGCAACATAGTGCAGTACTTATGTCACTTTCCTCTGCGTTTAATAACCCTAGTTTGTTTATCGCGATATTTTGATGTTATATCGTATGTATCGTGTCGTGTTCGCAGACATGTGTCATTGTGTGTGTGTGTGTGTGTGTGAGAGAGAGAGAGAGAGAGTAGTATGGGTGTTCATAAACTCGTCATATCTGACTCATCCGTCCGATCGATCCCAACCCGCCTGCAACACATCATGTTAATTTTTAAAATAATCAATTGCGGATTGATAACTTGAAAACTCATATGGTATGGTTCAGGTGATGGGTGTGATCAGGGTTGGCCCCTGAGTTTTCGATGACCCTAAGCCAATTTAAACATTGTGACTCAAATTTTCATGTTCTAATGATTTATACAAATTTTATAAAGTAACATATTAAACTTTAAAAAAAAAACTATTAATTAGACAAATAAGAAAAAATGAAATGTTAAATCAAATATAATCTCGCTTTATAAAATTGATAATACATATAGAATTTTTTCTAATATAAAATGATGACATTCTTGAATGTGACATAAACACCTAAGCTCTTAATAAAATATTGCTCTCCCAACAATTTTTGAAGCAAAATTAATAATTACACTTGCATAATCAGGGGCGGAGCTAGGCATATTTTGTTGAGGGCCGAAGATTTTTTGATAACGAACTCGATATTTTTTAGATGTTATGATAAAATAACAAAAATTAATTTAAGGTAAAGTGATACTATGCTTTTATTTATCAAAAAGTAAATATATATTATAGCAATTTATTTCAAAGATACAAATTCTTAATACATCAATTTTTATTAATTGAATTTCCATAAAAACATGAGGAAAAAAAATCAATGGCTAAAGGGAAAGATGGACAAAATGAAAGGAATTTGAAAATAAAAGTTTCAGTGGGTTCTAAGAATTGAACCCTAGATACCATGCCCAATTATATTACCAACAGACAACTCATGCTTATGTGTTACCATATGCATACCTACATAGATATTATCATCAAGCTAGAGCATTTTATTTGGAGGTGCCAAAAAAATCGGATAGCAAACATGGTATTAATTTTCCGATGTTTTGATGAAATTATTTTGATAAAATGACAATTATTAAATCAATATGAAGTAATACTATAAATTTATCCAACAAAAGGTTAAAAAAAATTATACTACCAATTTTTTTTAAGAGTACAACTTCTTAAATACTCAATACCAAAACGCAATACAGTTAGATATAAAAACATCAAATATTACATAGATTAAAGAACTTGAAGCTTGAGAACTGTAAAACTGTATATGACCCACATATTATACTTATATTGTACGTAATGCATGTGAGATTTATAGTTAGATAATTACTCCATTCGTTCCTTTTTATCAGCCGCTTTAGAGAAATTCTTTTATTCCAAAATATATGTCACCTTAGAATTCGACATTAGTTACCTATTTTTCAATTTTAACTTTATTTATTAGTTGAATGATAGAGAATAAAAGTAATATGAAGAGAATAAGAAAATTTAAGGTATACTTTTTACCTTTTTTTCCCTAAAATTTATGTTATTTATGCTCTTAAATGTTAAAAGAACATTTAATTGGCATTAAAGTCATAGAAAAATGTTAAAAGACAATTTAATAGTGATTAAAGTCATATAATATAAAATAAGGTCAATAGCGACAATTTAATAGTTATTAGAGTCATTGAATTATGAATTTAAAATAAACATAATGAGAGCACTAGGACTCAAACTCTAAATATTTTTTTTTTTTTTTTTTTTATAACTCAGGTGTACAAGCTTACACTAGACTAATCATGGATCCTCAGAACCCTTGCCCTAGACCTTGAAGGATGTAAATCGCAGGATATGCCTCCACCAAGCCTACAAAATAAATTATAATGTGTTTTGATCACTATAACTTTTCATGCCTCTAATAATTATAATTTGAATGCCCTTTTACAATGTTAAAAATATTTGTAAAGGTATAATTTAATCAAAATGAATGTTATGTCTTTTTCTTCATGGTATATGGACTAAGATGATTGAGAATGCTTTAACTCAATAATATGGTGTGAAAATTACTCAAACTATCCCTCAGTTTTTTGTAAATAAGTTTGGGAAATTACTTAAAATACCCATAGGTAATGAATTCATTACACTTATCCTCTTATGGCGTTAATCTATAAAGCTACATGTTGATATGTCATCATAAAAGTAACTTTTATTCAAGAAATACCTATGCTATTCTTTCTTTTTTTCTTTCTTCTTTAAAAAATTCTCAACTACCCATCATGTTTAGTGTAATTATACGACCACCCTCAAACTTTGAGAAATTACTCAAAATACCTCGAATGCATTGGATCCCCGTCTTCATCTTCTATGTGACGACATGTCGATCATGGCGGGCTGCCAGAGCCCTGAAGGCAAACGTGGGAGGGAAAGGGAAATTGATGAGTTTGGGTTCTATGCGGGTGATGGGGACGTGTTGGGAGGTTGGGGACGACTGGAATATGTTTTTCTACTTCTTAAAAGATTAATGAATATAAATATTTTATGAGATTATGAAATAAATAAATTAAGTCATGTAGCAAGATAAATTTTAAACTTATTGTAATTTTAAATTAGGTATATTTATTTATTTATTGTCAAAATAAATATGTTGTTTTATTTTATTAAAAATAAAAAATTTCTATTTTCATTTCATTTTATTTAAATTGTATTCACAATAAATATCATATGAACTTTTTTTCTTACTACAATATATCCCGTGCTATGCACAAAATGACATGAAATTATTATCCTAAATAATATCTTTTGGTCAAGATTATTAATACGTGTTATTTAAAAGATCACTTATAAAGAAGCTACATCTCATGAAAATAATTATTTATGTAAATTAAATAAAGATTTAAGCTCAATATCTTACATTTACATAAAAATTGTACGCGTATCAATATTTATAAACTAATTAATTAAATATAATGAATGTGTAATTCTAATTTAATAAATTATAATTAGTGGAACACCCCATGGACTATGTGAATTGACGCTTGAAAAAAAATAACTTTAATTAGCCATTTATTTCAACTCCTTATAAGAAATTAGAAATCATTAGCATATTTTGATTGCAAACTTGCAAGTTTACAACTATTGTACTTGCTTTGAAGTGATTTTAGGGTATGATGAACTGATGCTAATTAGCTTTATCGAATTTTATGAATAATTTCCTGAATTTTCATTCTTATTAAAAACTTGATTATTGTTATTGTAAGAATTTTTTTTTGCTCTATGATATGTTCATGTAAAACAAATTATATATTTTGTCACACATCATTGTTCCTCAATGATTTAAGTCCCACACTTTATAAAATTGGAGTTGTGGTCCTATTTTATTAAAATATTATATTTTTTTGTTCCATTCAATTTGATATCTAAAGTGCAAGACTTGAGACAATTTTATGGGACTAAAAAAGCTAAATTTATACTATATAATGATACAAAAAACGCAAAATAATTTAAATAAAAAAATTGTTTTTTTGGGAATATATGCACCATTTTGGGAAGTACGCACTAAAGGTTTAAATATTTTAAAATATTAGAATTGAAAATACGATTTTTAAAACATTGGATTAAAAAAAAGCTTAAAATTCAATCATGTGAGAATAAATATGCAATTTTACATTCGTATAACTGCATGTGACTTTTCTTTTTCTTTGATTTATTGCAATGTGACAACGTCTCTTTTTGTAACTATGTGCATAATAGTTGTTTGTACCATAAATTATATTCAAATTGAGCTTCTGGAAAATAGTTGTGTAATGTCTTGATTAGTGATATATTTTGATAAAATTGGGTTTGATCAGTCTTTTAGAACAAAATATTATACGTGCAAATATATGAATAGTTCTTGTAAACAACCATTACAGTGAAATAAAGCGGCAAGTGATGTGTTTAAAAGAATAAAAATAATTGATATTTTTGGGCGCCGGATGAGCAAATATCATCATATTTCTTTATTACTCAATTAGTTTAAATATTAATTGATAGCTTGAGTTTGTTTTTAAATTTGACTACAAACTAAATTATACAAATAGTCATAACAAAGACGCAAACAACAAAATAAAAATGATGATTACAAAAATATTAATTATTTGAGTAAAAGATAATCAAAAGAAGAAAAATAAATGAATTTTTTTCTCAATAAACACGATAACTTAAAAAAATGAAAATAAATACAAGATCTACTAAAATTAAGGAAAGTAGTTGGAGAGATAAATGAGTGATTTTCATATTTCTTCAACAAAGTACGTATGGTACGAAAACTTACATTTATTTAATTTAGTACAAAAAAAAGTACACTAAATTAATACGAAAAAGGAGGGGGAAACGAAGATACAAAAATGAAAAATGAAAAAAGAAAGAAATACAATCAATTTTCTGCAAAAATGAAACAAATTCCTTGTTGCTTGTTCTGAAATTGTAACAAAAAAAAATATGGGCAAAGACACAAGTAAGAGTAAATTGATATAAATCATCCATTAAGCCATAAATTAAAAATCATTCAATCAACTATTTCAGATAAAACAAAAACATCTAAGTGATTTCAGATCGGTTACATGGTACTCAAATGCCAATCACACAAGATATTAACAAGTAAAAAATGCAATATTAATAATTAAAAAAAATGACAAAATAAACAACAAAAATATGTTACTTACTTGATATACACATGTAATGGATATGCTAAGAACTCTGTAAAGAGCAGGAAAATTTATAAAATTAGTGAGGTGAGAGCCTATAAAAGAAGGTTAGACTGTAAGAATTTATTAAATAGAAAAAGAAATAAACTAAAATCGACAAAAAGAAGATGATTGCTACAACATACAACTTTGAAGATCTGAAATCAATGGGTATTATATATTTATATTTGAAAATATATATTAAGGTTGATGGCATAAATTATGGGTTTAAATAAAAAGAATTGTTTAATATGATTTATTGGCATAAAAATTGTGGGTTTAGCAACTAATTGTTTAAAATGATTTTAATACCATATTCAAATCACATATGACATAAATGTGTTAGGTTTTATATTATTACCTAATAAAAAATTTAAGACAATTAAAATAATTCAAAAATTCCCATAAATTAGAATTTGGACCAATTGGAGTCAAAGATAAGATAATATATACATAATCAAGTTAGTAAGTCAAGTTTCTTGTTTATATTATTGTTCATGGTATGAATATATGTTGGTAATCATCTTTTTATTTGACTTTATCTCTAAATTATAAGCAAATTACTAAGAACAAAAAATAAACTTTCGTCAAGTTTGTTGTTTATATCAATGTTCATGGTATGAATATGTTGGTACATAAGTTGGTAATCACTTTTTTAACTCGAATTATCGGCACATAAGTTGGTAAGAATAGACATATTTGTAAAGATAAATAGTTAATATCTAATATTTTTAATAGTGGTGTAGAAAAATAGAAAATGTGTATGTTTCTTTTAATTGATTTAATGTTAGCAGTAATATGTCTTTGATTTTATATTTTTATTGATATAATATTAATAAACTTGATCAACCCGCAAAATCATTTGCACCCGATCAACCTGAATTACAAGGTTTAAAAACATAATTAAGATGTTGTGGTATGCTAATTTAACAATCCGCTTGTGTTGGGTCGAATTGATTTTTCAGTTTTTTCTATATAATCTCATTCTAATACGCATGTGTTCATCTCTAGAAAGGAGTAGTCTAACGAGAAATTATTATTTGAATCAATGACATTATAATGTTTAAATTTCATGCATATTACATATACTTTAAAATTAAATATATTTATTACATTATTATAACGTTATCCGGTCCAACCAGCGATTCGATCGGTTCGACCAGTAAAACCAATGGTCAGTCGGCTCACCGGTTCACTGTCCGGTCCAATTATGAAAACATTGGCTAGAATTGCTTGGATTTTTACACCCCATTATTAGAAGAGCATTTAATATAGTCTTGCTATATCAGAATTTATAAGGCCATCTCCAGTTGTAGGGGGAGGGCCAGGGCTCTAGAGCCCTGGGGCTGCCCTTGCCCCTGCCACAAATCATGTATAGTCGTCTGCAATGGCAGGGCTCCGAGTTTGATTTAATTCCATTTTTTGTTCTTCCTCACTCTCACTATTATAATAATAGTTTTAATTTTGTTTTTAATATTAATATTAATAATACTAATAACTATTTTAATAATATAATATAATTATTAGAATTAACAAGAGTAGATAATCATAAAATTAAAATTGATTTAAAAGAGGAAATACAAAAAACACGAAGAAAATACAACAAAGAAGATTAAATCAACGGCACCAACACGAATTATAACTTTTTAATGATTTTCCCCCTGAAACCAGTCGGTTCCTTCATTTGATGAACCTCCAAATAAATCCCCAGGAAGAGCAGTTCATCGACATTATCCGTTCATCCCTTGACATTTTCATTGTGTCTTCTTCCCGTTGACGCTGAAGCATCTCCTAATGCCTTCTTTCTCGTCCAGCCTCTATCAAATTTGTCGTTTCTCTCATGACTTGAATTTTTTCCCTTTCCCAATTAATATTCGTATATGGACTACTCGAAGCCATCCATTTTCCCTTCTTGGCTTTTTTTGTACCAATAGGTCTTCGACTCAATTAAAATGTTGAAGTTAATTATTAATTATTTGCCTATAAAAAAAATTAATTACAAATCCAACTAATTTATGAATTTAAGTATTTTAATAATAATTCTAATTAATTATTAATGATTTCAATTTAAAATAAATTAAATATTATTATATTAAATAATTCAATTAAAGATTGGTGGATATATATATTTATCAAATACTAGTAAATATACAATAAATATACTAACAAATGTTTTATTAAATAATTCGTTTCTACAAATTTAATTTAATTTAGGAGGAAATTTTAATTTTATTAAAAACTTCTTTAAATAATTAATTTTCAATTTGTCAAAAAAAGTAAAAACTAAATAAATTAAAGAAATTAAATGAAAAGAACTAATCAGATGGCGCCACTTGGCGCCATCTGACTTAAAGAAGGTCATGTGCTTCTTCTTCCTTTAGTCTTCCGGCCCCCAGGCTGCGGACAGGGCTTGGTGGAGCCCCGAGCCCATCCCGGACCCACTTCACCACACGCCCCTACCCGACTATCTCCATTTAAGTCTTTACTATTTATTACTATATGTCTCTCTATTTGTTTTTTAAAATTATAAATTTAGAAAACAACGAGTAAGGACCAAGGATTAAGGCCACCAGTCCACCATATCTTTGCCATGGTGCTTTTAGTATGAGGATACTGGAATTACTTCACTTTGAATTTTATTTGTTATCAGTTAGTGGAGGACTTGAATTCTCGGTATGTTAATTAAGCTAATCAAATTCACCGTAGTTGTAGTATAAATGGTAATCGTGTTGTTGATTTGACTTAATTAATTTTGAGATGCGACAATACATTATGTAAAAACCCTTTTCCACGGCTCAAGATCCTCTGTACCACTTTGGTGTACCACTTAAGTGTACCACCACTAAGTGATTGACACATGCATATGTTAGAATTATTATAATTGTCAAATATGCATGTGTCAATCACTTAGTGGTGGTACACTTAAGTGATATACCAAAAGTGGTACAGAGGATCTACACCCCTTTTCCACATAAACTCATTTCTGAATTCGATATCAGATATTGAGGGAACTAATCTCTTCTAATTAGATTAATCTCGGTTCCTAGATTACAAGTTTAAAGCAATCTTATTTCACGGTGTCTAATTTTTGCATAAAAGAGAGGCATTTATAAACAAGATCAATTCTAACACAATGCTGTAAAAGGGCCAAGCTACAATTTCATTTGTTTCTCCAAGACTTTACATTTAAGCCCAACATAAAATTATTACTACTTTAGTCAACTGGGCCACCTTTCTAACCTAAAATTAGGGCAAAGGTTAGCATCCATGGGCTCAACTCTTGTTAATTGTTAGGTATCTCAAATTCTCAATTCAATATATATATATAGTCAATTCTTATAGGATCATATGTTATTTTATTTTATTTACATCAAACTGATAATAAGTTCAGATTATTAAAAAAGAAAATTTAACAACTCCATCTAATTTCTTGATGTATAAATCCACTCCGATCATGTAATTAATTATTTATTTTTATCAGTTCGTCTCATATTTTAGTGTTATTAATTACTACGTACATGTTGCTAATTTTTTGTTTTAACTGCGTACATGCAAGTACAAGTAATACCTGCAATCTCTAATTACAATAATAAACATGCAATTAAATCACTCTAATCTCTAATAAAATTGTGCACAACATCGACTATTGAATATATCACTCTAATCATATATAAAACTACTTACAGAACTACTTTATGACACAATCTCGAAAAAATAAATTCATAACTATCAAATTTGAATATTAGGGATAAACAATTTACGTGAGACAACCCGGCCGTTGGCATGATTGGTCATCTATGTTTTTTACTATTTTTTTTTTTTTTAATTTGAAAACTTTCAAAGAAGTTTGTAAAATTGGAAAAGTGCTTTAAGCAAAAAAAGTTTATATGACGAAATTATCACTTCTAGTTCTAGTAATAGAAAAATTATTGTTACATTGATTTTTTAAGGTCAAGTACGTACTTAGTATGTAATTTCTTCTTGAAACAATCTAAAGTGATATGATCAATATTACTAATGATCATTAATATATGGACCCAAATATATAGAAGTATTAATTTTGGCCTCGAGATTGGCTTTCCTTGGACAATATCCGAGTGCCAACCCATTTTTCATTGAATCACCATCAGGATATGTTATGTTCCCTCCTCTGACAAAATCTCTTCTTGATTATATACTAATTTTTAAATTTTAAGTATCAAATCTATCTTAAGTACCATCAAGACAAAATCCGTTCGTAATTATATATATATATATATATATATATATATATAGTGATGGCTAGTCGAAAAGTCGACATGTTTGTTTGGTGTTTGGGAGAATAGTTTGGAAAGTAGTGGATGTTTGTAAAATAATTTCGATTTGCATAATGTTCTTTTGTCTGAAATTTGAAAGAGTGGTTTAAGAAATAAGGTAGATGTAGATTTTTTTGGAAGGGTAATTGTAGATGTAAGATGTTTAGGACTTTATGTCAAATCAAAATTGTTATGTGAGATAAACTCTGTAAGATAAGTTACTTTATGTCAAATCAAAGTAAAATTTGTGTATGTTTTATTAAAGATAAAAAAAATTATTTTTTATTTAACTTTTAGAAAATAGTTTGAAAAAATTGAGAGATGATAAATTTATTTCAGAATTGTCTCTTTTTTCCAAACGTAAAAATATTTTTGAAAATGCTAGACAAGCATGCCCAATATATGCAATTATATACGGTGGGTCATGGTCATGTGATAAATCTATCAAACTATGATGATCCTTTTCTACTTTTAACTTTTTCAATAGTTCTTGATCTAAAATTTCACTGCACTAGTACTCAACAGAATATTCGTAGCTATCATCTGGGTAGCAATTATCTGTCATGTTAGACCATCTCCAAGAGATCATGTATAACTCAAATTATAAGAAATAATATAAGTTTTGGCAAAAAAATAAGCTCCAAGAGAGCTCTTATATTTTAAGATGCACAAAAATTATAAGTTTGGCCTCTTAAATATAAGAGGCCAAAGTTAAATTTTAAAAGTTGTTCTTGCATTGATAGTACAATACTTTTGTACTTTTCCCATAGAAAATTAAAAATGTTTTAAGAGGTAATTCATATTATTTTTTTAAATAATAATATTTTAATTTTATGTTACTTTTACGAAATATTTAATTTAAATTCATAGAACACGATAATTTAAATTAAATTATTAATATCTTATTATTATATTAAATAAATAAATATTATATATATATATATATCCCACTATTATTTATATGTGAATCATAATTAAAAATACTTTATTCAATATTATCTAGATGTTGGAGTGAAATGGTGTTGTTGTTTAAAGTAGAATCTTAAAATATAAACTAGCTGTTGGAGTGCAGAGTAAAAAATGGGAATGTATAACACTGTTCACTCCTTAAAATTTAAGATAAGAGGTCAGAATTTAAGAGGGCTGTTGGAGATGGCCTTAGATCTCTTTTAGGGATATTTTTGCATAAAAATGTCCCTAAAATCCCCTAACAAAATGGATGGTAAAATGGATAGTATATGGTGCGTCGTTTTCCAGTGCACCTCCCCACATGTGATTTTTGGATTAGATTTTCAATCGATTGATTTGGGTCTCACCACTCCCGCACCACCATGATTAGATTAGCCTTAACACCTTCCCCTCAATATATCACTGCTTTTATTTTGTTTTTTTACAAAGAAAAAGAAATCACTGCTTGTATTGTATTTGCACTTGCTTTTAGGGTAAAATATTATTGTTCAATTTGTGTAAGATAAAGAGTATCCGTAATTACAGTAAAAATATTCAATTTATTCTAAAAACAAAAATAAAACTTATTTATCACATTGAGTAAAATATCGTTTCATTAGTGTTGAGGCAAATAAGAGAAAAACTGAGTTTGAGGGTCAAAGTTTACAAATTGAATTAGGAGAGGATTCTCTCGTATTTATAAAATTGCATCATCCATGATCATAAATTTTTCCTCTTTTAATACTTAGAACTTTTGGTCTTTGTTGCTCCATTTCCATTCAATTTTAATTAGGCTAAAAATGTAAACCGAGAAAATTTTATTGGGGAAAAAAGTGAAACAAAGACTCTTCATTGAGACCAAAAATACAAAAAACAAATGAAAATGCAAACATTCAACTTTAAGATTAATAACAAATTGCTCTATGTGTTATTGTTAAGAGGTAATTTACCTTCCTAAAGGGCAAGATTTCGATACCTCCCCCTCCCGTGCTTTTGTAAATGAAACATAGTATTCCTATTGGTTTTTACATTTTATTTTAAATGGAGAGTAAATTGTTCATTATCACATGAGGTAATGTTCGCTAGACAATCTTACATAGAATAAATTGCACGTAATATTTTGTCAATAAACGATTGAATTGATAGTCACATTTTAGCGTGTGACCAACACCTTCGCGATGAGGAAAATAAAATACTTATTATATTATATTATATCTGATGAAAGTAACATGTCCATATATTTACGTAATGTTTAAGGATAAATTATTATCCATTAAAATTAAAAACAAATGGAGCTAATGCATGCACATCGAGATCCTCACGTTCAATCAAGGAAATGTCAAATTCTCCATTCATGGCTTTAATGTTTTTCATTGACGTAAATTACATAATTACACGTCAGTCATATATATATATATTTCCATATCCAAAACAAAACACTCATTCGTCATTTTCTCATATTTCAAGACTAGCTAATTTGTCTTATCCACCTGGGCGTACCCTACTTAGAAAAACCACATCAACTCATGTTATTATGAAATAAAATTTGAGACTGTACGAATATTGTATCGATTAAACTCGAAGACGCGCGGTATTTATTTATTAATAATCATCTAAATAATAATTTGATATTTAAGTTTTATTAGTATTATATATGTTGGTAATTAAATTAAAGTAGCTATCTAGCTAGTGTGACGAGATTGAATTTGTTAAGAGTACTGTTACCGGCTTACTTAGATCTTACACTAGTGAATTTAATTCATTGGGGTTGGATGAATGCCACATGGACATGAAATGACAAAAAATTATCCTTATATGCTCATGTGGCATTCATCCAACACCCGAATGAATTAAATTCACCGAGATATGTACTAATTTTCCCTGTTACCGACCATCGAATCTTTGTTGAGGAACACAAAGATATGGACCAGCCAGCCTGCCATATAATAACCAATAATTCTACTTAATTTGTCTCCACACCAAATTTAAACTATTAACACATACAGTAGTCTATATACTTACTTTAAGCAATTGTGGAACCGGCATTTTTTGTTCTCATTACTTATTATATTTTTATTTTTCACAATAATAAGGCCTCTTCTTTTTCCTCTTTTGTCAAAATCAGGTGGTCATTTTTGTCCACTTGATTGTGACACCAATTATGAATATTGTAACTTCTGGGAAAATCCAAAAAAGGTTCAAGTGTTTCGATTTATTTCACTCTGGACTTTTCCAGACTCGATCAATAATGTCTATGTCTTCATCAGAAATTAAAAATTAAAATAGGTGTGACTTAGTGGAATTTCTTTTATTAATTCATTGACATTTTAAAAAGGGAAAAACACTCCATATAAGTAAATTTTTTTTTAGGAACTTCATTAAAGTAATTTGATGGAGTGTTTTTATAATTGTCAAAAGATAGGCACTGTATGGAAGCAGTTTGATTGAGTCTAATCTCACATAAATCAAGCCCAATTCCATTAGGTAAAAAAATTGAAGAATTTTCTGTTTAAACTCAGTTTCAACACAAATCGGAATCTACACAATTATACTTGAGACTCATAAAGTTATTAATTTCATATTTGTCATCTATTTTTACACATATAAAATTATTGATTTGACATCTACCATCTATTTTTCTCCTTCGAACCCCAACAATCAAATCTCAATCAACATTACACCTCAAATTTTCAAAACTTATTAAGTATTATCTAATAATATTTTATTATCTCTATATATATTTCATTTGAAACAATTATCTAAATCAAATGGAATCTCTAGTCTCTACCCCACAATCCTAGATTCAAATATGATTACATATGTTTATTGGATTTTTTATTATAAGTCATGATGGTTTAGATTGGAAAAAACCATTAGAGTTTATGATTTAATTAGAAATAGACGGGTTGAGTTAATTACTGGAAAATAAATTGTTTGAGAAAAAAATTGAGTTATAAGTTTGAAATCGAGCAATCAAATGCAAATTTTGAATTTGATTTAACCAGGTTGCTTTTAGCTAGATTTTGTCGCATGGTACATGTCACATGGTCGTGGACGTGGTCCGTGGCTATAGGAACAAATCGACCCAAACAATAAGCTTTCATGTTATTCCATTAAAATAATATAGAGCATCAACCGGATATTACATTATTAAGGACTAGTTTAAAAAAATGGCGAACCCAAATTTAATTTACGATTAAAAGAGATTTTCATATAATATATAAAATGCATTTTAAAAATGATTAAGTCAGATCTAAATCTACATATCCTTAAGAAATAGGAAGAAAAAGAAAACGGTAAAACAGAGCAACTACAAAATAAAAATAATACTCCATTTAATAGGATGTCTAAGATTTATGACCTATCTTTCTCCAATTATTTGAGCTAAGTGTGTTCTATGACTAAAGAATTTATAAAGCACACAAACAAATGTCCAATACAATAAATTGAGATTTGATCCACACATAGCCTTCATTACAAGACAATTATTGCAAATTATTTACTACGCGTGTTATAGATAAATAATGAAATATTATCTATAAATATTAAAATATTATTTCACTTAAATACTATGTATATATATATATATATATATATATATGTTTAAAATTGAATTTTCCGGAGAAAGATAACATATTTTAGTTTTTTAAAAGGTATGAATTCACAAGCAAACTACAACAAATTAACATGCATTAACAATTAATACATCATTAAGATTTAGAAAGAGAAATAAAGAAAAAATAATTGTGATTGCGTAGATGACATTCACATTGTTACATTTAATCTAAATACGACAAAATAGAAACTAATAAAAGAAACTCATTCGCATGTTTGCCAATTGCCAGTCAAGATAAACACAAAATATCGTAAGTCTTAAGTTTGTTAATATATAATATTTGTTAACAAGCGCGAGATTAATTTAATCTCATTCTAAATGATCAGTTTCCAGAAAGACCATCTGTCTTCTTAACCACCTTCGGATTAATTCTGTTAAACACAAACTAATCCCCGTTGTTAGCATCTTAATTAATATTAATAAAGAACAGCGATAAGTTATTTAATTTTCAAAGTTTCATGTGTCATGACTACATATTTTTTAACAAGCAATACTATTGATCAAAGATTTCAACTTGTCCGATCAACCTAGCTGGGGCACGTGTCCAACATAAAATTAAAATATGTTCATCTCCAACAATTATCATATATATAATTGAGTCATTAGTAACAAATCATACAAGTTTTTTTAATAATGTCAAAACATATTCCACTACACAGATGATTATATATATATATAGTTGGTACAACGCCTCAATAAACCTATCAATTACACTACGTATATATATTATTATATAAGTATTCAAACTCCAACAGACCTAAGTATAAATTCACATTACGTTTTTGTAAAAAAAAGAAAATTCACATCACAATCATCACTTATATATATATATATATTTAGACCATGTCTAAGTCGAAAAATATTCAAATAATATAAATAAATTATTCTCATTGAAATCGTAAATCATGATGATAATGGAGGTCAAAGTATGTTCGTAATAAAAAGACTAAAAAGATGCAATTATTTTAAAGCTAGCATAATTTGACTTGAGATATTTCATCTCTCCAATTGTTTTCTTTTTAATAATATTTTCTTGTCTATACATGTAATGTAATGGGATTAATTGAAGTTTATTCTCTATTCGAGTGAAAAAGAGTTTTAAATAAGAGTTTTGATCCATTATATTAAAATATCTTTATCTTTCACCATCTACCTAATCAAACCAGTTTTGCAATAAATATCCAGATATTTAACTTAATTATCACTTAAGTAGAAAGTTTAAGAAAAAAAGATATGCCCAAAAGTCAATTCTTAATTAGTTGTTACTTAATAAACATAAAAATTTAAGAAATGTCACAAAATAGAAATAATCAATTTGACTATGAACTTTTTTATAGTTAGAAACCTGAAGTCAAAATCTAAATACTAATTTCCGAAACTACCCTTTACCTAATTATTAGTGAAAGAAAGTTAAAGAAGGGTACAATGGTCCTTTCAAGGAGATGTATAGAAATTAGTCGACTACCGTTACAAATACAAGTACGCTTACATTACATTACATGTTTCGTTTCTGTATCTATATGAATGAAGCTTTGTTTTCTTCTCCTTACTTCACCACGTTAAAAATAAATACTATCCAAAGTATGGATTTTGATGCTTCCATAACTTCACTTTCTCGAAATCTCAGCTCATACCGTCGGAATTACGTCATTTCCCGGTGGCCCACGACATCTTTCCGGCCAGTTCTTGCTTTTCCGGCCTGGTGACGATCCACTTTTCACCTGGAATTCAAGGTCCTTTCTTGGGTGTTTTTTGCTCTTTGTTGTGAGTTTTTGTTATTTAAATCAAATAAATTCTTATGTTTATTTTACAGGTTGAAGTTTTGTTTGGTTGGTTGTGAAAATGATAATGGATAACTGAAGTACATCTTTTGCTTTTTCTGTACTATTTATTAGAACTCTTGGACTTCCATTAATGAGAATTCTTGGACTTTCATTTATGAAATATAAGTAATAATTCTAAGGAACATAACATTGATGTAAGATATGGAAAAAGGTTTTTAGTTGGTGGAGTTAGAAAAGTAAATAATAATTAAAATTAGTATTGTTGGAAACCCCATATCAGATTTTGAAGATTCTTTATAATTCTGCACTGTTAAAAAGGGTACTCAAGATTCACCTCTTTGTGCATTTGAATTGTAAAGTCTGAGCTTTCTTTGTTATATCACATCTTTACTCACCTAAGTTTCATCCCATTTGATACGAGCCTGATTTGGTACTTCAACTAGGATAAATAAATTTAATATAAAGCAGAGTTGATCTTAAATTTATAATCTGGATTTTGATAGACTTGTGCTTGTGTAGGTTATAGTTAAGCTGGCGAGGGGGTGCATAATGGGGCATTTATCATCGATGTTCAATGGTCTGGCGAGGTCACTTTCGATCAAGAGGATAAAAAGTGTGAAGAAGAATAGTGAGAATTGTGATGGACGAGAAGCTGTTAAATCTATGGCTAAAGACGCAAAGAAAAATGACTTGATATTGACAACGTCAGGAATTGTCAATGGCGAAGGGTCCAAGAATTTGGCTTCTGTTTTTTCGAAGAGAGGAGAGAAAGGTGTTAACCAAGATTGCAGCATAGTTTGGGAGGTATCTTGCGAGTTAATTTTTAATTTTTTTAAGCTTGCCATGTTTGGATTTGAGCGAGGAAAATGAAACGTTTAACTAGTAAAGCTCGGTGTTCTATCATTTGATGGAGAATAACGTTTTACCCACTATAAACCAAGAACCAAACATAGCCTTAATCTTTTCATTTTATGAGTTTATAGGAATTTGGATGCCAAGAAGACATGATGTTTTGTGGGATATTTGATGGGCATGGTCAATGGGGACATTTTGTAGCAAAGAGGGTCCGAGAGTTAATGCCTTCATCTCTTCTCTGTAATTGGCAAGAAACACTTGTTGAAGCTTCACTTGATCCCGAGTTTGATTTGGATTTGGATATGGATTCAGATAAAAAGCACAATAGGTTCAACATATGGAAGGATTCCTATTTGAAGACGTGTGCTTCTGTAGATCAAGAACTGGCACAGCATCGTAGAATCGATGCATTTCACAGTGGTACCACTGCCTTGACAATTGTTAGGCAGGTAATCAAAGCTCCCTACTCTATAACAACTTTCTAATCCTTATCTTGCATTCATTTTGACTAACTATTGTAATGTTGTGTTTAAACTTTATTCAATTACATTTTGGTAAGAACATTTCATATGTTAAATTACGCATTTTCAAACATACGAATCACACACTTGTGAAAGAGGACAGTTAACAATTCTGAATCAGACTTCTCTAAAACTTCTATATATAGTTGGCCAACTTGTATTATCTACATTTGACTATTTTGAAAATCAATTCCTAAGGTGGTCCTCGATAGAGTAGTTTGGTAGCGATAATCTTTTGTTCCATATTATTTAAAAGGGGACCATCTTTCTGTGAATTTCCATATTTAGTCATAAGATTTATTTTTCGGATGTGATTTCGTAGGCTTTTACCAACGTTTTTTTGGCCAAAAATGCCCTTGATTATGGAGCTATAATTGTGCCTAATAAGCTTTTGATTTTGGCTAATTCTCTTTCCGTCCCTATATTACAATCTTTTGGTAGGGTGATATTGTATTCATCGCAAATGTGGGTGACTCTCGTGCTGTGTTGGGCACTACTTCAGACAACGGCGACTTGGTACCTGTCCAGCTGACGATTGATTTCAAGCCCAATTTACCTCGTTAGTCTCTCTATCGGTCTCCTTTTTTTTTTTTTTCCCCCTTCTAATTAACGTCAATCTTATAAAACTTATATTTTTGGTAATTGATGTGTGCAGAGGAAGAGGAGAGGATAATTCAGTGCAAAGGCAGGGTATATTGCCTGGATGATGAGCCAGGGGTTCATAGAGTGTGGTTGCCACATCAAGAATCTCCGGGACTAGCAATGTCTAGAGCTTTTGGGGACTATTGCGTAAAAGATTTTGGACTTATTTCTGTGCCTCAAGTCACTCAGAGACATATAACAAGTAAAGACCAATTTGTCGTCCTTGCTACGGATGGGGTACGTATATACATATGTATCGATTTTTGATGGTTTTATAATCGATTTCATAAAATCTTTGTTTTTGTTCTTGTGTGGTAAGGTTTGGGATGTAATATCGAATGAGGAGGCAGTAGATATAGTATCAGAAACTACAAATAGGGAAAAATCTGCTAAGAGGCTCGTTGAGTGTGCTGCTCGAGCTTGGAGGCGAAAGAGAAAGGGGATAGCTATGGATGATATATCAGCTATTGTACTCTTTTTCCATTGTGATCAAATTCAATCTGTAGCACATACACCAAAGTGAAACTATTTGATTTTGTATGTTTAATGAATTATTATTATTCTTTATCAGCTACCTATATATAACTTGTCACTCTTCTATATGCACTATACAAACTGCCTCTTTTTTAAAAATATATATATATAAACTCTCAACATTTTGAATAAAAAGATTGAGTACTTAAAAGTGTTAGATCGCAAGTCTTAACCACATATTTCGACATCTAAATAACTATATCTCAAATTTTAAAAATCATAATCTCAAATTTTAAAAATCATAATATATCTACAATAAACGAAAAGCCGTACTAGATTATATAAACCTCATTTGTATGTATGTTCATTCCAACACACCTGATAACTGCAACCTATTTTTTCTCCTCAAACCCCAACATCCAAACTCAATCCAATCGTGTTATGATTTGCTGAAACTAAATAAACCATTTTTTTTTTAACCAAAACCAAGCAAAATCAGGTAGACACTAATCCATATGGATTATGGACCCATATATTCCAGTTTAACATGTAAGACAAACTAAGATTATAGGTAACAGGGCAGTTCAAAAACACTACGATAAAGCTTCCTTTTAGGCTTTAGCTAAGTTAAGATAATGATAGTTGTAGTTCACAATATTGGCATTTCTTGGACCAAATACATTATACTTATTCAGTTATTCTTGCATGCAACAATGATAGTACTATATAAATACACAATATAATTTGGTATACTTGTATATACGTACTTCTTTGTGCGTAGTCTTCAGTGGAACACTTGTGAAGATGCATAAAACTCACCCTCGATGAACATTGGTCTCATATTTTCTTCTTGACTCATGAACTCCAAGGGAAAAGAAACAAGATGTCCTCGAACTGATTTTAATTTTGTCATTGGGTCAGTAATTATGAGTTCCCCATTCTGATCATAAGATTCTAGTTTTTGAGGAGCAACTCCTAAATCAATGGTTGTGTGACCAAGTTTTTGTTTCCAATGGCTCATACTTCGTCTGAGTGCAGATCTGTGAAATTAAATGTGGATCAGTAACAGTTGTGAAAATAAAGAATAAAAAATGTTTCAAATGAGAGTATAGCTCGACTGTAACCACCTGGAGGGGGTGGTGTCGTTTGGGATGCAAGAGAAGACATCTTGGTAGATCCTTGTATTCGACTGAAAAAGGAGAAATAATACCGCTCTTTAAGGAATGGCGAAGCAAAATGAAGGAGAGAAATAAGATGTAATTTCTTTTTCTCTTGTAATTGCTTCCAACAAGTATTAAGCTAAATTTCTATCATCTTTAGAAGACATTGAGTAAAGTTGCAAGACCAATATAATTCTATTTCTTAAATGTAACAAACTCAGGTAATCAGAAGAGCTACTCATTTACCAAGTTCAAATACATGTATGCATGTGCATAAGTTTGTTAACACAAATATATACCGCTACTTCATATTCTCAGGAGTTTTAGTTCCCTGCAATTACAAAAATTATTTGTTGCACAAGAGTATATCTAAGTACATAATCTTATTAAAAACATATTTCTCACCGTAGCAATTTCTAACCAAAAGTCCTTGTATGTTGCGTCAGCTATAGGATCTTTTACTTGTGCAACCTAGAATAGAAGCAAATATATGATACAAACTATATAAACATAACATATTGAATATATCCAAGCAAGAGACAAAGTAAGTAGCCCATGTAGTCGTTCAACATTGATGTCGACTCTGTTGAAAAACTTGGTGCAAACTTGATGGTCTAGTCCTTTATTATCATTCATAATTATTATTATGCATACCTCTTCAGTATGTAAACCAAGGTGCTCAGCCCACAATGAAAGTCTAAGATTCAAAGCAAATTTTCCAGCCTTCCATGGCTTCCCATTCATAGACGAATCAACAAACTCTTTATCTTCTATGAGAACTGCAATCTGGATAACGTACAACAAACCATAAGATATTCTTTTTTGCAATTTTGCGCACACACACACACATTTGCACAAACATTTTCAAAAACATCCATGCGTGTAAAGCCATCAACGGAAGGTAGAGTTTTGAAATTTTGACCTAGCCAAAATCCATCCCATCTTACATTTACTCTGTTGTTTCTAGCCCTATAAGTTGGAGAAAAGAGTACACTCAAAACATATTTGAGTTTAACCAATGGGGAAGATACTTCACCTCCGAGTCTCTTGACCCCAGCAAGCTCCGATCATTTATGTTCGATGATCCGACCAATGCACAACGATCATCTACTACCATAACTTTACTGTGCACATAAACCTGTACCAGAAAGAAAAGAGTTTTTGGTGAACAATGACAGCGTCGATGACAATCTCAAAACCAATCGGCTATGAGGGGAGACATTGTATACATTCATGCATAATTCTTATAAAATCATACTCTGCTTGAGAAGCATCTCTTGAGATATGGAACTTAACTTCCAGAATGATTGCATTCAATGAATACTGATGTGTTAACCATGTACAAACTGAACAAATTATTAAAGACTCGAAATATCACTATTTAAATTGATGAATGTGAGATATTTCAATGGAATTCATTGAAGACATTGAGCAACTGGTAGAAGTCTAAAATATAGCTTCTGAGAATTCAAATATGGTAAAAAAAATTAAGAGGCTAACATGTACCTGAACTGTGAATTTGTAATTAGGATTTGAGCAAAATATACCTGACTCGTAACCACAGGACCATCATCAAAAAGTCTGCCATAAGTTCTTAAACCAAAGAAAGCTATGAAATCATGTGCTATGGGACCCAAATTTGAGCAAAGTGTTTGCAATATTGAACACTCTCCTCTAGATATAGTACGATATTGCCAGTGCATTATTGCTCTTACAGTAGCTGCACCACTGTCATCTACACCCCCCTGTTTACCAAAGAGTTCGTATCAAAGATTGAGAAATACTTATAAATTGATTCTCACATGGAGCAAGGAGCAGCTACCTGAAACCCAGGTAAGAGTGGGATGACAATTATGACTCTGAAGCACTTCTTTTCTCTGTGTGCCCGCATTATGCGGTTGTATAAAGATTCAAGCACACGATTTTGTATAACTTCATCTCCAGAAAGGCCTGATATGAAAAATTGATTCTGGAAGTAGACAGTAAATAAGCAATTAGAGTGATAATATTTTTTGCAAATTCAGTTTCACTATTCACTAGTACTGAAAAGACAAGGATTTTAGGAGCAATGATACTTTAGTATACTAATACTAAATTCTCATCGTGCATCTGTAAGAGACCTGTGACTCAATATAAATAAATTGAATAAAAAATGAGGGATTTTTCTCACAAGAACCACATCTTAAAAAAAACTCTAATAAATTCCATTATACTCTACACCTGTATTATGGTTTCGACTAAGCTTCACTCTAACAATTTTGATTGGTTTGCAGAAAACTACTAAAAGTAGAAAGAACCATTTGTTTCTATAGGTATTATCACCACTTTGTAGCTCAGACCCTTTCTAAACTGCTACTTCAGTTGGTATCTACTCACAAGGCAATGCATAAGTTCTAATAAATTTATAATGTATCACATTGCAATATACCACTATGACTGGTTAGTGGATGGACTTGGCATTATATTCAGATTCCTCTTTATACTTCTGTAGTTTCAATCTTGCTATATTTTCTATCTTGGACAGTGATACCAAATTTTCTGGTGACCAGATAAAGCTAGTATCCCCCTATTTATTTGGTACACGTCATCACTCTACGTATCTTAAGATAACTCTGAGTAATGCAAAAGGAATTAGGAATCGCAGTTCAGGTGAATTAAGCAATCTACAGTGTTGTCTGCTCACTTTTCATGAAACATGAGATAAACTTTTGTTTCTCTTCTTCATTCCACAGAAGCAAGTTTAAAAATAAGGGTGGTTCTACCTTTTATCTAAGATATCTATAATATGCGAAGCAGTACACATGAGAAAATTGGTGTCTACCAAAATATCTGATTTAACCTACCTTCCAACTACAGTTTTTCAGGGAATAAAGACAGTATGAGATTGATAAAACCATTGGATATAAACATACAGAAGTTACATCCTATTTCTATTCACTAAATGTATATAATTGTCACCTCAATATAAATGAAGTGCTCTGCTTCTTCAATGAGAGCACAATAAGCTCTATGAATGCTATCCTCAGTTTGGCTGATCCCAGCAGACCACTGGCTGACACTTCTGACAACCTATAACAATCAAAGATTTTAAGAGCAAAATAAGCAAGCGATGTTGAAGTCAAATCATTAATGTGACATTAATTTATCTTATGAGAAAATGCATGCTTGATTTGCAACTGTTGCTCATGAGCCAACTTGTAAGCCATTTATCTTGTACTCTTGTAGCAATGGGCTTAGCAAGACGAAGTCTAGCAATGAATTTTGCTGTTGTCAGGGAAATGTTATAACTATTTGGATGTAAATGCATTTATCATTTCTTTTCTTTTCATAGATTGAGTTAGTGTCAGAAGACTCAGTAGCTCAAAAGCATTTTTTTTTTCCCGATAGGTGCAAAAAGCTGAATTGGCATGGTCACTATATTTTCTTTTGCACGATTTTTACTTTGATAACTATACATTCTTACTTTAATAACTTCATTAAGTGCTTCTCCTCTTTACCAGATTAATGTTTTAATGCGTGATCATCAAAATGATATCAATAAGATGTCCTGAGTTTAAATATCACAACCACCACCTATAAGAAAGAGTTCCACATGCTAGGGTTTATAAAAAAATTATGACTTGCATGTGAGGGGGCGTGTTATAACAATTAAAGTATTAAAAAGCCATTCCTCTCTAAAAATCGTAAGACCCTGGGTGTTGGTGGATGTTTGAGTTAGGAGGAAGATGGTGATAGAATGAGAGTAAAGAGAGAATCAAAAGGTTGGAATGTAATTATGATGTCTAGAGTAGGCTGATAAGGTTTCTCAAAGTGGGATAAAGTTATTTCGAAATTTCCTATTAGTTAGATGAGTTTCGAGGATGAGCCAAGAGAGATTTGAGAGGAAAACAAAAAAAATGCTTTTAGAAAATGTTATCTCCTCTTACAAACAAATCCAAACAAGGCTATAATTTCTTCTTTTATTGTTGAAACATGTCACGGTGCTTCAAAGTTGAAAGTCATGATGTATATGATGTATAATTGTTCGGCTCTAGAGCACATCATATTGCAGGTCTGGTTAATCAATGTTTTAACATAAATTTTGTGTTGTAATAGTGAATAAAAATATGAAACATAGCATTCACAAATATTTGTGAATAATTAAGGTATTTCGAAATATTTTTTTCTTAAGGAACTAAAATAGATCTTAATAACTTTCAATTATTAGCAAACCTGGCAATGGCACAAACTACGAGGACCCACTTCTGCTACTTCATTGGCTGATATAACCTGGAAAGGTTGCTCCTGCGCTTCACACCAATCGTCTCTGACTTGGTGATGGGACTCTGGGACTGTTTCCCCGAATATTTCACTTTGGAGATTTGCACTACAATCATTATCAATGAAACCATTTCTGTTGTCCGCATGAGAAGCTGGACATGTAGATTCCTGATGAGAAAACAAACTACCTGTAAAATGCCTACTCTGTGAAGTACGATGACATTCATTTGAGTTTAAGGCATTTGACTTATTATCCACAGAAGGATAAACTGGCTCACTTGCTTCATGAGGCAAAAGCAGTGGGATGTCTTCAGATGGTGATCGTGGTGAAGAAGACTCTTTTCTGCTGAGGTCGTCAAGATTCACTTTAGATGTATTCCTACTAATGTGTATCTTCCTTATTTTTCCCATGTAATGTGGTAAAACCATGTGATGCTGAGGTATGAGCAAAGGTATTTTCTTTTCATTTGGTGCTTTGCTTCTCTGGATCAATGGTGGAAGTACATTAGCTACTGAAATCTAGTTAGAATATACAAAGAAGTATTTAAAGCAAACCTTTGCGTGGTTCCAACGCTGAATGAAGTGTCTAGCAATATCCTTGCAAGTAGGTCCCCAAAGAGCGCAATGAACGTCATGCCATGGCATCCGAGGATATTTCTCTCGGTCCAGTTCATCTTTCAGTGTGTCCTCCCAAGAATTTGGTTCTGATTCTCTATATAATTCAGAGTATATGGAGCAAATATATCTTTAACTGTTTGGATTGGCCAGTACGTAAAATACTTGTTCAAAGTAAAATCAAGGTTCCGTGACATTATACTTATCAAAAGCATTTTTCTTAGTATGTAACGATTCTTGATGTGTGAGTCCTGAGTTGGTTATGAAGGAAAATATGGGAATTTGCTATGGTACATCACAAGTTTTTAAAAGGAAAATGAAACTAAGCAAAAAGTTGGATGTAGTTTAAGATAGAAACAACTAATCAATTGAAGTCAAATGGAAGCATGAACAACTTTTGCTATTATAATAAAAAGATACCAATTCAAGTTCCTGGATATACAGAAGTTCCTTATTTCAACATACTATATAATTTACCTTGGATTATAGTAGTCTTTTCCAGGCCATAGCAAAGGAGGGACATCATCTATTTTGTGTTCAATTGAGTCATACCGACCAAAGCATAAATCTAGCCCTCCAATAAAGCATACCTTGTGATCTACAATAACAAGCTTTTCATGATGAGACCTGCATGCACCATACTGTTATTAATTGACTGAAGAAAGATTGAATGAGTACATAATGAATGTATGTAAGTTATCCTATAAATCTCTGAAGTTGAATTTATAAACAATAGCGTACCATAAGTAGATCCCAGTTGACAAATGATCAGGATAACGCAAGACTCTGACATTTTCGTGAATGTTGAGAAGCTTTTTCTTACTATATAAGCTGTTAATTTTTAAAGCAAGAGAAACTTCCTTGTAAAGAAGAATGTATATCTGCACGATAGTACACATGGAAATGAGCTGAGCTCCTGTGCCAACTTCATTAATTATACAAAGAAAAGATAAAATGTAGTGGTATCGTATATAAGAGAAAGCTTGCTTTTAGGAGTGCATCGGTTTTGGAATATGGAATAGAAGAAGGTGTTTTAGACAACTATAAATTTCATATTGCTTCTTCGATGTATTCAAAAGTTGAAAAGATGATACATGAATAGAACTCCCTAATGAATTAGGAGATATCACATTGTTAGAGGAACCTTAAATAGTGCAAACCCATAACTGATGATAGAACTAGCATATATATTTTTCATTTCCTATCCCAATGACCAAATTGGTCATTGGAGATTTACAGGACGAATTTTTTTAAGAAAAAGATCCTCGTTTCAGTGAATACGCAATTGCTGAATGTGATTACAATATGCATCTAGCTCCAATGATAGTAATGCATTTGCTTTTTCGAGCAGTTGTACTTTTCGCTAAAGTTGAATAACAGTTGCATGCAGCTTCGCTTTTGTTCATGATGACTTTGTACCTAGTTTCAATTGGATCTTAAAGTTCTGATTTCTACACAAAAATGTTCCATCTTTATTGTAATCTCTATTTTAATTCATCTGAAACATTAACAATAAGAGCAATCGCTATTAAGTTTATGTGTCAAAATAACTCCATTACCTTGAAGTTGGAATTAGCAATAATAGATGATAGCCAATTATTCTTTAAGACAGTCGACAAAATAAAATGGTTGTATGAACATAGTGCATAAGATAATTTTAATTCTTATAGTCCTAAAATTTGGTTCAATATAAAACCAGCACCTGAACCCCTTTCTTAGCTTTAGCCTCAAGTAAATAATCAAGCCTGGAGGAGCTGTGATCGTGAAATGGACGCCTCAAGTACAATTCAGGACAAAGCCACCAACCGGTAATATAAATCTGCATGAAAGTTTTGCTAGTTTAGACACTTTTGGCCAAATATGGCAATAAATTCACTGAAGAATTATATTACAAGTTAGGAAACTTAACCTCGGATTTTGCACTTTCTATTGAAGAAGCAATTGCTTCAAATGCTGCTTTCCCATCTATAAACCATTGAGCCTGGCTTCCATCTTCGACCAGTCCTCTGGTAGGGGCAAAAGAATTAAAGCGGTGAGGATGACACCAGCCTTCATTCCTCTTTGAACCAACCTCATTAATTGCAGAAACCCAGTCTTGCACTTTAGCATGGCTCGTAGTTCTTAACTTTATGTTTCTGTTTCCGCAAGAAACCTTTTGACCAGTAAAAATTGAAAGCTCATGTTGGTTGCTCTTGCTCGTAATTATAACAATTTATATTTTCTCAAAACCCACACTAAAAATAAGACATAGACAACTCTACAAAGATAGTAAACATTAAATGTCTCGCTCTACTAGTGACTAGTGAGAGAGTCATTCTATAACTATTGATTGATGAAACCACAGGAGAACTTCACCCATAAACTTCTGCATGTAAGTAGGACACTACATGTCAAACAAGGTAAGAATAACCAAGTTAATTCTAAATAATGTAACACTGCAATTAGAGGATCCCATTATTACTTATAAATATTTAATGTATTGAAAATTCTTCATTGATTTACTGCATCAATCTTGATTTCACAAGCCAGATGAACGATGGTATAATAGACAGATAATATTAAAACTAACAATGTATCATATCTTGTTTATAAAATTGTATAAGACGTAAAAAAAAGTAAGAACAAAAACTTGGTAAATCATATAGGCAAGAAGTCAATTTCCTACCAAAGTTTCAAACAGACTCATAAATTTCATCTAACCAGCTAAATATGAAAGAACTTAGCCGAGCATGGGATAAAAGATTATCACCTGAAATGCATGCCGTAGAGGATTTCTTTCCTTGAACACTTCCGCCAAATACACTTTACCATCTCCATTAGCATTTGAAGCTGGTATGACATCAAAGACAATTATGTCTAGGAGTTTGGTTTCAAAATGATTTTCAAGGAAAGCCAAGAATCCCGGTTTCAAGACAAGCCAAACCTAAATGCAAGTCAAGAACAATCTCTTTACCCATAAAATGGCGCAAAAAAAATAATAAGGGAAAAGTTAAAAAAAAAAAAAGTTCTGCTGCGAAGAAGGAAACATTATCAAGACTAATATAATTGACATCACATCCGGTGGGCATGAAAAATCACGATAAATAAACAAAATATAGCTAAAGTTCAAACCGAATCTGAATAGAAGTGAACACAACTCGTTCTAGATGTCCATATGACTGTTTGGACCACCAGGGATGCTAAAATTGAGGCCAAAAGAATTTTTCTGCCTCAAATATGTGTCGAGGCATGCATAACTATATTTTGTCAAGTTTGAAAAAAAATATGCACAAGACGTGATATATTTAGCCACCTTTCAAACTAACATAATTCTCAGTCACCAATAGTAGGATGATTGCCATATTATCAAATGAAACACATTGAATTGCTTCAATGAAAAATCAAATAAATTCTGTTAAAATGTTCACAGAGGACTAGTAAAACTATGAAGCATAAACAGAACCATTGCCACTCAAACAATCAATCGACATACATGTACATAAAAAGGTGTTCCTATTACTGGATTTCAATTGATTAGCATATAAATAATATTGGCTTAAGATATTGAAAAAGCACAGAGAGCAAGCAAATTCTAGTCTCCAGCATTTAAATTTGAGGGGCAATGTGTATTTTCCATGTCTATAATGACTCACCAGATCCAGAAGCTGCCATTCTTTTTTTGAAGTAACATGAAAGGTTTTTGCCATAGCAAACACGTACCTTTTGCCAATTGTTTCCACAACAACCAGACCAATGACACAGGCAACATCTTGAACAATCATCATCTTCTGATAGTCCCAAGTGATTAACCATCACGTAACCTTCTTTCAGTTTTGGACCATACTCTTGTGAAAATGATAACCTAGAGACTTCGAGGAACTTGCATACCTGGGATGTAAACAAATAAAGTAAATTCCAGCTCGTTCTTCAGTATATGCAGTGTAAAGTCATACAAAAGTGCAAGTTGTAAGATGAACTTTAGAAGAATGCGGATAATCAGCTATTCTTGGCATATGTTCACTATAAGTAAACTGTTTAATATTTGAGAATATTGATGAAGAAGCTGAAGAGACAATCTGGTCTATTACTATATATACTTCATGTGTAAGAGAGATTCGGTACAACAAATCCAGCTTACTTATTAAAAAAGTCATCTAAAATTACGTTTTGGAACTTGAATGTGAACTCTAATATTCCTGCCAACTTTGCAAACAAATAAAAGCAGTGTATGTTGGGTAGATTTCTCAATGAATCACGAATCAAGAGCCAAATTATACTTGTTAATGATACTGATACTTTTAGTAATAATAAAAAGAAAATGACACTATGATATTATATAACATGTGTATATCCTTAACACCACAAGAAATAAGGTCTGATGTCCAAGGTTATGCTAAAACCTACAAACATAATCCCAAACTGAAAATTAAACCTTTCGTCAACCCCAAAAATAACCTAGCCTGATAAATCCCTTGGAAAATCAAGCACAAATTTTCATTATGCTGAAGGCTGATATAACAAACACTTCAAACAAACTAGTGAGATCAAATTTTTTTTTTTGTTAAAATGAAAAGCTTACGAAGTGATTTGATAAAAGCGACAATAAATACCCAAGTATGGACATCTTCTGCTTATTTCGAAGATAGAATAAAATCACACACACCATGAAATGGTCTTTTAGGATTATAATAACATGCAGAATATATGAAAAAGCAAGGAATCCACTGCTGAATTTCCTCCGGTTAAGACATGCATAGCACCACAGTACTTTCCAACTACCAGCTATGATGCCAATTAAATGTTCCCAACTTCACTTCATCATAAAAACGGTAATGACTGCACTAGCGGGATAAGATTATGACGAAAGAAACTCAGTGTACTTAGATCCTGGCATTCCGAGCTTGAGGAGGGTAAAACGTAACCTCTCCTTGTGATGTTTCCAGGACCCTAACTATGTATGTACCTCCACGTCAAAATGGAGGGCAACCAAGCCGCTCTCTAACATGGAAGGAAATGAAAGTCGATAAATTTCAATCCATGGTCATCCACAAATTTGGTGGGTCAATCCTGGTCTTGTTAACAAAAAGGATTGATTAACTGAATTGTTAGCTATAATTATAACTCCACTGCAAACATAAAAGTTACGCCACGTCCCCCATACCATGGATGCTGCTTGTATATTTTGAAGTGAATTAAATATACAACTAAGTGATACACCTGGATTTCATTGACATTGTTAAAACAGATTACATGCTATCAAAGCAATCAACTTAGTTTGCACTTTTCACCTCTGGTGAATTAATAATGTCCAAGCTTCCCATAAAATGTTTCAGATAACCTTGCATGGCAACTATTGCTTTATCTGAGACAGTTTGCTGCCTGCCTATTGCTGGACGAATGATTGGCAAAGCAGCCCTTGACGGGATAACTCTGCATAAGAGAATCATCTGTAAGAACCGAACGGAAAGGGGTAAAATCCGATTCCCAAAGTTAATAATATAGAATGAATAACTTCTAGTCACCTGCTTTTTACACTATGTTCATTTGTTATCACGGCTGCTTCATCAGGCTCATCCTCATCATGGACAACTGTTGCATTATCCCCTAATCCTATGTTTTGAAGCCATTCCCTAACCTTTTCAGGATAACGATAACAAACATAGTCAGCAACATATTTAAAAGAAAATATGTGTAATTATTTATGACTGTGCCTACCTAGAAAATGAGAAATATAGTGAAACAAATCATAACAAATGGAAATGTAAGTAAAATAGTACAGCTGGACATAGCACCCGTTAAAAGAATCACAAAAAGAAAGAGAACCTGCTCTTGCTTCTCATGAAATTCTTCAATTATTGCACGTTTCTTCAGTGAAAGGTGTAAATAAATAACTTGTGAGGCCTTCTTCAACAATCGCCACTTGAACTGTAAAAATGAAGTCCTGGTTAGGTCTTAAGCACATGAACTGTGCCTAGTAAGAAAACCTTACAGTGGATTCTGCTCTACAATTCTGACAGTGAAGAAAATGCAAAAAAATAAATTCAACATATAAGTCCACGGGAAGAAGAGCAAAAATATATTAAGATGAAATGCAAGGAGAAGGGGAATACTGATAAGAATAAGTGATCTTAATGCAAATTCAGAACTTATCTGAACTTTTAGCAAAACCACAATCAAGGGAACATCTAGTTAAAACACTTCTGAGTGTTGCAATGGGGATGGGGGGGGGGGGGGGGGGGGGGCTGGGCACGGGGCTCCGGAGACCCGGGGCTGGCCCTGCCCCCACCCTAAGCCCTGCCTGGTCGTCTCCAATGGCAGGGCTCCGGAATGGAATTAATTCCATTTTTTGAGTTTGCCCACTCTCACCATTAATATTATAGTTGTAATTTTATTTTTAATATTAATATTAATACTAGTAATAATTATTAGTACTTGTAATTAAACTATTTATTCTATCAAAATTAAAGAGAGTAAATAATTAACAATGAATGTAATTGTTTGAATTTACTTTTCTTGTCTATTTTAGTATGTATTTAAATATTTAATTTAGATTAAATATTAATCTAAATTATTTGTATAAGTGTTTAATTTTATTTTTAACTAATTCCGTATTTTGAAAAAATAAAGCCACCACCAATATTGTAGTTAAATGATTAAAATTTTAATTACAGTAAAAGATATTAAAATAAAATGGGCTATTTATTTATAAATGATTTGCCCATAAATAAATTTAATTACAATTCTAATAAATTTTATTATATTAAATAATCAAATTAAAAATTTTGGCTACATATATTTATTAAATAGTAGTAAATATACTAAATATATTTTATTAAATAATTCAATTCTACATATTTAATTTAGTAAAGGAGGGAAATTTTTTCATTTTATTAATTATTTAAGTATATATATTAATTTCCTATTTTAATTCCCTCAATAAACAATTTAAAAAAAAAACGGATCCTGACTTAAAGAGGGGCGCGTGGTCTTTCTTCATCCTCTGATTCACGCGGCCAGGGCTCCGCGGAGCCCCTGCTGCGGCCCGTTCCCGCTCTCCAGCCGCCCCTCCCCGCCCCGCGCCCCTCATCCACTGGAGAGATGACTCCTTTCCCGCAGCGCCACCCTGCCCCCAGCCCGGCCATCTCCATTGAAGATGGCCTTAGTGGAAAATGTTACAGAAGCATACTCAACACCTTTAACAAGTGGAAAATGTTGTCTTGCTGGTGTTTATCTAAACTTAGGTTTCTAAAAGATACAAAAAAGGAAAAAAGAACAGTTTGTCACTTTCATGGATCATTCTGTGTTCAGTTTTCTTCCATTAGCTTTGAATGACTCTCCGCAGTCAACAAACAATAGTTTGACCAACAGAATCTTTCATACCAAAATTTAGTAAGTTCTGCACATGGTTGTAAGCCATTTTCCCGAGGCTTGGATCTAAGAGTTCAATAAAGTAAGGAAGCGAAAAAGTATGGAAAACTAAATTCACAAGATTTTCTTTGAACAAAACGGACATCAATTTTTTATTTTTTAATGTAATTGAATATCACGAAGAAAAAGAAACAGGTTCATGATTCAATAAAGACCTTTTATAATTGCGTCTACACAAGCATTTTTTTCGCGTTTACTTCAAAACCAAACAAAAATATAATAATTTTTAACAGTTTCCTTGAGAAAATCCAACATCTTCTAACACAAACTTAAGATTAGAGAAGATCATGAAACATAAAACCAAACGAAAGAGATTTAATTTGTGTTGGAGAAGTCATTCTGTTCTGACTCAGAAACACTGAGAACATCAAATTAATCTAACAAATTCATATCACATTTGAATCTCGTATACAGTGACAAAATAGTACTCAATGCTACACGATTTCTTTATTTAGTTTTCAAGAAACACATCATGATGGAGATATCTGTTAACATATGTATATGTATTAAAATACATTTAATAGGTCGTTAATTTAGATACTTTTTTGTCTGAAACGAAAAAGGCAATGAGTTAGGTTGCAAAATATTGCATATTTTAATTATTCTTTATTAGATCCCAGATAATAGGTAGAGCAAGAGATAACAAGCAGAATGCTTATACCACGTTTCTTTGAGCACTATAATAACTCAGTATTACACGTCGCCCTAACCTGAAAGTAGATTTGGAAAATCCTTAAAGTTTCTTCCAAATAAAAAGTTCGAGCTGACCATTAATTTTGAAACAGGCTTATGAACCAGCTAATTCTAACCTCAAGAAATAATCAGCAGTAACGTATTCACAAAATCAGTAATATTTGAACCTGAAGCATTATTACGTGTAAGCCAAACTATTTTGGCAAATGGCAACAGCATAATTATATGCAAGTATGCATGTCCATATATCATATGATATACTATTGAGTATCACAAAGACTGCCAATGTTCAACTCATAACATTGTGAAATTGTGAATTTTCAGTAGTGTATTGGATTTTATCGACCCAAATCCCAAATCATATGTACAGGAACGATTCTTTGCTTAAGAAAGTAACAATGATCATCCAATTTATACCGCCTGTAATTTGGGCTATATAAAGCATGATACCACCAACTGCTACTTAATTATTGATTTATCCAAAGATTTATCCAATTAAAACGAACTTCTTATATGACATACTTAAATAGTTACAACCGTACTAAGGTTCCACAATCACTTCAAACTGCATTAAGTTACACATCAATTACCAAAAACATCTGACTTAATTTCTAGCATAAGTACATTCAAAATCTAATCAAAATTATCAGTTTCTATTCTCTATTAATCAATCCCCATTTCTTTATTCACACATGGGGGTCAACCAAATAAGAGGTCGCCCATGATAAATACACATGGATTATATTCGAAAATATTGAAACAGAAATTAGTACTGCTATATAAGTAATTTTGAAAGAAAATTGCTGTTGACTTGACTATTCTTTAAATGTAATAAAAAAACAAAATAACATCATAAATAAAAAGTGCCCAATAAACTAAGTTCAGTTTTTTGTGTGTGACTATTCCATGACTGAGCACTAGCTGTGAAAGTATTATACTAATAGCCCAAAATCCACATTCCAAGTGCTCCTTACATTACATGCTTATACCCGCGCGAGCCTCAGGGAAATTGTTACAAATAATTTATTCTCTTGCAATTATCTCCAATCAGAATCAAATTAAAACATAATCTTAGCCCTAACACCAATAGTGGGATAGCTCATTTCCCATAACAACAACAACTGAACTACTGCAAAACCTTTTTAAAATCTTCACAGCAGTGCAAACACCTTAATTAAAATAAAATGTATATATGTGCATCTCGAACATGCGATGGCATGCGCACATTAATTAAAACACTTGCTGTGCACATGGAAAGAGAAATAAAATAATACTAGTAATAATACCTGTTTGTATTGGAGTTCAATAGTATACGACAAAAGCAACGGAGTGATGTCGCTAACGTCTGGCCGCGAAACCGATACTACGGTAGCGATGGGCAACTCCTCAAAAATCCTATCCGCCGATTCTTCGCCGCCGTGATGGAGCGAGTGAGACGACGAATGTTCCCCGGAAATGAGTCTCTCTGTCGACATTACGGAAAAGTACCCCGGGTGTGAGTCAGAAATTACGGAAACCTCCTTCCTGCATGCCCCTTTTACGTGTAAATTCTGTAACTACCGCCTTAAAGAGAGAATCAAACAATAAATTAAGTTTGGTTCTTTTCCCGAACTGAATTTTTTTCTATTTCTGCTGGTGGTGCAAAAGCGTAATATAGTTGGTAATTTGGGGAGGATGGTGGGAAATGAGGTGTAGGGGTTGTCTACTCGCAGGCTCATGGGATTATTGTGAAGTATAGGTTCAGTTGGTGACACGTGTGGTATACTAGAGTTTTGCGGCATGTGGTGTCCTTCCGATTGGATGTAGTTGGAATCGTGGTTTTCCCTTGAGAGAATTCATTTGTATGTGATAAATAGAACTACTTAAATTTAGTTTTGTTTGCAAGTAGGAAACTGGGGGGAGGGACTTTCATTATATTCAAATCTGTCCTAGCCCTGGGACAAAGGGAAATGCCAGGACTGCCCTTTAAGCCCTTTTCTTTGGATTTAATTCGGTTCCAGGGCTTAAGATCCTTTTCTTTGGATTGTAAAGTATAAAACTGATAAAAAAAAATTACATTCAATTCCCATAAATTTGGGTTATTTGCATCCACCTTTCATAATTTTAATAACATATTTTTTTAATTTCATATTATTTGTATCAACATTTCTAAATCTAATAAATTTTATAAAAATCATGGTTGCAAACCGTTCAGAATATAGTTTAGATGAATTCATAATATTTACATGGCAAGTACAATATATATTTCTCTTGCAACTCAGTAACAACTTTTCATGGAGTTTAAAGTTATACTAAAAGTATGATTTAAAAAAAAATTGTTCTAAATATTGAGACAAAATCATGTCGACTTGTCCAAAAAAGTAAAATTTAGTTGGGAGGAGCCAGAACGGGCTTCTCTCTCAAGGGCTATTTCGTAAAGTTGGTGGGTCCAACACTATTATAGAAGGAAAAGAAAAAAAAAAGAAAAAAGGGATAAAAATCATAGATACGGCATAGCAGAATCCATTATAGAATATCCATGTGTTTAGGTGCTCTAAAAAAGAATATGCCATGAACACCAATAACATATGCCACACCATAATACCAGAAACCAATCATTTAGGCATCAATGAGATATGGAGTTAACTCTTTATTTGTTTATATATAAACATAATATAGCAGAAACTTGTTTACAAAAACTATGGACTCCAAACTTTTCTTGCACGGAATAGCGATTTCATACTAAGGCCTTGTTTGATTGTGTTTTCCTATTTTTCAAGTTTTTTGTAAATATACAAACTATATGTGAGTTCATATTGATCTTGACAGAGAAATAAGAAAATGGAAAAACTTTATTGATATCTATTTTGAATTACAGAACGGAAAAACTTTATATTGAATGAACTGAACTGAATGAATAAAATCCTGCTATATATACTAAACTATCCTAACCGCCAAATTAAGAAGAGACTCTATTCCACTATTTCTGAGCTTGCAAACCAAGTATTTGCAGGCTCTTTAATCTTCACTTTGCTGTTTGATATAATTCCTAATATTTTCAAAGTAAAAAAAGAACGTGTCATCTCTTCAAAATGATACTGCTATTAGAAACATTATAATTATTTTATTTTTAAATTATACACTGTTAATTTGATATTTAACAGCTCACTTTAAGAAAATTATCCATATTAAAATACAAATCAAGTACGTTGAATTTCTAAGAGAAGTTTAAAAAAATTTGACTTAGGGATGTTATGATTTTGCTCATTTGGAAAAGAAATATTTGGTTGAATTTTGAAATATCAAATGAAAAGTAAACTTAGGTGTTAGGAAATGAATTTAGAGATTATAAACTATTTCAAACATATAATATACATTTCTAGAATGCCATAAATTTTTTTTTTTTTTTTTCATTTCTAAGATAAGATTGCAAAATCAATCCAAACGAGCCCTTGGTACTTGGTATATTTTACTTTGCTCATCTGATATTTCATAATGCAATTCTAAGAGATATTTTATCGAACTAGTACTTTAAAGAAGTCGATTGCAAAAGATTAAGTTATTCAAAAGCTACCGGCTATTAATTTTCCCAACCAGGTCAAAGGTCCAAATTCGGATCCAGATCCATAATATTTTTATAATAAAACGTTTTCTGATATCATAAATTGCAGTCTCTTTATCAAGATGTAAATTGTCAAAACTTCTCATTTCTTTCTCTTATTTCCATTTTAAAGCATAAAAAGCTTTCTTCACCTAAAAATATTTTCTTATATATAGCTACTTTTCTTTAAAAAAAAAAAAAAAAAAAAAATTAAAGTTCCATTGTGCAACAACATAAGAGAAGGTACATAGATGCTTCAAAGGAATACAAAGAGAAGAAGAAGGATGTCTTGCTCTAGATACACATAATAAGGACAGATTTCAGTTAGCCATTCACTTCACTAAACAATATACTAAAATGACCCAATGTTGACAGATAACAAGGAAATATCATCCTTGCATATGTTGTTTAATTAACACACTAGTCTTCACTTTTAATATTAACAAAAATATCAGAATATAAAATTAAGTTTCATACATCTCATTTACGTTACAGCTTACTGCTGAAACTAAAAATATAATCAAATGAATCGTCTGAGAAAAGGTATAATGATCTCACCATGTTTAAGTTGGTTTTTCAGGTGTATTTCCAGTTTCGGCAATCACAATGAACCTTGGCAAGTGATGCCATATAGTCATCAGACCTGGAGCTTATAACCATGATTTAATTAGATATCAAGAAAAACAGCAAGTATTATATTAGTAATGAAGAAATATAGGAGTATAATATATTGGTGTCTCCAAACCTTGAACCGTAAGGAGATTTACATGCAACGATTAAGTGAAGTTTAGCTGCATCAGACTCATTCTGCACCATAGAAATAACAAAATTCAAGTGTCGTTACTCGTTCTTGAATGATGGAAGTTGATAATCAAATTATGTACTGCTTTGCTAATTCTTACAATAGTGGAACACCCAATTAGTTGCTTCATATATATTATGAGACTCAAAGAGAGAAGAACCTGGGATTCGTAATAAAGACCAGAATACAATGAAGCGTAGAAGTATTCACTGTTCCTTCCACTTGAAAATGCTGCAACAAGCTGCAAAGAGAAACTTACTTCTTCATGTCATAATATATATATTCAATGTACAAGCATATTGGTTTGCTTTATAATATATTCCTTGTGAAAACAAAATTCTATCCTGTCAAAACGCAGCCACAAGAACCCCTAAACAACTAAAATTATGTCCATTTATGTATCAAGTGTGCTTCTAGAAAATTTTGTACACTTTAGATGTGCATTTAGGCATAAATTCGATTATCCAGATGCTTTGATATTGCTTGACCTATTGAACTAACTGCCGGGAAGGAAAATTCTTACCCAGACCAGGTTCGGCCAAACCCAAAGTAACTACATGGCAAGTGCAATACACTTGCTTTGCGATTGGTTGAAACTCCTAGGAGAGTGACCAATCACAAAGCAAGTGCAATACACTTGGCGGCTTTGGCCAAGCCAGGTCTAGAAGAATTTTTCTCATCCACTAGGCAGAAACGAATAAATTAAACTTATGATTCCCCACAGTTAATGTAGGCTAATGATAAAAGAAAGCTAAAAGGCAAGTACCTCTTTATAGTTATGCAAGTGAATTTCAAACTGTGTGGTTGTGATTGGTGGATAGAAGATTAGGCAGAAGGCTCGGAGTAGTAATTATGAATCAGTTCTGACTTTTTTCTTCTCCGAAAAGAAAAAACGAAGAGCATAAGGAAACAAAGAAGCATTTTCTACTTCAATCACACATGATTACATAATAAATAAAAAATGAAGCAGCGATGAGCATACTACTGATACATATCTTATTGACCTGCAAAGCTACAATCATTGAATAAATATTGCCAAATTATCATACATATATTACCTTTTCCGGGTCACCACCATCTTTAAACATGCGGTAAGCTTCCCTCATCACAGGTCGAGAATCCATACCAACCTGGCAATTTGAAAGTTCATGTCAATCTTTTCAATTAAGTAGAAGACCGTGATAAATTGTCGGCTGGTAATTAAAAGACAACGATCCAAAAAGAAAAAACTCTAGTTTAACCCTTCAAAATCAAACAACTTATACACGAAGCTATCTAAGGTACATGGTAACATTTTCCATGAAAAGTCTCTGATACAAACCGATGCACATATTTATTGATTTACCTCCAAAAACCTTTTTCTTGCTTCATCAACTCCGTACAATTGAGCTTCACAAAGAAAGCACCATATTGACTCCTCGGTATCATTTGGGTTTTGCGCAACATCAAGTCTAAATTGCTCTGCTCCTTCTTCAAATCTAATAAAACTTAAACAACAAACAATACTACCAAAATCAAAACAAAAAATGAAATAAACCATTAAAATTACCTATTAAGATAGTATAGCGATAACCCTCTCTGCCACAGATCTGATTACCAAAAGGAGAGTCTCTATCACTACAAACTAAATTTCATAATACAAATATGTCTTCCAATAACCATCTGATTTAACAGGAAATAAATTGCATCTAAAAAAACCTAATTTAACACCGTGGTTGAATAATAGAAACCAATGTTATCCGGGATAATGCAAGACACTCTCCTATGTTATGCGACGAGACTACCTAGTGAACTGTTTATTGCACAGAATCCACATGTACCATTAAATATTTGGAATACCACCTAATTGAAATGCTTACTGCAGAGAATCCCCTATGTAACTAAATATTCAGCACAAAACCCCCCAATCCGCACAAACTTTTACAACCTCTTTTGTAAGAATGAGGGGTGTTGTGACGAAGGTTTAAGAATACAAAGAGATTTTATGCAATAAACATTTCGGATGGTAGTTTCACTGGGGAGTGTCTTGCATTTCCCCCTTTGTAATCCTTAAAATTAATGACATTATAACTAAATAATTACAGTACATGATTTCTGGCGAGGATCAAGCTCAATAGCCTTATCGAACTCAACTACGGAACCCAAAACATCACCCTTCATCATATAAAGAAGAAAACAACATTCACAATGAAGTAAAAGAAGAGAGAATGAATTTTAGAAATATAATCGATACAATTTATACCTGTCTGAAAAGAAGCATTCCTTTCCGAATAGCGATAACGGCTTCACGAGCGGAGTTGCCACCGGTAATGGAATCCCATAGTCCAGAAACTGAAGGAAGAAAAAGTCTTCTAGAAAGGGATGGAAATGGATTTTGGTGGCTGTAAATTTTTGAAGGAGTGGTGCCAAAAAAGAAGAATGGGGGTTTGGAAATTAAAGAAGAGTGTTGATAGGGTATTGAGATTGGTGTATGTGAGATTTTGAAGCTGAGGGTTGCCGCCATTAGATTAGCAAGAAGAAAAAGTGAGGCTGAGAATTTCAAGGGAGTGGAGAGGAAGAGGATTACCGAATTGTCAATTTTTTTATGTTACTAGGAAAAAAATTTAACTTTTTCTTTTTTATGTCATTAAATAACATATATATTTAATTTTATTTTATTAATTATAATTTTACCAATAAAAAAATTAATAGCTTTAAATAGTTGTAATATATATAAAATAATGACCGATATAGTCATGTCATTTTATAAATTTTATTCTATAGTAGTAGTTTTCATATTAAGTTTATTCATTATTCGCCGATGATACATGTTTCATCCATTTTTTCATAAATTTCACCCCAACTTTCATCGATTTCACGAGCATTTTTTTCACTGATTTCACCCTAAATTTCATAGATTCATATGTTTTTAGTTCCATTGTTTAGTTTTTGTACTGGTTAATATATTTTCAGTGATTTTTCCGATTTTTTTGATCGATTATAATATTTTTTCATTGTTTTCTGATTTTTCTTACCAAATTTACTAGTGTTCTCTAATTCACCTAAACTTTCATATACGTTTTCATTGATTTAATATATTTTTTTATTGATTTTAGCATTTTTCATCGATTTTACTAGTCTATTTTACCAATTTGTTTCACGAAATGAATTCCATGAAAGTACGAGGTTATGCATGTCTTGATATTCTTTATATTTTGTTTCTCTAACCAAAATAAACAATAAGTACTTAGCTAAGTCATAAGCATTTTTGGTTCGTTTATAAGTATGATTCTATTTTAACTTTTTATTTTTTAATGTGTTTCTTCTTATGCGTAGCAGAATAATATTAAGAGAATTTGAATTTAATATTTTGTTTTTAGAGGATTGTATATGACTTATATTGTACTAAAATATATTTTAATGATACAACTAACATATTTTACTTAAAATATTGTTGCTAAATTAGAAGAATTTTACATGTATATTTTAGGAGCTATTTAAAATAACAACATTTTTCTTATGGTTTTTTATTTTCTTTTATGTGTTATATGAGAAAAAAAATTGAAATTATAAAATTTGATGTAAAGGATCTTTTTCTAAAATTTAGGAAATTATGTAGGAGATAAATATAATAAGATTCTATATCTAATTGTACCTTTACCATAATTAATATGAAAAGATTCCATGTCTAATTGTACCTTTACCATAATTAATATAAAAAGTCCATGCCTAATTATTCTTCTTCAACTATTTTTACATGTTTATCATTGAATTAAATATCACTTCACAACTCAAATAAGGGTATATTAGTCTTAAAAAAAAACTTAAATTAATCATATTTTATAAAAAGGAAATATATAGATAGATAGAATATAATAGATAATTATGTGCAGCTTTTTATGTAAAGTAATTGATCCCTTTCAGTATTCTTTGAATTACATTTTTTGTTTTATTGTTGGTGAATTTATTAACTATGATTTTCTTCGTGTTACTATTAGATATGCGGTATTTTATGTTATTTGTTAATTTATATAAAATAGTTTATCCCGTTGATTTATATTACAATCGAATATCTGAATGTAGTTTTTCATAATTTCCGGCTTCATCACAGACAAGAGCCAACTTTATGATTTTTGGTCTTCGATCAAATAATCCACCATAATTTTTGAATCATTCTCGTTGGGTGCCTTGATAGACCCTGAAAATATCCTATCTTCTTCTTATGATCAATGTAAATTTGGACAGGAGAAATACACAAGTCACAGTTTTTCTCATCCAAAACCATATCAGCTTTGAAACATGATTTATCGAATTGTTCATCACATATTTTTATCGGTCATGAAAACAAGTTACCACAACGAAAAAGAAAAAAGAAATGGGTATGTAAGGGAATCTGAACACAACGGACCAACCAATTAGGACATGGTTACATTCTTCGTTTTCTTTACGGTATTTTGCACCAAGAAGAAAGAATAACTTCATTACATATTTATAATTTTCATTCTTGAGATACTTACGAACATGAGAAATTCTTAACTGGATTGGATTTAATCGAATTCAAATCAACTACACATCAAATAAAATACACTTATTTTGTAAATTGAATGAAATTGACAAAAGCAGTCTAAACAACAATTTACCCTGTACAATCTTGTATTACAAAATCAACAATTTGGATTAATTAGTTGAATAGTTGCTAAATGAGGCAACACTTGAAAAACTAAAATTGAATTGGTGTTCAAAATTGGAGACCGTTTAATGCGATTTGGGTGCAGACTACAGGCCCGTTCTTAAGAGTTTCAGCAAGTAGGTATGGACCTGGCCCATTCTTAAGGGTTTTAGTGAAACTGTAAGAATAGTGGGAGGCTAAACCTATATTTTACTTTTTCATAATATCATACATAAGATTTTTTTCTAATTTCCTGAAACTTAAATTTTTGACCTCTAGAATCTCAAGTTTTAATTATTTGTTAAGTATTTATTTTGCTTAACTTTTCTTTTAAGTTTATCTTTTGTTAGACATTCTTAATTAATTAGTTAATTTTTTTTTTTGCATATTCCGATGTAAAAAAATTAACCTTTTTTTTTTAAATAAGAAATTTATTTTTTTATTAATTAACTTTTAGGCTAGATAATATTATATTTTCCCCTATTTCTACGAGAATGTAGTATTTTCATAATGATAAAAGAGAATATTTTTTTACATATTAATCACTAAAGTAGTGAATGTGAAATAAATATTCATGAAATAAAAAAAGTGAAATATTTATGAACATAGATACATATTTTTCATGATGATAAAAGATAATATATTTTACATCTAAATAAAAGTTGAGTACATGCATGCATTTGAAATATTTATTAAAAGAAAAATATCTATATTTATAGAAGTACAGGAAGAAATTTCTGTAAATTATTTACTCATAAAACAATATGAACTTTTATCTAAAAAAATAAAATAATTTATTATTCTCTCTCTCTCTCTTCACATATGTTGTGTTTTATCTAGACTTAAAAGTGGTCTCAAATATAAAATTAGATTGGAGTAGACCTAAAATTTGCCCTCCCAAAAATACATGCGTTAGAAGTTCTTTTCTTTCTTTTAATCTCTTCTCCTCACAAAAAAAAAAAAAAATAAATAAATAAATAAAAAGGGGTCTTGGTCTTATAAGTTTAGCCTTTGAGAGCTTAGTTCAGATATCAAATTAAGTACAAGAAGATATCTGCTAATTAGAGACGTATAGAAATAATTTCTTCTAATATGTCAAGATTAGAAGGAGGTAATTGAGTTGATCCACTTCTAGAAGGATACTTTGAGCCCAACTGACCCGAAATGCATGGGTTATATTTTCTCAATTTCATATCTTTTTAGCACGATGCGTATACTAGTTATACTTTATTTTAATTATAACTTTTGAATAAGATTTGAGGTCTATAATTATTTCATTAATTGCACATTATTTGATTGTCAAATGGATGGTCTCACATTAACAACCAAGAAAAAGATTAATTCTCTAAAATGAGAAAATATCTTATCTCCACGTACGAGAGATCATAGAACAACAAATTACTCTCTAGAAAGTTAAAAACTAATGTCGTGAAATTTCAGTTTTCAAATACATCCAATTAAACATGACCTTTAAATTTTAATGGAATTAGACTATCGATCAAGAGCTGGTCCAAAATGATTTAAGGTTCATGTTTGATAGAGTGTTGGAGAAGACATGCAGCTGCATTGACACATCTGCATCCATTTGGCATTTGCTTAATTATTCTGCCAAATTTTTATGTCAAGTATAACTAATATTTGGTGAAAGGTTTTCTAAAATTATAAGAAAAAAATCAGTACAAAAAGCAAGTGCATATATGGCTATTAAGCAGTTGCTTATTAATTATATTCATGGTGTCCTAATTAAATGTCAAAGTCATACCTCATTATCATCACATATATTGATCACACAAATTTCCTTGTTTTTTCACTTTTCTTCTTTTTCGGGAATCAATAAAAAAAATATGCTTGCTAATTTCTAATTTTAGAAAATCCTTTGTAGTGGAGTTTGGTAGCTCTGGTTCATATATAGCTCGAAAGAGAGAATATATATATATATATATATATATATATATGATTTCGCATCTGGCCAAACAAATTAAGAAGACTTTTTGTGGATAACAATTAATTTGCATATAATTCAGACGAGAGGGAGGTATATTTGTTGAAAATTTGAAATGCAAAAATAGAATAATATATAGCCATAGCCAGATTGCACCATTCCGTACTCAATTAACAGAATAAATATTTAAGTTCAAAATTTCGTTTATAGTGTATGTTTTGGTCAGCTAGATAAATTGAATTTTTTGACGAAATAAATGAAAATTTTAATCCATAATTGCAAGAACTAAAGTTCAGTACTTTAGATATACATATATATTAAAATTAAACATGACTAATACTGTAGCCTGTAGGATACATTAATTATGTGTTAGCCAATAGCCACGCTTCAATTTAATGGTCAAAGAAAAGAAATTAACAGACACTTTTTTAAATTTAAATTATAAAAAGAAATACCATATCTGATTTATTAGAATTAATTGGACCTTATTATTAATTATTATATGCTCATATATTAAACGGTTCAATGTCCTCATGTTTCAAATTCATGTCGTCATAAAATGTAATTATGAAGTAACTCATAAATAATCATGCCAACGCCCTAGTCCCCACCACCCACCCTACCCTACCCAACCCCCCCCCCCTCTTTGTCTGTATATATATATATATATACTGTGAGAAATTTCATAAATTAATTAATCTATCAAAAATGGTGGGCAGGACTAGGGTGGAGGCGTTGCCGGAAGAATGTCTGTCCCACGTCATCTCCTTCACATCTCCATCTGACGCGTGTCGATCGTCTCTCGCCTCTGCTACTTTTCGCGGCGCAGCTGATTCCGACCTTCTCTGGGAGAAATTCTTGCCGTCTGATTACCGCGAGATAATCGCGAGATCAGTTTCTCCTGTAAAGTTCTCGTCCATGAAGGATTTGTTTCGTCAACTTTCGTCTACTCCTCTTCTCATTGATGGAGGTAAAAAGGTAAAATTCAATTGATCACCAGAAATTAAAATAGCATGCATCCAAAATAATAATTATATATATAAGCCAATACCAATATGAAACTACTATGTTGACATGCATTAGTTTTCCCAATTTTAATTTTCTTTTTTTTTGCAAATCAAATCAGACATTTTTAATAGATAAATATACAAACAAGAAATGCTACATGTTGAGTGCAAGGGAGCTTTCAATCACTTGGTCAACCGATTCTCTGTGTTGGTGTTGGAAACCCCTGCAGCAGTCAAGGTTAATTAATTTATCAAATTTAATTTGTTATAAATATCGTCTGTCTATAATTATTATTATTATATTATAATACTAAACCTTATGGATCGTGATCAGATTTCCTGAAGCAGTTGAGCTTGTAATGGTTTGTTGGTTGGAAATCATTGGGAAAATAAATAGTGAGATGTTGTCTCCAAACACGACTTACGGAGCCTATTTAGTTGTAAAACTTGCCGGTCGTGCATTTGGATTAGGGACTCGGCCATCTGAAGTTTCAGTTGAAGTCGGTAACTATAGAAGACGAGGGACGATATGTGTGAAGACGATGAGTACTAGTATAGGATTGGAAGAGGAAGAGGAAGAGGAAGAACGACAAGTAGTTTGCGAACGTGGCGACGGATGGTTAGAGATGGAATTAGGAGAATTTTATAACGATGTTGAGAGTGAGACAGAGGTGAAAATGTTTTTTAGAGAAATTAGGGGTGAGCACCTCAAAGGGGGACTCCTTGTTGAAGGAATTGAGCTTAGACCTAAACAGTGATTTTATTATTAATTTATACTAGTATAATTATTTATTAGAGTATTACTAAATTGTGTATCAATCAAGTAGTATTTGTTTGCCCATGCATCGGATGTGACTCTATCTATCTCAATTAATATCTTTATTTATGATGTAATTAATGTCATGTAGAGAGAAAAAATAAATTTCATACCATGATCCACATAATCTTGACATATTTAATTTTACTGTTAATTTTCGGACGAAATTCAGCACGTTATGCTCATGTGTCCGTTAAATTGACAATTGGAGATAAAATATGCACGGGTTTTAAAGACCCACAATTGACGGCACGTGTTAATTCCGTCTGAAAATTGACAGAAAATATAAATATATCAAGATGATGTGAATATATAAAATATATTTTTTCAAAAAATTTAATATCAAATATATTTTTTAAACTAAAATTTGATATCAAAAATATTTTTTCCTCCTTCAACGAGAACACCCTAAAGGCAAGAGCCCACATAAGCTACTACACTGGGCTGACCCATTAAGATAAATTCTCCGTATGTAGAGAAGGTGGTCTGATTCTCATCTATTTTAAGTTTAGCCAAAACCTACTGACTGTTTGACCAATTAAGAGCTAGTTTAATTGATTATGATATATAATAATTGCTTTTAAACAATTACTTTCACTATAATTATTTAGCATTTGTTTTTAATTTTTCAAAATGAATTGTATAAATACATACTTTGGTGATATTTACAAATTTAACCTTATTTGTACATTAGAAGAGATTTCTTTTTTTGATAAATCTAACATTCAATAAAAGCATAAAAACACTAAAGAAGAGTACCCAACTAAATTATTCAACTTGCATATTAACACAAGTTAAAACAACAAAAAAAAAAAAAAAAGAAAATAAAGATATGGTCTACCTTAATAAGACTTAGGCCATCTCCAATGGTTTCCCGGGTCCATTCCCGGGCCAGCCCCCAATCTAACCCGGCTCTGGGTGATTATCTTTAGAGGTGATCTCCATCACTCAATTTCTTCCAAAAAAATTTCTTCCCCACTCTCAACATTTTTATAGTTTTAATATTGATATTAATAATAATAAAAATGATAGAATAATAATAATTATATTTTTAATAATATAATTAATTTAAAAATATTATAATTATAATATTTAATCATTAAAAATATAAATTATAATGAATTCAAAACACGAATTATAACATTAAATAAAAGGCACACATAAAAACAAGATGAAGGTTACAACAAACACGAATGGAAAAAGAATACAACATTTATTGATTCGCCCTCTGGAACCAGTCGGTTTTTTCATGCGATGATCCTCCAAATAAGTATCGAGCAAGAATTTTTTTGCTGTATTTCCTTTCTTTTTATCTTTCAATATGCCTTCGTATGGGTGTACCTTCCATTGACATTATTCTTTCCTCCCTTTCACGATCAATTTGCACATTTTTCGCTGCTTCGTCTAATCTTATTTGTTGAAGCATCTTCGGATGCCTTTTCTCTCGTTCAATTTCTACCATACTTGCGGTTTTTCTCATGGTCAGTAGCCTTTCATTTTCCATGTCAAGAATCGTTTCTTGACTACAAGAAGTTTTTCCTTTTCCTTTTCTTTGTTTTGCCTTCTTTGTACCCATAGGTCTTTGACTCGATTGGGGTACGTCAGGAGTCTTCGTATCATCAGTATCACCCAATGGTTCTGAATGAAACTGGGATTGTGGAGGTGTTGAAAAATAAGAATCCTCCATTGGTGGAGTTGTCGTATGGGGATTTGTTTGCGAAGTTCGACCTTCTGCCCTCCACATGATCCAATCTCTGGCCACTTCCCATGTGTATTGGAAACACCAATGATGCTTCGTTTCGGTATAGTATAGACGTACTGCTAGTTCATGCTAAAAAATTTAAAATGCATAGTTAATATTCGTGACATAATGAAAATCAAAATAAGGTAAACTTATTTTATCCATGATTAACATAAAATTTACCTCGTCATAATCTGTCCGCCGCTTCCGACCTCTCTTGAGGCCCTTTGAAGTGCTTCGTTCCATTTTTGTATTTTTATAAATATATGTTTTTTCCATCTAGATGCAAGAGAATCTGGTGATCTTTTTGAAGATTGGTGTCCAGCAGAATCAAGTAGAGCATACATTATTATTTGAACTTTATTTCAAAATGTTTCTTTTGGTTGGTTGCTACCTACCACATTGTCCTCCGTGCCCTCAATGTATGCCTTTGTCAAGACTATATCTTCAGCTTGAGTCCATTTTGCCGACATATTGAGAGATCGAAAGATTGAGAGAAATGTATTGAGAGAAATAGTTGAAAGATGAAGAGATTGAAAGAGTTGTGGATTCTGAAATGAATACATCTCCCGTTTAAATAGGAAAGAAAAAAGATATGATATTCCGTTATTTGTAAAAACTTTGAGAGGGGTGATATGTAATTTTGCATACTATTGACAAAAGTGAATGATTTTTAATGTCATGAGTTCACGTGAAAGTTTGCATACTATTGACAAAAGTGAATTGCTTTAACAGACTATGCTAATAGTCATCTGTTTGCAGAACAAAAGTGAGATCATGTGAGATATGTAATTTTTCAGTAGAAGATTTTCTACTTTGCAGAACAAGATTTTCTACTATTCCATGCAGTGTTATTTCAACCTCACCACTGTAAGTTTTGTCTACTTTCAAAATATCTATCTATCTATCTGCACTATTATATATATATATATATATATATATTAATTGTTGCAGAAAATGTATGGTGCAGAAGAGCTGCAGAAAATAATAGGTATGAGATATGTAATTTTTTAGTAGAAGATTTTCTACTATTCTATGCAGTGTTATTTCAACCTCACCACTGTAAGTTTTTGCCTACTTTCAAAATATCTATCTATCTATCTGCACTATTCTCTCTCTCTCTCTCTCTCTCTATATATATATATATATATATATATATATATATATATATATATATATATATTAATTAATTAATTAATTAATTAATTAATTGTTGCAGAAAATGTATGGTGCAGAAGAGCTGCAGAAAATAAAAGATATGAGATATATATATAATTTTTCAGTAGAAGATTTTCTACTCTGCAGAACAAGATTTTCTACTATTCTATGCAGTGTTATTTCAACCTCACCACTCTACGTTTTTGTCTACTTTCAAATATCTACCTATTGACAGCCCATGCCTGCAAAGTTGTTGACAGCCCATGGCTGTAAAGTTTTTGCCTATTAAACAATTGATTTCAGTTCTTTTGAACATACTTATTTCTTATCATCCAGAATCTACTAACAAAATATTCACTCTACTCAACATAATTTCTTAACCGAAAATGAACCACAATTTTGGTGATGGATCATCTTCTTCCCGAAAATATTTTTATGATTCTTATAACAAAATGATAAAAGAAGAAGAAGACGATGATGACAAAATGTTTTCGAAATTTGGCTCAGAAAAAATGCCCTAAGTGGAAGGAAGACACTAAAAAGTAGGATTGAAGATTTTGTATTTGCATTAAGTGCTAAGTTGGATATTCAGCTATATATTGAGGGCATAATATTCCACTTCTGTAAAAGCATCTCTTGGGCAACTTATGTCATGTGGGATCGCAATTTTTCAGCTTATTAATCGTCAACGTGCTAAATATTTTATCGGTCAAATAGTCCACTTTTAGCTACTCCAACATAAGGTCAAACCGTAAAAGATGTATGAATATTGTACATGTTTTTTATAAAATCTTGTATTACGATTTTGTTATTTTTTTATTTTTTTTTTTTTAACTTTTGTAAACTTTCGTGTAAAATTTGACTGTTATACAAAAGTTAATTAACAATAAAGTGTTATAATGAATAAATGTCGAAAGAATTCTTATGGCATTCTTGCTAGTTTTAGCGTCATTGCGTCATCACCTTTCCAAATTTTAAATTTAAGGGGATGGGCAAGTGTGCAACGTTATCTTTCCCTGTTTACCGTTGGACCGTACGATCACAGAAATGTACGGTTGTCAACATGAGGAAGTCGTCTTTCATGATTTTAATCGTTCCTTCAATTTTTGTACTCCTGGCTGAATGATGCGTACCCACCCAGATTCCACATGGTACCAGATGCTTTGATTGTTCCATGAATGATGCTGTTGCATCCAGCCGTTGGATTGACGGTTTTAGATGTGTTTGACTTGACGACCTGCTGTTATTTGACGGAAAAGAATTCTTTACTCAGAGTCTTGTTCAACTGCTACAATAATTTACAAGTAGTACTAGCTAGCTTCAAAGTTCAAAGTTGAAAGAAAGATGGATGCATCTGATCTGACATGACATCATCCATGACTTCACATTAATTGGCACATCCCCACCCCATTTATCACCTCAATTCAATAAATATCCTGTATTTACTTCAGGAACAGGTATTGGAAGGTATAATTTTGTTACTATATTATTATAAATATGATATTTTATTCTTTCCAGTAAGTATAATGATTTATCTTTTTATGCAATATTTTTCGCATTCACATTCAATTTCAAATAAGTAAATTACAATCTTCTAACATTTAGAATTTTCATACGAGGTAAAATACTACTATTTTTTAGTTTAGATAAATTGAACATTACTCGTATCATTCAAAATGTGTAAATAGGAATTAACCTGAATACTCCATCTTCGAAAGAATGAATCCAATGTGAAAGAACGTACTTATATACTACCACTAACGCATATAAGGTTTTGGAGGGAGGGAGGGAGTTGAGTGAATACCATTACCACTTATCAGTCGACTGATCATTTGTATTTTCAACTACTTATCAATCACACACTCCAACTGTTTGTGTTAATTTCCAAATGGAAATATATTTCACTACTACTACTACGACAATCAACCTCCTCACCGATGACATCCTCTTCAAAATAATCTCCCATCTCACCTGCGAATCCGACCGCAAATCTTTCCGCTCCACCTGCAAAAATTTCTCCCGGGTCGAATCACTACACCGCACCCACATCCGGATCCTCCGACCCGAATACCTCTCACCGCTCCTCTCCAAATTCCTCCAAATCTCCTCACTCGACCTCTCCGATTGCCCCAGCATCTACGACGCCGTCGCCGCCACCCTCCTCCCCTCATTACGCCGGCTCAAGCGGTTGAATCTGAGTCGGTGCACTGGGTTGAGATCCACCGGGTTGGAGATCTTGGCCAGAGGTTGTGTTTTTCTGGAGAGTGTTGATGTGTCGTATTGTTGTAGGTTCGGAGACAGGGAGGCGGCGGCCTTATCGTGTGCGGCGGGGTTGAGGGAAATATCTTTGGATAAGTGTTTGAATGTTGGCGATGTAGGATTGGGTAACATAGCTGTGGGGTGTTTTAAGCTGGAGAGACTTAGTGTTAAATGGTGTTTTGGTGTGACTGATGTTGGGATTGGGTTGTTGTGTGCGAAATGTGATCAATTGAAGCACCTTGATATTTCTTACTTAAAGGTTTTTTACTTTGTTTAATTACTGCTCTTGGATTTTTCTTTCTTTTTTTCTCTGTTTAGTTTAATGGAAAAAAATATATGGTTTTTAAGATATTTTTACGTTTTGTCCAGTGATTTTATTGCAACATTTAGATTGCTGTATGAATTTAGCTTTCATTAATTTATTTATGAGTTTGAAAAGATTTTTTCTATATGAGTACGTCCGTTGAATATCAATTTTATTAATTCTTAATTTCTTTGGAGCTTTGCTTCGGTGTATTTAGTTAAATTAAATATCGATTTCAGGTTCAAATGTATGATTATCATGGTTTCAATAGCTTTTCATCAAAAATATAATGGTTTCAATAGCTTTTACTTAATAAAATACCATTAGTGATTCTTTTATGCAAAAGTTAAATAGTATTTTAAGTTTTTAGGTGTGATGATGAGAAACGAGTCGAGTATAAAATAGGGAGAAAAAGGAAATATTCCGTAATTAATGAAAAAAAGTAACATTTTTTGTTTACATTAATGCATAATTGCTCTATATGGCATTTTCATAAATGTGCATGAGAGGTGATATTGGTTTTTTTGTTCAGAAGTTAAGGATATTTGAGTTATTTAGCAAAAGGATAAATGGATAGACAGATAGTGTGTGTGTGTGTGTTGTCAATTGATCGAAGTAATGGAGAGGTCAATTCAATTAAATCATTGTTTATTAGGAAAGCGAGTCTTGTTTTGGGTCATCCGATAGTAAGAAAAAAATTGATGCTGTCAGATGGCCTAAAAAAGAAACTAAAAAAATCAAAATGATATTATTACTATGTGCTGATGTAGACTTGATCATTTGTACTTGTTATGTAATAATTCTCTAGAATATATGGTGATCCTTTTGTTTATGTCTCTTAGTCTCTACCGCAAAGAATAGAGAAAAAAAAAAAAAAAAAAAAGAACAACAACACTCAAAATTTGTAAACTTTGATTTGGATGTTGCATTGAAATTTCTGATTGGTCACTGATTTTTGGCTTGTTTAAGGTTACAAGCGAGTCGGTACGTTCAATCTCAACAATGGAGAAGCTGGAGGTGTTGCAAATGGTGGGGTGTGGATTAATAGATGATATGGGATTACATTATCTTGCAAATACATGCCCTTCACTTCAGGTTAGTTATTACATGCTGAAGTTATTTTAAAAGGCCTTAGTAGAAATGTCATCTTTGCCCTTCGATTTATGGCTAATATAATTTATTTTTGTTATGGAAGGTGAATCCTTTAATATTCATGCTTCATTTCATCATGTTTATAATCTAAGATGTCATGAAAGTTGCATTATGAATATAATTTTTGTTTGGTACCTAGGTACTGGATATATCAAGGTGTAACAAACTGAGCTCTTCTGCATTGGTTTCATTCATCAAAGGACATCGTAATCACTTATTACAGCTTCACACTAGCTACTGTTTTCCTGTAAGTAAAAAATATATTTTTCGGTTATCTTAATGAGTTCTTCGTAAGTTAAATGCTTCAAGCAATTGAAAATAAATTTTGGGTTTGGATTATCAGGAAATTTCTATGACGTTTGTCCACCAGCTTGAGAATCTTAAGAAGTTGAATATATTGAGAATTGATGGGGCCCAAGTTTCCGATTCTGTTCTCCAAATTATTAGCCAAAATTGCGGATTTTTGGTTGAAATTGGGCTAGGAAAATGCCGAGGAGTGACAGACAATGGCATTATGCTGCTTGTGTCTGGTTGTGTTATTTTGAAAGCTCTCGATTTGACATGCTGCAGTGAAATTACTGATTCTTCAATATTAGCTATAGCAAATTCTTGCCACAATCTGGTATGCCTTAAGATAGAGTGTTGCAATTTGCTAACTGAAAACAGTCTTTATTATCTTGGGTCTCATTGTTTATTACTGGAGGAGATTGATCTTACTGATTGTCCTGGAGTTAATGACATAGGTAATTTGTAAGACCTTTCTTGATTCGATTTTGCTTGCTCTTCAATTTAGTTAACCAGTTGCATCAAGAATCGTAAATGTCTATATGACTAGTGTAACGAGTTTAGTCGAACAACACATTAATCATGTCCAACTTGAGATTGTTTTTAAAACTTGGTTTAGTTTTAAGCAAAGCGACTTGAATCGAGCTTTAATCAAGCCGAACACAAGTAGTGCTCGAGTGGCTAGATATTATGTACATACATATTTAGCTTATCGATCCGAGCTCGAATTGAGCTATTGAACAATAAATGTCGTTCAATTTTGGTTTGTATGCGTAACTAGTCAAGTTTAAATGAACTTTTATCAATCAAACTCGAGCCACTTTTTCGAGTTAGTTTGGTTTGATTTGATTTTCAACCTTGATTTACACGGACATTGTTCTTTCTTCGAAAATGCATTGTGCTTATCTGACTGAAATGGTTAGAAGCATGAAGATATTACTGCAAGTTATGTATAGTCTTTTGTATTTTTTTACAGGTTTGGAGTATTTATCCAAGTGTTCAGAGATTTTATCATTGAAACTTGGATTATGCACTAATATTTCGGACAAGGGATTATTCTACATTGCTTCGAATTGCAAGAATATTCGTGAACTTGATCTATACAGGTATATATACAAATTGATATTTGTAAGATAAATATGGATAATTGATTGACTCCGATCCTGTCCCCAATAATTTTTCTTTCATACAGGTGTATAGGAATAGGTAATGATGGGTTAGCTGCTTTATCACGCGGCTGCAAAAAACTGCGGAAACTGATATTGTCATACTGCACTGAGGTCAGTGATAGAGGGATTGGATGTTTAGGTTTACTTGAGGAACTGTCGTCCCTCGAGTTACGAAGTCTTAATAATGTAACTGGTAGCGGTTTGAGATCACTTGCTGCTGGCTGCAAGAGACTTGCGGAATTGGATCTAAAAAATTGTGAGAGTATCGACGATTCTGGATTTTGTGCCCTGGCTTACTGTTCAAAGAATTTGCAACAGGTACTAATTATTCAATCTCCATGAATTATTAAACATAGGTACATTTATATTTAATTAGTTCTTGTATTTATAATTTATCTTATGTAGATAAATTTCAGTGGATGTAAGGTCTCGGACATGGGACTATGTACGGTAATGGGGTACTTGACGCGAATTCAAGATGCGAAGTTAGTCAATATTGTGAAAGTAACAGTGAATGGTTTTGAGCTTGCACTTAGAGCCTCATGGGGGCTCAAAAAGTTGAAGTTGCTTGCTCATTTTAGGAGACTCATTTCTCCAGAAATAATCAACAGTTTGGAAGCAAAGGGTTGTAAGATTAGATGGGATTAGGTGCATTTTTTTTTTTTTTGGCCCCTAAATTACTGAATTACAAATAAACTATTGATCCCCTTCAAAAATCTGTAACACCAATTGGGGGACTATGCCAAAAGTGCTCTTCTCCTCCTCCTCCTCCTCTTCCAATGGAATGACCAAGCTTGTGGTCGCATCCGCACAAGCATTGTCACTTCTCGGAAGAACAGGATTAGGTGCATATTGACACATTGCTCAGAGACCTTTTTTACTTTCCTGATGACATACTCATGTTCAGAAAATATGAATTCATGTGATTGATGATAAGTACTTTAATCAAATGGTACTGATGTGTATCAGTGTAAATGATAAGTAAATTCAATGCGTATTATCCGATGCTAGAATATATAGCATGCAAAACAAGGGGTAATTTGGTAGTGACAACTTTAATAAAACCACTTTGATGCTTACAGTCAACAAAAAGTATATTAATTAGAATCATAAGGATGAAGAGTACGTAGGTTTCAATGGATAATCGAATTTTGCCGTACCTTGATTGGGTTATATACCCGCAACTAGGACCGTCAATCGGCTCTAGTAAGTCGAGCTTTAAATAGTTCGAACTCAAATATTGTCGTGCTTCATAGCTATAGCTCAAGCTCGGCTCATAAATTTTCTTATTTCTCTGGTTCTAACTCGGGCTATGTAATTTTATTGAAACTGATGGAAAATTATAAATTTTATCAATTATTAATTTTAATATTTATAAGATATTACAAATATTATAAATTACATTTAAGGGCAAAATTGAAATATTTCAAGGGCAAATGATTAATTGCATGAAGGCAATAATCTTAATGTATGAGAGGAATTTTTGTAATTGTAATTAACCTCACCGCATCCCTAATATGGGATGTCCCAAGTAACTGTCTAAAGATTCCTTCCTGGCCAGGCAGTAATAAGCAAAAAGAAAAAGAGCATATCTTCAACTTTTGCCAAAGGGAAAACTTGAGCATATTTTTTCCACTTACAACATTCATTCCTTTCCTTCATTTTCATCAATTCATGCCAATTATATTACCAAGCAATCTCACATATTCTATTCACATGCATATATATATATTAGTATATATTATTCAATATTTCACTCATGCATTAATTAAATCAATCAAACCAATGGAATCCACCAATTTCCTTCTTTTTACATTTCTACTATCTTCCTTTCACCTTCTGTCGCATGGAACAATTGATCAAAACCAAACCCTTAAAACAATGATCAATCAAGCCTGCAACAAAATAAACAACCAAGACTCATGTCTCTCCAACCTACATTCCCAACTCGAAGCCAATCGAAACCTTCAAAATCCCACATCGGTTATCAAAGTCGCACTTGAGCACACGCTCAACCAAGCTAGATTAGCCATAGACAAGATCACAAAATTCAACACCTTATCCATATCATACCGCGAACAAATTGCCATCGAAGACTGCAAGGATCTCCTCGACTTCTCAGTCTCCGAACTCGCTTGGTCTTTAGCCGAAATGAACAAGATTCATGCCGGTCTCAAAACCCCCCACTCAGAAGGAAACCTAAAGGCTTGGCTTAGCGCCTCTTTAAGCAATCAAGATACTTGCCTTGAAGGCTTCGAGGGCACCGATCGTAGACTCGCACGCTTCATAAGGGGAAGTTTAACACAAGTAACTCAACTAATTAGCAATGTGTTAACTTTGTACACTCAAATGCATACTCTCCCTTTTAAGCCACCTAGAAATAATACTAATGATATTGTGTCCGAAAATGGATTCCCGAAATGGATGAGTGATGGTGATAAGGAGCTTCTTGTTTCGAGTCCGAGTGGAATGCACGTTGATGCGGTTGTGGCGTTGGATGGAAGCGGGAGGTATCGTTCGATTGTGCAAGCGATTTACGAGGCTCCGAGTTATAGTAATAGGAGGTATATTATCTATGTGAAGAAGGGAGTTTACAAGGAGAACATTGATATGAAGAAGAAGAAGACTAATATTATGCTTGTTGGTGATGGAATTGGGAAGACTGTGATAACTGGTAATCGAAATTTTATGCAAGGATGGACTACTTTCCGAACCGCTACGGTAGGTAAGTTCTAATCAAACTCTGTTTTCATTATGTTATTTTAGAGTGAAAATTGACAATAACTTCCCTATTGATTTATGAAGAAATTTCAAATGGAGTTCTTTTACTAATAAAAAAGAACACATGGGGTTTTTGCTAATAAAAATAATACATAAGTTTTATTTTACCAATTAGACAAAGCATGCAAGGGGGTATTTTTGCATTTAGCTCTTGTTTAATTATTTAAAGTCATTCTGTCCCTTAATTTTTGTGTACCGTGATCGAACGCAGCTGTTTCGGGTAAGGGATTCATCGCGAGGGACATAACATTCCGTAACACGGCAGGACCTCAAAACCACCAAGGCGTGGCTCTACGTGTTGACTCTGACCAATCCGCCTTCTACCGATGCAGCATGGAAGGGTACCAAGATACACTCTACGCACACTCCCTCCGCCAGTTCTACCGCGAATGCAGCATCTCCGGCACCATCGACTTCATCTTTGGAAACGGTGCAGCCGTGCTCCAAAAGTGCAACATATTTACAAGAGAGCCACTGCCTCAACAAAAAGTCACCATCACAGCACAGGGGAGGAAAGATCCGCATCAGAGCACTGGTTTTTCGATTCAAGATAGCTTTGTTTATGCTACGAAACCCACTTATTTAGGAAGGCCTTGGAAGGAGTATTCGAGGACTGTTTTTATTAATACTTATATGAGTGGAATGGTACAGCCTAGAGGGTGGCTTGAGTGGTATGGAGATTTTGCTTTGGGTACTTTGTGGTATGGTGAGTATAGGAATTATGGACCCGGAGGTTCGGTTTCGGGTAGAGTTAGATGGCCGGGGTATCATGTGATACGTGATGCTTCTACGGCTAGTTTCTTTACCGTTGGACGATTTATTGATGGGATGTCATGGTTACCGGCCACCGGTGTTAAGTTCTCTGCGGGTTTGACGAATTAATTAATTTATGCGATCGAAGCAAAAACTAATATAAGTCCTATAGATGTAACAAATGAACAAAGTTCACTTACCCTGACTACAAATTCTAAGAGTTAATGGTATTTATTATTCTAGTATTAGGAAGTTTCAATTGATTGTTTATCAGTATCAGTGATATTAATATTAAGAGTAAAATGCACACCATTGTATACTAATACTAATATTGGATGATAATGAAACCATTACTCCTATTGTGGGAAAAAGTAAATAAAATAGAATCAAGCAATTGAATAACATTTTAGGTCCATTTATTTGAGTGGTTAATATGAAAAATACTAGCTACCTTCATGTTAAGTTAATAATATTATTCTCTATGGTGAAATGAAGGGTTGACTTTCTTTTTTCCTTCCAAACCTCATGTTCCATAACAGAATTAACTACCACCTTTCAAATTTATCATTATCTTCCATTTACAAGACCACATTTTCCTCAATTACCTCTGTTCTTGTCTGTCCTTTTCTCACATTGTCCACGGAGAGGGTCTATCCACTCTTTAGGCCCTTCTCCTCTGCACTGTATTATTGAGCGAGCGTTCTAATTGCAAGTCTTCTTACAAAATTCTATCAACGCTCGATCAACAATGGACAATGATCGTAAGAAAAAGATTGGAATTATTACTGTTTGTTCATTAATCTTGGTTGCCATGGTTGTAGCTCTTACCGTAGGCAGCCAAGACAGTGATGAAAAAGATGATACCGATATATCAGCCTCCCAAAAGGCCATAACGAGCATATGCCAAAACACAGATTACCAAGATGCTTGTGTCGAGAGCCTCAAGTCTTCGGCTAATGACACAACCGACCCGAAAAAGCTCATTGAGGTAGCTTTGGAGGCTGCGATCGAGTACATCCATCAAGGTGTAAAGAACTCGACTGTTTTAAAAGCCGTCCAAAACGATCCCAAAGGGCAAGCGGCTCTTAAAAATTGTCACGAGCTTGCAGATCGTGCTGTCAATGACCTCCAGAGATCTTACACAAAGTTCAACAATTTCGATGTCATGAATTTCGATGACATGCTATCGGACATGAAGATTTGGCTTAGTGGTGCCATCACGTACCAAGAAACGTGCCTAGATGGCTTTGAAGGTGTACACGGAGAAGCGGGTGAGAAAATGAAGGAGGCCCTTACCACAGCCATGCAAATGACTAGCAATGGGCTTGCTATGGTTACGGAGATCTCAACGTATCTTGAATCTATGGGTGTACAAACGTTAAAAAGTCGACGTCTCTTGTCTGAGGGTGATCTTCCAGTCTTGGGACAGGAGGGTGATCTTCCGGTCTTGGGACACGAGGATGAACTTCCTAGTTGGATTGATTTCAACGGACGTAAACTCCTTAGTGCTTCCCCAAATACAATTAGGCCAAACCTTGTTGTGGCTAAGGATGGAAGCGGCAAGTACAAGACCATCAATGAAGCTTTGAAAGATGTCCCTAAACAAAGCAACAAAACATTTATTTTGTACATCAAAGAGGGTGTTTATGAAGAGAAGGTGCAGATTAATAGTAGCATGACAAATCTAATGATCATCGGCGATGGCCCAACCAAGACGAAGATAACCGGAAAATTGAACTACATTGATGGAACCGGCACATACCACACCGCAACCGTTGGTAAGTATGAATAAATGCGTACATAACCAATTCTCTCAGTTTTTTCCCCAATGGTATTCAGGTCTTAAATCTGATTTATTGGAACCTCTCTCAGTGGGGATTCGAGCTTGAATTCGACACTTGTAGGGGCTAGTCTATTCCATTAGACCAATCACCCGTTGGTTCTTCAATTCAGTTTTTTGTTTGTGTATGTAACTTTGTTAATTGTTTGGTAATTGCAGCCGTGCAAGGAGACAATTTCATTGCCAAGAACATCGGCTTCGAAAACTCTGCTGGTCCAGAAAAGCACCAAGCGGTAGCCTTACGTGTTAGTGCCGATAGAGCCATCTTCCACAACTGCCAAATGGACGGATACCAAGATACCCTCTACGTACACACTTATCGTCAATTCTATAGAGACTGTGTCATCTCAGGCACCATCGATTTCATCTTCGGAGACAGTGCTGCCGTTTTCCAAGGCTGCACATTGGTGGTCCGCAAACCTTTAGCAAACCAACAGTGCATTGTGACTGCACAAGGTAGGAAAGACGTTCGCCAACCCACAGGACTCGTCCTACAAAACTGCACATTCAAGGCAGATCCCGAATATTACCCCGTAAGGAAGGAGCTAAAATCCTTCCTGGGCAGGCCATGGAAAGAATACTCAAGAACTATCATCATGGAATCTTTCTTAGACGACTTGATCCAACCCGAGGGATGGCTTCCATGGAACGAGACCTTTGCTCTCAACACTTTGTTCTACACTGAGTTCAACAACAGGGGCCCTGCTGCACCTAAACAAGAGCGCGTTAAGTGGGCCGGTGTTAAGGAGTTGCCACCGAATAGGATCCAACGGTTCACAGCAGCTGCGTTCCTGGATGGTAATAGATGGATTCAGCCTACTAGAGTGCCTTATGCGCCGGGGTTTATTTTCCCGGTACCTAAAGAAGATCCAAACATCAACTACTCGCCCGTGGTTCCGGAAGAAACTAAGGATTTAGGAGAGACTAAGGAGAAAAGTGCAGCATACACTGTTCCTCCTAAACCTACTACTGAAACAAAGACTAGTCCTCCAGCTGCAACCACCACTACCACTAGTGGCGGTTCGATTTCGACTCCACAGTCGGAGATAGCTGCTGCTCCAATCGAATTCGTATTCGACGCTGATGCTCCAATTTCTTATTCTCCCTTCCTAGATTCTTCGGTCACAGATTCTAATTCTTTGATCACGGATTCTTCAATAACTGATACCATCATAGATACTTCCGTCACGGATTCTTCTCCGGTCGCGAATTCTCCAGTCGTAAGTTCACCGATCTCAGATTCATTTATTGCTGAAGCTCCGGCTCTTAGCCCTGTTTCGCAGCCGGAGAAGAGTAAATTTTCTGTTTCCAAACTTTTCTTCTGAGGATTAGTGAAATGAGTTGATGCATGCATGCTATTATTATTTGGTCATAATTTTCGATCAAAGGAAATTATATACATATATGGTCTTTAATCAAGTGTTAGATGCCCGTCTAAAGTAATTTCTTTTCTTTTTTTGTTTACAATTGACAATTTTCAGTTTTGTTATTATTATTATTATTATTATAATTATTATTATTATTCTTTTTTTTGGTTTTTTTCTCCCCTGTTTCCTCTTGGGTTGGATTGTATTGCTTCGTTCCCATTTGGCTTGTAATACGTAGACTTAGATTAATTTACCGAGTTAAAAAGAAAAAAGAAGAAAAGAACTCATTTGTGTGTTTCTTTATTTTAAATTTTTACTTCTACTGATAGAAGAATAGAACACGTTGTATCTCACGCAACTGTTTATAAGATATTGTAACTTTATCGTTATCTAGAAAGAAATGTGTTGAGGGTTCATTTTTTAGTTTCATAATTTAAAAATGATATGATATGAGAATGTAATTACTTAGATAAAATTTTGAATATCATGAATATATTAACAGAGAGTTAAAGTACAACATTGTTAAATGTCAGTATTATATGAGGTGAGCCTTTTTTTTTGAAAAAAAATAAATATGTAGTGTTTAAAATACAATATCATTGTTAAATTGACCAACCCGTTTAACAAATACACAAATTAATCAAAATTATTATTTTTCTATTAACAGTTGTCTTAGCATGAGAGACTTGTGGATGGATTTAGTAAATGAAATATGAATAATAGGTAATATTTTTAGTAGAAGCTACTACTAAAATGTAGCAAAGATATTTTTGTTGGGAATCTAGGCAGACTGATTAGGCCGAAAATGTGAAATTTTGAAATTTAGCCATCTAATTGTTGCCGTGATTCTTAAAATCGGACCTTAACATCTACCCCAAATCTTCGAGCTCATTTTAAAATAAAATATACATACTTATATAGTAGTTTAGATCATCATCAGTGGTGTATCCAAAACTAAAACAAACAACATTACGCAAATCGATATTATTTTACAAACCTCCACTACTCTGCCAAACTACTTTTTCAAACACCAAACAAACAGGCCCAAAAATTTTGGTATGGAGGTAGTAATTGGTAAAAAACAGTGTTTTCAAAACCGGACCGGACCGGCCGGTCGGACCGGTCCAACCGCTAACCGGAAGCTTCTCCGGTCCGATTCACCCTTCAAAACCGGAAGTGTAGAAAACCAGTTCGGACCGATGAAAACCGGTCAAAAACCGGGAAAACCGACGAACCGCTCGACCGGAAAAACCGCGGTTCTCTCTCTTTTTTTTTTCTTTTTTTCTTTCTCCCTTTTGGGACAACCAACGATGATGCCATTGATTTTTTTTTCTCTGCTATTGATTCAAATGCTAATAAGATGAGAAGATAAAGAAGAATATACGTGGTAAAAAAAAGTGAATGTGGAGAAGAATAAAAATGGAAGGAGGAGGAGTTGGGTTGGAGAGAAAAGAAATGAGAAAAGAAGAAGAGAAAGCTGTTGCTGATCTGAAAGAAAAAGAACAATGGCTGCTACATCAATTAGCAACGACAGTTGAGGGTGAAATGGTTTGTGATAGGGTTTGTTCACTTTGTTGTGCAAAATTAATTGAGATGGGCCAAGGCCATGAAATAGATTAAAATTAAATAAATTGATAAGGGCAAGGCCCATTACATGAACCCAACTACAATAATATATGTATTTTATTCTTGTTCAATTTGTTAGTTTATATAAAAAAATTATGTAGATATTTAATATAATGAAATTATTGTAATATAGAATTTGATGTTGAAAATTATTTTTATAAGTTAATTTTCCTCCATCGTTTATGATTTGTTAATTTATAACTATTTATTACTTTAATATAATTATTAAATAATTATTACGTCATACCGGTTGAATCATTGGTTCGATCGGTCCGACCAGTAAAACCAGTAACCAGTTACTTTGCCGGTTTTGTTTTCGGTCCGGTTTTAAAAACATTGATAAGGACACCGTTTTGATCCGATCCGGTTATCAAAATACCACTCTAAAGAGCTGCCACGACGTCGTATAACTGACCTACCCACCCTTTCAGTTCAGCTATAGACTCCAAACCTTTTTTGTTAAACCGATTTTACCGTTTTGTTTCTCTCTCTTCAATCAATGGTTGCCTCGGTGTCGTCCCCTACGGCATTGTCTTACTCGTCCGACGCATCTCGCCACCATAGCCGCCTTAAATCCGATAGAGACCCTAACAAAGTCATAAAAAAGAGCAGCTCCCACTCAAAACGTCAACGTAGGCATCACTCGTCCTCTTCCTCTGAAGATTACAGGTTTATATAAGTTCTTTTTTTCGATCTATGGTCTATGAATCTCAATTTGAGTTTATGTTAATTTATTGTCGTAAAGTTGAATTATTGTTCCAGTGCTTTGCTTATCTATTAGGGTTGATTGTATATTGGTAATTTTGGATTCATATTGCTACTGCAGTCTGTACTAATACATGAGATTCTCTCCTGCAAATACTTTTTTTAGCTATGTTGATTTATAAATTAATTAAATTGGAAATGAGAGCATGCTAAGATATTCTGTCACTGTCTTGGCAACAATGAAACAATGCATTTCTTTATGCAACTTCATGGTAACATCTAACTATCAAGTTTTCTTTGGCATAATGTCTTAGTAATGTAAAGACAATTTTGAGTAGAATACCACATATTCAACCTTGGTTGAATTTATTTGAGAGTCGAGCTTATTCTTAAAAGTTATTTAACGAATTTAAGCTGGAATTAGATTAGTTTGGTTTGGTTTCAACCCTGCGTATTTGAACATGATTTTGGTAATTTCACCCATTTCTGGATAAAAAATTTACTCAGTCCTTAAAATAAGATTGGACTGGATATGTTTGGACTTGTTTTGGAAAAAATTATATTAAAAAAAAGAGCATTCAAAGGCATAGGAAAGAATCGAGCCTGATGATCTTACTTTGAATTAAGGTAATTATGGCTGTGAACTTATATTATTCAAAGGTTTATACGTCGTAAGTGAAAGTGGGATGCTTTAGCAATTCTATTTGCTAAACATTGAATCTTCTATTTATTTGGAATTGTAATGTACTTCCTGGTAATATATTTATATTTTAATGTTTCTGTGCTTCTCTTCTGTGTTGTTCCATTGGTAATTAGGTTAGAGAATAATTCGATAGCTTGATTTGTTGAGTAATCATATCCATTGCAGTTTGCTTGACATTTTACACCATAATTGTGTTTCCTTTGCACATATGTGCTTGCTTTATTGTACCGTTGACAAAGTTAAGATCATTTGATTCTGCTTCTAATGCTGTTCTATTACACATAATTTTGATGAACTTTGAGTTGCTTCTCTGTCTATCTCTATTGCTAATGTGAGATAGAAATGATGGACTATTTACCCATCTACTTTATGTTGGCTTAGTATATCTGTTTTGGTTTCAGTTCTTCTGACAGTGAACACCAAATATCCCACCAATCGAAGAGGCACAAACAGAATGATAGATCAAAGAAGGTGGTCATTTAGCTAGACTTTTTATTTATTATGTCTTATCCAGATCTATTACTGACTCACTGGTCAGTTGCATTTCAGAGCAAAAATAAAGAGAAAGGGAAAAGCCACCAGCATAGACGTCATAAACATAAAGATAAAGAGGTAGACCATCATATTCTTCTTCTAGTTGACATCCTAAGTTTGTTCAGCAAGCTAATTTTGTGAGGGACCTCGCTGCTAAAGCATAATATTTTGTGTGAATTTGATAGCAGTGAATTGTTCTGAACGAGTCTTACTGCATGTTCTGAAGGAGTCTTACTGTATTTGTCTTAACATGTTCTTCTAATTCATTCATATGATTCTGTAATATGGGGTTCTTATTTTACTTTCTGCCTTTTATGAATGGCTCTTTGAAATTGGAGCTGGGGTCTGTGACGTGATGACTGGGCTCTTGATTGGCTTGTTTGGTGTTTCTGGCTTTGTTTTGTACTGCCAATGCGAGCCATGTACAGAAGCAGCAGGAAAAGAATAGTGGTCCTGTACAGCTTTCAAAGGTATTTACTTTTGTTACTACTGCTTACAACCCCCCCCCCCCTCCAACCCAACCCAACCCAACCAAAAGAAAAAAGAAACAATGAAAACACCCACCCACACTATAGGAAAATGATTTCATTCATAAATAAGTTAAGGGTAAGGATAGTGGTATGTTTTGCTTATGTATTCTGGATGCCTCATCCAGCTCCTGGGCAGGGACAAAGGTGATAGTGTTCGCCGCAGTGTTGTCTCTGGGAAAAAGGTGTGCTTTCCCCCCCCCCCCCCCCCCTCCTCCTCCTCTCTCTCTCTCTCTCTATATATATATATACATATATAGCTTTTCGATTTCCCACGATTAAAGTGTACACTCCTATGGTTTAGGAGACAAAAATAGAAAATATAAAGGTAGTGGTGTATACTATGGTAGTTCATTTTATATTTGTTTGTTAAATTATACATGCATATTCATATACAACATTGTGCATGTACCAACATGTGATTGGTCTAGCGGAAGGGACTAGTCACTACAGTTTAGCGAACCCAAGTTCGAGTCCCTGTTGGGAGGGGTTCATGCTTAATGTGCCCGACGCTCCTCGAAAGGGATTAAGTCAGGTCTAAGACCCGAATACCCCTGGGAAAAAAAAAAGAAAAAAAAGAAGCATTGTGCATGTGGTTTAGTTTTATCCACCATATTTAAATAATTCTCATGGTCTTAATGATTATCTTCCAAACCTCTACATGTTTATTCAACATAATATGTTCAACATGAACTTATAAACTTTCTGATTCTAAAGAGGATGAGCTATCTATATGTATGAACTTTTGAAATTTTCTTTTGCTTACCCGATTGTCTGATTTTTTTATTTTATTTTTATGTTAGTTATTGATTGCAAAGAATTTTCAACTTATACTAATTGAGACAAAAATACGGTTGCAAATTTGTTAGAAAGATCTTTAGCTTCTGAAATGATATCATTACATGAGCATAATTACTTTAAATGATACATTATTCTTTGTCTAAGAATGGGTACTTGTTCTGAATTTGGGGGTTCACAAGTTTTGCAGTCTTTGAAATCATATTTATATATGAATTTTGATCAAGAAGCCTAATGTGCATTGGTATATTATATCTCTTGTTTGTTTTTGGTAGATATTACTGAAGCTTGAGAAAACCAAGGAGGACAAGTTGGCAGAAAACAATCGTACTGAGCTTTTGAAGTTCTTGAATGCCAGTTATGATTGACAATATATAAGGTTCAATGCCTGGAAATGTAAATGAAATCAAGTGAAGTTTTAGTCCTTCCGACCTTAGGCCTTATTTATGTAATATTGGGAAACTTTGAATTTGTAGCTGAAACTTCTTATGTGCTATGTTATAGTATCGTATCTCATGTTATTAAAGTTAAGGTGGCTTTGATTCTTTTTTTTTTTTTATAACAGAATCAGTTGTTGGCTCTTGTTATGGTTTCGATTGGTTTAGTATCTCATCGTTGGCTCTTCATATGCTCAATGCATACGAACCAGTACTTACTGTATTATATCACATAAATTAAACAAGTCTTTTGAATGTGAATGAATATTCAATTTTTTGTTATGTAAACTCAAAATTCTCAATCTTAAATTTTTTTGTGAACAAGAACTCCAATTGTTACAATGTACAGCGAAGATTCTGTTCCATTAACTCCAATTATTTTCAAAAGATCTTGATAGTAAACGACACCATATGTTCCAATTACTTTATAAGTGTCAATTTTGTATTCATAGTAACTTTTTTCTCCGAAACAAAAATTTGTTATGTTTTTAACAAGACAAGATATTTTGAGGGAGAAAATCTAATTTCACTCAATTCAATCCTGTTAATTTTCTTAAAAAAAAAATAAAAGGATCCTGTTAATTAAATAATAAAAACAAATAAGTTCCAAATATACAAACTTGTAAAAAATGGGTGCGCCTGGTCGCTTACGGCCTACATTTTTTTCAATTTATTGTGCCTTTTGACGTAATGTTTAGTATTACTTTAGTTTTAACTTTTAACGCTTTTCGGGGAGTTTTGTGGCCGAAATGGTGCAAAGTATCAACGTCTCATCTTATGAGGGGGGATTATGTTGAGTTTTTAAGTTTTAGGATGGAAAATGCATAGTGCATAGTTTTCGGGGTTCCAGATGCAAATTACCTAATTTTGCCGCACTTGCTCGATGGTGTTATCGTCAACTTGCAATTCTGCACAAACGGCCCATGGGCCTCATAATAGTTATTCCATCTCTATAAAGCAGCAACATCTTTCTGCACTTAGGGTTCATTAGTTCTGTTTCGCAGCCTCAGCTGCTAGTATATTTTCACAATTTTTAATTATTCTCGCGATTTTTGATTTAATCCCTATTTGTGGTTCCGCACATAGTTCTTCTCGGAAATCTTTTTCCTTGATTTCTGGGATTTTATTTGTGCGTAAAGTAAATTACTGCAAAGATAAATCCTTTCTGCTTAAGCCTCCTCCAAAATTAATGGAGCTGCGCTTCAATGTTATTGGATTACAGTCCCCTTATTCAGATGGCCACTTTCTTTTTCAATTAATTTTTTTTATTAATATAAAGAATTACGTTTGCTTTTTATTAACATTTTATTGACAGTGCTTGGAAAATTAACAATACAATTTTCTTCTTTAACTATTAGACAATTAATTATCATTTGCACTAATATTTTGTTTGGATGCATAATTGAATTTAAAAGATGAGAATACATTTTTAGCTATCTTTATAGTATAATATTTTTTCAAGTAACATAATTAACAAGTCTCAATTTTTCACGACAAAAAATAGAGCTCTATTGATTAATGTAGTGTAAGATTTATAGTTATGATATCATGAAAAATAAGGTAAAAATGTTGAGAATGTTTGAGTTTAAAGCTAACTTCTCTAATGGTGGAAAAGAATAATAAAAATATCAAATTAAATTTTATTATATTATTTTAATTAATAGAAAATTTATATGCGTGTTTTTTATTTTTAAAGTAATTTATTAATTAGTTTATTAAAATTTTAATTATTGATTAAAATTATTGAAAATTTAAGTTTCAGTGTTTAACTTTATTAAAATATTACTGTATTTATATTAAAAGTTGATTTTCAAACCACAAATATAAGATGATTGTTATAATTTTGGAACATTTTTATTTTAAAAGTTTAAATATGTATAACAAAAACACTCTTTGGAAGAATAGGAAATGAAGGAAATTTTTTACTTTTAACTTGGTAGAGGAGATATTTTATTAATATTGTGATTGAAAATACATTATACTATTACATGTGATGAATTGATACTCTGGTATTGATGATGAGGTAAATTTTTAGAATATGTTTATAAGAAAGAATGTCCCGAAAATGTACACCCTCTAAGTAGTTGATTGAGGAGCAAATATGGACAATCATTAAAATATTTTGATGAGATCAACGTGCAGAATCATAAATTATTTCGATATATGGGGTGTTCTTGTAAAATTTGAAACAATAGAAAGAGTCCTTGTAATACCCCATCGGGAGTTCAAGTACAAGGAAAAAAATAAAAATATTCACAATAGTTTGCTTATATGTATGGGTTGAGATATTCGGGGTAAATGTAAAATAATCCCTTGTATATTGCTAAATTTGTAAGAAATTTTCATGTAAAATTTTTACTGCATAAAATCCTGCAAAAAACATCCAATTTGTAAAAAATAGGTCGTTTTAGATTAATATATTTCAAGAAATCATTTTTAAAATACTTCAACTTGCTCCCTACAACTTCACGTGATATATTTAAAATTATTTCTTGAAGTATGTCGATCCAAAATGACCTATTTTTTACAAGTTTGGTGTTTTTTGCAGGGTTTTTGAAAACACAAGAAAGTTTAACGCCAAAAAAAAATTTACAAGGAAGTTTCTTGCAGATTTAACATAACACATGAGAGTATCTTACATTTTTTTCCGAAATATTCACTCAAGAAGCACTACAAGAAAAATGGATTTTGATTTTAGTGACAAAATATTAAGTGACATTGTTGAAATTGTCACTTTTTGCATACATTTAGTGATAAAAATATAAGTTTTGTCACAATAATAATAGTGACAAGTGCAATAGTGACAAAATATAGTTTTAAGTTGTCAGTAATGGTTATTAGTGACAAGTTTATGGAACTTAAGTTGTCACTATTGACAAAATATATTTTTAAGTTGTCAGTAATGGTTATTAGTGACAAGTTTATGGAACTTAAGTTGTCACTATTGACAATTAGTGACACCCTTTCAGTGACAATTTAGTGACAATAAATAATGTCACTATGATTTAGTGATAACTTTTTAGTTGTCACTTTTGGGGTATCACTAAAAGTCAATAGTGACAACTTTGTCACATTTCTTGTCACTAGTGGTCTATATACATTACTTTAGCGATAATATTTAAATTCTTGTTTGTTATTTACTATTTTGTCACTAAAATTTAAATTTTTTGTAGTGAAGTGCAATCTCATCAAGTCAATAAATTATAACTATAACCTGGCTATATGAAAAAAAAATATAGAAACTAGGGCTGTATTTGGATGGGTTTTGGCCCGGTCTCGTGAGTTTCGCGAGACCGAGCCAAAACCAATCCAAATGAGTTTTCGCCAAACCCATAAAACCATTAAAAACCTATAAAACATTGATTTGACACCTGCCATCTATTTTTTTCCTCAAATTTCACTAAAAAAGACATTGATTTGACACCTATAACCTACTTTTTTCCCTAAACTCCAACATCCAAACTCAATCCAAGTGAGGTCCCAAAGGTTTCATCGAAACCACCTAAACCAATTTTTTTAAACCGAGACCCGCGAAACCGAGCCAAAACCCATCCAAATAGACCCTAGACTCTTTTTCCTCAAAAATATTCACTAAAAAAGTACAATCAAATCTAAATCAGAAAATTATAGCTATAACTTGAAAGATATAATTGACTTACACTTATTACTTTAGAAAATGTATAATTATATGGTTTAAGAGCACTAAACCTAACCCCTATCGTCATGTCATCATATTGTAGGTTCAAGGATGAAATTAGATCTCAAAGTAGTTTGGAGACTCATATAAACATAGTTACTTAGATCCCACCCCACTGAATTTAATTCATTGGGGTTGGATGAATGACACATGAGCATGAAATGACAAACAAATATCATTTCATGCTTACATGACATTCATCAAACACCCAAGTGAATTAAATTTACCGGAGTAGGTATTAATTTTCCCTCATATAATAGAGTTTCAATCATTTACGATTTTATTCCCCTTTCATACCTTTTTCGAAAAGATGACTAGATGAGTACGTACTTTCCAAAAGGAAGGCAAGAAAAAGAGAATTTTGATACTCTATCATTTAAACTTCACCTAATATTTTTCTCCACAAAGTTGTTACATGGTCAATCATTGAGAGTGAGTTAATAACTTAACAAAAAAAAATGATAGAAAAATCTTAGCAACTGAAAATGGAATTTCTCAAAATGGAAGGACAACATAAGAAATAGTACAAGAACTTATTGTGAACGTGGAGGATAAAGATACAAAGAATCTTAAAGCACTACCACAAACTATACCCACCACTTTATTTGCTTATCTCTCTTTCTCTTTCTCTAGATCTCTATATTTATATATGAATATATGTATATGTTTTTCTCATCAGAACTTACAAATTAACTGAAATTCTCTTCTATTCTCTTCTCTTCTTTCATCAATGGCTAGCTTAAGCATCATCCTCGGACTCATTGGTAGCTAAGATCCTCTTACTGCAATAATTTTCCATTAATATTTAATTTAATTGGTCATCATACAACAATTAAGTAATATATATATATATATATAATATTTGTTGTAGCTAGACTAGTTGTTTAATCGTCAGTTGAAGAAATTAAAAGGTTAGAAGCTAATTAATAATAGCAAGTCTTGCACTTGATTGATGCAGGTAACGTGATTTCTATACTTATGTTTGCATCTCCTATGTAAGTCTTTAAATTTAATTAATTATATATGTAATATTTGAAATGTGAGGGAATAAATTAATTAAATATGAATTTATATATATATATAATTACTTGCAGAAAAACAATGAATAAAGTGGTGAGGAAGAAATCGACGGAGAATTACAAAGGACTGCCATACATAACAACATTATTGAGTACATGTTTGTGGACATTTTATGGAGTCCTTAAACCAGATGTGTTGGTGGTGACAGTGAATGGTGCTGGAGCTGGTTTGCACGTTGGGTTTGTGATCCTGTTTCTAAGCTATGCCCCAAGAAACATAAAGGTAAAATTAATAAAGCTGGCTGGAGCAGTAAATCTTGGATTTCTTGGTGCTGTAATTATTGTAACTCTCCTAGCTCTAGGAAGTAGCCGGAGGATATCGGTTGTTGGGTTTCTCTGTGCAGGATTGACTATTGGCATGTATGCTGCACCTCTATCTGCCATGGTACGTACCTACCTACAAATCATCTATTCATTCAATATTCTTGAATTAATTAATCTATAATCTAGCCTATATATCTTTCTTTAATTTCCCTTCTTCAATTCAGACAACTGTGATCAGGACCAAAAGCATCAAATACATGCCCTTCTTTCTTTCCCTCCTTCAGTTTCTCAATTCTGGCGTATGGTCTGCTTATTCACTGCTTATCAGAGATTTCTATATAGGGGTGCGTGCGTCGGTGGGTAATTAAATTAAATTAATTAATTTCGACCATCAACAAAAAAAAAATTAATTTCATCGTCAAATACTACTTCTACTGATCTTCATTTTTTTATCCCATATATATATATATATATATATATATCTATCCAGGTACCCAATGTGATTGGATTTGTACTGACCTCCGCCCAATTGATCTTAATTATGTTGTACTATAAAGACAAGTCTATGTCATCCCCTGAATTGGATCGGGAGAAAATGGAAGAAGAAGAAGAAGAAGGGTCAGCCCACCTCATTAAAATGCAAGATCTAGATGAAAATAATAATAATAATATTCCAATTCCAAGTCTTCTAAGTAAAGGTATCAGTCTTCCGAAGCCATCTGTTGTTCGACAGTACAGCAACAATATCACGAAAACACGTTCTTTGAGTCCTTACGAGTTCAATCAAAAAGACATGGAAAATGGCTTCAAGGAGATTAATTAATTAGTTGCAGCAATGAATCTACAAATAACTACTATTAATCATGAAAAGGAGCTAGCTAGGTCAAATGCAATAAATTAACAGACAATCAATCTACTTATAATAAGCAAGTGAAAGAAACTTGGTAAGTGTTGTACGTTCTCAAATTTAATTACAGATGATATATATATGCATGTTGTAACCGATCGATGATTGCATGCCACAATTAATTAATGTACTATCTTCAACCATAGAAATTTGCAAAGGACAGAAAAAAAAAAGCATATCATATTCATATATATACACTTACTTACTTTCTCATGTAATGTACTCACTTTTTTTTAAGGGGCTGTATTAGAAAAAGAGAGACACCTTAATTAATTAATTAACACCATTAAATTAATGAATGTATTGTTGAATGAAATTGAGAAGAGAAATACTCCTCTTTTTTAGAGGCATATAATAATTAGTTGAACTAGCTAGTGCTTGCTGGAAATTAATTAATTGATAAATTATTATATTATAAATTAATTGAAGTAATTATGACTTTTCGAAATTAAATTTAGTAGAATTCCAAAATAAAAGAATAGAAAATTTGAATTGATGACTATGACTAACTAACGTGTGTATATATATATATACTGTGTTATTTTAATAATCTTAATGTTAAATTTCATGAGCCATACCAATCATATTTTTTTTAAAAAAAAAGGTTAGGCAAGGTACGTACTGTACTGTGTCATTGTTTTTTTTTTTTTTTTTTGAGAGGCTGTGTCATTGTTAATGAACAAAGAAGTTAGCTATCAATTATTCAATTTGTCCAACCGTCCATCACTAGCTATCCCTATCCCTATCACAACATTTATTAATTATTATTATTAGCCATTCCTAATTTTAAATTCGGTCTGAACTGCAGATATTTTGCATTTCACACAAAATTAATAATCTCTCCTCTCCGCATTCAGGAAAATATTTATTACTATAAATTACTATCATTATCATTAATACTAAGTTTTTGAATCATTTACGAAAATGATAGCACTTACTCAAATTTTATTTATTTTTGGCTAATATTTGTTACATTTTAATTTATCAGTTAATAAATAACAATCAATATATTCTATTCTTCACTAAATTCTTTTGAAATAATATGTAAACTTATTCGTTCAATGATGGAAAAAAATTGTAATTGCTTATTATTTATCGATTTAATATTGGCAATGCAATACGATATACTAATAGATAATCTGATTTAAAGAAAAAATATATTGGATAATTTTATTTAGTGATTATTGTTGAAGTGCTTAACTACTACATTAATGAACAATAATAGATGAGTCAAATTTAGGGGAAAATTTTGTCTCGATCAACAACACAAACAGGCCCTGATTATTTCTTAGTTTTAATTTCCTACAACTACAATCTAAATTTGCCTCCTATCCTATCCTATTATTAGAAATGCTGTTAGGACTTGGGCGAGAATTTTTTTGAAGAAACCAGAGAGAAAAACTAGGAAAACAGAAAGAAAAAGGAAAAAGTGGTTCATATTTTCCTTCGTATCTTTCTCTCTCTATATCTCCCTTTCTCTCTACTTCAACCAACCCCTCTAATCTCACCTGTTAATAACTTACATCTCAGAATCCATATATAATCTAAACTCAATCATCGATTCGGTCGGCGTGATTATATTTTTCTGGAACAATTTTTTTATCAGATCCTATAATTCATGACTTACATATATTTTTTGGGGAATTTGAAATTTCTTTATTGAGTTATGGGATCGGGCGACACGGATCTTCTAGAAGACGGTAATGGAGGCTGCCGAATAGCGATGGCGGAGGCTGTGGGGGTTTCCTGCTCGATTTGCTTGGAGGTGGTGACGGATAATGGGGATAGATCTTGGGCTAAGCTTCAATGCGGCCATCAATTTCATCTTGGTGAGTCATCAGTTTTCCAATTCTTTCTGTAGAACTAGCGATCTAATCATTTTGTTGCTACTCGTGAATTATAGTTATGAACTGATTGGAATTACTTTCAAACATGATGTTACCTGGAATTACTTAAGATTACCTTTTAGTATAGAATCCTTTTGTTTTAACTAATTCTATTTGAATTATTGTGGGGTGCAGCAACTGCAGTTTGTCAGGTTTTAGGAACTCGGATTTGGGTTCTAGACCAAATTAAGTAGGGCCACGCCTAGCTTACACATTTAAGTGTAATTGTAATTGGTCATTATTAGCTCTGTTTTTCGGAGTTATTGACCAATTACAAGGAAAATATATTAGATTAATCAAGCTACATAGAAAGATTGACTGATAGAAACCTATAATTTCTATTTTCAATAGTTATCTAGTTTTCAAGTATCGGTTTCCATGACACTACCTGCCATTTGGAATTAAATGCCATGTTTTGTCGACTAGTTGAACTTGATTATTCATGTTCACCACACAGTAAGTAAGCAATTCTAGTATGTGTTCAGTAACAAAAAATATTTAAATATGCATGAAGAGGATGATTTGGTGTTTGCAAATTTTGCTGCTGCTTCAACAGCTTGTCACTTTAATGTCTGTATTTTCCTCTGTTTTTCACTTTTTCTCTACTTTTTGGAAGGAAAATGGTGATTGTATTAAGAACTGGAATTTAGGTTGGTCATATAGTGCTTGTGGTAACATGTGAGGTACCTTTATGGCATAATTTCTCCTTTAGTGTCTCTTAAGCCTTGACTTGGGTAAAGATGATTATGATACTTTAACACAATGCCAAAAATGAACTAAAAAAACTCTTGCTTGATTTGAAGTCTGTTGTTTCTCACTGTTCTCTATATAAGATATTTGCAAAGTTTCTTACCCAGTTGCTTTTCTGATCCACTATTTTGTGAAAATATGCACTTCTTAACTCTTGTTCATTGTTTGTTTATTATATCACATAGTGATCTATGTTGTTCTCACTTAATAATGGATCTGTACAGATTGCATAGGTTCAGCGTTCAATGTCAAGGGATCTATGCAGTGTCCTAACTGTCGGAAAGTAGAGAAAGGACAATGGTTATATGCCAATGGTAGTCGTCCAATGCCTGAGTTTAGCATGGATGAATGGGCACATGATGAAGATCTTTATGACCTAAGTTATTCTGAAATGGTAACTTTGTGAATCTGACTATCTCTATGTCTGAGGGTTCTTTGTTGGGATTGGATTTATTATCTTAACTCATGTTAACAATGCTTGTCACCACTGTATGTTCCTTCCATATAAAAAATTTATTATCTTTGTTGATGGTAACAATGCTTGTCACCACTGTATGTTCCTTCCATATCACAAAGTTTAAAGTTCTCTAATTGATGACCTGATACGTACTGAAAAATATGAGTAGGAAAAGACTGACGGAACTTGAAATTCTAGTTTAACCCTAACTGTTTTATTTATAATTAAACATAGGGTCAATCAAATTATATTGTTTAATTTTTTAAATTTTTTTTTTTTAAATTTTTGTTTTGGCTTCTGTATGGAATCTGCAGTCATTTGGAGTTCATTGGTGTCCATTCAGTGGTTTAACAAGGCTCCCTGCAACTCTTGAGTAAGCATCATCTTTGTCTAAGCTCTTGTTGACATATACCTTTGAAACCATTTCATTTCTATTTGCACTGGAGTACCTGACACAGTGCTAATATGATTTTATATTGGATGTAATGTACCATATTGGTTTCATCATTGCTTGTAGAATTTTGCGTGCACTGCCTAAAGATTTACAGAATTGATTTACCATCAAAGGAATAAATAATAAAACTAAACCAATACATAGGGGTAATTTTGTCATTTCCCAAAAGTCAAATTCTACTTGGGTTGAGTGTGGTAACTAAAACCAAACAATGGGGGGTTTTGGGGAGTTAAAATAACACAGGGTTTTTTTTGGGAGTTAGACAAAGCATTAGGGTGTTTGTCTTTCACTCAAAGTTTTTATGTGTGATTTAGTTGTGTGGAGCTTGAAATGACTGAGTTTGGTGTTGGCTGCCCATACTCCATAGTGATAAATTAATTATGTTTGTGAGATCTGACAAATGTCTCTATCCATAGCGATAATTGTGAGATCTAATAAATATCAGGAAGAACATTCCAGGAAGTTCTACATAGCAATAATTGTGAGATCTAATAAATATCAGGAAGAACATTCCAGGAAGTTCTACAGTCATCCTAAATCCTTATTCATCTGAAAACTTTTTCTCTATTGAGATCTGTTTCCCTGATGTCTTTCGTGCCTGTACTAGTTTTGTGGAGCCATTGCGTACTTGAATAATTTGAGTGACTATCTCACTTATCTTGTTCTAATCGGGACCAGTGATAAGTCATTATTCTTCAAGCATGAGTAAGACCCAACCAAGTAAAAGTTTGTTGATGAAGCTTGGTCAACTCGGATCTAGATGGTGTCTTCAAGTCTTCAGACATAATATCGGACTCGAACATGAAGAATTTTCTTCCTTCAGTTTAGTGAAACCTGAGTGTAGTAATCCAAAATTGACTATGAACGTGAGTGTAAGTCTATATGAATCTTCAGATGTAGATAGTGCATGAATTTAGTTTATTTTCATAGTGAAAGGAGATGGATGGTTGTGTTTGCTCACCTCAATATCTTAATTCTGAACCATTCCCGATTCTCCACTTTAAAATGGCAGTATCTTTTTCATATGATGATTTTTTTTACTTTCACCAAATAAATGTGACCTGAGGTTTGGTTTTTGCATCACCATCAAAGGAGAAAATTAACATGGAAGAAGTCCTAAAACAAAGAGCTTATGAATAAGGGGAGATCTGCACTACATAGCAATGTGCGGTGACTGTGTTAAGTATATGACAGAGTCAGGGATTCGACCAGGTCCACTATATATTATCACAACTATTAAGTTTGTGAGTTATTTTGCAAAACAAAAAATTGTTGAAAACTGAATTTTTGTGTAATTGTCTATTTAACATTGACACTTAATATTTTGTTATTAATGTTATGAGTTCCGCTTTAATTAAGGAGATGGTCCATGTTGGTTTTCTTGTCCTAGTAACTTGTAAAATTGATGTAAGGGCATTCTGCTTATTGGCAATTAAAATGAGCTGTTATTCATGACTCCTTGTCATAGGTTGACCCATTCATCAGAAATTCAACTGATTGGAAAACTGATGTGCATAAAATTTACTGTTAAGTTATTCTAATGAGTTATATAGTTTGATGTGCTGTTAATCATGCAAATCTGGATACTGAATGGAATTGTGATACGGTTGCAGACATTTTATTTGTTCATGTATATCAGAGCATTTGGTAGGTGCTTGGTATATGATGGAGTATCTCACATAGTTTGCCTCAAAACCAATGTATATCAGAGCATTTGGTAGGTGCTTGGTATATGATGGAGTATCTCACATAGTTTGCCTCAAAACCAACACAGAAGCAAACTTAGAAATGTTTTTGTTTCCACTTATATGCTGTCCTTGTTTCTTTCATTTAACTTTGCTCTTCTACTCATCTTTTTGCAGGGAAGGAGAATTTTCATCAACTGCTTGTAAGATTTTATACCTCTATTTAAGTACTAAGATATACATCAAGCTTCTGTAATAATAGGAGTTTTTTCTGTTTATAGATCATGATCTTCTTGGACATCATGCAATCTTTGCTGAACATACACTTGTGTCATCCACAAGTCATCCTTGTCCATACATTGCATATATTGCACCAATCCATCCATCTTCGTCAACATCAAGCGGGACTGTATCAGATGTATCTAGTTATAACAATCATTGGAGTGGTCCTTCTATCCCAAGTGAAGTTCCCAACTCATATGCTTTCCCTTCCATGGATGTACATTATCACAATTGGGACCATTCTCCATTTGCTACAAATAGCCATATTGGTGGTGCAGATCAGTCCTCGATTCCGCCTGCAGCTCAGAGAACAGCTAGGAACAGCTCAGATATGCCAAGACCTGGAATGCACCCTTACATTTTTGGTCATAGGTTAGTCTGTTTTGCTCGCATTTTGATTTAACAAGGGTAAAATTATCATGTCATTTAGGCTATTATGTTGAAATGTTCATTTGCATAAAGGAAATGTTCATCACACAAAAGAAGGTAAATTAGGAGTTTAAGGAAGTGCCAAGGTCCAATTCGTTATTTCGACATCATCCAGGTTTTAATGTGAATAGAAACATATTCTTGTCTAATGCATGAGTTTTCTCACCATACCTCCATAACCACCAATCACCTTCTGTACTATTCTTGATTATTGTTGAAAAAAGATAAGTCAGAAAAAAGTTGTAATTTGTATTTTGCATGATCAGAAGCTTAAATATTCACAGGGTGGATAGAGAAAAGAGTGAGTTTTAAGTGCGGCTTCTATCAATAAAAGGATTTAATTTATCACATAAATTATATTATTACGATGTGGCCTGAGTTTTACTTAGTAATTTTGGCATGTATGGTGACAGTTCTGGTAGTAGAGCTCCGAGCTCGGCTACCTCATCAGTGCTTCCACATTACCCTGGTACTGTTGGACGGCCACGTGATCGGGTTCCATCTCTTCAAGCATATTTTCAGCAATCAACCAGTAGCCCCCCAGTGCCTCTTATAGCCTCTAATGGAAGAAGATCCAGTAGCCATAGAGGTTTGGCTCAAGTTGCCCCAATCCCACCATCATCAGATCAATCTAATAATGGCTTTTACTTCTTCTCATCCAATTCATCCGGAAGAACTTTCCAAGAAGTCGAAAATCCCGTTCGTGATCGTTGGGAACACCCCCACCCCCACCACCCTCGCCACCACCAACACCAACAGCAGCAGCCTTCGTTTCCATTGATCCAAGTTGATAGAGATTCAATTTGGGGGCCTTTTCAACCACCAAGTGGTGGATCTGAGACTATTGGAATAAGATCGAGCAGCAGTTTCCACCAGAGGCATGGATCAACTGAGAGGATGCCATCTCAAAATCGGTCATAGGCATGGAACCGGGTCTTATTATGTTATCATCTTAAAAAAAAAAACTGACTGAATAAACAGATGAGATGATGATTATGTATTATGATTGAGCAACCATCTAAACTGTTTGAGTGGCACTGATAAGCTTGTGTGATGAACTTTGGTTCTGTGCCTGTTGGTAATATGGTCACAACTTGTATAAAGCAAATGGCTTAAGTTGCATTTCATTGTTTATTTGGAGGGAGATTTATTCTTAATGACATTTGTTTAGCTGATTGATAATCAAATTCCAGATTTGTTTGTTTTACTAGAAGATATCACTGAAACAGCAGCAAATTAAAAAAAAAAAAAATCGAATACTTTGGGATAAACCGACAAAAAATTAAGAATTAGAAAATTGAATTGTCCCCATATTACTACAGCTGTCGAACTTTATTAAGCTATGTATACAAGCAAAATGCATTGCAACATATTTTGAAGCCATCACATGAATTCAAACTCTATTCTCGTCGAAAACTCTATTCTCGTCGAGCGCCAAATTTGGTATCTTGCAATTGAATTCCCACACATTTAGTTAGGGCGCTCAACCGTATGTGACTGATTTGAAGATTTTGGCCATATTTTGAATTACTTTAGGTTGACATCTCTTGGTTAATTTGACGGGTCTTTCGACTCACAATTTCACTTATACATGAATAATATTTTCTCAAATTCGTAGTGAGATACTGTCAAATTACATACTTTTATAGATAGATGTGTAGATAAATAATAGTAGAATGAATATAGATAATTTGTTTATTTACATATCTATTGTTAAATGTCACTATATTTTTTGGTTTATTTTTGGGTAATGGTAATTTATTTATCTAAGAGTAAAATTCATTTTTCCCAAATCAATGACAAACTCTTGAAATCTTATAAACATTGATTTGACACTCATAACTTACTCCCTCCCCCCTCCACATTCCAATTCCCCTCAAACCCCAACATTCAAACTCAATCTAAATTGAATGTCCAACTTTTTCATAATTCTAAAATAATATCAAAGTTCAAGAATAATGAATAAATTGTAGTTATTGAGAAAATAAAACTTGGACATAAATTAATAGAATTATAAAATGCTAAAATTTTAACAATCAAGCCAAATTAAAAAAATCATAATCTTTTAAACAAAAAACTCCATAAATTTTAAATCAAAATTTAAAAATACTCATTCAAATACACATTTAATAAAATATTTATATAATTATTTTTTAAACTATTAATACATTATATATATAAGAATGAAATATACACATTATTAAATATTGGTCTAACTTTGCTAATCAATAATAATTATATATGTATTTTATTTATTAAATAAATTTGGAAGAAAAAAAAAACAAAATCCCTACCTTCCCCCTCCCCCAACCCATCTCCCCCCCATCTCCCCCTTCTCTCCCAACCCAGGTCGTATCGTCGGCCTAAGATCGAGGATTTTAGGCCGCCAACAGCCTGGAATTGAGAAGCCAAGTCGTTGCTAACTTGGAATTCTCTTAGGCCGCATGCATGAATTCTTCGCCTAGGTCAACGATGATCTGGTTTCTCCGTCCAAACCTTTGTCAGTTCGGAAACTTTGATCCCAAGACGGCGGCATGGCTTGGGAGGCGGGTTGGGGTGGGTGGGGTTCAGGTTCGGGTTAGGTTTTTTTTAATGTAAAACTATATTTTATTAAAGTTCATAGCTTAATATTCACATCTGAAAAAACGTTCAAACCTTAGGGAAGATCCATGTAATTTAGTTCATCAACAAGAGGGGTAAATCGTACATTTTGTAAATCAGATTTTTTTTACTTATTGTTTTAATTAAAATTGGTGAGGACAAGAGGGTAATTTCATGCATTCCGTCCATCTCCTCTATTGTTTTGTGAGGTTTTGTAAACATCATGGGAGATTATGGTAATTAAAAATTTTCGAGGGGATTGAATGGTAATTAAGCCTAAAATCTAAATTTAAAATGATGCAAAATGTGAACCCCACGTCCAAGTGCGTATATAAATGTGTATATGAAGTATTTATGAAAACATATTTGGACTTGGACGTTTCTTTCCCAATCCAAAAAAGGAATTATCATATCGTTTCTCCTTCGGGATAAACCTTTTAAATAAAAAAAAAAAAAAAAAAGGAATTATCATATCGTTCTGAAAATCCAAGAAATGGAGAAGGGTACGGTGAAATGCTCAGCAAATTATATCCCTCTTTCTCCTATAAGCTTCTTGGAAAGATCATCAATTGTGTACGGAGAAAAAGTTTCAGTTGTTTATGGAAATTTGAAGTTCACTTGGAAACAGACTCATGAAAGGTGTATTAAGCTCGCCTCTGCTCTCACCCATCTGGGAATTTCTCGCGGTGATGTTGTGAGTGTTCCATTTTCACATCAATTTTTTTTTTTTTTAATTTGCTAGTTCTAATTTTGGTTATACGTTTTTGGTTCATCACAATGTTTTTCTATTAGATTTTGACTCTATGGTAGAGAAGAAAGGTCATGATTTTCTGATTACTATTTATTTTCAGATATGTTCTAGTAAAATAATGGATATTCATATATAGATTTATACTACCCTTTCCTATTTTTCACTCATTGAATTCTTGCCTTGATCTTAACAAGGTTTCTTTGAAATCGATTGTAATTACATCATTATATGGGGCAAATCTATTTTAATAGCGAAACTTTAATTACATAGGCAAATTTATACTAGTAAACTAGTATTGAAATAGAGGAAAACTCACACTTCCTGCAAGTATTAAAATTTGAACCCATGATTCTGACTAATTTCTAGCTAGGACAAAATATAAATATTTACTTTAATAAAACTCAGTTCCAAGCAATTAAAAAGGGAGAGAGAAAGAAGTAGGACAATTAATAGTTGTACCTACCTCTTTCATTTTTCTCTTTTTTATTTACCATTAAGATTAGTTGTTAGGCACTATGTATGTGATGATGTGCATAATACTTGAATGTTTGGCTACTTGTTATTATTGCTGTCCTGAATTTTGTTTGCCTGTATATTCTTATATCAATTATTATAGTACTTTTTGTGGTGGTGGGCTACCTCAGCTCCAAGAAAGAGAAGAAACATTAATGGGTACAAAGTTAGGTGGTCTGTACAGAACTATAACTAAGTAGGTAGTCAGATGAATTATTGAAAGTATTGTTTGATTGATGTGTAGGACTAGGAATAGAGGCTCAAACAATAGGATATGGATTTATGGAGTGATGCAAATGGATTCATATATATGAAAGTTTAGTTTTACAGTCTTCATTTAATCATTCAACAACACTATTAAGTATTAATCCTCTAATTCTAGTTTATATATTCCCACCAAAAGTATATATAATTAGCAGCAGTTGCAATCCTTGCTCATAATAGGTTCCATAACTCTTTCTAATTCCATTTTACTAAATTTACAGGTTGCGGTGTTGGCCCCAAATATTCCAGCAATGTACGAGCTACACTTTGCTGTTCCAATGGCTGGGGCAGTCCTCTGTACACTTAACATACGCCATGACTCAACAATCGTGTCAGTATTACTGAAGCATTCAGAAGCCAAAATTATATTCGTCGATTACCAGCTTCTCGATACCGCCAAGGCTGCACTTAAACTTTTATCAGAGAAAAACCTAAACTTACCTACCTTAATATTAATTCCAGAATCCTCGGGTGATAGCGCAATATTAGAATACGAGTCTTTCTTAGCAACGGGAAAAACTGATTTTGAACTAGTAAGGCCAAACGACGAATGTGATCCCATTTCCCTTAATTACACTTCAGGCACAACCTCGAGCCCTAAAGGTGTAATTTACAGCCACAGAGGAGCCTATCTGAATTCTTTTGCTGCTATTCTTCTCAACGAGATGCTATCTCTACCCGTCTATTTATGGACGGTGCCAATGTTTCATTGCAATGGGTGGTGCCTCACGTGGGCCATAGCAGCACAAGGCGGCACAAATATATGCCTAAGAAACGTCAATGCTCGAGAAATATTTCAAGGCATAGCCATGCATCGAGTTACACATATGGGCGGGGCACCTACCGTATTGAACATGATTATAAATGCACCGATTTCCGAACAAATACCACTACCGGGAAAAGTATCGGTTATGACTGGCGGTGCACCACCACCTCCGGCGGTAATTTTCAAGATGGAGGAGCTAGGATTCATCGTGACTCACTCCTACGGTCTCACGGAAACCTACGGTCCCGCAACCGTTTGCACTTGGAAACCCGAGTGGAATTCTTTGCCCCCGAACGAGCGAGCGAAAATCAAGGCTCGTCAAGGATTAAATCATATCGGCATGGAAGAAACCGACGTTAAAGATCCTTTCACCATGCAAAGTGTACCGAAAGACGGAAAAACTATGGGGGAAGTTATGTTTAGAGGAAATACGGTAATGAATGGCTATTTGAAAGATTTACAAGCAACGGAAGATGCATTTAAAGGTGGGTGGTTTAGAAGTGGGGACTTGGGTGTGAAGCACCATGATGGTTATATAGAACTTAAGGATCGATCGAAGGATATAATTATTTCGGGAGGGGAGAATATAAGTACGATTGAGGTCGAGTCTGTAATTTTTAGTCATCCGAGTGTTCTTGAGGCTGCAGTCGTGGGAAGGCCTGATGAGCATTGGGGAGAGACTCCTTGTGCTTTTGTTAAACTTAAGGATGGTTTTAGTGCAAGTGCGGAGGATATTATTATGTATTGTCGTGAAAGGTTGCCACGGTATATGGCGCCACGAACTGTTGTTTTTGAGGATTTGCCTAAGACTTCTACGGGAAAGACGCAGAAGTTTGTTCTTAGGCAGAAGGCTAAAGATATGGGAAGCCTTTCTAAGAAGAGCAAATTGTAGTTAGCAGCACCTCTTAGATTTTGTGGGTGTTGTAGCTGTAGCACCAAATTAAAAGTAAACCGTATTTTCAATAATCTACCCATATATGTGAGTAAAACTCGCGCGGTTTTCTTGTTATATAATGTTTTAAATTCTTGATTAAATCTATAATGTATTTATACATATTATATTTAGCAAGTTTGGAACAAGGAGAGGACAGGTCGACACTCAAAATATTTCTCACTTTTTCAGTCCGAAAATTTCAGGTGAAATTGCACACATCCCTTTTGTTTAGTTTTTTCTCACTCCATGAGTTTTGTTTGTTGGTTTGTATCATTTCATACATATATATATTTAGTTTCTAGTTATTTTCAGCGCATTATGAATCATTTAATTATTAAAATAAGTAAATATGTGAATTATTTCTAAATCTTCACAAAAACTTAACTCAATTTTATAGAAAAGCGAAATTAATTAAGCCACTTATATGAAAAAAGAAAAAACTTTAATAAAAAAATGTATTAGGACGAGAGATAGAGATGCTTATTTTGACATAATTTTTAAGTTATTTTGGTTATATAAATCAAATAATAAAAATAAAAACATAGAGTAGTTTATGCATCAACATATTTTTATAATATACAAAACATTTTCAAATATGTATTTTATTTTTATTTTATTAAACTAAAACTAGTGATACAGAAACGGCTAAAAAGTAAAAACCACCAATGCGATTCGTTCAAAATTTAAAAATATCCCATCAGAATAAAAATTTGGGGCATGGTCCATCAAATATAAGATTATGGAAATCGAAACGAAGGCATCAAAACTTGGTGACACTCAAATTTAAATTTAAATATGATGAAGGCATATTTGTTGTCGGTACAAATTTAAAGAGGAGCAGCTCATGGTGGACCCACCCAAAAGGTCCTGTAGATACATGAAATTTATGCCCAATTAGATAATGACACTTATAAATAATTTATTAGTAATCAATTAATTTTCTATTTTTGGGATTTTATTATATTAAATCCCGAAATTAAATAATGATATTAATTGATTTCTAATATTTATTTATTGGCCAATTATATCAAGTCATGTGTCAAAATGATATATTTAAAGCCATATAATTAAGTGGCCAATCAAAATGTGCCACATGTCAAAGTGAGGTGTTTTGGCCAATCAAATGAAGTCTTTCATTCCAAGGAAGTAAGGGCCAATCAAATCATGACACGTCACCAAGCTGCTATGAAGGACTCTCTTCAAAATATATATAAAGAGGTCTTGTGAATTCATTTGAAGATATACAGACACACATATATACATATCTACATACAAATTCACATATACACATAGAAATTCTCCTCAAGCTTTGAAGGTCTGCAAATACTTCAAATCCGTGACTCCATCCGCAAATTTTGGAGAAAGTCGCATTACACGATTCAAGAACAAGCCGAGTGCACTTGAATCCATACGTTCAACGAAGAGAAGAATCAGAGGATCCATACATAGAGATTTTGTAACCACTTTTAAATTTTGAATAAATATTATTTGTTACTTCTTATTTTATTGTCTATTTAAGCTTTTTGCAGACTTTAAAATTTGTTGTAAACAAATTTTTGGCACGCCCGGTGGGACATCTCTACCTCTCATCTCTTCTCTTCAAAAGATGGTTCGTCCTACAAAGTACCGAACTATGACTGATTTGATGAATGACCCAAGCACCATGCTCATTGAAAAGAAGGCAAATGATGATTCTCAAAGCAGTGGATCTTCACCCCTTTCTCATCATTCGACTGGAGCGTCTGTTATGACGACAAACGCTACGACTATGGAAGAACAACTCATGGCTCTAACTAAGGCCATAGAAGGGCTCAACAAGCGTACGCAAGAGCAAGATGCAAAGATTGAGAGACTTCTCAGCCAAGGACTCTTCGCCAAGACAAATCACTCGATGAGAAAACGACCTATGGATCCCGAAGAAGATGAGGTATCAACAAAACGATACTCAAAAGTGAACGAGGACCAACTCGAGGATTCTGAGGAGGACGACATCCTCTTAGGACGACATTCGACTGAGAAGACTAAGGGTCTTCAAGTCTCACCCGACGGCATGATTCCTGTGGATCGACTGAAAGACTTCATCACTGGAACCATCAAGTGCAAATTGGAAGGAGGTTCAAAATCTTCACTTACTTACGTGAAGCCCTACACTCGTCGCATCGACACAATGAAGATGCCCACTGGATATCAACCGCCAAAGTTCCAACAATTCGATGGGAAAGGGAATCCAAAGCAACATGTCGCTCACTTCATAGAAACTTGTAATAATGCTGGAACTTCTGGAGATCTACTCGTGAAACAATTTGTCCGCTCGCTTCAAGGGAATGCTTTTGACTGGTACACCGACTTGGAGCCTGGAAGCATTGATAGTTGGGAACATCTTGAACAAGAATTCCTCAATCGATTTTATAGCACAAGAAGAATCGTAAGCATGATCGAGCTCACAAGCACTCATCAATGGAAAGAAGAAAAGGTCATCGATTATATCAATCGATGGAGAAATCTAAGCTTAAACTGCAAGGATCGCTTATGTGAAACTTCTGCAATAGAAATGTGCATCCAAGGGATGCAATGGGGTTTACGATATATTCTCCAAGGCATTAAACCGAGAACCTTCGAAGAGCTGGCCACACGTGCGCACGACATGGAACTGAGCCTTGCTTCAAGTGAAGACCAAAGCTTCTTCCCACTTCATGAATCAAATAAAGGAAAAGCTGGACATTACATCAAGAAAGGGGGCAAGCTTTTTCCCCAAGTTGAAAGTGAAGAATCCATGACCGTCAATGTCTCTCGATCCAAGTCAAAGAAGAACGATGAAATAAACAATGATTCATCCCAACGAAACTTTGCAAAGAAGCTGACTTTGAAGGATATGCAAAAGAAGGAATACCCATTCCTTGATTCTGACGTTGCTCCAATGCTTGATGACTTGCTCGAAGCTAAACTCATTGAGTTGCCCGAAATGAAGCGACCTGAAGAGGCTGGAAGAACAAATGACCGCAATTACTGCAAGTATCACCGCTTGGTTGGGCATCCCATTGAAAAATGCTTCATTTTGAAGGATAAAATCTTGCAACTAGCTCGAGAAGGTAAGATTATGCTTGATGAAGATGATGCAACTGCAAATCTTGTCACAGTTTCATTTGGATGTTTTGACACAACAATAAACGCGGAGCAATTGCCAAATAGGCTTCATGATGAGGATTCTTATGATGTTGTTTCGTGTAATGCAATACAAGAACAAAACACTTCTATAGGTGAAGTATGCCAATCTTGCATAGAAGCTCGAGAGGATGTCGCATCCTTGTTTCACATTTCTCAAGAAAAAATTCATGTTGGCCAGAAAGAAGAAGTGGAGACTACTTCACTGGAAACCGTGGAAGGTGTTAAAACAACCATTGATGGAATTAATCAAGTGAAATTTGAGATGGGTGACTTAGTCCCCAAAGTGGAGGTTCAAAATTTCTCTTTGAAAAAGGAAACTCATCAAGATAAGCAAACTCAACTAAAATTTCGATCTGGGTCAATTCCATTCATCAAAGCTGAAATGAATATGTTTATGAAAGTTGGCTTCATTCAAGAAGTAGAGAATTCTACATGGGTCTCTAGAATTGTGCCGATACGTAAAAGAACTCGTCAAATTCAACTTTGTGTCGACTTTGAGAATTTAGATGCTCCCAATGATTTTCCATTACCTAATCCAGAACTTCTGATCGATGGATTCCATAGATATGGTCAGAAATCTGGAGATCACCATTGATGTCAAAATAATCTGCACACTCCTTGATAAGAGTATAAACTTTCAAACCACTCCTTGATAAGAGTATAAACTTTCAAACCACTCCTTGATAAGAGTATAAACTTTCAAAACAACTCCTTGACACGAGTCAAAACTATCTACAAGTCTTCATGTTGAAATCTCCTTGATACGAGTCAAAACTGTCTACAAATCTCCAAAGTTCAAGCCAAAGCCTCCAGTAGTTGAGACGAAAAGATCTACAAGTTCAAATCAACTTCTCCCAGATACGAGTCAAAACTGTCTGCAAATTTGTTAAAGTTCAAGCCAAAGCCTCCAGTAGACGAGACGAAAAGGTCTACAAGTTCAAATCAACTTCTCCCAGATACGAGTCAAAACTGTCTGCAAATTTGTTAAAGTTCAAGCCCAAGCCTCCAGTAGACGAGACGAAAAGGTCTACAAGTTCAAATAAACTTCTCCCAGATACGAGTCAAAACTGTCTGCAAATTTGTTAAAGTTCAAGTCAAAGCCTCCAGTAGACGAGACGAAAAAGGTCGACGAAATCTTGAAATCAAAATGCTCCTTGACGCACGAGCTTAAAACTGCATGTTACTCTTGGACCGCATGAGTATAAAAATATGAATGACACTCTTCAAATAAAGTTTTTTGTTTTGAACTACGTTATGACTTGATTCTCTTTACGAGATACGTAGGCAGCTTAGATGCTAATTCTAAGTTCAGTCATGTAAAAAAAAAAAAATTCTTCGAGACATTTACAATTTTTCATAATGTGTGTATTGAAATCTTCATTTAATACTTAGAATAATTTCTTAGTGTTAAATTAAGAAGTGGTCTTGAATTTGGTTAAGTGCAACAATGTAGAAATTGACTTCAAAACGAGAGCAAGGGGCAAAGTTATATCAAGATGTGAGGAATAATTGAATTTTATTCATGTCGAAGAATTCGATACAAAAAAAAAAAATGCAAGTTCCTATAACTAAAGAATTTTCCAATATGTTGCTCGATCTTCAAGTTTTGATTTTGCATCTCTTCAAGTTATTGCTACTTGCCTCCAAAGTGGCGCTCCAAACTTTCAAATGTGCGTCTCGTATCTTTTCAAGCTACGAACTTATGTTCTCCCAGTTGAAGATTCAAGGATTTTCAAGTTAAAATTTCTCGCCTCCAAGATGTTAATTCGAACGTCAAGTTTTTGCTTCAATCACCAAGTCATGTCTCTTTGTTTTAAAAGCCTCTTCAAACTATGATGTGCACATGAAGAATTGCCCCTTCAGTTGATTATACGTATCTCCAGTGAACTCCCAAGCTCTTAATGGAAACAATTGTCGTCATTATTAGCTTTAAAAGGTTAGCTACATAGCTCAAAGAAGTCAACTCCGAAGTAATTATTTGCCATCTCCATCGACTTCAAGAAGCTCCTTGGCTGATGGGACCACTTCGTCATAGAATGAACCGTGAAGGGGAAGCATGCCGAGTGTATGTAGATCCGGCAGAAAAATGGATAGTTCTGAAGCTACCGTGTGGAGCGAGTTGGTGGACAGACTCCATACATCGCAGAATGCGTTGATGATGATCTCGTCGACATCATAGGTGAAGAAAGAGGTCCAAATTGCATCGCATATTTCAGTTCAAAGAAGACTTTTGTTCCTTGTCGAATATGCATCTACTCATATGCGATAACCTGCAATGTTGAGAGCTCACCAAAAGTGGCTCTGAAAGGTACAGTGAAATTTCCCATGAAGCCGATGAATGAATAGGATGCAGAAAACTAGACGATGAACCTCTGTTAAGTGCGTTAGGCTGCAAAATACACACTTTCTGATGCTTAGGTGTGGCCGAAGACAATACACTAACATCCTTTAAAATCTCCAATGAAACTTTTGATGAGTGTGGCTCCTTAGACAGGGCGTATTCTGGGGCGAATCGACCAATTGCCGGTTGATACACAGTTAAAGTAGTTCCTTTTATTTTATCTGCTTCATCCTTCTTGATCATATAGAGGCTCGGGTATGGAACTTTGCAGTCGATAAACTCTATTGGTGGCGCGGTGTTATATCTGCAAAAAAAAAAAAAAAAAGGTTTAGGAAAAAAAAAAAAAAGAAAGGAAGGGGCAATAAAATAAAGGGGCATGATGCGAAATTAAGGTTGCGGAGCTGAACATATTCTTGGTACAGATTATTTTTTGTACTAAAGATATATATGGTTCAAGGTACTATGCTACGGTACAAGTCCCTAGGCCTATAGTACAAATTCTACAATTAAGCTTCCTATTTGAAGATCTAAAACAGTAATTGTATTATGGAGTGGCTTTGATATAGTGAAAGTTTATTGGAGCAAATTGTATCTACAAACTATGTTTACATAGAGAAAGTTAAGATTGAGGTTAAATGTTAAATGCCTTTTCTATTTAATAGCACTCGCAGATTAAAAAAAAAAAAAAAGGGGGATTGAGGTTGATGAAGAAATAAAGAACAGGAGTCGTGTGGAAGAAAAGGTTTACTGTTTGAACTCTGTTAATAATGCTTAAGCTCTCCGAATATTATTGTTGATGAAGGTAAAGGGTTTTGATGTGCTCTTTTATAGATGTTATTTTGAGATTATTATGAGCAAGAGAATTTTTGGAAATTTTAAATTTTCCCGAGAAGAAGATGGAGTAAATTGTTGGTAAAAAATTTTCCATGTATGACAGCTAGATCTGAACATATTGTTGTGTACTCATATATCGAATATCAGGAGGAGTAGATTTAAATTCAAGGTGTCTTAAAATTGAGAGTCAATTTGTTTCTTGAATTAAAGATTTATTGCCTTGATCACTTGATACAAGTCTCCGATTATGGAAAGAGAATGATTTGAGAAGAATTCTACATATTGGGTTAAATTTGTCAATTGCCAAAGATATTTACGGCTTCTGCAAATCAAAGGAATTGAAGAAGATGAATTGGGTTTTATTGCCTACACTTGGTCTACATAGACCATACATGTTAATGGGCCAAATTGAATGGGTTTAAGTAATGGGTATTTAATTAAATTATGTACCCACTTAAAGTCCACTTCAATTAAACTCATGTTCACGGTTGTCCAAATTTCTTTTACCGTAACATAATATTTTCCAAGTGCATTTTTTATGTCAAAGTCGTGACTTACTCACTTCAAAGTATGCTTCGAAAGCGTTATTCGTGAATAAGTCTCGAAGGGGCATTTGTAGATACATGAAATTTATGCCCAATTAGATAATGACACTTATAAATAATTTATTAGTAATCAATTAATTTTCTATTTTTGGGATTTTATTATATTAAATCCCGAAATTAAATAATGATATTAATTGATTTCTAATATTTATTTATTGGCCAATTATATCAAGTCATGTGTCAAAATGATATATTTAAAGCCATATAATTAAGTGGCCAATCAAAATGTGCCACATGTCAAAGTGAGGTGTTTTGGCCAATCAAATGAAGTCTTTCATTCCAAGGAAGTAAGGGCCAATCAAATCATGACACGTCACCAAGCTGCTATGAAGGACTCTCTTCAAAATATATATAAAGAGGTCTTGTGAATTCATTTGAAGATATACAGACACACATATATACATATCTACATACAAATTCACATATACACATAGAAATTCTCCTCAAGCTTTGAAGGTCTGCAAATACTTCAAATCCGTGACTCCATCCGCAAATTTTGGAGAAAGTCGCATTACACGATTCAAGAACAAGCCGAGTGCACTTAAATCCATACGTTCAACGAAGAGAAGAATCAGAGGATCCATACATAGAGATTTTGTAACCACTTTTAAATTTTGAATAAATATTATTTGTTACTTCTTATTTTATTGTCTATTTAAGCTTTTTGCAGACTTTAAAATTTGTTGTAAACAGGTCCCATCAGAATTTTTAAATTTGATGAAGGCATATTTTTATGGAAATCGAAACGAAGGCATCATAATCTTATCCTCCACCCGGTGCCCCAAATTTGGAGTGGGGCATGGTCCATCAAAACATCAGACACGATTTGGTAAATCTTATAGCTTGCGGGTTAAAGAGATTCCATTTTGCTTCATTTTCTTCTTTCTTATCACTTTAGTCAGTCTCATCTCATGGTGCTTGGCAATGGAGCGGATTTTAATTGTTGCATTTATATGATCTTTCTTCAATAGATTATCTAATGCTTATGATCCAGTTAAAAAATTCCAAAATCGAAAAATATATGGGATTAATGGAACCCACCCATCGAAATTGGATGTATTGATGTTTTTTTCAAATTAGATATTAATGGAAATTATTCGATGATAGAATTTCTAATTCAAAATATATGTAATGAATATAAATTTAAATTACTTTTAATAAAATATAAGTTGATTATTCATCTGTGATCTTATTTTAAAAAATATTTTCACCTAACATTATTCGTTAATATTGTTATTTTTTTTAAGAGAAACAAACCACTAACTTCCAACATGATTTGTAACCATTCCAACATAATTTATTAAATCATTTGAAAGAAATAGTTGGATAAAAAGAGAGTTGATCTATTTTACGTCGAAAGTTTAGTCAATTGTGATCAGGAACTAGATTTTGACACATTTCTATGAAAAATATCGAAAAAAATCTATTTATATTTCTACGTCAACATGTTTTTTTATTTACTATTTTCTCAAATATCTTTGAGTTATCTTTGAGTTTTAAATATTCAATTGACCGAAAAATACTAATACTAGAAGAACAAAATCTTAATTAAGAAACATGTTATAGAATAACATCAGAAAAAATTGATCTCTGACTGTATTTGGACAATCTGGTGGATCTTGAAATTCCAGATCCGGACAAGAACCGAAACCTACCCAAGATAAAATAGAGATGGATCTGAAGAAGGGGCTGACAACATTCATTACTATAATTAACCTAATGATACGTTGTAGCATGATTAGCATTACACCAAACAACTTTCAGCAATATGATTATTCAACAAACAAATAAGGAAAAAGCTTGTAAAGAAGCCAAGGACTAGAAATTATTCCTTATGATACTAAAATACAGGCAGAAACTTGATTACCTTCTAGCTAAATGAAACTGACAACCTTCAAGTTTTAAATAAAATTCCCCAAAGTTATCGTTGACAGCGCCAGATAACTTTCCCGCCCTGTACATAAAAAGTCATCAAGTGGAGTGAAATAGTACTCAAATATCAAAATAATCAATCAATAGTATATCGATTTCTCAAGTCAAATGTGAACTACTTTCTACATCAGTCTTCATCTTAACAGTAACATGCAATGTACAATCATGGTTACTGAAAAATCTTCTTGCCCATTTGCTACTAAACCTGATAAACTCCCGGGATCTTCAAAATGTTTGAGCCTATGTTCTGAGGTCATGTAAATATCTACGGTTAAATAAATCACATGGCATTAGATACTAATTAAGCAGTTCAAACTTTGAACAAAGGTGAAAAATGGGCCTTCAAGGACTCAACTCAATTTCCATATTTCAAGGTGAAGTATTATTATACTAATTGGCCTGAAAAAGGATGAAGCATTATTATATAGTTAGTTGGATGACTGACCTGTGTATAAACCAAAAAACAAAAAAAGTATTCATTTTCCAGATCCTTTCTTGGGAGATACAGAATTCATCCTTGTTCCCAGTTTCCTTCCAGTGCGTTGAATTGCTGCTAGCTTCTGCCGTTGACTAAGGCTCTTCCTTTTACTGCACATGAACAAAAGCACAATGAGCCACTGAATATTTATAGGCCAATATGACTTGAAGAAGAATCATTTTACTTTCTTCAATAAATTCCTCTCTCTACTTGGACTATAACATTCTAGACAACAACATTTATCAAATAATAATAAAATTTGATATGCAACGAGAAATATGAAAGTATTTTGCAAGGAATTGGCTCACCGTGCAAAAAGAATCCCAGCTGTGAGAACCATTCCCCCAACAGCCCAAGAAACTCTTTCATTGAATGGCATTTCAGCCATCCATTGCAAGAAATCTTCGATAACCCCAGCACTCTGTTCTCTGTGTGAAACCCCAGAATCTGAAGTTTTCCATGAATTGGCTATATTATCTAGACTAACCTTCCCACCATAACACGATGAATCATCAATTGACTTGACATTGAAACCTGCAACATGGCACAGCTCTGTTCCATTAGAGACCCATTCGGAAGCTCTACCACAAACGAAGTCGTCTAGTCCACATGGCGCTAAAACCTGATATGTAATTGTTTAATCAGCAATATAATAGTAAGGTTACTTCTGCAAACCTTTGAGAAATAAAATCCTCAGGACCGACTTTAGTAAGGCCCACGTCAATTTGAACATAGACAATCAAGTCAAATATATACCATGTTCAGCAATAAACTGTACAATGATCTCCCCATGCTCACATGTCTAAATAAGAGACTGTCTTTACATCTTCATAACTAAACACTAGAAAAGTGCACATGCATAGGTAATTTTAGACTACAAATTTTACAAACCACATCGTCTTAAAAATTACAAGGGTATAAATGGGCATTACAGAAAGGTTAAGAATCACGTTTTCTATCCATACTATTGTTATAGTATATACTGGAGCATGTCTCTCATAGCTTGTAGTGAATCAAAATATGAGAAGGACATAGAGTTAGTTTAAAGTACTCCCTCCGTTTCAAATTAATTGGCACATTTTGCAAAATTTTCATGTTTTAAATTACTTTTCGCATTTGGTTTCCCAATGCATCTTTTTCCAATTTGACACTTTCTTACTTAAATGTTTACACAATAAAGTAGAGTGCACAAAGATCAATGACATTAATTAAAGCAGTCATTGAAATGGTAGTTTTGACATTTTATCTTAGAAAAGTGACTAATTATTAAGTTTTTTAATCTATGTGAAAAGGCCAAATGTGACAATTAATATGCGAAGGATGGAGTATTTAAATTACAGAACAAACCTGTGTCTTTGCATCCATGGAGAAATATGCCATAGAGCAAGCTTCAAACACTCTTTCACAAAAGGAGGCACTTATACAAGGAGGTCCACGCTGTACACCCACACGTGGATCACATATAGAACATTCCAAGAGTTCCCACAATTGCAAGCACTCTTGGCTTGCTTCACCAGAAGAAGCAAGCCTCCTGATGGATAATAAAGCAGGATGAGTTTGAGTAACATCACAACAGGTCCTTTTTCGAAAAACTCTGCAAAGAGTCAGATCTCTGGGGCCCTTGCTTGCTTTTTTGGGAGATTTCCCTTCGTTTGAAAATGGGGGGAAACGACCACCCTGAGAAACGCAAACTTCACTTGCTTTACCTGTATCGGTTCATAATAATTTGACGTTATGAAGTTTTTCTTTGCAAATAATGAATTTTTTACACTTTGACCAAGAAAGGCATCTTAGCCAAAGCATCCATCTAAGACTTTATTAATCCTATTTCATGATTTCAGCCAATTGGTTGTTCTGACTATATCAATTCTATCTACCCAATCAGGTCAAATTAACCTGTTTTGGTTCAAAGACCCACAGAGCATTCAAATACTCTGTATATACACATTTGGCAAGAAATAGCTACACCAATTAACAAGGCCTTTATGACACTTAGCTCACGGTGAAGGGATTTCATACATTATCCCCAAAATCACCAGCTACCCTGGATTTCGATTATGGATGATAAATTTATGACTAATAGTAGTTTGCAATAACTTGTTAACAACTAGGAAGCTTCAACTTGACAATAATTCTCCCGCTATAAGTTCTAAAGAGCAAACATTACATCCCATCACAAAACAGAACCCTAAAAAAAGTTGATTTTTTAACAAAAAGTTACTTAGTTATCAAACAGTACATATATTTTATCCAAGATGAAAACTAATTCAAGATCTTCTTCTATCCGGGAAATAGCTAAAACAATAGAAGATGAACAAGGGTTTTTCTCTTCTATTCATAAAAAGACATCAACAATAAGATATAAGTGATCGGAAAAAGGCCACGTACCATAGGCGTGAAGGAGCAAATGGCTTATGAAGTAGAGCAACAGGAAACCGCAATCGCGGTGGAATCTCATTTTTTACTACTCCGGTCGGTAGGTAGTTAGCTTGTACCCTGAGAATGGGAATTTTGTTGCCATTCCAAATTACAACTAAAACCCTTGGGTTTCAAAGATTGTCAAGATTAACGGGTCTGTTTGTTTGGCGTTTTCCAAAATTATTTCGTGTTTAGAAAATGTCAAATAAATATATTTTCTGAAATAAATTTTTTATCTCTTAATTTTCCCGAACCATTCTTTCAAAAGCCAAACAAACAATAATTTGCATATTTCTAAATAAAACGTATACAAACTCTACTATTTGACAGAAAATAACATATCTCTTATACAATTTATCCCACATAGCAAACATGATTTGACATAAAGTCTTACACATCTTATACATACAATTTAACTCTTCCATAAAAATATACACCTACTTTATTTCTCAAATTACTTTTTTAAAATTCAAACAAACAATATTACGCAAATCGAAATTATTTCACAAATTTTCCGTACTCTCGCAAACTACTTTCCCAAACACCAAACAAACAGGCCCAATAAATTTGTTCATTTGCTGTGAATTTCTTTTAAATTTTTTTTTAGCGACTTTTAGTAGTCTAAATAGTAGACAATGACTGAATTTAGTTAAGATACATTTATCTAGTAAAGTTATAGTTTAAGTATAGGGTGAAAATCATTATCATTAATTTTTTATAAAGTGGTCATTCTTATGTTTTTTTCCCAATAGTCTCCACTATGAATTATTTGTTTCACTTTCAGGTGGTTCAAGGTGAACGAAAAAAGAAGTTTTATAAGGGATTAAATTTATAATAAATAGTACCACCAGGGATTAAATTGATACAAAATAATTTTATTAGTTAGGGACTAGAGTGTAACACTATAAGTAAAAGACCCCAAGTAATCGATCAAAGTGAAACAAATAATTCATATTGGGGACTAACGTGAAAAAAAACACACAAGAAGGACCACTCTATAAAAAAATAAAGATAAGAAGGACCATTATAATATTTACCCTTAAGTATATAATTAACTTTCTAGTTTGGCTACGTGGTATAGTTTAGTTTGAATATATTTATCAAGTAGACTAGCTTAACTTGGATTTAATTTTTAATCTATAAATACTATTGTCAATGTAAGGATGGTATTTAATTTTTCTCCTTCAAATATGGTATCACATTTATTGGGATCTCTCCAATAAGAATTCAAACTTGGGTTCACTATATTATAGTAATTAGTCCCTTTCATAAGATCGATCATTTGTTCGTAATTGTTTTTTTTTTTTTTCCTATGTCAATTAGTCCCAATAACTTCTTTTCTTAATTTTTTTTTTTTTGATAATCCAGGTGTACAAGCTTACACTTGACTAATCCTGGACCCTCAGAACCCTTGCCCTAGAACCCTGAAGGATGTAAATCGCAGGATGTGCCTCCACCAAGCCCCGGGTTCCCACCATACTGCTGTACACTCTGCGCACAAAGGGGTCTTCACCACAAATGACCCTTAGATAGACCCATAGAAATGCTTCCATCCAAGTTCCAAATGGGATTCGAACCCTCACCCTTGCCGCTGGAGCAAGCCTTATGAATCATTGGTCGACCAGTTGGAGATATGCACTGGGGGCAACTTCTTTTCTTAATTAGTTCTACAACGGACTTACATCGTGTTACAAGAGTTCCATGGAAATATGTAGTGCTTGATGGCTGCTTCACATTTTTTAACTCAACCCGATTCAGATTTCAAAGTTTTTTTAACTAGATAAAATGTGGCAATATATATTATCTAGAGAATTCCATGTATTTTTAGGGAAAAAATAAAAATTTGTGAGAGACAAAAAAAAAAAGGATAAGGAAAAAAACCATGAGTTTTAGCGGCAAAAAAATTACTAATTAGCAAGTGCATTAGATCCGACCTAGAAATGTTGGAATAAGTCTTTTGTCGTGGTGTTCTTGCCAGAAAAAAATTGCTATATTTCCATGGAAGCCTGCAAGGGGAGTTGGGAATATATATAATTGTCTTCATTGATTAAATGAAGGGTAAATTATGTAATTAAAAAAAATTGCTCTTACAAGAACCATTGTATTTTAAAAAAAATTTGTTGCATTGAATTAAAAAGAGAGAGTTCCGCAACAGTGTCTTAGCGTAGCCTACACATTTTTTCCACCAATTTGAAACGCACGTGGGGGGGGATCAATTTGAGGGCAGGCACATATGATATGATATGATTAGGGCTCTCAATGGGTCGGATTCTGGTCGGATCAGATTCGTCCAGATCCGACTTCATTTATATCGGATCGAATATTGTTGGATTCGAATCTTGCTCGGATTGTGCTCGGATCTAGATTTTTTGAATCCAACAGATCTTGGTCGGATTTGACCGGATATCAGATATTTTTCGGATCCAATAAATTTGTATTTAAAAAGTTAAATTAATATTTTTTTTCCTAAAACAAGTTTATTATCTTTTCAATTTTATTTAATTATAGCTCACATTTTCAAAGTTTCTTTACTATATTCATATTTGTAGAATGAATATATTGGTTTAAATAAATTTATAAACGAATTAGAAAGTACTATCTTCTTAAATTGACGTTGAAATATTATTAATGATACATATTTTCATAAATCATTTTGTATATATATCTTTCTTTTTATTTGTTGTCGAATACGGATCTTTAACGGATCGGATCGACCTAAATCCATATTCGCTCCATGAGTTTCGGATTTTGGATCTTTATAATCGGATCAGGTCCATCGAATCTCTAATCGGACAATTATCCTAATAAATCGGACCGAATTCGGACAGATCCGGATTGAAATCCGCCCCATTGACAGCCCTAGATATGATATGATATATGGTGTGAGAATTCCAGACGAAAGCTTTAATAGAGAATTGAATACAGTAAGAAAAAGGAACAAGTTAATTAGTTGACAGGAAAATTTTGCTGTCTGTGTCTGTGTCTTTTGCACGAATGGGACGGACACTCCCACCACCCACAAAAGGTTAAGGTTGTGGTTGTGGTTGTGGGAAGATATAATAGATAGATGTTCTTTAGGTTTCAAGAAGGATAATGAGCATTAACATAGCTCCCATGTAACCTAAAAGTGTCTGTTCCTGAGCTAGGTTTCGATAAGTGAAACTTAAAAAAGCAGGACTTATGGCCACTTTATCATGCTAAGAAGCTATTTAGTAGAGCATGTAGGAGTGCAAACTAACAGAATGTCAGAATCCTAATGCATGAAGTGAGCAATCCTCCTACATATATATATATATATATATATATATATATATATATATATATATATATATATATATATAGGAATTCCGAGAGAAGTACCAAGCATTAATCAACATCAAATATAGAATCATAAAATAGGATATAATTGTGTTTGATCACTCATCACTACAGCAAACTTTTTATATATCACATAATTTCAACAAATGCTAGCACGGGCCAGTTCTTGCATCGACCACCTCTGTACCTTCCATGCCAATATACTGAGACTTGTTTGAACATACTAGCCTCTGCAGCTTTATACTGAGACTCGGGTAGATATACCAAATATCTGCAACTTTTATTGATCACCCTCGTCCCCGACCTCCACCTAAACTTTTTACATATCATGAGAAAAATAAGTAAATAATGATTCTCTAATTCTCATATTTAACTTTGCAAATAAACCCTATCTTTAATGGTGGATTGTTTGGCTTGAAAAAAAGGGAAGAATATTTGATGACAAGGAGCACGATGCTGAGGAGGAGTTATGGGATAAAATAAGATATTGGACTGCTATGTGGTTGTTTAACTCTAAAGATTTTAAAGGGATTCCATTTTTTTTGCTTCTTACTAATTGGATGGCCTAATAGATTAAGTAGCTCTTACATTGCTTAGTTTCTTTTCTTCTTTGCTGCTCCATAATCTATTCTATTCCTATCAGTGCAGTCCCTGCACTCCCCCTTGTATTATTCTATTATTAATACGAGTGTTGTTTTATTTCAAAAAAAGAAAGAAGATATATATATAAGGAAAAGATAAACAGCAAAAGTTAACTGCTGCAATAATAGTTGTTGCATCAGGATCACGCAATTGAAGGCTTCATTCATGTATGAATTATATTAAGGGTAGGTATAGTAGAATAATTCAATAACTTAAAGATAGCTGGGAACTTGCACTTTCACTTTTCGCTTCATTTCATATTGCTCCAATTTTATCCTTCATTAAGTTGCTACTAAAAGGTCTTAAATCTGTAGTGTCATCATTCACATCTCTACTAGTTATTGTAGAACGAGTTTAAAAATAGATTTATAAGTACCCCTGCCAGACACAGCCTTTCCCCGGCCTTTGAAGCCAACATTGATACCGCCAAGCCCAATCCCTTTTGAAGATACTCCAGCAGCACTGTCAACTCTACCTCTTCCTCCCTCTTCACGTCCAACTCCTGGTGTTCTTCTATCTGAACTCATAAATATATATATATATATAACGTAAACAAGCTTCTTAATCCTTGATGCTGCCAATGTGCAATGAAGGTAAAAAGATGTATATGCTAACAAACTTGAATCAAGTGAACCTGTCCGGCACATTTTTATTCAACAATTGACCCAACCAACAAGTTAAACCTAGTCTAACCCATTTCACACCCCCCACCACAGATTTTGAGAATTTTGCTGCTCTAATGGAAAAAGTTCTATGCATAACAAATTTGATGCTGCACATAGACTCAAAAAATGTGTTTTGGCAGAGCAAGAATGAAACCAGAGCTCTCCCTACATCAGGAACTGAATGCTCCTATATAAGTAATTATGTGCTACTTTTAAAGGGTAAAACTGCACAAACATACAAAATTCCACTTTTAACTCTCATCTAAAGCTTCATTACAATTCAAAATTAAAGTCTGAAGTCCAGACAGAGGGACTGCTAGACGATGAGGTTCCTTTTGTTAATGGTGAGATCATTTGTCCATGGAAAGATTATCGTGTGCCAGAAAAAAAAACATAGTCCAGAAGTCAGACCTAAAAGTCATGATAAATTAGCACATGGACAGTATCATCAAACAAAGCATCTAGACGAAAAAAGATAAAGATTTGTGATTTACTTCAAATTCAGAATTATATGTTTTCTAAAACTTCCAAAAGTATTTGTAATAGCATTTCATACCTGAACGACTCTTTGTTTCGTCCTGACTTTATCAATGGCCCGTAAAAAGTTGAATTCTTATATATTTTAGTATTAGTAAGCTCCACCATAAGGATATACACTGCATGGACTATAAGAAATGCAAATAAGGTAGAGTAATGTTTGCACATTGTCGACTACCAAATTTTTACATTTCACTGATACACACTGTAACACTCGTTGTTTGCTAACGAAGGAGAATAATCAAATGTCAAAGCCAGAATCCATTCCTTCACAAGAAAGGAAAACATTTTCCGAAAGAACAAAAATTCAAAAGAAAGGCCCTGGTCAGCTAACAACCATTCCCTGTTTTCATCGTCAGATAGATGCACTTCAACAAAAGGTGTCTCACTTCAGGCTTTCGCCACTGCGCAGAAGCAATATAACCTAAAAAGCCTCCAAATGACAGTTGACAAAAGCTCTAGCAGAAACACCTATTGGAGCACATCAATGTCTGATTTGGCTAAGGTACATCATCCCAGGGTGAGTGTTTGTGTTTGTGTGTGTGTGTGTGTGTGAGAGAGAGAGAGAGGGAGAGAGAGAAAGAGCTAATAAGGTTATAAATGGAGACCAAAAAGGCAGTAAACCTGGTCTTGAAAAAGTTAGCTCTTATTATGCAATATAGAAAAATCAAGCTTCCGAGCAATAATTATCAGTAGCAGAGGATCGCCACTTTTTTCAATTGTTTCAACTTCATTGTCTCTCTATTCAGACTATTCAACTGCAAGAGTCACAAGTCTTTGGGAGTATATAACATGTATTACCAAGACCTGAGGTAGAGACAAACTGGTTCTACTACTTTTACTACTCCTAGAAAAGCAGACCTGTTTGCTTGAGCAATTAACAAAAAGTTTATATCCAAGCTCATATGGACATCATCGGCACTAAAGCATGACTGAAGAAGAATGCAGAGCAACTCATCTAGTTCAGGGAAATTGAGACAAGGTAAGCATACCTCATATGAAACTCGAAGGTACTTAATTGTATTCCCACGGATTTATCATTCTGGCATTCTCCAAAATCTATCACCATCCTACAATCGTCATTAGTTTTGAGTACAACTATAATAGGTTAAATAGCCAAAACCTATTAAAAAAAAAAAAAGTTAAGGGCATCACATACCTTTGAGGTACAGATGACTTCAGAGATGGATATTCATCCAAATGTCACAATTAACCAAATGCCCATTATATGTTTCCCCATTTTTTATCTCCACCAACAGCCAAACCAAGACGATCAGTTTACATTGAAGAGAGTATAGTTGTCACGATAAGGATATAGGGATGTACAAAAAATATATTTTTACACAAGCAAATATTATTTCAACAAAGTATTTAAGCCTAACATCGAGCCGCAAGAAAAATATAATCAGAATAACATGGGTGGGCTTGCCTGACTAAACAAAAATAAAAATTGATAGCAGTTCTGAATAGATGATTCCAATAACATATAAGAAAATGTGAATTATACATGTCAAGCCAATCTAAGGAAATCTTGAAAGTTACTGCATTGCAAAATTTGAAAATGAAAGTATTGCCAATATATTTCATAGAAATTTATTTAGTTTTATAGCTCAACATCACAATAAGTGGGGACTGTATATTTCCGTCTCATAGGTAGGTTTTGTTTATTACTTCACCATATTCAGAAAAGAAAAAAACATAAGAGAATCAATCAAGTTTTCAAAAAAATTAAAATCTCTGTGAACATCTTTTTACCAGCTCCAACTGACCTAATTTAAGAAACCAAAAATCTATTTTCCACTGTGACTGAGAAAATTAAATTTACCATGGGATGCCCTTGTGCAGTCTTGAGCAGCGAAAGTGGAAGCTGTATAGGTACACAAATCCAAAAAAAAGGGATAGGAAATTAAAAATTACAAATACATGAAAATCCTAGTTCAAACTTCAAACTTACCATTTTCCCTAATGCAGGTTTAAGAGCGATGGACTATAATGACGGGTTGCTGCGGAGGAGAGGTTTTCAGCCTGAATTGTGATATTTGCCAATATGTCCCTCGGCTCTTTTGGCATAAGAATCTGCTCCCAAACTTTTCAGCTTGCATAAACTAGGTTTAGAAGTTGACTATATATAAAGAAAAACTAGGTTTAGATTTTAGAAGTTGAAATTTCTTAATATTTTAAATATGTATGGGAGTTAGAGTGAACATGATGCTGTATTACGCTTTTATTAGCTAAAATTTGTGTCGTGTGGATTGTTGCACTTTTAAAATTAACATCAAATTGAACTTTTGAATATCATATCAAATCATCGGACACGGTTCAGTTTCAATATGATTTTGAGGTTCTTGAAAAAAAAATTATGTCATATTATATTCATTTTATAGTCGATTGATTGTTTAAAATAATTCTTTTTTTCCCAATGAAATGGATTGATGATTTTTTTTCTTTCTACAAACACTAACATATTGATATCCTACAAATAACTGAGTCTCGAATTTAGTAGTTCTCACACCATGAACCAAATTGAAAAAATCTCATTTAAGAAAGAATGTTGATAATTCATTTGTTGTTTGTTATATCTTTTTATGATAAAAAAAATAACTTACTATTTAGTTATTTATGCTCAAAATTGTTAATTTTAATGATTTTTTTTCATTTACGGTACGGTATGATTTTCTGCGATATCCAAATTTTAAAACATATACCATACCAAAAATATTTGGCACGATTTAGCAATGGTTTTATATTTAGGTCTTCAAAGATCTAATCATTACCTCTTTGGCGATCCATACCTTGGCTTCCCATACACTTTTCCATCCACAATCATAACATTAGCATCCCCTTCGGCTGATCCTTCCAAAGTTTTCTTCTTCTTTTATTTTATTCATACATCTGTGACTTCAACAATGATTTTGTAGCTTACATCTTACTCAAATTTAAGCCTAACGTCTAAGATATGCTTGTTGTGTGGATACTTTTAGGGTGCGAAAGTGAGCACGAGCCCGAGCCCGAGCCAGAGCGAGAGTGCCAGAACTGGTAAAAAAGCAGGAATCAGATACATCGGGACCTCATGTTTTATCTGAAATTATTTTCCATATCTTGTTGATACAAACTATGGTCTTTATCCAACAAGCACAGAAGATCCAATGCAAGATCAAAAGCAAACAAGCAATAAACTGAAACAGTTGCTTTCTCGATCAATAATTTCCACTGCAAGTAATGACACACTAGCATGTTTACTAACAGCCACAACTCATGAAATATCACTCATAAGTATGTCTGCCTTCATTCACTTGTGATTCATACAAAGAAAAGAAATCATTTATGAATGAACAAATTTTGTCTCAAGTTGTTACTCCAATAATGGTAACAACAGTAGCATTAGATATTTAGCTGCGACATGTTATGAGACTGACAATGTTCATTATCATCAATGAAACGGTACAAATCCCAAGAATATCAGGGCTTTACTGGTGGCTGTATATGTTTTCGGATGGTTTTGACAACCTATCTTCAATGAATCATGTTCTGGAACAATTGTTCGATCCAATCAAGTTGACTAAAACTCAACCTAGATCCAACACACTCCAACCTTTTGCTACCCAAAAGGAAAGACCAATATATGTAATGAACCAGTTTTGTCGTACCAAATAAGATGTCTGACAAGGAAGAGTGAACGCACCCTAGGCTGCCTTTAGGATGTCTCAGCAAATGAAAATTTGAAATTTAGGCACTTCAGCTCCTACATTGAGGTAGTTCACATCAACCACAACTTCCCCAAAATCCTCTGAAAGGCAACAGAAAATTTATGTTATATTATTTTCTTAGAACGACAATGCAGAAATATGTATAGTTCCCAAAACTATCGCGTATAAAAGGCAAAACCTTCATAGAGTGTCCTTGCATAATCAACATATTCAGGTATGAGGTCTTGGTAAATGATTCCTTCAGGATGTGCATCCAAGACGACTAGGACACCTGTAAACAAGAACGTCTCAAGAAATTTAAGGATCTAAGAAGACTAAGAAACATCTTAGGCATGTCTTACATAGCTAGAGATGATTCATCAAAAAAAAAGCATAGCTAGAGATGAGATAGATACCTGGTGCCAACCATGCTTTTTTGGAGTTACTTGGTAATGGAGCAAGCCACAAAATATTTCTCAAATTCATCGAATCATCATAAGCAACATCAGATCCTGAGAATCAGCAACAGCAAGTTAAGTGCCAAAAGAACCAAGATTCTAGTCCAAGTTTCATACATAAAATCTTCATATGATATTGTTTGAAAAGAATACTTGATGGGTGATAATAGTTTAAAAGAAAATCTTCCACGATAATATTTCTAAATCAGCTTACCTACTTGGCAATAGCCCATATTGAATGGGAAAACTTCTTCATCATATGCAGGGTATTCTTTAGCATGAAACCTGCAAATATAAGCTTCATGAACTCACAAGTAGGTCATGTATAAACAATAAATCATATTTTAAGACAAGAGGAAAAGCCAGCATTCATCCATGTTCTCCGGTTACTGAAAAGGCTATCCTTTTTTTCACATCTCAAACATTTTCGTGTCTTTTTGTTAATTTCATCAACATTGCATTATTGACTTTTTCAGAAGAGCAGAGAACCCGCTTTTCAGTATTAGTTTTTAAATCTTCTATGACATGATTTCACCAGAGTATCTTCTACTTAAAATTTCTCTAGAGTAGTCTCCTCCACTCTAATTCATGACCGTTACACGAGGGATGAGGGCTTTTTGCGGCTAAGGGAAGAGGCAGCATACTAGTTCCAACAATCATAGGGAAGATCTCAGTGCTGTTCTTCTAAAGAAGTGTCAAGTGAGAGAGACTTAAGGTTCAGTAATATCTAATATCTACAGTTCCATCCCTTACATTCTCGCATAGCTACAACCAGCCTTCTTTCCCACAAGCAACATTCATTGTGTTCCATGAATACCATTGGCAATTTCATACATCATAATTGAATAGTTCATAATTCCAAAGGAAGTGGTACATTATCCATTTTCATCTAGTACTAAGTTCCATGTATACAGTTCCAGGAGAATCGGAAATGTAATAATATACAGCAAAACAACATTCAGATCAATAAGTACTGTAGAGAACTTGCTGCCCGTCACAAATATATTCGTCAAGGATAATAATTTATAACAAGACATAGCTAGTAAAAATCAAATAGATGACAAATTTCTCCATGCAAGACACTATTATCTTTTCCAAGCTTATAAAACCTTAAAATCAATAAAAAGAGTAAATGCTGCCTTTTGTCCCAACTTACAAAATACCAAGTCTTCCAGATTCCTTGGCGATGAAAAGGTGACCGTGGAAGAAGTCATAGCGACTCAAAGACACGTTCAACCCTACTCTTGGACCACGCTCAACTATGATTTCAAATAAGAATTCTAGGTAAGAATTCAACTCCTACAATGATGAAAAAAGTATAACTCATCAACTAACAAACTCGAATGTAAGGACAAGACAGACACCAATATAAGTGACGATGTGCATACCACTTACCTCATTGATAAATCTCCTCCCATAAGGAGTTCTAGTAAGCTGACACCGATCTTCATCTGATCCTTCAACATCAGGAACCTGTATTATCCATGAATGATGCCTTTGATTATAAAAAAAATTGGGTTCTGATTGCGCATAATTTGTGCCTAATGTAGTGAGGTTTTACTGAATCGGATCGTTATTAAGTGTTTTTCTTACGTATAATTTCTGAAAATATTGAACTGTCCACAATCAATTAATCAGTTAGCAATAATACAACAACGTCATAGTTACTACATCGGGAAACCTCACAGGGATAATAGCCGGATCAAGAGCTTGGTGAATAGCGGCAGGGTCAGCACCGGAGTCAACGGCGAGACGAGCGAGCTCCAGTACCGCCGCCGGCGGCGATAAAATTAGCTCATCAACTTTGTTTCTGGTAGTAAGCTTCGAGCTGAGCCAACGGCGGGGACTGGGAGTGATTAAGGTTTGATTGAAGGGGACAAGGAATTTGAAGGAAGAGTAGAGGCGTTGTGCGACTTGTGAGTTGACGGAACGGGCCTGTTGGGGTGGGCCGAGGAGGGAGAGCAGGTCGGAGACGGTGGCTTTTGGACAGGGCGACGGGGAGATAGCGCCGGTGAGAGAGAGGGAGAAGAGGAAGACGAATTTGAGCGGAAGTGACGACCTCATTCCTACTCCTTCCCCTCTCTCATCTCATCATACGAAGGAGAAGATTTAAGTAGTAATTTGTTATTTTTTTTTAATTACGATTACGGTTGAGCTGTAGGGGTGAGCCCGGTCCGGTTTTACCGACCGGCTGAACCGGAATCGAAATTTCGGTCCGGATCGTTTCACGAACCGAAACTTCAATTTAGTAACGGTTCTCACCCCAAAACCGATCCAGTATAGCTATCAATTCTCGGTAAAACAGACCGGTTTCCCGAATCGGACCGATTTACCGAATATATATACATATATTTTTTTTTTCCTTAATAGCTTGTTTGGTTGTTAGGAGAGTGAGGGAAAATTATTGGGAAAGGAAAGGAAAAGGAAGAGAAAGTCATTTTCCTCTACATATTTGGTTATGAGGAAGACTATTTTCTTGCAATTGTTTGGTTGTTAAAAAAATTTAGAAACATAATATTTTTGACAAATATTTTTGTTAGATTATGAATTACGTTTTCTTTGTTGATAAAATATTGTATGACTAATCGCGTTTTCATTATATTAACTTTATTATAAATTAATTTGACGCTATTTTATATTTTTAGTCACCGAATTTATATCCATTTTCAAAGTTAACATGGGGTTATTGTTAATTTTTAAACTTAACAGGGGGTTATTGACAATTTTTTTAGGTAAAAAAGATGTTTTTGCGTCATTTTGTGGAGGTATAATTATTATATGACTTGAGAAGATATTTTTTTGCTAATAATAAATAAGCACAAAGAGGCTTTCGGTAAGAAAAAATCACAAATGAGAGATTTTGATAGTTAGACAAAGTACAAGGGGTGTTTTGCAATTTACTTTAAAATTTTCACACGATTTTTCCGGGATTTTTCCATCAAATTGGTGGGGAAATTTTTTCTTCACGAAATTTTCCTGCAGGAAAGTTGAAGGAAAATAATTTCCTTTCCTGCTATCCAAACAACATGGGGGAGAAAAAGAAACCCTGATGTACGAACTAGTCATTAATGGTCAGCGATTTTCCTTCATTTTCCCTCACTTTCCCGACAACCAAACTATACATAATTGATTCCCACCCCCAAATTGAGTTCTCTCTCATTCATAAAAACAATGAACCGATTATTAATCTTCCCCAAAACCACAAACCCTAACTTACACACCTAAGCCGCCGCCACCACCGCCTCAAGAACCACCGTCTTCCACCACTGCCTCGCACACCCACCGCAGCTGCTAACCGGAACCACAGCTGCTCCGTCCGAATCGCGTGCTCGCCCTACAGCCCCACCCCTACCTTTTTTCCCAATTAACATTTGCTTGTTGGGTAAAATTGTGACTGAAAAATGGAAAGGTTATGTGTTGTTAGTATTAAAGTATTAATAAATCTATGAAGTTCTTTCCACCTCATCAACTAGCTGCAGCATTTTCTTTTCAAAAGTAATAAATAGTGAAAAAAAATGGTGGCTGACGGATCTTGGAATATTAGCAGTATTTCTAAAGTATGGATTGTTACATTAATCTAATTAGTATATTAATTGCACTATTAAAGGGACCTAGAAAATGTAAATTTGGCCCTGCTCCTAACAATTACTTCTACAAACCCTGCTGCTTAAATTTTTATTTTTATAAAATAAAGTCCAAATTGCAATTTGGTCCATTTTTTGACCGAACCAGATTTTTCAGTTTTTATGGGTTTGATAAACAGTCCGGAATTCTAAAAGAACCGAACCGATTATATACCGAAAATATGTCCGTTTCAATTCGGTCCGATCCAAATACTCACCCATTTGAGCATTTTAAGATACATCATAACTTCTTTTTCGTGTGAAATACAGAACAAAAATAGGAGTATATTGTTTAAAATAAAGTTAAACAGTATTGTGTTTATTTAGTTCAAGGTCTATTTGAAAGGGGTTTGGCTCAATTTAAGAAAAAGGATTTTGGTGGTTTCAGTAAAACTTTTGAATCTCATTTGTTTAGGTTTTGGATGTTGAATATTGTGGTTTTGAAAAAATTGAAACTCCACTTGGATTGAGTTTGTATGTTAAGACCCGTTTGTTTGTCTGAGAATGACATGCAATTTGGTAATCTGATTGACATCAAATATTTTGGGAAAGGAGTTAAATTCTCCAAAATCAGGAATCTTGCCTTCATAGACTAGGAATCTGAAACCCAAGTTTTCTATGGTATTCTATTTCCATTCTCATTGTAATTTATGGTAAAAATTAAAAAGACAATATTTTTCATATATACTCTCTCACACTCTGGTTTTGAAGAACCCCACTTGGATTGAGTTTGTATGTTGGGTTTTGGAAAAAAAATAGGTGATATGTGTCAAATCAATTTTTTTTTATAGAGTTTGAGGGGAAAAATAGGCGGTATGTGTCAAATCAATGTTTTATAGGTTTCAAAAGTTTGGATATAAGTTTTTTAATAGGTTTGAGAAGAGTTTCGTGAATTTTGTCAAAATCCATTTAAAAAGTTTTGGCTCAATTTCGCGAGATCGAGCCAAAACCCAGCCAAATTGACCTTAATGACTAGTATAAATTTGTAGGTAAATTTGGATGTGATTTCCATTTATAGCGGTTCCATTTTTAAAGCTTAATTTCTTATAAATATGAGGGTAATTGAGGACTTTGACATCTCAGTACTAAAGACAGCAAGCAAGTTTGCACTATTTTCTTCTACTATTTCATACGAATTCTCGTGGGTTTTTTGCACTTTGCATCTCGGAAATATGAGAAATAGGCACTTTGCACCCCCAAATTTAGATTTAGCACTTTGCGCCCTCTTTTATTTTCAGGCAAAAACTTAAGGGCAAAATAGGTAATTCAATTATAAATCTTTGGCACTTTGAGCTCCCAAAATAAAATTAGCACTTCACACTCTCTAATTAAGAACAAATCAGCAACTTGCACCCTCAAAAAACTATAAATGGACACTTTGCACCCCAAAACAAAAAATTAATACCCGCAAATTAAAAAAAAAAAAAAAAAACTCAAACCCCTCGTTTTTTCCGGCAAAGTTGACCATTGAGGTGAAAAAAAATCTAAGGCATAATAGGTAATCATTTATGGGTTTTTGATAATTTGAAATAGACAATGAGTCTTTGAGAAGTTTACTTGTACTTTATTTAGTTATTTATGGATATGTATACTGATAAAAAGAAAAATGGAGAGAGAAATGAGTATTCTAGTATTTATATTGTATTTTGCAAAGGGTTAAATACAGTTTGTCCCCTTAAAGTATGAGGGTGGTACCAGTTATCCCTCTAAAGTATCAATTGTAACACTTACCCCCCCTCTTTTATAGTTTTGGACTTTTTATTCCAAAATTACCCCCTCTTATAACTAATAAATTATTTACTCATTAATTTATCATAAAAAAAATATTTATATATTATGAATTCTCTATCAACCAAAAATATTATGTATCAATTTTTTTCATTTATTTTGTTTTATTCTTTTTTTTTTTGCTCTTTTTTTTCTTTAGTTTTCTTTATTTCCATTTCAAATTTTTTCTTTGTTTTTTGTTTCAATTTTTTTCTTTATTTCTATCTCATTTTTTCTCTTTATATTTTTTCTTAGTTTTTGTTTGGTGATAATTATCTCATTTGTTTTTGTTACGAATTATTATTTCAAATGTTGAGTAACTTTCCTTCAAATCTTGCTTGCAAAATCCTAGGTTGACACGAGCTCATAATATTTGTGATGAGATGTGTTGGTTCAACTTCTGATTGATAATAGACGTATAAAGAAGTTAGGGTGATTATAGATTGTGGATTATACGAGCATGTGTTAAGTTTGAAAATTTTCAAGTAAAAAGTTGAAGGAGAATTACTTAACATTTGCAATAATAATTTGTAATCGAGATAGAAGTGAAGAAAAAATTGAAACGAAAAAATTGACACGCAAAAGTAAAGAAAAAAATCGAGAAAAAAATGAAGAAATTGAAACATAGTGTTTTTTGGTTGATGGAGGAATTCATAATTAATAAGAGTTTTTTCTTTGATAAAATAAAAAAAAAACCAATTTATTAGTTATAAAAGGGACAGGGGTAGTTTTGGAATAAAAAGTTTAAAACCATTATATAGGGGGGTAAGTGTTATAATTGATACTTTAGGGGGGTAATTGGTATCAACCCCATACTTTAAGGGGGCAAACTGTATTTCACCCTTTTGCAAAATTTAAGGAAAAAAAATGAATTACCTATTTTGCATTAGAATTTTTGCACCTCAATGGTCAACTTTGACGAAAAAAACGAGGAGTTTAAGTTTTTTTTTTTTTAATTTGAGGGTGTTAAGTGATAATTTTGTGTTTTGGGGTGCAAAGTGCCTAATTAATGTGTTTCGGGAGTGCAAGTTGCTGATTTTTTCTTAATTAGAAGGTGATAAGTGCTGATTTTATTTTGAAAGTGCAAAATGCCAATTTCTCAAGTTTTGAGGATGCAAAGTGCCAAAAATTTACAATTAAATTAGCTATTTTGCCCTTAAATTTTTGCCTAAAAATAAAAGAGGGTGCAAAGTGCTATATTTTTTATATTTCGAGGGTGCAAAATCTAAATTTTGGGGGTGCAAAATACCTATTTTCCTGATTTGGGGGTGCAAAATGCAAAAAAACCCAATTCTCGTTCCATATTTCAATGGGAGAAAAGGTCATCAACTCTTTGTATGTTCCGCCAAAAAGAGGCAACATTTAATGCTTGGTTACTGTCTAGAAAAATGATTTACTGTATAATACATCATTTAGACGTACATATATCCCAAAAATGCTTGTACAGAACTTCAAAATCAAAAGCTAAAAACTTCAGCTGCTTGTACAACCCAACTTTTGTTCCTTGTGAACTTAAAGGATAATTGTGGTAACCATATTGACATATCAATTGTGTATTATCTATTGTACTTGATATTTGTTCTCCACCTTAACTATGTATTTTGGAGACGACTAAATAACATCAAGGGATTTAATGCCAGCAAGTTTGTCCCATTCCTCTGAAGGGGCAGCATCTGCCATAATCTTTTCCTGTCCCCGCCAAAGTATCTGAATCCAAATATATTACTTCATATTAATCTCTCAATTTTATTATATAAAGGAATTCAATAGCACAATTGGAAGGTAGGAACCCACCTTGTCAATTACACCAAATTCTTTAGCTCTACTAGAGTCCATATAAAATGGCCTTCTCATGACGGTGGCTACAGTCTCCTCCGACTATGCTCCAAAAATTGGAAAAAATAAATAAACAATGACTACTTGGTTCACTTTCATGGTCTTCATAAACAAATAAAGTCATAATGCAAATCAACTCACATTTCCAGTGTGCTTCGCTAGAAGTTCAACAAGAGTATCCCTGTTTATTATGACCTGTAAAAGCAATTGAACTGATCATCACCACAAAAACAGATTTCAGGTAATGTGGTGCCTATGTTCACAAGATGAGTGATGTGCAACTTTATTAGGTGGAAATGAACTGAATATATCATTATTTTCTTTAGAAGTTGAAATAGATCTGAGAGGATGTAAGTAGTACAGAAAAAAATTGAAAGAAGAATCCCAAAAAAGAAAGGTACTAAAGGATATCTTATGATACGTGACCCACGTGAATTGGCTAAATTCATTCAATTAGTCTCCTGGCGGGAATGCAAGCACATGTATATCTTTGTGTCATGCGTGTGAATATGCATGGATGAATAGGCCTTACCATCACAAGAAACCCCACTCATTTCACGAGCCATTTACGAGAGAAAAAGTCATGATAAGCTTTATCAAGATATGTAAAAAGAATGCCCTGGAAAATCTATTATATGGGCACTCAAAGAGGTCATACATACCTCTTTTGCACGAATAAGCACATCACTTGCTGGCATTAATCCAGATGAAGGAACACGAGGTTGTTGAATCATTGCTGAAACATAACTTTTCTTTAACACTTCAAGAGAGTAGAAAGAAGATATTTTTTAAGGTTATTAAATCCCATACAATGCAATACATACCTTTGGCATGTGGCATCATAAACCTTTGGCCTTTGGTTCCTGCAGCAAGTAAGAGACATGCTTGGCCTATAGCAGCTCCGACACACACCGTATGTATCTGCATATGAGATAAACAATAAAGAGATGGCAGATATAAAAGACACACAATGTCCTGGAGAAACAAGTTCAGCAACAGAAGTGGCGAAGCAACTAATTACACACACAGTTTTACCCATTTTTTGTCAGAACTAGAGCATTAACAATTTTTCTCATCATGTAGTCACACAACTCTATATTCTTGAGCACATCATTTATGAATATTAGGCCATCTCCAGTGACTCCTCAGCTAAGTCCAACTTCCCCTCAGATTCCAAGTCCAGCTTCCCCTTTCTTTTTCATAGTCAACTCCAATGACTCAGTCTATCTATTTCATTTAATTTCAATCCTCATTTTTTCCCACAATCACTTAATAATAATAATAATAATAAATTGTATTTAAGTTTCTTACAATGTTATTAAATTTACATATTATTAATGTTAAATTTCTTAAATTAAAGCTACGTTCTTTTAATCTTTAATTTTTAATAATTTTTTTTAAGTTTATTAAATAAAAGTTACATTTTTAAAATTAATCAAAAATAAATTCCTTTTATAAAAAAAGAATTTTATTAACTAAGAATAAATAAAAACAAAATACAAAAAATCATTGGCTTCAAGATTCAAGGGATGGGACAAGCCAACATTGGCTTGCTCCACCCCTTGGAGCAATGGATGATTGGATTCAAGGGGACCTCCCCTTGAATCAATGGAGATGGCCATCTCCATCCCTTTAAGGTATACCTTCCAGGGGCCAAGCTGCAGTCCAGTTAAAATATTTACAACCAGAGATATGTGAACGACAGAGAAAAAAAAAAGTAATCTTCCTTGTCTATATAAATTATCAATACATTTAACAAAGCACAATAGTAGCTAGTGAATTTAGTAGAAAATGTCGAAGCAGCGTATGAGTATATATTTAAGCCTAGAAATATTTGTGATATTCCAGAATTGAAGCTTCTTCTTATTAGAATTTCAACATCTATACATAAAACTTAGAAGCCCAGACCCTCACTTTCAACTTTTATAAGTAATCTAGGGAAAAAAAATCTAGAATTTATTTCTGACCACCAACTAACACCAGTGCAGTCTATCACCAACACATTTTGACATATCCTGTCAGTATGATCAGATGTGTATTATCACTAACAAAAACAAGCACCCTATATATATTTGGATAATGAGTATCAGAGTATACACAGCACAGACAGTCAAACCTCATTCTTAAGTTGCATCATAGCATCATAAATTGCAAAACCTTCGGTCTCCATCCCAACCTAGTATGATAAAAAAGACACAAAACTATTAGGAAAAAAAATTAAATAATTAATACAATGAACACTGGAACTTTAAAGTGATACGAGATATTAAGCAGTGAATATAAGAACAAAACCTGAAGGACTAAAAGTCTTAAATTGGCCAACAAAATAAAAAAGGAATAAATAAAAAGCATTAACCACATATGAAATCAGGCATGGTTCAGCAAGCAGTTCCAAATGACGTAAACATGAAAAGGAACACTTTATTGGCATACAGAGCCAAAATCACATGAAACGAAGTTAAAATTGAATGGAACACAAATTACAACAAAGACCATTGAGTTCAGAGAATGCTAAGATAGACTTATCACCCAATAACACCTTATTAAGTTTAGAGGTTGATAAATGAAGTTTAAGCTTGAGTTTTAGATTAATGCTCAGTACACTGGAAGCTATTTAAACTATAAAACCTAAGGTTGTGGATAGTACAACCAATGTAAATTCATCAAGGCACAACTCACAAAATCAACAAAGTGAACAAACTTTTTGACTATATGGAGCACCTAATTGATACTAGACATGATAAATGATGAGCGTATCTCTTTCTAACCTTTCGTAACAGTGCAATCTTTAAAGATTATAACATAATATTTCAGGGGGAGACAGCAAGATGTGAACTGAATGGAATACTACATAAGTAGAATTTAAGACTCTAAAGCTCACCGTTTCACCATCATCACGAGTAGTTCCAGTGGAGTTAATGTAAATGTAAATAGGCTCTTTAGGATCCATCCACTGAAGATACATCAACTCAGCTACAACGAGCTCTGTAACAGCTGGCACCAACTGAAAAATATAAATGAAAAAGAAAAAGAAGTTTACATCAATAGCAGGAAATAAGTAACAAATATTATCCTATGGAAACTTCAAGGTCATATAACAAATTCCCATTTTTAATTGAAAAAAAAAAAAAAAAGATATTCTGAGAACATAATGCACTTATCAATTTAGTACTCCCTTTGTCCCAAATATTTAACTCCATTAGCTACAATGTGAGTGAAACCCTTTCAAATTTTGAGTGACTTGTGATGCTGAATTTTTTTGATGGTGTTTTAAACTTTTGAAATATCATATATGTAGTGTTATATAAATTTTTAAAACAATATTGAAATAAATAAACTAGATTTTTTATTATGAATTTTGAAATTTATAATTGTTGACTGGTCATATAACTTTTGACAAGTGTTATGTAAATTAACTAGATTATTTATTATGATAATCCTTCAATTAATTATCAAGATACATCACAAAATGGCAGCTAAAACTTAGATATTCACACTGAGGAGAACAACAAAACCATGTACCGGCATGCCAATGTATACTATTCTCCCGTGGAGCAACAACGAGGGCAAGTCTGGTGGAGGTCTTCTTGGTCTATGCTCGTTGTATGAAACTGATCTCTCCACCTGTTTCAAGGAACAAAAAATGGTTCAATCCATTTGGAACCCATAATACTATCTCTGGTCCAATATCGAATGTCTAGTTGGTGCTCTAGACTAGTCAACTTGATTAGGTTAGGTTTTCTAATGTAACATATCAAATAATCAGAAGACAAACTGCGTACAAAATAATACTCCTATGATTTAAAAGTTTTATAATCTCAAAATTATAAAACTCATCAAAATTGATTGATCAAAAACTAATCAGCTTGATGTAATACCAATGAAGACAGTGCGCTGTTATATTTCCGTAGCATTTGATTAGTTATAATATCCTCTATGGTGGATCCAAACATACTATCAACGCTTTAACTACGTGTTAACCGCAATTATTTATTATAAACTTCAATTTTTAAACAGTAATTTTGTAAGTAGACTATCGATTTACTTGAAGGTAAATACTAAATAAAATATGAAAATTAGTAGAAATACCTGGGCAGGGGTAGCCATGAGCTTGGGGGAGTCAAAGATGTCCAAGTACGGCGGCGTATTGTTGTTTTTGGGCCTGTTGAGGAGGGTGTTGGGACATGTGGCAGCAACCGAGGCGAGCTTGGAGAGGAAGGGGTCCTTAGGGTTGAGGGGAGGACTGGGAATTTTGGTGCTGCTCTGTGCCACAAAACTACGCCGTTTAAGCGACGGCGTAGAACATGACGAGGACGAGCATGAGAGAGATGACGCCATTGCCATCCGCAGACAATTCGCCATGATTATTTTAAGTGGAGTGTAAGCTGAGAAAGTAGAAATGTTCTATATTTGGGGAAGCCCCAGAGGATGGGGTCTGCTCGAACCGGGTCGGGTCGTCGGGTCAAAGGAGGATGAGTTTAGAATCTAGAATATATGGGCATGACGTTTTTAAAAAATGCCAAACAAACATGTTTTTTATTTTTTGAAATAAATTTTTCAATTTCTCAGTTTTCTCAAACTATTCTCTCAAAACTCAAACAAACAATATTACGCAAATTGAAATTATTTCACAAACATCCACTACTCTCCCAAACTATTTTCTCAAACACCAAACAAACAGGCCTATATATATCTCGCCAATATGAAACTTTTTATCTTTTGAAATTGAAAGTAGAGTTTTTTTAAAGTTACATTTATTATTTGTAATTATTTAAAACCATCTTATTCCATGAGCAACTGAAAGCAAATATTCATTTGCAGTAAACAAAATAACATGACAACTAAGAAATTAGAGAGGAAAATAAATAGCTTAAGTTTGCAACACCATAACTATTTTTTAAAACATCAATTTCTTTGTATAAACCCATTTCACTAGGCCCATAAAAGCAGAGCCCATCTAGGCAATAACCTGGGACCCAAATATGTTATTGACAAAATTTGACTTATAGTCATCAAAATTGATGTGCACCGGACCTAAATATTTTCTTAATGAAGTCTTAGATTAATTTTTTATATTTTCATAAATCAAATCATTAATATCATGATATTTTTAGTGCTCAACTTAATTTAATTTTATTAAAGTTTCATGATCTTTGTAAGTGCTCCTAAATCATTAATATCATGCAGGGAAAAATAAAAGCAAGCATTTCCTAAATTGGAAATAACTTAAGGGGTAGATGAAAAGTTGATCACAACTGATGTGAATAAATAAATGGTCCCTTTTTTATTCAAAAAAAAAAGATAGATGGGTCCGAATTCAACCCTTAAGGCAAATAGGAGTGAAGAACTTCATATAAGTAATTTGGGTGGTCTGCACCACGACTCGCTGTGATTCTCGGGAAATTCTTACCCACATCGGATTTGGTCGAACCCAAAGTAACTATAAGGCAAGTGCAATATACATGCTTTGAGATTGGATGTAACTCTCAGGAGAGTGACCAATCACAAAGCAAGTGCAATACACTTGCTTGGTGGTTGGATGGGTTTGGCCGAACCGGACTTGGACAAAAATTTTCCGTGATTCTCATAGAAGATTATAACGATCCGAACTATCATTTTAATTGGTGGAAAATAATTATTTTTCAATTATTTTATAGCTCTTCTACAAACGAGCATCAAACACTCCTCAAGCCAGAGGCCGACCCCGACATGAGAAATTATCAAATCCTATTACGCAACCTATGTAAATTCATATTTTAATCGAAACCAGATGATCCGATCGCTCAAAAAATATCTTCATAGATATCAGCTAGTCGAGTTAAGTTACTCCAACATAACATTTGCACTAATGAAAAATGATGTACGATAACTTATGCATAAATATAGTTACGATTTAATGAGTTCAGCTAATTATATGTTGAGTTTGGACTTAATAGATCCTCATAATTTGATACACAAAGAATTATAATCAATCCATCTACTTAGATGGTGACCTTATGCAACTTAAATGAGAGTGGTCACGGGTCATATTCAGATTTCAGACCCACTAACTTTTAAGTTGATGCGAATCTCTATCTTCCGATATTAATGCTGCGTGTCAATTATAGTGTGTGTGTGTGTGTTTGTGAGTGTTCTTCAAGGTTTATATTCAAAGAAACTATGGCGGGCCTAACTGGGAAAAGGAAAAGGGCTACGTTGGAAAAAGCTTCTTGACAAGGCTTTTAAAACTTTTCTGGTCTTTTTTAGAAGGGTTTTGATCCGATTTCGCGAGTCTCGGTTTTAAAAAATAGGTATTGGATTTTGTGGTTCCGAAAAAATTGAAATTTCATTTGGATTAGTTTTGAATGTTGGGATATGGAAAAAAAAAAAATAGGTGATAGGTGTCAAATAAATGTGTTTTTTAGAGAGTTTGAGGAAAAAAATATATCATGGTAAGTGTTAAATTAATGTTTCAAGAATTTAGATGTAAATTTGTGAATAGGTTTGTCAATTGAAAACCAATCTTTAATTTACTGGGGATGTACTTCTTACGCTAAAATTCACATTTGATGATACTTCTTTTCCTACTATCTATTCTAAAATAATTATTTTCTTTTTAGTTTAGGAGCAAATCCTTTTGCTGGGATTTGGTTTCTTTTCTTGATATGTAAATCTGTCATTGCTTTGGAAAATTCATTAACTCGGTCGAACCACTCAACGAAAAGACTTTTCTTTACATGCATCCACGCAAATACATACTAAATATATTGTAGTTAATATGTGAGTAATATCATCATAATCTGATTGAGCTTCTCTTCTTTTTTTTGTTACATCTGATTGAGCTTCTAATCATGTAGCAGTTAAGTTTAATTTCTGGTTATTCCGAACAAAAATTTCAGCAATTCAAAAAATTTACAAAATGTAATTATCGGCTAAAGTAATCCAATAAAATCAAATATGAAAAACTAATTGTTTTACCAAAATTAATTCTCGCCAAATTACCTTTTCAATTGGAGGACCAAATTCCTCTTCATCAATACCTTTTTTTATACTTCACTTCTTTTATTCATAAATATGTTTTCAAATTTTTCTTTGCAAAAGTAAAAAGGAGAGGTTCAAATAATGTTGAAACAAAAAACTCGCCGAAAGGTACAAATGAATAAGCTCTTTCTTTATTACGAACATAAAGAAGAGGGGCAGAATATAATGAAATTATTATTATGCTTCAGCTTACCTGTTCAATCCAGCTGTATTTTAGGTGGTATCTGCCTGTTTTTCATGAATTCCAAAATATCTTATACCACATGTTCCACTATTGAGTCTATAATCAGAACTTATACGTGTATAAATATTTGTACAATGTACATACATAATAATTATGGTTTGAATCTAAAAATAGCGTCTGATCAAAATCAATAATACCAGGCAAAAATGATGAACTGAATTCTGTCCAGATCCTCAAAGGCAATATGCCTTTTTTATTTTTTTCCTTCTGAAATTAAGGCCATCGGTGGATATATAGATGCAGTACTTTAATTAATTTACCAAATTGCTTCAGCCTTCTGATATGTATAAATCTTTCTCATTTAATTAATTATATAGAACACTTCAATAAAGGGCTTCAGCAATGAATCAAATTGGTCAGTTGGGAAAGTTTTAAAAAATTTCTAAGTTGACTCCAGGACGAAGAGAAATTGCTCAGATCTGAAAAAATTAAGTTCTTTTTCCACCAATAAAATAATCGAAAATTATTGAAGAATTAAGCAACCAGAATTCAAATCACCCAACAATAGTTTCATAAATTAGTATTCACAAAAAAATATTATGATGACAACAATATGAAATGACAGTATCACAATCAACATCTTCACCATTAACAACAATCACTAATCACCACCAAATTTATCGTATACAAAAAAAAATTGAGTATAGTAAATGAACAGAAAACAGTACTTGAAAAATCGATGAACAAATTCAACTCCTGCAACGAGTGATTGCACTGCATCCTCGAGTGTAAGGATTTGCATGTGCACCAGGGCGGCAGTTGTAGTACGACGCGCCGCGTCGTGAGCAGGGGACACTGTTTCTCTGCAGCGCACCATAGCTGATGTAGCGGCGATTGGCTAGGATGCGCCGGTTGGACTCTGAATCCAGCTCGAACTCCTCGTTTTCGTTCTCCAGACACTCCGCCACCGTCCCCCTGCAGCCAGATCTCGCCGGCGGCATCAGCCACCCCGCTTCCATGTCCCCACCTGCCGACACTTGGGAGAGTAAAAGAGACGTGAGTAAGCAGAGTGCCAATAGCATTTTCCAACACCCTGCCATTAGGAAAATCAGACTTTGCTCTGGTTTTCCTGATGAAAATAATTTTCTCTCTCTTTCTCTATCTAAATACTTTTATTATTTTATCCTTGGACTTGGATGGGAATACAAACAGCAAATGGAGTTGGAGATTGGGTGATTCAATATATATACATGTAATAAGTAGTATTTTATAAGAAATTAAATGAGGGGTCTATAATTGTGCTTTTGATCTGTACCGCAATTACGTTAATGCCACTTGAAATTAAAAGTTTCGTTTGTTCAATTAAAGCCCACTACTGGTTTCTTAGTCTCTTCTGTTATCATTTTTTTTGGAAGACTTTTTCAAACTATTGCTAAGGTTTAATTTAATTACATTAATTATCTTTTATGTTTGAGAAATTACATAAATTACTCTTAAGTTATTAGATTCAAAACACTTGTCTTTTTCAATGTTAATTTTTTATGTAACATGTCGATGTCATAAAGAGAAGAAGATGAAATGAGGTTAAATCATTAAAAAACAAGTTAAATCTGGAGGAAAAAGATAAAAATAAATGAATGAAAAATCGGTAAATTGATAGAGCAACGGATTAAATCGGGTTGCCACCCTCGAACATTGTGATTTCTTAGATATTATCCAATAATATTTATGTAATTCAAGTTTTTTTTTATGAAATTAATGTCATTAAAGGTTACTTTAATAAATTCAATACCTAATCCTTGAGTAATTTGTTAAACTTTGAAGGTGATAAATGTAATTAAACTAAATCTCAATAATAGTTCAAGTAATTCTCCTTTTTCCTTCTTTCCAATTATTGTTTGAGTTTCTTTATTTAGAGGGTGTCCACTACTTGGGAGAAAACAATTTCGACCGTTGAGGATCCAGGAATTTGGAGATGTGCCCTCCCTGATCGATTATTAAATACTCTAATTAACTTATTTTTGTATTATTTATTATTACCTTCATTCCACAATTCGTACTCCATTTTACTGTTGAACAATGAAGCTGAATAAGTCTGAAGATAAATACTAGCACAGATCAAAATTTTTATCTTTTTCGTTGAAAATATTGAAATTTTTCCATTTTTGAATCAAACGAAACGAAAACAAGATGTAATATCTAAACTATTTGTTTACCTTAAATTCTGTTATTTTTCTAAATTTAGTAACTTTTTTTACAATTTTTTCTTAGTTTTTCCGAAACATTTTCAAAATGTCTAGCAAAGTTTTCAATATTTGATAGACCGAAACATACACTTAAAACGAAATTTTAATCCATGAATACTAGTAATAAATAATCTAATTAAACTATTTAGAATTTATTTATGAAAATTTCCTAAATTTATCCAAGTGCACGTTAGCCGTCCTCCGCGTTGTAGGGTCCCACGGGACCTCAATTCACAGATAACAAATTCGGTGTTTTGCGCGTCCATACTCCATAGTCCTTACTCCATTACAACCTTGCCAGCTGTGTCTTCTTATGAGGAAAGGAAACTATTGTCATTTATCATTTGATTTGTTTTACTAATGTTTTTTTTCAAGTTTTAGGGCCTGTTTGTCTCGCTTTTCGGAAAAAAATTTCGCTTTTCCGAAAAGCGAGACAAACAACACAACTTGTTTCCAAAGTAATTGTCTACAGTAAATTCTCTCAGAAATTGGTTTGAAAAATCGGCCCATTTTAAAGAAAAAAACCTACTCTATTTCTCTGACACGTCTACTCTATTTCTCTCTATCCTGCAGCTGTTTCTTTTATTTTCTTCTCCTCCATATATCTTTCTTCTTCATCTTTTTTTTCTCTTGCAGAAAAATAGATCCACGGCTTTTCTTTTCTTTCTTCCCCTTTCTTCTCTCTTTCTTCTTCCATTTTCTTCAAGTTGTCTTCTTTTTCTTTTATCACAGTTTTGCCCAATCACATATTATTGGTCCCGTTGAATTACTCATACATTTTGCCCAATGAGTTTTGTTCACCCCATTGGGTATCCGAGTTTGGCAGCATCCAATTCCAGTACAAAATCCTTCTATCAAATCGGCTCTCTGAGAACAAAGCGAAAGACAGCCGCTGGTGAAGTTCTTGCCGCTCGATCCGAGGATCACGGCCAAATCATCGAACCCAACCACCGTGAATCTATTTGAGTCCGAGAAGCTGTAAGGAGAGCCGGTGAAGTTGAATAAAATCGCGTTCTGTCGGGTGACGTTGCCGGTTGAATTGTAGCATCGGGCCGCGACTCTGTTTTTTAAATGTCGACGATTTCGTAGCTTCGACGGGTGGTGGTGAAAGGTTTTGAATCGGTGCAGTTTATATCGAATTGGGAGTTTATTGAGCAGTTGGAGTTGATTCCTATGCCGAAAGGGAATGAGACTATTAAGTTTCCGCAGGTGGTTTGGCAACCGGGTTTAGCGGTGTTTGCGGCTTGAATGAAGGTGGCGGTGGTGGTGGTGGTGGTGGTGGCGGGGGAGGAGGAGGAACTGAGAGGCGGCGAGTGATTAGCTATTGTTAGTGACAAGTTTGAGAGAATAATTACAATCAGCACTAATGCAGATATATGAAGCATACTGTAATTTTTCTGCATGCTCTGTTTTCTTAAAGAGGAAAAGAAAGATAATGGTGGTTAATAAATAGGTCTTCAATTAATCCATACAGTTTGATTAGTCAGAGGAGACTTGGTGTTGAAATTGACTAGTAATAAAAATTTGGCAAAGTTGAGTAATCCATACAGTTTGTTTACTCATTGGACAAAACACGAGGGCTCGATATTTGATTAGTGATGCAGAATTACATATTGGTCCCGTTGACAATTGGGAGTGTGCAGCGTTGTTGACTCGAAGGCGGTTGGCCCGACGTGGAGAAAATAACAGTCATGATTGGTCGAATATCAGATGAGGTCAATTTTCACCTTCGTGGAATTAGTGATATTAACTGTAAAATTGCCGTTAATTTTTATTCTGCTCGACAATATGAAGACAACTAAATATGTTATTTTCGTACGTAGATTAATCTGGATATTGTGTAATAACTCTTAGGTTAATATTTTAAGGATATTGTGTAATTTTTAGCATATTTAATATGTCATTTGAATGAATTCATCGGTGAGATAAAATGATTAAATTTTTTTATTATAATATTTTAAAAAAAAATCAACAAAATGAAAATTAATCTACTTTATTTTTTATTATTTTAGAAAACACAAATAACTAATTATAAAATATTATTTATCACATATAATATATACATCAATAAATTAATTATATATAACTAACTGATGTGACATAAAGTCTTACATTATCTTACACCTAATTAACTAACTCAAACCTACAAAAAAAACCTACACCTATTTTTTTTCCCAAACAACTCTCTCAAAACTCAAACAAACAACATTACGCAAATCGAGATTATTTCCCAAACCTCTACCACTTTCCCAAACCACTCTCCGAAAGACCAAACAAACAGGCCCTTAGGCTTTTAGCACAAATAACTTCAAATCTATTATCATAGTTTATTCCTTTTCTTGCACTGGTTTTTTTTTTTAATAACTAAATTTTAAACCCGCACAACCTCAATCTAATGAAATAAAACTAATAATTAGAGCTTATGATCATGGTGAAATAAGTTGAAGTTCGTTTCATTGGGTCTATCATGAATTAGAATTATTATACATTCTTATCGAAAACACCGAAAAATTTATATTTATGAGTATTGAATTAAAAATATAAAATAAATTTTACTTTAATGTGTTTCTTTGATGTACAAGTTTTGCAGATGTTTCCCTAAAATTTCAAAAAGTATCTAAAAATATTTAATTAACGAAACATATCTAGGAAATAAAATTTTATGAAGTTGACACAAGCCAACTCCAAGATTTTATAAAGTTTGATAAACAATTTTCAGATCATAATTGGTGATATAGCAGTAAAATTCAGGTCCTGGCAGCTCGATATAGAACCCGACTCGGAAAGCAATCTCTTAGCCTAAAAGGTCCACTCCGCATAAGGCATACTAGTAGGAGGACGCTTCCCTCCTACAATGAACCAAGTATCACATAGCGAACTACTCTCTCGTGCGAGCGAGACCAACACCCTGAAATGCTCAAACTTAGCGAACCAGAGTCATATAACAATCCCACCAATTGCATAAACGTTGCGCTTGGAAGCACATGAGATCAAACTCTTGAAGCGAACCCACTGAATTCGAGCCAACTCAAGATCCATAGGATTTTCATCCGCATCACTTGGACAATACAACTTAATTTGTTTTATTTTTTTTCATTCTCAAAATTGAGGGAAGCTAGGTCGATTGAGTATTTTTACATTTAATGATTTTAAGTCCGTGGACGGAAATACAAATTAATTAGCATAAATTTGGACAGTTCGTAGTTGTGATTTTTATGAATTCAAGACCTTAAAAGTAAAATCATTGTATTGTCCTCTAAATTTATACTAAAAGTATATCACAAAAAAAATTCAATGATTTCTAATAGTCTTGTTACGTTTGAAGTGGAATGGCTTGCGTTAATTTGAAGTCTAACTATCATCACTTCAGTCCACCATCAAAGCCATCAAACAAATTACTCCATTATAACTTTGTGTTGTGATGAAACAATTTGACATCAATTAATTATAACCCACATACTCTGACCCAAAAAAAAAAAAAAATAAATTATAAAACCCATATTCACACTTGTATATTACTCCATATCGTAGCATTTAAGTTATCATCATAATACAGTAAAAGGTCCCACAAATTAATTTGGGAACATCCGCGTTTTTCCGTCTATCTCGGCAGTTGCAATTACTACAAACAACAAAAATACCATGTAGTCAAGCCTACACGCTTTAGATTACTACAGGACTAGTATTTAGAATAATACTAGTTAGTATAATGTCTAGATTAGAAAGCAATCATCACAGCCGTATATATTCTACTACTACTTTTTTTATTTTTTATCATTGTATATATTCGGAAAATTAGTACCTACCCCGGTGGATTTAATCCACCCGGGTTGTGGATGAATGCCACATGAGCATGTAAGGATAATTTTTTGTTTTTTCATGTCCATGTGGTATTCATCCAACCTCAATGAATTAAATCCACTAGTGTAGGTCTAAGTAAGCAGGTGCAGGTCAAGTCATAGTATTTTTCATTGTGGATTTTGAAAGCAAGCCCCTTACCACGTTGAATGTGTAGAAAAATGAAATTTATTTATATACTACTTAGTAACACACGACTCTTTACACATAAAGATAAGTAAATGACTTTATATGAAAACACCATCCAGGCCTCTATCAGAGCCTGAAATTTAGCAATAAATTTTATAACAATCTGACATTAGACAAAAGAACTCCTTTGGTGCAACTATAAAAAAGTACAACTATCAGATTATATGTGACTTCTCAACTTGTTTGATAGCTAAGTCAGAAAATAGACTTAGTAAAATGAAGCAAAACTCACCATCTAAATTTGTTTTTTGTGGCCATTTAGATTACATTATCATAGTGTAGACCTGTTTTATATGTGTTGGTGCCTCAAAGCGGGGTTACTACTTAATTAATTACGGGTCAACCCGCTTTATTCATCAAAGCTACTAAACATGAGATAAATGTTGATAAAAGACACCTAAATCCTTGCTATCATATGAATTCGAAGATCATATTCAGCTTAAAAACAACACCGTAAAGAATTACACCTAAAAGCAGGACTGAGATTCCTTCTGGACTTCAAGTATTACATAAACCATTAAAAGTATATATTGACATTCACCAAAAATTCAATTAGAAGCCATCAATCAAAGATTAGAATTTTCATCATCAAAATTCAAAAGTAAATACATGTAGGTTTCTAAGATATAATCACATGACATGGCATACCAACATATTCATATAGACACTGAACAAATGGATTTCACCAATCAAGTAATTGAATGCAAATATGATGTCACATCAGATAAGCTAACAAGGAATTGAAGGCTAAAAAGTAGCTAGAGCAGAGCCTTACAGAAAATTGAGCAAAGACTCAGCCCTCAATAACATTCTGAAAATCTCACAAGAAGCTGCCGAATCAAATGGCATTTGATTGCTTTGCAGTATCTTCATATCTGGCCAGATGAATGATGATACAATTCTTGTCAAAACAAAGAAAGTAAACAATAAACCAACTGATCATAACAAGGGAGACTAAATTCTGCATATAAGTGTCATGCATCGAAGGATAAGTTGAATTTTCCTTCATTCTTCATAAGTATGGGGGTGTTGACTGCACGCACAATTCGGTCTCATCCCCTACATCATCATCCTCGTCCGCATCTACCCAGTTGCGCGGATGACGTTGTGAGAAGGTATGTGCTCCATCTATGAGAACAAGAAGGAAATCATAGTTGATTGAGCATTAGTCAAACAAAAAGCATTATGAAAATTCCTGCATGCTAAATTGAAACAGACCTTGAGGCTGTCCTGGATCATCTCTTTCCATTGGATGGCAGCTAATGCATTTCGTCAGGAAAACTGAATTCTTCATTCAAAAATCAAAACTCACATGAAAGTGTAAGTCATGCTTACATCTTACTTCTTTTACTTCTACATTCGTCAACTAGTAACTAACCAGTTACTTGAACATTGTTCATATGCTACTCATATTCGTAACAGAGAACAAGCTCTTGGTAGTAGAAAAAACTCCGAGTCGAAAGCGGTTCCAGAAAAAATATTTTAATTGGTTCCTAGACGGTTAATTCTCAGAGCAGACTCAAGATAGAGATACTTTCTATATATTGTTTCTTGGCCCACTTCAATTAAGATATTAACAGCAAGATTATGACATTGAACTCTCTCCAAATGAGGATGTAGATTGTAAGAATTTATCAAAGATACAGTATGTCACATACTGTTATGCTATCTCCTCTTTTCCTTTTCCCTTTTCGGGGAGAAGCGCAGAGTTTGGTCTCTGGGTCTCAGTGTCTCAGGGTATAAGCGAGCAAAGAGGGGAACTTGTGAGTCAAGAAGTTTAACCTTTAATAACATGAACATAAATAACTAAATATATATACTTCAATTATGCATTTTGCAGCTGTTCATACCTCAGTTTGTCTTTAGCATAGCAATTGTGCTTAAGTGCACAATTCTTTCAACCTGGCATCTTGAGTTTATGCTCATTAAATCTTAAACCAATTAGAATGATGACAATAATACTGTTTTAGCTATTGAATTTCCAACTCATATAAAAGCTTAAGATGTCTGTAGAGAGGAGAGACATTTAATACTTAACAATATTTAACATTTAATATTTACTCACACAATAACTAATAAATTTTGTAAGGATACTCGTCTTGATAACCAGACCCAGACCCAGCAACAGCATTTTTATCTTTAGAAATGTTTATTGCACTAATCCTCTGAATCGTTCTTTGCTCATTGGTATTCAGATTTCTTTCAGGAAACACTTGCCTATCTTCAGCACCATGACCATCTTTTGCTGCACTTCCTGCACGAGGACAGATATATGAAGACTGTGCATGCTGTACGCTCTACCATTCAAAAAGATATGCTGGACTTACCTGAGAGTTCAGACCAAATTCTGGTGTAATCAGATGGATGCTCAGAAGCATTTCCTTTTGACACCCCCTGCTGTGCCGGCACCCCATTAGTGGATGTTGGTTGAGGATCAGCAGAATTAGATCCATGGAGCTGTGACACAAGCATAGTTGCAAGTACGATGGTAGCATCAAAGTTTGAAGAGGAGCCATCATCTAATCCGAATTTAGGTGCCATTAGGATTGGCCTGTTCTCCAATTATCCAATAACAAAATTTAACTGGGATGACATTCATATTTCAAAATATATGGGCATTGATTCATAAAATGTGGGAACGACAAAAAACTCTTAGTCAAGTAGAAACAAACATACAACTGCTTTAAACATGAATTCGAAATTCACATATAGAGCACAGAGTCCCTGGCAAGATATATGCAGTTTTATGTATTTACGGTTCAACACATGCACCAAAATAGCCAAAAAATGTTGCCTTTTCAACTTGTTGCTGTAATTTGGATATATTCATTAAATAGTGTGGTTTACATACAATGAGAAGGAAATTTGGAAAGGGCTTTTCAAATAGAGATGAGGACTGGAAAAAATTAATCTTACTCGCCAGCTTTATCAAAATATAACTGGATATCAACTTCACATCCCTCACAGTATGAAAGAAATGCCTGGAATGTAAAAGAATAGTAAAGAAAGGAAGTTAGACGTATGGAAAACAATAATTGATCTCGAAATTAACGAAAAGTGAATGGCAAAAACTTCTTTCTTTGAAGTGATTTGACAATAGTGTAGGTTGAATAGCAAAGAATGGTTATGCGGGTTAGTGGCTGCTACAAGCATGTCATCGTCAGGTATGTCTAAAATGTGAAAAGTTGGTGCAATATTTTGGCATAAATGGATTGAGTAAATAAGTCATTTGATAAACCTCAATGAAGAAAGAATGTATGTTGAATCACCTTCAATTCCTTCACTCCAAATGTTATATCTACAGGATCACCAGTGTGAGTATAGTGCACAAACTCTTCGGTAGGATCTATCCACAGCTGAGTGTGTAGTGACGAATCATTTTCTGTAATCAAGAGAATGGGGCTTAATTTTCGTACAATCTGAACTTTTCCGAAGTTAATTACGCACTTGCCTAGTTTACCTTTTGTTGGGTCTATGTAACTTCTGAGTTCAACAGCTTTTCCCCCAATTTGATCAGCAGCATCCGGAGGTAACACAGATGTTTGTGTAGCAATGATGGTTATCTCCTGAAGGGTTGATTGAAAATTAGCTAGTAATTTGTTAAGGTCTCGAGGCCTTACAACAAAGTTGCTGGGAAGTTTTCTACGGTCAAGTGAAAGATGTTGAATATCAGGTTCAACATTGCAAGTAATCCAATAAGCTTTTCTCATACCTGTACAACCATACAACTATTTTAACATTAGTAAAAGCCATGACAGGCGCACATGGGTATGCCATCCTACAGACTTGCAAACACATCAATTTTTGCTCTTTCTGAAACACAACCTAAAACATCCGAGACTTGCTTTCACAAGGTACAAATTTTCTGCACAGAGAGAAAGAAAGAGGTGGAGTAGTGGGACACATGCCAGCTTCTTTGAGAAGACTCATAAAAAAATTCAGAGACCAAGTCACTCCTGGCCTCCTCTTCAATTTTGTCATAATATATCTAAATTCTCTTAAAACTGCAAATAATTCTTTATTCAGAAAAAATAAGTCAAGTAACTGAGGAATGATAGGGGATTGAGCAAAAAAGAATTCATACCACTATAACAATCCAAAGTCCACTGCACCTTTGAAGCCTCAGAATCAGCCAACTGAACACTTAAATGATCTATACTCGCTATTGGTGTTCTCATAACAGAACAAACGGCCTGTGTGATTGTCCTGTCACCACAGTCAAAATACATCCTAACAATTGAAAGACATTGTGGTTATTCAAGAAATGTATACCTTCAGAAGCACACTGCATTGCACCTGGGTACCAGATACCGTATACACATCAAAGAAATCGGGTTTAAATGTTATAGTTTGATAGGCGGATCTCGATGAGTTAAGAGTGTGAAGAGTGAGCTGTCATACAAAAAGAGAAAATACAATGAAAAGATCCTGCTCACTAAAAATTTCAAGCTACATTTATATAAATCAAAATAACATTTTCCAACCACTGGTCACTGTATATTGTTTTAAATCTATCATATTTAACCCAATAGTCATTTATGACAATGAAGAAAACGGAGCTCTCGGAAAATGAGCTTACATTAAAGATTTTAACTTCTGGGTATTATACTAGCACAGGAAGTAATTCTAAAAACTAGTTTAATTTACCCTATATCGATTTTATTAGAAGTATAGTACAGCAAATCCTGATCGTATCTTCTCAATCCCAAAAAGCCTTACCAGTATATTAATTTGACAATTTTCACTTTACATTAAACACCATTAAATCTCAAATCCTGATTATTTTAAAGTTGATTAAACAAACTATAGCAGATTAACCATTTTTTTTTAATCCAAAAGAAGAAATTAGATGTGAATTATAACTATTAATTCATGAATAAAGACCGAACCTGAGAAGGAGAGGATTCAATAACAAGCTCGTTGCCGATTCGTGCGAGGCACGTGATGGATCGGCCGAAAGTCTTCACTGCATTTCCACTCAGACTAAACTCCATTTCTCTCTCTCTCCTCTTTGCAAGTGAATGTGTGTGGCGGGAAGTTTAGAGGGAGGGAAATAGGAGATAGCCCACTAATTTAGAACTAGGGTGAATTCGGTCCGAATCGATTCGAATTCCCCAAACAAAAAACCGATCTCAATTTGGGTTCTAATTTTGGTTACATTGGATTCGGTAATATCACATCACATGCATAAATATTAATTAATTAAAAATAACAATATAATTCCCCAAACGAAAAACCGATCTGAATGTCTCAATTGGGTTCTAATCTTGATTAAATTTATCAAAAAAGAAAAACAGAAAAAAAAAAGGGAAAAACATCACATGCATAATCATATAGAGGCTTAGGCCATCTCCAGCCGTGGGCTGGGGGCCGCGTGAGTGCCGATCCGGGGTGGAGAAGTGGTCTCCAGTGGTGGGGCGTGGCGGGAGCGGGCCAGCACGGGCTGGGCGGCGGTCGCGGGCTGGAATGGTGGGAAGAACTGGTGCCGCGTGGGATGTTGAGGAAGAAAGTGGGAGAGTGCTATGCACTCTCCATCTTTAAGTCAGGTGGCGCCACTTGGCGCCACCTGACTGGTTCCTCTTTTAGTTTTTTTTTTTTTTTTAACTCTTTAATATAGCTTTAATTGTTTGGTACGAGTGAGTTTAATGGTTTGTTTTAATTGTTTGTTCCAAACAAGTATTTGTTTTTTAACAAATAATTGTTTGTTTTAATTGTTAGTTTTAATTGTTTGTTTTAACAAATAATTTGTTTTAACAAATAATTGTTTGTTTTAATGTTATATAAAACAGTTTTAATTGTTTATTTTTAATTTTTTTAGTTTTTAATTGAGAAATGTAAATGATTCGTTAGTATATTAAATGAAAATATAATTGCATACTTACACATTTTTTTAGTTTTTAATTGAGAAATGTAAATGATTTGTATTAATTATAATTATAATTTATATTTTAATGTTTAAATATTTTAATTATAATATTTTTAAATTAATTATATTATTAAAATTATAATTATTATTATTCTATAATAATAATTATTATTCTATTATTATTATTAATATCAATATTAAAACTATTATACAAAGGGTGAGAGTGGGGAAGAATTTTTTTTGAAAGAAATTGAATGCTGGAGACCACCACTGGAGATGATCACCCAAAGTCTGGGCTGGCTCGTGGGCTGGCCCGAGAGCTGGCACGGGAATGGCCCCGGAAAACCATTGGAGATGGCCTTAAAAGTAAGTCTAGCCAGCCCCTAGTGTATCAAGATTTTTAAGATTGGCACTCTTTTAAACTTCTTGTGATATTTTATTTAAAAATTAATTAAGACTTAACTAAATCAATTGAAACTTTAATTAACAAAAACACTTGTAGTACTCACTCATATAATCATATTACAAAAAACAGCCCCACAAACAGCTTAGATTTGTGCTACAAGAGCTTGTTTAATCTCGATTCATTATACATATCAAATCAAGTCTAAAAGTGGAACACGATATTCTAAATTTTTTTTGTAAAATATCACGCTAGTCGTGTTTGTCTTGATTGAAACTTGTTGAGTTCAACACTTTTAAATATTAAGTTTACAAACAATTTCAAACTAAACTAAATAGAACAGAACTTGAAACCTAGGTTCGAATGTATTCGATTCATTTACATCCCTGACTATACTACTATTGTCTATATGTATTATTCAAACAAATTAACTATGTACCCAAAAAAATTATATGTAAAAACATTTAAAAAAAAAAGTATTAAGAAACACACATTTATAAATTTCTACACGTTCAGTGGGGTATGGATCCTCTGTACCACTTTTAGTGTACCACACTTGTGTATCACTAATAACTAGTTGCCACTTGTACATTTGATAATTATTTTAATTGTCACATGTACATGTGGTAAATAATTATTAGTGATACACAAGAGTGGTACACTAAAAGTGGTACAGAGGATCTTGAGCCCGTTCAGTGTTCACACCTCAATCTTCATCACTTCTCTCTTCCTTTGTTTCTCCTTGAAAGAATTTGACGTAACAACAAATGCCTCTGCGTTATTGGGCTATGCATTGGTGAAGTTATGTTTATGTATAAATATAATCAAGCAAGGAAAATGCATGTTCCAAGAAAGACACATTCTGCAACTTCACCAATCAATTAAGCAATGCCTCTGCTTCTTCCACACTCATTATACTCCTGTTATTAAAATAGGAGTAATTAAAAAGGTTCACTGCTAGTTCCATTACAATAATTCAAAAATCAGAAGAAGAAAAAATATACATAAAATCCTCCAATTATAACATTTTCATCTTCCAATCCATTTTTGGCTCATCACCTAAATACAATAGCCTCTTAATGATTTACTTAATGATTTATATTTTACATTGACACGCCACAAAACCGAAAACTACATGAATTTGTTTTCATCATTTTTATACTAACAGCAGCAATTACTTTCGCAGTAGTTTTCCCGTCTTCTTTAAGATAATAGGGCAAAAGTTTGATGCACAAATAGGTCTTCAGACTTCTAATTGACAATATATGGCTTTGGTAATTAACGAAGCATGATATTATCCACTCATAAAGCACAAGGAAACAAAAGCAGAAAGAAGAAAACACAGGAAAGTGAACATGCCAAGATGTAATAACATCAGCAAATAACACAAAGTCAGGGTGATGAACTTACTCATCCTGGCATTTTGGCCACGTTAGACAAAGGACTTCACGTGCTCCATGACATCCGCTATCTCTATACCACAAATATTTTCATACTCTATATCCCTAATTAGCTTAATCCTTCTGTTAGTTTCTCTTTGTCTTATACAATTTATCTAATAACCTTTGAGCATCAACCACTTTTCCTGGTTTTGCAAGGATACAACTGACATGATATATGGTAGTTTCACTAGGGCTAAATTGTTTATCACTCATCTCTTCAAATAACTTTTTTGCCTCTGCTTGATACATTTTCTTCATGGAGTTTTCACCATATGAAATTTTGCACCATCCACTTATTAGTATGTCATAGGTTGAAGAATTAGGGAGCACCCTTCTAGATTTCATTTCATTCAAAAGCTCCATTGCTTGCTTCATCTTTCCCACCTTGGCAAAATCATTAATAAGTAAGTTATAAGTGCTGGTTCGAGGAACAAAACCTTTGGTTATCATTTCACAGTAAAGCCTTATAGATTCCTTCTTGTTCCCAATCTTCCCGTGGCCAGAAACCAAAATGTCATATGTTGTAGCATTTGGAATAAAGCCTTTTTCTTTCATTTCAGAAAGAAACTCGGCTAACTCATGCATTGATCCAGCAGCTGCAAATCCTCCTAGAAGAATGTTATATGTTGTAATGTTAGGAGAAACTCCTTCAGCTATCATTTGAGAATATACTGAAGAAGCCTTGTCTAAATGAAAACTTTTGCAATGCCCTCGGATCAGAGCATTGTACGTGACACTGTCTGGTGGAAAGCCAGCATCTCTCATTTCCTCCAACACAAATGCAGCTTTCCTAGTCATCTTCAGTCCACATAAAACAGATATTAAATTGTTATATATTGTCAGATTCAATTTAAGTCCCATTTCCACGAGCCTCTTGTGCATCATAAAGATAGTATCAGCCGTTTTAGTCGCTGAAGCAGCGTTAAGCACAAGTCTGTGAATAGTTTCTGTAGGACAAAATCCTGTAATAGACAACTCATTCAACAGAGTCATTGCTTTGTCAATAGCACCAGACGCACAAAGTCCTTCTACCAGAACATTACAAGTTATTGCATTAGGCCTTAATCCATTAGTTTTCATTTCATCCAAGAGCTGAAGCGCATTTTCTACTTTCCCTTCCCTGCAATAAGCCTTAATTAAGGTGTTAAACGTAGCATGATCTGGATCCAAACCAAACTGCTGCATTCCAGAATAAACAGAACGTGCTTCATATTGGCCGAGTCTAAGCAATCCATTGAGCAAAACATTATAAGCAATAATATCAAACCCCAAATTTTTGGCTGTGATCTCTTGGACCAATTCAAGTGCAGATGACTCTTTCCCTGATTTGAATAGCCCATCCATCAACGAGGTGTAGTTCACGCGGTCAGGTAACAATCCCCTCGACACTGAATCTTCGAACAATGCCTCTGCCTCCTCAATTCTTCCCTCTTTCTTCAAATTGTTAATTAATGCATCCAGTATGAAAACATTATCATTCACCCCTATCTGTTTCATATCATCATACAGACCCTTAGCAATTTCCTTTTTACCAGCTTTAAAACAACCATCTATAAGGGCACCATAGGTATAAGCATTTGGCATAACATTTCGGTTTATCATGTCAACCAGCAGATCAATAGCTTCTTCGAGCATTCCACATTTTACATATCCATTAATTACAGAGGAATAGGTCACAACATTTGGCAAAATATTTCTCTCCTTCATTTGCAGCAGTACAGATTCCACACCCTTTATGTCACCTACCTTGGAACGACCATCAATCAGTGCAGTGTAGGTGACGTGACTTGGCAGAATATTCGATTCCAAAAGATCCCGAAACATATTCTCGGCTTCTCCAGCACGTCCAAGCTTAAAGAGCCCATCAATTAATGTAGTAAACACTACCTTGTCAAAAGCAATTCCTCGAACCACCATTTGACTTTGCAAGACAAATGCTGCAGCATCACTCCCGTTTTTAAAGAAAAAGTCAACAAACATTGAGTAGGTGACGTGGTTGGGGTCCACCCCAATTCTTATCATCTTGAGGAAAAATGATTTGGCCTCGGATAACCTCCCACTTTTAAGAAGTCCGTTTATAACAGTACTATATGTGACTACATCAGGGTCAATTCCCTTTGCTATCATATCCTTATATATACCCAATGCTTCCTCAATTCTATACTTCTTACCATATCCACCAATCAAATTATTATATGTGATTTGATTTGCTTTTATGCCTACTCCAGAAACTACACCATTTTTTTCATCCCCTTCATCAACTCTAGAAGAATTGCACTCGAAGATTTCATCCATGAGACTCTTGGCACTAACAAAATCCCCCATTTCGCAAAACCCATTTATCAAAGTGTTATAAGTAACAATATCAGGTGATAAACCATCATTTATCATACTCTCCATCAACTGAAGACTACCACTAACCTTACCAGCTTTGAAATACCCATTTATCAAAGTGTTATAACCCACAACATCTCTTTCAACCTCTCCATCCCTACACAACATGTTCATGAGCAGATCAGCATTTTCTAACCTACCCTTTTCACAAAATCCTTTCATTAATATATTCCAAGTGAAATTGTCACATTCAACACCCCTTTTAACCATATCTGCCACCAAACCAAGTCCAATTTCTACAAACCCATGTTTACATAATCCCCAAATTACAGTATTGTAACTAACTACATCGCTCCCTACTATACAACCCCCATTATCTCTCAACAACAACCAAAGCGCTCTATCCAAGTCTCCAACTTTACACAGACAATGAATTATTATATTCTTGGTATTGACATTAGGCTCCACACCACAAGAAAGCATGTCTTGATACACAAGCATTACCTGTTGGATTAACCCCGTCGAGTTGAAGTGGTGCAAGAGGCGGTTCCAAGATCGGACATTGGGGGTAAATTTGTAATCTCGCATGGCAGAGAAAGCGGCTATGGCATTGGAGAGGCGGCGACAACGGAGGAAGAGGTGGATGAGTGTACAATAAAGTGAAGTGTAGAATTGGTTAGGGTTTCTGATTGACATTCTAAGTGTAGAGAAGCACATTCTGTGAGTATGAGGTGAGGATGAGAATGAGAATACGCGGGATATATAGGGATTTGATTTGCCTGCAAACTGTTTGATAAAATGCTGCTTGGAAATTGCGAACATATTGGAGAAAGTAGTAGAAATGCTACTCTGTGGGATAGGATTGTGGGCTCTGGTGAGGTAGGCTTCATCTGCTGCTTTGAATTTTCTTGGTGGTTAGAACTTAGAAGATAGGATCCAAGTCATTCTAAGTTCTTTCTGTTATTTATTCTCCATTTCATGCAAGGAATCAATTTGGATTGGATTTCCCACTAAATAAAATAATAATTTACATATATGAAAATAAAAATAGAGTAAATCGCGCTTTTGGTCCTCCATATGGATTGACTTTGCACTTTCGTCCCTCTTAAATTTTTTATAGCAGATTGACCCCCCTTATCAATGTAATATATTACATTCGTCTCTCTTAAATTTTTTGTATCAAATTCTTCCCTCTTATCAATGTAGTGTAACATATTAGTCCCTCTTTAATACAAAGTACATCACTTAAATTCAAAATATATTCTAAAGTGGACGAAAGTTGATGTATTTTGTATTTAAGAGGGACTAATGTGTTACACTATATTGATAAGCGGAACGAATTTGCTATAAAATTTAAGAGGGAAAAATGTGTTATAAGAGGGACGAATGTGATACATTATATTGATAAGAGGGATCAATCTGTTAAAAAAAATTTAAGAGGGACGAAAATAAAAAAATTTGACCCTTAATAAGACCAAAAATACTATTCACTCAATAATAATATAAAGGCCTTAATTAACATTTATTGTTGTAGACTGCTGGAAGAGGAGGTAGAAGAAGTCGGATATATTTATATTTATAATATATATAAGGGAAAATTGCAAAAAATATCTCATACTAATTAGTGATTTTGGATATTCATCCCAAGCTATATCACTTAGTCAATTTAGTCCCGTAATTTTATATTTTTTTGAAATATCGTCCGACTTGTCACATGGATGCTTGCATGTCATGACGTGGCAAATTTTATCATAAACATTATATAAGATTGCAGAATTCGCCCCAAACTAATTATAATTTTGATTTTTCGTCCTAAACTATATTAGTTCGTTGAATTTCGTCTCACAATGTCTCATTAGGCATGAATTTAGTCCATTATTAAATTTTTTATTTTATGAAAATGACGATTCATTTTTTACTTTTTTAAGGAACTCATGACAATGTATTCTCTATGATATTCATTAAGTTCAATTTACCTCTTATAATTTGAAAAAAAGCAATTTAAGATAGTTTGAATATTATGAATATTACACGAAAACAAATTGCCATTAACTTTTTTGAAGAGAAAAAAAATATTGATTTTTGAAATTCATGTGCCCTTTTGAGAAAAAAAATCCTATCTCAGGTAATGAATTAACGGCCTTAAAAATGATGAGTGGATAAAACATTTTTTATTTGAGTAAATTAACCAGAAATTTAATTACCCACTCACCCACATAACATTCATGGAAAATTCTCGCATTTCCATAGGTGCTCGTGTGCCCAAGGTTGCAGTTATGGTGATTTAGGTATTAACATCACATTAATTATAGAGTATAATTTTGTTGCTGGTGCAAGGGAAGATAAAATACTGTCTCGTCTCCCCTTGTTGCCCTAATATACTATATGCTATCCACCGTCCCTCAATCACTCCCCCTCTTACCCAAAAATAAAAAGAAAGAAATGAATGCTGTCATTATATATATATATATATATTCCCAAGACTCCAAATGTACATAGAAATTTGAGAGATTTACATAAAAAAAAAAAAAAAAAAAAATCAATAAGATCTTATTCCAAAAACTGATGCATACAAAATACTTGTGAAAAGAAAAAGAAGAGTAGTGAGTAAAGCAAAACATGTATCACAAATACAATTCCTCCTAATTAAGAAACAAAAAGCAAAACATTAATCTAGAAATCAAAGCCACCACCCATGTCGCCCATAGCATCTCCATACCCATCACCATAAGAAGAAGCATCCCCAATATCCGACGCCATTTCTCCAACCAGCAATCCCCCAAGCAATCCAGCCCCTAATCCCATACCCAAACCCGATCCCATCCCCATCTTATTCTTCTTTGGCTTCTGCGCCCCTGGATACGCACCATACCCACCCGCAGCCGGAGGATACCCATATCCCGGTGGCGGTGGTTGATACCCATACCCATAACCACTTGACTGGGGAGGATAACCACCATAACCCGCCTGAGGAGGGTGAGCAGGGTACTGCGGCGGGTAACCCATACCTGGATGCGGATGCGCCCCCGCAGGATACGCTGTTACCGGCTCGTCTGAATGCTTATTGGAATATGCCGTCGAAGACTCAGTCGCCTGCTTTTTTGTCTCCGTAAATTTTTCCCCAAAACTGTAAGAAATTTTGAGTGTTCCTTTCGGTTTTCCGGACGGTGTGATAACCTAAACAACGTTTTCATATCATTAGTTATAGCATAGTTTGCATAATCAGGAAGAAAAATTAAAAAACCCATTTTCATTGAAGCAAACACTAGTTAAGATCCTTTTTCATTGAATCAAACACTAGTTATAACGACGAATTTCATCAGCTCAAAAATACAAACAAATATTTCAATTTAAATTAAAATTAAAATTCCATCACATCACATCCATCAATATGATATTAATTAATTTAATTAAAAAAAATAAAAACACGATTGAACACAGAAGCTCCATTCCCCCCCCCCCCCCCCCCCCCCCAAAACTACCATACCTCAACTCGATTTTGATTCAATTGTTTCACATAAAATACAGACGACTCATGTTTCAATTATTTCACATCAATTTCGAAAGAATTTTTAAAACGTTTTTCACCAAAACTAACTAACAAAAAATAAATCCAAACAATTGCCTACAAAACAAATTTAAGAGGATTAGTTACTTGAACAAACCTGATACTCAACGACTCGATCTTCATTTGAGGAATTACCCTGAAACAGTTCGTGAATAGGTACGGTAACAGATCCAATTTCCTTATCGCTGCGAATAGAACTCTCGGCCTTGATCTCGAACAGAAGAGACAACCCAGGCTTTGTAAGGTAAGGCTCGTCGATTACGAATTCCATTCGATGATTCCATTTAGGCTTTGTACCGCAATCCTTGTCGACAAACGTCTTCTTCATCGATTGTGGGTATCCCGCAATCGAAACGATGGCATATACATCCATCTTGGAGAAGAGACTCTTGTCCTTCAATCCTTCTGCAGATATAACCATGATCTTAAGTGGCCTATACTCCATCGTAATTAACTTACTAGGTTTTAAAAACAGTGGAGATGTATGAAAAATTGTAATCAAAATGAATAAACGAAAGTTTTATCTTGCTATTTGGGGACGAAAAATTAATGGTCTGATTTTGTTATGGGATTGAAGAGAAAGAGAGATGGATATTTTATTTATATAGGAGGTAGAGGAAGATGAGGAGAGTAAGAAAATAAGGATAAGGGGAGAAGGTTCCTTTTAACCGACTCTCAGAATTGAGGATATTTTCTGGAATTTATTTAGGATGCCTTTGTTTAGCGTTTTGATTTTCATTTTATTTTTGGAAATAAATAGTTTTCTTTGGGAAATAAAATTCTTTTATATCTAAATTCTAATAATTTGAAATTCAATTCACCATACAAATCTAAAATTAGATGTTTAGAATTCTAATGTTTACTCTCTACTCAGCCAACATATATATTGTGTAGGAGGATATATATAGTATTAACTATACGTTGTAATTAAAATTATACGTATATACTAATTAATATAACATATAGAGGATCAGTTTATTCGACAGAAAAGGAATTTGATTTTGAATTTTAAATTTTGGATATGTATGCGTTCAATTGTTCATAAAGAGTGCTTGAGAGATTTCACGTTCATTTTTTATTACCACCTATTTAGGAAAAAAATACAGTATTTCCCTAATCAAATTATAAGTACTATCCAAATATTGAAATTGATTTATTATTTATTTATATTAAAATCCAACAAGCAAATTTCTAATATTAGATTTCATTCCGGTCGAATATCAAACTTTACATTCCGTGTTGATGTAATTTTAGTTAGTTCAATGATTTTATTTTAGTAATGCATTTACAATTGCTTTACATGTTTGTGAATATTGAAATTCATTTTAGGTGGTTGAAACAATATTATTAAAATAAAATTTTAATGCTGGGTAAAAATATGGTATGTTTGTGTCAAAATATTGTGTTTGTCTAAAATTCGAGTTCGTTATTGGAATCTCAAATTCTCAATAAGCAAAATACTCCATCCGTTATTTGAATTTTCAAAGTATTTTTGTCTCTTTCTCACATTTAAGTTGGAAAACTCAATGGAAATCACTCACTAATAACAAATCAAAAAGTTATCATGATTATAAAGGGCATTTGAGATATCTCACTATAAAAAAATATGTAATGATGAAATTTCTAATATATGAAAAAACAAAAAATATATCAACTAATATGGCACGGATTGAATGGTATTTTAAGTAAATGATACGTGCAAAATACTAAACCAAAACATGCCAAACGCGGTCTTAGTTTATAGCTGCAGCCGTAGTTCTAGAGCATTAGCTTTGGTTGTTTCTGGAGATATCAAAGGAGTCTATATTGGTTGACCAATTAATTGACGTCAACACGTATAAGTTTATTAGAATCTTAGGATTTGTCAAGGCCCATGTTTGCTTTGACAATGTAATGTAAGCAGCACCATAGAATCACATGCATGATCTTATTCCTTTGGCCAATATATAAACGATCGAGTTGTGAAGATTGAATATATATTGGGGAATTGAATTGATTATGATAACGACCATAGCTGTTCTTTTAATTTCAATTTCTTTTTTGATAAAAAAAAATAGGTGGTGCTTCATATTGTTGCTTTACTGTATTTATTTCAATAATAATAATATTAGTAATATTGATGCTTTGCAGAAAGAGAATGATATTTTTTTTAGGAATGGGGGACAAGGACATGAAAATTGGCGTCACGCAACACATCACAACACGCAAACCCCACGCTTTCAACTCCTTATTACTTTATTATATGGGGGCTAGTACTGTTAATCGTGTCGAGTCCTAGATAACTAAATTCGCGCATCCAAGGTTCCGACGCGCTCCGAGTTCGCGAATCGGAGCGTATTTGCAAAATTCGCCAAAAAAACGCGAATTATTGAAAGTGAGAGCGCGAATTTATAAAATTGGGAGCGCGAATTTATAATTTTGGGAGCGCGAATTTTTTATATATAGAGCGCCGTTTTAATTTTTATAGAGCGTGTATTATCTTTACAAAGAACATGCACTACACAATTTAAATTCACGAATTTGAGCAAAAAGTGTAATTTTTACATAGATTTTGTAAATTTTATTAGTTTATTTTGTCATTTATAAATACTGACAACTTAGAAGCTAATCAATTTACAACCATACAAAAAAAATAACACGAATAATACTTGTAAGTTATTTTTATAAAGTTCACGTGTTTATTTTGTAATTTACTAATAATTGTAACCCAAATAATACTTGTTATCATTATTTTTTAAACTTTATGGGTTTATTTGTAATTTACAAATAATGTGAATGCGTGGCAACAAAGAGTTTGGAGTAATTATTCTTTCGTCCATAGCGTGGCAAGAAACCGAATGAGTGTGGAACGAGCAGAATCTCTTGTTTATGTGTATTATAATACTCGCTCACTACAAAAAATTTTAATTTTAGTGACAAAATAGTAAATAACAAAGTGACAAGAATTTAAATATTGTCACTAAAGTAATGTATATAGACACACTAGTGACAAAAAATGTGAAAAAGTTGTCACTATTGACTTTTAGTGATACCCCAAAAGTGACAACTAAAAAGTTATCACCAAATCATAGTGACAATATTTATTGTCACTAGGTTGTCAATGAAAAGGTGTCACTAATTGTCAATAGTGACAACTTAAGTTCCATAAACTTGTCACTAATAACCATTAATGACAACTTAAAAATATATTTTGTCACTATTTCACTTGTCACTATAATTATTGTGACAAAACTATTATTTTTATCACTAAATGTATGCAAAAAGTGACAATTTCAACAATGTCACTTGATATTTTGTCACTAAAATCAATTTTTCTTGTAGTGGCTTATTGTCTCGCTATCGGGATGATTATGAAAAGGCATATAAAGATTGGCACAGATATGTTGAAGACAATCTAATAAACTTTAATTTGAGGGAGATTGAAGATCGAGATGAAGCGATGGCTATCCGTCACGATGACATAGGTTCTTCTAGTTTACCAAATCCTCCCCAAGCAACTCAAGAACAAAATCAACACGAGGGAACGACTTCTCAAGTAAATGAAAGTCAACTCACAAGTCAAGCCACGAGAACTAAACAAGCTCGACATGTGTAGTAACTAGTAACAATTTAGTGTTCTAGTCATTAGAGACTAATAGTATAGTGCATATGTGCATATACTAGAATTGATGCATTAGCTTTTTGACAACTACTTATCAATGTCGGGCTATTTTTTGATTTAAATGTTTGTTGGTTATTTTGATGCATTAAAGTACTAGATGTTAGAATATAGATACCACCATAGCGTGGCACTTTGGGACTTTAAAAAATGTAGTTAGTAATTTATTTCTTTATTATATATTTCTTATTTTAATACCATAAATCAATTATTCTATATTATAAATAATTATTTTAATAGACGCTCTATAGGCGCTCTCATATTCTAAAATTTTAATATGTCACGCTCTCACGCTTCCGCTCGCGCTCCCGCTCCCGCACCCGCTCCGCGTTTTAGTTATCTCGAGTCTATCCAAAGTCCTAAATTTGATTCGAACCAGATCTATGTGAATTTATGAATCGGTTAAGTCATTATATCATTTATGAATTGTGCTTGCGCCTCATTCCAAATAAAATTTTAATATTTATCTATTTATTTTAAATACTATTGTTAATCATTGATATTAAAGTTAATTATAATGTACTAATCCTTATTTTGAAACATGGAAAAGTTTGCAAATTACCCATTGTTTACAAATATCAATTATAACTTCTTAAACCAGTTGCCCACATATATATCAATTATAACTTACGCAGACCAAAGTGTAAAATAATTACAAAAAAGAAGGAAAAAAAAATCAAACTAACACGAACAGTGAAATAGATGGGAGTTTTGGAACTTTTATATGCTATGAATTATAATTATGAAATTTATATATTCTTGTGCATTAAGGAAGATTAATTTATTTATATGTGTTTTTATCAATGCATAGTTCTTTATTTGCTAAGTAAATTTTGATGTGCGAGCAAGCTCAATAAACTCGAAGTCCAAAAAATTAACTTTAACTTTTTTCAATTAACTTTATTTAATTAACTTTATTTTATGTCCCTTATTTTATGTTCCTTAACTTTCATTGGTCGACAGAATCATGACATTTAATTTTTCAGCAAGCATTTTACGTTCCTTAACTTTCATTGGTCCGTGGAATCATGACACTTAATTTTCGGCAAGCAAAATACGTCATATAACTTTTCTATACCCTCAATTTTAGCCTACTTGAACGTAATTTCAGTCCACAACTCGCCGAAAATTGCATAATTTCCCATTGGACCAATAATTTGGGATTTGAATTAATATTGATGTTGTTAAATAGTTGTAGATAGTTTGTTAAGTGATTGTCAAGTGAGTTTTTGTTTGTCAAGTGGAATTTAATATAATGTAACCAAAATGTGTCAAATAGGTCTTAAAATTTTGCAGTTTAAAAGTTATAAGTTTTGTAAAGTAATTCTGAGAATTGAAATAGTAGAATGTGCACAATGCTTAATTCATCCATAACATTAAGTAACACAACTATTAAAAACAAATCATAGTGCTCTATAAATAAAAATAGAGGAGCGTAATGGATGTAAAGTTATAGGACGTCCAAAAACTTATAGGGCTGAAATTGCGGTCAAGTGGACTAAAATTATGGGTATAGAAAAGTTATATGATGTATTTTGTTTGCCGAAAAATTAAGTGTCCTAATTTTGCTGACCAGTGAAAGTTAAAGGATGTAAAATATGCTTGCTAAACTATTAAGTTTCTTGATTGTGCATACCAATGAAAATTAAGGGATTTAAATTGCTATTTGCCATCAGGGGTGCGAACAATCTTGCAGGCTATTTTCAGATATCAATGAAGCATCTTTAGATAGAGCTTCAAAAAGAAATGAAGCATCTTTAGATACAGAATAAATACATAGTTCATTCACATCATCATTTAAGTAATTTCTTGTCGTATGTATAATAAATATTGTATGTCATACTAGTATTAGTTTAGTAGTATGCTTATTACTGACAGGAATATTAATTCACAAAAAATAAAAAAATTCTCTTTTGTTAATGATTAATTGATGGCCGTACAACAAGTGTGATGCATTTTTGAAAAAATCTTCTCTGATTTTTTATTTTTAAAATTTTTCCATTTCTCCATTTCAATCAACAATCATATACCACCTTCATCAAATGGAAAAAGAGCAACTATATGAAGAATAGAAAACCAATTAAGAAAGGAAAAACAAACAAAGATAAAAGCCATAATGTTGAAAATGAAGTAGCAGGAAAGAACTAACTAACTAAGCTAAAGATACAACAATGTATTCCTATTAATGTTCCACCCAAATTACATAAGAAACAAAATAACACGACTAATAGCTGACATTCACATGGGCCCTTTTCTTCAAATTGCTCCCCTCTGCAGTTATACTTGTTCTCGCCAATTGTTTGAAGACAATTTCTGATGACATTATGTTGATTACTAAAGAGGATGGTAAGGTACATAGCCCAATACACCAGTCAGATTGTTCACCACATCACTGCACCTCTTCAACAGATAAAGCATCTGTTGTGAAATGTCGTTTCTTGTAATTTGTTGAGTGTGTAAGGCATTAAACGACACTCTAGGAGTTACGACTTTCTCAGAAGAAGGCATATTCGTATTCATAATTGTATTCATTGGAAAATTTTCAAAGTGAGTAGAAGGCGCAAGTGTAGTAATGCTGGACTGAGGATTAAATTTTGGCAAATTCTTACTACTACTATAACTAGTAGCATTCAGAGAAGAATTTGTAGAAGATGAAGAACCATTTGGCAAATTCTTACTACTGTTTTCATCCCCGCCCAAAACAAATTTCACCCGTGTATTGCTACCTCTACCACCACCATCATCTCCAGATGGCTTCTTGAGGCACGACTTGAGCTGAGCCGACTGCTGACTGGAGATTTTTGGTGCCATCCTCTGCTCAACTAATGAGTCTTCCTTTGGAATCCTGACTGGTTCCAATTCTGCTGCCTCAACTTCAAGCTCCCTGATGTAGCTTCTCACATTCGAGTTTCCAAACAAGTTGCTGCTGCTTTCAACAGCAAACTTTAAAGCAGCTTCTGCATCAACCTTGTATCTGTAGACAAGACGGCATTGGTATGATTTCCAAAATATTCGAGTTGCCGAATGATCCATAGGCCCAAAACGAGCAAACTTTGCTCTCAACTGTGCACCTGACGGGAGCGCTGCATTATTTGGAAACTTCATTACAAGCATAGTTGGATTAGGTGCTCTTACTGATGGCTCAAGCCTCTTGCTAGATTCCAATTTCACTGCTTTAGGTGCTAGTGATGGAGCCACATTTTTAACAGAAACTTGGGATTCAGTAGACCTATGGGGAATCTTCTTTTCACCTGCCCATAATTTCAAGTCATTTATCTTCTTCTTCTTCTTCTTAATGTCTTCCGAGTCGTTGAGCTGCTTCTTTTTTATAATTTCTTTCGAGCCATCAAGCTTCTTCTTTCTCTTACTGTCATCTGGACGATCGGAGGGACCTCGTTTCCTCCCACCTATGGTTGGATCACCAGGCCTGTCTGCAGATTTCAAAAGCTTCACCTTTGAATTGTCCATAGGTTTGTCAAAAGCAGTATCACCAGTAGCAGGTGTACTAATGGAGTGAGCTTCACTTGCCTCATTTTTGGCTGGCGGCAATAAAACCAAACTTTTCTTGTAAACAAGGGACCGGTATTTCCAGAAAACCCGCCTGATGATATCTGGGCGATGCTTCTCCTTCCCATGAAAGGGATTTAGAGCAAGACCACGAAGATCTCTCACTAATGCCAGCAGCTCTGAGGTCCTAATATCAACTGCTTGCTGCACCAGCACTGGAGAAGAGGGAGAGCCCTCTATATGGTCCTTGTCAACCTCCCTCCGGTTATTGTCACCCTGAGGAACATGGAGTGGCATCCCTGAGATATTCTCCGTTGCTACACTGCTTCTGACAGTAGCAGGTGGCTTGACGTGGTCACCATTGGTTTCATTGTTAGTTTCTTTTTTCCTTTTCTTTTTCTCAACCAGGATTGTGTTATTGGAACTTAATTCCCCGGCAGGTCGCTTCCGTACCTTGGCCTTTTTTGTTCCACCTTCAACATGTCTCCTGGAAGCTCCAGAAGTTTTGATATCAATGGCCTTGGATGCCAAATGACTCGGTTGATGTTCCCCTTCGATCACACCAGACTGAGCAGTCTGGTGAGCGTGATCCCCTATGCCGGAGTACAAAAGTGGATCAGTGGAGGGCCTTGCTGCTTTCTTGGACTTCCCATGAATTTGTTCATCTCGCTCTTTAGATAGATATTTGTCCTTCTCCACTAGATTCTTTTTTTCAGGTTTTATAGATATGTTTCCCTTTCCAAGAGCTTCTGCAATCACCAGCCGGCCATTCAAAGTAGCTGTTGATAAAAAACAATAAGCACTATGAGACTTCACTATAAAATCATACCAGTAAGCACTTGATATGTTTAGAACTTGAAATTTGAGAGAATATAAAGAAAATAAAATAGCTTGGTGTTCTTGGTAACATTTTCTTCAGTGTCAAACACTCACTAAAATACAAGAACCAATAATACCATTATTTTTAATTGTGTGCAACAAAAGTATCCACAAACTTAGATGCAACTTGATCTCAATAGTTGTCCAGCATGTATCAAACTGATTGAAAAAAGGGTGAAGAGAAATGGCAGAACCACAATTAGGGGCAAGAACTAAAATGATAACAGCAACATAATAATCATAAACAACTAATAGAAAGAATTCCAGGTGATAGTACATTATAATACTTATCCCTCAAGTAACTAGAAAATTTGGTAATAGGTTAATCAGAGCAAGGTAAATGAAATTGGCAGCAGATGAACAATAGCCCAGGGAGGAACAACAGCTTCACACCATCTAATGAGTGAAAACTCAAGGGTTATGGTATCATTGCTTCTACAACATATACATAACAGACAATCACATGGGATCGGAAGATAAAGCCATCAAATAGCATGGAAAAAAAATGTTTATTTAACATATTGATTGGGTTGATTTGACTGACTTGCCAACATTCGTCATGGTGTTAGTATACCATATGCACAAATTATCACATTAAATGATCTCAAGATATAAGACTATATAGTTTGAATTAAAATGTCAAACTAACGCAAAAAGTAGCTGTGATTAATGAGAGGAACCTACCTATTTGCAAGAGCCAGGTGGAAAATATTTAAGATGCCTCAAGCAATAACTAAAAATGTAATATACCAAAGAGGGGGGAAGTTTCTCAAATAACTAGCTAATCATCAAAATCTGTTCGACAGATATGCTGAAATGGTGGGAAATGAACAACTTTCCGTGGGGCGAATATGAAATTACAAGTAATCAGTTCAAATTACTCACATGTGACAAAATTCAACCAACAAACACTTGTCCTCCATGGGCAAGACCAGGAACACTTAATTCGACCTCTCAAATTTCACCCAACTATTGGTCATTATTGAAATCACATATTTTCCTAGTGCAATAATCTTGCCTCATCATATTTATAACCAATTTCTCCTCTCTTGTCATGATAGCTAATCAAACTCGAATACAAAGGCATATCCAGCATAGAACCTCAGAACATCAAGAATATAAATACTTGAAAACATATGAAGCAAACCATACCTTTAGATGGATCAAGAGCAACTGGAGCAGTGCGCTGAGGACGACATTCTGGTGCAGTTCCAAAGGCCTGAGCATATGTATCATCAAATTCCTCAAACATAGCTTTCCTGCATGCCAAAACTGTGGCCTTGTTTCTTAAAAACTCAATTGTCGAATGCTGGTCATTCATAGGCGCCATCGCCAACTGCTCTATGAAAGAAACCATCTCTGTCGGCCTAAAATTATCTCTAGCTTTATTAATCTGACCCATAGAATAAAACCCCGGCTCAGAATCACCTACGTCCACAACAAAGTAACCCTCAACACTAGACGGCCAGAAATTGAACTGATTTCTACAACGGCACGCCAAACCCAAACTCCTCCTCCTTGCCAACTCATCCACTGCTTCCTCCACAGCATTTTGAAAAGCCCTAGAAACCATTTGCCTTGATTTCTCTGCAAAATTCTCCTCGAACGGAATCAACTCCGCTGGTTCAAACCACCCATAGCTGCTGTCTCCAAAAAACGCAACCAGCACGTGTCCAACGCGCTTGCTTTTCCGAACAGAAGGAGATGCGAATGCATCGTTATATATTTGCCCAGGCCACCACGGGTGCGATTTTACTTTCCCCCACACCATATCGCCAACTTCAAATCCACAACCAACACTTTCACTATTCCCTTTCGCCGCGTACTCATCAAATGCGGTTAAAATCGAATTGTAATCTTCCACTGCAATTGATTTCTTCTTGCCGCTATGCAACTCACTCTTGTCACTATTCACATGAGAAGTAGAGTAATTTTCGCCGGAATCTCCGTCACTGGTGGAAGCGACGGTGGATTCATCTTCTACGGCTTTCGTTTCGGGACCGCCGCTGCTTGTGGTAGTCATCACGGATTTTCAAACAGAAACCCTAAAATTCATCAGATGATTAAAAAACACAGGTGAAGTTATTTTTTGAATGGATTGGAAAGGGAAAATTCTTAGACTTAAGGGAAATACAAATAGGAACGAACCCTAGACAAGAGGGACAGAGGAGCTGCGTTAGTAAAGACGAGTTTAAAGAAAAGAAGAGAAACTTTAATAATAATTATTTATTGACATCCAGGAAAATTACTTAGCAAAATAATTAGTAGATCAATAAAAGAAAAAAAATGAGAAAGGGCATAATTTCACTTTGCACCCTAGAAATATATCAAAATGACACTTTGCACCTTTAAAAAATATTAATCCTACTTTGCACTCTTAAAATATATATTGTCTTTTACTTTGCACCCTTGATGAATTTCAAGTCAAAAAATAAGGTTATTTTCGTCATTTCCTAAAAAATCAACATATATTCCCTCCAAAGTATAATAATGTAAGATTTATGTAAATTAAGAGTATAATTGAAACATTACCCACGAAAATAACTTTGAAAAAAAATATTTTAGAGCACAGTTAAATGAATATTTTACTTACTCCTAACTCGATCTAATATAAAATATTATTCTAAAAAAAATTTAAAACTTGAAATAAGAAAATATAATGTCAATCAATAAATAGAAAGTAGTCTTGTTTTTGCAGTAAAGTGGTGGAGTATCTGTGAATAAGGAGCTAAGGAATTCGTTGGAACGCCGTCGAAAATATTTATCACTCGAAAATTCATCTTAAAAAATCCGACACGATGTTTTTCGACAAAATGTTTCGGTCCCAAATTTCGCCGCGACAAATTTGTCGAAAAATCCATCGAAGTTTGACGTTTTTCTTGTAGTGAGCTAAAAAATTCACATAGTTGGTTGAAATTGTGTTCCATTCGAAATATAATATATAAAGGTCTATGTAACAAAAAAAAAAAATATATATATATATATATAGATAGATAGATAAGAGAGAGAGCGCTTTGTGCTTTCAAATAGCATAATTAAATATCCCTAAACTTCAATATGGGCATAAATATCATTTCATATCATTCTTTTTAAAATTATATTTACAACATGTGATGTCTTATTTTTTCATTTTATTTTATTTTTAAGTTATTTCAATTGGTAATTGTCAATTTTAATCTTAATTACACATAAATTAAAACCCTAAAACCCCAAATTCAAATATTATATTTACAATAGGTGACGTCTCATTTTTTTATATATTTTTTGGAGTTATATTAATGAGTAATTATCAACTTGATTTGCATTGATTTACTTTTTATATTTTTGTTTTCAAGCATCATATTTGATTTGCATTGCTTTGAACTTGTACATAAAAACAATTTAAAGAAAATCACACAAAGATAAAATAAGAAAAAAGTTTCTAAGTATAAGAGAGAAAAATTAAATAACTAAACAAAATTTTCTGAAATATATTATGAGTTGAACTTACAAACATTCTATTCGGTTGTGCAAAACTCTAAATTAAGAATGAGCTAAGAAAATTTGCTATTTAAGTCAATCGCACCTTAGGGCATCTTCAATGGTAAGGGGGAAGGGGAAAAGAATTGTCGTCTTCAATAGTGGGGAGAGTGGGGTGGGGGAGGAGAGTGAGAGGGAAATGAGAAAGAAATGATAAAAACTTGTCATTCGTCCATCTTCAATAGTGAGGAGTAGGGCGAGGGGAAGTCTGGGGTTTTTCTAAAATTGTGGTCTTCAATGGTAGAGTGGAGTGGGGAGGAGGAGGAGAGTGGGAATGGGAGGGGGAGGGGGAGTGGGAGTGGGAGCGGGGAAGAAAGAGCAAAAGCTTGCCCTTTCTTTACCCCGATTCTCACTTGCTACACCTTTTTTCTTTTTTTGTTCATTGCTTTTCATTTTAATAAATCTGGGGTATGATTTAATAAATTTATATTTTAAATTAAATCTTTAAATGAATTAGCTTTAATTAGATATTTTAAATTTGTATAATAATTTAGACAAAATGTACAAATTAACCGAATTATAAATTATTTTTAATCAAATAAATGAACTTTAATATGGTTCAAACTCGAGTATAACTTGATATATATAAGTGATTGCGATTTTTTTAGAATTTTTATTACTATTATTATAATTATCATTATTATTTTATTATTACTATTATTATTATTTTTGTATTGTATTATTATTATTTTATTTTATCATTACTATTACTATTATTATTATTATTATTACTATATTTATTATTATTATTATTTATTGTATTTTATTATTTTTATTTTTGTTATTGTTATTGTTATTATTATTATTAATATTTTATAATAATTATTTTTGTATTATTATTTTTATTTATTGTTTTTATTATCATTATTATCGTTACTATAACTTATTATTGTTATTATTATTATATGTTCTTAAATGTTGAAGACGACTGAAGATGGAAAGTGAGGGGCATGTCCCAACGACTTAATATGACCAGAACTTTACTCAATAAGTTTTAAAGTTTGATTTGATAAATTAAAAATAAAAAATAAAAAAATACACGATCCTTCAATTTCAACTAATATAAAATTACAAATTAAAACTTAAAACACAGTCTTAATCTCCATAAAAAGTTGAAACACAAATTGAAGCTACATATGTAACTAGTAGCATCATCATTCCAAAGCTGCCCAAAAATTTAAATCAAAATCACCGGTTTTCAGTTCTACATCAACGTTTTACCTTCTCCGATCGTTCGATCAAAAAGAGCTCTCACTATGTCGGCAGCCGCAGCAATGGCAATGGCAAGAAGCTCAGGCCTGGCTTATCCGGGGAGATTCTATGCGGCGGCGACCTACGCTGGCTTTAGTGGATCCCCAAACTCTGCCGCTAAAGGCATCACCTCCAAGTTCTCAAACGACACAGCTTTACTCCTTTACGCTCTCTACCAGCAGGTTTAAGTCCCAATTATTTTGGTCACATCATACCCTTGACTTTTTCATGCGCGAGCTGATATTCACCACATTTGTACAATTTCGCCTGATCCAGTCGCGTTCCTCATTTATTGGCAACCATTCAATGTACAAATCTCTACCAAATTTTGTATCTTATTTGTACAGTTGACTTCATTACGGATTGCACCTCTATTTCAGCATGCATGAGTTCATTAGTTCTATTGGCTTGATCCACCGGTGAATAATTTGAATAATGATCTTAACTTGTTGGTATAACATTTGGGATTTATCAGGAAAATGGCAATTAACATGTACAATGCCTGCAAGTGACTCCTCAAATGACCAGTAAATGTGTCTAGATTAATGTAGATATATATTCCAACCATAAAGAAAAGGCTTAAGTTGAAATCTTCTTCGTGGTCCTTTTTCTATAGTAAACTTTGAATTTCTTAGAGTTGATGTCCTCATTAACTTGGTTCTTTACTGCACTTAATTGTTAATAATACTATGTCTTTTGATGGTCTCAGGCAACTGTAGGGCCTTGCAACATTCCTAAACCTAGAGGTTGGAGTCCCATTGAGCAAAGCAAATGGACAAGGTTTGCAGTGCTTGGATTCTATGACATTTTGCTCATTAATTCGATTATGAATGCATTGTTTGAGAAAATTTTCTCGATTAATTATATTTTTACTAACTGCTTGGCCATCTAGAAAATGACAAAACCTTCTGATGTAGCATAGTTCTTATAAGGCCAAATAGTAAAATTACTTTGACATGAAACTTTAAGAAAGCACACAAGCACAATACATCTAGAAATTAAAACTAGAAAATTAGCATGTAAGAATCATATACTTCCATTCATGTATGTAACCATCTAGTTTAGACTGGTAAGAGAAGAGAAAAATAAAGAAATAGGAAAAGAGCTTTTTCTAAGGAGAAGGGTTAGAGTTTTCTAAAACCGTCCCCCCCTCCCCCTCTAAAAAAGAAAACTTTGTTGCCATCCCTAATGGCACTTACAAGCATATCTGTTGATGACAACCGATTTTCAATTCATAGAACATTTGGAGACGCATGAATAATGATGACAGTACACTCTTCATCTCCCAAGAAACTTTATAGGCATGTAGATCAACTCATCAATTCTATCTTAATGTCATTGGTCGTAACCCCAAGAGTTATTGAAAAGACTGACATTATGCAGGCGGTTGACTCTTTTTAGAATGACTACTATAAGGTTCTAGAATTCATGCCAGATCAGTTTAACCGTGATGCTGGAAATATTTATGTTATTGCTTTTCCAGAGTCTGTTTTGAACTGTATTAGTACTAATTATCTTGTATTTGTCTTAAAGCTGGAATGGACTTGGAAATATGGCTTCCATAGAGGCAATGCGTCTCTTTGTTAAAATTTTAGAGGTTGGTATAGAATTTTTTTTAGTAAAAATGATAATGCAACTTATTGTAACATTTAGATGCTATATCTACCCATTACTAAACAGGAAGAAGATCCAGGATGGTATTCGAGGGTTTCAAATTTTGTTGCAGAGCCTGTTTTAGATGTAGAAATGAATGTGAGTTTGCCACTAAATGAAAATTTTCCAACCTTCTATTGCTCCGGTATATTGTTTCTTCTTTCTTAAGAAATTGTCATTGAATATTGGTCCTTACTTATGTTATTAGACTTGTTTATCCGGAATATTCTATGAAGCACTTTAACTAGCAATCAGATATGCATTTTATGCGATAAAAGTTATAGTAATAAGTATAAACATGCCATATACGCGTATCAAAATTTGGTGCTATGTGATTGGCTTTTAGCAATTCTAGTTCTGCAACATTTCCTTGATTTTTGTTTGTGGTGGATTTGTTCCATTTGATTTTGATTTAAATAAAGTTCTAGAGTTCATAGATCTGGTTCCCCAGATAAGGTGCCAAGATTAATTTCCGGACAAAGAGTTATTTAGGCATATCAAAGATGGAAAAGACATAACGAAAAGGGCACTTCTGAAGCATACTATGGGTATAAAACTATAAAATTTCAAATTATTTTGTAGGTCCTTAATTAATAGCAACAGATAATAAATTTATTATAACGGGTTAAAATCTCGAAGGTTCACTTTTGCATCAATATTATTTCAAAATTTTACAATAGGTAGCTTGTGATATGATGCAAACTACACTTCTATTGGTTTTGTTATTGGTTCCAGCTATTTCAAGAGTTTGTGCTGTTATAGCATACAATCTTATTACACTGGCTTTTCCTAGTGCTAAATGGCCAGGCAGTGGCATCATGTGTATTCCAGATGCTCTGGATTTTCGTTTTCTTAATTCTTTCATGGATGCTTTGAGACAATTCTAGATCCAGCTGATTCATATTTATCTTTGCTTTCATGAACTGAAAAAATTGGTTTAAATTATACAAACCACATGAATTGGGAAGTGCACGCCTTTCTTGTAATTTTCATATTGTCCTGGCTTCTGCTTTAAACCTTATTGCCCTCTGATTTTTAATTTTATTTATTTGCTTGCTCAGCATAACCCAAAAATCATTGCGGTCTCTGAGAATGGAAATATTTCAACTGAGACAAAGACTATTCCCACTGAAAATGGTAAACTCGTAGAAACCCAGGACAAAGATGTTGTGTCGGCAGAAGGTGTTGGAATTGTTAGTGTATATGATCAGTGGGTTGAACCTCCAATATCTGGTGTACGTCCAAAAGCTCGATATGAGGTACTGGCCTTTCATTTTTTATACATTATCTTCAAATATGTTGTTTTTCATCTTCTATTAGCCCTCAATGCAGCTTTATCTTACCACATCTTGATTACATTCCCAGCATGGAGCAGCAGTTATTGATGATAAGATGTATATATTTGGTGGAAACCACAATGGTCGTTACTTAAATGATCTCCAGGTATCGATTTAAGTGTGTTGATGCTTGTATGTTTCACATGTGCATGTTCACTTACGATTAGAACCTGCAGAATATGCCTCCTTGCTCAAAAACATTTTAAAATCCAGATAGGCATTGTTTCAAGTTTTTGGTAAAGGCAACAATTTACGAAACTTAAAAAGTGTATTGCAGTAATAAATATGGAAGATATTTAAATGCTTTACAAGTTCTATACGATTTCTTGTATTGTATTGTATCGTCACATTTATGTTCTTTGGATTTTCTATGTTAGTAGTTTTGCCAATACTTGCAGGACTTTTGCATTAGTTGGTTTCATCTATTTACTTTTGGAGTTTATCACTTTATTGTGGACATGAATTTTTGTTATTCTTCTTTATTCTGGGAATTAGGTTCTGAATATGAGAAGTTGGACTTGGTCCAAAGTCAAAGTTCGAGAAGGGACTGGTGGCCTGACATATTCTTGTGCTGGTCATTCCTTGGTTAGTATGAGACTAATGGTTTGCCTGTCAAATGAACATTGCTTTCATAAACTCGGCTACTTCAATTATAATCAGGATATAAATAGTCTCCTCAAATTCAAGTCTTCAGTTGCCTCACATGATATGCTTACATTTACATCTTTCTAGATACCGTGGGATGGAAATAAGCTTCTTGCAGTGGCTGGACATGCGAAGGATCCTTCCGAAACTTTACAAGGTTAGAATTGTCATCACATTACATGCTAGTGATTCATTTTTATTACCTTTTTCAATTTCTATTTGATTAGCATAAGGTTATCAGACATCTGAAGTTTATTCTAAGAATTTATACATCAGCACTACTGCAGTGGTGTTTCCTTAGAAGTGACTTCTTTTAATCTGAATTTATGTTCTGTATCTAATTGTCTCACTAATCTATGATCACAGTAAAGGTGTTTGATCTGCAAACTTGTACATGGTCAACCTTGAAGACTTATGGAAAGCCTCCGGTATACATTCGCTGATATCATGATAACCTTAAACTTATTGGAGTAATTCTTTGAGATTTTATGTTTTTTCCAAGTTTCTGCTTCATATTCATTTATTAGCTGTGACATTCATGTCTTTTCTAATAATTTACAGCTTCTGTCAATAGCAAACTATTTGTACTAATTGTGATTGGTTAAGGTATTACGTATTAATTCCATTGGCCCAAAGCTTGACATTATGGTTTGTTATATAGTATGAAATATTGATGTTCTAATTGCTAGAAGACAATTGTGTGAGATTATAATTGCCATCCTTGTGAAGAGATTAAGTTTGCTATGACTAATGTTGTGAACTATTCTCATGTTTGTTTATGCAATTAAGGTATCTCGAGGAGGACAGTCAGTGACTGTTGCGGAGCAGACTCTAGTCATATTTGGTGGACAGGATGCAAATAGATCTCTTTTGAATGACCTGCACATTTTGGACATGGAAACCATGACATGGGATGAAATCGACACACTGTATGATTTTTCATTTTGTAAATTAAAAGTCTTTGTAAGAGAGAATTGGAATAATTTCTGATGATTTTATTCCATAGGTAATCGTACATATATATACAATTACAAGATAGCTATCTAAGGAAACAATATATATGATAGCCAACTAATCAGCCTTCTAATTAGCCTACTATATACAAGGATAGTACTTAAATATATTAACACTCCCCCTCAAGCTGGAGTATAGATATTAATCATACCCAGCTTGTTGCATAGATACTCAATTCGAGCCCCTATTAATGCCTTCGTGAAAATATCCCCAAGTTGCTCTCCAGTCTTCACATGTCCAGTATATATTAGATTTGCCTCAATTTTCTCACGAATGAAATGGCAATCAACCTCAATGTGTTTAGTCCTTTCATGGTACACTGGATTTGCGGCTATATGAAGGGCCGCTTGATTGTCGCACCAAAGCTTTGCTGGCATCAAATGCTTCAATCCAACCTCATCTAAAAGATGATGAATCCACAAAATTTCACATGTGGCCTGCGCCATCGGTCTGTACTCTGACTCTGCACTGGAACGGGATACGACATTCTGTTTCTTGCTCCTCCAAGACACAAGGTTTCCACCAACAAAAACACAATACCCTGTAGTAGACCGTCTATTAACTTTGGATCCAGCCCAATCAGCATCTGCAAAACACTCAATGCGAGTGTGTCTTTGATCACTATACAAAATGCCAAGACCAGGAGCTCCTTTCAAGTAACACAAAATTTGCTCTAAGGCTTCCCAATATTTCACTGTAGGCGCAGTCATAAATTGGCTAACACTACTAACCGCATATGCAATGTCAGGACGAGTCACAATGAGATAATTTAATTTCCCAACTAATCTCCTATACCTTTCCGGATCTTCAAAGGGATCACCATCATCCTTTGTAAGATGTAAGTTGGGAACCATCGGTGTGCTGCATGGCTTGACTCCCATTATTTCCGTTTGTGCAAGTAGATCAAGTACATACTTTCTTTGAGATAAAAATATCCCTTTTTTGCTTCTGGTTACTTCTACTTCTAGAAAGTATTTTAGCGGACCCAAATCTTTTGTGTGAAACTTGGTATGTAGAAATAACTTGAGAGAAGAGATACTTGCACAATCATCACCCGTAATAACAATGTCATCAACATAGACAACGAGAAGAATAATACCAGCTTCTGACGGTCTATAGAAAACCGAGTGATCACATTTGCTTTTCTTTAGTCCAAACTCCTGTACCACCTCACTAAACTTTCCAAACCAAGCACGAGGACTCTGTTTCAAGCCATACAATGATTTTCTTAAGTAACACACTTTTCCATTCTCCCCCTGAGCAACAAACCCAGGTGGTTGCTCCATGTACACCTCTTCATGGAGATCACCATGTAGGAACGCGTTCTTGATGTCTAACTGATGTAAGGGCCAATTCCTCGAAGCAGCAATAGATATAAATAGGCGAACAGAGGTTAGTTTGGCCACTGGAGAGAAAGTGTCCGTATAATCTACTCCATAAGTCTGAGCAAATCCTTTAGCCACAAGTCTAGCTTTAAGTCTTGCTACCGATCCATCCGGATTGACCTTGCCTGCAAAGACCCACTTACATCCCACAGCTTTCTTGCCTTTAGGCAAATTCACTAACTCCCATGTATGATTATCATCCATGGCATGTATCTCCTCAAGCATCGCATTAGACCACCCAGGGTGATCCAAAGCCTCTTTAACTGTCTTGGGCACAGAGATGGAGTCTAAAGAAGCAATTAAGGAACTAGATGCAGGGGATAAGTGATCATATGAAATATAATTAGCAATGGGATAAATAGACTTAGGAATAGTTCATTGACGTGTACCTTTGCGTAGACTAATGGGAATGTCAAGGTCATTTGGCGGAGAAGGATCAGATGACGAAGCATTTGGTGCAGGACATGTATCATTGGTCTTTCCTCTTCTGGAGTAAACTTTATCAATTGGTGGCCTTAAGGAAGCAAAAGGTTGCTCAATGGATGGGCGAAGAGGAGCAGTATCATCTGTTTGTTTAGCCGGAGTACTTGAATAAGTCATTTGGTAGACTAGCCATTCATCTTCCTCCCCCTCACTTGTGGAAATGGAAGGTGAGTAGAAAAATGATGCAGTTTCCGGAAATACCACATCGGTAGATACTAGGTATTTGTTGAGATCCGGAGAGTAGCAACGATACCCCTTCTGAAGACGAGAATATCCCAAGAAAGCCCACTTCAGAGCTTTGTGATCCAATTTGGTGACAGAGTGTCGAACATCTCGAACATAACATGTGCTTCCAAATACCCGTGGTTCTACCGGAAACAGTGACTTATTTGGAAACAAAACATTGTACGGAATATCACCATTAAGTACCGTTGAAGGCATCCGATTAATAAAAAACACGCTGTTGAGACAGCATCTGCCCAAAACGGCTTAGGAACCTTCAGTTGGAACAAGAGAGCCCGAGCCGTCTCCAATAGATGTCTATTTTTTCTTTCAGCAACCCCGTTCTGAGCAGGCGTATATACACAAGAAGACTGATGTAGAATTCCATGTTGAGTTATGTATGTCTGGAATGCAACTGACATGTATTATTTTGCATTATCACTTCGCAATATACGTATAGAAACATTAAATTGATTCTTGATTTCAGCACAAAAATGGGAAAAAACTTCAGATCGATTTTTCATAAAATAAATCCAAGTCATTCGAGAAAAATCATCAACAAATGTAACAAAATAACGAAAACCCATTTTCGACACAACGGGACACGGTCCCCAAACATCAGAGTGCACTAATTCAAAGGCAGACTCTGCCCATTTATTAACTCTTGATCCTAATGAACTGCAGTGATGTTTCGCATAATGACATGACTCACAATCTAACGATGATACATTATTAAACTGAGGACACTATTAGAATTCACCACATGGATTGGGCTAAGTCCACTTACTTGGCTTGGGCCTAACTCAACCTCAAAAGCTAGCTTGTAAGGTGAGGATTGTCCAAGACCTTATAAGGTGGACTTAACTATTGTTTTCAACCAATGTGGGACGACAATTAGTCTCAATACTCCCCTTTCACGTGTGGGCGGGCTGAATGTGTGGGTAAACAAGCCCAACACGTGACATATTAAAGCCCAACCTTGCGGATTGCGACATGTGGGCCCCAACACACGAATAACGACCGTCCAGGACTTTGTTAACTGGACGAAGAATGACAACCCAGGCCTTTGTTATCTGGGAGAAATGTGTGGGTGAAGAATAAATCCCATCATGCGCGCAAGAAAGAGCCCATCACGGAAGGAGGTGGCCCACTTCAACATGGGGCTCTGATACCTTATTAGAATTCACCACATGGATTGGGCTAAGTCCACTTACTTGGCTTGGGCCTAACTCAACCTCAAAAGCTAGCTTGTAAGGTGAGGATTGTCCAAGACCTTATAAGGTGGACTTAACTATTGTTTTCAACCAATGTGGGACGACAATTAGTCTCAATAGACACAACTTCTTCAACACCGGTAGAGAAGGATGTCCCAAACGACAATGTGCTTCAAACTGAGAGATGACACTAGAGCAAGCGACAGTATGAGGCACCCAATCATCAAGAATGTATAAACCATCTGATACATGTCCTTTACCAATAATCTGCTTCGTCATAAGATCCTGAAAAAAACAATGATCAGGAAAGAATGAGATATAGCAGTTAAGATCTTTTGTAAGTCAACTGACAGACACCAGATTAAAGGCAAGTTTGGGTAGACTCAGAACAGAAGATAAGGTAATGGATGAGATTGGTTTTACAGTACCAGATCCCACAATAACATCAGCTATGGTAACAGGAGAGGGAGCTTTATGTGATTGGAAAGTAGAGAAAGTCAATGGATTACCTGTCATATGATCAGTGGCCCCTGAATCAATCACCCATTTGTTTGAAGAAGAGATAAGACATGTCTTACCTGACTCAGCAAGAGCAGTAACCGGGGTTGGGGATTTCAGTGATTCTCGATATTGAGAGAACTTATCAAACTCAGCGGCCGACACCATAATCGTTTTCTCAGAAGATGAACTAGGCGTAACAGTAATAACATTAGCAATCGGAGCCCTCTGATTCCGGTTCTGTAATTTCTTACAGAAGCGCTTTGTGTGGCCAACCTCATTACAAAAGTAACAAATAACACTGCGATTATCATTGACCTTCTGTCCTCCTCCCCTATTGTTGTTGTTGTACCGCATTCCATTATCTGCACCCCCTTTGGCAACCAGAACATTATTCAGCTGAGCGGATGGAGTGCTCTCAGTACGCAATACTCTACTAAAAACTTCCTGGAGAGAGGTGATCTCGGAACTCGAGAGAATTTGAGATTTTGCTGTCTCAAATTCAAGAGGGAGACCACCTAAAAAACTCATTATGGCCATTTTCTCCCTCTGAGCTCGTTGCACCTGAATATCAGAACTAAATGGCATAAGCATATTTAGTTCCTCATAAGTCTTCTTGAAGTCCATGAAATAGGCTGTAAGAGATTTAGCTTCCTTCTCGGGACGATAGAAGGCCCTGCATACCTCAAAAATACGGGACACATTCCCTTTTCCAGAATATAAGAAATCTAAGTAATCCATTAGTTCCTTCACAAACTCACAGTGATTAATCAAACTCACAACATCACTATCAATAGAGTTCCGAATTTGTAAGAACAAACGGGCATCATCTCGCATCCAGGTTTTTTTAGTATCATCCTTAGGGGGTTCTTGTATTAGGTGGTCATCTTTATCAACACTACGTAAATACACCCTAATAGTTTTACTCCATTCCAAATAATTACTGCCATTTAGTTTGTGTTCAGTAATTTTAGACATTGCTGGAACAATTTCAGTCACTGATGCCTTATTATCAGTCATTGTAACAAGATAATGCCTTAAAAAGAACTTAAAGAAAACAGCCACCAAACAACCAAAAAATAACCCAAGGAACTGCTTCAAATATCAAAACAAAGTGCACCAAAATTAAACCCCAAACTGAACCTTCAATAAACCTCACCAAAAACACCTGAAGAACGCCGGAAACCACTGTACGACGCCGGAAAAGTGATCGGACAGCAAACAGAGCAGGGACGCTCCACCACGCGCCGGCGCGTGAGAAGTGTGCAGCAGAAAGAAGGGTGCGTGAGGTTCACGCGCGGCCCACCCAGTCACCGGAGATGCACCGTCCGGCCGGAAAAGACGTCCCGCCCCCTTCTGTGGCGGAGGTGAGAACCTGGGTTCACCGGAATAGTAACCCACAAAGAAACCCTAGCAAAACCCTAGGTTTTGCAAAAAAATTTGGAACATGCTCTTATACCATGTAAGAGAGAATTGGAATAATTTCTGATGATTTTATTCCATAGGTAATCGTACATATATATACAATTACAAGATAGCTATCTAAGGAAACAATATATATGATAGCCAACTAATCAGCCTTCTAATTAGCCTACTATATACAAGGAAAGTACTTAAATATATTAACAGTCTTGAGGGTTTGTGCTCTAGACATTTGAATTTTGAAATGATTTTCTTATAAGATATTAGCATTGTGATGCCATACTTCTCATTTGGTCACATAGAGGTTAGTTTGTTATAGTATTTCTCTGTTGATAAAATAATACATATAATTTATAATTACTTTTAATGCACCAATTCTGTAGGGGCGTGCCGCCTTCTCCAAGGTCTGATCATGCTGCTGCCGTACATGAAGATCATTACCTTCTTATATTTGGTGGAGGCTCACATGCGACTTGCTTTAATGATCTGCACGTTCTTGACCTTCAAACCGTGAGATAACTAATTCATCCTTTAAATTTCTGATATGTCAAGTCCTAACTGCTCAGTAATTATTTACAAAGTAATTACTTTTTTATTTTTTTATATTTTGAATGCTGTAGATGGAATGGTCAAGGCCAACTCAACAGGGTGAGATACCTAGTCCTCGTGCTGGCCATGCTGGCGTGACAGTTGGAGAGAATTGGTTCATTGCAGGCGGAGGGAACAATACAATTGGTGTGAAACTGATACCTTATTTAATTATTGACATTGGAAATTCAAGAGCTTGTTCGTATTGACATTTCTCATTCGTGGACATTGTCATCTAGTGTTGATGTTTACTTGGCTCTGTTGGGGTGTTGCATTCTTTGGAGAAAAAGTTTCTAAGGTGTTGCATGAACACCGTGGAAGCCTTTATTATATCATATGGAATATAATGTTGGACTGGTTGCTGGTTCTAAATTTTTTGAGTCGAAATGGTTCTCTAATTCCACAAATCATGTCAATTCATTGGTGTTTCTCCGATTTCACTCAAACAGCATGAGAAATGGAGGTTTTTTTTGCATAATATGTTTGGAGGTGCTTCCTAGAGGCAGCTGACCATCATCACTTTCATGAAATAGTTTTTCTTGAATGTGTTATGTTACTCGGAACACCAAACTTTTCAAATTACATGATAAGATAAGTTCACAAAGAAAATTGATATTAATTCAACGGCTAGACTTAGACTCACATGAATAGTGCAATGACTGTGCTTGACCAGTGCCACATCGAAAGTACTTTTGTCCACCTTTAGCCTATTGTACCAGCTTAAGAAAACTTTATGTGTTTCATTTAGTCATATACCTATAGGGTTTCCTGTTTAATATTACAGGCATGGGGCATGCCCACCTTTTTTTTTATTTCCAGTTAATTTTCTTGTTCCAGCCTTCCAGTTGCTGTTCTCTAAAAAGATTACGATTTTCTGATGCTTGATGCACTAACTTGTTAATCGAGATGTTCATTTTCTTAGAAATTTTGATTCCACCAGCTTCTCTTGATAGATTATTTATACATATTTAGTTTGTAAATTGTGATTATCCTCTATGTATGTTCTAATTTCATTTTCTGATTTCATTGAGTGTTAATTCACATAGGGCTTGGGGATGTACTTACATTGCCTGGTTGTCCTTTATTCTTGTTCATAGATAATTTTTTGACAAAAAGTTCCTCCTGCTTATCTGATGATGCGTACAAATCTCTCTTATTTGCTCATGCAGGAGTCTCTGAAACTGTTGTCCTCAACATGTCAACATTGACTTGGTCGATTATAACTACCATTCAAGGACGTGTTCCTCTTGCTAGTGAGGTAATTCAATATGTTGTGAAATTAATTGGTGAAAATTGAGGAATGATCTATTTTATGCTGACAAATTCATGGATTTGTCACTTCTAATGAACTCTTACTTTTTTTATTACTAGAAAAGTGCACGTACGTTGTACGTGTCTAGTAAATATCATAAGCAACTTTTATAAATTATGTCACAAAATAGCACAAATCAATGACTAATGTTAAAACTAACTTTTTGTAAAAAAATGATGACTTTAAATTATTGTAATAAAATATTAATTGATATTTGATTTGTTCATAAGATCTTAAAATTTTATTTTCTGAAATAAGATTATAACAAAATTATTTAGATCATTCCATTATAGTAGTTTTCATTTAAGAAGCACTATTTTAAGAGCATTATTAATTTGTTTTGATTTGAAATAATACCATGTCATTTGAAGATCATTTGTTTACATACCTAAGCCATTTTTCACCTTTTTAATTCATTAGCTTAATCCATTTTTTCACAGGTTTAACCCGCCTTTTTACCGATTTAATTCATTTTGCGTCTATTTAATATATCTTTTTCTCCAATTTACCCGTTCTTTCATCGGTTTAACCTACTTTTATTATGTTTCCTATTTTTCGTCGATTTCTTTTGTTTTTCTGGTTTAAACCATTTTCTATTGTTTTCACCCTATTTTTGCCTGTTAAACTATTTTTTTCCATAAATTTAACTCGTTTTCACCTATTTCACACGTTTTCTCACTGATTTACATGTTTTTCACCAATTTCACCTCATATTTAATTGATTTCACATGTTCTCATTGACTTTACCTTTGTTCCCCGATTCTCTAATTTCACCCATTTTTTAAGATTTCATCCGTTTTTCACTAATTTCACCAGTCTTATACGATTTTCACGAATTTCATCCAAAGTTATTCGATTCCATATGTATTTATCAGGCCTTTTTTACGTACCGGTTTCAATCATTTTTCACCAACTTCACAAGTTTTCACCCAATTTTTTTTTATCATTTTCACATGTTTGTACAAACTTTTATCGATTTCACCAATTTTCATTAGTCAATTTCGCCGGTTTTCCATGAAAAAATCACCGATTTCATCCGTTTTTAACGAATTTCACCTGAATTTTCATCTATTTCACAAACTTTTTTTTTTACCGGTTTCACACGTTTTTCCACCAACTTTGCCAGTATTTATATTAGAGGTTATTCATGTCATGATTATTCGAGGTTATGCATGTCTTGATATTCTTGGATATTGTTTAGTTATAATTTGCTTCTATAGCCTAAAAAAACTAACATACTAAGCTAAATCATAAGCATTTTTTGTTCTTTGATAGTTAAAAATGCGATTCATTGTTTAATACTATTTTTTTGTGTAACAGAAGATGTTTAAGAGAACTTGAATTTAATTTTTTATTCTTAGAGGACTTTTATGACTTATATTGTACTAAATATTCCAGAGATACAAACAATATTTTTTACTTAATAGTTTATTGTTGCTAAATTATGATAATTTTACATATATATTTTAGGAGCTATTTAAAATATAAGTGTTTTTTTTTATTATCATTCTTTATGGTTCATTTATATGTGTTATAAGAGAAGAAGAATGAAAGTATAAAATTTGATGTAAGAAATACTTTTTAGATTTTAGGAGTTTATGTAGGAAATAAATATAATAAGACTCCATGTTTAATTATATTGAAGAAGTATTCATATTAAAGTAGACTTCTTTTTCCTATTCTAGTTTTTCTGATTTTAATTAATTTAATTATATTTTAAGTACGGGTATATTAGTCTTTACAAAAAATTCAAGAAATTCTATTTTTTGAACTCGTACTTTTATATAGAATAGAATATAGATATAGATATAGAATAGATAGATTAAGAAAATGCCATGTTTAGAAGAACAAAGTACTAATCTGCAATTTTGTGCCCTTTGAACCTTAATTGGAGGATACATCTGCTAGAAGCAGAACCGTAATTATACAATATTAACTTGAGTCAGAAACTAGGTGATAAGAACCACAAACAACAAAAATATGACATGTTCAATAGGGCCTCCAACATGTTCACTGGGGACGGGGTTTTGGGGGTGGGGTGGGGAGGGGGAGGGGGTGAGGTGCTGACAGTAAAAAGGATACCAAATGAAGTATAGAGAATGTTTCTGATGCACCTCAAAACACTTTGTTCCATTGAGCCCACAGTATTTGAAAGCCGTAGCCTCACATCGTAAGCTGGAAAAAAAATTCTACTTCTAGTAATTTCTGCAGAAGGTCCATCAGTGAAAATATCTGATTTTTTCTGCTGTGAATATTTGCAAGGGCGATTTGATTCCCTCCGACGATCAAGTGAAAATGTACTAAAGAATAAATAGATTGGATAAAACCATATTTCCATTTAAATCAACCAAAGTATTCCTATTTACTGTGAAAATTTCAACTGATAGTAAGAAATAACTGGTAAACTTTCTCTACTTCTTTTTGTAGGGTTCAAGTTTGGTCCTGAGTTCCTACAGCGGTGAAGATATCCTGGTTTCCTTTGGAGGTTATAATGGGAGGTACAACAATGAGGTCTGGATAACCTTTTCTTTTGTTCCTTTTTCCGCTGAAAAGCATTACGTTCATTCACTTCCTCAATATGGCTTGGCTTACTTCCATTAGGTCAATTTACTTAAACCAAGTCATAAGTCAACACCTCAATCAAAAATGACGGAGACATCAGTACCTGACAGCATATCGGCTGTTCATAACATTGCAAATACTACCAAAGATGTGGTATCACAAATTGAGAAAGGCCAAGAAGGACGAATAAGGGAAATTGCTAGGAATAATTTTGTTTCTGAACCAAGGGTAAGTCTTATTGCAAAATTGATCACCAATATCCATTGCCATTGTTTTCCTATTTACGCTCGCAGCCTCAATACTGTCAATTTTCCTACTTACTCATGTTTTCCTATTTAATCTCCCTGTCCTTACAACTATGCAGAGTACACACCTAGTATTTAATGTTTCTTTTGTTTTGATAGATGCAAAGTGAACGGATGATTGTCATCTTGTTGTGAGTAAGCATAAATAGTATGTAAACCAATGGATTAGAAGTTTTGAATTGGTTACTTTCCTTCTCTGGGAATGAATTTCTTGAGAATTTTCTTTATGACATACTTGTAAACTTTTCCAATGTATTTAAGTATGATGATTGTACTGATATAAACATGATGATTAACCATGGAATGACGAGTGCTTTAAATAATTAAGTCTGTAAGTTCTTTTTGGGAATTTTGAACCTTTTTTTGTGTGTGGAATTTCATGTCTTCAATCTTAAAGTTCAATTTACTGAAGGGCGAAAAGTGTGTTTTTTTGCCTGAAAAACATGGAAGGAATTCAATCTCCTTGTTCCTTGTTATGATTATTAATTTTTCAGAGGTGTTCTCTTCTTGTTTTTAGATGTGCATGTTTTATTTATTATCTCTTTATCTCTTAAAATAACTTATTTGTGCTAGTGCGTAGCATTGTGGCAAGAGGTTTGGTAGGCTAAACCTTTTTACCTCTCTAGTTTTCCATCATCCACCTGTGTATGAACCTGAAAATTTATATACACGAGTTTCTTGGCTTTCACTTTCTGTTGCAACGAGTGTTACCTTTTTTTCCATTATCTTCTCAAGAGCAGTTGTTCGAACTGTTAGTTGTAATAATCATGAGTCATGGGTGCAGCAACACCTCACCCTGATTAATTTCCTCAAGTATTTATGTGTTTTTCAGAGTACCAAGGTTGAAGAGACAAATGATCGCCTTTTAGCAGCCCTTAAAGCAGAAAAAGAAGAACTAGAAGCATCTGTCACTAAGGAGAAAATGCAGACTCTCCAGCTAAAGCAAGAGTTAGTGGAAGCAGAAACTCACAACACAGACTTGTACAAGGTGACTTTTTTTTACAATTTATGATATATTTAAAGTGATATTGGGGTTATTATCATAGCACAACTTAATTCAGTTTCTACACAAACATGATATCAGTCAATTTGCAAATTGTTCAACTGTACTCGAGTTCTGTTTCCCCTTCTGTAAGCAGTAGCAGGCTTGTGTCAGGCTTAGGGTTTAAGGAATACTAGAGCAGAAAAATAGTTGATTCGCAGGGTTGATATGGTTACTTAACTTTCAAGAAATAGTTTGGTTGGTTAATAATTTTGCAATAAGATTAGTGCCTATAGGTAATTGGCTAGAGCCAGGGGTAGATCCAGAATTTGGCTGATGTTGGGATGGGTTCAAAGGAAATTTTATTTACTAGTTATGCAATTTTAAAATTATTTGGCTCCAGTGAATATTTATTGGAACAAATGGATAATAGAGTAACTCGGATTTTGTTCCATGAAAAAAATAGTAACACAGATATTCTCTTACTAACACAACTGAGGTAAAGTATAATTACAACTCTTCTCCTTATTGTTTGAGAAGGTATCTCGACAGCACCTGAGGTTATGCTCCTTTACTAAATCATGAGTGTGACCCTCAAAAAATCTGGATAACATCAGCAAAATGGCCTTGTTCAATTCCAAAATTGCCTAGATTGATGGTTATTTATACCAAAGATATATGAGGGAGTGTAAAATGTGAAATCGTCTATAGTTATGATGTGTAACATAAATAATCATATCTTAATTATTTGGAACAGAATTTATATGGAACACGCACACATATATATATATTTCACAAAATAAACCTTGCTAAAAACAATCTAATCAGGTTGAAGAAATTATAAATTATAAATTTATTAAATCTGATAAATAATTTTCTTATAATGATAATCTTCTCCCCCTTAAGCTTCTTTACAACTTACATGTATGCAAATATTACAAATCCGTCAGTATGACTTTTGCTCTGAGAATGAATGCATGATCTTGCAGGAACTCCAATCTGTGCGAGGCCAGCTTGCCGCTGAACAATCCAGATGTTTCAAACTTGAGGTCTGTATCATGTCAGATATTAATGCTTAATCTGGGGAACATCATTGGTTGTAAATGTTGCTATAAAAAGGCAAACTTTCATTGCGTGGTTTTACTGATTAAATGTAGCTCTTCCAGACCTATATTTGATTATCACATATTAGGATCGACCATTAGTGCTGTGTTAATCTCTGACTACATTTATTGCATTTCATGAAAGGTAAACACAGTAAATACGATATCTGTTGGTTGTGTTGGAACTCTTATTCTCTTTCCTTCTAGTGTAGGCTTGTTTGTTTATCTTCACTCCGCCAGCTCCAGACCTGGGTTTCCGGCATTTGGGATATATATTGTGTAAAAAGACAGTTGAAATTCTATGTTTTTATATTATGTTGGACTTTTTTTTCAATTTCTTGGTGGGCTTGTTCAAGATATTGCTTTTTTCTTGCACCAATTGTTTTTTTCTTTTTGAATAACATTCTCAATCTTGAAAGAGGGTATGTTCTGGCATATCAAAGATGCAAGGAAATGAATAATAACTGCAGATCTTTCTATAAATATGGTAGATATTACTGATCTTTTTGGCAACAGAAAGCTTTAAAGTAACCTTGTTGCTTTTATAAATAAAAGACATGTTTGCTATAATTGCTTGAACTTACAGGTAGATGTTGCGGAGCAAAGGCAGAAGCTACAAACGATGGAGACATTGCATAAGGAACTCGAAATCCTTCGAAGGCAAAAGGCTGCTGCTTCTGAACAAGCTGCACTAAATGCAAAACAAAGGCAGAGCTCGGGTGGGGTATGGGGGTGGCTTGCTGGAACACCACCTAGCCAAGAAAATCATAATGACGATGACGATGATGCATGATCTAGATTTTATTGCATTCTTTTGTTCCTACTTATGAGATTGATTGATTGATTGATTGATTGATTGATTGATTGATTGATTCAGTTTCCTGAAATCCATATTCTTTTTTTTCTTTGGGGTGGGGGGGGGGGGGGGTTCCAGAAGTTGAGTTATGTCGATGCAGGAAGCAGTGACTGCTATTCTATTGAAAATTGATGGAGTGATACTCGTCAGAACTTTGTATACTTAGGAAAGGATCAGTTGAATGAAAGTATAGATATAAAGGAAAAAATTTAAGAGTTGTAACTGGTTGTAGTCATATTTATTTAGTCTGCAGCCGATTGCATGTAAAATGGAGACTCCAAAATTATTGATTTCATCTTTATCTTATTTAGATACGGTTAGTGTTGGATTCGAAAATGGCATATCCAGGACAACTGAGAAGACAGACTATGCACATGCAGCTTGGAGACTATTCCTTCCTCTATATATATATATTAAGACATATAAGGTGTAAAGGATTTTGCTACAGTACCCATTTTTTCTTTTGCCTTTTTTTTTAATCCACATCCCCCTAAAATGATGCAGTTTAATCTAAAAAACGCTGCCATTTTTTTATTTTCTCCCAATTTTGCACTACCAGCTCAATTTACTTCCTCTTCAATATCAGCTACTTCTCTTTTCTTCCGTTTTTTCCAGTGGCCTCTGCTGCTTCTTAACTTCTTATGCTGCTTGAATTTTCTTCTCCCTCAATTGTTCTATAGGTTGGTGCAGGTTAATTTTCTTCTCTTGCTTTCTTGCCTCTCATCCTTTTCTTCTTTCCTAATATTTTTGATTGCCTCTCAATTGATCTAAGTTCAAGTTTATCTCTCCCATGCCTCCTAAGCAACGCCTGTAAAACTTCATAATTTTCAGGTCTAAAACGTTTTGGGTTTAAGTTCCCGTGAAATATGAGTACTGTCTAATTTAATATTATTAGTTCCATATTTCTTCATTTTAAGTTGTTTTAGTTTTCATGGGATCGAGGTTCTATTTTCATTATAAAACACCATATAATACGGAGTATAATATTATATGTATTCATGTGGGGTTTTTATAGCATTCAGCTCCACTTTATACCGAGCTTTTAGGTTATAGTTCTTCTGAAATCCTTAACAAAGAACTATTAAGGCTTGAAGTCGACGCAATAGTTGACTTTTCAAACGGTTTTAGGGTTTTGACCAGATGCGATGAACTGGGAGTGGAAACAAATTGATGGAAAGTATGACTTTTGTCATAAATAAATTGAGGTATTCTTTTCTTATGATATTTTTATTATTTTTAGTTGTAATGTTTGACTTTGTGGACAACAATTTGCAGTTTGCACTTTGCACTTTGCACGTATAAACGTAGTCTATAGAAGAAGTTCATCACGATCAAAAGTCAAACTTAAGGCTAAGACTTCGAAGTGACTAAAATTTTGAGTAAAATGCATGAACATCCTCCATATTTAACCTAATCGACATAAAATCTCATGTACTATTTTTTATTATCTCAGTATGCTTCAATTGCAGTAAATGAGACTATTTTTCATATTTTGATGAGGAAATAACAATTATACACTTAAATATTTATATATAAAATATATAAAAGAACTAGCAATAGCCTTCTTGCTCTCTAAAAAATAAAATAAAATAAAAATAACCCCCAGACACGACCAAATCTTACTATCCAAATTTGAGCTAATAAAATATTATTATATGTGATAAAATATTAACATGAAAATATTTTGGCTAATAAAAATAATACATGGAGTTATCCGTCAATTAAGAAAAGTAAAGGTGTATTATCGTAATTTACTCATAAACTTTCTTACTCCGTACCCTGAGCCGGTATCTGGTCATGCAATTCCTAACCCGCCACCACCCCAACCTCTTATCGTCAACTCTTTACCTTCTTTAAAATATATACATACTATACTCCTAGTTACTAATAAACTAATTTCATAAAATTATTTAATTCATCCTACAAGCAAAATCCATGTGACCTCGTGCCCAATGCATACAATTTGCTTAAATTTCCAACCTCATTTTCGGGTTTCTTCGCGAGAATTTTATTATCTTCATCACTTCAGAATATGTAAATGCTCATTTGTAAAGCTGATTGAAATTTGCAGTTTTAAGCAAACTTGGACCTTTTCTCTTCGATTTGAGCTTACTCACATGTTTACATTATGGAGTGTGTATGAAAACAGGTAAGAAGCAATATTACTCTGTTTACTAGTGCTTGTTTATTATTTACAGTCATATTTGATTCCAGATCTCGATTTATTGTCACTCTTGTTCAAGTGAAAAAACAATGGCGAAATTATTATGTTTTCCCAAATGTGGATTTGGAAGAGTATTGGGTTGGCTTCAAATTATGTTGGGTGTTTTGGTTATAATTGTGAGCATATCCACTTTATCAAGGTTTTACGAAGCCGGGTTTTTCTTAAACAAGGACGACATATGCCGTCATTTCTATAGCCCCATTGATAATTACGAGTCCATTGACTTTAAATCCCTAAAAGCTCGTGTAGATGAAGTGCTCGACAAAATGGAAAGCCTACAGGAAAAGCTCGAATCCACCTTACAACGGATGGATAATATTCCAAAATTGGAGTACAGAAAATTCTTGGAAAACGAGGTCATTAAGCCACTCTACGATGCTCATATCGCTCTTAGGCAAATTCGTATGCCAAGAATCGATGAGAATGATAACACGACTCTTAAGGAGGATCCATTAATCAATACTTTTGTGATTGAGGAGATACGCAAGTATATAACTCCTAAAGAGAACAGAGTTGGGAAGATTAATATATATGGGACGGAGAAAATATACAACACCGTAGGACATGCTTGCGTGTTGATGAAAAAGGAGTTGGAAGAGTACATGGATTATGAAATTGGGTCTTATTGCAAGGATGATTGGATATTGGGGCAGAAACTTATGATTAACGGGTGTGATCCATTGCCTAGGAGACGATGCTTAACACGAGCCTCTAAGCTTTCCCTAAAGCCTTATCCGATTAACGAGTCCTTGTGGAGAATTCCCGAGGGAAGAAACGTGAGGTGGAGTAATTATCAGTGTAGAAACTTTGAGTGTTTATCTAGCAAGAATCCCAAGAGAGGTTACTCGAAGTGTACTGGGTGTTTTGAAATGGATAAGGAAAAGCTAAAGTGGGTAACTAACTCATCTCTTCCTATAGATTTTACGATAAAAGATGTATTGGGAATTAAACCGGGAGAGATGAGAATCGGACTTGATTTCGGTTTTGGGACTGGGACATTTGCTGCAAGAATGAGAGAAGAAAACGTGACTATAATCTCAACGGCTTTAAACGTGGGGGCTCCTTTTAATGAGATGATTGCTTTAAGAGGTTTGGTCCCATTATATGTGACATTAAATCAAAGGCTTCCGTTTTTCGATAACACGATGGACTTGATTCACACGACTGGGTTCATGGATGGATGGATTGATTTGCAGCTGTTGGATTTCATTCTGTTCGACTGGGATCGTGTGTTGAGGCCAGGGGGGTTGCTCTGGATCGATCGATTCTTCTGTAAAAGGAAAGATTTGGATGATTACATGTACATGTTTTTGCAATTCAGGTACAGAAAACATAAATGGGTAATTGCTCCTAAATCTAAGGATGAAGTTTTTCTCTCTGCTTTGTTGGAGAAACCTCCTAGAACACTATGATGATACATACAGGTTCATCCTCCTCCTATTTTTTTTTTTCATATCAAGAATAATTTATTTATTTTTCCTGGTATTTCTTTTGTTACTGCTCCCTCTATGTGAAATAAAACTAAATCAATCATTAATTTATTAATTTCACATCCAGATCTGAGCATTGTTGAAGCAGTACGTACTGTTGTTGTGTATATAAAAGGAAATTTCCAGCTTCAGAGCCTAACTAACATGGATTATATATTAGGGCATGCATTTTCCCAGATGAATTATTTCCTTGCATTTTCACTGGTACTTGGTATTAATTGTAATATTTTGTTTAATATAATTGTTAGATGACTTTATTATTTGTATGTAATACATCTAAATCGATCTTTGTTTGGGGTGCGCTGGTTGTATTAATAACATTCTGGAATAACATTAAAGAAACTTTCTTCAAATGGATCATTAAAATCATTTGATCCTACAGTTAAAGGAAATGATAAAACTGAAGAGAACAGTTTTTTCTCCTTTTCTTGGACATACAATACAGCCAAAGTGATGGCATGAGAAGATATAAATATTGACCCGAAGTAAGTAGTCACAATTTAAAGATTGCAGTTTTGGAATAAATCTATCAGCTAAGTCAATAGCATTGGCGATTGGAATATTTACATTTACAAGCAATTTGTTGGTCGCTAATGAAGCAGGATCAGGCTGCAAGATAAGAAAGAACAAATTAGTTTCGCTAATTTTTGTTTAGAACCGGTAATTAATTAGTATATTTATATGGTGATTTGTATTTAAAACAAAGACGAATTTGCAAAATACAAAGGCAGATGGTAGTGAGAGTATCATCAAGGATAATAAGGCGGTTTCTGAAACACTAATACTTATTTTAATTGAACTACACCTTAAATAAGTATAACCGTTGATAGTAGTGTGAGTTTGATTCAGACTTCTAATCGCAAAATAAACCCAAAACTTACCCTATGACTGACCCAAAGCCGTGGAATTTAATCCTTCCGTTGATGGTGGACGGTGGGAACAACAGGGCAATCGAAGCCGTACAAATGTCGGACGGGAAGCTGCCCATCCCACGTCAGAAGGAGACCCAATGTCGGCTCAATTACTGACGGTAAGGAGGAGGTGGAATTAGAGGAAGCTGGAGGTGGAGTCGCATGCTGAGAGGGAGAAGAAATTCGTATATCAATTGAGAGAGGAGAGTACAAAATGCTTTAGAAAAGGCATGAAACGACGTCGTTTCGAGGCTGGACGTTTAAATAAATGGGCTTGGGAAAATAGTAGGCGCAGGTGGAGAAAAAAAGCAGGCTGTTCCAAAATCTACTGTTCAATTTCGTAGATGCGCTCTTATTTGTAATGGGCCAATAATATTTATTGACGTTAAGTTAACAAGGAGAGGGAAAACATGTACGGGCTTTAAAGATCCATCTCTGTTAATTTAATGGGCACGTGAGCGGCACGTGTTGGATCCTTTCCGAAATTGACGATACAAGTAAATGTATCTAGATGGTATAAATCATAGTATGAAATATATTTTTTCAAAAAAAAAATTGGTATCAAATGTGTATTTTAGACTACAGTTTGGTATCAAAAGTATTTTTTCCTCTAAATGTTGTTTTTTGTTATCGTGAAAATTGTATAATTGGTACCATACAATAGGACACTCTGCAATATTGGTACCACTATATACGTATAAGGTTTTTCAATGGGGTAGATTTTAATCCAAATCGATCTGAATACGGCCCGATTTATTAGGATTTTGTTCCGATTAGAGATTCGATGGATTTGATCCCATTATAAAATCCGTAATCTGAAATATGTTGAGCGAATGTGGATCTAGGTTGATCTGATCCGTTAGATATCCATATCCGACAATAAATAAATAAAACTTATAAATATACACATAAACTTTTATTAAATTAGTAATATTAATAATATTTTACCATTAGTTTAATATGGTAGCAATTAATAATTTATTCATAATTTTTATTTTAATGCATATTTTCATCAAAAAACATGAATAATAGCTAAGAAAAGTTTGAACATGTGAGCTAAATCATAAAGTTAACAAACTTGTTTTAGGAAAAAATAATGGTGTAAAATTTGAAAGTGAATATTTTATTGGATCCGAAAAATATCCAATATCCCACCGAATCTGGCCAAAATCCGTTGGACTAGAGAAATGCAGGTCTGAGTGAGGATCTGACCCGACCCGAATCCGATTCGGCATAAATGCAGTTGAATCTAGGCCGTGTATGATCCGATCTAAATCCGACCCATTGACATCTCCATATTCGTAAATGCACATTTAGTACCATAATTTAAATATTGTTTGAAATGTTCATACCACCATCAACTAATTGGATGAAAATGAATGGATTTGGCCATGTGCACCACAGGTGGCTGTTATGTCATATTTTGGAGTGAAATTATCATGCTTTGCTCACTTTTGGAGAAAAAATTATGACACTATCTTGTCTTTTTTGGAGGGAAATTATAGGGCCTGTTTGTTTGGCGTTTTCCAAAATAATTTCGTGTTTGGGAAATGCCAAACAAACATGTTTTCTATTTTCTGAAATAAATTTTTCATCTCTCAATTTTCTCAAACTACTCTCTCAAAACCCAAACAAACAACAATTTTCTTATCTCTAAACAAAACCTGTATAAACCCTACTATGATTTGACATAAAGTAACATATCTCTTACACAATTTATCTCACAACAAACATGATTTGACATAAAGTCTTACACATCTTACACCTACAACCTAACTTTTCCAAAGAAACATATATCCACTTTATTTCTCAAACCACTCTCAAAACCCAAACAAACAATATTACGCAAATCGAGATTATTTCACAAACCTCCACTACTCTCCCAAACTAATTTCCCAAACACCAAACAAACAAGCCCATAATAATGTTTCCCTCATGTTGTCATATTGATAATTTTTCTACCAAAAGACGAGATAACCACATGTTGTTCTAGGTTTGTCCAATTATTTGACGTTTGTATGAATATTTCAATCAATATTTAAATTGTGAAATGTGTATTTACACATGCAGTGATACCAATATTGTAGGATGCCCTTTTGTATGGTACCAAATATGTCATTTTTCCTTTTATTATCTTATAAACGAGTTCTAGATGCATTTGTCCTCGTGTGAATAACAACCATTGCACCATGTCCTATGATTTAGTACAAAACGAGTTTGAGATGCATTTGTCCTATGATTTAGTACAACCATTGCACCACATCATCAAGTAAACATGGTGCAGCTCAATTGTGTTCAATTAAATTCCAATACAGATAATTTAACTTTGGTTAAGAAGAGAACCACCTCAATAGTAGGACACTGCCAGTTGGAATAAATGAGAAAACCAAGGAGAGTAATAAAACAAGGTAGCCAGAGTTTGTAGTCCAGTCTATACACTATGAACCAAGTGACCATTTCACAGGTGTCGGAAAACAGAAGTGATTCAAGTGAATTATGTGTGATTTTGAAAAGGGTCCTGTCATCCACTTTGGTGAATAGCTGTTGTGCAGAATTTAGCACCCAATCCTCCGTTCCAATAGTCGAAAACTCCGAAGAACAATTATGGCATCAACAGACAAAAGTGCAAAGATTAGAAGAACAGTAGGATGCTGCTTTTAAGTAGTTGTCGCCAAATAGCCACATGAGACCAACCGATCGATCGACCGGCCAACATCATCGCACATTTACCCTCGGTCTCCGGTATACATCGCCGTCCTCCTCAAAACTGTCTGATCGATGATTAGAAGAATTGTTTGATCTTCCTCCTCGTCGTTTATCAAATGACCCAGTACCGCCACGGCTTTGAAACTTTGACGATGAGTTACTACTTCCCCTTTCCCTTCTGCCTGTTGGCTCGTTATAGGAATCATTATTTCGCTGAAAACCTGATGATCTATTAAAACCATTGTTCGAAGAGCTTCTCCTGTCACTTCCGCGACGCATTGATGCTTTCCCTGAGTAATCTCTGCCTGCTTTATCTCTTCTTCCATGATTTCTATAGTCATCATCATCATCAGAATCAGAATCATCATATGTGTTATGGGATCTTCCTCGTGTTACACGCTGGTCATTTTTAACTCCTCTATTGGAGCCCCATCTGTTATTATTTCCTCCTCTGTTTTTGGATCTTAAACTTTCATCATCACTACCGGAGCTGAACCCAAAGTCATTATCTCTTGAAGCTCCTCCTCTGTGACTATTTTTATGTTGAAGGTGGTCAGCAGCAACATGGCTCGATTTCCAATTCGGATGAACTGGAAGGTCATCATCAGAATCGAAATCTACTTCAGAATCTGATACTGATGATGCTTTGCGAAATTTCTTGCTGCGTGTAGAGGGAGGAGGACTACTATTTTTTCTACGAGCACGCAACTTGTCATTATTAGCGTTTTCTATATCTTCAGATTCTGAATCAGCTTCAAGTTCAGAGAAATTTACTCGAGGAGTTTTAGACACTTCATTTTGAGGAACTAAGTCGTAACTGTCAACATCATCGTCATCTTCGTCTTCATCGAAATCATTGAATCCTGTACCAGATCTTATGGGAATAAAATCGGAATATTCCCTTTTGGAAAAGTTTGGAGGAGGTCTAGAATTTTCCACAAAACTATGCTGCTGCTTGCTCAGGGGAAAATCGTCTTCTTCAAGTTTCCGTGAATCTGCATATTCGAATGCAGCAACATCTGCTCCGTCTGATTCATTATCATCAAAATCAAAATTCCATGCATTAGAAACCTCTGCCTTTTCAGTCCTGATCCTTGGATTATGTTGCTTCTCTACAAATTGACTTGGGGCATATGTATCAGGTGGCCTATTGTGTTCACAATGAAAACAAACTGTGTTTCTCCTATAGTTCAAGAAATTGCACCTGTAAAATAAATATATGTCAATGACAATGATCCACAAATGTTTCTGGGGGGGGGGGGGGGGTGGGAGGGGGAGAGGTGATAACGTACTGAGGGCATTCCCATTCTCCTGGAAGCAACTGTCTTTTAGGACGCTTAGCATCACATTGCATGCACACGGTATTTTTTGCAAAGTTCATGAAATCGCACCTGAGAAATTGCAAAAGAAAGAGTGAGATTTCGAATAACGATTCATTTTGGTAAAAAATGACAATAGAAGAGAAGGATGTGATACATACTTGGGACAAAGCCAATCTCCCTTTTTCATTTCGATGTCATTACGCCCAACTCTTTTCTTTGGAGGGGGAGGTGGTTGCTTAATCTTTGGTGGAGGCTTTCTAATAACCGGTGGAGGGAGATTTGGGTCTATTGGAACTGCACTTAGCTTCACTACTTCATGGAGCAGTTTTCTTACAACATTCTTCACAGATTTCATTTTCAATACAGATTTATTTACAACTGATGATCCATCAATTGGATCAAAACCAAAAGCTAGTAGGATACGCATGATATCAATAGTCCGAGCTTCATCCTCTTTATTTGTAAGCAGATAGCCTTTTTCACAAGTGCTCCTCAAACTGCAGGAACTACAAACCTGATGCATGTAAATGGCAAACTGTTACAAATAAAAAAAAAACATTACCTAGACTCTTCTAGTTATTATAAAGAAACCATATCACCAATCATCTTTTTGTCATTGCTGGTGATTAAGAACTTTTGAACCTTGTTACAAAACTAAGATGGATACAAAAATATTTATCCCAAATTCATTTTCATCTTCCCACTTCTAAGTGCTTGGGCAAATATTTAGCTTGACAATGTAACGTGCAATTCTCTAAACCCGTAAAGCAAGAGGGAAATAAGGGACAACAAAGTTTTATCACTCAATAGTAAATTTCCAGAAAAGCTTCTTCAAGGGGTCTAGAACCTAATAATACAAATTTCCTACCACATTAAATGAGGTTATAGTTTGAATACTTAGATAAAATATTTTAGGTGTCAAGACAGGCAAGGATTATCAAGTCAAATGTAAAGTATCCTTAGGTTGCACTTCAACCTTTCCCTGTCACAACAATCACAAATAAAGAACCATTTGTTGGCCACAAATTCTATTTAACATTACCATGCGTAAAACTAGGTTAATCTACATCACAAGCTGTCTTAACCAAAAATAAACAAAAAATGCACAAATACATGTGGAATATCAAGCTTACATCTCCTTCATTCAGATGGACATGTTTCCTTAACAATTTGGAGGAAAAGACCACCTTCTTGTCTGTACTAGCGCATCCATAACCAACCAATATTTGAAGATCCTGTCTTGACAGTGACCTGAAAAAATATCATACACTGAGCACGTCTCAACAAAAAAATAAGTGGGCATTTACAAAATAGAGCAAATCATGCATTATAAAGCATGTACAATCAAACAATCTTTAGCCTTTTCGAGAACTATCTAACTGATGATAAGATACTCTACATATATTAAACCAAAAAAAAAAAAAAAACAGCCCCTGTTACAAATTGTATTTATAAGTCAAAATAGATTCTTAATAAAAATTGAAATCTTGTTTTCACTTCAGTTTTCAGATAGAAAATAATATTTCTGACTTCTCAGTGCAAGAGGGAAATTCAATATAGTAAATGAAATCCCACATTATCGCCAATCATGGGTTTCTCGCATTTTAGCATATCCCCATTGCTCATACACATTTCCGAAACACCAAAATAATAATTAAAAAAAAAAAAATCCTCTGCTCATCAAAGAAGTCTAAATTCCATGACAGCACTACAAAAACATAAGTGAAGTCCATTAGGCTATGTTAGGTTCCAAACGTTAAGGAAAAAATTGTTCTTGCATCAAAAGATTATATTTTTCTTATCATTTTCCTCACTGAAATCCAAGTAACAAACATAAATACAAAGAAAAGGAAAGAAAGAAAACCTCAAAATATCAAAACGGTCCTTGCCGAAGTTGACCATAGCAGCCTGCACAGTCTTAAAATCCCTCATAAGGTCAAGCCCCTTATCTTCCTCCTTAAGTGAAGCTGCATCCGATAAGTCTAATCCGAGGCCTTCCATCATTCCATCCTCATCTTTCCTCCTGTGATCAAAGTAATTTTGCTGAACCAATCGATCCATCAACTCTATCCACTCCGCCCAAGGGTGCACAACCTCCACTTCCTTCTTCGCCAACAAAATTTCACTTTTCACTAACTCGGTTTTCAAATCATCCTCCACGGAGGATTCGGTTTTCTCATGTGGTTGGTTGTTTGATTGGCGCCACGAGCGGATGCGCTGTAAGGTTTGGTGTTTTTCGTCGCGATTTTTGTCGATTTCATCGATTTGGTCGAAGATGAAGCTCATGCGTGAGGAGAGAGAGGTGCGATTGGGGGTTGTGGATGTTTGTTGAGTGGAATCAGCTGATGTGGGGAGTGAAGTGAAGCTGCGGCGTACTGGTCTCATTGGAGTGTGGTTGACGAGGAAAGAGAAGAGGGGTTTTGAAAATCTCAGCCGCCATAGACGAAGTTGGCGGTAGATTGCCATTACTGGTGTGTGTGTGTGTGTGTGTGTGAGAGAGAGAGGCGGAAAACTAAAACCCCGCCATTGGAAGAGAGAGAGAGAGAGAGAGAGAGTGAGAATGAAGGGAGCGTTAAACCTCAAAACCCTGTAGAGTGCTGCAAGTAGAGTTTACTTTCACGGGTCAAGTCATGAACTGTGAACCGGGACCCAACAAGTATAACCCAACCACAAATCTGATTAGACCCATGACCGGTCCAGATTAGAAAAGATGCGACTACGAAAATGTTGTTGCCAAGCAGAAATTGATCAAGATAATAATGATTTAAGCAAAACAACATAATTAAGTATTGAAAAATATAAATAAAAAACAATGAAAAAGTAAGAAACTAATATTATATACACATGTTATTTTAAAACTATAATGAGCATCAAACTGATTCTTTAATTTTGGAACCAATATTACAAAATCTCATGACTGAATTGGTCTTATATTTATTAATTGAATAATTTAAAACTCAGTATTTATCACATGGATTTTCCATGATATCTTTTAAAACTTCTCAAGCATTTATTTTCATTCTAAGAATTCTATTTTATTTTTCTTCTGAGGGTTACAGATTATTCAACATGTCTTTAAAAAGAATTTTAACGAAAAAGAATATGACCTGTCTTCTTATTAATCTACTTCATCATAAAAATGTGTTATTTTACTAGAACTTATGATTTTATATTGAATATATGAACTAAGATTAAAGAGCTGATTTGTTAAAGAGATAACATTCAGTAATTCTTATATTGATTATTTAAATGTCACACACTATCAAATTTGTATATCAATGATATACAAATTAACAATTTTCATATGCTCTAGACATGTCGATTTTCGATGCTCCATGAATTTTAAGGGTCTATTTGGATGGGTTGTGGCTCGATTTTGTGGGTCTCGGTTTAAAAAAATTGGTTTGGGTGGTTTCGATGAAACATTTGAGACTTCATTTGGATGGGTTTTGGCTCTTGGGTTTTGTGGTTAGAATAAGTTGAAACCCCACTTGGATTGGGTTTGGATGTTGGAGTTTAGGGGAAAAAGTAGGTGATAGGTGTCAAATCAATGTCTTTTTTAGTGAGAATTGGAGGGAAAAGTAGGTGGTATGTGTCAAATCAATGTTTTATAGGTTTGAATAGTTTGATTGTGGGTTTATGAATAGGTTTTTGATGGTTTTATGGGTTTGGCGAAAACTCATTTGAAAGAGTTTTGGCTCAGTCTCCCGAAACCCGCGAGACCGGGCCAAAACCCATCCAAACACAACCTAAATTCGCACCTTGTTTAAGTAGAGGCGAGACCATGGATTAAAGTTCATCCTTGTGATATATATCAATCACTTAAAAATATTAAAAACTTTTTAAAAAAATTGAATTTTTTTCTAGAAATATTTAAACTACTTGGTATTTTAGTTTCAAATGACTTGAAAACTGAAGATTTTCGATGTTTTCTATAAAAATATATCAAAATTGATCGATAGGTGAGACATTTGCATGTGTGATATTTTTGTTATAAAATAAAAGCGTCATATTTTCTGGGTGATATTAAAAATGTTATTCTAATTACCTACTCCGGTGGATTTAATCCACTCGGGTGCTAGATGAATGCCACGTGAGTTCATGTTCATGTGTCATTCATCCAACCCAAAGGATTAAATCTACTGAGGTAGGATCTAAGAGCATCTCCAGTGATGCATTCAGTCCAAGTCCAATTTTTCCTCACTCAGTCCAGTTTCCCCTCAGATTTCAAGTCCAGCTTCCCCTTTCCTTTTCATAAGTCATCTAAAATGATTCAATCTATCAATTCCATTTAATTAAAGTTCTCATTTTCCCCACTCTCACTTAATAATAATAATAATAAAAATTAAACAATAATAAATAAGTAATAAATAACAATAAGATATAATTTAAGATTGACATTAATAATAACAATAACAACCAATATTTTTTTTAAAAAAAGCACAACAATATTTTTTTAAAAGATTGACATTAATAATCATATTTAGTTTAGATGTCTAATTGTTAGGGTTATATCGTTTTTTATTTAACGAATCATATGTAAGGTTCATTAAGTTCTTTTAAGGTTTCGTTTTTATTAATTAAATTAAATTTGAGTTTCTAATAATTAACTTTTAAAGGGATTTTAAAATTGGTGCACCATAATACAACAATTAAATACTTGATTGACATGATTTGAAAATAATAAAAATAATTTAATATTGACATCAAATTTTCCAACATAATAGTTACATTAAATTTGATTTTATTAAATAAAAGTTACATTTTTATACTAAAATTAACTTTTTAAAAATAGTACACAAATTAAATAAAACTAAGATTAAATAAGAGTTACATTTTATTTAATAAGGTATTTTAAATAATTTAATATTGACATTAAATTTTTGAACATAATAGTTACATTAAATTTGATTTTATTAAATAAAAGTTACATTTTTATACTAAAATTAACTTTTTTAAAATAGTACACAAATTAAATAAAACTAAAATTAAATAAAAGTTACATTTGATTTAATAAGGTATTTTAAATAAATTTTTTTTAAAATTAAAATGGTTTTTATTAAATAAAAACAAAAAAAAAAAGTAAAGGGATGAAGACCACCTGCTGGCTGGGCAGGTTGCACTCGCCCGCCCACCGAGCGACCCACCGCGAGCGGTGAGGCAAGCTGATGATGCATTGCCTCACCGCTTCAAGCGGTGGGCTCAAATTTGAAGGGATTAATGCCTTTTCACCCCTCTATTCATTTAACTTCACAAATTCACCCCCTAAAATTAAATAGGAAAGTGCCTTATTAAAACAGTTTAGGAGAATAAAAATACAAAGAGTGCATATTACAACACTGTACAAGTTGCATTCTCAAACCATATATATAGATAATAGATATTCAAGTACAACTAACAAGACTAGCACAACATCACTTACAACAGCATAACAGTAGCCGTACAAATGGCCAGAAACCAGTCTGTAAACCCTGATGACCAAGATACGGAAGTATAAAAGAATTGAAACACAGATGAACCCAGTACTATAAAGTCCATCAATGTACCAAAGGACTTCAATGAAACCAAGTTGTAAGTCATGAAAACATCATTATGCAAATCCAGCTTGCCTCTCCCAGCTTAGATCTTCAGAGAATTGAGTAATTGCAGCTCGAGGGTCACCATTAGATATCGATAAGTAGTATTGTGCAGTGCCATCGTCAACATGCATGCTCCTCTTCAATGAGTCAATTACCTTCTTCTTGCCTCGTTCCGTGACCATCCTATTCAACAGACAGTTGAGATTCTTGTCAGGACCACCATCAAGGTACACTACCGCAACCTCCCTTTTTGCATGGGTATCCAGTTCTATGTAGCAAGTGGAATTTACGAGGATTTCTGGTTTGCTCACAGGAATCAGCAGCCTCTCCCTTGAATATATCCCATGGTCGCTCATCATGTTGTTCAAGCGTTTTATGTCAATAACCTGTCGAAAATTGAATATTCTTAATATATACCGCTTTTAATGTTTGGAGGAAAAAAAGAAAGGGGAGAGTTAAAAGAAACTAAAGAGAAATCTCATCTAGCAGCAATATAGTTTAGCATGATTTGAAGAAATCTAACCAAGAAATAAATACAACATCACTATGCAGGTGAAGGTAGAACCGAGAGACCAATTGGGGTACACATTTGTGTCGTGAGGCATTAAGATCAACTGTTTAAATTTATTTAACGTGAAAAATAAGTCCATGGTACGGGAATTTGGAGGGGTGGGGGGAGAGGGAAGTACTAAAGCATGATTTCCCTTCTGAACGGCGAACCCCAATCTGGATCGGAGCACAACCTGGATCAGTTATATGGATACGAATCAGTACATGCGAAATCCCCACGGGCGTCGTACCTCACATTGCCAGTGTCTTCCAAGTTCCACGGGAAAAGCGATCTGCATTCATATTTGTACCCTTGATGAAAACAAATCTCGAGTGCCAATTATCTAGTTCGGATGGAAAGAACTCACGAATATAAAAGTGACGCCTTGGCATAATGCAAAAGAAGCCCTTATTCTTGGATTTGGGCAGCAGTCGAGTTGGTAAGCCCAAAAAATTGAAAAATAGGGGGCAACCCCTTTTAGTTGCAGAAATATGATATGACCTAGGAGATGCCTGTAAGGGTTATGAGTAATTTGAGCGGAACTAACTTTAAGGGCAGCAAACCTAGCTCAGGGACTTAGGGAAAGAAGACACCGGCAATTAAGGTAAACTCCCAGATCATCTGGCCAAGAATATCAAAAGCCGTGGTTGTATTGAATTAGTGAAGCATGTCTGAAGCACACGCTTGCAGAACTGTTCCTTAATCTGTAAGCTTATAATAGCACTGCACCCTCATTAAGCATAAATAATGCAGCCCACTCCAAATTTTGCCCACAATTGGGTCATACGCCTAAAGGTCTGTGGTATATTGACGCAGGTATCTTTCTTACTAAGGTATATACATTCAGTCTCATTTCAGACTATTTTTCCTGATTGGAGGGTATTGCCGGAGCCACCCCTGGTATAGCCTTAACCGTCGTCCGTGTTGCAGACTTAAGCTCGTAAAGAAAAGGAGACCATCCACTGGATCTATTCAAGCAGACCATATTCAAGCATCCATATCACCTCCCGTCGTACCAAACAACACTTGCGTAGAACTATACTTCATTGAATATAAAGTAAACATTCAATAGCTTACTATATAATTTCGTACAATGATGAATGATGTTAAAACAGCTTCATAATATTATTCAATTAAACATGAAATTTTGTTTTTTTTTTTAACAATCTCCCCGAAGCTCAATTTACTTTGCATCATTCTCCTATCTTCACACATGTTTTGAGTACTCAAAACTGAAATTTCACTAACACTGTTCACTTTGATAGAAATATGAATACAGATAAGAATTGCTAAGAAGCTTGAACTCAACATACTGGTTGGAATCGAGAAACTGAAACTCAGAATAAACTGATGGACAGTAATGATCAATACATCAAACTAAAATTACCTGAACGGCGTATTTAACCGCTAGGCTAGCCACGGAGTCGCCGCGCGAGAGACGGTGAGAAACAGCAAACTTCGTAAGAGAATTGTCTCTCCAGAAGCTTCCGGAGCTAGGGTTTCCGATCACATCTCGAAGCTTCCAAGGTGAAACAAAGGCGCTAATCAGCAACTCCCTATCGGAAGCTACCAATCGCCAGAGACGACAGACGCATGCGGCTCGTCCGATGTCGGCAAGGGGTAGCTTCTCAAGGATGGCGTGGAGGGTGTCCTTGCATAAGAGAGCCGAGAAGTTGGAATTCATAGGGGAAATTGTCATGATGGCGGTGGAGTTCTGAGTCCGTGGGTGGGGGGAATTGAGTGGCTCGAGGAGGTCCGCCGCAGATGGTGGCGTTGGATCGTTGTCATCATCGCCGCAGCAGCCCATCTAGATACGGCGTGTTTGAATTTGCGCCTCAGAAATGAGGGAGAGATAATTTAATTTCTTAATATATGTATGTACAAAAAAGTTTGGCTTTATTGTTTGGCATTTCTAAAAAATAAATTCGTGTTTGGAAATGGGGAAAATACATATTTAGTCGTTTAAGTTTACCTCCAAACACACAATGATCACTCAACTTCAATAAATAGTATATATAGTCACTCAAGTTATAATTAATAGTACTATTCATCACCTAGTTCTTGCAAGCCTACAACATGTCCATAGATGAAAAAGAATAAAATTGAAAAAAGGTGGGTGAATAGAAGTTAGAACTTGACATATACTACCCACTATCGACCTACATGCCTGCAAATGCAATTATTTAATTAATGTAAACACTTTCTACCAAATTTTTTTTTAATGTAAAAACGTACACACAAAAGTAAGATCACTAACTTAATCATGGTTATATCACAAAATATTTTTTTTTCTCTTTACCATGAATATGAAAACACAACTCAACTACATCAAATACTAAGTTAAAATTATCTAAAATTGAAGCCGAATTGTTACAAACTCTTAGATAATAGGACAATATAAAATCAAAAAATAATTAACAATTACCCAAGATTAAAACAAATTTTCAAAGATTTTTTTTTTTATAAAATATAGAATTAATAAATCTTACCGTTCAGTAGAGTTTTTGGATAACACAATGCCAATTTTGTGGGTTTAATGTTTATGCCTCTCGTGATGATACTCCGTTATTTGTCTATCAAATGACATATAGTTAGTGATGAATGATGCTATTAATTGTAACTTGAGTGACTATATATATTATTCCTGAAAGTTGAGTGACCATTGTGTGTTTAGAGATAAACTTGGGTGACTAAATATGCATTTTCCCATTTGGAAAATGCCAAACAACCATATTTTCTATTTTCTTAAATAAACTTTCATCTCTCAACTTTCTCAAACTACTCTCTCAAAACCCAAATAAACAATAATTTTCTTATCTATAAACAAAACCTATACAAACTCTACTTACATAAAGTAAACTATCTCTTACACAACTTATCTCACAACAAAAATGATTTGACATAAAGTCTTACACATCTAACACCTACAACTTAACTCTTCCAAAAAAACCTATATCTACTTTATTTTCTCAAACCACTCTCTCAAAACTCAAACAAACAACATTATACAAAACGAGATTATTTCACAAACTTCCACTACTCTCCCAAACTACTTTCTCAAACACCAAACAAAAATGCCCTTTGCTTTTGGTACCATAAATATGATCTTTCTCTAGTGTAATCCAGTATGCACGTCCTGTTTGGTTGTATTTTATTTTTAACTGGTGTGTTTTGTGATTTAGAATTTTTGAATGATAATCATTGAAATAAGGTTTGGATGAATAAATCAAAATGTAGGTTCCATGAAACATTTAAGGTCAATTGATGTTTGTGCGTTTGAAAATGTGAAATATGTTTGGAAAGTGAGAATTTTGGATATATATCTTTAGAGTTTTTTGGGATTAAAAAATATGAATAGGTCTTAAAATGTGTTCCAAATATTATATATAATTAAATAACATGTATAAAAAAAAATAAGAAATATATAGAGTAATGTGTATTATAACAAAAATAATAAGTATCAATATATAGAATTTTGGAATGCTAAGGGTCTGTTTGTTTGGCGTTTCCAAAAAAAATTCATCTTTGGGAAATGCCAAACAAAAATGTTTATTATTTTCTGAAATAAATTTTTCATTTCTCAATTTTCACAAACTACTTTCTCAAAATCCAAACAAACAACAATTTTATTATCTCTATACAAAACATATACAAACTCTACTTTGATTTGACATAAAGTAACACATCTCTTACACAATTTATCTCACAACAAACATGATTTGACATAAAGTCTTACACATCTTATACCTACAACCTAACTCTTCAAAAAATAACTTATACCAACTTTATTTCTCAAAACACTCTCTCAAAATCCGAACAAACAACATTACGCAAATCGAAATTATTTCACAAGCATTTACTAATCTCCCAAACTACTTTCCCAAACACCAAACAAACATGCCCTAATTCTTCCGAATCAAATATTTCTAGAGTGTAAACTAGTCAAGTAATATCGGACAACACATTCAAGTTTGATTTGTATTTACATTAATCTCGAGATTATATTTGATTTTTATATATATATTTATTACATGAAAGGAACTAATCTTGAATGACTGTACAACGAAAGAAAGAGGAAATGGATCCAAACTAGGCCTCGTCCACTCATCATCCATTCATTTAAGGGTGTGAATATTTCATAGTATTTCTTTAAATAAAAAAATAAACTCCCAACGATGAAAGGGTAAAGCCTCACTTTATGATGATTTGATCTGGCTGAAAAGATGACACCTTCCTCATCTTTCCATTATGGTGGTACAATTGGAATTTCACCCCTTTCATTTTCCAATGCCGCTGCAAATAGGTCCATATTTACTCGGGCTTCCAAATTCAAACCATTAATTACTTCACCGAATAGAGTGAATAGAGTGAATTGTTGTTTTGACGATGAACCCCTCACAGCTTCATCGGCGTACGATGTGTTGGGAGTTGATGTTAATTGCTCCGCTGCACAACTCAAAGCTGCTTTTCGAACAAAAGTACCCAATTTTTTGTCATTTCTGAAAGTTAATTAATTAATCATCCTGACGACCTGATTCTATTTGTTTGTGGCTGCAGGTTAAGCAGTATCATCCAGATGTTGTAACCAGAGGGGGTGGGTCAGACTCGGATATAATGATTCGGCGTGTAATTCAAGCCTATGAGGTAATTGTATCACTCATCCGGATTCATATTTCTATGATAAAAAGGCGGACATGTTTTTTCTTTCCTTGCCTTTAATGTTTTCAGCATTGTAGTAATGATCTACTTTTGTGATTATATAGCTGGTACTTGTATATTAACTTTGATTTTGATTCTTTTTCTCTATTCTCAAATTTAATTATTTTTTCTTTCAATTCTTTAGCATTTCACCTTGTGGAAGTGTTGCATTTTTTAGGATTCTAGTGAAAGTTCTTATTTTTTAATTCCCTTCAACTGCAAATAACATTAGATTCGATTGGATATCAACTTCCGTTTTATAAATATATTAGTTTTATGATGATGGTTTTTCCTTAGAGAGTTTGATGTTGATTTTGAATATTTCAAATTTTCAATACTATGATACTCATGATTTTATAGTGTTTTGGAGTATATTATTAGGTAAGGTTAAAAAAAAAATTGAGGATGAAATGTATATTTATCTCACAAAATAACCCTCTCTCCCTGAAGAAAACGTTAGATTAACAGTCCACTTGATGGAAGGGAGGTGAATGTGAGTTTTGCGTGCTTGAGGAAGGTTATGACTTATGAGAGGCGGATGAGAGTAACTCATGCCAAAGTCTGGGAGGCTGATGAAATGTACCCATCATATTTCATTTCGTCCTAACTCCTAATGCTCTCGTAGCAATTCAATATGTGGTATCAAGAATTTATTCCATTGAACTCTCAACTTTTTATGATGATGAGTGATTTCATGTGGGGAGTAATATTAATTAGCATTTGGATTACTTCCAAAGAAGTTCTTTTGGTATACATACAAAGGGTTCTTATCTTAATAGTTTCACTGATATATGCTCTGTCCCAACGGTTTGGAACATTATAAAATTTTAGCTGTAAAAGTTTAGAACTTAAATTCGAGCCTTTTTTATACTATTACACCCACTCTCCGTTTTCCTGAATTTCTTTTTGTCATTATTCTCAATGCTAACATCCAATAACAAGATATAGAGCGCCCATTTTCACGAAAATAGTGTAGTACTTCCTACTATTTCTCTTCCGTGCTTTTAGTTTTGACTAAGAGACTAGTATTATATTCTAAATATGTATTTGTTGGTTTAGAGGATGGCTAACCAGGAATAATTTGCTATACAAAACAGATCCTATCCAGCTACAGCAAGTCGGAAATTATCGAGAGGTAAATTGAACAATCTAATGCTTCCCTTTCTTAGCATTACTTGTATTGCATAACTATTTTACGCTGCAGTTGTACATGAATAGCTAATATTTATCCACCATGTGTAGAGAATGTCTGGATCCATTTGACCAACCAGAATGTGAGGCAATTGATCTCTTTGTCAATGAGGTTCTATGTGTTGGCAAAGGTACCAATTCTTTTTGGATTTCTTAAAAGGGTCTGAACTGAAGGCGTATATTTATGTCATACAATTATATTGGCTCAATGAATTGTATATGTAAGCATTGACTTAACAAAACAATCCATTTCAGTATATTTTGATTTGTCGTGTAGCTATTGCCACCACTATTTTGTCATCAAATGCCCTTTTTTGCTTAATCATAACTAAAAGTCTCATTTTTATTTTTCTTTTGATAACTCGTCTTACATGGTATAATCCTAGTGTTTCGTTTCTGAATTTTTAATGCTAGCTGTATAATTTTGTTGACACTCATTTCAATATCTGCAGGCTGCCCATATTCTTGTGTAAATAGAGCACCTCATGTATTCAAATTTTCTTCAGTAACTGGGACTGCACGTGCAACTTTGCAAGGTCGGTTCTTAGTTGTTACTTGTTACCTCTTTATTATGGCTATAAAGTATATAAATAACTCTAGGCAGGAATTTGCTCAACAAATGAAAAAAGAAGCCAAGATCTTTAATTTCAATTAATCTTTCTGAAGATCGATGGTGGGGGCTGGGAGATTTTTCTTATGAATAAAATGTCCCCCTCCTCTTCTCAGGGCAGAGCGAAGACTATCAAGTTCAGCTTGCTGTTGGTCAATGTCCAAGAAGTTGTATTCATTATGTAACACCATCACAAAGAATTATTCTAGAGGAGCTTCTTAACAGGTACCAAAAAAGAAAACTTGAATATGAATGGATTTTTAATTTTATTACTCCTATTTCTTTATCTCTTCCTCACAAACCTATATAAATGAATGAATGATTCATTTTTGTGCTATATTTGCAGCATTATGAACATGCCATATGATACATCTGCTGAAGCAGACTTGCTATATTCTCTCGTTGTTAAAGCCAAGTATGAGAACAATCGGTATCATAAGCCTAGAAAAAATGCCAATGTTGATTTGTTCTAAACACAGCTCATTCATTTATGCTTAAGTTAACTATGCCGTCCCGTCTTTACAGAATCTTATAGAATCACAGCCGCTCTGTGGTGTATATTAAATACAGGTTCAGTGTACAGAAAACTGATATACTATAAAACAGATTTTGGTAATATCGAACGGCACGTTGTTCAAGCTTGGTTTGAATTTTATTGAGCTTAAAATTTTGTGTTTGAGCTTGGTTTGATTTCTTAACGAACAGAGCTCAAACGAGCTTTTATCGAACGAGCCGAGTATTGAGTAGCTCGATTTGATTTTCAGCCCTATTTGTAATATTGTTGCTCTCAACTTTCACACCATAGTCTACAACAATTCAGTCATTTATGAATCAACGTATACTGATATTGAATCTCTCTTTATTTCCATCCCATGAATCCATGATTATATGAACAGTTTTATATCTACCACTTGAATCCTCTCTTCAAGAGATTTCATTCATCAACCACTTGGTCTGCATTTTTTTTTTTTGGTTTTCCAAGGGTTTAATCCCTTTCGATGCGCGTCGGGCACATAATGTGGGAATCTCTCCCAACAGGGATTCGAACCTGAGTCCGCTACTTTGTAGTGACTAGTCTCTTCCACTAGACCAATCACTTGTTGGTACTTGGTCTGCATTTATATGTTGTAGTTGCACTGTCCAGATTGGTCCTGTAATAAACTGTCGGAATATTGACTTACCACACCCTGAAATTAGTTGGAGATACATCTCAGTAAGTTTCAATAATAACCATCACTTCAATATCCCATGTTATTAATTATTATTATTCTGTGTCATGGAGGCACATTATCACATTAATATTTTTCTAATTGAAATTCATTTTACCTCTGGTATTTTAAGGATAGAAATACCCTTTTTGTTCCCTTTTAACTACAATAAACATGTAGAAATGTATAAGCAATTTTAAAGTTTAAAGGTGCACATTTTAAAAACTCACTCGCTATGGGATTTCGTCAATCCGACACCGTTTTAGCTCTCAAACATAATTTGCTTATGTTTATTTGGAATTGAATGCATGAATAATTATATTTCCATTTTTTTTTCTTTTGAGAAATATATATTTCCACTTTCAACAATAATATAAAACGTAGGAACAAATATTATTGATGAAATACAAGGTATTGTTTAGGCATAACTGGAGGACGAAAATTGTAATTTTTCCATAGTTCGAAAGTGAAGTGTAACTTTTTTTTATATATAATTTTTAACAATATTCGAATTATAGATCTAAATTAATTCATTTCGAGATAGTATTAAATGCATTACCTTATCTACAAATTACTTGCATTGGGGACATTATGAAAAAATAGTCCAACAGCGTAAAAAATGGCTTAATCCACTTTGTACCATGAAAATATATCAATTTGACACTTTGCATCATACAAAAATTAATCCCAATTTTCACCATTTAAACATATATTGTCTTTCACTTTACACCATGTATGAATTTCAGCCAAAAAATAGGGTTACTTTTATCACTCCCTTAAAAAATCAACATATATTCCCTCCAAAATATAATAATGTTAGATTCATATGCAATTAAGAGTAAAATTTACAATGACTCTGAAAAAAAAAAACAATTTGAAGGGCAACCAAATGAATACTTTACTTATTTAATACTCAACCTACTATTCCCAAAATATATTTGTATAATTTGAAATAAGAAATTATAATATCAATTAAAAATAAAACATAGTCTTGTTTTTACATTAAAGTGATGGAGACGTGAAGTGTAAGTAAATATGGAGCCAAGAAATCTGTTAGAACAATCATCGAAAATACTTATCGATAAAGTTTTTCAATTACAATGTCCGCCGCAACAAATTTATATGGAAGTCCATCGAAAAATTGTAATTGTTCTTGTAGTGAACTAGTTAGCCTAATTGGGTTAAAATTGTGTTTCATACGAAATATAATATGCGAAGGCCTATGCAACAATATATATATTATAACTTTGTGCATTCAGTTACACAATGATCCCTAAATTCCAACATGGGTAAAAATATTATTTCATATAGGTCATTTCAAATTTATATTTATAACATGTGACACTTCATTTTTTTTATTTTTTTCGGAGTTATTTTAAAATGGTAACTTGTCAATTTTTTTTAATTGCACATGAATCTCATGTTAGCATATTTTTGGAGGGAATATTGACTTTTGAAAGGAGTAACAAAAATACCCTTATTTTTTGACGTAAAATTCATTCAGGATATAAAGTAAAAGATAATATACGTTTTAAAGGGTGTAAAGTAAGATTAATTTTTTTTCAGGTGCAAAGTGCTATGCTGATATATTTTATTACCATTAGTGATGAGTGGGCTTAAACCGTAAATATTTAAGTAAAGGGCAAAGAGAGAATTTCCTATTAAGATGCATACATAATCGAACGGCAAAATAGCAATTTATGTCCCCTAACTTTCACTCATCCACATAATCAGGATATTTAATTTTCCAGCAAGCAATTTATGTCCCTTAACTTTCACTGGTCTACAAAATCAGGACACTTGATTTTTCAGCAAGCATTTTACGTCCCTTAAATTTTACTGGTCCGTAGAATCAGGACACTTAATTTTTCAGCAAGCAATTTACGTCCCTTAATTTTCACTAGTCCGCGGAATCATGACACTTAATTTTTCGACAAATAAAAACATGTCCTATAATTTTTTTATACCCACAAATTTAGTCCACTTGACCGCATTCAGTCCAATAAATTTTTCGAACGTCCTATAACTTTACATCCATTATGCTCGGCTTAGGTGGTTCTTATTTATAGAGAACTATGCAAAATAAGTCCTATTTGACACATTTTGGCTACACAACATAAAATTTCACTTGACAAAACAAACACCCACTTGACAAACACTTAACAAACTGTCTACAACTATTTAACAACATCAATATTAATTCAAATCTCCAAATTAATTGTCCAGTTGGCAATTATGAAATTTTCGGCGAGTTGTGGACTAAAATTGCAGTCAAGCGGACTAAAATCGCGGGTATAAAAAAGTTATAGATTTCGCGGACCAGTGAAATTTAATGGGCATAAAATGCTTGCTAAAAAATTAAGTGTCCTGATTTTGCGGACCAATGAAAGTTAAGGGATGTAAAATGCTTGTTGAAAAATTAAGTGTTCTGATTCTGCGAATTAGTGAAAGTGAAGGGACATAAATTGCTTGCTGGAAAATTAAATGTCTGATTTAGCGGACCATTAAAAGTGAAGAGATGTAAATTGCTATTTTGCCATAAACGAACCTTTAGATTAGAGTGAATTTAAAAATTGGCCTTTTGGAAAATTTAGTTTGCAAAAATGGCCTTCAGGGGCCTTTTTACTGTAGAAGTGATATTTGCAATAGTTCCTTCTATTTCTTTTATCTATCATTTAAGTACCCTTTGTATTTGTTTATTTGTTTTCTATATGATATATTAATCTTTGTTTATGTAATTCATATTCGAAATCAGTTTTTCGTCTTTCTAATATATTTATTTTAAATTCTATTATATCTGGGGCATAAGATTGAAGCCTTAGAAATTGTGCATAGGCTAAAATAGCTTTATTATGTTCAATTTCTTTATTTATTCTTTGTAAGTTATCTTGTATTTTCTGTATTTTCTCCATTTTCGTTGCTTGGCTCTGATACCAGAAATTGGTCAGAGGCAGCGGATATTTGTTGATTACATAGTTCGCACGAATTTCTTGCTTCTTTTATTCTTTTTTCTAAAATTTCTTTATTCATCTTATATATTTTAGTACTAATAACTGTTGTTCTTAAATATTCTAATCTTTCATTGTAGTGTTTAATTAAATTTGATATTTCTTTGCACTTATTTTTAGGATTATTATTCATAGTTTTTCTTTTAAAAACTTACTTAAATCTGATATTTCTCTTTCTAATCTTATATATTCACTTTCTTCTTTTGTAGATTTTTCTGATTTTTCTAAGGTTAGTTGTTTTACGTAAGGTTGCCTGAATGAGATTGATTTTCTTATTTGATTACTAGTTTCTCCTGATGTGTAAGGTTGCCTGAATGAGATTGATTTTCTTATTTGATTACTAGTTTCTCCTAATGTTATTTCTTTCATAGGTGATTTCTTGATTTGGGCTATTCCTTCAAAAAGTTTGTCTAGATAAATGGATTCTTGATCCAAAAAGTTTATACTATGATGACTGTTGGTTAATGCATATTCAACCATATATGTTAAACTGAATGGTTGATCTCCTTCTTCCATTAGATCTTTTCGTGTAAATTTGTATCCTAAACAAATACTATTATCTAGATTCTTTGTTGATAATGGAATTGCATATTTAATTCCTAAATTAAATTTTAAAGTTTTATAAGCTAAATTTCCCATGGTTACTCCTAAAACTGAATCTTTAATTTCTTTTATTCTTCTATCATAAGCTATTAAAGCTATTGGAGAGTCTATTCCTTCCTTAAAAGTAGATCTAATTAATACTTGTATAGTAGCAATTTGAATATATCCAATTTTACTTCTATCTTCTTTACTACGAATTTTTTGTATTCTGGTTGCTATTTGTTCTCTATCTATTAAAGGAATTACAATAGTTCCTCTAGTACTTTTCATATCTATAGGTATTTCTTGGGTGAATAATCCGTGATATGTAACATTCTTTCTTTTTAATCTGTCAATTATTGATTTATTGAAATGTTGTCCTTCCCTTAAATCTAATTTTGCTTTTTTAGTTTTTTCTATTTTGTGTTCAATAATCGATTGAGCTGAATATGTTCCAAAAATTTCTTCTTGTTCTAGTATCTGTATATGTTCATCCATTTAAAGATTTTTGTTTATTTCGTAATGTGGTAACTTAATTCTAGGAATGGGTATGTTGTTTATTGTTATATGCTTAGAGTTTATTTGATTATCTATTTTTTCTAAAAAGTCTACTCCTAACAAAACATCTGCTCCTACGTTATTTTCGTCGATATAGATAGCTAGTTTAAAGTTTAAGTCTTCATGCAACATTAATTCTATATACGTTTGTTTACTATATTCTTTAAGTCCATTTATGGTTTCTACTGTTATAACTGGTGCTTCAGCAATAAGTGTTGAATATTTAGGGTGAATGTGTGAAAATGATGATCCTGTATCAATTAGAATAGATACTATACGTTCTCTATTGAGTACTCCTAATATATGATACTGTAAATGATTATTAGTAGAGACAAGATCTAAATCTATAGAATTCATCTTTTGCATACATCTAAATATCTGGGTAAAACATAAATCATTTTTGTAATAAAAACATATTCAAGATCTATGTTATTATTTTCGTGGTTATTATGAATATTAAATCGTGCCATACCTGAAAACGATTTGTTTTTGGCTGCTCGTTGCTTTGTTCTGGTTGATTTGTTACTTCTAGATAGCTTCCAGCTGATGAATGAATGCTTTGAATTTTTGGTTTTTAATGGTGTGTGTGTATGAATTGTTTTTCCCTATTCAGAACTTATAAGAAGTTCAAGGAAGAACTCTCTTAGAAAGAGAAAATAAGCAAACACTTATTTATTATTTTTTTTTTTCACTCTGCTCTTCACTTACATAGATGATACCTATTTATAGGCGGACTGAATGAATTCTGTCCACACATTACAAACCGAGTGGAGGGATAAGAGTCCCTACACCTTTATTATAGAAATGACATAAAGTAAAATAAAAAGGTACACCTGTAGACCTATCTACAGTAGCTACATTATAATATCTTCAGATTTACTGTTTACATTTTGTTGTCTTCTGCTGATATTTATTGATCCTTCATTAATCCTGCCGACACTTTGCTAATCTTTCATTACTTCATAATCCTTCTGCCGACACTTATTAATCCTCTATAATTGGATCTTCATCTTTTCTGCTACAGTGGCTGCATGTATGTCCTTTGAATGGTTTTATCTGCTGACATAATTTCTCTTTTTCTTCTTCATTAAGTTTATCAAAAATTCCTTTTATTTTCATCAATGCTTCTTCGAAATCTAGAAGGAATTCAAACTCCTCTGGTCTAAGCTTGTCCTTAAAATGAGAGTATATCATTACAGATTGATTCTTATAGTTAATTTTATACTTGGATTCATCTGTCATTTTCTGGAGTTGTACTAATATTCCAAATAATAACTGGTAATTAATTTCCGAAATGTCTTCATTTTCCTGGGTAGGTTCATCTCTTAGTGGATATTGGCCATTTGATACTCCCATGTTAACTAGTGAATATGATGGTACTCGGACCTCTTTTTCTTCATTAAAAAATGGATAAGAACTATGAATTCTTAAAAATACTTCCCGATCTTTTCCAAAATGCTTCCTATAGTTATTTACGGTTTTTATTATTCCAATGCTTAATTCTTGGATGATGGTGTTTCCTTCGTCGATGTATATGGTGTCCAATAATCCGTAATGAAAAAATTTGTATACCATAAGTGGGCTAGCTCCGCTTGTGACGACTGCTTTCAGGCTGAATGCTTTAACTGTTGGATAAAAGAACTTGTTTAGATCATCTTCCTTCCAATTCTTAATTAAGTTTAGATGATACTGAAAATCATCGAAACTTAATGTCTTCATCTGAATATGATCTTGTCTAGTTGGTACTTGGGTTAATTTTGAGATTTTTCCCAATGTTTGCATTTTTGTTAGCTCCTTCGGCGGTTCAACCAACACTTTTTTGAAAGTTTGGTCTACTTTTTTTAGCTCTTTATTGTTTGCTACTGCTTGTTTGGCTTCTTCCAGAGTGCTGTATGATTTGTAAATAATTCCTTTCTTTCCCATAGTATGCATGGCTGCCTTATGCCATTCATCAAAAATAGCATTCTCCATTGGGCCATTAAATATTACATAAAATGTCTTTCGCTTACTTGATGATGCTCCTTCTGTAGGTGTTTCTAATAATGTTTCTTCTTTTGATTTTTTATTTTTGTCTTCGTCCACCACGCTTAGCTTGCTAAACTCTGATAGTTGGTATGTGGGGTCAAACATTTGTATTGCTTTTTCTATGCTTTGTAATTCTAGAATTTTTGCTTCAATATTTGCCTTTAGCTGCTTGCATTGGTTTTTCATTGTAGCTACGGCTCCTTCCATAATTCCTGAAAACGAATTTTTATATAGGTTTGAATTCTCTAGTAAGTGTATCTGCTATTATATTTTTGGTACTTTTAATGTAACGAATTTTGGCTGGGTATCTTGAAAGTTCTAGTTGCCATCTAATCAATCGTCCCTGATTGTAATTGGCTTTTAGGTTATATCGGATGAATCCAGTTAAGTATGTTGAATCAGTTCGAAGTTCGAACTCTTTAGGTAGTAGGTCGATTCTCCATTTTTTGAATGTTTTTAAACAGGCTAATGTTTCTTTTTCATGGATGGGGTATCTTTTTTCTGTTTCTGTAAAGGTTCCAGAAATATATCTGCATAATGTTTCTTTTGATTTATTAGACAATAGATCATTTATGTTAGACATAAATGAAGTATCCTCTAAATTTTCACCATTGAAGGCTTTTGATACTTTTTCGCCATTTAAGGCTTTTGATACTTTTTCACCATTTAAGGCTTCTGAATACGTTAATGCTTCATTTGTGCTTTCTTTATCATTATGTTTCTTAAAAATCATATCTTCTTTTTTAATACATTTCATACATCCCGACCATATTTCATCCGAAGCATCTGTCTCGACTATTATATAGTCATCATTAGTTGGATTGTATAATTTCGGTAAATTTTTGGTTTCATCTTTTATCTTTTCTACAATTTTACTATCTTCCTGATCCCAAAACCATTGCTTTTTTGTGCTAATTTTTTCTTGTAGTTTTTTCTTTTCTTTTGCAAAATTATTTAAATATCCTAATTCTGATATATAGTTTAAACAACCAAGAAAACGTTGTAGTTGCTTTCTATCTTCTAATTTACTAGGAAACATATGTAATTTTTCTAAAACATGTTTTTGTAATTCTATTTCCCCATTTGATTTTATAGTAGTTCCTAAAAAATCAATTTCTTGTTTACAGATCTGTGCTTTTTTCTTACTCAAAACTAATCCTTTTTCCTTGCAACGTTTTAAGACCAATAAAACTTTTTTCAAATGATCTTCTTTGTTTTCATTACTAAAAATTAATATATCATCAATGTAAACCAAACAAAAATCTTCGAGACCTTCGAGATTTTTGCTCATATATCTTTGAAATATACCTGGTGCTTGCTTTAAACCGAATGGTAATACATTCCATTCATAATGCTTTTCTGGGGGACAAGTGAATGCGGTTAGTGGTTTTGTATCTTCATGTAATCGTAATTGGTAGTATCCGGATTTGGCGTCTAAAGAGCTAAACCATTTCATACCTCTAACTTTTTCAATAATAGAATCTCTCCTTGGTAATTTATGTGCATCACCTATTGTTGCATCATTCATTTTTTTATAGTTTATAACCATTGTGTAAATGGATAATAAAGTCTTAAAAAATTGTTTCCTAATATTATATCAAATCCTGATTCTTGTCTATAGAGAGAGGGTATCATAAAGCTATATTTCTTCTTATTTTTATTTTCAATTTTTATTTGATTAAAATAACTTACTAGATTAATTTTATGAGTGCTTCCATCTGCGATCATTATTTTAACTGGTCGCTCTGTTTCATTCCAAATTAAACCTTTTACTTGTTTGGAGGCAAAACTAATACTGGCTCCTGTGTCAATATAGGCTGAATAATAATTTCCTTTTAATTCTATTTTTATAAATGTTGAATTTGGATTTTTTCTATTCTGAGTCGGATGCTTCATACTCGCTATCCGTTTGTAGCATATAGAAGTCTTCTAAATCTGATATATCAGATTCTATTGGTTCTAGATTCTTTAATTCTGCTATTTTTAGGATTTCTCTTTTATGACTATTTTTCTTTTTTGGGCATTCATTTGCGTAATGTCCTTCTTCCTTGCATAACCAACACCTACATTTTTTCTTTCCTTCTGGACAGTATTTTTTGGATTCTTTTTCTTTTTTCCTAAAAAATCTTTTTGGTTTTCTTTTAAACATTTCTTTATATCTTTTAAATGGTTTCTTTTTCCATTTATATTTTTTGTATTTCTTATAATTTTTCTTTGTCTTTTCACATCCATATTGTTGTGGAATGTCTGGGTTGTTGCTGCAACACATTTTATTATATGGTTTGATTACTTTTATTTCATTTATTTCTGTACACTTTTCTACTATATATTCTTTTCCTACCAAAATTGCTCCTCCTAGAGTGTTGGCAATATGTCCTTTTTCTACTCCTGCTCTAAATCTATCTAAACAAGATTTATTTATTGGATAAGGTAATTTGGATAAAAATACTCTTTTCATTTGTTCTTGATCAGTTTTTTCTAACATGTAGTAATATTTTGAAAATTCGCATACATAGTTTTCATACTCACACATATTGCATATTTTAATATTATCTAAATGCCATAGGGCTTTCTGTCTAATTCTTTCGGATGTCTCTTTTTTATATTCGTTTACATCTTGACCAACAAATTCTTTCCAAATTCTTCCTACAATTTTCCAGAAGAAATCTTCTGTACTTATGGATGAATCTTTTAAGATTTCTTTTTCTAAAAAGGTATATTCAGATAAGTAATTAAATACGTTTCCTTTAGTTTTATATAAAATTAGATTCCAAATTGTGTCTTTTGTAGCAGTTTTAAATACTTCATCTGTTTGTAGTAGTAAACTAATTTGACTTGCCCAATCTTGAATTACTGATTCAATGCTTTTAGCGCAATTTATATCTAATACTCCTTGCGTTACTTTTTGATAGTGTGGTATATATTCATCTGGTATCTTTTTATATTTTCCATATTTATTTCTATAGTAACCATTGTTTTCTGTAGTATTTTCAAAATGTATACCTTCCCATTCATGCCATTTTGTGTCATTTAATTTTCTTTTTCTTACTTCAGATTTTATATCTGGCATTTCTTCTTCTTTAGTTCCACTATAGTCACCTTTTTCCATATATGCTGGTATCGATTCGTCTGATTCGTACCCAAAAATTACTTCTTCATTTTCTATTTTTTCTACAAACTCAGTTTGAGTTTCTTTTTGTTCATTTTGTACTATTTCTAACTGATCTATCATTCTTCTAATTTCTTCTATTTGTTCCTCCATTATTTTATTAAATTCTTTGGCGGTTGCAATTCTTTAAATATTTGCTCTTGCTTTTTTATTAGAACTAAGTTTTTACTTTGTTCTTTTATTTTTTCTAATTCGTCAGCTAGATTTTTAATTTTCTCCTTAGGTATATTTTCTTTTTCTTTAAATTCATTATAAAATTCATCAAAAATATTAAAAGTTTCTTCCTTTTTTAATACTTTATTTATTATACTTAATTGTTCTTTTAATTCAGTAAGTTCTTCAGTTATTTCTATTAATTGTTTTTGTAAATCGGCTATTTCTTCTGTTATACCCATTTAAATAATTAGCTATTGGTTTGTTTCTTTCTTTTCTAACTGTAGAAGGACTTCTTTTGAAAATAGGGATTGATGGGTATATTGCACAAGGCTATTTTTGCAAAACATTTTTGGTATAAGGCTATTTCGCCAAATAACCCTTTAGATTACAAAGAAATTTCCGTGTAATATCCATACACTAAGCTACTTCACATAGTTAATACACAAATATACGTGAACGAATCTGCACATACAATAGTTTGGCGATAAAGAAACAGAATCGAAGATGATGTCCGGCAAATACACATCCATTGACAATCAAAACGTCACCGGATCTGTTCCGGTAATTTGCTTAATTATTTTCACCCTAGATCTATTTCCATTACCCTAATTTGATTCAATGTAATATTGTAGGCAGTTCCAGATCCACCAGCTCACGTCGCCGTAAAATTTAATGGTATGTTTGTTTATTTTCATTTTTACTTTTAAATCAAATTTTATAGGACAATGACAATTGTTTGTATGCAGATTCGAATCTGCAGACATTTCCACCATCAGGTGTTCAAGGGAAGATCTCTGGTGCCTCGCGTCCCCCTCGTGATGCAGATGGTATATTTCTAATTAATTATGCTATGGAAGTGTAGAAAGTAAATGTGGGTTTAGCTGCAGTTCACTGTCGTGGTTTAATTAGTGTAATTTAGACTAACCTTAATTGATGAGTGGTGCATTTGACACTTATCTCCCTTCGGTTACGAATTATGATAGTTCGTGTTCACATTTGCTTTGAGGGTAGAACAATCGGAAAAGAAAATACCTGTGGGGATCATACTGAATATGTTTTTTTATCGAGATATTAAGAGGAAATTTTATTAACACTTGATAATTAAGGTATGAGATAGAAGAGAAATATTGCTGCCTCCCATTGGGTTGGGTGAGAGAGGCGAGTTGCGCACCTTCAATCCAATCAAATTGGGACTCTAATACTTTCTGCAATTTCACCTCCAACTCCTACGAAACACCCCCTACGAGTTATCATGGCAAGTTCACAAGAGAGTCTCTATTTTAAAGAATTATTGACTTTTTTATTTGGATATGGTTATGTATCATGTGCTGTATTAGCTTCAATCTTGTTAAATATTAATTGATCTGATTGAAATCAATATAGTAGTTGGATTAAATTTGAAATATGATACTTAGTTACTAAATTCTGGTTTCAACATTATGCAACTAAGACATTTTGAAGGACTGGAATGTTCTTTAATTTGGAGAATATATATTAATAACAAAGCTGAAGATTAATTGAGAGTTTTCATGCTGCCTTTTAGATTAAGTTTGAAATAAGCTGGGCTTGTGATCCTTTCATAACTATCATCCTTCACTTCTCTCCCAAAAATCCAAGGGTAAAACTGTTTTTTTTTGTTTTCTAAGTGCCTCAAATATATTTTTTTACTTCCTGACATATTACTTAGAGTCAATGTCTTTACATTTTTCTTCTCTTTCTTCTAGGTAAATACTAAAGTCTCCTTTTCCTTTTTTGACTTAGACACATTTACCAATTCTGCATCTGGTTCTGATGAGCCCCAACAAAGTGGTTGGTTTAGATCATTCACAATTGCCGCATACAGGCCCTATTTCGACGTCGACACATCGGATGTTCTAGAAAGGATAAAAGATTCACTCTTTCCATTTAGAGGAAGCTTCACTGAGAAGACTGCTAGCAACCCAGATTTGTAAGTTTAGCTATTTCACATTGATTTGTGGGAGTTTGAATAAGATTTATTTGAACTGGCTGGGGTATTCATTGTGATGTATTTATGCTGTGCAGGTATGGGCCTTTCTGGATCTGCACTACTCTAATATTTGTGGCTGCGACAATTGGTACATTTGTTACGTATTTAGCGCACAAAGTTCAAAATAAGGAATGGGATTACGATATAAATCTGGTGACATGGTCTGCTGGTTTGTTCTATGGGTATGTGATTATAGTGCCACTTGCGTTATATATAATCCTGAAATACTTCTCGGCTCCATCTGGATTTGTTCAGCTTTTGTGTCTATATGGGTACTCGCTGTTTGTGTTCATTCCTGCATTGTGTTTATCTGTTGTTCCTGAGGATATATTCAGATGGGTTGTGGCTGTAGTTGCTGGGTTCATGTCGGCTACATTTGTTGCACTTAACCTTAAAAACCACATCAAGTCCGCAGGTGAAAGTTGGTTCCTCATTGTAGCTGCTATCTTCTTTCTGCAGCTCGCTCTTTCTTTGGTTCTTAAATTCTACTTGTTCACTGTCACCGTATAATAACCATCCCTTGGACATATGCTACTACAGATCTAGATATACATGCGCTTTTCTCTTTTCCTTATTATGTGAAAGTGAAACCTTTTAGGAGTATTATTTTTGTATTCATTCATTTTTGACAATTTTAAGTCTTCATTAGATTTTGCCACCTGTTGATGGGTTGAAATGTGAATATGTAGTATTGTAGTTTCAGAATAACTAATCTACGTGGATTTCATTTGTTTGTGGTTGTAGAAATGTTTATATCTGTTTACTTTGATCGGTTTTGCTAAATTTATATAATAGTAGTACAATATTTGAGCACATAATTTAGCATATCCCATGTGTGATTATGAAATATGATGAAGTAAACATACAAAATGCATTTAATTTGATAAACATTTATTAAAATATATCTTCCCCCATGGCCACATGGAATGGCTTGGAGGTCACCAGCTATGTTCTTCTTCTTCTTCTTCTGTTTTGTCCTAAGTGCTAAAAAAAGAGAGAGAAAATGATGATAGAAATTGTAATTGGGAAAATGAATGAATTCATCGCCTGTTCCCACTTACGAGCATAATTGGCTCCAAACCTAGTACAGTTTTATCCTTGCATAGATTAACAATCTGTTCCTCTGGTAGAGTCACCGTCACTGTTCGACCAAACCCCGCCTCAGACGAAGGCATCACCATAATCAAGCCTTCTCCTTCAGCATTCCCCACATGATAGCTAACAAGTAGAGGTTTCTCCTCGTTAAACCTTGCAGCGTACATAAGTCCTCCCCCATTCTCAGCACAAACCAGATGTTCTGCGTTAATACACGTAAGCCTTGGCCCGTACATTCTACAAGGCTGCTCTTTCGATTCCAACACCCTTATAAATGCTCCAAAGTCTTCTTCCTTGAGACTTGAAACATGTTTGTGGATACAGTCGGATACTTGGTGGTGTCCAGTATCACTCAGCAACATGTCGGCATCCATAGAGAGTAAAGAGAAATGCAGGGCGTTTCCGAAATAGCAATAAGGTATTCCGGGATTAGTTCTCATGTCCACATATAGAGATAGGCAGTGGTGTTTGGGAGATGGGTTGACCCACTTTGCAATGCGTGACCAGAAGAGAGCTAGCAGCACGTCAAAGGGAGTGGCTTTGGGGCAGTCGTTTTTAACTTGTGAGAGATATTTTCGGATGGATGAATCGGAGAATTTCATTGTGACAGTGCCCATTTTGACATGGTTTGATGCAATGAATAATGGTGACGGGGTGAAAGAGGAGGATGATACATGTGTTGTGGGGAGATGGAGTTGGAAAGTGGGAGTGTGGGTGAGGGGTTGGCCTCGATGAGCCTCTGCCCATGACTTTATAAGCAGTGTCAAACTTGTTATGTCTGCATTCATATGACTGCAGCTCAAACCAATAGCCAAGCCCCCACATTTGAAATTATTTATCTGCAACATATATATAAAATATAATATTTACAAAACAATAATTTAATTTCTTTTTTAAGAATTTAGCAAACTGAATGACTTCACTAAAAAAAAAATTCTATTGAAAGAAAAGAATGTTCAACAACATTCATTATTAGATCATATAAAATAAACCGTGTTTCATTGAGCATAATTAGTCAGAGTTGGGTATAATGTCATAAATTTCAATATTTTGTATTTAAACAACTTTGATATCAATTTGGTTTGGTAATATCCATGTATTCTTCCATATCCGCAGCAGAAACAAAAAATACTAGAAAATCATGGAAAATTATTTCAACTACTATACAATAAAATGGATGGGGTATTATATTACTAATTAGTAATTATTATTACCTGGATCCGAAAGGGTGACCAGAAGCTAGGGTCTTGGGGCATATCCTCCCACACCGTCAGATCCCGCTCCAGAACCGCATCAGCAGATCTCAACCACTCATCAAGAGTAGCGCTCACACTAGCTTGTAGCATCCTTACCCCAGCATCATTGCACTTGACTTGCCAACCTCCATCTGGATCTCGGGTCAACCGACCCGTTGCATTCGGGTAGTGATTCAATAAATGGGATAAGGAAACCCGAAGGTTATCAATGTCTGAAGACATCGGACCCTGGTTAAATGGGTTGGAGGCGTAGTAGAAAACAACGTGGAGTGTGTGAAGGCCCATAGCTTGGTCAAGCAAAGAGAGCTTGTGAACTTTTCCGGGTTCAATTGGCTTACTGGATACAACACTCAGTATGGACTCCACTTTTACCATTTGCTCTCCCATTTCTTAATTTTCGATCTTCACACACAAAAGCACACACAAAGCAGTGAAGTAGACAAATCAATGGTGTGGATTATTATTAGTATAACCTTATAATCCTATATACATACATACATACATACATCATCCTTAGTAGCATATATATATATATAGTAATTGTCGTTATTATAGTAGTATATAAATAAATAGATATAGATGTATTTATTGTAATTAATAAAAAGAAGTGATCAATAATAAGTGTGGGAGGGTGGGTATTTGTTGGAACATTAATTAGTAGGATGAATTATTTAATGTATCTAGTTTGGATCGATTTGATGTATCTCTATCTGTATCTGTAACTGTATTTATTGGACGTCATTGGCAACCAACAATCCTTAGAAAAGGAAACTTGACATACATACATACAGATACAATTCTAGCTAGATCTGAACTTTTACTGGCAAATTAATGGAATATATTATGTCGCCGCGCGCCTAACTTTAAAAAGAAGAAATAATTGCTTTCACCAAAGAGTATCCTCCACAACTTGTGAGTTTTGTCGTGTTTGCATGATTTTCCTAGACCAATTTCAAAATATTCATATCGATCCTTAAATTTTTTCTTGTAGTACGTGTTGCTGAAAAACAAATGAAATCACATCCACACATACTTTTTATGTTTAAAATTTTAATACAAATAATTAGAAAAAGAAAATCTACAACAACAATTAAATTTGAACAGTCAATTCATAATCACGCGGAACAAATCTAATTATTTGCATCTAACTTGATATTGACAATACAAATGAATCGAAATAATAATGTATAAGGAAGTAAAATCATATTTGAAAGTAAATTGGAGTACTAAATCTATATACTCGTTAAATCAAAGAATTTTTTTTGTGTAACCTCAATTTAATATAGAGAGAATTGCATTTGTGGTATCAAACTTTATATCGATTCTCATTTGAGATATCACAAAAATTTAGTTTGACACATTTGGTAGCATAATTTAAAAAATTCACTCACATTTGATACCGCAGTTAAAAATAACCGTTAAGTTTGGTAGTATTGCAATATTAATGACATTATTTATTTTGACTGACAATTCTACCCCCAAAGTAGGGCGGCAAACGGGCGTGTCGGGTCGGGTCTGGGTTGGGTCGGAATGGGTCTGTGGCGGTATGTCTTAAATGGGTCGGGTCGGCCCTTTAATCTTCATCTTTTTATTTTCTTAAAAAAAAATCCACAAAAAATCGTTGTAACATGGATAGAGAAATAGGAGTAATTGATGTCAATATTTGAAAGAATAAAGTTAACATGCAAATTAGGAGACATTATTACATGATTTGAAAATATAACTTTTGTTATTATCTTATATCTAAGAAACATAAGAAATATATTGCGTAAAAATAAATATAAAAACCCTTTCGAGAGTCGATACCAATATTTTATTAGTAAAAAATGGCCATAAAATAGGTATAGAAAATACAAATGATTTCAAAATATTTTAATATTTTAATAATTTAATAATTTAATTTTTTCTCTCTAAAATAATGGGTTAGCCTTCAATTTTATGATAGCAAACAAGACATGATAGGATTTTATTTTTGGAATTAAAGATAGTAGCCAACTTGCTTTTAAATTGAACCAATTAATTAATTTTCTTTTATTTTTATAAGACCATTAACTGATCCACTATGAGACTCAGTTTAATAAAACAATGCATAATATGAACATAATCACAACAATATTTCCAATGAACAATCCAATAATCAATAATCCACTTTGAGAGTAATAACAATATAAGGGAACAATTACTTCAACTATTAACTCAGCTAACAAGTAATCCAAGTTTAATCTAAGGAAATATGTTAACAAACGATAGTTAAATGGTCATATTTTTGTATAAAAATGAAGTTTTACTGATCACAATATTGAACGCCTGTGTAACAACCTAAGGTAAAATGCTCCTTATTATTTTTCACATGGGAAAACATGTCTATTTTCATACCATAAATAATTAAACTACTCGTTATATATATCACATGGTAACCAGAAGAAAATAAACCATTTGCTTTATCCCAATCACACATAGATTTACAGTTCCGGATATCAATTAAGTATTTCAATTTTCAAGTGTGGCCCAAGATTCTTGGAAGACTATCAATAATTTAAGTTTAATTTTGCCATCTTAGACGCGCGAGAACAAGTTATTATCCATTTAATAGCCATCTTAAAATAAATTAATTCATTATCTATATCTATATGTTGGGGCGCGAGAACAAGTTATCCATTTAATAGCCATCTTAAAATAAATTAATTAATTATCTATATGTAGGGGCGCGAGAACAAGTTAAATAAATTAAAAATACATAAATTTTTTATATTTTAGAGTAATGTAATTAAGTGAGGAAATATCTAGAACTATTTAAATATTAGAATCCAGAGTAGTGTGCGGGTTCGAATATATCGGACACACGATTGGAGCGTGATCTTAAATTAACTTTTACCAGTCTAAGCATAGTTTTGTTTTGAATACAATACATAGTTAATTTATTGAAGAGCTCAGTTTAGTCACTTTGTGATTTGGATGTGTGGGAGTTTTATGGGTATGCATGAAATTGTTAGTTATATATAAAATGATTTTGAATTTTCAAAAAAATTTAAGTTGATTTGTGATTTTATCTATCTAGAGTAAATATGTTAAGGGAAAAAAACATGTAAATATTATAAACTTAATATATATTTGTATATTGAGAAAATAAAATTTAAAAATATTTTAAATTTTGCCTTGGGCCTCCTAGTATGTCGGAGGGGCCTTGCACAATTCGGTTGGGATACGGATCGATGGATCAAAATTCTAATAGGAGAGGAGATCTAGTTAATGAATTAAGAGGATACTAGCGTATGCTCCGTGCTATGCACGGGTATTTATGTAGATTTTTTGACAAATTAATAAGAAAATTATAAAGAAGGAAAAATATTTTTGATACCAAACTTTAGTCCAAAAGTGCGCTTGAGAGAATTTAAGGAATGCTCTTATATTAACTTGGAGAATGCTTACAACTTGATGGATTTACAAATGAGCTCCTATCTATTTATACTACTTGCCTTCTCAAATGGACGGCCATGATTTATTTGATCTATGGGCTAGGAGTGATTCTCTAGACCCTTCTATAAAACTCCTACCAATCTAGAACTATGGACTTGATTCTAGAGTGCTCTACTATGTACAAGATGTCTCTTGAGCCTTCCACAAGGTTCTTGATCCTTCCGACGTGTTCTACACTTGTGTAGGCTCCTCCGATTGCTTCTAGTACCTTCCGGCACGTTCCGGACTCTTCCGGACCCATACGACACCTTCTGGCTTCTTCTTGACCTTTACGGAGTTGTGTGGAACCTCCCAGAACTCTCTTGAACGTTCCGAATCCATGTGGAACCTTCTAGAGTCCTCCGGAACCTCAAAGGGCTTGTTTGGTTTCTTCAAATCATCCCGAACAGCCCCTGGGACGCCACAACACCACCCAACGGGTTGTGTTTCGCTCCACTGGCTTCCCGTCGGCCGTATAAGTCCTTGCCTCACCCGGGCCGCGCCCCGGGTGACATGATGTGCGCCCGGCAAGCTCTCCAGCCTTGCCGGCAGTCCCGTGATGTCCCTTTTGGCCTTTGCCTCGATCAAATGCCTTGCTCGCTCGGCCCCCGTGGTCGAGCAAAGTGCTGGGGCGTGACAACTTGCTGAATTTCGTCCGAAAATTGACAGCAAAACTAAATGTGTCAAGAGTGTGTGAATTATGAATGAAATGTGTTTTTTCAAAAAGTTTGGTATCAAATGTGTTTTTTAAACTAAAGTTTGTTATCAAAGGTGTTTTTCCCTCAATTATAAAGGAATAGGATATATAAAAAAAACAAATAATTAAACAACACTTATGTACATAAAATAGGTAATAAAAATGCAATTTTATATATTCACAAATAAAATAATTTTTTAATATTGTACATCTAATTTAGGTAAAATATTGTAGGTAGTATGAGCACATCATCGTTGACAAGTGAATACTTGAAAACGCTTTAATTTTCCATTAAAAGATTCATGAAAACAATTAAATTTTGAAACTTCCAAAAACAAAGGAAAATACACTTATGAATATGGACATGAAATCATATACAGTAATATATTAATATATAATTTGACGCCAAAAGAATGAAAACAACCTCGCATGTGAAATCAAAACAAAGTCCTAATTGCTTAAGATGAATTTAGATAATAGAAGTGTAAAAATCTTACCCTATCTTATAAAGCACATTCACGAAAATGCACCTACACCAATAAAGCGTAAAATATAAATAATAAAATTAGAAAACAGAAGTGTAAATGTACCTACAAAAAAAAAAAAAAAAAAAAAAATTCTTATTCAAAGGCTGCTCTATTTTGCAGGATGAACAATCAATCTCACCAAAGAATAATACTCTCCAAATATGACAAATTTTGATATTTTTAGATAAGATTGATTAATATAACATACACTTTACAATCTAAATACACAACTTAACACTTATCATTATGTCATTATAATTAACAAAGAAAAACAATCACAATTAGTCCCTTTTCTTTATCTAACACATGAATGCATAATTTGAGCTATAAAATATAAGTAAAAATTAAGGCTAAGGATTTGAAATGTGTAAAGAAAAAAGGGAAATGAACAGAGATGAATGTATTTCGGTAACAAAAAAATCCAAGTATAATAATATTCTAACTCACAGGCTCACAACAGTTTCTTTTTTGGATGAAACATGGGGTGTTTGAATGAAAATTTGTTGCAAATTTTTGTTGCGATTAAGTTCACTTGTTCGGGTGGAAATTTTAACCTCATATTTGTCCCTTCTCTTCCACTTCTCAAACCTTTTATTCTTTCTCCTCGTCCCTTAATTTCCCTTAATCACTCCCCTATTCTGTCCTCTTCCAACATTCAAAGCTTTAAACCATTGGAAGATGCTATTATGTTAATGTTAAGAATCACATAAAAAGCATATTCCAATAGTCAAATAAGTCTTTTTACTTCAGGTATACCATAATACTTGGAAGTCATATGCAAGATCTGTTGGTGAAGGGAAATATTTAAAAAGAAAAAGACAGTAAGCTAGATTTACCTTCTCATCCATTCATTATTGTACTTGATAATATATACTATTAGAGCCACCTGCAAGAAGATTGAGTGGAATTGTAATCATTAGAAACTAAATCGAACATTGCATAATTAAACTCACTAAACAAATTTGCTTATATATATAAGAACATCATTACTAAGGAAGGTGTAATGAGACTGTAGATCAGGTTAGACAGTCAAATCCAGAAGAAGTTGTTCTGAATCGTTAGAAACATAAAAGATTTCCAATTTAACATTCAAACAAAACAAATAAAAAATGAGAGAATTTCACTTTTCATACCATAATTCAACCTACTTTAGGGATTTGATACCACAACTTTTTCTACCGACACATTTGATACCATAACTCAAATCAACTCGACACATTTGATACTTCGAAAACAGAATTGTCACGTGGCCGTTAAAACTTTGCACATTTGATACCATAACTTATGTTGACTGATAATTTTACCCCATAAAATTTCAGGTTACCAAAAAAGCCCCACATCTCCAAATTTAGTGACGATTTTAGTCCACATTGTTGCCAAATTTCCAAATTGACTCGAATAAGACCACGTGCTGACCAATTTAGAACTTTACACATTTGATACCATTACTTATGTTGACTGATAATTTTACCCCATAACATTTCAGGTTACCAAAAAAGCCCCACATCTCCAAATTTAGTGACGGTTTTAGTCCACGTTGTTGCCAAATTTCCAAATTGACTCGAATAAGACCACGTGCTGACCAATTTAGAACTTTACACATTTGATACCATTACTTATGTTGACTGCTAATTTTACCCCATAACATTTCAGGTTACCATAAAAGCCCCACATCTTCAAATTTAGTGACAATTTTGGTCCACATTGTTGCCGAATTTCCAAATTGACTCGAATAAGACCATGTGCTGACCAATTTAAATTTTTTTACTTATTTTATTTAAATAACTAATTTAATTTATAAACAATATTAATAAATTAAATAATACATTAACATAAATATCACCAAAATTAAGAAAACATATTCTGTTTAAATATATAATTTATATAATAGAATTAATCTATTTAATATTTATTAAAATAATAAATTATATAATTAAAAACTATTTAACATTTATTAAAAAATTAAATAATAAATAATTATAATTTAATAAAAAAATCCCCACCCCACCCACCCAACCCAACCCATCCCTCCCCCTTCCCCCCGATTCCCGAACAGAACCTAGGCCGTCGTCCTGGGTTCTCAGATCCCAGACCACTGCCGGTCTGGGATCTTCGGTCCCAGGCCGACGGTGGCCTGGGACAGAAGACCCAGGCCGTCGGCGGCCTGGGAATCGGGGGTAGGGGGAAGAGTGGGGAGGTGGTGGGTGGGGTGTGGATTTTTTTTATATTAAAATTATTTATTATTTAATATTTTAATAAATATTTAATAGTTTTAAATTATATAATTTATTATTTTAATAAATATTAAATATATTAATTCTATTATATAAATTTTATATTTAAAAAGATTATATTTTCTTAATTTTGGTGATATTTATTTTAATGTATTATTTAATTTATTAATATTGTTTATAAATTAAAATAGTTATTTAAATAAAATAAGTAAAATTTTCTAAATTGGTCAACATGTGGTCTTATTCGAGTCAATTTGAAAATTTGACAACAATGTGGACTAAAATCGTCACTTAATTTGGAAATATGGGGCTTTTTTGGTAACCTGAAATGTTATGGGGGTAAAGTTATCAGTCAACATAAATAAAGGTATCAAATGTGTAAAGTTCTAAATTGGTCAGCACATGGTCTTATTCGAGTCAATTTGAATTTGGCAACAATGTGGACTAAAATCGTCACTAAATTTGGAGATGTGGGGCTTTTTTGGTAACCTGAAATGTTATGGGGTAAAATTATCAGTCAACATAAGTTATGGTATCAAATGTGCAAAGTTTTAACGGCTACGTGACAATCACATGACAATTCCGTTTTCAATTCGACGGAAGTATCAAATGTGTCGGGTTGATTTGAGTTATGGTATTAAATGTGTCAGTAGAAAAAGTTGTGGTATCAAATCCCTAAAGTAGGTTGAATTATGGTATGAAAAGTTAAATTCTCTCAATAAAAAATTCACAATAATTCATAGTTACATTTTTTCTTTCACTCACATGATTGCACTGAGAAACATGTATATATCACACATTGAAATGAAATGAGTGATAATGATTAAAACGTTCATTTAACCCAGGAATTCAAACGTTACGCTATACAATATATAAGTAAAGCCCAACTCAATAAAAAACACTAATCTAAATATAAAAGCAAGTTGGAGAAGAACTCACTGCCGCCCTCTAATTCAGAGCATAAAATGTAGTGTAAAGAATGATAATAATTATAATAAACAAAGAGAAATAACAAATTAACTAAATTAAAATTGGAATACTCATTCAATTGTGGTGTGATAAGAATTAAAATTGGAATACTCATTAACAAAACCGTGGAGTTAAAGTTCAATTAATTTTTTTTTATCTTTCATGATTAAAAAATATTCTAAATTCTGTAAAAAGAGAATTGAGTCAAAATTAGCATCTGACAGTTTAAAAACTGATCTCAAATATATTTATTAGTAGATAAGTAGATATGGATCGACAAGATAATAATTATCAGAACAAGAAAATTAATTAAGAGATAATAAATTAAGATGAGAAAAAGTCCCCAAATCTTTTATTATAACGATATTACCGCACATAATCTTGTAAAAGAAACAGAATTCTAGTACGAGTAAGTTACTAATAGAGAAGAAATTCATAGGCATTCAAACTCTCTAATAACTGAGTCATATGTATATATATATAAATATTCCATTTGTTAGTTGATTATTGATTAGAAAAATAAAATAGTTGGAAAATGGATGAGGCCGTGGAGCGTAGTAGTGCAGATGAAAAGAAGATAATAAGTGGTGAATCGAAGGAGAAACAACTGAATGATTGGCTTCCTATCACATCATCAAGGAATGCAAATTGGTGTTCTTCAGCATTGCACAATGTTACTGCCCTTGTTGGCGCTGGTGTTCTCGGCCTCCCCTATGCTATGTCTGAACTCGGATGGTACGTACCCTACCTACCTACCTAGCTACCTACTACTACATAAAATATATATATATATATATATATATATATATATATATATATATATATATATATATATATATATATATATTTTCTTTTAAAATAATTTTAATTAACATCTATATATATAAATATCTAAATATATAGGGGTCCTGGAATTACAATTATAGTGTTGTCATGGATCATCACTTTGTATACCTTATGGCAAATGGTGGAGATGCACGAGATGGTGCCCGGAAAACGTTTTGACAGGTACCATGAGTTAGGGCAGCACGCATTTGGGGAGAGACTTGGGCTGTATATTGTGGTCCCTCAACAACTAATGGTGCAAGTTGGATCGGACATAGTATACATGGTCACGGGGGGGAAATCTCTTAAGAAAGTTTTCGATCTTCTGTTTCCCGCCAATGACATGAAGCTCTCATGGTTCATTACCATTTTTGGGGCGTTCCAAGTCCTCCTCTCGCAGCTTCCCAACTTTAACTCCATCACGGCCATTTCCCTTTTGGCTGCAGCCATGTCTATAAGTTATTCTCTCATGGCTTGGGTTGCTTCTTTGCACAAAGGGGTTGTACCCGATGTGAGGTATGATCTTAAAGCGTCCACTAGTCCTGGGAAAGTGTTTGGATTTCTAGGCGCGTTAGGGGATGTGGCTTTTGCATACGCGGGGCATAGCGTTGCTTTGGAAATCCAAGCAACAATGCCTTCCTCGCCTGAAAAGCCATCCAAGAAACCCATGATGAAAGGAGTTTGGTTTGCATACGCAGTCGTGGCTGCCTGCTACTTTCCTGTTGCCTTTGTTGGGTATTATGTTTTTGGGAAAAGTGTAGAGGACAACATTCTCATGTCACTTGAGAAACCAGCTTGGCTTATTATCACCGCTAATATCTTTGTCGTCATCCATGTCTGCGGAAGTTATCAGGTTTTCGCCATGCCAGTCTTTGATATGATGGAAACCTACCTAGTCAAGAAAATGGATTTCAAGCCCAGACTACGTCTTCGTTTTACCACACGTTTTATTTATGTTGGTACGTACGTAGTCGTAATTAATCCATCCATCCATCCATCCATCTTGTGATCTAATTAATATATATATTCAATTGCATGCAGTCCTTACAATGTTTGTGGGAATTTTATACCCTTCCTTCGGTGGACTTCTCAGCTTTTTCGGAGGCTTTGCATTTGCTCCAACCTCATATTTTGTAAGCAATTATTTCATTTCATTTAATTTATATATCTTTGTATTTAATTATAATTCTGTCACATGCATGGATATCTTTTAACTTGTTATGATATATATATATATTGCAGCTTCCGTGCATCGTATGGCTTAAGATCTGCAAACCAAAAAGATTTGGTTTGTCATGGTTTACCAACTGGGTAATACTACTGCATGATATCTATATACTACTCCATTATATATCTAGTACTATATATTAGTACGTAGTAAGATATTCTAATTAATTATTACTATATATATATACTGGGAGTATAATTTAACGTATTAATTTTGACTCTATTTAATTTGCAGATATGCATCGTGCTTGGTGTTCTATTAATGACTCTAGCTCCTATTGGTGCCTTGAGAAATATCATAGTGCAATTCAAAACAGACTACAAATTCTTCTCTTGAGAAAATTAATTAAGTACTCCATTAGCTAGCAGTAGTTTCATTTTCTTTTCTTCTTCTGTCTGTCAGACAATTTATTTAACAGTCTAGCTAGGGTTCCCTCAAATTTGTTATTTGTGTGGAAAACAACTATTTAATTTTCTGTTAGTTTTCCAAGGGTTCCTTTCCTTTCTTGTACATACAGAAATTAATTAAGGTGATGCTTTTTTAGGAAGTACTTTTCATACAAGTTTTCGTGAATTTCTTCACTATCAATAATTCGATCAGAGATTATCAAATACTAATAACCCCTTTGCGTTTTTATTAGGATTTTGGACGTACGTTGTCCATAATACGTAAGAGGACATGTTATTTGCTTATTAGTAATTAGCAAACACACACACACATATATATATATATATAGTGTTTATGTTATATGGTTTTATGATATCATTACACACTATCTTGAACTTGAACTGTTCAAATTTTGGTATACTTAATTAAACCCCCATTACATTAATTGGCTCATTTTTATTTAATTTAGTTACTATCGTACCTCTTATTAACTTAGCATGTATGCATGCTCTATAAATACAGGTGTTACATGGAATTGATGGTTTGAGTTTGGTCAGGAAATTTTTCATTTCGAATTCGTTTTGTCTACTACGTACTTTAAACATTAATGGCTAAAATTCAATTTTGGTACCATAGAACTGGGCAAATTTTATTTTTAATACCAAAAGTTCAAAAATCATACAGTCGTTAAGTTTTGCCACGGCCGTTTAGTCTCCTCCGTTAAGTGCATGTGAGGGGCACGTGGGGCACTAATCTGCCCGTTCAATTTTGGTACCGTAGAATTGGGAAATTTTTAATTTTCATACCAAAAGTCCAAAATCATACCAATTCTCACTCAGCCGTTTCAAAATAGGGGGGAAATGCAATTGTCTAAAATTGAGCATGTTGTTTTTGCAATTATTGCCTTCTTCCTCCTATGGACGATCGCGGGCTTCCGGTGGCCGTTTGTCGAAATTGGTTGAAGATTTTTGTTCCTCTTGTCATGGGCGGAGCTCAACCGTCTATGGCAGCTACAATAAACCTATGGAAAATGATGCCCACGGTCAGGGGAAACTAATGCAACAAGAATTATGAAGTTTGGTTAAGAATCGAAGAAGAAATCACGATTTGAAATTTCGAAAATTTTGACCTAGAATTCGAAAATTAGAACTCCAAATTCGAATAGATCTCTCAAAGGATTGAAAAGATCTTTAAATGTACGAGTTCTCCACGACAAGGGGAACATAAACCCTCAACCAATTCCGACCAAAAGCCACCGGAGCCGGCGGTCGTAGGGGTGGGACCGGGACTGGTTATCGGGAATTCGGGTATTTCGGGACGGGATTTTGGGTTTTGGGATTTCAAATTTAAGTCCCGAAACCCGGTAGATCAACCAAGGTCCCGTGGGTTTCGGGTACCCGATTTAATTTCGAGATTTCGGGACGGGTTCGGGAGTCCCGGGAATCTAAGTTGCAAATTTAAATTGTGCGAACTAAACTTTTTTTTTAGCTTATTGTTAAAATGAAATGAAAAAAAAAAGTAACATGACTACTAGTCTACTGTAGAACAAACCAATTCAAACATATCACCACAACCATTTCAAAAAAAGAAAAACATAACGGAATTTGGTATGAAAAATGAAATTCGCCCAGTTCTATGGTACCAAAATTGAATTTTATGTTCCAACGGGCAGAATCCGACCCACGTGCTCAGCCCGCCCACGAAGACTTAACGGACACGTGGCAGAAACGTTAAGAAAATTAATGGAAGTGCCTTTTTTGAAATGGCTGAGTAGGAACTGGTGTTATTTTTGAACTTTTGGTATGAAAAATAAAATTTGCCCAGTTCTATGGTACCAAAATTAAATTTTTGCCTTTAAACAATGTTGTAATATTTGGAATTGTAAATTGATCGATATACGTACCATGAACAGAAAAAAACTTTCATTATTATTCAATTTACAAATATTTCTATATATCAACACATGCAAATTTATTATTGAGAAAATGTACGCAACAAATGCTAGCTATATATATATATATATTACATACATATCACAGTTAATTTAAAAGTTTCTATTTCCGGTTCCAGCAATCGTAGGAAGAGATATAAGTAAGACTACCATCCAGTTAAACTTCCCTAGCGATAATGGTATTGCTGCATAAAAAAGATCAGGCAACAAATTAGTAAAAGTACTTGTACATATACTAAATTTGTAACATCGATGCTTTAACATTCATAAACCAAAAAAGAAAGATCTCACAGTTCATATATATTGTGACTAATTAAACCAGACATATAAATGCATCTTCAAACAGTATTAATGAAGTATATAAATTAAATATATCGATCATTAGTTTAGTTAAGTGAAAATAACACGTATTTCAAAGGCTGTACATATACGTACATGTTCATAATCAACAATTTATCGCTATATTATTGGTGATATACAATTAGTCTAGGATTTTTTTTACCTAGACCTTATGGCTAAAAATGACACTAAATCGCCATCACATATATACATCATTTATTACCAGACCAAATGAATGATGTGATGTCATTTTTAGCCACAAGATCGGGTATTGTATACTTAATTTAATATTCCAAATATGGTATATGAATGTGCACTATTCACTAAAATTTAAAATATTGATTTCAATATGCGTCTGCCTGCCTGCAAACATTGACCACGAATCTAGAGTAGCTTAAAAAAGGCACAAAAAGTAATTAAGTCCTTCTGGAAGATGAAGATCGATCTGACCTTTATTGCTGTTATCAGAAGATGAATTTGAAGTGGAAGTCGCCGATCTTATCCCAAGCCTTTCACATGAGTCAGAGCCAATGGCGCCTAAAAAAAATTAAAGCAAATTAATTAATTAATTGTCACCATATATAGTAAAAAAAAAAAAAGAAGAAAAAAATTGAGATTTATTTAAAAAATGAATCTTACAATCGTTGTAACAGGGTAAAGCGGAGATATTAAGAAGATTTGAGTAGCCGGGGCTGCATTGACAGGTGTGTGTATGTGTTCTATTCCGTGTACAAGTTCCTTCTCCACAATAGATCCAATTGCAAGCTAATGAATTATATATATATATATATATAGTAATTAAGTTAATAAACATTAATTATTTAATTTATCAATTCTTGATTAAGAAATTTAACTTACGTTCATAGAAAGATACGTTGTATGGAAGTGGTACTGCAGGAGCTGGAGGTGCAGCTGGCATGCAAGAGTAGTCTACGGAACCTATATTTTAATTTACACGAGCAAATTAAATTTCATATTATATACTGTATATATATAAGAAAATTAAGGAAATGTCTTGTATTTATATTGGATATATACAATTTGGAATGATGCATGGAAGAAATTCTAGATGATCCTCGTCATGATCATCAAGGCGGGTGCGCCTCCAACCATCTTCGCAATCGCATCTAAAGCCGAAAGGATAATCCCTAGATGCTTCACAACTTCCCCTTCCACATTGAACCTCTTCACATGTATGATTATTACCTGATCGATCATATAATTAATATTGAAAGCAATTAGCTATATATAATATAAGATCTAGTACGTAATTAAGAAAAGACTAAAAACACCAAATTAATTGGAGTGGGAGATTACTTACCGATAAAGGGATTTGGAAAACCATCACCTTTTGCTGTTATGGGAAGCAAAACTAACAAAATTATTACTACAAGATTATTACTCTCAAGATTTAAGGAACCCATATCTGTACCGCTAGCTGGAGTAGACACAAAGTTAATGAACCTATATATTATATAGATATATAGGACGTAGTATATAAATATATTTACAAGTATTGGTGGAGTATTTGACCCTTTCTTTGTGGAAGCTTCTGCAGCTTATACTAAAATATCCACAAATTTCAAATATATAAGTCTACTCGGTCGGCGGGCGGGTATTGTGTGAAAATGTTGTGACTAAGTTGCGTGTATAATTCAACATTTTTTTCTTAATAAGTAATTATTTGGTAATATGGACTGAACAACGAAGTTCAATACATAACTAATTAAGAACTAACTTTTCTTCTTCGTCTTAATATCTTTATTATATATATATATGTCATATGTGTGTTAATTGACCTCTTGTTTGTAGTTGGTGTAAAAAAGTCAGATATGGAAGCTAGACTAGATCCATATGAAATCCGAAGAAACGAAGCTTCTTCTTATCAGACCTCCTTAATTTTTCGTGTGCTTCACGAAATTAATAGTACAATGTGACCATTAAGATTCACCCCGTTAATTAGGCTTTTAAAACCAGACCAAGACAACATTAGTCACACAACTAATGACCGTATACATGTTTGCTCCACAAATTAAATATGAAGCAATTTTGAGACTTTTTCCAGCTCAATTGCAAAAGTGGACATCACGTGCCACTACTAGAAACAAGGAAAATTCTCATCGAAATTTTCACCGATTTCAATCGGTGGGAATATTATTAATCCCACCAATTAGTGTGCGGACTAATTAATTAAGTTTAAATTGAGTGATTTTGTGCCCCGCAAGTGATGTTCACTTTCGCAATTTGACCGAAAAAGTAGCTGAATTACTTTAGATTTGTGACTTATGAGGTAAAATTATTAGTCCGAAGACCAATTTTGCATTTTGCCCTTATTAACACATTAGGGTTACATTATTGTTACATATGAAAAAGCTGATGAGAGAAATCCAACGCTAGCTGTGTTATTGTAGGGAAAAATCTAACGCCGTGTTGGTGTAATATGTTTATTGATATAATAAAGTATAGTATGATCTAATTAATTAAATCAAATTATGGAGTAAGGGTATTAAAGTTGTGATGGAAATAGAATTATAAGAACAATTTGAGATTTTCAATTTAATGAAGGGCCAAATTGTAAATAAAGAGAAACATACGTAATAACTCTAGTAGAGTATTATTTAAAGGGTTATACGTACTCATGAACGAGTTACAAATTCATATTATTTAATTTGCAATGTTATTCTGTAATAAAAATTAACGCTTAAGATGTCTATTAATTGGGTGGATGATCATAAAATCCATCACCATATATATATTCATCATCAAGAACAACAAAATTACTAGCACGTATCAAAGTAGTAAGTTTCCTTTGTGAAACAACTTAAAATGGTGCAAAACGGCCGGTTACAGAATGAATGGAAAAGGCTAGCTGGGCTGCATAGAGTTTCCTATATCCTAGTTTGTTTTATTCATAGTATAAGTATAGTATGGATCCAGAATATGATTTTGAGAATACAACAAACAAAGACAAATTCAACTTGAGATTTCACTTGACTTGAATGCAAAATGAAACTTGCTACATACACATACAAGTTGTCAGCCATGAGATAGATAGATAGTCTACATTACAAACAGATAATCAATCACACACTGCTACTACATCTACATGCTGGCATATCTAAGGGAACATCAAACAAATCAAGATAATGCATCATCCATATATATCATATTCTGCGTATAATTGAATTGTCAACTACAGATGATCAGTAGAGTTTTTGTTATTCGAAAACAATTTGAAATAAACTTGTGACACAATGATTAACAATGCAACACAAATACAAACTAATTTAAAGAATTTTTCTCCTGCGAATTGTTCTCATCAAACTCCTTAATCAAATCAGGATCAACATTCTCCTCAGGCTCCCAAGTAGCCTCCTCAATATCGGTCCACTTAACCAAATACTCTCTCCTCCCTTCCTCCTCCCCTTGTCTACTATCCACAACACACTCGGCCACCGCGTATTCCAACCCCTCCTCGAAATCCTTAACCAAATCCTCCCCCACTAGACCTCCCTTCACCCACTCATTATCCCCTCCATCTTTCCACTTAACCAAATACTCCAGATTCTCACCTTTCCCCCTTTTCTCCAATATCTCCTCCACCTCCGCGTACTCGTAAACCGCCTCCTCCAAAACCCTAACCACGCTCTCCAACCCCAATCTCCTCGCAAATTGCAGCTGAGGCGTCACATTCAATATCTCCTTCGCTAATTCTAAAGGGGATCGACCTCGATCATCTTCGATCTCAGCATCCGCCCCCATTTCTATTAACAATTTCGCTACACCCGGTCTAACGTATCCGGCTGCCATGTGTAATGCAGTTAACCCCCCTGTTTTATCTTTCGTGTTCACATTTGCCCCTGCTTCAGCCAATAGCTTCACGCAATTCTCCGAACCGAGCCCCGAGACGAATAAAAGAGCTGTGCGTCCGTCTTGGTCCACAGCGTCTACGTCTCGTTCGATGTCGGATTCGATGAGGCTTTTGAGTGCGGCCTCGTCGGCTTTCTTGGCGGCGGTCCACCAAGGGGTTTCGTACTCGGATACGACGTCTTGGGCTATGAAATCGGAGGGGACCCACGTGGGGGTATGTTCGTCTTTCCACTCTATTAAATACTCCATCCCGGGACCCCCATTAGTATCGACTGCTCTGCTTCCGATTATTCTGTTGACTTCGCCGTAGGTTTCCTCTTCGTCGTAGTCGGTGAATGAGGGTGATTCTTGGCTATTGAGTGTGGCGGAGAGTGAGAAATTTGAGGGTTTGAAGGAATATTGGAGATGGGTTTGGGGAGGAGGGAGTGGGAAAGAGGAGGCGGCGGTCAGGGGTGGGGGAGAGAGAAATTTAAGGCGGGAGAGAGATGGAAGGATGTTCATTGAAGAACGGGGAAACTGTGAAGTGAATTTGCAATATGGGTTTTCGAATCTTTTGTGAAGAAGTGTTGTATAGAGATTTCCTGTTAATTGGGGATAAGGAACCACATCCATGGACATTATTTGTTTGCTTATTTGTCACTTTTGGGCGGCAATGCTAACACACACTGTTCTAGTATTTTACATAACACAACTTATATATATTGCCTAAATAGTTTGTGAAATGTGTGTCATTCTTGCCCAAGTCGAATATATATAACTAAATTATTTTGATAAGTGTAATGAATTTGTTTTCTAGTTGAATCACACTCTTCTTGAATGAACAATTATATTTGACATAAAAAAAAAATTGAACAATTACATGATAAATACAATTTCATTTTTTTTTCTTTTTTTACCGTTGGAAAAATTTGCTCAAGTAAAATTTGTATTTGGTATTTGACAAAAGACCACCTTAGAGTGTATCCATATGCATAATTGTCAATGGTTCATGTTATTAGGTGCGACTCTTTTGGATCAACTTCAATTCGGACCTAAATCTTGCTTAGAACTAAATTTTTCGATTTTATCAGATCTTGTCTCGATTTGGTCGGATGTTGAATCTTTTACTGATCAAATAACATTTCACTTTCAAATTCATATCACTATCATTTTCTAAAATAAGTTTATTAGCATTACAATTTTATTTAAAATTAACTCAAATGTTCTTATAACTAATATTGATGTTTTTAAATGAAAATATGTTTAAAATAATTTTTTTAATGAATTATTAACTAACATGTTCTTAAACTCATAGTAAAATATTATTAATGTCATGTATCCTAATAAAACTTCATGAAATATATAAATATATAAATAAACAAATTTATATTCATTCTCACTTCATTTATTTCGAATAATAGAATCTAGTTCCATCAAATTTTTAATCCGAATAAATATTCTACAGTAATAAGTTAAACTAAATTTGGATTGGACTCGAATAAGCCCTATCCAGATCACAATGGCACGGGAGCCCATTATAAAATGAACAAATTTCTGGATTCTTCTTAAATAAAATGGAAAATGGTAGTGTTAATTTGGCGTTCTGTGGAAGGCCCATTTCGCCACTATTTTAATAAGAACTGGGGAAGTGTGTTACTTAGGCCATATCCAATGGTTGAGCCCCGGGCCAGCCCCGAGCCCTGCCTAGTCATCTTCAATGGTCGGGCTCCGTGGTGGAATTAATTCTATTTTTTTCATTTGCCCACTCTCACCTATTAATATTATAGTTTTAACTTTTTATTAATATTAATAGTAACAATTATTAGTACTTCTAATTAAATTATTAATTATATTAAAATATTAAAATTAAAGAGAGTAAATAATTAAATAATATTTAATTTAAATTAAGTATTAATCTAAATTATTTGTATAAATATTTATTTTTATTTTTAACTAATTTCATATTTTTTAAAAAATATAGCCACCACCAATATTGTAATTAAATGAATTGTTGTGTAACACAATTACATATCTAATTAAAGCTACGTTTAGTTACATATTTGATAAATAGACTTTTGAGATAAGATTTTTGTAGTATTATGAACACTAAGACTAGATTATACCAAAAAATCATTACAATTATATAGATATCATTATTTATTCAAAATAAATAAATAATTAATAGAGGGCAAATTGGTAATAAACAGAGAAAAAAAAGTCAAAACCACACAAATACTTTCAATCACACAACAGTCCTCTTTTCCTCTTCGTCTTCTTCTCCTATATCTCTCTCTCTACAAATTTTTCTTTCTTTTTTTTTTAAAAAAAGTCGGAACCAAGGCGCGTGCCAATACGCGGCCCTAATTCCCACCCATCGCTCGATGGCTGCCCCGCCCCGCGCCCCTGCACCATTGGAGACGACTCCGCAGCTGCAGCCCCGCCCGGTCCCCAGCCCGGCCATCTCCATTGGAGATGGCCTTAATGTACTTCTGCCGTAGTATGTGCTTGGCATAAATATAACTACAATATGAAAATATACCCATGTACCCATTTATTTCTTTCCCCGTTTTATTAAAACTATATTCACTAAAATAGCAAAATATGCAAAAATCTCCATCGTTAAATTTCAAATTACTGAAAAAGTCTATGCGTTAATTTTATTATTGAGAATCTCCCTTTTAAAGAAAGATTAATCTATCTCCAACCAAATCAGGCAATAGTCAGTCCCCTCATGTCTGCCTACCTGCTTTGTCAAGTCAGTCATCTTTAACCGAACCAGCAACTCAAAACATTTATTTCAATCTCAAATTCTCCCCACTCTCACTTAACAACAACAACAATAATAATAATAAGGGATTCATAAAAATAAAAAATAAAAACCAATAAACATAATTAATGAAAAACAGCAGCAATAGTTTTAGGAAGTACTATTAACTGGATTAATCAGTTAGACTGAGAAATATCGTTTTATTTGACCATGGTGAAAGTTTAATTTCGTTCATATATATAAACTTCTTAAATTACAAATCTATATGTATAATGACTTTTATATTTTTGGACGAAGAATGAATTTCTGAGTTTAGATGAATGAATTCTTTGAACTTATGTCCATTTCTTTTGAAAGATATAATATTTTATCTTTCATATTTATACTACTTGAATGTCACTAAAAAACTATCTTCAAACCAATATGGGATAAGGAGAGTTAAGTTTTTATCTCATATTGATTTGAAAATAATGTTTGAATGCTCTTCTAGTAGTATAAATATGAAGGAGAAAATATTATATCTCTCAAAATTATGGTTAAATTATTTTTAAAGAAAATATTAAATCATAATTAATTAGTTTTAAAAAGTTTTTATATATTTTTTACACAATTAAATTAATTAACTTTAAAAAAAAAAAAACGTGGACGCACGCGTCCAGGAGCCACTGCATGGGGGCAGGCATGCAACCAATGCCTGCCTGCCCGCAAGCAAGCAACTCCCCCTGGATGCCTGCTTGCCAATCCGAAGGGAGCTCGTCCCCAGCCGATGAGGGGTTGTTGCTTGCCTCCCCACTTCAACTGGAGATGACCTTAATGTCGGATAGATTAACTCCCTAAGGACTCCGTTGTATATTCAATATTGCAATTCTTTTTAAATATAGGAACAATTGGGATTTATTTCTAATTATTGTTTAAATATAAAATGATTCTTCATTTTTAAGGTATTAATAATTAAAATAATCGGGTATATATTTGGATGAATTCTTAGGCTACTTGGATAGCTGTATTACCTTATATTTATACAGCTGATCGATAATGTGAAGATTAATAACACGTACGCTAGCTGGTTGATTGGACGATTTAGATGAAATCCAATCCAACATAGGCTTCTTTCTTGCTTGTTGGTCACCCATATCCAACTTCATGATCAACTGTCTGACACATATTATTTCTTAATAATTACAACTTCTTAATGATTCTTAATGAAATGAACCAAACATGAGTTGTCATTACATTACACGGTGACTGAGATTTGGAATAGCTGTCCTATTTTAAATTATATACTAGTAGATTATTGAGGGACTTTAATTCGATCGATTGAGGTAGGGCTGTCAATGGGTCGGATTATGGTCGGATCAGGCTCGTCCAGATCCAGCTCCATTTATATCGGATCGAATCCTATCGGATTCGGATCTTGTTCGGATTGTGCTCGGATCTAGATTTTTTGAATCCAACGGATCTTGGTCGGATTTGGCCGGATATCGGATAATTTTCGGATTCAATAAATTTGTATTTAAAAAGTTAAATTAATATTTTTTTCCTAAAATAAGTTTATATCTTTTCAATTTTACTTAATTTTAGCTCACATTTTCAAAGTTTCTTTACTATATTCATATTTGTAGAATTTGTAGAATGAATATATTGGTTTAAATAAATTTATAAACGAATTATAAATTACTATCTTCTTAAATTGACGTTGAAATATTATTAATGATACTTATTTTTATAAATCATTTTGTATATATATCTTTCTTTTTATTTGTTGTCGGATACGGATCTTCAACGGATCGGATCGACCTAAATCCATATTCGCTCCATGAGTTTCGGATTTCGGATCTTTATAATCGGATCAGGTCCATCGAATCTCTAATCGGACAATTATCCTAATAAATCGGATCGAATTCGGACGGATTCGGATTAAAATCCGCCCCATTGACAGCCCTAGATTGAGGTGCTGAATTCTCATGGTTTATTATACATATAATACAATTTTGGGTAAAACCTCTATGTGTTAAACGAAATTTACACCAAACCACAAAGTTCATTCAATTAAAGTTGAAATATAGCTATTTTTAGAATTATAAAATTTGAAAATTTTTTTAAACCTCAATTTATTTCTAAACCACTTTTAAAAAACTTGCATGTCTAAGAAAACATATTCTTAAACACTAAATATATCATGTTCATGATGTGTTTCAATAGAATATAAAAGTAAATTATACTTTCAATTTTTCCATTTTAAATATGATCTTGATCTTATAATTCAACACCGACTCAAAAGGAAATGTCATGATAAACACTGATTAAATGATAAATACAAAAAGGAAAAGTTAAATGAGTTTGAGTGAAATGAAGAAAATAAATAAAATAATCTCATTTCTTGAACTCCGACATAAGAAACTTTCAGGAAAAATCAGCCAAATCACGCCTTAAGATTTGGCTAGAAACAGTGAGGAAACAAAGCTAAAAAGTAAAAAGGCTAAAGAAATTGAGAGACCATGAATTTAAAGTGAATAAAATTTTCACAACTTAGTAGAATCAAAATTGGTAAAGAAAATAATGTTATAAGAAATGGATCAAAGTTGAATGGTGCCTTGACTTACTATTAACTTTCAAGCAGGTAATTCTTGTTGGTTTAATGAAGTCATAATTTGAACATGGTTATGAGATAAAATTCCTAGCTAATCATGAAAGATGTTGCAAGAGGTTAATTGGAGTATACCCTATCGATTTAACAAAATTGTTTGGTGGGATATGAAGTGTAAAACGCAAAGCTTTGGAATATAAAATCAAAGAGTAGGAATCTTTTTTCAGAGTACCACCACTTAAATGCAGTGCATCGTGGTTGGCATAACTCTAGTCTTCAAATTAATTGCTTTTGGGGTCCAACATCAGAAACCGTTTTCCTTTAACACAACTCATCCTCGACGAATTTGGTTGCACGTATTAATATAAACCATGAGTGTAGTTTATTTTTAATAAATATATATATACACAGGCACCAGAAAAAAAAAAAAAACATGCTTAATTTAATTCATAATTCGATATCAAATAGGGAAATTAAGAACATAATGATAATGGGCCCAATAACACAACACAGAATATGCAAAACAATTTATTTTGTCAAAATTGGCAAATTCTTTTTTTTTTTTTTCTTTCAAAATTTTAATTTCCTAGGGTAGATTACATGTGGATGTCAGCTAAAACAGAGCCATAGACAAATTAGAAATTACTGATTGGATTCTCTCTCTCTCTCTCTCTCTCTCTCTCTCTTTCCCTTTCTTTTTAACCTTTTCACAGTGAATAGTAATGTTCAAATGCCAGCCTTTACAACACAAAAGCCAAACTACATACTGCTCTACATTCTATTCCAACCATATAGATAGATCTCCTTTCGTTAAATAAATAATAGTAGTAGTTCTCTTCTCCTAAAAATAATATGGAGTAGTTAATTGTGTATATATATATATATATATATATGTATGTATATGTGTGTGCTGTACAGAGCAGATTTTGTCTTTGGTCCTGAGGTAATGACAGTGAAATGAGTCTGAATAGTCTACTTTTTGTCTGCTTCTCTCTCTTTTCTTTGCTTTGAGGTTTTTCTTTTATACTCCTACATCCTAATTTAATGCTACATTCTTTTGCCTGTAATTAATATGAGAGGGACCCTCATCTTCAATTTTCTTTCTCTAAATGTTGGCTTCATTGGTTTGTGCAGCAAAATGCATCTGAAGTACTCTAATCCGAGATCAATATCAAATCTTTTATAGCAGATTTTATGGGTTCGAGTTTCTTTCTTAAGAATTAGATTACTTTGAGGTATGTATTGTGGGTGTCCCTTTAAATCCCTCTTGTGCTTTTATTGTTTATATATTTTTGAATCCCTTGTCTATTATTGGTAAATAGTGTTAAAATCCATCAAGAATGAAGGACTTCCCATCTTGTTTTGGGGAAAACGGGGTTCAAGTTGCTGACTTTTCGTCTTTTTCACCTTCAAATGTGAGTAGAGTTCCACAAAATACGGTGACATGTGTTTATCAGTGTATATTGCGTGGTAAATCTTGTTGTATAACTGTTACTTGGAGCAAGAATTTAATGGGTCAAAGCCTTAGTGTTGGTGTAGATGATAAAATGACCAATCACTCTGTATTTAGAGTGGATATTAAACCTTGGTTGTTCTCTGCTAAGAAGAAAGGTTCAAAGATTCTACAAGCAAATGATTCATGTAAGATAGATGTACATTGGGACCTTTGTTCTGCTAAATTTGGACCTGGGCCTGAACCATTGGAGGGTTTCTACGTAGGTATTGTATCCGGAAAACAAATGGTTCTGCTTCTTGGGGACATGAGAAAAGAAGCTTTGAAGAAAACGGGAGCCGCCCCAGCTCCGTGTTGTGCTGTTTTTGTATCAAAGAGAGATCATATTTTTGGTAAGAGGTTATTTAGCACCAAGGCTAAGTTTTATGATATTAGTCACGACCTCGTAATTGAATGCGATACAAGTGGTGGCGGTGATAATGAACCTATCCTTGCAATCCGTTTAGATAATAAGCTGATGGTACAAGTGAAGAGGTTGAGATGGAAATTTAGGGGGAATCAAACAATATTTGTGAATGGTCTCGCGGTGGAAGTGTTTTGGGATGTGCATAATTGGCTCTTTGGGCAGACGTCAATTGGGAGTGGTGTTTTCATGTTTAAGACTAAGACGAGAGAGGAGAAGCTATTTCCTTTATGTGATGATGATCCTCACAAACTGCACTGGTCTTCATCTCATCAAAGATTCCGAGATTCCCAGTTACAAAGTCCCGGTTTCTCGCTAATTTTGTATGCGTGGAAGAATGAATGAGTAGTTGAGGATTAATTGAGTGGCCGGTGATTTGTATTGGGTTATACTTGAGTTCAGATTTTCGCCAGTATATTCAGTTGCTTATGAAGATGAGAAAGATTAGGGAGAATTAGGCATTTTTATTGTTCTTTTTTCTTGTAAATCTTTTCTTGATGATATGATTTCTCAATGTTATTTATTCGTGTTAAGATTAGTTTAGTTCTCCTCTCTTAATGGTTATGTTATTATCGGTCTAGCTTCTGGATTAGCTCATTGTGATTGGGCAGATATAGAAGTTTTAACCAACCAACTTGGAAACTTTACACACTTCTGGGCGAGTTCTCTTTTCAAACTTAGTTTACCATTTCGATCCCTTGTCACATATTTACGTGTTTACTATTTTGTTATGAAGGTGAAGGTGGTTTGATTGCATGTTTCCTTGCTTCAATTTGATTTGGATTTTGGTATGTTATGAACTACTCAGACATGTAAGCTTTGAGATTCTAAGCTTGTATTCATTCGTGTACAAATGGATATATATTTATGAGTTTAAATCGTCTATAAATTTTGGATATTTTTTCTAACTCAGCACATACGCTTCAACTGAACAATGTTTGCTCTGCTTTGTTAAGTGTTGTTGGTGCTCTACCTACTGAACAAGGCCTTGTGATGTCTCTTTTTGGTAAATCACAATCACAATTGACTGTTTCTAAGGGCATCTCTAATCGTTAGGGGGAGGGGGAGGGGGATTTTGAGTGGGGAAATAATTGTGGTCTTCAATAGTGGGGGGGAGTGGGGAGCTTGCCCTTCGGTCATCTTCAATGGTAAGGGGAGGGGGATTTTGGGGTTTTTCTAGAATTATGGTCTTCAATGGTGGGGGGAGTGAGGAGAGTGGGAGTGGGAGTGGGAAAGAAAGGGCAAAAACTTGCCCCTCCTTTACCCCTCGGCTTTCACATGCTACATTTTTTTTTTCGTTTTTTGTACATTTGGTGGTTTTTATTTTTATAAATTTTGTGTATGGATTAATAAATTTTATATTTTAAAAAATTAAATCTTTATAGGAATTAGTTTTTATTAGATATTTTAAATTTGTATTTTAATTTAGATAAAATGTACAAATGAATCAAATTATAAATTTTTTTTTTATCAAATAAATGAACTTTAATATGATTAAAACTCGAGTATAACTTGATATATATAAATGATTGCGGTTTTTTTTATAATAATAATAATAATTATTATTATTATTTTATAATAATTATTATTATTACTATTACTAATATTATTAATATTAAAATATAACATTTTATATAAGTACGATTTAATTTAACAAAATTACATATTAAAAAAGTTAAACTTCATAATAGAACATTTAAAAAAGGCAAGGCAAAGGCCAACACTAGTGAATTTGAACTTCAATTTGCTGAAAGGTTACGACAAATGTCGAAAACACAACTTATTTTAGAGGCTGGATGTGAAAAAAGGCACTCTGAAATGCTCGAGCATCAATTGAGAGATATCGAACGTCAAACAAGAGAATCCACAAGGGCGGAGGAACAACAGATTATGGCAATGGATTGCTCCGGCTATACTCCAGAAACAAAGAAATATTGGAAGGGGAAAAGACAAGAAATAATGCAGAAACAAGTTCCAAGGAATTTATTTGAGATTCATCAAATCTAGGCGACAGTGATTTTGATCCAAGGAACTTCTAAAAAAACGTTGTTAAGTCTTTCTTATATTATAGTATTGGTATGATTCTGTAATTTTCTTTAAATTAAGTTTTTTTATTGTTAATTGTAACTCTATCTTACTATTATTAAAGGACATTTGTTTTTTATTATTATTATTATTATTATTACTAATATTATTATTATTATTATAGTTTTTATTATTATTATTAATCTTATTATTATTATTACTATTATTATTATTATTATTATTACTACTATTACTATTATTATTATTGTTATTATTATTATTATCAATTAGTATTATTATTTATTATTTATTATATTATTACTATTATTATTATTTTATCATAATTGTTACTATTACTATTATTATTATTGTTATTGTTATTGTTATTATTATTATTATTATTATTATTATTATTACAACTGTTATTATTATTTATTTATTTATTTATTTATTATTATTTTATCATTATTGTAACTATTACTATTATTATTATTAGTATTTTTTATAATAATAATGTTTGTATTATTATTATTATCACTATTATTATTATTATTATTATTATTATTATTATTATTATTGTTACTATTATTATTATCTCTATCTTTCACATTATTATTATTATTATTTTTATTATTGTTATTATTATTATAATTTTTTTTATTTTATTATTATTATTATTATTTTTTTGTATTATTATTATTAATATTTTGTATTTTTTTTGTATTTTTATTATTATATTATTTTATAATGATAAAATTAGTATTAGTATTATTATTATTATTATTATTTTTGTATTATTATGTAATAATTATATTTGTATTGTTATTTTTTTTATTTCTTCTTTTTACTTTTTTGTATTTTTATTATTTTATTATTATATTCTATGTCCCTAACTGTTGAAGACGATTATGGAGTGGGAGGGGGAGGGGACATTTTTGCCCTAACGACTGGAGATGGCAAGTTTGCAAGGTTACTCCTCCTCCTATTCCCAGACATGTGTATGCTAGTTAATACTACGTCGTATTAATTATTCAGTATCATATGAATATATATGATGGTGCATGCTACAAGTTCAGAAATACCAATTTTCTTCTTCGGGGAAATGGTATGCCCTGTCATTTTATTTTGATGTGCAAATTTCTATTTAAGATTAGTTTTCTTGATTTCTAAATTCTTCACCTTTTGGTTAGTGCTTCGGGTTTTCCATGTTCCATGTATTTGATTTGAATCATATATATGCATTAATATTGATACACGAATACTCTCTCTCTCCCCCATGTTGATTTTATGAAATTTTATTAAGGAAATATATCGCAACTCACTCCAGCTACTCGGTTGTCCAATTACTAGTCATATATGATACATGGATATAGATACGATGACAAGAACATGACACTATACGTGCATTTTTTTTAAAAATTTCAGAGTATGACCGGATATTAGATTATATATTGGATGTTTGGTATTTCAGAGTAAACCAGATTGGGCCAGATTAGTCAATCTGGACCAAGCTAGGTTTCATTTGGTCGTTTGATCCAATACCGGGTTTTCTCCCAACTAATTTATGTGACACGATTATAATTCCATTTCGCCGCCACTAGAGGTAGTGGGATGTGTATTATCCCTTTTGTCTCTAATAATTGTTTATTATACCATGTAATATAACAAATATTGTACCATCTCATTTGGTTCCTAACTGGAAATAACATAGACTCATGAATAGTCAAAGACTCACCTCGATCAACAACTACACATCGATATCAATCATGGGATGTTCAAGATCGCTTTAGAGCACACCGCTTATCAACAATGCATACCACATCCACGTGCAATATTTATGGAATGCCCCAAATGACTATAGTACCCCTGGAATGACATGGCAATTACTAATATCCATGCAATTTTTCCCAAGCCAACCCGAAATGATCCGTATTGGAATTCACCAACTATAAATACCCCTTATTAAAAATTTCCAAGGTAATTAAGCATTAATTACAGGATCTAGTGTTTACTTTGCTCGTTTTGTCGTCTCGAACTTAACTAACTTAGGCTTCGGATGGTTGTCGCCGGATCAACTTCCAGCACACCTTGATGAGTTTCTTTTGAGTAAAGGCTTAGGTTCCCCAATCAAGGAAGTTGAGTCTGGATCGATTTTATCGTCCTTGAACTTCATATTGACAAAGATTGTTGAAAACTAACACATCTTCTATTTGATATGGACCTATAGTGAGAATACCCTTCATCACCATGAGAAACATTATGATGAGCTATCTTTTCCTTGTATCTAAAATTTCTTAAAATCAAGTTTTCAGAAAATGCGAATTAGTGAAACTGAATTTTGGGATCAATGGAAGATGAAACTTTTATGCGGACTTCTAGGGACAGTTCCACTTGTGGAAAACTGCCCACAGTTTTAGCCCAAAATAAACTTGCCGAATATTTTATTATTATTTTTGTGACCTGCTAACCCGGTCTCATTTAGCAGGTCACATTTTGTCCTTTTACATATTTGCCGCTGCATATTAATAATACATAATAAAAACATAAAATCCCTAATATATAGTAAAAACATAAATTTTACTTATTGTATATACAAATTTATTTAACTAATTTGATTTTATAAATAATATTAACAATCAAATAATACTTTAAAATTAAAAAAATTCAAATAAAAAATTTATATAATGTATTAATTTATTTAATATTATTAAAATCCCTAATATATAGTAAAAACATAAATTTTACTTTTTGTATATACAAATTTATTTAACTAATTTGATTTTATAAACAATATTAACAATCAAATAATACTTTTAAATTAAAAAAAATTCAAATCAAAAATTTATATAGTGTATTAATTTATTTAATATTATTAAAACAATAATCATTAATATAATAAATAATTATAATTAAAAAAAACTAAACCCTAACCACCCCCACCCCCTTCACCCCACCCCACCCCACCCCACCCCACCCCGTAAAACCCTAACCCTAACTACCCCCCACCCCGACGGCAGGGCCTGGGACGGACGAACCCAGGCCACCACGGCCTGGGTTCTGCAAGTTGCAACCCAGGCAGTTGTGGCCTGGGTTCGTCCTTCCCAGGCCCCGTCGGCCTGGGAGGGGTCGATCCCAGGCCGCCGCTGGCCTGGGACGACGATCCCAGGTCGGCGACGGCCTGGGCTATGTTGGTGGCGGCGGATTTGGGTGGGTGGGTTGGGGTGGAAGAGTTTTAGATTTTTTTTTAATTTTTTTCAGAATTAATTGAGGAGGGTATAAAAGTAATTTCGATTTTATCTATAGTATATTTTTGCTTCCGGTAATAGGTCACGATTTTGTCACATGGCATCCTCTGAATGGTGTACTGCGGACAGTTCAGCCAGAGCAGTTCTGAACTGCTCCTAGAAAGCCCGAACTTTTATATACTATCCTTCTTTGAATTGTTAAGAAGTTTTCCTATTTCCTTGGGCTCAAAGGGTAGGACCATCGATGTGATGTGTTTTTGTGAACGTGATCTAGATAGGAATGTCACTTCACAATAATTTGTGGTGTGGTGTGGTGGAATTATATATACAATACAGGACAAAATCCAAATGTTGATGAGTCAAAATATATATATTATCCTCACTGTACCACATCCACAACCCCACAATTTATATTTTTATCAAACTTACACCACACAATCAAATCAATTTATATTTGATTGAAGGTTTCTCATGCATGAATATGATCCTCCAATATCTGCAAATTGCAATGCGGCATTATATAGAAACACACACGCGCAAAATGTTTGTTTGTAAACTACTATATATATAATATTTTAGTATTATTAAAATTTTGGCATGAAATCCCATGCATATTGAAATATTTATTGGGTAGAATCCATGCACTATCAATCATACTGCTTGGAACTCTTTATTCATTTAAATTTTAACCATATATTTTGTATGATTGGTGAATTTCGTGCCAAATATTTAATTATGTAATTGAAATTATATATTAATTAAACATTTTACATGATAGTCCCGTGTAAATTTTACGTTAATACACGAAGTCTGTCTTCGTTTTCCTCTCAGTTTAGTAGCCATGGTAGATAACTAATTAATTGCAAATTTTGACATTAAAGTCTGTATTAATAATGGGCTTGAGATTTATATGAAAAGTTGATATGTGTTTAGCAAATTATCATCATGAGATGTATTTAATTGGCAAAGAAAATGAAAAAATAGCATAGTTGGTAAAGGCATGAAGGGTAACATTCAATTTATCTTATTGTGAAAAATGTACCTAGCTCTATCGTGAAAGGAAAAAAGAAAAATTGGCGTCTTATCACACGGTGTTGTTCATGCAAGTAAAAATACAATTAAAACTATATTTCCACATTTAGAAGATAATTTTAATCCCAAATATATCCAATATCTTTTCAAGTTAAAATATAATTACGATTAATTAATTATATTGTAAGAATATATAGTTTATCAAAGTAGGATTTTAAATTTTTTTGGCGCGGTAAAATATAAAGACTTACCCGCAACAAAAATAGAATTTATTTATAACGATGTGGTCTCAATTCATAGTGTTACCCATCACAAACGAAATTAAAATTAACCCTAAAAGTTTTACCGAAGATTTTTGAAAACTAGGGCAGTAAGTATCTGGAAATCAAGAACATTAATTTTCGCCATTATGTTTGTAACTGTAAATCATGGTGCGCAAGCTTCACTTTCAAGTGGGAGTGGGAGTGGGAGTGGGGGGGATATATTTGGTGACCACCCACATACTGCTGATACAGGTGTTGCAGATGATGGCCACGCAATTTTGGATTATTTGGGACTGCTTGAAATCCCATTTTTTCTGTGAACGTTATCTTTCCTCTTATCTTTTCCTCTGTTCCGTTCCATACATAATATAGGAGTATTATATATCTCTCTTTGATCAAATATCCAATACTCCATTTCCAGGCCACCTATCTTACTTTCTTATGTATCCTTTTACGTCATACTTTTCAATTCCTTAACATATAGTATAAGAGCAGACACTCGATCTCTTGAATGTTTATTTAAATTAAATACTAGCTAGTTCTAAGTGTTCAAGTCATGTCAAATGTATATTACTAATCATTTTCTCAGTGCTCTTTCTTGGTTTCTACAGATAGAATTAAAAATTATGTTCATTTAGTGGTCGATACATGGAAATGAAGTCGGGAAGTAGTAAAGATCAAAAACAATCAATTGATGTGTTTGAACCGTCTGTGAGTCATAATGTTGGATTGCCTGTTGTTACAAGGAATGAGGGAAATGATGTGCAGCAAGTATTTCCGGTGCAAGGCGAATCATCTGGAAATCAGGTCGTAAGTAAATGGATGGCATTTGATGATTTAGATGGAAATTCCAAGAGAATAAAAGATGAAGAGGAAAGGAGTTTAATAGCTGAAAGAACTGCAGAATGGGGACTTAAGGTTAGAACAGATGTGGGGGATGGCAGCTTTCACGACATACTTGCTGCGGGCACATCTCGAGAAGTCGAAAGAAATAAGAATTCTTTTGCGGTTGGATCGACAAGGACATCCGAGGAATCAATTGTGGGTTCCGAGTTTCCGAGGGTGTCTCAGGAGATAAAGGATGCTTTGGCAACACTACAACAGACGTTTGTTGTCTCGGATGCCACAAAGCCCGACTGCCCCATTACGTATGCTAGCAGTGGCTTTTTCACAATGACAGGTTATTCACCAGAAGAAGTCATAGGAAAGAACTGGTTAGTGAGAATCATACTAACAGTGGTTCAAACTAGTAGTTTCTTTTTCATTCATATGATGATACATTAAAAGAAATTCGTTCTTTGTTTGGTTCAGCCGTTTTCTGCAGGGTGCTGATACTGACCAGAATGAGGTAGAGAAAATCAGGAATGCAACAAGAACAGGAACAAGCTATTGTGGGAGGCTTCTAAACTATAAGAAAGATGGCACTCCTTTCTGGAATCTTCTCACAGTCACTCCAATCAAAGATGATAAAGGAAGAACCATCAAATTTATTGGGTAAATAAATATACTACAAGATGGTCTCCACTAATCCGCTATACATAGTATGTATATAACGACACTTAGCTTGTTAAATGACGCAGAATGCAGGTTGAGGTGAGCAAATACACAGAAGGGGTGAACGATAAAGAACTGCGACCAAATGGACTGCCAAAGTCTTTAATTCGTTATGATGGTAATTGAGTGACACTGTTCAGCCTATTCATTCTTGCAAAATAACCATTCTCTTTGAAATCTCACTTGATTGATCTACTAATTCAGCTCGTCAGAAGGAAGAGGCTTTAGGTTCAATCATAGAGGTCGTACAAACCATTAAGGATCCAAGTTCTCACAAAAAGCCTCAGACTCATGATGCTATAGCCAAGACTGAATATGAGAAGCTAAACTTAGATTTTATGCTCCCTGGACTAGCCGATAATAAAGGTACCCCTGGAAGACAAACTCCTCTGCTGGATTCAACAAGTAACTTATCACGTTCAGGTTCTCGTCAAGACATAACCAACAAGTCCAGAAAATCTTCACGAATTTCATTGATGGGGTGAGCTTTTTTGTTTTTTTCTCTATGCAATTTGGTCCACATTTTTCTATTACATATTTTTTCAGCACAACTTTTAGGGGAACGGAAAAGGACTTTATGAAAATTGTGCATGTTTAGGCGGGAGGGGGGGGGGGTGTAATAAGAGAAAAAGTGGCGAAAATCTCTGCAATAAGGTTGCAACTGATATACACAAAAGAATCCTAACTTTAGAGATTAAATGTAGGCTTGACTAAGTCGAACTTGTCACGTTGGGTAAAATCCAAAATTTATTACGATATACGTTTATTGCAGTTGGCCTTATGAGGATCCCACTCGAATGATCGTAATTTGATCATCCCTTGACCATAGAAAATAGCATATGATTGTTAATTCCCCGTGTAAATATGATCAGGTTCAAAGGGAGGTCTTCAACCAATGCTGGTAGTAATGAGAATGAACAGGTTATTGAGCCAGAGATATTGATGACAACAGACATAGAACGAACAGACAGTTGGGAACGAGCTGAAAGAGAAAGGGATATACGTCAAGGCATGGACCTAGCAACAACATTAGAACGCATTGAAAAGAATTTTGTGATAACAGATCCTAGGCTTCCTGATAATCCTATTGTAAGTTCACTTAAACTTGGTACATTCTACTTATTTATTGTTTTTCACTTGTCTTGCTTCAGACTCTTAGAACTCTGTTCTTAACTTGCAGATATTTGCATCAGACAGCTTTCTTGAATTGACAGAGTATACACGAGAAGAAATCTTAGGAAGGAACTGCAGGTATGAATTTCCTATTGTTCAAAAGTGTATTTACCACTACAAAGTTGCCTAATGCGGTTTAAATGTGTCCAGGTTCCTTCAGGGACCGGAAACTGATCAAGCAACTGTTTCTAAGATAAGGAATGCCATCAGGGATCAAAGGGAAATTACTGTTCAGCTGATTAATTATACTAAGAGTGGTAAGATATGGTTTTCGATATTCTTAAAATGCAAGACCATAGAACATCAGATTTTTTTTTAACTAAATTTACTTTGACTTACAAAATCTTTAATATTTGCAAATTTCAGGGAAGAAATTCTGGAATTTATTTCACCTGCAACCAATGCGTGACCAGAAGGTTGCCTTGCTATGTTAAATCAAGTCTTCTTGTGATTCACATCCACTTCCTTTTCATTAACTGACAGGATGATTTGATTCTTTGTTCTTCACATTCAGGGTGAACTCCAATATTTTATTGGTGTCCAACTAGATGGAAGCGACCACTTGGAACCACTGAGGAACCGCCTTTCTGAGAGAACCGAGCTACAGAGCGCTAAGTTGGTATGACTTTTGCTTTTGCGTCTTTTCTTTTATTTTTTGAAAGATACCAGGAAAACAAATCCATGTATTTTGATTGTATCAGTTGTTCTGAAAAATAAATCCATATATTTTCCAAGAAGTGGGTGTTTTATGGAATTTCCAATGATATTGTGCTTAGTTAACGGTTTATAACAATACCAATACATCTTTGAAGTATAAAGTTGAGAAGAGTTTATTCTGTGTCACATTTTGGCTCATATAAGAAGAATATATTTGAATTGACTTTTTAATGATACAGAGACCTCCAATAGAATCACAAAACCTTTATAACTTCCCCGTAGGCTATGTTACAAGCATATTAACGTCAGTTAGGTAATTTCAGTTAAGTCAGTCATACCATGGATGAACTGCTTGCTTGTACAAGGTGAATGTATTATTCTAACATAAGATACAATCTCAATGAGGACGATTTCTTCTATGGATGGATTAGGAAGTTGATGTAGACTCTCAGTTGTGCATTTATTTACTTTAGTGATTTCTATGTGAAATGGAAGTTCATTCAAACACAGTCCAGCAGTGGTTGTGGTTTTAAATTTGAATTAGGCTTGTCAAGTTTATTCATCTCTCCACATTCTTTGGTCATGTTTCCATTTAAATTGCTCAGTTCCAGCTAGTAAATCATCAGATAAATTTCTTCGCCAGGTTAAAGCTACTGCGGAAAATGTTGATGAAGCTGTTCGAGAACTTCCTGATGCCAACTCGGTAAGGTACTCTTTTCTCTCTACCCTAAAAAACACTACAGTAAAATAATAATTACTGTTCAAAATACACAAAGATTTACTTGTTATGATGTCCTTTTGGAACTGTAGTCAGAATACTCACTCTGAAAGCACAAGTTCTGAATTTCATTTTTCCTGATGCACATAGTCATCCTGTGTCACTTTCAGAGACCAGATGACCTATGGGCTATACATTCTAAACCTGTATTCCCAAAGCCGCATAAAAGGGATAGCGCTACATGGGAAGCAATACGAAAGGTAGCATCTTTTTTAAATTTGAATTTCTTTTATGTCTCCTTTATAAAATTCCAGAATCCCATGTTCATTTTAGCATCATTGTAGCATGTAGGTGATGTTTATGCACTCTGTATTATTTATCCCTTGTAGATCACTGACACTGGTGAAAAGATTGGTTTGAATCACTTCAAACCCATACGACCTTTGGGATGTGGAGATACTGGCAGGTATGTTGGGTAACTGATTGAATTATACACCGTTGTCCTCTTACTCGTAATCCCATTGTACAAGCATGGGTATCCATCTTCTGCAGTGTTCATTTGGTGGAACTAAAAGGTAGTGGTCAACTGTTTGCTATGAAGGCAATGGATAAATCCATTATGCTGAATCGTAACAAGGTATGAGAGGTGTTAGTGCTGTGCAATTTTTTTTTCTTTTTTTGTTTCCCTTTGTTGGATTCATATGTTTTATTGTCTGCTGCAGGTTCATCGAGCATGCATTGAAAGAGAAATTGTCTCGCTACTTGATCATCCATTTCTTTCCACACTATACACATCTTTTCAGGTTCGAACTCAATTGAGTAGCCATCTGTTAGTATCACACTATTTTATTACCCTTTCTATTAATACTCTTAATTTTTAATTTGATACGTTGTTTTGTCTCCAGACGCCTACCCATGTTTGCTTGATAACAGATTTTTGTCCTGGAGGGGAATTATTCACATTGCTTGACAAGCAGCCCTTGAAATTTTTTAAAGAAGACTCAGCCAGGTGAAATGTAACTTTAATTTTTCATGTATTCCCAAGGTAACTGGGATTTCTTTGTTCAAATTTTTCATTTGGTAAAACTGCATGAATTTCGACCCTTTGAATCTTTATGTCCCAGGTTTTATGCAGCAGAAGTCGTCATTGGCTTGGAATATCTTCATTGTATAGGTATCTCATCTTATGTAGTTGGGGATTAGGAGTCTGTTACGTTGTGACTGCTTATTTTCCTTCCATTAACTTCCGGCGTGTTGATTGCAGGAATAATTTATCGGGACCTGAAGCCAGAAAATATTCTTCTTCAGAATGATGGGCATGTTGTACTAACTGACTTCGATCTATCATTTAAAACAGCTTGTAAACCTCAAGTATACCTCAAAATCCTATGTGTTGTTTTTATCTCATTCTAAGAGAGATATTGTGGTCAAGTGGCAATATTATTCTTCCAGGTTATAAAGCATTCTCCACCAAAGAAAAAAAGAATATCTAGGAGTCAACCACCACCTCCAATAGTTTTTGCAGAACCAAATACTCAATCAAATTCTTTTGTTGGAACTGAAGAATACATCGCACCGGTATGTTAGATTAATTGTAGCATTAATAATAATGTGCTTTTTTTGTTACTGAATTGGTAAACTTAATTATTCTCCTTTTGTTGCTTTGCAGGAAATCATCACAGGTGCCAGTCACAGTAGTGCAATAGATTGGTGGTCTTTAGGTAAGCATACATATGAAGAAGCATACTGTAATTTTCTGAATCTCCAAAATCTCATTACTATCATAATCTCAAATTTTAATAATATATAAATGAAGGTATTTTGCTCTACGAAATGCTTTACGGACGCACACCATTCAGGGGAAAGAATAGGCAAAAGACATTTGCCAACATCTTGTACAAAGACCTTACATTCCCAAGTAGCATTCCGGTAAAAACCGTATAAACTCGATCTTAACAAGTATCGTAATTCAGGTCAATGAATATTTTTTGAGTGAGTATCTCCAGGTAAGTCTCGCGGCTAGGCAATTAATTCATGCATTGTTAAATCGAGATCCGGGCAGTCGTTTAGGATCAAATGGTGGTGCAAATGAGATCAAACAACACTCCTTCTTCCGTGAAATAAATTGGCCTCTCATTCGTTGCATGGTACTTATTAAGACATGTACTCTCTCCGCAATTAGTTAGAGTGAATTAAAAGATTTGAGTTTAAGGAGTTTTGTGTATCGTACGTTATAAATTTTGCAGAAGCCACCAGCGTTAGATGTACCGCTTCAAATAATGGGAAAGGAAGTTGCAGCAGATGCAAATGATGATATGAAGTGGACAGATGATGGAGGAATACTTGTAGCAAGTCCGATGGCATTATTCTAAGATATCAAAACTATTAAGAAGTAAAACATTACATTGTGTACCTATTTATTCGATGATGTAATAATAATAATAATGTCCATTATTCAATTAATTGTCATTTTGACTAATAAAGAGTTCCATATGAATATGATACAACAGACAAATTAATTAATGTTATAAATTAATCAAGAGAGAGAAAGTCTGTGTATACGATGATTTCATGGATTACCTTAACCCGCCAAGAAGGTCGCCATCGGTGTTGCCCAACCTAAGTTTTTCTTCTTTTGTCGGAAAATCTTGTTTGCTTGAACGGGAGGTTATTTGTTCGATATGATATTGGAAATCTTGTTTCGCATTTATCATATCACACGGGATAAAGTTCTATAAATTTATAGGAATAATTTTGTTAATTAATACTTTAAAAGTTTAAAAATACCAAGAAAGCCGTGATGAAACTTTTATAAGATCGTATGAATTTTTTTTCAAATTTATTATAGAGAGTAAATCGAAAATTATAGTGGCATATCACAACTTAAAAGAAAGTATTTAGAGTCCGATCCAAATTAGCCTCAAATATTAGTTTGTGGCTAAAAATGAGCCCAGGCCCACCGACCCACCTCATAGGAGAAAAAGAAATACGAGGAGGAGGAGGAGAAAGACGTCTAACAGGTAAAAATGGCGGGACTTTGGAGCAGCTGCACGAGGTCACTCCCATTAAGAATGTTGCCTTCCAGTTCCTCCAATACGGTGCAGTAGTTCTTGCCTATTTCTCCCTCCATTCATTCATTCATTCGACGGTTTAATTAATTTTGGAAATTATTCAGAGAATCCATGGCGTCAAATGTTGCTCCGCTGCACCCAATGGCAAAAGCACACCATCTCCACTGATTTTGAAGATTGCTGTCAGTGGCATCACGGAACTCCTTAGGCTTTTCTCTTCTGCTGCCCGAGACAGGTTCGCCCACTTTTGATTTTGATTATTGGCTCAGCCATTTCATTTCTTATTTCGGTTTTGTTGAATTGTTGTATTATCAAACAGTTTTAATTAGAGCAGCCAGTACTAATACCAGTATTAAATCCCAAATTGTTGTTCCAATTTTTTGCTCATTCGTAACAGAAGATTGATCTGTTCTTATATCTTCTTTGTTATGCAAAATATGTTTCAGAGCACTTTTGGTTGATAATGAATCGAGGGGTGAAGTTTCAGTTTCAAATGTAGATGACGTTCTTACGATTATCAAATCTGATTATGAGAAAGCTTATTTTGTCACTGGTAACGGTTTATTTTATTTTATAGATTTGCAATCTTCTAAATGTAATTGAGGTTAAATGAACGTCCGAGAACAAAATACTAGTATTACATCATCTCCCTTGCACAATGCATAGAAGAAAGAAAAATATTTCTTTCATCTGCTGATATATCTAGACTTCTTTGAGTCCTTCAAACATTCAATTCCCTCCTTTCGTGTACTGTTTATTTTGTTGTTTGATGCTATAGGCATTGGATGAACTTCAAGCAGCGGAAAATATTATAATATCATATCATATTCCAGCAGCATAATCTCTGTAGACAAGCTAATGACTTGAGGTTTTTGTCAGAGAAGATAGTTGCAGTAAAATGAGATGTCCTATAAGATAAAAGGCTACCTTCCCTAAAGAACCAAATGAAGATGAAAATGACTCGAGTCAACTCGTGAGCATTTTGAGCCCGCTTTAATACTAATGTTATCAATTTGATTGTAATCTACCGAGCTTGAGTCAAACTTGAGCGGGTGTTTCTTTTTTAGTCAAATGTTTATCTTGGAGTTTTCAAAAGCTTTCATAAGTGTTCTCCTAAATGTTTAATGTTTTGGATTATATTTTTAATAAATTATTGTAATAAACTAACATGTTACACAGTTCAGAAAATTCTAATTAAATTTGACCTCTTTGTCCGCCTAGCCAATTTAGTTCTCCCTTTAACTTACCTTCACAATTTCTGCCACTTTTTACCACTTGAGTCCTTTCTTATTTTATAATTTCCATCGCTGATGATATGTTACGCACCAGTCAACACCATAGATAATGGACAGAGCTAGTTCAACATTAACATGATATTTATACTTATTGTACGTTTCTTCCTTTTTTAATCCGGACATATACCCTTATTTGAATTGTAATACAAGGTAATTAAGGCATATTAAGAAGTTAGCAATTGCTCCTATTGAATAGTTCATCAATCATAAGTTTTCCCATCAAGCTTATAGTTAAAGCCGAATTCTTGGAGAAAAGAAACTCTTGAATAGCATAAACTTAGTTTAGATATTTGTTTGGTAGTTCATAAGCTAGTGAGATTCTGAAGGTTTAAAGTGTTGAAATTGTTCAGATTTTGAAATCTTTTGTTTTTAATGTGCTCCTGATTTTGGGTGGAAAAGTTGTTCAGTTTTTCAAATTTGATGTAACTTTAGAAGGTAAAAATCTTACTAGTAAGAAAATGTGATATTAGACCCGGAAGCTTCATGAAGTAGTACCGAATATGAAAAATGTCGGGCTATATAGTTTGCTTGACCAACTCATTTGCATCCGTAAACCCCTAACTCAGGACCTCTAACAAAAATACTTCAAACCCCGCTTCTCTTAGAATGATATGATTGTATCCAAGTTGTATGTAAAAACATCCTTTGTTATTGATCTTGATCGCATAGAGTTTCTTTTTTATATTTTATGATGATCTGACATGAATGGACTGTTTGAATTTTGGTGGATGTAGGACTCTTCACTTCTGTAATTTATGCTGAAGATTGCATATTTGAAGACCCAACGATCAAATTTCAAGGTAAAAATAATCATTTTCTGTTCTACTTACCTGTTTAACACTGGATGACATAATAAACTTTATATAATGTCTCAGATCCATGGGTGTTGTGTTTCACATTGGTCGTTGGATGAATTTATAAGATATTGGTTAACTAATTTTTCGAATCCTTGACATATGTAGAGTATCTGCTAGTGGAGCCCATCTCAAAGATAGGGCCGGGGGTGTTGCTTGTAGGAATTGCCTCCATAGGGTGGTGACTTGCTATATTTTGTACTTCAGCACCACTGCCTGATGTATTCAATCATCACTTGCTTGATCTTTTCTTTTTGGTTCTTGAAGCCTTGTTGCCTTTTTTTTTTGGCTTTGCAATGCCCACAAGTTTTATGACAGTGCATCACCCCCCCCCCCCCCCTCCTCTCTATGGATGCTGTTTTATATGCGAGGGAACTTGAAACTGGAGATCTTGGAAAATTAATGCTTTACACTTTTTTGTTTCCAGGTACGGAATTATATGCGCGCAACTTGAATTTGCTTGTACCTTTCTTTGACAATCCATCAATCCAGTTAACAAGAATAGAAGAGGTTTTCTCTCTGTATTCAAATCTCATTTATTCACTCTCTATTTGAAAAATGGTAAATTAGTCAGTTCTCCAATTCTGTTTATTTTTATGTTTTCCATGTTAAATCATCCAATTTGAGTGCTTAATGGAAATCGCATAAATTTTCGTGATATGTTACGTCTTTCATATGCAGGGTTTTGATTCTGAAGCAGTATTTGTAGTGGCTTCATGGAAACTAAGGTGCTTACACCTTTTTTTGGTTAATTAAAACACAATTGTAGTGATGATTGAGTAAGTGAGAAAGAGGAGTTTTTGTGTCGTCTCTAGTTTCGTCATTTCTGTTATATTTATGAAATGTTGCCCTCAACCCCTTATTTAACTTCTTACTCGTTTTAGTGAATTTAGAAAATGTCTAGTTTTATTAATCTGCCCCAAAACATGTTAATTATTTCCAATGAGAGTTTTTTGTTAAATTAGATGTTTCAATTCGCTTCACCTACAGCTCTGTTTCTGTTTCTGTTTCTGTTTCGCGTGCAGAACGTACCTTAAACTTCCGTGGAAACCTCTTATTTCTATTGATGGAAGAACAAAATATGATCTAGATGAAGAATTCAGAGTTAGTGACAGCCATCATTTATTTATTAAGCTATTCATTGTTTGATAATTAATTAACATCTTTTTCTTTTTTGGTATTTCTTTCTACAGATTGTTAGGCATGTTGAGAGCTGGAACGTTTCTGCATTTGAGGCAATTATTCAGATATTTACTCCGAGTTCATAGTACGTGGAATGTAATCATTCATTCCTACATTCTGAGAGTAATATGTTAAAAACCATCCCCTTTGTTATTTTATTTTTAATTGACCGACAGAAAATCTCATGTGTTTTTTTTTTTATTAGCGAAAAATCTTCTTTATTATTTTTATTTTTATTAGCAAAAAACTTCATATTTTAATATTTTATTACTATTACCATTTAATTAGCTCATTGCACCCATTCTACAAAATTAATATCATCATTTATGTAAACATAATGAAACCTAGCAATTAATATCATCGAATAAAAAGTTACTAATTAAATACCCCTAAGATAGTAAGATGTGATTCGTGAACTACTAACTCCTAATTTACGTAAACACCCCCACCCACCCACCCAGTGACAAATATATATATATATTTCTAAATTTGGGGTAATTTGTAATTTTTGAACCTTGGGGACCTTTTAGTACATTGATAATACCTCAGAGTACGTCAGCGGTGATGTTATGGAAAACAGGTAATCTTCAAAACAAGCAACGTGAGTGAGTGCATTCCTCCCTCCTACAAATAAGTTTCGCCAGTCACCACCAAATACATACCAATCATGTTCTATTCTATTTATATATAAAAATAACTAAAACTAATAGTATTTTATTTCTTTTCATCATAGATCGAAGAAATTAAGTAAACACAGAACAGAAAACAACAATGAGCGTAGCATTTGTGGACGGGCCAACAGTGGTAGAATTCGTGAATGATTCGAAATCGTTCGAGAAATGGGTAAATGAGAAATTCGAAACACTCGATTCGAATGGGGACGGAGTGTTATCGCGCGAAGAACTCCAGAAGCGAATCGGAAAGCTTTCTTCAATGGAATATGAACTGCAATCCAAGGAAGAGATAACGAGCCTCTATGATGAATTGTTCAAGAAATTTGACGTGGATCGAAGCGGAACAATAGATCGGGATGAATTTAGAGCTTTGATGAAGGAGATCTTGCTTGCAAAAGCGCGTGGAATCGGAAACTCCCCGGTTTCTATTATTCTTCAGGGAGATAGCTTGCTTATGAGGGCTGTTCAACGTGCAACTAACTCATGATCGATCCATTAATTAATTTGTTTTGTTGTTTTTTACATTTTCTTATTCGTTTTTTTTTTTATATTTTAAAAAAAAATATATATATGTTTCTCTCCATCTGTGTCTAAACTTAATTCATAAATTTTCTCAGTTATTTTATTATTAATATTGGATCTACTTAATTGACTGATCTCACTTACAATTTTCTGTTATTGTTATCTTGAATATCTTTCCTAAATTATTGTTGTAGTAAATCTTTCCTAGGATCTATTTAATTCTGTGAATGTATTTTGATTTGCGATGTTTTGGTTTCCTCCCAAGTTCATTTCTAGGACTACCCAATTATATAGTGTAGTAATTTGCCTGTTTCTTGGAGGGTTACCAAAATTAGTGATGTGCGAATGAGCAGAGAATTCCTTGCTCACCTTTTCATTTCTTGTTTGTACAAGGGCGAATTGAAGGCATGAGGAAAAATTATCTGGTTGGAAATTAGCATTTTGGAAAAGTAAAAAACTTACCAATTTCCTCACAAACATTACAAAGTGATATTTCATTTAGTTTTATTGATGGAATATATTGTCACGTGGACGTAAAAATTTAAACTACTAATATTTTTTATAATAAAATGATTAAACTTTTGCGATTTTGTGGACTGACTCCTGCCTTTTGGCAATTTTGCAAATTGACTCATGTCTCCTTCCTCACGCACGGCCACCATTCTCTGGTAGTTTTTCGCCGAAAGTAGGAGAGGGGTTTTGTTCGTCTCTTCAGCACAAACATATACGTATAATAAATTTCATATTACATTGAGTGAATCGTTTAATTTTTCCATTAGTGAACTAAATCTCGAAACCATTTACCTTGTTTCTCCACTTTTTTGATAAATTTTGCGTCATCTTACTCTTTTGGGCCTAGGCTTCAATCCCCATGATTTAATTCTTTCAACAAAAACTAACTAAAATACCACCTCTGTAAAGTTTGTCAATAATATTATATTTTTTACAAATTTGGTATGAAAAGTGAAATCTGCCAAGATCTATGGTATGAAAAGTGAAAGGCCCAACAATATGTATATCTTTTTTAATTTTTTTTGTAACAGAACAATATGTATATCTTGAAATATAAATACATGAGAAATCGATGAAAATTTGGGTGAGATTCGTGAAAAAATGATGAAACTAGTGAAACGACAACATAAGTGAAAAGCAGGTGAAATTGATGAAAAATAAATAAAGTCGTGAAAAACGTGTCAAATCAATGAAAATTCAGATGAAATTTATGAAAATAACATGTGAATTAGTGAAAAAATGAGCAAAATTGGTGAAATAACCGACAAAATAAGGTGAAACCGGTAGAAAGGTAGTTTAAAATGGGAAACACAAAAGGACAAAATAGTAAAAACAGTGAAAATAAGTTATAACCGATGAAGAAATGGATAGAACAATAAAAAAATGTTAAACTGGTAAAAATAAATAAAATCAAGTTAAAAAACATGTTAAATTAAATCGATAAAAAATGAATTAAATAGGTGAAAAACGGGTTAATTTGATATATATATATATATATATATATATATATATATATATATATAATGAGGTTTGTACTTTGTGGTAAGACGGGTTGAACAATAGATAATTTATGAATGATTAAAATCTTACTACTTTAATTAATGAAAGATAACTACTAGGAGTATTATATTTTAGTATGATGAAAGTAATTTTAGAACATATATATGTATTTGGGTTAATTTCTTTCCGTTTCTTTTCTAACTAGCTAGATATTTTAGATATAAAAGTTGCAAGAATTTGTAGCCGGCTATGTTTATAATATAGGTATTGTGCAATTAATTAGTTAATACTTGAAAGGTTATACGTACCATTTTGAAAATGTAGGAGGCAGATCCTAGTTTGATGCATGCTGAAAAACCAAGTCCTCACATGCATGTAATGGCGGGATGTCCGTCCTTTAATTTCGAGGAAAAGAAAAGAAAAGAAAGCAATAAGCACCACGTGTTGGCCTAGTTGAAAAAGCAGCTTAAAAATGGAATACCAGAACAAAGATATTCAACCACATACATATATATTATATATATATATGTGGTTGAATATGTATATATACAGAGAGACAGAGAGAATGAATCAAATTAATTAATTAATTAAGGATTGATATAAATAAATAATTATATATATAGTCTAGATAGATATATAGGAAAATGAGCCAAGAACAAGCAATTAGGAGGGATGTGGATACTGATAATCTGCATCATGATGGTATGAAGAAGGTTGATCATGACAAAAACAACAACAACAACAACAACAAAGCCCAAGGACTAGGTCTGCTCGCCACAGAATCCATCGCAACCCAGGTTACTAATTAATTAATAATCATAGCAAATTGTTAATTTTCCATTGTTTAATTTGTTCATGTCTAATAATAAACAAATGAATTTTAAATATATATATATAGGTGGTGGTTGGGGGGAAAGCAAGTGGGGGAGGAGTTGTTGGATCAGAATTAGCGGAACAAAGAGCAGGGACCATAACAATTGGGGAAGCATTAGAAGCAACTGCTTTGACTGCAGGGCATAGGCCTGTGGACTACAGCGACGCTGCTGCTATACAGGCAGCCGAGGTCAGGGCTACCGGACGCACCAACATAGTGCCCGGTGGTGTTGCAGCCGCAGCTCAATCTGCAGCAACTCGCAATGCTCGTGTCACTAGAGATGAGGACAAAACAAAGCTAGGAGAAATTCTTTCGGTCTCTCTCCCTCCCTCCCTCCCTCGATTTATTATATCTAATCGATGATGATGATGATCGATCAATATATATATATATATATATATAATCTATTAATCTTTTTATACATATAGGATGCAAGTTCAAAACTTCCTTCAGACAAACCGGTGACTCGTCGAGATGCAGAGGGAGTGATAGGTGCGGAGCTAAGGAATGATCCAAACCTTTGCACCCGCCCAGGAGGGGTAGCCGCTTCTGTTGCTGCAGCTGCAAGGCTTAACCAGACTATTACTTCTCAAACTAATAATAATAATATTAATAATAATATTAACACTACTCCAAACAAATAGACTTATTTATTAATTTGGTGGTCGATCTGGTTGCTTGCTACCTGATCATCCTCCATTCACTTAATTTGGAAACTTTATTTTACTTACTTTATGGTTTTTCATGCATACACTCGATCCGATTGGGCTTCCTTTTTTTGTTTTTTTTTCTTTCCTTTCTATTCCATGTATTTTTGTTTGTATAATACTAGTACCTTGTTAATTGATGAATAACAATTTAAAGAATCTCCCTCTTTGTACATTTTCTTAAGCCCAAAAATTGGAATATACAAACTAATACTGATCTAACTTTAATCTCGATCCATCGGTTAAACTGTACTGGAGTAATTAAGTAACTGATGATGATTTTAGATATTGCTGTACGTAAAAGCTTGATTGATTCAAGCTTTTAATTTATTTTATATAATGGATTTGGAATGGTGGATCATGTATGTATATCTATATCTGAGAATATATATATATAAATATATTATATAGGATCCATTCTACATTCGGCTCAAATCCTTATTTTATGAATTCATGAGATTAGACGGAAATATTTTCTTCTGGATGGATGGATTCCAATGGATCCCTTTTCATATTTTCAGAATAATTCCCATAAAAAAATATAAAAGGATTTCATAAAAATCAAAAGACAAATAATAACTTGAACTCAACCATCCAGTCCTTTATGTTCAAACACATAAATATTAATACAGCTGGTAATCAATTAAATATATAAGAATAGAATTGAAAAAATTGGACATCACTATATATATTAAGGAGAGGGATATAATAATTTAATATCCCTTTCCCAAATTTAGAAAGAGAATTTTGCTATAACTAAACTAATTGCTATGAAAACAATGTAAAGGCCAACAAGGCAGAAACCCCAAAATCTAGGCACTCGAAATCTATGCCAAGTTACAACCAACAAAGATCCCATTAAGCTTAAAATTAAGAATACAAATGCTATTACAATACTAGTGTGGAAATGAAGCTCATAAGCTTCCGGAAAAACTTTAGCAGTCTGTATAACTAAAGCTGTTCCGAGTCCGAAAAGCATGTTGAACATAGGCCCAGCAAAGCACCCAGCCATAGCCATAGCCGGTTGCCCAGCTTTAGCCACTGCCACGTCAGCAACGAGATCCCCGACAGAATTACCCCATGCAAGTACAGTCAATCCAAGAAGTGCGGGAGGTAGTTTCAGAAGTATGCCAAGAGCCACAAGGCAGTTTAGAAGTTCACCAGCTACTATCGATATCCAGAACACACTCATGACAAATGCTACCACCACTGCAGGTATTTGCACTGTTTTAGGAGGTTCTTTTTCGACTGCGTAATGAAGTATAGCTAAAGAGCAGCTTCCGCTTAGTACGACCAACCAAAGAGGGAAATGGGTGTTTGGAATAAGAAAAATAATGGGATGGTCGAAAGGCATGAATGATTTGCAAGAGTACAAAAGGGCAAGTGGACAAAGAGCAATGTTGGCAGATTGATAGAATCTGCTCCATTGAGATGGTGATGTTTGAGGGACAGTGAGGTTTAGAAGTACGGTGACTGGAACTTCCCATGCTCGTGACATCTGTGGACAAGAAACAAACCATCATATTACTTTATAAAAAAATGTAAACGACTAATCATAGCTAATAAGCTATATGATACATCTCAAAATCATCAAGCATTACTTGTCACATGAAATTTTACATGAAGCAGGTCGACTTATGTGCTTAACAAGTTGATAGATAGTTTCATGTCTTATGTAGAAGAATGTGTAGGTGGCTCGCCATGGCTTCAGGTGATTCGTAAGGTACGTTTACACCAAAGTTGTTTTGCATGTTCCCCACAGGACGACGGAGAATGGTGCTGGCCATGGCAAGAGTGGGATCTGGCAAAGGTGTATGAGCCATACAAGCATAGTATTACTGCTCCGGCAAAAGATACATAATTTTAACTTTAATTATTCCATCAATAATAGTAGCAACATCGTTTTTAACTATTTTAATTATTTCAAAAGTTTGTTTTATTGTAAAGAAAAAGGAAATATGCTGAGCAACAAGAATTAGAACTCCCTCGCACAATAGTCCTATCATCTATTTAGAAAGCTATAACCTGTTATTAAGATATCAAAAATTATGTAGGTAAATTACAAAAAGCATGTATTAGTAGTAGTCAACCCCTATGCAGTTTAATTCTCATTATCGAACAAATATAAGCAGGCACATTGCCAGGTAAGGATAGTCCGTGGTGATGGCTACAATCTTTACCATCAAGTTTGCACAGATAGTTGTGGTACCCAAATGCAGAAAAAACACTAATATGGAGTTACACTGATTATGCATATTAAACATGAGAGTTAGACTCTCCTTATAAATTAAAGGTAGTGCGCAAAAGAAAATTAAAGTTCTTGCTATTTAGGAGAATAGATCACTGAACAAACATCTTAAAAATGCTTCATTAAGAGTAATTGAAAGTAAAGAAGTTCTTTCACATGTTCGAAACCAAGGCAGGTTGATTTTGGCTGGTGGAGAATTAAGAGTTTCTTAGAAACTTGATTCTAGCTAATTGTACCAAGTCAATTAAGGCATTTGTAAATGTAGTTATAGATACAGATAATTCAGAGCCGCCACCCCCACCACCACCACCACCAAAGAGCTTAAATGATAAAAGAAAACTGCAACATCTGAAATCTTTATTTAGTTTGCTTTTGTAGGAAATACTGGGTTGTACAGATATCGATGTGGAAGACAGAAGACTATATTCTATTTCCTATAAAAATCACAGCATTAGATTTTTAAGGATTCAGAAAGCTATCAGAATGTTCTGACAGGAAATCTCACCATATTGTCAATGTCCTTTAAACATGGACAGTTAATTTAATTAAACAAACTAGGTCCTTCTAGATCAAACGCCAAGCCTGTCCCTCCATCTATATTCAATAGTCAATACTAGTACGTTATTGCACCAAATATTAACCTAGATAATACTGTTAGTTATTAATATCACTCATTCACTTCTTCAAGTCACATGACTCACATCAATCATTGCAAATCTTTCTTTAATAATATTTCGGTCGAGTAGGAATAATCAATCAATCACAACATAGATTTCTCACTTTTTTTGTACTCGTTCTCACGGAGAATATAAATTTTTAGAATAAAAGAGTTACTTGGAAGAAGTATAGTAGAGTTTTTAATCATGAGATACATGTGCCATGAGCCACAGGTAGGGCTGAGCATTCGGTAAAAACCGAACCGAACCGGATCGAACTTCGGTTTTTTTTCGGTTCGGTACATTTCAGACCGTGGACCGTTTGCCGAACCGAAATTTTCGATTCGGTTCGGTAAAAAACCGAACGGTCCGGTTCGATCCAAAAAAACGATTTTTTTTTCCTTTTTACACAAAATCAGTAGCAGTGAGGGATAACAAAAATCAAAAAGCAGAAAGGGCAATACAGAGCAGCAAAAAACGGCATCCTTTGGAGGACCATGAATTAGAAAAAAGGGAAGCAAGCAGAAGAACACAACCAAGCAGGAGAACAAAAGTAATTTTTCATGCCTAGTATTCCCCTTTATATAATATATATATATATATATATATATATATATCAAAGAAAGCCCAAAAGTAAAAAATTAAAGGCGGACGGTGGTGGTAGATGGTTCCCAGTCTTGAAGGCCGACGGTGGTGGCTCCGAGTCTTCAAGGCGGACGGTGGTCTTGAAGGCGGCAGCTTGGAGGTGGAATTTAGGGTTTGTGAAGAAGAAGAAGAATCTGTTAATTGAAATATGAATCGGTTCTTTTTTGTGAGAGAAGAAGAAAAATTGAAGAAATTGGTAATGGGTCATATCAAATCGGTAAGTGGTAATGGGTCGAATTTAAGAAAATAAAAAATAAATGGGTAAAACCGGTTCGGTTCGGGAAACCGACCGGTTTTACCGAGAACCGAAAGGCTACCTAGGTCGGTTCTGAGGTGAAAACCGTTTACCGGAAAACGGTCCGGACCAAAAATTCGGTTCCAGTTCGGTCCGGTCGGTAAACCGGACCGTGCTCACCCCTAGCCACAGGCACGCACGAACCTCTTAAAATTCATATGGAATAAGGTATGATTAATAAATAGCCTCGGATGCATATGTTAATATTTCGTATAGGTTAAGGGGCTAATTTTTTTCACCAACTTATCTAAAGCTCCATTAGGATTGAAGGATTTGGAGAAAAAATTTCAATGACTCCAACATTGAGCGGATTTTAGATTAGGAGAAACATGAAAAAATACACAGGGATATGAGATCCATACAAAATCAAAATGATTCGAACAATTTTTATGAAAATTTGTTATTATGGATTTTAAATACTTAAGTCGAAATCCCTCGATCCAATTGAAGCCTAATAGTACAAGAGTTTTTGTGATAGAGTTGTATAATGTATATACATTTCTTTATGCTTATCTATAAGTATGTTCCAACCTTCTTCAAAGCAAGTAATCTCATGGACATTTGACAATACAAAATGTAATATGTAGTCATTAGCTCAACTGCTCAAGTAACAAATTTGAACACTTATATGTTTGGTTCTTGGATTCAGTGATTAAAACGCTAAGGAAAATATTTTCTCTTGCATCCAATTACACAACAATGAGCTTCATTTCTTGTTCATTTGCATTTTCCTTCTCATTTTATAATAACTGAAATCCATAAACCAAACATAGATTCAATGAGTGAAAATTTGGAGGAAAATGGAATGAGCAAAAAATGAAGCTCAATGTTCTATGACTATCATTGATGCAATTGCAAGGATAACGCTTTCCTAAGCGTTTTTTTCACAAAAATCCAATAACCAAACACACCACTAATTTCCGGTAGTCATTAAATTCCAGTTGTAAAAGGAGGAGAACAATATACCATTTTTGCTCATACATTCGCCTACAAATGAACATCACTAGATTGGATAGGCCATTATGATTGACTTATATGAGATGTCTAAGGCTAATTGTAAAATCACAGGTTTAGGATAAAATGAAAAACACGATCAGATAATATATAAGCTTGATTATATCTGATAAAAAGCAATTCATCAAACAAACACTTGATTCCACTTGAAATCATACCTTACTGAAAGCTTTCCAGAGCCCAAAACTCTGCTTCCTTTGAGCATCCGATCTATGTGTAAACACACCACTTTCACAATCCATCTCCTCCAACCCTTTATCAACAAAAACCATCTCTACACCACCACCACCACCAGAACTCTTACCACTATTATATCCCAAATCCATATAAAACACAATCCCAACAAAGAAAAGATAAAAACCAACAAAACCAACAGCTTGCCACAAGAAAATCTCAGCACTCAAGTACACATAAAACAGAAACAGAGCAGCAGTCAAGTAAAACAAAACATCCCTAATAAAAGGTGCGGGGTCCACAGAAAAAGGCGCAGCGTAGATGGCGACAAATCCCACCACGAAAGCGGAGACAAAAGTCCCAGCTGAAAGAATTGCACCGAATCCAGTTCTAGGTTGTCCCCCACCAACAGCAGCCACCGATGCAAACACATCGGGAGCTCCATTACCGAGAGCTAAAAGCGTTACCGCACCCATTGATGGGGAAAGCTTTAGATGTGTAGAGAGCTTTGTAACGACAACTGAGAATCGATCTTGGGCAGTTTTTACTAAAATGTAGAATTGGAAAATGAGAATTAGGGTGAGAAAGGGGACGGAGAGAAAAGGGTTGTTGCCGAAGAGGCAGAAATGAAAGGAGGTGTAGTTGAAGAAGCCATTGGAGGAGGTGAGTTTGCATTTGGGGGCTGTTGAAAGGGGGAGGAGGGACCTGTGGTTGTGGGAAAATAGTGGAGGAGATGATGAAGATGATGATGATGGAATAGAAACGATGAGGAAGAAGAAGATGGTTGTGGAGATGAGTATAGTTGAGATTGCAGTGTTCTTGAGGATCAAAAAGATCCAAGCCATTATAAATCACTCGCTAGTTACACTCAATTTTGAACTGATTTCCTCATAAATTGATTGTTAGTTGGTAATGCCTATAACGTGTTTGTATTTATGTTTCTTAGATCTCTCTCTCTCTCACTCTGTTTCTTACTTAGTTTTGAGTTTTAATTTCTTCTCCAAGCAAATTTGGCAAATTTGCGCTTTAATAATTCTTACTAGTATACGTCCCGTGCATAATTTAAAAAATATATATGTTAAGTACCTTGTTTAAAATATTAGAAATATTTATTGTACGACATGATTAAAATATATAAAATGAAATAACAATATTTATATACAAAGAAAAATAAATTGTTAAATATTAACAAAAAAAGATAGAGGATGGAGTTATATTCTTTAAAAATATATCACTCTAGAGTCTAGAGTCTAGACATCTAAGTTACATAGGAATATTTACACACCATCAATGTTAAACTAATACCTGCATAATGAGCAAAAGCTATGTTAATAATAGTTTAATATAACCGATTTATGCATGTAATAATTTACTTATTCTCAATATAAGCATTTTTTGGATATTATGTAAGAAAATGAATTATGACTTACTTTTTTTAGCCTAAAATAGGTCATCTATTTGGAAGATGCGGGCATTTTTCAGACCAGTCAACAGTCAAAACAAATTTCACCGCACAGATATGTGGCCTTACAAACTTCGGTGGCACTGGGATGATAAAAGTAAATGCACGATGCATTAATAAAAAGACTCACTCCCTTAATATTTTGATGCCATTTTGCTGAGTAGTACATGTATTTAAGTCGAAGTAGCATTATGATTAGTGTTAAATCTAAAACTAATATCAAAATTATATTTATGTCTGGTCTTGTAGTTTTTTAAGATATATAGCTTCATTGCGAAATATATATTTTGCTTGGTCATCGTATAACTTCAAGTTCATAGTTCCACTGCCATCTGCTATTGTAAGACGAACGCGAAATATAAAAGAAATACATTTGTGTTAATGTAAGAATAAATAGTTAAAAAAGGATGTATCTACTGAATCAATACCTGAAATTCTGTACAAACCTTCTTCTAATTGGATTTAAAAAATTAGTTTAAGAGAAGAAAAAATTCACTACCTGAAATTAGCCTTGACCACATCTTCACATGTAAGACAAACCACTTTGCGCTCCATTAAGTTTTGATTGTCAACCTAATCAGGTAAACATATATATACCAAAAATAAGCAGCATATTAAAAAGGGGACTAACTCATGTATTAAGAGTAAACGGCATAAGCATAAAACAGTACATGGACCAAAAGTGCTAGGATAAGAAACTGAAAAAGAGAGTTTAAGAATTGAAAACTAACCTTTAAGTATTAATTTTGTGCTCCAAACAAACTCGTATCAGCACTGAATTTATAGCTGAAGTTCTAGCGACACAAAAATAAATGACAGTGGGGAACAGATTAATGGGATAAACGATATAAATTCGAGACAATCAGCATTCATTGAGTCATCATGGTAGCAAAAAACTTATTAGAGACCACCGTTCTTATCTCATTCACTTGGTTTTTTGTTGGGTTCTCGGTCTTGTACCACATACTCCTGCCAAAACAGAAAACAGAGAACTTTGAAAATGTATCTAACTTGTATATATTAACCGTGAACATAAAGATCACAACTTCTGACAACTAAAATATAGATTATTGAAGCTTGATACCTTAACAAACATTGAGCATATGGAAGAAAAAGGAGTAAAATATTTTGAGAAGAAGATGGGGAAAATTGAATTGTAACTGAGTTTGGGATTGTACGTGAGGTGGTTATATATTTGGATGTAGTTATATGATTAAGTAAAATAAAATAAGGAGAAAAACATGGGTTATGGACTATGTAGTGGGTTTGAAGGTGGTTATAGATAATTATTAAGTAAAATAAAATAAATCAAAATAAGGAGAAAATAATATTTTGGTCAAAAAAATGAATTGAAGTCAAACACCGCTGTGAAATATATTATTAGTAGATTTGTTTTCATAACTGCAACCAAATTTTTTATATGATCCAAGTCTGGTTTTGTCAAATATGATCAAAATCGAAAATAAATTTATCGTAATACTACACAATATTTTAATTTATTACTAGAAACATTCAAAGATCAACAATTCCTTTGAACATATAGTCATATGTGAAAATTCATTTATTATTATCTCTATCTCTATCTATCTATCTACTATTTTAAAAGCATGAATATTTTTTAACTTTTTTGTACGAGCTAAAATACCATTATTTAAATTAAAAAAAATATTTAATTCAATGATAAATATGTAAAAATAATTGAAGAGGTATAATTAGACATGAAGTCTTATTATATTTATCTCCTACATAGATTCCTAAAATTTATAAATTCTCTCAATTTTCATAATTTTAATCTTCGTCTCTTATAATAGATAAAAACGAACCTTAAAAAAATATAAAAAATATTATATTTTAACATCAATATTTATCTAAGCAAGAAAATGTTAATTTAAAGATTTAGTACAAATTAGTTATAAACACTCTAAATATAAAAAATTATAATTAAATCCCTTAAATATCAATATGTTACAAAATAAAAATTAAATTGAACCATATCTTACTATGAAAGAATAAAAACTAAACTACTTATGACTTAGCTAATTATGTAATTTTACTTTGGCTAGAATAGAATATAAAGAATTTTCAATAATATCCAGACATCCATAAGAACGAATTTTCATGAAATCCTTCTCGTGAAAAACGGGCGAAATTGGTGGAAAAATTATCTATGAAATCATTGAAAACGTGTGAAATCGATGAAAATTCGGGTGAAATTGTCAGGATTGGTGACATTTGGGGTGAAACCGGTAAAAAAAAGCCCTTGAAATCAATATATACATATGGTAAAATTTGGAGAAAATAATGATGAAATTGGTGAAACGACAACATCAATGTCAAGTGATATTGATGAAAAATGAATAAAGTCGGTGAAAACGTGTCAAATCAATGAAATTCGGGTGAAATTTATGAAAATAACATGTGAATATTGTGAAAAAAATGTGCAAAATTGGTGAAAACGGGTTAATATAACTGACAAAATAAGGTGGAATCGGTAGAAAGATGTTTAAAACGGGAAACACAAAGGGACGAAATCATAAAAATAATGAAAATAAGTTATAACCGATAAATAAATGGATAAAACGTTAAATTGGTAAAATGAATAAAATCAGCTAAAGAACATGTTAAATCGGTGAAAAATTAATTAAATTGGTGAAACACGGGTTAATTTGCTATATTTTATGACAATAAAATTAATTTTACTCTAATTTACAAACAATATCCATTAAATTAACTAGACACGTACAACTTACGTCCACTTTCCTAAGATATTAAAAAAGTAAGAATGTTATGAGAATGACACATTATAAAAGCTTCACATAACAAAAACTCAAATAAATAATTTCTTATTTCGTACAAGCTTAACTTGCTTTGTTACATTAACGATATTTTTTTTTTCAATTACATTTAAGAAAAAGATTTTACGAGAGATGACTTTATTTATATTTATTTGAAAAAATATATGAATCCATGTTGGGAAATGTTCCACTTTATGTATTTGACGCGACTCGAAAGGGATTAAACAATTGGAAAAAAAATATATATATATATATATATATATAAACCTTCTAATGTAAAACTTTCATTTGATTTAGTGATTAATTTGGAAATAATTTAAACATGACATCGACATCTAGCTTGTACATCCTAGACAAAACACTAAGGGCATGGTTGTTTGGCGTTTCATAAAAAAATCTCGTGTTTGAAAAATGTCAAACAAACATATTTTTTAATTTCTGAAATAATTTTTTCATCTCTCAATTTTCTCAAACTACTCTCTCAAAAGTCAAACAAACAACAATTTTTGGGTTTTTTGCACTTTGCACCCCTGAAACCTAAATTTAGCACTTTGCACCCTCGAAATATGAAAAATGCAGCACTTTGCACCCTCTTTTATTTTTAAGCAAAATTCAAGGGCAAAATAGGTAATTCAATAGTATTGACACTTTGCACCCTCAAAACTTGAGAATTTCGCACTTTGTACCCCCAAAATAAAATTAGCACTTAACACCCTCTAATTAAGAACAAATCAGCAACTTTCACCCTCGAAACACAATAAATGGGCACTTTACACCCCAAAACACAAATTAACACTTAACACCCTCAAAACCCCAGAGAAAAAAATCTAAGGCAAAATAGATAATTTATTTTTTTCTCTCAAATTTTACAAAATACAATTATAATTACTCGAACTTATTTCTCTCTCCATCTTTCTTTTCAACAATATAATCATAAATAACTAAATAAAGTACAAGTAAACTTCTCGAATACCCATTGTCTACTTCAAAATATCATAGACCAATAAATAATTACCTATTTTTTTCACCTTAATGGTCAGCTTTGCCGAAAAAAATGAGGGTTTGAGTTTTTTTTTTTTTATTTGAGGGTGTTAAGTGTTAATTTTGTGTTTTGAGGTGCAAAGTGTCAATTTATTGTGTTTCGGTTGTGCAAGTTGTTGAGCTATTCTTAATTAGGGAGTGTTAAGTGCTAATTTTATTTTTGGGGTGCAAAATGCCAAAGATTTACAATAGAATTACCTATTTTGCCCTTGAGTTTTTGCTTGAAAATAAAAAAGGGTGCAAAGTGCTGGATTTTTCATATTTCGAGGGTGCAAAGTGCTAAATCTAATTTTCGGGGGTGCAAAGTGCAAAAAATCCACAATTTTCTTATCTATAAACAAACATTATACAAATATACTCTGATTTGACATAAAGTAATATATCTCTTACACAATTTATCTCACATAACAATGACATAAAATTTTACCCATCTTACACCAACAATCTAACTCTTCCAAAGAAAAACTACACATACTATTTACAAATCTCCATTACTCTCCCAAACTACTTTCCAAAACACCAAAAAAAAAGACTCTAAGAGGAAAACACTTTGGGTTATTTTAAGTCAATTTAAGAGGAAAAAAATGATTAATCTAATGGTAAAATTGTAGAAAACGTCACAAACTAATTAGTGATTTTAGGTTTTCGTCAACTTAAATGTGAGAAAGGGACAAAATTGAGAAAAAAACGTGTTTTAAAAATTCAAATATGTCAATTAATCTGAAAAAAAAATTGATATATGTGCCAATTAATATGAAACGGAGGCAGGATTTTATTTGGAAATGCAAGACATGGCAAAAATGTCCTCAATTGGTCATAGTTAAGAAGTTATGGAATGAAATTGTAAATAATAATAAAATAAGAGTACAACATAAAGTCGGGGGGGTTTTACCAAACTTTAGGGGTAGCGTTGTAGGTGGCGTGCGGTGAAGCATTCAAACCCCAATTCCCAAAACCAAACCAATTAGCCAGAAACATAGACCCGTGAATCCCTTCAAATCTCAACCTAAAAACCTAATTAATCACCCCTTCTTTCGATCCCCACTACTTATTTTTCCTTTTTCTTTTTCTATTTAATAATTAATACGAGTATAATATTTTAATGGCCTCCGCCGCTGAAGACCCCCCCAGCAACCCCACCGCACCCACTAATATCTTCAACGAAGACGAAGACCTCCTCGACGATGACGAAGAAGACGAAAGCGAAGACGACTCCGCCGCCGATTTTCTTACCCCCTCCTCCGGTGCGGCGGCGCAAGTCACCATCGCCGTCCCCGGCGTTGCCGATCTCCAACTCAAGCAACAACAACCGGAAAACGTCGTCATCGCCAAAAAACCCGCGCAACCAGATGAGTCACGGAAGCTCTTTCAGCGCCTATGGAATGACGAGGATGAAATCGAGCTTTTGCAGGGTTTTCTCGACTATACGAGCCAGCGCGGTGGTCCCCACAATTCTTCTCACCACCACCACGATACGACGGCGTTTTATGACCAGATCAAGAGCAAATTCCAGCTTGATTTCAATAAGAACCAGCTCGTCGAGAAGCTTCGGAGGCTGAAGAAGAAGTACCGCAACGTGATCAACAAATTAGGGTCCGGAAAAGACTACGCCTTCAAGAGCCCACACGAACAGGCCACTTTCGAAATCTCTTCCAGAATTTGGGGCAACACGATCAATAATGGACCCTCCTCTGCTGCCTTTCGCCCTGTCCTTACCCCCGTGGTCCCGGTAGATGAGGACGATGATGACCCTAACAATCCCGATTTCCAAAGTTATAACCCTAATGGCATTGATGTAAATAGCAAGACTCCTAGGCCCAGAAAGAGGAACCGTTCGTCTGGACCAGTCAAAGTTGAACAACATCAGCAGCAGAATAGTCCATCAGTGGCAGTGACACCACCAATGGCTACGGGCACGGGAATAACTGGATCGATGTCGGGTGTGATTGAAGAGACTGTGAAAAGTTGTTTATCACCGATATTTAAGGAGTTGTTGGGCAATTCAATGACTCCCAATTTGAATCCCAATGGGTCCTGCTGTGGAAATGGGTTTGGGTTGGCTCTAAGCCCAATACCTTTGGGTTTTGCTGCAGCTCTGGGCGGGGATAAAATGATGGCCGATGACAAGTGGAGGAAACAGCAGATATTGGAGTTGGAGGTGTTCTCGAAGCGGTTGGAGTTGGTGCAGGATCAGATTAATGAGCAATTGCAGGAGCTTAGGTCCATGGGGAATTGAATTGATAAGCTATCTTTGGCAGTAAGTATAATTTGTAGTTGTTATCATTTGCTTTTCCTAACCCCCTTTTGAGCATATATAGATTTTCTTGGACGGTTGTTGATAAATGTTAAACTGCAGATTCTGTTTAGATTATGATTGGTGAATAAAGAGTTGTGATTGTTCAGCCCTTTGATGGCTTGTTTGTGTTTTTGTTTTCTTGACATTTGTGCAAGATAGTTTGACATGTACATTTATTATGGATGATCGAATATTAACCCTCCACCCACAACTATCCCCTGTTGTTGATTCTGCAAATGAGGGCATGATCTCTTTATTTACTTCAAGAGTTGCGAAGTATCAGTTGCTTGTTTTGCACTCTTGTGTTCATGGTGTAACCACTGTGTGGATACTCATTACACAACTCTTTGACAATTTTAGTGAATTCAGTAATTAATTTAGCGTCACTTAGGATTGATTCTGAATCAGTGATTATTTATCAAAGCATCTATACTAATGTTGCTTGTAATGTAGTTATAGTCACTGGATTTTTGTCCATCATTTTTTCCCTCCAAAAGACGAGATAACAGCCATGTGCAGTGTACGTGGTTCCCTATCTAGTTAGTTACTATTGAATGGCCAACTTATCTAAACGCTTAAGTTGTTAGAGAGAGGAATCATTTAATATATACTTAACACACACACCCACGTGTAGGCAGTATTCATTTACTCAAGCCTAACACGTGGAATTTAGAAATGGGTGGGTGAGGGATTCGAACACAAGACCTTCTTTTGGCCTGAGCCCTGATACCATATTGAATGACCAGCTCATCTAAAAGCTTTAAGTTGTTAGGGAGAAGAATCATTCAATATATATCACTTAACACCTTAACATTTATTATGTACAATCCCAAAGAATCAAGTTTCTTCTTCCATATGCCAATTCTGATAACAGTTTATTTAGAAGCACTCATATTAAAGTAAAGAGGAGAATTAGGAACCTCATGTAGATGTAGCAAGATAAGTCTGCACAGATTAAACAACCTCGTATTCCTGCACTTGTCTAGTTGGTTATGTTAATTTGGATTTTGTATGGAAATAATTATACAACACCCGTTCTATGTGTTTTCAGTATGCCGGAGTATGTTTTATGTATAAGACTTCTTACATAGGGTCTCTCTCTCTTTTTGTAGAATTATCTGAATTTTCACTCCATTTGTCACAACCAAAAGTAAAGGTCACAGTCGAACTCTTTTACTATGAATGGGGTCTATCCCAGTTAAGTTCTTTATTCTTTATATATATATACCGACGAATATATCTCTCGAATTATGATGTTTCCTTTCTCGCTTAGTTTGTAAACATATCTGTTTTCCTCAGTTGCTGCTTACTGATTCAAAGTATTTCGATGTTGTAGCCTACGACAACTTCCTTTACAAAAACTAAAATCAGAATATTTGTTGGGCTAGAAATTGAAATAAAGAACCGTGACTTGTATCTTTCAGGTTCTAAGATTCAAATCTGAGTGGTAAAAAATGAGTTGATCTATACGCTTTGATTAGGAGTATAAGAGTGTGTTGAATTAGCTGGATAGAGCAATACAATTTACTTTTCAAAGTCGTTTGTATAACATTTGGAGCTTTATTGACATCTGGTCTATGAAATTAGATTTCTGGAAAACTAGTTTCTTGTAATTAAACATGTATATTCTTGCTTCTTAGCTCCTTCACAGTACAAGTCAGTTTGTCAATGTAGCGTAGTTTAGTCGGACTATGACCTGTAGTCGACCAGAATCAATTCATTATGATCTTTAATGTATTGAGATCATCATAATTAATGGACATGACTCCATTAGGTTATAGGTCGAATCGATTCAATGATTTAATTCAATAATAAACAAATAAATAAATTAATACCTTCTATATATGCATAATATTTATTCTTATAAGTAGAACGGCATCACCACTTTAATGATATCTTCGGTTTCATTTTTTTGCCTCAACCTTTATCTAACATCATAATTTTGGTGTAATATAATATAAATGATAAATTAAACCCAGTTGTCATGTGTTAGAGCTTATCCTTTTACTTCCCCTGTCTCATTAATCTTTATTTCTTGGTATTGACCAGTCAATTGATTAAATTTCAAAAGATTATACTGAATAATTTAATTAATATATTTAACTAATAGTTTGATAATATCATATGATACTATGTATATTAATATTTAAAAGGTTTAATACGCAAAAAAAAATTGAATAATTTAACATGATAAGTCATTTAAAAGATTAAAAGATTTGACTGAGTATTGTATGAAGAGAGTATATGTTAGACTTTAATGAAAAATTAATAAAGTTTCAATTGTGAGTTGACTCAACTTGACTTGGCATACTTATGTTCCGTAATTATATTATATACTCCCTCTATTTCATATTAATTGGCATATTCTTACTTTTTACATAAATTAAGAAACTTCATAATAACATATTTTTTATGGTAAAATATCTTAAATATCCTTATAATGATGGTTATTTTTTAATTTTTTATTAGTGAATGGTGATCATTAAGTTTTCCAATTCCAATGAGAAAAAAGGAGAAAATTGAATAGAAAAAAAATGCTTTGAAAATCCAAACATGTCAATTAATTTGAAACAAAAAAGTTTGGCAAATGTGCCAATTGTTATGTAACGGAGGAAGTATTAGAATTTGATGATAAAAAAAATTCATCGCTTCGAATTTCATAACTAAAATTAAATTATTTGATTAAGTTAAATGTTATTTGGATTTTAGACCAGTTAAAATTGAATTATTTGATTTAAGGATAACATGATTTGTATTTGAAAAGTGTGGCAAGGTTGGAATTCAACAAAAGAAATTACTTGTGAACGTAGAGAATGTAGATGTTTATACACTGCACAGGGCACGGGTGCATCTTTTTCAAAAATGATGTTACAAATTTCAAACAAATTGTATTGCAAGAATTGAATAAAAGTAGTCAAATTGGGCCTGATTCATTGTTTAGTAAGTGGGGTCTAGTACAGTGAAACGAATGGGAGCCTAACCGAATAACTTTGCATTTCCTTTTGAACCCTACTAAACCAATGTAGAGGGAAAATCCAAAAGCCCAATGCTACCCATTCTATTAATATTAAGATTTTCTGAAAAAATTGTAAATCAAATAAACAGGTTGAAATAGGAAGAAATATATATATAGGTAAGTAATCTTTTTAACTTGAAAGTCGATGAAAATAAATATAGGCACAGCCAAGAGACAAGGATGAATTGCCCCTCCCTTCTCCTTAAATAACAGAAGAAGGGCCACTAATTATCAAAACCTAACAGTTCCCATAACCATTGTGTTTGGAAAAAATGTTGTCAGAACTGGCCTAAGTGTACTTGTACATAACTACAAACTGATTACCACAAAATGAAAAATACTTATGACCCACTAGTATGATAGATAGCCTTGAGGAAGAGGAAGAGAATACCACAGCAAAAGGGAAAATTCTAACTGATACAAGTCAGTTGGGAAAAGAATTCCCCCCACCCCCTCACCCCAATCCAACCAAAAATAAAAACACTTTTCTGGACCCAAAACATCTCGGTGACATGCATGTTGATTCTGCAGTCCAATCAACTCAATCCATGCAACCCGCAAGCGCCAACAATGCAGACACATTCTATGGTGTCACAAAAGAAGTAAGACAAGGCCTGCTAAGTAGAGATTTAGCCTTACATTTGAGATAGATCATGTTACCTCTTGTTTCCCTTATCAACCAATGTTTAATCGAGGCAATTTTGGAGGATTGCAACTTATTAAATTTGCCCACAAATTTGCAAGCGTCACAAAGCACTGCTCCTCCCCCCACATTATCATCTTCAAGCCTGGTCAGGAATGTTATAAAGGAGGGGCAACAATCACGAGCACATCATTCAAATATTATTATAAAATCATCTGATGCTACCAAGTTCAATTTTATCTTAAGTGTGTGATGGGAACATAACACTGGTCAACTTCACCACCTAAATTTGTTATTAGAACATGAATATATTATATCATCACAAGGGTTGAATTTCTAATAATTAAATTCTTTTTGTGCCAAAAAGTGGTGAATTATCACTTTGTGTTTATGAATCAACTTGCTTATTTATCAAAACAAGACAAGAGATAGACGTTGACAAAAGATTTAATCGCACTTAGTCTTTACTACCAAACAAGTTCTTCTATATGTCATCTGTTTATTTTGGAACTTAAAGATGTTCAAAAGATAGAGAGTGATTTCCCATTAATAATGTCATGCTTTCACAAGTACATGAAAAAGAGTGTGTACTCGTATGTATATTCACTAACAAAATGCAACATAAACCGTTTAGTTGACTAAAAACTATTTCTTCACTAGAAGCGAAAGAAATTTGAGCTATTTTGTTTGAATTTGTGTACCTGGTGCCACTCCCGCAGTTAGAATCGATAGCCAACACAAAGAATCCTTTTCAGCAAATACGCAGTTTTGAAGTGCAAGTGCATCAAGATCACGGATGTGTTTGATTGAATCAAATAGTGATGCTGATACATTTGAAAGAGCTTCTTCAAGTCCTGAAGTTGACCATACGGTGTGACATTCCTCTAGAAGAATGTACATGCCTGATGAATCTAACGAACATGATAAAGTCCAAGGCTTGAAAAGTTTTGCTGAAGCTCCAAGAACCACAACCACCCTATAGATTTCTCCAAGTGCTAAAATAAACCTACATCCTGTTTCATTACAGAATGATTTCGGAGAAATCTAAGATGGACATATATATATATAACTATATTGTGGACAAATAATATAAACCCACTTTTCAAAGCCAAAAGACAATATAGTATTTCCACCTACATAGTATTACCATAGAGATGATATTGTTATGTCGTGATTTCTTAATCCATTAACATTGTTAGTCCATTATACAGTACCTTGACGTTCGGATAGTAAATGACCTTGAACACTCTTCTCCACTGCTTGATTCCAAATCAATGCACCATGTCTTAATTCTTGAACACATACAGAGATCATATCGGACCATATGGAGATATATGTAGATTGTTCTTCTGATGTTCTAATATTTAAAATCTTAAGCATTGTATTTGTATGCCTTAAAAGTTCTGTAGCTGATCGCAGGTCCTTCTCCACCTATTGTTCATTAAAAATACAACTTCATAAGTGAAAAAAACAGCCACAAAATACTAAATGAATGAGCTAAGTAGCCCAATTCTCAACTCAGACAGGATTACATGCTTTACACCCCACCCTCTACCCCCTAGGGGAGAAGCACATAAAACTGTTGGCATTGATTCTTCCTAATATGTCGATTATTTTTTGGAATAATATCCACAAAGACAGAAATCGAATTTCTGTCGACATATAACAATAATGTGAAAGAAGACGGTACATACCAATAACAATTTCTCTGATAATTGATATTCCGACTCAAGTATCTGAAACTGTGGTTCCAACAAAGTTTCAATCAATTCGTTTAGATGACGATCTCCTAATGGCGGATCCTGTGAATCTTGTTCTTCAAAGAGAATGTTGATTTGTTTAAGTTCCTTCCGAACCAACTATATGAGATTATTGGGATGTCAGGAATTCAATTCATCAATTTTCACGCATTAAGGAAAAAGTATAACCAAGTAATAAAACAGAAATCTTTTATGCAAACTTAAAGAGGCAATTCTTGAACAGTGGCATTGTATCAAGAAAAAATTTATGGCCTATCCTAAGTCATTAGAGAGGAAATTAAATATGTAGGGAGAAAAGTAAGTGATGAGGTTTTGTTTTTCTTTCTGAGAGTGACCAATCACAAAGCAAGTGCAATACACTTGCTTGGTGGTTGGATGGGTTTGGCCAAGCCAGGCTTGGACAAAAGTTTTAAGAAATGTTAATTCAACTTTTTACAAGAGTTCCATCGGTTGTGGATTGACTTATTCCAAGGCCTTACCTAAAACATGTTTAAACTAAGTCAGTCCTGTAGAGTACTCTCAACACAATTTTATTTATCTTAAACTTAACAAGATGTTCTTTATTAATCAAAAAGCATTTATATATTAGAGCAAGTATGGTCTCAATTCATCAAAGTACAAGTAAACTGGTAAATCATCTTCTCCAGTGTAGAACTTAAGAACAGGCATGGAAGCCTTTGCCAAGAGCAAGGAAACAGATTATTTACCTGCAAATCACTATCAAGTGCTTCTATTCTTGCATCTTCACCAGAAACAGCAGCATTACTTCGGGATTGCTAACAAAAAAGAGTAGATAAAAGAATTTAGCACTAACAACAAAAACCGATAAAAATATGGAATAAAATTGTGCTGAAATCTGCTTAGGAATTTACAGTGAACACTGTGTAGAAATTTATTAACAATAAATCGGGGAACCAAAAATTTCTTCACTTTAATACTTACTTTTAGGCTGTCAAAATGGCATTTAGCAACCAAACATAACTCTTCCTTTAACTTAGAATAGAAATCCAGACAATCATTCAGCTTCAGCTTGGAAGAGAAGCTCGGATCTGCAAAACTATTACGAGATGTCTCATTGTAGATTTCGGTTTGAGAGAAAGCATCCTTAAAATCCCATGAATTATCATCAACAGAATCATCATCATTCTCTTGATTGGAACTGGAGACTTCATTGGAGAAGTTCAACTCAAATTTGGTTGGTATTTTGACACTGCTAATTGAAGGCTGTTCAGCTTGGCTGTATAAACTTGATATCAGATCATTGACAGAAATAACTGGTGTAGGAGTAAGACTACTTTTTGGATCAGAAGTAGACTGGTGAACAAAAGTATCTTTGACATATGAAGAATCATCAAGTTTTGACTCTTCATTTCCAAAAATAGATAGGGGGAACGGGCCCCTGAAATCATTTGACTTTGAATTCTTCTCCTAGAAATTGAAATCAAACTCATTACGAGATAAGAAATGAAGAAAAGAGAATGATAAAAATTGTTAGCATGATTAAGAGAGCAATTTGAAGTATGCACGCAACAGCTCCTCTCACTCGGGGTAGAGGACGATGATCTATCGTTTTCCAAAGTTAGACAGTGAAAAATCAAATGTAAGTAGGTATAGAGCTAAATTCAGAGAAGTGTCTCAGAAATTGAATAAACTCAGAATAACTGGTTTTACACTAAGATGGCAAACACAGCATCAACTTAAACCATCGTGTTTCAACAATCAATGAGTTGCATTTAGAAAGATGACAAAATTTTTGATAGGCACACTGATTCAATCTTCACGAAGCAATCATTATAAAATGGCAAGCATATCAGTTAGTTTTAGAGCAGCAAAAAGTATAAATAACAAAGACAATGTGATATTTATAAATAAAGATAAAGCACCACATCATTAATGGACACAAATATTCTTTGAACTGAACTAAATTGCATGAAGTGAGTCCATATTGTAACAGAAATATGGATGAACCTAACAGAGGCCTGGGGGTAACACCTTCACTTGTCCGCAAGCAAGGCTGCTCGAATCTTGTTTCAAAAATTGGAGTGCTATTCATATATCATAAATATAAACAATTCCAAGCTATACAAAAACAAGACATGGATAGAAGTTATACAGCAAACAGGGTAATCAAGTAAAACAGTTAATAAATTAACCTCAATTTCGCCATCCCATGTCACTATTGCGTCTTTAAGCGGAGATAGAGTGTCATGATCAGATGGTTCCTGAAACAAGTAATTCAACTTAACCACACACAATTATGTAGTATAAGAATTTACCACAAAACATAAGTGGATAAGGGAACCACTCACCCTTCGTATTGATTCGGTTTCTGCAGATGCAGCAGTAAATTCTCCAAAATCTTCATCATAATCAGTAGTTACAGCATCTGGATTTGAGTCCCAAATTCCATTTATACTGTTTATTCCAAATTCTAAGTTTATCTCTGGTATAAAACCATTCAGAGTCCCGATAGTTGGCTGAGTACTAGTAAAATCCACTTCCTGTGAACTGCTGAAAATGCCATTTGAAGGGACAAACAAATCAACTGATTCATTTGGCGCCACAAATAAATTAAGTGATCCATTCGGAACGCCAAGAAAATTGTTTGATTTGTTTGAGTCATTTATTCTCTCGGGTGAGTATGTACTTCCTTCAAAAACTGGATGCACCATGAGGTCAACCTTCAAACATAATTCATCACCTTTAGTGAAGCAAATTCAAAAGACTAAGCACATACTGTAAACATGATAAGCGCTACATGCTTTTGCCTGGCAAGTAATCATATTTCATAGATTTCAAATAAGCTGCAAACTCCTAAATTGCAGCTCATCCATCTACCATCCAAATTGGAAGTATATGACAATGCATACCCTACCATCAATTCCATTGTAAAACTTTATTAACTACAAAACACATAGTTTTCCTCATCTAAATGCTCACGACAGCTAAACATACTCCTATTTCCATTTCGGGATGTCCCAAAACAAGATTTCTTTCCTATAATGGAATAATTTTCTAGTGTTTGATGCCACTAATTCTCCACCTCAACTTTTAAGGACGTACATATAAAATTATCTAAAAAGTTTCACTTTTTTATCTCTTCCATATAACAACTCCCCACGGACAAAAGTGAATGAAGCAAAATAAAGGGATGGAGGATGGGGTACTATCTGTCAGCTGCAATATCAGTACAATTGTGAAGAGTATGAATGTCTTCCTTACCTTATTATCCACATCCGAAGAGGTCTTGGATTCTGAGTATGCATCCTTAAATTGCCATCCATCTTCCCCATCATCACCATCAATTTCTTGTTTTTGACCATTCATATCCAGAGTTGAAGTCGGCGATGTTATGACATTAGAGTGGGATCTATTCAATTCCAGAGTCCACCCACCAAATAGGTCCGGATCCACCACATTTTTTGAGTCATAATTCTTTGAGCTGGAATAGGATCCATTTTCAATGGAAACCGATTCATCTCTGCCGCTTGAATTAGCAACAGCATCATCCTCGTGTTCTTCCTCTTCAGCATCCCCAAAAATCGAAAGCGGCAAAGCGCCGCTCGGCTTCTCCCATCGCGGCGGTGACAGGGCGGAGGAATTGAAAGCGGGGGGTTTTGATTGCTGCGGGGATTTGACGAAATCACCCCATTCATCGTCGTCGCCGTTGGTTGCGAAAGAGAATTCTCCAAATGTCTCATCATCGTCGTCCTCCGCCATGTCCATACGGGGAAGGACGCGATCTGTTGAGGTTGAGCCAAAATCTTATGCGCAGAAACAACACTATAACAACTCCTATCTGATCAGTACTACTACTATATGCGATTCGATTCTAGTTTGGCTTAATTGCATAATGCAAAAGAAAAGTTATACTGCAAAGAAATTATATAAAAGTACTTCTTTGTAATTAAGGATGACCTACATCTAATTTAATGACGAAATATACATAGATATCTTATGGAATCGACAAATTGGCACAAATTAATTTTTATACTAAATGAGTAGAGGTGGGCACGGAACTGGTTTGGGTCTTTGGGGCAAAATGTGAAGATATAATAAATTATGGGACTAAAATTTTCAGTATCAAAGATATTCCATAATAATTCAAGTACCGGGGCGGGATGACGGGTTCCGGAAAAAAAAAAATAGATAGCAACATGAAAATGAAAATATATGGAATGCATGTTTAAATTGAACAACAAATTTCTCCAGCACATGCACACAACATTTTGGTTAAATTATGCATACTCCTGATCAGGTAAGGTTAAATTGCAAAATTTCCTCTCACATATTGAATATTAAGAAAATTTCTTCATATTTGTCATCATCTTAAAATTAGCCCCTCATTTCTAAAAATTTTCAATTTTGTCCATAAAGATTATTTGTAATGTTTGTAATATCTTATAAAAATTGTAAAACTCTGACTATAATTGTACTATCTAATGAATTATAAAACTAAAAATTAAAATAGTTACTACAAAAAGTTGATAAAAAGTTTCAATAAATAATAAAAATAATTTGATTTATAAAATTTAAATTTTATAATAATAAATTAAGTAGAATTTCAATAATAATATGTCACAATTATTAATATCATATTTATACATTTAATTAATAAATTAATTTTTAAAGTTTATAATTTTAAATTTTAAACAACAAATTTATTTTTTATGAAGTTTTTATGAAATATAATTACCAATTTTATAATTGATGAGATATTACAATTGATACTCAAGTTTTAAATTTTTACAAGATATTATAAATATTACAAATAACACCTAGGGGTAAATTTGAAATTTTTCAGGGGTAAGGGGTTAATAATAAGACGGTGATATACCTGAGAGAGATTTTTGTAATATCCGTAATTTATCGGAACATTTTTTCACTTATGAAGAAAAAACAGAACTAATTTAACTTTTCTAACAATAACACAATGTATATTTGTTGTGGAATTTTTTTCCTATTTGTTTTAACAAGCTATTACCATGATTAATCAATTGGCAGCATATATCAACATTTTACCACAAATTTTCAATTACGAGGATCTCCACTGAGGTTTGGTGTATTTCACGTTTAATCCTCGGAGAATCATAATTAAAGAGACCTTCCATGAGGTTTGCAAAACCTTACAAAACCCTAACGGAGGTGGATGAAATGCGTGAAATTACCCTCTTGTCCTCGTCAATTTTAATTACTTCGACCTCCCCTGAGGTTTACAAAACCTTACAAAAATTTATATTTGCCTATTAGTCCCTAAACTTTAATAAAATTAAATTTAGACATAAAAAAGAAAAGAAAAACTAACCCCCGCCCCTATTTATATCACATAAAAAAGAAAATACTAGTTTATTAATTATGCACAATATGAACAAATTTTATAGTGTTATATATCATTTTCATATAATTTATTAATAGTAAAAAATAATTTAATAAATATTTAAAATAAGATTTTCTTTTTGTATTTTATAATAAAATATTATTTAATTGTATTGTATTTAAGTACGATATAAATTTATGATTTTATTGTTGAAAATATTAAACACTTATATATATTTAAGTTTAAAAACGAAATAACCTATAAATTTAATTATTTACAAATACGTCATAGATAATTATTCTATAAAAGGGTATTTGAATGAGTATCTTTAAATTATGTGAAAAAATATTTCCTGATATTTTGTTAAATTTTTATAAAATGCATATTTTAATACTATAAAATTTATCAATAGCGTAAAAAATAATTTATTAAATATGTAAACAAGATTTATTTTAGTATTTAATAGTAAATATTATTTAATAGTATTGGGTTTAAGTAATAAATAAATAAATTAATAATTCTTATTTAATTAAATGTGTATTTTTATGAGTATTATTTAATTTTATTAAAAAATAATTGATTTTCTTAATTATTAATATTTTAGCATTTTTATAATGCTTTTTCTGTCCAAATTTTTCCTTATTGATCATAATTTTTATTTATTGTTCTTGTAGTTAAATTTTTTTAGAATTATGAAAACAAATTGAAATTATTGAAACTACGGTTTGGATATGGATCAGTATTAATATTTTTGCATTTTCATAGTGATATTTTTTATTTATCTTTAATTTTTCTTATGATTAACAATAATTTATTCACTTTTCTTTGTACTTCAATTTTAAAAACATTATGAAAAAAAATTGAAATATTATTCTACTCATTAACAGAATAATTTTAAGTTTTATATTTTCACTAACATTTAACCCAAAACAAACCACATCATTTCATTGAAACCCTTGACATGCAACAAACATAACAAGGGTACACTTGTCCACGAAAATAGCTACAGTAACCTTCTCATTTTCATTCGGGTGATGACGTCACCAAAAATTAACTGTGGACCGACGGATGTAAGGTTTTGCAAATGTTAGGGAAGGTTTTTGTAATTATGATTCTCTGAGGGGATTAAACGTGAAATACACCAAACCACGTGGGAGGTCCCTGTAATTAACCCTTCTAAATATTGATAAATTAATTTAGTGGTACTAGTTCAGCAAATTCATGATAAAAATAGTGTCCGGCAAGCCAAATATATGGTTGTCATTGAATGTAATAAATGAAGGAACTATTCAATTTAGATTAATATATGCACTTTATTATATGGTCAACTTTATCTTATGTAATAATTATCTACTCATAAGGATAGAAGTCCTTAGATCACAGGGCTATGGGACAACCCGTGGACTGATCTCCAAGGCCGTGATCCAGAACATATTCAAGAGTCGTAGAAACCAATTGAGATAGGACATCGTTGGATTCTGTTAGACTCTCACTAATGTGTATACTCCGATGAACTGGAGAACGCTGAGTCCACGAGCGTGACTGGGATAGTCGATACACATAAGTGGGTGACTTTTTGGGATGGCAAGTACACTAAATACCCCAATTAGGAAAAAACTCACCATGGAAATGGTAGTCGCATATCGGGGTTGAAGTTATTCCAATTTAAAATAGTATACGAGAAACGATCCCTAATACTTGAGGTGATAGGGTTTATCTGGTACGAGAACGTGTGAGTTTTGACCGACTGGAGATTACCAGAAAGTCTCTGAGGATTCACGTTGAGTATAGAGGGACTCGTATGCAGGTTCATATCATCAATAAATGATCTATTGACCCGACTTGATAGGTTGGGAATTTCTCCTATAGATTTCTATGAGAAATTAATTCTGGTGAATCTTTGGCCAAGGTATATGACGACTTTATGAAAGTAGCTCATAAATATTAAGTCAAATAGAATTATTTCGAGATCAGAATGCATAATGTTAAGACGAAGAAAAAGGGAACCGATGAAAAGTCCATGCCCTTAAGTCTCTACTGGGAGATCGATCGATGGAGAGATTATGTCGTATATTGAAATTGTAAATGATTAAATGTTCACTGAATTAATTCACCAGTGATTGGCTCCATGGGCTTGTGGCCAGACATCGACCGTGGAGTGTGAGGGAATTTCCAAATTGGCAGCGGTGCTAATTTTGGAATGATCAGTCGACAGAGTAATCAAATAAATATTTAATTATAACATACGACCAATTGTGTGGTGAACCTACGGGGACATACACAATACACATGAAGCGAAAGCGAGAAAGTGAAGAACAACTAGGTCGACTAAATCAACTGGGTCGATTGGGTTGACTGAGTCGACTGGGTCAACTAAATGAGAGAAATAAATCAAGTACGAGTCATGAATTAATTAGAAGTCTTGGTCTTCCAATTAAAAGGGGGCATGACCCATGTAGGAGACTTGGAGTCCTAATCCTAGGAGATCCTAGGAGGATTAGGATAATGAGATACATATAAATAGGAGACTTAGATGTCATATCTCAGATAAACAAAAAAAAAAACCCAAAAAGCCTAAGTCAAGAAAAATACTCTCTCTCCCTCTCACCTAAAATCGGCCAAACCCTGCTTGCATTTGGAAAAAAATTTCGTTTTCGATCTCTAACATTAGATCTTAATATATCTTATGTTCTAGCCGATTAGGATATATTAATTTTTGTGATATTGTGGTGTATCAACCCGTAGAGACGCTACACGCAGAGCGCTACCAAGAGCTTGGGATCGAGCCATCTGTATGGAGAAATGCAACTTCGCTAGCTGCTTGGATTTGCAAGAAAACGGGTATAATTTAGATATGAATTATTCCGATCATTTTATTATTCATATATATACAACCAATTTAGTATTCTGACAAGATTCCGCAAGAGGCCCTAAAAATTATTAAATTTCGCTGCTTGTAGAGCTGTCTATCTTACCGAATCCCAACACTACACTAGGATATGGTTTAATTTATTTAAAATAAAAAGCATCATTACAAATTGAGCATCCAACCGCAGCAGGCAGGAGTAGTAAATAAACTAACAATATCACACTACATGGTACACACACACAGCAGTAAATAACTAACTATACCCAAAAAGGTAACAGTAACAAAAGCAAGAAAAATTACATTTAACTTTCACCAATTAGGAACAGGAAATGTAAATGTCATTCTACTTGGGTCTAATCTCTATCCCTTGAACAATGATACCACTCTTCCAGTTGCCACCCTTAACCTCCATCAAACTAATCTCCAGATCACCATCTTGTCCGTCCTTAACAAAAAACTCACCCAACTCAACTTCCATCCACCCATTATCTCTCGGTTTCGGGTACTGAGTATTCTGTTCGATAGGAGGCACATTATCTTGTTGCTGTCCATGTAAGCGAGTTAAGCGATGGTACAACAACCCTATGCGCCTTGGTACAATTTGATACCTTTGCCTTTGTGCTCCATCTGGATCCAAACAGACAGTTCGTTTTTCTGCTTCATGCCCACTTACTCCTACACAAGCCTCGGCTGGTTGGTGCTCAAACCCATGGGTTCTTGACTTACAAGTGAAAACAAGGTATGCTGCATAATTTGTGGCAGGAGATAGCATATTCATATTTATCCTTCCCCGAATTTCAAACCAGCATACATCGAGCAATTCTGCTACTTCAGGGAACCTGAATCGATATGAAAGATATATCATTAGAAAGGAAAAGGTAAATGTTTCTATTGTTAGTCATTTGCGAAGGAAAAAAATACCTGGACTCCGGAAGAGAGATCCATTTCCAGTATTGAGCTGTATCACCCCACACAATGTAGAGGTCTCTTGCAGAAAGCATGAAGCATTTTTTTCCACTCCATTTCTCCAATGAAAAACTCTGATTCACAAATTAACAATCATATTCAATGGATAATGGATTGGAATAAACAAAACCATTGCTGTGCTTAGATCTTCCAAATGCCTATATGACAAGATTTTAACAAATGAAAAATATCACCAGGAGAATGGGGTTTTTCGCCGGTTAACCCCAAGAAGGACTTATTAGAAGTCACATAAAAAATTAAAAATAGGCAAATTACCCTATGAAAACAAAAAGCGAGCTGAGAGAATCCCCTAAGGCTTGTAGTGTTGCTCACGCACGGAGAATTGTATCTAAGACTTGATTCTGAGGCATAAAAATACTATAATACCCTGCCTTGCATTAAATGATATCTAAGTATATCTTCCACGATAATACAAATAATTATGTTTTCAAACATAATTTAAAAACAATAAGGATAAAAAAGAGATGCCCCAATCCCATTTGTGTGAGTGGAATGCGCGGGTGCGCTAGAGAAGATAGTGGACTTAATTTTTCAAGCAAGGAAAATTTAGTTCTAACAGGAAGATTATGGTTTGAATGAGTTAAATGGGGTTGTTTTAGTTGGATTGTTACCATGCGGGGGGGTCTATACAATATAAAACACCCATGTTATTTGATGCAGGGTTCATCTTGTTACCAATATAAGAGGCTTTTTGCCTTTTTTATGACGGGTTAAGTGTCCCATTAGACATACCACACACAGAAAAATATTCTTCTATTAACTCTTTGGAGAAAAGGGAGGTACAGGCTCTATCACATTCAGAAAATAACTACTCAATCAAAATCAACTGTGCAAATGACTGAATCAAGACTAAGAATAAGTCACAATTGAGTTCTGACTGGTGGTAGGCATACACAATTATGGCCAACGTTGAGGTTGTTCATGATATATATACTCCATCAATGAATAAAATGGTCAATCAAAATTATTATCCCATCAGAAGTGACATCATCAAAAAAAAAAAAAACTTAAACAAACATGCATTTTTTTCCATTTTTACATCATTAAGAACACCAATTTCACATGGAACTATTCAATATCAAAGCCAATTGATGTGTGCAATCAAATTTAATTCAGAAAGTGAAAAACACTAAGTAATTTATACCTTGAGGCCAGAGTCGATGAGAATCGGATGCTCGCAGAGATAGAGAAACAGATCCTTCTTAGATTTGACGAGCAGCGAATCGGGGCCGTCGATGCAACGGGAAATGATTTGCCGATAATCAGAAGGCAAAAAGCGCTCCCAAACGGCATCGGATTGGGCGGCAGAACGGAAGGTTGAAGCTACAAGGGATAGACGTGAAGCATCCTTAGGGCTCGTAAGAGAAAGAGCATTGGCTATGCAATCCTCGGGCAGCGCGTAGAAATCACCGCAACTCTCCACCGCCATTTCTCGATTGTGTAGATTTCTCAATTATCGATAACCACTATAGATAATATAAAGGAAATAAATTATCAATAAACAATTTTAAAAATGAAATACTCCGTAATGTGTAGATATTTTTCGTAATAATTGTTGTCAAGTTGTAGAAACCAATAGATGTTGAAATGAACAAACTTAGGAGTGAAGGACGGCAGGCCACGGTATATATAGAGAGAGGATCTAAATGGGGTTCTCGGATTAAGCACTTCTTTAAAAATGTTTTAAGTTTCGTTTTGATATAATATTTGATGTAATAATGTATTTATCGTTTTAAAAATCAAATTGAATTATAATGAAAAATACGAAGAAATAATAAACATGTTGCTTTTTACACGTGACAATAACCTAAATGTTTTGATAACATAAGTCTAATTAGTGATACAAAATAATCACGGTTAATATTTAGTGATGCACCAAATTTGACAACTATCAAATTACCATTAAAATATTGTGACAATATTTTACTAAAAGGATGTCACGAATTAAAAATGATGACAACTTAAATTATCATACACTTGTGTTACAGACTTACAAATAACTTATTAATATTTTTTTTATCACTGTTGCAGGGTGGTGTTTTCAAAAACTTAAAATAAGTAGTTTTTAACTTTTAAGAAAAAATAAGCACTTAAATAGTGTTTTCAAACTGAAATTCTGCTTCTACTTCTCTTAAAAAAAGCTAAAAAGTACAATTAAGCTGAAGTTGGTGGAGAGGTGCTTTTAGCTTCTACTTTGACATTTTGAGATAAAAAATGAACAAAAGTGATTTTTTTGCAAACATCCAAAAGTGTTTTTTTTTAACTTATTGGCATAATTTGCAAACACTACCTACTTTTACTTCTCTACAACTTTTAACTTTTTTTTTAGATTATAATAATTAAGCACAATCACAATTTTTTGCAAACACCACCTAGTTATTACTTATTTTCTTGTAATGTGAGTGGTTTTTTTTTTTTTTTTTTTTTGCATTCAATTAGTTAGAGATTTATACACTACTATATTTAATTTACAAAGTATATATGATATAGTATATAATCATGTAATATACGATTTGAAGAAACATATAAATAAATTTAATTACGTTTATATTAGATGGTTACAATTAAACGGATCTCAAAAAAAAAAAAAAAAAAAAAAAAGTCAATTTGGAAAATTCTTCTATTATATACATAAAAGCTATTTTGATTTTCCAGTGATATTGTAGATATAACAGTACCTTTTTCTATAGAGAAAGATACAACAGTACTTTGGCTCTTTGTTTGTAAATTGCAGGCTTTTTTAATGATATATATCACAGATTGTGTACAGTGTAAAAATTTCATATGTATATATATATATATACGTGAGTATTTCCTTTTATTAGGTGAAGGACAATAAATACGGATGGAAAGCTTAGCCGTGAAGGCTTGGCTTTTTCTTATTAATTCCACAAAGAGAGAAGATATAAAGAGAATAATTGAAAAGCTAACAATAAAGTTTTAGTAAAAGACTAAATAGAGAAAAGATAAAGAACCATGCATGTTAGTACTACTACTACTACACGTAGGAAATTGATGATATACAGTAGTATCTTTTTTTCTTTTCAGAGTGTAAAAAGCTACCTCCTTTTATACAATTATATATTACCAATGTCTTTGTTTCATTTCCTTTCGTTATTCAGATTTTTGGTTGTTATATTCTTCTTTTAGTTTTGTTAATGACACACTTTCCTTTCAATTAGTAAAACTGATCACCATGCAACGAATCGTGTCTAATAGGAAATTTTTTTGTTCCTTCTCTCTCATGCACATCACTTAACCGTGATTTTTTTCCCCGTAGAGTATTCAAATCTTACATCTGACTTAATCTCAAAATTTAATTATCTTTTATATAAAGTGTAGAGTAGTGCGATTTCCCCTTTTTGAAAAGGTCACCGCTCACACTCATTCACAAATGATACAAAGTCTGCTGTATATTCAATGATGTTATTTCTCACATTGAACAAACTGCTATGCACAGGACGGTTCTACTTATTAGCATTGATCTAACAAGGACATAACAGATTGGAATTGTTTTTTTTTTTCCCAGCTAAAAAAAACAAGGAGCTGAAGCAAAAGAAGTATAAAGAAAGAAAACCAAGCTATACTTATCCACCTCCCATTCTCCATTAAATTGTTACAATTTCAGAAAGTACATAATCAATTACATAAAGAAAACATCTGTTTTTAATTTCATATTTGACAAACACAAAACCGGGTAGTAAAAACTAGGAAAGGATGTTTAAAGTTTCTTCAGGTGAAGACATGAAGCGATATTCTGATAACACCAAGTCTTGAGCAAACTGCAATTTAATTAATACAAACCTTACAAATCGGCTGACGCTTGTAGAGTAAGCTAGGAAGAACCGCTGAAGCTAATCTCCAAACCTCTTCCACCAATTCCCGCAATGAAACATTGGAACCCACATGATTCCAGCTCTGCAATTACTTTATCAACAACTGCTCCTGATAATACTGAGTCATGCAGTCAAGGAAAGAGCATTTTCCAAATAGAAATATAGTATTAAGGCTATTTTTGGAACATGGATTGTATCGAGTAAAATGTTACCACAAATAAAATATGAACTAAAATTAAAGCCCACTGTTCTATAAAGCAAGAAAAGAACATTTCCTATGCATTTTACCCGCTAAATCCTAGAACCAATCACAGTTTACCTACCCCGGAAAAGGGATATTGATATTAATTAGATGGCATAATAACATATTGAGCAACAAATTGTAGGGATAATTCTAACCCATAATTTGCTTGCTATAAATCATCCAACAATGCCTCATGATTAGTCACTCTCCAAGGAGTGTTGTCCAATCGCAAGGCAAGCGCGTATTACAAATACACTTGTTATGCCATGCTATGTTCTGGCTTCGGGCCAAACTCAGTATGGGCTAGATTTATCTCGAAAAGTTAAGCAGGCAGTACAAATGGCAACAACATAAAGTAGAAGCATGGAAATAAAAGGGAAAAGAAGCAAAATGGATACGGGTTGGTAGTAGTGTCAGAACACAGCCTCCACCACCAGCTCCTGTTAGTTTAGTAGAAAGCTTGTATTTCAATGTTGTTCGAATAACAGTTTCTATAGATGCATGGCTAACTCCCATGCACTGGAGTAATCCTTGATTCATCTCCATAAGTTCTCCTAGTTTTTCCTCTTTCTCGGTTATGGCAAGATCATCAGAAACAGGTGATTGGATGATGGTAGCCAACTCATTGCTGATGGAATCAACAGCATTGAATACAGAAGACATCGCATTTGAATGTCTCATTGTCCTTTCGGATACACTAGCTACCAGTGCTTTTGTATTTCTCCCAACTTTTGTGTTAGTTATCAGCATTTTTAGAGGCATGTTTGTCTTGATGCATGTCAATTCACCAGATTTGAATTTGATCATGTTTCCTGATAAATAAAAAACATTAGATCATTAAACAGGTGGGCACTAAAATTTTATGAGATTGTTATGCATGCTTACAACTACCTCTAAAGAGAAACCTACCTGTTCAAATCCTTACACAAACCTATATTAATTTCTTGATTCAGTTCAACTAAAGTACAATTACAAATATTCCATCTCTAAGAATGGTGTTTAACTAATTGAAGTGATACTTGTATACCCATTTTTTGGACATAGGGACAAAAGTAGGATTATAGCATAATCACAAGTGAAAATCTTCGACAATTTTGACATCCTATAAGTATTCAGCATGTTTCAATTTTGATAAAATAACTGTAATTACAACTGCCCCCTTTCAGTAGGAATTACCGAAATTTCTTTATGCGGTTCAACACAACAATTTATTGGAGTTGCATAAAACGTCTGTAAACATCATCAGTAGTTGAATATGGTACCATACTATTCTGCATGTGAACTTAAATTATTCAAAATATAATATGGTGTCCTAGTGAATCCAGATTTCTTTACATTAAATTAACTCGAGCCTTAAAATTTATAATCAAAAAATTATGAAGGAAGCCCAACCAACAAATTTCCATGACTGATATTTGATAATCACCTGGTTTATACTAAATACCGTACATGGTGAACACATTTTCTGGTACCTTGCTTTTATTTGTTCGAGTGCAATTTATTAGTTACATGCTATCTGTATGGTTAAGTCATAAGTGTATAAATTAAAGAAGTAAAATAATACGAATTCTAGTTTCTTTGATGGATAGTTTTCTTTTTTGGGTCAGATAAAACAATATAATGTGGGCCAATGTATTTAAATATATATAGTATAGGTCTTAAAAAGGAGTGTGTATGTTCACGTACCATAGGTGCTTACAGTATTGTCTATCCCAGATGGCTTCCCATGTATTATCTTTTCTCCTTCAAGAGCCCATTTATTTACCAGTTCCAGCTCACTGTCTCCAAATATTTGCCAACCTTGATGGCTAAATTCCAACTTCACAAAATCAGATACAGCCAGCAGGGCAGCAGAGAGTGCAACACAGAAGGAAGCAGACGAACCCAAGCCAGCGCCCAATGGCAGCTCAGAAGTGACAATAGCTTTAGCAGGCTTATACCTGATGGATGATAACGAAAATACGCAACTAAACCTTATGCTGCAAGGTTTCAAAACGTTCAATTGCAAATTTCATCTACATACGTACGTACCCATGAATGGAAGTATATAGCCAGAGGAAAGCTGAAACACCCGAGGCAAGTCCAATATTTGCTTCAGGAATATTCTGTTCTTCGACTAGAGCAGCAATTGCTTTTATGGCCTCAAATGAACATGATGAGGGAGAAGAACTGGCATGGCTATCCATTTCAGGCAGAAGTTCTTTAATCCTTACAACAGGCCACGAAAATTCTAAGCCAATGTCCTTGAGATGGAGTTTTAGTGTATCATCGTTATCTACTCCCCACAAGAGTACAGAAAAGAAGGGAAAAACCAGACGTTTTAGTAGCGAACCAACAAAAACCAACATAAAGTATAACATCAGCAGCTGAACAATGTGTAGGGTCTTTTGAAAATAATCAGAATCTGTATTCTATGTGAACCTGATTCATCAGCCTCAAATCATAATCAAATTTCTTAAGGACAACACGTAACACTTTGAAAACCCCTTCACTTCAATTCTACACCACATAAAGTAGTATATTGATACTTTTAAATAAATGTTCACAAAATTATCCATGATATCAGCTGAAAAGAGTTGATACCTAAATTAGTCAATCTCATTTTTGCAATACTATATTTTCTATATAAATTTTGAGTAAAAATAAACTTTAAATATTAAAGTTAAGCAAAATCATATATATTACTTTCTCATAGAATTTTTAATCAGTCAATCAAGTCATATTTTCGATATTGACACTTAATCTGGCACCTTAATCAAATTAATTTAGTCCGCCCAAGTGGCGAACCCAAGTTCGAATCCCTGTTGGGAGAGGTTCCCGTATAATATGTTGGACGCGCATCAAAAGGGATTAAACCCTTGGGAAACCAACAAAAAAAATCTAGTTTTCAAATAACTTTAAAATTTGAAATATGGGTGCAGCCAAATATATCCTTAAAACTTAGCAACCACTTCCAATCAACAAACTGACAGAGGAGAGGATAATGCCCATGAGTAGATTTGGCTTGTTACAACCCTTTTGACCACTCTATTCATAAATAGGAGCAGGGGAAATGGAATTTTGCTTTTTATTTCACAAATGGACATGTTATATTCTCTATACATACCATGTTTCACAAAGAAAAAAAATTCCCATGTTAATACCATTTAAACCAAAAAATACTTGATTTTCTTTCAGAGCTATCAAGAACCCAAAGGCACGTGTTAACGTGCCTACTTGTATTCACCCAAAGAAGAAATCTAGTTTATGGCATGCCACTTACAGTTGAATTGAATATAATTAAATAATATATCCAACAATCACTTGATCATCTTATCAATCTGAGCTGCAAGAATTTAATGATGAAAATTAATTATGTGAGAATGAGCAATTTGAAGATATATAAATGATTCCAACAACATTCACCAATCAGCTCATATTCTTATCAATTAAATAATATACCAAAACCTAATTTCGCGAATTAACAGCACACTCGAGTCCAATCATGACATATAATCTGAAATTAGGGTTGAATAGTACCGGAGGGAGTAGGGAAGCGAAGAGAGGTGTAAGTATATAGATCAATTGAGGCAGCAACGGCGGTGCATCCGTGAACCACCGCATGTTCACCTGCCAGTATAATTTTCCCAGGCGCTCGTGCTCTTACCTCCATCGCTGTGCCGGTTTAGACGACAGATCGATTTTTTATTGGTAGGCAAGATCAATGAAGGGAAGGAATTTCCTTATAAGAATGGAAATTGTTTGTTTTGGGTGCGTGTGTTTATTTATGACTAATGAGGTTGTTGGGCACTGGCGGGCTGACCAATACTGCCGAGGTTTGGATTTGAGAGTGATTCAAAATATGCAAGCCGTATCACATTTCATTATATTGACCCACGTGGAAATGCTTACAAAAGCAGGAAAATTCTTGTCCAGACCTAGCTTGGCCAAACCCATCTAACCACTAAGCAAGTGTATTGCACTTGTTTTGTGATTGGTTACTCTCCTGGGAGTTACATCCAATCACAAAGCAAGTATATTGCACTAGCTTTTTAGTTACTTTGCATTCGGCAAAACCTAATTTAGGTAAGAATTTCCCACAAAAGCAAGCAAATAGACCCCACATTACTCGGACTATAAGACACGATACAGTCACCCTCTTTTTGGGTTCGGCTTTTGACTTAGAGCATTTTTTCATATAAATTTTAATCAACTTTTGGCCCAAAATTTAAGGGCCTGTTTGTTTGGCGTTTCCCAAAAATTTTTCGTGTTTGGGAAATGTCAAACAAACATGTTTTCTATTTTCTGAAATAAATTTTTCAACTCTCAATTTTCTCAAACTACTTTCTCAAAATCCAAACAAACAATAATTTTTTTATCTCTAAAACAAAACATATACAAACTCTACTCTGATTTGACATAAAGTAACATATCTCTTACATAATTTATCTCACAACAAACATAATTTGACATAAAGTCTTACACATCTTACGCCTACAACCTAACTCTTCCAAAAAAAAACATATAACTACTTTATTTCTCAAATCACTCTCTCAAAACTTAAACAAACAACACTCGCAAATCGAGATTGTTTCACAAACATCCACACTCTCCCAAACTACTTTTCGAAACACCAAACAAATAGGCCCTAAGAAACCCGATAGCTAATCTCAATATCAAATAGTATCCACGCGGCTGATCTGAAAATCTCGAAAAGGGTTCATGAGTCGACATGTATCATTGAATCAGGGTGTATCTGCTCGTTTCAAATCTAAATCAAACATTTGTCAACTCAATAATTTGTACTTAAATAAGCGTTATGACATAAAGTATTCACTTTAAATGGATGGGATTAGAAAATTGTGTAATATTAGAATAAAGTTTGTAATCTTTATTTAAATTTGTTAAAATTAGAATAAAATTAAAATATTTTTATTAATGATTTTAATTACAATTCTAATTATTTATAATTTAATAATAATAACATTAAAAATGGTTTTATTTTTATTCTATATTAGAATAAAATTAAATATTATTTTTACTAAATTTAATTACAATTCTAATTATTAATGATTTAATAATAATATTAAAATTGATTTTAAATATTTCTTCTATTTAAAAAATAGTACTTAAAATTTATAAATAACTTCTTAGTATATTTGTTAATATTAGAATAAATTAAATATTAGTTTTATTAATTATAATTATAATTATAATTATTAATAATTTAATAAGAATAAATCAAAAAATTTCTCCTAAAATTAGAATTAGAATTACTTGACATATATAATACACTAAGACAAATAATTTAAATTAATACTTAAAGTAAGATGTGAGCCAATGTTATTTAAAATAATAATAATTATTATTCTATTATTATATTAATATCAATATTTAAAATAATATAAAAAATATTATAATAATGATGAGAGTTGAAAAGAAATTAAATTGAAAGAAATTTAGTTGAGGAGAGCCCGAGCTGACCCCGGAAACTAGCCCTTAAAAATGGCCCAACTCTGGTGGTAGGACAAAAAGTAAAGTCTCATTTGTCTTGCCATCCAATATAACGATCACATAATATTTTTATTATCTTATTATTGGAGGTTGAAGAGAGAGAAAGCAAAGAAAGAGAGAGAGATGGATAGAGTGTTTTCAGTGGACGAGATATCTGACCAGTTCTGGTCAACTCACCCCTCTCAGATTCGCCTACATGACGACGGCGACGCGGCTGAGCCTCCTTCTTCTTCCTCATCTGCCTCCTCATCCTCCAAGATGACGCGGATGAACCGCAGCTCATCCGAATGGGCTTTTCAACGGTTCCTCCAGGAGGCCACCGCACTCGATCACACCCCCACAACCCTACCTCCGTCTTCATCAAGGCAAAACGACGACGTGGTGGAGATCAAAGCCAATTTCGGTGATATTACTACTCAGCAGCGAGTAGAGATGGCCGTGGGCCCCCCACCAGCGAATATTCCGATAGATTCCAAGGAGTATCAAGCTTTCCTCAAAAGCCGCCTCGAGCTTGCCTGCGCCGCCGTCGCTTTGACTCGAGTGCGTTTCTTTCTTTCCCTTTTTTATGACGTCATTTATTTTTTCTTTAGAAAAAATAGATAAAAGTAGAACTTTGGATTTTTATTTAAGGTATATAAGAAGATGTTGCTTCGTTGTGTTCGAGCTGATTTTGTTGCTGCTCCCGTTTATATTTGGTTTATGCTATTATGAATTTAATATTCTTAAACTCTAACGTTCATAGGCAAGTGCTGCTGGTAAGGGTCAAGATTCAGCTGTTGCTGCACTGGACAATGGGTCACAGGCTTCTAGTTCATCACAACTAGGGTATCATGTTCCTCATAGAGGTATGATTTGCTTGGTTACTTTTAAGGACACTTTTGGTAATGTAAAATGTTAAAGAGAACATGAATCGATTTGCTGTATTTGAATATACAGATTTAATTTTTTGAATAATTGAACGTTTCTGTCCTCCCACTTTCACCACTACCACCACCTCAAATAAAAATCACCTCATATGAGACTCGGCTGCACTAGATGCTGTTGCTTTTGGGAACTTAGCTTTAGTAATTCCCTTATCAGATTTCTGTGGCAAGAAAGGATGATCAAATATAGGCACTGGTCTTTCACGAGGAACTAACATTCTTCACAACTGATTCAAAGCATCCTCTTCTTCTTCGTCCTCGCAGATTCAGTGTCATCTCTGTAACTCTTATAAGTCATTTATTTTTCTTAGTTATCACATTCTGCTCTAGGAGGAGCTCGATGGTCAACATGTAGATTATATTCCTATATTCTTGTCATGGGATTCCTAGCTTTCTCGGGTACAAAAACATGATCCTCTTTTAAGATAATTTGGGCTTTAAATACTACAGTATGAGTTTCATCCATTCCCTTCTCCTCTCTTTCTTTTGTTTCTCTCTGCATTCATGCCTCAACAGACTTTCCAGTTGAAATGGTTCTGGTTTTGTGCATGGTTTGGGATCAGGCTTTGGTGAAATCACAGGATCGTCAGTTGTGTAAGGATATGGATGTGCTTTTGGAATCTTAGCCTTTTCCTCTTCCAATTTTTTCTGCAGTAAGTTACCCAGCCATCCTTTTCTCTTTCTTTGCCCCTCTTGTCTCTGTCCAGCGATGGAATGGATTTAATGTAGTGTTTCTGGGAAAAAGCCTCTCCTGTTGAAAGTCCGAGTTTGTTGAAAGCTTGTCAAGTAAATCTAAAACAGGAGTTGGTGGTGGTATTGTATTATTGACAGAAAAATGAAATTCCTGAGGTGTGGTGACCTGCTTCTTCATGCTACAGGAAATACACATCTCTCCTCTGCTTTCAATATATCTTTCTATTTAATGGTCTGGTCTTAAACTCGGAATATTTTCTAGTTATCTTTTTCTAGCTCCTTGGAACTTTTGATCCTATGAGGACGAGCACGAAGAGATATCTGAAGACGGTGATTTTGGTGCTGTAAGGTGATGTTTCCATTGATTATGTTTGACCCTTGACATTGTTTCCAAATGGAATACCTTAAATTATGGAGTGTGATGACTGATGTGTACTTCTTTGCTATGCCGAAGCCTCAAGAGTCTTTTTGTATATACGACGAGCCTTGAACTTGGGAATTTTAGCCATCATTTCTCCTCGAACTCGGTTGAGCTTATAATACTAACAGGACATATCAGTTGAGATGTTATTAACTCATGTGTCTTTGGCCTTGTTGCTGTAAGTTTAGACTTCGTGTGTGAAAGAGAACTGCTCCTACTCAAGGACATCTCTCTGATTCCTAGTATGATTTTGATAAGTAAACCACCATAATCGATGTACATGTCCAAGGTCTGCAATTAGCACTCTCTGAACTTCTAACATACTTAGTATTTATTCAGAACATTCAAGCCCAGGCTTGGTTTTAGAGATTGCTTGAGTTAGAAAGTTTTTGTGCTCTGAGATTAGCTAATAAGTTAATCTGATTTCCATACATCTCTCTCTCTCTCTCTCTCTCTCAGAATGCTAATAGTAATTGAAGTTAAGTAACTTTGCCGTTCGATAACTTCCGCAGATGTATGTTTCCTTTTTTCTTTCCTTTATAGCAAGGGAGCACAATTCATCAAAGGTGCAAGATAAGGATGCTGGTGGAGCAGTTGGTATACCTCCCCTACCCCTACCCCTACCAGCTATAATGTCAAAGAAATTCGGGGGGCAGGTGAAACCAATGACAAGTGGATCATCTGGGGAACAGTCAGATGATGATGAAGCTGAGGGAGAAACTGAAATAACGGACAATATGGACCCCACAGATGTTAAACGCGTAAGAAGGTATTTCATCTCAACCACTTGGCTGCAAATTTCGTATGTAGTTCTTATGGAAATGCTGCAGGGACAAACTTTATTATGATCGTCCCCATTTGTTGATTTAATTGGGAAGTCGCTACTGAATTTGACCATGAACTAAATCCGGAGTTGAATTACGCAAGTAAATTTAGTATTATGGGATGACTAAATTCCATACAAAAGAAATACCTACATATACAGAGTTGAGATTCATATACACATATAGCTAAGTAATTGCAAATTCAGAAACCTTAAAAAGAAATTTACTACCAAACTACAAGCATGAAAAATAAGTTGTTATTTTCTTTTTACTCGATTCTCATCTACTATCCATTTTGTATATTTATAAGATGAATTTTACAAAGTTGTTTGGTACAGTAATATTTTTTATGTTTCATTGACTTTGAGTTTTGGCAACTCCCTAAAGTGTTTTGTTTTTTCCATGACAATATCAAAGTAATTTTCTGAAAAATCCTTTCTTCTTTTAAGTGATTTTTTATAACTTAATTTCTTCTTCTTTAAGTTTTTAAAGAATCTAAAAATGTGGAACCTTGTTATTTTCTTATCTATTGTGCCCTATAAAAGCATTATCAATGTTATGACGGAAGTTCTCAATAATTAGAAAAGCTGTTAACTCCTTAATTGCTAAACAAAATTTTCTTTCCTCCAAGCATATCTTGGCTCATGTTTATTTCAACTAGTAATTTTATTTTTTAATTAATTTGTTTACTGCTTTTCAGAATGCTGTCAAATAGAGAATCAGCTCGGCGCTCAAGAAGAAGAAAGCAAGCCCATTTGACTGAACTTGAGACACAGGTGTGTGTGTGTGTGTGTGTGTGTGTGTGTGTGTATGCTCGACCGTGATCATCTTTATATACACTTTATGTTCCTTCTGTAGTTGTCCAATTAATTAAATATTTCTCATGCTTCTTCCTAGGTTTCTCAATTAAGAGTCGATAACTCTTCTTTACTGAAGCGCTTTACGGACATAAGCCACAAGTACAACGAAGCTGCTGTTGACAATAGAGTTCTCAAAGCTGATGTTGAAACATTGAGGGCAAAGGTAAGTCAAAATCATAAATAATATTTTAGAAGCTCTATTGCTTTCTACTAAGGAATCCATGTTACTGAACTTAACATCACAAAAACTATATATGTCCTTTTGTGCCTGTAAGAGTGGTAATTGGGTGGATATATATGGTTGGGTCTGGTCGGGTCAAAATAGTACACTTTTTGCGGATAAAAAATAAGCCTGATGAACAAAATTGGATTGCGTCCGTGTGTGACTGGGGATCAACCTATTATCTTATTTACAAAAACTGACCAGTTTGAAAACTATGGATGACAGCATGCATTTCCCATGGTCTTTTACTTGTAAAAGTGCATTTATTTAGAAGTAAATAGATAACTCTAAAATCGAATGGAATTTTGAGATTGAAATATCATTTCTAAATCTAAAAATGAGATTGTCAGAATCTGAACTAGAAGTGGGAACAACATCTTCTTTCCTTCCCCTCCTTGTTCCATCAGCTAGAGAGCTATTCTCCAATATAGGAGTTATATTCGGTGTAGGAGCCGAGCTAAAAGAATAGTGATTTAGGGCAATAGCTGCTGTCAATGCTTTCTCTTCATCTTAAGGTCATATACTAATTGCATACAACCAGCTAGATAATAAAATCCTCTGTTGTATCTTAAAAATAGTTAGAAAGAATATATTCACGATCTTGAAATCAAATCGATACTCTTTGTTTTGTGAATAGGTGAAAATGGCAGAAGAGACGGTTAAAAGAGTAACTGGGTTGAACCCGCTATTCCATGCTATGTCTGAAATATCCACAATGAGCGACATACCATCTTTTGCTGGTAGTCCTTGTGACACGTTGGTTGACGCAGCTGTGCCAGTGCAAGATGAACCAAGGCAGGATCAGAATTATATCCATAAAGCTCAAAATGGTTTGGTGGACGAGAATTTTACAGTTGGGGCAAACAAGATGGGAAGAAGTGTTTCCATGCAAAGAGTAGCTAGTTTGGAACATTTGCAGAAGCGCATCCGTGGGGGAGCTGGCTCTTCTCAAGGTGCCGCAGAGCAATAAGCCCTTCACCAATTTTTATTTATTCTTACATTTTCTTTTTTTTGGTTACTGAACATTTCTAAGCCTGTGCGGTCTTTTGGTATTTGTTTGGGCACATATTTCTCATTGTTGAAAGTCCATATAATCTCGGTATCAAGTATTGTTCCTTCTTCCTCTTTGAAATATGGAGTAATAGTAGATGAATGAATATCTTAGCTTAATAGCATGAGTGGACTAGAATCTTTTATTGTATAATATAATAAAGAACTACTGTATAATAAAGCCCTCTAAAAATGAATAGGCCCATTTGTTTCGATTTTGAAAATACTGGCTCTTTGCTAATAAAATTGAATTTGACTACACCCAATCAATAATAGTAAGACAAGTACAATTATATTGCACTTGATGTGATGTGACCCAATTCGAATAATATTATTATCCACCCAATGTGAATTAGAAAAACTTGACGGTAGAGTAGTAAATTTTAGAAATTTAGTCAGACTTAACTACTAATTGTGGTAGGCCGTTTAATAGGAATGCAAGACTTTTTGTTTCACATTTCAATTCCAAACTACCTAACACACCCACCACAAAACAAAATCAATCCGAATTCCAATCCAATCTCCTACTTTTTTGACCTTTTCAGATTTTAATTTGAATCTTCAAAATTTTCGATCTCTGACCGTGCATACATACATTAATGAAATTAAAAGAAATGTTAATCAGCTACATCCCGACATAAACGGTATCGAGATTCGAGACTAACCAGAGGACTAAACAAGAAAAGAAAAGAAAATTGCTGGGGGTGTAAGAATTATTCACATAACAAACAAAACATCTGTTCTGTTGGTTAGAGAGAGAAACCAGAGAGAGAGAGAGAGAGAGAGATGTTGAGCTCACGTTTGTATGTGTAGGTGGTGTTGTTCTTTTGAAGAGAAGAGATCTTTGTCGCTCGGATCGGAAACAAACAGAAGAGGGAAAGAAAAATCATTAGTAAGAAAATGTTCTTTTCATTAAATTAATTGTTTTTAATAATTAAATTAAGCCCCCCCCCCTAACATATATCTCGTCAATTTGTCTTGTGTTGTTAATTCGATCTGCATGTTCTTTCCTGAATAATCTGGTTCTTGCTGGCTGCTCCTAAAGTTTCACCGTCTGCATGTGTACATTCATTTCAGCTATTTGTTTATTTTTCCTTTTGAATTTCTTGATAAACATGTTCTTCTAGAAGAGGGGGTTTCAAAATTAGGGAACATTTTGCCTTTTCTTGTTCGAAATGTGCTTTTCTTTTAATTATTATTATTTCTTGATGCTATTTTTCATCTGAGAGAGGAATATAAAAAAAGAAGGAATTTTTGGCTTGTGGATGTGAGGAATTGTATCTGATTTAATTGATAGGTTTTAAAGTTTTTTTTTTCTTTTTGGGTGGGGCGGGGGGATTGGGGGTTATGCTGCTTATGTGAATTTTGAATTGCATACATTTGCTTCTAATTTGGATGATCTTTGTAATTGTCTTGTGAAGGTGGTATGGAGAATGGCAGTACTTTCTTCCTAATTAATCCTCTTCATATTTGTTGTAATTTATTTTACAAAACTTTTGGTGCATTTCTATTGATTTCCTTCTTCTCAAATTTTCATTATTGCCCCTTCTATAATATAGTGTTTCTGGAGTTAGCAAATGCACATACAGAACTTGTAGAAGGGAGCACTTGAAGACCATGATATATTTTGTGCTTGCATTAGATATCAATATTAATGGATTATGACGATTTTAATACTTTTATAATCTCCTTTTCTTTTCTTTTCTTTTTGTTTTTTTGGTGATTTTGGGTTGTGAAATTGCTTTATGTTCCTAATGGAGCCATATTGATGGATGGTAGAGTTACCACTTACATGCATTATCATTAATTTAAACATGGGGCAAGTGAGCATGGCTTATTTTGGCATAACTGAAAACTGCTATTCTCTGACATATACCTAATTTAATTGTCGAGTGCCGTACATATAAGGTGCGCGATTTATTGTTCGATCAAAATGTGCTAGATTGACATATTTGCTCTGAATATGTTGTAAGATGTCCAACAAGATTTTGGAAACAAATTTAACCGGTGACTGGAAGCCTTTGCATTCCAAACTAACCTTTAAACCAGAGGTGCTGAGAACCGGTTAGGACCAGAGAAATTGGAGGCTGTGGGTCCATCTTTATTTCATTGTGGATATGGAAAACTCTTATTAGTATCAAATTATCATATTAAACAAACTTTTAAAGAAAAATAAATGGACATCTTTGTGATGCTTTGGCTTCTTTTGCTAATGCAGGAAAATGGGGAGGGATGTTACAGGTATACGCAGTGACATGAAGCCCAATACGGTCAACATAAAATCGAATGGTACCTTTCACACAACAGTTCATGTTGCTCCAAAAGCCATACCGGAAACTGATGAAACAAAGGATTACGATCACAATTTAAAAGGTAATGATGTCAAAAGCACCACCAGTGAACCTGAGGAGAAAATCATTACGGCTGAGGCTCACAAATCAAATGACAAAAGGTTAATCTCGCCAGTAAAGCCAGCATCAGGGTCTGCTGTTAATGGGACTATTGATGCAAATTCTTCTGAGAAACAATCTCCGCTAATAGACCACGCTAATGGGGTCGAAATCAATGATTCTGGTGTTAAATGTTCACCAAAGACTAATGATCTGCATTCTCCAGTTACTGTAAAGAAATCACAGGTAAGTGGATCCTTTTGGATCCCATGTTGTGTTTGTACCTCTTCCCTCCCTTTGGTTCGTCTTTAAGGTTTCACTTTGCTTGAGGGATATGGAGCTAAGTATTTCAAACTTTTCATAATAAATTAATAATTCTTGTTTGTACTATCATTTTGAAATTGCGTGCGTTTCAAATCTTTAGATAACCATTTTGTATACCAAAAATGATGAATTTAAAATAAAGGTCCTGAGTAATCTAAAATTCGTTCTCCAAATCCTTCGAACCCAAATGCCTTAACATGATTGCATTGAGGTGTTGAGAATCTCAATCATTCTAATCGTTTCTACGTTGATGGTTGATATGGACTAGATATTAAGTTTTGTGCTGATGATGGAAATTTGTATTCCAGCCAAACACCCCTTTCATATTAAGGAAGTACGATGGAAAATTTTATGATGAAGAAGATAATTGGTCCCTGGCTTCCTCGTATCCTTTGTCCTCGTTTGGGATTCCTCTTTACATTCCTTTTTTATAGAAGAACTCAACGACATAGTCGTCATTTACCTTTTCTCTGTAAATGAGAATTATCCTTAACATTGATAGTACTGCAACAACTCGGACAACTAAATCTAGAATTACTGTTCCAGTGGCTCCAAGATTCACTTGCATGGACCGTCTAGAGAGACGTAGAGAGGTACTTATTTGATTTTATGCTCGAAGAAGTTTATAGTAATATCTTTTGGCAAATATTTCATATAATTGATTTAACATGCTTGAAGAAGTTTATGTAATATCTTTTGGCAAATATTTCATATAATTGATTTAACATTTTATTTATTAGTTTTACACTAAGTTGGAAGAAAAACACAAAGCATTGGAGAAAGAGAAACTCGAATACGAAGCTAGGACCAAGGTACAACTATAAGCATTCACTTTTTTTCCATCCATCTCTAATTCTGAAATTCTACAAAACATAAATCTGAATTCTAATTTCTGTATCCTAATTTGTAGGAAGAAGAACAAGCAGCTATAAAGCAACTGAGGAAGAGTATGACATACAAAGCAAAGCCAGTTCCTAGTTTTTATCGTGAAGGGCCTCCCCCGAAAGTTGAGCTTAAAAAGGTAGTGGGCAAAAGTTACACTTATTAACATGCATCCGTTATAAAATAATATTCACTATACCTTCGTGAAAGAAGTTTTTCAAACTATTTGACCTAGTTTTAATCAAATGCAGCTCCCAGTTACCCGTGCAAAATCACCGAACCTAACTAGGAGAAAGAGCTGCAGTGATGCGGTCAAACCAGCTGCAGCAGCTCCAGAGGAAAACGGGCATTGCAAACGAGCACCACGTCACAGCATAGGCACCTACAACCAAGGTAAAAGCTCTCCTCTTGGCCCCAAAAGTACCAAGGATCGAATGGGTGCACGAAAGTCAAATGAAACTAACAAAGTCAAAGATCGTCCCCAACAATTGAAAAAGACAATGGAAAATTCTCAAGTCGGAGAGCAGGGAAGTGCAGACATTGCAGTCGAGTCGTGAAGAAAGAATGTCTTTGGTAGTTCTAGTTTTTCTTACATATAACATAGAAAACTCTTCAGTTTCCTTGTGATTGAATGATCAAAGTTTAAATTCTTAGTTTGTATATCTAATACTACTATAATTTATAATGCTGTGTATCACATACATATATACTAGGCCTCTCCTTTCCTTTGGACACATTTTGCTTTGATTCATTTGGCCTTGGTGCTGTTATTATGCAAAAGTAAAGAAAAATGAAAAAGGGTAGCAAACCAGACATGCAAAAAGAAAAATATGATAGCAATTTTTATCCTCTCTATGTATTTTACAATTCTTTGCAACTTCAGGGCCTTTTTTTTTTTCTTTTTTCTTTTTGGAAATTCCACTTTTTCTTCAAACACACATTTTTAGCTTACCCTTAAACATTACTATAATCTATGACATTAATCTTCCAACTTCAATTGAAATTGTAGAAATTCTATTAGAAGCAAATAACAATTGAGGAAAATCCAGATAAGATATCTTAGTTCTATTTGATTAGTACTAATGGATGGCTTATCATATGTGTAACTCAGTTAATAAAGTTTTCTGATAACCTGTGCAGGGGGGAAAAGGTTAGAAAAAGAAAAAGAAAAAGAAAAAGAAAAGCAACAAGAAGGATGATGCATATAAAATACTGTTTCATCCATCGATCTCTCCATTTGAACTAGCAATACTTCATTTCACATACATTTTTTAATCATAATATTAAAAATTTGGTTGTTTCCATAATAAACATGAAATTCTTTAATTGCTTAAAGACACTTATATTTTTCTTTATTTATTTAAAAAGTCTTTTAATATTTTTGAAAAATCCTAAATAGTATGCAATATTTTACTGATAAAAGCATATTATAGAAACAAAATTTTGATAATAAGAGTTGACCACATGAGGGATAGTTACAAGGTTTTTAAGTTTGTAGGGTGTTTGTTGTTAATATTTTTAGGTTTATAGGGGAAGTATAGTCAATTTTTAATAGAATAATTGAATTTTCACATTTTGTTTCATGTAAAAAATATCGTATCAATGTATATTTGTATTTTTTGCTGCAAATCATGGTGAATTGCATTTGGAGAGTAAAACAAACAAATAGGGATCACAAATGGTGCAAATCTCTTTTGACTTATTAATATATGAAGTTTTTTGCTAATAAAAATAACGCAAGGTATTTTCTGTTAATTAGGAATAACACAGGGGGTGCTTTAGCATTTCACTCTTATAATTAAGGGTTAATTATAGGGACCTCCCCTGAGGTTTGGTGAAACTCGCGTCCATTCCCCTCCAAGAATGATAATTACTCGGACCTCCCCTGAGGTTTGCAAAACCTTACAACCGTTAGGGTTCCGTTAATTTTTGCTTACGTCATCATAAAATTTTTGGTCAATTGCCAATTTTGCCCCCGACTTACTGTAGCAAATTTGTATAGACTATATTGCCCCTCTCAGCTTTGGTTACATTGTTGCATGAGAAAGGGTGTAATTGCAATGTCAAATTACATTTGTGGATTAAAATGTTGTTAAATTTATATATAATGTGTAATGACTTTATTAATATATATTCATATTTAAAATAACATTTTAAATATTTGTAATGTATTTTGTTACTCATTGTAAAATATATGCATTTAACAGAAATACACTACTAACTCTTACAAAAAAATGCAAAAAAAATAATTTTCATCCATTATTATTTCAATGAAGGCATGTAAAATTTATATAATGTGTAATTTAAAATGTAAAATGAATAAATTAACAATACACAAAATAATAAGTTCAATAATCTAATAATTCATAAATAGGCTACGTTCATTACATTTACCACCCTTAGAGGTTTCAAATATTACTACATTCACCCAAATAGTCAACAAAAAAGTGTCATAGAGACACCAGAATATCACAATATACTCCTTTACATTCCATCAAACTTAACATACCATCCAAACTATTCATCATAAACTGCTTGTCCAAAAAAAACACTTGAAAACTCAACAAAATATACCAATATGTTCAAAAACAGCAGCAAAAGATTAACATTCATATATAAACTTAATTTCATAAACAACACTTCAATCAAGTGATGGCTGGGAGGTTGGGGGTCCTTCTTGGCTGTCCAGCACCAAAGTTGAGGCCCTTGATCTTCTTATACTTCCCACAACTTGGCCAAGTGGAGTGTCATTGTCAAATTCTACATTGTTAGCTCTAGCACCACTTGAAGTTCCAGCTTCCCCCTGTCGAGCAACCTGCAAATATAAATGAATTATTATGAATGAATCAATGATTGGAATTCTAGCTCTTGCAAACTAAACAAACTTAAAATGACCTGTGGTTCTTCTCTGTTTGTTCCACGGTTGGTTGTCTTCCTCTTTTGACCCATTCGAGATTCTTCCCTATAAGTTCATCCAATAACTTTTGCCCCTGTCATATGGATAATGAATTGAACAACAAACTTCTCATGATGCAATTTCATTTCTAATGATAGGAATTATGTAATTTAGCATGTTTGATATTCATTCTTTTTCTTGGGGATCCACATGAGAAGTGACGACACTCATAGTATTAGCAACCCATATATGAAACCCCAAAAAAACCCAAAATTTGTTGTACACCATTTGTCTTGCCCCATTTGATTACCATAAAACAGACAAAAACAAAGATAATTAAAGAAAAGCATAAGCTTGCATTCTCAAGTCTATCAGACAAATAATCAAACACATAAAAAACATTCTCATTAAATTGAACAACTCCAAAAATATGCAAAAATTGCAAAATTTAGCAGATACATACACGAGCAGCTAATCTGTCTGTATATTCACTTTTTCTCAATAGTGGATTTGGATATTAGAGTAAAAATGAGAGATACCTTAATTTGGTAGCGTTTAAATTGGGGTTTGTGTTTTTCACCAATCGCGTCGGGGAGGCCGTTGGAGTTGGGTGCGTTAAAGGTGGCGGTGGTGGTGGCCACTGAATCTATGGCGGCCTTTCACTCGGCGTCTCCGTCTTCCTCCCCACTGCTGCTGCTATTGCTCCGACCGCCGTCCATTTCGTTAGTCGCGGCTAAGCAGTGGTTTCAACTTTGGCAGGGAGCAACAATGGTGAAGGTAAACAATGGGGAAGAAGAAGGTTTTGAGAGAAAGTAAGGGTTTGATTGTAGCGAAGAGTCTTTGAGCAGGAATAGGAAGAATAGGAAGAGGCAGGGGTAAATATGTCATATTAGGTACAAGATATTTTTGGGTTTTTTTTTTTTTTTAATTAAAAATCTCGAGGGTAAAAGGGTAGAAACACACGTTCCGTCCAAGTCCGTCCACTTCCGTTAGGGTCTTGTAAGTTTTTGCAAATCTCAAGGGAGGTCCGAGTAATTATCATTCTTGAAGGGGAATGGACGCGAGTCTCACCAAAAATCAGGGAGGCCGTGTAATTAACCCTATAATTAATTAAACCCTGGTTGCTGGTATCTAGCAGCAAATATAAAACCCATCCGTCTTACAAAACCCTGCCCTCTTCTTCAACAAATAAGTCCTTAACTATCAATCAATAATCATGGCTCCTAATGCTGCTCATGCTCTTGCAGGTTTCCTTAATTATTTCTTCTTCTTCTTCTTCTTCATAATCTTCTTTTATTTGTCGATGGAGAAGAACATAAACACCCACATCTAATTTGTCTTCTTTTTTAATCCTTTTTTGGATGGATTGCAGTGAGGGAAAAGGTTCACTCTTTCCTAAATGCTGCTCGTACTGGAAATTTGGACCTCCTGAAAAGTAAGCAGTATCAATTTCTTATACACTATAATAAGTATTTGTTTCAATCTTTTTCTGGGAGTTCTTGTTAGGATTCTTGTCTTTTAACCCCAAAAAAAAAAAACAGCAATTGCGCTGCAACTTGATGATGGAAAAGGGTTAGCCCAAACGGTAATAGATGTTAAGGATGCTAACAAAAGAGGGGCTTTCCACTTCGCTGCAAGAGAGGGTCAGATTGAGGTGTGCAAGTACTTCATAGAGGAGTTGAAAATTGATGTTAATACGAAAGATGAAGATGGTACATTCTTATTGCCAACTGTTGTTTTTCCATTTTCCATTTTTCTTGTCCATTGATGGAGTCGTTGCAATTTACAGTTATTTGTGCAAGTTTCAGTTTGAGGTTTATTGTTACATGCATTAGTTGCATGATTCTTGTGAATATGACTCTTGAAATTTTGTTTCTTGTTTGATTAATTATGTGTTGAAGTTATATAGTTCATCAAGACTTAAGAGTGCATTTTGTGCGTGAGCATAATAAATCTTGAGAGTATATGTATATCGCTGCCAAGTTTTTTATAAGGACGTGCTTTAGGTTGTGGCTCTTTTATAAGTTCGTGCAGGTCTTGTCAATTTCATGATGAAAAAATTGCTTATCTTCTACTTTTGGCATTTCCAAATATTTCACTCTAGCAAGGTGTTCATCGAGTTAGCTGTGATGGTTTCCTCTTAAGTTTGTACTGCTAAATTTGGGTCCTTGTAGTACAGGTGAAAGATTGACAATTGGTAAGAAGGGTCACCACGAATAATTTCTTTACTATTTTCATTAATATATATTTATTAATTCAAATGCTTAAAAGTCCAGACATTATTTGTTGTATGCTAAATTAAGTCTGGGTTTTGTCGCATCCATTAATTGAGATCTACTTCTTAATTAGGCTGTAACCTTTTTTTTTTTTAGAATCGATTTGATACATATGTAGTTCTTGTTGTTCGTGTTTCAAATTTAAAGGAGAGACCCCACTTATCCACGCTGCTCGGGAAGGTCATACTGCTACTGCCAAGTATCTTATAAATTCCGGTGCAGATCCTTCTATATCTAGTGAAACAGGGAACACTGCTTTGCATCATTCAGCCGGAATAGGTAATACCTTCGTCTTTTTCTGAAACAAAGTTTTGCTTTATTTTGATTTCTGAGCAAGGATGGATATAAGATGACCTGAATTGGTTTAATCACTGTCTTAAGTAATAAATATCAAATGTTTCTCCCCATAAACAGCTTAAGCTTTTAGATGAGTTGGACAGTCAATACTCTTTTATGTTGACACTTATTTTCTGAAATATTATCTCTTCATGCTTTTACTCATTTACATTTTCATGTTAAAAGGTTTGCAAACTTCATTTATCAATTGAAATTTTAACTTGTCCTTTCCCCAAGGAATATGAATGCAAAACCATATGTTAAGTCCTAATTATATCAGGTGTTCCTGTTCAATCAATACTCGTTGTGCCTTTATAGCTTTCATTGGGGGTTTATCATAAGCTCCATTCTTCTCAGTTGTCATGTTCTTGTTTATTTTATGACCAATAGGATTGATTCTATTTGATTACCGACACAAAGACTACTGTTGTATATTCCATCAGCATATTCCGCTTTCATATTTCTGTTTCATTTTGTAAGTTTCCCCTTATTATCCTCGTTTCAGATTTATTGAAAAATATTGTTTTCTGCAGTTATAAGAGTATTTATGTAGTCCACCCAAATAAATAGCAAGCAGTTGCTTTTTATTGGATGATACACAAACTAGCTTTAACATTAAAACTTACCAGGTCCAGGATTGATTAGAGGTATTACTATCACCCCTAATTAATCAGGCTCAAAACTAACATTTTAAGCACTAGCATTTTAACTTATCTATGCCATTATATACAAAATATAAAAAGCCATGACCACGTCACTACCAATATAGAGACTCCTATATCAGATTAGGCTAATTATGCAAAATAAAAAATTGTATAAATCACACCGTGAGTGGCTCTGGTAAAACTGATGATTGGTAGTTGTTTTGTAAATTTTTCTGATGCATATAATAAAGCAATGTTTACTATATTCAAAGGCTATACCAATTTCTGGATTTTAGTTTGGAGCATTGCCACAGAAAAATTCGTGAAAACCCACCAACTTATAGTCATCTTTTGTTGTTAATTATTTCTCATTACGTCACCTTGAAAAGTCATTTTTTTTAAATTTCATTTTGTATTTGTTCGCAGGAGATATTGAGTTGCTGAAATTCTTACTAACTAAGAGCATAAATGTTGATTTACAAAGCGTTGTCGGTACTCCACTTATGTGGGCTGCAGGTTCTTCCCAAGAAGATGCTGTCAAAGTGCTACTAGAACATAATGCCAACGTAAGATAAATGCTATATTAGATTGAATTATTGAAAAGATTTTGTTGGAACCTATGCTAGCATATTAATTACCTTTATAAAATCATACTAGCTTATTCCTTGGACTACATAGCTAGAACTCCACAAATGTAAACGTTTAACCCATGATCATGTTATTTTACTTAAGATATGTTTAGAATATTCCGATTAATTTGTAAGATTATAATGTGTGATCACAGTTAAGAAACCTTTTCATTTCTTATTGCAGCCTAATGTGAAAACTGAAGAAGATATTACTCCTCTATTAGCAGCTGTTGCCGCAGGTTCATCGGCATGCGTGGAGTTGTTAATTAAGGTTGCTTTATTTCCTTGTGCTCCATATTGTGATTATTATCATCAAATTGCTCCTTTTTTTGGCATGATCAGAAAATTAACATTTGATAATCATGTTTGGGCACAAGGATTGCTCATTTGTAGCTTCAATATCATCCCTGTTATGTTGTTTTGTGCAGGCAGGTTCAAATGTGAATGTAACTGCTGCAGGTGGAGCAACACCTTTGTTTGTTGCTGCTCATGGTGGCAGCGCGGAAATTATACAGTTCTTATTACAAGCTGGAGCTGATCCTAATGTTAGAGACGAGGTAAATACGTAAAGTTGGAAAAAACCAATCATCGATGCCATTGTCTTCCCATTTTATCATTTGCTGTATGAGTAATACTTGATAATCCTTTTCTCTTCGCTAAAATTTCACCTTCACACCATCATTATTTAATCAAATCTAAAACCCTTTAGCTCAGTAAGTTGCGTCTAAAGTCACTAATCCCAAATTTCTTTCTACGCTCATTGGACAAGCAAATTGGAATTAAGTATGCATTGAATCAAGCATTGATTTGAGGCACAATTCATCATAGGAAATTTCTCCGTATCCTCTTTATTTATGGACAATTCATTTGCACTTGGAAAGTGTGTCCTATTTACAGTTTTTAATAAATCTGTCCATCATAATGGTTGATTATTAGTGTTCTTACATAAATGAATAATTTTGGGCTCTAATTTGAAATTGTGGAATTCCATTATCTGAAATGTGAAAAGTTAGTACAAAAACAATATTTGATGTACTTAAGCTAAGGAGATCCACACTAATATTCGCGCCCTCATTTCCTATTGTTTCACATTGAGAAATCTATACTATTGCTAAAATAGGGATTTTTTCATTTTATTTTCTTACGTTTTTTCATAAGACTCTACACTGTTCGAAGATCATATCATCATATATCTTAATTGGCACTAGTGCTACCTACTTGTATAAATAATTGGACAATCTAGCTCGGTTTACTGATGTATATATGGATTAGATTCAAGAAATCTGTAACAAGGATTTAACCAGTTCATATTGTTTTTTGGCAAGCGGAGTTGGAAATATAATGGGATCCATTGAAATCTTTGGAACTCATGTTATTGGAGTTTGTTCATGCTGCAGGATGGGTGGAAGCCAGTACAGGTGGCAGGTACCAGAGGACATAGGAGGGCTGTTGAGATTCTTTTCCCTGTTTCATTACAAGTTGCAGATGTTAAAGATTGGAGTATTGATGGAATTCTTCAACCCTGGACAAAATGGGTACCTAGTTCGTTATTTGTATCATGCTCGTCTTACCAAAAACATGAACCGTTTTCGTTTATATGCAAGCTTAGTTAATAATCTGATCATATGTTTCTTGTTTTTCCTACTTACCTATCAGATGTCAAATGCATTTGATAATTTTTACACGTTTTTTGTGCATATTAGATTTTTATGTCATATTGTAAATTAATGCAGATTGAAGAAAGAGGGTTGCAGGAGTCTAACAAACTGAGGGATATAACGCCACCAAAGAAAGATGTGCCTGAGGTGTTTCTCTATATAATAAATACATACATATATATATATATATATTTATTCTCTTTTTTTGATCTGATTTATTGGTTAATGATAAATATATAGGTAACAGATGAGGCAAAGAAGAAAGCCGGTGAAGCAAAAGCAAGAGGGGACGATGCTTTCAAGAGGAATGATTACAGAAGTGCAATTGATGCTTATACAAAGGCAATTGATTTAGATCCAAGTGATGGTACTTTGCTTTCTAATAGAAGTCTTTGTTGGATTAATCTAGGCGACGCTGGTCGTGCCTTAGCTGATGCTATGGCATGTAGGGCCCTTAGGCCAAATTGGGCAAAGGCTTGTTATCGCATAGGTGCTGCTTTTCGTTTATTGCAGGTATAACGCAATCAACAACATTGAATCATAATTGTCTCAAGTATCTGTGTAAGTACTTTGTGTTGAGGCTAATTTATTGATGTTGCAGAATTATGAAGAGGCAGCAAATGCTTTCTACGAGGGAGTCACACTTGACCCAGAAAATATGGCGCTTGTAACTGCTTTCAGGTACAGTGTATTGTACGTACAATAAATAACAGAGCATCATATTCATGTATGTGTATCAAATGATCTATTGATTTGGAGTCGACCAAGCTATGTGTATATATATATATATATAATACAGTAGTACGTAGTAATTCTTTTGACTGCATTGCTGCAGGGAAGCTGTTGAAGCTGGAAGAAAACTTCATGCTGCTAAGCAATCAAAATCTTGATGGTATTGTAATAATTAACAAGTGTTTAGCTCCAATTTATGAATTTCGTAGTGCTATTAATTTATTTAACTAAAATGTTGTGATTGGTTGGAAGGATATCAAAAATTTGGTTATTTGACTGAGTATGCTTCTTTACTATCATATCATGTACCATAAATAAGTGGTTCCTATTCCTTGCATCGTTTTCATTTTCTATATTTCATCAAATTTTCTAAGATCCATAAAATAGGATGAATTAATCAGATTCATTCAATACATCTTGTTCCCTAAAAAAAGAACACATACATATATGGAGTAATAATTAACAAAATATATAGATAAAATTTAATTAATAAGTTACAGTTTCAGTTACTGTTACTTGGCAGGGGGTATTCTTAATATCTTCTTCCTTCACGATGAGTTGATGATGGCTTTGGTTATTAGATAAAGAAAGAGCTAGCTAGATCTGAAAAACGCAACATATATTCATGTATTCAAATTGTCTTTATTTTTTATAGTAAATATATGATTATTATTTTTAAAATTTATAATATATAACAATTAGCACCTATATTTTAAAATTTATAAGATATTATGGACATTACAAATAACCTTCAAGGGCCAAATTGGAATATATTTCGGACAATGAATTAATTGTAAGAAAGTGATAAATCTGATGTGGTTTTTATATAACCAATATGTGAGAAAATTTTGTAATTAAATCTTACCTCGGAGGAATATTCCTAATTTACCCAAAAATCAATGTATTTAGTCTTGAATTATATGAAGATCTCATGGTAAGACATATAAAAGAATAAAATAAATTGCATTCTTTTTTCTACATGTAAAATTAGCATAAAAATAAAAAATTGGAATGAACCATTCAAAATCGTCTAATACACATATTCAAAGTCATACTACAATTTTTATTGTTTTCAACTTTTCATTTATACCTATAAAAAAAATACTTCTTTTATTACCCTATCCGTCATTTTTTTCCCACTTCTTTTATTTTTTGCGCAAAATTTAGGTAAGGGTTGAAAAAGTAAAATTTGTGTATATTTACCTTTATATTCTTAAAAGTAAGGATTGATAGTTAGTAGTGTCAAATCATTACTTTATGTGAGAGGATATTTTTAAGAAGAAAAAAATTCATTTATGGATAATAAGTTTATTTTAGGACATTCCAAAATGAAAATAAGAAAAAAAAAATCAATATACGAATTTTACACACCCCCCTCAAAAGTTTTGATTTTGATGCTTTCCCCCATAATTGAAAAAACATGTCCATGCCCTCTTGATCACTCCATTCCATACAGTCGGCATTTGCCAATTACATATATTATCTTATTCGACAACACATGACCAATATATAGGTAAGGCTGTCAATGGGACGGATTTCAATCCAAATCCACCCAAGTTTATTCCAATTTTATTTGAATAGGGAATCGACGGATTTAATCTTATTGTAAAAAGAACCGTAATTTAAAAATTGTGTAACAAATACAAATTTAAGTCAATTCGATCCGTAAAAACTGTATCTGATAATAAATAAAAAGAATTATATATATGCATAATATTTTATAAATATAAGTAATAATAATAATATTTTACCATCAATTTAAAATATTTATAGAAGAAAATATGAAGTCCTACCATCTTACGAAAATAGGCTAAAGAAAGAAACTTGAGCAATTTAAAAAAGAGATAATTGTACATATAAACCACCCAATGATTTAAGTCCTCGGAGGAAAAAAAACTTCCTATTTAACAATATTAATATTTCCAGGTTGAAAGTAAGTATTCTGCCTAGGAAACGTACCTCTCGAACAATCATTGTGGGATAGCTCCATTTTCCATTTCATCTTCGTACCCTGATGCCTTTCCACTTCTCCCAGTCAAAAACTTGTCTGGATGAGAATTAGTGCCATTAATTTCAAGACCGTGATAAGATCGACCTGCAAAATATTCGGCCCCAGATTTTGCTATGCTCTTTGTCACAGACTGCAAGGAGTCATCATCCCGCACTTTCAGAGCCTTCTCTGTGATATTCACTAGTGCAGCCACTCCATTCTCTACTTCATTGTTATCTGGTTTAGGTAATATAGATACTTCATTCTCTAAACTTATTTTTGGAGTTAATGGCAATCAATATTCAATTTCTTATGATAAATGTGACACCCCTGTGTTATGATAATTGTGGCAATTTACCCCCCTTTTTTATGATAATTGTGGCAATTTACCCTCCGTGTTATGATAATGTTGCACTTTACCCCTCAATGTTTCAAAACACTTTTCATGCCCACTCCAATTTCGGCGAGTGTGTTACACTCTCCGGCTGGAGGTAAATTGCTCCTTTAAAATTTTCACATGGGGTAAAATGCCCTTTTCCAAATCACCGGGGGTAAATTGAACATTATGCATTTCACAGAGGGTAAATTGGCATTAGCTCTATATTTTGTATTTAAACCTTCTTACAATAGATTAAAAAGTAAGAGAGGGCGCAAAATATGAAGCCAAAAGGAACAAGTACCTCGCATATTCAAATCTTCAACATAACCACCTTCAAAGAAAGAAAACCGTGCTTCTTCGGACAATTCCCTTTCTATAGGAGTTGAAGCAATCAAATCTCGAAATTCCAGCACATACTCTCCGGTCCATTGACTTCCCCTAGAAACTCAACCCAAAATTGTTACCTCATGCACAAGAATGCGAAAATCAAATTATGAACCAGACTCTTAACTCTACTAATCTCTAATTCTATGCTACTACGTCTAGTGATTGAAAATATCAAATGCAAGATTTATTTAGGAGTAAAACCTAACAACTATGAAACAAGTTGAATACAAACTATCAGGAGTCAGGAGATACTATTCTCAAACTCTATCCCTAACTTTTATCATCTAATTAACTTTTTAGATTACCATATCTAGACTAACAAATCCGGGAATCATGGTTATTCGAATTTTCAACAATTATGAAGTAATATACATAAAGCCTAACAATTCTACTCATGACCTTTTGCATTTCTTTGGTTCTTCTATGTCTGGTGATGTATTTACAGATACAAAACTGGCTCCCGGTCTTTAGTAGAATATTGTAGCAATACCTGTCTAAAGCAAGCATGGCTTCAAATGGAGTAATTATAGGAGCTAAGAACTCCTTACTGTCCAATAGAGCTGTTTGCGCACAAGAGACATTGATAAATACATCACACTGCCACAGCATAAAATGAGCTTCAGCAACGCCGCCACAATGTAATTCATACGAAGTATATCCACGCAATAATGAAGTTTTACCTCAGGAAAATTTGCAAGTTTTGCAGGGTTTGGTCTTCCCATGACAAAAGTGTATGACTTTTTCCCAGCTCTTGTTATCAGTGCCTTCATCTGATGAATTATGTGGAGATAACCAGCTGCCAGAACAATTTGCATGTAATTTTTTTAGACTTCTAGCATATAACATATACGTTTGCAGACACTTGAAGGGGAGTGAATTATGTTATAAGAGAAAAGGTGTAGGGAGAAAGTATGAAGTTGTTATTAATAATGAACCCAGGAAGGGGTATTTATACAAAGAGATAAGACTCCATAAATACCAAAATACCCAACCTAAACCTAATACTCCTAACACGCTATAACTCTAACTCATGCTCTAACTCTAACTCTAACACTCCCCCTCAAGCTAGAGCTAGTAGCTCTAAGCTTGTCACAAATACGATAATCACTCGATAACAACTAAAAATAAAACACCATAAATAAGAATAACTAAGTAAAGGTTGTAGCAATAGTTGACAATTGATGATGAACTTGATAACGAACTGCATTGAATTGGAGAACTCTTGGTAAACAATTTTAACGTCGAAACTAACACCTGCAAACACCGCGGTGACAACGATTGGCAAACCACCAATCAAAACATAACAAATGGATCACTTGATCCACATAAGCGACAATCTTGGGGATCAATGCCGACGCCGGGGATAACATCCGCTAACACTCTGTAGCTTCCTCGACCGTAATTTGATTCCAACCAAATGTCTGACAAATAGTGCGCGACGACCGCACTACCGAAAATTACCAAGCAACAATTCAATTGCAACAACGTCCATCAACAACAACAATATCACCAACCAAAACCCAACAAACCAAACAACGAAAAATACCTAGAAAGCAAAAAATAATTATTACTCACTACTCCCCCTGAGCAACTAATCATAGAGTTGCTCAACACATCAATCCAAAAATATAACCACCAGAAGTCCAGAACAACTACTCATCTTTGCACTACTCCCCGAATTGGGCTAGGGTTGAAACAATCTGAAACCGTGGCACCATAAACAATTGCTAAAGAAAGATGAAAACGAGCAGATCTATTGAGCAGATTCTGGAGCAGCCGTTGTGGTTGCGAAAACAGAGCGTGGACGGGACTGATTGTGACTTGAACTAGGGCTTGTGACGCCCCTTTCTTTTCTTTAGATCTGATGTGGGTGGGTGGGTGGGTGAAAAAAAAAAAGGATTTGTTTAAGAAGATGGTAGAACTTTTTTTTTTTTTTCCTTTTAATGATGGTGGGACAATAACGAAAAGACAGCGGCTTACTTGGAATGGCTAGCCGCCGCGGCGATGAGTTAGATGGTCACCGCGGAGGCTAGGGTTTACTCTATCTTGTGTACTCCTCTTTTTTTTTTTTTTTTTCTCAAAACCCTAGGTAACCAAAAACCTAAGCTCTTGATACCATGTTATAAGAGAAAAGATGTAAGGAGAAAGTATGAAGTTGTTATTAATAATGAACCCAGGAAGGGGTATTTATACAAAGAGATAAGACTCCATAAATACCAAAATACCCAACCTAAACCTAATACTTCTAACACGCTATAACTCTAACTCATGCTCTAACTCTAACTCTAACAAATTATAAGATTATTATCATGGAGAAAGGGTCATAACCAAACTGGATTGATTCACCATGTCTTACATATTATTCTTTTGGGTATTTAATTCATGAATCAAGTGGTAGAATAATAGAGTGAAACATGTGTAACATACACCAGAATCTTATAGAGACTAAATGTCCCACACTGGTTGAAAACAATAGTTAAGTCCACCTTATAAGGTCTTGGGCAATCCTCACCTTACAAGGTAGCTTTTGAGGTTGAGTAAGGCCCAAGCCATGTAAGTGGACTTAGCCCAATCTATGTGGTGAATTCTAACAAATCTTATAGTGCATGATATGTAAGTCTGCTTCTTAGCAGACATAACATTCTTCTTGTCTCACTGGTCTTTACTAATGAGAACATATTCTAAATCTCCTCGTGAAGTTAATTTAAATCTCATTAACTAAGTGAGATTAAAGAGAATAACATGAGAATGGCAGGATTCCTTATATAGAGAGAGGTAATGAGGTACAAATCTTAATCATCCTTTCACAAGATAACTGCTGATGTTCCCCAATTAACGTGACCAAACTACAGATTTGTAGTGTACAATTTTTGTTCACCAATAAAGAGGCGGAGAATATTTCACATTATTCAGGAAAATACCGGAAGTAGATAGCCAAAGGATGACGATGGGACACTCTAAATATTATACGCAATTCAGTTTTCAAGCTTTTAGAAAATTTAAGAAAGTTCGAACCATATATTCATCAGAGTGTTTGCAGGTAGTGATAGAGATTATTTTGACCTTATGAAAAACTGAATACTGGTTAAGACATAAGATGGGGTGTAACTGATAAATCAGTGGACAAAGGAACAAGCCAGTTTCTTATCTAATGGTTTTTGTATCATTCTCACCCTGTACAATATTTACTAGATATACATAAGTAGACTTCACTCCACATCTTTCACAAAAGTGGTTCTTTTCGGTTCCATACATTTTTCACACTTCACCACTAAAATCTAGCAATTTAAATACTACCTAAAAAAGATTGAACACATCAATTAATAATGCAATGCTGCAATCACCCAAGTAATCAACAGTTCGACATCCCATAAAACAAGTAGCCTAATTTTATGCTTACTGATAGTGGAAATTTCGATAGACAAGTCATATAACAGCAAACAAACAAGTACAACAATCATGAATGCAGCCTCATGATAAGAACAGATTTGCCACCAACGTACCTGCTCCAAGTGTTCCAACCAAAATTCCAATCATGTTGGCATCCTTTGCTTTCTCTACTAGAAAATATCTGCAAGATTTATTGAAAAAATAACAAATAAGATCGCAAATGGATAATTAAGTGTAACAAAGAAGAAATAGTTAGTGTGCACAGGCTTATAGATAGTACCTACGCTTTAAGATTTTTTTATGCTGAGATACTTCAGTAATCAAGCAGTCTTTAGTTGCATCATATCTGACTAAAATGAATGCAAGACAAAAATATAGTAAATATCGTACACGTGGCAAAATGAGGAAATGAGAAGAAACATACGAACATCACATAGTATCAATTAGACATTAAGTAGAAAAATAATTGATATAATCACCAACTATCATCAATAAATTTGAATAACATCTTATTTTACTGAGCTAGTGCATTTTGTCAAAGTCACGCCTGTCACTGTATGGAACAGTGTCACTAGCAAAAGCACAATATGGACCCAAAGTATAACGGAGGAACAAGTTTGAAAAACTAGTTAGATGATCCTTCTTGTGAGCATGAAGACTTTCAAACACTGGATCTTACATACACATTTCATGACTGTATTCTATATATTATCTTTTGTAAACGCTCTTAAATAGACCTTTTGTAATGCTCTAAGATTCATATAAAAAAATTACTTGACACTCTCGTTCTAAATCTGTTGTAGCATACTCCTAGTGATTCAGGTTTTTGTGGAACACTTATGCACATCAGCAGCATATCACCAGGTGAGCTGATCCGAATTACGTGTGTTATACATTCAACTAATAAACTATTTGTAAACTCAGCATACTTTCATCTGAAAAATTAGTCATGTATCTTGAAGCGATTATTTTTTAGGATAACGGTGTAATCTAATGTAAGGAATACTCATGTATCTTCAGCAATTTCATACCTCTTATTCTCACAATTTACTTATCATAACCTTTGTATAAGACAACATTATGCCTTCCTAGACCATTATCGCCCCTCCTTGCATAGAAGACATATGGGTTTGTGAAACTCACCTTGTGCTGAATGCATTCAGCACTTTTGGCTTGAATTGGATAATAATGAAGGCAGTTGGGGGGGGGGGGGGGAGTAGACGGGGTATTTCCCCCTTGTCACGCAACAAAAATAGAAGGTAAAACACACAAATAAACACGTCAAAAATGTAGAGTGCGAAAAAAAGAATCCCAAGTCCCTACCAAGAAATTCTAGATTGAAAATATCTTGAAGCAAAAAGAATGAAACCAGCATAATCAATTTTGGCCAAATTCTATTGGAAAACATTCTTTTTGAAAAGAACAATAAGAAAAGAAATCAAAGCATTAACCTTTACTTTTTTCTCTTTATCTTCGGCGTACATATTGAAGAATCATCTTCTCACTGTTTTCGTTTTTCTAAATACATTTATAGAGTAAACTAATCAAAAAGTAGTAAACTCATAAACTATTATTAGCCCTATGGAAAAATCTGCAGGCCAATGTAGGATCTTACCTATTTCACAGCTATTGAATGTCAATACAACATTCACAAATGCTGGATTGTCCAAGCCGATCCAGAAAAGCAAATAATCCTCCACTTTGTGTCCTTCGGGCAATCTCCAGCTCAAGCCTCCAATTTTATATCTTTTGCTGGTTCCTTCAACAAGGCTTTCAATAACAACATGACTATCAACTAATCCAAGCTGGCTTGCAGGGGTAGATGCTTCAGCTGGGCTCATAACTGAACCACTTACATCGGCATAGAGTGGTTCTGACATGGAAGTATATTCGCGTATTTTTGCTATATTACACGCAAATATTTCTTTGATTTCAGGTATTGCATGTGCATATTCTAGTCCAAAAAGAACCTGTATATGCAAAAAGTAAGCAACTGAAAACCATGGAAATTAATAACAATTATATCAGAATTCCAATCACTTATGCAGAACTACTAAACATCAATTCTAGTACGTGGAGTCTAGTCTTAAAACAGAAAATTCCACAACCAGAAGCTAATTTCCACAGCTATTTGACGAGGTTTGTTAACATACGACTGGAAACCAGATATGCAGAAAAAATCATATATTGAATAACAACTTATACTCAATATAGGTGCAGGTACACAAAATGGATACAAACGATTATCATACCAAAACAGGCTTTTGACTCTCCACCCCATAGTGGAGCAAGTTCCTTGCACAATTTGTTGCGCTGACTGAAGCTTTTCCAAAAATGAACAATGCCGGAAGACTTGAAGTCCTGCATCAAAGAAGAAATCTCACAATTAACATCCTGTTTCAGCTATAGTTCCAAAACTGGAAGGTTGTAAAACTGAATCTGCCAGAGCAACATTGAAATCTAATGATTCAAAGCATGATCACGAATTACGGAATTGTGTGTGATTGACATCGATTACCCTTTTAAAGTGTAAACTAACTAGTCGGCTACAGGCATCACCAACTAGGCATTAAAAGATTGAATATAAAACAGAACCCTCAACAAGACAAGATGATGGTTTTAAAAACCAAAAGGGCTCTGCATTCCATTGAACTGAAACGGTAAAGTTCACCAACTTAAACCCTGCAACTAATGCATGTCTTAATTAAGTGCTTATTATAGCACTATGAAAAGTTCAGAGTTGCTGAATCACAAACAATTTTAGTCCACGCCAGATCAGTAGACCCAACCTACCAATATCAGCTTTCGTGCACTTCACTTAGGATGTTCACTAATCACAAGCCAGGTGTATATTACTCGATCAACACATAAAGTAAATAAAAAATAAACAAAAAGTAGACGATTTACTTAGGTTTTAAGTTCGAGTACTAACGGGCTTAGGCACGTATGACCATAATGAATTACGCATTGGGCATTAACATGAGCCGCTCCCACTTCATCAACACAGCAGCTCCCATAAGTAGTGTCCGCCATTACGTACAGCTTCACACCCGATTTAAGCTCGCGGCGCAGAGCTTTAACCGCCATCATTGAATCTTTCAGTACCTCATCGGGGAACTATTACAGCAATAACAACCAATAAACTGAAGGAATGCTAGCGATTTTGTAACTCTTTTCATTAAACTTCAAAGACAACCAAATAGTTTACCTGTAGAGCTACTCTGGTGAAGTTGTGTTTGCGGATGAAGTCGGCAACGCGGGAAATTTCGTAATTCGATTCCAAGTCCATAGCGAAAAAATGGAGACGGAAAAGAAGAGAGATTCAATTTATTCTATTTTCTTCTAAACACTAAAAACAACGTCGGCAACAGGTTTGAACCATGGCGCAACAAGAAAGCCCTAATTTAGTAAAAGAGGTAGTGAGGGTGGAATAGAATTGGAAAATTAGCAAAAGTTTGGGCAAGATATTATTTTTTATTTTTTTAAGGTTAAATTACGAATATCGATCTAATTACAAAAACAACCGTCAGGGTATTACAAAAAAATTTCTCAAGTTTGTCAACTTCTTATGATTAATCTCTTGCATCTAAAATATTCTAATTTTGCCCTTGAATATTATTTGTATTATTTGCAATGTCTTATAAATATTAAAACTTGGGTGATAATTATTATATCTTATAAATCAGAAAATAGATAATTATATATTTATTATCAAAGTTATTGATAAAATTTATAATTGCCCATAAGTTTAATAAATATTGCAAAAAAAAATTATATATTTTTTAGAAATTTAAATTATAAAATATTAATTAAACAGAATTTTAATAATATATTTTATAAATATGAAAAAATTATTTACACATTATTTAAATGAATTAATTTTATAAATTAATAATTTTAATAAAACTTGTATTATAAATAAGATATTTTTATTTTATAAATATGAACAAATTATTTACACATTAGTTAAATGAATTTATTTTAAAAAATTAATAATTTTAATAAAATTATATTGTATTATAAATAAGATATTTTAATTTATTAAAGTTTATATAGTATTGTAAATTAAAATATTTATTGAAATTTATGGGTAATTATAAATCAGATCAATTATTTTGGTGGTAAATATATGATTATTATTTATATAATTTACAAGATATAACAATTAACATCCAAATTTTAAAATTTATAACATATTATAAGCATTACAAATAACTTTCAAAGGCAAAATTGAAACAATTTGGAGACAAATGATTAATTATAAGAATGTGACAAATCTGAGGGAGGTTTTTGTAATACTCAATACGTTAGAGAGATTTTTGTAATTAGACCTTACATCAGGACTAATTTACCGATTCTTTAAATACACCTTTCTGTATTTAGTATTTACTTAAAACAAGTTTATCTGCATACTAATATCATATGAAGAGCTACGAAAAAATATCTACACATGAAGATTGAAGAGCACTAGTATATAGACTTCAATTTAAGGTCACAACTTTTTTTTTTTTTAAGGTCACAAATAATTAAAGCTAAACATTAAGGATCCATTTGCATAGATGGATTCGGAGCGTATAGATTTGAAATGTCCTACTACAAATCTTTTATAATGATATTTTAGTGTTAATATTTGAGTACATATTTCGGTGAATTTCAAGTTCGTTCTCTCATATTGTCATTTAAAAAATAAAATTCATGTTTTCTTATTTATCAATTAAGCTACTTTCTATCGATTTTATACATTATATTTAACCCACATTTTTATCAATTGAAGTAAATAATTTCCAATCGATTTAATCCGTTTTATACCTATTTCACCGATTTTCATCGATTTAATCCACTGTTTATTAGTTTAATCCATTTTTTTGGCCAATGTAATCCTTTCAGACAATGTCCTCTCAACACACTAACTCACCATTTTTATTTTAATTTGTGTTATCAATAGGCCGAGTTTTTAGCTTCCTTGGTGAGTTGGGACTAAAAAATCTTGAACAACACAGTGCAGTGCTGTGTAAACAAAACATGTTTAAGCCTTTGATTCAAAAAAACATGTTTAAGCTTAATTTACAGGGACTTTGACATTGGGGTGTTTGAAATACAATATAAACAATGTAAGTAAAAGATGACCAAGAATTCGCATAAGCAAATATGATCTCATCCAAGTTATTGAATTGAATCATCCCACGACCTAATTCGAACTTCCAGAATCTCAAGGACTGGAAGTTTCAGTGAACCAACTCAGGATTTAATTTTATTAATTCCCACTGCAATATGAATCCCTTTCAGTTGGGGAAAAGTCTGTAATAAAATTTGTGTTGCCTTCTTCAATGCAATTCAAATAATGAACTACCTGCATAATGAAAATATATAAGTACTATGGTTAAATGAAATTCCAAAACATGTACTAAAAACTCATTCTTCAAACAACCCGCAAAATATTCTTAATCGATCGACATGACATATATACCTGCTCCATAGTGCACCTATTGTCAGGGTCCTTCTTCAGACATTGTTCCGCAACTCGAACCATCCAAAACAGTTGGAGGACATCATGAGAGTCTACAATTCTTTTGTCGATAAGGTCAGGATAATTTTTCGTCTCCAGAAGTGGTTTTGCCTGCCATGAAAACTATAGTCTTAAAAAAAAAAACACCATTTCCATTTTTTCCCTTTTTCATTGTTCCAAAAGAAATTAACCATTAGCTAGCTAGCATCTCTATAATTAATAAGCCAAAACATTCATATGTAACTTACCCATCCAATAAAACTTTTCCCTTCAGGTATCTCATCTGGCGTTCGTAGGCCAGTGATAAGCTGCAATAAAACGACTCCAAATGAGTATACATCAGTCTTTGTTGACATTTTACCAGTTTCTGCATATTCGGGAGCCACATATCCAAGTGTACCAACCACTCCATTGTCCGAAGAAGAGTGGATAGTATTTGTTGTATCATCATCCTGTTGTTGTGCTTTGGCAAGCCCAAAATCTCCTAGCAAGGATTCATGGTCGTGTGTAACGAGAATATTGGCTGGTCTCATATCTCTATGTACAATGTTGTTTTGATGCAAAAAATTCAAACCTTTAGCAGCTCCCAAGGCTATTTTGATTCTGTTCTCCCAGTTAAGAGGCAACAGAGTTTTGTCATCTGATGATAAGTGTTGTTCTAACGAGCCGTTGCATACATATTCATAGACAAGTAACCGGTGGCTTCCTTGTGTACAAGAGCCTAATAGCATGACTAGATTTTGATGTCTTGCTTGGCTAAGTAAACAAACTTCGGACCTAAATTCCTTTTCTCCCTGGAGACTGGCAGCTTTGTGTTGCTTCACTGCTATCTCTAGACCGCCTTTAAGTATACCTTTAAATACAAAACCAAATCCACCTTCTGAAAGGAAGTTATCTCTAGAGAAACCTTTGGTAGCTTCATGGAGCTCTTCGTAAGTAAAGTCTCTCTGCCAACCAGTTTTAGGCCGTTTGTTCTTGCACACTGAGCAAACAGAATTTTCAAATTCAACCTGCGAATTTGGACTTTTTTTATCTATGTCCACCATGGCTTCTTTGTTTCCAACCTCTTGCGTAGGCGTAGGCGTAGGCGTATGTGTCGTGATGAAGCTAGAAGTTGAAGCTTTTATTATTTGTTGGGAATTATCCAGTAAAGGTTCTTTGCTCGAGATTGTTCCTTGGGCAACTGGAGATTCTGAAGTAATTAATATCGAATAACAAGTACATTACTTGTCTGATTGATATGATATTAATTAGCTATAGCTATAGCTATATATATATATTACTTACTACTCGGAGAAAGGTCTTCCCAGGAATAGGATGGTATCATTTCCTCGTACGTTACATGTTCGTTGATTGGACCTCTAATTTGTACAACAGTGTTGTTACTTTTCATACATGATATTTTACATGAGAGCCTGTCCATAAAGTATTGTTTGTCTTTCTTCATCTCTCTGTCAAGGATAATCCATGTGGCCTCCAACCTTTTGGCGGCTCTAAACGCAGCCACCTTGCGAGAGGACCCTGCTTCCACTTCTACATTTAGCTTAACCTGAAACCAAACATTTCCCTTTTTCTAGTGTTATGTTAAACAAACATATATATTCAAATTAGTAAGTAATACACAAATAATAAAAATGTTCCAAGATATATAGTTGATCTCTCAATCAAACCTTCTTCTCTTTTTCGTACAGTTTCTGCAGCTGAATTATGCCAGGATTTTTCTTGAAATCTTCTTTCCTTTTTTTAAGTTCATCCTCCACACCTTTTCTGGTAGATCCAAAAATCTTATCGTTGTCCTCTTTACCCTTGTATCCCACTAAACAAATAATAATAATAAAAACATTTATCAGTAATTGATACATGCCTAAAAGTATGGAACATTTAGAAGCGTAAATATATATATATATATATATATATATATATATATATATATATATATATATGCGACTTCAAGATAACCAGGGATGTTTTCATTATTTTGCAATCTCCAGATTTTAATAAATAGAGCGCGGCAGTGGATAGAAGGGGAGTTGGAAAAATGTCCAGTTTAGTCGTCTTCTCCCCCAACCTTCTCTCTGTATTTTTCTCGCTTTGTGTGAGAACGTTTTGATCTTGTCCATCTCCATTTCATGTCCATGGAGATCACAATTTCAGATTGATTGTATCCTATTGATTAGGTTCAATCCTACGCGATCCTTACTATTTTCATTGTAATTCATGGCTTAGTTTGCAATTGAAGTTTAGATTTCCTTTGATCCATGGCTTCCTATTACGATACGCATCAGTAGTATCAGAGCCCTCAACGGCTCAACAGAAAATCGAAAAAGAAATTGAAATGGAAACAACTGGATCTGATTTCCTTCCGCCGTGCAGTTACGATAAATCACCGAAAACTTTTGATTGAGAAATTGTGTTTGGTGTTGAAGAGGCTTGATGATTTAATTGAAAGAGATCGCAAAAAAGGATTGACGAAGATTGGAGTCTGAGAAATCACAATAATCCATATGAGGATATTCGAAATAAGCATAGTGATCTTAATCAAGTTATGTTTCTGTCCAAACACTCTTACTCATGCAAGAGTTACAAATATTTCACTTAACACGAACTAGATGAAAGAAGAGAGAGAAGACTATGCCTTTGGTTTGACGAATTTTAGTATATAGGACATGAATGTTGCAAGAAGAAATTGTATGTTTTTGAAATTGATATAGATGAGGATGTAGCAGTTGGTGAAAACAATCTTGTGGAACCACTAGTAGATGTTAAATTAGTGGAAAAAATATCTCATTGTGATAATGATTGTGTGCAAAAAGATTCCTGTGAGTTGAGGAATTTTGTATATGGTGCTGAAAATAGAAGTTGGGAGGCAAGTGAAGTTTTAGGCAACAATTACAAAGTAGAGGATAATGCATTGCAGGTGTATGAAGAAATGTCAGATAAGAGTTTATTGGAGAATATGGCTGATTGTATGGGTTATACTATATGCTTAGAAGATGAGATATTGAATACCTGGAAGTGGAATGATACACTTGGAGCTTTAGTTCTATCCGCAACCTTAACGGTCTGTTGGTTAGATGATTTTAAAAGTGGAAAATTGATGGTTATTGTGATCATGAATCCTTCACCAAAAGATATTGAAGCTCTATTCAATCTTCTTTCAAGGCTAAGAGGTTTACTTCAATCTTGGGGAGAGTGGCCGGAGCTACCATTACCTCCTCCGAAACCACCCCAAAACTAATATATATAGTGTCAGCCCAAACTGGAATTATTTTCTATGATACCATATCAACTTTTAATAAAGCTGAAAGTTTATTAGCTAAAGTAGTATCATTTGACTTCCAACATTTGTCTTCCCCGTGTCTTCTGGAGCAATTGCTGGCTGGTGGCTATCTAAGTGATTACATTCACAACATATGGGCATATTAGGTGTTAGATCAAGCTGTAATAGAGATGAGGAAGATTGGAAATGGTGTTACCTTCTTCGGTCAGGGAATTAGGGAGAAGCTTGAGAAACATAAAATTTCTCACATTGCAGCAAAATGGGATGGTCATTGGTGAAATTAATTAGTCTACATTCACAATGCACAACATGTGCAGAATTTAGTGCATGTTCTTGAAGTTTTATATGTCCTAGAGGAAAAGGAGAATTTTGAGGGGAAGGTATTGATACATGCCTAAAAGTATGGAACATTTAGAAGCGTAAAGGGGGATGTGCAACTTCGAGTTAACCAGGGGTGTTTTCGATATTTTGCATTAAGTCCAGATTTTAATAAATAGAGCGCGGCGGTGGATAGAAGGGGAGTTGAAAAATGTTCAGTTTAGCCGTCTTCTCCCCCGACCTTCTCTCTGTATTTTTCTCACTTTGTGTGAGATTGGTTTGATCTTATTCATCTCCATTTCATATCTATGGAGATCACAATTTCAGATTGATTGTGCCCGATTGATTAGGTTCAATCATACTGGATCCTTACTATTTTCATTATAATCCATAGATTAGCTTGTAATTGAAGTTTAGATTTCCTTTAATCCATGGCTTCCTATTACGATACGCATCAGTAAACTAATGGGGATGGGCCTTGGGAACATTGTCGTTTGAGTCCTAATTCCCAAATTGTATAAAGCACTCCCTAATCTGATGATAAAGCAATCCTTAGGTTGGGTCCGGACCCAGAACCCGACCTACATTAACTAACATTAACGCCAGGTGCTTGAATTTCATTCTTTTAGATCCCATTTATTAAAGATCCAAACTCAATTAATTATATAAATTATATCTATATTCTAAACTTTTTTAAATTAAAATAACTTTTGTGGCTTGTTCTTCCTGCTCTTTGCTGCTCCTAATTTCTTCGACTCTTGTTCTAAATACTAGTAATACTAATCTTTCCATTTGTAATCAATATAGTTCAAATTACTTTAAAACAATCATAACAGTGAATCTTTGTTTGATCCATTTCAACATGTTTTCATTTTTCAGGTAAAAAATTAGAGTTCAAAATCATAAAGTGAAGAATATCATATATATATATGTATGTATATTAGCGGTTGAATACTTACAAAGTTTTGCAGTTGTATGCAAAGATAAAGTACGAGGATTAATTAAGTGAAGAAGTCCGACAAGTACGAGTTCATCTCCATCAGACAAGGCATGACGGAGCAACCATTTAATCCCACTCCAATTTACATCTATGTTTGTTTGAATCACCACCACTTTCTCAACTGACATTATCACCTGCATCATCAATCCAATTTATTTCATCACTAATTAATTCAACATATATATATATATATATATATATATATATATATATATATTCTTTTTCGTTCAATCCCCAGATGGAAAAAATAAATTACACAATTGCTTACCATTCGTAAACAGAATATGAATGAATCTGAGCAAAAGATTCAAAGGGAGGAAAGTTCTTCTTTTATTTGATTTACAAGTGTAGGCCACAACACACAAGTAACCTCCTAAGTGTGGTTAAATGCTATGCTGACTTTATATTGAATTTTTTAAGCAAATATCTTTTAATAAAATAAATTGGATTGTAAAGAACTAAGCAATTGTTTTGTTGTTTGTGGAAATTTCTTTCTAATATTCCCTTGTTGTAAACGGCTAATATGAGATTCCGGTTTGAAATCTTTGCCCCCATTAACTTTTGTATTTTTTTTTTGTTTTCCAAGGGTTTAATCCCTTTCGAGGCGTGTCGGGCACATAAAGTGGGAACCTACAGGGATTCGAACCTGAGTTCGCCTGAGTCCGTTACTTTGTAGGGACTGGTCTCTTCCACTAGACCAATCACCTGTTGGTATTAACTTTTGTATTCACCAAACCAAAAGCAATATAACATATGCTACATCGGAATTTTGTTATAATAATAATAATTACAATAACCATCATCTTAAGATTCATAACAAAAATAACCATCATCCCGATAACTTATTAGTTATTAGTTTGCTCACGTTTCTAGTTCATTATTGAAAAGAAAAGAAAAAATGTCAAAGTAAAGATATGGAGTAATATTTTTTTGTTTCCCATTTGAACTTGCTTTGGTGTAAGTAATGAAAATGCGGGGTTTTTTTGCACTTTGCACCCCTGAAATATGGGAAATAGACACTTTGCACTCTCAAAATATGAAAATTGCATCACTTTGCACCTTCTTTTATTTTCAGGCAAAAATTCAAGGGCAAAATAGGTAGTTCAATTATAAATATTTATCAATTTGCACCCCAAACTTGAGAAATTGACACTTTGTACCCCCAAAATAAAATTAGCACTTATCACCCTCAAATTAAAAACAAATTAGCAACTTGCACCCCCGAAACACATAATCAACAATTAACACCTCAAATTAAAAAAAAAAACTCAAATCCCTCATTTTTTCTGGCAAAGTTGACCATCGGGGTGAAAAAAAAGGCAAAATAGGTAAATTTGCGATCTGATTGAACAACCTACATTTATATACATATATACAAATTAAATACCATGAATTTGGATTGATTACATTATATAACAAATTAACAAGCCATGAATTGTAACTTTTACAAATAAAACGTGCTATGCACAACAATTGAGTGAGTAAAACTTGGTAAGTTCAACTTTGCCTTAGATTTTTTTCATCCCGACGGTCAACTTTGCCGAAGAAAATGAGAGGTTTGAATTTTTTTTTATTTGAGGGTGTTAAGTGTTAATTTTGTGTTACGGGGGTGCAAGTTGCTGATTTGTTCTTAATTCGAGGGTGATAAGCACTAATTTTATTTTGTGGGTGCAAAGTGCCAAAGATTTAGAATTACCTATTTTGCCCTTGAGTTTTGCTTGAAAATAAAAGAGGGTGCAAAGTGCTAAATCTAAATTTCGAGGGTGCAAAGTGCCTATTGCTCATCTTGACCAAAAAAAATAGCACGCATTGTTCACAAATCTGCTACAGAAGAAATAAAAGTCATATAAGCACACAGAAGAAACATAAGTTATATTCAGTCATTAAAATTTTGCGAAACTATTTTTTTTTTTTCTTCACAATAATCAAAGGATGATCAAAGGTATTTAATAAGTAAAGATATCATATATATATATATATATATATAGTAAATAAATAAATGATGCTATGCAATGCTATGCTATGCTATGCTGCACTTAAGCAGTTGTTGTTCTCCCATGTTCCATATTTAGAGCTGAAGCTTCCTCCACCACTCCTCTGTGCATACTCAGAAATAACACTGCGAGCACAAATATCCCAAGTCCTTGCTATCTCTCCGAGGGACATTGGTTGTGCTAGAGCTCGAAGTGATAAATTAAATCTTGATTTAGTCTTTATCCATAGATCTTCATATTCCTTGCTGTACATTCAGCAATTTTCAAATAATTAATCAATATCACGGATCAAACCATGTAAATTTGTTTTCAGAAAGACAAACTATCTTTTCCTGTTTCAATTCATGTCTTCTGTGATTTACTAAAACAGTTTCTTTCAAATAGAAAATTCACAAAGGCTAATAAAATTAATGTTCAAAGTTCATTATAATAATGAGCAAGATAAAGCAGACTGCATGAAACCAGTATGGTTAAACCGTTTAGAGGTTGTGCAAATGTCTTCTAAAAGAATTGCAACAGTTATGCCCATTGTAATAAGCCCTTAATGACCGGACAGTATATGAGGTGCAGCCAAATATAATGGTATTGAAATAGTAAAAGAAGCATCATACTCAAACGACCATAAAAAGGCCACAAGACAGAGCCATGTAGGCTTACCTGACTTCAACTGGAAATTTGTCTAGAAGTATAGGGGAGCAATTTGGATAATTGCTGGGAATTAGCAATCGTAAAGGTTGAATTGGCGACTGCATATATATGTAAACACAAAGTCAGAGAGAGAGAGAGAGAGAAGAAAAAGAGAGATAAAGTTCACAAGAAAATCTCACCATTTGTGCTGACGAGTACTGTGATTTCAAGTTTGGACTAAGTGCCACAGCACTGAAAGAGCACTTCACTATAATTCCTTCTCCACCTTCACCAGCAGAAGCAACTGCTGTCGGATCAATATCATCTTCACTAATATAGACTACAGTGTCTATAAGTCTCTGATTTATTTCCCGTAACTCTTCTTCGAGTGCATGATTAGCCTGCAACATGAGAAATCATAAATTTTACTGAAAACAACTGGGCATTCTACGTTTAAGTTGAAACATACTAATCTATAGCAATCAATAGATACCAATAGATATTTAAATACAACTAAAGATTTGATGTAACATGATTTGCACTAATAGAGGGTCCCAAATGCATATAATTTAAACTCTTACCTTGATTTTTAATAGGTTTAACAAGGGCCCATTAATTATTGTATTTCTATAGTGAGGTAATATAATGGACAAGCATAAAAAATCATAATATTTTCTTCAGTAATCAACAAAGCTCCACTAGGTATAGTAACAAAAGAGAAACGAAGATTATACAATCAAGCTCATTTGTATGCAACAATTTCTTTCATTTTTGCATTCTCTGTCACTTTATGTGTAGTTGAGGCAATTTAGTTGTACATTCATGAGCTTGCCTTACTGCTGAATCAAAAACATACATAGATTAGTCAACAAATCGCTCAGTCAGACCTTCTCCTGATTGACCACAAGGTAAAGCCTAATGCAGAGACAGGATTCAATTAGGGTCCCAAGTAACTTCAATATCCTTTAATTGACTTTTTCATTTTTTTATTGAATTATAATCAACAAATATCTGCTTTCATGTCTTACTAGCTTGGGGATTCTAAATTAGTATATTACTTCATCAGGATAGTGTGGCATATCAAGTTTCATTGCTTCTTTAGCTTTGTTATTTAGATTTATACTTCACATTTCCCTGATGCTCATAAAAATGTCAATAGTAACAAAATCTCAATGGGTTCATATAAACTATGAATAATCAAATTTCTACCTGCCTCATTTATAAATAGTTAGGCATTTCAATATTCCCCTCTGATGAGATAACAGGTAAATTCAGGAAGTACCTCAAACCTAGGCCTCTTGATACTTGATGCTCCAGTGGACTCTCCATCAGATTCACAACCATTGAAATGCCTGAAACTATCATTAACACTTCCAGTGGATGAGACAACACTGGATGGCACTGCACTCGTATAACGTCTCATTCTTTTTGTACCACAGGGTCCATCTTGCGCGAAAAAACTTCGGGCCTGTAGACGGCATTTAGTCATAGCAACCAAATCCTCACCAACTGTGGCACGTGATCCATTCCCTGGAGCAGACCCCGAAACTCTATCAACCATACTGACAACTGAGCTGATATCACTGACTGAGGCACTCAAAGCTTTAGGGGACATAGATTTCACCTGATAAAAGAAAAGAGCGAATAAAAGTTCATTATATTAAGAAGCAATGATGAGTTTAATATATATAACGAGAGGATCCAACTAACCACTTTGATTAAGCGATCAAGTGGCTGTTCCACTACATTAGAGTTTCCAGAAACAATAGTCGATGCAACACCATGACTATCAGCGCTGGTAAACTCTGCAAGCAAAGGTGAGGCTGATATCCCTGGAGTGCCAATGGCTAGGGATTGGGCAGTTACGGATGGTCCAGTAATTGGATGAAGTAGATTGTTTCCAGCATTTGAAAGCAATGAAACACCAGAATTAAGTTTCTCAGAATCACCAGGCATTGGAGACGGAGCCATGGAAGTTGAAGGAGATGGAACAATGAATGGTGAGTTTGCAGATTGCAAGGGAGTACCAGCTTTGGTATGAGTTATCAGCAGATTCTGCTGGTCAAGTTGTGGGGAAGGATGATAGCCAATCTGAGAGGATGCCGCCTGAAGGACCTGCGGTGAGGAAATAGAGAATGGTGTTCCAGCATTCATTTGTTGATGATGATACGTTGGACGTTGACCAGAGGAATGATGTTGCTGGATAACTACTGATTTTCCACCAATCTGTTGCCTCATCTTCACATCATTAGTGTCAATCATCTGATTGAGATTTACCATTTGCTGTGCTGCCAACTGTGCTGACTGATGTGGAGTTGTTTGATGTTGTTGCATTAACTGCTGTCTTTTCATGTACTGTTGCTGCATTTTACGCTGCTGGAACTGGTTTAATTGCTGTACCGAGAACATTTGTTGCTCTTGCTTTACATGTTGGGATTGAAGTATTTTTGTACTTGCTTGTAAAGGATTCACATTTGACTGCAGTGTTGTTAGCCCACCTTGTGATGATATCGAATTTATATTCATTTGCTGTTGACCACTCACAGGATTTTGTTGTACAGAGCTCATAGCTACTTGTTGAACTGAGTTAATACCATTGCCCTGTCCATGATCAATAGGTTGTAGTGCATCGATCATATTCTGGCAAGAGTTAGGAACATTGGATATAGAAGACGAGGTATTATGCTGCAAGTTGCCCATATTATTCTGCTTCATGGTTGCTACTGGACCCGGTACATTCATTGGTTGCATCTGCGAACTCATTTGATTTTCATGGGTATGAATTTGAGAAATTTGTGGCTGCTGAGATTGTTGCATGGCATGCATTTGAGACTGAGGGACCTGTCCTTGCTGCATAGAAGAAACAGGCTTCCGCGGCCTATTTGAATTAAGAATATTGAGAATCTGCTTCTGAGCAACAACAATTTTCTCCTTGTGATTTGGTTGAAGTTCATTTTTTTTAGTCCGCAGAAATTCTATGAGACGTTGCAACATGACCTTAAACATTCTAAATCTATCAAGATGATGGTTCTCAGGCTGTTGAGGTCCTTGAGGAAGAGAATCATGCTGCAATGCAGTAACGTACCGATTATTGCATAAGAATTAGAATAACTAAATAATGCTATCTAACATGAATGTCAATAAAAATAGGGTAATTTACACTCAGTACCCCTGAGTTTAGGGCATTTTACGACAAAAAACACCTGTTGTTTTTTAAAATAGAAGAACCACCCTTGTGGTTTAGAATGTCCTACAAATTCCCCCTTGTGACATTAACGGTTAACAGCAGGTGCTGATATCATCAATTGCTTTTAATGATTTCCCAAAATTGCTTTGATTTAATGTTTTAATAGTTGAGGGGGTGTTTTTGTCAACACATTTACAATTTTGATAAGAATAGAATAATAAGATCTATTCCATGAATCTTTTAGTAAAAATAAAATAAAACTAATTACAGTTATCTTCTGACTAAAATTTTCCACTTTGATAGTCATATTAATTCTAAATTTCTATAGTATTAAATCAATGAGATTTTTACAAAATATAAAAAAAACCCATTAAAAATTTTAAATAAATAAAAAAATTAATGTTACTTAAGTAGACATACCTATTCACAATCATCAATAAATGAAATTCAATAACATATAATCAAAAAATCTTTTTACAAAAATAAAAACCACTTATTTAAAAATGTTAACGGATTAAAATTATTTCTTTTTCTACCTAAATATTATATCTTGTTTTATACCTTTATAGTATTAATAAATAAAATTTAATTGTAAAATTTACGAAAAAATAAAATGGATTTTAGTTTCTTATGAAGCCGAAGCCGCACATGTAGAAGGCAAACAAGCTGTCTATTTTATTTCCTAACAAACCTCGAGTATCTAAAATTATCCTCAAGTCATTTTGAAGGTAGTTGAATGAACATCATGCAACAATGTATTATATAACTAAATTAATAGCTTACCTGCTGCAGCTTGCCTGCAATTCTGTGGTACATTTCATTCAATTCAGGAAAATACATCTCATTCATGGATTTGATCTGCAATAAATTTTACATGATTTCAGATTCAAAGAAAATTTTAAGACCTAAACCACCCCCAAAATTTCCAACATTCATATTTAATAATGGCAATCACAAACTAATGTAAATCTTCCGTGATATCTGTTTTAATATAAAAAATTTAATAGGATTAAGAAAGATGTCTTGATGCAGTACCTTTTGATAAATCTCCTCCTGCCAGTCCCCACCATTAGCATTTCCCGTATGTGATGAGGAATCTAAAGATGCTACAATGGTTATGCATCAGTTCACTCAATTATATTGAAAACAGAAGGATCTTCTGTATCTGTTATCAGATAGACTAAGTGCATATATCCATTATATGACAAAAGTAAGAAACAAAATGTTGTTCCTAAAGCTGAACACTAAAAGTGGGTTTAACGGCTGAGCAAAGATGGGGCAAGTTCTATCATGATTCAAGTATTATCTATCTACTTACACTTGACTCTATCTTGCTATATAATGGTGTTTTACTTAATATATAGTTAAATATGACATTATTAAAAAATATACATATTTGTGTCGGTTATGACATCTAAGAATAACAATGTGTATGGAAATTATAATATGTTTAGTCCAAAATAGATTTCTCAGCAGACTAAGAAGTTCAGATACACAATCCATAGAGACTGCTGAAAGAAGTTTGAGAGTGAGGACATCGTTTGATTGAACTGACTGATGAGCTATATTGACTAACAGAGAGGCACTTTTTCCAATTTCAACTAGATTAAGTTAGCAGCTTTCAATTTCATTGTCAGATCCATATATCAATCCCTTGGAACATCTACGTCACCAAGTTTTTTTCATTCTCTCATCCTTTGGCAGACAAGTTTTCTCATCCATGGCCAAAGAAAACCCTATTCAAGGGGAGAAAATTGATAATTTTGTCATCCAAAATTCGAACATGAAGTACATATCAATTGCAAATGCACTCATATATTACCATTATAGCATTCATGCGAAAACAGGAATAAATCGTCACAAGTTTTAGTTTTAAGTTCCCAACAACACTTGTGACAAGGCTTAATGATAACCCACAATAACCTCATTTTAAAGGAAGTGGTTCAAAATACCAAGTCAAGAACGCTACTTGACGTCATGGTTAGTCTTTCCGAACCAAAAACTCGTGTAAATTTAGTGAAGAACTCAAGCACAAAATCATGGAATAACCAACGCATCCAGTTGTCTGAGGACAACTACGAAGCGCAGAGCTGGAAGAGAAACATCAGGACTTCAGCCATAAAATTTCGAAGCAAGTGTATTCAATAAATAATATAACGATTCAAGGAGTCATGGTGTTGAGTATGTTCACTAAACTTTTCGATATCAATATCAGTTCCAATCTCCCAACTACAAGCGAACAAGGAAAAGAACAAGGAACAATTGGCATGATTTCGTCATAAATTATAAATTCTTACATTCTTTTCAAAGAATATAACAAATTTCTGTATGATGACTACTTGAAGTACAAGAAGAGGAAAACAGATTGTTTTACATTCAGTAGTTTCCTGGAGTATAAGGAAATTGTAGACGAGAATTACAACTTGAATAATCAAGATAGGACCGAACATTTTGTCTAGCTCTGGCAATTGTTTGGTTGGACAGTTATGTTTAAACCAATTCATATTTTATAATATTTGTAGACCTAAAAAATCTTGACACGAGTATCTTTAATGTTCATTTGGTGCCGTCTGATAACTTTATATACAAATCATTTTGCATATTGATAATTCACCAATCAAGTAAATGAATGAAGTGAAAATCAAATGGTCCTGAAAGTTCTATAGTATCTGAAATGCCAATAGAACTAAGTTGAATTATCGCATTCCAATGAGTCACTGTATAGAAAGTAGTAACATGCTAAGTATAATAGTATATTGTTTATTTCCAAGTGTATAAAGGTAAAAAATTCATTATAAGAGCATCAAGGAGTGCCTCCATTTGCATACATGCCTATACATCAACCCGACATTCTAAAGATTGTAAGAGCTTTTCCAAATGATGGCTTATTCAAGTGATTTTATATCCTTTTTCTCAATGATCTAGGACCTCATTGGCAAAAAATTAAGTACATTGAAATCTTACAGGATTGTAATAATAATACATATGAGTTGACACGTCACAATTACACCTGAATAGATATATAAAGGGGCAAGGAGAAATCGAGACAACAAGAGAATTGAATAGCATGTTAAAGAAACAAAAAAATCAGAAAAACTTACTTAGTGGCACCTCTGGAATGATTCTTTGAGACTGCAATAACTGCTTTTGCTGATCAACCGTGATCGTCTGTTGAAGCAATGAGCCAGCTGGTTGAATCTGTTGCTGCATGTCTCTTTGTGGTGGATTTGCTGTTTGTTGCAACCCCATTTGTTGTTGCATCTGATTAGGCTGTGACTGGATCTGAGACATCATTTGCTGCTGAGATGGCTGTGGCTGTTGAGCTTGGTTAGGCAACAAGTTAGTCATGTTTTGCTGCATTTGCTGCTGTGCAGCTACCTTTGATTGCTGCAACATCAGAGTTTGCTGACTAGTTTGCAAGCCCGAGTTACCATGTTGAATTCCAACCATTTGCTGCTGTTGAAAACCAGAAAGGTTATTTTGTGGGTGGATGTTGGGGAGGTTGTTCTGCTGAGCAGTTGACTGCTGCTGATGCATATTGTTGTGCTGACTAATAGTCTTCTGCTGTTGCAGGTTGGAGATATTATTTTGCTGAGGCATCAGTCTTTGTTGTTGCTGATGCGACTGCTGTGCATCAATAACGCTGTGTTGCTGCCCATTCAGTTGATTTTGTTGCATGTTTGCGGTATTTGGCTGCCCACTAAGTTGTTGTGGCTGCGGTTGCTGTGTGGGCAATAGTGGATGCTGAGGCATTGAATTTTGCTGCTGCTGCATCATGGAGGATTGCTGAGATTGTTGCTGATGTTGCCTGAGGACAGACTGTGATTGCTGCTGAAGCATAGATTGGCTTGATGGCTGAAGAGATGACTGCTGATTTTGTTGAAGAGTGGACGAAGCTGATGATTGCCTTAAAGAAGGTTGCATAATGGCATGCTGCGACGATTGGAGCTGAGTTGATTGCAATAGGTTCTGTTGTTGTTGCTGTTGCTGTTGCTGCTGCTGCAGGATCTGAGACTGCATAAGAGATTGGGTATTACTTCCCTGTTGGGGATTTTGCTTCATAAGGTGGTGTTGTAGCTGCTGATTGTACTGATATTGTTGTGAATTCTGAGACTGTTGCTGTTGTTCCTGAGGTACAACCTGTTGTTGCCTTCCCGAAATCTGTCTCTGAGAATTAGCAAACACACCTTGCCCCATGGAATTCCCCACAGCATTTGAAGTAACATTAGACATATTCTGTATGTTTTGCATGTTGGGATTCTGGCAAGCAACATTAGGCATAGTACCCTGAGATATGCCACCTGCGGGCAGTGCAGATGTCAAAGTAGCAGAATTTGGAGCTCCACTTGACGCAATGTTATTTGAAATATTCTGGGATAACAGCTGCTGCCTCGCCTGAGATTGATTGGAAACCATTGGAGTAAGGAGTGGTTGCACCTGATTTTGTAATTGGGATTGCATGCTTTGAGAAGCTGTCAAACATAGTGCAACAACAAGACAGGCTTGTTATTAAATGAAGGACAAGAATTAATGCATTGAACATAGGAAAAAGCTCAAGTTGATAACCAAGCGGGAAAAGAAAAAACAGAAAACCAGCATAAGTAAGAAATTATGTTGGAAAACACTTCTTCGGCACCTTGTGTTAAAGGATATCTGTAGCCTAGAATAATAGTGTTGTTGGGGCCTATTTCAATAACAATGGTATGGAATCATGATGCCATTTTTTCATCATTCTACTTTTTGACATGGTATCTATAGCTTAAGTTACGTCTAGAGAGAGGGGGGAGAGGCAAAATAAGATTTTGAGAAAACCCTTGGCCGAAGCGGCCCTCTATCCTTAATACGCCACTGCAGCCATCCATCCTAAGTTAGTTATTTTCTTTTCATTTTTGTTTTATATGGTTCAGTGCTAAATGATTAGAATTTTAAAAAATAAAAGCTCTAATATGTTGCTCAATGGAAGTAAGGAATAAATAGTTGATTTGTGTTTTCTTTTTTTGAATGAAAAGTGGTTGGGGGCGACTGATTTATTTAACCCCAGTCAAGTGTTTCATCCTGTACAAAAAGTCATGAAACCTACAGCAAAGCTAACTATGTTTATACAACAAGTATTCTTCATAGTTAGTATTTTTTAAACCCAAATGTGTTTTCATTGTTTTAAGTTGTCAATTGACATTGTTAGTCGAGGTTGTCGCCAATTGGCATTTCGAAGTAGTTGAAGATGTGCAAACTATTTTGTTCGACATCATGTTGGAATCAAATTACGGTCCGAGAATTCGCAAAGTTAACAAGATTTATCTCGAGTCGACATTGGTCCCTGGTAATGTCTTTTGTGTGAATCAAATTGATTCACTTTATTTATTATTAGCAATCATCGAATGTATTGTTTAGACATTCTGGTGTAACCAAATTATTATCGAAGAAACCGCGAAGTTAGCAGTATTTATCTCAATGTCGAAACGTGGTGTTGTCCATGTGGAACAGATGGTTCCACTTCAGTTTCTTTGTCATCAATCAACAACAATTGTTTCAAGTGTTGTCAACTAATTAGTAATATTTGTGGATTCACTTTTTATAAAATTCTAATCTTATTTGTAACAAGCTAGGGCATAATATGCTCCAACTTGAAGGGGATCTTTAAGGATATCTATATTAGGGCCTATAATCATAGAGTTATTAGGGTTATTAGGGGCTCGAATTATGGAAACACTTTCTTCATACAGAACAAGATTCATTGCGATATTATTACCTTGTATGGAACCCTATGTGTTGCATATAAAATTATAAATATGTGGCCAATCTCTTTCTGAGATGGACACATCATTTTCCCTCATTTTATTTATCACCTTGATTGATGATTTGGAACCCAGTTAGAAATTGATCATTAGATATATCCAATGAAGAAGTGAATGATGGGAAATGAAACAAGATTGCAGAACCATGGAAACATGCTCCTTCAAAGACGGTGAGGTGGAAAAGTGTAATTCAAAAACACAATTTAGGCACAGAAAAAAGCTATGAAGTATAAACCAATTACCTCAGAACAATGTAAACAAACTAGCAGTTAGGCACCAAAGAACTGGTAATTACAGGCAGTTTAGCATGGGGAAAGCTCAAGTTCAAGTAGGTTTTAGACACTAAGATAAACAATGTTAGAAATTTGGGGAAATTGGATGAAAAGTGAGGGCTTACTGATATTGAGATTTTTTAAGAATATATGAAGTCCAATTGATCTGAAGAATTAACCAAACGAGTTGAACTGAATGCAATTTAGAAAGGCATAAAAAAACTTCAAATCCGGTGGACAAACAGCCAAGCAAGAAGCTGAATGTTGGGAACTGAAAGAATTTTCCGATATCCTCTCCATCCCATTAAGTATCTGTACTTTAGAATACATTAAGCAAACACAATTGGCCATTCTAACTTACATTCATAAATATATTTTTTCCAAAAGTACTTTTACCAAGAGATTTTAGATATGAGTCAAAGTGACAAGAAGAATATATCAGATCTCCAAAAGAACGAAGTACGACGGAAGGAGAATGAAGAAACACTCTGCAGAACATAATTGCTACAACTTGATTTATATAGTGAAAAATTCTCGAGGGGGTTATATTGAGGGATGTGCTGAAGCCTTGAGGTTCAGAAATAATAAATACATAAGAACTAGGCAGACACAAATTACTGCTCATAAGTCATAACTAGCCCGGATAGCATAGAACAATAACAGAATGGTATCCATAAAAGAAGGCGATGATTCGGTGCAATCACTGAAGGAAAAAGTAGAGAGAATGCTGCAACTTAGAGAACATTCCAGGTTCAAGAACACACTAACAATTGCTAAACTATTCAATTAGTTGACAAGCTTAGAAACATAGTATTCGGACAGCAAGTTACAGCATGAATAGCATTAGTTGTTAAGAATGAGAGAGAGAGAGAGAGAGAGAGAGAGAGAGAGAGAGAGAGATTTGTCACTTAAACCCAAAAAGAAAAAAGCATATGGATTATCATTACCTGGATCTTGGGGGTTTTGGCTATTATTTGTAGCATTGGACTGAGAAGAATTAGCCATAGGATTCTGGGATTTTGTCTCTACCGTCAGCATCTTCAAAGATATCTTTTTTAAATAATCTGACTGCAAGCAGAAGTCATATAGGAAGAAGGTTAACAGTTATAGACTCAAGATATATAGCGGCTCTGTTGTTATAGAAGCAAACTCTGCATATTAGTTAAACAAAACAAGACCACATGTGGCAATGGTTCATAATATATGTTTAGAATACATAAGGAGAAACGTTAAGGAAAAATAATGTGATATACCTGACTTGTTGCCGCAGCATAAATCTTTTCCTCAAACCTAACAGCTATTTTTTTCAGTTCCAGTAGTCCATCTGGTCCAGAGAAAGGAAGATGCCTTTTCAAGGTCTCCATTCTATGCATTTTGAAGTGTCACGGTTTTAGTTAATTATCTACTAATAAGAAAAGGCTCCAAGACTCTATTAGAAAACAACCAAATATAAGAGACTGTACATAGGTTAAAGAACAGAGTAATTCATATATAATCATAACCAAAGGACAGAACATAGTGTTGTTAGATTGTCGATTGTTTTATATGAAATTCAAGCACCGAGATATGATTTTCATGGTAGTAGCATATTGCAACTGACAGATATTGGCAGAACCTAATTTTCTAAATCTCTTGTCCTATGTTCAAGATTATAAATCTCTTAACAGATTTATAATTACAAGCAAGAGAGCTCGGCAGCCCCAACTCTGCATCAAATTTCCTACTCTGCGAACGTCCATGGGAACAAAACAACACAGCGAAAAGCAGATAGGGGAACACACAAAGCCAAAAATTGGAACCTTGGTCTCACTTTCTTACTGTTGCACCTTATTTGCATCCAATTTAAATCTTCATCCCAAACAGACCGGAGAAATCTAAAATTTAATCTAAAATTGTAACTAAATCCTGCAAACATCAAACATATACTGGAGAAAGAGTGCTTAAGCAGAAATCCTCGAGTCTAATTGGTATTCTAAAATAGTCATGGCACAGTAATACTTCTTTGTGAATTTGGAGAAACAATTCATGCATACGAATTCCAGCACGATTAAGGGAATACTCACCAAAAAAAAAATTGGAGACAGTTTTCGATTCCAACCTGTCCCTTCCCCTACCCCTTCCCTAAATACCCGAATAGAAGGAAAAATATGAGCCAAACATTAAATTGTACAGTTCAAACAAAAAAAAATTAAAAGAACCAATGTATTATTAACAAATTATAATCTTCATTCAACTTAGAAGGCTGCTATCAATGAAACGTACCTACAGAAACAATATTAGTATTCAACACCCCAGCACCACCAGTCCACCGCCACCACACACCCAAAAAGAGCATATATACTGAGCTACGCATCATAATATGATGCTAAAATTCAAACTCAAAAAACATTGTTTTTGTTAGGGATAGGAATGTCAAACGCTACCAGTTAAATACAGAAATGAAAATGAAGAGAAGACAATCACAAAGTTAGGACTGATTAAATTCATAATCACGATATAACCTAAGTAAAATACCTTATCTTTATTGAAAAAAAAAAAAAAAAGGTATATAACTAGTATACAAAGTATAATAAACTGATAAACGAAAATCCAAACCAAAAATAAAGAAGTTACACTATTTACATTTTGTTGACAATCCTCTGTCTAGAATCGGCTTGTAGCGGAGCCCTCCAATCGCCGGGTTCCATTCCTTGAGCCAGCTCACTATTCTGGGATTGGGCCTGTGTTGCCCGCCAATTATTCGCATCCATTTTTTCATACGATGGTTATTTGATTACCTAAGCGGTGTTTGATAACAAAAAGTTGAAAGAACTTCAAAATCAGAGAGCTTCAAATTAGGTAAAATTGTTTGTTGAGCATAAAGACTATGTCCAGTGAAGAAAGTTGACTTTGGTTTTGAGTTTTGACCCGGTTGAGATTGAAGAAAAGGTGCGTTTCTTCTGCAAAACCCAATACCGGAGGAAGGAAGGAAGGAATTGTTTGTTTACTGTTATTACTATCAAATGCTCTGCGTATCCCTATTTATACCTCTTATTTTCTGAGTTTCTCACTCCTACGAAAAAGGAAAAACAATACTATTAAGGAAAATATTCTTTTTCTTAAACTATATATCACAGATTCTCAGAAAAAATATTAGATAATAATAATTATACATACATAATATATTCTCAAGAATTACTTCTAATACCATGATGTAAAATTAATATTAACAAAATTTATTTTAAAACATTTTTAACTCTTATCTAAAAAAGAAAAAAAATCATAAAACATATGAGAAATTATAATAGTTGTTTGTATATGTGGATATATATCATCTATTTTCCCTCTCATATTTCCGAAAATTATTTTGTGAAGCATTGTACTATTGTGCGATTGATTTGTAAAAGGATTGATTTAATTATATTTTTAATGTGATTAAGTTTGAATTTCATAATATCTCTTGGAAGATGGGTAGTCGATGTATGAAGATCTTTGGTATTTATGAATTCAATTAACCTTATTTATCAAGCTCCCACCCCTAAAACCCTAGTGTCGTTTCTTACACTTTTATGAATCAGAAATGAATAACAACTTTTTTTTGGTAATTATGTTGGAAGAGATTCTCAATTTATGTGTCCGATGCGTCTCCAAAAGGGATTAAGGGTGAGTTTGGCACAGCGGTGGGAGCTTTTAAAAACACTTTTAGACATTCATTGTGATTTTTGAAGTGTTTGGCCCCAATTATAGAAATTGATTTTAGTCAATCGTGATTTTAAGGGTGTTTGACCCTCACTATTATAATCACTTTTTGAATCTCCAGAAGCTAAAAATCAACTTATTTTAGAAGTAACTAAAGTGTTACTTTTGCAAAAGCTATTATCCAAAAATAATTATTTTACAATTGAATTTTATCATAATTAATTAATGCCAAAATCCATTTTAGTAAAATTAATTCTCCTATAATTGATTTTCGAATCGCTAGGCCAAACTCACCCTAAATACTTGAAAAACAAAAACAAACAAAAAATTGCAATGGATGAAATACAGTTTCAACCCTTAAAGTATATGGTGAGTATCAGTTAGCCCTCTAAAGTATCAATTGTAACACTTACCCCCATCTGTTATAGTTTTCCAAAAATACTCCTATCCCCTTACATAAATAATAAATTTCTTTATTAAAATAAATTTGTCTTTTTATTAATTACGAATCTATTCATCCACCAAACAACATTATGTTTTAATTTCTTCATTTTTTTTTGTTTCCTTCGATTTTATGGTCTCAAAATTTTCTTTATTTTCATCTAATTTTTTTCTTTATTTCTGTTTCAGTTTGTTTACTTTATTTTATGTTTCAATATTTTTTATTTCTATCTCAAATTCTTTATTTATATTTTTTTTGACTTTTTATTTGATGATAATTATCTCATTTATATTCGGTACAGATTATTATTCAAAAGGTTGATTAATTCTCCTTCAAATTATTTCTCGCAAAATTCAAGTTTAACACCAAATAATTTTATATTTTAATTTCTTCATTCCATTATCAAAATTTAAATCTTTATTAATTATTAATTATGAATTTATCCATCCATCCACCAAACAAATTATGTTTCAATTTCTTCATTTATTTTGTTTCCTTCGATTAAATAAAAATGAGATGAAAAGTGAAGAAAATTTTTTTGAGATCGTAAAAGGAAGATAACAAAAGAAATGAAGAAAATTAAACTTAATGTTGTTTGGTGGATGAATTGATCCATAATTAATAAAGATAAAATTTTATTTTGATAATGTAATAAAAAATTATCATTTATGAAAGGGTGGGGGTATTTTTGAAATAAATACTACAAAATTATAACAAAGGGGGTAAAAGTTACAAATGATACTTTAGGGAGGTAACTGATACCATTCTCATACTTTAAGGGGAAAAACTGTATTTCACCCTTTTGTAATAGTAGAAACATGACTAGATATTTATTTCCCATTTTCCTTTTTTTTGTGTGGATAATTCAGGTGTCCAAGCTTATATTAGACTAATCCTTGACCCTCATAATCTTTGTCCTAGAAACCTAAATGATGTAAATTGCGGGATGTGCCTCCACCAAACCTCGAGAATCGGGATCCCACCATACTGTTGTACACTCTGCGCACAAAGGGGTCTTGACCACAAATGGCCCTTAGACAAAATCATGAAAATGCTTACATCCAAATTCCAAATGGGATTCGAACCTCCACCATTGCCGCTGGAGCAAACCTTATGAATTGTTGGTCAACCAGTTGAAGATATGCCTTGGGGGCTTTTCCTCTTTTTTATTATTACATACATGAGATAAGAGAGGGTCAGTCGGCCAAAGTTTTGAGGGTCCGAGACTAATCTTGTGTAAGTTTTGACAAATGAGTTATAAAAAAAGAAATTGAAATAAATAATGACAAAGAAAATAAAGAAAAAAGAAAATATAGACGTCCGTACAGTCCACACCCACCTACCTACCCCGCTCAGCTCCAATCAAAGTTTACAGCACAAGCCCAAAAAGAACCAAAATCAAGAAATTGTCCCAATGGCAACTAACACCTCATTCTCATCTACCGCACTCCCTCTAAACACATCATCAACAAAACTCACTTCACTCTCTTCGTCTAAGTCAGTATTCTTTAGCTACAGCATAAGCAATCGGGCCGGGCTTTCTTTGGATCGTCCGAGAAAAGCCCACAAAAGGGGTCTTTCCTGCAACTGTCTGTTCGGGCTCGGAGTACCGGAGCTCGTCGTAATTGCGGGCGTGACGGCGCTCGTGTTCGGGCCCAAGAAGTTGCCTGAAGTGGGCCGAAGTGTTGGCAAGACCATCAAGAGCTTTCAACAGGTTAAGATTTACTAAATTTTACTGTTTGGTTTTATTCTCATTGAATCCTTGCAAAATTATTTCATCTGTTTTTTCCCCTCTTTTTTTTTTTTTTTGGTTAAGAAAGTGTTCAATTTTGGGGGATTTATTATCTGGATAACACATAGTACTGTGTATGGTAGTCATTGTGAAATTCAAGTAAGAGGAAAATTCTGCAGAGACAACTTAGTTGGGTATATTAGTTCTCAGTATCAACTTATAGTTAATTTGCTAAATGCTCCATTTGTAAAGCTAAAGATTGGCCACTTTGCTTAACTAAGTTTGGGTCCGAAATGGTTTGTTTTAATGTATAATACCAGATGGATTATCAAGCTTGCAGTTTAACATAATATACTACAAAACTGAGCACAAGTTAGTTCTGCTTTCAATTAAACCGCCCGTAAATCTGGAAAACATGCCGCTCTTTTGTTCCATTGTACTGTATCAAATAGCACTAGCTTATGTTACAAGTTCTCGTGATTGCATGTTCTGGAACTTTTGATACAAGGATTTGCTCTTTCTTGTCCATAATCTAATAATCCAAATGAGAGATTAATTTGCCTTGACATTTTGCTGTGTTAATAGATATAAACTTACCTACGAAATGAATTTAGATTAAAAAATCTGTTGGAGTTTTTATGAAAATATCCATTTGGTTTGAGCCCATTTGGATTGAGCCCATAAAAACATAAGTATGAATGAAATTGAGGAAAAAACACACTATCACATTGGTTTTGAGAGTAACTATTTAGCTATTTATATAGCTAAAAAATGGTATAAGGGTTGGGCCCCTTTGGGGTACCAAAGATTTTAAAGGGGTGAGGACCTAGTTGATTAAAGGTTCTGCGTGCCACCACCGCCGTCCAGCCGGCTCGGTCACGAGTCATGGGCTTTGGGCTGTAAAAGATTTATTTTTTAGAGAAAAATTATTTAATTTTTTGACCCAAATACTAAAAGCCCAATGATAGATCCGCCAACCGAACATGATCCGCATACGACCCGGTTCGATAGGAAGGATCCGCGCGCCCATTTCATGTGAAGTTTTCTGTTTGTGCCTTTTCGGACCGACTGGTCATATCCGAATGGACATACCTTTTAAAAACCAGCCTTTCAATTGTTATAAGTAGGAGAAGAATCTGGCCGATTCTTCACTCCAGAAATTTATAAGCATATAAGCACAAATTACTCTCTTTCTCCCATCTCTTTCTTCACTTTAAATTTTTCGTTGAAGTTTTGTTTGTTCAAAGTTCGCCGTGGGTTCTTGGTTCGTGCAAACAAGGAGCATGAGACTGTTGTATCTTGGGAGACTACCGGGGATCGACTGTGTGCACCGTAGGCAGCCCGGAAATATTGTCTTAAGGAGGTTGCATTGGCAACCTCAGTCTTTTCCATCTCATTTCTTTTCCGGTTATTAATTAGTGAGTTAATTTAATTTTCATATTTGCAAATTAAAATTATTTCTAAAAGCCGTAAGACTAAGTTATTCAAAATAAACTTGGTCACTTATTTGCAAAATAAATCCGACTTCAATTCAAAACTTTGTATACTGTTTTTGCTATTTTGTTCCATATACTGGTTTCTGTCCATATATAATTACTTATAGAAACTTTGATTACTTTATTCAATTATATTCATTTCAATTACTTAAAAGATTTTCAAACAAAGTTGCTGCTTGTTTTAAATTTAAATTGAAACACCAATTTTTATAAACCACTACTTTGTTCGTTATTAAAAATTCCTGAATTTAGTAATATATGTACATACTATATAGGCTTAGTAAAACTATATTACATTTATAGTTTATACTTCTTTCTCTGTGATATATAGTCCATGATCATTATGACTCCCTATGACATTCCAAGCCAATATGTATGTAATATCATCAAGTTGATTTTATGGCAAATATTTTAAATTTAATGATCCTTCATAATTAAGTATCTGAGTTTGTATTCACCCTTTTACATTTTTCAAGCTACTGTTTACTTACCTCAAATGCTTGTAGGCTGCAAAAGAATTTGAGTCGGAACTGAAGAAGGATAGTGAGCTTCCTGCGGATGACATGATCACGCCAGTCAGTGAAGAGAAGCAGGAAGAGGGTACTGTGCCGACCACAAAAGAGACTTCCTAGAATCCACAGAGACAGAGATGTTGAATTTGTTGTAGCTACTTATTCCCACGTGTACAACAACACACTTATATTTAGATACAATTAGCTATGTCTGGACTGTTACCGTAACGAGTATTTTTCCTGGTTTATTTCGATTCTTTGATTTTCTTTCTTTAGCCTCCTGACGTATATGCAGGATCATTTGTGTTCTTTGTTATGTGTTATTACTGATTAGGCATCCTATATTATAGTGTCCGCATAGCCTAAACTGAGGGCCACAAGTTACTTTTTATTAATGGTCATTTACCTCTTCATGATAGAAATTGTTTCAGGACTCTTACATGAAAGGTTGACACAATTACCCTTGAAGGGTATTCTCAAAATTATTGCCACTACAGAGGCCAACAAAAACATCACAAGAGGTTACAAAATAAAGAAATATGATTCCACAATCCTGATTTTTATACAGAACTTTGGTGCTCTCTATTCCTGTGGCAGTTAAAAAATGCTTGTTTACAAGGAAAAAGTTTAACACAATGCCAAATTAGGCACAAGTACAAACAAACTATCTATACAAATTTCGCCTTGCTCAAGCTCCCAAAGACAATAGTAAAACCCATTAATTACCAAAAAAACTACAAATCCAGAAAATCCTTTTGAGCTAGAATACAAATATATTCCACTGCATGCCCTTGAATGTAATATAAGCAAATACAAATACAAACCCTTTTGATAAGTGGCACTTTTAGTTGTATAAAATAATCCGTCAAAACAAATTTTGTACAAGAAATTATCAAGTATTGTATCGACCAATCACCCGACTGCATAATCTAAGTAAACCAAGCTCAACCAAACAGTCCCTCCAAATATGCTATCTAATCATTTCCCTTGTCAACAACAGTAAAAAAAGTTACACCATACTCATACCATCTCCTCTAAGTCCTTGAAGGCATAGGTGCAATGTTCTCTGTACACTATCAGCAACCACCCTCAGTCTACCTTGATTACTGTCCCCACCAGAAGATCCATTAACATCCACAGTACGAGCCACTCTCTGTTTACATTTATCCCAGTCATCAACCCGTAGCCAGCAGGCACGACCCCCATGGCTACCCTCCATACCAAGGAAAGATACAGTAGGATTTTCGCCATATGAGTATTTTAATCTAACTGAAACACAATAAGGCAACCAAGCAGCACCACCCGCAGCATTTATGTGAGGTATGTGGCCAGGATCAAGAACAACTGTCAAAGCAAAATCAACCGAGTTATGGATCCTGTCGTAGTGAATATTGCTTTTGGATACTGATAAATTTTCAGGGTTGTTATATCCCACATGATTCTCAAGACACAACTCAATACGGGATTTTTGTGCAGGGGCTGCTGCATCAGTTCCTTGCCCTTGAGCTAGTCCTTTCTTCCATGCAATAAGTTTCAAAAATTCTCTCAAAACTGAAATTGGCAAAGTCAAAAGCGTGATGAATGAAGCAACTCGAGAAGCATCGTATGGCTCAGATGCAACACGGCGACTGAAGTAATCACATATCTCGCCTATTTCAGACTGAGTTAATTCCTCTTGCGCTGTGGCTGAGTTCTGTTGCTGTTGTTGAGAATGATGAAACCTTTTTACACTGAGGACTTGGAGTAGAAGTTGAACTCTGTGAACACTAACTGCAAATACATAGCCTCTGCAAATATACTTATTTACATCAGAAGCTAATAACACATGAAAAACCCGTAGAAATACGTGACACTGAGTATATAAGAAAATCAGCCGATCAAGGCCATACTTGGTTTCCAAAATTATAAGTTGGGTATGCAAGTGAATATAAATGGAAAGAAGTACACAAAACTGTCCATACATGACAAGCACGCTTATCATAAAAAATTGAGAAACCATATCAAATTAAGACTTTACTTTCATAACCAGCATGAACCAAACAATTTAACAGTGAAAATTCCTAAGAAGAATATACATGAGAGAGATTAAAATGCAACTGAGTAAGAAGCACAGGTTGATTAAATTTGGAAAAAAAAAAAAGAGGAGGACAGCTATGGGGTTTGAAGTTCGTTCAAGTCTGAGTCTTCCCCTGCCCCAGTTTAATTTTGGAGAACTAATTGCATGTAACCCTAAATCAAGCATGTCTTCATAACAATGAAAAACGGACAAAATAAATAAATAAGGACACAGAAGAATGTTCAGTTGTTCCGTTTTGCAGCAATGAAGAGCAGTCCAACTAAAAATTTAGTTAAGTTCAGAAACAATACATGAATGTCAATTGCTTTCAGCGGTCCTTTAATTTTCTAGTGAGAACATAAATACAGATTTCGGAATATAACTTTTACTCTTACCCAACAAAGAAGCGCAAGGCTGGCTGCTCCTGATCCAAATTCAACAAAGCACCTTCATTGTCTTTCAAAATTGACCCGAGAATCTCTTTTAGAAGGTCTGGTAATTGGGCAAATAGCCACAGCACTCCAAGATATTTGAGAATACCTCTAAGGACCTTTTTAAGTGCCACTAGAGGAACCCACCCACCACCATAGCCTCCATCATCCCCAAGTCCAATTATAGCAGTATTCAGCTCTCCTCTAACATGAGCTGGAACACCGGAACCAGGTGATCTACGTAATGGATTAACCATAGCTAAATTTGATGGTCCTGGAAGAGCATTTCCGATGCGATTCAGACCTGTTGTAGCATTTCCTGTTCGAGACAGTGCAGCGGCATTTGAAAGGTTGGTTCTGTTTGCAGGAGAAGTTGGTAGCTGTGGTGCAGAACTTGGATTGGCACTATTTGAATTAGTTATTCCAAGTGCCTGTTGAGCACCTGGAAAATTGGATTCTATGCCATTCAGTTCCTGAGCAACATGCTCCATGATAAAAGGCCGAAATTGCGGACAAGGAAGTGATCCTCCAGTAGGTGCACCAATTTTTGGTGGGGTAGCTGGTTGTAACCATACCTGATCTCCAGCAAAACAACGCATGTCAACCGCAAACTTTTTGCGGTATATGATCCTAATCCAATATGGGCCTCTAAGAACCACAGAGACATCAATAGGCAACAGCGAACTAGGAACAATTCCTGGACCACCTCTCCCGGAAGCAGCAGCAGCAGCAGCAGCAGCCAACATAGCAGCTGAATGGCTGTTATGAGTTCCAAGAGACAGTGTAGGTACACCAGGATTACTTCCAGGACCTGATGACGCTAGACTAGTATTATTGTTGGAATTGGTAGATATACCATGAGATGACATATATCCATTCTGCTTCAAAGTAGAAGAAATAGATGCTGTAATGCCAGGAACCCCAGAAACAGGAGCGGCACGCGCTGGCCTTGTAGCAGCAGCAAGAGCATGCAATGGTCCAGCAGTCAATCGAATGCAATCCAAAAGGGATGCAACTTCACCTCCATTAATGAAATCTTCTAGAAACTGTTGAAAAAACAAAGCTAATAGTTTAATGCACTGGTTTACAGAACACAAGAACCGAAAGGAAAACGATATGCTAGAAGTAGACGCAATCAAGATAAACACACGCAGCAAAAAGAAATTCATTTTTTTTAAGTAAACCTACAAAAAGAAAATAAAATTGTAATTTACGTAAAACAACTGTAGGTCATGCTTATTACTTGAAAATATTAGACATATTCTTACACGACATGTGCACATTTACTTGGAGGTAATAGCAATAAATTGATCTAAGACTTGGTTTGTTAGGCAGGGAACAGAAAAGGATAAGGATCGATAAGTTGGGATTATAATTTTAATGCTTGTTATAAATTTTGAGGTGAAGGATAGGTAACCAACTTCATTCAAGAAAATTGCAATTTAACAAAAATTAATATTGTAGTTTACCAAAGGATATTTTCAGTTATTAGAGAACGTGAGAAAAAAATATCCACAAGCCATTCTTGCTATGGATATCATCTCTTTTGGTTTCTTCACAAACTCTTCTCATGAATTCTTTCTCATTTTCAAGCTGCTTATTTTTCTTGGAAGCCTCATTCTCCTCCAGCATGATGAAAACTAATAAACCAATCACAAATTATTTCACCCATTTCCATATTGGAATGTCTAAAAAACACAGAACAGCAGAAAGAATAGTGTAAATTATTCAGACAACAAGGATAAAAACCTTAGTATGGGGCCAAAGTTGATCTGGAGAAACATGCATTGTGCAGCCCTCTTTACCATATTCCCATTCAACAACAAAGCGAGCAAGAACCCCTGAACCAAAACTAAACCACAAACTCATCAGTCCTACAGCTTCAATTCTGAATGCTCTCCTCATCTGTTCAGAAAACTTATCAGAACCATCCGCTGCAGTTTTCAATCCAGCGGAAGCCTTACTGTCCATGTTTGGGTTGTTATCATCCAGTTTGTCATCAGTCCTTGCGCCAAGTAGCTTCCACATTCCAAGGGCAAAAGTTCTAGCATTTGAAAGTCTTTGTATATCAGCCACTAACTTCTTAATACTATCAACCTCCACGGAATTGTAACTCAATACAACACCTTCTGAATCATAACGAATATGAGAATCCACATCAGATGTATTAGCTATTCGAACACCAGAACCCCATGGAGTACTACTGCTACCTTTTTGAAGCTCCCATAAGTCTTCGAAGTGTGAGTCAGTGATTTTGACATCCCAATACAAGCTTCCAGGTGTTCCCAGCCTCAAGCATATGTACTGCCATGTGTCACATCTTGCAAAAGGAAGGCGGAACCACAAGTTTGTTGATGAACTTCTCAGACCCACTTCTTCAACATAGGGGATGTCAAGTGCCTCCATCTGACTAGTCAACCGAGCATGCTTTATGCACATCGAGCAATGCCTGACTATGTGAAGAAGAGCAGATATGTAAACACTAGGAGATGCGTTGCCTTTGTTTGCTTCAGCTATGAGATGTGCCAAACTTCGTCGTTCAGTTTTACTGGTATTGTCTTGGGAAATTGTTGACTGCATAGAAGGCGACACTCTCATAATTTTACTTCTCTTGTTAGATCCTTCATTAACTTCTAGACAATGAAGTGTTGGAAGGGATTTTAACATATCTGACACAGTACGCTTTCGTGTTGTTCTATCATGTTGACGAATGCTTTCTTGATTTGAGTTCTCGGGAAAAGCAGAATTTAGTGCTGAGATCAAATTAAGAGCCATGATTGGAAATATTAAAAGTGTAAATAAGCTTTTATTGTAATTAAAAACAAAGGCAGAAAAAGCTAATAATAAAGCTGGCATCTTACATACGGGAGAAGACATCGATGTGTTAGATCCAGAAACTCCAAAGCTTCCAGATACAACCCCAGCAGGCAACCTTCTAGGATCATAAGATTTCACACTAGCAACTGAGACCGGAGGGACAGTATTCCGTGGCGGAGACATAAGTCGAGCTGAGTGAAGTCCCGATACATTCAGCTGGTCCTCATCCATAATACCATAAGAACCAAAGCCACCGGAATGTGTAGACCTGAGGGTAGTCAAGTCCTGATCAGATTTTGAAACTGCCAATTTCTTCACAGCTTGGCTTCTCCCCAACGTGTTAAGTAAATTGGTCGAACCAGACTGTATCGAGCTTTTAAAATTGCTTACAGTGTTTTCTGATGTTTGTGCTCCTTCCCAGTTAGGGGAGGATATTGTAGGTTTTACGTCATGGAGATTCATAGTACCCAAGCCAAACTGAGAAGCAGAGGACAGACCAAATGTAGAAGAGGAACTCATTCCATGTGACCCTTTCTCAAGCTCAAAAACCTCATCGACTATAGAGGAGAAACTTATGGGAAGACCTGATTGAAGATTAGAACCTTCCAAGCTGGAGTCAGACGGAAGACCATGTTCAGAAATCCCAGTAACATTAACATCTTTAGAAATTGATAGCAACTTTCGACGGTCAAGAAGGCTCAAATTGAGTTCATCTTCACACATGTGCATCGTACTGATATCCACGTTTTTTACTTGAATAACTTTGCTCAGGTCACCAAATGGTTCAGCTTTCCCTGAGGAATCCACCTGGGCTTCTACTAACTTCAGACATGGTTTAAAATCCTTGTCAAGTTGCATCAACAAGAAATAACAGCTCCCACATTCAGGGAATCCCATGATTAATGAATTTGAACCATCTGAAATGTTCTTAGGCAATTTCACTGAAGTAAAACCGTGTTCAAAAACCTGCAATAAGATATGAGCACGCCTGTATAGTTACCTGACAAAATCTACCACTTATTCCAAAATATGCATGTTATGAGTCCCTCCTATCTTGTAGACATCTAGCGAAGCTAGTAATAATATTGAAAAATCATCTTCGCAATTATTTTCAAATTTGGAACATCAGTTCACCACCATGGAATCACTGTTTTCACTACATGTTAAAGTTGCTTTGATAGACTTTCAATCTCCAATTGCAGCATTGCATCTCTCACTTATAATGATAGACACCACAAAGTTAATGAATATATTAGGATTTATGGCAGGAAATAAAAAATAGCATTTAGAAAACTGTGCAGATTTTTTTTAAAAAAAGACTATGCAGATCTTACTGTCTCCATCTTTGAAATTGGAAACAAATGATTATGATAGAACATTTCACCAAATTACTGAGTACATCCAAAGACACGAAAATTTAAGTAACAGCAGAAGAGGACTTCTCTAACTTCGTAGGTGATAGAAGCTTACCATACCACCTTGCTAAAGAATATTACTAGGAGACTCATATTTTACCTCAAGACCCAAGAACCTGCCAATGCATGCAAACAAATGTAAAATACTACTGCTCCTCAAGTTGATAAATGCCTTTGCTGCAGTCATACTTCGTTGATTCAGTGCTTCTTCACACTCTAGCAAAGCCTTTGATGATATAATATTTTTGGACGAGTGAAGAAGAAAACGGCCATTCCTGCAAGGTCCAGATTAACTTAGCTTTCAGATCTTAAGAAAAACAAAAACAAAAAAAAACAAGATCAGGTTTATGGTAAAAACCAAAAATACTTAAATGAAGGGGTAAATTAAAGGCTAACACACTACTGCTGACTTAAGGACCATAAAAATGACTGGTTTTAAGGAGCAAGTATAGAGAATAAGGGAGACAGTAAAAGAAAGCATGATCAGAACCAGAAGCATCTTGCAGGAACAATAAAAGGGCCATAAGCATCAGGCATCAGCAAAAATCCATCTTGCATGTTAAAGGGATCTAATTCACAAATCACAAGGACACCATTAGTTATGGTCATTGCGACAATGAGAATACAAACAGACAACAATAAACATTCAACCACCCTAAGGGTTTCTCTCTCTATCTTCCTCTCAGTTTTCCATATCAACTACCAGGTTCTCAACAGCAAAAGACATAGACAGCCACCTTACTTTATAAGATACAACACCAGACTTGACTTCGCAGCGGTGCGTACCATGTCCATAGTCATACCAAAATTTACCAACACATCTGCACATCTCATTCCAAGCATATCTATATATACACACTTCTAAATGTTAAATGAACTGCCTTCTCAAAAGATTAAAAGTAGTCTTCCTACCAGAGCTGAAATAGGTGGGTGTTTCAAAATTTAAAAGTATAAATAAGAAACTAACAAATATGCACATAATTATGATAAAACACTATCCAACATAAATCTCTAACTTCTTCTCTAAATGTAACACTGAAACCTATAACATTCATGCATGCATACAAAATCAAAGATAACAGTATGATTACACACACACATATACATACATGTATATGTATATGTGTATGTGCGTGTGTGTGTGTGTGTGTGTATATATATATATATATATATATATATATATATATATATATAAACATATATTACCTCAAATTCTCGAATAAATATGTAAGGACGATCTAAGAACCAACTACTTTGACAGTGTAAATATCGACGCTTCTCCTTCATCATACTTACTAATAAAGCCGTTACCAATTTCAAATCACAGCCAGAGTTTCACCAGAATAGGATAACACGAATGTGATCTCAAACCAGCACCCAATTATTCCATCACAGTAATTTCAAATATGTCACTCGTAAAACAAGAAATAACCCTCCACTCGTATGCAATATGCATAAACTGTCATCAACATATCCCAATTATACCAGGCCTAAAAGTTCATTTATGGGCCACAGCCTCCAAGTCCTGTTTCGGACCCTCAACCCTATCTTCAAGAGGACAAGCTTAAGGTCTTTCAATCTTCTATGATTGCAGATAGGCAGAGGGTCACGTATATAGGGGAAGGACATATACTCTTTCATTAATCCTCTATAGACTATATAAATTTCTCAACCCCTCTCTGAGCAAACCACTTTAGAAAACCAATTTCCTCACTTTGTCAAGAATTTCTATATCAGTGATAGATCTAGATCTCACTTAAGAGTTCAACCAATATTAGTGTAACATTTATTATTTATTCTTTATCCCACTGAAAGGAACCATGATCTATACGAAAAGCCAACAAACATATATTTATCTCAAGACATGACCACTTAAGTTGCATGGTTAGCGTACCTGGAAATGTCCAAGAACTTTTGGGAACGTAAAAATTTATATACAAAGTACGACCTACAAATAAAGCATAGAACGGAGGAAAAAGAAAAATCCCATCCCATATAGTGGTACACTATAACCAGCTAAAAGTAATGATTGAAACATAAGCTAGAGGTTGGTCATATGATCACACCACAAAGTTCCAACAATATACCAACATAGGAGTATAAATTCTACTGTTAATATTCTCAAGGAGAAAAGTTGTGCATGTAGAGATTATTTAAAAAAGAGCAGTATAGAAAAACCTTATGTTTATTCCAAGGGTAAAAAATGAAGAACCATAGGCACGGACACGCAGAACTTCATGGATATTATGCTTCTGCAAATCAAATGCATTATCCTTCTGTTCAACAAAAATACAGAAATAAATCCATCAGACTGCAATGAAGGAGCGAGAACAAAAACAGACAAGATATAGCCAGTGTACACGAACAAAACTATTTTTTTTCTTCATTTGACTTGGTTGAGTGAAAAATCAACGAGATGCATATAGATAGCTCACATTCTCCGATAAGCACCAGGAAATGAAGATTAGTAGATGATTCATAAATTTGGCTAGGGTTGGGTACTCAACATGACAACCTAATATTATGAAAATACCTCAACTACATATATGCCTTATCATTGACACAAACTCCAGTAACATTAACCAGAATATAAGGAACCCAAAGCAAGAAGAGGATATAGAAAGCCCATCATGTAGTTATTAAAAATGCCATCCCAAAACAGATTTTAAAGGACCCAAAGAAAATGTTGGTTCTTCTTCTTTGACTATAAAATTCCAAAAAGATAGCATTGCAGTATCTCCTTCAAAGATAGACGCGAGTATGTAGAAGTATGGCAACATGAAACCAGGGGAAATTATTAACTAATAAGGCATAGACAAGCACCCCTGGGTCGAGAAACATTGATCAGTGATTAATACCATTATCATTTCTAATACACACAGTGATCAAATTATTCATCTTCATCCCATGTCATAAGAAATAAACCTGCTAGTATGGAAATGCTGATGCTTCCCCATAAATGGCATCTTGAGACAAACACAAATAGAAACTGAACTCTTAGTTGTGCCGATTTAGCATGTGTTGTAGCTATAATATGCTAGTGATCCACCCCATCCCCCCAGTCAAATCATCTCCTCTTCTTTAACCACTAAAGAATTTGAAGATGAAAACTCCATGAAATCAAATTTTAAGTAAATCTGTAAATGTATGAATTTGTGAACAACAAAGTCTACTTATTTATAATGTGGGGCATGTTGCACGCATCATCTACAGATATCTGAATGGCGGCAGCAGCATTGGAACTAAAATTGGGATTCCGCTGCGGCTAAGGAGATGTTTTGATCCAAAGGAAGGACTACATCATTGTTTAGAATGCAAATTACACGCTAAATAATGTCTATGATAGTAAGATGTCTAAAGAGCAGCAGCAGCAGTGGAACTAAATAATAAGGTGTTCCCTAGAGCTAAGGAGGCATTTTGATCCAAAGGAAAGACTACGTCTTTGTTTACAGTGCCTTCGGGTTGGTTGATTTGATAGGTGTGCTAGGTAGTTGGACCTTATTGAGTACTTTTGAGAGTACTTTCTGAAGGATTCCTTTATTCTTTATATTATTGGTAATCTGATCAAAGAGCTTGAAGACAAAGTATAACAAATAATCTGTCAGAATATTATGAAACACCGCTATCAAATCAGTCAAGTTATAAACTAACCGGAGATTTCATATTAACAAACATGCTGCCTACCATAGGCAACATTAAGAGCGATTAATATTTGTTACTAGTGTAACCATTAGCTATTATGACCTACTTTTATAGGGGTAACTCTAGGTAATTAAATTCACGTCCCAAGGGCTGGCGCGCGCTCTCAATTCGCGCACTGAGCGCGAAACTGAAATTCGCAGTATAATTCGCACACTGATTAAACAAACTTCGCACACTGGTGCAATAATTCGGGTACTTATATTTAAGTCATCAGAATCAATACACGTTTTCACAGAAGACAAATATAGTGGTCAGATTTGTCCTCGACAAACGTGAAAGCACTAAGCCATGACTAATGCCATCACGTCTCTTATTCCAAAGCTCAAAAGTAGAAGTATTAATTCAATATTATCTCACATCTAAAGCTTAAATGTTGCTACTACTAATAACAATTCTAATAAATAATGTACGTATGTTCTATGAAATTAAGAATTGTTCTAAAACAGAATAAAGAAACAAATATTTATTTAACAGCACTCACTACTTTGATAAAATACTAATACATTTTTTTGGGATGTAAAATACAACATTATTCATTCCTTACAATAAATTCTGTATATTAACTTTTCTCTAAATACTTAATAAATACCGTTATTATGAATGAATTAACAATATCTTATGTATATTCTAAAATAAAAACATCAAAAATTATTCATTTATATTCATCAATATAGTTATTTTCACTCTTATTTTAGTAAAAAAGTATAGTAATTTTTTTCATACTTCTCATTTACTTTATTTCTAATTTATTATAATATTATTTTTAGGGCGCTTTAGAGGCGCTCTCATATGTCGAAGTTCAATATCTCACGCTCTCGCGCACGCGTTTGCGCACCCGCACATGCACCCGCTCCACGACTTAATCTAAGTTATGATGCCGGCGCATTAAATGCTCTCACTCCTTATTACACAAGAAAGTTCTCCCGTGATGCAAAAATAATGATGGTTTAAGTTGTATAATGATCTTTTTCCATTATAGAAATTTCTACCGATCAAGAAAAATGAAGACGGAGTAGTGAGTACTTCTTACCTTTTCATCGTCAGTTTCATTTTCATCCAAATGAAAATGAAGTTGGACATCTCCAGGAGTTCGATTGATCTGGCCATTGTTCTCCAATTCCTTGTAAATCTCAAGCAGGCGAGTATATCTATTACAGCCAATGGCTCTAAGGAGTAACATCTCAACATCTATACAATTTTGGTTAAGGGAAAAATCTGCATCCTTGCCAGTTAGAGGATCAATTACAAATGTGTTATGCAAACACTTTATCTGCAAATCGGGGCCAGGTTCAATTTTTAAGAATGGGCACCCCCCGGCATCAGATGTTATGGAGTTTTTATCGAGATCTAACCAGTATATGACTTTTAATCCAGGAGTTCGTAAGCCCGCAGAATCAGTTTCTCCATCTTGAGTACTGTGGGTGGAGGCAGCACCCCCTCCCTGCCCAACAGAACCATCAGATATGAGTTCAAACCGAATTGCATCTTTCCATCTGCCTTGTCGTAGCGCTTGCACTTGTCTTATAACAGTGTCCATAACAAGGGCAACACAAAGCTCATGTAGGATGGAATACAATGTCATGAATGGGTTTTCTGCTGCTGCCATTCTGCGTTCCAAATCATCTCCAAGAGCATGTCGTCGTGATTCTTCCACTTTCACAAGCCCACTCCTCTCACCAACAAGTAACTCCAAATGTAGTATCCTCCACATTGACAAGTGCCCTCGATAACCAAGCGTGACAAGAACTTTAAATTCCCCATCAACACGAAGCAAGGCAACACCATCAGAAACATTGACTTCAGTAATTTCTTTTGGAAGTGAAATTTCAAGTAACCTTGACCTAACAAGTGTGTCAAGTTTCTTCAATGCTGGACCTTGCTGGTCCTCATTCAAGGTGCTCTGTGTGCCCACATCTTCAATGCATTTCGGTAAACGCTGGTAAGTTCCAGTTAGAAAAACCTCAATGGCAGAGGGAACATCATAGATAGGAGCGCGAGCTTGTTGTAGCCCCTCATGCGTAAAAAACATTGAATCCGCAGCTTGAGTGAAGCAAGTTTCATGACTTGACAAAGTTGATGCAAGTTGCTGACAATAATTTATCAGAGGAACCTGCAACTCAAGCAGCGGGAACCAATTAAATTACTTTATTTTTTAAATCGATGATACCTAAAAAAGGAATAAAACATTTGACCTCGATATTCACAAGGGAAAAGAAGGCAATATGACTTCTCCAACATAGAATAAAGTATGTTTATCAACCGAATTTATCACATGAAGTATCCCTACAACATGAAGGGATGGCGCGGCTACTTGAATTGATGGTAAGAATGTTAATATATCATTAAGGAAAATGTTTCTCTGTAGAACTCGAACTCCAATGGAAAAAACAAATGAACTTTTTGAATGACTTAAAGATCAAAGGAAAATCCTTGTGACCAGTTAATCAATCTAGCTATTTGAAGTCCAAACCAAATATTATAAATCTAAATCTTTGATAATGCCCTTTATTTTTTGATCGAAAAATTGATTCAAAATGTAAATATTTTCTTTCTCGACCTTTCTACTAATTAATAACATAATATTACAAACTCTGCAATTCTAAAACACGTCTCAGTTCCAAGTTGACAGCAATTTTGCACAAAATTCATCTGCAACATGTAAAGATTGTGATATCTCCTTGAAGAGATACGTTGACTAAATGTATTAGCTCTCATTCGCAACATTAATTAAAGAATACCTACTCATTCTGAGCTCAAATTTCTAAAACAAATAAGTTCCCACTCCAGCTAAGGGAGGTCATATTATACTTAAGCCATCATCTATAATACTGATGCAAAGATAAGCACACACAAATGAAGACATGAAAAAAGTAAAAAACAATATGTTGATCTCTCCATACAGAAATACACTGACTAGAATCAAACTATAACTCTAATTTCCCATCTCCACAAAATTAAATCAACTCCAAGTTGGAACTAAATACACTAGTGTAAATAAAAATGAAAACAGCAACGTAGTAACAAGTTTTAAAAAGAAAAGCACCTGTTGGCACCACTTCGAGAGGACATTGAGGCGGAGCATTCGCTGCTGGGTTTTAACAATGTATTTCAAAATCATAATCTTTTTTTCTGAGTCTGACATAAGGTCTGAGGATTTAGATTTCTCCACCAATTCTTTCAGTGAGACGTAAGATTCCTCGGCGGCGCGACCCACCAGCGCGGCGAAGTCCACCGTATCCTGCCCTACCTCCGCCATGACGAATCCCTTTACCTTCAATTCAATTCGATTGACTAAAATAATCGATCTTTTTATGGGAGAGTGCACATCGGGCCAAAAGAAATCATTAGGGCAGGAGAGATAAAGTAATGGGGACTTATGTTAGGGTTTTCAGGTTGTTGATTTGGGGAGAGATTCGATTTTAACAGTATAACCGTGTGTAAAAATTATAAACTACAACGTTTTTGTGGTTATTTGCACTTAGACCCCTGAACTATTACTATTTGACAGTTACATACAAAACTTTTTTTATTTTTGACAATTACACTCCTTCTATTAACAAGCCATGTAAACAACTTATTAAATATCCATTTTACCCTTCCTCTTAATAACTACTTGATTGATTCTTATTTTTAGAACTACTTGAATTGATTTTATTAATATGAATTTGTGAACATTGAATGGTTTAATTTATTTTGCAATTTTCCTTTAAAAAATCACACAAAACATAGGTTAATTGTTTTCATTATTTTAACCCAAAAACTCATTCAATGGTATTGAAAAATCTATATGTAAAAATTATAATCATAGCATCAAAATAAAAACATCATATTGATGCTATTGCATGCGATGTTTTTAAGGAAATTGTAAACTAAGCATCATAATAGTAGCCCGTTTGAAATCAGGGGCAGACCCAGAAATTTTAGTCGCGGGGGACGAAATTAAAATGGAAAGTATATAAATAAATTATTTAAAAAATTATGATTATCAAAATTTATTTTTAATATGCCGATAGTTCTTATGTTATTAAATAGATTTTTCCAAAAAACTACATATGAAAAATCAAAAACTTTATGTTTATAATCATTTCTTATAAAAATCTAGTTAAATCACTCATGTAATACTCAAGATATTGAAACAAATAAGAATCAAGCAAATCATTGAACATAATATAGATTTATGACTTATCTAAATAATAAAATTATAAATAAATTTAAATATTCATAAAAGTCTAAAAAAAAAAGTACCTTTTGATAATGGCGTTGAGTGATTCAGCCGATTTGTGAAGAAAACCCCTTTTTTTGGTATAACTTAGTGAAGAAAAATTGAAGAAAAGTTAATTTGAGAAGAAATTGAAATTCAAAATTCAACGTAATTTTATTTTTCCTCATTAAAAGAAAATTATATTAAGTGTTAAAGAATATTTTCCTTATCAAATTCTACTTAAACTAGGCAACTCTATTAGTGGGACTCCATTCTCTAAGATCTGACCACACATTTAATTAAAGTAGACAAAGAGTTTTGATTCACAAGATTCTTTTCTCTAGAAATTTAAAGGTACTAACAAGAATACATAAAGTACTACTATAATAATAATAATAGATATGCACTGCTACTATTTTTTTTTGCTGGGGGTGCGGGCGCCCCCCACCCACACCCCCTATGGTTCCGCCCCTGTTTGAAATATTAAGCATTGTATTATTACATATGATGTTTTTATTTTGATATTTTAGTTACAATTTTCATATATAGACTTTTCAACATCAATGTCATGGTTTTGAGATTAGAATATAATGGAATAAACTAACTTATATTTTGTGTGGTATTTTTCAGCAAAACTACAATATAAATAAAATTATATTCAATGTTGTCAAGTTCATATTACTAGATGTGATTGTCAAGATAATTAAATTTTTGAGGTAATTGTCAAATAACGATAATTCATGGTGTATAAGTGCAAATAACTCAACTTTTTTTTCTATTATTTTTCCCATGGTTAAACATTTCGGGTTAATATGGAAGTAGTTTGTTGGGTTTGGTCTCGGTTTGGTTTGAAAAAGTGGTTTCAGAGATTTCGGTGAAACCTTTGAAACTCGATTTGGATAATAATTCCAATAGAATATTGAGATTGTAAAATATTATTAAATAATAATAAGTAGATTTTGAAAATTTGAGATTTGATTTGGATGGTGGTTTGGTCGTTGGAATTTTGATAAGAAAAGTATGTGGTGAGGGCCAAATCAATAACTTTATAAATTTGAAATAATATTTTATTATGTAATGACTGAGATGATGAGTTATTATATTGTAATAATGGAGAATTAGTTGTAATTATTTAGATATGATTGGGATATTAATTTAGATGATGATAAACTATTGAATGTTTATTACTCCATCCGTCACATATTAATTGGCACATTTCAGCTTTTCACACAGATTAAGAAACATTATCATTACATACCTTTTTATAATAAAATGTCTCAAATATCCTTTATAATGATGACTTGGTGACCATTGAGTTTCCAAAAAAATCATTAAAAACTCAAACATGCCAATTAATTTGAAATAAAATAATTTGGTAAATATGTCAATTAATATGAAGTAATAATTTTGCTATTTTATAAATTATAAGATACATATAATAGATGATGATATGTACTATTTTTTTAACCTTATTGCTTTTAGGGGCCATTAAGAAAACAAATGGCTGATAATTATGAGATAAACCTGTTCAAATTCTAAAGTTTGTTCCGAAGAAGATGTATGTATACCTAAAGAATCGATGATATAAGGAAAGGATATGTAAAAGTAATTTATTGTTGATGTTAAAGGGTAAAATCATAACAAAAAATTATGAGTTGGGGAGTACAGCAGAATTGCAGGGGCTCTCTCCAATTATCAGCCATTTGTTTTCTTAGTGGCCACTTTTTCGAGCAGATCCAAAATATTATCATTCAAACCAAATAATTAATACCTGCAGGATTAATTTTAATATCGAGGCTTATTAAAAAAACCAAACAACACACCCCCCCCCCCAGAAAAAAGTATAAAATAATTTTGTACCCACATTTCATTTTTTTAGAATACACATATTTTACTTTTATCATCCATTCAGTATACGTAATAATATAATAATTAAAATAAAATATAAATAAATAAATCTTCTATCTATAGGGTGTGAGAAGATAATTTAAATATATATATCTGGAGAAGAAATAGAGAAAGAATAGAATTAAAGAAGCAGATCATATGACTCGATAGGCGCTGATAATGTGTCATGGCTTCACTTGGGTCTGGGCGAGTTTTCGGCTAAGTTTAAACCTTGGGTTTGGGACAAGATCTGCCCGAACCTTTCTCCAAATCTGGTTTGCTCAGTTTGGATGAGTCCAAATTGGGGCAAAACAGTTCCATACGAGCCCTTCAGCAGTTGAGTGTTCAGCTTCAATTGGGGTTTCCATAGTTTAATATTAGTCTTTGTATTTTAAATATAACGAAATAAATTCGAATATATCTTGTGCTGTAGACATTAATTTTTCCTTTCAAAGAGAATAAAATACATAAAGTGAGAACATCTTCCAACAGGAATTCGAATATGAGTCTGTTATTTTGAAGTGACAATTACGTTCCAGTCACTATACCAATCAAGTGTTAGTTCTATAGTCATTAATAAAATTATATTTATCATTAAGAAAAATAAAAAAACAAACTTTGACTGGTCAATTTGTTTTGGCTAGCTATGATGAACATAGGAACAATGTATGCTTTAGGGCAATCCCTCAAAATTCCTAATTTACCGCTTTTCGGAATTCATTTTTAATTTACATGGCATTTAACGTTGAATTATTAATTTTGATAAATTCATATATTTCGACATTGCTATTAGTTGTGTACCCAATTTTAAATTATTAACATCATTATCTATTAAATTACAAAAGAACTTATGTTTTTACATTCTTATTTTACCCTTAATACTTAAATTAATTTAACTTTGTAAATTTTTAACTTCTTCATTTAACTCATTATATCATTTAAATAAAATTTAACTTTTACTTCCATAAAGAAATCCTTATTTTGTATGCTTAAGAAATTTAATGCACGTGGAAATGCGTGCAGAGTATTACTAGTTACAAAAAAAACGTGAGCATCATTGCAGATTTTCTTAAATCTAATTTTTATGTGCATTTTGGTTCTAAGAAATATGTGCATTTGCTATCTTGATACATTTCTTTTCTTTCGTAATATTCTTCTCTTTGGTCATGAGCGGGGGTACATTTTAACTATATTATCAGTTGAATCGGTCAATATTAGAATCAAGCATTTATAGCCTTTGACTGCTCCCGGCTCACTTTCGTGGCGATTAAAGCACTATTTAAAATAATGATGTAGTGGAATAGTTTGACGAAGCCATGTTATGATACACCAAATTTTCGATCATACTTAAATTAATTTAACTATGTAACATTTTAACTTCTTCGCTTATCCCATTATATCATTTAAATAAAATTAAACTTTTAATCCTTATTTTTCGTGCTTAATAAATTTAATGCACGCAAAAATGTGTGCTGAGAATGACTAGTTATAAAAAAAAAATGTTAGCATCATTGCGGGTTTTCTTTAATCTACTTTTTATGTGCATCTTGGTTGTTAAAAAAAATGTGCATCCGCTAAAATCTTGATGCATTTATTTTTTTTCATAATATTATTCTCTTTGGGCCCGTCAGGGTACCATCCATAGTTATCAGTTGAATCAATCAAGATTACAACCAACAGGTGATTGGTCTAGTGGAATGAACTAGTCATTATAAAGTAGCGGACTCAAGTTCGAATCCCTGTTGGGAGAGGTTCCCACTTTATGTGTCCGACGCGCCTCGAAAGGGATTAAACCATTGGAAACCATAAAAAAAATAAAAATAAAGATTACAATCAAGAGTTTATCACCTTTGATATCGCTCCCAACTCGCTTTCTAGGTGATTACATTGAGGACAATGATGTGGTGGAATAATAGAATCAACAGAATAATAGTTAACTTGACCTAAAGAGTAAAAATGGTTTACATAGAACTTGGTTTTATGAAGATTACTTTTTACTTAATTGAATACAATTAATTATAATTATGGAAAAATGACTTGTATATAATAGTTAAGAGAAAATAATACTTTCCCTTCCGAGTTTACAAAGAAGTTGCATTTTTTCCCTTGAACTTTATTTTTTTGCATTGTTCATCCTAAAATTACATTAACGTTGTACTTTTTCCCCGACCACTCTTCCAACCAAAAGTGCAAGGAGAGAGTGCAACGTGAAAATTAAGGATGAAAAATCCAACAAAGATGTAAGTTTATGGGGAAGGTGCAACTTTAAAGTTTGTTTAGGGGGCAAAACTTAATTTTTTGCAACCAATTATAATTCAGAATGCAAAAAATATTAAGGATGAAAAGTCATGTAAGTTTATGGCGAAGGTGAAACTTTAAAGTAAGTTTAGGGGGCAAAACTCAATTTTTTGCAACCAATTATAATTCAGAATGCAAAAAATATGTATAATCTAAAAAGATATTGTATAATACATAAAAGCAAAAACATTAGTACAATATAAAAAATATATAAAATTGATATTATTTAGACGATACAAAGTAGGAGATAGGTATATAATCGAATATACACTATACATTCATGTTTAAGTTCATCTTACAAGTTTTGCATTACATTATTCAAATGTGGTTTAAAGTTGTTAAAAATTGTGAATAAAAAATCATAGTTTGGTAATATGAAATCTTGGATTTTCCGGTTGATAATTATCATTTGAAGAATAAAGAGGCAAACTTATTAATTAAGGAAGCAAATTAGAACTTTTAATCAGAAAATTGCGCTTCCCTCTTATAGTTGAGTTACACTTTTCCCCCGAACTTACACCCTCTGTTGCACTTTGCATCTTGAACCTTTGTGTTGTACTCTCCCTCCCCCCTTCCCCAAACTATTTGGCTAGGAAAGTAGTCGAAAAAGAGTTCCTGGGAAAAGTGCAAAATTTATGTAAGAACAGAGGGAAATGTAGTTTGACTCTAAGTTGGGGGAGGAGGGGTGATTGTGATTATCACAAACAACATTTTTGCAACTTGAATATATTTTTTTTTGGGTATTTGCATGATTCAAAAGTAGATATAACATTGAGTAAGGGTGGTAAACGGATGGGTCAGTCCAATTTGGGCGAGTCAAAATGGATCATAACATAAACGGGTCACTTTATACGGGTCAAAATCTGGTCAAATTAGTAATGGGTCCGGTCTTAAACTAGTCTAATTAAGTCGACCCTATTTATATTTTGTAATTATGAGTATTTTACTAATTTAAAATTAAGAAAAACTACGTGCTTATGAATATATGTAATTCAAATATAATTAATCTATACTATTAAAAAGAGAATTCAAATATAATTAATCTATACTATTAAAAAGAAAAGCCATGTCACGCTACACTAAATTTTTTATTCATATTTTGCCCTTAATGCTTAAACTATTTTTTTTTTGAGAACAATGCTTAAACTAATTTAATCATGTAATTTTTTAACTTCTTCATTAATCCCATTGCATTCTTTATATAAAATTCAAGATTTATTTTTTGTGCAAAATTTTGATGCGGGAATGCGTTATGAGGACGACTAGTTATGAAGAAACGTGAGCATCATTTCAGGTTTTCTTAATTCTACTTTTTATGTGCATCTCGGTTCTGAAAAAAACGTGCATCTGCTAAAATCTTGATGCATTTATTTTCTTTTACAATATTATTCTCATTGGGCATGGTCGGGTATCTTTACTAAAATATTTTTTGCTTCCCAAAGATTTAATCTCTTTCGAGGCGCCTCAGACATATTATATAAGAACATCTCCAAACAAATATTCGAACTTGGGGGAATAATAATTTGGGTTAATTACAGGGACCTCCCCTGATGTTTGGTCAAACTCGCGCTCATTCCCCTCCAAGAATGCTAATTACTCAGACCTCCCCTGAGGTTTAAAAAACCTTACAAAACCCTAACGGAGACTAACGGAGGTGGATGGAATGCGTGAAATTACCCTCTTGTCCTCATCAATTTAATTACTTCGACCTCCCCTAAGGTTTACAAAACCTTACAAAATTTTATATTTGCCTATTAGTCCCCAAACTTTAATAAAATTATATTTACACATAAAAAGAAAAGAAAAACTAACCCCACCCCGATTTATATCACATAAAGAAGAAAAAAAAAGTTTATTAATTATGCAATTAATAGTAATAATAAATTTGTAAATAAGATTTTATTTTTGTATTTTATAATAAAATATTATTTAATTGTATTGTATTTAAGTAAGATATAAATTTATGATTTTATTGTTGAAAATATTAAACACTTATATATATATATATATATATATATATATATATATATTTAAGTTTAAACTGAAATAACACATAAATTTAATTATTTACATATACCTCATAGATAATTATTTTATAAAAGGGTATTTGAATTAGTATCTTTAAATTTTGTGAAAAAAATATATATCAATTTTTTTAGTTAAATTTTTATAAAATGCATATTTCAATGCTGTATAATTTAACAATAGCGTAAAAAATAATTTATTAATTATGTAAACAAGATTTATTTTAGTATTTTATAGTAAATATTATTTAATAGTATTGGGTTTAAGTAACCAATAAATAAATTAATAATTCATATTTTATTAAATGTGTATTTGAATGAGTATTATTTATTTTTTTAAAAATAATTGATTTTCTTAATTATTAATATTTTAGCATTTTTATAATGCCTTTTCTGTTCAAATTTTTCCTTATTAATTATAATTTTTATTTATTATCCTTGTTGTTAATTTTTTTTAGAATTATGAAAAGAAATTGATATTATTGAAATTACGGTTTGGATATGGATAAATCTTAATTTTTTTGCATTTTCATAATGATCATTTTATTCATCTTTAATTTTTCTTATGATTAACAATAATTTATTCACTCTTCTTTGTACTTGAATTTTAAAAACATTATGAAAAAAGATTGAAATCAATATCTACACATTATTTTTAATTTATTCATTTTACATTTTAAATTACAAATTATATAAATTTTACATGCCTTCATTGAAATAATTTGTTATATAAGAGTTTCTAGTGTATTTCTCCTTGCATATATTTTACAATAAGTAAGAAAATACTTTAGAAATATTTAAAATGTTATTTTAAATATGAATGTAAATTAATAAAGTCATTACCCATTATATATAAATTTACCAACATTTTAATCCACAAATGTCATTTGACATTGCTATTAGATCCTTTCTCATGCAACAACATAACATTTGCTAAGAGGGGTAATATAGTCCATACAAATTTGCTACAGTAAGTCAGGGGCAAAATTGGCAATTAACCGAAAATTTTATGATGACGTAAGCAAAAATTAACGGAACCCTAACGGTTGTAAGATTTTGCAAATCTCAGGGAAGGTCTGAGTAATTAGCATTCTTGGAGGGGAATGGACGCGAATTTGACCAAACCTCAGGGGAGGTCCCTGTAATTAACCCTAATAATTTAGTCTGACCTTAGTCATTTTTGCAAAATATGTCCAAGTTTTAAATTAAGGAAAAAAATAATAAACTTGGATAAAGTGTTGAAAAGACGACAAAATTACTTTACTTCTCTATATGTCTTTTTTTCACCATCCGAGGCTATCTTTAATTTTTTTTTTGCCATTACAGACTCATGAATTGAATTGATTCGAAATAACTTTTTACCTTTGAAAAAAGAATTCACTAAAATATCTTGGATAGTTAGGTTTGACCTCCCAAACTAGAGGTGATCTTACATATTTTGATTTAACATTCAAAATCAATTTTCATATTTTATAAAACACAAACTAATTATATGGAGTACATATTTTTCTTATGAAAAGAACTTATCGATATCTTATACCACCTTACTAATCAACTAATACGTATTTTCTTATTCAGTTATTCTGAAGGAAAAAGCCGATGAGGCCTTAGCTAAGTGGCTCAATGACCAGGAGGTCATGGGTTCAACTCCCACGAATGTGGATATTTTCTCTAGTTTTATACTAGTCTTTTTCTAGTTTAATACCAGTAATTAGTTCACTTTATTATCATTGAAATAGTTTCGATTCGATATAGTGTTTGATGTAACAATGTATTCACCATCTAAAAAAAAATTCTGAAGGAAAAAAAAATTCTGAAGGAAAAAAAATTGAAAATTATATTATCTTCTCCGAAAAACCAAACTCCTCCTCCATCATTTCATATTGAAACTAAAACAATTGATGGGATGGGTGAAACGGTAAATTAACATTTCATCCACGCACGCCCACTCGCCTTTCCATGGTCACTGAAAATTGGCGCCCTTTTTTCACTTTTGCAGCTCGACCGACATCACCACCAAAGCACACAACAATCCCTCATAAAAAATACCATTGAAATACACACAGTCACGAATCGAACAATGCTTCCCCGGAAACGCCCTCCCAAATCCAAAAACCCCTTCCTTCCTCCCTTCCCACAACCCAACAAACTCGTCAAACCCTCCGCCGCTGCAATGCCGGAGCTTAAAACGGCGCCGCTTCCTCAAACCGGTTGTCCAGTAGACAAAATGACGGCGGTGCTAGCCGACGCCGGTTGCACACTCATTAACGCCGCCGGCCCTCCGTACGTTCCCTCTGATTCGTACAGTTTCCGCCGAAAGCTCGAAGGATTATTCTCCAAAAATTCCTGCCTCCGGTCACAATTTCTTCAAGGATTCTCTGATTACATTTCTACAACCAGTAATTTCCGCCGGTTAGTGACCAAAATTGATTTTCCCCGACTACATAATTATTGAAGTAAAAAAACCCAGTATTTCACCTTTATTTTTGGTAAGAGATGGAGCCACCAGTTGGGAATCTTATGTTTTGGTTCCATAATTGTTGGATTTTATTGTATGTGATTATTGGTTTAATTATGTCCCAGTTTTTCTTTTGAACAACTAGACCTCTATTTAATTTCTGTGCATCTACAGAGTGTTGCTACATTGCTATCGTGACGGCTTTAGCTCCGTAAAAAGTGATAGTTTGGTTCGACTACTTTTACTGGTTAAACCCATCCAACAGGACCTTCAAGACATGCTGCTTGAGAAACTTCCGGAGTATTTTGACACCGACCCTCTTGGCGGTTCTGGATTCTCAACCTCATCACGTTTTGATGAGGATATAGCAAGGCTGATACTAAACCAGTTTCGATGGCTAGATTTTCTGGTGGATTCTGAGGCTTTTGCTGAGAAACTGCTACAAGTCTTGTCTATTTGCCCCCATCATTTGAAGAAAGAGATAATAGGGTCTCTGCCGGAGATTGTTGGGGACCAGAACAATTATACTGTGGTATGCTCACTTCAGCAGATGCTTCAAGAGGACCCTTCAATTGTTGTTCCTGTGCTTGATTCCTTTTCTAATCTCAATCTGGACGATCTTTTGCAAGAACAGGTAGTTAAATTGGTGATAGGTGGATACATGCTTGGTGATTTGTGGATACTGCTGGTTATTTATTTGTTAGTGTTGTTTATTGCTTGGTTTTCTTACTGTTACTGTTATTGTTTTTTGTTTTCTCTTGCGAAAAAAACCTTTGAAGGTGATTATGATAGCTTTATCCTGCATACGGACAATTGATGTTGAGCACATGCCATACCTACTCAAATTCTTGCTACTTTCTACAAATGCATCAAATGCTAGGCGAATAATCTCACAGATTCGGGAACAGCTGAATATTTTTGGAGGACCTCACACACGAACCTCACAGCATGGTCAACTAAAAGGAAAATCACTTGTAGACAATACAGAAGCTTCAATACTTGATGCCTTGAGAACTAGTCTTCGTTTCAAACATGTGGGTTTCATATTAAAATCGTGGATGTTGTTTTATTTCCTCCTACATATGATTGGTTCATGTACATTTTAATATGCTTTGCTTTTTTTTTTTCTTCAGATGCTTTGCCAAGAGGTACTAAAAGAACTGAAAAACTTTGAAGAAGCTCGCGACCATAAGGTGATTGACATATGGTTACTTACACTCGTGTGCATGAACAGTGAATCTTTGCAGAAGAGTGCTGAAAAGTTATTCAAGAAGAAAATTGTTGAAGGTTGTATTCAAGAACATATGTTTGACCAGTGCATTCGTGGTATTAAGGATATGTCAAAGGTATTGGGGCTCTTTAGATGCAACTCTACAGGGGTTTTGGTCTCTCTTTAATAATATTATTATTCACCAGAAGCCTTGCTTTAAGTTTATTGTTGATATAACTAGGATTACCTTTCCACATTCCTATCATTATCTGCGTACCTATTGGCTTGCAAAGAACAAAGAGCACAAGAATTTGGCATCCACATGTATATAAATCTGTTTGAAGAATTATGTGATGGTTACTCAAGACAAGAAGTGAGTTGTATTCCTGATTATTTCTTTTTTATTACTATTTTCTCTGAGAACATAAGGTAAAGTTTCCATCATGATGATAGATAGCCCTAACTCAGTTCTGTGAAGGTTTTAGGAGCATTACTAACTCATGTGGGCTCTGGCATTGACTATGAAGTAAATGCTGCTTTGGATGCCATGGTTAAGCTGGCTTCCAATAAGTCGCAGGAGTTGATTTTACTTTGTTCTCATATAACTGGTAAACCGAGACCCTCGTCTTCTATCTAAAGCAAACTTATTTAACTTTCAAATCAGTCATGTAATTTGAATTTCGACAAATCGGTTATACATTTTCTTGTTTTTTTTTCTTTCTCCTTCACAGGCATCTTGGATTACTTGGAGGGCTTTAGTGTTGAGAGCCTCCACAAGGTCACTTTCATTGTTTCTTTATGCTTGTGTTGGCAGGATAGGATGACTCCATCCTTTTTTGTTGATTTGTTCTTTCATTAATACCTTATGGCATTGCAGGTTTATGAAGTTTTCACCCTCCTTGCAGTTTCTGCTAAATCTGCCTCACAGCCTTATGGATGTTCCATTGCAAATGAGCTTCTCATGATTTTGAGAAAACAGGTAAATTGGAAACTTGTTTCTTCATTGATCTCTCTCTTTTTAATTATTTATTTATATCAATGAAAATGCCGTAATTTCTTTCTTTCGATGGAATAGTTGTTAAAAACGTGCAAAGCGCACATGGCATGCTTTTTTCTTGAATGGAGTGAAGCACATTTTATCGAAATAAATTTCTCAGGGATTTATTTTGGTCAATTCAAAGGTCAAAAGCTTCTGATAAAAATTCAGGGCTGCAATTTTCTATTCAAAATAACTTTTGAACTTTTTTTTTAATCTGCTCCTCTTCAAGGCTGCTATGACTGTTTATCTTCTTTCTTTTAAGTCTTCTCTACTCTTCTCTTTAATTTCTGGGTCTTCTCTTTCTTTTGCTTACTTTTTTTTTAATCTGCTCCTCTTCAAGGCTGCTATGACTGTTTATCTTCTTTCTTTTAAGTCTTCTCTACTCTTCTCTTTAATTTCTGGGTCTTCTCTTTCTTTTGCTTACTTTTTTTTTAATCTGCTCCTCTTCAAGGCTGCTATGACTGTTTATCTTCTTTCTTTTAAGTCTTCTCTACTCTTCTCTTTAATTTCTGGGTCTTCTCTTTCTTTTGCTTTTTTCCAGCTGTGCCTCTCCTCCCCCCTTTCAGTTGAAATCTACGTTTAGTTTACGAATAATTTATGAAATTAGTGATTTAATTCTGACATTTCCTATTAAAGTTCCGAATTTAGCGTAACGTGCTTTATACCTCTATTGTACAGTTAATTGCTAAATTTAGCTGCAAGATTCTGAGATTTCATGATGTATGCTGAAAATGTGCTCATATTGTGCGATATACTACTCTGTTTTGCTGTGAATCACTTGAATTTTCTGAAATAATCTGAAACCTCGCTGAAAGAATATCTGCAATGAAATAATCGCCTTATGGTCTCTTTGGTTTAATCTTAACAAGTTGCATTGGGTAATGCCTTGTTCAGTAAAAGATCTCCTGCTCTCTTGGAGTTTATATAGGAGGCGGCATAAGAATGGGAGATATTTGGAACACCGCACTGGTGTGCCTCCTTTGGTTAGTTTGGAAGGAGAGGAATGAAAAGAAAGACATTTTCCTACCTTGAAGAAAGATTTCTTGAATCTTTTGTTTTTTGGGACTCTTAAGGATTTCTTACCGAAATAGTGTCTCCATCTTTTGCCAAAAACTAACTAATTTACATGTTTGCTGCATAAGATTGTATATACTACACAATATCAGGTGCTTTACTTTAATGAAGTGCGCATCTTGTGCATTTCCTTAAGACACGTTTGCACCTTACGCTCTCAACAACTATGTTAGTGTTTTCACTTAATTTTGATATTCAATTGCCTGCTGTAAGTCCTCCACTAATTTGGTCAGGTCAATAATCCTGATATATTGTACAAGAAGATGGGCTTGATTGGAACTCTTAAGGTAGTTTCCTATCTTGCTGATACAAATAACACTTCACTTCCGCCATTATCACAGGTAATGTTCCTCCCGTGACCTCTCAAAAACTTGTTGATTTCTGTTTTTAAGCCAATGATGTCCATAGTGGTTGGAGTTATCTAGCTTCCATAATGTTATTCAGGTTTAAACAAGTGATAAGTACATAAACAGAAATATGTCATTATGATTTGTTGATATTACTTTAACTGTTTGCTCTGTTCAACTACTTACACCTTAGGTATGCCGTGTTGCTTAGCTGGATGAGCTAATGTTGCCTTATTTATAACCAATTTAATAGGAAGGCATATTGTGAAAATGTTCATTTCCTCGTATGTATGTGATTCGTCGGTCTAGATTGTTTGGTGTTAGTTTCCGCTTTATAGTTGCATGAAGGCTTTATGTGACTGTTATCTTGGATATTAACATAATTTAATTCTAAATTTGAATTCCACCCAACTTTGAAAGTATATTTGTTCTTCTCTAAAAAAAAAGAATATCTGTTCCTAGATGTGCGGCTTTCACCTTTACTCTAATTCTACACTTTCTGAAGAAAACTTTACTGTTTTAGATGTTTCACGAAAGCCTATTGGATCCTAATTGGTATTTTTATCTGTCGAGCCCATCTACTATCAGAGTGACACATGGTGGAGAAAACCTTTGGACCTTTTCAATTTCAGGTGTTCTTTTCTAAGTGTCTTGCAGACCACTGAAGTTTATTCACTTCTCATGTATAGGAACTCTACTTAGAGCAAGTTCAACATGGATATGCCCATTTTGGTGGCAGGAATTGAATTGATATGTTTGTGTTGGTGCCCACTATTTTATGAAGCATGTAACCAGTGATTTCACAAATGAAATGTTTGGTTTTAAGTTGATTTGTTTACCTAAATAAATTATTTGAAGTAAGTATTCTTTGCAGCAATTTGTCTTGTCATCAATGTTAAACCTTGACTTGATTTGAAGCATGTTTTTTGGATAGATATAGCTGATTAGCTATTGAAGTAATTAGTTATTTCCTCAAAGTAAATTTAAAATATCATTCTGTTGCTAGCTCGTATCTAAGTATTTTTCCATCACCTTCTCTGTCAAGTTTTGTCTATTTTTTAGGATTGTGATATTTGCTGCACTCATCCTACTTATTTTTTGTAGAGGTCAAATTATGAGGAAGCTGTGGAGCTCCTAAAAGTATCTTTAGACTCTTGCAAACAGTTTCCTTTACCATTAATCTTATTTTATGAAGAACTGGTTTCTGCGTTGCAAAGCAAAACATTTCATCCAACAACAATGGAATGGTGAGTGACATTGTAGAGGCTGTTCTTCTTTATTCCAAATTATTAGTAGTGTATTATAAATTTCCTAGTTAGTATAGGAATATTTGTCACATTTCCTTCATGTTTTCTGAACTACCATTGTCAAGTGGAGGTTTGGCATAGACCCTTATTAATAAGATTAAAATAAGATTAAATTAGGACAATATGATTTAGTAGAGGACGTTAGACCTTATCTCCAATTTGCAAATGCTTATGAAGTTGCTTACAACCTATGTTTTAATTGCTAAGCTCAGGGTACTATTCTCATAGATCTATCTAGAGCATTTTCTTCTTTAATAACATTTAATCTTTCTGCAGTTGTCTTTGGTTTTAATCCCAGTCTGGACCATCTTGAAAGTCCGTACTCTCCATCTTCCAATCTTCCACAAAATTGAGCATGTACTGAAACTCATTAATCTCGCTATTGATATATCTCGTATACAAACTTTTATCTTTATCTTTGCCAACATTATCTTTGTAGTCCATGTAATTTCGAGGACACCCTTTAAAAACCTCACACATGTTATCCATAGAGTCATTATGTTTACTTACCCTCTTCACTATTAACCTGCATTCTTGTAAACCCATACGTGAAGGTATCCCTGGTTACTTCTGTTCAAAGAGTTAGCAATTAATTGCTTTCCTTCTTCTCTTTGTTTCTCATGGTTATCTCATAGCATAAGGCCTTTGATAAGTTCGCTTTGCTCAACTATTATTAATTGTCGATCAACCTCAACTCTTTGACTTTTGAAATGATTAAAGAGAAAATAACTGATCATCCAAAGGCGCAAAAGCAAACTGTGAGGCTACATATCCTTAGCCTGCCTACTCGAGCCTGAACTTGAGCTTTATTGAGGCTAAATGTCCCACATTGGTTGAAAACAATAGTTAAGTCTACCTTACAAGACAATGAGCAATCCTCACCTTACAAGCTATCTTTTGAGGTTGAGTTAGGCTCAAGCCAAGGAAGTGGACTTAGCCCAATCCATGTGGTGAATTCTAATATGGTATCAGAGCCCCAGGTTGAAGTGGGCCACCTCCTTCCGTGATGGGCTCTTCCTTGAGCGCATGATGGGATTTATTCTTCACCCACACGGTCTGGAAAATCCGCGTGTTGGGATCCACACGGTCTGGGCAAATCCGCGTGTTGGACTCTTAACCACATGTTAATAATTCGCAAATATTGGGCTTTAATACGTCACGTGTTGGGCTTGTTTCACACACACATTCAACCCGCCCACACGTGAAGGGGGAGTATTGAGGCTAAATGTCCCACATTGGTTGAAAACAATAGTTAAGTCTACCTTATAAGTCAATGAGCAATCCTCACCTTACAAGCTAGCTTTTAAGGTTGAGTTAGGCTCAAGCCAAGGAAGTGGACTTAGCCCAATCCATGTGGTGAATTCTAATATATGTTATAAGAGAAAAGATGTAGGGAGAAAGTGTAAAGTTGTTATTAATAATGAACCCAGGAAGGGGTATTTATACAAAGAGAGAAGACTCCATAAATACCAAAATACCCAACCTAAACCTAATACTCCTATCACGCTATAACTCTAACTCATGCTCTAACTCTAACACTCCCCCTCAAGCTAGAGCTTGTAGCTCTAAGCTTGTTACAAATAGGATAATCACTCGATAACAACTAAACATAAAACACTATAAATAAGAATAACTAAGTAAAGGTTGTAGCAATAGTTGACAATTGATGATGAACTTGATAACGAACTGCATTGAATTGGAGAACTCTTGGTAAACAATTTTAACGTCGAAACTAACACCCGCGAACACCACGGTGACAACGATTGGCAAACCACCAATCAAAACATGACAAATGGATCACTTGATCCACACAACCGACAATCTTGGGGATCAATGCCGACGCCGGGGATAACATCCGCTAACACTCTGTAGCTTCCTCGACCGTAATTTGATTCCAACAAAATGTCTAACAAATAGTGCGCGACGACCACACTACCGAAAATTACCAAGCAACAATTCAATTGCAACAACTTCCATCAACAACAACAATATCACCAATCAAAACCCAACAAACCAAACAACGAAAATACCTAGAAAGCAAAAAATAAATATTACTCACTACTCCCCCTGAGCAACTAACCATAGAGTTGCTCAGCACATCAATCCAAAAATATAGCCACCAGAAGTCCAGAACAACTACTCATCTTTGCACTACTCCCCGAATTAGGCTAGGGTTGAAATAATCTGAAACCGTCTGAAGCAGCCGTTATGGCTGCGAAAACTGAGCGTGGACGGGGCTAGTTGTAACTTGAACTAGGGCTTGAGACGCCCCTTTCTTTTCTTTAGATCTGAGTTGAGTGGGTGGGTAAAAAATGGATTTTATTAAGAAGATGGTAGAATTTTTTTTTTCTTTTAATGGTGGTGGGACAATAACAAAAAGACAGCGGCTTACTTGGAATGGCCAGCCGCGGCGGCGATGCGTTAGATGGTTGCCGCGGCGGCTAGGGTTTTACTCTATCTTGTTTACTCTTTTTTTTTTTTTTTTCTCAAAACCCTAGGTAACCAAAAACCTAAGCTCTTGATACCATGTTATAAGAGAAAAGATGTAGGGAGAAAGTGTAAAGTTGTTATTAATAATGAACCCAGGAAGGGGTATTTATACAAAAAGATAAGACTCCATAAATACCAAAATACCCAACCTAAACCTAATACTCCTATCACGCTATAACTCTAACTCATGCTCTAACTCTAACTCTAACAAGCTTGAGCCAACACCTCATTCAATCAGTGGCCGAAGTATCTTGGGTTCTATAGAAAGTGGAAATTAAAGCAAATGTGGCTACATAAGTTGCTTAATCTCCCCTGGTTGTGGATTCAGAAATGAACTTTCAACTACACCATTCTCCCATATTTATTTTACCATGTACCAGCAGTAGATGTATCTACTCGCTGCTACTGATTTTGACTGCATCCTACTCATTATTTTCATCGTCATCCTGCTACTCTGAGTTTTTGTGTGGTGCCCTTCAGTCGCCGCTGTTTATGCAACAAAGATTTTGCTGAAAGGTGTTTTCCTTAAGAATTTTTAATCTGGAAGCTTATACAAATCAATTGATTGACTATGTCCTTTTAACAAATCCTTTATTGTTCATGGCACTGGGAGAAACACTTAAAACATCAGCTGCGTTTTAGAAGTCAGAACAGACATTGCCCATCTCAATACTCAAATTGAAAATTGACTTATTTTTCTTCAATCTAATATCTTTTTGAACCTGCAACCTGACTTTCGTTGTTGCATGTGTTATTTTCATGTAATACTTTCCTGACCAAAAACTTGTTGCGGTATTTTACACACGCCAATAAACGCAAGGGCACGTATCGAACAAGTAATAAAGAGTAAGTATAAGAGTATCGTCTCCACAAGGACTTGACTAATATCAACTAATTCCAATTCCTAATTTACTTTTAATCTGGTTCCTAATTCAAATATATTTTTGGGTTTTTGTTAACTAGATGAATTAACTAACCTATGTTCTTGGATTGAGTTCGAATAATGAGAAGAGAAACCTAGGGTTATAGTCCACTATGTTATAAATCGATTGCTCAATTGAGATTTTCGTAGTTATTGTGGTGACAAGAGTGCTACCCGAGGATTCAAGTATATTCCTACTTATCTTCCGAATTACGTAAGAACCTAATGTATTATCCAAATCGACTCTATTCCTAGGTGATTCATAAATAACACAAAGCATTAAACACGAACCTCATGTAACGGGTATAAACGCCGTAAGTATATTCCTATCATAAGGGTCGTTTACTATTCAATTTCTATCTAATCCTAATCTCCCTTTTCCAAGTTCAAATACAACTAGGTGATTAATCAAGTTGCAAGCATAGAGAACCGAAACTAAATCAAACACAAGAATTGCCCCTAACTACGAATAATCCAATAAAAATAATCAAAGTAACATAGTTTCATAAAAACCCTAGATCCTAAAGAATTAGTTCATGATAAATATAAGAAGAAAATAATAAAGGAAAACAAATCTGAGTTCATGTGGTTTTATAGACAAAACGATGAATCAGAGATAAAGATCTTCAATATTGCGTTCTTTTTGTGATCTTTAAGACTTCTCTATTTTCTTCTTCAATCTTTCTCCAAGTAGATCTTTGATGTTGTAGGTGTATTCTATGAGAAAAGTATGTTTAGAGCTGATAAAAGATGTGTAATTTCGTGACCTAGAAGTCCTTATATTGATCTACCAAGTTGAGTCCTAGTAGGAGACTTTCGGCCCAAGAATTCCCTTAAAATCCCGCTGAAAATCGCGTCAGATTTGCACGACAGTTTTGCAAGTGTCATAACTTTCAGCTCCGAACTCCAAATCAAGATCTGTCAAATCTGTGGTGTAGCTAACTCATTTCTCTACATCATAGTCGAAATTTAACTTCATTGGAGCGTCCTTGAAAGAGTTATGGTCCTCGGAGTGCATAATAATATTTCTGACAGCTTTTTCCTTCTTCGTTCTTGCGTTACTTGACTTCATTTGATCTTTAATTCGTTGTTCTTCACTTCCAATCATGTCCTTAGATCTACATTAGCTTATGCCTACAAATATGAACACAATATATGAAAATACTTAATACCTCAATTCATGCACAAAACAAATAAACCAATGACTCGAACGAACAAAACGCAAAACTAACTAAAATTGCCTAAGATTCTACCAAAACTCTAATAAAAGTAATCGAATGAGTAAAAGAAATAGACTGGATAACACTGTTTTCACAGAGTTATCAACTATGGAGTAGGATGGGTTGAATTTGTTGAAGGCGAGTGCATCTGGTTGAGGTACATGGGAGTCTGTCACACACCTTTATATTCGTGCCACATATACCGTTTCTCTTTCTCATTATCAAATCCCTGTCCGACAATACATGAAATACATTAGGGATTTTACTAACAGACACGAGAATAGACACAAATTAGGATAGGAAATGAGGCATATGAAATGTTACCAATATGACTTTCGCAAAGACTTCAAATATGATTGAAACAATCTCATCTTATGTTTTTTTAGAGTTTCGTTTAGTACTACATAGTTTTGAACGACGAGTTTGTAAATTTTGTCCATGTCACACTGTTGCTCGCATCACTTTGTTGGTAACAATGTCAATTATATTTTGCCTTGTAGGATTGGCAAACAGGTTGGAGAGTTTGAGTCAATATATTTATCTGATCTTGATGGTGGAAACCTAGTTACTGAAGGCTCTTCTTGTGGTTTACAAGGTAAGATAAAAGAGATATATATTTGATACTCTTGTAAAATGCTTAGTTGTCTTCTTAAGTTATTTAAGAGTCAGGTTAACAGTAGATTGAAACTTTTTATTTCGTGATGTAGGTGAATTATGGATGAACCTTGATGGAGCTATATCTCCTATATGCTTAAACATTTTGCCACTTGTTTCCCGATCATTTAGGTAATTTTGCTATTCACTCTGACAAATATGTGTGATAAATTGAATTGTGTAGAGAGAGGAGAATGTAGGAGAATTATGTGTTAGTTTTCTGTAATAGCATAACTCTAGTAGGGTACATGTAATCTTACGTGTTGTTTGGTATCATGGAAGGCAAGGAAAAGGCAACCCCCTTTCACGGGGAAGGGGATACTTGTGTTTTACTTCTAGCTCTTTCTCCAACTCCCCCGCTTAGAAAATATGGAAATTGCACATGAGAACCTCAACCCCTTCTCTCCATCTTTGTGCTTGTGAGTTATTAGATAATTTCTTTACTCGTCAAAAGAAATTACTTAATACACGTCACATAATTTTGACTTAATATTTAGCTGCTAACTTTTTTCTTATTTTGTTTGTCAATCTAAATTTATATTCTTTTTATCGCAGATCCACTTCACCATTGCAAGTTCTTCCTACAAAGTTTGTTTTACTTTCTGTTGTGAGTACTATTTCATGTAAACAGTGATTTTCTGTCGAAGGATGCAATCTAATGTTTTCATACCAACTCTGGTCAGGTTGAGAAACTGGCCAACCAAGGATCTCTAGGAGGCATCGATGCACTTCTTGGTTGCCCTCTTCACCTTCCTTCCTCCAAGGTTGCAAATAATTTGATGCTAACTAACTATTGGTTGATGAGCCAAAGCTGATCATTTATTTTTAGATAGTACGTGGCCTCTATACTTGGGCTACTAATTTTTTGTTTCATTGTCTAGCTGCTATTTTTCAAAAGGGTTCATTTCTTTGAGATGTTCCTTTATGAGGATATTGTGGTCTCCCCTTTATTCCCAAGCCTTCTGCTGGCTCTTGTAAGGTTGTTTTCTGCCCTTGTATGTCTATTAATTATCAAATGGTTAGGCCCAGATCATCTGGAAATTTATTAGAATGGGAACCCCTTATCATCCGGTTGTAGTAGCGTCACTAGTGTGTGGGAAAATCTAACCTAAACATCAAGAGTCTTATTAGTAACTCTTATTATGGCAGTGAGTTTGAACTGCTACAATGATTAATTAATGATATAGTATAAATTGTAGTGTTCTTATAGGTGAGATTTGCTAGCGCAGGGTATGATAGACATATTTGCAAATGTTTTGCTCTCCAGTGACCTGCTTTTGATAACATTATCTTTCAGATGTCGTGGTTTTCATTTATATTTTTACTGTGTAGAGTTATTAATGTCTGCATTTGATTGATGATGTGTACATGGGGGTTTTGTTAGCCATGCCCTGAAGCACCTGAAAGTAATATTTGAAGATCTTCCAGCACCCTAACTAAGGCTGGAAAGGTTTTAGAAAATAAATGAAAGAGTAAAGAAAAGACTTACCTTTGGAATAGCCCCAAAGGCTGTAAAAATCTCCTAGAATTTCTCTATTGAAACCTAGACTCTCTCTAAGGCCTTGTTTACATTTCTCCCATAAGCAAGTTAAAGGAATTTCTCCGTTAAAGAACTGCAAAACTCTCTGTATTATAGAGGTTTACAAGGTATTCCAAATCCCTAATTCTTGGGAAAATAAGTATTAAAAACTTAGGAGTTAGGACAATGAAATCCTTCTTGAATCAGTGCTACACTTTACTGACCTATTCATAACCTATTTCTAACAAAAAGGCATTCCAAAAATATGATAGACTGACCAAAGTAATACAACACTGAATTAGTAGATTTCCACAAAAAATTATATACATATACTATTCTATATTACAAATACCCCCTGACATTCCTACAAAAGCCATTACCATTTTCAGTTGATATATTATAGACTTTTTCCTTGTTTTCCTTACTCTAGTATAAACATTGAAAGTTTGTGAACCATCATCCCCTCATTCACCTCTATCCTCTGTATTTGTGTGCATGTTTGAAAGTTGTTCTGCATGGAGAAATTGATGAGATATCCTCCATTACAGCCAAATTGTTAGGAGACATAGACCTTGCTGTACCTAAATGAAAATTGAGACTTAGCTATTCTATTCTCTGTATTTGTGTGCATGTCTGAAAGTTGTTCTGCATGGAGAAATTGATGAGATATCCTTCATTACAGCCAAATTGTTAGGAGACATAACACATAACAAGTTTAACAGGTACATTTCGAAATTGATGCCTTGCTGTTCCTAAATGTAAATATTAGGATTAGACCTTTGCATTTTGTGTGTATCACGAAGTCATAACCATATTCTCTACATTCCTGTAATTAAAAGTTTTGAATCTTATCAACGTTTAGTCAACTTCTGCCTGCCATATTATGCTGACCTTTGTCTGTCCTATCTTGGCAGCTATTCTCTGAACCTTCATTCCAGTGTTTGACGGCAAAGCAAAAGCAGATTGCTATTCTCTCTCTCTACTATGCTGCTAATTGGATGAGGGAACTGGTAAATTTTGGGACATCCATTAGCTAAGATGAGCTAATGATTATTGGTTGTATTATATTTCCTACTCAAAGCTTTTAGATGCATTGGACTGACATTCTATATGTTATCAGAGGCAGGCCCAATAAGAGGTCTTGTGTTCGAATTTCGCCACTCATTTATAAAATCCACGTTTTTAGGCTTGAGTAATATGTATACCACCCGCACCTGAGGGGGCATATTAAGTAATGAACATTAAATGTCTCTCCTCACTAACAGGTTAAACTTTTAGATAAGTTGAACAACCAATATGTAATCAGATTCAGGTCCAAGAAGAGGTCCTGTATTCAAATCTCTCCACCACCCAGTTTTAAAAAATTCCATGTGTTGAGCTTAAATGTCCAACTCATGAGTTGGACATTTAATATGGCATCTGACCAAGAAAAGGTCATGTATTCGAATCTCTCTGCAACTGGTTTTAAATTTCACGTCTGGCTTGATTAAGTATATCGCCTACACGTGAGGGTGCGTGTTAGATCATATATAAATGTCTCTTTTCTCTCTAACAACTTAAGCTTTTAGATGAATTGAACATTCAATAGGTTCATATTGTACTGAGTTTCTAAAGATAATTTCATGCCATGCAGTTAAATGCTTTTTCCACTCAAGTTGTCGAGGGACGTGACACCATCAGTCAAGCAACAAAGGAAGAGATAATTGTTAAGCTGTTAAAGCGGTTGAGAAACCTTGTGTATGTTCCATTAAACTTTTTACTTAGAATTTTTGAAAACAAATTATGATAAACTAATCAATGCATAAACAATGCTATTGAGAAACCTTGCAGTAGAACTTTTTCATTTAACTTGTAAAAACTGTTACTTTTTCCCTAACTTGACATAAAAATGAATAATTTTGGTAACTCCACATATTGATCTTTTAACTTATTAATCTCATTCTCTGTAATGTGATCTGTAAGCAGCTTTTTGTTTCACAAAAACTGCAAGATAGTGTGTGTATCTGTGTGTGTTTGTGCATGAACATTTCACTGTGTTATAGGACAAAGCATGCAGTTCTTTGATAGTAAGTTCTTGTCATTGTCTGCCTGTACTTAAACAGACTCATTATAGAGGGGGCAGACATGGACTATTTTGTTCTATTATGTGTATCTATATATAACTTTGAAATAAAATAACCTTGCTCGAATTCAGCTTGACTAATCTGGATTATTTCGAGCTTGATGTGAGATAAATCTTCCATGCTTTTGGGCTGGTCTCATTGAAGCATAGATTCATAACTCTATCTTCAATTTAATGTGTGAAGAAATTTATGTTCATGTTTGATTCAACATGATTAACTCTCAGCTTAAGAAGAATTATGCAAGTGATTGAATGAAATAAATTTTGGAAGCAAAAAAGTTGCAGTTTCTCTCCAAATATGGGAGCCTTTTCTAACTCCAGAATTTGTTATTTACTTTAGATTGTATTATTATTTTTCTTCTCTTCATTAACTTGCAATGAAACATATCCTCGTGCTTCTTGCTTCCATGCAATTGTGAGATACATGATTGCCGCGAGGAACTGAATCCAAATAAAACTCCACCTTCCCAACTTGTAGACAGCTCTGCACTCAGATGCTTGCACCAGAACACTTTTCTTTGATTCAGTTACATCTTTGTATTTTGTAATGCCTCAGTTTTCTATGAATTCATTTCCTTACTATCCACTGTCTATTAGCCTGACGTAGTCCTCTTCCTCATGATATGCATTTATGATCATTAGAATTTGCTGGAAAATTACTAATCTAATCACTTAACTTATTGCGTTGTTTAGATTAGAGTGTAGCAACCCACCCACATAGGTTGTGGGAGGAGAGACTAATTTATGAGGCCTTAGATAACTCCTACTTGTCTAGATGGGTTTAACCATTTAGGGTTAGTGCAGCTCCGAACTTTGTTGATAAAGTTAGGACTTTATTTAGTTCCTCACATGGTTTAATAGTCATCCTCACATGGCTACTTAGTTTGCGGTGCAACATGGTTTCAATATGAAGAGAACTTTTGTCGCATGATTGATGGGAAATTTGAATAGTCCATCTCAGATTAGATAACTTTTTTGATTGGTTAAAAGGTGTGAAGTAGGCCCTATTTTGTGAACATAAGCTAGTTGGCCAGTGCTCACATACAAAGCCATAATCTTTTTGAGTCCTTAGAAATGATATCAAATGTCCCTCAGGCTGCTCCGCCGTTGTCATTAAGTCAGTCTGATTCAAAAGTCATTGGAATTAATTTTCATGGTCTTTGAATTTCAGTTAAAGCAATAAAACATGAGCCATTTAGAGAGACTAAGTGATGGGTCTCGTTCCTTAGAGAAGTGGACATGATCAGTTGTTGGATAACAGAGTCGCCACAATTATTATTGGTAAACAGTAAACAATGTCCATGATATGGCATCAAAAGCTGTCTGATAATGAATCACTAATAAAATAAATATAGGTGGATATTTCAGAAGAAACTAAATTGTGGAAGAATTACAAAATGGGTCCCATAGCTTCTGGATACTATTTTATTGGACGAAATTCTGGATACTATACTATTATGCTGTTTTACAAATCATACTTGGCTATGATAACGTCCGATTAGCATATGATCTGGAGCGAACCTGTTTGCTATTACAGTATTAAGTATAATCTCAGACAATAAATTGCAATGTATAACGAGGGTTTTTGATACAGATTTGTTGAGAGCTTATTAAACAATTGCCTCAAACACCACCCTGTTCTTCTCCCCGAGCTCTATCCTCATTTGGAATCCTTACCTAAGATTGAGCTTGACTTTGTGGGGGACTCGGATAAAATGAGTCAGCGACTTAAAGGGACTGTAAGTACATCCCAAAACAGAAAGAGAAACAAAAGGCAGTCCACATCACCATTGGCCAATTCAAATACTGAACAAAAACTCAAACAGCCAACAATAATTGACGTCTGGAGGAAAGCAGGAGCTATAACCAGCCAAGAAGTTATCAACGAAGATCTGTCTATGCTGCCTTCAGAGATTGGACCACTTGAATCAGCTGGAAATCCAGCTAAAAACTCCAATATACCGCAAAATATAGAAATTTCTGCACCGGCAATGTCTATAGAAGCACAAAACTACAAATTCAGGCCTCTTTCAGTAGATTGCTTTTCCATTCTTGCATGTTTAAAGGTACATATAAGTCTTACTTATTGGACTTGCATGCATAATTTAAGCATTATATCTTGTTTGAATAATGGGAGCAAGTCCTACATTTTTTCTCTGTGGGCCGAGGAGATGTACTATATGCCCCTATTTATATGATGAACCATTATTCCTCGACGAGAGAAGACTTGGCAAAAATATCCCCTTTCCCATGCATTTATTAAACATTATATTATTCATGAAATCTCAGTAGAATCTCTAATTCATATAATGACCCCCCTTGTTTCGTTCTCTCTTTATATGCAGAATGATCAAGGTTCTTGTTGTGCAGATCCATCTGCTGAGGTCTCTCTCTCTCTCTCTCTCACACACACACACTCACACACTCACACACTCATGCGCTTGCTTGAGGCATAGCGCAAATGCCTCCCGGGATATAGTGCATAATGTCACGCGAAGCATGCACTTTGCCGAAGTGAACCGCACAAAAATAATATTTTTTATTATGTATTAATTTTTTATTTTAACAATGATGGAACATAAGCAACCAAAATTTAAAGACAACATTTTAATAAATATGTGGATCAAGTATAACATAAAATTAACAAATTGGAGTGCCTGATTAAACAAATACCTGCTACTTAAGACCACAAATTTATCAGTGCACTATAGAACCTAAGTATATAAGTTCATAATCGGAAAACAAGTCCCAAGTACGAGTTGCAGAAAGTCCTAAACGAGCAAACTATTAAAGGCAAGAAAAAACATTTCTCCTGCAAGAGAAGCATATCTAATCATCATCCATATCTTCATCATCAAAGTCAAGGTCATAGCTAACAACACCTTCATCATATATGTAGCATTCATTGTCGTCTCTTCCTTCTCGTCAATAAGATGACTTGTAGATATTGATGTGGATATTGATTTCTTTGTTGGCTTTTCCATAGTAGCTGCCATTGATGGAAGTGAAGCGTAGACTGGTAACCTCTAGAGCTAGAACCTCTGAAAAATAGGAAGCTTCATCTAAATTTTAATCCCAGATCTTGATTGATTCTTACTTCTCTCATTTCAGAAGATAACTTTGTTACTTTTTCGTTTGAACATTAACACACAAGAAACATACATATTTTCTGTTCGAGCCATTAGCCGAGTTCTGCAGTTTTCTACTTATGTATGAGGACTCCCATCCCTGCTGGTGGCTGGAGCTGTAGTTTTATCTAGATTTTTCCATTAAAAATAATGCAGTAAGATTGAAATACACACTCAAAACATAAGTGAGCAAAATTCATGGTCTCATAATTGATAAAATTTCAACAGTATGCCATCCGTTTGCTTATGAAATTGTGTTTAATGTTGAGGGCTCATGTTTGTGGTCACGCTTTTAGCCATGTTCAATTAAATAGATCATTGAAGGCTTTTTTGTTTTGCTATACGTTTATCTCTGTGTTGGTACTAGGTACCCCTTCATCTGTATCTTCTGCGTGATCTTCACAAAAAGTTGGACCATTTTAGTCCTGCAAGCAAACAAATTTTAGCAAGATGTTCAAATCCTCCAGCTGGATTAATGGGGCTCAAAGTAACCGACTTCTTAAGCAAGATAAAGCCTTTGTTTCCATGTATCAGAAAAAACTTCGATCGGGCAATACTCATTCTTAGAAAGGGTTAGTGAAACCACATTTGTTGGCTACACTTCATAATTAGCGCTTTTTACTTTTCTATATCTGATGGATTTCAACTATAGGTGCTGAAACTTGTCAGGATCACTGGAAAACTCAATCTAATTGTGCTGTAAACCCAGAGATAATTGACAAAATTATTTCTGCATCAGCAACTACCAGTTCTATTTCAGTATTTAAAGAGACACTTCGCTGCTTTGGCAAGGTGATCCGTCCCCATTCTAGTACAATATTTTTTTCTACATAACTTGGGATTTTTATGGTGTCTGTTCCATCCCTGGGCACTATTTTTCACACTAGTATCTATTTTTCAATCTTTTGATCACAGTTTCATCCCCTCCCATTGTTTTCTATTCACAGATTCTTAATCTTCCAGATCTTCTGAAGGAAAAAAATATCTTGTCAGATCTTCTCCAGGTGTTCCTGCCGATGGAAATATCTGATAGTTTTTTCCAAGGAATGAATTTGATTCCTTCACCAGGAAGTATTGACTACTTATATTCTGGTGCTTATATATTCCTAGGAGGTGTATTTGATATAGGTACGTTGTTTTACACTCTAATTCTACCTTTGGTTTAGTAATTTAACTAGAAAAAATTTATGGGATCATGCTTGATTATTCTTATGGCAGCAAATTCTTTCTCATTTACGCTGGCTTCAGAAGTCTTGTTGACTTTACAGCTCATGGTTACATCGATCCGTATGTTCCTTAATAGATCTCCACATGAGAACAGAACAGATACCTATGCAAGACTTAGTAAGGAAATCCTTCCTTTTCTTAGCAACAAACTGGGGAACTACGCTAAGCAACTCTTGATGCATAAGTGTGATTTGGATGATGTTGACAATAGTTTTAAAACTAAAGTGAGTTTATATATATATATATATATTTATCATTAGTTCCAGACATCCATTTAATTGAAATTGTGAAGATTAAATAAAAGGTCCAATTAAATAATAAGTGTTATGATAACGCCATTGCAGGGGGAAATGGTCCAAAGGATTCTCCGAATTTACTTGGAAAATTGCCAGTCAACTTCTGATTTACTGAATGAGCTTGCCTGCTCTATTTTGCCCCAGGTGCAGTCATGTTCTTGCAAAGTTCCATAAACTAAAATTGTAATAACATATATAAACTATATCCCTGAAAGTTGTCTCTTCTCAGTTTTTCATCTTTTATGGAATTCTTGGAAAATCCAACATTATTCTATGCTTCTCTCGCATTTCTTAAGTTTAGAATTGGCGCATGAATATGCCTCCGTATTGCTTAGACATATTATATTGAAATGGCTAGACAGACTTCCCCATGAAGTTGTTTTTCATTTGCATTAGGTATCTTCATCTGGAACTTCTACTGAAGATGATAATCAAACTTTTCCTACCCTCTGCCCTGCAACATTGGCTATCTGGTATCGTGTGATGGTGAGCTAGTTACCTTTTTCTTTTGTCTGAGAGATTATGAGTAGTGAACATGTTGATAGAACACTATCCTCTATGCAGCATGAAGAGAACCTATCCACACTCAACAATTTGGTGAGTAGCTGGTCATACTGTGTTTTCATTTAAAAAACAAGCTTATAACTCATATACTGCAGTTTGGAAATATTCTTTTCCTATGTCTTTTTTAGTTTAAAGAAATTGCTATTTTGGAGAAGCAAAGAGGTGGGGATAAAGTGGAAAATATACAGAGGCTCCTCAATAAAATTTCACAGTCTGTTAATGTGGTAGTATCTCTAATTAACTTGTGCAGGACGAACAACAAGGTGATTTTTTCAATTTGTTGTATTTCAACATTTTTCGAAGATTTTAGCTGATGAGTTGACTTTACTATGGTAAATTAGGTGAGCATTCGTGCAATGGCTGTGAAGTACGGTGGGAAGTTCATTGACTCCTTCCTTAAAGGTAACTATTTTTACATGGAGAGCTGTGGGCACGCACAAACGCATACTGCACTTATTGTCGATTGGTAGCTGAAGCCATTGTCTGTAAAACACGTATGTCACCATGTCATTGGGATTTGTTGGGCGTACTCCTAACATCACGTAATGAACGACCATCTCACATGTGCCATGTAGTACATCGATGTATATATATGCATACACACACACACATGCACATGTATAACGAATCTTACAGTGGCCATATGGACTCCCTAAGCCAGTCTCTGGAGTATTTTCGTATGTCATAGTAAATAGCTAGGTACTTATTGAGCCTGAGGTTAAGAGTTAACAAGCTATTGACGTTGGCGCAACCACTTTCTAGTAGGAACAGAATAGTAGGGCTACAACCTCTTCTAGACTGATCTACTTAGCTTTTATATGCTGGATAATGTGACAAAAGGTATTGAGAGTGAAAATATAAAACTTACCCGGATCTTCTTCCATAATATTACTAAACAACCCAAAGTCCCAAACGAATGATACTCTCCTCTGTCCCATATTACCTTTCTATGTTGTACTCCCTTTCCTAATAGAATTATTTTCTCAGAACTAGCCTCTGACAAAAAGTAATGATATAACACTTATTCTCAACCACTACTTTTAAGGGCATAAATGTACAAGTATCTATAACTTTCATCTTTTTTCTCCGTGCCAAAAATAAGGAGCAAGAATAATGAAATGGATACACTATAATGAAATCTAGGGCTGTCAATGGGGCGGATTTCAATCCGGATCCGTCCGAATTCGATCCGATTTATTAGGATAATTGTCCGATTAGAGATTCGATGGACCTGATCCGATTATAAAGATCCGAAATTCGAAACTCATGGAGCGAATATGGATTTAGGTCGATCCGATCCGTTAAAGATCCGTATCCAACAACAAATGAAAAGAAAGATATATATACAAAATGATTTATAAAAATAAGTATCATTAATAATATTTCAACGTCAATTTAAGAAGATTGTAATATATAATTCGTTTATAAATTTATTTAAACCAATATATTCATTCTACAAATATGAATATAGTAAAGAAACTTTGAAAATGAAGCTAAAATTAAATAAAATTGAAAAGATAATAAACTTATTTTAGGAAAAACACATCAATTTAACTTTTAAAATACAAATTTATTGGATCCGAAAAATATCCGATATCCGGCCAAATCCGACCAAGATCCGTTGGATTCAAAAAATCTAAATCCGAGCACAATCCGAGCAAGATCCGAATCCGACAGAATTTGATCCGATATAAATGGAGCCGGATCTGGACAAGCCTGATCCGACCAGAATCCGACCTATTGACAGCCCTAATGAAATCAATAATAAAATTTTGAAAGACCACCTCATCTAAAAGCTTCAGCAGATTCATCCCCGAAAACTTGGATTTCATGCACTGTTACTTTCTCCACAAATACTACTACTGCCTGCACAATTTTCAGTGCTTGAGGGGGTCATTTTGTACAATGGAAGGTTCATATAATTATTCTTTTAAAAAAATTTCTCAGATTGCTGAAAGATTTTTTTCTCCAGTTTTTGATTTCTTGAAGGCCCAGTTTCAGACACACAAGGAGCTCATACTTCAGCTGGTGAGATGTTTTGAATAGACCGATTGATCAGAACAGCTTTGAAATATTTGTTCTGATAAGTTTCCGTGTGGAAAGTGTTTCAGATTAAAGAACTTCAGAAAGCAACAAGAACCATACAGACACTATGTTCTGAAGCAAAGGTCAGCTCTGCCAATCCACAGCTTATTGTGAAACAGCATTTATTTGTTAACGTAATTTTATTGCTTCCTTGAAGGGTTCAAAAGAAACTGCTATAACTGGAAAAATTCCTGCCACTAAGAGATCCATGGAGCGATTTTTATTTCATGTGAAGGCTCTTCTTTACACAACACCAAGTGGATGCTCATTCTGGATGGGTATGTATTGTTGAATTGATGAATTTATCTTAAGTTGATATTTTCAAATATTAGAGTTTCTATGTGTGTTATTAGAGCATCTATTAACGACTCCTTGTGTAAACCATGATCTTTGCATTTGTCAGGCAATTTAAAGCACAAGGATTTGATGGGACATGTAGTGAGCTCTCAAGCATACATGGATGATCAGAATGGTGATATTAACGATGAATCTGCAGACATAATCATTGAGGACCAACCGACGAATGTTGCTACTCCGTAACACTTATAGTTTACCTTGTATATTCTTGTCAGCATGTCAAGCTATTGTTTACTTTTGGATGGAGTTTTACATAAGCTATTATTTATGTTCAATTTTGAGGAATTCATGTTTATGACAAAAGAAAAAAGAAACTGCTGATGCATTGTGTGACTAGGAAGCAGAACAAGAATCCAAATTGCTACTCAAATTCAAAATTGAATCCAAATTCCCACTCACTGCTAGAAAGAATCCAAATTCAACACAAATTCTCTACATATTTCTCTCAAAATTTCAGGTGAAGTCGGATTCAATAAAATTTCCTTCTCTCTCCCGAAGTATAATAATAATAATAATTTTAGATTGAATATATGTTTGGTCAAATTATTCAATTATAGATTATATATATTTGTACATATTTTGTGACCGGTCAATTTCTTATAAATAGAATTTTTTTTTCATAACATAATTGTGTAGTATCATGGAATATTGAGTTGTATTAGAACTATTCCGTTGCATTGTTAGTGAGTAGTCTAAAATTAAAATGGTAGATACACTTGAAGGTCGTGATATTTTTTTTTTTTTCAGTATTCAATTCATTTAAAATGGATTCAATGTGAAGTATATAATTATAGTCGCTCAATAAATTAAATATTCAAAAGAAAAAACATTATTTACATTGATAAAAATGGAATATTCAATTAAGCAAATTATTCTCCAAAAAAAAAAAAGTAGAAAATCAAGCAAATTATATTCCAGTAAAGAATCTCAACAAATTCTCGCTTCTCACCCATTCATTTTTTAGTAACCGCTGCATTTTTGTTTGCCTGTGAATTGATGTTCACATGGTCAAAATGGCAATTTTTCCGGTTTTCCATCAAAAAAAGTTTGGTTAAATATATATATCGCTCGCTCTATACATAGTAGACTAAAGAGAGCAACAAATTAATAAGTGAAAATAGAAATAATTTGGAGAAAAGATATTGATTATTGTGTTTGTGAAGAGAAAATGACAATGGCACAAGGTGCAGTGAAACAAACAAACAATGAAAATCAGAAATTGAACAGAATTCAGGTGTCTAACACCAAGAAACCCCTCTTCTTCTACGTCAATCTTGCAAAGGTTAATATTTTTTCTGTTTTTTTTATTTTGGGGACAAATTATTGGAAGTATCCTTGAAGAAATGATTTAGGAAACAAATGTTTAATCAGGCCTTTTTGGGTATTCTGAAGAGCATTTGTGAAGATATAAATCACATTGGTGAGATGTTTGGTTGTCACAACTTCATTAGCGTAGCATTTTATGGTTAAATCGAATGCTCTGATTTTGTTGAAACCTATTCTTGGAAGACCCATTGTCACAAAATCAATTTTCTGGTCAAAATGAGTTTTTGTATGGATGCTTTTAGGCAGTCAAGTCAATATGGGAACTGGATATGGATCTAGTAAGAAAAAATTATTATTATTACAAGATGAATTGGGGTGATCGATGACAGTTGTTTTTTTGTTTATGCAGAAATATTTACAGCAGCATAATGAGATTGAGCTTTCAGCTTTGGGCATGGGTAACATAACATAACATAACAATAAATTTTGAATCTTTTATGAATCTTTGCTCTTTTTCATTGAACAGATAGATAGATATTCTTACCTCCTTTTGATTAAATTATGCACAGCAATCACAACAGTTGTCACAATAGCTGAGATTCTGAAGAATAATGGATTTGTCAATGAGAAGAGTAAGTAACTTTGAATTCAATTCAAGAAAGACGGAAAAAAATCAGCCACTTCCAATTAATGTTGTTACGATACATACAGGTATTTCGACATCCACCATAGGAATGAAAGACGAAGCCAAGGGCCGTGTAGTTCACAAAGCCAGGGTGAGTTAGTATCTCATCATCATCATTCAGTTTATCACTTATAATAAAATAATCCATCCATGGTTAATTATTGTTTTCGATTATTTCTAGATTGAAATTGTGCTTGAGAAGTCGGACAAATTTGAGTCCCTAATGGCTACAACACAACAAGCAACTGCAAATGGAAAAGTTGACAGCAAGCAGTAGCATTAAGATGATCGTGTGCATGTTAAATCTTATACTGTATCTCAGTTAAGATATGAGGAAATAGCTAATAATTTATTACCTTTATATATATATATATATATTATTATATTTGTTTAGAAAGCAAATTATTAAGTAATAGCAATGCAACCCTCAAGATATATATATATATATATATATATATATATATATATATATATATATATATATATATATATATGGTGTTGTACATAGGAATTACTTATACATGGTTGTACCTTTTTTTTTATATTTTGCTTCCTAGTTTCAAACTTGTAACTTGATCAAGCAGTTTCTCTGTATTAATTCTTGTATCTTCTCAAGATACAGCATATATATACAATTTTTTCTTGTTAGATTAGTATACTGAAGTATTTTTTACATTTACAATACAATGATCACCTGCATATTACTTAAATAGGTTACAAAAAACACATGAGAAAAAAAGGGATTGGATGATATCACCCAAATCACATCACAACAAATAATAACAATAATCGTATAATCTCACAAGTAGTATTTTCAAGATCTCAATCAAATCAATGTACTTCTCAATGGCAAGTGTACCGTTTTCTGAGTTGTAGAAGGCACTTTAATCTCTCTCCATTTTTTTCACCTCTTCGAATTTGCTTGGCAATCGATGTTATTAGATTGATTTCTGTAGAGTCGAAGCTCAGCTTCAAAATCTTGAATTTGTTTCTCCTTGTCCACAAGCATCTCATTTGCTTTCTGCAGTGCTTCATCATCATACTCGGCTTGTTCTTCCATCATTCTTAAGCACTGCAATGCCTCCATATGTAGACTTGCTTTCTCTTCTTGTAATCTAGTAATCATGGCCATTGCTTGATTTACAGCAACAGCAGAAGCATTTCTCTCTTCCTCTAATTCTTTGTACAAAGCAATCATCATTTTCTTATCGTGTTCAATCTGACGTTTTAATAGATCTACTGCATTTTTGCCCTCAATTTCACTTGCGGTGCTTCCATCAACAGATAAGTTGGATTCATTCCTCTCTAGCGAGATTCTTCTTTCAAGTATTTGAACCCCCATTGAATTAGAAGCTTCTGTAGGATTATAATCTTCGCTTTTCGCAGAAACTCTAGGGCTATTATCATTTAACGATAATTCAATCCCTCTAGCAGACAGAAATAGCTTCAACTCTTCACTAGCTTTTGTAGATTCAGTCATAGATTTTTGATGTTCCAAGAGTCTTCCAGATAATTGTCTTCCTCTTGTTGTTCCAAGACCAAGTCTAGAAGTAGCATCCCCAACATCCAAACACTCCTCCATTCGAGGACTACTTGTCGGTTTTGAGTCCATATCAGTGTCATTTGCCAAAATGGAGTCAATTTCTATTCTAGAAGTATCGGTAGTAACTTCTTTGCGTAACTCGTTATCCGTGTCTCTTGAAGCTTCTACATAGTTGATCTCAACTTCTTTCTCCAAGTCAGCGGACCTTGTGACAACTAAAGCGAAGGGACAGGTAAGTAAGCATATTAATAAGGCAAATGATTCAAATTAAAGATTAATGTTAAAAAAAAGGATGAAGTTTGTTGACTTACTAGTCTCGTTGGATTCTTCGTATTGAGTCACGTTAATATTGGAGGATGGAAGTTGCTCATCGAAAGAAATGAGCTCAGATTGTACACTAGCATCATTATTTTGAGCACCATGCTGCCAATTAAGCTCCCCAAGTCCATGATCTAAAGGTGCCTCAGATTCTACATTACAAAAGGAATCCAAAAGTGAAAAATTAACTGGAGGATCTGGATTTATGAACCTCTCGGATGCAAGAGTAAGAATTTGAGGTTCTGCTAATGAGTCATTGTCCAAGGTCTCCATTTCACGGTTAAGTTCATTATCAAACGAGGGAGCTTCTGATTCGGTATCAGAAGTAACATTAACCTTTCTATATCCCAGCAAAGCCTCGTTTATGTTATATTTAATAGGTAATGATCCATCGAACTCAGGTGCCTCGGATTTAATCCGAAACAACTTCTGGGTACAAGATCTAGTAACCCATTCCTCATTGCAACAAGAACATTTTCTCGTGCCAGAGAAGTCAACAGTGTAATCTTCTTGAAAAGGCTCAGCTCCTAATTTAGCGACTAGTAATCTGTATGTTTCGGCATTTGACTTGTTAACTGTGGCAAATGAGAAAAAGCAAGTCTCACATGTTCCATGAACATCGATGAGGTTATTGTGCAGTTGACAGTACATTAAAGAAGAAACCTTTAGCTTGTGGTTTTGGCAGAGTAGATCCCAGTAAAAGCCACTTCTTTCATTGCCTAAGACATGATCGAGCCTAGAGCATAGCAAACAAGGAATTTGCAACTGGCAGTAACGAGCAAAGCTTGTGATCAAGTAGGATAAACTAGCATCAACAAAAAGCATAAAAAGCAGCATCCATTCAACAAGTGCTGAAACTAAAGCAGAGGTAATACTGAGGGAAGCTTTTTGCCCTCTTTCGACATTTAGAGTCCTTGAGGTATCCATATCAATTGTAGATGATCTGGTGGTGCTGCTGTTACAATAAATTAAAAACATTGAGAAATCAATGAAAAAACAGATTTATATACCGTACACAGCTTCATTTATATATGTAAATAAATAAATGTAAATCATCTCAAGATTCTAACTACTGGCCGGGACATCAAGAAATGCAAATTTTTCAAAATGAATAGGAAAAGACAGAAAGAAGCAGAATCAAACCTTATCATAGGAGGAAGAACTCAACAGAAAAGATGGAAATTTTCCTTGTGACAAAATAAAAGCAAGAGAAATGATCAGGTCAGGATTCAAACAAAACAAAAAACAATAAAGGGGAAATTAAAGTACGTGTTGGTAATGGTGGTGGTGGGGATGTAACAGTAGTGAGTAGGCGTTTGAAAAATTCCAAACGGAGCACGTAGTTTTCAGAAATGGAAATATTACTATTAATAAGATTTCATATTTAATATTTTGAAAAAAAAAAAATATATTTTGACAGGTCCACTACCGAAATGTGACCAACCTCAAAAAGTCAACCTTTTTGCATTTTCCTTTTCCGGACGGTGTCTTTTCTTTTAGTTTTTATACTATTATATTATATTTTGAGTTTTTTTTTTCTTTTTTTGATAAAATATTTTTAGTTTTCAATTCTACTCGGTTCTTATTGTCAAAATAAATCATACTCTCTTGTCCTTTTATTTCTAAATGTATCAAAACTAAACATTATTTTCTAATGTGAAATTATTTTTGTCAAAAGTATCATTTCACATAAAGTAATGACTTGAATGAACCAGGTTCGGACATTTAACTAAGACTTTATATCAAAAAAATCACATTTGTTATGTTATGTTATGTTTGATAAATTATGTAAGAGACATACTTCTCTATTTTTGTTAGTACTAATGTTGAGATTGTTCCTAAATCACTGGACTGCGGACGGAGCAGGAAGAAACGAGCAAGAGCTGGTGGTCGTGTTAAGAGAGTTGTAGTCGATGCAATCAGGCAGGCCACTTTAGGACAATACGATGAGATAAGTTGTTAGATTAGATGTGCAGAGATTTTACTTAGACAGAACTGTCTAAGCTCTGCTCCTTAACTGCATCTACTAATTGCTCGGAAGAACGATTAACCAATTCGCACAATACAAGCTCCATCATATATATTAATAGCTAGCAGTATTAGACGTAACAAGTACTGATGGGTACTCGTCAACATCGTACAAAGAATTAATTAGCTTAGGATGATTTCCAAACGTCCCATGATCACTAGTACTATCAATACTATTTGATAATGCACACGCACGTTCCACCTCTCCATCTCCAACGCTCAGTTCCTCATCACTCAACCTTAGTGGAACAAACAGCTTGATGAACTGACAAACGAGGCTTGTGGAAACAATGTTGAGGCACACTATGAAAACGATTCCTGCCAGTTGAATCCCCATTTGTCGCAATCCAGCAGATCTTCGACCATTCTTGAGGGCGTATGCCAGGCCAATGTACGTTCCCGAGTCAGGCAGGTTGTAGAACAATCTACAAAGTTTGGGCACTGCAAATATACCGGTGAGAACACCGCCCAGGCAGCCGGCCACGGCGTGGGTGTGAAGGATGGCAAAAGTGTCATCGACATGTCTCAAAAGCTTTGTTTTGTTGTGGAGCACCATCATTGTGTACCATGGAACGCTTCCCGAGAATACGCCCATTAGGATTGCTGCCCAGCACTGAACAACTCCTGCAGCAGGGGTGATGCACACAAGGCCAGTGATCAAGCCATTGACAACTCCAATTGCAGAAGGCTTGCCGGAAACAGAAATATCTAGCATCAACCAAGTAACCAGGCTGGTGGCAGCACAGACATGGGTGTTCACCACTGCTAACGACGCCAACGTGCTGGCTGCATACGGAGCTCCGCCATTGAACCCAGTCCACCCAATCCACACCATGCCTGCACCAGCCAACATCATAAGTATGTTGTTTGGTGCATACCCGTTCCTGTCCTTGTCGCTTCGTGGCCCCACCTATTAAGTTTGACCGAGTCATCAACAAGTCAAGCAAACAAAAAGCATTCATTTATTCAATAACATGCGATGAGTGACTAACTAACTATTACCTACCCAGTAGGCTGCAGTAAATCCTGCGACACCAGATGAAAGATGAATCACAAACCCACCGGCAAAATCAATGACTCCCATTTTCGCAAGCCACCCATTCGGACTCCACACGCTAAACGCACCAATTGTATACGAAAACGTATGCCAAAGTGGCACGAACACCATCCACGCCACAAAACTCATCCTCCCCAACAACGCCCCACATATTAACACGGGTGTAATTGCCGCAAATCCAAACTGAAACCACACCATTGTCGCTGTAGGGAAGTAGCCTAAAAACGCCTGACCCAGTAGGAAACTATCGTCTACTGCTACACCAGGTTTTCCCCAGAACACTACTAGTTTATTCCCAAAGGACATGTGGTAGCCCCAACCAACCCAACAGATTAGAGTTGCAGCGAATGCATAGATTGCCATTAGGGATGAGTTTATAGCCCATTTCTTCTGCACCATTCCGCCATATAGGATTACCAAACCTGTGTTGCAAATAATTGAAATATTTCATTATACATGAATTTAAACGAAGAGTCACTTAAATTAGTGTAATGTGTGTTTTCAAGAAATTGAGTAGTGTGTATCTACATTAATATATCCACGCAGAATGCAACATGATTGAATAAATAAAATTTCGACAACCTGGCACAGACTGCAGTGCCACGAGTGTGGCAGCGGTGAGCTGCCACGCGTTATCGCCTTTGTTCATCCATTCGGGGCTCGACTCATCGGACAGGAGATTCGGGAGAAGTTGTTGCTGATCCATATATGGTTTATGTTATTAATGTGAGTTGTTTCCAAACTACGTACATTAATCAAGCTCTGAGGTTAATTTATTATATAAGGGAGTGCATTCAATAGGGGTGAAGAAGGGGAGGATATTGGATGCAGGCAAATGGCAGAAATTTGCTGTGCACCTTTTGAATTACTTTGTGTCTTTTCTTTTTGAGTTTTTGGCATACATATATCGCTGGCCGGCTGAAGTGTACGTACTTGTTTGCTTATTTTTAGCAGTACAATATAATTAATCTATTTCGGAAAATAATTAATTGAAAGAACGATCATGAGGTCATACTTTATGTGTAAATTTCAGTAACTGAGTATTCCTTTAAAATGTTATCAATATATAAAAGTAAATTTCAATAACTGAATTCTATTAAAATGTTATCAATATATAAAAGCAAAATGCTTTTGTCTTGTGCCAAACATTGCTTTCATGCATAACATAAATTTTCAGAATTTCTCCAAAATAATCCCTCTCATGAACTCTTCAGGGGCTGCAAAAACAGAACAAGAGGAATAATAAGTACAGATTCAGAATGGACCAAAATAACAGAATAATAAAAAGAGCATATCAATCAAATAACAGATCCCACTCTTACTACATTCACATTATATATGTATAGAAGAATATTTAATAGGAGTTTGAGAAAGTAATTAATAAACCTTTAAGGCCAGTGAAGAGATTAAATTGTGTAGCCGCTTGACGAAGGAACATTTCGACTCCACTAACGATAATAGCACCCGCAGCCTCAGCCTCTTTTAATAGTCTAGTCTTCCTAGGTGTATAGACCGCATCAAACACGAGCTCGTAATCCCTCAAACTTCCCTCGGGCACAGGAATGCGGTCCATATTTGGATGCATGCCTAAAGGAGTTGCATTTGAGAGGATCGCACCTTTCTCTGGCTCGAAACTTACTAAATCTTCAAAACGAAAAGCTTTACCCGACACCGCATCAGCTAGAGACTTTGCCCTGTCTTTAAAATTACACAAAATATATAATCAAATTAAATAATGCCGTTTATAATTGAAGTTAATTTTTAGTCGATTACCAAAATCAATGTCGAACACAACAACTCGCGCCCCCTTGGTTTTAGCCCCGAAGGCGAGTGCTCTTCCTGCACCACCTGCCCCCACCAGTACAAACAACTTTTCATGGAGTAATGTCTCCCCCTTGGTGCATCCCTGCGCTGTTGAAGCCTCATCAAGGTTTATAAACTCCTATATTGATAATGTAAAATTAGAGATGTTGAGTATATACCTTTTAGTGCATCTTCGATTGCTGATATAGCAGCCTCAGAGTCTGTATTATAACCAACCAGCTTTCCATCATTGCGTCTCCTTATAATAGTATTAACAGCACCAATGGACTGATTGATTCAGCAAGTAAGATTTTAGTATATTGGAATGAAAATTAACTAGTTTTTAGAATGACAAAACAATGATTCAAAGGAACGAAGTCTACCCGAGCAAGTGGATGGACTTCATCACAAAATTCAACTACTGCTTCCTTGTATGGAATTCCAACACTACAATTTAAACAATGTCGTCTAAGTTGAAGAATCAAATAAACAGTTTGGTTTCCGATAGTTTATCCAGTTAATAACTTATAAGGAAGTGAAATGAAGTAATAATACCTGAAACCAGGAAAGTCAGCACTTGAGTACACACTAAAGAAGTCTTTCAGATCATCGACAAACATCGGGATATAAATTCCGTTGTACCCCATATGTCTTAATGTAGGATTGTGCAAAAGAGGGCCCTTACTATGGCTAACTGGTTTAGAAATAAGTCCAAAAACTTGAGTATTCGCATTTATATTCTCAATCTTGTACACTTTTCTAAGGCTATCCACAGTTGGGAGACCAGGAATTGCGTTTCCTTCAATAGATCCATATGCGAAAATTCCACCGTACTTGAAACTTAGGAACTGACTAATAAGGCCTCTTTCCCCTGTACCGTATGCTATTAAGGGCACCTGCTGAGCAAAAACTTAGTTATCATCGAGTTTGATTCATGAAGGAAACTATATGTAAAAGTTTTATTTTCACCTGGCAATGTGAATAGAGATCAAAAATTTTGGCTATATCTGTAATATCAACTGCACCCAAGACAAACTTAATGATATCCGCTCCAGTAGATTGCAACTTTGCAACGAGATGAGTTGGATCTTCTTGTAAAGTACGCAAATTGTCCACACAACAAGACACTATTATCTTACTTCCGCTATGCTGACTAAGTTTATATTCTTTCATAATATCAGATGCTACCTGTAATGATTAGGTTGTGGTCGATGTATGTTAACCGGAACAGGAAACTTGTTGCCACAATTCAAAATTAATTAATTCAGGCATAGCTTAAAATTAGGGACATTGGAAAACTTAAGAACAAACACAAGAATGAATCCACATGGACACAGCTTCTTTTAAATGCGACTCTACCTTGAGTTCCAACTCGATATAATCTGCACCTAAATCTTTAGCCAAGAAAAGGGCTTGTAACCGCGCCTCTTCATCACCTTTGTACAGACCACCTTCCCAAATTGGCCTACAATACAAATTCAAGAAACTAATGTTAATTCACTTTCTGGAAATGATTGGTGTGCTTTTTTCATTTTTTAAAACATGACTTGGGCTAAAAAAAAGGTACAAAAAACAGTATTTCATAATATATGCTGCAGCCTGCAAGAACAGAATAATTAATGTAATTTTAATTTAATACCTATACACGACGACAACAGGGAGTGGTTTGTTTCCGATGAGGAGTTTAAGGTCACGTTTAGGCTCAAACTGCAGCTTATCGATGCAGTCCAACCTGATCTCGACGGCGTCTGCACCTAGTGACTTGGCCTGATGCATAGCATTCAAAATTTGCTCCACGGATTCACCCATTATTGGCACACATATCATTCTTGAATTCTTTGAAATTTGCCCAACTGAATCCATTTTTATTCAGACTCAAAGATCAGATAGTAATATTACAACAACTTGAAGACTGAACACCAAAAGACAGGTTGGCGGGTCTTAATTTGAACTTTAAGACAATTAATTATTCAACTACCTCCTTTTAGGTTACGTAACTGATTTTTATTCAGAGTGTAAATCCTACAAGAAATCTCCGTGTATTAAGGTTATTGTACCAAATTTATTTATATCTTTCTGAAAATGAAAATTACACTAGAAGATTTTATGTATTTTACCCCAATCTATAGATACTTCTTTACAACAACAAAAAATGGAATAATGTTTATATAATGCTTGGATCTTTAGATATAATAATATTAAATATTAATAAAATATAAATTTTGACAAAAGGCTGATGATATAGCCAGAACAATTCTTCTAATTCAAGAGCAAATGTGGTCACAACGTTGACATATTTAACCTTGTACAAAAATGTGGTCTCATTTCACTATTATCATATTTATATATAATAATTATAATTGAGAGATTTCCCTGTCAAGTGGGTTGGGGTGTAGATCCTCTGTACCACTTTTGGTGTACCATTTAAGTGTATCACCATTAATTAATTGACACTTGCACATATCACAATTATAATAATTGTCACATATATATGTGTCAATCACTTAATGGTGATACACTTAAGTGGTACACCAAAAGTGGTATAGAGAATCTTGAGCCAGTGGGTTGGTGGGAGAAGAATAAGATGGAAGAGAAAAGTAGTCATGTCTGTTTGTTTGGATCCATATGTGATTCAAGGGCATATTTGTCAAAAAGAAAATTGTTTGCTCTGGAATGGAATTAGGTGAATTGCTCTGCTCTGCCCTCTGCCTATAATTATAATAATTATAATATCACAGGCCAGGAAGATTCTTCTGTAGGACCATGTGGTCTACATTTTTTCTCTTTTTTTTTCTTCTTTCTTTTTCATTCTTTTTTTATTTTTTCTTTCTTATAACTAATATTTTTTTACACAAATTAAACACATTTATATACTTTGTGTTGCAATATTGTTCCTATCAAAATAATATTGTACAAAAAATTTAAATTTTAGTAACAAAATATTAAATGACTAAGTGACAAAAATTTAAATATTGTCACTAAAATAATGTACATAGACACATTATTGACAAGAAATATAAAAATATTGTCACTATTGACATTTAGTGACGTCCCAAAAATGACAACTGAAAAATATAGTGACAATATTTGTTGTTACTAAGTTGTTACTATAAAAAAAAAAAAAAAAAATTTAGTGACAAAATAGTAAAAGACAAAGTGACAAAAATTTAAATATTGTCACTAAAATGATATTTATAGATACACTTGTGGCGAGAGTTGTAAAAAAATTGTCGCTATTGACATTTAATGATACCCCAAAAGTGACAACTAAAAAGTTGTCACTAAATTATATTGACAATATTTATTGTCTCTAGGTTATCACTGAAAATGTGTCACTAATTGTCAATAGTGACAATTTAAGTTTCACACATTTGTCACTAATCACCATTAGTGATAACTTAAAAATATGTTTTGTCACTATTGCACTTGTCACTATTTTTATTGTGACAAAACTAATATTTTTGTCACTAAATATATGCAGAAAGTGATAATTTCAACAATGTCACTTAATATTTTGTCACTAAGATTCATTTTTCTTGTAGTGCCCTGAAAGGGTGTCAATGATAACTTAAGTTTCATACACTTGTCACAAATAGCCATTACTGAAAATCTAAAAATATATTTATCACTATTGTACCTGTCACTATTGTTATTGTGACAAAACTAACATTTTTGTCACTAAATATATGCAAAAACTGACAATTTCAACAATGTTACTTAATATTTTCTCACTAAATTTTATTTTTCTTGTAGTGGTAGTTTTTTTATATATATTATGTATTTTTCGTAATTGTTCAATGTTGTTGTATCTATATTTTTATTTATTTCCAAAGATGTGAATTTGCAAATTCATTGTGTCATTTTATGCTATAATTTATGAAATAATTAAAATTAATATTTTTTTAATAGAATTAATTTAAACATTATATTTTTAAAGAAGAAATAATGCGTGAAAAATACAAATAATAATTTTGATAGAAACAACATCATATTATAAATTTACAATACAAAATATGTCAATGTTTTTTTAATTGTATAAAACAATTTAATTATTAATGAGGAAAAGGAAAAAGAAAAGAAGAAGAGAAAAGAAAAAAAAATAGAAAAGAGGAAAAATCCTGGACCACATGGACCAGGTCCGGGGAAGAATCTTCCGGCCCTGTAGACCAGGTCCAGGAGTTAACTCCTGGACCATGTGGTCTACATTTTTTCTCTTTTTTTTTCTTCTTTCTTTTTCATTCTTTTTTTATTTTTTCTTTCTTATAACTAATATGTTTTTACACAAATTAAACACATTTATATACTTTGTGTTGCAATATTGTTCCTATCAAAATAATATTGTACAAAAAATTTAAATTTTAGTAACAAAATATTAAATGACTAAGTGACAAAAATTTAAATATTGTCACTAAAATAATGTACATAGACACATTATTGACAAGAAATGTAAAAATATTGTCACTATTGACATTTAGTGACGTCCCAAAAATGACAACTGAAAAATATAGTGACAATATTTGTTGTTACTAAGTTGTCACTATAAAAAAATAAAATTTTAGTGACAAAATAGTAAAAGACAAAGTGACAAAAATTTAAATATTGTCACTAAAATGATATTTATAGATACACTTGTGGCGAGAGTTGTAAAAAAAATTGTCGCTATTGACATTTAATGATATCCCAAAAGTGACAACTAAAAAGTTGTCACTAAATTATATTGACAATATTTATTGTCTCTAGGTTATCACTGAAAATGTGTCACTAATTGTCAATGGTGACAATTTAAGTTCCACACATTTGTCACTAATCACCATTAGTGATAACTTAAAAATATGTTTTGTCACTATTGCACTTGTCACTATTTTTATTGTGACAAAACTAATATTTTTGTCACTAAATATATGCAGAAAGTGATAATTTCAACAATGTCACTTAATATTTTGTCACTAAAATTCATTTTTCTTGTAGTGCCCTGAAAGGGTGTCAATGATAACTTAAGTTTCATACACTTGTCACAAATAGCCATTACTGAAAATCTAAAAATATATTTATCACTATTGTACCTGTCACTATTGTTATTGTGACAAAACTAACATTTTTGTCACTAAATATATGCAAAAACTGACAATTTCAACAATGTTACTTAATATTTTCTCACTAAATTTTATTTTTCTTGTAGTGGTAGTTTTTTTATATATATTATGTATTTTTCGTAATTGTTCAATGTTGTTGTATCTATATTTTTATTTATTTCCAAAGATGTGAATTTGCAAATTCATTGTGTCATTTTATACTATAATTTATGAAATAATTAAAATTAATATTTTTTTAATAGAATTAATTTAAACATTAAATATTTTTAAAGAAGAAATAATGCGTGAAAAATACAAATAATAATTTTGATAGAAACAACATCATATTATAAATTTACAACAAAAAATATGTCAATGTTTTTTTAATTGTATAAAACAATTTAATTATTAATGAAGAAAAGGAAAAAGAAAAGAAGAAGAGAAAAGAAAAAAAAATAGAAAAGAGGAAAAATCCTGGACCACATGAACCAGGTCCGGGGAAGAATCTTCCCACCAGCCATCGCAAAACCAAAAACATACTAAAAAAGTAATAATAGTCAGACCCCTTTGTCGGTTCCACTTAGGCCTACTCCAATCAATCAAGGGGGTTGGGCTGGGCCTTGGGGTGAGGGTCCTTGGGCTGGGCTTGGGTGGCAGCCTTCCTTCATCCTGTGCGGCTCCCCTTCTTTTCTTTTTGATTTTTTTTCCTGTTCTTTTTATTGTATACAGCAGCTTTTCTTTGTTTTTTCTATATAATTTTTTAATTCATTTTCTCCACCAATTTTATGTTATGTATAAACATCAAAATTATCCCCATGTATAATTTTTAAATTTAATTAGAGTATAGGTGGATATATATATATATATATATATATATATATAAATATTATTTTTTAATTTTATCCATTCAATTCAAATACGATATTTATATACTCCCTCGGTCCCATTAATTTTTTTTCTTTGCACCGTTGACCAATCAACTTGATTAAATTTTAAAAAATTATAATAAGTAATTTAATTAAAATATCTAATAAATTCATTATTTCGATTGACTGTTATTCATTCACTCCATATACAAAGTTGTATTGGAAGGAATAAAAGGAAAGAAATACAACAAAATAATCCGTTAATGTATTTCATGTTTTTTTCCGTTGTATTTCATGTTGTTTTTCGTCAATTTAATCGATGTTATTTTTATTAGTAACAATCTCATATTCTTAATTTTAAAATTTTAATATTATTATATTCTATTGTTAAAAATTTAATAATATTATTATTATTATCTTCATTAATTTTATTATTTATAGTATTATTATTATTCTTATAATAATCATTATTATTATGGTGATAGTAGAGAAAAATTAAAATTAGAATTAATTGGAGGGGGAAAGCCATTCGATTGGAGACGAGTAGATAAGGACATGGACAACGCTTTTAAGAGCTTTGATTCGAGATGGCCTTACATCCGTCTGTCACCAGCCATTTTGGTATAACTTAAGTTCACATTTTTGGAGTACTAAATTAATTAAATTTTCAAATCTATTTTACTAAAATTCCTAAGAGATGAAAATGTAAGTGTGTTTGCAAAATTTTATAATAAATAATAAGTTTGTATGCTTTTATAAAGCCAAAAAACTGAATAATCTAAACAAAACAAAACTTATTACTATGTTATAGACTTATGGTACTAAAATATTTTACCTCATAAAAATTTGATACTTACACTATTTTGTAAAGTGTAAATTTTTTTCAAATAAAAAGTAACTATATTTACAATATTCTCACTCACTATATGGTATTCAAAAAATTCAAATATTCATTAACTGCACCTTTTCCGATTTTAATAAAAATGTAAGATAATACCAAGTATTAATTTTTGAAAATTTCATCTACAACTCATGTCAAGCTAAAAGAAAATAAAATGGAAAACCAAATAAAAAAATGAAAAAATATTAAAAATTGTTCGAAAGAAAAAAATAAATAGTTATAACAATAAAAATACTCCTCCGTTGATTTTATTAATTTGCCCACATAACTTTTGGCACATAATTCTAGGTAAGGACAAAAAATATGAAACTTTTGAATAATTTATATCTAATTATAAAAAAATTAATGCTTGAAAATTAATGCCGTAAAATTATTATTATAGGAGATGGTTAATTTGAGAAAACTAAATATACTTTTGTTGTCTACAGACGTCTCAAAAAACATATGTATAATATTATTGAGATAATAATTTTAAGAAAAATAAATATATTTTGAGAGATAATATTGTTTTGGAACCAAAAATATATGTTAAATATTTGGTACTTGGTATTTGTTTAGAAGCACCCCACCAAGAACTGGATATTGCTGCCTTAATATGATAGTATCTCATTTCTTTCGTCTTCACCAATTTATCTTTACACCGAATTAAAAAAAAAAAAAAAAAATTTCCACACGATGGCAACTACCACAATCTCATCTTCCGCAGCCTCCACTCTCTTTTTTCACACAAATCCCACTAAAAAAATTAACCATCACACTTTCTTTAAACACCACTTCAACAAACACAGAAATCCAATTAACTGTAAATTCAATCGTCGACAAACCCTTTTTCGAAAAACCGCTACTTCTTCTCTATTTTCTTCTTTTTCTGCAGTAACCCAGAAAACGGAACCAATGGTTGAACCATATAATGTTTTGATAACTGGTTCTACCAAAGGTGAGCTCTTTTTTTTATTTCCTTTGGTTGAAATTACTGATACTTGAAATTACTTCCATCCCATTATTTTATTTTCTGTTATCAGTCAACTTGATAATTTTTAAAGTGTAAAATTAAATAATTTAGTTATCTATAAAATATTTTACTTATATAATATGGAGTATCGCCACAAGTATTAGAATTTTAAAATCTTAACTGTGTGTAAATGGAGTGAAGACAATGGGAGCCGTTGACTTGTTTTGTGGTCTTACTTATATTTACTTATTTTATGTGTTACATTAATAAATAATTAGGTTAGGATATTCTCTTTGTTATGTTAGATAGATTAGACAACTTTGTCTTCGGGTTTGATTTTAATAGTATTAGTATATATATTGGTTGTAGCATGAAAATTAATCAAAGTGTTTGTGCTTTCTTAAGTCCCTCAAAGTAGGGTCATTCATCGCAAATTTCCATCACTTCAAGAGGCTTTAGTCTGAGTTTATTGAATCAAGTGCTTGAATTGTACATAATGAGGGCCATTGTTGAATGTTGTATGCAATGTGAAATAGTTGCTGCTCATTAAATTCTTTGTCATTTCAACTATAATTATTTAACCATGATTTCTTACGAATGATGATGTATCTATCCTGTACTATTTTAGAGTAGGATATTGAATTACAAGTCTTAGTTGGTCTTAACAAGGTACAAGCGTGGTTGATCTTATTTTCACAAGTGTATTGTAGGAATATCGTCTGGGAATTTTTCTGTGTAGCTTAATTATTACTTCTTGTATTGAACTTGATTGCCTCATCTAGATACATTTAAATCTTTATTTGTCGCTTAACATATGACCCTACAACATTTTGCCACTTTTATTCACGGAAATGATTGGTTGGACTATTTTCGCTAACGAGTTACTAAAGAATTGTATTCTACTAATAAGGGAGATGTATGAGATGTTCTAAGACTATGAGAGGGTATTTTGAGTTTTTAGTCTCCTATAAACTATTTGCTTGTTCCCTTAACTCTTCTCGATATTTGGACGTCAACATGTTTCGTTTTTCAGGGATTGGATATGCACTTGCAAAAGAATTTCTCAAAGCTGGAGACAATGTTGTTATATGCTCCAGGTCAGGTAAATGCCCAACACACTATAGAAACTTTTGGATTTTATCTTATCCTCTCTTGGATTTAGTTTATTATCTCAGAAGGAAATAAGACTGCATAATCATAATTACATGCAAATGAGCTCTACTACTTGTTGAATCGAAACTCATAGTTGTTTGCTGATATGTTGTAATGTCACGAGATTATGTATTAACTTAAAACCCTGATTTTTCAGACTCTGATTGTGGAAATTTTGTTTTCGTTAATATTTTTTTCTACTTCTCTTGACCAGCCCATAAAACCTTTGAAAACCTAAATGTTGGTAAATAGAGTAACTATACTGAGTCTGAATGAGACAGTTCAATCTCCACTACATGTTATGTCTGATATTACATGTGTTAGTATAGATTAAAAATAACAAACATAACCATAGTGTTTATTGAATTGTTTTGTAGTTGATAATATAGAGGGGATATAAAGAGGGCCTTTATAGGCATATGTAACTAAATCTGCTGACTTTTTTAATGAAATTACAGATGAACGAGTGAAATCTGCTATTGAAAGCTTGAAAGTGGAATCAGGAAAGCAGCATGTGTGGGTACCTCCTTCTAAACTTCATTATGCTTTATAGTTTGGTGTTTTATCAATTTTCCTTGGCCTTTTATATCCACAAAATAATTAGATAGACAAGTGCCGAAAACGAACTTATGAGTCAACAGTAGTGAACAGTAACACAACGAAATCATGTGTCTTATTATCTCCCATGTTTAGGTCTGAACTTTGTTTCCCACGTGTCTCTTCACAGCCCCAGCCCCCTCTTACAAAATTTGAAAAATTTAAACATATATGCTGGTAAAATATAAACGGTTGAATTGTATATACATACTTGTGCTAGGTGCTGAACTGGGAAGGGCCAGGGGGGTTTTGCCCCCCAAAAATAAGTTTATAATTATGTTTTGGTCCTAAAACGGCCGAGCACATAATCTTGCCAAAAATGAGCCAAAGTTGTAAGTGAACAGACCCATTAACTCTTTCAATTGTCCCAAAAAATATTATGTTTGATGATAGTGGCCCCCCAACAAAAAGTTGCTGGTTCCCCCCATTGTGCAGTTGTGCTTATATGATAGTTATTCCATGCAGGGTACCACGTGTGATGTTAGAGAGGGAGATGACGTGAAGAACTTAGTTGCTTTTGCACAAAAGAACCTTAAATACATTGATATATGGGTATTTCATCTTTATTTTACCATTTCATGTATCCTTATTACTCCAGTATTTAGTGGTAATGATAATTGCCTGCCTTGGGCTCTTTGCTCCATGGAAAATAACCTTTTGGAGCTATTTTAATGGACTCCTTGATTCAATTTTATGTTTGTCACATATTCCACGACGTACATTAACATCCTTGAATGTCTTGTATTCCGGTCATCTTCCTCTAAATATATGCAATTAAAACCCTTATCCTTCAAGTGCGTAACAGTCTTATTGTAATTGAAAAGGTTTGACTAAATCTGGGCTGGTGATAAAACCCCGTAAACTGAGTAGTGTTCTCTTAAAGCCGAAGCTTTGGTCAAAGGCGTTGGTTAAGCAAATATTTAATCCTTTTTTCAGGGAATCAAATCATGGCCAGGGAGTTGAGATTCACCCATACAATAATATTGAAAATAAGAACATGTGAAAACTATTCATACTTAACCTAGACTTGAATATATGAATTTCTGAAAAGTTCGGCAATTATCAAGAAGAGCAAGTGAATTTTCTGTTAAGATTTTGATTCATGGCTTGAATCTTTGAGAATCAACCACCACATTCCAAACCGTAAAATCAAACATAAAAATCATAATCTGGCAGTTATATATGAAATTGGCACCTCGAGGGAAGCGAATAACGGTGGCCACCTCTAGCATTTATATAAACTTTTGTGAGCCATGGTTAAGTTCATGTAGCAATTTCTATTCTCTCTTACCATGTCTTCAGAATGATGCAGATAAATAACGCAGGATCAAATGCATATAGTTTCAAACCATTAGTAGAGGCTTCTGATGAAGATTTAATGTGAGTTTATCAATAATATATACACTATGTTTTTTTTAAATAGTTAATCAGTAATTTATTATATGATCTTTTTTTCTTTTCTTTTTCTTTGATAAAGTGAATTTATTATATGACCTCAATTTTCTATGCAGTGAAGTTGTCTCTACAAATACCCTTGGTTTAATGATATGCTGCCGAGAGGTAAATAACATATCTAGGTTCCAAAGTATCATGTGTCGTGGATGGCTCTAGCTAATGCACAATAGTTGTTCTAGGCAATAAAAGTGATGCAATTGCAGCGTCGAGGTGGTCATATCTTCAACATTGATGGAGCCGGTTCAGATGGCAGACCAACCCCAAGGTGTGATTTCCTTGTTTGTTTGTGTGTTTGTGTTTTATTCTTAATGTTCTATTCATGGACATGTCTATATATTGATCCTCCACATACATTTGTATCGAAGGCATACATCTGCCCTTAAATTTCACTACGCTTTCTTGCTCCTTTTTTCTAGTTTTCATTCTTTATAATTATGATTTTTTTTTCACATGATTACTTTTATCATAACTAACTAAATTTATTTTTTATACTTCCTCAGATTCGCAGCTTACGGAGCAACAAAACGTAGTGTTGTGCATCTTACGAAATCGCTACAGGCATGTGCTCAATTTTAATGTAATATACTAATTCTTGCTTATAGATAGTTTTGTAGATCATCTCAAAGTTGCACTTATTCAATAATCCCCTATCCTAAGCGATTCACTAGTTAGAAATAGTGCATGCTACATAATTGGACAATGCCACGTTGTCTTCTTTTTACCAATGTAATTGTTAAATATCATTTCTTTATTATCTTGTTATCTATTCCATTTGGATTTGCTTGTATTTGGTGAATTGAGTACCTACATTTTGTTAAAGGAAGTACGAGTAACAATATTACATCTTTTCTTCTCTCTCTACAGGCAGAATTGAAGATGCAAGATGTCAAAAATGTTATAGTTCATAATCTTTCGGTATGTATGCTTTGTTTATCCATTGGAGCATTTTGCCTATCGTCATGCTTTCTTATCACAATCCAAGTGACAAGAAAGTATCTTGCCTATTTGGGTCCTCCATGTCATTGTATATATATTTATGCTTCTGTTCTTGTCATCTTTGTTTTCCACGTCCTTGCAGCCAGGAATGGTCACAACAGATCTTCTCATGTCTGGTGCTAATACAAAGCAGGTGGTAGAGTTTGTTTTAGTATATTTCTTTTTTATATGACCACTAAAAAAAAAGGGTGCATATTTTGTGTAACTTGTGCAGGCCAAATTTTTCATTAATGTTTTGGCTGAACCAGCTGATGTGGTGAGTTAGCGTTAATGTTAAATTGTTAATAATGTTTCATCCTTTTGTATATAAAATTAAAAACCAAGAATGAGTCTGAAGTTCCATATTCCATGTCAGGTTGCTGAGTATATTGTCCCGAACATAAGATCGATTCCCTCTAATGGATCTGCAAAACCAACTTACATACGTTTCCTTACAGGACTGAAAGCTTACTCCCAGATTTTCTCAGTTAAGAATTGAACACATCATATCATGTACACACCATCTCATTTATTTAATTTATCAGTTGGGTTTAAATCTTCTTATTCATTTCTTTTTTATGCTTGTGTACAGAGACTTGCTTTTGGTGCTAGGAGAAATAGATTTGTTCTTGAAGAATAGAAGTATATTATTCATGGAGGGTGAATCCTTTTATTTTTTTATTTTTTCTTTTTCTTTCTCTTTTTAACTGCCCTTCAAAGTAGAAAATTAGTTGGTTGATCCTGTATTTTTCCCTTGTCACTACCTTATTTCTACAGTTAGTGATCTAAATATTGGTTAGATAGGTAGTAGGTATATATTTGAGTGATGCAAAAAATCTGTGTTATTTTTGTTAACTAAAAACTTCTTGTGTTAAACACAAAATTATCTCATGGATGTCATTGCACCCATTTGGATATTAAGAGTTTATTTTATTTGCTATTACTTTAAAAGAATAAGAATGGGTTTATCGTTGATTTCTAAATTTTCTAGTCAATTTTTTATATGAAGAATTGTGTTTTTGTATTTTATTTTTCTAATTAAATATAACATATAGTGGTTGGTTGGTTGGTGTATTTATACTTGGAGGCGGAGCGAGTAGACATAATAATAAATTTGAAGATTTTTGTCAATTAAGAAATACTCCTATATATATATATATATATATTTTTTTTTTTGGTAGCAACATAAAAAATCAACTAGTTGAAAATAAAATGAGGTGAGATTAAAAAAAAAGGAACACAATCACATATTCACATTGCAATGAAGTTGAGGTGGCGGCACAACAATTAATTAATAATAATAAATACATGGAGCATAATTAACGAAACATTTAGAAGAATCCTAAAATAGTCACATGTGTGTGAATAATAATAATAATCCGCATCGTATGTTATTTTAATTTAATTTGAAAAAGAATTTTGTCTTTTTCATATTCGGCACATCCGTGACTATAATGATGCAAGCAACAAGAGACGTTTATGACAAACATACTTATGTATTTTTTTATTTCCTTCGTTCTAGTACTATTTGCATCACTGATTGGATTCGATGTCCTATAATAATTCAACAGAACAGAGATCATGTGAATTTATTTTGGACACTTCACTTCAAATTCAATTCTTTCTTTCTTTCTTTTTTGTGTTTCCCCAGAAAAAAGGCACTGTGGCCCTCACTCAATTATTTCTCTTTTTTCTTTGAAATTTTATCTCCTATGAAAGTGATGTGTGCTTTTCAGTTCAGCCTGAAAAACCACCTATTCACTGAGATTCTTCTCCCAAAAATAAAAATTAAAAAAAAATACATGATTTTAAATTAAAATATTAAGAGCCTGTTTGTCTCGCTTTTCCGAAAAAAAATTCGGTTTTCGGAAAGGCCAAACAAACAATCCAACCACTTTCGCAATTAATTAGCTACAGTAATTTTTTTCTCAAACCACTCTCCGAAAGGCCAAACAAACAGGCCACTTTTCTACTCTATTTCTATTTCTCTCTATATTAGAAAAGTCAAAAATTGCGGCTACTTTCCCAAACAACTCTCCCAAAACCCAAACAAACAACATTACGCAAATCGAGATTATTTCTCAAACCTCTACCACTTTCCCAAACCACTCTCCGAAAGGCGAAACAAACAGGCCCTAACACTTTCCATCCTAGAATTGCATATTTTTTGCAAAATGCACCTATTTGAGTGCAAAATACCCCCAGTCTTGGTGCCAGATATCAAATTTTCCATTCCAAACAATTAACTTATGTATGTTGTGTGTGCAATGTCATGTCACTGTGAACCCCTAATAAATCAAATTTTAATGGGACAAGAAAATATTACTACTACTAATTACTGGCAGGCAGATACTCACACACACTACTGTTATGCCTCATTGTCTTGGACTTTTAAAAGCTTTACAATTTCAATGTACTTGGGTTGGGATGCTCCATTTTTTAGAATACTAGTAGTAACATTTACTCCACCTGTCAATACAACAGACCATAATTGAAATGAGTAATTTAACTGAGCATATGAAGAAAATACCAACTTCATTCAAGAGCTAGTAGCTGTACCTTCAAATTTCAATGGCTAAACCAACACTTCTAGTACATTCCTTCTTCTTCTTGGTTTTTCTTTTGCCACATTACTCACTCCAATTACAACCTTCACAATACCAAGCCCTTATGAGAATAAAGCAACAACTAAACTTCCCACAAGAACTCACCACTTGGTCCCAAAATGCAGATTTCTGCAACTCAGAACCAACTCAACTCCTCACTATTGCATGCTATGAAGACAACATAACTCAACTTCATGTTAATGGAAACTATTTGTTTCCCAAACTGAGTCAAGATTTTTCAACTCCTGCCTTGTTTTCCAACTTAGCTTTCCTACCAAACTTAAAAGTACTTTCTTTAGTATCATTAGGCCTAAAAGGGCCATTGCCTTCACAAATTGGGAATTTATCTTTCTTGGAAATACTAAACATCACTTCCAATTACTTTTATGGCTCAATCCCATTAGAGATTTCATCTTTGAAAAACCTTCAGACTCTTATATTGGATCAAAATTGGTTTAGTGGTCAACTTCCTTACTGGTTAGGTTCTTTACAAGGATTGAGTGTTTTGAGTTTAAGAAACAATTCATTAAGTGGTTCTTTTCCAGATTCATTATCAAATTTGGTAACTTTAAGGACTTTGGTTTTATCTGGAAATAATTTAACAGGGGAAGTTCCTAATCTTGACAACTTGATAAATCTTCAAGTTCTTGATTTGGAAAACAATTATTTTGGACCTCAGTTTCCTAGTCTTCCCAAAAAGTTGGTTTCTTTAGTGCTAAAAATGAATAAGTTTCACTCTTCAGTATCAGATGAATTGAATTCTTGTTATCAGCTTCAAAAGCTTGATGTTTCTATGAATCAAATAATAGGGCCTTTCTCGCCATCCATTTTGTCACTTCCTTCACTTACTTATTTAGACATTGGTGGAAATAAATTCACTGGAAAGCTCTTAAAGAACACAACTTGCAATGCAGGACTTGCGTTTGTGAGTTTGTCTGAGAATCATTTAACTGGAGACTTGCCGGATTGTTTGGTGTCTAATTCGGAGAACAGAAGTGTTGTTTATGGTGGGAATTGTTTTTCTAGGAGGTATAAAGGGCAGAATCCTTATTCTTTTTGTCATAGTGAAGCTTTGGCTGTAAGAATTTCACCTAAAAAAGAGGATGAGAAAAGGCCTTATGGTAAAGCTGTTCTTGCTTCGAGTATGGTGGGGGGGATTGTTGGGACAATGGCGCTTATTGGTGTGGCTTTTGTTTTTGTGAAAAAAGAATTCTTCAAGAAGAATTTTAATAAAGTTCCTCGTACAAAAATGATATTGGATAAGGTTTCACCTGCAAATACACTTCAGCTACTCAAGGATGCAAGTGAGTTAATATTCTCTTCTTTCTGGTTTTGTCATTAAATTATGAACTTATAATGTATCTAAATGGAAAGTAAAAACCAACTTTTTTTTAGGGAAAATGCAAGACACTCCCCTGTGTTATCTGAAAATATGAATGTTACATTAAAATTAATGTCGAGTGTGTGGAGAATCGGAAAGTTGAAGGGGATTCTATGCAATGAACCTTTCAAAGGATAGCCGGGTTCGGCATAACATAGAGTAGTGTCTTGCATTTTCCTTATATGATGAGTAGTTATCTTGAAAAAATAGAGTGGATATGGTAATTCAAGAAGTTTTACACTAGCGAATCGAAACTTTGAATATGAGTTGTTGGCAGGGTACATTTCTGAAACGATGAAGTTAGGAGCACTTGGTATTCCGCCTTATCGAACATTCGTTTTAGATCAACTTAAAGAGGCTACAAATAACTTTGACACAGTGAATCTTCTTGGTGAAAGCTCTAATGGCCAGGTATCCCCTGTATATTACATTTCTTGATAATCTACAAGTATTATTCCATATTGTAACTTTATCCTATGTTCATTACTTCTGTATCATTGGTTCAAGCCTTTTCTTTTCTCTTGTTGGAGCAACAAAGATATAAGACCGTATATTGTTTTTGTTACGAAACTCAGCTATTCAAAGGACGACTTACAGATGGGACTCTTGTTGCCATAAGAAGTTTGAAAGTGAAGAAAAGACAAAGTATTCAAACCTATACACATCAAGTAGAATTGATTGCAAAACTCAGACATTGTCATTTAGTTAGTGCAATTGGCCACTGCTTTGAATGCTCTCAAGATAATTCAACCGTCAGCAGAGAATTTCTTTTGTTCGAGTACGTTCCAAATGGCACACTCAGAAACTATATATCAGGTAAAACTGAAGTTAGTTTATGTAAAAATGTTACCTTTATTGGGCTATAGTTCTAATCTATCGTAAAACAAGTAGTACTTTGGATGACATATATCTCTGCATAATTTGGTAACAGAGGAACAAATAGGCCAAAAGTTCACTTGGACACAAAGAATAGCGGCAGCCATTGGAGTTGCAAAGGGTATCCAGTTTCTTCATACTGGGACTGTACCTGGTGTATATTCAAATCATTTGAAAATCACAGACATTTTGTTGGACCACGACCTCCGTGTCAAGATTAGCAAATATAATTTACCTATTTTAGGAGAAAATAAGAGATTGGTAAGCATTGATTACTTGAGTAATATTGATTTCTTGAGTATATCCTTTGCATTAATAACTACCTATCTTTTCGAATTCATCCAGGGTTTACGTGGATCAAAGGAAAATTTTGGACCAATGTAAAGTTTTTCTGTTTCTTTGTTCCTTTCTTCATTCATCTTATCGGCATCAACGGTTTTATAATTTAACAACACCCTTTTCACCACAGATCGAGCTTTGACGAGAAAAATGATGTTTATGACTTTGGAGTGATTTTACTTGAAATCATCGTTGGAAGGAAAATCACATCCGAAAATGATGTTCATGTTACCAAGGACATAGTAAGTTTATTGCCTTCAAACGGAGCAGTTAAATTTCATTCAATGAAAAAGATACTTATCTTGTTTGTAACACTATATAAAGTACTGCATTAATTCATTCACAGTTTTGGGTGAGCCTGAACGTAGACGGTGTAGGTCGCAGGAGTATTGTGGATCCATCAGTTCACAAAGAGTGTTCAGATGAATCACTCAAAACTCTAATTGAGCTTTGCATTAGATGTCTATCAAATGAACCAGTGGAGAGGCCTAGTGTTGAAGATATTATCTGGAATTTGCAGTTTGCCGCTCAGGTGCAGGATTCATGGCATAGAGAACCTAACAGCAATCAAGAATCTCCAATTAATCAACTATGAATTTGTTTTTTAAGATGAGAAATATATAAGCTATTAGGTTATCTTACTTGAATGTAATGAAATGCAGCACACAACCTAGCTAAAACATTAAGGTAATGTAAACATAGATACATATAGTATATGTTTTTCACTGCATTTGTTCTTTTTATTATGATTACGGTTCAGTTTTTAGAGTTTTCAGTTCTATGTAGGTGCACAAATAAAACTCTAATTCCCTTTTCCACTAAAATTAAACAGAAAACAAATTATTAACACAAATTTGAAAAAAGAAGAGACCATCAAAAGAACCTAGCTCTTGCCATTCTAAGAAGGTAATAAAATTCCAAGAAAAAAGAACTTGCGCAAGCATCGCCTCAAAATTCTCTCTTTCTTCAATTAAATTATCCAATGAATTTTCATACATTCAAGTAAACAATCACAGTCTAATTTCAAGATCAAAATTATACAACAAACCGGATACTTGTGATAAGCCAATCCAAGTATGTTAATTCTACGAAAAAGGCGAAAAGAATGAATATCATCCATAGTTTATCTCAGATTAGATACTTGTCTAGCTTCAATGTCCCGTAGCCTGAGGGTTACGGCTCTCTTGTGAGCGTCCAACCCCTCAATTTCAGCCATAGTTGCTACATAAGGTCCAAGTTTCTTTAGACCTTCTTCTGTCAATGATTGCACCGTAATGTACTTCAAGAATGAGTCCAAACACACACCACCATACATCCGTGCATAACCATATGTAGGAAGAACATGATTTGTGCCGCTTGCATAATCTCCAACGCTCTCAGGTGTCCATTGACCCAAAAATACAGAACCTGCACACGTTGAGACATATATACGTTTTAAGGTATCAATTAAATATGTGAAGATAGCAATACAAGTCTGTGATTGCATAATTTTTTACACAACCGAGAGAGAGAGAGAGAGAGAGAGAGAGAGAGAGAGAGAGAGAGAGAGAGAGAGGGAGGGGGGGCGGGAGAGAATGTAATTGCCTCTTGTTGAATGCCAAAAAAATATTAAATACACACTTCTGCACTGAGATAGAGTGAAAATTGCAGCAATAGCAACCATATATCGATACACAAATTTATGAAAATTACACTGGTATTTTAATGAGCTAACACACCCGAAGATATAGAGCAAAACACATATTATATATATATATATATATATATATATATATAAGAATTACCTGCATTCTCGACAAAACTTTCCCACTTCTCAGCATCTTTCACGTTGATAATCAAATGCTCAGGCGCATACAAATTAGAAAAGGATATAGCCTGAAAACATAAGCAGATACAACTTTAGACGAGCATGAAATTCAAAGAGCAAACAAAATCAAGAATGAAATCAACAAAAGGAATTTGATCGTGGGAGCCACAAAATAGTTATTAAAGCTGCAGGTGCTAGGTGTAACCCACTTTCTCGTGAGTTGTTACTTTAATATGGTTCAACACGAAGTCATGTAATGTCTAGTACTAAATATGATATATATAATATACCAACGTCATTTGCACAAATAACCTAGAATTTTAGATATTGGAGGAAATCGTCATTAACTTGAATGGGTGCTAATAGTTTGATCATGGATATCACAATCCAGTTCAAATCCTATCAACTTACACCTACTTATTAGATGTGTATATCTTGAAATCCTGGCTCTTTGCATGTAGCCACTCACAATATTTTCCTTCAGCCAAAAGCCCACTGCAGAAACTTGTATTTTACATCATGCTAGCAAAAAAAAAAATTAGTTGAAAAACTAATAATGTAGATTGCTGCTAAGGATGACATTAAGCAGTCTTCTAGACCATACTAAGGAGGGGGCGGAGGTGAAGAATTCTACCATTGTGTAAAATAGAGTCCCTCTTTTCCCCGACACCACCCAACTACATGATCAAACTATGAAGCTGCAAAAAACTGCATAATTAATTACTTGAGTCCCTACTAAGCAAAATCTGTAAGCTACACACTCTTTATTAGAAAATTATACCATTCAAATTACAGAGTAATACCAGCAAAACACTCTTCTTGAGTCTCATCCGACAAAAAGAATAACTTGACAAACTTCAAATACGCATGACCAATTATTGAAAACTCTGTTTTACAGACCAGTAAAAGATGACTAGACAAATTCTTTTTGAATCAACAAATGTGGTACAAGGGTAAGGCTAAAAAGATAATTAGTACTTGTGACAAGTCCCACAGAAAGAACAAACTCAATTCAGACCCGAGCGTTATAAGTGAAACCAAGGAAATATAAAGTTATGCCCCACATGGATGTTCTGGTAATTAAAGAAAAACAGCTATTCAGCTTCTTTTTTCTTACACCAGAGGAAATTATGCCCTAAAAGCTAAAAGTAGCTACCACAGAGAAGTGCACACTTATTTCCAGAGTTAAACATATCGTTCTGAGTAAATCTGAAATTTGAAGTTACCTCAACCATATCTCGAGCGAAAACAATAAAGCTGTGACTTAGTGCTTTTGAAGCAAAGTCTCCTCGAGGAAGTCTTTGGCACTGCTTGCTGATTTCATCCTCAATGGCGGTAATATCCACGCCATCTCCAGCAACTACAAGAACAACTTGGCTATCAGGGCCATGCTCAGCCTGAAATTGGGAACAAAATATTGTACACGATTAGAAAAGAAGTATAGCAATTAGCATAATTAAAACAAAGAAAATTACTAGAAGTTATGGGAACCACATCAAAATATTTTTCCGAAATTGTGGTTATTGTATTGATCAGTTGACTTCAAAATATATCTGAAAACTTTAACTTCTTTCAGAGATGCGCATAATTTCTATCCATCTTTCACTAATTATAACAACGAAGCATAGCAGAGAAAAATACAAATACTTTGACGGAAATCAAATAATATGTAAACAAAGAGGCAAAGAATTCTATATAAAGGCAGACACCTGTGACAACAAATCAGCTGCTATGTGAACAGGACTAGCATACTTGTCGGCAACGACGAGCACTTCGGATGGTCCAGCAGGCATGTCTATTGAAATCATAGCTTCGCTGTTCTGTTGAGAAATAACAACAATTTAGCATCCTCACATGCAAATAAAGTTATGATAAAGTATAAAATATAGTTTCAACCAAATAACACTCACGCAAGTAAAACACCATAATTACCTGGAGAATCATTTTTGCAGCAGTGACATATTGATTTCCAGGCCCGTATATCTTCTCAACCTGTATCCAAAGCAACATGTGTATCCAAAGTATATTGATTTCCTATTTTTTACTAAAAATCGTGTGAATCCAATAAATAAAATATATAGTAATTATTTGAAATGCCAAATTTACATGCGACGCTAGTGCACTTGTATGGTATCCTTATAAGTATGAAAATATCATCCCCGTCTTTCTCATTGTCAGAAGCCACGAAACTTGAGCTTCGACTATTCAAAATTGAGGCTTGGTTTCTATGTAATGTGTATGCCATATTGTATTGAATGACTAACTCCTCTAAAAGCTTAAGTTGTTAGAGAGAGGAATCATTTAATATTTATCACTTAATACGCCCCCTTACGTGTAGGTGGTATTCATTTACTCAAGCCTAACAAGTGAAATTAGAAATGAGTGGCGGAGGGATTTGACACAGGACCTTCTTCGGGCCTGAGCTCTGATACCATATTGAATGACCAACTCATCTAAAAGCTTAAGCTGTTAGAGAGAGGAATCATTTAATATTTATCACGTAATGTATTGAATGCACAAATGATTAGAAAGTGATACCTTAGGACAAGATTCTGTCCCCCATGCCATAGCTGAAATAGCCTGAACATATATTGTCAAGTATTAGTAAAATCAGAGAGTATCCTCGCGCTTGGAATATAATCTGAGAGTATACTGCATTCAGACCTGAGCACCTCCAGCTTTAAGAACATGAGTAACACCAGCTTTCTTAGCACAATAAAGAACTTCCTACGAAAAACAATTGCTGGTGAGCCAAACCAAATCAACATTGTAAGTTGTAAGACATCAAGATGAGAACAATCACCTTACAAATGCTACCGTCTTGAGCAGGAGGAGTTGCAAGTACAATAGTTTTGCACCCAGCAATCTGGGCAGGCTGATTCAAGAAAGCCAATTCAACTCCAGTAAAATAACACAATAATGAGAGTTTATTAATCCAAATTAACTGATGTAGTTAATCAAGTCAGCATACCACCGAAAGCATCAGAGCAGTCGAAGGCAATACTGCAGTACCACCAGGAACATAAAGACCCACAGATGAAATACTACGCGCCACTCTTTTACATCTGACACCCTGCGAAAATAGAACTTTGAGCAAGGAACACAATATACAGGATCTATTGTATACCATTGCTCAGCTTACCTCCATATTCTCAACAATTTTCTCAACTGGCTTCTGTGCAGCGTGAAAAGCATAAATATTATTGTAAGCCACATCAAATGCCTCTTGAACAGCTGGATCAAGCTAGCAAAAAAAATGAGAGTTAAAAGTTGTGCAGCTAATTGAAAAAAATAAATGTTTCACACTAAGCAACAGTGCAACACATACAAGTAGCACACTCAATCACGAAAAATAATTATGAAATCTACATAAAATATATACCACTGGATCCGGAATGTCATTGACACTTTCGACTAGGCTATCTAGTTCAACTTTGTCAAACCGCATTGTATAGCTGTCCACAAACAAAAAATAAACAAATGAATATAGTCAATAAACTACGGGTCTTTTATGACTTCAGGAATTTAGAAGTGTGTCAAAGCTTTCCATGTCAAATACACGTGTATATGAATATATTCATGAAATAAGAAAAATATCTTCTGTGTTCTATTTGGTGTAAACCTGGTTCCTGAGCTAATTGGGAGATTTCAATAGAAAGCAACCAAATTCAAAGACAAATCTTGGTCATATTCCAATAAAAGTAGGATATAATTCGATGTGATCTGATTATCAGTATGCCATTTTCTATAAATTTAGAAAATAACCAGGTATAATATGCTTTTGCAACCATCCCAGTTTCGTACCTTTATATTAAATCCATTCTTAAGCTAACTGGAGGATCTTACAAAACTCTCTGCATCCTGCTCTTTTATTAAAAAACATGAAAAGATCTAAAAATCATCCATTTTTGTCAACCAACCCTAGTTCACTAAACATTCACAACATTCATGGCTGCTATTCTCTTCACCCACAAAATTTTTATTGGCATTTCTTTCTCAAACTAATTTAAATCATAAATCACTCCAATTTTTTCTATATCATTTGCCAGTAACCACAACTGTCCTCATGATTGTGGTCCCAACATCTATTAGCCCTGTAAGTTCTGTCCAGTGCCAACCAATATGTGGATTTAAGATGATTCAATGTTATCCCACAGTTCGAAATAACAAGATGATATAAAAATAGAATATTAAGTAGAGGAACACTGACTCTTTAACAGCTGCATCACCTCTACTCCGAATGTCATCAACAATGGGTTGAACCTGATTAAATATCAACACCAATAATATTAAAGTTTAGCAACTCAAAAGTTTGGCATAATTATAATTACGCCTCCCTTGATAAGGCTGCAGAAATGAAAATTCAGTTAAACTAATAGTTGGCAAGAAGCTGAGTAACATCAGGGCTCACCACATTGAAAATGGAAGAGAAATCAATTCGGGGACGAGATTTGAGGCTATCAACCTCATTCTTATTGAGATCTGAAAGCCTATAGGACTTCATTGAACAATTCGGTGTGCAACGAAATAATCCTGTAATAAGTACCACAACCATCAGACGAGAAAATGGAAGACAGGTTCAATAAATGAATCAGTACAATAGGACAGAGGACTCTACTCTCAGCTATATAAACATCTTTAAAACCAAAAAAGACTAAGAAAATAACGAATTTTGTGAATCGTTATTACACTAAACTAAAAAGTTCAAATACTAAAACTTTTACATTGTTTTTTATGCTACATGGTTTTTTCAGAAAACATGTGTATATCACAGAAACTCTTCAAGATAATATGAATATTTGATTTCATATAACTTCAATTGGGTTGGGGACATGAACTTGGACCTCGTTGAATACAGCTCATAAATCTAAACAGGGTCATTTCTACTGAATATGATTCCCAAATTTAGGCCACCAAACATATTCCTTAAAAAATCCTAACTAGTCAATATGCATAAGCCATAAGTACGCTAAAGAATATCTAAAAATATTCAAGTTGCAGTTACACAGAGGCATAGCGATTAGTTTACTGAAGTATGTAATTAAACTAAGGAGGTTAATAATCCATGCAATCACATCAAAGAGCCGTAAAACACCAGCGGTTCTAGGTAAATCATCAAAAGTACCATGTCATAGCATCAATTAGCCCCAAATCAGCAATGGTACTAAATTAAATAGTGACCATGTGTTTGCCCTAAATCACCAATGCTATGTCAATTAAGCCCCGAATCACCAATGGTACCATACAATCAAATTAGTTAGTACTAAATCACCCAATGTACCGGTGACTGCTTCAATTAACCCTAAATTCATCATTGGTATCACGTGACTTGTTTAATTTGTCTTAGCCAATATCGACGCATTTTTAACAAGATATAAATTATAAGCCATCTATGAAAGACATTTTAAATCAGCAAACAAAAGATAAATGACAATTTGAGGATAAAAAGTAAATTAAATTTCAACTCACGGCGCTGAGAATAAGACGCTAATTGACAGGGAATACTTTTGGCAACTGAAAATGCTCGGAAGTTACTACTCCGATTGAGAGAAAGAAGCCTACAGTCCATTAACACCCTGCCTTCAATACAGCTTCATTCATCAATTGCAAGCAAATTTTCCAAATAAATAAATCATTCAATCAATCAAATGTATATCTTTTGTGAGAAGGTTGACTCACCTCGCTCGTAGAGTGTGGAGAAGAAAGAAGGCGACCGAAACAGAGAGTGAGGAGATATGTTAAAAAAGATAATTCCCAAAATTAAGAGATTTATTTATAATTTTTTTTACTATCAAATATATCAACGATTACTGTGTTATTATTGATTCTAGTTCTTTCTTGTTTCAAAACTCTTCTATTTCTCTTCATCTGATTAACAATGAAATGTGAGATTTTGATCTCAACCATTGAAAAATATGAGATTTTGATCTCAACCATTGGAAAAAAAATGGACTACCTGTTGAACAGGTGATTGAGTTTAAGCCTATTTTTTTTTAAAAATAAATAATAATATTTAAATTACACATTTAACCTTTCAATATATTTTTTCCATCCCAAATCAAATCATCTCTTTCAATATATAGAGCGACAAATTTTCAAATCTCAAATCACAAATCATCAAAATTCAAATCACTGACTGTTTATCAATAAAAACAATTGATATTAGTTCAAACAATCTCGCGAGTACTATTCTAGAAACTATCAGCAATCTGAAGAAGAACTCAAATCAACTCACCGGAATTTTATGATTTTAAGGGTTAACCACTAGATGCCGCGGGGATGGGGGGTAGGGTGTGTGTTGTTTTGATGATAAAGTTAAGCAACTGTAACATTAGCAAACAATAGATACTGATGGGGTCTTATAGCTAAGATTTAGATAAACAGTTTTTTTCTTTTTATCTACCCCTGAGATAGAAATTTGAAACTGCATGAAGTATAGAAGGTTAGGAAAGGTTCGCCAAGTCATTTTGTTGTTTAGAGCAAACCCAGATTTTTAAGAATTCGATTTGAGGATAGAAAATTGATGAATTGCATAGAATCTTACAAAGCACAAAGAAGAAGAAAAAAGCGGTCTTCTATTTTTAGTTTGAGGAACTGATTTTATTTAAGGGCATTTGTGTAATTTTGAATTTTCTTTTATTTTACTTTTATTTTAGTAGAACCAGTCAAAGATAGCCTTGAACACTAACGCCACGTGTCATATGTTTAGAAGGTTCCTTACATATATTCAACTCAATGGGTTCCTAATTTAAGACTAAACCTTCTCTAATTGATTAAATTTAACTATATACATAACAAAAAAAAAAAAAAAAAACTAAATCATCCCACGTCATTCAATGGTCGGAATTGATAGAATAAATAAGTTTGGCCTATATCGATTTGGGTCGTTCGATGATTGGGAATGATAAAATAAATTCATGTGGTTGTCATCAATGTTATTAAAACCGGACCGGACCGGACGGTCCAACCGGTTGGACCGCGAACCGGAGGTTGGTCCGGTCCGGTTTACCCCCTAAAACCATTTACTCCAAAACCCAGTTTGAACCGGGTTGAACCGGTCCGAAATCGCCGAACCGGTATGGACCGGTTCAACCCGGTTTTGAATTTCTTTTTTTTTTTTTTTATTTTAAAAATTCTTGTAAAAGTTGGGATTTGATCATTTGAACACCTAACTTTTAGAGTGAAACATGACTTCCTTATCATTAGAGTTACATCACTTTTGTTGAACTTTTAGTACAAATTAAAATGTATAAATTATAAAAACTTGTAGCCAAATTTATTTATAAATTAGATAATTACCTCAAATAAATATTTTACACATTATGAATGAAAATTAATAGTCAAATAATAAATTTTTATTAAAATTTATTCTATAAAATATTTATTTTCAATATTATTTTTAGGATAAAGAGTCAAATCGATATAATATGTAAGTTTGACTTTGAATATTAGACTTTTATACATAACCATATTTTAAAATTTATGAATTTCTTAGTTTGTTATATTTTTAACTTACACTTTTAAATTTTTTTAAAGAAATATAATCATTTATATGAGCCTACAAATTAGTACCATATTAATGTTATGATATAAGTTAGATAAATATTATATGATTTAATTTTAGTATAATATAACAAATTTTATATTTTTAATCAATTGTAGGATAATGTTTAAATTTTACGCACATTACATATACTTTAAAATTAAATATATTTATTATATTATTATGACGTCATCCGGTCCGACCAGTGGTCCGATCGATTTGACCAGTAAAACCAGTAATTAGTCGGCTCACCAGTTCACTATCCGGTCCAGTTCTGAAAACATTTGTTGTCATAGTGTTTGACGAACAATCTACAATAGAACTATCTTCTATATATTGCTTAGTAGTTCACCCATATAAATGGCACGTGAATCATGTAGTCTTTGATCTTTTCATTGGATTCAAAGGGTTTATTTGTCAAATGATGATGTATTTCGTTTATTAGATTGTCACGTGGATGATCAGTTTGTGATCCCATAAATACGGTCGAGTTTGTGATTCAACGGACTAGATATTGACATGTCGACAATCGTCCCCTTCACTTCTTGTTCGAGCAATTATTTTTATTCAAGATGGTCGATCGACCTGATCGGTGAGGTCGAATGGGTCAATAAAGCATAACTTATCAGTTGGTTGATTTTGTCCGATCTTGACCATCATGTGTAAATTAATTAGAAGACACGTAAAGGTATCCAAGATTTTGTCCGATCTTGATGAGACATGAAAAAGTAATTACAGAATTAGGTTAAGATCATTTTGCGGGTTTAAATTAATGATATGAATATATTTCAATTGCTCATACTTTTTACATGTGGATTTAATGCATCAAATAACTTTTGAACATCCTAGTATCTGGTGTGGGACTTTGGAGTCCCCTAAGAATAGGGTGGATATAGGTGACCTTCGAGTCCCCGAGCTTGGGAGGATTTAGTAGAGTAGAGACGGGGAGGGGGAGAGAGGGGTGGAGTGGAGTGGGGTTTTGAATTTATTTATTTTTAGAAAAAATAGAATAAATTACAAAATATAATATTTTTTTAATTTGCATTTGTATTTATTAAAAATATATTTGGTTAGGTAAGTAAAAATACTTTGATTAAATTTTAGATAGGTTTATTCATATTTTGTGAAGAAAAAAAAAATTAGGTAAATAAAACTTTAGTGAGGGAATTGAATATTCATACCAAATATTTAGTTGTTTTACACATTTGGTATCATGTATTCTGTAAAAACATATTTAATACCACGATTAAAGGACACTTGACACATTTACATACTCCATTCAAAATTTGACAGAAATGACCTTATTCCATACTCTTGTTCCAAATTCCACATATGAGACCAGTTGAGCTGCCCATGCGGGCATAACCTTATTCCATACTCGTGGCCTTTAAGTCGCCAAAATGAAGGGAAAATTGTCACGCTTTTTGGGCAGGGATAACAGAAAAAGGGCTGTTTAATTTGACCTAATCATTTTCCCCCCAATTTCACATTAATTTCAGCAATGCTAAATTAATTTCATCTTTACCGAATCTAAAAGTTTATTATCAAACAGAGAAAAATGTAAAGTTAAGACAAAAAAATGTGAAAAAGTTGCAGCATCCTTAGACTTGCAAGACTTTAAATAGGCCTACCTTAACACTAAAACTTACCAGAAATATAAAAGGCGATGAATAAAAACCCTTCCAAATTTTTGTCAGGCCTATCAAACTCATTACATACATATTCAAAAACACACAATCAAATTTTTGAAACCTATAAAATTTTGATTTGACACCTACGACTTATTTTTCCCTTTTCAAACTCTATAAAAAATATTGATTTGACACTTATCTCCTATTTTTTCCCAAAATTTCAACATTCAAATCCAATTCAAATGGGATTTTAGCTTTTCAAAACCTTCACTGAAATCACCCAAACTATTTTTTGAAATCGAACCAAAACCCTTCCAAATAGATCCTTAATGTTTATGAAATAAGTCTTGTTTGAGAGTCCAAAAAAGCCCAAAACTAGGTGGGTCCAAGGTCCATAACTACGCTCGTGAACTCTTATTTCACTTCATGACTTCATCACATATAGTTATTCTTCGTTATATGGTATATGTAAAAACTAAATATGTTCCCTAAAAGAAACTAAATACCTAGTTTTATTAGGGGTGTAATTGAGTCGAGTAGTATTTAACGACATACTGTTCAAGCTCAATATGAATTTTATCGAGCTTAAAATTTTGTGCTTGAAATTGATTTGATAGTTTAACAAGCCAAGCCGAGCTCAAACGAGCTTTTATCGAACGAGTTCAAGTCGAGTATCGAATAACTTAATATTTATATGAATATTATCAATTTTTAATTTATCGAGTCAAACTCGAGCCAAACTTTGAAAGTTACCGAACAAAAAATTATGTTCAAACTTGTTTGATTAGTGTAACAAATCGAGCTCAAGTATCGAGTGGTTTGATTTGATTTTCAGTATATTATAACTCTACTGATTGATGTTAATAAAAGAAACGTCAGATGTAAAAAAATATGGAATAATACACAGTCGTGTCGATATTGTATTCATACTCTCTTCATTATGTAATTTTGTACCAAGTATTACCAAACATCAATATTGTACAGTTACAGACTCTCTGCATATAATGCAACCTACTTACCACTAATTCTATGGAGAAAACTTGAGAAGTGGCTCAAAGAATCGGACAAATTTTGCAGTGAAATATGAGGTAAAAAAAAAAAAAGAGAGGAGGAGCTAACCATGTAATCATCTCCTTGGAGGATAAAAAATTGGGTTCATGCCTTGTGGTTCATCTTGTGAATCCCTTAAGTTTCCAAATTTTTCTGCTTCTCTTGCAACCTGAATATCATTAGGTCTATAATACTGAACAAAACACTTTACGACAAAACGAGGAACCAATGCTCCCACCATTATACCAAGCAAGCACGCCCAAAACAACTTTGTACTGGCAATATGAAAGAAGGCCCTGCAAAGATATCGAGTATAATTAGCCTTTGCATCATTTTCCAGAAATACATAGCTATCTATTTAAAGGCTAAAACTGAAGACCGTAACTTATACTACTATATATTACATAAAAGAGTCATGCAATGTATTACAGAATGTGAAGCAATCGTACCAGTGACCTGGAAGGGTAGGCAGAGTGTCGATAACCATAACACAAAGGAAAGTAGCAATAGTAGAGCCCCAAATGGCTGCGTGAGTTATCCAATACCACCGAGTGACGTCCATGGCCAAATGTATATTAACCATTATTACCACAGCGAGTGTCCAAAGATCCCCTAAGCTTGAAGTATCAACATTGCTTCCCCAATAAGCAAGGAGAGGCACCGTAAAGGCAGCTATACTTTGCCACAAAGTGTCCATTATAGTTACGCAGAATAATTTTCCATTGTAGCTTTCTTGTCTTTGTCCAGCCCCGTAAAGTTGAGGATACTTCAGTAAAGTAGTTCTACTTAAATCCTTGTCAAGAACTCCTACAATTACTGTAGGTATAGCCGTGTATATTACTGAATACAACACACTACTCCAATCGGTGATGGCGGTTGTCAATGTGAAACTCGTGAAAAGCACATACCTGGAGAGAACATTCATTTTTTAAGAATATTTCTACTTTAATCTCATCATAGTTTGATCATTATAAAACTCACCAGAATAGGATGAGAACAAAAACGGCATTCCTGTAGAAGTTGTACAATATCATGTAGCTCATCCGCTGATAATTCCAATGTCCGTGAACGAATAATAACGGGACTAAAAATCTGAACTGACCCATTGCAAAGTCTGATGCCATGACAGCTTGACGACCCTCTTGGCCACTGATTCCGATACCCACATCAGCCCTTTGAATCATTGAAACATCATTTGCACCTGAAAGTCATACAAGAAAGAGGTTTAAGTGATTTTTTATTTCCTTTCTTTTTAATTTCTTCCACATAACAGAACAGAATGCCACTTACCATCACCAATGGCAAGGGTCATATCATCCGTTCTATTTTTTATTAGGGCAACTATTCCAGCCTTTTGTAACGGAGCCACCCGACAACACAATACCACAGAACATTTGCTTGATAATACGAAAAGCTGAAAAAAGATTTAAGATAAATCAATTGAAGAACCTTGTTATGTAGTCACACTCCTTGGTGAACCTATTTCAGTGCAACATCGTGTAATATCTGAAAATAAAACAATGAAAAAGAAACATCTTTTTCGAAAATATTGATGCGTGTTTATTTTGTCTTCCCCGAAAAGCCTGAAAATTTTCATTATAAAAAGCCAAACCAAACCAAACCAAACCAAACAAGGTGTACGTACCTGTTCTTCAAGTTCAGTATCCAGAATATATACAAGGCTAGCTCCATCAATAATTAAGGCAAGTTGATTAGCTTCACCATCAGAATCAGTAGAGAGCTTTTTACACAGTACTAAAGCATCTTCCAAGCTCTTTCTACACGAGTCCTTAGAGTTGTTATTAATAATTATCTGACTCATTGTATTTGTCAAGAGTTTAGAAGAGTAGCCAATAGAAATTGCTGTTTCTTGCTTGTCCCCAGTCAATATCCAGACCTTGATACCAGCCGTTCTTAAAGAGAAAATTGCTTCTGGCACACCTTGCTGCAATTTGTCCTCAATCCCAGAAGCACCTAAAAGCTTAATATTTTTTTCTATGTTGTTAGCAACTTTGCGAAGTAAAGCCACCCTACCCATCAATGCAGTACTTGCCAACTCATAAGACGACTGCCATTGTCCAAATTCAGAAGTGCTCAATTCACGGTTACCAATTACAAGTGTTCTCAAGCCCTTTGAGGAGTAAGAGTGAAGATGAGCTTCAGTTGATTTTACCATGTTCAAGTTCAAGGATTTATTTATGACACTTAACATGGAAGTATCAGCACCTTTTACAAACACCTTTACTGTCTTATCTGGGCATCCTAATATAACCGACATTCTCTTCCGATCACTATCAAACTCGTGCAAACCCAATACGTTGAACCTGCACTGCCCGGTAAAGGGTATTCGTTGAAGATTACTTATTTCTGGAAAAATCAACTTTCATTTGACAAAAAAAAAATATTGGATAGTAAAAGATAAATGGAAAATGGAAATATTAAAGAACTCTATAAACTACATACAATACATGTGGTATAGATCAACAACAAGAGGAGAAAAATAAAAAAATAAGATTACTGTTGTTTTGCGATCGGCACCTCCATTTCAGACCAATTCACAAATGAATAGGATGATAATTCTCCATTTTCAACCATTTCACTATTGAAAAGTATAAACTATAAAGACCTTTTAATAAAACCTTCTTTTTCCTTTCCTATTTACCTTGTTTGATGGACATAGAATGTACTATCTCTAACCGTGAATTCACTACGCTAACACTTAACATATGTAAGATAAATGAGATCCACTGCACAAGTATGCTATTTTGATTTCAGTGAGTCCACACAAGAAGATTACAGCCTAGTAGATGGTTTAGACACTAAGTACCATGCATAGGAAGTCTCGGCATAATATTAAAACATCGTTCTCATATAAAGAGTTCCAGCTCATTCAGTCGTTAACTTCCCAACTCAGAGATAATTGAAGTTCCAGAAATATAACTGACCATCAATGATATGACTATTAAACTAAGTGGAGCTAAAGAACTACAACAAAATAATAAGTTCGAAATGTATAAGAAAGAAACTTTTGAGTTACCTTTGTCTTTCCCCTTGAATCTCAACAACTATGTGACCTGAAGTTCGTTCAATAAGCATAAAACCATAGGCAGCAGCTGCATAGACCAATGCCTGCTCATCTGGGGACTCTCCTTGATATTCTACCAACATAACCGCAGGATCAGATGTCTCTACAGTTATAGGCACAATGGTGTTGCAAGCAGCCAATGCCACAAAGAAATCATGAACTTGTCTGCCCTTATCCGAGTTTTTACTTTTTGACAAAGTGAGAAGCTCCTGGTCAACCTTTACCTTCATCTTTGGCCTCAAAACCATCTCTTTAGCTGAAATACATGAGCAATAAGTATGTAACAAAATCTTTTCATGGAAAACAATTTTATATAATTAATATAAAATCTTATAATACCTTGAACTGAGTATTCTGCTTGCTCATTATCAGTGATGGCCTTCCCATTGCTGTAGTCTAGTCCCCCAATGCTGGCACACTGAAATTCCATCTTGTTTTCAGTCAGTGTGCCAGTTTTGTCGGAGAAAACATATTTTATCTGTCCCAAATCCTCATTTATATTCAGGGACCTGCACTGAAATCTTGAATTTGAAGACTCATCAAACATCTGGTTATCACGGATCATAAAATAAGCCTGGCCTACACGAACAAGCTCCATTGATATGTACAATGATATGGGAATCATAATTTGAAACACAATGATTGACATAAGGAACACAAACAATATCTCCATTCCCCAACCATAATATTCATAGTTTTCCACTTCACCTTCCGAGTAATCCTTTCTCCTGTAAAATTGCATCATATCCAACTCATCTTCGTGTTTTCTCAACCAAACACCATGACAAAAAGAGACTACCGCACACAGAGTAACAAGAAAAATTGAAAGGAAAAATATCTCTCGATTCATGCGTGTCTCTAGACGGCTTCTCTTGGATGGAGCTCCAGAATTGTTGAGCATTGCTTTAGTCTCTCTGCCAGCATAAACCGCGACTCCAAGTGCCCAATCAGTGTTCTTAAGCTCACAACCGCGTAGTATTATATTAGATGGTCCAAGAGAAATTTGCTTCCCATCAATATTTATATTTGCCTGAAAACCATAGATATTTCTATTAGGTTTTTCGCACTTAATTAACCAACTAATCTTCTCCTCATCCTCTAAGTTTCTCATTTGCGTCTCTTGCTTTGCATACCGTGTCTTCAAATTTGACTCCCCATCCAAATTGGTAGTCTGTATATAAGCTACTCCAGTAGTTTCACTTGTAGATAGAAGTACCATATCACAAGGAAGACTCTCGTTGCCAGAAACTTTAACTATCTCGCCAACACTTATATCCTTCCATTTTTTCTGCTGAAATTGTTGGTTTACCAAAACCCAAGCCGAACGATTGTTCTCGATCTTGTCTGATCTGTGCCGCCTATAGTCCTCATACGCATCTTTAATGGCTGTAACTACAAGCACAAAGGATAACGGCAAAAGTGAAGCTCCACGACCAAAAACAGCCAGTTGAGGAAGCTGATTGAGAATAGCAATCACAAGAAAGTATATATAAGCAAGTCTGTGAAACTGTTCAAACAAATTCCGGGGCAAGAAAGTCAAGATCGAATATTTCCCAGTTCTAATTGAATTCCCAGCTATTTCAAACTTCTCATTTGTTTTCTCAGGGTCATTTACGTAAACTAATCTTGCATCATCTTCATTAATCTCTCTATAAGAGGAACTGAACACTTCAGAATCAGCACCTGTCGACCCATGTCTCACAGGCTTTGAGCCAAGCTCGGTAAAGCCCACCTCTTTTATAGAATGGCCACCAGATGTCTTTGATTGAAATGATGAAATACTTCGCCCAGATGATGTATTGAGTGTAAAGTCAGGAACTTTACAAGAATTTTCATTCATTTCAATTTGGGAATTTGAGTCCATTCTCAAAGAAGATTTGATGTTAGTAGTAATAGGATCCAACTTCAAACAAGATCCAAGAACAGGGGTATCAACTATCTCAAATCCCAGAATTTTGTCCTTCACCAAAAATTTACATCACAACAGAAACCCCAAAATTCGCAACTTAAAACTTTATAAAAACCACATATGTTGATCTCAACCCAAAATCGCCGAAAATCATACATTCCATCAAGAACCCTACCAATACAAAATTATTCCACTAGAAAGAGAGTAACCCAGAAAGGGATTATACCCAATCTTCTTCCTTTTCTGTGTTTTATAAACTAAGATATGATGTGATACAAAAAATAGAGTAGGCCACAGCTTTAATTAAGCCGGTAAACAAGAACTTACTTGTATGAGATTTTGTACAAAAACAGAGCTGATTTTCTTTCAGGGCGGCGTATAGTTTGGTTTGCTGTAATTGGAAACTGATTAGTAATCACCATTGTTGCATTATTTGACAGAAAATTTAAAGGTCAAATGCTTTATAATTTCTTGGGCGAAGGTTGCAAGAAATTGGGAAAATAATGAAGAGAAGAGTCATAAATCGTGGGTGGCGACAACCCACGAAATAAAGAAAAGAATAGAAAATAGAAAAAGGAAAAGAGAACAGAATTGTACTAGCAAATATATAATTCTAAATTGGATTAATCTTATTTCTGGACTAAAAATTAAATTAATAAATTAATAGTGCAAAATGCAATACTACACTTTGGGGTTTTTTGCATTTTGTACCTCCGAAACATGAAAAATAGGCACTTTGCACCCTCAAAACTTAGATATAACACTTTGCACCCTTGAAATATTAAAAATGCAGCACTTTGCATCCTCTTTTATTTTCATGCAAAAACTCAAGGGCAAAATAGGTAATTCAATTATAAATATTTGGCACTTTGCACCCTCAAACTTGAGAATTTGGCACTTTGCACCCCAGAATAAAATTAGCACTTAACATCCTCTAATTAAGAACAAATCAGCAACTTGCACCCTCGAAACACAATAAATCAGTCATTTGCACCCCATAACACAAAATTAACACTTAACACCCTCAAATAAAAAAAATAAAAAAACTCAAATCCTTGTTTTTTTCGTTAAAGTTGACCATCGGGGTGAAAAGATCTTAAGGCAAAATAGGTAATTCATTTTTTCCTTAAATTTTGCAAAATACAATTATAAATACTAGAATACTCATTTCTCTCTTCATCTTTCTTTTCATCAATATACATATCAATAAATAACTAAATAAAGTACAAGTAAATTTCTCAAAAACTCATTGTCTACTTCAAAATATCAAAGACTTATAAATAATTACCTATTTTGCCTTATATTTTTTTCACTCCAATGGTCAACTTTGCCGGAAAATCTGAGGGGATTGAGTTTTTTTTTTTTTTTTAATTTGAGGGTGTTAAGTGCTAATTTTGTGTTTTGGGGTGCAAAGTGTCCATTTATTGTGTTTCGGGGGTGCAAGTTGCTGATTCGTTCTAATTAGAGGATGCTAAGTGCTAATTTTATTTTGGGGTGCAAAATGCCAAATTCTCAAGTTTTGAGGGTGCAAAGTGCCAAAGATTTAAAATTGAATTACCTATTTTGCCCTTGACTTTTTGTCTGAAAATAAAAGAGGGTGCAAAGTGTTGTATTTTCCATATTTCGAAGGTGCAAAGTGCTAAATCTAAGTTTCGAGGATACAAAGTGCAAAAAACTCCTACACTCTGTATTATTTTTAATTAGCAGAAAATTTCATATATTATTTTCATTAGAAAAAATTTCATATACTACACTCTGTCATATTAATGTTCAATTTATTTATGAACAGTAGTAACATTTTATAATAATTGACAAATAAGTGAAATATGAAACTTGTTATCATTTCATTGGCTGAGCCGTTACACTCATTAATTGAACATTAATAGTTGAACCAATTTTTGACATTTACAGGAGGGTTATATTCATTTTTTAACTATACAGTGAATTATGGTCTATTTAAAAGAGAAAATAATATATGAAAGATATATTTGTCAATTCCCTAGTAAATTGCCATGAAAAATACTTTGCATTTAGATAAGTAAAATACAATGCGAGCTCATAGAAGTAAGTGTATTTGATTTGATAATACATGGGGTTTTTTCGAATAAAAATAACACTTCTATCAAATAAGTAATAGGGGGTGTTTTTGCATTTTACTATTTTATATTAAAAAGGCCATAAAAGTCGTCTTTGAGTGGTTTAGTTGTTGTTCCAGAAGCACACGATTATTACAATCGTGGAAATTGTGCACTGCAAGTTCCTAAACAAAATTATTTTGTGTTATTTGTCAAGTATTATTTATTTATTTATTTTTATTTTTTTTATAACCCAGGTGTTCAAGCTTACAATAGACTAATCCTTACCCTCAGAATCTTTGCCCTAAAACCCTGAAGAATGTAAATCGCATGTACTACTGCATTTAGTAAGCATTTTTATTGCAATGAACAAACTATCTTGATTAACTTCCAAAGTACTTTAGTAAACAAGTAGTTTCAAAATTAATTATTTGATTTTTACATTACATAACAAATATTAACATTTTGTAAGTTTTGAATTTCTAAAAAAAAAATATAATGGGCTTGATATGTTTTTCAATTATTTTAAAATTGAGTATGAGGTTGATTATTTTATGTCAAATGGCATGAACTCTACTTTGTAAGCTAAATTATATAAAGTTGATTTATTAATATGTTCATTAAATTTTTTGTGCAACTAATAAAACAACTGTAGGATGAAAGTGCTACAAAAGCGTCTATTGCAAGAATAGTAAATGCTCTAGCAAAAGCAATTTAAAGAGTGAGCACTCGTACAGACATATTTGCTTTTTTAGGAGTTTACTGCAAAAACGCAGTTGTCTATTTCTTCTCGATGTCTAAATTATGTATAAAATATATTGAAACTCATAAATGTAGTCTTTGAAACACCATCAATCTTTCTTCTTTTATCCGTTTCGTGTTTCATATAAGATTCTTTCATTTTTGGTAAATTTAGTCATCTCCTCTAAGAACTTGTCCAGAATGCAATATGATGAAAAAGTTTTGCTATTTCCTCATTGACGATAAAGGTTCTTTCTATCCAACTTATTTGAATTTGACAAAGTCACGACAAACAATATCATTTGATAAGTAATGTAATAAATAGTTGAGAACTTGAGAGAATGAACCTTAAAATGCGAGCGACAACCGAATTATAGAAAAACATGGGGACATTCTTACTTGGACCTGGTCTAGGAGATTTTCCTAGACCTTGTGGTTGAAAAATACTCCACATCATCATTGTGAGAGCACCACATCATCACAATTAATGATGTGGAGTATTTTTCAATCACAAGGTCTAGGAAAATCTCCTAGATCAGGTCTAAGTAAGAATTTTCCAAAAACATGTAAGACAACAATGTCGAGTGTCAACTAACCAAAAACAAATTAATGGAAATTTTCGTTACTACCCTCTGAGGTAGCCACCATCCGCCATGTTAGGGGGTTATAGAGACACTTTTCATGCAAAAGTGTCCCTAAAAGTGACCTAACATGACAGATGGTGGCTACCCAGAGGGTAGCCACGAATATTCCGAATATTCCAACTTAATGTGTATGAAGCACGAACTATAAATAAAGGAAATAAATTAATAACATTGGGAAGTATGAGTTAAAACAAAAAATGAGAATTCATGGAATAAACAAAATAGAAATTAGCCAAATTGTGAATTTTGAAGATAAATTATTCCAAACGAGTTTCAATAACACAAACCAACATAACAAATATTAGTAAAGATCCTATTATGGCTTCATAACATTTTATTAACATAAAGTTATAGAAGGAAAAAAAAAAGTCAAACTAAGAGTTGCGTATGACGTTGATTATTCCTTTTTCTTTTTCTTGAGCCAGGGTTATAATAACGTTAATTTGTTTTTTTTAGAGGGCTTTTTTGGAATCCTAGTAATTTTCAGAGACTAAGAAGATGGCCGGAGATCTCCTCCCGGCGGCGGAGCTAACAGAGAGCGGCCGCCCAGTATTATACTCCGGCGAAGTGGAATGCTCTCTTCTCTCCGCCGTGGACCTCCTCTCCGATGAGGTTCCCTCCTTCCCCCACCTCAAATCCTTCCTCCTCATCCTCACCACACACCGCCTACTCCTCCTCCCACCGCCCCAAACCACCACGGACCCATCTAGATTTATCCCTCTTTCTTCAATCCAACAAATATTCTCAACCAAGAAATCCATGTTCCATAGCCCAAGAATCCGATTCCAAGTGTCCACTACCCCTGAGGGGAAAGTCTCAGAAAGCGGCAGAGGCTCTAAATCCGTAGTAATTACATTGGTGATGAGAGGGAAAACCGACCCGGATTCGTTTATTGTGAAATTTTGGGATTCTTGGAGGAAAAGAGATTGGGAGGCGAGTGGGTCCGGTTCGGGTGCAGGATCGGGTTCGGGTGAAGGGTCGTCGTCGTTGGCTGTGAGAATGCCGGTGGTGGGGCTTTCGGGGATATTGAGAAAGGAGCAGGAGATGTGGGAGAGTACTGATAAGACCTTGCAGGATGCTTTTCAGGATTTGAATGCTCTCATGGTCTGTAAGTGTGTGCATTATCGAGAATTCCATATCTTGATTATGTTTTGTTTAAGAATAACGGATGGTATATTTAGTACAAGTTGAAAATTGAGTGTAGAAAGACACATTTTGTATTTATAATCTAGGAGAGTCAAACAACATATTATTCAAGATTGGATTGAATTTTGTATAGAGCTTGAAATTATGTTTGAGTTTGGTTTGATTCTCAAATGAACAGAGCTCGAGTCAAGTATCGAGTAGGTTGGTATGATTTTCACTCCTAATGGCGTATTATGCATGGGTTTTTCCTTTTTGATAACATAACGTATTATGCATTGGTTTGATGATGAAGTGGTTTATGTAATTGTTACATGCGATTGTCTATTCTCATTAATTTTCGAAAAATAAATCTATGGTTTGACAAAAAGTTACCTTAAAAAAAGGTAGTAGATGTTTTATCTTTTAATCTCTAATAGACATTTGGACTTGTGTTTTAATAACACTATATTATACAGAGTAAGGCGAAGGAGATGGTGACGCTAGCTGAGAAGATGAGATTAAAGCTTCTCTCAGGCTCAAATAGTCAGCCAACTAGTGGGACCAGCAACGATGATGAGATGGGTACTAAGGAAGAGATGCAAGACTGGTTGTTGAGTGTCGGTATTGTATCTCCAGTTACAAAGGAGTCTGCTGGTGCTTTGTATCATCAACAGCTATCTCGTCAGGTAAAATATTTTATTTTGCTGTCTCTCGCTCAGCGTGTTTGGAAAATTTATCAAAAAATTCTTCCTAGAAATCAGTTAGTAGTGTTACTTTTAACTTTTAACGTTTCTGTGCCCACAAGTTAAGGCAGTGTAACTATTGACCAAATTAAGGTTGTGCCTTCACTATGATCATCACTGTATTTGAATGCTAAATCCTTTGCTTTAAGGCTACGATGCAACATCAAATTTTTCATTGTTTTGATGAGGCAGTCGCCTTCTTTTCATTTGTTTGTTCTGTTGGTGGCTAATGAATGACCTGCCGCTTTGCTGGCTAGTTGGCAGATTTTGTCAAGAAACCCTTAGAGAGAGCTGGAGGAATGATTAATATGATCGATATTTACTGCCTCTTCAATCGAGCCCGTGGCACAGGTATATTTCTTTTTTCCAAACTTCTTGAACTATTTTCTGTTATAAAATGTCTCAATTTTATATTGCTTGTATTTTAAAGATTGTATGATGGCATTGCATTATTTTCGCAGAATTGATCTCACCTGACGATTTGCTGCAAGCTTGTTCTCTCTGGGAAAAGTTTGACGTGTATGTTCCATTTTATATAAAACTCATTCTCTTCCGCTTCTTTAATGGTGCAGAGATAATGTTAAATGTTAAGTTGTACTTTTTCTTAAATTCAACAGCTCTGTTATGCTTCGGAAATTTGATAGTGGTGTCATGGTGATCCAAAGTAAAACCCACAGTGATGATGAGGTGAGTATTTTCAAAAAGATATGTGGAGGAATTTTCTCTCTAATATTCAATCTCACTGTCCAACTTACGTGCTTCTTATTTTTTATCGTGTGTGTAGATATTTGGTAGGATTAGGTCATTGATGATGAAGACAGAAGCCTTAGTAAATGGGATAAGTGCGAGTGATGCTGCAATGACTCTCGGGGTTGCTCCAGCGATGGCTAAGGAGTACCTTCTTGCTGCTGAAGGAAAAGGCAAACTATGTTTATTTGACATTGTCCCGTCCGTGTTTAGTATTTAAGTTTGAAGATTTGCTGATGGTTTTTTGTTAAATGCTTGCAGGATTGGTGTGTAGAGATGTCAGTCCTGATGGCTTTCGCTTTTACATCAATTTCTTTCTAGAACTCGATCCACAAAATATATACCTGTCAGTAAGCCAGTCATGTTTTCACTGCCCTCGTTTGATGATAATTGTCCTAAATAATTTTGTATGTATGTGCAGAGTGAAAGATCACAGTAGATATAGCACGTGGATTCGGGCTATCTCATCCAGGTGAACTTAACAACAAAGGAAGGAAATATTCGGTTGTTTTCTCCCAAGTGGTGGTGGGATTGGAAGTGGAAGATCATACATACATACATACCCTACTACTGCTTTTTCTACACTGGGACTAACTGATTTGTAAAATATATTAGTATAGAAGGAAGGAATCAAGATGCTTCTTTCTTATTGGACTGAATGTCCACATCTTTTGCTTACTTGGAATTCTGGGATCTCTTCTGTTTGTTTGTTTGTTTGTATGTTTGTTTTAATAAGTAGTAGTATTCTTTTCAAGAGTTGGATTGAAAAGTTGTATTGTTTTTGCAATCTAGTTTTGTCCATTAGTCCATAGCCTCCCGTAGGCCTGTCAAAGGTCGGGTCCAGACCCGGTCTAAAACTTTGTTTCGGTTGAACCATATCAATATACTGCAAGAGAAAGAAAACAGTCATCTTGCTCTGCTTGTCAAGTGTGAACTTGTCACAAACCAGCAAATTTATGCCCTGTAGATTCGGCCCCAAACAACCTCGTATCTAATTCTAAGCTAGCCAACAAAACTTTTTTCTCGTTCAACTTCAACCCCCAAGTTAAGTGCGGAGAAATTTACTACGACTACAAGACCTTTTAAATTTGGACTTGTACCAGTCGACCTTTACGGGTTTATATTTGAGTAACAAACCCCATTAATTAGTTTCCATACGAAGATTTGGGTTGAGTTAAATGAAATACACCCATTCCCAAGTTATTTAATATAAATTAAACAGGTACTGAAGTTGCATAAGGAACTTCATAATTTTTAAAGGTGCATTTAATTCCTAAGTTATCATGACAAATTATTTTAAACTAATTAAAAATAAAACTTGTAATGTTTAATTTATTATTGTAAAAATTAGATTGTTAATAAATATGTAAAAATAAGTTTGCAATTATACAACTTTTTTGGTATTACATATATAATTACCAATTTTATAATTTATGAGATATTACAATTAGCACCCATGCATTAATATTTTAAGATATTACAAATAACCCCTTGGGGCAAAATTGAACTTTTTAGTGGTAAGTGGTTAATTTTAAGATGGTGACAAATTTTTGGGGAAATTTTCGTAATATCCAATACATGAAGGAAATTTTTATAATGAGGCCTTACGGGAGATTTTGGGTCTCGCGTGTCTACCATTTCACCACCAATGCATATTGAAAGTGCATCATATTCCATGAATATGATATCTATCTAGTGTTCTATTGTAATGTATGGAATATATGACAAATGTGGAGTATTTCTATTGATCAATCATATAGGCCCAAGTTGAACATCCAGTTGTTTCGATTTGAATTATCCGGAGAATGACTTATTTATATATAAAAAAGATGGTCAATTAAACCTATTTTATTTCTTGATTTAATAGAAACTCAAAAAGGTGAATAAGTTCCTAAAAATTACGTGAGATACGGAAGGAAAAAAATTGGTTCGTGGGACATTCGTAATTTACCCTATGGGTGGATTTAATTCCTAAGTAATCATGACAAATTTGTATTACTATTATTTTAAACTATTTATTAAAAATAAAAGCATGAACTGTTCTTAAATTAAAATTATATGGAGCACTTGAAAAAAATGGGGTTATTTTTTAAATTAAAATTTTAGGTGGGTTGTTCTTTTTTTTTTTTTTTGATAAAAAGGTGGGTTGTTCTTAAAACTTAAACTTCTGGTTATTTTAAAATTCATGTGTTTCTCGAGAAAAAAGAAAAATAGTATAAAGAATTTTTTTCAACTTAATAATGATACTCCGGTTTAACGAAACCTTTCCAAGAAACCCTTTACCCAAATGAAATAAAATTCCCCTTTTCATGCTATTAACTGGAATACGGCGGCCAAAAGCTAAAAGAATTAAGATTTATCACTAATTTCCCTTTTCTTTTATAAGCAAATAACTGCAATAATGGAGGATTTTGAGAAGAAGGTATGCATATCGGAACCAGAGGGAAGCAGTAATATGGATATTCAGATCGAAGAAGAAGAGGAAAAAGGGTGGTCAAAAACAATATTGGAATTGCTCCGTAGATTTCTTGATGTTCAGCAGAGACGAGCCTTTGCTTATACCCGTCTTAAACGGTATTCTTTCTCTCTCTCTGTGTGTTCGTGTTTGTACAAAATATGTATGTAAACTTTGTTGTAGTTCATACACTTTTAGTTCATTGAAATAAAAAAATACAGTCTTTACAAGTGATTTTGATTTTTTTTTCCCTTATGGTGATATAGTAGTAACTACCTGACTTCATTTGATAAGATTCCATTACATATAATGTGCCCATTTCTTGAGAATGCTTAAGTTTAAAGGTTGGCTCCATTCCCTTTTTCCTAATTTATCATCTCATTTGTTGGCCTTTAATTCCTTTTCTTTCTTTCTGTGCAGTTGTATGTTCTAATTCGTCTTGACATGTTATATGTTGTATATTGCAGGGGCTTCGACGATTATATGGCTTTAGGGGGTGAATTAGCTTATCAGAAGCTTTGCAGTGAAATCACCCTCGAATTTAATGACTGTTCAAAACAGGTCAGTAACACCTTGAGAATCAATAACAGCATAAAAATTACTATAAATACATCAAGTATTATGGAAAAAGTTCAAACCTTAACTCCAAGAATATGTTAATTTTACGCCATAGATTGTCTTCTTCACGTTGTTAATCATGGCCTTATAATACACTATTAAAAAAAAATCAATTCTGTAGGTCCTCGAGATGGAATCTATGTTTGTGAGTCCTGAATGTCGCAGAGGGGATCTAGCTGGCTTGCTTAAATCCATTCAAGCTCAAGAAAAGGAGAAGTTACAATTAGTATGTCTTTCTCTTTCCTATCTGATCTAACTTTTGTTTTGTATTGTCTTCTTAGGAAACATTTTAAGTTGCCTTTATCTTGTTATTTTGTTTGAAATTTGTAATCATGGTCACGTGGGAGACATTTTTGGTGGTTTAAGGTTACTTATCAAAGTAAAAGAAAAACCTGAATGAAAATGCTACTTCTATTATTAGCTCTGGCGAGCCCATTCTATTGTGTTATACATTCCTACCTTGAAATACTATGCTCAAATGTGCTTCTTTATTTTGGAACAAAATTGATGCTCTATTATCTGCCACTTTTTTTTCTCTTTAAACTGTCTTCCCACTTGATATCATTCTAAACAAGTCAATTACCTGATTTTTTATAACTTCAAAAAGTAGTATAGATCTCCTTTCCTCGCACTTCACAGTTGACACAAAAAATGTTTGTTGATCTCTCTCTCTCTCTCTTACTTTATGTAATCCAACATTTTTGTTCTTCCTTTTTTTTTTTTTTTCATCATCTTCCCTTTTATCACCTTCATTTGCACAATTTCTGGTTCCAATTTGGAATGGTATGTGCAAGTCTCATTTGCTTTAAAGCTATTTTTGGTTCTTGAAGTTTAGAGAGTAAAAAGTAAGGTAATCTTTTTTCTGTCTGTTATTTTGCATGAAGAATTTTGTTGCTTTATTTTTTTCTTATCATTTTTGTCACTATAATTCAAGAACCAACACAAAGTTAATGTTTTAAGAAAATGATATTTTTACATGGCTGATTTTGGATTAGCTGAGATAAGAACTTCTCTTTGGTGTTATTGTGACATTATATCAACGGGAAAACCTTTGTCTTTTTTTTTTTTTTTTTTTTGTAATTTCACATGCGGCTTTCCAGTAGTTGAATTGATTGTTTTAACCAAATATCTTTTGTACATACTTCGCAAATAACATTCTTTCAAGGTAAAAGTATTTTTTTTCTCTTTCAAAAGACAATATGGCCAAGTAATATATGTGTGTTTTCAGACAGCTACTATTCAAGTTCTGAAGAAATCTGGACGGCCCTCAGAACGTGTGGTAAGCCATGAAAATTGCAGATTTAGAGAGTCAACAGGACATGAATGTATGCACATACAAAATATTACTGAAGCTTCTGGGACAGAAGAAGCAGAGGCTGATGCACAATATGATAATGCTATCAAGGAAGCCATTAAAGGCGTCCAGAATGCAGTCATTGCTATAAACGAATACATAGAAGAAGTTAGGTACGAGATTGCATCTCTTGAAGCTGAATAAATTACCATAAGCTTTATTTTTTATTTTTTACTTTAACGTTGTGTTTCTTGATGCATTTTGCATCATCATCACTTAAAGAAACAGATGTAATATTCAACATCTTTATTTCTACACTTCTTAGATTAATTTCAAGAAAATAGATGATGGTAATTTAATTAATGTTCTGATGCGTTTGTCTAAAGCTGTAACAAATATTGGATAGTTTGAAATACTATATTTCATGCTCTAAATTCATCTGATTTTTAATAAAAAATAAAATAAATCATCTGACATTACTTGAATCTTTTTATGTATCAACATAATTAGACGTCATTAGGGCTGTAATCGAGCCGAGTAGTATCGAACGACACACTGTTCAAGCTTGGTTTGATTTTTATCGAGCTTGAAATTTTGTGTTTGAGCTTGGTTTGATTTTCAATCGAGCCGAGCTCAAACGAGCTTTTATCGAACGAGCTCGAGCCGAGTATCGAGTAGCTTGATATTTTACATGTAATTTTTTAATTTTTAGCTTATCGAGTCGAGCTTGAGCCGAGCTTCAAAAGTTATCGAACGAAAAAAGACGTTCAAGCTTGTTTGATTAGTGTGACGAACCGAGCTCAAATGAGCTTTTATCGAACGAGCTCGAGTCGAGTATCGAGTAGCTTGGTTTGATTTTCAGCCCTAGACGTCATGTACTGTTGTAAAGTTGTGAGAGTCAGCGCATCAATTTTTCTTAACCCTTTTCTTTATCTTTAAAATGATCAAAGTGAAACATAAAGTGGCAGCTTTTGTTGAGTATTTGACAGTTACATCACATAAATACATTGTTTTGGCTCTTCTTCATCAAATTGCAATTCTTTGGCAATACAGTGTGCGTTTTGCACCCCTGTAGGGTGTACTTAGCCAATAAAATATAAAATTTGAGGATGTATAAGGGTTAAAATTTTAATTATAGGGTGCAAAATGTTAAGTAGGTGTATTTTTTAGAGTTTCATTTTTGTTCAATAATGAGTGAATCCAAATATAATGATTTAGATTATTAATTCACAAACATTTGAAATTTAGAAGGAAAAAAAAAAAAAAAAAGGTCCATAAAATATAGATATAGAGTAGAGTTGAATGAAATATTGTTTTTTTCCCCCTATCGGTGATAACATATTGCTCAAATTTAATATTTTCTTACTTATCCATTTTCATATTATTTATGAAGTTGATTTGAATTTTAAATAAAAAGCTCGAACGAGCTTTGAATCAGTCCACCCGATTCAATTTTGCGAAAAATAATGTTCAGACTTCTTCGACATGAATCATACTCAAACACTATATAAAGTACTAGTATTAAACTAAAGAAAATACTCTTATTAGTGGGAGTTGTACCGATGATCCGCATCGGCTCATCCTTAACCAATTGGCTAAGGCTTCATCGACTTCTAGCAAGTGAAATTAATAGTTTGAATTTGTGGAAAATGATTGTACAACACTTCTTTATCCATTTTTGTTACATAAAACCTCGTCTTGTTTGTTTGGCTTGGCTACCCGCATTTGTGCACGAGTCCGGTAATTAAGGATCAAGATGCAAACATACCTCATGCATTAATTTTAATTAGTAAAACAAATCTACGCTATTTTTATTAATTAAAAACTCCATGCGTTAAAATATTTGTATTATTAGCTATTTATATCATTTGAAAATTAAGAGTTAAATCACATAAAGGTTGTTGTCAAAATTTTAAGTTTACAAGAGTTTATTATGTCAATTTTTAAGCTTATAAGGGGTTATTGTCAAATATTGAACTGAATAATCCGGTTTTATTTTAAATAAAAAATAACATATAAGAGTATACTTCATATTTTTTCCTGTAATCATCAAGAATATTCTCGCATAGAGCTAAACACAAAGGTGACCTGAAAGAAGGTAAATGGCTTTGTCTTGTTAGCACATATAATTTTTTACACCAACATGTGATTGGTCTAGTGGAAGGGACTAGTTACTATAAAGTAGCGGACTCATGTTCAAATCCCTGTTGAGAGAATTTCCCAAATTATGTGCCCGACGCGCCTCGAAAGGAATTAAACTATTGAAAAACCAAAAAAAAAAAAACATATAATTTTTTACTAATAAAAATGACACAATTAAATTTTCTTGTAATTGAAATTTAGGAATAACAAGAGGATATCTTTGCATTTCGCTCGATCGATAAGTGACATATTCATAACAGTAGAACTTTGGAAAGTATGACTGAATACTCTAGAAGAAAATTTTCAGTCCAAACGTGACTTAAGTCCAAATACCCGATACATAATTCATTTTTACGCACAAAAAACCCTCTTCTTGTTTGTTTATTTGGACCTTGAGGGGAGAAGAGACGAAAAATACGTAGAAGGTTTCTTTCTCAGTCAAGATTTGTATGTAGTTTTTAAAGGTTATGTTTGGGTTATTCTTAATTCTAAGTTATTTCTGCATTATATTATTGATTTTTAGCTTGGAACCTAACCCTTGCAATTTTCCATTGTATGAGTTCTCTAGAAAAAAACCGTTTAGTTTTTATATTTTTATTGTTTCTGATCACGATAAAATGATACTATTACGAAAATTTCCATGGAAACTATTATCGTGGGAATTTTTCTTTAATATGTTGAATATGTATTTACTGTTTTGTCAAATATAGAATGCATGCCGCTTGGCCATAAAATTTGAATTTGTTGTGGGATTTCCAAATGGCATTTTCTTTATTTATGGCCACAGATGTAAAAGAACTTGAATGCAAATCTTGATCCTTATTTCAATGAACAGGATTCAATTTGATGATGTTTGCCATTTAGTGAAAGCTAGTGGTATCGAAATTATATTGTAGAAATGGGAGGATTTTAGGTGGTAAGAAATAAAAAAGATAACATACCGTAGATTGATGATCAAAAACCTTTTATGGAGTGTATGATTGGATTTTGAATTAAATAAGTTGATTCCATATATTATAACTTATCTATAGAGAGAAAATAATATTTTAATTCTAGTGCTTTGAGATATTTCTACTTGTAATTGTGTATCACTTCTCGAATCTCATTGGATATTCTGATTTATCTTTGCTTTGTTAGTGTTTGAGAGAATCTGCTATTTTTCATGCGAAAATGTCTGACATTCCGACGGAAGTAATCCTTGAGATCCTTTGCTGTCTACCGGTTGAGTCTCTGCTGAAATTTAGATGTGTTTGCAAAACATGGAAAGCTCTAATTGACAGTCCAAGATTTGAGAAACTGCACCTCAACCGATCCCTTGAACTCAAAAGTGTTGACATCAATGCCAAGCTTATACTATGTGGAGATTTCTGTTGGTGTGATGTGTCCTTTGAATTACTTGATACTCGCATTGATGCTCAGTCCACCATGGTCACAACCAACTACCCATTAAAGGATGAGAAATGTTTAACTCTTGTTATGGGTTATTGCAACGGCTTATTCTTAGTGACCTGTGGCTTAGACTGTGCTTTGTGGAACCCCTCTACTCGCAAGTTTATTAGATTACCAGACTTTGAGCACACTAAGCCGAAGGAGGGAATAACTTTTTTCCAGTACCAATGTGGCTTTGGGTATGATAAAATTACTGATGACTATAAGGTGATGAGGATAATGCAAGCTTCTGGGGCTGATCAGAATTGCTCCAAAACAGTAGTTTATAGCCTGAAATCACATTCTTATAGGAGGACTAAGGAATTCCCGTTTTGGATTTCCCAAGATTTGGGGGGTATTTTTGTGTTTGGTGCACTGCACTGGCTTGTGTCTGTGCCTTCAGAGACACACAATGAATATATGGTTGTGGCTTTTGATCTTGGGAGCGAGGAGTACAAGTTGGTGCCGCTGCCTCTGCAATTGGGTGCTCCTAATCAAGTAGATTTAGGTGTCTTTGAGGGTTGCCTTTCTATGAGCTGCAATTACGAATGCGAACATGTTGACATATGGTTGATGAGGGAGTCTTGGGCCAAGTTCCTTTCACTGGAAGTTGATGTTAATTGGTCTTTCAAAGAAAATGTCAAACCTATTTCATATTCAAGGAGTGGTGAATATGTTATTTTGGAAAAAGATAAAGAGCAACTTATATGCTATGATCTCGAATTGAAGTCAATGAGAAATTTTCTGATAATTCATGGACCTCCAACTTTTAATACTTTTCTGTTTTCGGGAAGCCTTGTACTCAATGGTATTGGTGGTGATGAGGTAGGTAAGAAGATGGACCCAAGAGAAGAGAAGCAGAAAAAGACGAAGAAAAGGTAAATGACTTTAACTGTTATGCTCTCTAGTCTACAATTCTACTTTTTGCTTGTATTATCACTTGCAAATGCACTCCTTTTTCATCCACTGCTTAATTATTAAGCATTATCAGATCAGAATTTTTATCTGGGTCACATTTGGCATAGCTTTTGAGTTGTTACATTTAGTGAGATATGCTTAGGTGTGGATATCAAATCCTATGACTCATGTGTTCTAATCTCTTCCCTCTCTCTTTCACAAAGACTCGTTATGCTTGCTCTTACAAGTTTATATTTTGTTTCTCTTAGAGATGACTTCCTCTCAACTGGGTTCAAATTAAAGCTTTAAGAACTTGAGCATGCAGTACAGTGAAGACGTGGAGGTAAGTACTTTATATAGCAGGACTAGAAAACAAGAAACAGGAGTGGTAGATACAAATTTTGATCTATTAGAATTTCTACCAGAATTTAATAGATTTGGTGGTTTGGATTAATGCAGGGCTTTTTTGAGAGTGAAATGCAGAATGGATTAATTGTAGCTTTTACGAGAAGGTGTTGAATGCTGCTACAGCATCTCTCCAGTCCATTTGGATTTGCTATTTTGACGCTTAACTACTAGTACTTCTCGTTTGTGTTCATGTTGGAATGATTTTGGACTTGAATCTGCAGCTTGTGTGTTGGACAAAAATTTGGATACACAAAGAATGGTCACCATGCATCTGCTCTTTTCAACACAATATTAATCAACAACTATCTTCTTTTGTATTTTAAGAAATTGATCAACCACAACTGGTTCTTTAATCAAGCAAAAACGTACAAAATGAGTCGTTTTGATCTAATCAAGCAAGACGTTAATGATATCCTACTTCAATATTCAATCCTCTTTATGTGTTTGTGTCGGTTTAGTTTTGGACCACCCCGCTGATGAGAGCTTAGTTGAATTTTTTTGCAATATAATTAGTCAAGGAACTTAGATTTTACTAAAATCCACTCTTGTGTTTCCTGTTCTTGATGCATTTTGTATGATATGATGGTAGTTAACTTTCAGAAACATCTGTATTCAAGATCTGGAAATTATTTCTACAGGTCTTGGATTAATTTAAAAAAATAGATGGTAGTTAATGTGTTCTGAACTTCTGATGCATTTGTGTAAACCTCTAACAAATAATGGACAGTTTGAAATACAAATAATCAAAGTAATTCATATCGATTAGGAAACGAAAATTCTCGCGTTTTTTAAGTCAACTAACAAAAGATTATTTGCCTATTTACATAATCTGTCAATCGATTGAAAATTTAATATTTAATATTACCCTACCTTTATTGATTAGCTTGCCCAATGTTAGTGATGTGTCCAAATTTTGCACCCGAGGGTAATTAAGAGATTACACTAAGTTGACATAAATGAGAGATTTGTAACGTCTTTATCATAAACTCTCGTAACGTCTGTAACGTTTTTGTATTTATTACTTGTAACGTCTTTCCTGAAAAGACTATTGTACCCCTGTACCTACCTATAAATAGGTAGTCCTATTTCTAAACAAAAAGGGACATAACTGAATTCACTATTACAATTACAATACAATTTTTCTCTCTGTATGCAGATCTTACTTTATTATTGTGATGTTGTTATAGATCGAAGGGCTTATTCCAATTTTGCCCTGAACGTTTTTATGCAACATCAGTTAGCTAATCAACACTGGAATACGTGATTTTCTTCTTCATATAAATAGTCACTTTTTAAGTGTATATATAAATAAACTAGCTAAAATAGTGTTGAACACCCTAATGTTTTTTTTTTGGTTAATAATTTTGTTGGACCTTAATCTCTGATGAATTTTCATTAATTGAACGCAGAACAGTTTTGGAATAGACTATTTCGATTTTCAATGCATGTATGGATCATGCTTATCCTCAAAACTCCGAAATTCTTCTTGGGGAACTACATTACGCTCCGTTTGTTTTGCTTGGCATGAGTCTCTAAATTAAATGTGTGCTAGATGACTTTGGAGAGAAGAGAATCAACGAATATTAGAAGAAGGTTTCAGTACTCCAAACGTGACTTAAGTCGAATATAAGAAACATAAATTCACTTTTAAGACTGAAATGACGCCCAAAAACACTCGAGACCTGGGGAGAGAACAAGAGACGACAGATAGAAGGGTTTTTTCACTATTAAAACTTGTATGATGTTCTTAACTGTTGTGGCTCATTCATTTTGATTTCCGACTTATATGTGTATTAGGTTGTTGTTTATGTTTATTTTATGATCTATATCTGTCCTAGCTCAGAACCCCAAGAAAAAGAAAGAAAAAAAACCCTTATAATTTCTCAATGTATGAGTTTTCTAGGGAAAAAACCGTTTTTCTTTTCTTTTGTTTGTTTGTTTGTTTGTTTGTTTCTGATGATGATACAAATGACACTATTGCAAATTCTCCTCGTAAACTATTATTGTTGGCATTTTGCTTTTATATGTGTTGAATATGTATTTACTGATTGCCATATGCAGAATTCATGTTACTTGACCATGGAACTGAACTTTTGTGGAATTTCCAAAAGACATTTTATATATAGAATTAAGAGTATGTTAGTTGAGAAAAAAGAGAGATAGCATGCCTTACATAGCATTTTGATTTTTTGAATCTCGTTGCATATTGACTTCTCTCTACTTTGTAAATTTTGTAGAACTTGATATTTTCCATGCAAGAATGTCTGATGTTCCGACTGAAGTAATCTTTGAGATCCTCTGCCGTCTACCGGTGAAGTCGCTGCTGAAATTTAGATGTGTTTGCAAATCATGGAAAACTCTAATTGACAATCCAAGATTTGTGAAAATGCACCTCAACCATTCCTTTGAACTCAAAAGTGCTAATGTCAATGCCAAGCTTATACTATGCGGGGATTCCTCTTTGTGTTATGTATCCTTTGAATCACTTAACACTCGCATTGATGCTCGCTCAACAACACTCAACTACCCACTAAAGGATGATGCTAGGCGAACTCTTGTTTTGGGTTATTGCAATGGCTTGTTGTTGATATCCCATTGCATGTTCTTTCTTTTATGGAACCCTTCAACTCGCAAATATTGTAAATTACCATATGTTGAGCCCAAGAAGCACCCACCGGGAACATTTTACCAGTGGAGTGGTGGTTTTGGATATGATCAGACTGCTGATGATTATAAGGTTGTGAGAGTAATACAAGCTTCTGGCAATGAGCAGAATTACGCTGAAACATTAGTTTATAGCCTCAAATCAAATTCATGGAGGAGGACAAAGGAATTTCCACTTTGGATTTCCCAAAATGAGGGAGCTATATTTGTGTTTGGTGCACTGCACTGGGTTGTGTTTGTGCCGACAGAGGTGGACGATGAGTGTATGATTGTGTCTTTCGATCTTGGAAGTGAGGCGTACGAATTAGTACCTCTACCTCAGCATTTGGCTGCGCCAGAAAGAGTAGATTTGGGCGTCTTGGATGGATGCCTTTCTATGAGTTGCAATTACAAATCCGAGCGCGTTGACATATGGTTGATGAGAGATCGTGGGAAAAACGAGTCTTGGTCTAAGTTACTTTCATTGGACCAAGTTGATGTTATTTCGTCTTTGAAGGAAAATATCAAACCTATTTCATATTCATGGAGTGGTACTGTTATTCTGGAAAAAGATAAAGAACTACTTTTGCTTTATGATCTTGAACGAAAGTCAGTGAGAGTAATTCCCATCCTTTGTGGTCCCAGCACTTTTAGCACTTCTCTTTATTTGGAAAGCCTTGTTCAACTCAAACATAAAGGTTGTGAGGAAGTTAGTAAGAAGATGGACCAAGCCAAAGAGAAACAAAAGAAACCTAAGAAAAGGTATATATTTGGATCTTCATGCCCTTGGGCCTACATATATTTGATGGTTGTATCTTCTACTATAGAATCTGTGTAGTTTCTATTTGCCTAGCGTTAGTTAGTATTGATGCATTAGCTTACATGTAGATATCAAATTCAATGGTCGGTTTCATTCAAGTCTACTATATAATTGACCCCCTACCTTCTCTCTCATACGCGCACTAGTTTTGCTTGCTCTTATAAGTTTACATTCTGTTTCTCTTAGAGATGACTTCCTGTCAACTGGGTTCAAATTAAAGCTTTAAGAACTCAAGTATGCAGTACAATGAAGACGTGGAGGTAAGTACTTTTTTGGAGTAAGTTATGCTCAGACCCCTTAACTGTAATTACACTCGATATCCCTACTGTTTCGGAAATTACAAGAACCCCCCTTCTTGTTTTAGACTGTTTACCAAAACACCCCTTGCAAGAACACCTCCTACAATTTGATGACACAAAGGGGTGTTTCTGTAAATAGGTTAAATCATAAGGGGAGTTCCAGTAATTTTCGGAACAACAGGGGTCTTTCGGTAATAGGATATACCTGAGGGGGGTCCGAGCATTAATTACCCAACTTCTTAGTAGCAGGATTGAAATTTATTGAGTTATTAGCAACAGATTGAGAAGAAAATACCAGAAAACAAGAGTGGTAGATACAAATTTTGATCTATAATATTCTACCAGAATTTATAGATTTGGTGGTTTGGATTAATGCAGGGCCTTTTGAGTGTGAAATGCAGAATGGATTAATTGTAGCTTTAACGAGAAGGTGCTGAATGCTGCTACAACATCGCTCCAGTCCATTCTGTGTTTGTGGATTTGCTACTTATGACACTGAATCAGTAGTACTTGTAAATTAACTTTTTAAGTTTCTGCTTTTAGTTACTTCCATCTCTTTTGTGTTCATGTTGGAATTATTTTGGACTTGAACCTGCCTGTGTTTGACAAAAACTTAGATGCACGAAGAATGGTCACGATGCACCTGTTGTTTTCATTATAAAATAGTAACAATACTCCTCGATGTTAATGTAATTACAACTTCAAGTAAGTAACTTTGTAAAGTGAATTATCAAAAAAAAAAAAAATTATTTTTGTGAAGTGTCAATGAGGGTGTAGATTAGTGACAAAAGCTGAAATCCCAGTTCCATTATCAAGAGATGTTGATTCTGATTCTCTCTAGTGGGTATTTATCTAGTTGAATATTAGTATTTGCAGTTTGATAGTGATGAAACATATTCAAATATATTTTCTTACATAGTGGTTGATATAATAATGTTTTTACCAATTTATTCAAAAGAAACAAGTTCTGTATGAGCGCATCTATTTTTTTTTAAAGCTTTTTCATATCTTTAAAATGACCCAAGTAAAACATGAAGTGGCAATTTTTGTTCAATGAAATGGTGAGGACAAAATTTAACGAGTTAAATTATACAATTCCCCAGCATTCTTAATTTGTTTCTTACAAAAGATACAAAGTCTAAATAAGTTGAGTAGAGTTGAATAACACATCATTCAAGTTTAATTTTATTTTCTTACTTATAAAGTACTATATATATATATTAGATATGATTTTTTTAATAAAAAGCTCGAATAGCTTTGATGCAATCGATTTAGAACAATTTTGATATTCTTACACAATTTTTATCAACTTATGCATCCGATTCAAATTCAAATTGAATTTCAAAACCTATCAAAAAACCATGTTTTGATTCAAAGGAGATGATCATACAACACACCGTTTTCCTTCTTTGTTTCATAAAACCCCTTTAGTTTGCTTAGCGTGAATAATTGGGTAATGAAGTGACATGTTAACATTTGGAATTGAATTCTAGAAGAAAAAATTCCAGCCCAAACATGACTTAAGTCCAATACCGGAGGACATAATTCATTTTTAAATACTGAAATTGCACACGCTAACTCTCTTCTCCTTTATTTGGACCCGTGGAAAGAAGAAGAGACGATAGGTACGTAGAAGGTTTCTTTCTGAATCAAGAGTACCTGTATGTAGTTCTTAATTGTTGTGTTTGATTCATGAGTTATTTGTGCATTTGATTATTACTAGTTTAGAACGAAATATTAAAAGAAACCCTTCCAATTTTATAGTGTATGAGTTCTTCAGGAAAAAAACCGTTTTCAGTTTTTTTTCTTTTCCGATCACGATACAAATGATGTTGTTGCTAAAATTTTCCATGGAAATTATTATCGCTGGGAATTTCTATAATATGTGCTGAATATGTATTATTGTTTGTCAAATATAGAATGCATGTCACTTCACCATGGAATTTGAGGATTTTGTGGAATTTTTTAATGTCATTTTCTTTATTTGTGGCCATAAATGTAAAAGAACTTGAAACTTCAAATCTGGATCCTTATGTCAATGGATAGGATTCGATTTGATAATGAATGTTATTTTGGGCCCTTGACATTTAGTGAAAGGTAATGGTAAAAACTATTTTATAGAATTTGAACTAGATGGCTTGTTTTTAAAGACATATGTCCGTAGCATTCTTGCCACGCTTTGAAATTAAACATATAGATTAACCAGAAAATACCAAACCTAAACTATATTAGAAATGTTGCATATTCTTGTCGAATTTGGTGTTTCAAGTTTCATTTAGATATTCGCCCACAATATATTAGAAATGTAACTATCATATTTTTGTTCAAATTTTAAAAAAGAAAATGTTAATAAATTATGAATAGTTAGTGAGTTTTGTGCTTGTTTATGTAATAAGTTTGAATCTTGGATGTTAGGTTCTTTTTTGATAATTTTCTTGGTGTTAGGTTTTGTTCAATCTATCTTCACTGATTTTCACCACCACCATACCTAATGCACCACACCCCACCATCAAAGATTTAAGATCCATTAGTAAATAACGAATGAATCTACTCCTAATTAAAAAGTAGAATGTTTTGTCAACTGTCTTTGTAAGGCTAAGGTCGTTGGAATTTCGGACCGAACCCATTTGGGATGTGGAATTCAGCCCATTTCCCTGGGCGAATCCATTCAAAGGAGGCCTTAAAAATCTCTTCAAATTATGTGTTCCGCTCAAAAGACTAAGATAGCACAAGAGGAAAGGTCGCATTAATATCTCCTCTCAAATGTTAGCAACTAAGCCAAGCAATCATGCGGGTAAAATATTCCAAGAATGGCCTGGATACATTTTAGAGATTACAATTATATACACAAAGTTTTCCACAAAATGTTACCTTTAACGTTAAATCTTCAGGCGGTTTGCCATATAGCTTACAAAATTTGTGCGCCAATCCATCAAAAGTAATTGCTCAAGACTTTTTTGTGCACAGCTAGATCAAACAAAATCCGAATTTCGGTCTTTTTAAGCTGCAGCCTCCTCATCCTCGTCTGGTTCTGATTCTGATTCAGTGGCTGATATTAAGGAAGCAGATTGGATTTTCCCAGCATGCTCAAGGCGCATCAGAATCACCCCTCTGAAACAGAGTCAATGTAAACAAAGGCTACAATTATAAGAGTTTCAGCCAAAAGTGGATTATACGAATTTGAGCTTAATATGCTTTTTATGGGACAAAAATGTAATTAATATATAATAATGCTTAAATTCACCATGATTTTTTTCGGTATTTGGCTTCGAGAACATCAAGTTTGAATTAGCACAAGTTCAAAATAGTAAAAGAAAGGTATGGCAGAAATATCAGGGCGAAATAAATATTTCTCTAGCTCCTATGTTCCATTGTCATCATTACTTGACCAACAAGAGAAGGGATTCTCTATCACACCACTTAACTATAATTAAGGCGGTGGCACCTTTCACCAATGTTTTTGAAACAGAACCAGGATAAAAAACTGGTAGCACTACTAACCAGTGTTTCCGCATTTCAACTACTCGTTCAGCCATGTTACGTCATTATAAAGTATTTATTTAAATTATTATAAAATTAAAAGAAAAAATATAAATATAGGAAAAATATCATTACATGAAAATAATTTTCAATCCATCTTCCGAAGTCCCTGACAATATGCATTTTACAATGTTTAAAACTAATAAGATAATAAAAACAGCTACCAGTTTTTAATGCTATATACACGTGGAAGGCCTTGGTCCTATTTGGTATGAGCTAAGAATGTTAGATTACATAGAAACCTTAATATCTTTAAATCTCACAGCCGCTTTATTCTTGCTTATGAACCCCCTTTCTTCTTTTTTCCCCCTTCTCTGTTATCTTGTTTTCCTACAACCTACTTCACCATCTTCTTCTCATTCTATTTTTTAGAATATCATTTTACCGTTTCTCATCATGAATCTTACTCTCCGAGTATAAATTAGAAGTAAAAATCATTTACTAAGGTGTTGTAGCTCAGCTCTCGATCCACAATCAAGATCTAACCGATTTTCAGCACTCCATATTTGGGAGGTTGGTTAGGACCTGACATGCTCTGCGTAACCGGTAAAACCAGTCTAACCTGCTGGACAGGTTATATAAAATTGTCCACTCTTCACTAGTGAATAAGATAAAAGGGATCCATTTATGCCCAAAAACTATGGTTCAGTAAAGAGGTGTGTATCGGTACACTCAGTCAACTCAAATATCATAGGCAACGGAAAATAAATATATAACTTTGAATACCTTGCATACCGAGACTGAACAGATATATCCCGTACTTTAATCCTGTTCACTGTTCCACTTTGGCTGACCAGCACAACTTGTTCATCACTATCTCCATCCTCTGTTGAAAGCATCGACAACTCATAACTAATTACTGAAATTTTGTTAATATATTAAAAAAAAAACTTCTAGGAAAAATCACCTCCAACAGAGAACCCAACTACAAAGACAGCTGCCAGACGATCCTCAGCTGAAAACTACATTTTTACAACAAATTATGATTACAATGAAATATAGGCAAAAATATAACTCAATATGTTTTGTAGTTAATATGAAGAGGTCCCTGCCCTCAATCAAAAATCTCAAATCTTGTGTCCTTGTTACATTTAGTTTCTTTATGTTCGATCTGGTAACTAAGGGAGGGTGATCTACCTTGTAACCTTTTAAACCAACCCTATTCAGTGGTGACATACGGAAGTTGCCGAGAGGAACTCGTTTTCCAAAGCCACTTTCAGATATGAACAGCAGCCAAGGACCACTGTAGCCTCTACCACTGCAGAAATAAACCAAGAAAAGGTAAAGAAAGTTTACACATCAAAAATATGTAGGGACACCATGGTCTGCATGTTTTGACCATTATTTTGTTTTCTGGCTTTGGCCAGCCATTTGTATATAACTGTAGATATATTTATGCCATTTACATTTGATCCAACAAAAAAGTTCACACATTAAAAAGAGCAAAGAGGGAGAGAGCAAATCTTGGTAGCAAACAGAAACAAGAAGTTGACTTCAACAAATGAAACAATGACAGCAATTCAACAGCAAAGGAACTGGTACAATTTTTACATATACAATCGGAAGTTGGGTGAGAATTCAACCTCAAATTATGTGCAACATACAGCTGCACTGAGATTTGAACACCAGCCATACTAATTCGAACTTTCACTGAATAATTTTTATAAATGAAGTACATCTCAAGAAACAGATTAACATTGCATAACCAGATTGTCCATGGAAGCATGGAAAGACCAGGTACAAGTAACTGATTAACTGCTAATCAATCTTAAGTAAATAACCTTACTAGTTTAACACCTGGTTCTCGAAAAAGAAAATATTGAACTTCCCCCTAATAGAATGGGTAATATACAAGTAAAACATGAAATATTACAATTTGGAATCTTAATAATCCTTCTCTACACAGCATTGAGATGAAAACAGAAAGAACTTCAACTCTGGCTGCCATCCGATAGTTTGATAGCTAATAGTCCTACAACCCAGTTTGAAACCACAGCTAGAATTTAGCTGGAGACTGTTGTCCAATTAATATGACCAAACAAACATATTCAGCAGTAGATGTAGAAAATTGGAACATCATAACTTATATACTGCCTAAAAAATCATCATAACGACCAAGAGATTACCGGGTTTGCTGTGTTTCTGATGTTTTCCCCAACTTTATGCCCAAAGATGCTGGTATGATGTCCATGCTTGCCATTTTATCCCCTTGCTTAAGTCTCATGGCAACTCCACCTCTTGTATTCCTTCCAAGTGCTCTAATCTAAACAAATAAACATGCAAACATGAAAATATACTTTTAGGAGTTGCAAGTATAGATATAATACTTCACTGTAAGTTGAAAAGTTCTGAAGCAAACTCAGCCGAAATAACCTATGAAATTACATCTTAATCTAAATATGGGTTAACAGCCACATTGTGAAATTTCAAATTTTTTATTCCAGCACTTAAATAAGTCAAACTAGATGTATAGCAACTTACATTTTCGCAAGGGCTCAAAATAACCATTCCGTTCTCCGAGGCCATGGCCACAAAATCATCGTTTGTGCAACATCTCACCCATTTCAGTTCATCACCAGGAACCTGTCAGTTAAAAATGTATTGTTAGGCTCACTAACAGCATCATGATAAAATATCTAAGCAATAAAGAAAGGGACAAACCAGTGAAATTGCTATAATTCCGGTTGACCGTATCGATGAGAAATAGTTCAATGAAATTTTCTTGATATACCCCTTCATAGTTAGCATCATTAGATATTGGTCTCCATCAAATTCACTCACTGGAATAATTGAAGTTACTCTTTCACCATCAGATAGGGATAAGATCTGGATCCACAGAAAACCATTGACAATTTTAAAAAAAAAATTGAAAATATCGCAAGCCAAGAATTTAGTAAAGTTAGGACAATACTTGGACTAAGGGTGTGCCAGCCGCTGCCCGGGTGCATTCAGGAATTTTATAAGCACGAGAAGAGTACACAGTTCCTTTGTCACTGCAAAAAAGTACAGTATTAGCATATATGAACTACTCATAACCTAATAGTTTATCTTCGAAGAAATTTCACTGACATAGAAAGATCTGTTGATGCTAGTGACAGCAGATGAATAAAGAATATCAGACACACCAGAGTTGATGTTCACCAGCATCTCACAACATTACAAAATTTGAAAAAGCTTATGAGATAAATGAAGGTTCCTTTCATGTGTGCACAATATTGTGCTGGGTTGCATGAGAGAATGTGGACAAATAACGCATACTACTATTCCAATAACCTAAACAAAGTGGTTGGAATATTGATCCTTATGGTGATACTCAAATTTCCAATTTCCAATCCAATATTTAATTTGTTATATAAAAAGTTCAATATTATTAGATCGGCCTAAGAATATTGATGGCTTGGGTATTTTAGATTTATTCTATTTATGATCCACGCGAAAAGGGGTAGGAGACAACAAACGCATAGTCACATAGCACCACATGTCGGGAAATCATTATAACTCGAGTGCCATCATAGAATGTAAAATTGTACTTTGTTTAGCACAAACTTAGACTGGGAAACTTACAATATTAAGATCATAGTTCTACTCTTCTCCTCGGGGTATACCTGCTGAATATTTTCCAGACACATCTTGTAAACAAAGGCATTTTATTGGAGGTTTTTTTCCACCAAGCATCTATTAAATTTCTGCAAAACCCTATTTCAATTACCTCAAAAAGAAAAGAAAATTGCACGTACTAAGTTCCCACAAATGTCATAATGCCCCAAGCCAGCACCAGTAAAATATATGTATGTGCGCCAATTTGCTATATAACTAACCTAACAAAAACAAACTCCATGACCCGTTTCTCCATTCTTCAGAGGCCTACATTACTAGAAATACCTTCACTAAAAACTCTTTTACTATGACGTAGCAACTGAGCTGTAGTTATCGTTTCAACTCATAATTAAGACCTAAACCACGTTGAAACTTAACTGAGGCTTTACAGACACCCAAAAGTGGCGCCCACTATTTCTTTTGCTCACAAAATTCATCAAGTATGTACCTTTAGCAGCATTCTTATGTCCTCGGGACATAACTAATCAAAACTTAACTGTTTGATTTCCATTGATTTCAAAATGAACTTAACAAAAGTTCCTTTTATGATTCATTGGGGGCTGAACTTTGGACATTAATATGCTTTGGAATCGACAAAGCAGATAAACTTTTAATTATTTGTTATCATGGGCACAATAGTAATTAAAGGACACCAGTAGCTATAGAAAAAGTTAACTGAGGTGAATGTGGAAGCATTTACCTGAAGTACAAGACATGATCATGGGTGCGACAGACAAGGAAATCAGACATTGTGTCATTTACTCTCAATTTTCCAACTGATTTCCCAATAGTCCCACGGTTTTGTAAATTGAAAGTATCAGGCTTCATTCTTTTAAGGTAGCCTTTTTCACTAAGTGCCTGAAAGTATTTTTCCGAACATTTTTAAGCAATAACTTTGCAGATATTTTAATTGGGATGAAGTGCACAGGAAAAATACCAGAAGCATTTCTTCATTTGGTATAACATCTATATCTTCGAGTTGGCCACTATCAGTGTCTTCAAGCATGGAACGCCTTGGAGTAAAAAACTTGTTCTTGATTTCATTTGCTTCTTCTTCTATCAACTAAAGCAATAAATAATACAACATGCTATCAATAACATAACACACATTATATAGATAAGAGTAGTCAACAGAACAGTATAGAAGAAAATTATTATAAATTAGTCTAAAATAACAGAAACAATATGCCACATAAACAAGACAAAGGAAAGCATAAGCTGACTTCTCACGGAAACCAAGTCACTTGATATTTATTTCAAAGGTCACCATTTAAAGAAAAAATTATGATCAAAAGCACAAGAATGGTGCAGGATGAAAAATTATCTTTACAATTTGCATCACTTTAATTGCATATCTAATTAAATGAAACTGATAGCAAGCAAACATAATCTGCATAAGTAGAATTGTTTGGTGTATAATGAACCTCTATCAGAGATTTACCTCAAATATTAGTTCTTTACTTGATAGAAGCTCCTGTAGCTTGGATATTTGTTCAGATAAAGATTTTCCCTCAACAACAAACTTATTTTTCTGTAAAGAGCCACAGAAAACGCCTTCAATATAACAGGAAAACTATAAAAGTGTGAGGTACGGAGCAGGTCACAAGATACAGAGGCACCTCCAGAGATGTTAGCTTTCTGAGGCTTATATCCAGTATAGCTTCTGCCTGCTTATCGGTCAAGTTGAAATCTGCAATAAAAAGCAAATTATTCATAAAACGAAAATATTAAAATTTTATCATCTAATCTTAGAAAGTTCAAGAAAAGATTGTCAAATCAACTATAAAAAGAAAAAAGACACCCGACCTATTAAGTTAGAAATTTAATCAGCTGAAATTCTCAAACAATTGCTCAAAGAGTACAGATTGGAACACAACACAGAAAAGACTAGATCATTCAAATGTCCAATGCAACTTAAACCAACAAAAATGCTGAATTGCTCCAGGTATGAGCACTTCTTAAAGAGATAACATATAGAAAATCATTTCGGAAAATATCTTCAATATAACAACAATTGCATTATAATATATATATATTACTTTCAAGAAAAAAATTGAAACTCGGAGTGCGGGAATCGGTTGGTCCTACAATTTCTATCTATTAATTATTTTGGTAAGAAAGCTGAAGAATAAAATAATAGTGTAAATGATTAGGATTTAAGGTAACTTGCCTTCTCTTAAACCAGTTGCTGCTGATAGATGACTTGAAGCTTTCCTGATTATCTCAATGACTCTATCCAGATTATCCAGTCCTATTATAATACCCTTAGTACATACATGGAAAGATGAGAAGTATATCAACAATAAGCAGAATAGTTACTTTGGCACAGAACTACAGATAAGTGTACTATATGGAAAACATATAAGAGATGGGTGATTCAGTTTGTATTCATTACAGAAGTGAAAAGATCAAATGATGTCATGGTTTAAGCAAAGATTATTAGAATAGTATCACTCTACTTTAAGAGTTCGCTTTTCTGAAATTCCTAGCCTACCTCCACAATGTGATAGCGATCTTGTGCTTGAGATAGTTTAAAATTTGCACGTCTTTCAACCACAGAACATCTAAAATCCAAAAATGCCTGCACAAAGAAGAAATATAGAATATAGAATAAAATCTAGGTACTATATGCATGAATTATGACCTCACACAAAGAAAAGGTGTTATTAGAAATGTAGAATAACTCCATCATCGTGTCCTCTTCATGAAATTGTGTAATTTCTATTATTTACAATATTTCCAAACAACTCAATCCCCAGGGTAAAAAATGCCATTAGAAAACCTAATGGCATTCTGAGTTTGGGAAAATATATGTCTATGTACTTAATTACGAAGCTGATGTAATTAATTCAGGACAATGCTTCAATGCGTATACGTATCGTCAATATGTGTCTTAAGAGCTTTTCACCTGAAGCAATTCCTTCAAGCCCATCTGTTTTGGTTGGCCATTAAGAATCCTGGGATGAAAGAGCAGTCAAGCATTGGGATTGAAAGAAAACTCATTAGCAGGTGCAATCCAACTAAATATGAATGGGTCCAACTAAAAGGAGAAGAAACTACATGCATCATTTTGTCTCTCTGGTGCGCCATGAAAAAAGGCAGAAAATAAATATGAATCACCTTAGAGAAAAAACATTAACACAACCTGTGCATGTCAGATGGAATATATTGGATAGGTATGAGTGTTTCTCACCGATGCAATGCAAAAATCTGCACTGTTTCTGTGACTATCTAGCAGCAGCAATATGACATGTGATTTATGTGCTACCTTCAAACTCTTACTCCATCTATCTCACAAAGCTTAGATAAAATTGAAAAGGTGAACATTTTAGGCATCTTTACATATTTTTCCTAGAAAGTAGTGGCTGAGGTGGGTGATTTCACGTCATTACTTCCCTTTAGAGTACTTTTGAGAAAGAGATTTTTATCTAAAGGAGTCAGATTTGTTTTGGGACGTCTCAAATTGGAAATCAGAGGAAAAGAATTGCAGGGTAGTAAAACAAAACTTTGAAAATGAACCTGTCTACTAATTATCTGACAAGAGTGGAGATGCATTAGGAGCAAATGTAACAACCCTTGGCATCAGAAATCATTGATGAGTAAAGCATCCTCACCACAAATCAATATAATTCTAGATTCAACATCCCTTGGCATCAATATGAAGTAAGTAATATCCATCACCTTTCCCACCTTAAATATCTAACATTATGAATATAACAAATTTCCAAAGTCCAAAGACACCAAATTATTTGCTAAGTCATCACCAAGCTTTTTCTAATACAAATGAATTGCACACAAACATAAATCAAAGGGAGGAAAGAAAAGATATAAGAAAAAAATAGTAAAACTACAAATAGCACTATACAGCATCAAACAATAATAGCAAATTGGGTTTCTGCCTCAGTATCAAGTAGAGCATAGTACACTAATAATCCAAGATTTTTACTATTCATATAATGCTTATACAATTGAAATTTCTATACTTACTTTATCTAACTACTTTAGAAACTTCTATTGTATTGGAAACTTCTTACCCCACCATGTTGCAGCTAAATGTGGACTGCAGAGAAGTCATTCGATATATGTTATTCAAGACAATGGATGGATCTGAACCCCTCTTAAGCTGGTAAAAAGGGAAAGAAATTTAACACCAAAGAAAGAAAAATGTGAGATTGATTAAAATTCCTGGAAATATAAAAATATACAAGTTACGTCACCTTCTAGTAACCTCAAGAAATTGAAGTAAAATACAGTATCAACAATTTATGCAACATTACCTCAATGACTATGCGCATTCCAGATCGATCACTCTCATCACGTATATCACTTATTCCATCCAAGCTCTGAATGAAAATAAAGGTTGCAACAAAGAATGTTAATTATATCTATAAGCTTAAATGTATCTAGTAAACTAATAAGTGATTAAATAAGAGAATGAAAGACTCCGTGAAACAAGCATGAAACAGTAGATAATACGTGCCAGACTTCCAGGTAGAAGAAGTGGAAACCTCATGTTAAAAGTACTATATGAAGTTTGTTCATTACATAAATGTTGTGTTTGTGGTACGGTAAGGCTAGCTCCCAGCTCTTACAATAGGAAGAGCATAACAAACAGTCCAGAACATAAATATTGAAGAAAGATCTATTTTCCAATAGATCACTTAAGTTAAATGTGCTTTTGAGATTTCCTCAAGCCCCAAAGATTTCTTCTACCTTATCTAATTCATGTACATCTACTTGTTCAAGTCAGTATCGTTATCAAAACTGAACTTTTAATATCAGGATCCAAAATTCAGCTGTGCCATGAACAGTTCCCAGACCTGTCCACCGATAGTGCCGTTCAAGATTCGTCGCCTCTATATCTGAAAACTGTCGATGACACCATCTATCAGATCAGATCTAGCGTTACGCGGTCTGCAAGCCTCAGTCAGCGCCTCTGTCGCCTATCAAGCATGTGCATGTTTTGATAGCTGGTTAGAATTAGTTTGTACGAGTCATATTGGTTCAGTCCATGCTCAATAATGGTCAACCACAATCTGATTCAGCTTTGGTGAAAAGTTGTTTTGTGTTCAGTTTCTTTGTTTAGTTTATTATGTTATCGCTTGTCGTGGTAGTTGGTTTGGTTAAGTTGTTGGACGCTTCAATTGACTTGTCGTTTGACATTTTTCATTAATTGCGTTTGTCGTGCACTATTCCATTTGACATCTCTGGTTGGCGTCAAAACACGTTCGTGGAAATTGCAGAATTAGCCCGGTGCCAACATTACTCCTAGTATTGTCAGTGTGGATCAAGTGATCCAGTTAATTTTGTTTTGATTTGTGAGTTGCCAATCATTGTCACCGCGGTGTTTCCAGATGTTTTTTCGACGTCAAAAATATTTGTCATGTGTGTATATCTGGTGGATTCACTTCACTCGTTCTTCATCCATTGTCAACCGCTGCTACAAGTGTCAGTGCTTTATGTTAGTTGTTTTATTGAGTGATTATCTTATTTGTAACAAGCTAGAGTATTGCATGCTCCAGCTTGAGGGGAGTGTCAAGACTGTTATGATTAAGGGTAGTATAATCACTGACATATTTATAATATTATATGGATACCCTATTAGGGTTTCATCAGTAAGTATAACACTTCCCTATATTCTACTCTCTTCTAACAAACAGAAAAGGCTAAATGGGATGTGATAGTATTCATCGATATGGCCTTGTACTAAGAATCACAAACTCATCACTTTCCCCTCCCCTTCCAGAAAAAAGTAGAGTATATATCACTTAAGTAGTGATAGAAACATCAGACAAACCACACGGATGTAGGCATTCAGGTCAAATTGTGTACTATGTGTTTGTGCATGTATGTGTGCACACAGTAAAAGGATAAGTCTAATAATCACTCTAGTCTCGGCCTTAACAATTATTCCGAGGACGAAACAACCTTTATTGATTAATTCAAAATAGCATTAAGCAGAATGATAAGCCTAAGCGAAGATAAACCATGATTCAAAATTATTCGGGTAGATACCTTATTTTCCACAAGTTCAGCAATTTTCTCGACAAGAGATGCTTTGTTAGTCTGATAAGGAATCTGATTCAAATGCAAAGAAGTTAAAATTTATAATTAAAAATATTTCTCGAAACCAATCTAGTACGAAATAACAGACTAATTAATTATGTATAATGTGGACAAAGATGAAACCTCTTTTATGATAATTGCCAAACGCTTAGTTCTGGAATCAATTAATTCAACATCAGTTTTCCCTCGGATCACAACACGTCCTCGCCCAGTTCGATATGCCTCCAGAATACTATACAAATTAAACATATTCAAATAAAGCTTGACATAAAGCCTCCAAAGAATCTTGACTATATAGTTGGAATTATTATCTAAAAGCATGTCCAGTCTATAGAAAAACACACTGATGATTTCAATACTTGGTTTATACCAATGTGTAGAATTTTCTGAGAAGAGGTGGTGATGTAACAACTTACCCAATATTGCCCATTATAGTTCCTCCAGTTGGGAAGTCAGGTCCAGGCATGTATTCAAGCAATTCTTGCAACTGTTACAAAATACATATCACATGTACAAGAACAGAAAGTGAGTCAATATTTTGAAAAAAAAAAGTAATGGAAGATTGATGCTATGATAAATTCCACAACAAATAAGACGGACATCTATATTCGTAAATGTAACAATCAATCACCTACTGATTTGGTCTAGATGAGTTCAACAATACAATTTAATAAATTCCAAAATCAGAAGTGTGATATGCAACATACATGGAAATTAAAGAAGAAAAAAGAGAATAAAGAAAGAAAACCGCAGAGGCAGATTTGCTACACCAATGGAATTCCATTAACTTCAGTGTAGCTATAATGGCATTGTGTAACTGTACCCTATGAATGATCCTAATATACTGCTGACTTCTTAATTGAAATGTAGAAACATAAATAAGCATCAGATATATGATAATTTATGGAACTTCTAATTCTTTTAGTCAAATGAAGTAAATTTAGATGCTATAATATATTTTCAACTTTATTTAAAAATCAATTTGTGTTCATATTCACAAAAACAAACAGTGGTATCTTTACCACTCACAACTGGCAAGGATGATGAAAACTCAAATGTGGAATGACAAATAAAAGAAAAGAAAATTACACAAGTAGTTCAGAATCTAATTTTCAATTTTTCAATCATCCAGAAGAAAATTTATATGTGTACATAAGACAACATGCTTGACTGATTAATTAATACCGTAGCTTCGGGATTGTGAATCAACACAGACAGTGCGTCTACCAGCTCCCCAAGATTATGTGGTGGAATATTTGTCGCCATTCCAACCTGAGAACAGAAACAAAAATATAATGTACTAGACATATGATAGACCCCAAAACAAGCATAGCATTTAGAGTGAGAAGAAACATATCGAGTACATAAGAGATTCAGGTAGATACCGCAATTCCTGAAGCACCATTCAATAACAAGTTTGGGATGCGAGCAGGAAGCAAAGATGGTTCTTTTTGAGAGTTATCAAAGTTTGGAACAAAATCAACCTACAACATGTGAAACTTGTTACTCAAGAAGCCACTATTGAAACGTTACACAAATAAATAAAAACAACTGGAACATTTAAAGGAGAAATACTAACAGTATCTTGTTCCAGGTCTGCCAACAACATTGCCTCAGTAAGTGCCTGGAGGAATTTGATACAAATGAAGATTGAATGTTCACGTGTACAAAACATATACTAGTAAGAACATCAGTGGTACAAGGAACATGATTGAATTTTAGAAAGCTTCCATGTTAGAACATATACGAAACAGAAATCATTATGTTGAACTTATTCGTAAGTCCATGCTGAGGAAAACTTGAACCTAAAGAACATCTTTCTCAGCAATTCTTTACCTGTCATAACTAGCAAAACCACACTGACTCCTTACATATAAATCATGTCGTCCTATTTATAGGAATAGGACCCAGTAATTCAGTAGTGGCAAACTGGCAATCATAATTCTTAATATCAACAGTCAATCCAAAGAATTCATATTGACTTACCTCTAATCTGCACTCTGTGTAGCGCATTGCTGCAGGAGGATCTGCGTCAATAGAGCCGAAATTCCCATGTCCACGAATGAGTGGAGAACGCAAGGAGAAATCCTGAGAAATACGGTAATAGAAAGTAAAGAGTGACAAATAAATGATATTCTATATAATTGAAAAAATGGATCTAGTTCATAATACATGATTCCAGTAACCAGTTTCTAATATTACATGACAAGCAATATTTCATGCAGGTGGAGGGCATACATAAATGTTGCAAAAGAAACTACAAAGAATTAGCCCCTTACATTAAAGGACGAGAGTTTGAATCTGGATTCAATCAAGTTGCAAGGAATGATGTACAAAATTAAAAGAAAAAAATTAATGTTCTCAGGAACTCATGTTTGTTGGAGTTTATTGCAATTACATACTATATGTTCTTTCTAATTGCAAGATAACTCCTTGTCATATTTAAATTGGTATAATTTTGTTTTTGGAGAAAAAAGCACAATTTTTTAGGAGATACCAATAACTCCAATTCAAAACCAAAAAATGAAAGAGACCCCCATGCCCAATATCATCACCCCTTCCCCTGCAACCCAACCTTTGTACCCCGAACCAGCCACCACTAAGCATCATATAGCAGCGGGTGATCTTACTGTTATAACCATACTCATTAATAGATTAACCAGACACAAAATTATTATTCCTTTGTTGTCATCAAACAATCACTGAAAGCGAGAAAAAAATAAAAAGCAAAAGCAAGCTGTCCAACATAAGATGATAACAGTCTCTTTTAAGGACAACATCCCGGATATAATAAAAAAAAATTGAATACATACATAGGGAGCCATTACTGAAAAAGATTAAGATAAAAAGAAGGGCTCTTGGGCAGATCAGTATGATTAATACAACATGAAAGCTTGATGGTGCGAGGTGAGAAAGAGGGCTAATGGAGGACGCAGCAGCAGCCGAAGGGAAGACAAAGATGGCTGCTGAGTTGAAGGAGAAGATGAAGGGTTTTCTAAGCACATAACTTATAAGTGTAAAGTTGTTATCTCTTAATTTGAGACCACATCACACTTGCATTATGGCTGCTTATGTGAAACGAAAGCTGCAACTGCCTACTTTCGAAATTCATACAGGGCTTATGCTCATTATGATAACACGAGGGAGGGATTTTCTGCCAATCAGAAAAATACAGGTGGTATAATTACTTCTAACTTGTGTATGTTGCCTAAGAAACCATCAATATCTAGTGCAAACCAAATCAAAAACAGTAGATGTAGGATTGGTTACTAACACAGCATCATGGCAATGGTTATTTTTTTTTTCTGTTCTTACAGTGTATCCTTCCTTTATCGGATTTTAAAGCTGCAGAAACTCGTATTGGATGGTGATGTTTAGATATTAGATACTTTAGATTTGACAAAAGGCTGAGATTTTCTTTCATCATTTTGAATAAAAATGTAATTACATTTTTTAGTCATATCCTTCTTTAGAAGAATGACAGCTCTCAAATTGGAATGGTACCTGAGCCATTCGAACCAACGAGTCATACACAGCAGTGTCGCCATGCGGATGATACTTACCAAGAACCTGCAATTGCAGAAATGAGAACAAAAAAAATTCAGTAAGCAAAAGAAACACATAATGCATAACAGTCAGATGATAGTAACGAAATCAGAAAAGCAGTTTTGATGGATCACAAGAAAGAACCCACTACAGATGGAATACAACCTCACCAACGACTCTTGCACACTTCTTGTGAGGTTTCCTTGACGAAAGGCCTAATTCATGCATTGCAAATCTGTTTTTACATCAGAGAAAAACTACTTATTACTCCAGTCAGAAAACTATATAAGCAATTAACAATGCATAATAATTCTGCAAAGAGCATCATTGAAGCTACATCTACATAAATGCACAAGCTAAAAGATGGCATGGACATGACAAAAGTTCGCAAAAAAATATAAAATGATCTCACATCAGAAAAAGAAAAAAATACGGAACAATGAAAAAAGATATCACAATATGCTTATAAATATCAAAATAATGATAATAACAATTTAAAACTCTTAAAAAATTGAATTGCCAGCTAACTATAATACTTAAATTATTCAGTAAGATTAAATTGCAAGGTTGTGGGGGAAAGATTAAATTTTAGCTAAAATATACTGCAAAATAAAACTGAAGTAGTTTCACAATTCTCTCTATTTTGGCTCCATAAAAAGATCTATGAGATCAGTACTCCTGCTGAACAAGCCAAAAATGGAGTATGCTTAACAATATCTTCTTCAAAGTAGATTGAAGTTTGCAACCGACTTTTGTGGGTGTTTCCCTTTAATTCCACACCTCTAAATTTCACTATACCAGACCTATTTGAAAAGTGGCATATTGCCACCTTAAATCATTTCAGTTGGGTCAAGTGTTCTGTACATGTCTGTCAAGAAATTGTTCGTTAAGGAGCAAAGTGCTATACTTCATTAAGTTTAGGATGTAAATAACTGTTGTATCAAATTCGAAAGTAAATACAGTTTGGTCCACAAGAAAAGCCTATTGGACATTAATAATTGATTAATCCCGTTTTACTTGATTTTTATAATAACAATTGTATCAAATCTTCTTATAATATGAATACTTTGTACAAGAGAAGATATTTAAATCCATTGTTGCAAAACTTGCAATAAAACCACAGATTATAAATTTTGCCACATAGTTATGCCAGCTCACATTATTCAGTACAAATTAAATTAGACTATCTATCCACGCCCTTTCATCCCGTAATATGTCAAAATTTCTTTTATCAACCAAACGGAAGTGATAAGAAAATTATATTTTGTTACAATCCCAACAGCAAACATAAAACAACAAAAGTTTACCCAAAAAATCACAAAAAAGCCGAACATATCATAGAAACAATTTGAAAAACTCACAGTATTCTGCGGTGGACGGGTTTGAGACCGTCCCTAACATCTGGCAAAGCCCGGCCCAACAGTACAGACATTGCGTAAGCCATGTACGCTTCCGTGGCCTCCCTGTGCAACTCAGAAATGACAATTCTGCCCTCGCCTCCTCCATCATTTCCTCCTCCATCCCTCATAGCAATTACACTCCCATTCTCCTCTACTTCCTCCTCCCTCCGCCGAGAAGAAGCTTTTACAGAGAACAACCTCTTACTATGGTGGGGCCCAACGGAGGAGAGAAAACGGAGCTCCGATACCCGCTTAGAAAGCAGAAAACGGGTCGGGGAGGTGACGGTGAAGGCTAGGAGGGGGTGGTGAGAGCGAACCAAACGAAGTCCACTGGCGAAAGCCATGGTTGGTGGTGCGTCGGGTAAGGATACACTATTCGCGGCTGCGAAATGGGGTCCGGATTGTAGGCAATACAGGTTCATGCCATGGGAGGGAGAAGGAAGATTACTTTTAGGGCTTTGTTATTTTGTCTGAAAATAATTTGCAAATTTTGTAAAACCCTAAAATAGGGTTCTTTTCTATCTAGCGCGCCAAGTTTTCTGTCTGGTGATATACCTCACGTAGTCACGTGCCTTGCTCTTATGTATGATGGAATTTTTTTTTAATTTTTTTTTTATCGCAAGGGTTGAATCTATAATATCTTGATCATTGAATCGAGAGTTGAATCGTGACATTTCGACTATTGTCTATAAAGATTACATATATGCTAGATGACTCCTACATAGAAATGGGTAAGTATTCGGATTTGATTTAGTTTGATTTTAGTGTATTAGACCTTAATAATATGGGTTTTTTCAAGTATTACCATAATGCTAGATATTAAGTCCAATCGGTTGTGTTTTCTTTCTGATGGTGTTGTTGACTTGGCAAACATTTTGAGATTGAAACAATAATATTATTGTTGCTACTACAACACAACCACACCCAAACTTCACCGTCTCGAAAGTTTTGGCCATTGAAGATGCTTGCAATTCACCACTTCCTCTCAAACCGGTAGACTGGTCTTCGAATCCATTGATGAAAGTTATTCGTAGATTATCGGGCAAATGTCACAAAGGATTTTTATATGGGATTTTGCCGCTTTTCACTCTGGAATCTTTACCCCAATTTGCATTCTAAATAAATTTTCCATGCATTTTCAAAAAATTATGGCATTTTGAACCCTAGGAATATATATTTTGGAACTATGCACCCTAAAAATGTAGAATATCGGCACTTCACACTCCGACTTAAGAATTCTGGCACATTTTCTATATTAACAAAATTACTAGCTTCTAGTAATTAGGTAAGAACTATTTTTTTCTTTTTGTAATTCTTAAGTTTAACATGATAGTAGTTAATAATTATTAATTTGTAGATTATGTCATGTAAAAAATCTAGAAAATATATGGGTCAATTATACAGGGTGTTCCAACATTATCGTAGGTCCTTCACTTTCATTAATCAATGTCATGCAATATGATAATATATTAGATTTGTAAACATAATTTTTAGATAAATTGACAACAATCTAGAGAATACAATATATTTTTTTCACTTGATTGATCTAAGTTTTACTTAGAGAAATTTTGAACTCAAAATAAAACATATAATTTTTTTCATTTTTTATGGTTATACAGGTAAAATGACCATTATCCATTATATTTCTCCACTGATGACATTCATGGGCTTCTTGCAAAGGAAAACACATTAAGGTGCAAAATGTCAGAAAATATATTGTTGGGGTGTAACGTGTCAAAGTTTTTAAATCATGAAGGAATGTGCCAAAAATTTATATTTTCAAGGTGCAAAATGCAGATACTATATTTTTAGGGTGCAAAGTGTCAAAAATTCTAAAAATGATTATTATATTCTTCCACCAACAAATTTTCTTCTTAAAATACAAACTAAGATACAAAATGTCAAACCATTTAAGGGTGAGTTTGGCCTAGCGATTCGAAAATTAATTATAGAAGAATTAATTTTACTAAAATTGATTTTGGTAATAATTGATTATAATAAAAATTAATTATAGAATAATTGTTTTTATATAATAGCTTTTGCAAAAGTAACACTTAGTAGCTTCTAAAATAAGTTGATTTTTTGGCTTGTCGAGATCCCAAAAGTGATTATGATCCCGGGGGCCAAACACCATGAAAATCATGATTGAGCAGATGTAATTTTAATAATCAGGGCCAAACACTTCAAAAATCACAATAGAAATCTATAAGTGCTTTTAAGAGCTACAACCGCTGTATCAAACTCACCCTAAGTCATGGTGCAAAATGCCAAAAGCTCCATCACAAATGAGAGTTTAAACTTATTGATTGAAACTCATATTATGCATTCCGTAATTATGCTAAATAGGCCGAGTTCGAGGCTTGTTTTCGCTTCGTGTATCCTCGGGAACTCCCATTTTTAGTGATTTCCCGGTTTTTGAGCTTTGTCCCCAATTTGCTTAATTTATAAGTATTGACTTATTAAAAAGAAAAAAAAAAGGCCAAAACTTAGTTCCCTTAATTGTGGTTCAATTAGGTCATCTCCAACCGAGCCGACAACCGGGCATGGGGAGGTTGCTGGCAGTGCTCAGTTGGAGATGACAAAAGGCATGTGGAGGAGCACCTCAAGCAGCGCGGGCAGTCAGAGGGCAAGCTGGCGGTCAAGGAATGATCGCCACTTGGTAGCCAGTAGCCACTCATTGCTTTTTTTTTAGTTAACTTTTTTGTTTAATTAATTAAATTTTAAATCTTAGTTTTATTTATTTATAAAAATTATATTTTTTAGTTTGTGTTAGATTTAATAATGTAATTAAAATTGAAAATTTCTATATTCCTACAATTCATACAAATAAAATAATTTGAAAAAATTTTAGTCGTTTTTTATTATTATAAATGTCTTAATTTTCATAACTATTAAAAGAAGTATTATTATTATTATTAAAATAAGTTTGAGTGGGAAAAGTGGGGAAAATTGGGAAATTGAATTAATGAATGTTGATTGTCCTTCGGTTGGAGATGAGTTTTTTAGGTGGGTCGAAAAGGCATGAGAGCAGACAAGATGACAAGGCAATTGTGCAATTGGGCGAGCAATTGGGCAATTGAACAAGGCCTTCATTGGATATGGCCTTAATAATCCAACCTTTTTACAATAACACAAGGTTAAAGTTAAGGTCATCTCAAGTGACTACTCAGCCTAAGTACATTTTCCCCTTAAATTTCAAGTCCAGCTTCTTTTTTTTTTCTTTTTCTTTTCATAATCATCTTCAATGATTCAATCTCTCCTTAATTTCAATTCTCAGTTTTCCCATTATCACTTATTATTAATAATAATAATAATACTAAATTATATTTAGGCTTCTTACATTATTAAATTTATACACACTATTATTATTAAATTTCTTAAATTAAAGTTAAGTTCTTTTAATAATTAACTTTTATTTAAGTGTCTTAGATAAATGTTACATTTTTAAAATTAATAATAAATCAAAGGAATTTTTTATTTAAAATAAAAAAGAATTTTATTAACTAAAAAAAATAAACATTGACTTGAAGACTCAATGGATGGGGCAAGCCAACATTGGTTTGCTCCACCCCCTAGGAGCAATGGATGAGTGGATTCAATCAAGAGAGATGACCATCTCCTTCAGTTCAAGAGAAAAGTTGGACATTGAAAATGGCTTTAGATTATCTATAATTTATTATGATTTTCTTAGGGTATTTAGGTCATAGACATGAGTTACATATTTTTGAGGTATGTCAAATACTCTTCCAACGAGAATTCAAATATGAGTTTGCTACTTTGTGGGGACGAGTCACTCCCACAATTTATTACACAATTGACACAATTTATTACACATAAAGCTTTGACAAAAAAAAAAAAAGAAATTTGGAAGTTATTGAATTAGGTGAATCAACTAAAAAAAGCAACACCAAAGCTTTTGTCCTCAGTTATGACACCATGACCATCTCAAAATCCTTGTATTTTGGCTCCCCATTCTCCGTGTCGTCTTTTACTTAATTTGGTAAACAACTTTGGTTTTACCAGAAAAAGAAAAAAGCTTTTCTTAATTTCCTCTGTTTATTTTTCCTTCTTGTTTGATTCCATACCAACCCACACCCATATATCTCCCACACAAATTTCTACTTTGAGTGTCCTCTACATAAACAGAAGAAGAAAAAAAAAACCAAATTAAATGAAGAAAAAGTGCAAAATTCCTCCTCCTCCTCCTCCTCCTTCATCTTCTTCTTCTTCTTCTTTCAGCATTACTGAATCATCAATTACCGAGAAAAATGAAACTACAAACTCCATCCCACCTAAAATTAAGCCTAAAAAACGTGTTCGAGCCAAGAAAATTAACCTCAATGCTACTCAAAATTCTAAATCAAGAAGCTCCATTTACAGAGGTGTCACCAGGTATATACATACACAATTAGAAAGAAAAAAAAATCTCAATTCGTGCCGATTGCATGCATGGAATTTGTTCAATATGTGAGAATTGGTGGTGCAGGCATAGGTGTACCGGGAGGTATGAAGCTCATCTTTGGGACAAGACTTCATGGAACAACATTCAGAAAAAGAGAGGAAGACAAAGTGATTTTTCCTATTTCTTTTTATATATTCTAAACTTTCCTTACTTGCTTTTGTTGACAATAATAATAATAATAATAATATAAAAAATTGAAGTGAAATATAGGAGATATGTAATTAATCTAAGTTAAATAACTTAATAACATGTCATTTTTCTGCAGTAACTAATTTCAAATAGATTCTGACATTCTGTGTTTTATATATATTGATTTGATGCTGAAAAACAAATATATCGCTGGTGCAGTCTATTTGGGTAAGCTCACAAATTTTCTTGATTTTTTTTTTTTTTTTGTTATTATGAAGTTTCAATTAATTATCGGGATTTTGAGGTCAACCCCTAAGTTTGAATTTGATTGTCAATTTAATTTAATAATGTAGGAGCTTATGATAATGAGGAAGATGCAGGTCGAACCTATGATTTAGCCGCCCTTAAGTATTGGGGGCCTACTTCTATCCTCAATTTTCCGGTAAATACAAGAGAGTATAAATTTATTTCACTGTTACATTGCTTTTTTTTTTTCTTTCCCTACCAAAAAAAAGGTTAATAAATGAAAGTCTATATATGTTGATTAAAAGATTTAAGAGCATGAATATATATATATATATGTATTATTTATTGCAGCTGGAGACATATACTAAAGAGGTTGAAGAAATGGAAAATTTGAGCAAGGAAGAGTATTTAACTACCTTGAGGCGGAGGAGCAGTGGATTTTCCAGAGGAGTTTCCAAGTATCGTGGTGTGGCAAGGTAATTTATAAAATTAGAATAAAATAAAATCATATATAAATATTGTACAGGACCCACCCACCCACCCTGAGGTTTCATTCTTTTCGTGGGATTTCTTTTTGTTTTTTATTTAATAAATAAATTTCATTTCAGAAGAGATTTGTGGATCAAAATTGGTGTGCATCGCATTTTTCATACATTTTCTTTCCTTTTGTTTTGTATAAAGAAACACTAATTAATTTGACCATGCTTTTTATAATTGGATTTTGACAGGCACCACCATAATGGTCGATGGGAGGCTCGAATTGGCCGCGTATCAGGAAACAAATATCTCTACTTAGGAACCTATAGTAATATCTCTCTCTCTCTCTATATATATATATATGTTCTCTTTTATTTACATTTTTTTTCTCTCTTATTTAAATTACGTATTTTAATTAATCTATATATCTTGTATCTTTTAGCCCAAATTAAATATATTGAATATACTTAGTTAGCAGTTCCCTTTTCATCTTAATTGCAGACACACAAGAGGAGGCTGCGATGGCATACGACATGGCAGCAATAGAACATCGAGGACCAAATGCAGTAACAAACTTTGACATCAGCAATTACATGGATAAAAATATGCCAAAGATAGAGGTAAAAGAAGAAGTAGCAATGAAGCAAGAACTAATTACTCCAAACTCCCTAAACGAAGTAGTACAACCCGATGAAAGTGAAACACACAATCATCATCGAGGCGACAATCAAATCGAAACAAGTGTTTCAAAGTTAGAAAAACCGATAAACACAAGCGACTCACAAGCGATGGACCCTATCGAGGAGCACAAACAGTACCCTTGGGATCTTTGTGTAGATAATAGTTTCAGCTCGATTCCAATCCCTGACATTTCTCTTGAAGAAGCATCTGAGTTTTTGAGGCTATTTGATGACAATGGCTTTCATGAGGAATTAGATATTGAGTTTACATTTGATGAGCCATTCGGTGACATTGAGTTTCTCATGCGGGATGATCATATGTCAATGTCCTGTACAGGAGGTGTGTCGACTTCTCATTCTTCATCGTCATTGTCGACAATGACATCCGACGATTGTAGCAGCATTTAAGCTTTATTCTTGTGAGGTTATCATATTTTTACCTTAATTAGCGAGGAAACTAGTGTAGCTGAGTAGGTGATGCACAGGTTTTTACTTGTGTGTAGCTGTTTTTTTTTTTTTTTTTTTTTTTTTTTGTATATTTATTGAGGTAAGTTATGAGCCGCAGTGGCACTTGGAGCATTATTTGTGAAAGTGTAGTGATTGGTGGCATTGTCTGTATTTCATTTCATTCTATCTATCTATCTATGTTATCGTAAAATTAAGTGTAGGGATTCATTGAAGTCATTCTCAAGTTCCTTTTGCAGAATTTGAGATCTTTTTAACTTTTTCTTCAATTTTGATTATTGTCTTATTTAGCTAGTCCTTTTTTGTATTAGTCTTCTCCTCTTCCCAATTCTTATGGTTATGTATTACTCCACTACCTTAATTTTTTGTATCTGTGAATAGTTGCTAAAGATTCTGTTGCATTCCTGACTAGCCTCTAGTACTTTAGTTTATATGGAGTTGCTAATCTTCACATAAATTCGAAAATGAATTTCGCAGGAGTACATACATATCTTTGTTCTTTTTCATATTTTGAACATTTTATAATAGAATGGAAACACAACAGATGTATATATAGGAAACACCCAAAATGCCCAACAAAAAATGCAGTTCAAACAGTTTAGCAGACCAAAAGGCCCAAACCAAACTCCTTCTAATGTTAAATGTAATTTATGATATTGCACTGTTTCTGAGATTAATTACTACTACCAATATGTGTTCTGCTCCAGGAGTGGCATGCATAAAAAAACATTGGTTGGTAAACACTAATTTGGACGTAGAGATGAGAGCACTACATCTTGAAGAGAGCTGTCTCTTTTCATGGCAGCCTTAAATTCTTCAAAGGTAACTTTTCCGTCGCTGTTTGCATCCATTAAATCGAACATCTCGTCTAACTTACCAGGTTCTGTGATGTCCATTGGAAGGTAGTCATCAGGTAATGCCTGTTTGTTTGTTTGTTTTGATAAAGCCATTAATAAATGAAAACTACCAAATTAACGACCAAACTTTATTAATTGATTGATTGATTGATTGATTACCCTTAACATAGATGCTACTTCTTCCTTGCTTATGCATCCTGACCGGTCCTTATCATACATCTAAAGATTATCAAAAGAAACATAACTTAAAGCTATGGATTAAGTCTCGAGAAAAACTCTTAAAGTGAGAGTAAGAGTAAAGGTTATAATGTTATATGCACCCTTAGGCTGATAATCTATTTTATCTTTACTAAAGAGAAAGAGAGTTGGGTACCTGAAAACAAAGGCGAAGTGCATCATCGCCTTGTGAATATTTGAGACTGGATAAGCCACCAATGATTTCTCTCATGTCAACCGTCCCATCTCTGTTGTTATCAAACAGATCAAATATGCGCGGGGCTAGAGGGACTAAAGACGACATTTCCATTGCTTTCAAGACCTCCTCAAATTCAGATAATGTTGCATTACCACCTTTACATCTGCATTTGAGTCATCAGAACGTATCCATTTTGTAGATAGACTAATTTTTTTTATGCTTTTTACTTACATTTTCTTAAAATTTATGCTGATATTTTCAAGCTCTTCTGGCTTCAAATCATAAGATCCCATTAAATTCTTGAGTTTCTTTAGTTTCAATGAAAATCTACTGCTTACAACACTGGCCATTGCAGCAGCTCGAAACTTACGCCTTGCGTTAAAACTCTGCAGTCTAGAAACAATCTCAGCATCCATTTGTTCTTGTTTTGCCAGATCTCCAGTCACCCAAGGATGCCGAAGAATCTACAAATATTTCAAAGATGCTATACGAGGTAAATTTTGATGTTCTCTTATAATTTTTATAATGATTGAATTTGTTTGAATCTTGCAGTTATCAAACAAACCTCTTCAGCACTTGGTCTCATGTTGGGATCAACTTTCAGAAGGCCGGTAATTAATTGTTTTACTGATGATGAAATATTCTTCCATGTTTTCTCATAGAAGCTGAATTGTCCCTATGTCATTCACAATAAAAACAAATATTTCGGAAACTTTGAACAAAAATCCTGAGTTTCAACGAACAAGAACTTACATTTATTATCATCTGCTGCTTCTGCTTGTTTGACTGTGCAAAGAAAGGAGGATACCTAATAGTAAAATCACCATTCCTTCAATTTATTTATAGCAGTAAAAAAATCAAGTAAATTCCCAAGAAATTATGTCGAAAAAAACTTAATTACCCGGAAAGGAGAATATAAAGAATGACACCAAGTGACCAAACATCACTCTTTGAAGTAATCTTATCCCGCAATAACGCCTCTGGCGAGACATAATCAATAGAACCAAACAATCCCACGACTGGATCAGTAAAATCCTCAACAGAACTAAGTCCAAAGTCCATAATCTTTAATGGAGAATTCTCATCTTTGTTCAAGAACAGGCAATTCTCAGGCTTCAAGTCCCTATGAACAATATTAGCACGGTGCAAGGCTGCTAGCCCTTGAGCAATTTGCCTAACCACAGCTGCAGCCTCGGCTTCATTGTACCTAGCCTGAGCCACAATCCTGTCAAAAAGTTCACCACCTGAGCAAAGCTCGAGTATGAGATGAACTCCGCCTTTGTCTTCACAAACATCGTAAAGATGGATTACATTTGGATGAGGAGAAACATCCTCGACTATTCTTCTCATGACTAGAAGTTCATTTGTTAACAACGCATCTGATATTAGTGATTGTTTGGTTGTCGGGATTGTGGTTTTTGGACTTTTTGGTATTGAATTTGCAGGTATTAATGGGGTGAATCTTCTTAACGTTTTTACAGCGACGTGTTGCTTTCCTCCAATGGTGGATTTTTGCTTCCCTCTTCGCACAACTGAGAATCCTCCCCTGCCCAAAATGTCTGTGATTTCATAATCATCTGTGAGTGATTTTCGTGTTTCTTGTTCCATGAACACCAAACAATCCTTAAAGAAATTTGGGATTTTGATGTATGGTTCAGAAGTCAACAATGAATGAAAGAAATTATAAGAAGATGGTTTTAAATTTTGATGATTGAGAAAGACAAAAGACTGATTAGGGGATTTTAATATTGTAAGATGAGGTGGTTAGACACGGATTTGCATCAGCTAATTAAACATTAATAATGTTACATAGTTGGATTATATGTATGACTTGCAAATGGATACAAGGGAGTATATGCAAAGAGTTTTAGGACATAGATATAGAGACAATAATTACATGACCAAGTCATCATTGAGTAATTTTTTCCCATGAGAAATCTTGAGATTGTCTTTGACTCTACACTTTATTTTTTTTAACTTCCTCTATTTTGGAATTTCTGCAGGATAGGGAATAAAAGAGTTGCTCAATTAGGTGACGGATCCTATGACAAAATAGTAGGCTTGTTTAACTAAGATTATTTTTCCAATTATAATAATTGTGTGAAATGCAAAAACTTCACTTGTAGAGTTTCTAATGACCAATTTTATTAGTAGAAACCCTCGACTCGTGTTATATGAGTATTACCACGTTCAAAATGTCCACAAACCCCTTGAATTATCGAGCTTAAAAGTTAAAAATCACATGTAGGCAGTATTCATTTACTCAAGCCTAACACGTGAAATTTAGAATTGGGTGGCGGAGGGATTCTAACAAAAGACATCTTTGGGCATTCGCTTTGATACCATATTGAATGACCAACTCATCTAAAAGCTTAAGCTGTTAAAGAGATGAATCATTTAATATATATCACTTAACAAAACAAACAACCCCTTGTATTAGAAAGTTGAAAGCAAACACCAACTTTATATTTAGTAATAATAATTAGCAAAAAGTGAGAGTTTTTTGCGTTTCACTCGATTATAAGGGTGGGGGACAATTTCTCCCGATTCGCTGGGAAGCTTTTTGCGCACCAAAGGTCTGTTTCTTTGGTGTTTGGGAAAGTAGTGGAGGTTTGTTAAACAATCTCAATTTGCGTAATATTGTTTGTTTGAATTTTGAGAGAGTGGTCTGAAAACTAAAGTAAGTGTATGTGTTTTTTGGAATAGTTAGGTTGTAGGTGTAAGATGTGTAAAACTTTATGTCAAATTATGTTTGTTTTGTGAGATAAAATTTGTAAGAGATAAATTATTTTATATCAAATTTGTTATGTGAGATAAAATTTGTAAGAGATAGATTACTTTATGTCAAATTAAAATAGAGTTTGTAACTTGGATGTAAGCATTTTCATGAGTTTGTCTAAGGGTCATTTGTGGTCAAAATCTCTTCGTGCGCAGAGTGTACAACAGTATTGTGGGATCCCGAGGCTTGGTGGAGGCACATCCCGCGATTTACATAATTCAAGGTTCTAGGACAACCGTTTTGAAGGTCCAATATTAGTTTAGTGTAAGTTTAAACACATGGGCTATAAAAAAAAATAACAAAAATTTGAATTCAATATCCCAACGTCGAGCTTGGCAGAGGACTGGGTACACTTGTAAACTCAATCTTCACACTATTGAATTTTTTCTTTTTTCGTTTTAAGAAAAAATGATAGTGTAATATTTAGTACATAAAACATAGTATTATTAGCAAGTGAGCTCATATGAAAATGCATATGAAGTGGGCTGAAAAATTTGGGCAAACTTGATGTGGAATATGACCAGATATGTTATATATACCCTATTAATGAAAATGGTTTTGGTTAATATTTTCCAGACATTATATTCATATCTTATAATCAAATAGACAAATTTACCCCTGAATTACACACGTGAAAAATCTGGAGAGAAACTGTAAGCTGGTTATATAAGATTGATGATAATGAGGGGTTGTTACTGTTCGTGTGATTTATTGATACCAAAAAAGCACATCAATTATGGTCCGCGACTTCTCATCAAATTATTATATATGGTATAAATTACTTGCACTAAATACATTTATTTTATTACCTAAAATAAAGTATAAAAAAGAGTAATAGTATTGAAGTCAATCACACACCTATAATAAAGATTTTTACTTCTATATACAAAAGAGTTTTGAATCCGGTTGTCTTCTAGAATCCCACCTCAAAAAGGTAACTTTTTGGATTTACTTTCATCCAAGAAAAGTGAGAAATAACCTAACAAAATAAAAAAATTACTATCATTGTTGTTAATCATGGTGGAATCTAACGGGGCCCCTTATTCTGATGATCTACCCGAGTTCTTCCAAATCTATTTACCATCGACATGGTCCCAAAGAATGGTAAAATTATATCAATTTTTTTGAGCGAGCTAATATTATGATTACACTATTTTTTATGGTCTCTGTTTCTGTTTCTTGATTTAGAAAATTCCTCCAGCTTTCATCAAGAATTTCGATGGAATCGTACCTGTATTTGTGACGCTCAAGACATCGTCCCAACTATCTTGGCAAGTGACTACAAATAAGATCGACAAAAACTGGTTTTTCGAAAAAGGATGGCCAGAGTTTGTGCAAGAAAATTCACTAAAAAAATGGGATTTTCTTACATTTTGTTATGATGGTAACTCAAGCTTTTATGTTAATATATTTGCAATTAATGGAATTAAAAAGAGGACCAAAACTGATAATCTCGAAGAGAATGAAGCATCTGATTTACCCGCAGGTTAGCTTTGACAGTAAATCTTATTGGTAGCTAGGTTGTATATATATACTCATTAATTAACGTATTTATACTTTGACAGTAAAACGAAAAAAGTACGAAGAGAAACGCGGAAGAGGGCGTCCGAAGAGAAAAGTTGCGAAGCCATTATTCTTTCCGGAGTTCTTCAAAGTTTTTCTCCCCCAAAGCTTGGCTTCACAAAAAATAGTAAATATGTTGTTTAATTTCTTGGTAGATCTTATAATTAATGGAGAGAGAGTATATATATATATATATATATGTTTTTGTGCATTTAATAAAGATTGTGTGCATGTTTGCATGTACAGGTTATACCAGCAGATTTCATAAAGCATTTTAACAGAAGAATACAAGAAAAAATAATACTGAAAGACGTTGAGGGTAAAGTTTGGCATGTAGGTGTTGAAAGAAGTCTATATGATGAGGTGTTTATAAAAGGTGGATGGCACAACTTTGTCTGTAATCATTACTTGGAGGTTGGTGACTTTATGGTGTTTAAATATGTGGGAAGTTATTCATTCCTTGTGAAAATGTTTGGTCCAAATGGATGCAAAAAGGAGGCTTTTGCTTCCAAGAACATCGCTGTCAAAATCGAACAAGGAACTGAAGAACCAAATTAAGCAGACTGTCTACCAGTATTCAAATTTGTTAAGAAGTTGAATTGCAGTTGGGTTCTAATGTAATTATGATGATGAGCTATATATATATATATATATATATATATATTTTAGCTTAGCATCGATCTCTCATGGTCATGGATATACCTTATAAATTAATTAATTTCTCTTTTGCATGCGGAGGGAGGCTAGCTTCTGAAGTTATCCAATACAAGCAAAATCAGATAGTACACGTTTCGAAAGCCAAAACCCAACAACAATTTTCATTTGAATGTTGAATTTGGTAAAGAATGAATGAATGTACAATCTGATTTTGATTGGACTGGACAAGAGAAACAATATAAATGTATAATATTTTTAAAAGGTTTAGGTGGTGACCGGTGAACCCTCAAGAAACAATCTTCTCTTCTTCACTTGACGGACGGTAGTGAACGAACCAACAATATATAGTAGATTAATGAACTGAATCTCTCTCAGAGTATGTGTATTTATAATTAAAAGTTGCTTATATCTCAAGCATAAACAAAAAAACTGTACGTGGCATATACTTATCCAAAAAAAAAACTGTACGTGTCATATATATCTTTATTAATTTTAACCGAATCAAATTTTCTGATACGTTGGTTATTTATTTATTTACTACTACTGCTGCTTATATCTCAACCATATCTTTATTGTAACAAAATCCTGATCCTCAATTTAACTACCTCGCTTAATGTGTACATCTCAATTTTTATAATTCTATTTATCCCCTAAAATATCAATTATACACTTATCCCCTATGTTATAGTTTCGTAATTTTTATTACAAAAATACCCCCGTCCTCTTACATAAATAATAAATTCTTTATTAAAATAAATTTGTCTCTTTATTAATCATGAATTCATTCATCCATCAAACAACATTATGGTTTAATTTCTTCATTTATTTTTGTTTCCTTAGGTTTTATGGTCGCGATTTTTTCTTTAATTTCATCTCATTCTTTTCTTTATTTCTATTTCAATTTGTTTTCTTTATTTCATGTTCAATTTTTTATTATTCAAAATGTTGATTAATTATCCTTCAAATTATTTCTCGCAAAATTCAACTTTAACACCAAATAATATTATGTTTTAATTTTTTTATTCCTTTATCAGAAAATAAAAGCTTTATTAATAATAAATTCATTGATCCATCCATCCACCAAACAATATTATATTTAAATTTCTTCATTTCTTTTGTTTTCTTCGGTTATAAAAAATGAGATGAATAAGGAAGGTAACAAAATAAATGAAAAAAATAAAACATAATGTTGTTTGGTGGATGAATAGATTCATAATTAATAAATATATAATTTTATTTGATAAAGTAATAAAGAAATTATTATTTATAAAATAGGTGGGGATATTTTAGAAATATATACTATAAAATTATAACAGAGTGGGATAAATGTTACAATTGTTATGAATCTAATATTAGCTGGATGCATTTGTAAGTTTATTAGCCACATGAGGATCCTTTGAACTCAACATATGAAAGGACATATGCATAATATATTGATCAACATTAATGAAGTGCTAGTTGTCTTGCAACCTTTGGCTTTTGAGTTGCTTTTCTAGTCCTATAAATAAGTGTGTTGTAAAGTATTTATATACATAATTGTATACAAAATTATATATGAAATAAGAACTTCTCTTCCTACTTTATCTTATCTTTTACATTGTTTATTCTAGCTGGTTGTTGTTCCAATTAGCTTAGTTTTATAACAACAATTGATATACTGTATTTCAACGATTCGGCAAATCAATCTTTTGTTCAATTATTGCAATACACACATATTGGGAAAATTGCTTTTTTGGTACCATAGGATAGACTGACTTGCACTTTTGGTACCATTGAATATGAAAATGCAAATTTGGTACTATAGGATAGGTTTTCATTGCAATTTTGGTACCAAACCCAATTTTTCAACAAAGTTAATGGCAATTTACCCCCTATTAAATGCATAATGTTCAATTTAACCCCTCGTGATTTAATATTCACCCTAGTTAACTTCCCCATCAAAATAGAATCACGATTGAACGCCAAATAGGAAGAATAAAGTAAACAAACTCACCTTTAGGCCATTCAGCAACAATTCTCTCCTTGAGCACAGCAACAGTTGACGCCGGCGAATTTGTTTTCTGATCCATCGTATAATCTGAACTTTAACTCCACAAAATCCTCCTCCGGCATTTGTTTTCTCCCTCAAATTTGTTCGAATTTAATTCCAACCTCACCTAGATTTGTTCGAATTAAAAATGTTGACGTAATTCGTTCGAAGAGGTTTTACAATTTGAAGTGGGGAACCCTAGAGTAGATCTTGATGATTGAATATTTATTAAGAGTCTGTGTCTGAGTGCTGTGCACTTGTGCGTTTCTATTTACTGTACAATTTTCACTTTTTTTTTGGTTTTTTCCTTTTAATTTTCACTTTTCGGTAGATTAGATCTGATTTGATCAGGAGTTAGAATATTGTCAGACGAATCAATCACAGTGAAGCTGTCAGTTACTCTTTAGCTTAGCTTTTCGCTGTTGGGACCATTTTTGGATACGGTGGTGTTTTCAGTAAAAATTTCCGATTTTCGTGTTAATTGGCTTAAAATTTGTAAATCTGGTAAACACTTTAACTTAATAAATACTGCTCGGATAAGAATAAATATTTAGTAAAGTTTACTTCTTTTAAATAAATAAATTATACATTGAACTGTTTTTTGTAAAAAGAAACATGATATAAAAATCAAGTAATTATGGATTGAAAACTCTAATCTTTAAAATTTAGTTTCTATTGTTACTTCACAGGAATTCAAATGAATCCATTCCATTATATTTTGGATTCAGTTCTTACTAGTATGTGTTTTTCTTCTAGTTTAATATTAATCAATGTTATTAAAATCGGATTGGACCGGCCGGTCCGACCGATTGGACCGTGAACCGGAGGTTGATCCGGTCCGATTTACCCCCTAAAATCACTTACTCCAAAACCCAGTTTGAACCGGGTTGAACCTGCCCGAAACCGCCGAATCGGTGAACCAGTATGGACCGGTTCAACCCGGTTTTATATTTTCTTTTTTATTTTTTTATTTTTTTAATGTTAAAAATTCTTGTAAAAGTTGGGATTTGAACGCCTAACTTTTAGAGTGAAACATGACTTCCTTACCATTTGAGCTACATCACTTTTGTTGAACTTTTAGTACAAATTAAAATTTATAAATTATAGAAACTTGTAGCCAAATTTATTTATAAATTAGATAATTAACTCAAATAAATATTTTACACATTATGAATGAAAATTAATACTCAAATAATAAATTTTTATTAAAATTTATTCTATAAAATATTTATTTTCAATATTATTTTTTGGATAAAGAGTCAAATTGATATAATATGCAAGTTTGACTTTGAATATTAGACTTTTATACATAACCATATTTTAAAATTTATGAATTTATTAGTTTGTTGTATTTTTAACTTACACTTTTAAATTTTTATTAAGAAATATAATCATTTATATGAGCATACAAATTAGTATCATATTACCGTTATGATATAAGTTAGATAAATATTATATGATTTAATTTTAGTATAATATAACAAATATTATATTTTTAATCAATTGTAGGATAATGTTTAAATTTTACGCACATTACATATACTTTAAAATTAAATATATTTATTATATTGTTATGACGTCATTCGGTCCGACCAGTGGTCCGACCGGTTCGACCAATAAAACCAGTAACCAGTCGGCTCACCGGTTCACTGTCCGGTCCGGTTCTGAAAACATTGATATTAATAGAGTAGATTATCTTATTTCTATATAATGATGTATTGTAAACAGAACAATACAAAACAAAAGGGAAAATTGTTTTTTTGGTACCATAGGATAGACTGACTTACACTTTTGGTACCACTGGATATGAAAATGCAAATTTGGTACTATAGGTTAGGTTTTCATTGCAATTTTGGTACCAAACCCAATTTTTCTACAAAGTTAATGGCAATTTACCCCCTACTAAATGTATAATGTTCAATTTAACCCCTCGTGGTTTAAAGAAGAGCATTTTACCCCTTGAAATTTTGTAAAAATTTCACATCGCCTTCCTGATATTTTTATAGGAGGCACTTAATCCACTTTTATTATGATAATGTGATTTTTTACCCATTGTGTTATGATAAATGTGGCAATTTATCCCCCTATGTTAAATAAAATAGTTTGCATGCATACTCTCAATTTCGGCAAGTGAGTTACAATCTCCGGGTGAAGGGGGTAAATTGCTTCATTAAAATTTTACAGGGGGTGATTTTTTTCAAATTATAGAGGGATAAATTGAACATTATGAATTTCATATGGGGTAAATTGCCATTAACTTTGTAGAAAAATTGGATTTAGTACCAAAATTACAATGAAAACATATCCTATGGTACCAAATTTGCATTTTTGTATCCAATGGTACCAAAAGTGCAAGTCAGCCTATCCTATAGTACCAAAAAAAACAAATTTCCCCACACATATTGTATACTAAGAAAAGGCTGGCTCATTTATTTTTGTAACTTGACTATGAGCACTTCATTCATCTCTACCAAATAGACAGACAAAAGAAGACCAAAGAAGAGACAGAGACACACTGACAGAAACAGAAACGACAAGAAAAAGAAAAAAAACAGAACAGAACAGAACAGAGCTTAAATTAATTAATTAATTAATTAACCAAATTCTGAATAAAGTCTGTGATTCCTTGATATAGCTTCTGAGTTTGAGAACCAGTATTTGGATCCATATCCACAGCAATCTTGTTCAAGTAAAAGCTATGCCCAACTCCATTGCTAATCAACAATTTCACATCTTTCTCTGCTTTCTTCATAGCTTCATAAAACTCCATTTGACCGTCCTTTGCCAGATCCTGCTCCGCCACGCAGTATAAATACGGCGCCAGCTTCAGCCCCTCCAGCGCCTCCCCCATCGGACATGTTATAGGATGATCCTTGCTTGCCCCCACCGGAAGCGCCAGGCTCAAGAACTTATCCAACATAGCTAAAGTCAACAACGGCGTCTCCGGTTGCTCCAACTCCGACTTGCTCCGCCTCGAGCGGCAGAATCCGGGGTGTATCAGAATTGCTCCCGCGAGTTTTAGTGGGTTCAAGTCTTCGTGTCCTGCACGCGCCGCCACCTGGTGCACTATGTTGCCGCCGGAGCTGTCTCCTATTAGGAAAAGACGACAAAAGTCTACCTGATCGTTAAGCCAGGGCTCCTGGATTTTTCCGGCGGCAACGGACCGGAGCCAGAGCAGGGCCGCGAAGGCGTCATCGCAGGCGGCGGGGAGGCGATGCTCGGGTGCGCGGCGGAGATAGACCGACACGACCACGGCTCTGGCATCACGTGCCAGGCGGGTGTAAAAAGAGTAGTACATGAACCAGTTTGCTTCGCTGACGCAGAATCCTCCACCGTGGAAGTGGAGGATTATGGGGAGTTTTTGGAGGTCGTTTTCCTTTTTTTGGGGTAGGTAAATTCGCAGCTTTAGGTCGGATTCTTGATCGGCAATGATGTCCTTGGTGGCAACGTCATGGACGAAGTGGGGGTGCGGTGGAACCGGGTCAGACATGAACTTGACCTCAGGGGGTCCGGTCCATGTCCGGTCCACGGATCCATCATCAAACAAAGTTAGCCAGCCGGAGACTTGATCGATGACTTTTTTTTCTTGGACCATTATGATTTATGTGTGTGTGGGTGTAAATGTAATGGATGAAATTGAAGTGCAAATTAATTGGAAGTGGTTTTTTGTTATGATTTGTTGATACTAATTTATAGTGGGTGGGTATGGGTATGAAGAGGTTGAAGTGACAGTGCTGCGGGGGAGACATTGTGGAGATCCGAAATTGATTGGTAAATGGAAGGAAATATCATTGGATTGGCCTTTTCATGATTGTATGTAATTGTAATGGAAATGTGATGTGCTCATTTGCAAAGTTGACTTGTCGCTTTTAATTTGAATTTGTGGTGGTCGCTGAATATGTCCCCTATTGTTGGAAAAAAGTTTGATATTATTCCCTGGTTTAGGAGAAGCTACATAGTGAGTAATGCATATCAGCCTTCTTTGCATGACATGTCTAAAAAGTGAACTTTAACATGTGGTATATGTTTAAACATAAGGGGTCCTCTTTGGACACGTGTTGATCAAAGAGAACTGATATGCATTACCCACTATGTAGGTACTCCCAAATCTTATTCCCTCGTGTTGAAATTGTAATGCTAGTCGAAAATCCAACTTTAACTTATCACTAACTCCAATCCTCTTGTATACTTACTCTGTCCCAAATTAAGTGTCATTTTACATGTTTTCACACATATTAAGGTACCTACTGCATAGCCTCACTTTTATGGAAAAAATAAATTATATACCTCAAATATTCTTATTCTTTATTTATCCCACCATTAGCTATTTACACGTTATTCAAGTTTTACACTCTCTCTTACTTTTTCTCTAAAAGTATTTAAAATATGTAATTAATGTGTATTGAAATCCTAAAGTGACAGATAATTTGGGACAAATTTTTTTCTCTAAAAGGACAAATAATTTGTGACGGAGGGAGTATTTAATACACAAAATTGGAGAGGGATTATTACTAGGATTTCTCTAAGTTAGTACTCCCTCCGTTTCAAAATATCTGTCTTTTCACATGTATGCACACAAATTAAGAAAATCATTGAATATAGCTGAATTCTATTGAAAAAAAATTGAAAAAGACTAAAATACCCTTTTAATTAATTATCCTCCACTAATGTTTGAGAAAATTTATGAGCATAAAGGGCAAAAATGGAAAAAGAGCAATTAATGCTTTATTGAAAATATAAAGTGACAGATAATATGGCACAAGAAAATCTTTCCAAAACGACAGATATTATGAAACGGAGGGAGTATTAATTAAATAAATCTACACATGTTTTAAAGTTGGATATTTTAATTACCTAATAATTCGGTCATACTAGGTGAATTAATGATTGAATAGGTTAAATCAATGATCAAATCGGTTGAACCAGATAGGCTACAGAAGAAATATTTTGAAAAATTTACCATAATCAATAAATTATACATTTTTTTCCTTTTCATTCATGTAACCTCAGTTTGTAAGTGTTAAATTATGTCACGTCAAGGACACTTGAAGGAATGCAGAGTCCGGCACTTTTTCGACACTTGACGGACATGTTACATGACGTGTCCAAGAAAATCTTAATGAAAACAAATTTAACACACACACAGTCATAATAATATATATCCATAAATAACTAAATAAAGTACAAATAAACTTCTCAAAAAACCATTGTCTACTTGTTTTTTTTTTTTTTACAATATTCATTGTCCACTTCAAAATATCAAAGACCCATAAATAACTACCTATTTTGCCTTAAATTTTTTTCACCCCAATAGTCAACTTTGCCTGAAAAAACGAGGGGTTTGAGTTTTTTTTATTTGGAGGGTATTAAGTGTTAATTTTGTGTTTTGGGGTGCAAAGTGCCCATTTATTGTGTTTTGCGGGTGCAAGTTGCTGATTTGTTCTTAATTAGAGAGTATTAAGTGCTAATTTTATTTTGGGGGTGCAAAATGCCAAAGTTTTACAATTGAATTGCCTATTTTGCCTTTAAGTTTTTGCCTAAATATAAAAGAGGATGCAAAGTGCTGCATTTTTCATATTTCGAAGGTGCAAAGTGCTAAATCTAAGGCCATCTCCAGCAGTTGAGGGTTAGCCCGGGGCCCTGCTGGTCGTCTCCAGCAGTTGGGGCTCCGTGGGGGAATTACTTACATTTTTTTCCTTTGCCCACTCTCACCTATTAATATTATAGATTTATATTATTTTAATATTAATATTAATAATAATAATTATATTAGTACTCGTACTTTAATTATTAATTATATTAAAATATTAATATTAAATAGAATATTTAATTAAAGTAACTTAAAATTAATACATAATACGCAATACAACAAACAAGGAAATACAACAAACAAGTATTTATCAATATCTGTTCGCATTAAATATTTAATTTAGATTAAGCATTAATCTAAATTTTATTTGTATGAGTGTTTAATTTTATTTTTAACTAATTCCGTATTTTTAAATAATTATAGCCACCACAAATATTGTAGTTAAATGATTAAATTTTTATAAAGTATATCATAATTTTATTTAAAATTACTTTAAATAATTAATCATACTATATACTATATCTATAAGTATATCATAATTATATAAAGTAACACACTAATTATATATAGTATATATCACATTAATTAAAGTAACACATTAATTAAATAACTAACTAACATAAATATCACATTAATTAAGGCTCCTTAATTATGCATAAATATCACATTAATTATGCCTCATTAATTATTATCAACAAAGCATGTTATTTATCATTAATTATGGCAACAAGCGTGTTATTAACATTAATTATGGCTGTTATTAACATTAATTATGGCAAGAAGCGTTATTATCATACATAATTAATTCATTAAAAGAAAAAAAAAAAAAGACCAATCAGGTGTCGCCAAAGAGGGGCGCGTGTAACCACGGGCCCCTCATCTTCTCCAACAAACAAACCCAACACGCCATCTCCACCCACTCGCCCCCGATCCCCAAGCCGTGCCGCCCCGAGCCCGCTGCCCAGCCCCAGCCGCCCCGCAGGTCGCCCCGCCCCGCCAGCCCGCGCCGTCTCCAGCAGTTTTCCTCCCCAGCCCGACCCCGCCCCGCCAGCCCGCGCCACTGCTGGAGATGGCCTAAGTTTTGAAGGTGCAAAATGTCTATTTCTCATGTTTCGAGGTGCAAAGTGCAAAAAATCCATTTTTCCTCTCCATCTTTTGTCCTAAAAATAAATCCTAATATTTGCAATCTCCATTTTCAATTTTCACTGATTCAACATTCAGCGAAAGTTACTTTACTCCTAATCTCTAATCTCGAATTTTTTTTTTTGCTCTAAGTGGATATTTATAAGCTATAACCTTATTAGATTTAAAGCTATTTATATTTTGGATTTTTATTCAAAATTAGCAAAATCAGTATCTTCTAGACATAATATTTGTTATAGAATTAATTTTGTTATATACTAAAATATTAATTTATTTTAATATCCCTGTCCATTTCATGTCATGTCTTGTAAATTTTTGATAATCCGTGTCGCCGTGTCCGAGTCGGTGGTAAATATTGTAAACTATGAGAACCCACGAATATATTTTGCTAAACTCAAAAATTCTGCTGAATAATTTTAATTACACATAACAAGAATAAAATGCAATAAGCATATATGCCATTTCGGATTCTTAGGGCATGTTTGTTTAGCATTTAGGAGAATAATTTGGGTAAGTTAATTGTGGGGTTTGTGAAATAATCTCGATCTGCGTAATATTGTTTGTTTGAGTTTTGGGAGAGTGATTTGAGAAATAAGATAGATATACGTTTTTTGAAGGATTTATGTTGTATATGTAAGATGTATAAAACTGTCACATCATATTTGTTATGTGAAATAAATCGTGTAAAAAATAGATTATTTTACGTCAATTCAAAGTAATTGATTTCGATTTTTTTTAAAGATAAGAATAGTTTATTTGGCTTTTAGGAGACTAGTTTGGAAAAATTGTAAGAGGATAAATTTATTTCAGAAAATAGAAAATGTGTTTGTTTCGCTTTTCCCAAACTCAAATTAATTTTCTGAAATGCCAAACAAACAGGCTTTAATGTATGAAAGAATATTAGGGAAAAAACATAAGATACGGCCGAAGTCAATTACCAGACAAACATTACGAGTCTGTTTGTTTGGCGTTTCACAAAAAAATTTCGTATTTGGGAAATGCCAAACAAACATGTTTTTTATTTTCTGAAATAAATTTTTCATCTCTCAATTTTCTCAAACTACTTTCTCAAAACCCAAACAAACAATAATTTTCTTATCTTTAAACAAAACCTATATAAACTCTACTATGATTTGACATAAAATAACCTATCTCTTACACAATTTATCTCACAACAAACATGATTTGACATGAAGTCTTACACATCTTACACCTACAACCTAATTCTTCCAAAAAAAACCTACACGACTTTATTTCCCAAACCACTCTCCCAAAACCCAAACAAACAACATTACGCAAATCAAGATTATTTCACAAACCTCCACTACTCTCCCTACAAGACCCCGCATGATAACCAAATAAACCCTGTTGCTTTTACTTATATGAAATTTTGATGGTTTCTTACCTTAATTTCAAATTTTAGAACCTCGCATTGGCTACATGCAGACTTCACAGTAGCCCTACATGAAATGGTTTCACACTCATCCATATTGATATTGACAAGAATTCAGAAAAAAAGTTGGTGCATAATGAAATTTTCTTTTCACCTAGATCAAGACAAAATATACACGCCAGAGGACAGAATTCCACCAAATTTGAACTTAGTATATGCTTAAAAACATTCTCTCTGAGTTAACTCTGTGTTTCAACATTAAGAATCAACATCTCTTCTATAGCCAAAATTTGACTATAACCAAGTCTATATATGTAGGTGAATTTCTTCAAGATTGGCATTTTGTATGCCATACGATTTATTCAATAGGTGTGTTTACTATTAGTTCAACCAATCAGTCAAAAGAGTCTAAGCCCCTCTATCATCCTTTGGGAGAGCTACATAGTTTATGGGAATCACACTAGCAACTTTACCGCTCTCTCTCCTTTCTTTGCCACTTGAGATCCCAAAACGAGCTACTGAAGGTGTCCCCAGACGCCGACTATTTGGGGTTGCAATCATTGAATTAGCATATGTGCTCTGACCCAAAGGCTTTTTCGCACTTGGTTTTGAACCAAAGCGTGCTTCTTGTTCTGTAGCCAATTGATCTTGTAGTTTCTTTTGTTCCTAAAAAATTAACCAAATGTTACGAACAAGAGCAAACAACTATAACATGGATCATAAAACTCCAAAAAAAAATTTTAGCCTGCTTGTGCTTCAGACAATCGAACTCATGCATACCACTGTAAGGGAAAGAAAACTTACCCGAGATTTGCGTTTCTCCTCTTCTTTTTCTTGTCGGGAAGTAGTGAATTCTTCCAATGTCCTCAATAAAGGATCCTGGAATACATAAAAATCATGTATTAAAACCAAGATCCACATAAATGATAGCACACAAAATCATGGAATTGGAAATGAAGTTACATACATTATTGTATAAAAATGGCATTCCTTTCTCTAGTTCCCAGGCCTTCACTTTTGCAGTTAAACTCTCAACAAGAGCTGCAATTAAAATTTTGAAACATCCAGCCATCAGTTCGGGAGAAGTTAAACAAACTAGACATGGTATTTGGAATCAAAAGTTAAGACTTCAAGGAGGGATTTGGAGCTGAGTTCAAATCCACCCAACTCAATATTGGTCCACACAAGTGCAATTAATATGTTATTACGGATTTGATATCCTTATCTCCCTAAATCCTTGAATCCGAACTCACTGAAAATGATCTCAACACCAGTAGACTAAGAAAAAAACAAACAAACAAATAGAGATGTCCAAAGCAATGACAAAGTATCCTTAGGCAAAGACATAATCATAGTCATTCCAATCAATTGCAAAATATCCAAAATTCTCCTAGAATCAAGCATATTACTTCTTTTGATGTTTTTGTTTAAATAAAACATTTTGTCCCAAAAATTGAGAGCGCCACATTTATTTTTCATGGTAGAAAATTAGAAATTCATCAGCATGAGAGGAAACCCACATATTAGAAGATAGTATCTAGAGAGACTTTCACAACTTAATAAGCGTATATCAAGTCCAGAAAGGGGCAAAAGTTCCCAACTTCCTACATGCCCAAATAAATAATAAAAGATTTCAAATGGCAAGGTCAATCTTTTACGAAAAACTGCATGCTTCTCACTGCAATATTGAATGTTGCACATAAACATCACTAAAGATGAATAAGGAAGAAACAATATAAAAATGAAGACAAGAAAACTATCACTATCTGCCGCTCCTACACTAAACAATGCCACAGGGAGATGGCAGTTGGTATATAATTATTTACCTGCCTTGCATTAAATTAGAAATATATCAGATATAAAAACCGAGTCCGACCAAACTCAATAACGTGATTTGTCAAGACATTACTAAAAGAGTCAATTGGGCTCACGTTGTATTTTGCTGACTAAATTTCTAGCTTTCTCTGCACGCTTCAAATTCTTGTGTACTCCCCTTCCAGCACTATAACGGTTTTCATCCTGCAGAAGGAGAAGAAATGCAGTACTCATCAAACTCAAAGGATTGTCTTCCAACTACTAATAATCATTAAAATTAACCAGAGAAAATGACAACTTCAGAGAAGAAGAGGCCAAAGCCCTTCTGCAAAGATTATGACAAAAGCTAATACATAATTGAACTGGGTTGCTACTGTTTAAATTTTATTCACTTGTTAAAGTCAATTTCTAGTCAAAGATGCAACCTGATCCATCAAGGGCTGCATGGCCAATAACAAGAATTTTGACACATCTGATATGGATCATGTCAATACATGGGTGAGTGATCACAATTGAAGGAGGGCATCGCTCGGCATTGATTGCAATTTTCAGGATAACTTATGTTTTTGAGAACTTTAGGAAGGCTCTACTGTAATACTATAAGAGTGCCAGTAACAACGCATACCATTTTAATTTAATAAATATAATAGAACTAACTTCACAAATAGGACATGATCACTGCCTTCAAGAAAATAGGTTAAAAATATTTAACCACGAAGAACATTTAGAAAATGATATATTTTGAATCAAGGAAAACTAAAATACCAGGTAGCATGCAAGGTAAAGATCTACTAAGGTGGTACATAAGTATTACCCTCTCATAATCATCAAGCCAATTTTCCTCTTCACACGCATGTCTCCATTTCTCCACCTTATCCAAAATATCCTTTCTACTTTGAGCCTGTTCTTTCGCTTCCGTAATCTGATCATCCATACTTGACAAAATTTCAGAAAGATCAAGATCACCTGCATTTGTGCATCCAAGCAATAGAAAAGTGTGCACACGAGTAAGGTATATCATCCTCATTTATAATTTTTAAGGTTTATCATGTATCTATCATCCTATGATTCCTATTCATAATAGTATAGAAAGGTACATGTATGTGGCCAAATCTGGAGAAAACTCCATCTTAGCTGGCAATCATGCACACATCAACATGGTCAATAAGACAGGCAAATGAAAAGGTCCAACTAAGTGCAAGATTGTTGTCCCTAATTCGGACAGCAGTACTGTTGAGGATGCATATAGAACAGAAAATAAAAGGGAGGGTTGGCTATGTTTCAATTTCCTCCTCTCAATTAGCTTGAAAGTCAAACAGAATAATGTTTCAGACAAAAAATAAAATAAAAAAGAGTAACTAGGTGCATCCTATCTCTTGAATAAAAAAGATTGTACACTATGGGAATGGGTCTTCCGCCACCTATATAAATTTACTAGTTAACATTCATTAATAAAGTATTATCTAGTCAAAGAAACAATATGGTGGACATGGCTTCTCTTTTTCATCCTGTTCACTCACTATCATGATCGTTGAGAGTGCAAGGCGCGCAAAGACGCAAAGGAGTCACGCGGCTTGAGCGCAATATGCAAGCGAGGCATGCACATAATCAAAGTATATTATCTGAAGGCAATGAGAGAGAACTACTGCACTAGTAATACTATAGGGTTCAAATGATGTAGTAATTATAGTTATCTAATTAAGGGAATTGGTTGAGACCAGATTCTGTAAGTGTAGTTAGAATATTCCGTGCTTTCTCGCTATCAACATCCATATGAACCCCTTTATAGATCTCTTCAAGCTCAGATTGTCTTTTAAATATAAGCTCCTTCATCTTACTGGCTTTCAGAACATTCAGACGCTCAACTTCAACTTCAACCTACAATTTGGTCAAACTTGCAGCAGTAACAAAAACAAGATGGTTTCATAATGTACAATAAGCAATCCACAATATGTACGTATATATATGTATAAAAAAGAACCTGTTCAATGACATCTACAGATAAGCATCCTTGATTTATAAACTCATCAACAGTGGAAGTAACTAAGCTAGTGACATGTTCAAATTTTGTTTGCTCTTCTTTAGTAATATCCATGAGGTTCCAGAGCTCAATAAGAGTGCTTCCAAGATCTTGTACCTGCATGGAAATGTAGTAGTGAGAAAAGTCAAAACTAGTAACTCATTCAATTTTGAATGTTTATCCGCCCTTTAGTAATAAGGTAATATGATTGATGCCTAAGTTTGGGTCCAATAATGGGACCGGAACAGGAAATTCATTGCACCAACAAAAAAAATCAAGCGCCAAAATTTTGTAAAGAAACATCACACACTTATAACGGGACTAATTGCAGCTGTAATCCTTCCACAATGGATCTGGACATACAATTTAAGTTATACTTCACTGAACAGACAATTATTTAAATCAAGTTAGAACAAGGTTTGGACCAAATTGGAGAAGTTAAACAAGTATAGCATACATAGATGAAAATAAAATTAATTAAACAGCATGACATGACTTGTGGAAGTCTCACCTAAACAAGGTACATAATTTGGTCCTAATCATTAAACTCAATCAAGAAATCTTCCTGGTAAAGAAATATAAAATTAAACCAAATTTGCTAAATGCAGAATTCCCGTGTTGAGAAGGTGCTATTATGACAGCAGAATTAGAAGATTCACTATTTATCAAAAAAGTGTTGACACATTCTCCTGAATAGAACAAACAAAGTCTGTCGGATTTTCAGAAGCAATAGCTTCACAGGTATTAAAAGCCAAGTGGCCACCTTTAATTTTTTCAAAGATCAATAGATGCGCTATACCAAAACGAAATTCAGGTAATTGATAACCAAATAACAGGAAAAATCCATCTTGGAAACTATTTGACATACTAAAATTTGCATTCCCTACCAAGCTAGTATTATACAGAGGGGGTTAACCTTAAATTTCACTTATTTAAAGGGTTTTTATCTCTCTATAATGTTAGCAACTCACATTAACACAAATACGTTAAAATTGGAAAACATGACATGTTTACGCTTTCTCACAGTACCATTACATCCATCATTAAATATATAAACTTCACCATAATGAGCCTGTATTGATATCTGGAATATGTGTTACTAGGTAAAACCAAAGTTAGATGGCCATCGACCTTATACTCAAGCTATGAAGCCCTCAAGTATAAAGAACATTCCGTCCTGTAAATTAATACTACATATGGGAGTATGGGACCTATGGATCTGAAATTGTTACTGAAGGCTAATGATTTGAGTGCCATAATTTCGAGACAAATTTTTTTCGGAGGTATGACGATTATAGTTGAAACTTAATATATTAGGTAAACTAATTTCTAACCAACAAGATTCCTTCCAAAGGTATGACGATATTTTCCCACTCATACTTCAGGAGAGTAAGGGGCTTGAAAACACAAAAAATTTAAAATGTAACAATTATATCCAAGCTATTAACTGGTTGCATATAGTCTTTCAGCCTGTCAATCGAAATGGTTTTGGAAGCCACATTTAAGTCCCTAACTTGTCCAGTTCATCTTTATCACAGAAGCAACAACCACATCTTCTGTTTAGACAAGAGACTGAACCACGCCTTGACAACAATAATTTCAAAAATACAATGTCACGAGATTCTAGTGTAACTTATCAGATCGAGCCCATGAAAATTCAGAATGATGATGCATGAACGAAAACAAGAGTTCAGCTACTTACACACAAATATGCAGATGTAACAAAACTACAAATTAATTTAGGGAATGAAGCTTATAAATCATAAATAAAACAAAAACAAACGTATAATATATGTACAGTAATACATATTGCCCTGAAATGGGAAAAAAGAAAAACAAAATCAAATAATTGTCTTCTTCCAATTCGTTGATTATGTTTAGGATATACTTTTCTAAATACTGTTCAGTTGATGAGAATACAACATATCAAAGTATTTGACTTGCTAAAAAGGAGAAAAGAGTTATTAAGGGGCAACCTTTAGTAGTCGCTGTTGTTTTTCTTGCTTCAGTAAATTCAATTCACTAGTTAACCTAGCCAGCGTTTCATTGCTTATGCTCCTTGGTTGGTCGGTATCTACAAAACTTGGATGAATTTCAGCCATTATCTTCTTAAAATCCAGTGACATGACAACTGAGAGATTGTGAATTGCACTTATGTGGCTATTAACTTTATGCAAACGCAGATTCTGCAAAGAAAAGAAAGAAAAAACAAAACAATGATATTGTTAGTAAAGAGACACTTTGAAAATGTTATTCAATTTAAACTATGGTGCACATAAACGAACCTTTTCAGTGTGAAGTTCCTGAAGATGAAATTTCAGTTCTTCCAATTTCTTGGTTGATAGGTCAAGTTCATCAACTTGGATTCTATCAGGATCCAAAATCTGATCATTGCCTGCTATATCTGCACAGATCCGCACAACCTGGAATTCTATTTCTAAAATATCCTTAACTCTCTCTTGTTTCTTTAGCCTCAAATTCTTCAATGTGGGTTTTATAACAGATATTTGCTGCTTAAGATTGCCTTTCATCCCTTCATACTGAGACAGGAGTAGATGGTTTAACACATAAATACAAATACAAGGAGACAGCTATAAAAATGTGTGAAATAATTACACTATAACTGTAAAAGGCTTGCTTACAGCAGATTTCTTCAATTTAAGAAATTGCAAATATAAGAGATAGGAATATTGTATCAACACTATAATCTTCTGGTTGCAAAAGATTTTTGTGCTGATTTACATAAGCAATTTATCATTTTGAGTGGGTTGAAAAGAGTAGTCACGATAGATATGAAGGACAAATAGTAACAATGAAGCTATATGAGCACACCAGTGGCAGGGAAACCGGTTCTCCAAGAGCAGAAGAAAGCTGAGCAATTTCAGCTTCAGCCTCAGCCAAAAACTGGTGCAAATCAGCCTTGTACTTTCTGCTTCTTTCCACCTTCCTACGGTATATGTCGAGGCATTCCTGCTCCAACTGAAGAAGCATCTTATCCCTCTCAGTGTCACTTTCGCCTGTTTCATCCCATATTTCCTAGTACACCAAATAAACTTGTCACAATACATACAAATGCTCCAAGAAAGGAAGTTGTGACATATAGATTCACTTAGAGGAATTGAAACATTAAAGATCCTCCGAAGAACAAAGCTTACCGCAATACAAAGTTTAAATCAAGGTAAAAAATATAATGACATTTCTTATAGTCTAATAGGCTAAAGTTCAATTATCTTCACTGCTAAATGAGCAACATTTTTCCTATGAACTATCAATTGCATCAATTTGACACTCCAACTATCATTCACACCTGTTGGCTTCTACATTTTTCCGTCAAGAAAAACAAAAGCATAAAGCCTCACGCTTCCCGTTTTACCATTATATTGACTATCTTTTAAATGAGGGGGGAAGGCGAAATTTGGAGCGTTTTGTTAACGTCCTTTTGGATGGAAATATGTTGAAACCAAATTTACCTCAACAATTAAATATTGAATGAAATTGCTAAATGGCATTTTTGCCTTGTCACATGTCGCTAAACCGAAGAAATGGTAATAAAAACAGAAAAAATACCCCGACTGGAAACTCAAATACTATTGCATAAGAAAAGAAAGGAAAAGGCATTTACCGCTAAACAAATCAGTAAATTGAAAAGTTACCTGAAGTTCACGGAGGAGAGAAGCGCAAGTGGTGGTGCCGGATTTAGAGAGAGAGAGCGGCGAAGAATTGTTCGAACAGTTTGACATAACTGTGAAACTCCGAGAAAGAGAGAGGAGAAAATCAGAACACGGAAACCCTAGAAATCAGTGCGTTAGCAATGTCAGAAAGGATCTTTTTGATCTTCATTCCGTTTAGGGATTTCAATTTTTTTTATTGAGATGAGAACAATTATTACTTGAAGATTCGATTTTGAGAGAGAACCAACGGGTTGTGTTCGTTTGGCGGGAAAATAATACTATACTTTTTCTCTCTTTTTAAAATAAATAAAAGTATATTCTTTTTATTAATTTTCGTGTATTTATAGGCTAATCTATTGGAGTTTAGCCCGTTCTGATTAACCTCTACATGACTTGGGCTACAGGTGGGCTCTTCTCAGCCTAATTTTTCCAGTCCAGAAATAAATACCTGGGCCAAACGAATTATTAGCTATCTATCTGTTTTTAAACTTTATCGTCCAAAAAAGATCACCTCCTTAAAATTTCCTTGTTTGTAAAAATAATGTTAACAAACTCTACTTTCTATGCACGCAAATAAACAAGTAATATGATAATAAAAAAATAGTCTTCATAGGAAGTTGACTAAATATATCTATTAAATTCAACTTTCAACTTAGCTTAAGCTTGATTAGTTTAAACAATTAAATACTTGATTTCCCAAACAAAAGTTAATTAAGAATGAAATTATCAATTATGATTACTAAAGACTTAGATTCACAATATAATTATATTGAATAATTATACTGGCAGTGGTACTACATAACGTAAGTGCGTGTATTCTTGCTATTTCTTTTAATTTATATATTCTTGTTTCTAAATAGAGGAATTTCATTGTTACTTGTTCTTTATGCTTCTTTTTGTTATGCCTGGGAACAATTTTGCCTAAACCAAATTTAAGAAATTTCTTACTATACTTAATTACTCGTGGTGAGAACAATCATGATGAAACCAAGTCAAATTTATAACTAATGAGATGATGGCATGTGAAAAATAAAAAACAAAAAATTTAATTTAATTTAATTTAACCTTGTAAGTAACTAATTATATTAAGATTGAATTAAAGTTAATTATAAAATATAATACTCCATCCATCTCTTTATTTTTATTGCCCAAAAAGAAGATTAAGTGTAGCAAAGATCATTTAATCACCAAAAAATAGTACGAGTAAGTCATAGAAGTCAGACTAAGTCAATGATTCTGTGCCTCGTCTTGCATGCCTTGTATTGTATGTATGGTTGTCAATATACAAGCCAACAAAAATAGTTGTTCGGCCTGCAAGAAGCAAGCAAGTATTATAATTTACTATAATCATAATATGGAAGATTTTTTTTCTTTTCAAAGGTTGGGATAATTACATACAGGAACTTACTCACATGTTCACTTTAATTCAATCCTCCTGAGATGAATATTCATTTGCTTCATCAAAGCTTCCATCTCCTTGCCTTGTTGCTATAAAAAAGAGTAGGAAACTAGTCATATTCGCAAACAGAAATAATTACGATAACACTAATGATCACCTCATACAAGGCTGTCCACCAACTATCTGATTTTGCTTGAAGTAAACACCAATCTCCGGCCATTTCATATTCAACCGTATTAAACTGAGAAAAGTGTGATGTTGAAACTGCCTCTCTCTTCAAAACAAACCAAAAGAAAAAGTAAATGCACTGAAAATTTTGCATAATTTATCTGGAGAAAAAAAATACTGGATAACAATTACAATATCTTTGCGTTGCCTCTGAGCTTTGACTCTATCAATGGAAAGATGACCAAATAAGCCATTCGATAGACAGGGCTTTCTATGGGGTCCTCTCCTACCAACAATAGGCCTGTGAAGACCAAAGAAACACCCAACTTTAAACAAAACAAAAATGTATTATACAAACAAAAGAAAGAGATAAACAGACAATTACTGAAAATTCTCAAGGCATTCGCCTAGTGATTCCACTATGTATATTATGAATATACTGTTTAAATGATTAAGTGGGAGGCAGCTTATACTGTAACACGAGTTCTGGAGTAATGTTGCTGACAGCTTATAGTAAAAACGCAACATTGTAATCCTAATCGGCAACTTCTCTTCACAGGTAAAGAGGATGTCTGTGTTTTTTTTCCTTTTTTCAAGGACAATATAATGCATCAAGTCAAGAGTGTAAGAGGCGACAAGGCTCGACTTATAAACATGGAAATCCAGGAAAAAAAAACAAGATAAATAAGACTATAAGCTTAATGGTAAACTCTAAATCAATCAGAAGCAGCAGAATAAGTTCTAGGAAAAAGAATCACATAGTGGAAAGAAAGCTCCAAGAATGCCGTTAATGTCATTAAATAGTCACAGTAACAAGCGTACGGACTTCGTGCCCAAACTCCAGAGCAAGTCCAAGCAAGCTATTACTCAATGCTGGGTAGATCAGATCAAGTCAAATGCTATACAGATTTAGAAACTAGTACAAGCTCTTTATAGAAGAAGAAAGGGAAAAGACATAAATCAATAATTAATACCAATCTGTCAGACGAGGTTGAGAGGGGGGTGGGGTGGGGGTGATAAAGGGATACTTACCTTCCATTGCCAAGTATAAGACACCCATTTATCAGCTGTGACAGCACATTATCTGCTGCTTCTTTTGATTTGAAAATTGTAAGTGCTTGTCCTATCAGCACATTGTTTGGATAGAGGAAATGCAGTTAATCAAGAGTGTTCAATCACATACTGAAGGGTTACAGCAACAAGCTATACCAGAATGTGGACTGGAAAAGGCGGTGAGCTGAACCATTTTTGCCTTAGCATTTTGTCCAAATGCATGCCAAACAATATCCTGATAGAGAAAAAATAACCAACAAAGTCTCATATCTAGCTAGATGCATACATTGTGCTGCATATCATAAGTATTAGAGAAGTCTGGTTTTGAATTAGACAAACTACTCAAACAATTGAACAGCTGCAGACCCAATTACAGAAGCAAATGGCTCTCAAGTAAAGCAAATTTTGTTACTCCAGATCTCATAAATCATAATAGTTAAGCTATTTCTAAGTGTAGAATTTGAAATGATTGAATCATGTCCAAGCACTAAGACGGCTTTTACTGCAAGTGGTGTAGGATATGATATTCTATAATGTATGACTATATGTAACGTCAAACTTCAAGGCTTGGAACGTTGTTTCATGTGTAAACATTTTATTCACTTACACCTTTGCTGCCCCAAAAACACAATGAAAACAATCCAAATAGTTCACGTAAACGCAAAAATTAACAAAGATAACATCAAGATTTATCAATTAAATACCTCCACTTCTGCAGATGTGAAGGAAAGGTCAAGGTTTTCCAATAAGACAAGCGTCCCTTTTTCATGTGCTTCACGTAATCTTTCCTCATCCCAATACTAGAAAAAGGAGAAAAAGGGGCACATACAATAATATCAAAATTATCAAATAAGCATGTCAATGAAAACAGAATCCTACTTCAAAGCCTTAACTCATTTAAATTTTTGGTTAGCAATTGATATACACAAACAGCTCACGAACATGTTACAAGATGCCCCTTTAAGCAATGAAAAATATCAAAAGCATTAAGATTAAGTTGTCAAGTTCGCACATGAGGCTTGGATTAGATGCATATCCATATTGTACCCACTCTCACCTCATTACCATAGTCCAAACACTAGTAGCACCACCAAAAAGATTAAAGTTTAACCCATGTATTACAAGCAAGAACTTATGTCAAAATTGTCTACATTATCAATTCAATAAACTGTTGGATATTATTCAAACAAGAAAAATATGTTAGAAGTTCCTCTATTACTATTAGTCTTAACTTGAAACAACAGAAAAAACAGCATGTGATCCATGGCTTCTTCGGCCTTACGGGAGAGCCAGAATTAGTTATATAGGTCTCCTTCACTTCTTCAAATGATCTTGGGTGTTACCAATTCTAACACTGCTGTAAAAGCAAAATGGTGCTCCCAATCTGGGTCTGTCGTTCAGATGCAACTTAATACAGTACATTTTTGTTGAATTTTAGAAATTCATATCTGATACGCAATACCACCAACAACAGAGATATTTTATTAGAAGATTCCTTCAACTCTAGCAATTTCACCTCTCCTCAAACAACTCGTCTTTTTTCATTAGCTACTTAGAGCTTAGTAAGATTTTCCAAGTACACATTTACATGACATTCTGCAGCTAAGGAGTCATAGTCCCAGGAAGGGCATACATTACCTGTAGCTTGAACCATTTGCTGGAATCCTGCAGGCATGGAAGACCAAGATAAAAACAGTATCTCAGTTGAAGATTTGCAGTCTAGTTATTACATTTTATCTCTAAGAGCTTATGATAACAGGTGCTACAATTTTAGAAGACAGATTAAACAGGGAACATAACAATTTGCCAAGGACTAACAGCTAATAAAATATTCATATAACTGAAGTTCTATACAAATCAAAACAAATTATAAATTAAGCAAAAGATAAGTCATAGTAAATAACATTTATATATGATTCAAAAAAGAACAGTGATAAATTGAATTACTTTCTAACATATGAATTTTATACATGTTTAATATTAGATTTTTAACCAGGTAAAAAAGTTTCAAAGAAAAATGGCAACAATGCTCGTGTAAACTAAACAGAGATTGTCATACCGTATCAGGCCTTTTTAAAACTTCCACAAATTTTTGACTTGTTTTTGAGTTCACATGATGTTTATTACTGGCTCCTTTTTCAGCAAACATGCTCGGTTTTTCATCCAACTTCGCTCTGGTGGAGAGAGACTTCTTCTCTCGATAGGAATCCGTACGACTCATAGCATTTTCATGCCTAGAAACTCTAGCTTCAGGATCAGGCTTTGCATCATTTCTAGGACCTTCAGCTAAAACAAACATGATCGTGGTATCAAATAATCCAAAACTGACCATTTGTTCAAAAGAAGGTATTCATGATACCTAATGAACCTAGAAGCTTTCTTTTCTTCAGTGGACAAACATCAGATGGACTTGCAGACAGAAAGTTTTCAGATCTTTTCAGTTTAGCTCCAGCCTGTTGACCAACAGGAGCAGCTTGTACCATGAATCCTGCATGCACAACAATTAATTTGAATTTACCACTTCTCTAGTGGTTAAGGTATCGAGAAAAAGATGCATTTATTTGATTAAATAAGCAAGGATTGGTGCTAATGCCACACTGGACACCATCAACAAACCAAGGCCAGCAAGTTTATCTTGAGAACTGGCAGGACCATAAATTGGCTCGGAAATCTACCTGACAGGTAAAACAGCAATATATTGCCTTGACCAGCCAACTTTTCAAGTTTATTAGAGAAAAATAAATAAGTATTTTCTCTTAGAGCTTATTGTGTAAGAGTATGTTGTATACTTTATAAGATATTATAAGATATACCTTCATTCACCATACCAGCCACAAAAGTTACCCGCAACCCAGTCAAAAACTGCTTTTACAAATTAATATCTGAAATGTTTTTAATACCCATATTGTAAACAGTCCCATCCTTCATTAAACACTTATAAATTCTCCTAAAAAGAACATTGAAGAATCAATTGACAAATAATTACACACATCAAAAGTCAGAGGTATTCCGCACCCTCGTAGAAAAATAATTCATTACTATATGCACCTTTCTCTACTCTGCCAGACTGGGCATCTTTCATTTCTCTCATAGGTTTTTCCATCTTGCATGTAGAAAATGTATCAGCATTTCCACTCCTGGCTTTCAATTTTTCTTTTGGTTCACAAACACTAGATTTTGGATGTTTCCTCTGATTAAAGAAACGATACACTGCATTGCAATTAATCCATGAGAGAATAAGATCAACTTAATAAATTAGGTGGAAAAGGAAGAAACTGAACAAAGCAGTCATAAATGAAGAAGGAACATTTTCCTATATGGAGTTCAGATAATTAAAAGATCCATCATACTAGATCCAGCAAACATCTAAGGTAGGCCATCCTAAAAGATTATCATTGCATACTAACTTTTTATTCTTTAATGAACCAAAACACAAGCTGTCGGCAGCTTAGCTCTTCTGACAACGGCCAATGTTTAATCCAACTAACAAAGAGAACTTGGTCATTGGTCAATTTATTATTTTTTATCTAAAAATAAAATTGCCATAGATTAGATAGCAATAATAGCACGAGCTTATAATTAAGAATGAGTTATATGTGGTTTCCAACAAATTGATGACTAGCGAATAGTTGCAGTAAAGCTATCAGTGTATCACTTGTATAATTATCAGGAGTTGGTAAGCATACGAAAGATAAAAAAATGCTTTCAGTACAAATACAAGCATGCATATGCCAAAGCAGTTAATTCATCATTATCAGCATCTTTTGGTTAACTTCATCATCAATACATAGACTTTCAGATGGGAGTATATCTTTTGGTTAACATCAGTACATCTTTAGGTCATGAATACAGCAGATCATAATGTACTGGTTTAAAATCTACAAACAGTTTAGAGACAGAAAGTTAAAGAGAACCCTGATTATTTCTAATCATGTTAAGGTATGAGATATAAAATTTACTCGATGCTGATATACCTTTAGATTGAAACACTGGTCTAAGAGTTTATATTGATAGCTTCATTATTGGCCAAAGGACACGTGCATATAAACCACAGAATATTAGAGTACTTTAACTAACCTTCGTATCCGCCAATCGTACTAGGAAACTCATCTGATATAATGTGCTTTCCAACGTCAAAAGTGCGATGAAAAATGTAATCAGCCATTCTCAATTCTTCTTGTGCTGGTTGACAATTTCTCTCGTCCTTTGATGAGCAGACAACATTACATTTTCCTGAAATTGCCTCCTAGATGACCATTTAAGAAAGAAAAATGTACTATCATGTCGTCTGACACAGTCCTGTACCATTGTTTTCTCAGTTCACAGCCATTTTCTAGGTACTTAAACAACATATGACACTTGTGACATAAAGGATCACAAAAAGGAAGCTAATGCAACTTTGACATAAAAAAGCAATTAAGTTGGGAATGGATCCCATGGAAGACCTGGAGCTATAAATCCTCGAATTACAAGGGTGGACTATCATTCAGAACCTCAAAGAGAAAGATGTGTGAATAGAAAGCAACGAGGAGACTAAGTCACATCACCAATGAGTGCCAAGACGTGTAAAAATTTAACCAATTTGAAACATAAGAGGGAATATGAAAAGCATTAAAAAGATATAAATATATTGTAATATGATAGGTGATATTCTTGATGAAATTAGCCTTGCCTGTTACGAATCAAAAGTCACGAGTAGAAAACCCATTTTAATATTAATAATTAAGAAGGATTTAGCATGGTGAGCAATGTGGCCTGCACAGTTTCCAAATTTTCTGCAAATTGTGCTTGTTAACTTGAGGGTTTTAGTATGAAACTTAAGATTAATCTTTACCTGTGATGATTTAGACTTAAGGTCAATCAATTGCTAAACTATTATATTAAAAGTTCAATTACTTCAACTTCAAGCTTGCATAATATGATATATCACACTCATATTCCTGCTTAACTATAAAGTCGCTCAATCACTAAACTATTATCAATAAAATCTTTTAATTTCTAAACCAAAGAGAGAAAACGCAAAGTCAAGGTAAATGGATGATATTAGACAAATAATTGGAAATACACATTTCATGAAATCAAGTTACCAATGAATTCAAACTAGAAAGGCCTTTTCCTTGACCGCAAGCTAAGAAAATTTCTCTATGAAACGGCTTGATATCTCCTAACCAATGAGCAATCTCAGTGGGACGAAAAAACCACACAGTTTCTACTCTCTTCTCGAGGCTCATCGTCTCCCATATTCTTACAAGCATGCCAATGTCAGGCTCAGCTTCACCATTACGCCACATGTAAACGCAATCGTATAGGGAGTATACAATACCATCTAGAGTGAATGACTCATACAAACGGACAGCTCCCTTTCTGGGACCCCAACAAAATTGACAATCATCATCTTTCTTAGGTTCTTGTTTTGATTTTTCTTTTGGTTCCTGAAGTTGTAACATAGCACCCTAATCCTTTGAAATTCTGAACAAATACATAAAAGAATAATAAATAGAATGCACAAAACTTTGATCCAATAGATTCACTTCTAGATACAGTATCATACTAATATTCATGCTTAAATTATCAAAAACGAAACTAAGCAAGAAGTGATTGTGTTTCTATTCAAGTTTCACTCAGTCAACCAAAATATCAGCAGCAAGATGTCTTAAGACTCAATTCAATCAACTGAGAACAAAATCAATATACTTACAATACAGTCATCACATCAGGAGCATTTTTTCACAATATCTTTAAGATGGAACTATTGAAGTGCTAAATTCTCTATTAGCAATGTGTTTCAATGTGATAATTGTCCTGATTTTTTAGGACAATCATTTCATATTTAAATTATTTTCAAATAAACATATTAAAGTAAAGTAGAATTTAGGAGATACCCTTATTTAAACTTATTATAAAAAAAATTAATCAAAATATATTAACAGTATATGATACAAAACCCTAATCACAATTCATTACTAGTATATACTATACAGAAACCTAACGAAATAACAAAATCTGAATATTTCTAAAATGAAAAATAGATTATTAAGGCTATTCAAGCATAGAAAAATCGGCGACAAAACTTTGCAAATCCAAGGCTCCCCTAAGACTTGAAAACATTAATTTCTACAACCTTTTAAAATAGAAAAATTGAAGTAATAATATACATTAATTACTAGATACGGACACTATTTACCCTCACTCAGACATAGTGTGTCAAGGTACAACAATGCAAAAAGCACACTGTAGAAGACGGCGTCAAATACTCTCTTCTTCGCGGATTGTAACTTCGTTTTACTGTTCTTCTTTAAAAAAAAAAATCTAATACACTTGAAAGAGAGTTCGAACGACACCGCGCAAAATGGAAAGCAGAAAACACACAAAACATTTCCATACGGGCAAAAAACTCCACAGTTAGTGCGTGCGATTAATCATGCTCAGAAACTAAAGAGAGAGAGAGTTCTTGCCTTTCTGTAGTTTTTTCTTTTGCCTTCTGCAACTTTTAGAGGGAGAATTAGGAAAAGAATCTGCGTGTGTGTGGGTTTACTGAACTTAAAAGAACCAGAGTCTTTTTTAAATAAATAAAATAATAGGGCAAACATGCATTTTAATTTAATTTTTAATCATGTGGAACATAAAAAAAAATTATTTTATTTTTGAGAGGAACTGAACTTATATGTTCAATTACAATCACTGAAAAGAAAAGTTAAAAGAACCAAAAGTACTAGCCGAAATTGAAATGGGCTCAAAAGTATAATAATTTAATAAAAGTTAAGGTATAAAATAACATAATACCCAAAATATAGAGTCCCATTTCACAACCCTTCCACCACCAACACTTACTTTTTGGGGTTTTAGGGTTCTCTTGCCTTCTCTCCACAGTCGTCTCTCTACGGTGCGTACCTCGAAGCCATGACTGCCCAAACCCAAGAAGAACTCCTAGCTGCGCTTCTCGAGCAGCAAAAATTTAATGTAATCTCTCCTCTTTATTTTAAAACTTGTTTTGGATCTATTATGTCGAAATGTACGTGATAATTAGAATTGGTTCAGATTTCGAAACTCACTGAAATCTGTATTTCTGTAGTTGTAATTTGAATTAATGTGATGAACTTCATCACTTCTCATATTATTACCACCAGAATGTTGATTTGCGAGAAATTATTTTATAATTGTTGGGTAGGCTGATGCACCTATGATGGAAGAAGATGATGATGACGAGGATGATGATGATGACGAGGATGGAGATGATGCGGAAGGTTTGTTTAGCTTTATCTTGAATGAATTTTGGGAATTAGGTGAAATGTAATCTTATTAGTTTAATTGTGGTAATTGAGACATAATGAATTATTGATCCTGGTAGCATAACTGTTTCAAGTGTTCCTTTTTAATGATATCATGTCTTAGTTGGCCTTTAGGTTACTGTTGTGTTAAGCTTAGGATCAGTTATGGTACATTTGAGCTTTCAAGGACTAGTCATAGACTCATATATAATTGAATCTATTGCTTTGTGTCATCTGTTTGATATTTAATATTTCTGAAAGTGAACTTATTTCATTCTCTTCAATGGAAGGCTTTTCATATAGCTTGTCTTTACAATGTTAATTTGTAGGTACTTTAATTATTGACCTTTTCAATTGTATTTAAGAGAAAATTTCATTTTTGGGTGGTCCCATTAGAACTGGTAATAGATATTAGTGCCTTAGAAAATTGGAATTAGCACAAACAATAAAAGAATCAGTGTTTGCACAATACAAAAACTAAACAAACAGTTTGATCTCAAATTCTCAATGCAATTGGACGTAGTGAAAGGATTAGTAAAAGCTTGAGATTTTGTCTTCTCATACTCGACATGGAGAGATTATCAACTATGAAACCACGACGGTACAAAATATTTTGATGTATCATTGTCAATTTAAGCTAATGGGTAAACCATAAGAAAGACATTAGCAGAAATTATATTCACTTTGAAAAGAAGCATAACACCTAAACACTGACGGAATACTGCAAAGACTTACCAACGCTGGGTGCCAGACCATGCCGAGGGTGATGAAAGCTTTGATGTTAGTCTTCACAGCCATTTAAACATAATAGAAAGGTCGGAGGACCCTCTAACGAAATGGTTGTGAAGAGACTAGAAATTTATTTTGACAAAGAGGCTGTGCTTGGTGGCTTTAGTGGCAGTGGTGGTTCAGGTGGAATATGGCGGTCACGGTCAGATCTGATGGTGATGTTTAGGAAGAGTTCCAAAATGCTGGATCCCTGTCTGCTTGGAAGCTTCTGGATAGAAAACCACTGTTCCATTAGCGGGTATGAAATAGAAGATGAATTAGTTTTGGTGCAGTTTCTGCAGACTAGTGGAGAATACTTATAAGTCCCAACTGTTTTATTGGGGGTGGGGGATAATATAATTGATTAATGTAAGAATGATGAGGGGTTCCAAATTTCCAATCTATGAGGAGGTCGTCGTTGCAAAAAATAAAAAAGAAAAAGAAAAAAACCCCTAAATTCACTCTTTCTCTAGAGGAAGAAAATAGCTACTATGACAAACGTTTGACAGCTTGGTTGCTTGCTTTGTGGATGATTGATTGCTTTTTTCATTTGCTGATTACTTGAATCCTATTGAGCTGAGTTCAATTAGAGTTTTCAACTAGGGAGCCAATTTCAATGTTTGTGTTCTCCATTTATCAAAAATTATTTGTTTCAGGACATGAAGATGGGGATGCAAGTGGTAGGTCAAAGCAAAGCAGAAGTGAGAAGAAGAGTCGCAAGGCAATGCTAAAGCTTGGAATGAAGCCTATACCAGGTGTTAGTCGTGTTACAGTCAAGAAAAGCAAGAATATTCTGTTTGTCATTTCAAAGCCGGATGTCTTTAAGAGCCCAGCATCAGATACATATGTCATTTTTGGTGAGGCAAAGATAGAAGACTTGAGCTCCCAACTGCAAACTCAGGCTGCAGAGCAATTCAAAGCTCCTCCTAATTTGAGCAACGTGATTTCAAAGCCTGAAGAAACATCATCAGCTTTGGTTCAGGACGATGAAGATGTAGATGAAACAGGAGTTGAGCCAAAGGATATTGAGTTGGTGATGACCCAAGCCGGGGTGACTCGGTCAAAAGCAGTCAAGGCTCTCAAAGCTTCCGATGGAGATATAGTTTCTGCAATAATGGAGTTGACCAACTGAGCTATGAATGTTTAGCCTTTTTTTTTTAAGAGTATTTAAGATATTTGCCGAATTATGCATACGGATTTTCATGTATTGTTCTTGTTATCGTTTTATTTATCTTTCTGTTGAAGTAATATGTTATAAATGGGTGATTAAATTCTGATTGTTCTGTTCTAATTGAACTGTGAATTGTGTTAAAATATCACATAAGGTTGGTTAGAAGTCTGCCTGGGCATTAGTTTTGAGGTATTATGCCCAACTAAGGTGTTCATGGCAGAGGTTATAGTTTGACAACATTGAATGACACAATTATACTCCATTATGTATGTACGCGTAGTGGAGTAGATTTTTAGGTGACTAATTTGTACTAGTCGATGACATTCTTAATTAGCATTGAAACAAATAATGATCCCTGACCATGAAAATATGTTTTGCAACAGAAAGAAGTTGAAGAGGATGATTGCAAAAAATTTTAAGGTGAGCTTCTAGAATAATGAAATTTTAGTAGGGGGTTGGACAAGGAGGGAGTTGGGATCGGGTAACTCAAATTCGATCCGTCCCTTTTTAAAATATTCGAACGGGACGAGTATTTTTTGGGTTTGGGTACCTAAACTTGAAAATCCGTATTTATTATGGGAATACGGAACGAGTTTGGGATTAGTCTCTTCAACCTGGAATATTCGAACTCGTTTATATCTTATTATTATAATACACTTTACTTATACATCAATTAATTAATTAATTAACATCATCTAATAAAGAAATTTTTACTTTACCATAATATTCATTTTAAATCTTACACTAGTTATAATATATTAAATTTGCCTCATTTCTAATAACTCTCATAGTCTTTGTGACTCTACCACTTATTCTTATTCTTCTTCTTCTTCCCACTTATGCCACGACATAGAGCAAAAAAAAAATTTCTCTACAAATTAAATTACGACCATTAGTCTATTACATACAAAATTTTATACGAAATATTGTAATTTAATTTTGTTAGGTGCGTGAAGAATTGATGATTTAAAAAAATAATATGAAACCCATAATCCCATTTCATCTCGTCCCGCAATAATTCGAATACCCAAAAAAATTATTATAGGACAAGTTTAAAATGAAATTTATCAATCGCGAAATTTCCTGTTCTCATATCTCTAATCACAAACCTGTCATGTGCCAACCCTAGGACAAAGTACGTTTATTTAATTGAATAATTTTTAGTTTTTTTTTTAGCATATCTCGAAAAGTGTGTGTGGTTTTTTTTTTTTTTTTAATTGCAATGTAGGAGTATAAAATAAAATAATAATAAGTACTAAACGATGGATGCAGTCATCTCTGGTTTAATTTAAAAAGAAAAGGAAAAGAGAATCAAAGCTCGATAAAGTTTCCAGCCATGGCGGACAGGCCTCGCCAACCGTACATACCCATGAACAGAAGAAAGCATTTGTCCTCCTCCTCCACTAATTTTTCTACAAAATCCCATAGTCCCAAATCTTCAAACCCACATTCTAATACCTCTAATAAAACCACCGCTACCAATAGCCATTCAGAAAATGATTGGAATGATGATTTTCCCACTTTAACTGGGACTTGCCCTTTTATGTGCCCAGGTAAATCACATATCAAAGTTTTGATCTTGGCATGAATTCTTCATCAATTTGACTTGAATTCTTCATCATACACTTCTTCTTCTTTTGTAGTGGAAGAGAGAACGAGGCGCGAGAGGCTGCGGGATTTGGCTGTGTTTGAGAGGCTCCATGGAAATCCAGCTAAAACTTCACCCTCTCTTGCTGTTAAAAAGGTAACAATAATCGGGTAGATGATTATCTTTAGTAGTAATTGGGCTGTCTGTTTCATTCATTTAAAACATTCATAGTTGCTGATGCGATGTGGGATACAATAACTGATGAATGGAAAAATCTAGTTGGAAAGTTGAAATTAAAATCAGATCAGGATAGTACAACTGTCGGTTAGTCATTGAGACTCAGCATTTTTGTATATTATTGTATGGTATAACTTGATGATTTATATATATGTAATGTTAGTTCTGCAGAACTATTAGCACAAGAGACACACAAGCTTCTGATGTGCGGCCAATCTCAGTGTTAGAAGAGACTTTAAACTATTTAATGAGCTTGCTGCATTCCAGCGAGCGTCCTTTTGAGGTGGTTCATGATTTCCTCTTTGATAGGACAAGATCAATTAGGCAAGATCTTAGCATGCAGAATGTTACCGGTGATCAAGTGATACACATGTATGAGAGAATGGTATGTGAATGAATGATTGAGTGATTGTTATTCAAAGTTATTGTTTCTCTGTTTTCTTTTAGTTAAGTGAATGATAAACGCGCACTATGTCAGTAGTTTCTTCAGTATGTTAGTCCTCCTTGGAAAATGGTTGCTCAAGGAAAACTGCTACTAGGGAAGTTTGTCCTTGCACTGCACAGGGGCATTTGCTTAACCATTACCAAAAAAATTAAAGGAGCCAAAATTCATCCTTGCATTTCTATTGACAGGTCAAGTTTCACATCATATCGCATCACCATCTCCATAGATCTTGTAGCACTCCAAATATTGCTTCCATATCTCACCTCAACATGGAGCAGCTAATGAAAGCTCTTACAACTTTATTTAATCTGTACGAAGTAAATCGAGCTTCGAATTCTACATACAAGAATGAAGCTGAATTTCGTTCATTTTATCTGCTTCTTCTTATGGGTTCTAACAACCAAGTACTGCTTCTTAATCTCTTTCAGAAATTACTGCTTACTTCATGCCTGTTAGTTTCTGATCTTTAGTTCTTAACTGCTTTTTCTTCCAATCAACAGGGTGAATCTTTGTCTTTGTGGCTCAAACGCGTTCCTTCAGTAATCATGAAGTCAAAAGAGATATGTTTTGCCCGGAGAATATTAAGGTAATTTAGAGGTTCTGTAAATCTCGGATCCTTTTTCTATAATCCTGTTATCAATTTCTTTTGCCTGTAATCAGATATTTCCGTTTGGGAAATTACAAAAGATTTATACATACCACAGAAGACGAAGCATCCTTTCTGCAATATTGCATTATTGAACCTTACATCAATGAGGTATTTCGGTATACATCACCTTTTTTCCCTTTTAGAAACTCTATAATGCTCTTTCAGATATTTTCTCCTACAATATCTAATACGCCTTAAAACTAATTTATTTTTCTTGCTCTGCAATGATGATACAAAGGTCCGAATGTTGGCATTGTCATATGTAAGTTATGGAGGATATAAGCTCCAACCATATCCACTGGTACGCTTATCCAAGCTCCTGATGATGAAGGTATATCTTCTTCTCTAGTGTTTGTCATCTTCTACAAGATAATGGGACATTTGTATCCTTTCTAAAAAAGGCATTTTTGGGTTTGTTCAGGAATCAGATACCGAATCTCTTTGTGTCGATTGTGGTTTTGAAATATCCACTGATGATGGAAGTGAAAAGGGACTTGTATCCACCAAGCAATTGGTTATTTGTAAGCCCACGAAAGGGGTCCAGAAATACTATCCGCTGGTATCAGCAAAAATAGAAAGGTGAAAATATCAACATCCCATTCCCTTCTGTTTAACCAGATTTTTTAGCTAAATTTCACTTTTACGGTTACAGGTTAACTGCAGAGCTATCGGAGTTGTTATGATAGTTGCAAGATATATGCTCACTCGGGAAACCTTGAACGAAAGATGAAAGATGAAGCAGCTATGGCTGCCCCTTTGGTGCCCTCAACAGACGACAGAAGGAGATTTGTACGAAAGATTTTACACAAATTTGATCTCTTTCCCAGCCAATATATTTTCCAGTGGGGTAGAGGAGACTAAAGTGGAGATTAAAAAAAATGGTTTGTTGTCTTCCTAGACTCTGCAGTAGTTTTGTTGTTTTAGGTGTATAAATTATTTGGACAAAACCTGTTTGGGTTCTTTAACCTTTGCTGCCTTGTAGTATATATTCGATTCTATAAAAGTAATATATGTTGTTCAATGTAGATTATTTGCTCTAAACATGATCCAATTAAGTTGATGTAGTTTCGGTTCTTATTCTTAGGGTACAGGCATGCCATCTAAGTTTGGAGTTAATAATTGACGATGTAATTTACTGCAAGATGGGCCTTAATTTGTTAAACCAATAATTAAATAACTGGCCAATTAAGTTATTATAACAAATCAAACTCATGATATTTCATGTCAAATCATGCTATCTGAAAAACAAAACAAGCAATTTTCTTCGCTTCTCCGAACAAGCTTTTCATACAAATATTCTCTCTATTTTAAAAAACATTCAGCTTTTAAAAAATTCTTTCTTTTCTTATTTCTAAAATAATTTAACCAATTTAAAATTATCTCTGAAAATGAAACAAATAAACCCAAAAGTGGCTACTATTCACAAACAAATAATGTTAATAAGCAATAGGCATACTCAGAATTAGTATAAAGTAAACCAGAAAGGGGTCATAAGGTCGGCTCAGACCTGCACAATGAGTGGGTCCTCGCTGGGTCGGTTCAGCTCCGAGTAAAATCTACTCACAAATCAATCTTGTTTGGAAAGAAAAAAAGGAATAGGATAAGCTCCTTACTTTCTTTCCTACCATATCTTCAGATCAATGGTGGTTGGATCGAATTGGACAACAGGGATTCCTTACTTTCTTTCCTACCATATCTTCAAAACAGCTCTAAAGATGTCGATAGTCTCGATTAGCATAGGACATGCCTGCCTATATTACACAGGGAGAACAATTTTCATGACTTGATTCTAAGAGAATGTAGCAACTCGCTGAACCAACAACATAAAGTAAAGCTCAACTGATGAACTTAAGCCCAAGTTGTATATGATTCTTCAGGCAAAATGTATATGTTTCAACTACAAATCATTATTTCCCCAAAAAGGAACTTGCCTCAACAACTCAATAGACATCTGTATCAATAATCGAAACATACACTAGCACAAAACAACAATTCATTGTTTCCTCAAAAGAAAACTTGTCTGAACAACTCAATCTGTATCTATAATCGAAATCATACAATAACAGTACATAACATAGTGGAATACATTTGAACTGAAGTCTATTCTTCCAAAGACGACACACATCAAATTAAGGTACCTGAAGATAGAACGACAGAGGGAACCAACTGAAGTACATCAAAGGACAATGAGCATCACCACTATATTTATATTTAGCAAATACCTACTTACTGAAAAAATGGAAGCACAGAATGTATGTAAAATCTTCAGGGAAGGTCGGTCATTTGGCAGACAGCTGGCATGTTATTCCAGTTGCAAGAACTAAGACCCCAGCAACTAGAAATTCCAGCAGACATGTACTTTGACTCACAGCCCATATCATCCCCGAGAAGAGCTGCAACAGCATCAGTTACAACAGATCTTTGTTTCTTCCGAGGGGAAGAACTTTGCTCAAACCAGCATGATCCAAGTATAGCATCAGGTCTAGAATAATTCAATTTCCTTTCTCCATCCATAATCCAACTTTCTTCAACCACTTCCGATTTCACATGGGGCACTACAGAAAAAAACGCAATAAAAACAATATATTCATGGCTTGCTCAGACTATACATGAGGTAATTAATAAATACGCTAATTTCAGACTAGCTAATTTCTAAAACTTACGATCAACTAGAGGTTAGGAAGTAGAGAACTCAATATTGTACAGTGACACTTTAAGTTCTAAGGCGACAATATGCGAGGGGAAAAAATGAACTGAAAGAATGATATTTGAAACCTTGTGTAAGAAACCTTTTCAACAAACCCGGTACCCTCTCTTAGTTTTGATTACCAAGACAATTACTGCCTGACTTTGGATTCAAATTCATGAACAAAAAAATGAAAATCATAGCTAACAATGGACCTCAGTTCTAACATCTTACTTAACTCATCGAAATCTGAACTAGGATAAGTTTTCAAGAACATATTGATGGACGAATAACAGATATATGCAAAGGCCTAATCCCTAATTTCTAAATCAAGGCATCAGTAGTCACAAGGTTTTACCTTCCACAATATGATCAGAGGCCAGAGGAACAATAGAGAAACACACTAGGTAAAAACTATGCCCAAAACTCTTCTGAAATATAAACCTTCTTCAGAATGTACTCAATCATTTCCATATACTCGAGAATCCACAAGGAGACAACACAAGTTCACATTGTTACAATAACTATGGACTTGTATTGCATACTAAAAGATACATCATTTCCTTCTCTAAAAGTAATTATTTTTTTATCACCCCCAATTCAAGGGGTTCAAAGCGGGAGTGGACCAAGCAAGTCCAGAAAATTGATATGGTTGATCAAGCTGAACTGTGTGAGTTAGCTAAAAGATCTGATCATATTTAAGTCACCAAACAGAACCCATCTAAGACAATAGTAATGTTTAATTTGGTAATTCCAATTAACTGAATTTGAGTGCTGAATAGAATATACTCCCCCTCCGTTTCACATTATTTGTCGCTTTGGCAAATAAATTTCTTTTCATATTATTTGTCGTTTTAGAAGTTCAACGCAAAATTAATTTAAATTTTTCCAGATTTACCCTTTCATCATCATTGTTCTAACTCCTAAAGAGAGGAGAGAGAAAAGCAATTATTACTCCAGTGAGGGTATTTTTGGGTTTTTATCTTGAAATGATGGCATTTAATAGGTTTCTTAATCTATGTCCCACTACCCAAAGTGACAAATAATATGAAACGGAATGAGTAATCATCCAATCCCATCTCAAAAGGAAAGAGAAACGAAAGAGTTGCACTATCTCAAGTCGCAGATTCCATCAAAAAATAACTCTCACATGAAATACAATAAAAGCCCTATATTATTACTGTTAACACTCTCTCGAGTTAAGCTGGAGAAAAAGAAAGAACATAAGATAACAGAATGGAAGTGGCACTATTTTCATATAAATATTCCATTAGTATGATTTGCATTTTCTCTCTCTCTTAAATACAAGCATACGTGGATAAACAAGTCTAAAATTGTGATTCATTAGGTTCCCAAAATGTGGATGGGTACATCTGGATTCATACATCATAACAGAAAGAGCAGGTTAACTGCAAACGATAACAACAATTTGGATAGAGAAATTTTGATTTCTTACCAGGTATCATAGCTTCAAATGAACTTCTAATGGCTTCAGTAGGAATACATCCACTGAAAACTGGTCTCGTTGGGTTATCCAGAGGGGAAGTGGGGTCGAGATAGCCTTTGAACTCCGTGGAGCATGTTTCAAGGGTAGAACCACCTGTTGTGTCACCAGGGCTGATGTTAGGTGAAGTAGACTTATCAAAGATTTCATTATCAGACTTGCTCAGAGCCTTAGCTTCATAAAGCAAAGCTTGTAATAGGCCGCTGCTCCTGGGAGAAGGACAATGTGATGGAAGTGGCTCGGATGGGGGAGACTGGATGAAAGAATCTAACGAGTCAGGTGCTGGGTCCCAGACACCTAAACCGGTTTCTGGATATTGGAGTGAAGGGAGCTCTAACTTCACAGCACCTACAAAGGGCTTAGAAGCAGAGAAAATGCCGTTCGGCATAAAATGACTATCATCATTTACACCAAAAGGCAACAGTTTCTTGATGTGGCCATGATCATATGGGTAACACATACCAAAGCATTGAAAGATCTTATTCTCGCAACTCTCTTTTTGAGCCCTGTCAAATTGGGTGGCCTCATAAGCAGCACCTCCGACATAGTCTGACATGAGATCATCTAGTTCTTGGACATGTTTCCGTAATCCTTTCGTTTGAGGAACAAAATGGAAAAACTGAGGACAGCCAAAACCATTAGCCAGCGAACCACTGGGAGTGCTATCTGTTAACTCTGGAGCATATGGTAAATTGTTTAAAGTACCAAATATGAAATCAAGTTTCTCATAACCACTGTTTTGCAAAATATCATGACATTCTTTATTTCCTCCACCATATATTCCAGGTGAACTAAGGTGGTTCTCTGACTCTGTTTGTAGACATAATTCAGGAGGATAAAGTGGTAAGCCAGCACGTTGGCGTCTTTTTATCCGGGTGTTCCAGTAATTCTTTATCTCATTGTCAGTTCGCCCAGGCAACTGAAATAAACAAGATTCATGGTAGATAAAAATTTAGAAAGAACAATCGACAAGTACAAAAATCTGTAACAATCCCAAATTATATATAGCATTTCGAAACACTATGATGACAGGCTAGCATATAAAAAAATAGATGCATTTGCTGAAGACATTCTTATGGTGTTATTCTATCAGAGGTTTCTATTTCATTTTTTTTTTTCAGTTCAATGCTAGACTCTTCAATTCCAATCCTATTATAGCACACATGAGACTTTTCATGATATAGAACACCCTAAGCTCACCATACATTTGATTACTTCCGTTGGGGGATATCACTGAACTTGGGGATAATTATGAAACATAACGGAAAGGCGTCAATTTTTTTAAAAATAATAATACCATAACCAATATGCAAAAGGTTCTCATTTCTAATTTATATTTTCTATTTTCCCTTTATGATTCTTTTCTTCTTGAGTTTTCTCCCTCTCTTTTTCATTCAGGTGAGGAGAGTGGGGGGATACTTTGAAAGGTGAAACACATACACACCAAGTGAATAATTCAAAAGTTTGTGCTAATGGGAGCCATTTCCAGTACTTTTACGCTTAACTTGACCCTTACCGAATTTTTTAACCATATGAAAGCTTTAAGTGTGCGTCTTGTACTGATATATTCAAGTGAAATTTCCGGGAAAAGCAGGCATGTTTACTACAAACTAGAAATTGCACAATAGAATACCAAAGTGATTGTTGAAGCTTACATGTGCAGCCATTCGAGCCCACTTATTTCCCATCCTAGCATGAAGTTCGATTATTAGCCGCTCTTCTTCTGATGTAAATGCTCCTTTCTTCAGGTTTGGCCTTAAATGGTTGGCCCACCGCAAACGGCAGCTTTTACCACACCGTGAAAGCCCTGACTGTTTCTGAATTGCATTCCAATTGCCTTCTCCATGTTTTTTCACATAGTCAACCAAAATTGCATCCTCGGCAGAGGTCCATGGGCCTTTCTTTAGAACAAAATCATCAGCATTGTTGCACGGAGGTGAATCAGCAGATAACACCCCATCTTCACTCTCATTAGTGAAGCTGTGGACCATATCTTTATTACTCTATGAGATAGAGGCAGAGGCAGAGACAGAGAAAGTAAGACAACTTCTTAAAACCCACAAAGCCAGTAGAAACAACTGCAAATTGAAGTAGCTTAATAATGCTTTTTAGTAAAGCTACTGAAGCATGGGCACAAACATCCATCAAGATTTACCTATACACTGGACAAATAGTTGTCTGGTTTATTTTAATAAGTACAATAGAAACACAGAGGCAAAAATAGTCATTTCAAGCCAAAATTGAACCAGTACTTGGGGTAGAATTCGTAGAGTATGTGAAATGATTCGTCAATTGTTAAACCGAAACGGAAAAACGAAATACAGGAAAGCTAACAAGTGGATCCGCTGAATAACATAATAAATTGCAACTGATTGCGGCAATCCGTAATTAATTTCCAGCTTAAACTAGACCTATTCATTTATTGAAGCTAATAAATGCATGCTAATCAATATAGGGTTTGAACCAATAATTGCAAACTTTCCTATTTTACAATTTCATTTCATGCAACAACTAGCTTTCATTTATTGTGATACTAAAATGAAAATTCGTGGACTAAATAAACCGAAAAGTTACCTGATTGGGAAGAACTTAATTGAAGAAGCTGAGAAAGAAAGGGAAAAACAGAATGGTAGAGTTGAATGTAAGGCGGAAAACCAGAAACGAAGGAAAGAGGAATTGATATTACGAGCTATATATAGAAGTATTTTGTACGTATATATGCGTACACTAAGTACGCTGTGTGAGAGAGAAGTATATCATAAAGTACAAAATACCAAAATTATTTGGACCCCGCCCCGCCTAATAATAAAATTAAAACCAACAATAATAGTAACTATAAAAAATAGACTGTCAATAATAAAAATTTAATAATATTATCAATAATAATGCGATCATTTATTAATATTATTATTCAGTGTTTCGTTTTTTGATAAATTTAATTATTCAGTGTTTTGTATGTGAGTTTGTATTAAACGGAGCTCTACTGGTAAAAAGACATGATTCTTATCTTATCATTTCTTTGGTATGAGATGAGGTACTAAAACTAATTTTAAATATTTATGACTTATATAGTATTTTATAGATTTCCTTGATCGCAAAGGACGATAAGAGATTGTGTCTTGGACTTGGTTGGGAAGTCAAAATAGCTAGGTTCATTCTAGCACTGTCCGACACCACCTCCATATCCGGCTCGGTCTCCTTCCTCTGACCTGCCTCCGAAGCCTTCGGATCTATGTTATTATGCTTTATTTATGTTTGTAGCTTTGTGTTTGTTTTTTGTTTGTTTTTGCAGGTACGTTTGTCGTGGTTCACAATGGTTTTTAAAGTTTGTGTACTTTGAAGAGAAGATCAATTTTGGGAGTTTGGTTTTGGTTTTAGCACTTTATTATTATTCCAGGATTTTTCTTGGGATCAGTCCGAAGATTTGGCACCGATTTTCACTCCGTCTGGGAATCATTCCGTTGCATAGAGATGTGCAATTGCTCATTTTCTTCACTTTTTCTTTCTTTTTTGTTTGTTTTGCTTTCCCGAATTTGGTTCGATCTTCTTTGTTCATTTTCTTTTTAGACTTTGTGGCCACTTCAATGTACTTGTAATTTGTTTTTGTTTAGTAATGAAATTTGGTTAATTATCAAAAAAAAAAAATAGGTCATTTTTATATTTTGATATACTAGGAAAGTGCACGTACATTGTACGTGTCTACTTAATTTCATTAGTATCTTTTGTAAGTTAGAGTAGAATTAGTTTTATTATGTCATAAAATAAAGTAAATTAACCCGTTTTCACCTATTTAATTTATTAGTTTAATTCATTTTTCACCGATACCATTTTACCCATTTTTTATAAATTATAACATATTTTCATTGTTTTTTACAATTTTGTCCTCTTGTTTTATCCGTTTTAAACTAATTTTCTACCGGTTTCACCTTATTTCCTATGTTAAGCTTTTTATTGATTCAAACGTTTTTATCATATTACCCATTTTCACCTATTTCACGCATTTTTTTTCACTGATTTCACATGTTCTTTTCATCAATATCACATGAATTTTCAATGATTTGACACGTTTTCGCCGACTTTATTTTTTTTTTACCGATTTCACCTGTTTTTCACTATTGTTGTCGTTTCACCGGTTCATCTTTTTTTCACGAATTTTCATCGATTTCAGGTTTTTTTTTTTTATCATTTTCAACCAAATTTTCACCAACTTCGCCAATGTTCACCAATTTCACCCGAATTTTCATTGATTTCACATGTTTTAATGATTATATTTTATCTATTTCACCATTTTCTACGAATTTCACACATTTTTTTCACGAAAAGAACTACAGAGAGGTTATGTATGTCTTGAAATTATTGAATATTCTTCATATTTTATATTATAGCCAAAGTAAAATTATATAATTAGCTAAATTATAAGTAATTTTTATTCTTTCATAATAAGATTTGTCAATATTGACTTAAATATTTTAAATTAGGGGATTAGAGTTAAACAATGTTGATAGAATCACATAACTGGACCAATCTATTTAAGCTATCCTGAACCATCAATTAACTTTAAGATTAGGGTAGTGAAATTTTTTATTACTTTTTTATCATAATTTTTTTAATACTTTTAATTCCAACTACGAATAACATGTACTTTAATTAGGGTAGTGAAAATTGAATCAGAAAGCAAAACCAATAAGTTTTTTAACTTTTATGGCAATTCAATTTTAATTTTTTTTGTAACATAATGATATTTATGAGAATTTCATTTTAAATATTTATATTTAGAGTGTATATCAGTATATGACTTATGTTGTACTAAAATTTTAAATTAATATTTTCTTACTTAAATAGATTTTGATGCTAAAATGTAATAATTTTTATATATATATTAGGGCTATTTAAAGTAGAGTTTTCTTAAGATAATACTACAAATATTCATGTAAAAGAGCATTATTAAATTTTAGGAGTTTATGTAAGAGATAAATATAATAAGACTTCATGTCTAAATATACCTCTTCAATGACTTTTATTCTTTTATATATTTACTATTTAATTAAATATTACCTTTACAATTTGAATAGGGGTATTTTAATCTTCACAAAAAAGTTAAGAAATATTCATGTTTTTATAATAGTAGAGATTTAAGAACGCCTGGAGTTAGTCAAGACAAGACAAGAATATATCTTCCATGTGTTTTTAATAATAATTACATACACATTTTTCTTCTATAAGTTTTGTTAAAATAAATAAATATAATAATATATATGTACAATCTTGATTTAATTTTTTTGTTTCGTCTGATGGTTTTGTTACGTATGGTAGACTGACTACTGCAACCATCTTCAATCATCTTATCTTATGTATCAGAATATTTATGCACAAAACAACACGAATATACATTATATATTGGATTTTACTCAAACTTAGTTGATTACATGCTGCAACAGAAGATGAGCCATAACTGCGTAACTATATATAGTATATAATACAGTATTCTATATGCAGGGTATGGCCTCTTCTCTACACCCACAATTTTTGTAATTTTATACTAAAAGAAAAAAAGAGGGAGAAAATTGGATGAGGTTTAATTTTATTTGTTCCTTTCTGATACAAGAATAGATTTATTACAAAATTAAATGGCTTGGCAAATTAATTTAATCATTATTGCATTTACAACAACAAATTAATTAAGAGCACCAATCCTCATACATGAATTTTGAAAAATGGTAGTACGTATAGTCTATCTTCTTCTTCTTTCAACTAGAAATGGTTTGAATGTCATCAAAACTCCAATTGCCTCGATTATATTGAGGACAAAAAACACCATTTCGTCACCTACATTTTAGATAGATATGGTTCCTAATATTACATACAAGTAGACATGAATTAATTTAACTTATAATGAACATATATATATATATATATACCTGGAAGAAAGCTAGAATTCTGATGCTTTTGCCCCCACGAAAATCTGCATATATATATCGTAAATAAAACCAATTATTATTATAAGTCATAAGAACTAGTCGATCGATCAAATTAATATTGTTAGTGTCTTAACATGCAGAAACTCACAGTGCTCCTCCTCCTGCTGGGCCAGCAGCTTTAAAAAGTGACATTAAGGTCATGGCAATACCATTCGCAGCTCCTCGTTGATCTTGATCCTATATACATACATACATACATATATATTTATTTATTTTATTTTATTCAATGAAGGGAAATTTACTTAATAGTTTTGTAGTAGAGTAGTATATAAAAGAAATTGATGAAGACTTACCACAGCTCTATTTTGCAAGATGAACAGCCCTGTCACAATGGAGATCTTACGAAAACGAAACTCAGATCCATTAGTAACCATGAAATACTATTATTATTATTTATGCTCCCATATAAAACAATTCGAGAATCAAGAGAAAGATGTAACTTACAGAAAATACATTCTTCACCAAAGATGCACAATTTAACACTATAGACAATGTGATCCCAGATAGCATGGCTATATAGTGATAACTTGTCAATAGAGGAATTGAAACTACCTGTATTTTCAGCAGATAATTACATTTTAATAAATAAATAAATACACTCTAGATAAATATTCGTACGAGCTCCGAGTGCTTACTCCTAAGATTCGACAAAGCATGATTGGACCCAAGATTTTCTCCACCATAGGATATAACGTAGATTGAAATACTAAAAGGCCAAACCCTGAAATTTGAGCAAGCCATTGTTAGATATGATGCCTAATTTAATCGTATTCACTAAGAGATGAATTCGTATAAAATAATCAAATACTACTAGTTATCTTAATGATGTAAACTTCTTAATTAGGTATAGATATAATATGGTAGCAGTACCTGAGATTGCAAGAACTGTACCAACATCCTGAGTTGTATAACTTAAGCCTCCAAGTCTTCTGGGGCTCACAGCCCACAACGAGAATATCTATCCAACAACCAAAAAAAAAATTACCATGACATGACCACTAAGACAAGTCGAACAATACAGAAAGCAATTTAAGATTTTGGACAACTTTTTCTATTTATTTAGTTTGATGTTAAACAAAATTTAATACTCCTATATTTACCTCTGTGTAAGCCATATCATGAAGTGAGAAAACACAATATACAATGATAGATGACATGAGGGGCCAGTTTTTCCAGAGGCTTGGTTTAGCTTTTTCGTCTGACCCTCGAGTTTCAGACTCCAGAGCATCGTATGAAATCTGTGATGATGTCTTTTCTGAGGGGGGATGTGTATGCAACGTTTCCTGCATAAGAGGAATACATACCTCCGGTTATCTTTTCAATACTAAATTGAGGATATTCAAGTTAAGAACATATTAAGATAGAACTGGCAAAAACAAGTGGAATAATCTGCCCTTATGTTCAAAAAGTAGTGCCGTGAGGAAAACAAACATATGATGAAGCCTAATGTTCAAGAAAACATTTTATTTAGCATTTAAGAACCAAATATATATCCAATGGAAAACAACTAATGCGAGTTAAGAACATACAGGGATCCAAAAGCAAGCGACGGTCACAAAAGCCGCAAAGACTGAAATTATGAGGCAGGGCAAGAAATATGGAAATCTGCATAAATGGTTCATGTGTTATACAGATCAAAACGCCACAAGAATTTTGAAGATAATTATGCAACAGAAGGTAGGAGAGAAGAGTAAATTTACCTCCCAAAGAAAGAATCCGACGCAAATATTCCAGGGAATTTCTCTGCAGGCTTGGTTCAAAATGATAAATTAACAAAAGCGAAATACTGAAAAATACAAAAATCCTGCTTTTGGAATCCAAAAATAGTTAAGTGCACCTAAAAGGAAAATTAAAATAGTGTAACTGATCCTAACACTCTTCAATAGGAGACTCACTTGAACAACGGGTCAAAGCTTTATTTTCACTTAACTCAATGTGTTGATCGTGTTTAACTTTTGCACTTTAGCAAGTAAAACACTTTCTTTCCTTAAATCGACAAATGATAGAACAAATTGAGCTTTAACTTTTCTTCATTTTTTGTTTCCATTCGTTCGTCATTATCCACACTTTAAAACCAATTCCCAGACATAAGCTAAAGTAAATATAAACGACCATGAGTAGTGAAAATCAAACATAGCAAACAAAGTCTGACATGGAATGACATCTAGTGGTAATTGGAGATATTTGTGGGCCCTATATTTTGCTTCGAATACATAACAATTGGCAAATTTCAGATGAATTTTGATGTTATATCCCTTGAATTTAAACGGTAGGAATAAAAGAAACATGACTACTGTATAGAATGAGATGAAATAGTTTGAGAAGTAGTAGGTGCTTCCTCTAGAAAATAAATAGAAAGCTAATATCAAGATGGTTACATGAAAGACAAGACATATACACAACATGAAAACAAACGAAATGATATACATATATATAGGTACCTGAGCAAGATAGCCTCCTAAAGCTGGTCCGATAATCAATCCTGTGCCCCATGCAGTACTAACCTAAAATAAAGTCTCATAATTTCTCAGAAATTGCTACATTCAAAAAAAAAAAAAGATACTCTTAGAATATAAGTAATAACTACTTACTGCTGACAGCCCTAAAGATTGATACTCTTCACGAACAGTTTCGCATGCATACGCCTGGCCATGGAGTAAAGTTAAACCATACGAAAAGAATGAACTAGAAGGAAACAAATTATCACTAGTGTGTTGGAATTTAACCAATAAATCTTGTTCGACAAATTAAGAAGAAGATTACCTTTATTGGGCCGAGTAAACCATTTAAACTTCCAAGAAGGAACCTTGTTGTGAGAGCCATCCAAAAGTTCACACTAAGTCCAAAGAGAGTGTTGAAAACTACACTGTACGTACATGAATAACCATCCGTTAATCGGACATCCAAGAATAAAGATTTTACAAAAACAAAATATGATCACTAACACTGTGGCACATCCTATAATTATGACAGGTTTTCGCCCATATCTATCAGAAATGGCTCCCCAAAGGACAGACGTCAATGCTCTCCCAAGCATATATGAGGAACCTTCACGAATTCAAGTTTGTCAGTACTTATTTTAGAGTACTACATGAAATTAGTTTTGAAAATGAAAACACACGGCCTACCTATAAAACCGGCATAATAACCAATATCTTCTTCTCTTTTGGCAATGTGAAAATCCCTTATCTACAACAATTATCAATATATTATTATAATACAAATAAAGAACCTGACAACAGCTGTTGGTTAGGAAGTCAATCCCAAAAGAAAGAACTGATTGCATTGACTTTAATGCATAAAGATTATTTTGACTGGCTAGGCAATCACCTTTTTTTTTTTGCAAAAATAAAAGACAAACACCAACAGAGGGAGATGAAATATAAAAAATGTTCAATCTCAACGTATCTCGAAAATCAACAAAGTGAGACCCAAAGAGTTAAGTACTTACCATGAAATAAAGGAACGGAAATAGCGATGATATTGTCAGAGCTGTAGAGGTGAAGGCATACAAGAGAAGAAAAGGAGAGTAGAAAGATAATCAGACTTCAAGAATGAAACAGAGAATGGTCAGTCACAAGACTCACAACAATATACTAATAAATGTGACAAGATTTTAAGTGGATAAAGAAAATAAATGACAAATGCAAAGACATAATGAGTAGTTATGCAAATTTCCCTCCGTTAAAGATAATTAAAAAAATAGATATATCTGCTTCCATGCTACTCAAAGAACAAACTTTGTTACAATATAAATCATAGTCAGGGACTATTAACATATAAAATTCACCATTAAGGTAGAAATATTATTCCCCTTAAATTACTATGGCACCATAAAAGAGCCAACATTTGAAAAGGAAACTCAGGAGCATGACTGCTTCTAAAAGGTAAAAGTATATTTGATAACCAGACAACTTAAGTTTAAGGTCATTTCGTTCTAGATCCTAAAATATACTCAATGTATGGATGCTAAAGCTCTTATATAGTCCAAACAATCCAGTTTTCTTATTATTTTTAAAATGAGATTTAAAATATAGGATTTCATGAAAGAAATATTATTATTAAATGCTAAATGTTTAAATTTTTACATAGGAACTAAACATTTCAAAGAACAGAGCACCTATCCTGGAAAACAATTAGCACACACTTTTCACTTTTTTCCATTCACTTCCTAATATGCAACCCAACATTAAATATAATCCATTTTTCTTACAATAACTATATAAAACCAAGTTTCCCAGATTCCCAAAACAAACAAAGAAACAAAAATAAAATTGACGCGGGCTTTGTTAGGGGGGGGGGGGGTACCTTCCAAAAATCCATAAAAAAACCCACAAAAATCCCAACCTAGAAAAAGGTAAAGAAAAATCAAGAATGGAAAATTAAATTATTAATTTACCAGTGGACAGCACAATAATCCATATAACAAGAACTTGTTTGATGGGTATTCCTCGCTGTATCTCTTTCTGCTTATCAACTTTACATCCAGGGCATCCTTCAAAGTAATAATCTTTTTGCAGCAAACTCTCCAAATATTCTTGACCTTCTGCCATTTTTTTAGCTTTTCGTATAATCTGGCTCCAAAATATTCAGAGCCAGTTATACTCTTAGCTGTTTAAAAAATTAAATTAAATGTGCGTGAAAATGATTGGTAATTGACGACGACGAGTGTATTTTGGCTTCATTAATAGTTTTTGGGTGTGGATCCTGTGTACTACTAAAAAGTGTATTGTGTATTGCATTTTTGTATCACTAATAATTAATTGTCACATGTATATTTGACAATTATTTTAATTATCACATGTATATGAGTTAATTAATTATTAATGATATACAAGAGTAGTACACTAAAAATGGTACAGAAGATCTTGGGCCTAGTTTTTATCCTACTTTCAAGATTGGTCATTGGTCATCAATATTTGGAACACATTTTTACAAAATCGTACTCGCATATTTTTCTTTTGGTGAACAATCGTATTCGTATATTGAAACTTAGAAATATCCTTGGAAACTTTCACCCCCAATTCTAAAATAAGATTTCATGATAGGTGAACTTTTTTTAGATATGTCAATCTGAGCCTTTAAATTTTAAAAAAGTAGATTCGGATCGTTAATATTTGTGCAACTGTACAAATAATCATGATAATTTGGCACATGTACAATAAAATGTTGTACAGTCACAATGACGATAATACCCTTATATATAAGAAAAAAATATTAGCGTAAAACTAATTTTTCTTCAAAACAATCTCATGTTCCTCTCCACAATTTTTTTCTCCCAACCACACGAATCCTTCAAAATAGATCAACCACCCACTCTTATGCCAATAAATTGCATAATAAAATGGCCAGTTCTTTTTGTCTCCGGCAGATCTTACTCCGGCGCGGCGTCGCGTTTAATTTTAGCACAAAAACTCTCTGTTAGTCAATTTTCAGTATCAGTAGAGAGAGAAAGTTGAGAACCGATCGTGGGAACTATACGAATTAAAACTAAATATGTTTGTTTATTAATAAGGGTAAACTTGTAATTCACATTTTAAACTATTAAAAATAAAATTAAATTAAGCCACGTGTCATTTTCTGACAAGTTATCTCAAGAAAGGCTTGAATCAAAGTATCTCATATTTTTTTTTGAGAAACACAAGAATATATCAATTAGTTAGGAAATTCAGAGTTTACAATATCTAGGATAGATAAAGGTAAAACATTGAAATCATAAGTTTCCCTAAAAGAAAGTCGAGCAACTTCATGAGCCACAAGTATCTCATATTAGAAATGCCCAACTTTCCCCTCTTGTTTTTCTTTTTTATTTCTTTGCATTTCATTTCTTAAATGTTTTGTATTTGTATTTATTTGACTTTATTAATTATTCGTTTTAGTCTGCCATATTTGATCTTTGACAATATGTGCGACAATTGGATGCTAATAAGTTACTTGCGTTTCTTTTGTTGTTACTCCTATATTATATTTTTTGATATCTCAAAACAATATCTTTTTTTCTAAAATAATTTTGTCTTCTAAAAAATAATTTCTCATGTAAAGTAACAATTCGATTAACTAATTCATATTCAATATTTTTAAGAAAACAAATGTCAAGATGTTTAAGGCTTATTTTGGAGAAGTTTTGACAATCTCCGTATATTTTTCAATAATGACTCAATATAATATTAATCTAAAACTTATAAAGTTAGTGATTTGACTTGTATCCAAATCACAACAATCAGTATTTGACTTGTATTCAAAACTTACTATTTTTTTTTCTTCACTAAATTTCAACAACTAAAAAAATCAATTTCAAATCAAATTTTAATTTTAATTTTTTTTAATTTACTATTTATTTATTTTTATCAAATTTATCATCTCAATATTCCATTGAAAATCAATCCAAAAAATTGACATTAAAAATTTAGGCAAATGTCACAAATCTTCAAACTAAATCAGAACTATAAACTCAGGCCAAAAAAATTCATAATAGTTTCATATTTTTTTAACTCTTAAGAATCTCAAGAAAAAAAAATAGAGTTACATTTTATTTATGTTTTCATTATTTAAAACCATAAACTGTTTTCGTATTTTCAACAAAAATGATATAAAATATAATTATCCAAGATTATAGTTTCATACAGTACTATATAGAATAGATAACCTGACTTTCTTTTGCATCATTGCAATTTGCACATGGGGATTTCCATATATCCACCTTCCCATAATTTTAATTTACTCACTTTCAAAATTTAGTTGAAACCATAAAATATATTAATTCAAAGAAGACCGGAACAATGAATAAGAAAGAGTGATAAATTGTAAAACAACACAAAATAGTATAAAGTGCTACACATCAAATATCCATGAGTAGTTATTTTTTGTCTCTCCAATTCATATTTATTTTGAAATGTATATATTAGATTTAAATTTTAACATTAAAGTTAACACGGTTGGATAAAATATCATTGACTGATTTGACTCATGGCGTATGTAATAAAGACGTTGATGGCCAAAAAGAGGAAAAAACGAATTTGATTCCAACTGTGACAAATCGTCCAATTGCGACTGACTTCCTCCTTTTTATTATCTTATCTTGGAAAAGTCCAAAAAGTAACGTAACTTTAATGTATATGTCGTCAATTAAATAATCTCAAATTTTTTCATAGAACCTGAATAAATATATAATAGATGTCTTGTTTTTGTCAAACAATCAAATTGATCATTTATCCAATACTCCACTTGTTCCAAATTATTTGTGATTTTATATGTTTTCACACAAATATTAAGGTACATATTAAATAGTTTTAGGTTTAGGATAAAGTACTCTTATTTATTATTTATCCCACCATTAAATTATTTACACATTATTCAAGTTTTACATTCTCTCTCTTACATACCTAAAATATATAATTAATAGTATATTGAAATTCTAAAGTCACAAATAATTTGGGACATATTTTTTTTCTCTAAAACGACAAATAATTTGAGACAGAGGGAGTACAATAGTACTAAACAATCAATTTATCATAATATTCATAAAATTACTACGGAATTAAAGTTCTTTGATGTTTTTATTTTGCACTTAAATACTAACTTTTATGTAATTAACACTTTACAATTTGGGATTATTGCAACTTTTGTGCTACAACTTAAGCTCATTGGCGCTTCTACCTCACATCTTATTGGGTTGGCAAATTTAGTACCACAACTTCAATTTTGATGGCAATTTTGATCTATATTGGAGCCCCATTTCAAATTTGGCCCAAATTAACCCACGTGCGGACGATGTAACTTGTAATTTGAGAGTTTTGATCAAATTCAACGAAATTTTGAAAAACAAAAAATTCGAAACTCAAACCCACCTCCGTGTCTCTTGAATTCCTCCACCGCCTTTATCAAAAACTTTACCTCAAACGCGACCCCGCTGCCTTCTTCCGTAACTACCCCACTAAAGACCATATATAGCCTTATGGAAAGTTTAATTTGTAAAAATAGCTTCTTCATATTTTTTGTTTGCAAAACTAGCATTGCTTAGATTATATTATTAATTAACTCTAAATTAACTGAAAAATTATAAATAAAATTCGAATTTTTGTCACTTGTCACTTGGGCGTCCAAGTGACAAGCGACATTATTGCCGCTTGTCACTTGGACGCCCAAGTGACAAGCGGCAATACAAGTGACAAAAATTGAGATAAAATTTTAGAGAGTTTTTTATAGTTAGAGAAATTTTGAAATTTAAATTGAGAGTGAAAATGAATTTTATAGGTGTTTTGTATTGTTATTATTAGATTAATTGATTAATTAGACTTAATTGTGTTTACTTAGATTTAATTGTTATTAAAACCAAGAAAAAGAAAAAGAAAAAGAAAAATGGAAAGGCTAATTTTGCAAAAAACATTTGAAATAAGGCTATTCAGCCAAATAACCCCCATGGGATAGAGGATTTGAGATTTCGGGATATTTTATGTTGGAGTATTAAAAAAAAGTGGGTTATGGGATTCGTCCCACATTGGATTTGCAAAAATGCTTTGGACACTTTATTAATGTTTGTCTACCTAAAGAGACTGAATAAAAGACAAGTGGGTATTATGTTTAAGAGCATCTCTAATGACTCCAAGAGAGATTATCCTCTCCTTCTCTTCCTCCCTCTCTCCCTAGTTTTTAGGTCATCTCTAATGACTCATTCTATCAAACTCATTTAATAATAAATTTTATCCTTCTCCATTATTATTATTATTATTACTACTACACCAAAAATAAATTTAAAATTAACATTAATTTAAAATCAAAAGTACATTAGGGAACTTAGATTATAAAAAATTACATCAAATATTAAATTAATTCATATAAGAAAATTCATCATCTCCGTCATATTCGTCTATGTTTTAATCGAACATGATTTCATGATTGTATCGTATTATTTTAAATTTATAGAAAGAATTATTTTGGGGTGATAAATACAACCCCAAAATTAATAAAACAAATCAATATTAAAATAATAGTGTTAATTTAATGAAATGAAAGTTATATTTTTATAATTAAAAATAAGAGGAATTTTTTATTTTTAAATAAAGATAAAAAAAAAACAAAACAAAACAAAATCACAAAACAAAAACAAAAATAGCAAGTGAGGGAGGGGGCTTGGATGGGAGAAGCTCCCCCTCCCCCTCCCTTCAAGGTCCCTCCAGGGTCCCTCTAGTCCGTATACCCTCTCCCTTCCCTTAGTCATTAGAGATGAAATTTTTTTCCCCGTTCCCCCCATATACCTTCTAGGGCATCTCCCCACTAGTCATTAGAGATACCCTAAGTGTTATATTACTTATATATATTGTTCACCACAAGTTTACTCGACAATATTTTTAGTATTTTATTTAATAATCAAATCATTTATTTTAATATATATCAGTATGTTGGATTTGAAATAGATATGATTCAACTATTTAATTTTTCTTCGTGTAATAAAAAAATAACAGTGTTGTTCATTTGAAAAGGAACATTGTTAATGGAGGTAGAAATAGATAAAAGATGGGTTTTCTTCGTGTAATAAAAAAATAACAGAGTTGTTCATTTGAAAAGGAACATTGTTAATGGAGGTAGAAATAGATAAAAGATGGGCTTGATGGACTGAGCCTAACTAAATTATACTCCTATATTACATATTTATTTTAAGAGTATATGGCTAATTTAGTCATTACATTTTTCAGTTACATAGTCCCACGACTGGGATTTAAAAGAAAATAAATGAACGGATTGATGGATAACATATCCGCATGTGCATGCGTAATTTAAGTGCCCGCATCTTAGAAAAAGCAAAGAATTATTCTCTTCATTTCAAAATATTTAAGTTTGTTGCACATGGATTAAGGAAACTATTAATTAATTAAATTTTAAATAAAATAAAAATTTTATAATACAAAATTACCCTTGAAAAGAAATAAAAAATATCAGCAACTTCTCATATTCACCATTAATAAGAAAGAGTATAATTATCAAAAAAGAATTTAAAACCCTCTTGGAATTCTATAACAACACATGTTTAGAGATATTTACTTTTTTCTAAAATGACATGTATTTAGGGGAATTTTTGTGGCTACCCTCTGAGATAGCTACTATCCATCCTAACATGATCGATGGTGGCTATCTCAAGGGTAGCCACAAATTAATTATATTTAGGAATGAAGAGAGTAAAATCTAAAATGTTATGGATTAACTTAGGTATTTGTTTGGCCCATATTCTTTGGATTGTTCGATGTTGAAGCTGTGTGTGTCCGCGGCGTATATGTCAGTAACAAATGATCATACGAACATGATTAGTTAATATATCAGCAGACATGGAATTTATTTTATTTGTTAGTCAAAGACATTGACAGCACCCGATTGAGGGTCAAAGTGTGATTTTCCCTTATCCTCTTTCTTTTTTTTCTTCAAAATGTACAATATATATATGTCAGTAACAAATGATCATACGAACATGATTAGTTAATATATCAGCAGACATGGAATTTATTTTATTTGTTAGTCAAAGACATTGACAGCACCCGATTGAGGGTCAAAGTGTGATTTTCCCTTATCCTCTTTCTTTTTTTTCTTCAAAATGTACAATATATAAGTATTAATTAATCCAACAAAAATAACATTATATGGATGTATTAAAATTGGGATTAACCAAATATATAACAATTTATCAAGTTGGATTATACATTTATATCATATCATCAATGTTGAAATGTTCAAACTAATTACCTAATTATAATTTATAAAATGATTGTCAAGTCGACCTTTCAAGTTGCAAAATGGTAACCCAATAATGGGGGTTATTGGTTAGGCAAACTTCATGTTTTTTTTCAAAACTCTCATCTCATTATAAACTTTTTTTTCATTTCTTATATATTCTTGTTCTTTAAATAATTAGATAGTCGTAGTGGTCTTAGTCTGATTTTTGTTTCCAGCTGGTGGAGTTATGCCTAGGGGTGAACGCGGTCGGGTTTTAGCGGGTGACAACGAAAAAATCAATCCGACCCGACACATGCGGGTTGCAAAAATTTCAAACCGCACCCATATTTTTAAGTTCATAAACTGCGCGGTTCGGGTGAGGCGGGTGTGGGCGGGTTGGCGGGTTGAACCATTGAATATAGTATATTCAACTAACTTATACTACATAAAATTCAATCTTACTAGGAAGAATAAAAATAAAATAAGATTGCGCAAACTCATGGTTAACGGCCCATTTTGCAACTATAATTCCTAGCTACACAATTCTCCAATCCGGTTTGTTCAACAAAATTAATCATTGGTACGAAGGTACGAGCTTGAAGTGTCCATAAGCTTGAAGCATATAGGGGGGTGATTTTTATGGGTAGGATCAATTCTTACAATTATTTTATAAGAAGAAACTACATACATACAGTGCAAAAATTAATAAGTTAATTGATGCATAAGTTAAAGTACTCTTTTTTTTTATAGAAATAAAAATAAAATTTAAATATATTTTAAACTCAAATATTCTCCAAACTCATTTTGTATACTGCAAAAAAAAGGGATCTACAATTAACAAGAGCACGTAAAATAAGGTAGGTGTGGCAAGATATTTAAACTAAACATCCAGCAAACGGAATTGGGTACTTGGTTAATAACTATGAATAACTTAAACTTAGAAAACTTTGATGTTCCTCTTTCCTCTTGCTCGCTCAAATTTCCTACCCTTGGCTCGCACATATGGCTTGGTGTGACTAATGAGTGATGAAAATTGAGAACAAATTTTGAATCTTAATTTTTGAGGAGAGGCGCATTGGAGAATAAAACTGGAGAGTGGAGCAGGCATGAAGCTTAGAGATGGAAAATCCTAATTATTTCTCAATATTTTGTTTGGTAAGTAGTGTTGGGTAGAGAAAACATATAATATTTGCATGGGTCGGGTTAGAGGCGGTTTTTAACCATTAAAACCGCAACCCGACCCATAACTTTCGGGTGGTCACAATTTCAATCCGTTACTAGTTTTATAAAAATAAAAACCGTCGGGTTCGGGTCGGGTCGGGTCGGGTTGAGCGGGTTAATGAACACCCCTAGTTATGTCTGAGATCTACATTGTAGGCGATGACAATGGATGGAACTCTGGCACCGGAGCCAATTATCTGAGTTGGTCGCAACAATACAATTTCACCGTCGGAGACATACTTGGTTTGATTTCATTCCATTCCTTCAATTTTAACTATCTCCAATATGTTAATTTAATTTTATATATCAAAGTCAACCCCCGAATCCATCCATTAAATACATATATGTATATGGGTGATTTATTTAAACTAAAATAACGCTGAATAACGCTTAATGAAGCAAGAAAATACAACTTCATTTGTGAGAAAGATGACCACTGTCTTGGAGGAATGAGGTTTACCATAAATGTTGTAAGTTGTAACTGTAAGAGACTCTAATAGTAATAACTAATAATAACACCATCTTTGCAAGGCCAGTTCCACCGCCGCCGCCGAGTATGGACAACAATAGTTGTGCTACCTTGAGAACGATGTGGGATATGATGACTCATATTATTGCCATTGGAATCTCTGCATTTCTATTAATCAAGTTGCAATGTTGGTGAAGTTTTATATTTTTGTATGATTTGATTGTCTAATTTGTTTGAGGATATATATAATCCTACTAATTATTGTTTTTTTTCCCTTGCCGTGTAAATTTCATTTTTCTCCTTTGGTTATTGTGACTACACATTTAGTTTGCTCCTCCAACTATCAATTGGATTTCTTTGTACCCCTACAATATACCATATGTGTCATTGCATAGATATATAGCTTATTTGCCCATGAACAAAGGAGAAACAAGCTCAAAAATTGATATAAATTTTAGCGTTCGAGAGAGTAGGAGAACTTAAGTAGAGATTTTATTTACAGCAGGCTCTCCATTAATTATAGCTACTTAAATTCCAGCATATAACAAGCAATCATCTTTTAAGTGTACATGTTGGAACTTCTGCATCGCCTCCTGGTACAGAATAACGAGAAGAAATGGAGGAATCTGGTTTGAACAAGCATACGTTGTCATGTTTTCTTTGAGAAGTCTTTTCCACGAGATCCAATCTTGATGCTAAGGCAATATTGCAAAATTTCATGGTATTGAACAAGAGTGTTGCAACTGTTCGATCTATGGCATTTGTGTTCGACTCTTCGACATTGGATTCTTCAAATCTGGTAGTAAAGATAGATAATCAGGTCAATCTTTATGTTAGCTTATGAAGTATGATATATATATATATATATATATATATATATATATATATGTGTGTGTGTGTGTGTGTGTGTGTGTGTGTGAGTATGTAAATATATGGTCATCTAAAGGTACTAGAACCAATACTATGTAAAGGAATGAGCATTTGATTTTCTACCAAAGATAAAAGATGGTTATTTTGTCTTTGTTCCTATGATGCTTCATGAGCTTGAAATTAGGATCTTGTACTCTGATTCTACTTCGTTGTTTGTATTTTTTTTATTTCAGGCAACTTTGGTAAATTCTTTGAAATAATTATCTGCATTTGATGTTTATATGAATTACTATTAAACACTACGAAATTAGTAGAAATACAAGGTTGTGAAGAATGTAGTGTATTTATAGCTGCAGGGGTAAACAAGATATACCCAATCCACATAATAACAAATATAGGATGAAATCTTAGTAATACTTCAACATGCAGCATTATCACAATATTGAAAAAGCTTTCCTTTTCCACATAAAGTTATAAAATGAAATTGCTTGGTAAAAATTAATATGAATCAATTATTTTCCCTTTTCCAAAATACAGCACAACTTCATGAATGAAACAGGTGAATGGGAACAAATGAGACAATATAAAAGCATTTACCTGGATGACGCCCCCCTGGCGGTTGTCTTACAATCTTCCATTGCATTCTGACTACAGCTAGTCTGTTGTCTTGAGTTTTCTGCAAGGCGGTACAAAGAGTCCCGAAAGCAAATTCTGGTATCCTCTCGCAACTACGGATGTCAAATAATAAAGGAACCATTAAGCATCTATAAGTAGTAAAAATATGGTTTATCGATTTCTTCGATATCAAGATTTTTTTACCTGCAACATTGACATCTGTAGTTCCAGTAACACAGATTCATCCATGTAGGTTTCCTCATCCTCATTGATATATTCACTCACATTCAAGTGTTCCGAAGAGGCGTCAATCCCAAATTCAGGTTCCTGAACAAAAATTGCCAAGATTAGTTAGTCTGAGTTTTTTTTTTTTTTTTTTTTTTTGATAATTTAGTTAATCTGAATTGATCTATAAACCAATCTACAATTGTTTGAGAAAGACAAAGCATGTCCCAGACATCTTCATGTGGTAGCTAATGCTCACCTTTGCTTCTGCAGAGGAGCTATCATCTTCAACACTATTCCTCTCTCCATTATGATTAACTGACAACAAATCATTCCAGCCCGAAGTCTGCGAGAAGTTAGCTGAAGTGCCAGTTCCCTGTATTTCACTTGCATCTGCTTTGAATAGTGAACGGCTGCACAATAGATTATAGAGGAAATCAGAAATTTTATCAACCAAATTAATAAACATAGTTTTGAAGACTAGATAATAGGTATGCTATTAAACTGAGTGACAACATTTTACTCTATAAACCGAAGCTAAAATCTTGTAATCTCGAAGGAATGTTTAAGGTATGCCCTTAAGAACATATTCGCAGTCAATGATTTCAAAACATTCCTGTCATACTTGATCTAGTAAGTTTGAAAATCTGATTTATTGAATGGTGAGGAATTTGGGCAATAAGAGTACATTATAACAGTAGAAAGCCACCACCTCAATAAATTAGTAAATAGGAGGACATCAACTTCAATGATTAATGGATATTAAAGAAATTAGACTACAAGACGCAGTAACATCCAAATGCAAACTATAATAACTTCTTTCAATTATTTACAAGACTATATGCATGCAATAGAGTAACTTAAGACCAGAGGGTACGCTCGTACAGGAAAATGTCATCTGCCTCATCGGATCCGGCAAAGTCGTTGACCTGAACATCTGAGTGTGCAAGAAGACTCTGTTGATTGAAAGAATTTCTAGAAACTTGACAATTACGTGGAGGATCAGCCTCGCTATAGAAAGCATCCCCACTGAATAAAAATTCTTCTATTCCAACTTGTTTACCCCATGGGGAGCAGCTATAGGGTGATGAAATTTTGTCAAACATCTCGTCATCATTTGGTACAGTAGCATTATCATAATACCACTCCATGAAATTGACCTACATTACATTATAATGTCTACTTGTTAGAATGAAGCATACATATGAAACAAGGATAAAGGAGACAATTTGCAAACATAAATATATCACATTATCACCAATAACAATAATATGCATGAATCTTCTCGAAACATGACCTTGGTTTGTAATTACCTTTTTTTTATATTACCAGTGACACTAATTCAATCAAATTCATCGCCTGTTTTATTTAACTTCATAGTTTAGGATACTTTTTTTTATTTAAAGGGGAATGGAAAAAAAACTATGTACACAAACTCTAACACACACAACTATGCCCTGTTATACTTATACAGTTCCATTTTAAGAAGCTAAAATCCAAACAACACCTCATAAATACTTATCACTAACAAATTAGGTCGATTCAAAGAGTTATTCACAATAATTTAAGCAAAACAAGCGGAGCAGAGTTAATACCAGTCATAAAATTTCCGTTTCAAGAAAAACAAACAGATAGATATCATAACTAGAGCACATTTCAAGCTGAAAAAACACTATCAAAAGAAGATAACTTACCGAGCAGGTATTAATTCTTGATTCGGGAGATTGAAGAAAATCCAAATCCTAACTGTGTGGCGTAAAAATGGTGAATTTATGAACTTTGTGTGGAGTATCTATGAGTTTTACAGACACGGCTTTACTTTATGCTTTCTTGATTTATTTTAATGGACATATTTGCCCTCCCTTCTAATCCATAATGGACATGCTTTTCCAAGATCCGAGGGTAATTTAGGAATTCAGACAGACTTTAGGGGTACAGGTGTTCCGAAAGTGCTTGTGGCTGATAATTGATGGCAGACGGATTCGTGGTTCACCGTTCCCCATCAAAATCTGTGCTCTTATTGGTCCACATTGGATTTTTGGGTCCCACATTATTTCTAAGGCATATGGAGCTTGGCTGGAACCGCAGAAGAAGAAACGTAGGCAATTTAATCTTTTTTATTATTAAAAAGAATGGGATGGTTGTATTTAAAAGATTGTATTTTGAAGCATATAAAGTAAAATAAATTTAATAGCCAAAAAAAAAAAAAGTAAAATAAATTTTGAGACATACTAACATAATAAAATATGTGCAAATGTCAGGAGAAATGTCCCCTGTTAGGTTAACACATATCTTCTTACACATGAACAGTGGCCAACTAATAATATGGGTCCTTTCTAGATTGTTTGTGATTAATTTATTTGGTTTACATAATTTTTCAAGATTTCACTAAAAATTCATGTATCTACTGTCGTATAAAAGCATCTCCAGCAGTCCACATAAAAAAAGCATCAAATAACTTTTTGATGTCTGCTATAATATTTTGATATCTGCATAAAAGTTATTTGCTCCAGCAATAAACATTAAAATTAGAGCATCATTTCAAATTAATTTAAATTTAATTTATTAAGGATTTTTACCGATAAGATTTTATATTCATATGTCAGTATGTAATTCAATATTGGGATATTTGATAAGAACTATTATCGATAAGATTTGAAGATCTAAAGTTTCAGCCACCTAAAACTCACTCATTTGCACATTATTAGTTGGCATTATCCATAGAAGAGATATATTGAAGATTGAAGCAAGAAATTGAAGAAATTGATATCAAAATTGAAGAGGTATTAACAAAATTACATTTCCTTGATGTGTGAACAAAATTACCTCTCCTTAATTTTTAATTTTGTTTTAGATTCTTGAAGTTAGTGTGGATTAATTGAAACTTTGTGGCTAATATTATAGTGTTTTTTTTTTAACCAGTGCAAGATTTCAAATTATAGCCGTTGGCAACTTTTCAGCAAAAAGTAATGCATTTGCAAAGTCATTACTTTTGATGCCAAAATTGGGTGGACTTAAATATAGGTCCTGGGATAATGCCTTTGATGGAGCAAGTTTTTTCTTCATTTTATGAGTTGGGGCATCAAAAATGACTTTAATGCATGTTGTTGGAGATGCTCTAAGGCACAAATTTTTCGCAATATGCCAGTACACTACAAGAGCAAAGTGGTCTTGAGCTTGGTTAAATACATTCAGTGATTTGGAAATTTCTTCACAATTGAAATTTTTGTTTTTTCTTCATTTTGCACATTTTTAATTATATGTTGATGTGGTTTGTATGTCGCTCACAGGATGGATCCAGAATTGGAGAGTCAAGAAGATCAAGTTTAACTATAACAATAACTTTTTTTTAGTGAATAACTATTGCAAAAACTAATTGACAACTATATTAAGCATATTTTATTTGCATAAGAATAAATTATCAATGATTATCATTTAGAATTCAAAATGATTAAAACTAATTAAAAAATAATCAAACTTGTGCATGTGCGTTCTGATATTATAGAATTAATAACAAAATTATAGCTTAATTGACATGATGAATATATTATCTACATAACTAATATTATATATTCCGTCACATTTAGATTAATCTTTCAATTTTTTAAGTGACTTATCATATTAAATTATTCATATTTGTGGTTTATTAAACATTTTAAATATTAGTACATATAGTGACATATGATATTATCAACTTATTAGTGAAATACATAAATTAAATTACTTATTATAATTTTATAAATGTAGTCAAGTTGATTAGTTAACCGTACCATGAGAGCAATAAATGAGACGGAGGGAGTATAAAGATTACGAGACTAATAGAAAGTAAGATCTCTGGTGCTCAATAAATTACCTTTCGATTTCTGTCAGTTTATGTGGTGGATCTATTTTTTTATTTTTTATTTTTAAAAAAAAAAAACTAATTAAGTCTAGACGATGGTTATTTGGATTTAGTAGGGTGTAATTATTAATTTAACTTTGAAAGATTTTAAAAGAATTGTCTATTCTTTATAATAATTTTCTTGTGCCGGTTGACTTAACGAAAAAGGGCTTGTTAAACTTGGAAATAGGTCATGGCAATTGGCAAATAGGTGGATATATTATACCATGATATCATAGCTATATTATAGTTCTTTTTTCAAAATTCTTGGGCTGGATCCGTCCATGGTCGCTCAGGGCATAAAAGGCGTTATGACTTGACATCATTCTTATTTTTCTTGAGCTTATTACGGGTGAAACGAGGGAAATTATATGCCTATCCCGATGGATTCGATCCATTGGGGTGCTGGATGAGCGACAAATGTATATGAGATGACAACTTTTTGTACTCTTATGTATATTTATTTATCATTCAACCTTATATGTGTAATCCACCGGTGTAGGACGAATGTAACCCAAAACGAGATATATGAACCAAAAAAAAAGTAAACTCATTAAACGGGTAGAAAAAAGGTTTAATAGGTGTAACAAATTAGGTTTGATCAACAAAATACATGTTGATTGGATTAAACCGGTGCAATAACATGTTAAATCATTAAAAAAAACAAGCATTTGAAATGAAACACTAACCTCGACTGGCCTAACTTTAATTGAGTTAATCGTACACATGGATAACAATTAAAAGTTTATGTTAAATTTAATCCATATCTTTTAGGTCTGTCAATGGGCGGGTTTTTACCCAGCCCTAACCCAAGCATTACCCAGTGGGTTTAGGCCCGCTGCCAGTCAATCGGGTTCGGGTATGGGCCCGGACCCGAACTTTGAAATTCACCTGGTACGGGTCGGGTTCGGGCCGCTCGTTACCGGGTACCCGGTTTTTTTTTTCTCTTGCTGCTGTTTCTTCAGTAAAAAAAAAAGGTGCCCTTCATTTGCAAGCCAATCTAAAACCCTAAATTTAAATAAAAAAACTCTCCTCATCACAACTGCCCCGCCGCCGCTGCCTCCTCCTCCTCCCACAGCCGCTGCCGCTGCCACATCCTCCTCCTTCTTCCGCCGCCGCTGCCGCCTCGTCGTTCAGATTCAAAGAAACATATAAAGGTACTTATTGGTTGATTGTATCTTAGAGTAGTTAAATCCATGTGAATCTCTTTCTTCATCCCCATTGTTCTCAAATACAATTTCTTCAAGTACAAGTAGTAGAAGCAGTAGTACACCTTCATCTTCAATTTCCTCAAATACCCTAACTCCCACTCTCATCTTCGAAACAGAACTATACTCCCGAATCCTAATCCTACCCCCTTCTCCATTCAATTAGCCCCGTCGACTTTAGAATAATCATTTTTCAGATAATTGAGTGAAAAATGAAGCTGGACGTGAACGTTCTGCGGTATCTCTCCAAAGATGATTTTAGGGTTCTCACCGCCGTCGAAATGGGCATGCGCAATGTATGTTTCTTTTTCTCCACTTGTAATTTGTATTTTTTGTTTTAAATAATCTTTTAGATAATACTCATATACTAAATTTGGTGTGTTTAGCATGAAATTGTACCGTCGGAGTTGATAGCTCGTATAGCGTCCCTCAAGTGAGTTTTTATTCATAAACTTATTTATTTGTTTAAGTAGTATTAACTTTGTAATTGTAGTGATATTTTGTGTAATAATTGACATGTAGGCATGGGGGAACTTATAAAGTTTTGAAGAATTTGCTTAAGCACAAGCTCTTGCATCACGACTCTTCAAAATGTTAGTTCTTTACTATTATTCTGTTAAGTGTTATTGGTTTATTAAACATTTGTTGGAAGTTTTTACAGTTATTATTACTGCTATTATATTTATCAAGAGTAGCAAAAATCTACGTCGTTACCCGATGGGGATTTATTCATATATATTGTAGTTTTTTCTTGGAGTGGGAAAAAGGGAGTTGATCTTTTCTTAGGACATGAGTTTTTATATTCTAAACATAAGTCCTTCGTTTTCAATTTGTAATGTTGATAACAAAGATCTATCCCATAAAGATGCCTGCTTAAACTTTCTTGGTGGCGATCAGCTTTTAAGTTGATTTTTTGAACTTTTTATACTGCTTATATGTGTGCATTCGAAATGGAACTCTGAATGTTTTGTTTTGTATTTTTGGTGTAGATGATGGTTTCCGGCTCACATACTTGGGTTATGATTTTCTCGCAATTAAGACAATGGTTAATCGTGGAGTTTTTGTTTCTGTTGGTCGTCAAATTGGTGTTGGAAAGGAGTCTGGTATAGTTAGCTTGCCCCCTTTCTGAAGTTTGATTCTCTTTAGTCTTAAAATCCATAACTTGTTCTTGATTTTGTTTGTGTTTTCAAGATATATTCTGAAGATGGTATAGTCAGCTTGCCCCCTTTCTGAAGTTTGATTCTTCTTTAGTCTTAAAATCCATAACTTGTTCTTGATTTTGTTTCTGTTCTCAAGATATATTTGAGGTTGCTACAGAAGATGGTACAATTCTGGCCATGAAGCTACATAGGCTTGGTAGGACTTCTTTTAGGGCAGTCAAGTCAAAACGTGATTATTTGAGGCATCGTAGTAGCTTTAGTTGGCTGTACTTGTCGCGGCTCGCTGCACTCAAAGAATTTGCCTTTATGAAGGTTTAGTTATTACAGATTTCTTTTCAATATCATCAATGTTGGAGAAAGAAAGAAGTTTCTGCTGTCTGTATTGGTGGATTTGTTTAATTGTTGGTTTTTTCATGAGCAGGCATTGGAGGAACATGGCTTTCCTGTTCCACATGCTGTAGATTGCAATCGACATTGTGTTATCATGTCACTTATCAATGGTTATCCTCTGTAAGTATTAACAGCTAAATGCCTAAATGTGTTTTGGTACTCCTTAGAAAGTTATGTTTTGGAACACCATCATGGAATAGTTTAGTGATCTCAGATAAATATGTTAACGTCTTCCTGTTTATAAGTGGAAAGGATATGAAATAGATAATATATATGCTTATCTTCTGGTGTTTCTTAGTGTTGATGCAACAACACTACATCTGTTTTAACTAAAACTGAATAGAATAAATGGACTAGTCGACTGTTACTATAATGCAGTAATGATAAATCAATAATTACTGTTTACAATGTTTTCAAATAGCTTGTGGGCCTCATAGTAGAGATATATGCGATTATAGTTATTGTTTTTTCTCTTTTATTCTTACTTTATTATTTATTGGTAATTTCGCTATGCATGGTTTGGTGTGTCTTCTTCCTTTGATTTCTTCCTCCAAATCAAAGATGAAAAATGTTTTTTATATCATTTTTCTTCTTCTTCTTAGATATGTATTATTCATTGATGATGCTTTGGTTAAGTTATTTTCTATTACCCTGTTTTATGCAGTGTGCAGGTTAAACAATTGCAAAACCCAGACACAGTTTTTGAAAGAATCCTTGGCCTTGTTGTCCGTATGGCTGAACATGGATTGATTCATTGTGATTTTAATGAATTCAACATCATGGTACACTGCTATGATATTTCCATAGTACATGTTTTTTTTATGGGACATTATAGTAGAAATAAGATATCCAATGTTAAATTGTCTAGTATTCCAATATGTGTTACATCTGAATACATAATTTTGTGCTGCGTCAAGTAATCTCCTTTCTCTTGTCCTTGTAGATTGATGATGATGAGCAGATCACAATGATTGATTTTCCGCAAATGGTCTCGGTATCCCATCAGAATGCAAAGATGTATGATATATTTATAATCTGATGTGCCACCTCTTCTGCACCTTTTTTCTTAAAAACATAAGGATGTAGATTATGATCTACTCCACTACTGACCTTTTATATATATCTTACATTACATTTCTCATTTTCAGGTACTTTGATCGTGATGTTGAATGCATCTTTAAGTTCTTTAGAAAGAGGTTAGTTGATTGCATTCAAAGGCGAAAGGCTTTGATCTAACATATAAACTAGTAAAGGCAGCAGATTCTTGGTTTGTACAAAAGAAAGAACTTAAATGTTCTTTATGATCTTGTAAACTGTAGTTGTTGCTAAAGGAAATAAAACATTAAGGAGCACAAAACTGAGAGAGAGATAACAATTCTTTTATTTAGAAATTGAAGTTAATTTCTGCTTAGAGTTCAGCATTGTGGTTTTAGCATCTATCCTTTCATATGGCTGTACCTTCTTATGACATGATGCTTATTTTGTCTTCTTTTTGGTAATTTCCGCTAGGTTCAACCTTAATTTTCATGAAATTGAAGTTGAAGATGACAGTTCAGAGATAGATTCAGATGAAGGTTCACGGCCTCAGTTTTCTGACATAGAGAAAGTTTCTGGTCGTTTGGACAAGGAACTTGAAGCAAGTGGTTTTACTAAAAAGGAACAAGTTGATATGGAGAAGGTACAACAGTACGACTTTAATGTTTGCTCTGTTGGATATCTCTTAAACATAATGTTTGCCTTTTGTATTACAATTTGGATTTCAATATTTTGGGTTAGCAACATAAATAATTATAGGCCACTCTCCTGAAAGAGCCTTTGCTGATGTTAGAGCTAGTGTGAATTTATATTGCCAATTCCCCCCAAGAGTTACCAATAATTAGTATTTTCAATTTTCTAAAGTGGTGCATCTACATGTTCTCATTCATGCTTCTCAGTCCAGTTCTTCCTCAAATTTTTCCTTGATTGGCAACACTCACTTGTATGTCACTGCTTTATGCCAGTTTTTTTTCATAGGTTGTTAACACATCAGTTGATACCCTCAATTATGTAAATTTTATAAGCTAATTTGTAGTCACCTACAATATATTTATTCTAACAATAGTCCTATAAACGATGGGAAATCCTAGAGGCACTTTCCTCTTTGTTTAACCAGCTTTAGTTTTTCAAAGAAATTCATATTTAATGTCTGCACTATTCATGATATACGGATACATATTTTCCACTCTACTTTGGAGATATCCTGTCCTCTAATCTCAACTAATGGCATATTAAAGCCATTGATGTTATAGCATAAAGTTTTGGATGCTGTAAGGACTTCTATTTTGTGTCTTGTGCACAGTTTATTGATGGGGATGATGAGAAGGAATCAGACTCTGAGTCTGTAGGAACTGCAGATGAAGAAGATATCGGTGATGTGAGAAATGAAGCAAGTCTCAAGAATTTTGAGTCCTTGAGCTTTGTTAGCAAGGTGACTATTTATACATATTTATTGATGTGGCTTCCCGTTTTAGGTCTCAATCAATATCTTAAGACTAGTTATCTAGTTTTGTACTAGATGTTGGATTGATTTATATGCTCTTAATTCTATTTTGCATATGAAACTTTACATGTGATGAATTTCAAGAATTTAGGACCAGAACTAAGAGATAATATCCATCATTGTCCTTTCATAATGCTGTCCTACATTAATCTTTGATGATACCCAATTGACATAGCTTCGAACTGCCTTGAATGATCATCCATTAGCATCCATAATTTTGTTACTTTTTTCTCAAACGTATTTGTGCTTTGTTAACTTTATTATCAAAATCATATTATGCAGGATGAGGATAATCTAATTGAAGATAATTCAGAGAATAATGAAACTAATGGTCAGGAAATAACTACGCATGACCATAGCCAAACTGGGCAAGAAGAGGACCCTGAACTTGTAAAGCGTCTGAGTAAACAACGACAAAGGGCCATTCAGGCAGCCCGTGGAAGGAGGAAAGCAATAACTTCTAGAAATACCTACAAGGACAAAGGTGGCAAGTCCTCTAGTTCCAAGGTCCAAAAACAAATGAATGATTGGTGAAATATGCAAACAAGTATGTAGTTAGTATAGTGTATGCACAAATTCCCTTGAATTAAATTGGAGTTTGATTAATTCTATTAAAGTTTTGAATTTATAGTTGTGCACTGTCCAAATTCTAAGGGATTGTGGAGCTGGACACTTTTGAATCACCATACATTACTTTGATTCATTTTGCTTGACCAAACTTATTTAACTACCACACAATTGTATTGTACTTCGTGATTGGACACTTTTGTGAGAGTTATATTCAATCTCAAAGCAAGTGTATCGCAAGTTCTATATAGATGTTTTGGGTTGAGTCATAGTCATAGATGTTTTGGGTTAAGTCAAATCCGGTTCGGGTGGGATTATTTTTTTTTTTGGTTATCTAGGAAATATTTATTTAAGAGAAACGTTCTACCTCTCTTTTGCTTGTGCTTTTTCAATTTTAGCTTTACTAAACTTTAAATTTATTTCTTTGTATAAATAGATATTGGAAGCTCTTTTTTGTATGTTTTGTAATGCTTAATTGAAAATATGCACCCGTAATTAACAAATAATAAATTGAAACCCCAATAACCATAACTGACTACTCCATGCCTTTTTACTAGGATAAAAGTAAGATTTCCACGACCGAGTCTAACAAGGTCTGATCTTTTTCATCTGACTCTGAGATTTTATCTGAAAATTATTTGATTTTTAAACGAAACGGAACATAAACGTGCTTAAATCAAGTGGAACTTGACTATATTATAAGGCTGTGTTCGTTTGGCCTGTTAATTTAGTGGTTCAATTGCTAATATTGGGAGATAAAATAATTGGGGTAATTGTTTAATGGGCTGTTCGGCAATTAATCGGTTCATTTTAATCATGCAGCCCAACAATTTAGCAGCCTGTTCGGTTGGCCTGATTAATATAAAATTACTTTTCTACCCCCAATTATGTCAAGATCTGACCGTTCATCCAGACCAAATATTGGCCGTTGGATCATGACAAAACTCCCTAACCCTAAGACCCGTCTTCATTCCGCTACCACACCGTTCTCCTCTAGGGTTCCCAAATTTGAAAACCCTTGTGCGCCGCCGCGTCTGTCTCCGAGGTGTTGTCATCATTTCCGGTCAAAGTAGGATTTCATCAACCAAAATATAAAATACTATAATTTATAAAACAAACTATAACAAATTGCATAAGGCAGGCAGAAGCATACAAAATAATACACACCCATTTGATATTTTTTAGTTCATCACAAAGGAACTGAGCTAAGTATTCTGCCAGGAGAAGAAAAAAACTTCAATTTTGCAAAACAAATCAAAAATTGCCAAACCATTTTTCCAATGTAATAAAAAAAAAATCAGCTCACCTCGTCCTTCTTGCTTGGGGTTCGATTCAAGGCTTGGAAATCTTATATATGAAAATGTACAGCAAAAGAAATTCAAAACTTAAAGATTGAAGAGAAAAAATGTGAAGACATTGAAAGGAAATTGTGCTAGGGCTTTCTTACCTGGTCGACTTGGGAGAAGAAAGTGGGAAAGGAAATTCTTTTTTATTTTTTAATTCCTTCTGGTGGGAGATAAAATTAATGGCAATTGATGTAAATAAGTGGAAGAATGAGGGACAAATTCAGATGAATTAATATTATTGGGGCCAGATTATATAATTTCTGGGCCATAGACCCAATTGTAATCGGTCGAATTAACGGGCTGGCCCACACCAAACCGAGATTACAGCGGGCAGCCCGTTATTTTATCAGCCCAAACGAACCTAATACTACACCCGATTAGCATGGAGATTCAGCCCACAATTACCTCAATTTGGGCCTAATCAGACAAAACGAACACAGCCTAAAGAGACAAGCCCGAAAAGGGGATAAAGATGGGGCGCCAAAAATGTAACAATCCCAATTATAAAGAGCCAAGGTTATTTCCTAGGCAGAGTTGTTATTTAGTTTTGTTTCCTATGTAAAGTAGGTCTTTAATTCTTGTAGTAGTATAAATATGAGAGATATATCTCAGGCCATCTCTAATATTGAGGGGGAGGGGGAGTTGAGGGTGGAAAGAATTGGGGTGTTTCTAAAATTGTGGTTTTCAATGGTGGGGGAATGAGGAGGGGGAGGAGAGTGGGAGGGGGAGTGGGAAAGAAAGGTCAAAAGCTTGCCCTTTCTTTGCCCCCCCGATCCTTACTTGCTACACTTTTTTTTTATTGTTCATTGCTTTTTATTTTTATAAATTTTGTGTATGATTTAATAAATTTATATTTTAAATTAAATCTTTAAAGGAACTAGTTTTAATTAAATATTTTAAATTTGTATTATACTTTAGACAAAATGTACAAATTAATCGAATTACAAATATTATCATTACTATTACTATTTTTATTATTATTTTTGTATTTTTATTATTTTTATTTTATATGTTGGGGTTCAGTAAGATAAACAAACATTCAGGCAGCGGAAATTAAATTTTTTAAGGACCTCTTAAATGAATCTTGCCAGGATACAATCTGAATGTATATACATGAATATTTAGTAACGGAGATAAAACTGTCACAAAGTTATACATGGTTCCTTGCAAATCCAAGCTTAGCGAAGTAGATGCGTTTCTCCCTTTCTTTTGCACATTTGATCCCAAGTTAGTATAGTTTTTTTATTATTATTATTATTATTATTATTACTACTACTACTACTACTATTATCATTATAATAATAATTATTATTATTATTACTATAACTATTATTATTATTATTACTACTATTTATTATTATTATTACTATTACTATTATTTATTATTATTATTATTATTATTATTATTATTATTATTATTATTATTATTATATTTATTACAATTATTATTTTTATCATTATTATTTTTATCATTACTATTACTATTATTTTTATTATTTATTTTATTATTATTATGTTATTACTATTACTAATTTATTATAACTATTACTATTATTAATTTTTTTTTATTTTTTGTATTTTTATTTATTTTAATTGTTATATTATTATTATTATTGTTGTTGTTGTTGTTACTATTACTATTATCATTATCATCATCATCATCATTATTATTATTATTATTATTATTATTATTATTATTTATTTTTATTATTATTATTATTATTATATGTCCCTAATTGTTGAAGACGACTATGAAGGGGGAGAGGAAGGGGGAACGACTGAAGATGACCTCAGATGTGATACTAGAAGAAAATGAAAAAAAAAAAATTGAGTTAGAATAGAAGAGTGCCGAACTGATTGAGTAATAAAGAATTATTCGTCTCGCAAAGGGTAGGAAAATGTAGAATTCGCTTTAAATTTCTTAGTAAAAATTACTATATACAACTGTTCACATTGCACAGAAAATTGATTAATATTTTTGCCCCTTTGCTGTTTAATTAAGCTTTCTCAATCGACTTGCAATATGAAATAAATCTTCTGTCTCTTACGAAAAGTATCATCTTAATTTTGATTAGTATTTTTTTCAAATCTAGGACAATATTTATGTAAGAGAAACGTCTCTTTTGTTCTTCTGAATACTAACCACTCCATGTCTTTTTACTTCGATAAAAGTAAGTTTCCATGACAAAGTCTAATTTGGTTTGATAATATTTCTTATTGACTATGAGATTTTATCTGAATAGATTTTTAAACTAAACGAATCAAGTAAGAGCTTTATTAAACAACAAATGTTATTCGAACGTTGTTTATTAGAGTTTAAACAACTTTTTATCTGTCGAATTTTAAGTAGTTTGATTTGATTTCAATTTTGCTTTTGTTTGTGGAATTTTAACCGAATTTTAAATAGTTGCCTGCACCAGACCCCTTGCCCGCCCTCTCCCCATTGACGTCTCCCTTGCCCGCCCTCTCCTCGTTGATGTCTCCAACCGATGGCGAATTCCCTTACCCCTTATATCCTCTTGTTGGCCTCGGTTGGAGATGGCCTTATTTTAATTATTTAATAAATTATGATATTTTAAATAGTTTCTTACTCCATTTATTTTAGCCTATCGATATTGTCAGAGCACAAATTATTGGTGCTAGAACAATAATTTGTTAATTCCTGAATTACCCCTCATTATTAAGAGCAATAAAATTAAACTTTGTCAATTTCCAAAAACATTGTTGGCATCTATATATACTCCACTTAGTTTTCTCTCAGTTCAATGCACGTCAATTTTCTTTATATTTTTATCAAGCAAAAACTTTAAATCTAATTACACATCAATTCTTTTTTTGGTCTTACTACAGAAGCGGTCACAATATGAATTTGAATTGGATAATAAAGTCTTCTTTTGATTTATAATATTTACAACTTCTCATTTTGCCCTATATTACAGTAAATAAAATCCAAATCTGCAGACTAAAGTAAAAAATTAAAGAACAGCCTAACAAAAGATTATAAATTTATTAAAGTTCCACATAATAAACTAAAAAAAAAATCATGAAAAAAGGCTTGTAAAATAACTCAAGCATATCAACAAATTGTTTTCGTATAAAGAAATTATTTAATTTTAATGGGTCTTCTGAAAATGATACATAATTGTTTTCTTAATATTATTGGATAAAAAATAAAAATTAGGGATAAATTAATTATTGAATAGATTCTCTTTCGAATAAACATATTCTATTTAATAAATGAAATAATTATTTTTTGTCAATGAAGGTGATACAATAATGTATCAAAATTTTCATCGTTTTTTGTTGAAAATATTGAAAAGTTTTAATTTTTTAAATCAATGAAAATGGAAATAATGTGCAATTTCGAAACTTTTTGTTTGCCTTAAGACTCTCTGCATACCTTGATTCATGCCAGCAAAAATATGTTGTAAACTAAAGAGTACATAGTTGACAGATTTTCATAGAGCATATTGGGACAAACTCCATGATTACGGTTCCGCTAATTAAAGTATTACAACCTGAAGGTCTTCCTGATCATACTGCTCTTATGGGTGTAATATTAAATAAGGATATCATGTTTTAGTGGGAGTTTGTGATTTAGCTGCTCCATATGTCGTTAATTTTGGATCCATTTGTATATTTGGATATTTCTGCAGAAATAAGGTTTACAGTTTTTTACTCTATGTACAATTATGTTAAAGTTGATCTCAATAAAGATTAAGGAGGATCATTTGAAAATAGGCATGTTTAAGATCACATTACATGTAATTTTCATGCTACGCTCCATGATATATCTATGTCATTTGGTTTTGTTGGTGTATGTGATTACTGATGGGTTTAGTTACGCTATTTGTGACGAAAGCTCCTTTAGTCATTTAATTTGCCGACTAAATCAATGGACGAGATTGTTTGGAATACCTAAGGAAATAATTGCAAATTTTGAGCTCATAAGGATATACACATTTATATGATAACATATGTGGCCCGTGGGAGATTGTTGGAAAATTTCAATATTTATGTGGGTCTAATATGTTAATTTAGTGTGTATTGCTATTATAAAGTAAAGTCCATAACTTTGTGGTCTAATTATGTTAACTTTTGGACTATGGGTATTAAGTTTATCATGGAATAAAAGTGTAGATACCAGTTTGTGATTTTCAATTTGATGAAGGGCCGAATTGAAAATAATGGAAGATATACTAACCCTAGTAGGTTATTATATATAAGGGGTTATGATACCCACTTGTACACAATACAACAACAAAAATATAGAGTTACATAACTCATATTCTCTGCAATCCATTTCTAAGGTGTGTATTAAGTGGAAGATCATAAAACCCATCATCACTAAATCATCAATAACATCAAGATTGCTGGCATGAATCAAGGTAAGTTTCTGCTGCATTAAAGTTTCAGATCTACTTTTAATCTCTTGATAATCGACATGGTTAGGCAATAAGGTTTTCGGTATTAAATCGAATTAGATCTAATGATCATTATAATATTTATATATTCGATTTAGATCCAACATTGTTTTCTTAATATTATTTGATAAAAAATAAAAATTAGGGATAAATTAATTATTGAATAGATTCTCTTTCGAATAAACATATCCTATTTAATAAATGAAATAATTATATTTTGTCAATGAAGGTGATACAATAATGTATCAAAATCTTCTTCGTTTTCTGTTGAAAACATTGAAAAGTTTTATTTTTTTAAATCAATGAAAATGGAAATAATGTGCAATTTCGAAACTTTTTGTTTGCCTTAAGACTCTCTAATTTTTCTTAGTAATTTATTTATTATTTTTCCTAGTATTTTTGAAAGGTTTTCAAAATAAATTAATACATAGAGATAAGTTGTTTAAGCGTTAATTAAGAGAGAGTAATTGACTTTATATAATTAAGAGCTGCATTTATGTAGAGTGATTTGGAAATAAAGAGGGCAATTCAGGAAATAATAAATTATTGTTCTGGTAGCAAAAATTATGTAACAATATCGATAGCCTTAATTTTAACTTTGAGACTCCTTTCTATCTTCTCACTCATAGTAGTGTGGTTAGAGTCTTGAATAAAAAAAGGAAAGACATTTAGGAGTTTGATTATTATTTATTAATGACAAAGGGTAAATTTATAAAAAAAAAAAAAAAACTCTCTATGGATATCTAAAACAACGTGTATTTTGTAATGGAGAGAGTAATTGATTCCAAAATTAGGTAGTCATTTAGTATTTACATTTGAAATATTCGTGGCTACCCTCTGAGGTACCTTAAAAGTGATCTAACATGACTCTGGGTAGCCACGAAAATTCCTTTACATTTTGCACCCTAAATTAAACTTGTGATATTTTACACATTCCAATTGTATATTCTTTAATTTGGCAAAACAATGGACATTCGTAAAATAATATGCAATTCGATGATACAAAATGTCAAAAGTTTATTTTCAGAATGTTTTTCATCGTTGGGGGTGAAATATTTCCTCCCCCTCTCCCTTTCGTAGTCGTCTTCAATAGCTAGGGACATGAACTTGTTTTTTTTCCACCACCACTCTCACCATAATACTACTACTAATAATAATAATAATAATATAAAAATACATAAACGAGAGTTACAAGTAACAATTGAAAAAACACAACTTAATTTAAAGGAAATTACACAATGATACCAACTAGTACAATTAGTACGATGATGCCTAGTCTGAAGACGATGATACGAACATTTCCACATCTCGTAGGGTCCGTGCTAAAATTTACCCAAGATCAAGTGAATGATCCATGGAAAATTATATGATTCGCTATCAAGCAATACGATCGGTAGTAGCCAATCGATAACTCCGGGACGCTTAATCACCCATATGTGGGAAATACACGGTCGATGATTTAATAACGTTGTTTTTAGTATGTATTCGTATTTGCTTAAGTGTTCTAGTATGAATTCTAAAATTTTTAATATATTATTTTGTTAAATTAAATTGTATTTGTATTAAAACATATTCTAATTTTAAAAAAAATCATTTCAAATATATATCAAGTTGTACTCGAGTTCGAATCGTATTAAAGTTCATTTATTAGATTAAAAACTTTTCAAAATTCAGTTAATTCACATTTTGTCTAAATTATTGGCCAAATTTAAAATGCCAAAATTAAAACTAATATGTTAAAAATTTATTAAATCATACACGAAATTTTAAAAATAAACTTTTCCATTTTAAGTTAGATTTTTAAAAATAATTTTAATATTAATAATTTAAAAAAGAAAAGAAAAAGAAATGGGATAAGCAGTGGTGCCAACTGCTTTGCTGCCATGACAAACTTGCACTCCCCTCCCATTGAAGTTGGCCTAAAATGTCAAAAGTGTGCACTTATGGGATGAGAAGTGTTAGTTACTCGATCATTGATCATATCAAGGGTCTAATTGTGTTTTACTCGCTCTAAGTACAAGCATTATTCATGATTTACATATAAAGTGGCAATGTGTTGCGAAGTAATTATTTCCTGAGTTCTAAATTTTCCACTTAAACACACGTGGAACGGTAAAACCATACCCTGAAATATATAGTAGCCCGATAAATTCTTTCATGGACTTCAGAAAAAAAAAAAACACAAAAATGTCGAAAAATAAAATAAAGAAAAGTAATCATAATTAGGTATGCCCAATAGATTACTTATATAAAAAACAATAGAACACATAACACAACAGAATTGCATGAAAAGACTACTCTTCAAGCAGATGACCTGCTTTAAAAAAAATATCATTGTTACAGATTTCAGAACCCTTTACTTCTGATAAATATAATTACTACAGTGCACAAAATATATAGCAAGTTTCATCAATGACAACATTGACATCATACAGTACTTTTATTCTCACAAAGAACGAGTGCACTATATTTAAAACAAAAATGCAAATTGAAAGCTTTAGTGTGATGCATTGATTGGATCAGGCTGCAAGGCTTTCTTGACAAGTTCAGTTTGTTCTTTTATGTGAACTGTGTAAAAGCCAGTAGCCGTGGCTGCTGATGGAGCTCGGCCTACGTACTTTATATCATCCACAGTACCTCTGTCAAGAGTTCTCATAGCTGTGCCTAGACGAGGCGCAATGTAGCTGTATGCACCCATGTTCATCGGCTCTTCTTGACACCAAACGATCTCTGCATCTGCAACAATCACCAAGAAAACGCGCCCAAAATCAGTTGTTTTACTTCAAAATTTGACCATATTAGTTTTCATGGTTCAAGAAAACAAATCTAATGTCGTTGACTTCATCATGTGGTGACAAACTTCTTCTCAGGTTAGGTTAGGTGAACTTACAGGAACATATCTAAAGTCTCAATAATTACTAAAAACATCGTTAGTCCCATAACAGAAGAGGTGACATCATCATAAAATATATAATAGCACCATATAGCAACTGGTCAACGTTTAGTGACTTTGACCCATTTTTAAGACAATTTTTTTCTCAGGAAGGGTGTATACATAAGTAAACGTATAGCAATGATAAAAATTTAAAAATAATACATTTCCTTAATCTGAAACTAGTGTTTCTGTAATTTCACTTAAATCTCAGACGGCATTTAGATGATATATTTTTTTCAATTACTAAATAAAGTTAACGGTATAAGTCAGTCTCCACTTCAACAAGCAAAAAACGATCCTTCATGATTCAAAATATTTTACTAATCAACATGTTCTATGTTTGCCAGTAATTTAGAAACATACTTGGATATCTCTTCAGTTCACGCTGGATGAGATTGTAAGGGAAGGGACAAAGCTGCTCCACCCTACAAATTGCGACGTCCTTTCCATCAACTCTTTTCCTCTCTTCATCAAGCTCATAATAAACCTGCCAACAAACAGCAGAAAATATGTTCTTAAAAAATGTAATAACATGTAATCGAAAAGCTCAGCATCATTCACTTCTGAGAGCGTATTTCTTATATCTATAACACAATAACCAACATTTTGAAAAACAGCAAACCCCAAGAACAAAAAAGATCAAAGTGAGAGAGACAATACAAATAAGGGAAGAAGAAAATATTCAAACCTTTCCAGAGCAAAGAACAAGACGTCTAATACCCTCTTCAAGATCTGAGTGATCACTTTGGTCCTTTATAAGGCGTTTAAATCTGGTTCCTTGTTTGTCAAAACCTGGGTGGCCTTGAACATCATCAAACTCAGATAAATTGGATTTGCATTCCTTGTGACGAAGCAAGTTCTTTGGCGACATCACAATGAGAGGTTTACGGAATTCCCTATGTATCTAAAACAAAAACGTAATAAGCAAAGGGTATTGTGTAAATTCAATCAAGCTTTAGCGAGTTAAATATACTTACTTGGCGGCGCAAAACATGGAAGTAATTTGCAGGAGTTGTAACATTCACAACCTGCCAATTGCATTCTTGAATCTGTTTTCTAAGGGTTGAATCCATCTCAGGGATGACATATGGATTGTCATCACTCATCTGGATATGCAAAATACAAGGTTAATATCACATTTCCGAATGAAATAAATTAAAAAAAAAAAAAAAAAGGAATATCTTGGGAAAAAAAGTATCAACTAATTGAAATTACTAGCTCATCACCAGCTTTAAAGTGAAATGATGATCTCCGAAGAGGGGGCTGTGTCAGTTTGCACTTTGCAATAACAAAAATAGGTAAATTTGCTAAAAAAATTGATTCCCGTCATGATTTTGGCATAACTAGACAAGATCTTTGAACTAGGTATCATTCTAATGATTTAATAGGAGCTCAAAAGTAGACAATTGTAAAAAAAAAACAACTAGAAAATCGTTCCTCGTTAACATGTAAGTTTAAACAGTTTCAAATTATGCGAAAAAGGCATGTATTAGAAATAAGGAGAACAAGAACAAGCAGTTTAGGTGCAAATTCAACAACTGATAGAGGTCCATGAACCCGCCCACCTAGGCACATTTAGCTTTAAGCAAATTTGATCTTTCCCAGAAAGACAAACAAACAAAACCTTCCAGCCAATAAAATGAGTTCTTTCAAAGTTGTTAAGATTATGGAATAAAGATTGGAGGGGAACAATACATCCGACAGGTAGAGACTACTGCTTAAGTATCTATTTTGATAATCTTTTGAATAAATTGGCTTCAACTCATGGGAAATTTAAAACCAAGAAGGTTTGACAAGAACAAGGTGGATGGTCATAGTCAATGAAATTTAGAATAACACTTTTGGATCTATCTTCGTGGACACCCAACAAACAAGAAAAAAGTACAATCTTAATCTGCATATTGAATATAAATGCATAAATAAGATACTTCAAAATGGATAAGCTACAAGTCAATGGAGAAAATGAGCAGTACCTGAAGGAAACGTTCCAAACGACCACTTGAGTGTTCTGGGCCTTGGCCATCATATCCATGAGGCAGCAGGACAACAAGTCCAGTTTGACGCAACCATTTGGCTTCTCCACTGCTTATAAATTGATCAAATATCACCTGAGCCCCATTCGCAAAATCACCAAATTGGGCTTCCCACAGTACCAGAGAATTGGGATTTTCCATTGAATAACCTAACTCAAATCCCAAAACCCCAAACTCCGAAAGAGAGCTGGAAAGTCAAGCAGTAAAATTAGATAAACTTACTCATGAATTATACATTTTTCACAAAAAAAAGAATTTGAAGGGAAATTGTGTGGTATATTATCACAAAAAAACGGATGGCTACAGTTTATGCACATGTGTAATAAGTGTAAGGATGATTGAACTACAAAAAGCAACCACAAAAATGATGAACAGATCCAAGCATTCAGTCAATACAATGTCAAATCACCACTCTGTAAGGTGGGGGATATAAAGAACTAGAAAAAGTCTAAATCTGCTTAAAATCATGACAACTCATGCACCTCAAATAGCAACTGTTCCTCTATAACTTCAAGTGAAAAGCAACGCAAAACTAGTAGATACACCATTTTTAAGAAAATATTAGAAATAATTTTTTTAAGAAACCTAAATTCTTCAATAGATTTATTGGTAATTGGGTAAAAGTAATACCATTTCTTATATGATATAGTCACACATGGTTTCTTGAATGTTAAAGACTTCCCTGAAACAGTAAAAGCCCTTTTTAAAGTCATCTTTGGAGAATGTTTGTAGAATATAATTATAGAGTCAGGACGACGGAGGAAATCATGAATGATAACTGTAATTAATTCAATATCACAAAATCCTAGTTGTACCCATTAAGTAGATGAATACCAAATTCATAGCATATGGTTCCTTGGTTTTTGTAAAACTTTAGCCATTTTTTACTGTGATCAAATTGAAAACCACCTCATTTCAAAAGCTTTTGGACTTAAAAGCTATTGAAACAATTTATCCATGAAGTCAAGTTGAAACCTAAAAATGTCAACCAGGACATACGAGAAGAGCAAGATCTTACTCCCTCCCCTCTCTCATCTCTCTCAAACACACATATATATAATTGATACAGAAAGCAGACAGTAAAATATTACCTGTTGCTCACAGTAAACATCTCTTCATTTTGGTTGATCATAACATGATCTAAGGGGCAGTATTTTTCCCCTGTTTCTTGATCATGAATAACGGAGTGTCTATGGCTGAAAGTACCTCTCTCAACATCCTGCCCGCTCAACCTGACATGATTTCCTTCTACAAGCAATGTAGCAAAAGCGAGTGCTTCTCCCACTGCCCAGTCAATACCCTCACCTGTCTCAATCATTTTAGCACGATCTTCAAAAATCCTCTTCACTGCTCTATGAGGTTTAAATGTTTCTGGAAGAGAAGTTATAGCCTTGCCAACATTCTTCAAAATCTCTGGTTTGACACTGAAAACAAAGGATGTTTGATGACTCAAAATTTCAATAATCATTTCTGAATGAAGAATTACACAACGAATACAACATTACCCAGTGTTACGGATGCGTGAAAGCTGTTCAGGAGACTTAAAACCTGTCCAGTAAGCTGAAAGCCAGTCCCTTCTTTGAGGTACATAGTCTTTGCTAGCCAGAAATTCTTCGTTAAGAATTGAAAGGACTTTGCTGTTTATCTGATTAATGTCATCTTTTGAAACCTGGCCAGATTCTAGAAGTTTCTTTTGATAAATCTCAAGTGCTGAAGGATGATTCCTTATAACCTATTCAAATTTCAAAGTTAAAACCGAATATCAAGCATTGAGAATGGAAATACGACAAACTTGTGGAACGGCACTACATAAGAAAGGTAAGGCTGTTAGAGAGGAGAGATATTTAATAGTTATGAATCACGCGCGGCGGTATTCTTTTTACTATAGCGACATGAACCATTTTTTCATAATTGTTTGGTTGAGAGATTCAAAAAGACCCTGAATCTGATACCATATTGAATGCCACGTCATTTAAAAGCTTAAGTTATAACACAGGAGATATACTTAAAAATTACTACTTCTAACAAAATTTACGAATGTCTTTACCTTTTCCTTTTCCTTTTTCAGAAAATGAAGATCATGAGGATCTTCTGATTATAAAACATGGGTAAAACAGTAGAACGGACCTTATACATCTTAGGTTGAGTGAAAGATGGCTCGTCAATTTCATTGTGCCCAAATCGACGGTAGCATACAATATCAACTACAACATCGGAATGGAAAGTCTGACGCCACTCTGCTGCAAGTTCACATGCATGCACAACTGCCTCCACATCATCACCATTGACATGAAAAATTGGAGCACTTAAAGCTTTGGCAACATCAGTACAGTACTGTGAAGATCTTCCTGATGTTGGGTCAGTAGTAAATGCGACTTGATTGTTCACCACTATATGAATAGTCCCACCAGTAGTGTAATTTGGAAGAGCACTAAGATGCAGAGTCTCATAGACAACACCTTGCCCAGCAAAACTACCATCACCGTGAATCAATATACCCATGTTCTTTGTTCTATCAACATCATTAGAGTAATATTGTTTTGCTCTAGTTTTGCCAACCACAACAGGATCTACTGCTTCTAAGTGACTAGGATTAGCAACCAAAGATAAGTGAATTCTCTTACCACCCCTTGTTGGTCGATCATAAGAAGTTCCCAAATGATATTTAACATCACCAGTTCCAGTATAGAGACCAACCTCATCCACAGGCTTTGTTCCACCACTAAACTCGCTAAAGATTTGTCGCAAAGGTTTACGGACAACATTACCAAGAACGTTAAGTCTTCCTCTATGCGACATCCCAATGACTATGCTTTCTACTCCAAGATCTGCTGACCTATCAAACATCTCCTTCATGCCAGGAATCAATGTCTCACAACCTTCAAGCCCAAACCTTTTGGCCGCAGTCCATTTGGCTGCCAAGAAGTTCTCAAATTGAGTGCTCCAAATAAGCCGGTCAAGGATTACTTCACGCCTCTGGCGATTATACTGAGTTGGTGTTGGAGTCTCGATTTTGTCTCTCAACCAGTTACATTTCTCACGATCAGCAATATGCATGTACTCATAGCCAATACTTCCACAATAAGCCTGTTCTAGTCTTGTCAATATCGCCCTTAGAGTCTGCACAGGACGGTTTTCAGACAAGAAACCATGCATTCTCCAAACACCAATGAAGAATTCTCTATCAAGATCAGCCTCAGTAAAACCATAAAGACCTAAGTCCAGATCATCAGGAATAGGCCTCTCTTCCAAACCTAACGGATCCAATTTAGCCTTCATGTGACCATAAACCTGGTAAGCTCTCAGAAGCAACAAAAGGCGCATGCTCTCTTGTATTGTTTGACCAGAAATTCCAGGTGAGGTACTGGCTTGTCCAACAAAGTTTCTAAAGAAATTGTCCCATGATTCATCAACACTACTGGGATCTTGCTCCCATGCTCTCTGGAGCTCTTCGAGATAGACACTACTTGTCCCATCCAAAAAGCTATCAGTCAACCTAGATAAAGGAACAGGGCGTGGAACAGGTGCAGATTGCTCCTTTGGCTTAAATACAGTAGAGTGGAAATATCGATTATGGGCTGGAACAACACGTGTTCGTCCTACGTATGAACCACTTTGTGACAAAGTTCGCCTAATAGCAAGCCTTGCCACATTAGATCCAGCTCTAAACCACGCCATTAATGTTCACAAATCCAAGAAACCACCCTGTAATATCAAAAACCACATGTTTTATGAACCAAATTAAGCACTAAGAATCATCTTCTATCTCCTAAACACCATAATCTAACAAAAAAGGAAAAACCAACCACTGCACTGTACTATTTTTAAAAAAAAAATTATGCCCACACACAAAAAATTCGATCATAAGAACATACAAGCACACAATATCCTAATAATACTGCAGAACAGTTGAGAAATCAAATCTATCCGACCCAAAAAGAATAGGTATTAGAGAAACAAGGTCATGAAATTGGAAGTCCAACAATAAAGATCGATTATGACGAGTTGTTGAATGAATAAACAAAGTAAATCAAGCCCACATACCTAGCAATTATGTGAGACTGAACAACATAAATCGAGCTCAAATAACAGTATAAATCAACTATTCACCGGAAACAATTCTAAGTTAATTTAATTTGATGTACAATTTTATACCTGAGAAAATAGAAAAAGAGAAGGGTCTCAGAGTAAACCCTAAATCCAATATAACATAATTACTTATAAACTTTTTTGTATTTTTAATTTTCGCTTTTTCTTGACTGGAGTTTCCATTTATAAACTTTTGCCATTTTTCAAGTCTTCTGGAAACAGAATAATTAATTTATTGCACATTTTTCCCTTTTCTTTACGCCGCTCCTTTTCTTAATTTAAAGTCAAATTGTGACAGTAGTGTAATGTGTTTTATTCTATCCAACATAGATAGGTGATTAAAATAATAATAATTAAATTAAATTGGTAAATTTGCATTTTTAATATAGCAGGACTAAACCTCGACTTAGGTTGTATATGGATCTAGTTTATCTTGGTTTGGTTTCACTTAAATCAGGTCAAATACCATCAAGTAAAGAGTTTTAAAAAGTCTCTGGTGAAACTTTAAGTTTAAAATAAATCGAAACCTACACAATCCCATTTGTCATCTATTTTTTATGCATAAAGTTATTAATTTGACATCTATCGCCTACATTTCTCCTCTAAACCCCAACAATAAAACATCAATTCAAGTCATATCTCAAAGTTTCAAAATTCACTAACTATTTATTTAATAATATTTTACAATTTCAATATTCAATTTAAATCATTATCCAAATCGAATTTCAAAAACTTATGAAACTAATTATTGAGATCAAACCGAGACCAAACCCAGTCAAACTACTTCCATATTAACCCGGGTTAATTTTAATGGGTTTTGAAAATATGAAATTTAATTTGGATTTGAGGTTTGGAGGTTGAAGTTTGGAAAGAAAAGGTGAATGATGTGAGTCAAATCAATAACTTTATAATGTTTGAAATAATATATTATATTGTGTAATGATTAAGATGATAAATTATTATTATTATATTTTGTGATTATTGAGATGTGATTGTAATTATTATAATACTTAAGGTTATTATAAATAGAATGTATATTTAATGAGATAATATTTTTGTGATTATTGAGAAGTGATTTTAATTATTTTGTTGTAATTATTATAATGACCAGTGTTGTTAGATATAAAATGTATTTTTAATGAGATAATGAGCGCACTTCGTCCCCTGACCATTTTTAAATAATTTTCAAAGGGTAAAAACATCAATTAGGGGATTTTGTGCAATAACAAAAAACTTTTAGAGGGTTAAGTGCACAAAATTTTAAAATATTCAAATGTGACTTGTAATTTGAAAAAAAAAATTATTTATATTTTTATACGAAAATTCAAATTTAGAAGTTTTTTTAAAAAAAAAAATTCATTAGTCCTATTAATTTATTTATTTATTACAAATAAATCATCTCTATACTAAATATATTTTAATCAAAACAAATAAATTTGAAAGTAAAACAATTAAAATAAAAAAATATGTTATAAGACTAAAATTAAATTACGATGTGATTGGCAAGATAAGAATTCTATGAAAATGGGCTTTGAAATGTTATTATTCTAATAACTTGAATTAATAATATTTTGTGCACTTAGCCCCCCAAAAGATTAAAATTATTGCACTAAGCCTCAAATTTACATTTCTACCTTTTGAAATCCAACAAATTATTGTTCAGGGGGCAAAATGCACTCACCTATCAACTTTTAGGGGGTACTGTCATGTTTTTTCATTCATAAGGTGGAAAGTGCGCAAATGAAACTTTTCTGGGGTGTGACGAGCAAAAATCCCTAGAATAAATTAAAGGATGCATAGGGAAAAAAGAAAAAGAAAAAAAGCAACAAGCTAAAAAAAAAAAAAATATAGAGAGGCCTAAACCCTCCCAAACCCATTTCCAAACAAGGTTTGGTCCAGTTTGACTTAAACCAAACCGGGCCAAACCAAATTCATATATACCCTTATTGTCATGTAGTTGACATAATTGTATATTTTTCCTATAATCATTTTAAATATTTTTATATTAATCTCAATTCTTTAAAGTATCAGACACTCTTAGGTCTTATACTCCCTCTGTTTCATATTAATTAACACATTTCTTATTTTCACACGGATTAAGAAATTTCATCATTACATATTCTTATGGTAAAATATCTCAAATAACCTTTATAATGATGACTACTTTTTAATTTGGCAAAATTTCAGAAAACGTTCCAAATTAATTAGTGATTTTGGGTTTTCATCCCGAACTATATCACCTCACCGAATTTCATCCCATAATTTAATCTTTTTCCATTTGTTGTCCAAACTAATTATTAATTTTGATTTTCGTCCCAAACTATATCAACTCGCCGAATTTCGTCTCATAATGTACCATTTTGCGTGAATTTAGTCTCAATATTGAATTTCTAATTTAATAAAAATGACGGTTCAATCTTGTAATTAGTTTGGGATGAATTCTACAATATTGTATAATTGGTCATGCTAAAATTTGTCACGTCATGACATGTAAGCATCCATTTGGCAATTTAACGGACACATGTGCAATTTTCGTCTCATAATTAACGGTGGAATGATACTAGAAAAATATTAAATTGCGGGACGAATTTGGTGAGGTGATATAGTTTGGGACGAAAATCCGAAATCATCAATTAGTTCTGAACGTTTTCTGTAATTTTGCCTTTTAAGTTTTTATTAGCGAATGATGACCATTGATTTTGTCAACTTCAATGTGATAAAGGGACGAAACTGAAAAAAAAAAAATGCTTTACCCAAATATGCAAATTAATTTGAAACAAAAAATTTAACAAATGTTCTAATTAATATGAAGCAGATGAAGTATATGATAAATATTTTATTAGCATTTTAGGTTCCACATGATTGTCTTAGTTTCGTACTTTTGCTCTGGAAAAAAAGTGATGGAACCAAAATTCATAATATTTATTAAAAAGAAAAAGATGAAATCAAATATGTAATTTTGAAAAGGGTTTTTTGCACTTTGCACCCCCGAAACATGAAAAATAGGTAATTTGCATTCACAAAACTTAGATTTGGCACTTTGCATCCTCGAAATATAAAAAATACAGCACTTTGCACCCTCTTTTATTTTCAAGCAAAAACTCAAGAGCAAAATAGATAATTCTATTGTAAATCTTTGGGACTTTGACCCTCCCCCCCCCCCAAAATAAAATTAGCACTTAACACTCACTAATTAAGAATAAATTAACAACTTGCACCCCCAAAACACAATAAATGGACACTTTGCACCCCAAAATATAAAATTAAAACTTAAAACCCTCAAATTAAAAAAAAAAAACTCAAACCCCTCATTTTTTGGGGCAAAGTTGACCATTAAGGTGAGATTTTTTAAGGCAAAATAGGTAATTATTTATGGGTCTTTGATATGTTGAAGTAGACAATGGGTCTTCGAGAAGTTTACTTGTAATTTATTTAGTTATTTATGGTTATATTGTTGAAAAGAAAGATGGAGAAAGAAATGAGTATTCGAGTATCTATAATTGTATTTTGCAAAACTTAAGTGAAAAAATGAATTACCTATTTTTGTCTTAGATTTTTTTCACTCTGATAGTCAATTTTGACGAAGAAAACGAGGGGTTTGGGTTTTTTAAATTTGAGGGTGTTAAGTGTTAATTTTGTGTTTTCGGGTGCAAAGTGCCCATTTATTGTGTTTCGGGGGTGGAAGTTGCTGATTTGTCCTTAATTAGAGGCTGTTAAGTGCTAATTTTATTTTGGGGGTACAAAGTGCGAAATTTCTAGTTTTGAGGGTGCAAAGTGCCAATACTATTGAATTACCTATTTTGTCCTTGAATTTTTGCTTGAATATAACCGAGGGTATAAAGTGCTACATTTTTCATATTTTGAGGATGCAAAGTGTTAAATCTAAATTTCGAAGGTGCATAGTGCCTATTTCCCATATTTCGGGGGTGCAAAGTGCAAAAAAACCCTTTTCAAAATTATAAGATCAATAAGACCCGAAGGTTCAATTTTGTTGGAGTTAAACTGTTAAAGTGCAGTTTTCGTGCATAAATACTAGTATTGGCTTATTTACTTTTTATTAAATTGAAAATTATAGTTTTGTATATTTTCTTTTATTTTTTAAGTTATACAAATTACATCATTACATCTACATCAAATATCGCCAAATTAAAAATCTATTCGAATTCAATCAAGTTACACATAAAAAATTAACTATCATCTACTAGTATTAAGAAACCCCACTCTAGCAGTATGGTGGAATTCCGAGGCTTGATGGAGGCACATCATGCGATTTACCTCCTTTAGGATTCGTATATGCGATTGACAAATTTGATAAAATTCAAATTTTAACATCTTAGCAAAATATGTCAGATTTTGCATGCTCCAATGAGAATGCTAAAATTTGATATTTTTTTCAAATATAAAACTTGGTTTCTCAAATTTGACAAACTATTAATTATAATTTCACAAACCATGAAATATATAATAAAATAATTCATAACTAACTCCGTCTTACAACTTTTGTACCACGAGAACTCAATAGGCACAATGTTAGGTTACCCAAATTAAAAGACAAAAAATGAAGGAAAACAATTACCAATAATACAAATACAAAAAAAAAAAAAAAAAAAAGGATCTACTATATGCAAACATCATAGCTTATTCAATATTCACTGCAAATACTAGTCGAACAATATGTGACCCATCAAACCATCTTATATCTCCAAAATTATACCCTTTAACTGCTCCTTTCCCATAAAAAAAAACTCTAAAAGATGCTCTCTTCATATTTTCTGAAAAGACAATCTTTTTAGGAACAACCTTAACAAGTAAACCAGGAGGAGCATTCACAATTGAAACATATGTTGCATCTCTTTTTGATCCCACATTGGACACAACTCTTTTCACCATTATTGGTCCATCATGTTCGTTTAATCTACCTATAGAAATTGTAGGATAATTAATATTGGAGATAAGTTGTTTGGTAGTGTTTTTCGGGCACATGAAGTTTGTATTTGACATTGTTCTTATTTGTTTCTGTTTGTAGCCGTAGTAGCAAAGAAAGTATAGATGATCATTGATGGTTGTTTCAAAGACTAAGCCAGGATCGAGAGCTCTGATTGGTCTGATTTCTCCAACTCCGATTTCATGAGGATTCGCAGAATGATTTGAGCTGTTTGTCAATGGTTTTCCGTTGTTGTTTGACACTGATGCTGTAGGATCGGAGAAAGCATATACTTTAAGAAGAGAAACATATGTCGATAGCAATGGAAGGCGAAACTAATTAATATGATTCATTTTAATGATACTGATTATTGTATATATCCCAAAAAGTACTCACACGTTGTCATCAATGCTGATTTGATCATGGAAAAACTCCATTCAAAATGAACTGATTTGATAAATGCCATAGCACCGGTAACATGTGGACAAGCCATCGAAGTTCCAGACTTGATGCCGAATAATGATGACTTATTCCCAGGTGCACCATAATACGATTCTATCTGATTCGGTACAATTGCTGCCAAAATCGCAACCCCTGGAGCCATAATGTCCGGCTGCAATTAAAAAAAACCTCATATCCAAATATAAACAGATATTTTTAAAATGGCAGCAAAAAAAAAGGAGGTCATAATTAATAAAATTAAAATACCTTGAGGATATTTTCAGTGAAACCTCCTGGACCTCTTGAAGAGAAAGATGCAACAACCGGAGCCGGTTTAGACTTTATAATTTCTGCGGATGGAAGTATAGTTGCAGTAGGATACTTAGTGGAGTTGATATAGTGTAGGATTTTAGAACCCATTGTAGCTTCAACTTCTGAAAAGGGATAAGTGCCTGAATCAAAAGGTGAATCACAACTACTTTCTCCTTCTCCATCTATTATGATTACACCTTTTGCTCTAGAATCTTCCACAACTAATTTCTTTATCTTCCTTGAAACGGTTGGCTCATCGTTTACACAAACAACTATTTTCCCGGCTACTTTCCTTGTATCTAACGATCCTGGTATGCAATTCCTGCATTTAAAAGTACTTCTGAGTTACCATTAGTTTGAACTTTCGACATATTTCGATCAAAATTAATTTTCCCTTTTGCCCTAGTATTTTTTTCGACTTAAATGAATTGGATAAGTAAACTAAGATCCCCTTATAATGCCTTAGACAATCATCACCTCTTGAGCTAGCTTTAGAAGTGAGTTATGTCCAATTCTAAGAATTTTAAGGCTAGGCAAAATGAAATTTAACTTAATGAAAAATACTCACCTAGCATCAGAGGCCGAAGTAAAACTAGCAGCAACTTGTTCTCCAAATGCAAGAGGATATCTTTTCCCAAGTTTCAGAGGAGAAAAATTAATTGCACTACCCTATGCCACATTGCAAAATAATATTCAAGTTTGAGATTTAATATTCGTAACAAATAAAATGAGTGTCGTTGTGTGATTTTCCTTACCTTGTAAGATTCATTATTTCCTAGTACTATAGTCGACTGAAAATCACGATCGATACTGGAAGCAGCAATAGTGAAAATCCAAGGAGCAGAATTAACTATAGTATAAGGATCAGGTCCATCATTTCCACCTGAACAAACTACTGCCACTCCCTTTTGTTCTGCATGAAAAGCTCCAATAGCAATAGGGTCACTCAGAAAATCAGACTGGAGAATCGAGCTTGCGCCAATAGATATAGATATTATATCAACTCCATCTTTAATAGCATCATCAATTGCTTTTAGTATAATTGAGCCTTCACACCCTTCAAGTGTACATGCCTTGTAGCTTGCGATTCTAGCAGAAGGTAAGCCTCCTCGTGCTATGCCCTGTGCCAAGCCGTAGTAGCTGGCTTTAGTATGTACTCCGCCTGCAATTGATGCCGTGTGAGTTCCATGGCCCACAAAATCTCTAGGCGAGCCACGAGTCGCTGTTGGGCTTGTTTTGTTACGTTCGGTTGAGAATTCTCGGTTGGAATAGAATCTTGCACCTATCAACTTCCTAGATTAGATGGAAAACAATGATTATTCATCTAGATTTTTCAAACCTTCATACATTAACATATCCTTAGTTTAGTTTTCTTAGAGTTGGAGTTCCTATAAGAACACATTGTAATCTTCTATGGAGTCAATGAATAAGAGAATATGGTTTCTCTTAGGCCTAGACTAGAGTTATTTTCTGGTCTTTTTTATGTCCCTTAAAGTAAAAATCAGATAAGTACGAGGAGATCTGATGCATGACAAAATAATCGTTATTCTGTCGGGCTTCAAGATCCCATCAGAGAGTAAGGAACATACTTTATATTCTTTTTTTGCTATAGAAGAGGAAGAATGATACCTATTGCAATTGGACTTGTTGAAATTAGAACCTCCCATACAAGCTCCTTTCCATTTTGATGGGATTTTGCCAATACCACGATCGCTGAAACTTGGTGACTCGGGCCATATACCTTGAACAACATAACATGATCAGTAAATTAAAACTTACAAAAGTATGGAAATAAAGTAAATACTTTAATTTTTTGAAGAAGTTTCAGTTTGTGCAAGATAAGAACACTCATTCATATGATATACATATATATACTCTGTCTTTTTTTCTTTGAAATAAAAATAAATACATATATATGTACTTTGATTGTCTAAAAGTTTGGTCAAATAGTACTTACGATCCATTAAGTGAAAGAAAGTAGCCTAGTTGGACCTATATACCTGTATCTATGATTCCAATTATAACATCAGCTGAATTTTGTACATGAGGGAGTTTTGATCTGAATTTTGAGTCTGCGGCTTCAAGAAAGTCCCAAGAACGAGTGGTATGGAGTTTCAGAATCGGATCAGGGAAAACCGAGACAACCTCTTCATAACCTGATCAATTTAGTTCATCAGATTACATTAAACTTATACTACTTGGTTTTGGTTACAAGATTCAATCTTTAATTAATTACCAGATAAAGTAGATGCTTCATGCTCTGTAAGCATAGCAGAGAATCCCTTGAAAGCATGATTGTAGGAATTCAATAAAAATATTCTCTCTCTCTCTTCACTGCCAACAAATTTAAAGAAAAATGAAGATGCATAAATTTATCCTGTACGATTTGTTGAAAGAAATTCATTGAACCATCACCTTGGAATTAAGGAAGACAACAATTTCAGATGGGATGACTCGTGATCACTTTCTTTCCCATTCAAACAACTTCCCATGTACACAATGTAAGGCTGCTAAGCACAACATATTTACAAATATAACATATATATACTATATACGAATTCATCGATTGATATTCGATAATTATGATGAAACGATTAAATACTTGCCTGAGGGCTTGGTTTTATTGACATACAACTGGTAAAAATGAAAGGGAAATGTAGCAAGGGTATGATGACTTGCAGTAGAGGAACCATGCCTTGAGTCTTGGTTAGCTAGATCAATAGATATTGTGAAATATACATATGTACATTCACTATAAAAAATTTCTTTTTTTAAAGAAGTATGTTTCATTTAAGTAGATATGATAGAGTACATTGGCAATAATTAAAACTAAAATTCCTTGCTTTGATGACAAGATATCATTAGTGAAGAAGTGGACTATTGTTTTATTTACTAGTTTAAATGATTATTTAGCTTTTCTAGTGAATGAAACAAATTAATTAAGAGCAAAAGAGGAACATATATAGGTGTAAAATAAAGTTATTTTGTTCATTTGCATCAGAGAATTAAACTTCAGTGTGAATCATGGAACTGTCAAATACAACTAGATTGTTGCCATCAGAACAAATATGTGCAGTACAAGTTTTGACTGCTTATTTCGCGTCAAATATTTAATAGTACAACATATATAATTCTATGCAATAAATATTTCACATGCTAATTCTGTAGGTTTCGGTCAAATAACACGTGGGACCAACTTGCAATTTCCCATGTTTATTATTAATCATTATAAGAACTGTGGATACATTTGATATAATTAATCAAAAGATATCAAATTTAAGGAAGGAGATGGTGATTTAAAAGAATGTGTAGAAGTAACAATTAATAAGCTGCAAGGTCCAAACATAAACAGATCATTAGTTGACATTAATTATCTCATTTAAATGCTAAACACATCAATCGAATTGGCTGTTTTCAATATTGTAAGTTGCCTAAAGCATATAAGCCCCGAAGCCATGTGCAAATTTCTTTTTGTTCACTGTGCTTCTTTTTTTATTTGTTCCTACTGCATGTAATAGCTAGTATGTTCTTGAGCATATTGTGCTTTATTCATTTTGTTTCTTTTTTCTTCTTTTGGAATTTCTCTTCTTAGCTTTAAATACATTGCGTGTTACATTGATGATTACTACTTTGAAATCACGTTCCTCAAAGTGGCTTTTTATTGATAAGTGAACAAACGACTATGTTTTTGCATTTTATTCCCAATAAAAACATCATTTATAAATTAACTGTATATTTGTCACTCTATCTATAAATCATGTATAATACTCGCACGTAGAGCGAGTAAAACACAACCTGGGATCTAATAATGATAAGTACTTTGCAGTCTTTCCAAAGCATGATCAATGATTGGGTAATTGACATGCACTTTGCATCCCACAAGTACACATACTTTTGACGCGTATTTTACATTCAGAAATTAAAATTTTGATACGTTGCGCTTTTAAATTGTATACTATTTGACGAAATGCATTTTTTTGGGATGGAAAATATCCATTGTTTTGCCAAATTAAAGGATATGGAATTCCATTTTTTTATTATTTGAACAATATATTGTATGTGTTGGTGTATGTCCTGTATATCTACTTGTTGTTGATTGAAAATTGAAAACTGACATGAGAAAAAAAATGACTACTTTGAGGGTGCAAATGTCGAAGATTTAATCTTAGGGTGAAAAGTATTTTTTAAGTAGTATGAAACATAGATATTCACAATGGGATTGGGTCACTGTGTATGAGATTGATGTGATTTGATGCTAGATATTGTTCATTTTGATCCTGGTAAAATATGTTAGTACAAGGAGCTTTTCAGGGTTTTATAGGATTGATGTTCCCACAGACAGCACAAAATTATATGGATTTTTTAACTGGGTCAGGTCCAAAAGGGTGAATCCAAGATCAAATAACACATAATTTGTTTTTTTGGGTGCTTAATAACCTGCAAAATGAACAATGATAAAGTAGGTCGGAGATGCGAAAAAGCATAAGATTTAAATAGAAGTAGGTTTTGAACGAAAAAGAATTAATGATTAATGCCATTGGTTGACTGAGATATATATCAAATATGGTTCAACTTGAATTGCTGGATATTATTAAAATGTCTTGTAACTGTTGTAAGTATCTCGACTTCAATTTTGCTGTTAAATTGGAAAATTGGAGTAAATATTATTTTCAATAACTTACAACAGTTACAAGACATTTTAATAATATTGCAAGAAGAGCAATATTGGCTTTTTGTGCAGTGCGAATGCCGAGGCCTTCTTCTTTCTTCGTTTTTGTGATTTTTCTCCAACTCACAATTAAGGTGGAGTTTTCTAGTGGTGTAGTCCGACGACCAAAGGAAGTTCCTATTCATTCGATCAAGTGCCTTACAAGTAGTGCTCGGTAACCACATTGCATTATGTGATTAGGAATAGGGGAGGTCACCGATTTAATAAGTGTCTTACGCCCCGCCATTGATAGTAATATAGCTTTCCAAGCCGTTAGTCTCCTCGCGACTCTATCAATGACCTCTCGAAAGATCCTCGAGGAGATACGTTCATGAACAAGGGGACGCCCAAGTATTTCCACAAGTTATTTGTACGATTAATTCCACGAATATCAGAGATCTCTCTTTTTACCCTTTCGCCTCTCGTTTTTGCAAAGAAGACCTTTGATTTGTGTAAATTAATTTTGGAATTAAAATAACATATATAATTTTTGGAAGTTAGACAAAACATAGATGGTGTTTTTGTCTTTCGCTCTATTTTAAAGTGAACTAGAAAACATAGAATTATTAACTAGACACGAATTTAAATATTCAAAATTACACGAAGCATTGATGTTCCTTTTTTTTTTCTTTCCTGATATTATTACTTCTATTTAGGGGTGAGCCCGGTCCGGTTTACCGACCGGACCGAACCGGAACCGAATTTTCGATCCGGACCGTTTACCGGACCGAAATTTCGGTCCGGTAAACGGTTCTCGTTCCAGAACCGACCTAGGTAGTCTTTCGGTTTTCGGTAAAACCGGTCGGTTTACCGAACCGAACCGGTTTTACCGAAATTTTTTTTTCCTTTTTTTTTTTTAAATTTCCAGTACCCATTTTCAGTACCCATTACCCAAAAACCAAACCCACTTAATCAATTACCATACCCAAAAACCGATCCCAATTATCTTCATTCTCCTAAACTCCTATTCTCTCAAAATCAAAAACCCTCACCTTCCCATCCACCGCCGCCCACCAACTGCCGCCTGTAAGAACCTCCGTTGCCGTCCGGCCGCCGTCATCCTCACAGCCATCCGCCTCCGCCGACATCCTCAAGCCTTCTCCAGATATTTTTTTACTGTATAATCTGAAATTAATGAAGTAATGAAATCTGAAAATTACTTTACGGGAAAGTATTTTTCGATTTAGGTAGTGTGAGGTTCCGTAGTTGGCTCCTCTAACCAGTGTAGAACATTAGGCTTTACCTTTTCTCTCTTATTCTTTTCATTTTATTTATTTTTTTTAAAGCTATAGACTTGTATTATTAGGTTATGGAAAGCCCAATTCTTTCTGATTATAATAGAGAATAAAACATGTAATCTTGTAACCAATTAGATTAATTAACTGTACATAAAGAGTTGGAAGTTTTCTGAAAAGAGGATCCGAACGTAGCTTTTTGAAAAGAGGAAAAAAAAATCGGTTTTTTGGACCGAACCGAAACCGAACCGAAATATTCGGTTCGGCAAACGATCCGTGGTTTGAAAGGTACCGAACCGAAAAAAAACCGAAGTCCGGTCCGGTTCGGTTCGGTTTTTACCGAACGCTCAGCCCTACTTCTATTTCTATACTCCGCATTTAGTTTGATTTTTGTTTCCTTGTTAGACATCCCAACATCAATTATTTCCAAGTCTTTTATGTTGGAAAATTCAATTATTTCCGAGTTATTTTGTTTTGGAATTACTATTTCGCATTTTTTTATTTTGGGAAGTTCAATTATTTCGGCCTTTTTTCATCTTCTGGGAAGTTCAATTATATCCGAGTTTTTTTTTTTTTTTTAATTTTGGAAAGAAATAAGAGAGAATCTATTATAAATATTTCCCCAAAACTAATAATGGTATTGGTAGCTCGTTTTATTGCTCTAAACGATTTTCAAAGAAATTAATTAATTCTTTAGGAAACAAAACAAACATGCGAATTGCGGAAGGCTGCGCAGCGCCGCTTAGAGACATAAGTTTACAAATCTCACCGACTCCGAAGTGCTTTTCAATTTAATCATTTTTTATAAATCAGTTTCACACTGTAATCCACATTATTTCACATCTCTCAGTCCAAAATTTCTCGCCTCAAGTTCCGATCGAATCAACTCCCATTTCAAGATTTCACGTCTACTTTAACTGGTTTTACCATTAACATTTTCATTGATTTGCCCTATCCTTGATGAGTTACTCCATTATACTTAACATTCAAGAAAACCCACAAACCCATACTCTAATCTGCTGTTAAGCTGTTCAATTTTTAGTAAAGATTTCATAATTTCATATTTTGGAGAAATCTTGGTCCTGGTCGAGGTGTAGTCAACTAAGTTATTCAAGATTACAATAACATTCCCATGGATGAGTATGTTCCACATTGAATTTTCGAATTTCTTCTGAAATAGCTGATAAAAGAAAATGGCTTGCAATTAGTTCTAAATCTTGAATTTACCCCCCCCCCCCGCCCCAATCTTACATTTTTTGAAAACCCTGGTTGCCATAATCTTAAATTGTAGGTTAATTCTAAGTAAATTTCAGTTTGACTTACGTGTTCTATTTGCAGGAAGCTTAGGCCATTAATGACATTCATATTATCTTTCCATGAGTAACCAATGAATTGTTTCCTCTTAACTGCAGGGAGAATGAAGTGGAACTTTTGCAAAGGTATCGACGGGATAGGCGGGTACTCCTAGATTTCATACTTTCTGGTAGCTTAATAAAGAAGGTAGTAATGCCTCCAGGTGCCGTCTCATTGGATGATGTGGATCTGGATCAAGTCAGTGTTGACCATGTCCTTAGTTGTGCCAAAAAAGGTGTTTGAATTTGAAACTACAGTTATTTTTCTTGTCTCTTATCAATGCTTGGTACATATGATATGGAATTGTAAGGATGACATGTGCTATTAAATTTCTTTTATTTGGGATGATGGCTATAGGTGGTATGCTGGAACTTTCAGAAGCTATCAGAGATTATCATGATAGCACTTTATTCCCTAGCATGGTAAGCTTCGGTTTATTGAACTTCAAATCCTTGTTGAACATTTACCGGGGACGTGTTAATGACCTCATTGTATGGCATTTCATCTCGTTTTTGGACACCTACTCATGAGATTTATCAAAGTGCTATCCGGCTGTACTCGACATTTTGTGTTTTTGAAGGAAAATCGTTACCTTGCTTTTCTTTTTCATTTTTCTTCATTCATTTTAATCAATAGTAAGGCATATACTTGTATCCTCATTTTTTTTTTTCAAATAAAGAACAATGCAGGTTCCTCCGATGCATTCTTTCTAGTTACAAATCCTGAATCTTCAGGTTCCCCTCCCCGAAGGCCACCCCCATCTGTCCCTGTTGCGGTTCCAATACCAATTTCCAGTCTTTCAATTTCGGAGCCTCACGAGAGTGAAGAAGTTGAGGAAGTACCAAGTCTGTCAAAGTCCCAGTCTCTCAACTCTTCACATCTTAAAGAACTGACGGTAGATGACATTGATGATTTTGAGGATGATGTCCTAGAGGAGGTTGAAAGCCGTAGATATTCCAGAAGAGTTCTAAATGATGCCTCTGATGTTGTTCTAGGATTGCCGCCATTTACTACAGGTAAATATGTTATTTTTATTTTTTGATTTATTTATTGAACCTTTATGTTTATATATTATCTGCTCTGATGGTTCTAATGAGAACAACTTTTTGGGAGTGTGTGTTAAAATGAAGCCGAACTCTGCAAATAAGTAAATTCTCTTGTTATTGGCTTATTTTTCTTGAATGAAATCAAGTGAAAATGGAATGAAATTTTCTGAATTGAGCAGTGTGATATCTGTGGGTTCAATTTTACAAGTATCTAAGATTAAATATCAGTGAAATCTATTTTTTCTTTAATCACAGGCATTACAGACGACGACCTCCGTGAAACTGCATTTGAAATTCTCCTTGCTGCTGCTGGAGCTTCAGGGTATATTTCTTTATTTTATTTATTTTTACTCTAGTTCTATCTTAATAATTGATACCTTTGCATTTCGTATTTTGGCCATGCAAAACAGAGGGCTTATTGTTCCATCAAAGGAAAAAAAGAAAGACAAGAAGTCTAGATTGTTGAAGAAGCTTGGTCGAAGTAAGAGTGAACAAGTAGTGATGCAATCTCAGAATTCTCATGGTTTGGTTGGCCTTTTGGAGGCTATGCGTGTTCAGATGGAGGTACTCTGTATTATTCCCTATCCTGCTTCTACCCAGATATTATTCCCTATTCTGCTTCTACCCAGATATTCTGGAGCATTATTGGAATGTATTTACAGGAAATTGTCTTACACTTTTTCAACACGTGTTTAAAGTTTGATGCGAAAATATGCCACTTATCTTTGCATGCAACATTGATATTAAGATGGCTAAAGTACTCTTTAGTTTTTGTCCTCTTAGCTGATAAATCAATGAACTTGGGTAACAATATTTGTTGTACTGAGGAACTTGAACTATAATATTGTTCCATTTTTTCTTTTCTATTTTGTTTCTTTATATTTTTGTTCTGGTTTGGGGGAAGTTTTGATTTCCTATCGGCACCTAGGCTGCATTGGGATTTAGTAGGCATAAGGGGAGGGTGAAAAAATATTGTTTCATCCTTCCCTTAGGAGAGGGGTATACATACCCTTCATCTTGTTTGTTACATACCCTCTATCTTGTTTGTTACATACCCTCTATCTTGTTTGGTGTTAATAACGGGAGGAGAAAGAAAAATCCAACCCATTGTCTCTTGGTATGAAGAAAACACAAACCAAAAGGGATACATTTAAGGTTTAAATTCGATCCTTTCTGCTTCAGAAGCTTCTGGTTTATTAGTGCCCCCCTCCCAAAAACTCTTCTTCTCCATCCACTGCTACCAAACATATTCTTACAGAGACAAATGTTTTATGATATTTACCTGAGTGATTCTAGAATGATATATGGTTGACATTTGGTTCTTAAGGTCTTCACTGCTAGAATTAGTGTAAATAGAAAAAGCTCTGCAAAGAAGTAGCTAGAGATGTCTTGAGGATGTAAAGTTGGCCCCTTGTTTTTTGTTTTTGACATTTTACTCTCTAGCTGAAGAAATGTCGTTGGAATAATGCCAAAATTTATGAAATGGTTGTATACTATTTTGTTGATGCATTTTCACTGGGTTGCTAATATTTATCGCCAATTTGGTTGAGTATGAACAGATTTCTGAGGACATGGACATTAGAACAAGACGAGCACTTCTCGGTGCCATGGTGGGAAAGGTTGGAAAAAGAATGGATACTCTGTTGATTCCGTTGGAATTGTTATGTTGCATCTCGCGGACGGAGTTCTCAGACAAGAAGACTTACATAAAATGGCAAAAGAGACAAGTGAGCTCTGTATCCATATATTATTCTTTTGAGATCTCCCCCTCCCTCCCTCCGTCCCCCCCTCTCTCTCTCCCCCCCAATTTGTCCTCTTTTCTTTATTGGTTTGTTTGTTTTGAATAGGTGTTATATGGAATTTTGGGAATTATCAATTATGGAGGTTTGATGTATTTTTCCTCCTGTGGGTTTGGGATCTCATTTGTTTGTGCTGTACTGCTGTTGTTACTTGTTAGCAGAATTCGTCACTATTTTTACATTTTATTAAAGAAATGATGCATAGATATACTTATCATGAATGCTGCATGTCATCAACTTTCTGTGACTTTTTACTCATTTTTAATAAGCTTTTGATTTCTGTCAGTTCAGTTAAATATGCTAGAGGAAGGTCTTGTAAACCACCCTGTTGTCGGATTTGGAGAATCTGGGAGAAAAGCTAATGACTTAAGGGTTCTTTTGGCAAAGATTGAAGAATCTGAGGTGTGTTCGAAATTTGTTTGTTCCTTCCTCCATTCCTAGATATTATTGTCTCCATCCTTGTATGGTTTATTTATTTCTCACTCTTCCCCCTCTCCTTCATATTGGCTTGTACATTGTAATTTTGGGAGATCTGGTCTTCTCTATATGTATTCGCCATCTAACTTCACCTGTACGTGCGATGTCCTTGCTTATCTTTCTCAACCAGCACCTTCTATTTGCAATATCATCTAATGCTGAATTATATCTTATTCTTTCTATTTGCTATTTCATCCATGCGAGATTGCTCTTAATCTCTGGAATCTTCAATGTGATTTTACAATATAGATCTTCTATTCTTTTATTTTCGCTTCATGTTACCTTCCTGTAAAGCTGTTATGTACATGCAATGTTCTGTTAGGAGCTACATGAAAATTCTGATCAATTCTTTTTGCATTTATGACATTAATTCGTAGTATTTTCAGCTGCCTTATGATATTCTACATGCCTCCATATTAGAAGATTCCTTGAGGTGCTGCAGTATGTAGTTAGAAGTTTCTTTTTGCTACCTCAGATCAAACTAATTTTTTTATATGCATCAGTCTCTTCCATCAGCTACAGGTGAACTTCAGCGCACAGAATGTTTGAGATCTCTGAGGGATATTGCCATTCCACTTGCAGAGAGGCCTGTAAGAGGTGATTTAACTGGTGAAGTATGCCACTGGGCGGATGGTTATCACCTGAACGTCAGATTGTATGAGAAACTTCTCGTCAGTGTCTTTGATGTTTTAGATGAGGGAAAGCTTACAGAGGTTAGTTGAAATACTTTGGAGGTCGCAGTATCATCTATTATCTGGACTTATATTATATCACCTTTTTGCCAACCATTTATGCTGACAGTTGAGTTAGGTTTTAAATTATGGTGAAGGTGCATTGATATTCTCGTTTCTTATTGGAGTTGGATTTCGAATACAGTCACAATATTTAAAGAAGAAATAAGTCGATTTTTTTTGTCTGATGTCATTTGGGCTATAAATAACTAATTTACTCAAGTATGAAATATCATACCTGTGTGTCATCCTTAGAAATAACACAATGATCTTCAAGCCAGGAAGTTGAAGAGATGTTGGAGCTTTTCAAGTCAAGCTGGCGTGTTTTAGGAATCACCGAAACAATCCATTACACTTGCTATGCGTGGGTGTTATTTCGGCAGGTATCAGACTAAAATTGGATTCATTTGCTTTGTGAATTTTCTTTGCAATAACACATGATTGCAAAGCTATTAAGATCCATGCTGATGACATGTTATCTTTCTCTTTTATCCAGCCTTTCTTTATCATTTTTTTCTCTTCCTCTATTTCATATTTTGTTCCTTATCTTGCTGTTTCTCATGCTCCGTTTTTCTTTGTCTTGTGTGTCTCGTTTTTCTGGGTTGGGTACTATATCACATTTGCCGCTTTTTTTTCTTCCAGAAATGGAATAAGAAATATCTACTCTTTACGAAGGTTTTATTAAGTTCTCTGTTGAAGATGAGGCTGATTAAATCGGGTGTTTCTTTGATAACAGTGAAGTTCATGGGCTCTTTGCGGGGGTGTTCAGTCTTCCACAGATCGAGTGATCTTGTGGAGGTTTTTGGTGTGGAATGACGAGAATGTTATGTGAGGACAAAGATTCCATTAGGTGAAGTTATTGTGGCTAGTCTAAAATAGGTTAGGTTGGATTTTCTGGATTATTAGAGAATAGGTGACAAATTATACGGTACCAGTGGAAACTGTTGGTGGTCAGTGGTTAGTTCTTTGACTGAAACAGCTATAAATCTGTATGATACAGGTCAGGTTATTCCAATGGTGGCAGATTAGTAATCACTTAAGAGAAGAGTGAGAGTGAGTTAAGGGATTTCTAACGGTATAAAAGTTCAAAATATGACTTAAGGGTTTCTAAGATTGACTTGTGAATTTGAACAAAATACACTAAAAGTGAGCGGTGCATTGTTACCGAATGACATGTTCATTTGCAATTATGTTTGAAATGCAAAGTTAATCAGGATGCATTGTTGGAGAAGAAGTTTGAGATGGTAGATATCTTGTTGGTTGTTTGTTGTGTAATTAAAATATAAAATAAATGGCTGCAAAGGGATATTGGTCTTAGATGGAGACAGTATTTAGCCCATATATCCTACTATTGCTTACAACCTCTCTCTATGTTACGATCTAACTTGAGCTCTTACTTTAGATACTGACTGCTGCTCTCTGATACCATCTTTGATGTCTTTATTTGATTTACATTTTATATCCAATGGGTTGGCCGTGCAACTGAACAATCTTCACTTCCGCTCCATGAAAGATGATTAAGAGAAGGTGTTTTCTGGTTATTGTGCTACTCATTTTCTGACAAAGTAAATATGTCAAGGTTACTGCTTCCATCTTTGCTCCGATAGCTAGAGCCTCATGAATGCCATGGTGAATACAAGGGGATGGGACTGGACTGTATTGTCCTTTAATAAAATTGAAACTAATAGTTATCAAGGACTGGGGAACAGAGAACTCAAATTCGGGTCTAGGGATCCTGGAGGAGTGATGAGAATATAAATGAGGGCAGTTGCTTGGTTGGGAAATGATATGTAATTAATTTAAGAGAAGAATTGACCTGTAACTGGATCCATCGATAAGGCAAGGATCTAGTCCAGAATTTGGTGGCGTAACTGCTGTCATATAGTGTTGATGCAAGACTTTTGTTAGAGAAGAAGTTAAACAATCACATATTATTGTTATTATCAGAAACTATGATTATTCTAAGGGATCCTTGGAAAATCTCATGCTTTTGACGTGACTGCGTTTGGTCAAATTTAACTCAACTTAAAAATGGCCACATCAAGAAAAAAATTTGGTTGGTGACAAGGTAATCTGAGAGGATGGTATAAAAGTGCCGAGTAAAAATGTTTTCATTATATAAAAAAATAACGTTTGCATCATATACCACTCACTTATTTTATATCTACAGCTGAGTGTCAATGTTCTCATTGCCATCACCTATACCATATTAGTATTACATGCAAGGTATGCGCCGGGCATGCCTTTGTTCAACATATATGTGCATTGTTTATTTGGGGAAAGCAAAACTTGGCAACTAATCAGTGTAATAAACTTGAACCAGCTTACCATAAAGCTATATAGTAGTTGATTAAAAGTAATTTTAAGCTTTCCTAAGGGCCTCCGGGTAAAAGGTCCATTTGCTGGGTTAACAAAAAACTTACGACTGGGAGAATAACAAACTACTGTATTTTTCATATTCTTTAAATTGCTTCCAAATAAATCCATTATTGACTGTTTGTTTCATTTCCCTCATATACCATACTAGTATAAATTGTTGCATGCTATATTTTGATCACGCGGTCTCCTCTCCCTTTGTTAATTTGTTTAATATAAAGTAGTATGCCAGTTTTTTTGTTATCTTACAAACTGCTGTCTTCTATATGTACTATAGTTTGTCATCACTGGTGAGCAAGGTATCCTGCAGCATGCTATCAACCAGTTGAAAAAAATACCTCTGAAGGAGCAAAGAGGTCCACAGGAGAGGTTGCACTTGAAAAGCCTGAGCTGCAGAGTCGAGAGTGAGGCGGGTTTCCAGGAGGTGACTTTCTTGCAGTCATTCCTATTACCTATTCAAAAATGGGCTGACATGCAGCTGACTGATTACCATCTTCATTTTGCTGAGGTATTTCAGTAAATGAGTTTCAGCATTTATATTTAAGTTGTTTTTTGGACGTGATTCTAGAAATTTGTAGACCATAATTTGATTGTAAACATTTAAATCTATTCAAGATCCATATTCTAATAAGTGCAGTTGCACCGATCAAAGTTTTAAATAAACATATAGCTGTAAGAAATTTCAATGTTCTTCTTCCACTTCAAGCTGGGACATTTTTCAAGGTTTCAATACGATGAGTATATCTTATGGAAAAACAATCTACACCTTATACCGCAATTATGAACCTTTGAGTGATTTAGCCATCAGAACTAAGAATCGATCTTCCCGGTGTAAGAAATGCTTAAGAAACATTTGTATCAAACAAAATGGAAATGTCTCTCTTCTTCATATTCTAGATTCCATCATTACTTTTACATTCTCTCTCCCCTTCTTGTTTCCTCTATCATGATCAAACTCCACTAACCTGAGGCTCTAGTACCCTGCATCTATGCTTTTTTACAAATACAAAGAACTTTATTCATTTTATTAAACCAAAATCTACTACACTTTTACATCAAAACACAACTTTTAAACACACAAAAACATAGAGCATCACATAAATATCCTTATTCCCTCTCTAAAATATCAAAAGAAGCCAATGTGTTTTCTTTATTTTCCAATCATTAAGTTTGATAGGAATGTTGGTCTACATACATATCTTTAAGGGTTAGGTATGTTAGGGGCAGATATGAGATTGATTAATTGAGGGGTTATTTTAGGGTTTATTACAATGAAGTTAAAAACAATTCAAAGGCTTTCAAAATAAGCAATAAAGACGACAAATCCTAGACCAGGACACATATCCTAATACTATTCTCATTTTGACAAGTCCTTTATAATATGTTGTGTGATTTTTTAACATTATCCTAGCATAGTATTAAGAAACAGTTGTATCTGTTTCCTGCTTATTCCAAGTTGAAGTGGAAATTTAGATATTTGGGTGAAATGATAAGAAGCAGCTTCTGACGCTATCTCGTCATCCAAATTGTGAAGCCTAATGCTCCTCTTTGGCAATACTTGTGTTATTGTGTTCTTTTTCCTATATTCTGTTATAAAATAATGGTTTGGCAAACACGACCAAAAAGGCTCATATTTTCTACTATTCTGTGTACTTTGACAAATTTCCCATCTGTTGTTTCCCTGGTAAATTTGTGCTACCCATGTTGTTGTCTTTTGTTTATTGAGTTTATACAAGACAGTAATATTGAGAAGCATGATTTTCGAAACGACATATCACTAACCAGTGAGATATAGCTGTGAAAAATAACATTATGGGTGTCAATATGTTTCTTGATAATTCACTAGTGTTCTTACCTTGTGATATATTTTGGATATAATCCCTGTGTAACACATTAAAACCTACCTGAGCTATCTGGCATAACTAGGTAATTACTATCACCTAATATCGAAATTCTAAGACCCTCTATTTTTCCCTTGCTATTTCTCCATTTCACTAGATATGTATGGAAAGTCAAATACAGGAATATTTGTGTAGAAATTAGAGTGCTCTATTTTCCTTGTTTTAGGAGAGATCTATTTGTTAGGAAATAACTAGATCTCTGAGAATTTGGACTTGGGAGTAGTTGAAAAGCTATATATCCGAAGTTCATAAATTTAATCTCTCAACAATGCAACATGCTTTAAATTTTATTTAGTGCCTCTATAAAAAAAGTAACTATTGATTGTACAAATACCAGGAAGTGTCAACTTCTACACACCACATTACTTGTTGGTGATTATTTTTTCACCAGTGATATGACTTATTCTGATAAAATTTTGGAAGCTTTTCTGTCTGCAAAAGTGAGTATCTTATGCTTCTTTTGTCTCTTGTAGGGATCAAAGATGATGGAGAGTGCTGTAGTTGTTGCCATGGCTGTTAGGAGGATTCTTCTTGAAGAACCAGAGTTGGTAGTATAGCCTTGGTTACTTTAATTAATGCCTTTGGAAAGTTAAAGTCGATATTTTCTCAAAGATGGTTTAGCCAGCATTTTTTTTGTTATACCAGGCAGATACCATTTGCCCTGTTGCAGTTTGCCTCAGATACTACCTTTATGTGCAAAGATTATATGGTTGTCCCTAACTAGATAAATGTTGAACTGACACTTGAGTTTTCTTGCAGGCAATGCAGACTGCTCCTCTCACAGATATAGAGCAAGTAGAAGCATACGTGTCATCTTCAATAAAAAACGCATTTGCTAGAGTAAGTGGTTTTCACTTTTCAGTAATTTTTTTACCTCTAAATTATCTGGAAGTTTGATAAATTGATGATTAGAAAATTGTTATACTTAAATATGCTAGAGTAACATTTTCCTTTGATCCCTTCAAGCGAATAAAATTGGTATTTGGTGTCATAAAGACTTGATTAAAAGGCTTATTCTATTATACATGGTCTAAAATTCAAATATTCTGTAAAGAATCAATACTTAGTTAGATACTAATGATTTCCTTCAAACATCCTTGTCTTTATTAGTGAATTTAATAAAGTTCTGATATCTGTAAATGGCTACTCAACAAGTCAAGAAGATGATTATTGGTTTTGCAATTATTCTTCCATCCATTCCTAATCTCTGTGGTTCCGGATAAGGCAAACGATGCTGTATTTGCCCTATGGTATAAGAAGTGAAATGAAAAAAATGAAGCATGAGAAACCAATGGAGAACTACTTCTTGTTCCTTTTTCTTCAATTTTTTTTTTGTTTGTTTCTTTTTGTCTTTTTCTCCTATTTATTTCATATTTAGCAACTCCAACAATATATTTGCTAGCATTTAACTCGTTACCATAATGTTTTTAACTTTCTAACTTATCTGATAGTTAAAATTTTAAACCTAAAACTGGTAATCCTATAATTTCCATTTTCTTACATGAGAACTTTCTTGGACAACATTAATTTTCTGTTTTCTCTTTAGTGAAGTAATGTGCTGCATCTTGATTATATTTAAGATTACTAACTAAAACAAGTTTCGTAAGTCACATTATTAATGTATCCAGATAATCTTACCTAAGATTTGCAACATAGCTTATATACGGAGATGTCAGTCAACTCGGCATTTTAATTTGGCTTCTCAGGTTGACATTTTACCTGATCAGCATCAATTAATAAGATTTGACTATAACCTTATATAGTACCATTTTTGTTATTAACCACCAAATTCACGCTTCAGCACCTTAAAAGATCTATAGATATGGTCTGGAACTCGGAACATATTCTGCTTGGACAATAAACAATTGTTTAGTGGTATTACCATTCAATGAGTCGATATGGTTCCTTGTACTGATATATGGTTGTTTCCTACTAACATATCGGTAAGTTGATGTTACACGATCAGTACCAGTAGAAAATTAGGTGTTCCATGCATTGTTGTTATAGTAAGTTCCTTATTGTTGCATGATTTTCTTGTATACAGATTATACACGATGTTGATACCTTGTGTGATACAACGAATGAACATCCATTAACTTTACTTGCTGAGAAGACAAAGAAGCTTTTTGAAAAAGATACGACCATGTATTTACCTATATTAACCCAACGACATCGCAATGCAAATGCTGTTTCATTATCTCTAATTCACAAGCTTTATGGCATCAAATTGGTAAGCTTGCATGCATCTTGATATTTATATACCATATTGAGTATCATGATATGTTGTTCAGTATCTCTAATTAATATGATTTTTTCAGAAACCTTTCCTCGAAACTGTTGAACATCTCACAGAGGATGTTGTATCCGTGTTTCCTGCTGCTGATAGTCTTGAAAAAAATTTAATAGCTGTAATAACGTCTACATGTGAAGAGGGAACTGCAGAGGCTTACTTGAAGAAACTAAACCGGTACAAGGTGAGGGTTCTCTTAAAATATTGATTTCCCGATTTATTCTTTTTAGAAGATTATGTCAACTAAAGTCCTTTTTCCAGTACAGCTGAGGTGCAGACCTTAATTTGACCTGAATATATAGAACTAGATACTTATTCAGATATTTTATATATCTCTATTATCTCTAATAGTGAGTTCTTTTGTTAAAATTTTTTCATTTATTTCCTTTTTGTTCAGATTGAAACAATATCTGGAACGTTGGTGCTGCGTTGGGTCAATTCACAACTTGCAAGAATTTTAGCGTGGGTTGAGCGGGCTATTCAACAGGAGGTAATAACCTACACTACTGTTGGACCTCAAACATTCAGCATTGAGCATAGAAGGAAAAAATATTTCTGGAGCAGAGTATTGGAATATTGATGCCATTTAGGTTGGAGAATGAATCATGTCAATAAGGTTAACTCTAGAAATATCGCATTTGTGGTTAGAAATGTTTATCAACCCAAAAAAATTATCTCTGGGTATGAATTGCTCTTCCATAAACAAAATAACTCACAGCTGAGTTTCTGGCATGTATATGGCTGTCTCCTAGTTTTATACTCCCTCTGTCCCTAAATTCTTACTACTATTTCCTTTTTTGGTTTCCCAAAATAACACTCCCTTTCTATAAATGTAATTTTTAAAAGATACCCACTTACATAAAGTAATGATTTGACACCACTTACTCACAACCACTACTTTTAAGGGTTGTTAAGTGATATATATTAAATGATTCCTCTCTCTAACAGCTTAAGCTTTTAGATGAGTTGGTCATTCAATATGGTATCAGAGCTCAGGCCAAAAGAGATCCTGTGTTCGAATCCCTCCGCCACCCATTTCTAAATTCCACGTGTTAAGGCTTGAGTAAATGAATACCGCCTACACATGAGGGGGCGTGTTAAGTGATATATATTAAATGATTCCTCTCTCTAACAGCTTAAGCTTTTAGATGAGTTGGTCATTCAATAAGGGTATATATGTAAATATACCTAAAAGTTCCACATTTTTAACCTTTACCTAAAACTCCGCGCCAAAAGTAAAATGATAGAAAAAAAAAGGGACAGAGGGAGTTATTATCTAGCTGTTTCTGTATTTAGTATAAGTTAAAAATGAGGTTTTTATTGCTCAACTCACAAACAGAACACAGTATGACCTCCTATGCTGTTATTTAGGTTGTTTAACATTGTAAACCTAGGGAAAGAGAGTGTTGTCCTTTTAGTTTCCCATATGCTCCAGTAGTACCTTGACTGGATTTCCACACTTTCAACAAAACATTTTAGCCAAATGATGAAGCTCTAGCACTGTCTTAAAAATAACAACATTTTGCTGCTTGTTGATGCATATGGCTGCTAAGAATAGCAAGTTGGAATGTAAGAAAATGAATGTTCAACTGAATTAAATAATGCTTATGTTGGATTTGGAGGATGAGAACATATAGAAGAGATTATGTCACATATAGCACTTTAATGAAATTGGATTGTCAAACTGTTCCTTAGAAATTTATTTTGTCAACTTTTCTAAGGAGTAGGGAGTATGATAATGCTGCAATCATTTTGTTTCTTCCTTTTGTGTGCAAATAATGGTTGAAAACTTTTTTTCAGCGTTGGGCCTCAGTCTCAACTCAGCAAAGGCATGGAAGTTCCATTGTTGAAGTCTACAGGATTGTTGAAGAGGTCTGCATGTTCTCTTTTGTTTTAGATTATTCTGTGACCGTTTTCAATTTTTTTTATTAATTTATGCATGAAGAATATTGTTGTACACTGTCCCCTCGGAATTAGTGTGGTTGTGGGAAGCTTTGATAAATCATTTGGGATTGCTGATTTCAAGCCTTTCATGTGATGCATTTTGGTTGGTTAACAAATTGCACCAAGACTTTTAGTGGCTACTTGGAAGCATAGATTTGCCAAGTGCCAACAGTTTGCGTAAATGTTGGAAGGCAGAAATTCTCTAGCTGTAGAACTTATGCAAAGAAGGGCAGGCACTATGCCGTCTTCCCTAATATTTGTACCGACTAAAAATTCATAATAAAGAAAATCTACTTGATATAATGATTGCCTTTACGTAATCATCAGATTGTGACTAGGTTTAAACTTCAAACTTGATATGCAAATAATATCCATAAGGATCTGCCGCCGGCACAAAAGATATGAGATTGCTCAAATCTTGTTTTTTTTTGGTCTTTGATATCAGCATGATGCTTTTCACTAAAGTTTTATTTCTCCTGTAAAAGATGCAAAAGAGGTGCTAGCCCCATGATAAAGATTTTGTTTCAGTTCTGTATCTACAGCTTTAAAAGTTTGTTCTCAATTTTTGGTATCTACTGCACTGTGTTGTCATAGTTGTAAGACAACCAACTCACCTGAAGATATTGTCAGACAGAGATTTCTTGCCTGTTCAGTCACTGCATAGTGTACTTATATTCATTTAGGTTTTTTTGGTTGAATAAAGGGAGACGAAAGTGGAACGGAATTGTACTTTACTTCGGGAAAATAGTATTTTTCCCTTTGTATGGCAGAAGGGGTTTAACACTAATGTTTCCTTTTTGGTAAACCTAAAATAAGCCAGGGAATAATTGTTTTCCGTTTTACAGATTTTTTAATGTAATGAATAATGATGTGGATCCATTGCCAGGGAATAATTGTTTTCCATTTTACAATTTTTTCAATGTAGTGAATACTGATGTGTGATGGATCCTCTATTTCCCATTCCTAATCGAGGCTTTTTTATGTTTACTAGAGAACGTGAACCAACATAATAGCTTTTCAAAGAATTACAGATGTGAAAGAGATGGTTCATTGTTTGTCATGTGGAGTGTTGACCTTGTGTAAACATTTAGTTACGCTGAACTTCTCTATAGATTAAAAGTAATTATTTTAGTGACAAAAAAGGTGCCTATATAAAGTTGTTTTATTACCAATGAATTTCTTTATCAGCTTGGTCTCAATTTCGTAGAGATCTAATGCCACATTATGTTATGGTAAAGCTAATATGGAGAGCCAATTTTCATTTTCTTTACAGACAGTTGATCAATTCTTTGCTCTTAAAGTCCCAATGAGGCCAGGAGAACTGGGTAGCCTGTTTCGTGGGATTGATAATGCGTTCCAAGTATACACAAAGCATGTCCTTGACAGCCTAGGTATTTTGTTACTTATGAGTGTGAAATGTTGATTATGTGTCTTTACACTGCTCATTATTATGTGTGAACTTTGACTACTCTGTTGTGAAACTTGTATGCACAATCCTAATAACTGCCCATTATTTTTTCTTTTTCTTTTTCTTTTTCTTTTTCTAGACCACTTCTATATTCTGTAAATGCACACATTCACAATACTGATGGTCATGTTGAATTGCAATTGAACTGCGTTCCTCGTTGACTATTCTGTTTGGTTTCTCATACTTGAACCATTGGTATTGTTTTATGTTTAAGCTATGTTTATAATATACATGCAAACAATGTAAGTTCTTGAATAATTTTCTTCATTCATGTGGAATATATTGCTTTGCTGTTATTTTAGAAATGAAATGGCTGGTTACTGTTGACTCTGTTGCTCTGGGCTGAAAGCTTGAGCTTCCTGTGTGAATTATGATGACTTAATTTCCCACTCAAGTTCTTACGTTTTGATTAAGTTGTGGTTATGGCGAAGTTATTTATTATATCTCAATAGTTTGAAATTTGAATATCTAAGCTGGTGTAAATAAACTCTTTATTTGGCCTGCAGCTGACAAGGAAGATATAGTTCCGCCTGTGCCCACTTTAACGCGATACGCGAAAGAAAGTGGAATCAAAGCTTTTGTCAAGAAGGAACTGACAGATCCAAGACTGCCTGATGTTCGAAAGTCGAGTGACATCAATGTTTTGACGACCCCAACGCTCTGCGTTCAATTAAATACCCTTTATGTGAGTTCAAAATAACAAGAGTAGAACAGTAACATTGTATTTTCTTTGTTTGGAATTTTCTGTGAGACTACTGATATCCTAACGCTAAAGCTAATGGATTCTAAATCACAAATTTGAACTTAACTTGGAACCTAATTAATTATTTCTATACGCTATAGGGTAATTAACAAGTTCTCTCGCTTATTTTCAAAATTACCAAAACCTACCGTCGGAGGTTGATTTGCTTACAAAACTAGTCCTTCTGTTAGGCTCTCAAGCGGAAACGGATGACATCATTAAAAAGTATCCACTTCCTATTTTGCCCCTGAGCCTGGGTTTTGGACCTTATCCTGACAACTACATCCTTGGTAAAAGAATGGTCTTAAGATCTAAACAGTGCAATTGTGACCCACTTATTTCGGGTGGTTTTGAATTTGTTTAGATCATTAGAGAACATGTGACTGGTTTAGGGGAGTTGATTCCAATAGCCAGCTCCATTTCTTCAAAAGATAACTTCCTGTATGCTTAAAATTTACATTCTTTTTATATTCCATCAATATTGGGTTTTGTTTTCATTTGTGATTATTTCTCCTCATGAGTACTCACGCAAACTCATGGTCAATCATAGTATGCGATTAGCCAACTGAGTAAATTGGAAGATAGCATCTGGGAGCGATGGAATCAAAGAGAGCATCATGATCACCCGAAAAGTAAGTATACATGTTTTTTTAGGTCAAGTGAATATATTGGTGTATTATGTCTGTAAAATATGTCCTCATGCTTACTTTTGCTTGAATTTAGTTCAATGAATGCAGCTAAACATTTCTATACTTTTGAGTTTTCTTGTATTGGTTGTTTTGGTGTTGGAGAGGAAAAGGAAAGCTCTTCTACCAGTGGTAAAAGACTTGCTTCCAGCATTTCTGAATCTATCATCCAATAAAACTGTCGAAGAAGACAGCTGTGGAAATTGAAAAACCATTTCCCTCCAAGATTACAGATTTTTTATGCAATTTCTGGTTACTCTTGTACTGGAAAGTTTTGTTCAGATCATTTTTTATGCAGTAAGGACAAGGGAAGAGATCTTGAGAAATTCCATCCAGAAGGACACTTTTGATGGAAGTAGAAAAGATATTAATGCAGCTATTGATCAAATCTGTGAATTTACTGGTAAGTTTTATTGTTTTTTTTATCTTTTAAGGTGCAATGAATTTTAAGCTTATACCTTTAGGTTTTCATTTGTAGGAACTAAAACTATTTTTTGGGATTTAAGGGAGCCGTTCATAGATGGTCTCTATAGGCCTAATGTTGCTCAGACTCGGTTGGAAACTCTGATTGATCCTCTTGATATGGTATGATTTGTCTTGGTTCTTTATATACAGTCATACGCAGTATATATTGTTATGATTTGCTCTTTGAGGAGATGAAAGAACTTCCTTTATTGGCCTTTTTGGTGTATTCATGTTGCTTTATATTCGTGCATATTATCTTAGCGTATTCTTATTCAAAATTAAGAATTTCAGTCAAACAGCAATGGCAGAGAACTGGTATCTTACAATAACATGCACGTTTTATTTGGCTCAAGTTTTATATCCTTCGTATAAAAAGCCCAAATAGAATCTGAAAGCAACTAAGTATATATGAAGCTGTTGCTGAAGATAATACTGACAAAAAGGCACTGTTTGCTGAAGCTAATACATAAGTTTGCTTAATACAGGTACTCAATCAATTGTGTGATATCATAGTGGAGCCACTTCGGGATCGTGTTGTAACAGGACTACTTCAAGCATCACTGGTTTGTTTCTATCATGCTTGTTTAAATAAAAGTAATTTATTATCATTTGATATTATCTTCTATCTTCCAGGATGGCTTACTCCGTGTTATACTAGATGGAGGTCCATCACGTACATTCACTATAGCTGATGCTAAGCTACTCGAAGAAGACTTAGATGTCTTAAAGGTATATTCGCAGAGCTAAACCTATTTATCAGAACTGTTGTCAAAGGCTATAATGAATATTGTTCATCAATTATATTAGTATATGTGTGATTTACTTTATTTCATGTAATATTTAGGAGTTCTTTATATCTGGGGGAGATGGACTCCCTCGTGGAGTTGTGGAAAACCAAGTGGCACGCATACGCCAGGTGATAAAGTTGCTTAGCTATGAGGTTAGTACAATAGTTAATAACAAATCATGTGGTCAGTTAGATTTAAAAAAAAAAAATGTAAGAATGCATCGAATCTCAATTCAGCACATGATTATTCGTATACAAGGTGCTGATTTTGTAATGGATTGCAGACTCGGGAATTGATTGAGGACTTGAAATCTGCAAGTGACGTAGAAGTGCAGGGTGGAAGGAGCAAACTGGGTGCCGATGCAAAGACACTTATAAGGATTCTCTGTCACAGGAGTGATTCAGTTGCGTCTCAGTTCCTCAAGAAACAGTACAGAATCCCGAAATCTTCAACTTAGTCACTAGGCGACAGACTTGTGGTTGTTCATAACACAAATCAATTTTCACTGTCAGATTTCTCTCTATTTGTATTTATGTTAAGAGTAAGACAATAGAGCAAAGTGATTGTTCAGATATTTACTTTTGTGTCATTGGAAATGTTAATCTTCTGTTGAAAACGACTTACCTAGACATTAAGTTTGAACCAAGACTGTTGACTAGTTAAATGGCCAATCCATGGTTAAATAAATCTCAATGCAGGGCTGGGTGGATGGGAGGGATGGGGAAACGGTTGGTGCAAGTAAATAATTGATTAATTAATTGTCATAATAAGATATACTGCATAATTATTCCGGAAAATTAGTTTCTCTTCAGAAGTTCCAACAAGAAAGAAATGGAAAAAGTTAGTGATGTTGAATTGAAGTGATATCATCCCGAAACCTTAAACTGTCATTACTCGACCAAGATGAAACTAATTAGCAGGAAAGTTAGTTCATAGTCGATTTCTTTTTTGGTTTTCCAAAGGTTTAATCCCTTTCGAGGCGGGTCGGGCATATTAAGTGGGTACCTCTCCCAACAGGGATTTGAACCTGAATTCGCTACTTTGTAGTGACTAGTCCCTTCCACTAGACCAATTACTTGTTGGTCATAGTCGATTTCTTTGATTCTGATGCTGAGTTCGTCGATCCTTAATCTCTAGGTGGATTATGGTCCCTTCCACTAGATCAATGACCAGCTGATTGTGTTTTTCTTTTTTATGCTGAAGATGGAGCGAAGATAAATAGAATTGGAAAAGTTTCTTTTCCCTTTGTTTTTTTGTTAGACGGTGAATACATCGTATGTCAAACATCATATCGAATCAAATATATTACATACATACATCGATATCAAAGTAAATTGATTACACATGACAATATTAAACTAAAGAAAAAATATTCACGTTAATGTGAATTGAACCATGACCTTTTAATCATGGAGCTTAATCCTTAACCACTTGACTAAGACCTCATCAACAACTGAGTCCCTTGAAGAAAGGATCTCAAGCGTATCAAAAAACTTAAATTCTTTGATAAATCAAAAAGTTAATTAATTTTATTGTAAAATAGAAATTTCAATGAATTACATTATAGCCCCATTTAAATATAATTCTATAAACTTCTTTTAGCTGCTTTAGACTCATTTTTCCAACAAAAAGTTCACGAGACAAGCATCAATTACTCCGAACCCAGAGCAAAGAATTGTTCCATACATTATTTAGCTCCACACAAGAGTCAAAGAGTGAATCCCGGCGCTCGCTTTATTCACCCTGGTATATTTTAGGGTTTTACGGCTACTTATATATGAGTTAGCGTATTGTAATGCACGTGCACCGGTTAAAAAAATGATTGTGTGTTGATATTGCTGGAATTTATGCTGAACATTCGATAGTTCGAACTCTACTATTGGTGATTTGAGTCAAGGGTTTAAGGTATTTTAATAAATTTATGCTTCTGATTGTAATGCGATTAAGTTATTTTCCGATTTCTATTGAAAATTGATGGGTTATTGCTATTTACAGATTATATAATGGTTATATAGTTTCCTATTAGAGGATTTAAAACAGGAATTGGGTGGGGAGATGAAGGACTATATTAGGAAATGACAATTAGTTATATGAAGATTTTATAAGTTAAAAAACTGTTAACTAAGAATTTTGTTGGTTCAGTTTTAATTTATTCCTGGATTAAATAGATATGTATGTTTGAACTATGCGTTTAACAATGCAAATGAGTTTATGCTTCTGTAGGCAACAAGTCATGATCAGTTCACTCTTGAAATCATAATTTGACGTTTCTGTTATATGAATTTCCCAACTCTTTAGTCCCTACTGGAAAAGAAATTTAGAGGAATTTCGAAGAAGTGCTAATGATTTCCTGAAAAGTTAATTATTAGTTGAAAACTGAGTAATGAGTATGCGGTATCATATGTTGACCAAGTTCTAATGAATCGCGCATTCTGATAAAAAAAAATTGGAGTTGATTGAGTACTTATATGTTTTCTCTAATTGAGGGCTTCATTGATGAAAAGTTCATCTCTTATTTCAGAGGATCTTTTACTGACTTATAATGGCAGTTGCTAACCCTCCACCATCTTTGGACATATTAGTAAGGGATCCAGAAGGGTTTACTATTTGGAGTGGACCCCCATTTAGCAATGAACAACCCAGCATTAGGCTCGACAAAGTACCATGTACCAGTACAAAGTTTTGTGAAGATGGATCTAAACTCATGGTCATGCGATCAGACTCTCTTATTAGCATCTATGATTCCAGAAACTTGGGAGAGATAAGAACTTTACAAGTCCCTAATGTTCTTGCTGCTAGCATATCTCCATGTGGTTCTTACCTTCAGACCTTTCAGAAGTCTGCATCTCCACAAGATAGGAATGTGGTTGTTTGGAAGACAGACACGGGTGAATCTGTCTATCAAATATCTCAGAAGAACATGACAAAATTAACATGGTAGTTCATTACAGTTTGACCTAGAATGACTCAAACCATCAATTGACTAATTTATTCCTATTATCAGGCCCTCTATTCGATTTAGCACTGATGAAACTGTGGCATGCCGCTTGGCAACAAATGAAGTGCAATTTTTAGATCCTTCCAATTTCTCTAAAGGGGCTGTTCATCGGCTACGGGTGCCCGGAATAGCTGCATTTGAACTTTCTTATACTCCTGGGTTGTATGTGGCTGCATTTGTTCCTGAGTCGAAGGTATTCATTTTACCACTTTTGAGATCATAAAGCTCAAGATATTGATCGAATATGTTCACTTTATATTTTTTTAATTTCTTTCAGTATTTCACTGGTTTTAACTTTTATGCAGTATAAATAGTAGTAATAATATTTGTCTTTGTCAAAATTAGTGTCATTTTTTTTGTATTTTGTATTTGAACTCTGAAATGATAAATGGTACTGATAATTCTTTTTAAAGCATCTCGTTGGCCAAATTTCAGATAGAAAACAAAAAAAGGCTTTGATGCTCAGTTTAGGCGCTTAATACACTATATGTAAGCATAGCTTGCTTACCCTGCACGGGTTACACGAACTAGTGATTACAAATATTTGAAAGGATTTTTGAGATAAAATAAGTTGAATCTTTAGAGATGATGTTCTCTGCAATGTTTAAGATCTTCAAGATTTGAGGTTTAACACCATTTCAAGATTCAGAGTTAGTGAAAACTAGGCTAATAAGCCTCTCTGATGCATTGGTGATTCTGGTCTAAAAATTAATTACATTGTGAGTAGGCAATGATTACATTCATTTTTTGTTTCAGCTCTTCCTTTTAGGACATACGGCTTCTTTTTGTTACTTCTTCGTTGGGGTCGTTCTTCTATTATTTGTTACTTGGACTTTTATCCTGTATTTTAAGTACTTATTCCCATGGATTCTAGTTCTGATTTATCTGCCGTTCTTTTTTGTTAGAGGTCGAACCTTGTCTCCGTCGACGCTTTAATGTGTGTTGTGTATTATCCGTTGTTTCAAAAGATTATGATCTAATTGAAAAACAATAAAATAAAATTTGAAATCATTGTAGAATTACAGATTATATTCAATATAGACAACCAAAGAATTCCTTAGCTCAAGAAATTCCATACCAACCTCTTCTTAACTAAATAGCCATATTTTTTTGCATGAGGTTTTTCATAGGGAGTCAGATTTTATTAAAATAAAGTATAAACTTGATTACCATATATAGCAAAATAGGTAATGTTTAGCTGCTAATCAGGGGTAAGTTTATATGTTGGGTATGCAACAATTTAAGTTTAACAAAAAATCATGATTTCTTATAGAAGAGAGGAGTCAAAATTAAGTATGGTGGCATGATTTCTAGGTTAATTCATTGGATGAAAAAGCCTTTAAGTTTTAACATAAAAATTTCGAAGTATGATTTCATGAATTGTTAAATGACAATCTTATTTGTATCAGATAAGCAACTTAAAAATATACTACTTAATAAAAAATAAAATATAAAGGTTAACTTACACTAAATATCAGCATTATGACATCATATGGTGAAGTGGGTTTGTAATATATAACATATTGAGATTGGATACTGTGTGAAGCTAAGGGCATGTGATAGATGAAGGGTAATTTTCTACCTCTCGAGTGTCTTGGCATTAGCATGGTCTACTGATTTATATAAGCTTTACAGATGAGGACTTACATTGTTTTTGCATTACATTATCTCATTTCCATAGGGAATGCCAGCCAATGTTCAAATATTTTCGTGTGGAAAGGAGTTACAAAGTCAACCTGTTGCTCGCAAAAGTTTCTTCAGGTGCTCATCAGTTCAACTGAAATGGAACAGTGGTTCCACAGGTCTCTTAGTTGTCGTGCTGTCAGACGTTGATAAAACAAACCAGAGTTACTATGGAGAGTCTAAGTTGAACTATTTGACTACAGATGGAACTCATGAAGGATTAGTGCTTCTTCGTAAGTTTTCATCTTCCTTCTTCATTTTTCCACATTTCATTATCAGCAGTCTCTGCATCATATATTCTTGGTGTGTACTGCATCAGCATTTCTGGGAAATTTTCTATAGGTAAAGAAGGGCCAGTGCATGATGTTCAATGGTCGTATTCTGGTAATGAATTTGCAGTTGTCTACGGATGTATCCTTAACATCTTCTTCATTTGATATATAATTCTCTCAACTAACTACAGAGTAAGGAGTTGCAGTATGTAAACCATCTTCCAATTGAAACTAAATGTTCTGATAACAATTAGTTTTTGTTATAACTTATAAGGTTATTGGTTGTTCCATCCAGAAACCACAGTCTATTTTATGAACTTATTCTATCCTTATGTTTCCTTATTACTAAGTTTTGTTCAATTTGCAACTTTCCAACTTTCAAATGGCATAACCTATAAAATTACATACTTCTCCCTTCATTTCTGTTTTCTTTTCTTGTTTTTTGTGAATTGTCTGCCTTGACTGAGTTCAGTTATGCCTGCAATGGCAACAATATTTGACAAGAAGTGCAATCCTCTATTGGAGCTTGGAACGGGCCCGTACAACACCATTAGATGGAATCCAAAAGGAAAGTGTATCCTTTAAAAATATTGTATTCTGCTTCAGTTAATAATCTCTCTCTTTCTCTCACACACACATTACAGTTGGTTATGTTCATTTGCGTCCTTAATATTTGTATACAGTTATTTGTTTGGCAGGCTTTGGCAACTTACCTGGTGACATGGTACATAATTTAAAATGATCTCGTTCTTTCACTCTCTGATATTCTGATTATTCTCATGTATTCTCAATTAATTTTCCTTTTTATTTGTCAACATATTTTCTCCCTTTTTTACCCTTCAATATCTTCATTTAATTTTTGCCTGTGGCCTGTTAGTAGTCAAATTGTTTTTTCACCATCTATTTGTTTTGTGATGCCATCAAGTATATCATAGCTACTTTTAGCCGTATAAGAATCAATTACTTTTGTGATGCTATCAAGCACATCATAGCTACTTTTAGCCATAGAAGAATCAATTACTAATAACCACTGACCTTAGTTTTTCAATTTACTCAGTGTTCAAGATTGACAAAACTTATAGTGTAAATATGCTGAAACTTTATGGGGACCGTCATGATTTGTATTTTCATTTAAATTAATTCTGGTATCACTGACTATACGTAAGCACATTTCAATACAGTGAAAGGATCACAGTTCATCGTTTGGTAAGGTCTTCATATATGGCATGTTCTACTAATTTTTATGGATAAATACATCAAATGTACTTTATACCAATTTTCTCATGTTATAACGTAAATGCTTATTGAGGTAAAAGCATAAATGAAAACAAATCATATTATGTGCAAATGTTGATTGGACTAAGAGCAGAGATGAAATAAATCATAGTTAATGACTTTGCTATAATATGTATGTGGTGTAGTTAATATAGGAACTTGTAAATTCGGGATTGGTCTGGGGATACTCTTCAAACGCATGTAAATCAGAAGCTTAAAACTTTTTCTCTGTAGTTTTTGCATCCCTGGAGAATTATACCTAAAAGGTTTAGTGCTTGTGTAGGAATTCAATGCCCAAACAAACCACTAGATTGCGAGTGTTACTGTGTTAGAGTTGTGGTTTGGCGCAATCAAGGGTATGAGTTATTTACTATTGGATTTTGCTTGTTAGTTGAGATAATTTATATTGTGTGCATCAATGGATGTCCTCAAAAGTGCAAAACTATGAAGTAAAATTGATCTTGTTGAACATTCTTACTGGACTCCTTTGTAGTAGTCCTTTTTGTTTTTTTTATACATAAACCAAAAGGTCTGGAAAATAGAAGGTGGGGTCTCTTCATTCTATATGAACTGCTATTTTGTAAATGCATTTGTTATCTGGCTTCCTAGAGCACTAGTTTCATCATCACTGGTGCATAGAAACTCCAAAAATCTCTTGATTGCCCATTGTGGGCTTTTAGTTTTTTGTTCAACATCTAAGACTTTATTAAGTACCCTTTAGGACAAGTAATTTTGTGTTAATGGAGGGGTCTACGGATACCCTTTGAGGGCTTTTAGTTTTGTCTTCTTTATTCCAATGGTGTCTTAGATTGAGAATGATAGATAGAGTTGGTTTGCATGTGTTCCAACCTAAATTATACGTATTTAGGTAACATTGGTTTAGGTCATGAAGCTTACAGGTTTGCTTCAGGCTAGGAATTCCTGATATTTGGATGTATTTCTGAAGGCTGTGCACCTTAATCTCATGATTCTTATCTATTATATGTCTTGTAATATAACAAGTCAAGTGATCTGTCTCAATTAAGTCAATATCCATGTATTCTTAAGGCATTTTGGGACTATTTGGAGAAGAAGAAGTTGGCAGCTACAAAAGCTGAATTATCAGTGACGAGTGAATGGTCACCAGATGGTCGGTACTTTTTGACCGCCACAACAGCTCCAAGGCTACAGGTTGACAACGGGTATGTTTCTTGTTTTCTTTCTCTTCTTTGCTGAATGTATAAGTTTCTTGAGCAGCATATAGTTTTGATAACCATACAAGTATGAGGAAAAAAAGTCGTCTTGCTTTTGCTGATTTTTCCCGAAAGTATCATTACTTGTAATGGGAAAAACTACATATGATCTAATGGTAAATATGTGTAGCATATGCTTGTCAATACCATTATTATTATCATTGTCACCCCTTACCATTAGCTTAAGTCGTCAAGGTGGTAGAGGTATTTAAGGCATTGCCAACAGACAACCAGCGACGGGGAGAATCTGTGACAAAACTTCAAAATTAAGGGGTGTTAGCATAATATGCAAACAAGATCCAGTATTCCAGTCTATCTGTAATTTCACTCTACCTTTGGAGGGTTTTCATGTATCACTTTAATTTTAAAGCCAAGCAGTAACAAGTGACTCTGTACTCATGATTTGCTATATTTTATTGAAGGATCAAAATCTTTCACCACAATGGCTCATTATATTTCAAGAGGATGTTTGACAAGTTGTTTCAGGTTAAGATCTTCCACATTCTGTGCTCTTCTTCGAAACTAAATTGTTTTATCAGCTTACCTTTGTGTTCTAAATCCTCACAGGCAGAGTGGAAACCAGAGTCACCTAATAAGTTTGGTGATATTGCAGAACTTGTGAAGTCTGTTGACTCCTTGAAAATGGAAGAAACAACAAAACAAGGTTATCACTTTGCTTACACATTTCACAAAACAAAATCTTATGTTCCCTTTTTTCACTACAGAAATTGATATTAGACTGATATCCAGGACAAGGGAAAAAAACTGCTAAGGCGTCTTCCTCTAAGCCTGCTGCTGCTGCCAACATTGCTGCACAGAAGCCTGCTGCTTATCGCCCGCCTCACGCTAAAGCTGCAGCTTCCATTCAAGCAGAGGTATACTGTTAGAAGTGATTATAGGAAATTCACCCTTCATTTCAATGCTTTCCAACTAAAAGGGCAGATTGCCCTTCTTTCAGTGATATTCGAATAAAGGCATATTACCTTTAAGCAATTGAACACATAATCAATATCTTTTCGCCTTTCAGTCGCTAATACCCTCCTTGAACTTCAAGAAAATTAGGCACTTGGTAGCTCTGTAGTGAGGACTCTGAGCTCCCTACTTCCTCATCATTGGTTGTTGCAAAACATGCACATGACCTTTAGACACAGATTCTTAAATTTAATAATTAATATGTATTTGGAGTTCTGTTTCTTCCTCGTTACAATTATAGTACTGATTACTAAATTTTCTTCCATACAGTTGTTTGGAGTAAGCCCTGCTGGGTATGTATGCTTGCCTTTCTTGTTTTTCCTTTTGTGTTGAGCCTTTTTGTTTCTTGCTAACTCTCATTTCTATATTAATTTCAGAGAAATGAGCAAGAATGCTCTGAAAAACAAGAAAAAAAGGGAAAAACAAAAGGAGAAAAAGTCAGAAGCTGCCAACGGTATTTAATTGTCTGCCAAATGCTATTTTATGCTTCATTTTTGAAGAACCTAATCTATCTGTTTCATACCTTGACGCAATTTCTGTTTGTGCTCCTACATTATCTTTTTAAAATTTTGTCGTGACAAGAAAGAACATATACTGAGTTACTGATATGAGCAGCGGTGTTTCAATATTCAACTTAATTAAGTTAAATTTTCTGATGCTAGAGTGAGATAGGCGTGCCAGAGATATCTTCTAATATTTTTAGTTTTGGTTTTTGTTCTAGAATAGTGAATGTAGTTTATTGGCGTTTTCTATTTATGTTTGGATAATTTCAGATGTTCCTCACTTGCTAATAAGATATTTTCATGAATATATAGGCATGCTGTAGAATTTTATGTGTTGGACATAATTATTAGAATCATAAAAGATAGAAACTGGGTCGGCCTTTCGAACCAATATGATTGATAGTTTATTAAGGGGTTTTTTGCAAGTTAACACCCTGTGATATGTCTAATGGGCAATTTACCTCCCTGTGAAATAAAAATAGGCAATTTAACTCCCTGTGAAATGAATAATGAGCAATTTACCTCCTTGTGATATAAAAATAGGCAATTTATCTCCCTGTGAAATGATATAATGAGCAATTTACCTCCTTGTGATATGAATAAATGAGCAATTTAGAGGGAGGCAATGTGCTTCTTTTATAAAAACATAGGGAGGCATTTTGCCCTTTTTCTTATCACAGGGAGTTAAATTGCCTATTTAGGATATCACATGGAGGTATTTTGCCCTTTTATTTATCACAGGGAGTTAAATTGCCTATTTAAAATAACACAGGGAGTTAATTTGCTATTCACTCTTTTATTAAGGTAATAAGTCTTGTAGTATATTTTTTTTTTTTGAAGGGTTAAGCCTGTAATTAGTAGTGTAAATTAGTGCATTTTTATCATACTGGCTAACATTATATCTTATTCAAACTATCCTCCATCCACGAGATGTGAGGAAATTCGAATTTGTCCCCAAATTCGAGATTGCTATGTTTTTTTGGTGAACTTTGGCTGTTTAACAACTACACTATTAACTTTTGTTTTCTTTTGCATTCATATCCCTTCATCCGACTACTTTGTCAAATATGAATTAATTTGAATTCAAGAGGATATATCATCCTGATGTTTATCTTTCTTTCTTCTTTTTTCACTTTTTTTTTTCCAATCCCTATCCAACCACAACATTAGCTGCAAATCTAATTCCTCGAATTGATTCTTGTCCGTTAACCTTGGAGTTGATTGTTGTCTGTTAACCTCGGAGTTGCACCACTATTTAAAATTGTGAGGGCTGAGATATCCGGTCGGTCTTCCTCCAACCTGCCCAATCTTCTTCGCATGTAAAGAAAAATGTAAATGGGAAGACATTGAATACAATGGTGACATAAGTTGACATCGACTTATTTATGGGTAGCTCGAGGTTGTGCACGATTGGGTTCTTTTGCTGCCCGACACGACCCGCTCTTGTAGCTTGCAGTGTGTTTTCCTTAGAGCAACACCAATGGTAGTATGCAAAATTGAGTATGAATATTGTATTTTGCATACCTTGTAAAATTATTTCACTCCAATGCATGGGTATGCAAAGTGAATATCCCTTTTTTAAAAGTAATTTATTAGTTTTATAAATGAGTTTTTTAAAAGTAATTTATTAGTTTTATAAACTCATTTATTCATTTTTTTCCATCAAAATTTTAAATTTATTAAATAGAAAAGAAAATTTGAAGTTGAAAATTTTAAATTTTGAAAATATAAATTAAGCGGGATATTCAAATTTTGAAAACTCTAGAAATCAATCTTTAAAATGTGAAAACTTCTGAAATTTATAACAAGAGAGGAATTTTGAATTTTGAAATTTCTAATAAGTGGAAATGGTCAAAATTTCAAATTACTAATAAGCAGAAGATTTTAAAATTTTATATTTCAAATAAGCAGGATATTTCAAATTTCAAATATCAAATTTGAAATTTCACATAAGCTGGAAAATGAAGACTAGAATTTCATCTATAAATATGATGAGTTTCTTCATTATTCTCATCATATTTCTCTCGTCCAAATTTAATTAGCTTTAAAAGAATTCATCAAAAACTTCAAATTCAATTCTCCTCCAAATTATCCACAATGGATTTTTCAGGATCTTCTGAAATTTTGAAAGATTTCGTGCGTTTCAACTCTGATTCAGATGAAGAACTTGATGAATTATTTGCCATGTGAAAGGCAGAAGATAGAACAAAATTGGGGAAGACAACGCCGCCATCGTGGTTATGTTGTTGGACGAAAATTTATGATCGAAATCATGCTGAAGCCCATAACAATCTTTGGAATGATTATTCCATCCCAATCCTCTTTACCCCGAAAGTCGTTTCAGAAGAAGGTTTCGAATGAGCTGGAATCTGTTCCTCCATGTCGTGGATGGTGTAGTAGCCTATGATCCTTATTTCCAACTCAAAACAAATGCCGTTGGAAATCCCAGGCTCTCTTTGAATTTGGGCTTTGTCTTGGTTTAATGTGGTATCTGCTACTAGAGGTGAGCATCCGGTTCGAACCGGACCGAACCGAACCGAATTTCGGTTTTTGGCCGGTTCGGTCCTGAAAAAATGAGGACCGTTTATCGGACCGAAATATTCGGTCCGGTTTTTCGGTCCGATTCGATATAAAAATCGATCGGTTCGATTCGGTTCGGTTCGATCCAATATGTACCGAATTTTATGCTAAACCATTTTTTCGGATACCCAATCTTGAAAATTCAGTCTGGTTCGGTTCAGAATGGTTCGATTCGATCTAATTCGGCCCGGATCGGTCAATTTTTCCATTATAAAAAGGGAGAAAAGCAAGAAGTGAGAAGATGAAGGGGTAGGGTTTTAAGAAATGTTTTTGTAAAATTCTAAACCTTTCTTTTGTAAAGAGAGACAACTTTTGGCGGCACAACCTTGGGAAGAGTAAAAACTTGCTTTTCTTCTCTCTCCCATGGACCTTTTAATTTATCTTTCTATATCTTTGTGTGTATGTATATAGGCAGTGTATGTATATATTGTATTGTTTCTCAATTTCTTTGTTTTGTGGCTTGTCTTTACACAATTGGAGAAAAATGGTGCTGGAAGAGGAGGCGGTGGAGGCGGCGGCGGCGGCGGCTGGTCGGGCTGGAGAAGGAGTAAGGAGGCTGGAGAAGGAGATCTAGGACTGGAATGTTGTGTTAGGGCTGCTCAATCGGTTTTGTTGAAATAAATAGGGCTGCTGGAATTGAGTAACATAATAGGGAAAGAAAAAAAATCGGTTCACCGGTTCGGTTCGGGGAACCGATCGATTTTACCGAAAATCGACCTCTATAAGGGGTCGATTCTGAGACAAAAACCCGCTACCGAACCAATTTTTCGGTTCGGTACTCGGTCCGGACCGAATCAATCGGTCTGGTTCGGTTCGGTCAGATGACCGAACTGGGCTCAGCCCTATCTGCTACTAGGAAACTTTTTTTATTAAGAGTTAATCTCCATTTACCTCCTTGTGTGCATCTACACCCTATAATTTGAAAAGAACATTTTATCTCAGTGAAAATTTTAAAGGATCTATTTATCTACTTTCTTGGGATAGTGTAAATTGAACATTATAATTCTTGCTAAATGTACTTTTCTCATCCAATTAATTTAATGAATAATTATTAACTAAGTAATGTATTTGACGTGAGAACTGAAGTCCCAGCTCAAGATGATTCGATCTTTCAGTAACTGTTCCTTAAATCATTTAATTAATCGAGTAAATGTAGAAAATAAATACTATAAATGAATGTAATTTCTATAGTTACGTGATCCAGAAGAAATCTAATCAAAGTTACTCTGTGTTGAAATCGTGAAAATACAAAAAATTTAGCATAAAGTTTGGCATCATCATCTCATCTGATCTATCAACCAATTAACCTGTTAGCATTTTCAACAGCATAAATTAAAATTACTTCCTATAAATAGCTGATGATGTTCGAATCCAAGTAGTAGTACTAGTACTAATAATCCTCTACGTTACGTACCACATTAATTAATATTAATCTCTCTCGAGCAAAACATGGCTGCAAATACTGCAGGTTACACAGTGCAGGTGATCTCCAAGTAGATTATAATAAAACCATCTTCTCCAACTCCTCATCACCTTAAAACCCACAAACTATCATTACTAGACCAATTAGCACCCCCAGTTTACATTCCCCTAATCTTTTTCTATGAAGCTCATGATGAAACCTCAAAAAGCCTAACTCATGCGGAAATTTCTCAACAGCTAAAACAGTCCTTGTCAAACACTTTAACTTTATTCTATCCATTGGCAGGGAAGCTTGATCAAGAAACATTCACAATTGATTGCAATGATGCCGGTGTTAAGTTCACCGAAGCTCGAGTACTGCAAACTCGACTCTCCGATGTTATACAAAATCCCACATTGGAACAACTTAAGGACTACATTCCTGTGAATGTTAGTGATGGTGTGTCTTTTGTTAATATTCTAGCACTGCAAATTAAATCAATTTCTTCGACTGCGGAGGGGTAGTGGTTGGAGTTTGTATGTCGCACCAAATAGGCGATGGTACTTCTGCGGTTGCGTTTGTGAATTCGTGGGCAGCGATATGTCGCGGGGGGGAAAAACCTCAACCTCCTTGTTTAGGCCTCTTGTCACGACATTTCCCGGCTAGAGACTTGCCTGCAGGGTACAAAGCTTTGGCAATGTCCCTCTCTGTGCCTAACGAAAAGCTCGTGACGAAAAGGTATTTGTTCGATAAGAACAAATTGGATGCTCTTAAGGTGTCTGCTACTGGCTCCGAAAAAAATCCGACTAGAGTGGCACTCGTTTCGTCTTTTATTTGGAAACATTTCATGAATGATAAGTGGAACAAGAAAAACATTCTTGCTGCATTGCATGCTGTGAACTTGAGGCCAAGATCAAAAAGTGATGATGTTGGTGTTGAATTTGAACATGTGTTTGGTAACTACTTTTTAAATTCTGTGGCGTTTAGTGGTGCTGCATTCGAGCAATACGAGCCGGAAGTGGGCGAACTCGTAAGAAAATTAAGACACTCGATAAGAAGGATCCACGATGAATACGTAAGTAAAGCACGAGTCGGAGATGCTTTTTTGGGTGAGATTGGAGAGTTATTGGGTCGGGTCTCGAAGGGAGAAATGGCCTTTTGTTTGTTTAGTAGTTGGTGTAGGTTTCCTTTATACGATGTGGATTTCGGGTGGGGGAAGCCGGTTTGGGTGGGTACGACACCCTTGCTTTTGAGTAATCTTACAGTTCTTTGGAGTACCAAATGTGGAGATGGCATAGAAGCATGGGTTAATATGATTCCAAACAACACCACATCTTTGGACACCGAGTTCAAACTCCTTGGAAACACAGTGGACGAGTAATTCTGGTTTGACTAATATTATTCAATCACAAGACATGTGCAATAATTCTTTTTTTTTTCTTTTTAATTAATTCTATATGTCCTCGACTTCATTAAGATCAATTTTTTGTTTTACATATTTACTTTTTTACTAATTTTTTGTTTTTATTTTTTCTTATGTGGATATGACAAATGACTGTAAATTATTATAAATATTTGTATTATGATAAATGTTCTAAAATATGATCTTATATTAAGTAGTTTTTTTACAACAAGTAATTATTTATGTAGTACTATATATAATTAAATTTGAAAGAAATTTAAATTTTTTTTTTCACATTCGAAATATATTGATGATTCTATAAAATATGCTTACTTTCACAAAATTTAACTTAAAATAGTTCCGTCCATAGCACGAGTCTTAAGCTAGTTATAATTAATTAAGCGACTCCAATTTGATTAGCAGGAAATGGCTAATTAATGAAGTTAGGATTGATTGGTATTTGGATGGCCCAACATAATAATGGGTTGCCCGTCTACATGCAATAACTTAATAAAGGTCCAATAAGATTTTGTAATTATTTGGAAGCCCCATCAGTAGAGCTGAAAATTAAATCAAGTTATTTGATACTCAGTTTGAGCTCGACTCGATTAGTTAAAAATTAAAAAATCACATGTACAATATCAAGTTAATTATTCTTATATTTTAATGAACAATATCATAGGAGGTGAAGTATCAATTAGACAAGATCATAGGGTATAAAATGTCCATTATGCGATATCACGTATTTTAAAGTGTCAATTATAGCATTTTAGGAAAATTGAACAAAGTTTGGTTAAATTCATCATTTTTCGCATCAAACTAAATTGGATTTACAATTTTGAGCGTATATATGCAACACTCCGTCTCCGTCAAGAAAGAAGGTAAACACTGGTTATTAATTTTCACATGAGAATTAATATCAGATGGGGTGTCATACCATAAAATTAATGCGGATAACCTGGAAAAAAAAAAAAACACTATTTTCATCCATTTACCTATAATATTCAATATGTTGACTAACTGAATAGCTGTTTAGAGGAAAAATGTATATATCTAGATTGCAATTATGATTTTTTATTTTATTTTTGACATCAAACTAACTCTTCCAGAAAATCCAAATCATCACAAACACGTTCATTGTTTCAATTCCTATCCAGCTCTGCAAATTACCCTTTTTTACCTAATAAGGTTTCAAAATGTCTTTATTTCGCAAAGCTTTTGTCTAATCACTAATGAGCATCTAACAAAAGCATCAGTTCCTTTTTTCCCAAGATTACAAATAGATTTGAAACAATGACCACACACGGGAAACTTAGAGATTTAAAGTCAGAAATTCTAAAGTGTCAACAATATCTCCAGTGAATACACATCTTTTTTAATAAAATTAAATACGAGCTAATATCAATTTACCTCTATGTGAAATGTTTAATGTTCAATTTATCCCCTATAATTTAATAAAGAGTAATTTATCCCATGTGAAAATTTTAATGGAACTCGCGGAAATTAAGAGGGAGCATGAAAAGTGTATTTGTAACATATGAGGGGTAAAGTGCAACATTTATTATAACACAAGGAGATAAATAATTGCATTCATCATATATAATACAGGGGGATAAGGTACTACATTTATCATAACACAAAAGAATAAAGTACCACATACAAAAGATGTAGATTTGTCAATTCATATTCTTTTAAGTTTAAAAATATCAGGGAAGTAGTGTTAAACTTTTTAAGACTACATAGGGGTAAAATAGTTTTTTTTAAAATCACGACGAGGTAAATTAAATATTATGCAAATCACAGGGAATAAATAGCCGTTACCTCAATGAAATACATATATATATATATGAATTGCATCATATTCATATAAACGTAAGAACGAATCAAAGAAGTTCTAGAAAAAATTGAATTCAAATCAAATTGTTCAAAAGTTCTGTTGACAATAAATAATAAATCATGCATCATGTTTTGACATAAACACACAAGCATATAGAAAATTTCTTCCAAGTCCAAACCAACCCTCTGCAGTTCAATTGTCCGTACGTCTCTAATTTTTTTTTTTTAAAGAAAGTATGTCTCCAATGATTAACATATAATTAAATAACACGATTCCTCAATCCTTTAAAGTCGCTTAAGGCTGCGCACGTGAGAATTATGATATTCATATGAATAAGATGCAAAAACGGTAAAACATTACCTTTATTTATCCTAGATATTGTAAATTCTAGCTAATAGTTATCTAGTTGTGCTTCTCAAAAAAAAAAAAAAACCTTTTAATTGGGCAAACAAATTACATAGAAAAAAATTATTTGTCTTAATAAGTCAGAGAGATTTATTCATTTATTGTATTCTATTAGGTCTAAGTGAGATTATTCATCATAATTTACTGTGTAAGTGACAATGTATCTCAAATGTAATTTTTTTTTCCGGAATAAAATATGATAACACAAATATATGTTCACATAAAAAAATTGACATTAACCCTCCTCCTAAGCATAAAAGATTAGCAATAATTAAAAAGTTGAAATGCAATAAGCCAGTAAGATCAACAATGATTTGTTTTACTATATTTAGTACTCTATTCATAATCTAAACTTGTCTTTTTTTCTGTGTGCGTATATATATATATATATATTATATATATATGGGTCAACTTTTTACCCAATCAAATATCTTATGGTATGATAGAGAAATTAACCAAGAGCTTGCGGGTCATCCAAGTACATATGAAGAAGCTTCTATTTCTCTTGGATCATTTCCTCCAACCTTCCTGTTCCCTCTTAATTATATCATAAGAAGTTAAAACTTTCCACTTAATTTTCCTCAATTTTTTCCAATCTTATCTCCTTCCAAGAAACACCCTTTTGTAGATGTAGATGACATACACTGCACCTATATAAAACTTTCCCTCCACTTTGCACTTTCTCTTCATTCTTATGTACGTACAAATCTCAAATCTCAAATCTCAAATCTCAAATTATATATACATAGATCAATTTCTTGAACGTACATATATCTATCTATACACACACTATTTTTCCAAATTACGTACCTATATATATAATGAATATTGATAATCCAAGGAAGATCCTAAAAAAGAGTTCATGTAACGGCAAAGGGAAGCGAAAATCGAACAAGGATTCACTCAAGGTAGTGTACATCTCTAGTCCCATGAAAGTGAAGACCAGTGCCAAGAGATTTAGGTCATTAGTACAACAACTAACGGGTAAGAACTCCGATGTGTGGCGATATATGGAGGCCGATGATAAAACTAATGGAGCTATAGAATTTCATGAGATCGATTGTGGTGATGATGATAACGATGAATATTCAACATCAAAGGAGGCGATGAGTGATCAAAATCAACTTTTTAATTCGGAGGATACGCCTACGAGTTCAGATACTTTCTTGGGGTCCATGTCCATGGACAATGTGTTTAGTTCTCAAATGGATGAGCAGTTTGCTGGAATTTTTTCATCGGATTCATTTTTTGATTCTTCTCAATTTGATCATGTGCTAGGAAGCTATGATGAGTTATTATGAATGAATAGTATTTTTTTCAGTTTATATATATATATATACATATATTTTTATAGTCATGTAATTTAGTACTCGATCTTGATCATGTAATTGGTTCACGTTGTATTTATCATATTTCATAGGAAATTAAGTATTGGTTCAACATATATATTTGCCTTTTAAATTTCAGCGAACTAGTAACAAAATTACACAATATATATATATATATATATATATATATATATATATCCATTTCAACTAATTAATAATATTTCATCATTGATATGAGAAACATATACTCCTAGCTATATCTTTTCATAGAAAGACATGACTACATCATGAGTAAATGTGTTGACCCAAAAAATTAATTAATAATTAGGTATGAGAAAACTGGAAGTAGATAAATCAATAAAAAGAAAAAGAAAAAAAACATGACGCAGGCCAAAAATTAATTAGCGGGACTAAATATCAATTTTGGCATTTCTTAAATGTTTAAAGCTGACGAGGGGCCACAGAAGATAGCTAGGCAGCCTCTAGGAATCGGGTTGAATTGCGGCCGGGCCTGCGATTTGATTGACATACATTATCATTTGGTGATCGATGGTAATAAATTAATTAAGAGCCTCTAGTAGTATATATATATGTTCTATTTGAAATAATTTTAGGCCTGTGAATCAAAACTCTTTTAAATTAATGTTACATTAATCATTTCTGTTTTTCCTTAATCTTCTAACATTCAAATTCAACTTCAGAATTATAAAATTTGACATTTAAAACTTAATTAAATGATGTTTTAAATATTTTAACAAAATTATCCAAATATTTTCTTCAAAATCAAAATTAATTGAAACCGAGTCAAAAGTCTCAACCAAACGGGACCAAAAATGTATCGCTTATCAGAAATAATAGAGTATAATACTATATATAATAATGTTGGAAAATTCTTGTCCAAGCCTGGCTTGGTCAAACCCATCAAACCACCAAGCAAGTGTATTGCACTTGCTTTGTGATTGGTCACTCTCCTAGGAGTTACATTCAATCCCAAAGCAAGTGTATTACACTTATCATGTAATTGCTTTGGGTTCGGCCAAACTCGGTCTGGGTAAGAATTTCCCAATAATGTTTTGGTAAAATTGCAGAAAACGTTCCAAATTAATTAGTGATTTTGGATTTTCGTCCCAAATTATATTACCTCACGAATTTCGTCCCGCAATTTAATATTTATTTGAAATATCGTCCCAAACTAATTACTAATTTTGATTTTTCGTCCCAAACTATATCAACTCGCCGAATTTCGTCCCATGGTTTATCATTTTGTATAAATTTAGTCTCAATATTAAATTTCTAATTTAATGAAAATGACGGTTTAATCTTGTAATTAGTTTGAGATGAATTTTGTAATATTATATAATTATTCATGTTAAAGTTTACCACGTCATGACACGTACGTAAGTAGCCGTGTAATAATTTAACGGCAAATGCGCAATGTTCGTCTTATAAATAACGGTGGGATGATATTCCAAAAAAATATTAAATTACGGGACAAAATTCACCAAGTTGAATAGTTTGAAATGAAAATCCAAAATAAGTGATTAGTTGTGTATTTGATAAAAAAGAAAAAAGAAAAAGAGGGAGTTGAGTGTGCGGCCGGTCTTTGTACACATAATCTAGATCTTCTGTGTGAATTGATTTTTTCAAAAAGAAGACTGGGATTGAGATTGGGATTGGGATTGGGATTGGGATTGGGACTGGAAGTCTTTCTTTATTATTATAGTATTATAAGTTGGTAATGCAGGACTCATCATCTATTGATTTTAAATTGCAAACATAAATAAACAGTCTATTATAATGACGTGTCAACTTGTTTAGCGTACACTCACCTATCGATGAGTGACACATGTCCATGTCTATATACACCGATTGAAAATGAAAATGCATAGCACCAAAATATCCCTTTCCTTAATTAATTATCTAAATTAGGATACGGGTATGCACGAAATTATGTTAAATTTTATTTATAAAGTAGTTTATGATATATTAGTAGAAAAATAATAATGATTTTGGCATATAAAGAAAATCAAGACTACAATGATATTCTACATTGCAATCATTTATAAAATGAAGAAACAAAAGCCTAATTTAAAAGGAAAAAAAGACCATATAATGAATTTTTAAAAATACCAAAATTGATATATATCAAGATAAGCAGCTGATAAGCATAACATCTCAAAGTATAATATAGATTATTTCATCTATGATCAATACAAACTCAATAATAATTATTAGCTTCCACAATCTCTAATTTATGTGCATTCTAACTCTTAACTATACAACTGATGAAAAAATTACAATGATTAAAGAAAGTAAAAAAGTGCATCATGGTATCTGCTACATACTTGTAGTTCCAATTATATGCAATGATGTATTAATTTAAGCTTCTCTGACCATTTTCCTTTGTTCAAGAATTTTGCCATCTTAATGCTTACACTTTTTCCTCCAAGAGTTAGTCTATGTCGTCCATCTAAGTTTCCTCCAAAAAATATTTTATCAAATATCCTTTTCTCGTGCTTTGCAAGTTTTATTTCCAATAATGTACTTGTGCTAACTTCAATTTAAAAAAAAAAAAAAAAACAGTAACTATGCTAACTTAAACATAAAACAATGTTCTGCTACATTTTTTTGCTCAGTAGTCCTCGAAAAGTTCACAATGAAGGGCCCTATATCATATAAATTGGTATTAATGGCATCACCATAACCATCACACAACACATAAAAACATATTTTGACACAATTCAATGAAGTCAATAAATACAAATTTGCTTATGTAGATATTAAACATTTAAGATGTTTCGATGAGTTATCTCCAATATGAATCATGTATTAACAATTTTTTATATTATGCCACAAAAGACCCCAAAATATGCACGAAAAGCACACCAACTTTTCTCTTTGTCAATCCTACACCCCCCACTCACCTTCATATTTCACTATTGCCATTGAATCCAACTATTCAAAACATATAACAAAAGCATCAAGAAAGTTTATACTATGAGAATAGATAAGATAATCATCTCTAATCATGCATCTAATACGATAAATGAACGGGGTGATTGATTAGATAGTCAAGTTTACTGTAACTAATTTCTGTTTTTCCTTCATCTTTACTTTGATGGTTCTTGTTTTTTTCTCCCGAAACCTGAGACTGTTTAGCAAACACAAGTGGACACAACCTTTCCATTTGTTTGGTATGGAGCCTTACTTAATTATATACTTATAATATCCACTTTCAGTTTTTGCAAACACAAGGAAGATTTAATCTGTTATGGAAATAGATACATGGGAACTTGTAAAATCATGCAATAAGAAAGAAAAAAAGTTGAACTTGTTAAAGTTGTTTTATAAGCAGAAGTAGATAAGGAAAGTTCTTGTTCAGGTCTGACTTGGTCAAACTCATCTTACCACCAAATAAGTGTATTCCACTTGCTTTTTATTTACTTTGGATTTGGCCAAACCCGATTTGGGTAAGAATTTCCCAGTAGATAAGTAGATTATCAAATTCAAAAAGAAACTAACACGGCGTCTTTTCCCCAACCCCGTTCATCTTGAGTTCCCCACCATAGCCGCCGCCAACACTCCCTTCCCCCGTCGCCTCCCACAACCGCCATAGATCCCCACTCTTCCCAATCACTTTAACCAGACAATACTTATAAAATCAAGCAATTATAAATATTCATGCAAATATGCTTTTAACGAAATTGTTTTCTACTTAATTTACATAGTATAATGTGAGAACTTCATAAGGTTGTATGTTTGGTATTTGGGATAGTAGTTTTTAGAATGGTGTGAGTTTATGAAATAATTTTGATTTGCGTAATATTTTTTGTTTGGGATTTGGGAGAGTGATTTGGGAAAGGAGGTATAGTTTTTTTTTGGAAGAGTTTAGGTTTTAAGTGTAAGATGTGTAAAACTTTATGTAAAATCATGTTTGTTATATGATATAAGTTGTGTAAGGGAAATATTACTTTATGTCAAATTAAAGTAGAGAATTTGTATATGTATTTTAGAAATAAGAAAATTGTTGTTTGTTTGGCTTTTCGAAGATTAGTTTGAAAAATTTAAGAGATGATAGATTTATTTCAGAAAGTAAAATGATGTTTGTCTCGCTTTTCCCAAACACGAAATTATTTTATGAGATGCCAAACAAACAGACCATAATATTCTGATGCTATGCAACTTCGTGTTCAATCATTGTATATGGACATGTGTCAATCATCGAGGAGTGTAACACTAGATGTTACACCAGTAGCCTAAAATCCTTTGTGATAAAGGTAACCTGCACAGAATTTAGGTTGCTGAGACCAACGAACCTAAACTTAGGGTTGGGCGTGGGTCGGGTGTTTTGAGTTTTGGGTATTTTGGGTTAGGTACCCGACCTAGCGGGTATTGAATTCAAAAATTTTGGGTATTTCGGGTACCCGAAATTTCACATTTTTTTGAAAATACATAAATGTACAAGAAATCTTATATTTTTTAACATTTTAACATATATGTATGTAAAATTATAAAATAAATGAATTCAAACATTAAATTATACGCAATAACTTCAAAACAAACACAACACAAACGTCTCAAGTCTTCAATTTGGGTTAAATTATAAATTGGGCAATTTTTTATTTATTCAATACCCAAACGGATTCCGAAACACCCGTTCCGATGTAAATATGATACTCAAAACCCAACTCAAAAATATATTTCGGGTTCGAATATCCTAATTCGAAATGTCAAAAACTCATATTTTCGTCTCAACTCTCAAACAAAAAATACCTGATTGGATGGGGACGGTTCCAAAATTATCCAACCCAATCGCCCAGTCTACTGAGTGCAATGGCCCGAAGGTCCACCTACATGCTAAAATAATAATAAATAAACTTAAATTAAAACTCGAACATTATAGTAAAGAAAATTCATCCAATTAATTACTCTTTCAAAAAAAAAGGTAATCAACATTAACTCACCTTCGAACTATAATTACCCATTTAATTTTGTTGGAACCTTTGGTATGTTTCTGTACTCTTTTAAATGTAATGAAATAAACAAAACTTTAATACAATAGGTTCAAGTACAAGACATAATTAATTAGATGTCCACCATTTACGGTATTCATTTGACCACCGGGAGATTTGTCAAGCCCCGGCCTCTATTTAAAATTGATTTGTCATAATTTAATTAGAGTTAAAAAGATAACAATGCTTAAAAGTTAAAATTAGGCCCAGTACGATCACAAAAGAACAAGAATGGAAATGAATTGGGCCCGTCCAGTTACAAAGTTGTACACATATTAATTGGGTGGGGGGGGGGGGCACGTGGATAAATTCCAATGTAGGTTAGTCACCATAAATTTTCAATTGAGCCCATAAGGTTCAATTATTAAACATCAATCTAAAATTTCCTATTTCATGTTATCTTGAGTCCAAATTAGATTCAACGGAGTCATATTTTTTGGACCAATATTAAGTCCTCAGATTCTGAAATCTCAATGTAGCACCTCCATATACATAGGTTTTTACTTTACATTTTTTCTTTCAAATTATAATATCATGAAAGTTGATTTATTATATATGTATATAATTTATTGTTATTGTTTTATTACTCAAAATATTGGAATATTGTTACACTGCTGATGGCCGAGGGTCAGGCGAAGGATAGGGTTAGGGCATCTCCAGTGTTGCTTCAGTCCAAGTCCAGCTTTTCCTTACTCAGTCCAGCTTCCCCTCAGAATCCAAGTCCAGTTTCCCCTTTCCTTTTCATAAGTCATCTAAAATGTATCAATCTATCAATTCCATTTAATTAAAATTTTCATTTTCCCCACTCTCACTTAATAATAATAATAATAATAATAATAATAGAAATATTAAAAAAAAATAAGTAAACAATAATAAAGTTCATTAAGTTAGGGTTATATCGTTTTTAATTTAACGAATTATATGTAAGGTTCATTAAGTTCTTTTAAGATTTATTATCAAACAAAAATAAAAGTTCTTTTAAGGTTTCATTTTTATTAATTAAATTAAATTTGAGTTTCTAATAATTAACTTTTAAAGGGATTTTAAAATTAGCTCACAATAATACAACAATTAAATACTTGATTGACATGATTTGGAAATAATAAAAATAATTTAATATTGACATTAAATTTTCCAACATAATAGTTACATTAAATTTAATTTTATTAAATAAAAGTTACATTTTTATACTAAAATTAACTTTTTAAAAATAGTACACAAATTAAATAAAATTAAGATTAAATAGGAATTACATTTTATTTAATAAGGTATTTTAAAGATTTTTTTTTTAAAATTAAAAGGGTTTTTATTTAAAAAAGATAAAAAAAAAAAAAGATGGGCAGCGCATGAAGAGCAGATGAATGACTCAAACGGTGAGTCAATCCAAGGTTGGATTGGCTCACCGCTTCAAGGTGTGGTAAGGCAATTTCCCCCCTTCACCCTTCATACATTTTTTTTTCACTTTTTCATCCCTCTAGATTCAAAAACCCCCAAATCCACCATTCCTTTGATACACTAGAGATGCCCTTAAATGGTAATGAGGAAGATGGTTGAAAAAATTCTGTGTCTTTATATTTATAAATTTAGGATATTTTTTAGTAATAAAAATTGATGAAAAAAGTTAAATTTCAAAATGCGAGTGAGAGATATGTCAGTTTGTCTAAGTTTAGTTAGTTATGTTAAGTTAAACTTTGAAATTTACATGGGATATTGTTATTTCAAATTTTTTCCAATCAATATATCCCCATTTATAAGAAAAGATTGGAAATATACATGGGATATTGTTTATATTAATTTTGAGTTAATATATATTTTAATAATTATATCTATTAATTCATGGACCGATTACCGAACCGAATTTTTATTTCAATAATCGGTGTGGCTCGGTTAGGGCGAATTCCCGTACCATACTCAACCCAACCTGTTATGTTTGTGATCAATTTTTGAAACATTGACTTTGGTCTTTAAGCATATTTCTTTTCCATTTTCCATTTTTATTTATATATTATCTCAAAGGAGGAATTTCGCTCCGTTAAATGGGGAAATTAAACTACGTAAATGTGTAATTCTGTTTTTAAGACAGCCACTGACCAGCTCCTACTATATAGATCCGACAAAGGTGCAGTAATATATTTATTTAATCTAAAGCATTGAGTTAGTTGGAACTTTAGTTAATTACCAAATGAAGAAATTATTCCTCATCTACCAGCTCTGTACATCATATTTGCAGCCATGGTAATTTGTTTTCTTCTTCTTCTTTAATTAGTTCAATTGATTAAATTTATCCAAGACATAATACTTGATATGTACTTAGCTTACAACTACAATATTTAAAATAATTTTCCTTGAAATCTTTATTTTTCATCAAGTGATTAAAAGAGTTTAAATATAGTGAGATTTATAAGAACATACTTTAATACAAGGCATTTAATTTTTTTCTTTTTCCTTTTGTGATACTTCAAAGGTAGGTTGTCCAAAAAAAAAAAAAAAAAAAAAAAAAAAACTAACTTGTGGATATATTGATTGGAAAAAATTGACAATGTTTAAATTCATTCTTATGAGTAAATATGATTATTCTGGAAAAAAACATTTCATAAGTCTGTATATATTTCAGATTCACTTTGTGCTACTTATTAGTCGACAAGGAAAAGTGAGGTTGACAAAATGGTATTCACCTTATTCCCAAAAGGAAAGAATTAAGGTACGTATACGTACATCCTTATATAATTTCTCAAATAGATTACATATTATTAAAATTTGATTATATATATATTATATATATTGTGTGGAAATAAATAATATAATTAATGTATATGTAAGTGCATCTATTTGTAAAGATTATAAGGGAGCTGAGTGGAACTATTGTAAGTCGAGGGCCAAAGCTTTGCAAATTTGTTGAATGGGGAGGATACAAAGTAGTTTATCGAAGGTACGTACTGTGTATATATAGACTTAATTAATTAATAACAAATTTTATTACTCAACTTAATTACATAATTTATAAGTATTATTATTATATATTTTAGTACACGACTGACTTTGATTTTCTCTTTATAATTTTTGGTAACAAGAATAATTATTTTACTATATATATATAAATTAAATAAATGCAGGTATGCAGGTTTATATATTTGCATGTGTGTTAACCATGATGATAATGAGTTAGAAATTCTTGAAATAATTCATCACTATGTTGTGGTATTGGACCGTTACTTTGGAAATGTAAGCAATATACTACTCCAAGTAGTAGTCTACTTCTACTATCTTAATTAATTCCCCTCATGTTGAGTTGATGTACGTACGTACTCTTCTATTGTAATAATTAATTAATCATTCAATCATTTTCATTCATTATATATACTAATTGAGTAATTTCCATTTAACTTCAACTTATATAGGTGTGTGAGTTGGATTTGGTTTTCAACTTTCACAAGGTATTGATTTCTCATTTGGGTTCAATCTTAAATTTCTCATTAATTATTTGATAACCTACTATATATATTAATTGCTTCAAGTGTGCATGAATTACAATTAATATGGTTTATCTTATAATTATTTCGATACTATTAATTAAATTTGATGCTCTTGTCCGTACTTGGAAGCCTAGGCCTATTATATATTGGATGAAATATTGATTGCTGGAGAACTTCAAGAGTCAAACAAGAGAACTGTTGGACGTTTGATAGAAGCACAAGTAATATATATACATATATAATTATCATTGATTTTACTCATTAATTAATTATGCCTTAATTAATTTAATATATACAAGCATATATTAATTATTATTCCAATTATATATGTTGGCCGGCCGGGGATGTTACTTAAATATTTTAACATTTTCTTGTAGGATGCCATGGTAGAAGCTGCAAAAGAGGAGGCTAGTTCGATAAGTAACATAATTGCACAAGCTACAAAAAATGTATCATGAGGAGGACATTAATTAAATTCCATCCTCATTCTTTCTATTCTAATTCTAATTAAATGTGTTTACTCAACAAGCATATATATGCAAGACACACATTAGTCTATATCAAACGCTCTCGTTATTAATTATGGATCCTTTTTGAGATTTTTCAAATATATAAAATATAATTTAAGATGTTGTTCTTTTTATTTTTTATTTTACCCAATGTGATGGTAGAATTTATGAGATTGGATTGTGTTTTTACAATGATATATTTAATAGTTCTTTTATCATCCATCTTGATTTAAGCATTCTAGTTAATTTATTGGCATGGATGTTAGATTTCACCATATGGATTCGACTATGTCCACTTACATGGTTTGCGTTTAACTCAACATGTTCGAAAGATAGCTTAAGAGGTGAGGATTCCCCAAGTTCTTATAAGATGAACTTATTAACTATGATTTTCAACCCATGTCACATGTGACATTTAGTCTCAATAGTGTTTATATCATAAATAATTTCTTGTCTAAAAGAAAATTGTTAATCCCCGTAAAAAAAAAAATATTCACACATGTTATAAAAAAAAGAAAAATAGAGTCATATGTTCTTTTAGCTCTATATATAGTTCATTTTGACTAAAATCCTCCTACATCGTAGTATATGTTAATATCCAAGGCAATTGAATTCAGTCAATTTTCCTAATGCTAAAATAGTTTCCCGCTATATAGGACCAAACTTATGTTTTGAATATTCTATATATATATTTACTCCATCAAAACCAACAACTACAAGTGATTCCCATTCTCTTTTAGGTTAATATAAATTAATATATATTATTTTAATATATCCTTTCATTATTGTTGTTGAGGTGTTCTCTTTCTTTTCTATTCACTTTTCATCCCACCCATTTCCTTCTAAAAAGATTTATAACATTATTGAATGAATAATTGAAAGGAGAACAACCCAAAATATAAAAAGTAAGAGAGCAATGTTTTAAAGTAATATGTTTAAAAATTCAGAGATGAAAAAGGTGTCGATGCTATGGGGATTCTTTTATTAGAATATAAAAAGAATATACCAAAAATTGTCACCATTATCAGTTTATCGCACACAACTCCATGAATTAAATAAGTAATAGGAACATAATTTAAAAGTTAGGTAAAGTTTGTTTAATTTAAATCTAACCTATTAAAAGATTGCTTGAAAATGAAACATATCAACTTCTATATTTTTTTTAAGGTTTTTTTTTTTTTTAGCTTTACATTTTTTAAGTTAACGTTATTAATTTTGACTCTCCTCGCTCCTAAAATGATAAACAAGAAGATTGGAGCCATATTTACAACACATAAAAAATGGTTGCTGGACCGGTTCATAAATCTTAAGGGCTGTTTGTTTGGTGTTTGGGAAAGTAGTTTAGGAGAGTTGTGAAGGTTTGTGAAATAATCTCGATTTGGGTAATATTGTTTGTTTGGGTTTTGAGAGAGTGATTTTAAAAATAAAGTATGTGTAGGTTATTTTTGGAAAAGTTAAATTGTAAGTGTAAAGTGTGTAAGACTTTATGTTAAATCATGTTTGTTATGTGAGATAAATTGTGTAAAAGATAGGTTACTTTTATGTCAAATCAGAGTAGAGTTTTTATAGGTTTTGTTTAGACTTTAGAGATAAAAAAATTGTTGTTTGTTTGGCTTTTGAGAGAGTAGTTTGAGAAAAATGAAAGATGAAAAATTTATTTCAGAAAGTAGAAATCATGTTTGTTTGGCATTTTTCAAACACTAACAAAATTTGAAAAACGCCAAACAAACAGGCCTTAAGAGTTTGGGATCAACTATTTAAATACACGCCTAAAATAAATGTTCTAAATTTATAAATATATTTTATTATGAGTGATGCAAATTATTGAGAACATGACACTGCCAGGCTTGTGTTGCAAATTTGCAATACCAAACAAAATATGTTTAGGGGCGTAAACAAGTCGAGTAGTATCAAATGACACTTTATTCAAATTTTATTTGAATTTTGTATCGAGCTTGAAATTGTGTTTGAACTTGGTTTGACACGAACCGAGCTCAAACGAGCTTTTTATGAACAAACTCGAGTTGAGAAGTTTGATATTTTATATGTATTTTGTTAATTTTTATTTTATCGAATCGAGCTTTAAAAATTATCAAACACAAAATATTGTTCAAGCTTGTTGGATAACATTAATGAACGAAGCTCAAACAAATTTTTTCCGAACAATTAAGCTTGCAAGGACCAAGTAGTTTTGTTTAATTTTAAGCCTTAAATATTTCACGCCAAATTAAGAAAAATAAAAACATAAGGTTATTATGAAAAAATGCAGCATATATATATATATATATATATATTTAAAAAAATAGTTATTTATATTTTATGAATACAAATATATTAGTAATATATTAGTATCAATATTTCATTTACAGTCAATAAATGATTGATTTAGTGCAAGAGACGTTTCTCGGACATGCCTCGAAATGATTAAGTCATATTGGTTGGAGTAAAATAAAAAAATTAATGTTCTAAAATAATACTGTATAAATGTTCTAAATTTCGGAAATAGCACGGCAAATATGGAATACAACATTACAGGTGGTCTAATGAATTTTGGTCGCAATTACATGTAAAAACAAGTTCTTTACAACAAGAATAATAACAACATAATATAGCCAGACCAAATTTCCAATGCCAGAGCAATAAACCGTGAATCTACAAAGTTGCCCTTCATTTATTTTTGGGAAGGATGAAGACGTTCTGCTTTCCTTTCTTGGGCCATCCTCTCAATTTTAATTGAATGTCAAAAAAAGCTTTTTTTTTTTTTTTTTTTAATAATTTGAATGTCAAATAACTTTGTGTAAAATACCAACCAAATCTATAAGAGCAGATCCGAAGAAATCGGGAAAGTTTTACAATTGTCGGTTTTTTTTTATTATTTGTATTCTTCTTCACTAATCTTGTTGTTCATCCAGCAGGCAACAACTATAAACTTTTTTTCTTTTTTTTTTTAATCTTTTGCAGTCAAAATTAGTGTACTTTATTTAGAAATAATAGAGAAACGAAGGGGAAGAAAGATGGAGAGAGTTGATTCTCAGTTTTTCACTTAAGTTGGTTAATAAAAAGGGTATATATGTCAATTGCATTAAAATAATTGCCCTGTCAACACCCATAAAATACTTGGTACTAAATCTAAATGAGAGCTAGCAAACGAAAATGTCTAAATCCAATTTTACTAGTCCCTATACTTTTATCTTTATCCAAAAGCAAATGGGAAATATGAAATTAATGGAAAGTTAGTAGGTATTAATTAAAGCTAAACAAAGATCAGAAGAAGAATGAAAAGGGGAAAAAATGAAGAGCCATAAATATATATAAAATAGATAACACGAGATTTGTTAAAGAAAGGACAATAAACCAGTCTCGTCTCTTGTCCGCTGCTCTTTTTTTTGTGGCTCCTCCCAAACCACCACCACCCGCCACCGATCTCCGCCACCTCCGGCGACCATCTCTACTCTCACCTGGAAACAGAAAGGCAAGTTTTCCTCAGGACTAATTAGCATACACACTCCTCATGTATTTGTATGATATATGAGCATACATTCTGTAATTATATTCGTTTTGTTTCATTTATTGTGTGAATTTGTATCTGGGTTTTGTGTTTTAGGAGGTGGGTTGGATGATCTGATAATGCTCAGGATGGACTGGTTGAAGTTTGAACATTTAATTTAGGGTTTCTGCCATAATTTTTTTAATTATGTTAATGAACATACAATAATTTCCGTTAAGTCGATTGTGGTTTTATTTTGCCTTAACTGAAAACTCCTGCCCATGTTAGTCATTATTGAGTTCTTTTACTTGATCATCTTGTTATCACTCGTTTTATACAGTGTGTTTATTTTAATGTTATGGAAGTGAAAGCTTATGTGTGGAACGAGCAAGAGATTTGTTGCTTCGTTTTTCCAATACTCATACTTCAAAATACAGAAGCCAAACTGCATCCAAATGAAGCCTTTTTCTCCCTTTTTGATTTTTTTAATTATTCCTATTTCCTATGTGATTTTGCAGATGCAGCTTTGTTCATTTGACCATCACTTTTTTGCAATAAACTGATTGATGCAATGCTGTTGTACAGCCCTGTGCACGGTAATTGTATGTTAGTTAAACATATTATGGAGCTAGGTCACTGCTAAATAGACATAAAGGTCTAAATACATTAAATGGTTGATTTTACCAATTTATAAAGGCCGTGAGTTTAAATTGTTAAATATATTTGAAGTTTGTATTGTTATAATCATATTTAGTATGCAATTTGGTCATAGAAAATTTAGAAAAACTTTGATTCTAAAGCAATGTCACTACATATCGATAATTTTCATTTATCTGCATTTAAAATTATCAAGTTTTTGCTTTGATTTGTATTTTGATGCTTCTGAAAGATTTTATGGCAAATATTGCAGGCTTTATTTATTATGCTGCATTTTAATTTGGACCCTGGATTATCTGCAACTCAAATCCTTGAAAACTTGTATTGTTAGATATCCTTTTCCTCCACCATACCTATTTTGTTCGTACAAGTCAATATGCAGAAGATTGGGAGCCTATCAAAGAATAGTTCTTTGAAACTGACAACTCAACAGTCTCTACGTCGTCTGGGACTTTGTTCTCAGACAACAACTGGACAACAAACTTCCCCAGTTGTCTTCCCAGAGAAACGAGGTAGTAGAGGGAAGGCTGCAACACGTGGTGACATCAATATTATTGGTGATGATCTTAAGAAAGCTAAAGAGGAACACAAAATTGATATTGTAAATGAGCAATCTGACTTACTGGGATATGATGTGTTTTTGGGAAAACTTTGTCTAGATAAAAAGAAATCTAGTAAGAGTTCTGAGATACAAACTTCAGATAAAACGAACTTTGACTCAGTTGATGCTAAACTGACGAGCAAGGCATTGATATGGGGTTCCGAGATGTTGCGTTTAGATGATGTTATTTCGGTAAATCTTTTTTGGTTAAATAGTCAAATTTATGTTTTCTTTATTTTCTCACAACGGCTCTTTACATTTGGCAGCTATCCTACTGTGTTGGTCTAAGGTATTTTACTGTGCATGCCTATCCCTTCAGAAAGGGTTCATGTTGTCTTTTTATGAAAAGTGGGAGAAGTAGGAAAGACTTTCGGTTTTTAGCTTCCACTTCAGAAGATGCGCTTCAATGGGTTAATGCATTTGCAGATCAACAGTGCTATGTAAATTCTTTGCCACATCCAATGGCTTCTAAGAAGCAGAGTTCAGATTTAGTTTTCAATGAGTTTCCTCCTGAGTCATATATAAGATGTAAAAGTCCGCCCAAAATGCTTGTCATTTTAAACCCTCGGTCGGGACGCGGTCGTTCAGGCAAAGTGTTCCATGGTTTGGTTGAACCTATATTTAAGGTAAGTTCTCCATGTTTATAGCTTTAATTACATGATGATCTATATCTCACCTTAGTGGAGAATTCAAGGTCTAATTACTGTCGGGCATTGGCATAGTAGTTGATGTTTCATTTAGTAAAAGAACACCTAGATGCTATTAGAAGATTAGAATCAGATTATAAGTGCATATTCTCATCTTCCTTTGCGTTTCAATTACTTTGTTGATTCTTTTCTCATTCTCTAACATGATACATAGTGGTATTTGGGACGATTATGTTAGATTAACTTTAACATGTATCATCATTTTTTTGGCATCTATTAGTTATTCTTCTTTTGGTGTTGTTGAATTACAGCTTGCAGGATTTCAGTTGGAGGTTGTCAAAACAACTTCTGCTGGTCATGCTAGAAAGCTTGCAGCCAGTGTTGACTTCAGTACATGTCCTGAGGGTACTGGATCTTTTTGCATTACCTAACTACTCCAGTTGTATTTGATGATAGTTGATTCCATTATTTGCTGTCCTTGTAGGTATTATATGTGTTGGAGGTGATGGAATCATAAATGAGGTTCATACTAGTCACTCTATTCTTCAATGTCGATATGTAATCCATGGAATGAAGTGTAATACTTGGTGTCCATACTTATCAGTGCTCAAAATCTCTTGATTCTAAACCTATGAAGTTTGCATATTACATGTTGGCTCGAACCATGTTGATATCAATGTTATATATTTCATAATATTTATAACTTCAGACTTCTGGACTGTGTGTTAGTTCATTACATTAATTAGTAGATCGATGAACTAAGTTTTTATGAATTGGTTTCAATGTCTCACCTCTCTATGGTATCCAAGTCTAAGAAGAGCTTTTGTGTTCGGATCTCTCGACCAACCATTTTTAGAAAATAGTTCCACATGTTAGGCTTTAGTAAAAGAATACCGATTACAGGAGAGGGTGTGTGTTAGAAGTAATAGTGTAATACATATTGAATGTCTCTACTCTCTGGAAAACCTAAGTCTTTGATGATGTGGTTATCCATTATGGTTTAAAAAATATTATTGCCAACATCGTAGACTGGATGATGATTTAGAAGTGAAATATTGTTCCTTAACCCAACTGCAAATGTAATGTCCACATAGAAATTTGTTTATTTTTCTGAATTGATTCAAAAGGTGTATTTACAAATTTTTCAGACAACTATAGTGATAAAGATGTAAGTATAATATTCACTATCATGCATAAAAGACCGAAATATTGTTCTTATTATTATTTACTCTCATGAAGAGACTGCTTACGAGGTCATTACTGTCATTCCTTACATGTTCATCTTGAAAATGCAGGTTTTGAATGGTTTACTTAGTAGAGACAACCAAAAAGAAGCAATCTCAGTCCCAATTGGTATCATACCTGCTGGTTCTGATAATTCTTTAGTCTGGACTGTTCTTGGGGTTAGAGATCCAGTTTCTGCAGCAATAACTATAGTTAAGGTACTTCATTCGTTCTTGACCTTTTTAGTTAGCAAGTATCTTGAAGCAATCAATAGACTAGAGTGAGTCGAGTTCGATTGTTATTCCAACCTCTTATATTGACCAGGATACCTAGCAAAAGTTTATTTTGTTGTTTCCTTTTAAAGATGTTAGGCTGAAATTCTACCAGGCTATGAATACGTATTGCTGTAAGTTTTATTACTGAGATGTATGAATGAAGATTTTTGCCTCAGTACAAGTGTGTTTGTCCATTACTCAGATGAGTTTAGTTAATTCCATGAATAAGAATTATGAGAAGTTGAATAATTTAATTGATATCTAGTAGCTGGATATATATATATATATATATATGTTGACAGGATCAATTTTTAAGCCGAGTCAAACATAACCAGATCTTTGAAAAATAAATAACCCACAAAAAGGTTTACAAGCATTTACTTTTCCTTCTCTGCATTGTATAAGTTAGCCCAGCTTATCTGTTACAATTTAGAATCATTTATATAAGTTTGATCAGGCTTAAATTGCCTTGTTTATGGCCCATTAGAATATGCTCTATCCCCACAAGTTCACCTCATACTGGGACAGGACAGAATCAAGGTCCCTGAAGCAGCCTCTTTCACAATATTCAATGTGCATACGGTATATTATCTTTCAAATCTAGTGTTTGGCAAGGATAAGATTCATAGATTATGCAAAGTCGCATAAATTTTACTTAATAAAACATTAGATGCAATCTTGTGTATGTCCTTATATTTTGAAAAATTACATTGCAGGTTAGGCTCATATCTGAGTTTTTTCTGATTTTTTTCAGGGAGGTCTCACTGCCACTGATGTTTTTGCGGTGGAGTGGATCCACACTGGAGCTATCCACTTTGGGATGACAGTCACATACTTCGGCTTTATTAGTGACGGTAATTCATTCCCACTTTCTGCTTGATGACAGTTCTCCAGTTTCATTGGGATGTTGGTAATATTGATGCCAAAATAAAAAAAGCTAAAATTTGAAATTTGTTTCTGATTCAGTTTTATATAAACATATTTTTATGGATTTTTGGGCTCTTAATTTTGGATACTGATGCTTTCTTTGGGTCTAAACTATAACTCACTATTTAACTTGTTGAGATAAAGTGGCTTATAGGTGCATCAGCTTCTTTTTAATATAGCAAATGAGAATAACATTTATAAAACTCGTCATCCTTATTGTTCTTTGTAACTGGAGCACAAAATGGACTTGTTGGTAGATGTTGAACTTTTTTCATGAACAAATAAATAATTCATTGGGCGATTCTTCTCAGTACTGTTCACTGTGTCGCCAGTTTTATGAAAACAATGTAGGAATGCTATATCCCAATTCCCAACATTAATATGCTATATTTTGATGTAATGCTAAAAGTTCGAACAAAATTTGGCAACCATATAAAATCCTACTCATTTTAATCTAACTATTTTCTAATGCTTTCTGAGGAAATAGTCTGACTTTTGCTTATTTCATTTTCTTTTTGTTTTGCGTAAGGGGGGACATGACTGGACTGACAGTTGATTATGTTAAAACCGAAATTATTACAAGTTTCTTGACTTGTGTTGACTCTCATTTGTCTCTACATGCCACAGTTTTGGAACTTTCTGAGAAGTATCAGAAACGATTTGGCCCATTACGCTATTTCGTCGCTGGTTTTCTCAAGTTTTTGTGCTTGCCAAAGTTTAATTACGAAGTGGAATATCTTCCCGCTCAAAGAGAAACTGGAGAGGGAAAGGTTTCAACCGATCATGAAGCTATAGACATGTCAGAGCTCTACACCGACATTATGAGGAGATCAAGCAAAGAAGGCCTTCCTCGGGCCTCCAGCTTATCTAGCATCGATTCAATAATGACCCCAAGTCAAATTTCTGGAGCAGATTTGGATACCACCTGTAGTAGCACTGAACCATCAGAATTCGTGCGTGCCATTGATCCCAAGTCAAAACGGCTATCAGCTGGAAGAAGCAATTTGGCATCTGAACCAGAAGTTATCCACCCACAAATGCCACATTCAGGTACTCCAAGCTGGCCCAGGACTAGATCCAAGTCGAAGACCGACAAGGGGTGGGCTGGATTAACTTCCACAGATGATCCCACTAGGTGTTCTTGGGGAAATACAATGACACACGATAAAGAGGATATCTCATCAACAATGTCCGATCCTGGTCCTATTTGGGATTCCGAGCCTAGATGGGACGCCGAGCATAAATGGGATGTGGAAAATCCTCTTGAATTGCCTGGACCATCAGAGGACTCGGAAGCTGGTGAAAAGACGGAAGTGGCCCTAAAAAATGAAGAGAATTGGGTGGTTGCTAAAGGTCAATTTCTCGGTATTTTAGTATGCAATCATTCGTGTAAAACTGTGCAAAGCTTGAGTTCTCAGGTGGTGGCCCCAAAGGCGGAGCATGATGACAACACGTTGGATTTGCTAATGGTTCATGGTAGTGGACGATTTAGGCTTTTGAGATTCTTCTTGCGTTTACAAATGGGTAGACACCTTTCACTTCCGTATGTTGAATATATTAAGGTAAGAGAAACATCTACATCCTCTCATCGTATTCCCCTTGATCCCCGAAATAGGTCCGAACATTAAGGAAGAATGGTAAAATTTCAAAAATGGTCCTCAAACTTTGGAATCCTTTTAAAAACAGTCATATAACTATGCTAAACGAAGAATTAGTCCTTCAACTTTCACCAAATTTCAAATTTAGACCTATGCATAACAAATTTCGTCCTCTAACTTTCAGTAAGATTCAAATTTCGCTTATTCCTGGATAAAATGTTTGTAATTGCAGGACGAAAATTAAAACTTATTGAAAGATAGAGGAAGAAATTTGCAATTGCAGGATGAAAATCGATACTTATTGGAAGTTAGTTAGAGGACACAATCTGTTATGCATTGGAAAAAAAAATTGAAATTGGGTGAAAGTGAAAAGACTAAATGTGTGTTCAATATAGTTACATTACTATTTTTGAAAAAATCCCTAAGTAATAGGACTAATTTTGAAATTTTGCCAGGGTTAAATGGCTACTTATTTGCTTGACTTCGTTTTACTTGGAGGAGCACTTAGTTACTAAATTTCTATGCTTCATTGTACTTGGATTTGAATTGAATGCAGGTAAAATCTGTGAAAATTAAACCTGGAAAACGCACGCACAACGGCTGTGGGATCGATGGTGAACTATTCCGGGTAAATGGACAAGTAATATGTTCATTACTTCCAGAACAATGCAGACTTATTGGTCGGTCTCCGAAGTAAATTATTACACTGCTTATGGTGCCAATCGTAAAATGAATAGAAGCAAACAGTTTACTGAGAGATTTTGTTCCCCAAGTCGTCTGTGCTTCGTTTTTTTCTTCGAGGTTCTTGTAAATTTTTGTCGATGTTTTTGTTGCTTCAATTTCATTCTTTCGATAACATTAAGTTTTAGTAGTATGTTACATTACATGTATCCTTAATTGCCACATATCTGCTACTGATTTACTGTGTTGTCTAATCTGGCTTTGTATGGATTGTATTGTAAATCATCTTTACTCAGATATCAGAATGAATTCTTTTATCATTTTTAAATGCCTGATGATTTTGTTTGTATCTAAATTCAGCAGGCAACCTCCAATTTTAGACCAGTTCTACAAAAAATAAAATTTTGTATGAATTAAAATTGTATTTCCGTTAATCTATTCTTGTAGGATTTTTATTCCCCAACTAGTATTTTATTGTAAATGAGATTTTAATTATCGGCCATATTTTATTAGTTAACATTTACACCATCTCCGTTATTTTTAATTTCTTATGAATCTACGAAATCTATTCATTGGTTAAAGCATACTAATAACAAAATGTTAATTCTCTAGGAAAACCAAATTAACAACAATGACACGACCAAGGTAGATTGTCCTTTTGAATAAAATAATTTGAAAAAACTGGGATTGAAGATTCTTTTCAAGAACCAAGAATGCTAGGCAGAATCATGGAAAAAGCATGGTCATTTGATAAGGATAGGATTGATTCAATGCATTGTGTATGAATATATATAATAAATAGTTGGTGATGAAATAAAGAATGGTCTAATGATATAATTTGGATTGCTTTGAGTATGGAGAAAGAATTAACAATACGCAAGTTGGGTAAAACTGAAATTTGTAAGCGCCATAAAGCTAAGGTACATTGCATTTGATCTTATTCATTCAACTATCTATATATAAACCTAAGTTTTCTTTTCCCAATACCTTACCTTGTAGGAGTATATATATATTCGGGTAAATACCACTTTTGGTCCCTCTTATCATTAACTTTTTACAGAGTGGTCCCTTTTATGTTTTTTTTCCCACTCTAGTCCCTACTATGAATTATTTGTTTTACTTTAGTCCCTACTATGAATTATGTGTTTCACTTTAGTCCTTATCAGGTGGTTCCGATAACACGTGACATGCATATGAATATTTTTTAGGGCATTTTTGTCCGTTCACTATTGAGACTATTTGAGATATTGTTTAATTGGTGAGCAATTTTGGTGTTTGAAAAAGATTTTAGGAAAAAACTTTAGTTTGGAACGAAATGTACGATTAAGTTCGATTGGAATGAAAGCCTAGTTTGAAAATTTATATTTTTTTTAAATAATTAGAAAAACGAAAATATCCATGTTAGTTTACTTGAAATGACAAAATTGCCCTCATGAGCATATCACATGTTATCGGAATCGCCTTGGACCACTTGAAAATGACTAATGTGAAACAAATAATTCATAGTAGGGACTAAAGTGGGAAAAAAAACATAAGAGGGACCACTCTGTAAAAAGTTAATGATAAGAGGGATCAAAAGTGATGTTTACCCTATATATTCTTTTGTTGGAGGTTGTAGATATTTTTAGTGACTATGTATTTTCCTTTTCAATCATGCTTTGCAATTCTAAGGGGATTCTTTTGCCAAATTCAATTATCAATTTTTTTCAAGTTGTTGTTTCGAAATTTATTATGCATTATTTATTATTTTAATTAAAACTTTCATCTTTTAGAAATTTGTAATGAAACACTTAATATATTATATGTACATTGTTAGTTAGTTAGTTAGTTATTCATTGTTAGTTGTTTTATATCCATTCACTTGTGCATCTTGTTTTGATCTAGAAAATAATTTTATAAAATCACAGTATATATTACTATATACCAAAACACTAATAAATATTTCTAGTTAGAGAAAATGAAAATATAAGAGTACTAATAATTTGCTGTAGTATTGGGATTTGGCAAATCCTGATTCTGTCAGATTCTGAGTCCATTTCATTTCTTTAAAGACAAGATCTCCTCCAGACAGACAATAAACACATTTCTCACACTCCCCAACCCAACTAGTACTCCTATTATTTTTTAATAATTCTTTCTCCCTCTTTGAAAATAAGATATCTTAATAATTAAATTCAATATATCATCGCATATAATATGATAAACAAATCTCACGTTAATTCCTTTCTCCTATATATATATATATATATATATCCATACATACATGTTCACAAACACAAAGGAAGAGCTAATAATAATAATAATAATAAGATGAGCAGAGGTCCAATTACAAGGAGGAGACTTGAAAAGGGGGATTTGACGATGATAATGAGTTGCTTCAAAGGGTGGTGGTTGGTGGTGCTGGCCGTGCTCACGGCGTTGCTAGTACTTCTGCCGCCAATGTTGCCGCCACTGCCGCCTCCGCCGATGATGCTGATGTTGTTTCCGGTGGGTATAATGGCACTTCTTATGGCATTGGCTTTATCCCCAGCTAATGCAGCTGCTAGTTCTAACATACTCATTTGTTCATCTCATGTTCAATAAGGGACACTATTATGCAAAGATTTTTAGATAGTATATATAGATGCCAATTTTTAGTTAGGAAATTAATATACCCAAATCATCATGTATACTTTATACTATATATATATATATATATATATACATGCTTTCTTCTTTATAAAAATACTGCTATTATGAAATTGGAAGAAAGTAAAAAAGTACTCCTATCATTTCGTCTCATTTTTATGTCCAACATATATCATTCTCTTTGCTTTAGGTCAATACTTTTTTTGGGAAAAAACCAAATTGTTCAGTATTGCATGAAAATAGATGTTCAAGTTAATCAGTCAAGGAATGAATGCTTAGTTGTTGATGGAAATCATAGGGGATGAATTGTGCAAGTATATAGAGTCAAATTATGTAACAAGGACAGATACATTTTTTGGTAATTTGCAATGTTGTCTCTAAGTAAGGTTTGGTAATTAAACATCCCTAATAAATTAGAAATTACATTAATGCCCTATCACAACAAGGCAACAAATCTACTCTACAATGTTAATGTTAAACTTAACGGTCATTTACAATATCAACATTAAAATGATTTATTTTTAATTTTTTATTTGAAACATTTATTTTTTTGATATCAACCATCCTAAAATTTACTGCATTTTGACATAAAGATGTAATGTTTTTAGAGATGCTTAAACTGTCCAAAATAATACAGAATTTCCCATGTTATTTTTTTTTTATTTCCCAAGGGTTTAATCTCTTTCGAGGCGCGTCAGGCACATAAAGTGGGAACCTCTCCCAACAGGGATTCGAACCTGAGTCCGCTACTTTGTAGTGACTAGTCCCTTCCACTAGAACAATCACCTGTTGGTCCATGTTATTTTTCAATATATAGTAATCTCATGTTTGTTATTTAACGTAAAAAATATGACCACTTTCTACTATTTTTGGGGGTGTTATTGCAATTGAATATTGCAAGAACTAGTCCTGCGCTATGAGAAACTTGGCTAATCTTAACACAAGCAGTAGTTTGATACGAGAGAAGCTAATAATCTCAAATCACTACAAACACCTCTACAAGAACTATATAACAATTATAAAAACAAAGCAAACGTCGCCTAAATTCTGTCAATCTTACAATAAATTTCGAACCTTTACTTCTAGGCCTGGTATAATAACATGGCAAAGCAAGGATGATTAATTTCACGCACATACCAAAGTACTTCTTCACATATCATTATCGAGTATATCCCGCATCATCTGTATTGGGATGAGCCCTTCTGTTCTAATAGCATCTTTTTTTGGATCTGGACTTACAAAATATAACGTCGGCAATCCTCGAACCTGTTACGCAAAATATTTTGTTTAAGGTCCAAATTCCAGTTAATTGTTCATACAATAGGAGGAAAAAGGAAAATCAAATTGAGAAAAAAAGGAGAAACTTACTTGCATATCCCGTGCAAATTCATATTCGTCATCTGTATCCACCTTCACGATTAATGCATTGTTTTCATACTCAACAGCAAGCTGTGGCAGAACAATTGATATCTAAGTCAGGGGAAATTTTACAAGAATTATAGTGCACAAGTGGGAAGAAATCCACCATAAAAATTCAAATTGCAACGCAAGAATTTATTAATTTCTTGTAAAGATGAATATTCTATGAACCAAATAGTTTTTTTTAGTCTTATTTATATTAATAACCCTGGATAAATTAAGAAAATAAAAGTGTACAGAATGTTCAAAAACAACAATTTACACCATATTTTGAAAATATAGCACGCTAACAATGCAAGAATGTGTCACTACTTTAAACAGACAAAGGCAACTGAAAGAGACAAGTCTTATCGGTCATTTCCCGTTTAACTTGCACCAATAAAAATAGTCTTCACTTACATATGTTATGTACATTGTTAGTTTGGTGATTCTGATTGTTATATAGCAAAAAGATTTTGGTTTGATATAGAATGAAGTAAGCTGCTTTGATAACTTTGATAAGTCAATGATAACCCATGAAGATATAACAGTTCAAATGCACAATTACTGTGTGGCGAATGAGCTAACAGAATCAATTATCATATTATAGCAATTAAAAAATTAACTAGAAGACTATTTGATTGAAATTTATCTATAAGAGAAAGAGAATAATTAACTTTTAAGATGCCTTAGATTATTAGCATGATGCGAGTTTCCCCAACACAAGTACAGTTATTACGCAATATCCCAAGAGAATTCAGGACTTTAAGGAACTGTGACGGCTACATATAACCATGATTATGATGCAAAAGAGTTGAGAGTACATCCTTTATATACTTTTCTTTAAGCCAGATTAACATAAATAATTGAGCAACGTCAAAGAAGTCAAATATTGAGAACTATTTTAAGAACATACAAACATAAAATATACCATAGATAATTATACAAAATTGTAGCTTATCCAACAATACTCACTAAACATGACACCCGAAATAACCATTAAAAAAACTTTCCTTCTACAGTTGCTGAATCAGAAATAGTTCTTTGTTCTGTGTCCTAGAATAAGTTGTTCACATAAAAAGGACCAAAAATCCAGCAAAATGGTAAATTATATGAAGAGTAATTATCAGCAGTACAACTATGGTAGATAGGGGTTAGGAAACTAGTTTTACAATCTAGTCCCTTAAGGCTAATGAGCTTCTTATGAACATGACATCACTTCAAGTGCAGTTAACAATTTTAAGTCCAGAACCTAATTAAGGGAACTGAAAAGCGGAGGAACTAACCCTTAGTTATCGAGGTTGAAATACTAAAAAACGGCATAATTTTTAGAAATTCTTTAATGGACACGTGCCTAGATTTCGGACATGCTTCGAAAATGAAATGATATGATACCATGTCGAAGAATGTAATCTTACCATTTCAAGTTCTTGAGCCATCAAAATACAAGGACCACACCATGTAGCGTAGAAATCAATGATAACTGGCACATTTCTTTCTCCCTTCACCAATTCTTGGATTTCTTTGGCGGATAACTTTTTCTACAACAAATTAAACAATTATAAAGAAGATGAGAAATCTAACATAACTAGGGAGGTGACGAAAAACACTATAACAAATCAAAAGAACAAGAAGAAATTTGTAAAAGCAATCGGTTCAATTTTCTTCGTCTTTATGGTTCAAAATGGAATACCAAATTCAAAGAAAAATGAATAAACTAATTAATTGAACTTCGTTTCTAACAACTAATTACACAAATAAATCAAAACAAGAGAAATCAACATAGAAAAGTAATCTTGAGATTCGGAAATAACAAAACAACGAGCAATAGTAAATGTAATGTACATAAAGAAATGCGTAGGTGTAGATTAGATAGATACCACGAGATAGTCGTCACTGATGTATTTTCCAGCAGGGGGTTTGCAAATCAGCTTTCTCGAGAGAGTTTGTGTTGAAAGGGGAGAGGGTTTGTTGTTAAGGGTGGAGGTGAAGAAAACGGTGCCGTTTTGTTGGTGGGGTTTAGAGAAAAAGGGGGGAGAATTGCGAGGAAGATACGGAGGAGGAGCACGGAATGAAAATATGGCGGTTTGCATTATCTTAATTTGCTTTTCTGTTCAGCTCAGCGGACGGACGGAAGAGATGAGATTTTGCAGGGGTTTTAGTAATGGATAATTTTTTCTGTTCATGTGCACATCCAATAAAAATATAGTACTAGTACTGGTAGTAGTAATTCAGGAATTGGGCGTGTTTGGCTGCTTTGTTAATGATATGGGGAATTTGAAACTCAAAATGTCATTTAAAATTTTAAATTGAAAACAATATATATATATATACGAGTATTTAGTAAAGTAAGAAGGGATGAAAATTGAATATCATAACTCTGTGAGAAGGTTTTTGGAGTTGAGGGATTGGTTGATTGATTGAATAATTCGTTTGGGTCAAATTAGTAAGTAGAATAGAACTAAGGTCTCTCTAATTACTTTTCTAGCTTCTCTTTCCCCTTTTTCACCATTTCCTCTCCCCATTTCTTTTTCATAGTCATTTTTAATGATTCAATCTTTTCATTGCCCGGCCCATTGCAATCATCAATAATTCAAATTTCTTCCTAATTCGATTTGTTAAATTAACAATTAAACAACTCTGAATATATAATCCAAATTAACTCGGAAGGAGTTCTATCTTAGGTAAACTTGAAAACCTATCGAATATCTTGAAACATCTATCATATATGAAGCTAGTTTCAAAAAACTGAATTTAGCAAAATTATAATTTTTATTCTTCCGCTGGGATCTTCAATTCTTCCGACCTCGTACTTTCTAAAAATTGCACCTACGATCCCAATTTCTTCAATTCAAATATTTTGTCTCCCTAGATATGCAATCAATTTTAAAAACAAGTTAAAGTGCAAAATTATTTTTAAAAATGCAATTATATTAAACAAAAGACAAAAAGTGCGGATGGTCCAAGGCTGAAAATGGAACTTCACTCTATATAAACTCCAAATGAATGGGAAAAAAAAAAAAAAAAAAGAATCCATATCACTTACTAAGTTGAATGCTCATCCGTATCACACATTTAGCTTGTATATGTATCTAAATCATTCAACTGATATATACTATATAGAGATCGATATACACCTAGATAGAAACAGCCAGGTTAATCGCAAAATTGGTATTTATCTAATCAACTCAAACAGATTGTTACGTATTTATCTCAATCTTAAAACTTATGTCTCTGTGTGTATATATATATATATTGGCTCCTCCACGATTGCAAGTTCTCCAATTAATTAATAAATAAATTTCAAATGAAGTCACTCTTAATTTTTTCAATTGTTCTTAGTGTTTTATTATTTATAATAATAATATGCTCTGCTGTTGAGGTAACGTATGATAGTAGAGCAATCAAAATTGATGGAGAACGTAAAATCATCCTTTCGGGTTCCATCCATTATCCTCGTAGCACTCCTCAAGTATATATATATATTCTTCTATCAATTTCTTTCTTAATTTTTCTACTAATTAATAATTAACAACTAACAATAATTATTATTTATTATTATTTTCTTAATTAATTAATTAGATGTGGCCTTCATTGATTAAGAAGTCCAAGGATGGTGGTCTCAATGCAATTGAGACCTATGTTTTTTGGAGTGCTCATGAACCTCAACATCGTCAGGTAATGATCATATTAAAAAAAACATTCCTGATATAATATATACTAATTAACTTGTTTGATATATCATTTTTTTTTTCTCTCAGTATGATTTTTCAGGAAATTTAGACCTTGTCAAATTTCTGAAAATGATTCAACAACAAGGGCTTTACGCTATTTTGAGATTCGGACCTTACGTTTGTGCAGAGTGGAATTTTGGGTTATTAAAATTACTATGATTCTACATAATTAATTGCTAACTAAGTATAAAAGAAAATTGCACATTAATTATATAAACTTAAATGCATTTTTCTTTCTACTATAACAGAGGATTTCCCGTGTGGTTGAGCAACTTGCCTGGGATCGAATTAAGGACCGGAAATGATGTGTTTATGGTATAGCTAGTAATTAATTATTTAGTAAATAATTAATTATATAAGGTTTAAATATTTAAATTTGGTTTCATTATATTTCTCTCTCTCTCTCTATGTATATAAATTCAGAATGAGATGAAGAATTTCACGGTATTAATAGCTGACATGATGAAGAAAGAAAATCTTTTGGCCTCTCAAGGGGGACCAGTTATTCTTGCACAGGTTTGTTAATTACATTAGTTAGTTACATCAAATTAATTAATAATTGAACTTAATTTATAGTATTTTTAATTCTTATATATATGTACATGTTAATTGTTTGTTGTATATTTATTTATTAGATTGAAAATGAATATGGATTAGTGAGCAGCACATATGGAGAAAAGGGGAAAAAATATCTAAATTTCACTACAACTTTGGCCGAATCTCTAAACCTCAATGTACCATGGATTATGTGCCAGCAATGGGATGTGCCGCAATTGGTATATATATATATATATATACTTTTAATTAATTTACTACGTACAATTAAATTAAGTTATAATAATTAATAGTATTTATAGGAAGTTCTTTTTCATATATAAAATTGTTTGTGTGGCAGATAAACACATGTAATGGTTGGTATTGCGACCAACATTACCCTACCAATCCAAATGCACCCAAGATATGGACCGAGAATTGGACTGGATGGTATATATATATATATATACTATAATAATTTTTCTTTAAATATCCTATCTTATATATATTATTAATTATATGATGGCCAAATTATTAATATACTGATCGATCATATTAGTTTTAATTATGTATATATAGGTTCAACGAATGGGGTGGTGGAAATCCACACAGAAGTGCAGAAGATGTTGCATATGCTGTTGCTCGTTTTTTCCAACTAGGAGGAACAGTTCAGAATTATTACATGGTAGCTAGCTAGGAAATTTAATTAATTGTTTAATTGCTAGTACGTAGTACTTAATTTTTCAAGCTAATTCTCGATTTCCTTTTTCAAAATATTTACGTACTCTATATATATATACATGCAGTATCACGGTGGAACCAATTTTGGAAGGACAACTGGTGGCCCTTACATTTCCACAACTTATGATTATGATGCACCTCTGGATGAATATGGTAATTAATAATTAACTATACTTTTAGATTTTTAAATGTATTTGTTATTTTGTATCAACATTTAATGATCGATATATATATATATATATATCATGTTATAATTATATATATAGGTAACTTGAACCAACCAAAATGGGGACATCTGAAGCAGCTCCACAGTCTCCTTTTTTCAATGGAGAAAACTATAACTTATGGAGATGTCAAAACTATCAATTACGGATACATGGCTTCGGTTAGTTAGTTATTAATTATTGTTAATTTACTTCACCTGCAATTTAAACAATTAATATATATATATATATACATGCATATTAATTCTAAATCTAGCTAGCTATTATTTCCTTCCTTTAACTATTATTATTAATTTAACCTTCCTTTAACTATTATTATTAATTTAATTTGTAGGTGACAACATATGATGATTTGAACGGAAGCAGGTCATGTTTCTTTGGGAACGCTAATGATACAGATGATGCCACCATTACTTTTGAAGGCAAAAAGTATGTGATTCCAGCGTGGTCCGTTAGCGTTCTTCCCGACTGCAAGACTGAAGCTTACAACACAGCGCGGGTATATTTATTTAATTATTTATATATTTTTTTTAAATTGATTATTTCGTATTTAATTTTCTATATATACCTACCTACAAAATGGAAATATTATATAGGTTAATACTCAAACCTCTATAATGGTGAAGAAGCCAAGTGAAGCTGATGGGGGCCCATTAAAATGGCAATGGAGAACAGAACATTTTGATCATTTGATGAGAAGCAAACCTGCAGTTAAGGGTTTGTCTTCTGCAATGCAACTTTTGGAGCAAAAGGCTGTCACAAATGACACAACTGATTACTTGTGGTACATCACTAGGTACGTACGTATAGACAGACATCGTATACGTACTCCAATTTGAATTTAATTATGGGGTTTTTCTTTTCCTTTTTTTTTTTTTTTTTCAAATCTTTTTGGGGGTTGAAATTAATTGCAGTGTCGATATTGATGGGAACGACCCTGTTTGGGGAGAGAAGGTCACTCTACAAGTTCGAACAAGTGGACATGTATTGCATGCATATGTGAACGGAGTGCACGTTGGTAAACATTATAATAATATACCATTACTTACATTAATATTCCTATATAAATGTCTTTTGTTTACTTATATGAATTTAATTCATGTGTGTAATTCCAGGATCTCATTTTGCTAAAATAAGAAATTTTAGATTCACTTTTGAGCGTAATGTGCAATTGAAGCAAGGAAAGAACGTAATAGCCTTGCTTAGTGCCACCGTTGGACTCCCAGTAAGTACCACCCATATATGTCAACCCAAGATTAATTTACCTAATTAATTATCTAATATTTTTCATTAAAAATTCTCTTAATTAAATTGTGATCGATGTTTGATTTTGCAGAATTCAGGCGCTAATTTTGAGACCATACAACATGGAATTATAGGTCCAGTGATGCTAATTGGAATGAACAATCAAGCAAAAGATCTTTCTTGGAACAAATGGGTGTACAAAGTTGGGTTACATGGCGAGGAGATTGGACTTTACAATGTCAACCAACACCAAATGGGTTGGAACACCCAAAATCTAGCCGTTAACCGATCCTTTGTGTGGTACAAGGTGCTTATAATTAATTTCATGTTCATAACTAAACTTAACTAAATAATTATTAGTGTATATTTTACTATTTTTTACTTACTTTTTCTTTTTGTTCAGACGACATTTAAATCTCCTGCCGGAGAGGATCCTGTCGTTTTAGACTTGTTGGGCATGGACAAAGGAAATGCATGGGTGAATGGCAAACATATTGGGCGTTACTGGCCTGGCTACATGTCTATTGAGGATGGTTGCACCGACACATGCGATTATCGAGGAAAATACAATAGTAATAAATGTGTGACTAACTGTGAAAAACCTTCTCAAAGATGGTAATCAGTCAATTCTACATTATATATCGATCGATCTCAATCTCATTTATATGAATTGTGGATATACGCATGATTAATGTACTTATATAATTTGTTGTTATATATGTAGGTATCACGTTCCTCGATCCTGGTTACAAGAAGGGGATAATACATTGGTGTTGATGGAGGAATTTGGAGGGAATCCTTCACTTGTTAATGTTCAAACTGTGACAATCGGAAAAGCATGTGTGATTAATGCTTACGAAGGAAACACCATCGAATTATCGTGTCAAGGGGGAAAAACCATTTCTGATATTAAGTTTGCTTCCTTTGGTGATCCATACGGAACTTGTGGATATTTCGAGAAAGGAAGTTGTGAGTCCTCCTCTACCTTATCGGTGGTTCAAAGAGTAAGTATCAAGTAATATAATTGTATAAGTTCCTACTTTAATTTTTAATTTATGATCACCTTATTGATCTAGTATATATAATGTACGTATATGTTATTTAATGACAGATGTGTATTGGTAAAGAAAGTTGCAGCATTAACGTCTCTGAGGATGCTTTGGGGTCAAGTGGTTGTTCCGGAAGTATTTCAAAAAGGCTTACTGTAGAAGCAATTTGCTAGTATTTTTGTCTTTTTTTTTTTTTTTATGTCCATTATATATTTTATTGGGACATATATTAATTAGGTCTTAATCTAGTTTGATTTTATTTTCTAGTCGAAATAACAAACTGTGCCAGCATGAGTTGTGTTGGTATTTTTCATTGTGACTTCAAGAATTTGAACGACTTGATCTTAGTATTTATTCATTTACTTATTTCTCTGTTATCATGTCAAATATTTTTCTATGTTTTGGGGAAAAAAAAGCACTAAGATGTTGATATTAGAGTACTTGTTTGAACGTCGTCCTCTTGAGTTGAAACTCAACATATATATATAGTGTTTTAAAGTGAAATTCTGAATATATCCGGCCTCGAAGTAAATTACAAAACTAATCTAAATTAGAAATTGGAGAAACATAAATTAATAATTCAGAACTTTAAAATACACCATAAATACATGATTAGAATTTTGAAGAGCCAATTGCAAAAATACCCCATGAACTTTGCCTAATTGACAAAAATTCTCCCCACGTCATTTTTATTAGTGAAATCCGCATGTGTTCTTTTTTATAAGTAAAAAAATTCTATTTAATTTGGTACCTTCATAAGTTAATTAATAGCTTGGTCATTAATAGGGGGATTATTATAATATTTTTATTTTTTTACGAGAATAAGGATATTTTACATTATTTTAAAGTAAGGGAGTTTTTAATATGTCAATACAAAATAGTATTCGGAGTTTTTCCTTATAAAAAAGATAATTATATCTGAAATTTTTTTATTTCACTCAAACTTTAAAGTATACACCTAACCGAATTTACCTTCTATCTACGAAATAACCACATGTAAACCCTTTGTTCTCTTTTGTCATTGTTATTCGACTCCCTCAAAATTTTTAGACCATTACTTTTATAAAGAGTGCATGTACAACCACAATTATTGATTGAGATTTGAAAACTAAATAAAATGTATAGAACACTCTGTTGGAATTTATATTCTATATGTGAATAAAATTAGTTGAGAGTAAGGGGTCGTGTCTGTTCGATCCGAAGAGGTACCCTTTGGATCGAAACAATACAATCCAAACATTGTGTCTCTTGCGAAAAGACATTTTTTGAGTCTATAAATAGGAGACTTAATCTGGCCAATTAAGTATCCTTTTTCTGACAATAATTAAAAAATTACTCTCATCTCAACTTTAAATTTATGTCGAATTTTCTATTTGTTTCGGTTCGCCGTGGGTTCATTATTTGTGCAAATAATGAACAACAGACTGTTGTATCTTGGGAGACTACCGGGAATCAAACTGTATGCACCGTGGCAGCCCCGGAAATATTGTCTTAAGGAAATTTGTTTCGGCAAGCCTCAGTCTAATTTCCTTGTTTTTTACGTAAATATTGAAGTAATCTTTCGCTTCTATACAAGTAAGTATTTCTCACTATTTTTTGTGTTAGATCGAAATATTTAAGTACACAGATTGTTAGACACCAACAATCTTAAGACAATAAAATTTTGTTTAACTAATCTGTGTTATCTTCACATGTCATGACTATTTGTTTGCGTGTTGACTGCGAAATGAATTGATAAATTAATAATTGAGTTTTGAGCACCGTATCTAAATCACAAATTAGCACATGTTCTGAAAACAAAAAAGAAAATGCTTCATTACTTTATTAAATAAAAATTGAAGAACTTTGGGTTCTTAAAGTAAGTATTTTCACTACTGCCTCTTGAAATAGAATATATATATATATAGTGTATATTCATCCGAATGTGAATGGGTTCCATTTTCAGTATCGAATATTGTGATAATTGGTTCATTTGTATCTTTCTGTTTAGTGAACCAGTGTCTTACACACTACACTGTTTAATTACAAATGAATGAGTTTTCAAAGATGAATTGCTGAGAATTTCCAATTGGAGTAAAATTCTCAATTATTGTTTGCTTATTTAAATAGAAATTGGATCTTTGAATCGGTAGTTTTAAGATTCTTAGAATAAGAACGTGTTAACTCTGCAAATTACTAGAAGTTAGAATTTCTAATCTCTGAGTTCAAAACATTATAGAATATCTATATGTGTTAAAGAAATTGAAAATTTAGAATTTCGTCTAAGATGAAAAATCACAAGGTTGTCAATGAATTTTGAAATCATGTTAAGGGGTGTTCCAATTTTCTAAGTCTAAACGACAAAATTGGTCTCTGAAACGGGCTATCGAAGAGGTGTTTTGGTATAACTTAGGATGTGATTCAGAATGACTTCTGAAATTTGGAACTTTACTTTCAAAAAGGGAAACACTCAATTGAATTGAAACTATTAAATTGATGATTAGCTTCAGCCACGTAAATTCGGAATTCCAAGAGGAAAATAATTAATTTATCCTAACTAATATCCCTGAAGTATGTGCCTTCAGCAAAAGGGGTTAAAGAGGTGCATGGCTATCATCTAATCCTAGACAATAAATTGAAACTTGTTGTGTGCAATAAGTATAATCGGTAGAAGGGAATAGAAGTGGTCTTCACATCCCTAGATAATCAATCATCATGCCATTCATTTAAACAGCTGCCTTGAATGCAATATAAAACGATGCATTTGAATAGATGTGGCTCTGACTTTCAGATTATGTCTTTTTAGTTCTAGCGGTTATTATTTAACGATAATTATAATTGTGAAAGCAATTTAAATTGTCAAGGAAAAGAAAAGACATACCTTTTTCGAATTGTCTCATTCAATAAAATTATTGAACATGGCAGACAAATCATCTTTTACATATCACTTTTGTGAATAGTATATAATATTTCGTTACACGAGGTAATGAATAAAATTAAATGATAAAAAATATTACTCTTGTGAAGAGTATGTTATTATTTCATTACACGAGATAATGAATAAAATCAAAAGATGTTCGTACAAGGATATGATTCATGGCTTGTATACATTTTTAATAAGTGTGTCTTATGCATATGCATGACATATTTAAAGCATATAAAGTTCGTAATAACCTTTTGTGCGTAAATAAAGGATTGATTAGTATTTACTATAGAATCAATATTTTATTTGAGAAAATGTTGATAAATTATTGTGAATATAATCAAATTATTTTCATTTCAATATTTTATTGAGAAATATCGAAAATAATTGTGAAAGTAATTATAATTTATTACAATATCAATATTTTATTGAGGAAATATTGATAAATTTATTTTTGAGAAATATTTATAATTACTATAATATCAATATTTAATTGAGGAAATATTGATAATTAATGTATGAATTATTTGTAAAATAACTATAATTTATTTGTTTGTGAAACAAGTTCTCATATATGTAAGAGTTCTTTTGAACTGGTATAAACTAATTATGTGATTTTTAAATCGTTACGAACTCGTGGAGTTTGAGAATGTATTTAATCACATAGATATTGTTGCATACGAGGCAACAAATGTATTTGCAAAATACAAAGAGATGCATTTGTGAAATACAAATCCGGATAATGGAATAAGAAATTCTTATATCCAAATTGTGGGGGTAAATACGAATATATTCATTTACACTAGAGTGTGTTAAATTAGGAATAATTCGTCAAATAATTTACCTAGTTTGACTCAATTGAATTTGGTTGCTAAAATAACAGAATTTTAAGATGTGGTTAAACATCAATCTTTAAATTCAGGCTTACTTGAAAACTTGTGGGGGAAAGCTCGTTAGATGTCTAGAGACATACTAAGTCGGGTTTCATACAAGAAAGTCAATTATCATTCCATATGAGTTCTGGAAGGGAAGAAAAACCAAATACCTTAAAATGTGGGGGTACTTGGGTCAGATTTTGGTTTCACCACCGAAAAAGTTAAATAATTTAAAAATATTAATTACTACTAGCTTATGTGATAAATAGTAGCAGTTCATATTTTTTGTGTTTAACTCTGAAATAAATATAATCATGTGAACTGAGTCACTTGATGTAACATTAATTGAGAATGTAAGAAGGATTTGAGAGAATCATTTCTTATAAAATTGATTCTTCTTTCGGCTAAGATTTATTTTCAGTAAGCGTGATTTACTGATATTAAAATATGATAAAGTAATATTATTTATTATATTACTTACATATACCTTTTTATAATTAGAGTTAATTATAAATTTTTTATTCTGCGAGAATAAACATTATAGTCTAACCCATTTTAGACTAGAATATTTTGCGAAAATATTTAATTAATTTTGATCAAGGGGGTCAAATTTGTGAAGTTTATAATTAAAAACTACAATATTCTGCGAGAATATACATATGAATCTTACTTCAACATGAGTTTGTTGAAGAGACAAATGAGCTAAAAGCTCTAAGTTTTTCGATCTAGATATTCTAACTTATATGTAGATAATTAACTTCGAACATATAAACAGATTATATCACGTTCCAATATCGTGGATTGGAAAGATGCGATTGACAGCGAGTTACATTCATAAAGTTGGTAGACCTCGAGGAGTGAACCAATTAGATGTAGATGAGTTTTTAAGTTCAGGAGTTTAAAAACTTTGACAAGTCAATCGATAAAAACTAGGCTAGACGAGTAGCCATGTTGCCTTATAAAAAGAAATAATTTTACTTCTTTGACTCATATTCACCAGTGATTAGGATAACATCAACTTGAATATTAATAGCTCTAATAGCTATATACAATGGACGTTAAAATTAAAATCCTTAATGGTGAATTAAATGAGAAAATTTATAAGGAGTAACCAGAGAGTTTAGTTGTTAAATGAAAAGAAAAACATAGTTTGTGAAACTTTTGTATTTTCTTGTTGAACTTTAACAAACTCCTAAACAATGACACGAAAAATGTGATAGTGTCACTAACAAATTTTAACTGTCATATTAATAAATATGACAAGTGTGTCCATATAAACTAACTGGATAATTGAGTATCAGAGTTTGTTTATGCACAAATGATATGTTAATATTTGAGACTCATATTGTAAATATTAAATCCATCGAGAAAATATTAACTTATTATATGAAAAACATTAATTTAATCAATTATGATTATGAGGTCATGTGATGACATTAAATTATCTCAAGTACATGAATGATGTCTAAGTTAAATACTTATGAAATTAAGGGATTTCATAATTCTATTTAATTCATACTTTGTGCTATACGAGAACAAATGTGATAGAGTATCACAATTTGAGTATGGTCATAAAATTAGATGTCACGCATATATTGTAAAATGCAAGAGGCTAGACATCGTTTCTTTGGTTAATAAACTAAGGAGATAAATGAGCAATCTTAGCAAGATTCGTTGGAATGCATTAATGAGAATGTTTGAATCTTGAAAGAATACATACATATGTGCATTATATTTGAAAAAAAAAAATTCAAATGATCTAGGAGGGACATAGTAATGCAAATGAAACTTCTGATTTAGATGAATCAAAGTTTATAAGTGGATATGTATTCAATTTGGGAGGCACCGCTATTTCCTGATAATCTTCTAACCACACGCATATAACTCATTCCACAATGAGATAAGAGTGAATATCATTGGATAAAGCTAGTGAAGAATTTGAATGGCTTCACAAAATTCTTGGAAGATATTCTAATATGACTGAAAATTGTGTTAGTCATACGTAAATGCGATAATCAAGCGGTGATACACAGAGCTGATCGAACTCTATGTATAATGGTAAAGTCACGACATATTCGTTGTCGTTGATATAATACCAAGAGACATCTACTTTCAAATAGAATGGACTTTATGAAGTCAAAAGATAATCCTGATTCCGGATATTAAAGGTTTATCTAGAGAGTAGTATGTGCATCGAGGGGAATGGGCTTAAAGCCTAAATTAGACTAAGTTACCTCGTACGGAAACCTAACCTGGCGACTGGAGATCCCACGGACCAAGTTCAATAGGACAACCAGTCTTGGCTAACTTAAAAGAAAACACTTAAGAGTATAACTCTATCCCATTCTTATGATGCAATAAGTGCAAGCCTACTGCGTTATTTTACAGGTTAAGCAAATGCTTTTAATGACGTCTATATCTTGTCAATACAAGTAGAGTATGGTAGGATACTCTTGATAGATGTGGTCACCTATGTTAGTGTGAGCTGGGTCGGCTCGTTGAAAATTTCTTTATAGGCTGGAATTCTCTAAAGCACTCGCATAACCAAGAATATGTTCAGGGCCAAAACGAACACAACCGAGAACTTGAAACAAATCGGTTTAGTACTGTGTTAAGTTTATTGTCTTGGTTTACACAAACAGTCGACGGTTCAAGATGAAATATTTCACCGATTGGCTAAGTAAATTCGATAAGCTTTAACTAGGGAAGGTTCAAGATGAAATATTTCACCTATCTCGATGCGGTATTATTCCTAAAGAAATTTCGACATGATATGTCTTATGTGAATGAACTAGGAGAACTATTTTATTCATGTGGGGGATTGTTGGAATTTATATTCTATATGTGAATAAAATTAGTTGAGAGTAAGGGGTCGTGTCTGTTCGATCCGAAGAGGTACCCTTTGGATCGAAACAATACAATCCAAACATTGTGTCTCTTGCGAAAAGACATTTTTTGAGTCTATAAATAGGAGACTTAATCTGGCCAATTAAGTATCCTTTTTCTGACAATAATTAAAAAATTACTCTCATCTCAACTTTAAATTTATGTCGAATTTTCTATTTGTTTCGGTTCGCCTTGGGTTCATTATTTGTGCAAATAATGAACAACAGACTGTTGTATCTTGGGAGACTACCGGGAATCAAACTGTATGCACCGTGGCAGCCCCGGAAATATTGTCTTAAGGAAATTTGTTTCGGCAAGCCTCAGTCTAATTTCCTTGTTTTTTACGTAAATATTGAAGTAATCTTTCGCTTCTATACAAGTAAGTATTTCTCACTATTTTTTGTGTTAGATCGAAATATTTAAGTACACAGATTGTTAGACACCAACACACTCAACTTAGAATATATAGAAAACTTACATGCGGAATATTGGGAGTGTAATGAACGGAATTAGACATGATCATATATATATATATATATGTTTCTTCAACTTATATACCTTGCTATATACATATATACTTTTTCCATTCATTACCCCCGCAATACTGCACAAACAAAGTTTTGGGTCTTAATTTGCACCAATCACAACTCTCCAGGTTTGTTTTATATGTATCTTTTTAATTCTTAATATAGCTAGCTAGTTCTCCACATTAATTAATATTTAATTATTTATAGCAATAAAGGCCATGATATATCGGTGAGTACTGGCCGGTGAATTAATTAGATTGATCATTCTATATATGTCAATGCAGGCCAGATACATTGCCTACCTATAAAAGCTCATGTTTTTTATGCTTGTGCTTCATTCATAATCATATATATTATATAGTGTATTAATTATGATCTATGGAAAGATGTTTAATTTCTGGAGAACCATTTGCATGCCTTGATTAGGATCTTGACATGTGGCATTGCTCAATTAAACAACTAACGTCTTTCTTTTTTTTTTTTTTTTTCCTTCATAATAATATACGTCTTGTTTATTACAATTTTTATTGTGATAGTCTACAGCTGGAAATTTGACCGACTAGAAAAGGACTTTAATAATGGAGGTGTTAATGGAAGGTTTAGGTGAAATGTCATAAAAATATTTAAAAAAGAAATTCGAAAATAAGGAGGATCACTTTTAAAATTTTAACATTAATAATTACTCAAATTAAATTAAATTAATAAACTATTATTCTTCATTGTGTTGCTTCTCAAGACAATGCTTTCTCCATTATGGTGGATTTTAAAGAATTTTACACTACTAAATTCATCTGATACACCCTCCGTTTCTTCTATTTGTTGCTTTGGAAAAAAAAAATTCCAAACAAAATTACTTCTTTTATATACAATGCAAAATTGATTTGTTGCTTTTATTTGTTGTTTTAAAAATTCAATGCAAAATTACTTCTTTTATATCAATTGGACTATGCTAGCCTCACAGCCAAGTATCACAGCCCAACATCACAGTCCATTACATAAAATTGTAAAAAAAAACCCATAACTAATCATCAAATAAAAATAAATCCTATTTATAAAATAAACCATAAACCATAAACCCTAAAACCGTAGACCCCTAAACCCTAAACCCTAAATCTAAACCCTAAAACCCTAGACCCTAAAATCCTAAACCCTAAATCAAACCCTAAATTAAATATTATGTCATAAACTCTAAATTCTAGGCATTGCAAATACTTTTAAATTATGAGTTTATATTTTTATTGTAATTTTCGAGATATTTTATATTCAAATATTGATAAATGATAAATTAACATTTGAAAAGTAATGAATTTTTTTTATATGAGTAATATCGTATAATTTAGGTGTTCTTTTGTAATTTTTGAAAGATGAGATATTTATATCAAATATTGGTGAATGTTCAATTATCATTTGGAAAGTATTGAATTATTTTTTATATGAGATATCGGAAAATTTTGGTTTCTTTTGTAATTTTTAAAAGTTGATTGGGTTGTTAATAGATTAAAAAAATTATTTCAAAAAACATGTTAAACAGGTAGCAGGTAACACAACTAACTTTAAATATATAAAACATGGGTTGTACAATGGATGTGAAACTAAGGGCTGTCATATAATCATTTTCCATATCAATTTTATCCTTCTTGTTAAATTGGGGTTTTTTCCTTTAAAAAATGAATATTTATTAAATTTTTTAATTTGTGTGTAATTTTCCAAAACGACAAATAAAAAAAACGGAGGTAGTAAATCACAAAAGAATGAGGAAAAATAATTTACTTGGTAATTGTTCTCTACATTTGGCAAACAAAAAAAAATTGATACTGGAGAATCGTGTTCAGAATATTCATTGAACCATTTTCTCCATAATGTTTTTTTTTTCTAATTTCAAAACTTCATTCTTTTTTGTTTTGAAAGGTCTAATGCGTTGCCCATTTCAGACTTTGTAGCAGTTTCATCTTATATTTGGTAAGTTGTCCATAGTTCCAACAGCCCTATTAAGTTTTTTTTTTTTTTTTTTGAAAGTTTTTTATTAACTTTCAAAACAGCCCTATTAAGTTCAAAGATGAAGGGCTGCCAATAAAATAAAATAAAAGAAGAGGTAAATCAAGCGTGAATCTCACAAATACAATTAATGGATGTACAATGGTATGGTGGAATCCCGAGATTTTGTGGAGGCATATCCTGCGATTTACATCCTTCAGAGTTCTAAGGCAAGGGTTCTGAGGGTCCATGATTAGTCTAGTGTAAGCTTGGACACCTATGTTATAAAAAAAAAAAAAAAAAAGTTAATGGAACCAAAACACTATTTGGAAGATGAGAAACGTTTTGTGCTAATTGTGTTTTGTCTAATTAACAAAAGTTGAGTTTGTCTAAAATGAGATTTCATCGAATGAGAAACACGTGATATACCCTTTTTCATGTCGCCAAGTGTCCTATTTTAAATTATGTAATTGTAGAAAGACATGTATACTTTTTTTGTCTTATTTCAAATTTTATATTCTTTCATTACGTATATTACATGTAAAAATATGTGAATTAGAAAGACTAATAAAAGTCACTGTCACTATATTTTTAGTCAATAGTTTATTCTCTAATTATTACTTGATAATTCAGTTTATTTGAAAGGTTAAAAATTTTGATATTCAAGGGACTATATTCAATTAAATCAGAAAATATAGAATCCAATTGACAATTCAAATTGCATTCAATCAAACACATATTTAGAATTTAAGGATGAAGCTGCAATTTTTCCAGAAAATTAACACACTCCTCCCACCCCATTTCAATTGTCTACCGTACGTCACCGATCCCATATGCAAAGTAAACAAAAAAAAATATTTTAATGAAAATATGTAGATCTATATATAAATTACACTAGACATACTTTAATTGTTTGTTTGTTCATTTTGAGATCTGGAAATTTCAAATAAACTATGTGGCTCATTTATAACGTTAATTGAAATCCTATGAACAAGTAGAAAGGTAGAAGATGAAGATGAAGGTGAAGGTGAAGGTGAAGATGAAGGTGTGGTTGAAGTTCTGGAGATTGGAAAATTTTGAGAGAGGAAACGACAATAGCACAAGAATAATGGAGTTAGAAAATCTAATCTCTTACTAAAATATATTTATTGTAGGCTTATATTATATTTGGTATAGGGCTATTTGTTTAATTTATTAAATACGTACTTTTTTCAAATGTCCGATTGCCTCGTCATCGTCGGACATTTTGACTTCGTTTTGTGGTCCAACTTTGATTTTGACCTTTTTTATGGTTAAAATAGGATATCTCATATGCACTCTTGTCCCATGAAGTCTCGTTTTAGAAAGACCCACAAAAGTTTCCTTGTATCATTTCTATTAGCAAAAACTCCCTGTATTAAAATTTTATTAACAGAAAATCCCATTTAAAATTACTTCACAAATCATAGGGAAGTTATTGTTAATTTTTCAAGTGAACAGGGGATTATTGTCAACTTCAAAGTTAACATGATAATTATTGTCAATAATTTAGATGAAAATGAGTGCTTTTGCATCTTTTGGTGGAGATATAGTTATCATATTAGCTTGGGAGTTGGGAGGGATTTTTTTTACTAATAAAATTTAGCACAGGGAAAGTTTTGGGTAATAAAAATAACTCAGTAAGACTTTTTGACAATTAGACAAAACATAAGGGGTAACTTTGCATTTCACTCAAACGTTATAGTACCTCTTACATAATATCGTAAACTTAGACAAACTAACAGTAAAAATTCCAATTTTCATAATTAAGTTAGGAGCTGGGAACATGTTATTGGTTTAAGGGATAATCACTACAAAGTAGCGAATCCAGGTTCAAATTCCTAGGAGAAATTTCCTCTATACCCTTGAAAAAAAAAGGAGCTAGCATTAAATCAGAAATAATTGAGATTATCATTTCTTAAAAATCAAAACCAAGAAACATTTATATTAACACAATCGGATAATTGATTGTAAATATTGATAAGTTACTAGTAAGAAAATAAAAAAGAAGTATTTCAATGTTGGTTTTTTAACTGCAGACAGCTTCAACAATTAGCCTATTTGATATATTTGCAGCGCAAGCAGCCGGGCCGAAAGCATTCTCCGAGACATGAATGGAACAGCTTTCTTTTCCCATGCATGACTGCCAGTGCCAGCCATTCAAAACAAGAATTATACAGTATATATGAAATAAATAAAGATCATCCCATTTAATTAAATTAACCCAAAAAAAAATGTTGCATTATTAATGATATAAAGTTTATAGTATTAATTAGAATTACTTACTTTGTTGATCACCGATAGAGTATCGGGTGAGTGGCAACTCCCTTTCTCAAAGGATTGACAATATTGGCCTCCTGCAGCTCTAGGGTTGCCATAGCTAGCAAATGTAATATTAGAGAAGGTAGCACCTCCTTGGCATGACAACTCCAAGGTGTTCCCTTCGTAAGAAATGCCACAAGCCTTTTCGATTGTCACGCTTCGAAAACTGACAAGAAAAGGGCTACCTCCGAATTCCTCCATCACAACTAATGTATTGTCTGATTCATGGAGGAAGGACCTAGGAACGTGATACCTAGGAAATTAAGGTGACCACATGCACGACAAACACAAATATTAGTTTTAGTGCAAATATCAAATTTTAATTAAATGACAAGTGTAGTGCCTACAATTACCATCTTTGAGAAGATCGACCACAATTTGTGGCGCACTTGTTATTGTTATACGCTCCGCGGAAATCACATGAGTCTGCACATCCATCTTCACTAACGAAGAAGCTAGGCCAATATCTACCAATATTGTGCCCATTAACCCATGCTATTCCTTTGCCAAGACCAAGTAAATCAACCACCACCGGATCTTTTCCCTTGGGTGTATTGAAACTTGTCTGCACCCAAATTCAATTTCAATTGATAAATTTCTTTTAGTGTTGAAAAATTATTGCATGTTAATTCAAAGTTATTATTAATAAGACTAGAAGATTAATTAATATGTTTTCATGAGCGTGGATGCATGATTAATTTCCATACATATGATATGACATGTTTATTTTTGAAAATTATAAAAAATAGTTCTGAGTACCTTGTACCAAATCAAATTCGAGTTGGATGGAAGATCTTTAGAAGACCAGTTCCCAACGTTGTCAACGTTATAGAACTGGTTTTCTTCCCCCCGTAGACCAACTCTGTATGACCACATATTTTTAGACAAGTCGTTTTCTTGATCTTGTCTTCCTAGCAGTTTGACAGGGCCTATGATCCCTTGATCAATTTGATCGAAGTTAGCTCCCGAATTCTACGCACAAATGTAACTAAGTCGTATTAAGAGAAAAAATCAAAGTGAAAATCACGAAATATAATACACATCATTAACTTTTCATTAGATTGTTGTTCTTACCGGCAATCCAACAGTGACACTAAGAAAAGATAGAGTATTCTTTCCCTTGTCTAACTTAATGGTCCGCCGGAAAACAAAACTGTAGGGTCTACGTTCTGCCCACTGGGATCCTGAATTTGCATTACAATCGACAGATAGAAAGATCAAAACTCAATGAAAAAAAGTAACCGATTGCAAGAAAGTAAAATACCAATGTGCTCCCCGTTCACAAATGCGTGTAAGATATGTCCTTTAGTATGAACTTCCAAAATGACTACTTCGTCACTCCAAAAAGTATCATACTTGTTGATATCAACACTGTTAAATGGAGAACAAGAAAAGAAATAAACAGAGGTAAGAAAAAAGCTGAGGCAACAAGAAGAAAGAATATACAGTATAGTTTTTACTTCAAAAGCACAACAGCTTTATCAATCGAGGATAGTAAAATTTTACCTAGTCATATACCATAAATAATCACTTGTGTCATTTGTAACCATCTTCTGTTCTAGAAGATTCATAGCAGTTAATCTTTTTGAGACTTCATCTTCATGGTGTGCAACTGCAATGGGCTCAGCTCTCCAACTCCATTGCAAGATATTGTCTGCTTCACTCGGCCTCTTCACCATTACAGATGTTTGACTATTCACCTAATATTCAAATAACTAATTAAATAAACATTTTCATTCTAGTTAAACAATACTATCTTTTAGTCTCATATTCCCCCAATCAAACATCCTTATTGATTAAGTCTAAATTCGTGTCAGATGTAATGAATCATGTAATTACTCACTGGTTTTTCTTTTTTGAATTTGATCGAGTATCTCGGAAAACACATGCTAAGAAATATACATCTTGCAATGAACAACATTCATAAGTTCTTTCAAAACCAAAAAAAAAAAAAAAAACTTCAGATCTAGATTTAGCTTTAAGCAATAGTTGGATCTGTACCCGAGCTGTGTTGAATACTTGTGTAACACAATCTGGAAGAATGCTAACTGACCATGCAGGCACAGTATAGTTTCTTCCTTGAAACGTAATGGTAATGTCATCTCTTTGATTTGCATTTCCAAAGAAGCACAATCTCTTTCCGTTATACTCATATGTAGTGGCCTGAAATTTGAAAACAGAGTAAATATTTTGTTTCTTAATTAGATAAAATTTGAATTAGAGTAGTTAGTGTACATAATACGAGTAGTATCATTAACTAAACTAGACATAGATAGATTTAATTACTCACAGACATCATGTTGCCATAGTCAATATTATGAACATCACCATAGGTAAGAAATTCTTCTACAGTGGCTGATTCAAATTACCTAAAATATAACAACAAAATTATGTTATGTATATAACTGAATAAGTAGCCACATGATGATCAGGAATAATAATTTAAAATGTACTCAATAATGAATCATCTTCTTCTTTTTGTTTTACCATATTCATCCAGTGGTGCATCATAACTGTACGTTGTGGTAATATAAGGACCCCCGGCCATCCGACCAAAATTGGTGCCTCCATGGTACTGTATACAAGCAAAAATAGTTTTTCATTAATATTAATCTCAATCAATTTAGGTTTTGAAATTATGAGAGCAGAATTAAATCAAATCATCATTATTGAATAATTTTGGGACAAACCATGTAATAATTCAGAACTGTGCCGCCATATTGGAAGAACCGGGCAACCGCAAAAGCTAGATCCTCAGCTCTTCTGTGAGGACTCGTACCTCCCCACTCGTGAAACCTATTGGAGTTGGAGGGACAAATAAATAAATAAATAATTGAAATTACCTCCCTTTATTTTCTTTTTTTCTTTCAGAATTCATTAGATAATACCGAAAATATACCATATTAAAACTGTTAATTATAGTAATAAAATTTTGTTTTATAGACCAGACCAGACGTCCAAACCACTATATATATACAGATTGGGCCACGATTCTTGCTTCCTGTCTCCCACTTCAATTTTATTTTATTGAGTTAGGTTGGCCCAACCCAAATATATAGATAATACATTTTTAGTAATGCTCGCCCATATGATATAATATAATATATATCGGCCCAAAGAGCAATTGATATATTTTCAAAAGATATAGATTAATTAATTTCCCTCAAAAAAAAAAGAAAAGAGAGAGATAGATTAATTAATATTGAAACATATATATAACTATCTGAAAAAATGTAATAATAGTAACAAAATAAGAAAAATGGTAATTAATCTGAAGAAAAATATATAAAAATGATATTACTAACCATCCAGTCCAATTCTCTGTCCAAATTTTTGGAATATTTCGCTTGGGGTAAAATTGATCACAATACCAACCATTGCATGCATTCATCTGTTTCATAAAATACTCTTTATATAAAAGATGCATGAAAATAAAAATAATAATAATAATAATAAATATTATTATAAAGTCCTTTTAGGTTGTTGCTTGCGCTCGCGTACGTACAATTGGTTCAGGAGCGTCATCTTCACGACACATGACCCATTGCACGCTGATGTTGAGCGATGTGGCTAATTTCTCACACCAATTGATGTAAGATTTGCCATCATCTCCATATGACCCTATCACGTCTCCGTACTCATTTTCAATCTGAAATATAATAATTAAGTTAATTATTTTTTAAAAATTAATATATATCACTAATTAAAAGAAATAAAAAATACCAATAAATGAAAATTTTAATTAACCTGAGAGAGGATTATAGGACCCCCTTGATAAGCAAACAATTGCTCCCTTTGTAACATGTCTACCATCACCATCGTGAAAATTTTCATTTCATTCTATTATAATAGAATGAAATGCCAATATTAATTAATTAATTAGTTAAAATATAAAAGTAAACTATAAATTTCTAATTAATTATATATATGCGCACATTGAAAGTTTGTTACTAATTATATATATATATATACCATAAACACGTCGTTTTTAGTTCTCATCTTAGTGCCTGGAATATTGTGCAACCATACTGGAAATCCTCTGCATGCAACAAAATATTTCAAAGAATGAGAAACATATATGCATAATTTTAATTGATGATAGCTAACTAGCTAGCTACCATAATTAATTAATATTGACGAGACTTTACCCGTAATTCCACTTGTAGAGAATCAAGTTAGGATAATAGAAGATATTGAAGATCAAGATATAGAGGCTAGCTAATGAGGAAGATTTGATCCTGATATTATATTATATTATTGTAATCTTTTAGATTTATTTGTACACATAATTATAGGGATTTGTAGTAAGTCCCTTTGTATATATATTGTTGTACACTCTTCATTATCAATAACAAAAATATAGACTCTTAAAACTTTACATGGTATCAGTATAGCCATTACAAAGACTAACGTCTAAAATGTCTTCCTCCAGTTCTGAAACTCAATCCCTCTCCATTATCTCCATGCCCAATATTGCTACTATCAAACTAAGCCAAGATAATTACCTTCTCTGGAAGGCCCAAATGATACCGTATTTCAGAGGCCAGGACCTCTTTGGTTACCTCGACGGAACCACACCACCACCACCGAAAAATATTTCTATTACCCACTCTGAAACAAATAATGTTTCTGAAAAACCCAATCCCGCTTACTCTCAATGGATCAAGCAGGACAATCTCATTCTTAGCACTCTCATGTCTTCTCTTACCGAAGGAGTGCTTGCTCAAGTTGTTAATTATTCATCATCCCATGATGTCTGGCGTGCCTTAGAGGAAACTTTCTCCTCAAAATCTCGTGCACGTAGTATTCAAATTCGCACCCAATTAGCCACTACTACTAAAGGCAGTAAATCTGCCACTGAATACTTCCACTTCATAAAGAGGCTAGCAGACGAGCTAGCAATTGCAGGCCAGCCATTAACACGAGATGATATTATCTCATATATTTTTACAGGTCTTGGACATGAATATGAAAGTTTTGTAGCATCAATCTCTGCTCGGACAGACAGTGTGACGCTCGAAGAAATCCATTCACTTTTATTATCCACGGAAGCTCGTCTTTCTCGACACCAACTAACTCCAGCAATTCAACAACCTTCTGCCAACGTTGCTCAACGCCAATCCCAAACTTTTGTAAGGAATGGTCGTGGTGGTCCTCGAGGAAGGGGACGAGGAAATCGTGGTGGATTTAACTTTTCTAACCGAAACAATGATCAACTATCTATTGTTTGTCAGGTTTGTGATAAGGTTGGACACTCAGCTCGTAAGTGTTATCATAGATTTGATCCTTTTTATCAGGTTTCTCCGAAAGACCCACCCAAGCAAGCTATGGTAGCCATGAATAATGGGAATCCTACCAACTGGGAGACTGAGTGGCATGCAGATACAGGTGCAACCCACCACCTTACAAATGATGTTTCCAATCTGAACCAACAAAGCCATGAATATAATGGTTTAGATACTGTTCAAGTGGGAAATGGTAAAGGTTTGCACATCTCTAAAACTGGTTCTTCTAAATTCAAAACTAACTCATCAACTTTTGTTCTTAACCAAGTCCTTGTAGTTCCTGAAATTCAAAAGAACTTAATATCTGTTCAACAATTTTGTATTGATAATAACGTTTATTTTGAATTTCACGCTCATTTCTTTCTCGTGAAGGATTACTTGGGGAAGGTCCTTCACAAAGGACATATCAATGATGGTCTCTATAGTTTCACCACCTCAAAACATCTACCTCAGACACATTCCAGTATTCGAGTCTCTTTTCGCAATTGGCATCGTAGACTTGGTCATGCTTCTAGTCCTGTCGTGCACAAGGTCCTTTCCATTTTTAATTTTCCAGTAGAGAAGAACAAATTGCACACTGTGTGCCCTGATTGTCAAATGGCTAAAAGCCATAATTTGCCTTTCAAGTTATCTACTTTTGTTTCGTCAAAACCTTTGGATTTAATTTTTACAGATGTTTGGGGACCTGCTTATGTTACTTCTACTAATGGTACTAAATATTATGTGAGTTTTCAAGACGATTTTTCCAAGTTTACTTGGTTATTTCCTATTAAATTAAAATCTGATGTTGAAAAAGTTTTTCTTAATTTCCAGCAATATGTGGAGAAACATTTTGAAAGAAAAATAAAAGCCGTCCAATCTGACTGGGGCGGTGAATACAGACGGTTAAATACATATTTTAAAAACACTGGAATAAATCACCGTCTATCTTGCCCACATACACATCAACAAAATGGTTCAATTGAAAGAAAACACCGACACATAGTCGAAGTTGGTTTAAGCATGTTGGCACATTCAAATCTGCCGATGATATATTGGGATGATGCTTTTCAAACTGCGACTTATGTAATAAATAGACTCCCAACAACTGTTTTAAATCAAAAATCACCATTTGAGACGTTGTATAATCGCGTTCCTGATTACTCATTTATGCGTGTGTTCGGTTGTGCATGTTGGCCTAACTTGAGGCCTTATAATAAAAATAAACTTAATTTTCGTTCAAAAACATGCATTTTCATTGGCTATAGCCTTTGTCATCAAGGGTATAAGTGTCTTGATCTCTCTACTGGTAAGGTCTATGTTTCTAGACATGTTGTTTTCGATGAAAACCTTTTCCCCTACACTTCCGAAAGTAAACCCCAAAGCCCCACTTCGCAAACTTCAAAATCTATCATGCTACCCCTGCCCATTAATTCTTCACCACCAGAAAATTTAAGAGATTTGCATCCTAATCCGATTCCCATAAGAATCGAATCTGCACCTTTATGTTCTGATTTTGCAGGAACAGATCATGGAACATTGAACCAACAAGCAACCAATGGCATCGAACCAGAAATTTTAAGAGATTTGCATCCTAATCCGATTCCCACGAGAATCGAATCTGCACCTTTATGTTCTGATTTTGCAGGAACAGATCATGGAACATCAAACCAGCAAGCAACTAATGGCTTTGACTCTGTTGATGCACCACACGAGGATGAAGAACCTATTTCGATAACCAGTCATTCCATGATCACTAGAGCTAAGAATCATATTCATAAGCCTCGACAACGAACTGATGGTTGCATTCGATATCCTTTACCGAGAGCTTGAATAGCGGAAACAACAACTCTCGCAAAGGAACCAACTTCTTTCACCGAGGCCTGCAAATCAACTCATTGGCGAGATGCTATGAATAACAAATTTAATGCCCTACTACAAAATGGCACTTGGTCTTTAGTGTCCCCATCAAATAACACGAATGTTGTGGGTTGTCGTTGGGTATTTAAAATAAAAAGAAAGGTCGATGGGACCATTGAACGTTACAAGGCAAGATTAGTCGCCAAGGGATTCCACCAACAAAAAGGAGTCGATTTTTATGAAACATTCAGCCCAGTCATCAAACATACAACTATTCGGTTAGTTATTTCACTTGCTGTTTCCTTTAATTGGCCTATAAGGCAGTTAGATGTACAAAATGCGTTTTTGCATGGTGAGTTGCAAGAGGATGTGTTCATGTCACAACCCCCAGGATATATTCATCCACAATATCCGAATCATGTGTGTAAATTACACAAATCACTCTATGGTTTACGGCAGGCCCCAAGAGCATGGTTCTCAAAACTCTCGGACAAACTCAAGTCTTTAGGCTTCCAAGAAAGTAAAGCTGATACTTCTCTATTTATTTTTCGAAAATCGGCTATTATTATCTTTATACTTATATATGTGGATGATATTTTGCTAACGGGTTCATGTTCGGATACAATTACTCGTATGATTGATTGCTTGAAAACTACCTTTGCTATCAAAGACTTGGGTTCACTAAATTTCTTTCTTGGTGTCGAAGCCCTTTGGTGTCCAGATGGAATTTACCTCACTCAACGCAATTATATTGTTGATTTACTAAAAAGGAGCAACATGGACAAAGCAAAACCGTGCACAAGTCCAATGGCCTCTAACTGTCACCTAACTTCTACGGATGGACATCCTTTAGAGGATATGAGCCTCTATCGCAGCATCGTTGGAAGCTTGCAATACCTATCTTTTACAAGGCCGGATTTAGCTTTTGCGGTACATAAAGTCAGTAAATTTATGCATCAACCCCTTGATACACATTGGGTGGCAGTCAAGCGCATATTGCGCTATCTTAAACACTCGATATCGACAGGGCTCTACATCACCAAATCTATTGATATGCGGTTGCAAGCTTACTCGGATTCTGATTGGGCAGCAGATAGAGATAATTGACGCTCGGTTGGTGCATTTTGTGTCTACATGGGCTCCAATTTAATTTCTTGGAGTTGCAAACAACAACCCACAGTTGCTAGAAGTAGTACTGAGGCTGAATACAAGGCGCTAGCAAATACAGCGGCTGAACTTACTTGGATAAAATCTCTTTTAATTGAGATAGGTTTTCCTCAAACACAACCACCGGTTCTTTGGTGTGATAATATTGGAGCCACTTACCTCACATCAAATCCCGCGTTTCATGCCAGAACGAAACACATAGAAATTGACTTTCATTTCGTAAGAGATCAAGTTTTCAATAAACAATTGGTGGTTCAGTTTATTTCAAGTCGAGATCAGTTAGCTGATGCTCTTACCAAGCCGTTACCTCCAGTAAAATTCAAGCATGTTAAACACAATCTGAATGTCCGTGAACTACCCTCCAGATTGAGGGGGCATGTAGAGAATCAAGTTAGTATAATAGAAGATATTGAAGATCTAGATATAGAGGCTAGCTAATGAGGAAGATTTGATCCTGATATTATATTATATTATTGTAATCTTTTAGATTTATTTGTACACATAATTATAGGGATTTGTAGTAAGTCCCTTTGTATATATATTGTTGTACACTCTTCATTATCAATAACAAAAATATAGACTCTTAAAACTTTACACCACTCTGCACAAATGTATGGTCCAATTCTCAGAAATGCATAAAGCCCTTGGCTTTGGATTGTCTTTACAAACTTTATAATGTCTAAATTTCCCGAAAAATCGTACTGCATAATATTTTGAATAATTAGTTGTTAAGGATCGAATAGATTAATTAATACATGCAATTATATATTTTGAAATTAAATGCGATAAATTAACTTAAATTTAATTATAGTAATATATGATACCTGGCGTCTTTGAGGCTCATGAGCATTCCAAAAAACATATGATTCGATGGTGTTGAGACCTCCGTCTTTAGCTTTTTGAATTAAGTCGGGCCACATCTAGATACATTCACAACACAATTATGCATAAAATGAAATGGAAATGGAAACAAAAATATATAATTAATTGGATCGAGTATATATATATATATATAAAGCAAAACCACGTACAAATTAAAAATATTACTTGAGGAGTGCTACGGGGGTAATGAATTGATCCTGAAAGGATAATTTTTCTTTCTCCGTTAATATTTATTGCTCTATTGTCATATGTAAGTTCAACAGCAAAGGAACAAATCAAAAGAAAAAGAAAAAAGCTGATCAGAAACGCTAGTAGACCCATGGGATTGAGAACCTTTTTTTTTTTTTTTTTTTTTGGTGTGTGTGTGTGTGTGTGCAAGTCTAAAAGTTAGAGAATGTATGTGTGTAATGTCATACTTATAACTAAGTAGATTGATCATTCAAAAAGAGTGGGGTTCTGTTTTCGGGTTATATATGTTTCTATGTCAATGCAGGATACTTTATAAGGCGCTCATGCTTTTTAGCTTTTACTTAAGAATGCATTCATATATAGGGTATGAACTATGAGAAAAAGGTTTTGAGAATGAGAACCATTTGCATGCCTTAACTTACAAAGCACACATATATGCATAGCAAATAGTATTACAATTTTAATGCCACCCTTGATCTTAATTTAGAGGGTTAATTCCATGGATCTCCCTCCTTAGTGGTTTGGTGTATTTCGCGTCAAATTCCCTTGGAGAATCATAATTGCCGAGACCTTCCCTGGCATTTGCAACCCTTACATCCGTAGGTCCACTGTTAGTTTTTGCTGAAAAAATACATCTGATACTACAATATAACACCCCTTGTCGGATTTATTTTTACCATCATTTATTGAAACTATATATTCGATTATGTCGACTGTTTAAGAGTTTGAAGATGCACTATGACATCAACTAGATATACAAGTGTTTCTAAATTGGACATTAAATTTAAAGAATTGTTAGAGCTTGACGATAATTTAATGAAATATTCTTGACAATAAAACTAAATCTAACAAGCTATGGACGTCAAATTATGATATCAATTGTGTTTTCTCAAGAGATTTTATATCAAATGTACGAAATAGAGGAAAATGTGGTATGAAAAGTATATTGCTATGTTAAACCTCTTCCACCAGATCGACCTAGTCGATCTATCTAGAATCGACCTAATAAATAACAAGAGCAAACAAAATAACGATAATGCCCCTGAAAGTTTGGTATATTTACCAAACACTCCAAAAATCCGTGCGCTTTTGCCACGTCGACTTGATCCAGGTCCGACCGATCTGATTGACCCGCATGGGTCATCCTATATCTAAAAATACCTCATTATTCCACAAAATCTGGTACTCATTAATTTCACTATGTATCTACTACTTGATTTGCTCAATTTGATCTGACTTGAACATTGGAGGATCTACGTTGGAGACAACCCTGACGAGCCCTATCGAGTTTCTTTGAATCCAGGCCAGGTTCCTTTAAAGTAAAGTCTAGATCGATCTAAATGACAAAAACCTCACATTGTTGAAGGTTAATCATAAAAAATGCTCTTCGTCATGTATATTGAATTATTAATAAACAAATGGTCGTGCACAAAAATAGTGAATTGCCAACTTTCATACTGAAATTTCAGAAACGTAGGAAATAGAAACTGAAATTGCTTGAAAGGAAGTTAGGATTGATCCCCTATATATGTTCATGTTCTAACGAATGATACCAAAATCCCGGGAACCAGGAACGTATTCACAATCTCGTTGTCAAAACAGTCATAGTTTCTTGTGGGATATAGAATCTATAACAAATCTTATATAAACACCACCACCTCAGTCCTCAAATTAAATGACCTTAATTAATTACAAGAAAATAAACAACCATGCAACAAAATACAAATAAATAGAGTCATATATTATACAAATCTTGGATAATTTGTCACTAATTAATTAACTCGATCAATACCAACTCCAAAGTTGAGACTACATAATCCTATACCATATATTAATTCTCACCCTGATTCCCTTTTTAACTTCATCCTAACCATTCTTACACTGCCTGAGCCTGAGCCTGAGCCTGATTCCATGTTCAAAAGGATAAACCTTTCCTACAATTGTGCCCCCAACTACATAAGGCAAGAAATATGGACTAGGTCCGCATGGGCAGCTCAACTGGTCTCAGAGGTGGAAGTTGGAACAAGTGACCAAGGATCGAACCTCACCAGCGGCAGTGTGGGAGCAACCTCTCAAAAAATGAGGGGGACTCCTTGTGCGCAGTGAGTACTGGTCCCAGCCTCTGTTGCCGGTTGAGTCACCGTGATTTTCCTCCTCTCACAATCCCGTCGGACAGGGGGTGAGGGGCGCCCGGGGTGAGCGATTTCACCTTTGGAACAAGAAATATGGACTAGTATACAAAGTTTTGCAATTAATCATAGTCATTTTAATTTCCTATATATATAATAATACATCATCAAAGTATCAAACCATAAAATTAAAAGTTAGCATCTTCCAACACCAAGTATATATGATTTAATTAATCTCAATGTAAATTCATAATAATAATAATAGAGTATGATCAAATGCAATTCAAAATCCTAATAAAACATTATGTTATACACATACATACATAGATAGATAGATGTACAAGCAAAGCACACTTATGACTTAACCGAACCTCAATAATCAGGAGAATGGGACTCGGACCTCACATCCCTCCTCCTAACCTCAACAAGCTTCAAAAGATCCAACGCCTTCACCTTCCCTTTCTCCGTCCCATTTTCCGCCACGTCAGCAACCCCCTCGAGAACCCTCGACTCCATCTTCCCTCTCACGTCACTAGCGACCTCCTCCCCCCCACACATCACCAGATTCAAAAGCGCAGAAACCGCATTCTCCTTAGTCCTATAACTCGACCCAGTCGAATTATCCAATAAATCAACCAACACCTCTACCCCCAATACCTTCTTAAACACCTCCCAACTCTCCTCACACCCCGCCACCTGGGCGATAACCGCAGTTGCATCCTCCACTAACCCCACTCTCCCATCCTTAACAACCAATGAAAACAGAGCTTGTACAGCCCCAAGCTCCACCATTTGCCCTCGATTTAACGGATAAAGCGCTATACCGAAAAGGGCTCGTAAAGCGTCCTTAATCGACCTGGCAGCCGAACCCTGCGCCCTAACGATTTCCACAAGCCCGAATATTATGTCCCTTTTGTGCCCGATTATTGGGCGGAATGATTCCAAGCTTAAGAGGCTGAAAATTGTGGCGGCGGCGCATTGGGCGGCGAAAGGGGACGCGGGGTTGCGGAGCGCGTGGGAGAGCGCGTCGAGAACGCCGTGTGATGACATTAAATGCTCTTTGGATGTGATTGAGAGGTTCAGTAGAGTAGCGGTGGCGTTTTCTTGGAGGATGATTACAGGGGAGTAAAGGGATTCGGCGATCAGAGGTACGGCGTTTGCTTCTGCGATGAGTGGGCGTGATTCGGCGTCGTTTTTGGAGAGGAGACGGAGTTCGCATAGGGCTTCGGATCGGGTTTGTTCGGATACGGATGTGAGCTTTGATACGAGAGATTTGACTGCTCTACGCTTGACGATCTCCATTGTTGTCTGGTGTAAAAAAATTTGGTTGGGGTTTAGTTTAGGTGGATATATGTTTGTTGACTTTCAGAAAAGTCTTCGACTATGAGATGAATTGGTCCGGGAGGGAGTGTTTCTTTACTTGTGGGATTAAAATTTTATTGCTCAACTTCTCTTCTCATCATGTGAATAAAAAAAAGCTGAACAAGAAAGAATGAAGAGAGATGAATTTATGGGGTTGGTTTTTGACTGTGTAAAGATTTGGCTTTTGGGTTAATATTGACTTTTGAGTTTTTGACAAGACGAGATGAGATGTGGATTTGGTGGGAAATGAGCAGAAGGTGACATGGGAAAGGAAGGAAGGTGGGGGGAATCTCCCCCTCCCCCTCTTTTTTTGTTTTTACATTAATGGAGTATTACTTAATTAAAAACTTATATTAAATTACAATGAAATTAAAACTTTAACAATGAAGTTGAATTATGATGAATTGTTTGATTAAGATGGATTGGCCACAAAACAAATTTCTTCCTAGTAAATAAATATATAAATATATAGAAGGAAGGAAGGAAGGAAGTACAGTATAATATAGTATATAATTAGGTAATCAATCATAATTAACTTCTTCCAATTTTCAAAGAGGAATCAGGTCCAGGTCCTCTATTGGTAATTAAGAGCTTAGCAATTTCAAGTTGAGTATTGGCAATAATCTGAGTCCTTTTGAGGTCCAATTCCCCTCTCTTGGCCTCTGCTTCTGCCCTCATTCTCTCTATTTCTCTCATAGTCTCCATTCGTGCTTGTTCCGATTTCACCACCACTTCTGCTAACCATCTAATAACGCTGCTGCTTTCTTCCTCCCAATTCATCTCATCCTCTTCTCTTGCTTTGCGCTTCGTCGTTAATGTTACCTTATTCTTCCTAAATATTTCTCCCTTTGTTGATTTCGTTGTATACACTGCTCCTGCTGGCGCTGGCGCTGGCGTGCTACTATCACTTTCTTCCATTCCAATTGGATTATTCTTTTCCATTGATTTGCCGCATATATTATTGTTGTTATTGCCATCTCCCTGTGCGCATGCAGTTTCCATATTCATATTATAATATACTTACTAACTTTTATTCTTTGGCTTATTAATTTTCAATAATACATATATATAATATAATCAGAAACACTTACCTTAACTACCCGATCATCATCAGAATTCCGCTTGTGCATAACCGGAGGAGCAGGATTGGGATTTCCACGAAGAAGAAGATCCAGCCGAGAATACAGCGGCCACGACGACGCCGCATCTGCAGCCACAGATTCCGACCTATACCTTTTCTTCATGGACTCAATCTTATTCTTACACTGCGTCTGTGTTTTTGCAGACTTGGTATTATTACTTCTACCCGAAACATGTTTCGCCACATCTTCCCAATCTTGCCCTTTTAGTTTTGCTCTGTTTCTTAATACCCATTTACCTTCATATGCTTCCAGCAGAGTCGAAACTGCGCCTTCACTCCATTCATCTCTTTTCAATCTATCATTATTATTATTATTATTTAATTCTTTAGTTCTGCAGGGTGACAGGAGAGGTGATGATTGATCTTTCTCCATTTTGATTTAGCTGCCTGCTAGCATGGAATTACTAATAAATCAAAAAAACTGATCAACCTACAAAGGTTTAAGACTTGATGATTGTTGTGAGAAGAAATGGCGAGGGGGGATGGATAAAATTAAAAAGGAGAGCCACTAGCATTTAGAGGAACAAAAAGGGGAAAATTGCACTTTTGGTCCTATATAAAAGGGATAGTTATATCAATCTCCCCTGAGGTTTGGGCTAATTATTGTCCAATTACATCGCAATTTTATAATTATATCCACCTCCCCTCACGTTTGAAAAACCTTACAAAATGATGTGAAATGACAATATTGTCTCCGTCAATTTTAATTAAAAAAAATCAGATTAACAGAATATCCTATTTACCCTTACAAGGGATAATTACACCTCCCATGAGGTTTGAGCTAATTACTACTCAATCCCCTCACAATTTCATAATTACATCCACCTCCCCCCACATTTGAAAAATATTATAAAAATAATGTGAAATGATACACAAAATTACAATATTACCCTTGCAATGATACACAAAATTATAGTACTACTCTTCCAAAAATTAATTTTATATACATAAAAATAAAAGACTCTAACCCTAACCCTAACCCTAACCCAACCCCACCCCAACTCCAACATCCCAACCCAACAAATATCCTCCCAACCCGTGTCGCCAGCCTAGGAGGAGATTTGCGGGGTTGGGGACAGAGGGTGAGGGGTGGATTTTTTTTTAAAAATTATTTATATTAAAATAATTTATTGATTTATTAATAATAGTATTTTTATATAAATAAGATATGCTTTTAATATTATTGTAATTTAATAAGAAATATTAAAAAGATATTTATGATTTTATAATAATTATTTTAGTTAAAAGTTTAAGAAATTATTTAGTTAACATGTAAGCATTTTTATAATGTCTAATAATTATTGTTGAAGTTTTTTTTTTCTCATGATTAAACGTAATTCATTCATTTATCCTTGTACTTTAATTATGAACAAAATTGAATTCATTGATGTGTTATTATATTTTTATTTTAAGAATACATATACACTACTATTAAAATTCATTTATAATTTTAAACCTAATTCATTCATTTATTCTTTTACTTTAATTAGGAAAAAATTAAAATTATTAAAATTACGGGTTAAATGTGAATTTGAATATTACATTTTTATTTATGTTCTACAATGTTTTTTTTCTTATAATTAACCATCATTTATTTATTTTTCCTCATACTTTAATTGTAAAAGCATTAAAAAAAAAAACATTGATGTGTTATTAGATTTTTATTTTAAGAATACTTATACACTGATAAACTAATTATAAATTTCGTGTAAATTTATAATATTTGAACCCATACTCATACATATACATTGCAAAGAAACCCCTCCTATATATCAAACATAACAAGGGTATAATTGTCCAACAAAATAGCTACAGTAACCTCAAGAGTAAATTAGATGACATCATCAAAATGTAAGATTTTCGAAACGTTGGGGAAGATGGATGCAATTATGAAATTGCGAGAGAATTGGGCAATAATTACCTCAAACCTCAAGGGAGGTCCATATAATTATTATCCCATTAATATATTTGAAAGATGGGATCAAAAGTGTAAGGTAATGGGATAGAAAATTAATTAATTTTGCTAGGTCAAAAGGTGAACATGTACAAAAGAAGATAGAGGGAGGAAAAGGTAGAAATAAAGAAGTAAATTATTTTAGTTACAAAAAGGAGGGGAAATTTTTATTCACACTGGGTTTGACCGAACCCTAAGTAACTACAAAGTAAGTGCAATACACTTACTTTGTGATTGGATGTAACTCCCAGGAGAGTGGTCAATTATAAAACAAGTGCAATACACTTGCTTGATGGTTGGATGAATTTGGTCAAACCAGGCTTGGATAAGAATTTTCCCAGAAAGGAGTAATATAGCCACTAGCAGTTGGGAGATAGTAGATTGGAAAAAAAGATGACATTATATGTCTTTAGAAAAGCAATTAAGCACTAGCACTAATGGTTAAGGGGAGGGAAATTGGCTAAAGAGGCATCCCTTTCCTTTCCCACTATATATGTTTTTGGACAACAATATCATGGGACATGGGCCGTCGTTGATTCTTTCTATCTATGACATACACATACTGCTGCTTACGTTACAATCACAATAGTCTATTGACTTTAATAATGTGCTTTAATATATATATATATATATATATATATATATATATATATATATATATATATATATATGTCACCACTTAAGTCTTACCATTAAATTAATTTGGCAACTAAAAATATGTCTACATTTAAAAATGTTTATTTTTTATCTAAAAACACGGACTTGTATTTTGTTCTTTTAATATTATTGGGAGTTGAACTTTCTATTTAAAATAATTCAAGGACTTAATTTGTTATTTAATATGTGATTATGTGTTAATCATATTGAGTTTAGGGAATTTGGCAGTTAGCGTTGATATGAAGCCAACCATGACATCCACCTGGGTGGTGATCATTCACGTGGGATTGTCACCCACTTAATAATTTTACCTATTTCATATCTTAATTATATATATATATATATATATATATATTAGAAGTAGAATGTAACACCACCACCACCATTTTTCCTTTTAAAGAAAGCTTAAGCCAATATCAATTATATATATTTTGGACCCATCATTCCCAACTTGTAGTGTATATACCCCCTTTTTATTCTCCTTTCCCAACTTTATTGCCTTTTTTCTCTCATATATTATATGGTGACCTTTCATCTATGTGGGAGATTATGATTTTTCCTTTCACTTCTCTTTTTTTTTTTTTTTCTTTTATATCACTAGACTAGAAAATTTCTTTTCTATGCGGTCATAAAGGAAGGAACAATGGTCATCCAACCAACCAAAAGTTCATTTTCTTATAGCACACGTGTATATATATTTATATATTTGGGAAATAATTATTATTAGTTAAAGAATACTTGTAATCTGTATGATCATGTAAAAACTTAATCTTCGAATTAATTGATGACACCAAGCAACTGATTCATTTATATACTTAAAAATAATTGGATACAGGGTATAGTGGCTGCATGTTAATGTGGTATTGACATATTAAGTGATGGTTTTTTTTTTATTTTTTTTGTCAAGTCGAAAAAGGTCATCCAAGATCATCTCGGATAAGATCTTCAGTTGAGCCCGGGGGCTCCTTCCAAATCTTCAAATTTCTTCCATGTATTAAAATTAAGGTAGGATCTTCGTGACAATTCCTTCTTTTAAAAATTTATGTGATGTATTAAAATTGGGTTATGTTAAATGTCTTAAATAAATTGAAGTGAGTCCAACTAATAAGTAAGGCGGATAGTTGTCCAATGGGCCGGGAAGCAGGCCACAAACATGGCCTCAATGTGAAAGGCCCAAAAGCTTCTTTTAACCTAAGTATGGTGGAATGTAAGTGTTTCAAAATTTTCAATAATTATTATAATATCGGATGGGATCAGATCAGAGTAACTTTTTGTCACATTAATTAATTATTTAATGTACATATTAATCACGAGTTGTAAATTAAGGTTTCATAAAAAAAAAAAAAAAAAAAAAAGGTATGGTATGCTCACAGCCTGGCCAGTAACTCTGATAACAAAAACTGAATCCAATGTGCAGAGGAAAGGAAGTACCCCATGTGTCTGTCTGATGTAATTGGTGAATTAAAACCCGTGAAGGCAAAAGGCATCTGATCTGATCTGATTAGAACTAGTACGTACATACAGTATCAACAAGATTTTCAGGACAGGTCAGGGGACAGCAAAACCCAGAAAGTCGAATATATATATATAATTAATTAAGACAGACCCGTGATCACAACTTCTTTTAGTACAATACATTAATAATGAAGTCATTACATTCCACTTTTTGATTTCTAGTGACAGGGTTTTTTGGAATGAATGTCGGTCGGCATATCAAAATAAATTATCCCAAAAGATGAAATTAAAATTAATACTATTACTTAATAATGAAGATCTAGCTACAGGTCTCACGCGCCACACCGAGCCTGGAATTGGGAACGTCGATCAAAATGCGGTGGTTCTGCTGCTGGAAGCTCGCAATGACGTTAAGAACGGAGTTGACGCCGGCATCAGGGGCCGCAGCCATGGCGAGGCAGGAAGTGGTGCCGGCACTGCTACGGATGATGAAGTTGTCCTGAGGCAAAGTGACGTTCATGCCTGTGAACATGAATGTTATGGTGGGCACGGTGATGGGGACCGTGTAGCACGTGTCGAATCCCCCTAGGGACGATACCGGGGCCTTCCCCATCCGCCTTCGGAACTCGTCTCTCACAGCCGTGTACGCCGGCTTCACAAGACTAGTAAACACCGTACCTAATTAATTAAATATAATTAACAAAATTATTAATAAATTTCTTGGATTTTCTTTTCTTATCTTGAAATTAATTAATTAATGAGAAAGAAAATAGTCCTACTAGTGAATAGTGATCACCTGAATCAAAGACTGTCCCTGCTCCAGTATTGGGATCAAATGCAAAAGCAGTAGGAGGGACTTTGGCAAGTCCCTTGCCAACCTTAATGGCCAACAGATTCACGTAATAGAAAGATGACCTTCTTGGGTTTTTAAGCAGTGGAGTAGTTTTAATCTTGATGGGCTGGCTATTGGGCCCCAACCTCAATGATCCACTGAAGTTTATAGACTTGTAACCTGGCAGGCAGTAGGAGAATGTGGATTTGTAGAGGCTATTTGTTTGAGACAATAGGGATAATGGGCCTCGACCCAACCCCAGCAACCCTTGTGCAGGAACGGATGACCCCGTCGCCTTCTGGATGCAGCCCAAGGTGTAACCCGAGACGGAATCGGTGGCAAGGGTGATGTTGTCCTGTATGAGGGCCGCCGCTACGAAGGAGCTGCCGTAAGTGAAGTTGAACCGACAACTGGTACCTCCACAACTTGGGTTTGGTACCTGATATATCAAATTAAATTAAAGAGTTTAATTAATTAGCTAGCTAGTATATATTAACCTAAAATATATGCATGTATTTAGTTCATTGTTGTAGTTGATTTAGGTTTCACCGAACATAACATTCTAATTGTCAATTATTTCACATATATATTATATATTCGAGTAAGATTTAACATTCTAATATAGGGGACGGACAATAGCTAGGATCCGCAGCCATTTATTAAAATAAAATAATGTGACATATATATACTACTAAGATTATCTTTATTTTATATATAAATATACTGCCAGCTAAGATAATTAATGATCTGGTCAATTCAATATTAGTCAGTCTTGTTTTCACGGGTTACATACAGTACACCTTTTTTAATTTTATATATATATTTTCGTAAATTTTGTTCACGGGTGGTTTCACAAATCCTAACGCTGATGACTGACCCGGATCGGACAAAGAAAGCATGGAACCCACCAGATGTATGCAGTATTATACTAGTCATTGGTGGCGCGTGACAGACAGATCGATATAACAAAAAATAATAAAATTGATGAGCCATTAAACAAACATGCAGATCTAGGTAGGTAGTAATTAGTAAATTAAGTACCTGGTTGCATTGAGGCGAGCCACATGGTAGTGGCTTGTAAGTGGAGGACTTGAGGGGATCATAAGTGGTGGATGAGGTGCAGCCGACGCAGCCGGTGCAGGGGATCCAGGCGGCATCGTTGCTAGTGTCGAGAGCCATGAGCAACGTCTGAGCAGGAGTCCCAATTCTGGCCCTGACAATGTAGGTCGGGTTCTGAGTGACCGCACGCCCGGAGGCTACAGGCACTATGGAGCGGCCAGCGACAAGGCTGGAAAAGTATAGGAGTCGGGCTTTGTCGTTGGACTGCATCTGGAGGACGCTGTCTTCCCATGAGAGTGGTGTTTTAGGCCTAAATGGGGAGCACCGGCTGTTTACATTAATTATTTCGAGGTTTGACCCTTGTTCTGCTTGTATCTCACATGATGATTTTGGTGTAGGTGTCTCCTCATTAATTAGCCCATTCCCATTAATGGATACTGAGAATAAACAAAAAATAACAACAAGAAGAACAACAAGAATACTATTCATCCTCAGGATCCTCTAATTATTAATATTACTTTCAATTTGTTTGTTGTTTCATGGTTGAGTGTTTGATGTGTATTTATAGTTGGGACTTGTTGGCACTGTGTTTGGGGTTATTTGGTTCTTCCCTTTTGTTTTTGCACAGGTCATAGATAGATGAAAAAATTGGACCTTTTGATATCATTACATTTTTACCCTACCCTAAGGTAAAAATGTAATGAGAGTACGGTATGCTTAAAAAATGATTCCATTTTGAGAACGAGAGTACTGTTTTGGGACATTTAAAAAAAAGGCACAAGTATAAAAAATTGGGAGGAATGGAGTATATGGATCAATGGATGACGACGTGCACACTCTATTTTTGTTGTTATGTATATAGAGATGGCCAGACTGTATCCCATTCACTTTTCATGTATGAAATTATAGCTTGTCCATTCATGAATGAGGAGGCCACGCTGATATTATTATTTTCATATCTAAGATCCATATTCAATTTTTAATTCTTCTCATTTTGTTTTTTCTTATTTGTGTATGTGTGAATCAGAGAATGTAGATTTCAAATGTCACACTAAGAAGAAGATAAAACAAAGGTAATTAATTATATTAGACTTTGATTATGTGTGTGCATATGCAAGGATTAATTGTCATGTGGGTTAATAATATTAATTACAACATTAAATTTTTCTTCCCTTTCAATAATCTAATCACTTTCACCTTTTGTTTCACCAACTAGTAATTCTATCTACCTTAGGCCATCTTCAATGTTAAAGGCTCTTAGCTCTGTCTGTTCGTTTTCAATAAGAAGGCTCCGAGCCTCATTTGATTCCACTTTTTTTTCTTTTCCACTCTCATAATTATAATAATAGTTTTAATTTTGTTTTTAATATTAACATTAATAATAATAAAATATTAAAATCAAAGAGAGTTGATAATAATAAAATTATGTTTGTCCAAGTGTTTAATTATTATTTCAACTGATTTGATATTTATGTAAATACATAGCCACCAAAATTGTAATTAAATTATTTAATTTTTAAATTACAATAAAAAAATTAAATTAAATTTGATAAGTATAAAAATTCATTCGGGTCTTTGCGGAATTATATTATACTCCGTTAGTAAATTAAAACGGTATATGATATCTCCAAATCGGAGTTTGGGTGAATGAAAAATTGATTTTTAAAGATCACCATTTGAAATGGAAAAAAAGAAATAGAAGTGGTTCTATGCCACATTGAATTTGGAAGGAAAAATCTTAAAGTTTAAATATGATTTGACAATTTAGTGGCATAACAATTTAGCTACCAAATGTCTCTACCCTCACGCGCAGGGAGGGGGTTGCAAATCATGGATCGAAATTCACCTGGACCTTCAAGACTCGTGCGAGCCCGTGACCCGCGGATACGAGTGCAGTCCAATTCTCTAGCTTCCAAACACATTTTATGCATATTCAATTAAAAATTGGTACTAACATATTTTATTTTTATTAAATGCCAAAAAAATATCTCCATATTTTTATTTTTGTTAAACAATTAATTAGAATTTATTTAGAAAGAACTAAAATCAACAACATCAATATACTTATACATTAAAAGAACAAAAGAATTAAAGAAATTAAAATACAGAATCAATCAAGTGGTGCCAAAAACACATTTTTTGCATATTCGATTAAATATTGGTACTAACAGATTTTATTTTTTAATAAATGCCAAAATAATATCTCCATATTATATTTTTATTAAACAACTAATTAGAATGTATTTAAAAAGAACTAAAATCAACAACATCAAAGACATTAAAAGAACAAAAGAATTAAAGAAATTTAAAAAAACAAAAAAAAAAAAACCAATCAAGTGGTGCCAAATTGGGGTTTTTTGCACTTTGCACCCCCGAAATATAGAAAATAGGCACTTTGCACCCTCAAAAATTAAATTTGGCACTTTGCACCCTCAAAATAGGGAAAATGTAGCACTTTGCACCCTCTTTCATTTTTAGCCAAAATTTCAAGGGCAAAATAGGTAATTCAATTGTAAACTTTTGGCACTTTGCACCCCCAAAACATGAGAAATTAGCACTTTGCACCCCCGAAATAAAATTAGCACTTAACACCCTCGAATTAAGAATAAATCAACAACTTGCACCCCCAAAACATAATAAATGGACATTTTGCACCCCGAAACACAAATTTAACACTTAACACCCTCAAATTTAAAAAGAAAACTCAAATCCCTCGTTTTTTCCTACAAAGTTGATCATCGAGGGTGAAAAACATCTAAGGCAAAATAGGTAAGTCGTTTCTTTTCTTAAATTTTGCAAAATATAATTATTAATATTAGAATACTCATTTCTCACTCCATTTTTATTTTCATCAATATACATATCCATAAATAATTAAATAAAGTACAATTAAACTTCTCAAATACCCATTGCCTATTTCAAAAATCAAATACGAACATGATGTTCAAAATACACACTTTAAAGTTCAAAATAAACTTCATGAACTGCATTCACCAATAACTCTCTAATATTAAAAAATTACAAAATCCACATTTTACAAAATCCAACCTATAGTAATTTGATTCTTGTTATCATCATATTCTTGTCTCCAAATCCAACCCATTTCTTAAAAGAAATGATATTAACATAAGCATCCCTTACAAAATAAGAATTGATTAGGAAGAATGTGGGGAGTTGTTTAAGGGAGAGTGAAATTGAATTACCTATTTTGCCCTTACAAAATAAGTTTAATTGTACTTTATTTAATTATTTATGGATATGTATATTGATGAAAAGAAAGATGGAGTGAGAAATGAATATTCTAGTATTTATAATTATATTTTGCAAAATTTAAGAAAAAAAATGACTTGCCTATTTTGCCTTAGATGTTTTTCACCCTCGATGGTCAACTTCGCAGGAAAAAACGAGGGATTTGAGTTTTTTTTAAAATTTGAGGGTGTTAAGTGTTAAATTTGTGTTTCGGGGTGCAAAATGTCAATTTATTATGTTTCGGGGGTGCAAGTTGTTGATTTATTCTTAATTCGAGGGTGTTAAGTGCTAATTTTATTTTGGGGGTGCAAAGTGCTAATTTTGCATGTTTTGGGGGTGCAAAGTGCCAAAAATTTCCAATTGAATTACCTATTTTGCCCTTGAAATTTTGGCTAAAAATGAAAGAGGGTGCAAAGTGCTACATTTTCCATATTTCGAGGGTGCAAAGTGCCAAATTTAATTTTTGAGGGTACAAAGTGCCTATTTCCCATGTTTCAGGGGTGCAAAGTGCAAAAAACCCGCCAAATTGTTAAAATTTTCGTTTGGTAACACGAAATATTATATAAAATTAACCAGAAACATTATAATTACTCTGAATTGAATTACCTAGTGCATGTTACTTAGTCAATGACATTATTGTGAACATGAAAAACTGACAATATTAACGGGTAAAATTTTGGAATATCTATGTTGTTAGATGCAGATTTAAATCTTCCATTACGACATTTATCTGTCAGTTTGACTTAAAGAAACAATATAAATAGGAAATGGGTATTCTAATCTATCACATTTTAGTATGTTTCACTTTGATATTATTCATGTATATAAATTAAAAAAAGAAATTAAGAACAAATATTCATAATCAATGCATATGATTTATATGCATTATTTTAGTACAAATGCAATACCAAATTTTTTTTAGGTCTGACTGTTTGACGTTTTTCAAAATTATTTCATGTTTGAAAAATACCAAACAAATATATTTCTACCTTATGAAATAAATTTATCATCTCTAAATTTTTTCAAACTACTCTCTCAAAATTCAAATAAACAATTATTTTCCTATCTATAAAAAATATTTATATAAATTCTACTTTGATTTGACATAAAGTAACTTATCTCATACACAATTTCACTCATATAAATATAATTGAGGGAAATACACTTTTGATTAGTTCAAAAAATATATTTGGTACCAAACTTTTTGAAAAAATACATTCTATGCCATGATTCACACCCTCTTGACACATTTAATTTTATCGTTAATTTTTGGATGTAATTCAGCACGTGCTGCTCACGAACCTGTTAAGTTGACAGTGGGAAGGAAAACAAGCACGGGTTTCAAAGACCCACCATTGTTAACTTAATGGGCACGTGAGCGGCATGTGCTGAATTCTCATCCGAAAATTGACAGCAATTAAAACTAAATGTGTCAAGAGGGTGTGAATCATGAAATGTGTTTTTTCAAAAAATTTGATATCAAATGTATTTTTTAGAGTAAAGATTAGTATCACAAGTGTTTTTCCCTCAAGCATGATTTGACATAAAGTCTTTCACATTTTACACTTACAATTTAACTCTTCAAAAAATATACAACTGCTTTATTTTTCAAATCACTCTCTTAAAACTTAAAAAAGCAACATTACACAAATTAAAATTATTTCAAAAACCCCCCACTACTCTCACAAATACCAATCAAACAAACCCCAATCTTTTGTTTATAAACTATGAAAGTGTTAGCTACTCCACTTTCCAACATTCATTAATTCCCATTTACAACGAGGCAATACCACCAAAAGACTGCCACAATGGCCTCTTAAAATTATTTTAATACTTACACGCTGCAGCCAGATAAAGATTAGATTGAACACCATTAACTTAAACTCCAACATGAAAATGTAATTGATTTAAAATATAACCCAATTCACTAACTTAACCACTATATTAACTTAAAAACTAACCCAACCCCATTAATTTAATTTAATTTAATTTAATCACACACTCAACGCATCTGAATTATATTTTGCCACCAGATAGATACATTATTGTTTGTATAAAAATAATAATATAATGTAATAGTTACACAGAGAGAGAATAGAATGCAAACAAACAGGGACAGCCATGGTGTGGTCAAGTTCCGTCTGAGTAGTCCAAGGACGTACTGATCAATTGTCATTTACAATGTGTCACCGCAAAAACAAAAAAGATGCATGTGATTCGTCCAATTTTTATAAATCTAGTACAGTAGATAATTTTTAACAACTAGTAACACTTTTTTTTCAAGAAAATTAAAAAGAGAATAGGCAAAAAGTTTCATATTGCTCAGTGCGGAGACAGAAGATGACAAAAGCTGGTGAAGGCACGTGGCAAGCCTTGAGCGGTAGTAAAAGGCGGGCAGCTTTTTCCCGCCAGCAGTAGAATAGTAGTTTTGTTACTTCACTTTAGTGCCAAGATTTTATGCATTATTTGTAAGCATAGGGTATAATCAAACTAAAAGTTAATATGAGTCTCACTTCTATTTATATTTATATTTATTTGTTAATTAACATCAAATTGATAGTATTCTTCTAATATTTGAAGGTTGTGAGTCCCATTTTTTTACATTTCATATTCCACCCTATACCTTCAACATACTACTTAATTATTAATTAGTTTATTCAATATATAAATAATGTTATCCACATTCGAGTTATTATTTATTATTAAATAAGTTCGAATAATCTATTAATAATATGATAAATAAATTTTACATAATATATAACAATATATTATATTAAAAGTAAAATGCAAATACTAATAATCAAAAAAATTCAAATAACATTGCAAAATTTGATTAATATTTATGATTTTAGCATCTAAACATAGATTTTATATTTTATTTAATTATTAAATATATAATTACTTTCTTAAAAAAATTTATGTTAGACATTCATGACTGGGTATAAACAATTTATCATTCATTTTTAATTGTTAACTGGGTATAAGAATAAGAATTTCGAAATTAATTACTAATTATAATAAAGTCTATGTTTTAACTGGGCATAAGAATAAGAATTAAAAAAAATTAATGTTGATTTGGAGTAACTAAGAAAAAAATGGTTAATAAATAATAAAATCAAATCACGTAAAACGTATTTTAACAAAATTAAAAAAATGTGGACCTTTTGGGATAAAATTGGAATAATTCTAGTGAATAGTGATTTGGAGAGCTTCTAAATTACTTTACTAGTACTATTCATTATTTCAAATTTGGAGATGGGTGAAAGCCTGCATGATTTTTGACCATTAAAAGATTTAAAGTAGGACACTACTAGAAAAAGAGAGAATTTCAACAGAAATTTCAACAGATTTTACAAGAAATTTCAACAGATTTCAGCATTTGACTTGAACAAACACCTTCTTTTAATAAAATTTGAATTTTTTATGTTGACTTGAACTTGCTTCAACATAGGATAAATTACTTGGATAAAATACCTATGCCGTTTGGCTGAATTTTGAAAATCTCCCTCTTGTTTGAGGAATTACCATTAAACCCCGAGAATCTTATAACTATACTCATGCAGTCAATTAAAGGAATAAATACAAGCATTATATAAATACTTCGGTGAATTCATGTTAGGTCTCTTCTAAGGACACTATGTAAAAAACCCTCTAACAGAATGGATGGTGACTACTTCATAGCACAATCACAAAATTTCTTAAATACTTCTCTAGAAAAATACAAGCAATAAAGAAAGCCATTGATATAAATACTTTCAAATTACGGAAAACATTTGTGACTATTGTAAATCAAAAGAAACATTTTAAAATAAAAACCACTCTATAATTTTATTCGAACGAGTAAAAAACAAAATTAAATCGAATAATATTCAATGAATAACACAAGAAAATTTTAATACAATGAAGCTAATTGTATCAAGCTATCCAACAGCTACAAGGTTAGGCCACGTGTGGAAGATTTAGAAGAATATATATATATATATATATATATATATATATCAACGGGGTGATCAATTGGTTTAGTGAAAGAAACTGTTCACTACAAAGTAGCGAATTCAATATCAAATTTCTGTTAGAAGATATTACCACTTAATGTGCGTAACGACGGAACTCAAAAGGAATTTAACCCATGAAGAATAGAAAATATATATAAAAAAAAAAACATATATATATCCCTTCACTTTGAGAGAGCCGAGGGGCCACTTGGAAAATAAATATCACTTCCAATTCAAGATACCAATGATCGATTTTCTGAGTTCATCATATAACCTCATATGCGCATGTGGTGCTGTTTGATTTTTGATAAAATGGTTCGAATACGTGTAGACTGCACTAGATATATATGCTGTCCAGATTTGGACATACCTTGTCATAATGTTGTTTACTTGTTTTGTAGTTCAACTATTCAAAATATAAGCTTAATCTTAATTAAAATCTTGATTTACAACTTCATTCTTTTCATAAACTAAATTAATAAATAAAATAAATCTTAAATTACTCTCAGTCCTACAATATGTTACTATAATATATATCTCCCTATAAAAATAAAGTAATTTTTAAAAAGTTGAATTCAAGAGAATGTTTCAATTTTTTTAATATTAATAAATTAACAATACTATGCGGTACACTTCTTTGCACCATGCAAGTCATATGCTTAATCCAAGAATTTTATCCAATTTCTTTTTATCAAAGCTAAGATCAAATTTGATCATAACTTATCATTGACATAACATAACAATTTAATAAGAAAATGAATTACTGAGAATTTTTATAAAATAGAATGAAAATTAAATTTAGATATTTATAATTTGTAAAACATCATATATTATATCTGTATTTTACAACCCTAAGGGGCGTAAATGTCACTATCCCTTTTATTTAATTATTGTTCAAGTACAAGCCAAAGTTTGGACACTGCCATTAATTGGTAAATAATAGAAGTATATATAAAACTTGATTTATCATTTTATTGTTTACAGTAAATTGAACTTAATATTTATCGAAAAAGAGAAAAGGTTGGAACTTAAAAAAAAATATATCTATCGACCTTGATTAGATATTTAGAAATCAATTTCAGTTGGTTTCTGTCACCAATTTTAGCAAATGCTATGTATACAAATACAGATCTAGTGCAAATTCAGTCCAATTTACGATGAATACATGTCTATTTGCTTAGATTTTAACTCGATTCAGCAGGATATTGGCTTTAAAATTTTGGTTTGTTTGAAATAGTTGAAAGATCAATATCTTTTATATAGAGAAAAAATAAATAATATTTGTTAAATTATTATTTTTTATAGATTAACATTAAAACTCGAGAGTTGCTAAATTTGTCTCTCATCTTTACTCTTTTACAACATAATAATAAAACACTCGAGTTTAAATTTAATACTAGTACTAGTATATAAAAAAAGAACATCAACATCTACGAACATGCGGGTCACTTTTTGTAATTAATAATTTCAAAGTGAGAAAGAATATCCTTCTCCCGGTGTCGGCAACAGGATGGTGTATTCTATTTTCTTATGTTTCCAATTCCAGCTGAAAGACTGATAGTGCGGCCTAATTATAACTTATAACTCTCTCTCCTATATAGTAATCATAATAAGAATCATAAGTTATGGATTTGGAGGCCCACCCCATTTGGATTTGGAGGCCCACCCCATTCCAGAATAATACTAGTAATAAATAAGCTGCTAATTAATTAGGCCATCTCCAAGAGAATTGCTAAAAGTTAAATTTTAAGAGTTTTGCTAAAATTTTGATAAAAAGTGCTCTCCAAGAGCACCTTTATAATTTAGAAGTTGCTAAATTTTATAAGTTTGGCTTGCCAAATACCCATGGCCAAATTATAATTGCTATATGCAATTGTTTGTAGGAAAGTACAAATTTTTTTGTACTTTTATGCAATACAATAAATTGGAGGCATTACTAATTAAATTAAAAATAAATTTAAATTCATAGTTTGTACTAATTAAATCCATATTGCTTGTACATTCAAATACATATTAATTAAATTCAAATGCATAAAAATTTGAATTAAAATTTTATAATTTGAATATCATTATAAAAAATTTGTCACTATTGACAAATAGTGGAACCTCTTTAGCGATAATTAACGTTGTCATGATGATTGAGTGATAATATTTTGATTATAATTTTTGGGGCATCGCTAAATATCAATACTAAAAATTAATATTTTTTTTTAAAAAACTATTTTTTCTATTATGAAATAAAAATCAATTAGTATTATAAAAATATTATTATTATTTATATAAAATAATAATTAAAGTTATTTGTTTAAATATAAACTAGCTATTTGAGTGAAATGATATGGTTGTTAAAAAGTAGTCTCTTAAAATATAAACTAGCTGTTGGAGTGCTGAGTAAAAAGTGGAATTGTATAACACTGTTCATTAGTTATATTTTAAGATAAGAGGCTGAAATTTAAGAGTGCTGTTGGAGATGGCCTTACTCCCATCATCTAGGTCCCCATTCCAGAACCGCTACAATTAAACAAGTCCTCCTCAACCCATGATAAAACCAAACATCGATCCAAACTCATTTCCAAACAATTAAAACGGATCAATATTGAAATTAGCTTGAATTTTAATGTGTTGGTACGTAAGGTAAATGTTAATTACTTAATTTGGTCTGGTCTGGTCTGGTCTGGTCTGGTCTGATCTTCACAAAACTTAGTTTCATTTCATATAACAAAAGAGAAATCTGACTATAAACACCAACCATTATATAATATATGCTTACCTTACCCAAAAATGTGCCTCCAATTTAACACTACTGATTAATCAGTATATTTTATGTATATATAGATATTAATTAATTTTGATTCTAGTAGCTAGGTTGATCCATCTGGTCTGGTGTGTCCCAATTTGGAATGTCTGAAGTAGCTTCGTTCATCAACTTTACAAAAGTCACCTGCAAATTAATTAGAATCGTACCTTTAGTACTGTAAAAACAAGAAATTAGAGTCCATTATATTTGAACTTCACGTCACCAATTAAAATTAGAATTTATGGACGGGTCGCCAAACGGGAAATTCTCATGTAAATCAGCCTATGAAAGTATACTGGATGGGGAGGTGTTGGGGACTGGTCTTGCTGGAATTGGTTGTGGAAAATACAAAGTTCAAATCGGCTTAAACATTTCATTTGGCTCTGTCTCCACAGAAGCATTGCCACTAATTCGTTGCGGCGCACGAGAAAACTCTCGGACTCGGCTGTTTGAACAAGATGCAACATACATTAGGAAAGCATTGTACATGCCCTTAGGGACTGCCCAAATGCCCAAAGTGTTTGAGAATTCCTTATTGCACCGACGTCACAGTTCCTCCGTTTTAAGTGTTTGGATCCAGTGAGCTGGATTAGGGAGAATCTCACCCATGAAAAATTTGAAAACATAATACTACCTAGCGTTCCGTGGCCTGTTATCTTCCTAGCTACGGTTTGGTCCATTTGGAAATCAAGGAATACATTTATTTTCCAAAGTATTCGGGAGCATACTCGGCAAGTGATATTTGCTATAAAACTTCTCGCGGAAGATCTATCAAGAGGATTCTCACCGAAGAATGGCAAGGATCAGAAAATCAAAGATCATACTCGTTGGCTCAAACCAGGTCATGGATGGGTCAAATTGAATACCGATGGAAGCGTCTTTACGACAACAAACAGCGCAGCGGCTGGTTGTCCCATAAGGGACGACAAGGGTGAATGGATCATTGGGTTCACACGACACTTGGGGAATGTATTGATCACAATGGCGGAATTGCTTGCGGTTAGTGAAGGGTTAAAGTTAGCATGGGAGTGACGGGTACCAAGAATTGAAGTAGAGATTGACTCTGAGGTGGTGGTAAAATTGATACGGGATGCTAATGTTGTTGGCCACCCTTTGGAGGTTATTATCCATGATTGTCGAAGGCTACTTGGAATGCCGTGGGAAAGTCGGATTTCACATATCGGAAGAAGTGGAAATACTTGTGCGGCGCTCTTGCAAGAATGGGCCATGGAGCTACGAATAGTTGTTGCATTTTGAAAGATCCTCCTCTAGAGGTGTTTAGAATTTCGTTTGTAACCAAAAAACAAAAAATTAGAATTTATAAAGAGAAATGAATACATGATTACAATTTAATTACATACCACACTTTCAGGAACACCTTGCGGGGGCAAGGTGAGGTTTCGAGGTGGAGGCCCATCGAGATACCTTCTCTTATCAAACCCCCAATCTCCATGTTTACCCTAACAAAGTAAACATGTACATGCATTAAATTAAACCAAATTATCATAAAACAACAAAGAAAGAAACAAACAAGAAATTATCATAAACACATTAATTAATTACCTTCATGCTGTACTCAATACCATAAGTGTAATGAAGAATAAACTTATTTCCGGTTGCCCTGTCCAATGGGGGCTGAAAAATAAAATCCTAATTAATATTTTTAATATTTAATATTTAATATTTATGCAATGCAATCTATATATATATATATATAGCTGAGAATCGAACCAAAATAAAACCTGCAACATGAAGTCTTTCCGAAGAATATGCTGCACTCCATGAAGTGCAGAGGCCACAGCATATGCATACCTTAATTAATTTGTTTGCAGGGATTGGATCGAATTATTAGTATAATACATATATATACTCATGATCAATTGGAATAATTAACGATTCATTCTTAAATCATCCATCTGCTGCATGCATGCTTACATTTCTAGCACCCATTTAAAAGTTTTATCCGTTTCTTCATCATATTTCATTTTCAAAGACACATTCATCCACGTAGGCGCAATTTTCTCTAGCAAATCCTGAGTAAAGAGTAAATGAATCCAATCCAAACAAAGCAGCAAAAATCAGATAACTTCTTTATTATTATTATTAATATTATTATGTCCAGGGAATTAACAGAACCTTTTTAATTATAACCGGAGAGTTTCCAATGGGATCAATATTTGTTACAGGACCCATCTCCCCTGGGAAAAACTTCCTAATGATTTTCACATATTTTGCGGGTTTGATGTAGAAAAAGGGGAAAGCAGCAGGATATTCCTCAAACGACAAATTGGGCAATGGATTCAAGAATATGTGATCGGGTTCTGCCATCAATATATATCTAGGAGAAATAAAAAGAAATTAACTTCAAGAATTTGTGAAATATATATCAAACCATATATTTCATTGAACAAAATTAACAAGCTCACTCCTCTTCAATTGTCGCCTTCTCAAGCCATTGCACGAATGCCCATGGTCTATTCAAGACAACATAACCCTGAATACATACACATTCCAATAAAATTAAAAATTAAAAATGAAAAAAAAAAATCATAAAAAAATAAAAAAGAAAGATTTCTCACCCTGTCCACACCTGAAGGAAGTGGCTCGACTACGAACGTAGGAATCTCATCCATAAGGTTGTCTGGATTTCCGGAATGAAGAATTCGAGTGAGCTTTCCCATTTCTGACCCTGGCAAATCCTTCTTCCTTTTATACCAATAATACATAATACGGCATTGCCATTTGCTATAAGGTGTATCGGTTGCCGTCAAGGCAATATGGAAAAGTAACTTGCCGTTCTTCTTCGGCTTTTTTGCATTCTCGGGCATCTCCATCACAGGATCGATGAGAATTTGACCTTTTTGTTGACCGTGATGTACAATCATTGTCATTGTCATGAAATTATATGTTAAAAGGAAAAAAGCAGTTGACAACAGAACCAATAGAAGTGGTGCTGCTGCTCGCCCCATATGTCTCCTCCCTAACATGAGACAAGTTGATCGTAAGAAATTTCAAATGTGATCTTATTATAATAACATCCTCAATTCCATCGAAGCTATATTTATATCTAGAGTCAATTTGATGGAAGAATTACTCTATTAAAACTTCTGACCACAACCATGAAATAGGCAGACTAATTACTACTACTAGAATATTAAATAAAACTGAAATTCAATTGCCTATGGATATTAATATTACATTACTTGTGTTTTTGTTGTTTTATTACCAGCAGAAACAAAGCCAATATAACTAGACCCAAAGATATCGAAGTAACAATGATATTGCGCAGATATATATATATAAATTCCAAATTTGCCAAACATGATATCATCAAATCATAATACTCCATCAATCCCTTTACAGTAATTCAGCAACACTAACAAAAAAATAAATAAAATCACTAAATTGCTCCTGCCAAAAAAAAAATGACAAATACAATTAAAAAAAGCAGAGCCGTAATCAAGATTTCTGATCTGACAACTAAGAAGCCCGGAATTAAGACTCTTCCATTACACAAAATTCCCACAAACAGAAAATGATGTGCACGAATTCAATTATGGGCTAATTGATAAAACCAAAAATATTTCAAGAAAAGGGATTAATTAAACCTTTGATTATGAATGGGGTTAACGGAGAAAGATGAATTGGAGTGAGGGATGACACATAAAAAGAAGCGAATCTTCTAAAGAGAGACGATCTTTTATTGTCTAAAGAAATTGAGATCATTAAGAATTTGTAAAGTTCCTAGTACTAAATAAGATTAAATCGATTCCCTAAAAAAAATTAAGTTTAAATCCACTCCTAAAATATATATATAAAAAATACTTTTAAGGTAATAAAATAACTAAAAGATAATATCCCAAGTAAACAAGATAACTTAAATTAGTAAATTATTTATAAGAAAGATTTGGAATTCAATAATCTCCTAAAACCCTCCGACATCATCCACATTATATATGAACAATTTCCGATATATAAATCTATCGAAATTCGAAAACAAGTTGAGAGAACACAATATAAATTTTCAAAGAGGTGGAGTGGAATGATATAGTGAAATTTCTTGGGTAAAAGTACAATAACGCCAAAAGTTGGGCACCAAATTGCAATTGACTCATTTTGATCACAAAGTCCAGTCACTACCAAACTGGCAAATTAACTAACTTCATGAAGCTGATCATATTGCTAATGATAACCAACATAAGTTAAATTGATTGGGCTTATGAAAAATGCAATTTATTGGGCACATATACATATCATATTGCCCGTCAAATATTTGGGCCGGTGAAGCACAGATTAATCGGTTTTGGTGGGGACCATCACAATATCTTCATCATCTTCGAGTTCCACAGATTATTAATAATCTTATTAATACGTGGTTATATTTCTTGTTTAGTACTAATAATCTTATTAGTCTACTTAATTATTAGTTAACTATTATTTGTACTCTGCTAATAATTAAATAGATTTTTTAGGGTTACATTCATCCTACACCGGTGAATTATATCCATAGGGGTTGGATGATAAACATATGTGCATAACTTCTTATATACACTTGTCGCTTATCTAACCCTCCGGTGAATTGAATCAACCGCGGTAGACACATAATTTCAGATTTTTAGGTCATCTCCAATGGTGCCGGAGGGGCCGGGGAGGGGTGGGGGGGCTCGGGGCTCCAGGAAAAAAACCATTTCCAATGGTTGGTGGGCTTGCCGGAGGGGGAACCCGGGGCTTGGGGCAGGGCTCGCGAGAGCCCTGTCCAGAGCCCAGGGCGCGTGCTCCAGACACGCCCCAATATTTTTTTTTTGTTTTCTTTAATTAATTTAAAGGATTTTAATAAATTAAAATTAATTTTTGTTAAGTAAAAAGGTATGCATATACATGTATTTCTCTTCATGTTTTATACTATAGAAGTACACTACACTTTTTTCAAGTCAATGTGGGATAATTTTTTCTTTGTAGATTAAGTTATTATCCCACATTGGTTTGAAGATCATGTTTGAATGAGCATTTAGTAGTATAAAGCATGAAGGAGAAATATTATTTTTTTTAAGGAGAAACATTATGTTCATTCCAAAATGTAACATTAATTTTTTTAAGAACAAATATAAGTTTTAATTAATAGAAAGGTAACTTTAAATGAACTTAACATTAATTTTAGAAACTTAACATTCATTTATTATTGTGTGAAATTTATTAGTTTTTAAACACGTAACTTTAATTTGTTTTAAGTTAGAATATTATTATTTAAGAAACTTAAATTAATATTTTATTATAATTTCTTTTATTATAAGTTTTTTCTTGTTTCCTATGTTGTTTGTTGTATTAATTTTCTTGTTTATTGTATTTTCTATTATGTATGAATTTTAATTTCGTGATTATTTAATCTCTTTAATTTTAATATTTAATTAAGTATATCAATAAAATTATTATTATTATAATTATTAATATTAATATTAAGGCAAAATTGCAAAAATCGTCACAAACTAATCACCGATTTTGAATTTTCGTTTCAAACGATTCAATTTGGTGATTTTCGTCCCGTAATTTAATGGAATATCGTCCCACAGTTAATTAAAAGACGGAAATTGTGCATTTGCCGTAAAATTACCACATGGATGCTTACATGTCATGATGTGGTAAATTTTAACATGAATAATTATATAATATTGCAGAATTTGTCCCAAACTAATTACAAGATTGAACCGTCATTTCCATTTAATTAGAAATTTAATATTGGGACTAAATTCATACAAAATGGTAAATTATGGGACGAATTCGGCGAGTTAATATAGTTTTGGGATGAAAAATAAAAAATTAGTAATTAGTTCGGGACGATATTTCAAAAAAATATTAAATTGCGGGATGAAATTCGGTGAGGTAAAATAGTTTGGGATGAAAATCCAAAATCACTAATTAGTTTGGGACAGTTTTCTGCAATTTTACCTAATATTAAAAAAAAAACTATAATTATAGGTGAGAGTGGGCATTTTTTCAAATGGAATTAATTCCATTTTGAAGTCCTGTCATTGGAGACGACCAGACAGGGCTCGGGGGGAGCCCCAGGCTCCCTCTGCCGAAGCCCCGTGTAACCATTATAGATAACCAAGGTTAACCTTCACCATGCATCTTAACTAAAACTCGTTTACAGTTTGAAAATTGATTGAAACGTGGAAAACCTCCTTTCAAATTACCAAAAAATGCTATTCAAGGTGGTTGGGTCAAGTGGTAGTGACTTGCAACCCCAGAGACGAGATCCAAGTTCGAATCCTACTGGAGACACCACATTAGAAAGGACCTATACCATTTGCACTTTTTAGTCCGAACTGTATATACACGGTCTAGTAGATTAAAAAAAAATTACCAAAAAACGCTTGGCTAGTCTTGTAAGCAATATTTTCTTGTGTTACATTTTTATTAGATCATTGTGTCCCGTCTAAATATTCTTATTCACCGCATCTAAAATACCCTAGAAACACTTGAAATATCAAACTTAAACTCCATCCTATATTGAAAAAAAAAATTAAATATTGACACATTACTTTTTTTAACATATTATTTTCAAAATGACAATCCACTTAATTCATTTTACAAAATCAATCGTAGATATGTTTTTTAAAAAATTTAATTTTGAAAATATTCTTTTAGCATAAGAAAATATTACAAGTATATATGCTGAATGTAATTCCATAACAAGTATATGTCGGTATATTTAGCTTTTTACTTATCAAGATCAATTATTAGTTATAATGTAAATATACTTTTTATACTGTTATAACTATGGTACAAGAAAGACTCGTGTGACAATCATATTTAATATCCTTAACTCTCTTAGGTCATCTTCAGCCGTGGGTTGGGGCCCGCGTAAGGGCCTGGTTGAGGCGGGGAAGTCATCTCCACGGGGGGAGGGGGACTGGAACGGCCGCGAGTGAAGGAAGAAGGAAGAAGAGGGGAGCGTGCGAAGCAATCGCCTCTCTTTAAGTCAATGGCGCCACCTGATTCGTCCGTTTTTTTTGTTTCCTTAAATTTGTAAATTGTTGTAAATTTAGTAAAATAATTATGTTTTAATTGTGGAAAATTTAAATTTAATTTTTCTTCTATTTAAAAAATTGTACTAAAATTTGTAAATAATTTGTTAGTATATTTGTTAATGTTAGAATAAAATTAAATATAATTATTATTAGTTTTAATTACAATTTTAATTATTAATGATTTAATAATTAGAATTGCATTAAAATTAATTGTTTCTTCTATTTTAAAAATATTATTAAAATTTGTAAATAAATTTTAGTATTTTAATGTTAGAATAAAATTAAATATTATTATTATTAATTTTAATTACAATTCTAATTATTAATGATTTAATAACATTAAAATTAAAATTTCCTCCTAAATTAGAACTATAATTACTTGAAAATATAGTTAAACACTTAGACAAATAATTTAAATTAATACTTAATGTCATGGACGAGATAAATGTTATGTTAATTTTGGGTTAACATAAACACTTAGAAGAAACATATATTCTCCAAAATGCAAAAATGAAACGAAGCACTTCAAAGGGCCTCAAGAGAGGTGGGAAGCGGCGGTCAAATCATGGACGAGATAAATGTTATGTTAATTTTGGGTTAAAATAAGTTTACGTTATTTTGATTTTCATTATGTCACGAATATTAACTATTTATTTTCTATTTTTTAGCATGAATTGGCATTACTTCTATATTATACTGAAATGAAGCATCATTGGTGCTTCCAAAACACATAGAAAATTGCTAAAAAAATGGTTCATTTGGAGGGCAGAAACTCAAACTTTGCAAACAATGTCTCGTACGACATCTCAACCAATGGAGGATTTTTATTTTCCATCAACTATACAAAATCAGTTTCATTCGGAACCACTAGGGAATAATGATGATTTGGAACCACTGGGGGTAATGATGATTCGGAGACTCATGACGTACCCGAATCGAGTCAAAGACCTATGGGTACAAAGAAATGCAAAACAAGGAAAAGGAAAAGCTTCTCCTGGTCAACAAGCGATTCTTGACATGGAAAGGGAAAGGTCACTGACCATGAGAGAATCCGCAAGTATGTTAGAAATTGGATGAGAAAGATGGCATCATGATTTGCTTCAACAAATAAGGTCAGACGAAGCAACTAAAAAGGCGCAAAATGAGAGTGAAAGGGGGGAACGAATTATGTCAGTGGGCTGCTCTTCGTACACTCCAGATACAAAGGCGTATTGGAAGAAAAAAAGAAAGGAAGTACAACAAATAAATCTTAGTCGGGACTTATTTGTAGGATCATCGAATGAAGAAATCGACCGGTTTCAGGGAAAAAATTAATAAATGTTGTAATGCGTGGGTGTGCGGTTGATTTAATCTTTTTTGTTTTTTTTCCTTCGTGTTTGTTGTAACTTTCAGCTTTATTTTATGTGTGACGTTTATTTAATGTTGTAACTCGTGTTTTGAATTAATTTAATTATTATTATAATATATTTAGTTAATTATATTATTAAAATAATAGTAAGAATTATTCTAGCATTATTATTAATATCAATGTTAAAATATTAAAACTATTATAATCATGGTGAGAATGGGAAATAAATTAAATCGGAAGAAATTGAGTTTAGGAGCCACTGTTAGAGATGAACACCCAGAGCCCGGGCTGGATCGGGTGCTGCCCTAGGACTAGCCTGACAAAATCATTGGAGATGGCATTGTAAATCATCTTTGTATAAAATTTTTTTTTACATCATATAAGAAAGAAAACCTATATTTGCAGGGGCGGAACTAGTCCAATTTCATTGGAGTCCGAGAATTTTTTGAGCAATGTATTGAGTAAAAATATAACAGGCACAAAAATGTATTATAAAGAAAATTAAAAAAAATCATATTTCTTAAGTTCTTAAGAAAGAAAAATTAAAAGAACAATTACTAAGAAAGAAAATATAATGAATAATTATTATGAATAAAAATTAAAAAAACATATAAAACAATTAAAATAAAAGAGAAAAATAACTATTGAGTAATTCATGCTGAGTAAATATAACCAAGTGAGCTAAGGGGTTGATATGTAAGGGCATCTCCTATAATTCAAAGGGAAGGGATTTTTGGACTTGAAGGGGTGAAAATATCAACTAAAATGAGGCAAGGGGTGATCAAGACAATATTGCCTTGATCACCCACACCGACCGCTTAAGCGGTGAGGCAAGGCAATAGCCTCACCCATTGAGAGACATCACTCTCTGGGCAGCAGGTGGCCGACTGTTGCTCCCCCCTTTTTTTAAAAAAAAATTTGTTTTTATTTATTTATATTTAATAAAAACCCTTTTATTTTTAAATAATTCATTTTAAATACCTTATTAAATGAAATGTAACTCTTATTTAATTTTAGTTTTAGTTAATTTGTGTATTATTTTGAAAAAGTTAATATCAATCCTAAATTATTTTTATTATTCCCAAATCATGTCAATCAAGTATTTAATTGTTGTATTATTGTTTAAAAAAAATCTTTATTAAAATATAACTCTTATTTAATTTTAGTTTTAGTTCATTTGTGTATTATTTTTTAAAAAGTTAATTATTAGAAACTCAAATTTAATTTAATAAATAAAAATGAAACTTTAAAAGAATTTAATGAAGCTTACATATGATTTGTTAAATTAATTGACGATGGTGGGGAGGGTGGCTTTCCTTATATGAGTAATTAATTGTTGTATTATTATGTACTTTTAAAAAAATTATTGGTTGTCAACTATTTAATTGTTGTATTGTTGTGTTATTTTAAAAAAGCATTGGTTGTCAATTCTTAAATTATTGTATTATTGTGTATCAATTGTATATCTTATTATTAATGTCAATCTTAAATTATATCTTATTGTTATTTATTATTGTTTAATTTTTATTATTATTGCTATTATTATTATTATTATTATTATTATTAGGGAGAATGAGAATTGAAAGTAAATGAAATTTATAGATTGAGTCATTTGAGATGACTTATAAAAATGAAAGGGGAAGCTGAACTTGAAATCTGAGAAAAAGTTAGACTGAACTGAGGGAAAGCTAGACTTAGGCTAAGGGCATCAATGAAGATGCCCTAATTTAACCATAAGGACCGTATGCTATTGGCCATTTTTTTTTCTTTCTTTGGTGTTCACATGATTTTTTTTGGTATTAGAACGGAGAATTTTACATCTCATTAAAAATAATAAAGAAAAGAAAGCAAAATATCATTTACGAAATGGTATCATAGTCATGGTGCTAATTTATTCTTAGGGGAATAAATTTTTTTTTTTTTTTTTTAGAGAACAAAAAATCTTACTACTACTAGTATTTCATATATATTGCTAATAAAAGAAATAAACACAAAAAGATTGTCAAACATGAAACATGAAATCAAGTTGGAAAATGGTAAAAAAAAGACAAACTAAAATTAATATTTGGGCATTGATTTGACTTGTCTGGCATTGGGACATCAAAATTTCGAAAACACATCACACTCACCATGTCTTTTCTCCTCCTTCCATTTTGTTAGGTGTGTTAGCAGATTTCGGAGCCAAATCCGGACACCAACAACAATGTGCATTGGTGTTTCTTCAATCGCTTCTTCTCCATCCAATCAAAAAATTTGATATCGTAAACAAAACAAAGAAGAGACATAATTCACCTTTTTTTTTTGAAAAAAAAAAAAATCCATGTTAGAGAGGAAAAAGGCTGTCATTGGTTAATTTGTATTTGTTCCTCTCTTTTGCTTTTCCTGTCAATCAAGAACATCCTGTTTTCTGAAAATCAAAGGTTCTTGTTTTTGTTGTTTTGATAGTGTTTTCTCTTATAGCTATATTTTCTGAATATTTTTCCTCCCATTTTCTTGATTCCTCAACAATCAAACAAACAACCACCTTAGTTTTTTCCTAAACTCACATGAAAAAGGATACAAGCCATTGTCTTTGAATTCATCAGATTTGGGTTGTGGGCAACATGGTTGTTGATTTGCTCCTGAGACTCATATCCTTAAAACAAATAACTATTGATCTGGGCTAAGGGCAAATCTTTATGAAAGAGAATGAGCAAAGGATTTAGTGGCATTGTCAAGGTTTTGGAGGCAAAATTAAAGAAATCACAAGCAACTGCAAAGAAAAGGGCAAACAGCATATTTACAGCAATGTCAGTGGCCCATGTAGACGATGATGAAATCCATAACCCTGGTGAGGTTTATCAAGTCGAAAAGGTCTTCTCCAATGGGGACATTTACATGGGTCAGTGGTCGGAAAACTGCCCGAACGGCCACGGGAAGTACTTATGGGCAGATGGTTGTATGTACAATGGAGATTGGTTAAGAGGCAAGAACATGGGCCATGGGAAGTTCAGTTGGCCTTCGGGTGCCACGTACGAGGGCCAATTCAAGAACGGTTATATGGAAGGTGAGGGTACTTATACAGGTTCCTCAGACGATACCTATAAGGGCACTTGGGTGCACAATATGAAACATGGTAAGGGTGTGAGGTATTATGCCAATGGGGATAATTATGAAGGCCAGTGGCGTAGAGGACAGCCAGATGGTAAGGGAAGGTATCAATGGAGTAATGGGAATCAGTATATTGGCCATTGGAGGCGTGGAAAGATGAATGGCAATGGTACTATGATTTGGGCGAATGGGAATCGATACGATGGAAGTTGGGAAAATGGATTGCCTAGAGGAAACGGGAATTTTCGATGGGAAGATGGGAGTTTTTATGTTGGTGTTTGGAGTATAGATCCTAAGGAGCAAAGTGGGACTTATTATCCTCCGCCTGATTCGAATCAGACGGGTAATATCGATTGGGATCCTCAAGAATTGTATCTAGTCAACTTGATTGATTGTATTATTAGTACTGGGGAGAAGATATCGATGTACCCTTCTCAGAAAATGGTTAACTGGCCTTGTGAAGGAGAGTTGTTGAAGAAGAACATTCATAAAGAAAGTGATGCGAGGAGGAGAAGAGCGTCCACGGATGGGAGGTTGAGCAATGGTGGGATTAGTTTGGGGTCGGAATCTGAATTTAGTTCTGATGGTGGTAGTGATTACTTTGGTTCTCAGAGAGAATCTCAAAGAGAAGTAGATGAAGGGGTGGGGGCTGAAGAATTAGAGGTGGCACGAGCATATGTACGGCCTCGTATTGTAATAAAGCCGACAAGTAAACAGGGAACTACGATATCGAAAGGCCATAAGAATTATGAGCTCATGCTTAATTTGCAGCTAGGAATAAGGTAACACCATCTTTATTATGCACTATATGCTATTAATCTCATATTTATTATGCACTATATGCTATTATATAGATGAACTACATAAGGGTTCTTAGATATAGTCTTTTGTTGGTTATTGACCGATCAAAATGAAGTATTAATTTTGGTGCGGAATCAAGAAGATAATCACAAAATCGTTAGCTTTTTCAATTTTATATAATGATTATGGTGGATTTATGTTTTTGTTGATTTTGTATCTTATTTTTACTATTATTCAGACATTCTGTAGGAAGACCTGCTCCAGCTACATCACTTGATTTAAAAGCTACAGCTTTTGATCCTAGGGATAAAGTATGGACTAGATTTCCTTCGGAAGGTTCTAAGCATACGCCACCTCATCAATCATGTGAATTCAAATGGAAGGATTACTGTCCATTGGTTTTCAGGTGAGGTACCGGTTTCATTAACACTTCTGTACCAAATATACATGATTCTTTTTGCAATCTTTATATATTGATGACGTAGGCTTTGTTTTCGTTTATTTTAGCGATTTCTTAAAAAGTTAAATTAACTTGGGATTAATATGATTTCAGGACACTTAGAAAATTATTCAAGGTGGATCCAGCCGATTACATGATATCCATATGTGGTAATGATGCACTTAGGGAACTATCTTCGCCTGGAAAAAGTGGAAGCTTCTTTTACTTGACCAATGATGACAAATACATGATAAAAACAATGAAGAAATCGGAAGTAAAAGTGAGTGTTATTTCATATTTTGAAAAATATAAATATACGCAATTGGATTAAGTACAATTTTCGAAGAGTTTTAACAGAATGAATATTCAACTTCGAATTTCATAGCAGGTGCTTAAGAGGATGCTTCCTGCTTACTATAAACATGTTCAGTCCTTTGAAAACACCCTTGTCACCAAATTTTTTGGCCTACATTGTGTGAGGTTAAATGGACCTGCACAAAAGAAGGTAATTGAAATAAAATTCATCCTGTTTTATCTTCTATTCTAATAATATTAATCATGTACTTTGGTCATATTAAAACCTCTAATTATGTACATTATTATGCAATAGGTACGGTTTGTTATAATGGGAAATTTGTTCTGTACTGAATATGCCATCCACAGACGTTTCGACCTGAAAGGTTCTTCTCATGGTCGATTAACCGATAAATCCGAGTCCGAGATTGAATCCACAACCACTCTCAAGGATCTCGATTTGAACTTTATTTTCAGATTGCAGAAATCTTGGTACCAAGAATTCTGCAGGTAATCATATCATCTTATAAGTTTATATAAAGGGATTTTAAATTTTGCCGATTTTGCATGTTTTCATAAGCTAAAGTTTCAATGTGCAGACAAGTGGATCAAGATTCTGACTTTCTTGAACAGGAAAGAATTATGGATTACAGTCTTCTAGTTGGCATTCATTTCCGAGAAATATCAGAATCTGGGGAACCACTAAATACCGAATCTAGCCTTTCAAAAGTTCAAACTCCCATTGGTAATATACCAAAAACTTTCATTTTTTTTTCTTTGTCAATATAATTCTCTTTAAGTAACAAAGCTTCTTTCTAACAAATCACACAGGTAATGAAGAGCAATCTAGCAAGTGGGAAGTGATTAGATTAGGTTCTAACATTCCAGCAAGAGCTGAACTAACAGTGAGAAGTGATGAAGGTGAGCCACAGCTGGTGGGAGAACCAACCGGCGAGTACTATGATGTGATCCTTGTATTTGGTATTATCGATATACTACAAGATTACGATATTAGCAAGAAGCTCGAACATGCTTATAAGTCCTTCCAATATGACGCGACTTCAATATCTGCCGTTGATCCCAGATTGTACTCCAAGCGTTTTCGTGATTTCATGTTCAGAATTTTCACAGAAGACATTTGAATTTCAACTGGTGTATATATATATATATATCACTTGCCTTTGGTTGGCTTCGAAAGATGACATTTTTGCCCACAAGGCTTAACCCGGTTGGATGCTATAGTTAGGTTTTATTTATAGGTAAAATAGGTTATACGAATTGGTACCCAATGTAAAGGGAATAGAAAGGTGAAGCTGAGCTGGGGTTGATTTTTTTGTATCTATTTTTTGGTCTCGGAAAGTGAGGAGTTCCGGCACCTAATAAGCTTGTATAGAAGAAAAAAGAATGAAATGAAGAGGTAATGACATTGGAATACAATTCAAAATTCAACAAAAACTTCATCCTATGTACATCATTTTGTTATGCAAGATTTTGATGTTAGAAATTTGCAGTTTTATCTGTTAGAAAGAATAATTGCAGTTTTCATTTTTTCAACATTTAATTCTTCTGGCCTTTCCAGTCAAGATTACATAATACAAAAAGGCATTGAAAAAATCAGCCCGAAAACAGCACACACACACCAAAAAAGGGGGGGGGGGGGTGGAGGGGAAGAATAAAGGGAAAACAAATAGAAAAAAACAGAACAGAAATAATCGTGATTAAAAGAAGTCGGATGAAATTAAATAATTAAGGAGTACTAGTTCTTTGTATATTGACTTTGAGAATGTGGGGGTGCATAAATTTTCCTGGTCAAATAGAATTTGATATGCAAAAGGAGAATATATGTACAGTACCTATATATATACGTGGCCTGCATGTAAATATTTGGTCGGCCAAGAGGCCATTAATGAATTATTTTTCATGTTCAAAATGGTCAAATAACAGCTGAATTTTGGTATATGTTGTTTTCAGACTTTCTGAAGTAGCATTAGAATGTGGAAAGCACGTCTGATTCTTATATTATATATCGCAAGTGAAAACATGTTCATTAACGCAAGGAAGTTCTCAAGAACTATTAATAAACAATTTACATACCATTTCACAGTTCGAAAAACATTTTTTCTTGTTTAATTTTCTCCTCATTTGATTGACAAATATTGAACCTGCATTATATAGTTTTAGAGGCTAAACGTGATGACACACCATATATGTCCATAACTAAAATAAATGAGTCGCTAGTTTATATGTTAAGACAAGTAGAATTACAAGAGACTGAATTATTCTCAAAGCTTCTTAAACTCGTATTTCACAATATTGTATTTTTGGTTTCAGAATGTTTAAGAATTTGTTGTTTGCACATGTGGTCCACAATTTCTTAAAATATCTTACAATTTTGCTCTCATAGAATAGTCTCTATTTAGTACTCGTGGTTCCATATGATTGTTAGTTTTAGATTTTTTGTCCAAAAGAAAAATATGAGACCAAAAGTGTTGAGTGTCCAGTTTGGACCGAAACCGAAAAATACAACCATGTCTAAGAAAATTATATGGAAGAATTATTGAAGAGATGCTATTAGAAGTGTGCCATCCGAACTCATTTCTTAGAACATTGAAGAGTACTTGTGTTGTGTCCCACAAATGGTGAAGGAAATTTTTCAATACGTTTTTTTCCTAGGAGAGAGAGAGATAATACGCCCATATTTAATGACAACCGTTAGATAGGTGCCAAAATTAACTTTGACTATCAGATCGAGGGCACAAAAAAATTGGGAGTAAGGTATTACGCTGTCATTTCAGGAGTTAGGGCACTAGTCTAACTAATTGGGAATGTAAGTTAACGCCGTCGTTTTGGGAAGCTAGGGCACACACACCACAAGTAAGGTCATCTCCAATGAAGATGGCAGGGGGCGGGGCGGGCTTAGGGGTGCGAGAGATGGCCGTCTCCAGCGGCGGGGCTGAGGAACGAGGCGGGCACGAGCCGCGGCGGAGTTCTGGCCGCGGCCCGTGCCCGCGTGAGCTGCATGAAGGAGAAAGAGGGGAGCCACCTCTTTAAGTCAGGGGACGCCACTCTGACTGGATCTTCTTTTTTAAAAAAAAATTGTTTAGTACATTAAAATAAGAAAAATAATATATATACTTAAATAATTAATAAAATTAAATTTTCCTATTAAATTAAATTAAATATGTAGATTTGGATTATTTAATAAAAATTATTTAGTAAATTTATTGTATATTTACTACTATTTAATAAATATATGTAGTCACCAATTTTTATTTTGATTATTAAATATAACAAAATTAATTTTTTTAAATTAAAATCATTAATAATTTATTAGAATTGTAATTAAATTTATTTATGGACAAATCATTAATAAATAAATAGCCCTTTTATTTTAATATCTTTTATTTTAATTAAAATTTTAAAAATACGGAATTAGTTAAAGATAAAATTAAACAATTATACAAATAATTTAAATTAATACTTTAAATATTTAAATAAAAGTAAATTCATACTAAAATAGACAAAAAATTATTTTAATTTACTTAATTATTTACTCTATTTAATTTTAATATTTTAATATAATTAATAATTTAATTACAAGTACTAATAACTATTATCATTGGAGACTACCAGGTAGGTGCCCCCAAATAGAAGATGGCCTAAGTGGGATATGTGGATGGGACGAGGCGGTTCATAAACAACAATAATGAAAAGAACCAATCAAAATCTGAATAAAGTGAAAATCCACAAACAAGACCTATATTAATAAATTGATTCATAATTACTATTATTATGATAGAACTATAAAGAAAGAGGTTAGTAGGAAGGAGAGCAAACAGTTATTGTCAACAAAGAGGAAGTTAAATCAGTTTCTTGTCATAAGGCATTCATTCAGTTATGTCTTGAGATACCAAATTTACATTACAAAATACATGCACTAGCCAAATTCCGTTTTAGGCAATTGCTGAGTATGCTAGTAGTCCACCGACATATGTTGCCTCAACAGAAGCTTCTGCTTCTACAGCAAATTTATCCCAAGAATCCTCAGATAAAACCACAAAATCTGCCATTTTACCAGGAGATAGTGACCCAACATCCTCATCCAGGAAGCATGCACGAGCAGCTGAAATGGTGTATCTGCCATCATAAGGTAGTAAATGTCAACTTATGAATAGTTAATGACGAGTAAGTAGCTTCAACTCAAGGTAAAGTTTGCAATTAATTTACTTAATACATTGCCAAGTGCGTGCTGAATAGTTCTAAGCAGGTATCCTTGGCTCGAATAAAAAGAAAATTAGGTTCTCTTATCCAAGTACTACTTACAAAAGATATTTCAAGTGGACCTATTCGATTTCATGTTATCTACAATATATATTATCTCACTTTTATGCTATACTACACACCGCATTTCCACTATGCAGCAAAGGGCACAGGACCGATGAAAGACAAAGAGGAACTTAAAGTATCATCTGTTAGGTTCACTCTTAAGACTGTAGCATTGGGAGAGTCTTGGCTTCAATTTGTTCAGACTATAAGATTCAAAGGGCTTTATCTCTCATAGATGCATGTTCTATTATTATTAGGCAGCAGACAGTTTAATCATTATAGGTTCGTACAAGAATATTACATTAAATAAAACTTAAAACATTGGTGAAATTTTTAATTGAATTTTTACAGTTTGATGGCATTGTCGGTGAAGGTTTCCTTCAGCCAGAAAATTGCATTGAAGGTTTCTACTATACCAAGAATTAGTTTTCCTTCGACCTCTCTATCACATATTACATCATTATAGCAATGACTATAATCATCACTCATTAATCCAGACCACATAAAAATTCACTAAAACTATTAGTAGTTAGGTCTTCAAACATTTGACCGATATATTGGTCTTGGAGCTGGGAGGGTCTAATTACAAATAAAGTGGGCCTTTGTTCCTAAGTTTGGCAACTACAAAAACTGCTACAAGTTCCTTACAAAATGGCTAGGTGAAGTCACACGAGATGAAAGAGAAACCAGGAGCACAGACCACAGATGGTCAACAAAATTTTGAAGAAAATCTAGAGGTGCTTACCCATTCAGCGCATCATGCAGACTAATGCGTTCTGATGAAATCCAAGCATTTTCCCAACCAGGAGGTACTCTTTTCATTGCTGTCTTGATGCTTCCCAAAGGGTTAATATCCGCTACCTGAAGGGGAAAAGATATTAACCATCCATAGCTTTGGAGTTTGTAGCAGATCACACAAAATTTATAATAAAATAGAAATCACAATGGTTTCAAGTTTTTCTCACAGGCCAGTCAGAGCCAAGTGCCAACTGCGCCTTGCCAGAAAGGAGACTATGGAATAAATATGATCCTCCATGTGCCCTCTCAACCCCAAGTTTCTTTGTAGCTGACTCAGCATCATCCAATAAGTGATCAGGCTGTCATCAATTAGAATTACAAGGTGTATTTAGATAAAGCATCCTTATATAAAGAAGCAAATAAGTTGCTGCCATGAAAAAAATCATTTAGATGAATAGTGACCATAATATTCAAGAGGCAATATTAACTAGACTTAATTGCATTTGGACCATGATTTGTAGTCATCCACAAAACTAAGAAGAATTAACAGTGAGAAAGGCTATTGAACTTACGTGATTAATTTTTTAAATATTTTTTGTCAGCAATCCAATTTAAGGCAAACAGAAAACCGTATGCAAAACTACATTTTTATTCCAGTCTTCATTTTTCTTCCATTTGTAGGCAGAACTGAAGAGAGGAGGCACAAGGCAAAAGTGCAGAGCACCCGAGCCTGCTCATGAGTTCCCAGAATCATATTCGTGAATGTAAATCAGATTTTTCCTAGTACATCTTTAAATGGTGAAGTTCATCAACTCCATGATGATTTCCCAAATTATCTTATCTACAAGGAGCGGGGTAAGATCTAACCTTCTAAGTTCTAACCCAAACCCAAGTCAAATAGGCTTTATAGAAAGAAGCCTAGAAAAACTAGCCAAAATATAAAATTAACCGCCCCAAAACAAAAATTCCCTGAGTTTTTGTGTTTTTTCCCCTCTTAAGTTGAATAGAGATGATTTGCCAATCAGGCTATGTATAACGTCCAAAGGTATCAGAACCCAAAACAAACAGTTTCACACAAATAGAGCATGTGAACCTTTCACTTGGACATAGACATGACACAATTCCGTATCAGCATCTATACAACTTGTATTGAAACAAACTGCTCAACTTTTTAACTGAGTTGGAAATGGTGACAAAAAAACTGCTAATTATGGTCCTATATTCAACATTAAGGAGTTACATCGAAAAAGAACCTGCACTGAAGCAACAACTTGTTGTTCCCCAAATCTGGCCGCTGTCCCAATAGCCAAATGCTGAGCATGCTCAATCTGCAGGTTCTTGCTGCGGTTACTATAAGCAACACTTGGAAATACTATTATTACAAAATTACAACTGCATAGCATGAAGAAAATAAGGATCAACTGCTGAACAACTTAAACTTAAAAGTTGACTTTACCCTAAATCTCCGGTCTCTCATTCCATTCTTGGAAGCCACTGATCTGTACAAATCCAAGATCAAATCATTGGCCCTGTCACCAATGGCATGGACAGCAACCTATAAGGGAACACTGAGAATGCTATCAATATGCATTCATATCTCGATGGTGTCTTAAGGAGATGATGACATTATGCAGAAAAAGGCACCTGAAGGCCAGCTTTATCAGATGAATAAGTCATATTGTATAGCGTATCTAGATCTGCAACTTGTAGGCCACTATTGAGGGGTTCATCAATATATGGCTACAGAAACAGTAAAGGTACGAAACAAATCATTAATTCAAGAAAGTAATTGTGATTGTTGCATGATCCAAGTTCTCTCTAGACAAAATGAGGAGAGAGTGATATTTCATGAAATGGCTTTTGCAAATGGAAATCTCACCTCATAAAACAGTGCACTGTTAGATCCCAAAGATCCATCAGCAAAAGACTTCACGCCACCTAAGTAAATCCACTGGCTCAGCTTACGACCCACTTGATTAATAAGTTCCTATACAAGGAACAGTAAGACTCAACAAGGATGACAAATGAGATGTTTCTATTTTTGGTTACAATTTAAGTATCACATTAATAGGACTCTGTGTATGTATTTCATAAGAACGGTGATGTAGTGGCAGCAGGAGTTTATAGATACCCTTTCGTTTTAAATAGCTAAATACTATTTTCAAATTCTATTTTTATCCATATTTCTAAATTTCAACTTAAAATTAAAAAAAGAAACCCAAGGTTCTCTATGAAATACTGTCGTCAGTTCAGCAAACTATATATCGTATGACCAGAGAGCAGAATATATACTAATACGAAACAAATTAACCATAAAAAAATTTGATAAACAACAAAGTACATGCAACCGTGTCCATGTCTCCATTGGAAAATACAAGCAAACCCTGATTTTCATCTTTCCTGATAAGTCGGCCCACTTGTAGACATCTGCAAGTACCCAAAAAAAAGAATATTACCACAAATATTTTTGGCATTTGCTTAGCAGACACAAGATTGTCCATTGAACTGCCTTTTGCATTTATAAATAGTCCTGTATCATTTTATTCTTGCTTAAGGACTTTGGCCGACTCGTAACACTACAATTCAATTTTATGTCGTAGTTTTTTGTCTTACTGGATGAGACAATTCCAAATGCAGTTAGCAGGAAAAACAACACATTTGCTTCAACAAATATCCTTTTAAAGTGCAACTTAAACCTGACAAATCTTCCCATGAGAGCTCTGGTGATACACCAGGAAAATATTGCCCAAAATCAACAACTGTTGTCACACCTCTCATCAAGGCATGATTGCTACCTCTCATTAGAGCTCCCCTTCTCTCCTCCACCGACACCTCCGGGATGCTGGATAAGACAAGCTTCATTGCGGAATCAACCAACAACCCAGTAGGTTCTGCCCGTGAAACAAAATGACATGAAATGATACATAAAATAATCTGGTTAAAAAATCATTCCGAGGATCTACACAAACGAATGGAAAGATGGAATAATAAGAAGGAAATATGTTCTTGCAATATCTTTCATCAGTGCACCCCCTTAAATTATAAAATTACTCTCTACAGGGCAAGTCTGGGCAACAGATGAGGAACGATGTGTAACAAAAATGGTGCCAGAGAATGTTACATAATATTTTCTGGAGTTCCAGAAGCTATAACAAGTTAGTTTAATTAATAAAAGGCGTCATATTTCCCAACTAAAACCAACGTGACAAAAAAGGCGATAACAGTGAGAGGCATAATACTACCAATGCCGTTTCTCATCACTGCTCCACCATCTGGATCCAATGTGCTATTAGATATCCCAGCGATATTTAGAGCTAGAGAGTTCGCCAAGCCCATATGACCATCTATTCTCGTGAACCAGACCTGCCATTAACTATCTAACATCAGGGACATGTTATTCAAACGCCAAACACAGATGAAGTATGTAATACAAACTTCTTACAGGATTATGAGGAGTAATGTCATCAATCCAGGAGGCCACTGGCAACTCTCCTCCCCATAGATCATTGCTCCAACCACCACCCAGTAGCCAAGAGCCATGTTGCATGTCTAGCAAAAATCTCAACCAGGTTATTAGAGAAGTGCTCATAACCTAATTCATATACATGAAGAGAATTCTTAGCATGACTTTCCCCCTTGCTTCAGGATTTATGTAATCGAAAGCATAAGCCTAGGACCTCAAAGCATGCCAAAAATGCGACAGATGAATTTGATTTGTTTAATAGCCACCCAAACCCGAAATGTAGTCAAAAGAAAAGGAATAAGTTAAAGGGATTGTTTTTACAAAGAATGGCATATAAAATAGGAAGAATAAGACTACATTTAACTGCCAATGACCAAATTTCATTGCTGAAAGGAGAAATGATTAAGACATGACTTACTTGATACAGCTTCTCGGACCTTGTTCACAAATTGAATTTTTTGGCTAACACCACGGAGTTGCACTCGAGCCATCTGTTTCCATTTTCTAAATCAAAACTAGCATACAAGTCATGATTAAGCCAACACAATAATGTTTTTAGTACTGTGCTTATTTCATACAAACTTCCATTGATTGTACAAATCATCACTTCAGTTCCTTGTAAATTAAGAAATGGGAATCATAATGGTCAAAATGTGTCAACATTCATTATATGTAGGTTGGCAGTCCAAAATTCATTTCGAAATGTCTTAATTATTTAGGTTAATAAGGATCTAGAATTTCATTAATTGTTTCCCTCCGTCCTATATACACGTACTAATTCAACTATCCAAGCTAAAGTCTTAACTTTGAAGAATTTGCTAACAACAATCCTAAAAATTCTCAAAATATGTGGATATGAATGTCAATATCAAATTTGAGTACAACTACTAAACCTAAAAACAGTAAAGGTACAAATGAATGTCAGCATTACAATTTTATCAACTTGAACTTCAAATGAGAAAATAAAAGGTGTCCAACAACCACCACAAATACACACACACCAAAAAAAGGAGGGGGGGTGGGAGAGGAGGAATTTTGAAAAACAAGTGAAAATAAACACTCCACAACCTTCAAATTTTAATTTTTTTCCATGAAATAAGCCATAATGATACAAATACAAAATGCTTCATATAGGCCAAATTGAGAAAATGTGAAGTGGTTGTTATTGAAAGACAGCAGGAAGCTGCCAATTTCTTGTCCAAAAGGATAATTATAATGGCTAACATATTGTTTTATACTTTAAGTCATGTTCTGACCTGACCAACCTATGAAGATCATGGCTGAATTTTCACGAAGAAGTAAATGAATGTAAGGGTATTCAGCCAGAACCTGTAATCCTCCAGAAATCAAGTGCACATGGGAGTCAATAAATCCAGGGACCACCACCTTCCCCTCTAGGTTCAATGTTGTAGTCTCAGGTCCAGCCAAATCCTGCATTAGCCCCACATCACAGATAAGACATGATGGCTCATATCTGAAAGATTCATACACAAGCAAAGCCCACGAATAGAACAATTCCACCCCACCCCCCAACTAAAGAAACTGTCTATTAATTAGATGAGATGGCATGATCCTATCAAATAAAAAGGAAGGTAACACTGTGAGCTAGACAAAATGAAATTCAAGTAATGCAACATTCAGTTGCTATTGTAAGTAAATAGTTAAGTGTTTTATGAATATGATCCCATTCCATATAAGGATACATCTAGATGGTGTATGAAAGACTCTTCAACATTGAGCATAAACTTGGAGATGCATCCGCAAATCCGGTTAATCCCCTGTCATAGTAATTTCATCTGGAAGTCCATCTGATGGTCCACAAAGATTCTTGAGATTGAGCTTGTTTGACAAATTAAAAAGAAAACTTAAAAATGACCAGACCGATATAATCAATCACTTGGAGGCTGAAGCTACCAAGTTATTCATACACAGATGAAAAAATTACACCGATCCTCTATATATCTACAAAACCATAAACCTCTTACTTATGTGTCTCCAATTTATATTGCAATGATAATATATACACGAGCAAAGTATATACTTCAATAAGAATAAAACGATGACGTCAGATGGACAGCGAACCTGCACGGAAGAATAGTTGCCAATACGGAGAATTCGACCGCTGCGAATAGCCATTGAATCGGCAAAAGGCAAAATGGCGTCGCTCGTGTATATAGCGGCATTCATCACCAACAAATCCGCAACTTCTTCCCCATCCAACCACAGCTCTGAAAAATAAAAGGAAATATTTTACTGCTGTTTGAGGAGTTGCACCCTGGAGTACAACATATACTAAATAATTAGAAAATTAGAGTGATTGATTGTACGTACGGGTGAAAGACGAGTGATGGCGGTTCAGTATAATTGAGAAGAGAACTGCCGTAGCCGCCGAAAGCAACAACCGCAACTTATTCATTTGCAGTGGAGGCGTAGAGCGGAGATTCTTCTCCTCAACTCTTCGGAGATGGAATCGACTAGAATCTTATCCTTTTTGTCTTTTTCTTCCCAACAGTAGAATTGCAATTTGATCCTATGATTGCAAAGGCTTAGCACTTTGCACAGCCCAAAAAATGAATGAAAGGTATTTCACACCCACGACACAATCCTTTTAATTTGGGAACTATTTTAATATAATCCACTAACTACAATTAACACACATTTGACCCTTTAACTTTTCATTCTATTGCAATTTTTAGTCATACATAACAAATTTTATCATATAATTTTTAAAATTCAATTCTCTTTGTCTACTTATAAATTTACTGAAAATCGCCTAATGAAATTTATTAAGCATAAAATTGAAATTGAGACAGAATAAAGTTAAAAGACTAAAGAATTGAATAAATATTTAGGCCATCTCTAATGGTTGAGGGCTAGCCCGGGGCCCTGCCTGGTCGTCTCCAATGGTTGGGGCTCCGTGGGGGAATTAATTCCATTTTTTTTCTTTGCCCACTCTCATCTATTAATATTATAGTTTTAAATTTTTTTAATATTAATATAAATAATAGTAATTATATTAGTACTCGTAATTTAATTATTAATTATATTAAAATATTAATATTAAATAGAATATTTAATTAAAGTAACTTAAAATTAATACATAATACGCAAACAATATTTTTATGCAAATGTTGGATAATTATATGCTGCGTCATGAAGCAATTCGTTCCAAGGCGATTAACCGTAGACTTCAAAAAGACTTAATAGAACATATTTATGCAAAATATGGTTAAAAATAAGTATTTAAATTTACTTTTCTTGTCTATTTTAGAATGTATTTAAATATTTTCAACTATTGATCGAATCTAAATGATTTAGTATCAAATTCAAACTTGATTATTATTTTTTTTTTTAACATTACAAGTTAGGTAAAAGTCTTCTAAATAATACCTACATATAATCAAGTTTGAATTTGATAATATGAATCGCTAATCATCCTCTGAAATTAATTCTCAACTTACTGAATTCAATATATGTAGGTATTAAAGTTTAATTAATTAATTCTAGTTTAGTAGGACCCCAAGTTAAATAATTAACTACATGTTATTATAATTGAGCCCGGATCCATATTACTTGTCCAATAATATACAATTCAAATTTTTTTTCTCTTTCCAAATTAATTAAACCAGTCTAGAAACAAAAGCTCAAAACAGTTTGGCTCAATTCCCAAACCCAAATCAAATACTTAATTTCAATTAACACATCTAACCCTTCATCTTCTCCCTAAACCCTACCCACTGCCGCCGCTCAATACTCAATTTCAAGACATGTGTCATTCATAGAGACCCATAATGCAATACCCACCATGTAGCATCTCCTAAACCCAATTTCAATTAACACATCTCAAACTATAACCCGCCATCTTCTTCCTAAACCTTACCTACCGCCGCCGCTCCTTCTGGTGCCGTCACCACCGCCGGAACACACCATCGATATCAAGGAAAAGAAAATTTAAAAAAAATTGAATGAACCCAATCAGGTGCCGCCACTTGGCGGCACCTCCAAGAGCTGGACGCGCGCCCCGTTCCATGCGCAGGGCTGCCCCGAGCCCTCTTCCCAGCCCGTTCCAGCCCCGAAGCCGCCCCGCCCCGCAGCCCGCAGCCGTCTCCGACCGTTTCTCGTCCGCAGCCCTGCCCCGCCCCGCCCCGACCCCGGCCATCTCCATAGGAGATGGCCTTAAATCTGTGACTAGCGTGATTACACGATTATCCTTAAAAGAGTCTGAAAGTTACAAGATAGTGTTTGTAATTTTTTTTCTCGTATATATCGGAAATAAGAAAATACTTATATATCAATACATATGTTACATGTCGAAGATACATATTAATTTCAGGATTGAGAACATAAGCATCATCTTGTCTTAATTATCTAGTTGGTATAAAGACATTTATCTGAAAATTGTATTTTTAAAACTACACATTAAGTGCTCCGGGCACAAGAGGTGAACAATAGTTAAAGCTGTGATGTTTCAATCTTTTGTTGGTTTAAAAATTATGAAGTTTAATGTTAATCATACTAAATTATTGTGGCGTAGTCCTATGTACAATTCTATCTGCGAAAACGAAAAGTACTTTATATTCATATCATAAAAATCAATTATTTGATCTTTATGTACATAAGTGGAATTCTACACATGAGATAATTTAATATGATCTCCCAGAAAAATAAGAGATATCAGTATCATATAGTAGGAAATTATGTGCCTAGAGTGTTGGATGAGTGACAAATATGTATGAGAGGACAATTTTTTATCTTCTTAATGCCCTGATGAATGGAAATTTATATATCCTATAGTGCCTTGATAAACTATTAAACTGTTTTATCCTTTTTGGAAGTTTATCCTGTGATGCTTTCATAGACTATGTTTATCCTCTTATGGAGATTTATCCTATAATGCCTTGATAAGATAAACTCTTTTATTCATTTTTAGAAATTTAATTTAACATAATCCTTATGATATGCAGACCTTTACCCAAAAAAAAAAAAAAAAAAAAAAAAGAAAGAAAGAAATACGCACGTATGACAAATCAAAGATTACTCCTACAACTTTTTGTCGCTACTTATGTACTTTTATGTGACAAATATATATACTATAAATCAATTCCAAACACTTGAAACACTCAAGTTTGGTACCCTTTTTTTTTTTACATTAATTACTATTTTTACATAATATTTTTTCTAAGTACCTCAATTTCTCCAACATTAGTTACGTTGAATCATAGTGTGTGATTTTATTGGAAAATATTGTTAAGAGTATATTTCAAAATTCCTTCTCGAGTTAAAAAAATTGAATCTATCTTATCTATTCACCCTCAACTTCATTAAGCCCTTCATGCAAGCTTCAAGTTCCTGATCAACCAATAATACGTAGTATAATTTTATGCTGAATTATGAGATTATAATGTAATATTATTGGAGAAGTAGTAAGTAAATATAATTCTACCTTAGTTCAGTTCATTCGAATTTTTTCATAACTTGTCCAAACAACATTTATTTGCTTTTGGTTCAACGTGATCGATTGTTCTGTACTCTTGAAAAAATGTCTACTTAAATATTTTTCATCTTTTGTTGAACAAAATTGCAATACTTTAATTTTTTTGTTTTATGTTTTATCAAAATTTAAATTTACATTGAGTTCATTAAAAAAAATCACATCAACGAAAATTGTCTACCTTAATTCGCCCAAACTAAAATCCGTACCAACTTTGTTTGATGATATTAAACCATGCAACCACATAGACATCACTTGCAAAGAGTTGAGACTAACAACTAAGGCCATCTCCAATGGAGATGGCCGGGCCTGGGGCCGAGGCAGGCTGCGGGGTGGGAGTGACTGCTGTCTCCAATGGAGGGGGCTCCGGGACGGGATGGGAAACGGGGCGGCTTGTTCCCGCGTGGGAGAAATGAAGAAGACGAGGGGCGCGTGAATCTAACACGCCCCTCTTCAAGTCAGGGGACGCCACTCGGGGTCCCCTGATTGGTTCCTTTTCTTTTTTAATTTTTTTAAAATTTGTTTATTTTAATATATTTAAATAGGAAAAAATAAATTAATTAGTAAAAAATTAATAAAATTAAATTTCCCTCCTAAATTAAATTAGTAGAATTGAATTATTTAATAAATTTTGTTAGTATATTTATTGTATATTATGTAGATAAATTTTTTGTATTTAATAAATTCTAATTAATAAAAAAATGGAGATATGCAAATATTAGGCTTGTCCGAAAGCTAGAGAATTAGACTGCATTCGTCCTGCACGCGAGGGGAACAAATTTTTGGTAGCTAGATTGTTATACTGATACATTGTCAAATCATATATAAACCTCATGATTTTTCCTTCCAATTTCAATGTGGGATAAAACAACTTCTATTTTTTTTCTTCCATTTCAAAGGGTGATATTTGAGAATCAATTTCTCATTCACCTGAACTCCGATTTGGACATACCATATATCATTCTAATCCACTAACGGAGTAGAATATAATTCCGCAAAAACCCGAATGAATTTTTTTTACTCATCAAATTTATTTTAATTATAAGTGAGAGTGGGCAAGAATTAAAAATTGAATTAAATTAATTTCGACCCCGGGTAAGGCTCAGGTTGGGGGTAGGCTCTGGAGCCCCGAGCCCCCCCCCCCCCACCCCCACCATTGGAGATGCCCTAACAACTTGGTGTTGGTGCCCAAACTTTTACGATATCTTTCGATATTGGGTAATTAAAAATGTTATGAAGTAGGTAACAGGGCCGGCCCTAGACATTCGGGGGCCCTAGGCGAATTACAAATTTTGGGCCCTTTTTTATTAAAAATATATAATCAATGAGGCAAAAATATTAATTAAATATTGACATATTATATTCTCTAACATGTTATTTTTTGGATAGATAATTAAATCTAACATATTAATTTTTTCTACATAAATAATTAAATAATAAACTTATTTAACTTTTAAAAGATTCAACTGTGAATTTTTTTGTATAATTTTTAATATTAAAAATATTATTTTAGCCGAAGCAAATTTTGCAAGTATATGTACATCCTTAACTCTATTTCATTCTTTTAAAAATATCATAATTGATTGCTTGACTTTATTTCATTTCGTGACATTCTTAACTATATTAATTATATATTATCATGTAAAGGAAAAGTTATACATCATTTATAAAAAGATATACACATACATATAAAAATATGGACGGGGCTAGACCAATTTTATTATGGGTGAAATTCTTTTATACAATGTACTAAGTGAGAGTAATAAGCAGAAAAATCATATTATAAAGAAAAAAGATGTATTCTTTTTATAATGATTAAGAAAGAATTTTTTTAAGCACTTATTAAGAAAAAATTGACAAGAAATCATTAAATAAGAAAAATGATTAAAAGAATAATTACTACGAATGGAAAATAAAAAAGACGAACATGATTAAAAAAAAAGGTTAAATAACATAAAACAATCAAAATATAAGAAAAGAAAACTCAATATTGGGATTTGAACCCTAGACCTCCCACTCATCAAGAAAAAGTTTTACCAAATGAACCAAGATACTTCTTATGTAAAATTAGTAAAATTAAAAATATTTAATTTTTTAATTTTCCTAAGGCCTATATATAATAAATTTTGGGGCCCTCCGAACTGGGGGCCGGCACTGGTAGGTAATCAAGTCACGGTATAGGTATATATCTACTATCACCAAAAATTAAAAAAAGGTATATGTATTTTTTTTTTTATCTATTAAACTGTGCATTTACAGTTCGGACTGAAGAATGCAAAGGAAAAAAATCCTCCCCAGTGTGGTATCTCCATGAAATTACTAAATTTTTCTACCAAAAATGTGTAATTTTACTGCCGTGGATGAATTGGTTAGAAGCAGCAAAAAATGGAAAGGTGTCACGTGCAATACCAGTGAGGAATTTTTCCTTAATTTCTTGCTTTGCCATAAAAAGATTTTTTTCCAAGTATGGGTAATTCTGGCCGCTAATAGATCCTCTGTACACTTTAGGCATTGGGGAATATGTTACACAAAATTTATCAAAAAGAATCTCTTACACAAATTAAGAGGGTAAAAGAATGCTCATAATTAACATTACTTCCTTGCCTTGTTGGGTTCCTTCATTATTTAAGAAATTTCATTATGCTTAATCTATATATGTCGGAAATGAGATTGAACTATAATACTTTTATTAGGGTGAAATACAGTTTCCCCTAAAAGTATAGGGTGGATATTAGTTATTTTCCTAAGTATTAATTGTAACACTTATCCCAATTTGTTATAATTTTATAGTTTTTATTCCAAAAATACTTCCGTCCCCTTACATAAATAATAAATTTTTTATTAAAAAAATTGCCTCTTTATTAATTATGAATTCATACATCCACCAAACAACATCATGTTTTAATTTCTTCATTTACTTTTGTTTCCTTAGGTTTTATGGTTTCAAATTTTTCTTTATTTTCATCTCATTTTTTTCTTTATTTTCATTTCAATTTGTTTTCTTTATTTTTTGTTTCAAATCTTTTTTTAAATTTCTATCTCAAATTTTTTCTTTATATCTTTCTGAGTTTTTATTTGGTGAAAATTGTCTCATTTATATTCGGTACGAATTATTATTCAAAATGTTGATTAATTATCCTTCAAATTATTTCTCTAAAATTCAAGTTTAACATCAAATAATATTATGTTTTAATTTCTTCATTCTTCTATCAAAAAAAACAAATTTTTTTTATTAGTTATGAATTCATCCATCCACCAAAACAACGTTATGTTTCAATTTTTTCATTTATTTTGCTACCTTCGGTTATAAAAAAAATGAGATGAAAATGAAGAAAACAATTTGAGATCGAAAAAATGAAGGTAACAAAAGAAATGAAGAAAATAAAACATAACGTTGTTTGGTGGATGAATGGATTCATTAATTAAAATATAATTTTATTTTGATAAAGTAATAAAGAAATTATTATTTATGAAAGAGATGGTGACGGTATTTTTGGAATAAATACTACAAAATTATGATAAATGAGGTAAGTGTTACAATTGATATTTTAAGGACTCATATTTTTAAGGAGGAACAACATATCACCTTTATATTGTTTAAATTAGAAAATAAAACAAAAACTCATCTAAATTGTTTTAGTAAGCCAAGGAAAAATTGCATCGTCTTCAATTCCCGTTTCACCCGACCCCACCTTGTGTTATGGAAATCTTAGAGTCATCATCATTATGGTTGACAATTTGACATAAGAAATCTTCCCCACTATATTATCCCTATTATATATATTCAACAACGGTTAGTCAACCATAAAAAGATTTTCATTTTTGACATTTACCAAAAGGGATATGTTTTATTAAATGGAACGCTCCTCCTCCAACTTTTTCAAACATGTTTAGACAAGACACCCAACCAATGTATTGTCAAGGGGTCCGGTCCGGTCCAAACTTTCACACTCTTTTGTGCTACGGCCCTCTCATTTTGGTGTTAAATCATACAAGTATTAATTTTCAGAATCCTATTTTCATAATCTAAACATGTACAATTAATTCGATACTATCTATCCTATCCGCTTCAATCAAATTGTACTAGGAATTTTAATTTTTCACGCCAAACCAGACCCACTAGTCTTTCAATTTCTCACTAAATTAAAACGCACAAACAAGAAATTCAATTTCTCAAAAAAATATTTATAAAAGGAAGGAAATTTACCAAACCAAATTGTTTTCTCCTTGGCACAATTCCTATCCTATCCATGGATACGAATACCCAATTGAATAAACCCTCCAAGGGCAAGGGCGGCTGGAAATCGGCCATTTTTATAATTTGTAAGCAAATGAATATATCTTTTTTAATTAATCAATTTCTTCTTCTTTTTTTGTTAATTCCATTTTACAATTAAAATTTTGAACAGTTGTTGAGGTGGCAGAGCGATTTGCGTACTATGGGGTGTCCGGGAACTTGTTCATGTATCTGACGAAAGTGCTCGGCCAGCCCACCGCCACAGCCGCCAAGAATGTCAACACTTGGCAAGGCGTCTCCGCCATCTTTCCGGTGGTCGGCGGCTTTCTTGCTGATTCTTACCTCGGCCGGTTCAAGACCATCATTTTTTCCTCCATTATTTATCTCACTGTAAGTTCGGCCACAGATTTGGTTAATTACAAGTATATCCTCTATCAATAATTGAAAATATTTAACTTGATTTGATTGAACACGCGCGCGCGTGCGTACATGTACATGTACAGGGGTTGGTTTTGTTAACCATAGCAGTGTCCGTAGTACCTTTACATCTCCGGGAAACAGTGTTCTTCATAGCACTTTACATTGTTTGCATTGGAGAAGGTGGGCACAAGCCATGCGTACAAACCTTCGCTGCAGATCAATTCGACGAGAATCTACCGCAGGAGAAGGTGGCAAAGAGTTCCTTCTTCAATTGGTGGTACGTGGGTATCGTGTTTGGGGCCACCACCGCCGTGTTGGTGGTCATTTACGTGGAGGACCATGTGGGCTGGAATGTTGGGTTCGGGATGTTGACTGGGGCGGTGGCGGTGGCGCTTATCGTGTTTCTTATTGGAATAAGGACGTATCGTAGACAGGCCCCGGTGGGCAGCCCCTTTACGAGGGTGGCGCAAGTGGTGGTTGCCGCCCTGAGGAAGCGAAGGTTGGTAATAACTGAGAGTAGTACACGTGGACGTGGCATTTATTATGAAGATGATGATGATGAAGATGATGGTGCACCTACTGTACTTCATCACGCTACTTTGGCTCCTACTACCCAGTTCAGGTACGTATATATATATTATGTATATGTGTGTATTTTTCTTTTTCTTTTTCTTTTTTATAATTATTATTGAATGATTAATACTACTCCAAAAAAAAAAAAAAAAAAATAGTATAATCAACACTACTACTACTAGCTAAGTTTAAAAATCAGTTTTTAGGAATTATTATATATATAAATATAGGAAGATTTACTTGAAGTTTCTTATTAAAGTACATCTATATATAGTACGTATATACGTAGTGCAGCTAGCTGTCCCGCATGAGGTCAGATTGCACTCATAATTATCGTCCGATGCAACATATATATATATAATTAATCGTTTTACTCATAATGAAAACACTCAAAAATATTCAATGCCTAATATTGATAATAATAGTATATGCTTTAGAACTTTAAGAAATTGGCTCCGGCTAATATGTACACAACATGTGAGCCGAGCGTGTCAATTTAATTACTCCACTTCAACTTTTGTCATACCTCAATTAATTTCTGTTGAACTCACTTTAAGTTAGAATTTTACCCATGACTTGGTCAAAATAAAAAAATAAAAAATCGAGCAATTAGGCAAGTCTACCAATTATATATATGTTAATTAGGTAAAGTTGAATTTGTAGTCTCCTGTCCTGTGCTAAGGATACTATATAATTAAATAAATCGAATTGATTTAATTTAATTTGCTGTTAAATATATAACAGAATTTGAGCTTAGATTGTCGTTAGTGAGGAAAAGGAAATTGAATGGTTAGGCAGTCACGCTGTGGATATTGCGGCATTAATTTCCACTAATTAGAGTGGAATTATAAATTATAGTAATTAAGATATAAGTTTCGATAAATATTGCAGAAAGAAAGAAAGAAAGAATCTGGTTTAGTGAAATTTGGTGGTCTTTATTTCCACTTGTTATAGGCTAGGCCTCTAGGATAGAATTGAGAATTAATTGAGTGTAATTATACCTATTTTGAGTTAGTGATGGCTTGTCATGTATATGCATCTTCCCACGATATATAATATATATGTTCTTCTTCTAATTATTTTATTCGATCTCCGATCCTCCTTTATTTTACTTTTTTGCACCACCTTTCATAAGTATACTCTTAGTGGAAACAATAAAAGTAGCTATTTAAATTTACTTTAGCCATAACTACTTAATTTGGTGTATCACTGGCTTTTATTAGTATTAATTAATTAGATGAGTACTAGCTACCTACCTAGTTTTTATATACCTCAATTAAGGAATTGATCTATTCCATTGCAAGGAAGTTGTAGTAAGGTCATTTTCAATCGAGTGGGCAACCGGGCATGACGAGAGGTTGCCAGCGATACTCACTTTGAATGGCAAAAGAAGGAGCAGGGGATACCACCCTATTGCCCTTCAGGCATGCAATAGTGTATGCCTGAAGGTGGGTGGCGGCCACCCATTTTGAGAAAGTTGTGAAATAGAATCAAATGAAGGTTGATTGAATTTCAGTTGGAGATGATGAGTTTTTAATTGGGGGGTCAAAGAGTCAATTGAGCAATTGGTCATTGGGTTTGGTTGGTGATGGCGTAACTCATTTGATCTAACAATTATATGTTTTGAATTTTCATGATAGTATGTCTGCTTCAAATTAAAATGTGATTAATTATTATTTTATATTGTAATTATACAATTTTGCAGATTTTTAGACAAGGCAATGATAATAGACAATAAAGACAGGTCAAGTGAGAAACGAAACCCCTGGCGACTCTGCTCACTAAACCAAGTAGAAGAAGTAAAACTCGTCCTCCAACTCATTCCCATTTGGTTCAGTTGCCTGATGTTTGCAGTAACAATAGCGCAACTCGGGACGTACTTCACCAAACAAGGCACAACAATGAACCGAAACATAACCCCCAAATTCCAAATCCCAGCAGCGTCATTCCAAGTCTTTGTTGGCCTCACAATCCTCACCTCCGTTTTACTGTACGAACGAGCCCTGGTTCCCATAGCCCGCTCCATAACAGGCCACCGTTCAGGCATCACGATCCTTCAAAGAATCGGGATTGGATTAGTTTTCTCGATACTAACAATGGGAGTTGCAGGTTTAGTGGAGAGCAAAAGGGTTAAAATCGCTAGGGAAAACGGGATTTTGGACATGCCGAAATCAGTTGTTCCGATGTCGGTGTGGTGGTTGGTTCCGCAGTACGTTCTATGTGGGATTTCGGATGTGTTTACAATAGTTGGATTGCAGGAGTTGTTCTACGATCAGATGCCTGCGGGTATGAGGAGCATCGGGGCAGCTGCTTATATAAGTGTTACTGGAGTTGGGAGCTTTCTGAGTAGTGCTTTGATAAGTATTGTGCAGGGGATTAGCTCTAGGGCAGGGCATGAGTGGCTTGGGGACAATATCAATAGGGCCAATCTTGAGTCTTTTTATTGGGTTTTGGCTGGGATGGGTGTTGTTAATTTGGGTTTTTATGTCTGTGTTGCTAAGAGGTTTGTTTATAAGAAATTGGAAATGGGATCATCTCATCAAGGTTGTTAGTTCCAGTGGAAAAGATTAGGTTAGGATCGATTTTACTGAATTAATTAATTAATATACATGCAATGCAATGCAATGCATCCATGTTTTCATCAGATGTTTGATTGAATTCCAATTAAGAATATATATAAGGTTTTTATTATCTAAATCATTTTGAGGTATGACATCCAACTAATAGCCTGGTTACATATTATTATGCTTGTTTAATCATTTTAATTCAATTGGTGTGACGTCATTATGAAATAATAATTTAATTTAAAATTTAATATACGTAATCAACCATTTAAAATAATAATTTTTTATCACATCAATCATTTTTTCTACAAAATCTTGAGTTGAGAATGAATTATACAACAAAATTATAAATTTGATAATACGATACCAAAACACTAATTCAAATTATGATAAACATTATATTAAAACAATAATTTTATTACTAATCACCAATTGGAAAGAAAAAATATTGATAAATTTTATCACTTACTTAAACATTTATACAAAAAAACATGAAAATACTTGAAGTTGAGGAAGAAATGAGTTTTCTATTGAAATTGATGCTTACATATATTCCTATAACTTATTGTATAAAAGATTTAAGGTTTCTTGTTGATTTTGTTTGATTCAAAGTTAAAAATAAAAGATGAGATGTGAGAATTATTTGAAGTCTTAAAGGTTGCAAGAAAGAAGTAAAAATTCGTAGTGTATATCATTTTTTTTAATAAGATGAGGATCAGTGGCTCAATCGGTTCACTGGTTCATCGGTTTTACTAGTTTTGAACTGGTTTTTTTCGATTCAAACTGGTCAGGAACAAAAATTGGCAATTGATGAAGTCCATTTTTGATGAATCATAATTGATGAAATCCATTTTTCATACCAATTAGAACAAAAATCATACCGTAGAAAAAAGAGACATTTCAAATATTATACTTTCGTCAAATTTGTTAATAGAATTGCCACGTGGTCCGTTAAGTCTTCTTGAGCGGGGAAAAACTCACATGCGTGGCACGTGTGGTATAAAAAATAAAAATTGTCATGTTCTATGGTATGAAAATATATTTTGCCTATTACATTTTATTTAATTAGACATAGATATATATATTCATTCAATTTCTTTTATTAACCACTCAAACATTTGTTATCCAGTCTCACCAAGTAAAATTATTTGATTGAGAAAAAAATTTTCTACTTTTTTAGTAGAAAAGTTAAGGATAATTTGACTTGAATTACATTTCAACCCAATTTGAAATCGGGTATTGCACCTTCTATAATAGTACCAAATATACATTTCAAATGACTAAAATACTCGCGTGTTACACTTTTAATATGATCCAACTTAAACATTGAATGATATTTGCTAGGATCAACTTTGACGAGTCCTAATAAATTTTTTCCCTGTACACCCAGTGGATAGTTTTGAATGTTGATTGATTTTATTGATCAAAAATTTCATTCTAATGTGAGACCTACACGTAAAATATAATACCTACTAAAGGCCATATGTCCCTTTGGTTAATATACTTTACAATATTTGTTTAGATTAAAATGTATGGTCAAGAACAAACAAATTGAAGTTGATTACAATGAAAATAGAAAGTGAGGCAAAAATTTAATTTTCATACCATAGAATAAGCCGAAGTATGCTATTTTTCATACCAATCGAACGAAAATCATACCAAGCCACATATCCGTCAGTTTTTTAATAAAAGTGCCTCGTGTCCGTTAAGTTGACTTGAAACTGAAGCCACATATCCGTCAGTTTTTTAATAAAAGTGCCTCGTGTCCGTTAAGTTGACTTGAAACTGAAGTATGATTTTCGTTCGATTGATATGAAAAATGAACAATTTTATGGTATGAAAATTGAATTATTTCTATTAGCGAAATGGAAAATTTCACTTCAAAAACAAATTAGGATATTAAAAAGTAAAGAAAAATTGAAACGAAATATTATGATGAAAATAGTCAAATTTAGTAGTTAGGAAGTATGAACGTGCATGAAGAAAGAGGGATACTCGAGCATGTTATCTTTTTTTTTTTTTTTTTTTTCCTTATTATAAATAAATTTTATTTTACATTTAATAAGATGATTAAAGAAAGCTAGAAAAGGACACCTCCATCACAATAAACATTAAAAGAACTAAAGAAACGAAATACTCCTACAAGTTAATCAATTTGATGAATACGCTGCGAGATCCTCCATCCAGCATGTAATCGATCTTAATTAACAATGCAGTACTCCCTCAGTTCCAAATTATTTGTCGTTTTAAAAAAAAATTTTGTCCCAAATTATTTGTCACTTTATGATTTCAATGCACTATTAATTACATATTTTAGATATGTTAGAGAAAAAGTAAGAGAAAAAGTGTAAAACTTGAATAGCGTATAAATAGCTAATGGTGAAATAAATAAAGAATAAGGGTATTTTAGGTATATAATTTTTTTTCCTAAAATTGAGACTATTTAGTAGGTACCTTAATATGTGTGAAAACATGTAAAATGACAAATAATTTAGAACAGAAGGAGGAGGAGTAGTAGTTGTTGATTTAAACAAATTGTGAAGGGGCAAATATATAATATCATAGTACTGTACTGTAGCCTTAGACCCTATCAAAGGGCCAAATGACTCAATTTTAAAATAAGAGAAGATTATTTTTTATTATAATTAAATCCCCAAAAGGTAAGCAAAATAAGAAAGTTCATTTCTGCTTCTATAATTTAAAAATAAACTTGGGAATCCTGAAGATCCTGAAAGATATCTGTTGGGATCCCTAATCTTTTCAAACTGTTCATAATCTTTCAGTATCTTTTCTTTTCCCCCTCGTATAAATATCTATCTATCTATCTAGTCTCCTCTCAAAAAACTACATTCAATAAATTAATTCTTCCAATCTTTTTAGCTAATTAGTACACTCCTCCAATATTCGCTAATTAATTAGCTAGCTAGAAGAAAATTAAATGAATAGATCTGTTGGAATTGAAACAACACAGTACCATTACCATGTATTGGCAGTTGACGATAGCATCATTGACAGAAAGTTAATTGAGAGGCTTCTCAAGACTTCTTCTTATCAAGGTAATTAAATTTTATTAATTAATTAATTGCAGCAGCTCAATATAATATAATATAAATAAATTATATATATATATATATGGTAGCTACTTCTTCAATTTCTTGATTTATAATTAATAAATTATGTTAATTTGTGTATGCAGTTACTGTTATGGAATCTGGAGTCAAGGCTCTAGAGTATCTGGGTTTGCTAGATGATCATGATGAAAACATTAACGCAAATTCAAACTCCAAATATTCTACCACTGGAAATCATAATGTATGATTTTTATATATATATCCAATTTGTTTCTATTTAAAAAAATAAAAATGTTTTTATTCTTCTAATTAATCAAAACCCTTTAATTATCTGATCATCATTACTTATTGATTTTCTCCTCTCCTGCAGGAAATAGAAGTGAATTTGATAATAACAGATTACTCCATGCCTGGAATTACCGGTTATGATCTCCTCAGGAAAATTAAGGTGAATAAAAAAAATAAAATTTGATAAATGACAAAATTGCATTTTAAGCATTGAAGTCCAGCACTTTTGATCTCGTACTTTATAAAATTCCAAGTTTTGATATATTTAGCACTTTTGGTCCCAAAGAATGCGATTACACCCGAATTTAGGATCGAAAGTGCAATTTTGTCTTGAAGGACTAAAAATGCAAAAGAAATTTCAGCGGAAAGTAAGTGCATGTAGTTAAGGTTGATGTAATTTGCAGGAATCAAGAGTATTAAAGGACATTCCAGTTGTGATGATGTCTTCAGAAAATGTTCCATCAAGGATCAACAGCTGTTTGGAGCAAGGGGCAGAAGAGTTCTTTCTTAAACCAGTTCAACAATCTGATGTCAATAAATTAAAGCCACATTTGATGAGAGGAAAATTAGGCAAGGAAAATGTTATTAACAAGAGATAGAAGAAAATTAAACCAATGGCAATGGAAGAATGAATGCATGTCTGTCGTCACCTGATCATAGGGCAAGAACAAGATACAACGTTAATGATTTGGAATTAATTAGTCCAATGACTGATGAAATTATATATATATGAAAGATCGGAAATGAGTTGCAGTGGTCAAATAATTTGAGGATTGGAGATTGAAATTTATTTAATTTGGAATCACTAAATACTCCAAATAGAGTGTTCTCTTTGAGTGGTGGGCACAACATTGTATTATAAAAGCAAACGCCAAGTTGAGAACGATTTTTGATATATAGATAGATTGTGATAGTGATATGAATGAAGGCTAAATTTTGCAATGCAGAGCGAGGCACTTGCAGCTTTGATGGCATTGATCGATGTTGCATGCTTGGTTCTATTAAGGTAACAATCGTACGTGAGACAAATTGTGGTACGATAATCATGGCAACGAGCAAATTAAGGAACGAACTTCTCAAGCGAATGATGTGTATTCTTAACCTATTTGGCTGCCTAAAACTCGAAAATGTTTTGTATTCTATTTTGCTTTGAGTTATTAATATGATTTGTCAAGTCTAGCATTTGATGTGATCAAGACGTACAAAAATCAAAATATGTTCATCTTTTCTGTAAATTCCAATTACATGCTTTCTGATGATACTTGAAATTCAACTCTTGAGTTCAGTCAAAAAAGGTTGTTTGGACGTATTTAACAAGTAAAAACCAAGTTTGGACAATCATTATATTCTTTCAATTTTTTTTTTCTTGAGAATAAATTAATTCATTAGTTTTTTTAAATTTGGACTCAATAAGTTAGTTAAAATATAACAAAAAAAGGTAAAAAATTATCAAAACACGTACCCAAGTTTCATTTTGTGATGGTTTCTGCAAAAAACTAACAGCAATAATATATTTTCTCACATAATTATACATTCAATAGTGTTGGTTTCTGCAATAGCGTGCAGCAACAACCCAAATTGGGTTGGGTTTCTTCACTTGAATAAAATTTCTCTGGTTTACGTAATTTTTAAAAAATTCTCGAATCATGAATAGTTGCAATGAGTGACATCACTTGTGAACAAATTATTTGTTTTTTCTTATGGTTTGGTTTGGCTACGTACGTAAATTAAGATAAGCGCTCTCTATAGTCTATCCCACTAAGATTTTGCATGCACAAATTGAAAATATCTTCTGGCTTTATCGCATGGAATCCCACGTTCACTTGCAATTTATTTTTTATTTCTTTCTTTGATTATGCATTACTAGTCGGTGCCCCAACACAAGGAAATATGTAATTGAAATCTGTGTAAATTTTATACCTAAATAATACAGTATATGTTTGAAAAAGGAGGATAATTTGTTTGGAAAATTGGTATTTTTTCCATGAAATTAAATATGTAGTATAACAGGGATGAAAGTATGTATAGATGTTATTTATTTATTTTGGGAACGCGTCAGACGTATTATATCATTTATATATGAACTCCTCCTAACTGAGATTCGAATTTAAGTCGTCACTTTTTGGATACTAGTCCAGTTCTCTTGATCAATCACTTGTTGATAGGTATAAATGTTAAATCAATAACTTTATATGTTATACACATAAGATCAATAATTTTTATAGACCTTAATTACTCAATACTCGGGGTTTGGGCTGCCCGAATTCTTCCCCAAATGGGTTTTAACTCGTCAAACTGAAAGAAACCATTTCCATTTTATATAAAGAGGCTTAGCTAAAAGCATAAACTTGAGGACCGGAGTTACTTGTATATATATATATATATATATATATATATCCTAATGATCCAAGATAACCATAAAGAAATGTGTTGTTGACATAGTAAAACAGTAGTGTTGCCCTAGACATTTATCTTTAAAGAAAAGATGAAAATATATTGATTAACTGTTTTTGAACATCTAATAAGTGTATGTATGTATTTATTTTCAGAAGGTATATAAATATAAATATATAATACTCCATGCATCAAGTAAACCGTTAAAAGCAACCATTTTATCTTCAATAACTATATATGTCCCTTTCACAACCGCGCGCAAACTAGCAGATCCAACACGGGCATAACCGTACGTACGCGGTGAGGATTTTTTCCCACAATAATGTACCATTCCGATGTCACACTAATGATTAACTGTCATGTGTCGATTTCAATTAATACACATTGCATATGATTATTTTCTCCTAACATATATTGTCTTCTCCATTTCTCTCCTTCACCTTTAAAATTTCTTCCCTAAATAATACCATCAATAAATAAAGCAACAGAAATTCTATTTACTATTAAATTGAAAATCTGAATTGATTTTTGGGTCTTCAATCCCCATATGAAGTTTCCATTAAAAATAATGTTAAGCACAATGAAAGAAATTTCTTATCATATTTGAAACAAACAATTACAAATCTGAATCAGTTTTTTGTTCTTCAATTCCTGCATTGTGTCCCTTAAAAAATCGAAAAGCTACCTTAATTCAGTTAAGTTATCATCATAATGAAACTAAAATTTATTTTGGGATCCTTGAATCGCCGTATAATATTTCACTGAAAATTCTGCTGGGGGATTAAATTCATTAAACTTCTAATTGTACCATTCAAATTTTCACTGTACCATTTTGCGGATTATTTAGATGCGACAATAATGGCAGCACAGTGGCCGTGGTTTATTTCTCTTTCAAAACACTAGTTTTTGGGGGGAAATGCAAGATACTCCCTTGTGTTATGCTATACCTGCAAGAAACTACTCTGTGAAATTTTTATTGCGCCAAACTTCTTTGTGTTTTCAAAAACCCTGCAAAAAATACCTAATTTATAAAAAAAAATAGATCGTTTTGGATCGACATATTTCAGGAAATGATTTTAAAAGTATATCACATGAAGTTGTAGGGATCAACTTGAAGTGTTTTAAAAATGATTTCTTGAAATAAGTCGATCCAAAACGACTTATTTTTTACAAATTGAATGTTTTTTGCAAGGTTTTTGAAAACACAAGAAAGTTTGGCGCAATAAATATTTCACAGGGTAGTTTCTTGCAAGTTTAGCATAACGGAGTAATTTGCATTTACCCCTAGTTTTTGGTTAGAATGACATTTTCCCTTACATCTATCTATAGATCCAAAACTTATTAAAATTGATCTTGTTTGTGATTCATACAAACTGAAATGGTGCAATAGCAAAACAATTTTGAGTGTGGTTGTAGTTGGGAATTGAGATCTCTTAAGAAGACGAAGATTAGTATTGAGGGAAAAATTGTGTGTTGTGCCCCTTTATTGAGATTTACACGTGGCAGTTAATTATTAGTGTGACATTAAAGTGATACATTATTATGGTACGTACTCGCCCTCCTCCTCTCAAAACCCCATGATGACCTAATATGTATATGCCTAAGCAGTTTTGGGCACGAGGAGTACTGGACATGTTGGGTTACTCTTTGAGGTTGTCAAATTCGGTTTTTATCCAAAAGCTATATATGTGGGGTTGAATTAATGTAGTACTATAGGTCCATTCTTGATATCCGGTGCTTAATTAGGCATGCGGACCTCAACTTCAATTCTTGATACGATGTGCAAGGCAATAGATAACGTACTTACCCTGCAGGTTTGACGTTTTTTAAGGTAATAGGAAAGTGCGCGGTATGCTGTATATGTGTCTAAGGAAAATGACAATATGACAGTCCTTTATTTCACAGCCCATGTACAGTCAAACCTAATTGGTTGGAGAAATTTTGTTACCTGTGGCAACTTGTTTAGTTGGTGTTTTTTTTTTCAATTTTCACCCCACAATTTTGATTTGTGAAAGTCTTTTGCAATTTTCACTCCCACAAATTTGTATAGTGGAAATCTTTTGCAACTTTTACCACTAAATTTATATTTTGTCATGATGTGACATTCTATAATTTAAAAATCTTAAAATACATTAAAAAAATATCTCAACTTTAAAAAATTACAAAATAACACCTAAATTATACGATATTACTCATATAAAAAATAATTCATTACTTTTCAAATGTTAATTTATCATTTATCAATATTTTAATATAAAATATCTTGAAAATTACAATAAAAATATACAATCATAATTTAAAAGTATTTGCAATGCCTATAATTTAGAGTTTATGACATAATATTTAATTTAGGGTTTGATTTAGGGTTTTAGGGTTTATGGTTTAGGGGTCTAGGGTTTTAGGGTCTAGGGTGTTGGAAAATTCCAATGGTTATGTGGGCCTAATATGTTAATTTAGTGTGTATTGCTATTATAAAGTAAAGTCCATAATTATGTGGTCTAATTATGATAACTTTTGGACTATAGGTATTAAGTTTATCATGGAATAAAAGTGTAGATACCAATTTGATATTTTCAATTTGATGAAGGGCCGAATTGAAAATAATGAAACATATACTAACCCTACTAGGTTATTATATATAAGGGGTTATGATCCCCACTTGTACACAACACAACAACAAAATATAGAGTTACATAACTCATATTCTCTGCAATCCCTTCTGCGTGAGTATTAAGGTTCTAAGGTGTGTATCAAGTGGAAGATCATAAAACCCATCATCACTAAATCATCAATAACATCAAGATTGCTGGCATGAATCAAGGTAAGTTTCCGCTGCATTAAAGTTTCAGATCTACTTTTAATCTCTTGACAATCGACATGGTTAGGCAATAAGGTTTCCAATATTAAATCGAATTAGATCTAATGATCATTATGTTTATGTATTCGATTTAGATCCAACAAGTGGTATCAGAGCCACCCATGTTCGATTACATGAGATTTTCTAAAACTTATGTTTATGATCTATGAAAATCTGGATTTGCTTATTAAATTTTGTTAATTATGTTTAAAAATCTTGATTATGCATGTTTTGATTTTTTGCTATCTTGATCTTGTTTATAAAAATTTAGAATTTCATGCTTTGTGGATCTTGATTATGCAAATTAGGGTTTATTGATTTCTTGATCTTGTTTTCTAAAAATTAAGTTTCATGCTTTATGTTTATGCAATTGAATTTGCTTTATGGATTTATTGATCTTTCGCATGATACCTTAAGTTAGACCTTGTAGAAACACGTTTTCTTGACTAGGATTATCGAATTTCGGTTTAGATCTATCGTTATAGATTGAAATTCTGGCATAATTTATTTTCTTTTAAATTATTTATAATGCTTAAGATAACAAATAAATTGACTCAAATATCAAGAAAGGGAATAAATTGGGTTTATGTGTTCTTCACTCTCTGCCGCCAACCGCTGCAAGCCCGCTCAAGAATAATCAACCTTTGGAACTTTTGGTTTCTTTCGGCCGATTGGAAAGATTGAAATCCAATTTCATTTTCTATCAATTTTGGCATTCTATTTTGGGTGAAACCAAGAATATGGTGTTTCTATAATCTTGGGATTTATATCTTGACTTAGATTTCATTGAATCAAGATTCCAGCGATTCTTCTGTGAATTTTAGAAGCGGGCGAAGAAGAAGAGACCCGAGTTGCTTTTCGGATTTTCGGGTCGGCAATTTCGGTTACGGGTCGGACTCACTAAGTTTGGATCAGATCTGTCTGGAGTCTGGGCTTGTTTTGCTAGGGCTGTTTGGCCTCCTGCAAAATCCGAAATTACTATTCCTAAGGGCTTGTTTGGCCTATTAAAAAAAAAAAAGTTTAAGGAAATTGCCTGGTTTGGCAATAACTTTCGAATAATTTTAATACATAACAGTGACTTTATGAGTAAGTCTGACATCCAATATAACCAATTGAAGCAACATGTCGCCAAAGTGACCTCTCTTGTGTAGATTGGCTAATAGAGAATGTTAAGATGAATTTGTGTATGTAAATTCATGCGAATATTAAACCGACCCAAAGGAAGGATAGTGTTTGGCCGAATTGCATATACACCTGTGGTGATGAATGTGTGATTATTATTAGGTGTCCATGTGGGTAATTAGTCGATCCAAAGATAGACTCTTTATTTGACAGGATTTATTTTCAACATTCGATCACTACAACAAGAGTACCACTTACAATTAATATTACTGTCCAAAGACTTGATATTAATGTTGTGCTAGGTATCTTGCTATGTATTTAATAATTATTTGAATTAATTTCTTTCATAAAGTAAATAATTATTCTATAATTATTCAATATGTGAACATGTGCCTAACTTAAAATTCGTTCTTTGTAACAGCTATAATGTCTGCTATTACTGTATCAACCAATTCACTATTTGAGAATAATGATCTCATTTCCATGCTCAATGGGAATAACTTGGGCAATAAAATAAAATCAGAAAATAATGCTGCTAAGGGTTCTTTCTTTAATTTGGTCTGTTCTGAAGTTAATTTAGCTTCAGTACCAATAAACACTTGGTGGTTAGATTCTGGTGCTACTACCCACATAAGTGTTTCTATGCATGGTTGCCTAAGCTACCGAAAGCCAAATGATGTTGAAAGACACATCTTTGTGGGCGATGGAAAATCGGTAGAAGTAGAAGCAATAGGTCATTTTAGGTTATTGTTAGGAACTGGTCATTATTTGGATTTGAAAGACACTTTTGTCGTGCCGTCTTTTAGACGAAACTTGGTTTCTGTTTCTTTATTGGACAAATTTGGGTATCATTGTTCTTTTGGAAACAGTAAGTTCAGTCTTTTTTTAATTCCAATATTATTGGAACTGGTTCATTAAGCATGTATGATAACCTATACTTACTTGATACTATTACTTCTTATAATGAAACCCTGCATGTGGAATCACGTGGTACTAAACGCAAATTAAATAAAGAAAATTCTTCAAAATTATGGCACAAGCGTTTAGGTCACATCTCAAAGTCTAGAATTGAGAGACTTGTGTCAGAAAATATTCTAGATTCACTCGATTTTTCGGACTTCGATATTTGTGTCGAGTGTATTAAAGGAAAACAGACCAAACAAAAAAGATTAGGTGCCAATAGATCTTCAGACGTCTTAGAGTTGATTCATACAGATATTTGTGGACCATTCCCTTCGGCTTCTTGGAATGGCCAACGATATTTCATATCATTCATAGACGATTACTCACGTTTTGGGTACCTGTATCTCATTCATGAAAAATCAGAGTCTCTGGACATGTTCAAAGCTTTTAAAGCTGAGGTTGAGAACCAACTCAACAAAAGAATTAAGTCCGTCAAGTCTGATCGTGGTGGTGAGTACTACGGCAGATACGATGGTTCAGGTGAACAACGTGCAGGACCATTCGCTAGATTCCTAGAGGAATGTGGAATCGTCCCACAGTACACCATGCCGGGGTCACCTAGCATGAATGGTGTAGCTGAAAGACGAAACAGAACACTTAAGGACATGGTAAGGAGTATGATTAGTCATTCTACCTTGCCAGAATCACTCTGGGGAGAAGCACTAAAGACAGCAGCTTACATTCTGAATAGAGTACCAACTAAAGCAGCCGCCAAAACACCTTATGAGCTTTGGACAGGCCACAAACCTAGTCTAAAGCATTTTCACATTTGGGGATGTCCTGCTGAAGCTAGGCCTTATAGGCCCAAAGAAGGAAAATTGGACTCCAAAATAGTGAGCAGCTACTTTATTGGATACTCTGAACGATCTAGGGGCTTTAAGTTTTACAATCCCACATTAAGGTCAATTTTTGAAACGGGAAACGCAATATTTTTTGAGGATGTTGAGTTTGGGGGGAGAAATAAGGTTAGAGACATTGTCTTTGAAGAAGAATCAATTACGGAGGAGGAATCAATTATGACTCCTCCTACTACTTCTGATACTGTTCAGATTTTCATTTCTGCATTTAGTCGAGAAGCAGATTTGAATCCTCAACAAGACAATGTTGATCGAACCCCAACTGAAGTTGAGATGATTGATCCTGAAGTTCAACCTCAACAACCTCAAGTTCAACCTCAACAACCTCAAGAAGAACCACCCTTAAGGAGATCCACGAGAGAGAGGAGAAATCCTATACCAGATGATTATATAGTGTTTCTCCAAGAAAATGAGGAATATAATGGATCGACGGAAAATGATCCAATCAACTTCCGTCAAGCCATGCAAGATATTAATTCTCTCAAATGGATTGAAGCCATGAACGATGAGTACAAGTCTATGCAAGACAATCAAGTTTGGGATCTTGTCCCATTACCTGAAGGAAAGAAACCAATTGGTTGCAAATGGATATTTAAAACCAAGAAGGATTCACAAGGTAATGTAGAAAGATATAAAGCCCGTCTTGTAGCTAAAGGCTTTACTCAAAAGGAAGGCATCGACTATAAAGAAACTTTCTCTCCGGTATCTTCGAAAGACTCTTTTAGGACGATTATGGCTCTTGTTGCGCATTTGAATCTTGAGTTACATCAGATGGATGTTAAGACGGCGTTTCTAAATGGTGACATTGATGAAACGATCTATATGGTGCAATCGGAAAACTTTGTGTCTGGAGACCCAAAGAAGATGGTTTGCAAATTAAGAAAATCCATCTATGGACTTAAGCAGGCTTCCCGTCAATGGTACTTCAAGTTTCATCAAGTAATTGTCTCATTTGGTTTCGAAACAAACACTGTTGAAGATTGTGTTTACCAAAAGTTCAGTGGGAGTAAATTTGTATTTTTGGTTTTATATGTTGATGACATACTACTTGCCACAAATGATATAAATATGTTGCACGAAACCAAGAAATTTCTATCAAAGAAATTTGATATGAAAGATCTTGGGGAAGCTTCTTTTGCATTAGGAATTCAGATACATCGAGACCGCACTCGAGGTATTCTTGGATTGTCACAAAAGAACTATATTGAAAAAGTGCTTTTAAGGTATGGCATGTTGAATTGTAAACCAGGAGACACCCCTGTTGCAAAAGGAGACAAATTTAGTCTCGATCAGTGCCCTAAAAGTGAGCTTGAAGTTAAAGAAATGCAAAAGATCCCTTACGCTTCAGTAGTTGGAAGTCTGATGTATGCTCAAGTTTGTACACGTCCCGACATAGCCTTTATTGTTGGGATGCTTGGTAGATACTTAAGCAACCCCGGGATGGATCATTGGAAAGCAGCCAAGAGGGTTTTAAGGTACTTGCATAGAACGAGAGATTACATGCTCACATACAGAAGATCAGATCTATTGGAGATCATTGGGTATTCTGATTCTGATTTCGCTGGATGCCAAGACACTAAAAGATCCACATCAGGCTACATTTATCTACTTGCCGGTGGAGCTATCTCCTGGAAAAGTGTCAAACAAACACTAGTGACTCCTTCCACCATGGCGGCAGAATTTGTAGCTTGTTATGAGGCATCTAATCAAGGATTATGGCTGCGGAATTTTGTCACTGGGCTGCGCATTATGAGTGGAGTTGAAAGACCACTAAAGTTATATTGTGACAATAATTCAGCAGTTCAATATTCTAACAACAATGGGAGTTCAACTAAGTCAAAACACATTGATATTAAGTTCCTAGTTGTGAAGGAAAGGGTACATAGTGGACATATTTCTATAGAGCATATTGGGACAAACTCCATGATTGCGGATCCGCTTACTAAAGGATTACCACCCAAAATTTTTCATGAGCATACTGCTCACATGGGTGTAATATTCTGTAAGGATTTCATGTTTTAGTGGGAGTTTGTAGTTTAGTTGCTTTATACATGGTAATTTTGGATCCATTATTATATTTGGATATTTCTGCAGAAATAAAGTTTTCAGTTTTTGCACTCTGTACGATTATGTTAAGTTTGATCTCAATAAAGAATAAGGAGGATCAGTTGAAAATAGGCATGTTTAAGATCACATTACATGTAATTTTCATGCTACGCTCCATGATAGATCTATGTCATTTGGTTTTGTTGGTATATTTGATTACTGATGGGTTTAGTTACGCTATTTGTGACGAAAGCTCCTTTAGTCCTTTGCCGACTAAATCAATGGACGAGATTGTTTGGAATACCTAAGGAAATAATAGCAAATTTTGAGCTCATAAGGATATACACATTTATCTGATAACATATGTGGCCCAAGTGGGAGATTGTTGGAAAATTCCAATGGTTATGTGGGCCTAATATGTTAATTTAGTGTGTATTGCTATTATAAAGTAAAGTCCATAATTATGTGGTCTAATTATGATAACTTTTGGACTATAGGTATTAAGTTTATCATGGAATAAAAGTGTAGATACCAATTTGATATTTTCAATTTGATGAAGGGCCAAATTGAAAATAATGAAACATATACTAACCTTACTAGGTTATTATATATAAGGGGTTATGATCCCCACTTGTACACAACACAACAACAAAATATAGAGTTACATAACTCATATTCTCTGCAATCCCTTCTGCGTGAGTATTAAGGTTCTAAGGTGTGTATCAAGTGGAAGATCATAAAACCCATCATCACTAAATCATCAATAACATCAAGATTGCTGGCATGAATCAAGGTAAGTTTCCGCTGCATTAAAGTTTCAGATCTACTTTTAATCTCTTGACAATCGACATGGTTAGGCAATAAGGTTTTCGGTATTAAATCGAATTAGATCTAATGATCATTATGTTTATGTATTCGATTTAGATCCAACATAGGGTTTAGGGGTCTAGGGTTTTAGGGTTTATTTTACTAATTTTGATTTACGAAAAGGGTTTAGGGTTTAGGGTTTATAGGTCTAGGGTTTTAGGGTTTATGATATAGGGTTTAGTTTATAAATGAGATTTATTTTTATTTGATGATTAGTTATGGGTCTATTTTGCAATTTTATTTTACAATTTATTTTTGAAAAGAAATAAGCCACAACCGGCTGTATATATGTACAGCCGGTTGTGGACTGTTATGCTAGCAATATTCATGTGTCTAATTAATTATATTGGCATTTTTTATAAATTAGAGTAAAATTAATTTGATTATGTCATAAAATAGAGTAAATTAACCCATTTTTACCTATTTAATTCATTATTCACCGGTTTAACCTTTATTTATTTTTACCATTAATGTTTTTTTAACTATTTTACCCATTTTGTTTATCAGTTATAACTTATTTTACTATTTTTACGATTTTGTCCTTTTGTTTTTTTTTTCGTTTTAAATCATTTTTCTACCAGTTTCACCTTCTTTTGTTGATTAAACTCTTTTTTTTAACTGATTTCACACGCTTTTAAACGTTTTTATCATATTAACCCGTTCTAGCCTATTTCACACATTTTTTCACTGATTTCACATGTTATTTTCACCAATTTCACCTGAATTTTTATTGATTTGACACATTTTCACATACTTTATTAGTTTTTTTACCGATTTCACCAGTTTTGTATGCTGTTGTTTTACCAGTTTCATCATTCTTCACAAATTTCACAAATATTTTCATCAATTTCACATGAAATTATTGATTTCAGTGGAACTTTTTTTTACCGATTTCACCCGAATTTTCATCGATTTCACCATTTTCCACCCGTTTTTCACGAAAAGAACTCAATAAAATTTCGATTTTTTTAGCAGAATGATAATTAAGAGAATTTCATTTTGAATTTTATATTTAGAGTGTTTATGACTTATGGTACTAAATCTTTAAATTAACATTTTCTTACTCCAATAATTACTGATGCTAAAATATAATATTTTTATATATATTTTTAGCGGTTATTTAAAATAATAGTGTTCTTTAATGGTTCGTTTTTATTTTATAAGTGAAGAAGATTAAAATTACAAAAATTGATGTAAGAGAGAATTTATAAATTTTAGGAGTATATGCATAGTAGGAGATAAATTAAATATAACAAGACTCCATGTCTAATTATACTTATTTAATTACTTTTACATATTTGTTATTGAATTAATATCACTTTAGAATTTAAATAAGGACATTTTAGTCCGTACAAAAAAGTTAAGAAATATTCATGCTTTTATAATAAAAAAAAATAGAAATAGAAATAGAAATAGAATAGATAGATAGAGATAGAGATAGAGATAGAGATTGGGATAGCTCCGAAAAAAAATGCAAATGGCGATATATATATGGTATATATCGCTCCCTCGGTTGCAGCTTAGTCTCACAATTTTATTTTGATGAAGTGGAAATTAATTCAAATGGCGATGTATTAAAGTTTTATTTTTTACGTATGTTTCGATCAGTTGTATGTTAGAAACTTTTCGAGATTTTTTGAAAATTTTCGAGAAATTGTAGAAAGAATTGAAAATATGTTAAAGTATAAAGTACTCTATCTTCTCGTTTTGATTAACTCAAATACAAAAACCTTTTGGTGTTTTCGGGGGAAGCTTATCAAAAATATGACTATGCTTAGCCCCCACTGACCCGTATTCCTGGATCCGCCCCTGTATATAGTTATATACTATACATGAAACTGACCCTTTTCGGATTATAGATGAGTTTGATCAATTACGGACTATGTTATGATTGTACCTTTCTGATGCGCAACTATGGATAATGGATCTAAGTTTTGTATCTAATGAATGTTTCAGTCGGTTAAATATATATTTAAATTTTTTTCATTAACACTAGGAAAAACTATAAAAAAAAAGTTACCAAAAACTAAGAAAAATAATAGAATATTAAGACAAATAAAAATTTCGGAATTATATTTTATTTTCGTTTAAATAAATTAAAAAATGCACAAGATTTTTCCTATGTTTTTTTATTAAAATAAATTGATTTATCCATGTGTGCAACTTATTTGCTGTTATTAGGTAAAATACTAAAACAGTGAGGGCATGATGGTTGGACAACTCATAATTACACATATATATGTAAGGCACATTTAAGGGCTTAATCCCACTTAGCACCCTACAAATAGGAGTAATTTTCACTTTGCACCCTATAAAAAATTTATTCCACTTTGCACCCTACAAATCATTATTTCATTTCAGATTGCACCCTCAACCATTTTCAATCCATTTTAGTTGTCGGAGTAAGGGTAAAATGGTCCATTCACATTATTAACCACCCCAATTTTTCCCCAAAAATAATATATGGGCAAAATTGACATATCTCCATGATAACTTAAAAAAAAAGGATGAAAAATAGAAAACAAGTTTAAAATTGGGATAATTTTTTTTGTAGGGTGCAAAATGAAAAATACTCCTATTTATAGGGTGCAAAGTGGGATTAAGCCCACATTTAAGTAAAGAAATCAATAATCAGTTGACATCAGATTTTAAATAATGGTGCATTGGCTAAATCAGGTGGTGGTTAATATGTCTTGTGTAGTTGGGGTGCACACCTTTATGAGTTCTACAAGATAACTTTAATAAATTATAAATATTGAACTATTATAGCAAGTATTTTGTCTGTAAGCTGCAACCCTTGTGTATTGATTCTGATATTTCCACTATGTTAACATATCTTTAGCATTGATTCTTAATAATTTATCAAAAAAATAAAAGCATTGAATATTATTAGTATATATATCCCACTATGTTAACATATCTTGTCAATCAAGTGTTGCATAAAGTGATCAACGTTACTTGCTGCGGAAACTGAAAGTAATTGGAATTTGATATTTGATTGAGTGTTTATATATATATATATATATATATATATATATATATATATATAATTTGGTTAGACTTTGAATTTTTTGTGCAAAATGTTATAGAGTTCAATATAGGAGTTGTATAGTAGATTGATAGTTAAACAAGAATGACACAAACCATACAATGTAAATTTAGAGTTATATATAAATGAATTCAATTATAATAATTGTATTTCTTGAAAACTATTTCCTGAGAAATATGACACTTATTTGGGATTTGTGTCATTTTACACAAAATCTAAACATTTTATTTTTCAGAATTAATCGAATCTCCAATATTCATCAAATCTCTAAAATTTAATTCGAAAAATCCATCGAATGATGACTTCTTAGATTTGACTTGGTAAAAGCATCTAATTGTTTGTTCAAATTTGTAAATAATTTATCTTGCTATTTCAATATTATAAAACATTTTGTAATTATTAAACCATTTTAACTATTTGATCTAATTTCTCAAAATGACGCTTTTCATAATAAAATTACAAGACAACATATGAAAATTCTTATGTAGATCTGATTCATGAGATATTTTCTAGACCTTATGGTTGAAAATACCACATCATTAATTGTGGGCTAGCGATATTGCCAGAGCAAAAAATGTTGCTGCCAGAGCAATATATTTGTACTTCCAAATTTACCCTTTAACATAATATGCTAACTCTAGTTATTATTGGTAGAATAAGACTTTCCATGTATGTAGTCGTCTTCCTCACCCAATCACCATTTTTCTGTTCTCAACCTCACTACTTCCCCCAAGCCTCCATGCCAAGGTAAGTTAAATCCTCTTTTAATTTCACCACCCAGCAACTAATACAATTCTAACTTTCAAGGAATTAAGAATTACTTGAGATCGATCTCAACACCACAAATTTTCTCTTTCCAAGTCAAGTTTAAGGTAAACTTTTGGCCTAGGTTATGGAAATTATGATAAATTGAATTCAATCTGGGAAGTCATAAAATTCTTAAAAATTTGGAGAAAACCAGAAGTTTTGCTATAATTCTTGATATAAATTCGTTTCTTGATTGAATGAATAACTCTGAGGTCTTGATTCAGTTAAAGGTTGAGATTATGAATATTACTTTCATTACGTTGGTTTTATTTCTAATCCATTTTCTAAAATTTCAATGTCTTCTTTGATTTATATTTTTCTTTTTGATAAATTTCTTGGATTTAGAATGATAAAAATTTGATTGAGAGAAATAAGTTCGGCAAACAATGGAGATTCATGGTTTATAATCATTTTGCTGTATTTATTAACTTAATGCGATTTGGGAGATGAAAATATAAATGGAAATTAATGAGCTGGACAACAGGAAAGAGAAATAAAGTTTCATCTTTAATAAGGGTATATTTGTCATAAATAAATAATTGCTCTGGAAGCAACACTTTTAGCTCTGGCAATATCGCTAGCCTTAATTGTGATGATGTGTTGTTCTCACAATAATGATGTGATATGTTTTCAACCACAAGATCGAGAAAAATCTCCTAAACCAGATCTAAGTAAGAATATCCCGAAAGTATATGAATATTATTTTTTCCTTAAATTTTATTACTACCAAATAGATAAAACCCATCTATTTATGGGATAAAGAAATCCTTATTTAAGAGCACATGGTAGAATAACAGAAAAACAAAACCAACAAAACCCAAGGCATATCCCCTTCCCCGCTTGTCTGCGTGTTTTTCAATAGTCGGTCTTGGCCCCCACCCCCCTCCGAAAGTGACATCACCCCCTTGTTCTTCTTCCTCAACTTTTCATAATCGGCATCCTCTTCTTTTTCTCCATTTCTTTCATTCCTTCAATTTTCTCTCTCTACAATTTCTTTCAATCCACGCCTCTCGTTTGTTACTTCATCTTCATCCGATTAATTAACATCTCAGGAAAAAAAGCCTCTTCAAAACCCTTATTATTCATCCGATTAGTTTGATTTCAATTTCTATGGCCGATTGCAAGAATTATGGAACACAAGAGTGCGCGATTGATAACAATAAGAAGACGATCAGCTCGTCGTCGTCGTTTCTCAATCGTTCAGTGACGATCAATTCAACGGCTGCGGCAGCTGAAATTACCAATAAGCCCTTGTTCAACCTCTACAATTCGAACGCATTTCAGCGCAGTGGCTCAATCAAGAGTTTGTACAGCTCCTCCTTCGGATCAATGGTATCTGCGGGAAACTCATTAAAGGGAAAGGTTAGAAAATTGTGCTCAATTTTTGAATCCCCAAAATACCCCTCAAACCCTACTGTAAATTCACCATCGACACCGAAAGAGCCCAAAAAATTATTGCTAACTTCTTCCAAAGAATCTTCTTTGGATGTTTACGTAATTCCCAAAAGTATCCCTCCTTCGATTTCCGATTCTCCTTTCAGGCTGCCTGGCACAGAGGACAGGGTTGTAATTTACTTCACCAGCCTCAGAGGAATCAGGAGAACGTTCCAGGATTGCCACAGCATACGAATGATTTTTCGAGGGTTTCGTGTAAACCTCGATGAGAGGGACATATCAATGGATGCTGCTTATAAAAGGGAATTGCAGAGAGTTTTGGGTGAAAACAATGTGAGTTTGCCTCAGGTGTTTATTAAGGGGAAATACATTGGGGGAGCTGATGTGGTAAAGCAATTGCTCGAGGCTGGTGAGCTTACGAGGCTCCTCAAGGGACTCCCTTTGCGCCCTCCCAAGCCTTGTGAGGCTTGTGATGATGTGAGGTTCTTCCCTTGCACAAATTGTGATGGGAGTCGAAAGGTGTTTGATGAGGATGATGGGCAGCCTAAGAGGTGTCCCGAGTGCAATGAAAATGGGCTCGTACGGTGCCCACATTGCTTTTCTTGAGCTCTTTATGTGAGTTGGGGATTGCATTAATAAGGGGATTGAAATGTGTGTTTATATGATTGCTTGTGTACATAGTCTATAGTTGTGTAGTATGGACTTACCGATTTAGGTGAATTTGATAGGCTATTCACCTTTTGCGGTATATATTTGTACTGCTTGTGTATCGGGTGGCCATTGTGCAGAGGGGTGCACGCATGGCTAAGTTTGCTGCATGAGTTTTGCAGCTTGTGATAACATTTTATTGATAAACCATAAATGTATTGATTTGGTGATCGATTTTAGGCCCTAACTGATGTTTTGTGGCTTTTACCAAAATTTGCAAATACAATGTGTTGTCTTCTACTTTCACGCATCCAAGTAAGTTGGTCTGAAAGTTGTCAATGGTGTGCTTCTCATGCTCTTAGATCTAGTGCTGAAAATGAGAAGTACTTACCGTTTTACATAAAAAGAATATGCAATTGATTGAATTATCCGACCGTGGTAACTCTCACACACATATGTTCTCTTTTCTTCTGACTTTTATGTTTGCTTATTACCTCGCTGTTTTCTGATATTGAAATTAGATTAGCTCCAGAGGAAGTAAATTTTATGAGACCAATTTGATGTTGTTAATAGGAATGACTCTTGAAAGTGTTGGAATATTATTAATAATGCAGTAGTATTTATTTTTCAAAAGAACTAAACTGTATGGCCAAAGTATCAAGTTGAAGGCTAATTTGGCATTCAAAGATAAAATGGGGGCAGTAGATCTTTTGGGAATTACATGTATAATCTACTAGTATGTTTTTGATATATTTGATTCAGTTTTGTTGCTTTCTTACTTCCTCTAAATTTGGGTGGGGTGTCACTGCTATTTTTTTTTTCAGTGCAGAAGTTAATGTCATCTTCTTGTATTGTGGTGGTATGCAAATTATAGAAGTTTCTGTCCTGACGTTGCATAGAGTCACATTTCTAATCCAATCCATGATTTACTATCAACAAATTCAAAGTGTTATTCTTTAACGCTCTTATCAAGTTATCATATTTTTGACTAAAATCTACTGCTGAATCCTCCGTCTCTAATTGATTTTTCAAGAGAATAAAAAGCTAACACATTAAGTATAACAAGAATCAACATTTGTTGCTTATTTACAGTGAGTTCGAAAAATACAAAGAATAAGGCTGATCCGGTATTTGTAAAGTGCACCTTCACATACATGCTCTATCGGTAACGGGTAAATCTGTAAATTTAACAGAAATTGGTGGTGCATGATGGCCAACCAAAGAAGAGGAAATCAACACAAACAAAATATCACATGATTTAAAATGGGTTCTGGCAATAACGCCAGCCAGATGAAACTTGATATTCAAGTTATATACATGATGTACAAAAGTTCCATCCATACAAACAATCTATGTTTCGTAATACTTGACGTTTGTTCTAATGGATTCAAACTGAACTCAAAAAGGATAAATGTGTAAAAATATTAAATTTAACATTTGTACTCGGCTCTCTTAAAATTTATTCGAGTTCGAATTGATTCAAACTGAACTCATTCGTGTTACAATCAAACCGCTAAAGAAATATCGTGTTGTCCGATTCTACTAAGCCCATGCTCCTTCATCTATGGTTGTTTGTAAACCCTCTGTGAATCCTTGTAGGAGCTGTTTTTTCCCATAATGAAATTGACAGCAAACAGCTTCTCAACTTCACTGAACTAACTACTTATAAAACTACATCATATATATCATAAAAGAACAACAGAGGACTAAACTACTACTGTGATGCTGCATTTTTTAAAGTTGCAGTTGTGGGAGAAACCAGAAAAGGCTTGTACTTGTAGTAAGCAATATTTAGCACATTTATTGTGTGAGAGGCATGCATTCAAGCTCGATCTCTAATACTCCCCTTTCTACATTCTGCAACTTAATTGCGATGTCTTGTTTAACCCTACCATCTTCTAAGGTGATAACACCGTCTTTCACGAGCCTATTCTCTTTGCTTGCTTTCCATTTTCCAAGCTGCATTGACTCACTGATCAAAGAGCACTCTGAAGCTTTTGCAGCAGAGAGCAGTGGTTGGATATCAATCTCAGCGTCTCCCATAAAATCATCAGTTGTAAATGTATCCTTGTCATATACAATCTGAAACACACAATATATTAACAAGCAGATTGTATTCGTGATATCTTTCATTGTTCTTTTATGCACAAAGGAAACTTACCAACTTCAGAGGAGGAATATTTTCTGGAATCGACAACATTAACCTTTCGTTCCATACCGGGTTGAGGTTGTTCTTTATGACTCGTGTCTTCATTGACTGCATCAGAAAGCAGCGTATAAATACATAATTTAGCTTTAAATCACCCTTAAACAAACGAGATAAGAGATTTACCTGATTTCCGAGTGTGAGGATTACGTATGGATCGCTAGTTACCATATCTCGGACAGCAAGGTTGGTGCCTCTTACTATGTTAACCTTAATCAATCCTACAAATTCAACCATACCTGCCTATACAAACGTAACTCGAAATTGTAAGAATACTTGCATCTTCATGAGCCCAATTAAGCAAAAAAGAAAATCATTTGCTTTAGAGAAGACAAGAAATAGATTTTCTCTAAATTTGCACCTAAATTATCTAGTAAAAATGAGTTTGTCGCTGTTGAGGACTATAACGAGTTTAAAAAAATTAGTGTTTGTAGATTCACATGCAGTAATTTTAGAGGACCAAAAGCAAATCACAGATACTTAAGAGGACTAAAAATCAAATTTAGCAGATTTCTTTACATAAGCAAGCATATTTACTGCAGCATGAGCCATTACCATTGAGTGTGATTTCTTTGTTAACTTGTGTTCAGATCTTCTCCAGCTATTACGAAATGCTTGCCCTAAACCTTGTATACGGTGCCCTGTAGTTTGTTTTTCATAATGTTTCTTCTCAGGGGCATATTGGGAAATACAGCTAGAAGAATTACAACGGGAGGATGACGGAGATGGAAAGGGGCACGATAACTGCAACTCATGATTCAAAAACTGTTGCGCCTCATATTTTCTCCTGTGCATATCCAAAAGTACCTCTAGTTCAAAAACATATGTATATACTAATCTAAAAGAAATGAAAAACTCAGAAAATTGTTTTGTCTATACTAACCTTATGAAATCAGCGCGCTCCTCTATCGAAGAATCTGGTTTTGGTTTTCTATATTGATCCGGAACACAAGCTTCGTATTTCAAATTTACTGCATTGTTTCCACCCATTTCAGTTAAAGCATCAACTTGATCATCTGTCCATTCATCAAGCTTAACAGAAAAAACCTGCAATGTAAATAAGCTAATCATATTATTGGTGGAAGAAATAGTTCTAGTTAAGAGGTTCCATAATTGGACACAAAGACAACATAACAAAGCATAATAGAACATTAGGGGATGGAATGAAAAGCTATGAGTTCCACACCTTTGATATATGCACTCCAAGACTTCTATGTACACCAGAGCACTTTATACAAATGAAGGATCCAATACTCAAAGATCTGGCCACCCAATATTTCAAAATGAAAAACGATAAAATTGAGACACTATTATAATACAGAACATCAAGGAATCGAGTAATATAAGTCTGAGACTTACACCCATTTTGGATCTGGAGATCCACAGTCGGCACAGTATCTATTGCCAGCTTCAGTTAATAGACTCTCTAGCCTCCTTCGTGGACCTAGGTAATCAAAATTTACAAGTCTCAAAATTAGAATAGGGTACACATACACCGATTTTAAAAATTGAACTTTAGTAAATAGTAACCATACACACATCACTACTATATTTGTTTTGCATAAATTGAAGTACCGTGGCCAGAAATCTATAATCAAAATATCACTTACTGGAAGAAGAATCTTTCCTGTCCATTGCACGGGGACTCCAGTTGGAAGAGGTTTCCATTCGTAAGAGGTCATAAAGACAAGAACCTGATTCAATATATGCACATGTATTAAGTAAACTAAAAAACTCATATTGACAGTATACAATAATTTGTAAAATAGTTCAACTAAATTGAGCTAAGAGAAACATATTGCTGAAACATTTAAAAACGCATATCCTTCCTTCATTCTAAGATGCAAATGAAAGAAAGGACAAGAGAAAAGGTTAATTTATATCTCTTAGGCCATGAACATTTTTCCATCATTATAATCCTGTAGAAAGTTGTTCTTCCAATTCCATAAGCACCAAAGTAGATAATAATTAATTTCAAGCATTATACCAGTCTATATGAGCATAAATCAAATTCCCCACATTCCAGTAAAATTTCTCTAAGCTAACAATTCACTCAATAATCAGTCCCAAATCTGGCCTAGGCCTAATAAACAACATCAAAAGAAAATACTTTTATAATAGTAAAAGAAAACTACCTGGAAGGTTTTCAGCTTCCGCATTTTCTTGTTGCAAAGACATTTTAGACTCAAAATATCAGAACCCAAATGGGATACCAATGATGTGATCATAGAAAAATCATCTGTATCTCTTATTCTCTGCGTAAACCAAAAAAGGTCATAGTACAAATCCCTAATTATTCAATCTCGATTGTAAAATTCACTGCTAACACAAATTTGAAGAAAAATAAATTAGAATAACGTCTTACATCATAAAAAAACAGGGGTGTTAGTGCAGTTTGGTTGATTCAAGATAGAATCATTGGAAAATTGCCTACACGTTCACCAGAAGTAGTTGCATGGATTAAATAAATATGTGCCAACTTTCAAAGAATCAATTAATTAAAAGTTATAGGCGAAGCTTTTCGGATAGGAGTAATTAAATATTAGTGAATTTTGTTTTTTGTGAATTCTGGGAAGAGTCTTTGATTTCTTCATGGAATAATTTTGGAATATTTTATTGAATGACCTAACAAAAAAGTCTAAGGTGGAGAAGAATAACACATTAATCAAAGATCTGGGGAAAAGCTTTTTAGTTGATTGCTGATTACCAGACAAAACACCTCCAAAAAGAAAAAATGAAAAAAGAAAAGTACACTTTAGCGTCAAACGCCAAATTCAGCGCGTGTCTACACACAATATTTGTTTTACTATACTTTGCATTGCACATTGCAAAATGTTTGTTAGGTCCAAAGTGGGTCCGATCCACAGACATCATGTCGGCAAGAGCCCACGAATGCCCCCTCATCATTATCAAATGGGCCGAGAAATATAAATATATAATTTGGGCCTTCATGTTTAAACATTATCTTCGAATTAGCTTTAATCAAAGAATTTCAGCGAGAAGAGTTTATTAATATCATTGTTTTGTTTACATAAGAGAATTTTCACGCGTTCAAAGTATAATACAGTTACTAACCATTATGGACATTCTGAATTCATTATTAGGTAGAAAAGAAATATTGGAGACAAATAAATAAAATCTTTAATCTAAAGATTAGAGATGTTGGTATCCAAATTCAAGATTAAGTGATTCTAAAGAAGAAGAAAAAAAAATAAGATTCAATGTGAAACTATAACCCTGATCATTCATGATCCATTACAAAATTCAAACTATTAATCAACAATTCTCGTGTCATATGCTGATCGAATTTTAATCTCTCAAAAAAAAAGAAAAAAAGAAAAAGGCAGGCAGGCAGGCAGGCTCGTCAAATATTATTTCAATGGCCCCAAACGGAACACTTACAGCCCAATTGCTGATAAGCCCTATTCTTAAAATACAAGCTACTGTTCTCTTAATTACCTTGTTTTGGTTTTGGATATGGCAATGGCAATGGCAGCAACCACACAAATTTCAAGAAACTATTCTTCTTCAATTTCATCGTTCCATACACTAAACAATCAGTCTATCCATATAAATATAACAACACAATTTCATCTTCACTTTACGGCGTCGTCGAAGAGATTTATCTCCCTCGTTCAAGCATCATACAAGTCCCCAACAGAAAAAGATCAAGAAGCCAATGCTGCTAGTAATAAGGCAACATTTCTTTCTCAGGTCAGTCTGATTCGAAAAATCTCTCTTACATTTTGATGTTTTTTATGCTGTATATATATATATATATTTCATCTTACATTACAGGAGGACCTGGAGTATTTGGTGAGAGTAGGATGTACTTCTTTTGCGGGAGCAGCTGCTATCAAATATGGAAGTGTTATATTTCCAGAAATTGCACGGCCAAACATTGTGCAAGCTCTGATTATGATTCTCGCTCCTGTTATTGTTGCTGTCGTGCTTTTGATCAGGCAAAGTCGTGTCAATTGACGCACACGATTAGTGAATTATGCCTTAATCCAAGAGCCCAGATTTTCAGAGATTGAAACTCCATTTTGTAATATGTTTGATATGGTGGTGGTCAGTCATGATAAACTATAGTGTCTAGTAATTTTAATTCAAATAAAATCCGGTCTGCTCAAGTATCCAATATATCAGTTCAACTTTTTATAGGACTAAATAATCTAATTAAAAAAAATATGAACTGATTATGATATGAAGTTGGGTGATTCATCTATATTGTAGCCTTAGTGTAAATTAGAAAATTATAAATGTGATGTTTTATTTATATAAATCCCATTTTATGCACACCCAACTCCAATCTACTAATATAAATTATTTTTGATAAAAGAACATATTATACACCTACGTTCTATGACCAATCCGACTAATACTTTTCGAAATGCAATCGAACGTTTCTGTGTAGGAAAGGTGAATTTAATTACTATATAAAAAGCATATCATAAACAGAAATAATAGCGAACATATTGGGAGGTGAAATATATCCAAATCATTATTAAAAATCGAACTATCCTATGAACTTAGATACAATCAGGAAGTTTGAAATTCAAAACTCATCCAAATCTAGTTATCCAGTAGACTTACAATCAGAAAATATTTCTCTCTCTAGAATAGGATATGATCCAATCTAAATCCATTTAGAAAAAGGTCAGACAGATCTGATCCAAATCTGCCCAGTTAATGGTCCTAGCTGAGTAGCTGTATGGCCAGGATTGGGACAGCGCAGTCGGCTCTCCTCATGAAAACTCTCACCTGGCTGAGACGTCTCTTACAACCGCAAACATAGGCAGTCATTTTACTTGCAATTGGCTAAATATGCATCCCATCCTTGTAGCCGATATTCCCGAGCCGCCTCTTCCGGGTTAGCTGCTTTGATGATTCCACGACCAACAATAATTATGTCACTGCCCCTGTCTGAAATTACCTGCTACCCATACAATTTTGTAAAAATCAATCAAAACTATGGGCATAATTATGGCATATGCATCCCATTTTCTTTAGAGGTCCAGAACTGTTAAGACCTTAAATTTTGGAAACCCAATTACATGAAGCAGTATATGACAGAAGAAAATAATACTATAGTATGTCAATATTATGAAAATGTTACTTACAGAATATGGAGTGTTATACTGTTGACCCAGATCATCTCTGCCTTTTACCATTTGCACACCAGGTGTTGCATGTATAAGGGATGGGTTTCCTGGTCCACCGGGCCATTGAGCAGGATTGACCGATATGAAGCCAATAACAAAATCAGAATGCTCTTCAGCAATTTTCACTACTGCAGTAGTGTAATCACCCTTGGCAAAGTTCCCAGATGAACTCATTTCCGCGAGTAGCAACAGACCTCTGCCGCGTAGTAAACCCTATCACAGCGTGAATTTATATATTATAAATGAATTTACAGCACCTCAAGGCCTAAACTTAAGCATAAGAAGAGCAAGTTCACACCTTTAACTTTAACCCATCTACAATTCCTGGACCTGAAATTATATGAGCATTTACTATATCTGCCCACTCCAATATATGGAAGATACCTCTGCAGAAAACAAAATGAGAACTTTAAAGGAAAGCAACTGAAGAAATCTAGATCATTGAAAACTGAACAAATCTCACCCTTCATACTGCCTGGTGACTGTGTTACCAATGTCAGCAAACTTACGATCTTCAAAGATTAAGAAATTATGTTTCGCTGCAATCTTCAGAAGCGTAAGAAGAATTAGTCCTCGCAATTGCTTTTTAAACTGAACGATTTCGTATACTGGGAGAAACAGATTTCAATCATCCTCAAAAGTAGGCACATAAGAAGCTTTAGGTGATATGGCACAAGCAAAAAGGTAATTAAACTACAGTTATCAGTATTAAGAACGTTGTTTGAACTTTGAAGTGGAGATCTATAACATTGACTAACAACGAGGGTTCGGGAGGTTCGGGAGAGCAGTACTTTATTGCACTAGACAAGATGTTCTTCAAGCAATGCAATACTTGTGAAGCATCAAACTATATTTGATGGAACTCCCTACAACACATTTAAAAAAAAATTCTGAGTTTTTTAAATTAATAACAGAATGACAAAATGGTAGTACAATTGAGTTTTTTCTTCACTGTCTAATATTAGAGTATTTGTTCATGTTTCGTATATATTTCTCATCATTTAACCTGTGGTATAGATTCAATACTCCTGCTAACAGGCTATTATATTTATCCGATTTTTTTTAACTTGTAATGATAACTGTTTGCAGAAATATGGTAGTTCGAATAATGATAAGCAATCATAACTTATCATCAATGTTCATATGACAGTAAATAATTTAAAAAGGAAATTTTCGAGCCAATTCCTGGCTGCCTAGGAACCTAAGGGCTTGCCTTTAACAACTAAGCACGGTTCTACATGCTCAAACAAATGGCAGCCAAAAACCATTACTCTTCAAGGGTGGTGATGAGAGTATGGATATACCAAGCGAAGTTTAGATCCAAAATCAGGCGTAAAATCAGGCAATATATCCACATGGGTTTTCAACATGCAGATCTCTGGTCCAACCTGTAGAAATATGTATGGGATAAGAAAAGATCAGCAAGATGCAAGATCATTGGCTGGAAACCCAGGCCTAACAAATTAACCCCTTAGACATCATAAAGTATTATGAGAAATCACCAATATTTCCAAATAAGACAGATTAATAGACAATATATATTAACACAAAACTAACTTGGGAACCCTAAACTTATGACAGCCACAATTTTTTCATTATAAAAAGCTATAAAATATGAATGTTAAAAGAATGATATTATTTGACCTCTACTTCCAGCACCTGGATATTTAGAACTTTGTTGCTCCATATATTATTAGAACTTTGTTTTGTATATTGATGAGTAAACTTTTACATTACTTTTCTCATCTGGAATGCACACCTCATCATACAATAAGGCTTCACGATATTGTAAAGGTGAATCATTTGTAAGAATTTAGTATCCATATCATGTCTTGTGGAGATTGAAAGCATGATTCTTCAGATATTTACAGATCCAACTACTAGAAGCCAGTACTTTACTATGCCAGTGTATACTAGTAATATTCTTTCATATCGCATACGTGTTATACATTATACCTACACAGAGATGCTGACATGCATATAATTTGTGAGAAATGAATTACAGTAATAGACAATCAAGCGAGAATTTATTTTCTCCTCACCTTGTCTGCAATGTCAAGCAACTCAGCAGCAGTGGCAACATCAGCAGCCAAGCACAAATTAGTCTCCTTCTGCACCATTATCTCATACAACTTCTTCCCTGTTGGATTTTTTGCCATATTTGCCCTCTCTCCATATGGAATTCTTACTCTAACCTTATCCGTTCCGGCTGTCCGTGGCACTGACACCTTTTGATTTTCTTGCAAGAACTTCATGACCATCTTTTCGGTCTCATTCGAAACTTTCCCCTTCTCCTTCAATATCCTAACCATTTCAGTGAGCTTCACCATTGAGTGCAATTTAATCCCATTTTCTGCCAAATTCTTCCTCCCACCTTGTTCCCTATCAAAAATTATTACCTTGAGTATGCAAAGGGGAATATGCATAATATACACAGCTAGCTATTTCATAACTGCTGGAAGATCAAATACCAAAATGAGGTGTAATAACAACTTCATCCATGCTGGTAGGATAGAGAACTAATCCAAGCTACTCAGCACGACTAAAAGCTCATTTGAGGTCAATTTGAGGTACATATTAAACGAAAAGAGAAAATTTCTTTCATTACTTTCGAAAATCTGCTCGTAGTACGAATGGATAAGATAAAAATTGACTATATAAATCTTAAAGTATCAAACTACTTGATAATCAACTCGAACATGAATTGTTTAATAATCATACGAAACTCAATCAATTTCAACTTCAATATAAAATTCAAACCAAGGTGGCACAATGTGTTCGTTCAGCAGTATTTTAACCCCTACGTTGTTGGTACCTGTCAATCATGACGACTGCGTCGGTTACTTCGAGTCCCGCGGCACGTAGTGGTGCGGCCGTCTCGAGTACAGAGGCGCCGCTGGTAACAAGATCCTCTACGATAAGGCATACTTGATTTTGGCGAAAAGCTCCTTCAATAGCTTTGGAAGTACCGTAATCCTTGACCTCCTTGCGGCGCATTAGCATGGGGATGTCGGAGGAGACGGAGACGCATGTGGCGATGGGGAGGGCGGTGTAGGGGACGCCACATACGACATCGTATCGAACAGAGGGAGGGACGACGGAAATTAGGGTTTGAGAGATTTGTCGGAGGAGGGAAGGGTACGAGACAATGAGGCGGAGGTCGATGTAGATTGGGGAATCGATGCCAGATTTAAGCTTGAAGCTACCAAACTTCACGGCGGCTATGTCGTGGAGTTGCACCACCAGGGACTCCATTGTTTCCTGGTGATGGAGAGATGACATGAGCTGAAAATAGAGAATTACAGTGTGCAGTGGTTTTAGTGTGACCGGTACCCGTGGGCGGTTCGTCTATTTCTTTCTATCCAGTAGTCAGTACCTCCCCCTCATTACATTACATTATTAGTATTAAAATTATTAATTGTATTTCATTATTAAAAAATTAAAACCTTTAATTTTTCTAATAATATTCATACACATGCCACATCAAATTAAAGAGAGGAAATTCAGAGTAGTCGTCCCGGTCACTAAAAAACAAAAATAATTTGCATTTTTAACAGTAAACTTTCAAAAACTTGTAGATGTTCTTAATGATCCCCGATTAATCCATGTTTGCCCCTTCAATAACTAATTGCATGCACTCTTTCAATGATCTATATTATCAACACCTTTCATGTTCAATTAAAAAAAAATTAAGTTTCGATAGCGGTGGCAAATAGTAAAGTTATTCGCCATGAGCTTTTTTTATTTATGGACTTTTGAGTGTCAAAAGCTAGACTATTGAAGTGGTAGTGATTAATTTCTAGACCGAGGAAGAACATGAATGGTTTGGTAACGATTTTTCCATAAAACATCAAATGCACACTCAACAAATTATACTCACTTGAACAGATCTCGACTCAACGAGAAACTTTGCATATTACTTTTTTGATTTTTAACCCAAAAGCCAAAAATAGAAAAGATTATCATGTAAGCTATCTTTTGTAAGAATAGTAGGTAAACATAAGTTTGAGATTCAGCCAATTAAACATTTACATACTAATACACGGTTGAGATGAAATTTTATAATTAACTAGTTAATCCTTAAATCAAGAAACACGTCATCAGTTCCGTGATACTCAAAATAATTTGTTGGTAGACGCAAGCAGAGTGAATATTAGAACGGATTATTCCAATACATATCGGAATGTATATATATAAAGCCCACGTCCCAAATTTCATTGATTCATATTCATATAGTATTATGTATATAGTATTCCATTTCAATTTCTCAAATATCTCTCAATTACAAATTAAAAGAAATTAATTAAATGACAACACCACGCCACTACTTAGTTATACCGTTACCGTATGGTCCATACTAATGATCGACCATCAGGTGCTTGTGCAGCATGCAAGCACCGGCGAAGGAAATGCCGTGGTGTCCAATGCCCATTGGAACCCTACTTTCCGGCCAACAAATCCCAAGAATTTATTAACCTCTTGAAGCTCTTCGGCTTCAAAAACACCACCAAGACTCTAAGGACTATCAACCCACTAAAGAAACAAGACTTCATCAATTCAATCATTCATGAATGAGGCCAACGCTCGAGCCTTCGATCCTGTATGGGGCTGCATTCCCCTGACATCGTCGCTGAATGAAGAGTTAAACTTCTTCAAGGAGGAACTGGATCGTGTTCTTCAACAACTAGCAATGTACAAATCTCGCATTATCGATCATTGTCCTACTAATACTCATGATGTTTACATGAATTATCCGGCTATAGTGCAAACTAATCAAGAATTTGTTGGTGCGGCTGATCTTGGAAATTAAATTAACAGGTTTGGTTTTGATTAATTAGTTGGAATTTCTTCATTGAATTAATAATGCTTATATTCTGTTTCAACTTTCAAGAAACTACTGCCGTTTCACGACTGTATTTTAATTACATTAACTTTATTTGGGTTTTTGTTCTATTTATATTTAGAGTTCAAATTTTGGAAATTATATATATGCATATATTAATTGAATAATAAAGTGTACTTATTGTATATTCTTCACATAGTATTTGCTATACACTTATTTTGTGATGAGATAATAACATTCAATTAATTATAAAATATGTTGCACTTACTTTATGGTTAAATGAATTTGATCTAACTCGATTTTAATTAGAATTTTTCTCATAAAAAGTCTAAGCAATTATGTGAAAAATAACAATTTATAGACTTCTACATATAAAAAGTTAAAGTGTGTTGGAAATTAAATTTGACTTTGAGATAAAACTTAATATAAATGGAGTTTAGCTTCATTTTTATGAGGCATAACATAAGAAAAAACACTCCCGATACACATTTTTGGTGACTATAAGGCAAATAAATGTTTATCATAAAGAATAAAGACAACTGATGTGAAGAGAGAGAATTTTTTTTTTTTTTCATATCTTTTGTGTGGACAAATATCTCATTTTATGAATAAATATTATGCTTTCACGATGTATTTTTTTTTACAATAAGTTCTTTTTTATTATTATGAAAGCATAAAATTCTGTAAAAACATTTTGTATTTTTAAATCAAGAAGTAAAATTTATGTTATCAGAGATGTTTTTTTATCAAAAATTTAATTTTTTTAATATTTTAAAAGGAAAATAATTAAAATTATCAAACAAAGATGAACTTGAGTAAAGTCTCAAAAAAAATTGTTTTCATCACGTGATAACAGAATCTTCCGCCAGCAACAGCAAATGACGAAATAATATTAAAAAAACCTCATAAAGTAAAAGTTAAAACCCCCCAAAAATATCATGAAATCCCCAAATTCTGAAAAAGCCCTAATCACGATATTTCTAAGGATTCATCAATCAGTGGAACCGCGATGACAGTGACCTGATTTCAAAACCTGGATCGTCAATGGATTTCATGGAACTAGAAGGAATTGAGGGCTTGCGGTGGTCATGGCATTCATGGCCCGTATCAAAGCCCGACGTTTCATCTCTTGTAGTTCCTCTCTCGATCATGTGCACTCCATTAATGCCATTCACCGAGTTGCCGATTCTTCAATACGAGCCCCTCAGCTGCGCCCAATGCGCCGCCGTTTTAAGCCCCTACTCCCGCGTGGACTACACATCTAAAATCTGGTTTTGCCCCTTTTGCTATCAGAGGAATACGTTTCCCAAATCATATGCTCATATTAATGAAAACAATATTCCTGCAGAGCTCTTTCCTACTTACAGCACCGTTGAATATCATTTGAGTTCGGGCCTTGGTTCGGGAAGGACTGCTAATGGACCGTTGGGATTGAGGTCGAATAGTAGTTCGTTCTCGAGTGTGTCTGTCTATTCAAGCTCCGGGTTAGGTTTGGACTGGGTTGGGGTCGGACCGGCTTTTGTTTTTGTTGTGGACAGTTGCTCGTCCGAGGAGGAACTGGCTGCTTTGAAGAGGGATTTGCTGCAACTGATTTCGTGTTTGCCGGAGAATGCTTTGGTGGGTTTGGTGGTTTTTGATGCGATGGTGAGGGTATATGATTTGGGATACAACGAGTGTTTGAGGGTCGTGCTTTTTAACGGTGAACGTGATGTTTCATCTGAACAGGTACAATGTGTTTGATAAAGTGAGTCGTAAGTGATAATTTGATGTTTAGGATAATAGTTATAATGAGTATTGTCTACTGATGCTTGAATTAATTGGTTTGTGTCTAACATGTTACATTAATAAGAGCGACTAGTTGGTATCTATTAGAACTGTTTTCCTTGATTTAGTTGCTACATATGGGCATTGCATCTTTATTATGTAATGCCACATTTATTTGTTTGCTTAGATATTACTATGATATATCATCAGCGAGCTTCTCAGTTCATTACTTTCTTTTAACTTGTTAGTTTAATTTACCTATATCGATTAAAATAGCTGTTCACAATTTGAACCACCAAGTTCGCCCTTTAAGTGTGAATACTGCAAGTAAAATGAACAATCCTAACTCCGTCCTTTTTATGTTGATTTGTGATAATAAATTTTGATATGCATTGTATATTTAATTAGGGCTATAAAGTCGCATTAGTCTTTGTGGTCTGCATGGGGCTATGAAGTAAGTTTACGATGTATTTGAGACTAGTCTCAAGTGGCTGCAATTAAAGGTGTCTCCCATGTGTTACAATATATTGCTATATAAGCTATATTGTCTTCAATATATTTGTTTTAATGGGTTCCTGCAGAGAACATAATATGTTTTATTTCGTCTGGATTTGGAGGGGGGAGATTGATATGAGAGAGCGTTGGTAGTGTTATGAAATCATGGGTAGTAGTATCTGCGGGTGGTTTAGTGCCTGGGTGAAAAGTAATTGAAGTCTCAAAACTTGAGGCATTTCTGTGATCAATAGCTTACAAGGGATGGTTGCAGGAGTTATTTTTCTTTTATTATGTATGTGTTTTTTCTTTGATGTCCTCTTTTTCTCTTTGATTTGTGTAGAAACCACTGATTATAGTATTTTTATAGTGAAAATCCCCTGTGCACTAGAGCTAATCACAGGCACTTACATTATGTATGTTTTTCAACTTTCCCAAGTTCATACATACTTTATTGTCAGGCCAAACAGCTGCTCGGGCTCCATCACATAAATCAACCTCCTGGAAAGACATCAGCAGTACATAAGCAAGGCTTTCTATTGCCTGTGTCTGAATGTGAGTTCAATATAGTGACAGCAATTGAAGATATCCATTCTACACCTTTAGTCAAGCCAGGACATCGTCCTCTACGGTCTACAGGGGTTGCAATATCTGTAGCTGTTGGTCTTCTAGAAGGATGCTCGATAAATACTGGTTCTCGTGTGATGGTTTTCACATCAGGACCTGCAACCAGTGGTCCAGGGGTGATTGTTAACTCAGATCTTAGCAGTTCTCTTAGAACTCACAGGGACCTCAATAATGGTTATGCTTCCCACTATAAAAAATCTTGTGAATTTTACAAGAAAATATCTCACAGATTATCTGATTCCTCCATCATTCTTGATCTGTTCGCCTGTTCTCTGGATCAGGTTGGAGCAGCTGAGTTCAAAATCCCAGTTGAAAGTTCAGGAGGGTTTATGATGTTTGGGGAATCATTTGAATCAGAGCAATTTAGAAAATGCTTGCTTCAGATGTTCGAACGCGATCTTGATGGGAATTTAAAGATGTTTTTTGACGCAACCATTGAGATAGTGACAACCAAAGATGTGAAAATCTGTGGAGCTCTTGGCCCTTGTGTTTCTATCCAAAAAAAGAATGATTCCGTGAGCGACAAAGTGATTGGTGAGGGTGGTACCCACATTTGGAAGTTGAGTACCCTCACTAGCAGAACATGCGTTGCTTTCTTCTTTGAACTGGCCAATGAACAAAAAGCAAAACCCAGTTCTGCATTTTTTATACAGTTCATAACACGTTACAGATATAGTAACATGGGACTGAGAAAAAGGGTGATCACTGCTTCAAGAAGGTGGGTTGGGAAAAACTCACCAGAAATTACTTCAGGGTTTGATCAGGAAGCAGCAGCTTCAGTTATGGCTAGACTTGCCAATCACAAGGCGGAGAGAAGTTTTGCTCAAGATGTAGTCAAATGGCTCGATAAGAAGCTGATAAGCTTTGCAGCCAAGTTTGGCGATTATGTGCAGGAAGATCCATCCACCTTTCGCCTTTCAACCAACTTCTCCTTGTTTCCACAGTTCATGTATTACTTGAGAAGATCTCAGTTTATCGATGTCTTCAACAGTACTCCAGATGAAACAGCTTGTTTTCGTCTGATGTTAAACCGTGAGGGGGTAGTTAATTCTCTTATTATGGTCCAACCTACCCTTTTCCAATATTCATTCGATGGGCCACCTGTCCCAGTGGTCTTGGATGTATGCTCCATTTCCCCTGACGTGATTCTGCTTTTCGATTCTTTCTTCTATGTTGTCATTCACTACGGTTCTAAGATTGCACAGTGGAAAAAGCTTGGCTATGACAGGGACCCCAGCCATGAGAGTTTTAAGAAACTTCTAGAAGCGCCAGAGCTTGATGCTGAACAATTGGTGGCTGAAAGGGTACCAATGCCAAAACTTATTAAATGTGACCAGCATAGCAGCCAGGCAAGGTTTCTTCTCGCCAAGTTAAATCCATCTGTTAATCATAATTCAAGGTATGCAGAAGGTTCAGAGATTATATTCACTGATGATGTGAGCTTGCAAGTATTCATCGAGCACTTGCAAGCTTTGGCGGTACAGGGTTAACACTGGGTCTTGTATAGAAGTTAGCTTCTTTATGCAATTGATGAAGGATTGTTGTATTGTTATAGTTTGAAAGGTATAGTAAAATAAGGAAGAGTTTTCTATAAATGTGTTTGCTGATGTGTAATATAATATGGTCATTCTTGTTTAATTTCATTATAAGGTTATCTGTTTCCAATTTCAATAGTGATTATTCAGCATCCCATGTTGTCATGTGCAATAGTTGCTTCATTTCCTTGAATTCTCCTTGCATAAAGAAGCATCAATGACCTGATTGAATAGACTGTGTGAGCTACCCAATATGCATTATATAAATTTAACTCCTACATCTCCTTTGTATTAATATTCATTTTTGGACATCATTTTATTCTTAGGTAGTCCCTGACTCAATTGAAAATGACAGTCTTCCTTTATATTTATTGTTTTTTTTTTAATCTTTTCATTTGGTTCATTTAAAGAACAATGGGATATCATTGTTCCTATCCTTGTTATTCAATCATAAACAGGTTTTATAACCTCTGCAACACAAACATGCATCATGCATATATTATAAAATCAATGGCATAACATTCTACATCTTTTGAGGGGATAATTGTGAGTACCAAGCAAAATCTTCTGACAGGAATTCTGACAGAGTCTTATCTGTATCAGAGGTCTCTTATAGAGGTACGAATTTCTCAACTCTTATATTCTTTCTGCTGTTGGGAGTAATATTAATGTAACTAACCTGGTGTGCTTTTCTATTACTTCATGCAGAGTAAATTTGTCCCCTTTATAGTTTTCCTTTTATTTTTGCAATTCTGTCTTAATGGTCTCATCCTTTTGTTCCTCTTACATCTAACTTAATCCCTGTTGAGGCACTGTCGGGCACTTATTCCAGCAGATTCGAACTTGGGTTTGCCGCATCGTGGGGGGCTAGTCCCTCCCAGTAAACACAACCTCTGTTGGTGTCTAATGGTCTCATGCTCTCTCTTTTAACTGATCATTTTGCCGTTCTTTAATAGTTTAGTCAATGACTCAATTGGAGCTGTATTCTGATTGTTTTAAGAATCCGTTGATCAGCTTTGTTTTATTTTGCTGTAAGTATTCTCATGAATCTTGTGTTTCAGGTCTCCTAACAACCCAAGGAAAAAGCTTATGGGAAGAAAAACCCTGTTGCCCCTCAAACCAACATAATATTTCATGCTTAGCGCAGAGAGGATGTTATCACTCAATTCTTATTTAGTATTTGATTCAGAGTTCAAACATAGTTTCCGATTCTTTCTTTTTCCTAAAAAAGAACATTTAAAGTTGCAATGTTATGATTTCAAGTCAGTCTACTACTTACTATGTATCCCTTGTTAAGGGCTGAAACAGCTGCAACTAGTTCGTGCATATGAATTCATCTGGCAAATATTCTAACTGATTAAATATCGTAATTTGGTAGTATTTTATTTCTTAATCTCCATGCATAGATATCGTTATGTCAGTACTTTTATTTTGGAACCTTCACTGCATCAATTCTTGTTCTAAATCAAGCTTTAATGCGTCTTAACAAATGTGGATTCATCTATCTTTTGTTAGATGAATGCAGTATTCACTGTGCATATGGATTTTGATTTTCGCCTTAAACCCCAACCAGACTACCGGAATCTTTTGACACGTGCTGTTTTTCCGTTTCTGTCTCCATAAAAAAAATAGCTTTGTATGAAGATTGCAATGAAAATTTATAATTTGCATTTTTCATGTTAAGTGGTATAAAAGTGGCGAAGTGATCTATCCTATAGTGCCAAAAGAAGCAAATTACTTCTTGAAATATATTATCATGAGAAAATTTCATTTTTATTAAAGTCATGCGACTCTTTATTTTATCAAAAACTATTAAAGGATCTCTCACTTCAAATTTTATTTATTAGCAAAACCCTACGTTCTATAACTTCTCTCACTTGCGTTGAAGTATGCACAAAGCTTGTCGTCGCCATCGTCAATTTGCCTCTTTGGATTTTTCTTCCGTCACCCGAACCCGATCATCTCTTGTTCCCTCGTCTATTTTATTATTTTCTTTCTTTTTCCTACCTTGAAATTCTCGTTGTCTATGTTTTGTAAGCTCCGTTTACCTAATTGATGCTTACTGCCGTCAAATGATAAAGATTTTATGCTAACTTGTAATGATAGGGTCATTTTGTAATAGCACTGTGTCAGTAAAATTTATGGTTGATACGTAACTTGATTCAATTAAGTCAAGCTATAAATTTTATAAATTAATAATTTACAAGAAATTTACCAAAAAAACCCAAAGCTACACTTTTCTATTTTCTTGATTATGCTTCGAATTGTTCGATTTTACATACAGTACAAATTATGACCTAACTAGTCTAATATAAAAAATTAGTATTTTACTTAACACACCTTTAACATTGAAGAGCTCCTTTTGTAACATAAGAGCATAAAGACTCCACTTTTACATTATACTATTTATTGTTTTGAAAAGTGAAAAATTAACCATATTAACTTATCTTACACTAGTTATACAATTAATTATATCCACAAGTATTTGTTTTTCTTGGAAAAAGGGTCTTAGAATTAGATGTTAGTATAATTTAAAAGCATATTATGATTGGACTTCTAAAAAATAAAAAAAATTTAAGTTAATTTGTCATTTTATATGTTAGTGAAAAATCATCTAAATACTTAATAAATAATTTTACAATTAAAAGTAACAATATAAATTTTAATTATGATATTTTTTTTTTTAGAATAGAACACCAACTTAAATTTTTTATCATGTTTAATGCTGCATAGAAAATAAAGCAAAGAGAGTTTGCCTTCCTAAACTTCAAAGAACATGATAATAGCACAATTACACCTCCTTCCAAATCCTACCTGTAATCCTAAGCTTCAACTCTTTCCTGTCTCCACCAGAAAAGAAGAGTGCAATGTTACGCTGAATAATGAGACCATCAAAACTATCACGAACCTTACGATGGCTATCCCTTATGCTTCTAGGCACTCCTTGCCATATCATCTTCCTCCCATTCCTTCCAACCTCAAGGCTATAGCTATAGTTTTTTGCCTCATTATCATCCCCCATGAACCGTAAGAATGCAATGTACACAGGTGCCATTCCAAGCTGAAACGCCTCGAAATGCAGACAAAAATACTGCCCAAAGCAACTGAAGACCTGAAAAAGTAACGGTAAAATTGTCATTTACCTGAGAGTAACCATGATTTTATATGGCAAATGAGAAAGGAGCTAAATGTAAAAATACCCCATCCCCATGTGCATTGCTAATTGGCAAAACCCCGTGTTCTTTTTTTCATTAGCAAAAAACCCATTCAAAACTCCTTCATAAGCCAATAGGGAAGCTATCGTCAATTTTTTAAGTGAACATGAGATTATTGCCAATTTTCAAAGTTAAAAGGGGGATTATTGAAAAAAGTAGGTTTTGAGGAATGTTTTTGCATTTTTTGTGGAGGTATAATTGTAACATTTCCGCAAATTATGTATTCTGGCATGGGAGGGGGTTTTTTTGCTAATAAAAAGATAACACAGGGGGTTTATTGTAATTAGGCAAACCATAGGGGGAATTTTTGTATTTCACTCAATGAAAAAGTATATTACCGTGAGCATCCATGTTGCATTCTCAACCTCTTGCGGATTCGATTTAACATAGCGATGGTTGAAAGTGCTGCCATTATGCATGTCAACTTTGTGATCGTCTTTCAAGTGGCTCACGAGAAACGGAATATCACCAATGACTGAGCAATCTGAACCCGCGTAAGGACAACTGTAAGGTCTAAAAGCGCATTGGGATTCATGTTTAAGTTTGCTGTAGTAGGGATAGATGCCAACGCAACCAAAATCTTGATATTTACAGGGAAGCTCAAGAGAGGCGGCTACTTTTTCCAATGCAAGGCATCTGATATTACCAAGTTCGTGCCTGCAAGTTGGACAACGGTTGTGCACCCTAGGTTTGCAACCAAAACACAATGTGTGACCATTGGAGCACTGCAATAACAAATGAGGAGAAGAGATTAAATAAAATTTACATACCAAGAAAAGAGTTTAAGGAAGAAGGGTGAACAAATATAAATAAAAGAAAATTCAAATAAATATTATAACACTCTAGCCCTCTGTCAGTAAATATATCAATCAATAGAATCTTTACAAAGTTGAACATATAACTAGCACAAAAGTGTCGTAAATATACATTTGGGAAATGCATATAAACATCCATCAATGAAAAAAGATATAGAGACACAGACACAGCATGCTGAATTTCAAACATACTCAAAACATCAAAAGCACTAAGAACATAAAGATGACTGTCAGGACAGAGGATTATCATCGTATAAGACATAGTTTCAGGAAAAATAAGATGAAACTCTGAACGCGCAGTCAGTCAATATGATAATTAGTATAAACCATTTCTATTTTAACCTTTTCCAACAAAAAAGTCGTACCATTACATTCTCAAGTTAAAATTGAGTAGGAAGGATATTGGATGATTGACATAGTGATTCCAACACTAGTAAACACATGAAGGTCGCCATAATAACAAGTGATAAATAATAAAAATCACCTCTCATGGTCCACAAGTAATAATGCTTCAAATGTATTGCAAAATCCAGGACTTCTCCCTTGCCCGTCTTTTCAAACTTTATGACCAAACTTAGAAATTATTTTGCAAAATCTACAAGTACGAAATAACAATGCTACTACTTATTATCCCTTAAGGAACACAAGGTAAAGGCTATAGCTTGTACTCAAAGATAAAGGCTAATGTTCTTCCAGAGAATTTCATCATTGTGACAATCAGGAATACAAAAAAAAAAATCTTCAGAAAGTTATATGATTACGGAGAAGGTATAAGAAGGGCTTAGAAATAAATGCATCAAATCAATGGCTGTTCATCCTTGTACTTTCAGACCCAAGATCACTGTACCTGATGAATGGGAGGGTACATAGCATTCAAGCATACTGGACATTCCAGCAGCTCACGGACGTTACTTGAGACAGGCACGTTTGGTTTGAGGGAACTTTGAGCAGTTTCATTGACAAGTTCACCAACATCCAATAAGTCTTCACTTTGAGGTGGATCAATGACTTCAGGTATACTATGCAAGTCATCAAAGTAGGGATTTCCACTTGCCATTGAAAGCATGGACGCTCAATACCTACACATGCCACTTTATAAGTTAACATAAACCAAAATCTACAATACATGTCACATTTTAGGAAATGAAAGTACAGCACGATAACACTTAATAGGTCATATGTCTGAGACTAATGACAAACACTAACTTTTGCAGCCAGGATCATGTAATTCACCGCATAAGCAGCTATGTCCAAAGGTTAAGCTATTAAGAAACTTCCTATTTTCATTTTATCAAGGGGTACGTTTTTCCAAGAAGAAGGTTTAGAAGAGCTAGACTTATAGAAGGTAACTCAAAAACATGATTATCCTAAACAGGCGATATGAAACGCAGCTTCAATCACAGCAAGAAATTTCAAATTATCACCAACAACCCAAATTGGATTTCCTATTTCTTTAGTTAGGAATAATAAAAATAAAAATAACCAGAAACAATATAGTGGCCAATCAATAAATTGTCAAAATTTCCAACATTCCAAAGCACTATACTATACTAAGGAAAATTCACATCGACATGTATAGTCTAAGAAATAGGCAAAGAAAGACAATCAGAGACGTGGAATAATACACCGAAAGATCACCCAATACCAGACAAGCCACCAAACCAATAAATTAAGTAATCAAGCAACCCAAAACAAAAGAGATTACCTGGAACAATCCCTTTTTTAAAAACCCTTGAGAGAGAAAAGAAGGGGGGATAGGAAACCCTAACTTAACTAGATTCTTGTTTCGGGTCAACTTGAAATCTTGTCGAAGCCAATTAGTCAATAAATAAAAATACCTATTAGAATTGTTGTTATAGTACCTCTATACTAGTATTTGGTAGTAAGTTTCAAGGTCGCTATTTCGTCCTGTTGGTCATATTCTGATATTATAACCAACGGAACATATGGAAATTCGCAAACAAAATAAAATTTGAAAATGAGAGAGAGAGAGAGAGAGAGAGAGAGAGAGAGAAGAGGAAATTTCAATTCAAATTAAAGCCGTTGAAAGAGAGAGGGGAGCGTGTCCTGCAGTGTAGACTGTAGAGCAGTAGAGGTAGAGATATATAACTCAGATAAAATATAGAAACAACAAAAAGGAAAGGTTCAAAAGAGTGGGACCATACTTTCTCAATGCAAGACAAAAATATCTGGTTTCTTTTTTCAAATAAAGAAACTTTTTGTATTTTTTGTAATGTTATTTATTTTATTTTTTAAGATGTAGTATTAAATAGTAGATTAATTTTTACCAGAAATTATGAAAAGAAGAGAGTTGGTGTAGAAATAGATCATTTAATTTTTATATCAAGTTTTTTTAAAGACGAGAGAATTTTTTAAAAGTGAAATTATGTTTTCAAATGAAAGAGAATTTAATTTAATAGATTGTTTATTTGAATTTTCATAATCACTTATCTGAAAAATAAGAAGGTCCTATTCATTGTCATATAAAAAGATGGGGGATTTATCCTCAGACTTCCTGAAGTTAGTCCTATTACAAAAAAATCCTTAAAGTTTTAAAAATTACAAAGAGATCACATGTGATTCAACAAGTCTTACAAAGACATCCCCTATAACTTGTAAAAATATTTAAAAAAACACCATGTAAGGGATGTCCTTGTAATTTTGAAATTATAAAAAAAAAATTCTATAATTATAATAAATCTCAGGAAGTCTGAATGTAAATCACCTTGAAAATATTTTAAATTATACAGTGAAGAAGAGCTAGCTGTACGGGGTTGTGTGTGGGCGCCAAATAGGAAATTATATACTGACAAAAAAAAAAGAATGATTATGAGAAAATGAGAGAGATTACATTGGATATTTGGATGCCATTATTTAATACTCAGATTTGTCTTGGGGGAATTGTTTTTTTGAATCATAGGATAGACTAATTTACACTTTTGATATTATTGGATACGAAAATGCAAATTTATTATTATATGATAGATTTTTATTACAATTTTGATACCAAATCAAAATTTTCTACAAAGTTAATGGCAATTTACTCCCTAAGAAATGTATAATGTTCAATTTATCCATTCAAAATTTGAAAAAAAATCAATTTACCCCTGTAAAATTTTTAATGAAGCAATTTTCAACCGGAGATTGTAACTCATTTGTCGAAATTGAGAGTAGGCATGCAAACTATTTTATAACATAGGGGGATAAATTGCCACATTTATCATAACACAAGAGGTAAAATGTCACATTATCATAATAAAAGTGGATAAAGTGCCACTTATAAAAATATCAGGGAGGCCATGTGAAAGTTTTACAAAATTTTAGGGGGTAAAACGCTCTTTTTTAAACCACGAGGGGGTAAATTGAACATTATGCATTTTCATAGGGATTAAATTATCATTAATTTTGAAGAAAAATTGAGCTTGATACCAAAATTGCAATAAAAACATATCATATGATACCAAATTTACATTTTTATATCCAATTATATCAAAACAACAATTTTCCCGATGTGCTTCTATTAGGGGCTCAAGAGTTACGAGTTCATTTATTACCATCTTTTATTTTCTCTTTCGATTTATCAATGGCTTTTAAGTGTATAGGTGAAGTGGTGGTGCCACTATTATTACTTACTACTATAGGAGAATTTATTTAGGGAAAAAAAGTAATCAGTTTAAAGAATGAATTTTTTTTATTCAATTAAAAACTGATACAGTTGGTTACTAGTTAAATCAAATCGAATCGACTGAGCCGGTCTGGTTTTAAAACACTGCTCTTAAGTCGTAACCATTAAATCCTTAAGGACCCGTTTGTTTATTTGAGAATCGCATGCAATTTGGTAATTTGATTACTAAATATATACCATATAATTGTGTTTGTGTTGATTTACTATATTTTGTGAAAGGAATTAAATTCTTCAATACCAGGAATCTTGCTTTCATAAATCAGGAATCTGAAACTCAAGTTTTTTATGATATTCTAATTTCATTCTCAGTGGAATTCATGATAAAAATTAAAAAGACAATATAATCTATCTCTTTCTCTCTCACAATTTGTATTTACTATAAAATATACACAAATTAAATCAATTATAAATTGAAGTTATGTGAAATTACATGATCATCCTTTGAAATTTCATAATTACAAAACAAAATTTGAAGTTTTGAAAAAATTAACTTAACATAAAATACTTTTTACCCCTTCATTATACCTATAAAATTAAATTGAAAAAAAGTTAAATTGAAATTTTAAATTAAAAAATCTCATAATCAATTAAGCCACCAAAACTTCCACGAAATCCATCTCCATTCCACTCACTCAACCCACCACCTCAATTTGAACTTATGTACATTATTGATTAACATTAATCATGTTTATTTTAAGTATATATACACCGTTCCATAAAAGAATGGTATTTGCGTTCCTAAATATTACATATTCAAACCTACATTGACCACGGATAAAAACAGTTTCTTATTAGATTTTGTGATGACATGGGCATAGCCACTACAAACCCAGTGTCTGAAATTTTTTTAAGGTGATATTCAAAATATGAGAAAAAAATTGGTAATTATTGAAATTTGGAGTAATAATCTTGTTATATCACATAAGTTTACGGTTAATTCTGCATGTAAATATCATATGCTATATAACAATATATAAATGGATGGACACTTTTGTTAACATGTGTAAAAATGGATACCATTCCTTAAGTTTATCAAACATTTGAAAAAGAATTTGTCACATTCCTTCCTGAAATCCCGAGTGTTACCCAAACGATATAATGAAGTTATATTCCTGATAATTAAATTCTCAGAATCAGATTTCATTCTTGTCAAACAAACGGATTCTAAAAGTTAAAACCTTAAATCCAGCTCAAAAAAGAAAACCTTACACGCACAAGCTTCCCCGGTCCCCCACGAATCCATGCACAACCCTAAGACCATCTCTAATAGTAGATGGTAAATCTATAATTTAAATCCGAAATTCAAAAAACCTCCCAACGCATGTATTTTGAGAGGCTAAATTATAGGATGACTCAAATTTAGTCTCATATTTGAGACAACTCTTGAGTCTAGATACAAATTATAATGAATAAATCACAACCTATGTGAAGAGATTAAAAAAAATGTTTTCTTTTATTTAAATAAAATTTTCACATTTTTTGAGTAAACAATTTATACCAATTTTATTCTATATATGTTTTTATGTAAATAAATATTTTACATGTTTTCTTACAATAAGAAATATTTTACACACATGTATTCTATTTTATTCGTATGTCATGATATTTTTAGTTTATCAATATGAAAACTATAATTTTATGTAAAGATATGATATGATACAAATATATGGCCTAAAAAATATTTAACAAAAAATTGATTTTTTTACATTGAAATTTGAAAAAAAAAACTTAATAATAATAATAAGAATGTCTAATAAAAAATAAAGTTAAGAAAGTTAAGCAAAACAAATATTAGCAAATTAATAAAACTCGGGATCCAGAAGACATAAAATTTGATCGAGTTTCTAAGTGTTGGAGGAAAAATCTTTATGCATAGATTAATACTGATATTTTAGGAGGAGGTTTTAGCACATTAGAGATGCCTAATAATGCCTTTTCTTCTCCATTACATAAGGGTTCATTTGTTTGGTTGTAAAAACATAAATTTGATAACACATATGACATGAAGTTTTTGTGTTTGGTTTAATTTCATATACTTTCAGAAAAAAATAAAATTTCCAAGACTAGAACTCTTGTCTTCAAAATCTAAAGATATACATAAAACTTAAATATTCTATGATATTTCAATTTATTTCCATAGAATTATCAAATTAGAAAGGATAAATTACGAAGACCCCCTCTGGTAAAGTCTAATTACAAAAATCACCCTCACGTATTGGGTATTATAAAAATATCCTCATCAAATTTGTCACCTTCTTACAATTAACCCTTACTTCTAAAATGTTCCAATTTTATTCTTGGGTGTTATTTGTATTGTTTATAGTGTCTTAGAAATGATAAAACTTGGATAATAATTATTATATCTTATAAATTAAAAAAGAGATAATTATATATTTACTACCAAAATAGTCGGTGACATGAAGGCAGAGCTAGTACTAAAAATTGCTAATATGTAATGAAACATGAGCTGCGCATGTTTGGGCATAATAGATGAAAGGAGGTAGACTATATATACCCACACTTCCTATAAGTTGTGTAAATATCTAGTGGGCCGGGTCTGGGATGTAAACAAGAAGCAGCCTGCAGTGCAGGCATAGTGAAGGAGTTGGGCTTTATAGATATGAAAGTGTTGTGCGTGGACTCTAACTTTTATACATATAATATAATATAATATAATATAATATAACAGTAACTGCACTCTGTTATTACATGACACATATGACTATATCCTCAAGTTTTCTTCATGTGCCAATTAAGTGCCTAAGAGAATGCTTATGCTTGTTAAAAAGCCATAGTTCGAATTTTATTTGTATTTTCCAGTTTTATTTTTAGAATGTGTTAAGATTTAATTTAATAGTACTATCAATCAAACTCAAGTAATTTAATATATTTAATTAAATTATTAATTTTAGACCTATCTAATCAAATTGTAGCTGAATTAAGTTAATAAATAATAAATATTTCTCTACTTAATATTATACATAGAATAGAACAATTTGAATTGAATAATGTATTGTTGATTTGAACGTTATATTTGAATATATCCATTAAGTTATATTTGGTTCAATTTGATTATAGCCATTAAATTTGAATATATCCGATAAGTTTGCATTTGGCGCCTGTTCAATTTGAATATAATCATTAAATTTAAATTGAATATAGCCGTTAAATTTTAATATAGCCGTTGAATTTGAATTTATCATTTCATCTATTTATTATTCTTAAAATATTAAATTTATATTTGGCTCATTTTGATTATAGCCGTTAAATTTGAATATAGCCGTTAAGTTGCATATGGCAGTTCAATTTAAATCGAATATAGCCGTTGAATTTAATTGATCATTTCATCTATTTATTATTATTATAATATTAATTTTATATTTACAATGCTAGAAGATATTATTTATATTATCTTTTATAATTAAATATTTAAAAATAATAAAATTTTAATATATAATCAAATTAAGTTAAGAGGTTATTATTAGAGTTGGTAGTTGGAACTGAATAGACATAATAATACCGTAGATAAGATAAATTTCTACTAGTACTATTTTCCAAATGAGAATGGCGAGTAGCACACACATATAATCTTCAGCGCGTGAAGTGTATATAATTGTCATTCCCCACGTTGATTCTTCATCTCTTTGTACCTCTATACATCTTTTCATATTCCCTCCTCTCTGCATCTATAAAATAACAAAAAAATCCCTCTGGCTCTGCATAAAAAAACTCACACACAAATCACAGCAGAGAACCCTTTACCCGTACACCCAAATCACGCAGAAAAAATGACCAACAATACAGCCGGCGAAGGAAGCGCCGCCTCCTCCATGTGCATAGAGAGCTTTGTAGACAGCGGCAGTGTCGAGAGCCATCGTTACTACATCGCCCGCCGCACTGTCATTGAAATGTTGGGCGACAGAGGGTACACCGTCGCAAATGCCGAGGAGGAGCTCGGCCGCTCTCTCCACGGTTTCCGCGCCGCCTTTGGTGACAAACCCGACCCGGACCTTCTCCGCCTCCTTGCTCACCGTGACTCTAACCCTTCCCGAAAGGTTATTTATTTATCCGACGCCGTACGTCATTTTGTATGTTCTGTTCTTTTGGTGCTGTAGATCTTTACTATTTTCCTAAAACTATGGTATGGAGAACTAAAATCCTAAAAGTATTTCAACATTAATTAACCACATATATAAATTTATCTACTGATCATATTTGAACTTTTTGTACTCCATTATTTATTGTCACAATATATATAAATATAAGAAATCGGTATCATTCAAATAGTCAAAGAGAGTAGGGTATTAAATTTTGTGCGTAACTCTATGCAATTAATGAGTAATAAAATGATCTTTTATACTTTTGTGTCTTGGTGCCTTATGTTATAGAGTACTTTTATATGCCGGCATTAAACAAAGCAAATATACTACAGTAGTATTCAAGAATATTGATTTCCTTGTATTAATTAAGCCTGTTAGGCAAAGCTTATGTATCAAATGGTTTTATTCTTCTGCAAAATCAATGATCATGATCTTACTGCGTTCTTTTCCTCTTTGCAGATCCTGGTCATTTTTTGTGAAGCTTATGAGATCAGGAAAAAAAATATGGTTGGTATATTGAGTCAGATCATGAACAAAGAAACCTTGGACAAAGTGATCTTAATCTTGCAGGGCAATATAAATTCTCATGCTAGAAAAGTCATGAACGAGTGTTCGGTTAAAGTTGAGACTTTCCCAGTAAGTTGTTTGCCTAGCTATTTAAATTCAGTGTCACATTGGAAATGTAATTCTCTGCTCTCTCTCTCTCCCTTTGTTTGTGAATTTTTTGTTAATTTCCCGTTTTCAGATCACTGATTTGCTTGTCAACATAACAAAGCATGTTCGGATGCCAAAGCATGAGATTCTGACTGTTGAGGAGAAGCAAATGCTTTTAAACAAGTTCAACATTGAAGACAAACAGCTTCCTAAGATGCTTGAAGACGACGCCATTGCAAGGTACTATGGTCTTGAGAAAGGTCAGGTGGTAAAGATCACTTATGATGGTGCCATCACTGAATCACTAGTCTCTTATCGTTGTGTTGTATGATTAAAAATTTATGTTTGTTCTGCTTACAAATGGCTGAACTAGAAACAATTTGTTTTGCAAATGGTCAAACAGGATTTTGATAGTTAGTTTTGTTCATCACCTTTCCTGATATATAAGAAGTTAATTACATGTCCAATTGGAAAAGAGATTGAAGGGGTTCTCCTCTTTGTTTGCTGTTATCGAATTTCATATTTCAACATCTAAAATAGGTAGCAGCAAATTAGAAGCTAGCTCAACCAGCAACCTTAGTATTACAATTTGGAAGTATAACTTAAATTTATTTATACTCATCATATTTTCATTTCCAACCAAATATTTATTTTTTTCTTTTATACTATGAGTAACTATAATTTAAATTTTTGACAGTCATTTTAATCGACTTTTCATATCTGGGACATCCACAAAATAATTATTCGAAATAATTAGCTCAATATCTATATTAAGGCCATCTCCAATGGAGAGGGCTAGCCCCGGGTCTCTGGACTCTGGAGCCCCCGGGCCAGCCCTGCCCTCCCCCCGAGCTCTGCCTGGTCGTCCCCAATGGCAGGGCTACAAAATGAAATTAATTCCATTTTCAACACTTGCCCACTCTCACCTATATTTTTAGCTTTAATTTTGTTTTAATATTAATATTAATAATAGTATTAATTTTTAGTACTTGTAATTAAATTATTAATTATATTAAAATATTAAGTCATTTTAGAATTTTAAAAGTCATTAATTACCAAGTCAATATTATTAAAAAATAATGTACCAAAAAAAAGAAAAGGAAACATCCTAGTTTGAGGCTAAATATTCATATTATGTTAAATGTAATTACTTATTATATTTTGTTACCATGGTAAAAATTTTAATTTTAAGGTTGATGGCAAAAATTTCGGGTTTAATTAGCAATTGATTGTTTTTAAGATTTTCTTACCATGCATAATAAAATCATTGTGCTGGCATAAATTATGGGTTTAATTAGGTAGTATTAACTGAAGGTTTATATATATAAGTATATCATAATTATATAAAGTAACACATTAATTATATAAAAAAAAACATACCACATTAATTAAAGTAACACATTAATTATTCAACTAACTAACATAAATATCACATTAATTATGCAACTAATTAAGCCTCATTAATTATAATCAACAAACAAATTTTAAACCTCATTAAATCTCATTAATTGAAAGAAATAGGCGTGTACCTCATTAATTGAAAGAAACAGGCATGTACCTCATTAATTGAAAGAAACAAATTAAAAGAAATAAAAAAACAAAGGAAAGGAACCAGGCGACACCTGTTTTAAAGAGGAGCGCGTCATCTTCTCCATTAAAGAGACGAGTGCCTCGAGCTGGACGCAGGGCTCCGCCGAGCCCTGCGCCCCGCCCGTTCCAGCCCAGGTGCCACCCCGCCCCGCCCCTAGCCCCGCAGCCGTATCTAGCGGTTCTTCCTCCAAAGCTCGGCTCCGCCCCTAGCCCGGCCATCTCCATTGAAGATGGCCTAATGTTGATGAAAAGAAATGAACTCCTATCATACAAGAAATAACTGAAATTGATCTCAGAGGTGGAATTTGAAACAAGAAATGAACTCCTATCATACAAAATAACTGAAAATAAAGAAAGAGTCTAATCAACTGAATTGTAGGTGATGTGGCAACCTGCAATCATCAATAGAAAGCGGGTAATTTATGATAAAGATGTTTGATTTAGGTAAAAATCGTACGCACAATATGTACAAGTTGAATAGTAAAATACAATAGGCAAGTTTAGAAATCCTATTATAAATTTATAAGTATGAGCTCTCCACAAATGAAGGACAAAAAAATTAAGAAAAAATGACTAAATAAAAGATTTATTAGAGAGCTAAAGTTTGTTGAGAACATTCCTCAAATTAATCTCCTCTAGCAAGTAAAGCAAGAAATCTTCATAGATTTCCATTTGGCTACAACTTTATCTTATCGGAAAATTTGAGACCATGTTTCTTAAGATATTCTTCTTCAAATTAATTTATTTTGTGGTACATTAAATACATATTTCTCCCGACTTTTTTGTGTCAAATTATAACATAACAAAAAATTTGGACGACTTGAAAATAATCTAATTTATTCTAAAATGCATTAAAGACTATCTTCTATAATTATTTTTCTCTTTGCCTTATATAACAAATCAAAACACTGGACAAATTACATATTAGGTGAGCTAATATTTTTTATTGACAAAAATATTTTTTGGGTGAGGGCAACCACGATTTATTTAAGTCCTTAAAAAAAATAAAGCAGGGTACAAATAATTTTAAAAAAATGGGGCAAAAAACAAAAAAGTAAAGAGACCACGCAAGGCCAAATAACAAGACCCTCGACAAAAGACCAAGCAATGTCAAAGTAACAAACAAACCAACAAATAAACTGTATACACGAAGGCAGAGTGAATGGCCTACGCATAGGCAAAGGAAAAAGGGCAACAAACTGGCAAAAGGGGCCAAGTACCATTTGATATGGATAATATCATCACAATGAATCTAAAAATCACAAGCTCAAGAAACCTGCACGGATGACAACCCATCCCACACACTTCAATTTAATCGTAAAACAAGAACCCAAAGCCAGACAAGATGTGCATATGATAACAATCAAGTGGCTACACAAGTCCAAACAATCAACCACAAAGAACAAGTTACAATTGTAACTATATATGCACGTGAGAGGTTCAAAAGAACAAACGTCGCCCCTTATGCAAGGAAAAATATATGTAATATGAAGCAGGACACAAGAAGGAATGTACACTACATGCTCTCTACCTGGAACAAATAAAGAGTAATTAATAAACTAGTGTGACAACAAGCTAGCTCCAACTATATATATATATATATATATGCGTGCTAGCTAGTCTTTCTTAATGAAAATATATAATAGTTTCGTATAGATAGTTTCTGTTTTTTTATTAGATTTAGTCATGTATCCTTCCTAAATGAGAAACTGGCAAAGATTAGGGGGCAAATTCGGAAAGATTTCTTAATTACAGGGGTATATATATATTCTGAAATTAATCTCCTCTAGCAAGTAAAGTAAGCAAAAAATCTCTATAGTTTCCATTGGCTACATGTTGAATCTTGTTGGACAAAGTGAGACCATATCTCTTGTGGTATTCTTCTTTGATTTCTTGCATATCCACATCTGCCCTACTAACAATCACTCTACTCACACCTTCTTTGCTTATCTCATTCTCATTCTCATCTGCTGCTGCTTCATATCCCATTCCCAATGATGCATCCAAAACCTAACAAACAATTAAAATTAATGGAAAATTATATATTCAAATAAATAACAACGTAACTCTATTATATATATATGTACATTAAATTAAATTTGTCTTATTAATAAATTAGCTAGGTATAGTCGTCGAATTAATTAATTTGAAGAAATAAATTAATGGCCAATGATTAATCTCACCTCGCTAAAGTATGCTTGAGGAATGCATAAGCATTGGACTGTCTCTTTTACAAGCAAGTCACCATCAAGATCCTTTAATTTGGAAGAAAGCAACAAAAAGAAAGAAGAAGAAGATTGGATGGGTATATATATATATATATATTTTCATGGGAAATGAAAAAGTAATTAATTTTGTACGTGTTTGTTTACCTGATCTAGGTAGTTGCCAGTAATTTCCTTGTAATGGTTGTAGACAGCCTTGAGATGAAGCTTACTTCTGGTGGATAGTATCCTTACAATCTCCTCTTCTTCTATAAGAATAAGATCCCCTTTGGCTTTATTTATTATTGCATTGGAAATGGTCTTGGCCTCTGATTTTGCAATTTCTTCATTCACCTTCCGCCCTTCATACCGGTAACAACTCAAGACTGCAACCAAAAAAAGCTGACCGATCGACACCGTCCAATATAATTATATTATATATATACACAAACAATTTCATTCATTACTAATTTGAAAATCCTTGAAAGAAATTAAAAAGAAAAAGGAAAAAATTAATTGACCTTTTTGTTGTGATGAGCACTGTTGAGGTGGAATGAGATATCTTCCTCGATGGAGTGATGGAAAAGGGAATGATAAGCTTTTCTTGCACCCAATAATTCTTGGGAAGATCTTGTACACGCAACCTCAATTAATACATTAATATTATTATTGTACTTATTGTTGCAGTTTAATAATGACTCCTTCAATAATCTTGCATCTCTTTCCCAAGGATGCATCGTCCAAAGCACTATTGCATCCTGCACATCAAATCAATCACTAAAAACAATTTAATAGTTTTTTTTTTCTTTTTAATTCAAGGTCAAGGTTAAAGTAAAGAAAAAAGGACCTTGAGACGCAAAAACTCGTGGCGAAGGTGCATTACATGGTGATCATCCCACTTCTCAAATTGGCGTTCATCCTCAATGAAGAAATCGTTACTGCCTTTTCTGAAACTTTGCCTCTGTTCAGTATTCCATTTTCCCAATATTGATATCAATGCATTCTCATCAACACCAAGCCCTGCAATTATATATATTTTTAACAATAAAATACATCGATATCAAATGCTTCTAAACGACGTCGTCCTCGACCTGGACTAAAATTTCAAGGTTTTTTTTTTTTTTTTTTTTTTTTTTGGATAAAACAAAAGTTGAAGGTGAAAATTGGAGATTTCGGTCAAATTTTCTGGAAACAGAAAAAAAAAATTAATTGAATTAATTACACAAGGTTGATCGGTGAAGAACCTGAGAAAGCTTTAGTGAGAGCTCCAAACTCGTCCATGGCTGCCATTGATTGATTTTTTGTTTAATGGAATATATATATATATATATATATATATATATATATATATATATATTATACCTCGCTGTGAGGTTAGTTTCGTTATAATGCTTTGTAATTGAAGCTTCAAAGACAAAAACAACCTTTGGTAATTAAAATATATATGACGCTTGTATTTTGTAATTAATTTTGTTTTTTAACCGCTTTTGCATTAATAAATTACATGTGCAAAATTAAAAGTCTAAAATTGATCGATGGAGCTTTAATTATGGAACGGGATGGCTCATTGAATGGAAGATGAATGCTTTAATTATATTATTCAACCCAAATTAAACTCAGGCTGTTGAGGATATTGGTCTTCTGGAGTACTGTACGTAATGAAATGAGTATGAGGGTTTAATTTGGAGGAGTACTGGTATTGGCATTAATTAAGAATGCTTATTAATTAAAGATTGTTTCACTGAACATCGCTTACCTACTTCTCAATCAAAGCCTAGAACAGTTGCTTCTTGTTAACAACAGATTTTATACCTACCAAGAAAGTTGCCTTTTATCTAAATTAATTGAGTGCCTATATATATATGCTTAATTAAATCAAACCCTTCCAATTCCACATATACTAATCACTATATATGCTGTTCAGTGTCTACAAATATGTACGTTCCGGGAGTTATATATAATGCGAGATCAATTTCCAAACTAACAGTTGTTGATTTTAGTGTGATTGATCAATCGCCAAGATTATTCGGAATTGAACGGATATATCCAAGACTGTCATGTGAAGAGTGTTTCACAGAACGACCAGGAACATCCATTAACACCCGAAAATCAGTTCCTACGGAATATTAATTTGTAAGGTTGTTATAGAAAAAATTATAAATTTTATAGTATCCAATCAAAGTGATTCTTGTTTACATTTTACTACAGTAGAGTTGTTGGCTATTATGTAAATTTCTCTGGTTTAAACTCTTTTTAAATGTTTGGATGAGCCGAAAAATTAGATAATTACACAGGAATTAGGATTAACAAACTAGTTTCATTTATTTTTCCGATAATAATTACTAGTTAGTTTCATTACTATCAGTAATTAATAACCATAGTAACTGATCACTAGGTTCAAATTTCTTATGTAATTCAAGTTTATACCTAATTGCATCACATTTTTTATAAAGAGATCACATAATTTCTCATATATTATTTTTAAAAGGCAATCTACCCTTATGTAATATATCGTCTAATTTTTGAATGATTCTAATTTAGTTTAATAGAAATGACGGTTGAATCTTGTAATTAGTTTGGGACAAACTCTGCAATATTATATAATTATTCATGTTAAAATTTACCATGTCATGATACTTAAGCAGCCATGTGATAATTCATCGGCAAATGCGCAATTTCCGTCTTATAATTACGGTGGGACGATATTCCAAAAAAATATTAAATTACGGGATGAAATTCGCCAAATTAAATAGTTTGGGACGAAAATTCAAAATCAGTGATTAGTTTGGGACTATTTTTGCAATTTTTCGTTCGACAAAATATGCTTTGGTATCAACAATTGCTATTATGTTAATATATTGCTAGTATTTTTTTTTCCAAGAGTTATATATTTAATGGATAATTTGTTAATTTTATTTTTAATTGCACATAAATCTCACACTAATTTATAGGGAACATAGAGTTTATTTTTGAGCGAGGTGACTAAAATATCCTTGATTTTTGCTTGAAATTTATTAAGGGCATAAAATGAAAGACAATACATGTTTTGAGGGTATAAACTGAATTATTTTTGTCTAAAGTACTAAGTGTCAAATTGGGGAAATTCTTACCCGGACCGGATTTGATCGAACTCAAAGTAAATACATAGCATTGTAATTCAATGTTCATGGGATTGGATTTTACAAAGAGTGATCCCAAAAATGAAATTAAAATACCATGCATGTGAAGTTTCATATGTTTGAGAATAAGATTATGTCATGCATATATTTTTGCTTTAATTAAGTCAGTAAAATTTCTTGTATTAGCGGTTTTACTTTTTGACCAATATTCTTACATAGTGATCATGATATATAGAAACGGGAAATTCTTACCCACACCGGGTTTGGCCGAGCCCAAAGTAACTATAAGGCAAGTGTAATACACTTGCTTTGGGATTGGATGTAACTCCCAGGAGAGTGACTAATCACAAAGCAAGTGCAATACACTTGCTTGGTGGTTGGATGGGTTTGGCCAAGCCAGGCTTGGACAAGAATTTTCCTATAGAAACATGCTCCTCTCATTTTTTCTTTATCATTTTTTTTTTCTGTCTAATATTTCTACCCAAACAAAATGTAATATCTTAGCATTTTTTAATATTCTAAACATATCATATACTTCCTTTGGTTTTTTAAATTTGTCGAACCGAATATAATCTCTTAAAATTTTTTGACATTCTAAAACATATTATATACTCCCTTCGTTTTTTTTAAGTTGTCGCTTTAGCAAAAAAAAAATGTTTACTTTTATTTGTCGTTTTAGGAGTTCAATGTAAAATTAATTATTTTCTATCAGTTTTACCCTTCTAAATGTTTGTAATTAATGATAATTAATTATATGATTGCTTGATTAAAAGGATATTTTCAGATTTTTATTTGAAAAATGTGAATTATTTATTATATTTCTTAATTTGTGTGCGATCCTACAAATTAAAAAACGGTGAAAGTATTACTTATTTATTGAATTAATTTAGTAATGTCAGCGCAAGTTTAAATAAATTTGTATAAACACGGACAAATTAATCCATTAAAACCCCAAATTTTCACTCCAAATGTATAGATAAACATAGAGATAACAAGTATTTCCTTTGATTTCATGAACAAAGAGAGAAAAAACCACCCGTCCAACAAATGCAATTAAAGAAAACAAGAAAAGTATTAAACACCAAGACTGTTCAATTCAATTCAAGAAGGCCTAACAATTCAAGAAATTAACCAAGGAAGAAATAAATCACCTATTGGGCTGGGAGGGTCGCACAAATTCGGTCTGCGGGTTGGGTGGCGTGAGTTCGAGCAGGGCTGCGGGCTGGGCGGCATGAGTTCGAGCAGGGCGGCGGGCTGGGCACGTGAAATAAATCACTCCTAGAAGAGGCGACTTCTATGTTGAAAATGCAGTATAACATTTAGCATTGTTAATAAACTAATCCTAAATTGAAAAATTGTCACACAGTATGCTCAACATGCTTCGAACATAATTAAATCGGACTTAAGGTTTAAATATTCTTAAAAAACCGCTTAAAAATGACCATTAAGCTAATAAAATTGAAAAATAACTAGAAAATAAAATTTAATTATATGGCTCGAGATTAATTAAATATTTCATTTGTGACTTAACATGGAAAGCTCGCCCAAGCTACCTGATTTTACGGGAATGAAAAAAACAACTTTAATATGGTGATAAAATTACTTCTAAAGGAAAATTCTTGTATAGACCTGGTCTATGAGCTTTTTATAGACCTTGTGGTTGTAAATTAACCACATCATACATTTTGATGAAGTCATACTCTTAAAATGTATGATGTGGTTCATTTACAACCACAAGGTCTATGAAAAGCTCATAGACCAGGTCTATGCAAGAATATCCCCTTCTTAAACTCTTTTTTTGAGAATAAAATTTACTTCTTAAACCTTGAAAATGCATTAATAGAGACTAAAGAAAGTTAAAACTATAAAACTATTATCATAAAGGTGATAAATAAACAGAACACGTGTCTATGAACAATATAATGTTAATTGCTTGAAAATTTTGGATTCACAAATAAAGAAGAATCCTTAGATATAAGCATTGGCTAAGCCAATAATTTCCATCTCTCACCACTATTACAACAACACTAGTTTCAGAATTTTGAATTCTGAAACTACACAGTTGCATCCTCTTCTATAGAAGCCTCTTTCAGCTGGGGAGAATCGTCCGACTTACCATCAGCAGAAAGCATATCCTCTTTGGCATGCGTATCAATATCCATGGCATGGACCAAGGAGGTGGTCTCTGCATTCTCTGCAGAGACTTGCTCTGAATTTGCTGGAAACTGATTCATCTGATGGCTCATTACACGCGCCTGTGCAATCAAAAAGAGAGGGATAATCAATGTTGCGACTTTGAAATTCAATAGATCCTTTAATCCCGACCAACAAATAGATCACACAGAAAGGGACCATAAATCGGGTCATTCAGTGGAAATACTATTCGGTGAAGAGAGAAAATAGCAAAGCGCAACACAGACTATTAACAGAAAAGACGGTAACTTACAATGTCATACCTGGTACACTTGATGCATCTTGTAATTGACAATGTCAGCCATCTCGTCAACACCATTAACAAGTTGGGCTGGTAGTGTATCTTCAACATTACGATCTGTAAAAGATGTGACCTCGTTGAGATTTAGAGCAAGATGATCAGGCCTCTGAAGTAGAAGTTGAAATGTAGGCTGTAGTTCATAGCATTGTTCAAATAAAGAACGTCTACAGAAAACATATAGCCCCAGTCTAGCACGAGACATTGCAACAACCAGTCTTCTTACATCACGAAGGTGACCCACAAATCGAGTACGAACGAGGGATAGTAAGATAAAATCATTTTGTTGTCCTTGAAACTTATCAACAGTGGCTACCTACAGTCAAAATGATTAATGTAAGCAAAAAGCAATGCTGAAATTGATTTTTTTTTTTTAAAATGAACTACCAGAATAATAACATAGATTATAGACATACAGAACTTGATGCATACGTGCGCATATCTAGATCCTCATGCAAATTCTCCCAACTTTCATTAAGCCTTTCACAGACTAGCTTGACTTTAAAAAAAACGCATATACCTACTAAAATTGGCCTAATTCCAGACTTCATCAGCTTTAGCACACACTTTAGTCAGGTCAGAATTTCACATAATGGCAATTCAAAAAAATCAACAATTTGCATGTCCAAGATTTCAGGCGAATCCTATCGGCACAAGAATTTTTTTCTTTTGAAACAACATTTGTATTAATAAAGGTGAAGTACAAGGGGTAGTGCAGAGGTTGCACTAGAAAGTATAACTTGGCTTAGTTATAGGAAGATCAACGAGACAACATAGAAACAAACTAAACTACAAGGCCGTCCAATCCAAAAGTAACATAAAAAAGGGAATGCCTCTAATCGGTACAAGAATTGAACTTATGAAGAATAATATATTTGATAAATTCTGACGTACAACCTTCCTCTCTCATTCAGAAAGAGATTATTAGCACTTAACTTACAAACTTCCACATTGTGAGTGAAAAAAAGGGAAAAAGTTAGAAGCAAAGGCCTTGTTTGGATGGGTGAACTTGGCTGGCCTTTGTGATCTGACTTTTTATTATGTTATAGAACTAGGTCATATAGGGACACTCTGAAGAACACATTCATGACACTTTTGGTCAAAAACCAAGCATCTTGCACTTGCAAAATCCATTAATTTAAAAATTGCAATCATAGATTTTCAGGATAAAAATAAGAGTTACCTTGTGTGGTGGACCAATGAAGTCATATGGGACACATCGTCTGTTAATAACATCACGAATCAAAAGTTTCTGACCATTGTATGTTGTCAATATGGATATTTTGTTGGCCGGATACCCAAGTAACCGCATATACATATATACACTAACAATATATTCAGCCTCTCCTTCATTCTGATAGAACCAGGGAGAAGGGGCAGTCTCACCTCTGCCATGGTAATCTGGAACATCCACCAACTGATAATCGTAAGAGAATCCAGCATTTGCTCTATGGAAGATAGCACTCTCCTTCAAATATGGAAGATCGCCAAGGTCTTTATATCTCCAATTATAAAGTCTAGCTAAACTAGGCCTAGCTCTGCCCTGGGCATTGAGCTCAATATAAGGAATTCCAAGACGCACAAATCTTGTAAACAGACTCTGGTCCATGTGGCTGTACTTCTGAAAAGCCATATTTTTCACGACAGGAGGCAGTTGGTGATGGTCACCAATTAATATGCAACGTTTAAGCCTAGCATAACCATCTTCCTGTCTTTGGAGCAACATGGGTATAAAAGTTTCAATCTCCAGAATCTGAGCACTTTCTTCCATCAACAAGTTGTCGTATTTAAAGCCCAAATTCAGAAAATCTTTTCTTTTAAGAGCTGCATGAGTGCAAGTCATAGCTACTATTTTAGCCTGTTTGGTCATAAGGTAGTTCGATCTGTCAACTGTTGACTTGAGCAACTCAAATGCCCTACACTCCTCGAGCTCCTGAAACATAGTTTTCAAGTGCTGGAAGCAACCCTTAGCGGAACGCATGTCTTTTCCGAAGGACTGCCCAGTAAATATTGGCTTAGGTGTATTAGAAAAGAACTCCTTAAAGGGAAAGTTGTCTTGAATAAATGTCGGCTTGTCTTCATTCTTAGCACAGGTAGCTAAGAATTGTTCCCAGCGTGAGTAAACATGAAGCAACCAGAAGTATGCAGCAGTTTCACAGGTATATGCCACATCCTCAGGAAGCTGTAGTGATCGAGCCAGACGCTCCACTTCACTAAGTAGTTCCAATCGCCGAACTAGCATTGCATTCACACGGCCTTGGCGGCTGAAGTCAAGGTCAGTTTCTAGTTCTTGCTCGCCTTGACCAAGCCGAAGCAGATACCGAGCTGGTACATCTCTCTGAAGTCATGAGAACATCATAAAGTTAAATTAACTAGAACAAATCAATAAAAACCAAAAGTAATTCTATCAGGAATTTTAAAATGTGATGATTATCATTGCCTCACTCTCTTACCTCCATTATCTTTTCAAAAATATCATTCAAGGCCTGGTTTGAATGAGTAATTATCAAAGTTCTCTGAGATGGGCAATTATGATAAAGTACATTCAAGATTTGCACAGCTGTATCCGTCTTTCCAGTACCCGGTGGACCGACCACCATAGTTAATCCAGGCTGAATACCAGACAAGATAGCTCCAACCTGCAAGATAACCGATATATATATAAAAAAAACTAATAATCAAATGACAACTTCAGACATACAAGCAATGAGTTCAAGAAGAAAAAAAATTGGGTGAGTCACCGTATGAGCATTAAGATCAATGGGAAACATAAAATTTCAGTAAAAATCAGAAAATAAAAATTGAAGATATGTTAAACATATCTTAAACTTGAGTATCAGATGGCATATTTAGAAGATATGTTTTGCTTTTGATACATGGCCCTAAAACTTAATAACACTACTACCAGTCATCACGTTCTGTACACTCAATCAACTTGACATTTAGAATGCCACCCACCAATATACACATATAGCTGTGACTTTTAAAATGTGGCATATTTTAATGTTGTTACATAATCCTTCTTCATATCGCCCCAACCTGGGGAAAGTCAACAATTGAATTACTTACATAAAAAGCCTGGTCAGCGCTAGATATTTTATGGGGATGAGCATCCTAGCTAAAAGGGAAATGCATTTCCTTTTTATTTTTTTACAAACGCAACAGTATATGTTAATCCTCCATTTAAGCATGAATATACTTGCAATAAGAGATGAAAGCAAAACAACAAAATATCATCATTCACCTCAACATCCGCTCTCAGGAAAGTGACAAGACATTAGTTCAAAAAAACTATGTGAAGACTAACAACAAACAACAATCAACAATTTCCTACATAATCCCTAGAAAAGATAACATGGGAATATTTTTTCTGATTTCTTCTTTTCTTGTTGCTAAGGTTATTGTTTCTTTTCTTTTCTTTTTGGGTGGGTTGGGGGGGGGGGGGCTTGGGCACACCCACATCAGTGATTCCCTAACTAGTTGTAGAAAATAGATATATGCACAAGAACATGATAAGATGTTCATGACAGACTTCTCTTCGGAAATTGATTCCTGTAAAGGAAGGAATTATTCAATAGAGCAAAACAAACAAAATAATGACTTGAAAAAACTCGACGGCCTGAGACACAACAAAAATCAACTAAAAAGTTATTTTACCAAATCAGAAAAGAATCAGCGGGCATACTAAATATAATAACCATACATTCAAGAAAAAGATATGAAAATTGATAGAGAGAAAAATCAGAACGTGCTAACATCATATTGATGGAATATCGAAGCACCTGTGTAGCAGTAAATCTGACAGAGTTCTGCTTGGGTTGATCTTGGGGGTATGGACCAGGATCAGGAGGAATATAAGCCTCTACTAGAAGCCTAGCTTTATCTGAATGACCATTTTTCATAGTGACAGTCTCGTGCTCAGGCAGCACATGGACTCTGGATTCAAGATTTTCAGGAAATTTAACACGGAATGGAGGGCATGGGTGCAAGTTTTCTGTACCATCTGAATCTACAAAACAAACCTGAACACAAATATACCAAATGAGGTCAAATAGTAAACATGAGTATCACGTCGCAAATGAATAGATACTGTTACACTGAAAATTAGCAACGCAAATCTGAGAACTAAGACAAAAACCTGAAAACTCGGAAAACTTTCTTTGACATGAGCAGCATCAAGGAAAGTGTCTTTGAAATCAACTGTTCTAAGAAGATCTGGCATATTAGTCCATTGTGCTGCAGAAGGATTTCCATACCCCAAAAATATGTCATGTAACCAATCAGGAACAATGCAAGTTTCATTCATTAAATCCCTTATGGACTCCAAAATTGCTTTGAAGTTGTTCTCCTTCGGCTTCCTCCTCATCAAAATGTTGAATGTGCTATATACATCCTCTGCACCCTTCTCTGCAATATCACTAACATCCATATGATATTGTGCTGTATCTAATGCAATGGTGATTGTTCTCATTTCTCCTTTAGGAGGCTTCCACTCATCCCGCTTAATTCTTCCTGTGAAATCATTCATGAGAGTTCCCTCCTCATCACGTATTTCAATAATTTCACATCCTCGTACACATTGAAGACCAAGCTTCTGTGGAACAGTTGCTTTGTCTGCTTCTTCCGCACTCAGTGGCTCAAAAGAAGGACGCACAGACAGCAAAAATAGAACATCATGCTCCTTGAGAGCATTCCACTCTGATCTGACTTGTGCTTTATAGCTGGAAATGCTAAAATTAACTTCAGCTGTCACTAAAGATGGCTTTACTTCCCCAATATTTGGTTGTTTAACCTCCCTTATCTTAAATTCTTTAAATGGAACAGCCATTCTTGACCAACCACGAAAAGCAGTTTCTCCTTCATTATTAATATAAGGTAGAAGATGTGGCACTGCTTCTTGAATATCCTCACGGATTTCATATGTTGATTCAAGCCGGAAGAGGTTGAAATTTCTTAGAAGGTAATCATGAAGTGTTAAAAACTGTAAATTAAGCTTTGGAAGTGCCAGACACCCTTCACCAGAGTAGTTGATACTTGGTACTAGGCTTTCATCCCACATTATTTGCTCATTGGGATATAGTGGAAGAGCATTTATTGCCTCTTTCTGAGATTGTTGTTTCTCAAAGAAGGAAACCATGACTTCAATAAGGAAGTCTACTCTGTCTGACCATGGATCGTCTTTTGACACCAGTTTGAGCTACAGTTCCAGAAGTACATGTAATTTCAGTGAGCAGATATACGATCAATGTAGAGAAGATCAATAGCACACATACACATGAATTAAGAGATTGAAGAAAAGATAGTCCGAAAATATAATGATCTTAAAGACCAGATAGCATTCATTTTGCTTGCATATAGCTTTAATCACCATCCCAACTGACATAGTAATAAATGTTCACGTGCTTGGTAAAAAAAAAAGGACCACCATGAAACTACTACTTTCACATCCACTGTTCTTTCTTAGATTTTCACTAACTTTCACATCCATTGTTATTGCTCATCTTTTCAGTATAATGTCCCAGAAACATCCATGCCAGAAAGTCAAGTTCCTCATACAGTGTTCTCTATTTAATAACAGATAAAGACATATTTGGATTAGAAAGCATCATCAATAGCATATTCAAGACAACAAAAGTCCAACGAATTGTACACAGATTTTTTCCTCAAATGACAATGTCTTGCAACTTTTGCCCACTATGAAACTGAAGTTGGATATGAAACCTGGGTTGTCAGAAAGAAAGTGAAAAATGGAGAAAGAAACATGGACACATCACAAGCCACGTGTCATATAGATAATAGTTGAAAGAAGAGTTTAGACATTTCAACTTCCACAACTTAATACCAATGTTTTACAACCAACATGTTGTCCATGTCCAGATTACATGCTAACACAGTTAATAGTGAATCCAATATGCAATAGCACTGAAACAGATAACCTCCAGTCTAACTTAGACATGTTATTTTGCAATGTTTTACCATTGCTCTTAGGAATGTTTTTCTCCTCACAGTTGATTTTTAGATAAACTAGCATGGCATCAATCAGGATAACCAGGCCTTCTTTCAGTTCACAAGAAGATTTAGAACTAACATACTATGATCCTGAAACTACCTAATGCTTTTTGTGCTTATTAAAAATTCCCATATTTAAAATATGATTATACAATCTTTTATTTGGTGATGTCTATGCATCCAGAGATTGTCATACTGACCTTACTGCATACTAATTCTCTCAGCTCTTCAGGCAAAAGTACTGAAAGTTTTTTTGAAAGGTCAGCACGCTTGTTAATTGCACCAATGTTAGCCAAGGCAAGTTCTCGCAACTACAAAAGAGACAAATGCAAGTTGTTATAAGATATATCTTCTCAAATCAAAAGGTAGAAATAAGAAATTTTCTATTTAAATGAATTCTGTAAACAAGTGGCACATACCTTAGGAACTTTTTTAAATGCAAAGAGCTGAAAGGCCTGAAGGCGCTTATAATGTGCTTGAAGTACCTCATCATCAGTCATTTGCCTACCTTCATGATCATTAATCTCAAAACCTTCATAGTACTGAAGCAAGTCGACCAACTGAGCAAAAAGCTTTCCCTTTTCATGCTTAAAGAGAGAACTTAAATGGCATTTGGAGACAATAGCAACATCCGCAACAAGGGGTCTAACTAATCTGTAGTACAAAAATAGTAAGATGAATAATAAAAAATATATTTAAATGAATAATCTGAAGTACACATATACTAATGGATTATCAAGTAACCTAGATGGCACTCAACAAAAAATATATTAGCATGCAAGATTTACCCTTCCATGGGGGTAAAAAAACTTCAATTTGAAAACTCAGCAAATGAATAATTCAGTTCCCAACAGGAATCAACAGCTAATAATAATCCTAACCAACTAAATAATTCATTCACCAAATAATATATATTCAACTCCGTATCTGATTCATGTTCAATTCAACTTGCATCACATGCGACCTAGATTAAGGATTCACTATCAAAAGGAGATAATATTATGGCTTCAGCCATCTTATGTAGAGATTTTACAATTACACTTTTTCAAATGAGGAATTTCTGGGATGGTGAGTGAAAATTTAGAAAAACTATGCCTTAGCCTTGTATCAACAGCATCTAGTAATTTCAGGTGTTTCCAATATCAATTGTGAGTATAGATACACATATTTTCAAAGCATAAGAATTGCTAAGTATCTGTCTATGCTTGATTTTCAAGAAGTTCATACACCAAAATTTTATTGATAATATTAACTTCATCCGACTCAACCAGTAGAAAGTGATCATGATAAAAGTTAAGAAAATCAAATTCATTTTTCTTAGTTTTAATTAAGAAATGGAACTGAAATAACTTACCTCCGAGTTGGCAGTTGGCTCAAGAGATCAATAAGGAACTCCATAAACCTTTCACAGTACAGAATACAAGCATCATCCCCTTGTTCAGACCCATGAAGATTAAGTTGATTATCATCCTCGTCATTTTTTGCTTTATTAGGAAAAACCTCAGAATCCAGCACCTGGGAGTAGAGAAGTTAAAAGAGACATTAGCATGTGTCAGTGCCTGAGTTGTCACTAAAAAGTGACAAAAGATCATTCGACAAGTCATACCTCAAGAAACTCGTCAAGGATATTTCGCAGGAAGTTCCGTTTGGTTGCATTTTTGGCTCTCTTAGCAACTTTTTTCCATTTTTTTATCAGATTTTCATTAAGACAAAATTCCATCTGCAGCCCAAAGGGAACATAGATAACAGGATTACGAGGGAAATTAGCAAAAAATAGATATGGGTATTCTTTCATTAATAAATTTAAGGGAAAACTTTAGATGTATATTCCAAGTAAAGTAAAATAGTGAAACATGCCTGAAACCGGCCATATGATAGGCTATGCCAGCACTCCAGACTTGCTAATCTCATCATCTTTTCACTTACTATCTCATCTTCCAAGCTCTACAAATTAAACAGAAAAATACCAAACAATTAAATTCATGCTATAATAGTAACGTCCGCGGCCAACAAAATCATTTCCAGAAAATTTGCATGCGTTTACATGCTTTTGTGTGAAACAGAAGATGATTATGGTTATTCACATCAAGAGATAAATATACCAATTGCCCTTTTCTTCAGAATAGGTTTGGGAAGGGAAAAGAAATCAACAAGTGAATGGTACTCCTCCCAAATCTATTCACCCCTAACCCAAAATTAAAGAAAAACAATAACCACCAAAATGTAATGTCTTATAAGCCACATTTGATGTATAAATTTGAGAATAATCAAAAAGATCTTAAGCTACTGCATTTTGCATAACACAACTGCATACAAACAGACTAGACATTTAAGTTTAGAATCTAGTTCAGAAGATAAGCTGGGAATTTAATGAACATAACTGATAGTGGGAAGAAAGCAAGATAGGAGAAACTGCAAACATAGTAAATGCATATTAAGCACTCACAGAACATATATTACCTGAAAGGCATTGATCATAAAGAGTAAATAATTCGTCTTCTCTGCAATTGTTAGGCTTCTTCCCTGCAACCATATATGTAAGCAAATTATTCGTCAAAATTTGGTTCTCTTTAATACCTAACCAGTGACAACAGATGCAGTGTTATATTGAAGTATGCATGAGCATGATACAATTTCGTTCCTGTTCATGTAACAAAGAATACTAAAATCAGGGAGCCGATGGCTATAACTTCATGAAATTTAAAATCAAATAGAAAAGATAGAAGATTCTGACGATAGGAATAAAAAATTATCAATAAAGGACTAATTGGGAAAGACTGAGCACAACACGTCCAAATCAGAAGAATCAAGAAGGCGTAGAGACCGAAATTGAAGTTGCAATGCTGCTAAGTTATCTAAACAGACAATAAATGTTCCGATATATATCCGTACAAGATCGCCAATTGAATGTATTGAGGGAATAGTGTCATCATATATTTTGTCTGAAAACCATTGAATCACTCTGACATTAAGGCTGCTAAAAACCTAACTACGGTGAAGCAGATATCACATTCTACACAAATTCATGGATCTTTTTTCTGCAAATAAAAAAACTTCCAAATGATGGCTGACATAAGTTTTTACAGGGAATAGTAGTATCATCTATATTGTTTGAAAACTATAAAATTTCTCTATCATTAAGGCTGCTAAAACAAAACCTAACTGTGCAGTAAAGCAGAATCACATGCTAAGGAAATTCATATTTGCAAAACTCAATTTTTTCAATTAAAACTTAAAACATGTTAGAGAAACTGTGCAACATTTAAATTACGACCTAATTTCAAGATGAGATATGCAGAAAATAAGAGAATCAAGGAATAAGCAAAAATAAGGTTTAGTTTCTAGAGCAATACAACTCTTTTTTAGGACGAATTGTAGTCATGTACTTGGCCTCTGCATATGGTACTGTTGTTACTTCTAATTTTACAAATGAAGATAATCTCAATACCTTGCATTGGGCAGCGTCTTAAGTGACACCTACTATGTTTAAAATACTTTTAGGGATCTACTTCGAGTCATAGTTATGTTTCTGAATCCAAATATAACTCTTAGTATGATAATTTGGAGGCTTATAAATAGTCATGTGACTCTTATAGTCTTCAACATTTAACTAGACAAATAAACAAAGTTCTCACATATTATTGAAACTTTCTAGAGATTGTGTATGCAATCCGAATTCAGCAGAGATGCCTAAATGGATCTAGTAGCGATTTTCAGATTTCTTGTCGATTTTTGGTTATTTTTCCTCACGCTTTTAAAATATTCCTGTGTCTGAAACCTTAATCTGACCTAGATTTGCTTGCACAGCACACAACTTGTTAAAATGCAAGCCTATGAGTAAAGATGTCCTAGGGCAGAGCTAAAGGGTAAGGAGCAAATCAAGGCGCGTTCTATCAATGTAAAGCACATAAATACTCTACAAGTATATACCACAAATGCCAACAATTTCGACCAATTTCATCACTTTAATGGTAAATCTTAACACTTAACACTTAACACTAAATTAAGGTCAAAACAAATAGTTTCAGAATTAAATTGTATAATACCACTTGGATAAACACCAATCAAATATATATATATATATATATATATATATATATATATATATATATAATGAAATATGCATAAGCGCAAATAGCGCTCTCAAGGCACAGCAAGGCACAAGGTCTACACTAGTCACTTCAGGCAATGCCGCAGTTTTACCAACTATGACCACACCAAATTTGGACAACTCAATTTGTTTTTTATTCTAGCCAAGGGATTAAAGTTACTCTTGGAGCATTATCACTCACAAGCTGACATCATATGCATTTCTTCAAGATCTTTAAAGTATAAGCTCTTCCTTTCCACATTTTGTGCATTATTTCAATATCTTTTTATGGCTGTTTGAACCCTCGCGATCATATTTGATCACTTAATATTACAAAATCAGCAAAATATAACTGAAATCTGAATTAATGCGGCATAAAGTACACAATATAATATTAAAGCAAGTAAGCAGTGTGATATCTATAGGGCACCTTCCCTGCATGTATGTTCATCAAGTTAACAAAACATTATCCTGAAGTTACAAATGCTTGGGGAGGGGCCTCCAAGTAATTAACTTCACAATAGAAAGATTTGCCCCAAAAATTACAATCAAGTGGAAGTGTCAAATAGAGACCTCGAACTTCTGGTCAACTATCAGCCGCCAACTTGAGTTATCATAACCCATGGTTTTCTTAAAAAAAAATTGGAACATTTGAATTGATGAATTTCATTGTCTACTTTCTATTCCCTGACAAGCAAATGTGTTACAATTCCAATATCCTACTTCCAACTAGTGCCATCTAAATATAGTTGGTTCATAAGTGTAAGGCTAGTCAAAAATTTAAATGTATATAATGAGGAGGTGCCCCATCTTGGGAGTTCCAGATACAAGTGTGCAGAAGCAGTATCCCACTATCCGCACCACAATCACTCTAATAATTATCATCAAATAAATAAGCTTTACATCCAAGTATAATTGACTAGTCAATGGCAAATCAAAACTAAGTACGGATCTCATAAACAAAATGAGCATCAGCACGTAACATATTCATCTTCTTTATTAATTTCTAACCTGGAACAAACAAATAAAGGTAATGCACAAATATAGTGAAAAAATTGTAAGACACATCAGGCCCACACAGAATTACACCAAGCTAAATAGCAGATGGAAAAAGGGAGGAACAGAGCTGTACATAAGATCAAATGTACCTCTTTCAGGTGAAGTACTTTCTCGAGAAATTGTTTAAACATATCCTTCCTATTATAAAAGCATATCCAAGCAGCCACATTCTCTCGAAACTGCAAGTTTCAGAATTTTATTAGTTCAAAGGTCAGTTTCCTCATTCATTATACAATCAATTAGTGTAAATACATAGTAACATGCAAATAAATGGAATTCCTCACAAACAAGCACTACAGTACAAGATATCATTTTGGTGGGCTTCATATGGCAAGGCCCAACAAGGTATTACTATACTGGAGGTGTAAAACATAGAAACTAGAAGCGATTTTTGACGAATTCCGGTCTCAGTCCTATCTTTCTCCAGCAATCAACACCCACCCCCCCCCCCCAAAAAAAAATATTCAAGGAGAAAGGCTGCTTAACACCTACCCATCAGTAGCATTATGTATATACGATTCACTAAATTTAAAATATGGATACACCTGGTTTCAACCTTCTAAAAACTACCAAAACTTAATGACCAGTGTACCAGCCCAGCTTATATTGGATCTCATACTGGTCAACAAACAGTTTTTCTAATGTTCACTAAAGTACTTATATTACAATTCATCATACAAAGTACTTGCTTGGTAAGCAGCTTCTTTCCTTTTTCAAATTCTTTCAATGCAAATCATGGTTCTAACCTCTACACCACAATGGAAAATTATTAAGCAAATAGCAAATTATCCAATAGCATAAGTCAAGACAGCTAGTTAACTTGGGCATTGCTAGCAATAAGTAACCTAAATTCTAGGTTATTTATTTGTTTTCAAAATGGAATCAGGTAACCCCGATAAATTGCTTTTCTGCTGCACATTTTTTCCCAATTAAATGGTACAGTTTTGCAATTAACTTATGAATAAATGTAAAAGCAGCATGGAACCTATCTCCATACCTTTTCATTGACCATAAGTATCATTGACATAACATGCTCAAAAGAAGCAGTCTCTGGATCAAAGTTTGGCCAAAGATAATTCTCCAAGTATTGACTCACTTCTAGTATCATTACCCTCTGCAGTGGCACTGGCCTTCTCCCCCCTATATTACAAAATAAATGTAAATTAGTAATCAAACTCGAGAACAAGTAAACTTGACTTAATCGACCTGCTCATAATGTCTGTGCAGAAAGGCTGCAAATATCAGACAGCAGGATAATTGTTTTTCATTATGAAAACTGCCTTGAGTCTCTATCCCACATAACTTTACAAGTCCTTTCTGAGCTCAAGTCTCGAAACAAATACTATAGTATATCTACATGCACTACGGATATTGATGACCTAAGGAGGAATTAGAACAAAATTTTAGAACTTAAAGTTGATTAAAGAAAAGACTCCACGGTAAATTAGAAACAGTAGCTTCGGCATATGATCCAAAAATAGTTTTATCAGTAAGATTAGCTTCGGTAATTTTATCCAGGATGCCACTTGGTCATGTAGTGACTATCATCAGAAACTGAAAGGGACTACTGCCCCCTTCTTTCTCAGAAATCACTTTTTATCTCTTCTTCCAATAAATTCAATTCTTAATTTCCTCTTCTAGAAAAACCACACTTATTGAAGAACGCAATACTGATGTGATCATTTATCTGAGGCAGTTGAAAGGCTTAACATTTGGAACCCAGACGGAATGAGGCAAAGCAATTCATACGTCATTTCTCATCCCATATCCAACCTTTAACAAAAAGAAATAAAAACGAACTGAAGAACACATTCACGAAAATTTTATAACCACTTAGATTCACCAACTCTTTCTTTTCTTCTAAGCTATAGGAATTCATCATGCAAAAATACAAGTCAGTCTTTCATACTGCAACACTACTTACTACCAAACACTATGCTCAAAAATCATGCTTCAGATAAATGAGAATTTCTGCAAATACCTTTCACAGTTAACTCAGTGTAATAGATTTCATTAACGAGGTCAGGGCTGAAGGGCTTTTGGGGGGCCGAATCCGCAGTTTTGGCCCAATTTTCGGCCGCTATTTTCGTCAAACGGTCTCTTTGGATCTCACTTAGGGTAATGGAGCTGGGCAAATTAGATCCAGGTTTGGAGTCGGCCGGCCTTTCCGGTAGCGTTGGAAGCGGAGCCTCGGCGGACACCGGATACTCTGCCACACGGTGTCGCCGGAAATCGTAGATTCCGGTGCCGTATATTTTCGTCATCTTTTTAGATAATAGTATTGAGCTTTTGCATGTGGGGAACGGAACTAGGGTTTTAAAGGATTGAATTTTGATTGTAAACCCTGAAAAGAGGGAAGTAGAGAATTATAGATATATCAGTATTACGAATACATACGGTGTTACGGTCGGTACATTTTCTAAGAATTTAAAATTAAATCAAAATATATAATATTTTTTTTTATATAAATTAATAATATGTTTAATAAACTATGTGACCTAGTTTTTATCCAAAAAAAAAAGCTACGTGACCTAGCTAAATAATATTTCTTAATTATAAAAAAAGCAACAATTATATGCTGCTAAAAAAATTCAGATATTCTTAGGAAAGCAAAACAAAACTATAAAAACCATAAATATATTGTTATATTTCAATTGTTTTTTTCCATTGTGATTCACTTATACACCTTGTGTCAAACTCAAAACATATTGTACCGACTAGATAGGTACACCTAATTTTTATCAATTAATTTGTTCTATGTAATTGAGTTTTACTTGACTACATGATCTTACATAAGTATCACAATGCCACAAACAGAGTTTATACGATAACTTAACGTGTGCTAGTGAACATGAGATCCGTAACGATTTGGAGGTCAAATAATTGATCGAGTTATATTATAGGGTTATTTGGCCTTCTGAAATTATTATAAACTATGTTTGTGGCATTCCGTAACGATTTGGAGGTCAAATAATTGATCGAGTTATATTATTCCGTATTGAATAATATGACCTTAATAAATAAATCCACACATCATTTGGCCTTCCGAAATTTCGCCTCATCACAAAATCTTTGTTTATGTTGTATGTGCATTTGTTTTACAAGGTGTATTTTGCCAAGTGAACTCTGAGGGTTATTTGTTCATGTGCATTTTGACATACTGTTGCAATCTAGGGTATAAATCACAACATGAACAAGGGACAAAATGTATGATAAATTAGTTTAAATGAGTAAAATGTATAAACACTTAAGTTGGAGGGTTAGTCTGAAATTTAGTCAAGGATTAAACTTAAATACGTGATACTACTATGTGTTATGCGAAACTTGCATAAAATTACTCTGTGATTTTTTTTTTCCACCAAACTTCTTCGTACTTCAAAAAATCATGCATAAATCTACATTAGTTACTAACACCGTAAAACTCGCTTATACTTTTTAATATTTGCGTAAAACTCCCTTATATATAGTTTGAAAGTTTGAAGAAAACTCTCTTGTACTTTCAAATATATCTAGGGGTAACTATGAAAATTCAATTAAAAATTAACGATGTTAGTAACTAACGAAGATTGAGTGTTTTATGCATGATTTTTGAAAGTATACGGGAATTTGGTGCAAAAAAAAATTTACTTGATAGTTTCATGCAGATTTCGCATAACACATAGTAGTATTGTCCTTTTTTCCAATTGAACATAAAAAAATAGCTTTCAATAATGTCATGTATAATTTGAATGATTTGTATATTTGAGCATGTTTATGTAAATTTGAGTAACATTTGCTGTATTTCTCATTTTTTTTCTTGTCAAAATACTTGTCTTCAATTTAATTATATAATTTTTTTCTTTTTGACTGTGTGTTTACAACTCGGATCGAATAGTGCATTGTATATAAATCCATATTGAATTTCATCTCTAGAGGTTGCAAGTCACTACCACTTGGTCCAATTACCTTGAATATATAATTACATAAATGATTAATTTTGATGTTTAATTGAATTATGAACTTACGCGTTGATGGATTTGGGGTTAGAGAGTGGCGTATTGAATTTATAGAATTTATTTACTAATTTATTATTATGAAAACTTATCATTTTTAATAAATAATTTTGTTAAAATTAATCTTGATTTATTATATAAATTTGATGCAAACGAAGTAATAAAATAATATATATATATATATATATATATATATAATAGTAATTTAGAATTTGAATATTAACTTTTGAAATAAGTAGTAAAACTTGATTTGTAAAACACTGTTCACTATATATAACATGAATTGAATGAATGTTATTTTACATAACATCATTGAAGATGTTCTAACAATGTACTAATAAAATCATACTAGTATAAATCATGTTCATAACATTTATAATATTTATTATTGTCATGTATTGATAATTAGATGAGTTCAAAGATAAAACATGTTTAAACTCATCTAATTATGGGTTATTTTTATTAATATCTTTGACATTTTTTTTTTATATTACCGTATCCGAAAAAATGTTCGCGAATGTGAGCAACTGAGCATTGTTCAAGATAATCTCTTTAACTTAAATACAAAACATCTACAGTTCTATACAGTAAGATCTCCAGGTCAGAGCCAGTTTTTTTAACAAAAAAACTGCGTAAGCATATCACGAGAAATTCTTACCCACACCGGGTTTGATCGAACCCAAACTAACTACAAGACAAGTGCAATACATTTGCTTTGGAATTGGATGTAACTCTCAACAGAGTGACCAATCACAAAACAAATGCAATACACTTGCTTAGTGGTTGGATGGGTTTGACCAAGCCAGACTTGGACAAGAATTTTCCGCATATCTCTCTTATTTTCTTTTTAGGAAAATAAGTAAAATTTAAAATAATGTAAAAAGAGTAAAAACATTAACCAATAAAGTTTGACCCACTTGATGAACTGTCCTAATTTGTACTTACTAAATTTAAAATGAAATTAATTTCTTACAATGACTCAAATGCTTTTAAAAAAACAGAGTGCGGAAACAGAAACACTAAAAACCTTTGGCAATGGCATCAAGAAGCAGCTCTGGAGATTCTCTTCCCTCCCAAAGGTATAATAAGAACACTGACCCTCTTTTTATATAACTTCGTTCTTGATTAATTGATTGACTTATTGCATTTTATTTATTTTGAATCTTTAATGATCGATTTGATACGAAACAAACAAATAATGTTGTCTTTTGGCCGAGCAGTAAGTAGGAATAAGATTCTTAGTTTTTGCTCTAAGGGTCTCAGTGCTTTGTCTTTTTTTCCTTTTCCTTTTTTTTTTTTTGTGGGGGGGGGGGGGGGGCGGTGAGGTGGGTTGGTTCCTGAGATAAATGTTGATTTTTTTTGTTGATAAGTGTGTTAATTAAATTGAAAAGATTAAGATTTTATCCGCACAAAAAAAAAAAAAAAAAAAAAGATTTAGATTTTGCGTCACAAAACTTATCGCTCTGATTTATAGCCTAACTTTGTGTGATGGGGTTTTTCTAAGAAAATTTTAGAACTTTGATTTAATATGTGAGGCCCTTGAGTTTCTGTATTGATTTTGAAAACTTTATCTATTTGTTGATTCACCTCTTATCATTAAAATAATGTAGAGGATTCATCAACTGAAATCTGATGTCCTTTCAAATGCTTGTCGGTTTTGTTTCTCTAAGTAAATTGTTTAATCTTTTTCCTTGTTAGAGGAGAGTAGAAGAAAAATTGGGAAAGATAGATATAAAACTATAACCAATCTTGCTTTTGGATGGCTAAAACTTCAGTATAACAAATCACAATAATTTTTCGTGATTAATTTTAGATTATTAGGTAGAGTTGCTTTAATCACCGGAGGTGCAAGTGGCATAGGAGAAAGCATAGTTCGCCTTTTTCTCAAACACGGTGCAAAAGTTTGTGTAGCCGACATCCAAGACAACCTCGGCCACCGTCTTTGTGAAAGCCTAGGTGACAACCATGAAATCACCTTTGTCCATTGTGATGTCACAGTCGAGGACGATGTAAAACGAGCGGTCGATCAGACAGTCAAAAACTTCGGTACCCTTGACATATTGGTGAACAATGCCGGGGTATCCGACCCACCATGCCCTGATATCCGCAACTTTGAACTCTCAATATTCGAGCACATACTCGACGTAAATGTCAAAGGTGTATTCCTCGGAATGAAACACGCGGCTCGTATAATGATTCCGGCTAAAAAGGGCTCGATTGTATCCATCTCTAGTGTAACTAGTGCCATTGGTGGAGCCGGGCCCCACGCATACACGGGTTCGAAGCATGCCGTTTTAGGGCTCACTAAGAACCTTGCGGCCGAGTTAGGGAAACACGGGATACGAGTGAATTGTGTTTCGCCCTACGCGGTTGGGACCGGAATGGCACTGGCTCACTTACCCGAGGATGAAAGAACCGACGATGCAATGGCCGGTTTTCGTAACTTTGTGGGGAATAATGCTAATTTGAAAGGCGTGGAATTGACGGCGGATGATGTTGCTAATGCTGTTGTGTTCTTGGTTAGTGATGAGGCGAGGTATGTAAGCGGTGCTAATCTTATGGTTGATGGTGGATTCACATCTACAAATCACACCCTTAGAGTGTTTCAATGAAGATGATTCTTTACTTTGTCCATGATTTTTGAACCAAAGTTTAATCTTTTTCTAGACCTACTACAGGTTTGGTTTGGCCATGGATAACTTCATGGGTCATCCTTTTTATGCATCTTTGGGATCTTATAATTGCTAATAAATTGAAGATTTGGATTTTATTTTGTATCAGCCAATTTTAATACATTTGGGTCCATATGTTATTACAGTTTATTGTTCAAAGAAATCTACATATTACAGAGAATTCCAGATGATGGAAGGTAAAGTTCTTTATTTTAGATTTTATGTTTTAGGATAAATTTTTCCGCTGAACTTGTATGGCTTGTGTATTGTGAGGTTTCACCAATTTATGGCCTATCATTATGAAATAGAATAAACATTACGGCCTGAAAAAAGGAGACTAATATTCAACTCACATATCCTAGACAACATCAATTAAAGTAGCTTGACCCTTTTCATGACCATGTAATGTTCAACTCACATATCCTAGACAACAGAGTCCAATTTGAAGAAAAGCCATTATAATTCTCCTCTACATAGCTCAAGAAACACAAAGAGGAGATGCTGTCCATTCCAAATACACATTTTGTGGTGTTGATGACCAGTCTCATCTTGACACAGATTTTGGCCAACAGCAACCACCTTCTTCCTTTAGGCGAAGTTATTGTGACATTGCTAATTATATTAGATGTTGCTCGTTGTATATCCAGAAAAAATCTCCACGATATATCACCAACCAAATGAAAAATGTTGTGCCTGTGCTTGTAAGTTAACATCCCATACTTCTGCAAGAAATTTGTGACAAAGATAGAAGTGGATATATAGCTCTTATAAAGTGGTGAATACTGCAATGAGCTGCCATAAACCACTTCCAACTCATACAAAATGTGGAAGTAAGATGGGTCTGTGTTCTGATTACGATCGTGAATGCGCCTCCAACACTAAGAACCTGATGAGGTAGGAGGTAACACAGAAAACGTGCTTTGTCGAAGAAAAATTTGAAAGTAACATGCATTCAGATACACCAGCATATATGAAAGAGATAGTAAATTAAGTTTCTTAACTTAGAATGTAACCAGTAAGTGATTTGATAAACTGTATACGGATCTAACAGTTGCCATGTCATTTAGAAATCTCAAGAACATATATTCTGTCTGATTTGTACAGGAAGGTGAATAATCTAAATATATAGTATCACATAAATTAGAACAAAAAGGCAATATACATTAATCATAAACCAATAGCAATTTAAGTTTAATGTAGGCTTTCAGACTAGCACATGAGATGTCATAATTATTATAATAGTTTTATCATAAACGGCTTTCAGGTGATCAATTTTAACTCATGCACCAAAAATGTAGTTTACACCGATTTTTTAGAATTATGAAATATCATGAATACTTTAGTAATTATATCACACATTTCAACAAGGATTTTCATACATACCTGATACCTATGTAGGTAAGTAGAAAAATCTTCACTGATTTATCTCTAAGTGCACATCAGCCAGACGAGAGTCGCCAATAATAGCGTGAAGCTTTCCATAACAATTCTCGAAGACACTGACATCTCGACTCTGATTATTTGAATCTAATGTGTTGGAATTGAGTTTAGCACTCTCATTCTGGTCTGCTAATAACAATTTTAACGCATCTATTGTCGAGAGAGACTGCACTTGTTCATGCAAGCACTGGAACTTGTTTCTCGATTCCTCGGTATTAATCAACTTTTCCTTTAACCCATTCAATAAAATAAAAAAAATAAAAAACAGTGTAAGAATTGGACAGAGAATATAAAGCCTTTTCATTGTATTACCATATTATGTTTCCAATATCTTCTTAGTTAATTACCTAGTATTCCCTCTGACAAGACCCGAACTGTAACCAGTGGATTCAGAATCCTCAAAGCCAATATTGAACCCCTCTTGTGCAACATCTTCCTTTCCAGCTATAAGACCATCATGGTAGCCTATCTAGCTTCCCAGTAGGTGCACAAACCAGGAACAATGAATTCAAGGAAAGCATAAATCACTTTATTTAAATTATGTATTGTACATAAAATGAGTAGTCAGATAAGATTTTGTAAGATACCGATTGGAATTGATTACGCCTCTTCTGCACGTACTACAAATCACCTGGATCGATTAAGAACAAAGTTAATAATTGAACCATACATTTAAGTAGCTAGTCTTAAATTATCTACCTTTGGAAGTATCATCAGTACTTGATGACTGCAAGATGCCTGAGTAGAGGTCACTCGCAATAATCCCCTGTAGCTGCAGTTAAATGATAACTATTCATAATCAATTTCAGGAACCTATATTTTAGATAAAAGATAACCGTCCATACATAACTAACATAAATGACAAAAAGATGAATGAGACGGAAATTGTGAGACATCCATATAGAAAGTTATGCAGTACATACATACTGAGACAAAGATGGTGCACAACAGCAGATTTTATTGCCTGATTGGAAAATCAGTTGATTATATGATCTACAATAAATTTAAATCAATCGGAACTGTAAGTATCAATTCTAATGACAATATTATTGGTTACATTATGCAGCTTAACATAATTCTGGCGTTGTTGGGCAGTGAAATCTGCTAAAGATATAGATTTCCATAATTAGTTCCCCCCAGTAACTAAATTTGCAGATCATGCACACAATAATTACAAACACTATTGAACATTAACCAGCCAAACCACAAAGTAATTGACAGAAGTAACATAGTTTTTCCTTTCTAAAGTATTTTATAATATTTAAATGAGATGGAGGTGCTTCAGTTAACATATAGTTCATCATGTGAGCAAACCAATCAAAGAGTACTAATTAACAAGTCATAACTTGCTATCGGATATCTGTATGCATATTTAGTTTGCAACATAATAACAAGGAAGTCTAAAAGTGATTGATTTCAACAATTTTGTTTGGTCATAATAAATAATTTCTTAGAGAAGATAGCACCGAAAATCCAATTGTAAAACAAATTGCCAAAAGGCTATCTACCACCACGCCACAGAGAAATGTAAGACAAAAATTAAATTTTTTTTTTCACAAATAAGACTTTATTCCTCCATCTCGAGCACATACATGGATTGGATTTACTAAAAAAGATATATATATATATATATATATGAAAAATCAGATAGAGTGGAGAGGAATTAATTCCCTCCATTCTTAGAAGCTGATGTTGAATAGTTGTTTTATTGCTTGTTAGTTTATTGTTCTGATGTATCAAAAAAAAAAAAAAAAAAAAATTTACCTCCATTGTGGCTTCAAGTTCAAGGGCTAGTGATTACAATTTCGTCCAACATTTCCAAAAAGAAGGTGACTAAGAAGGGGAAAAATTATTCTGAAAAATAGGGGGCAAAAAGGGTTCCGTGTGAATAGCCCAACTAGAGAAAATCAACTCAATTAATCCATGACAATATCTTTTGGGTTTCAGACCAAATTTCTAGGCCCATCAATGCCTAAGGCATTTTTTTTTTCCGATAAGGCATGTTGGATGCATCTGAATTGAGCTAAGAATTTACCAGTCTTATCAAAACTAAGTTCAAGTTCAATTGATATGTTCGACATATAATTACATATATATATTTTATCAAGTTACTTAAGCTCGATATAGTTAAAATTTAAAAACTGATGGAGCTCGGCTTAAGAGAGAAGTTGAATTAAATTAATTCAAAATTATAAATCACATAGAAAATCTATTTAAATTTAAATATTTTGGTTATTCAATAGGAAATTGTTTATTTAATATCTTGATGGTTTAAAAAATGCAATTTATCTTCACAAATGACATATGTATTCTTATATATGGGGTCCAATACGTGGTTATATATATATGATATATAGTACAATTTAATTTATTTCCAGCTTATATTTCCCAATTAATTTGTAAGTTGTAACACGCGCATGAGAAAGACGTGCAAAGGCAGTCCAATAATAGGTATCATAAATTAATGCGACCAACGATCCAATCTGGAAATTTTATAGAGTATAGTAGATCAAGTCAATCTTAAAATTCTACAAGCCGTTGCGAATGTCTATTTAATTTGGGTTTTGTTCGATCCAAACTCCTTGTTGAATATATAAGATTTGATGGTTAATTTCGTCAATAAGGTCGCACCCAATTGCAAAACTGAGGTCTTAGGTTCTCGATTTCAAATAGTTTGTGTTTATCTTTAATTTAATATTAATATTTGGTGGTTAATTTTCTTTGTAATTTGATTTGTTTAGAACCCTTATAATTTGATTGTAGTCAAATAAATTCGATTTAAAGTTATTGATGTAATGATTTCTAACCATTACATTGCAAAAAAATGATTAATTTAAAAAAAAGTTGTTATTTATCTTAAGATTCGTCTCGTTTTTAGAGAAATTAAACAAACCTTATTTTTTCTTAGATGGTAATACATCAATCATTACATCATAATATTTTCAATTACTATCAAATCACAAAAATAAAATAACTATAAATATCTAGTAATAAACTAAGAAAATATAAAAATTAGTGAAAACTGAATTCATAACTATTTTGATATTGCGACTTCAGCTTCACCACTAGACTATGGTATCTTCAGCTAATTACAAACACAATTATCAAATGAAGAAAAATAAAGACAAAAGAAACTCACAAAAATCTCTAAAACCTCTAGCTGTTTGAAAACCCAAACAATCGGCTATACCGTTTTATAACTTATAAAAGTATGACCAACAATTAATTTAATATTGTTAGAAAAAATTGGTATTTCAAGAATCTCTAGCTATATCTTCTCTCTCTAGATCTCTCTATCTCTAACATGAAAATTACAAGAAACTAATTTTATATATCTTTTTAATTATATATATATAATGCAGAACTATGTATATATATATAGCTATAGGTAGTTCTGAACGTAAGTTGTTTGTGTGATATATCGATTGAATTCTCTGACAAATTAATTAAAGGTAGGTAGGTTTGATCGATCAGATATGGGGCGGACAGGGATAATAGTATGCAACTTGCTAATTTATATGATGCTTGTTTCTCCATTAATAATTAATCTTCATTTTTCACATCTTTGCATAGCAAGTGATGATCATGATCATGATCATGATCAGGTGAAGGTGAAGCAAAAAGGTGGGTGCAATTTGTATGAGGGAAAGTGGGTTTATGATGAGTCGTCTTACCCTATTTACGACGACTCATTCAAATGTCCATTTATTCGAAAAGAATTTCACTGCTTAAAGTATGGTCGATCTGATCTTCGTTTCCTCAAATATAGATGGCAACCCAATCACTGTGACTTACCTAGGTACGTAAACTTTAATTTTATTTATTTATTTTTCTAATGGGAGGACATATATATATATATATATGAATCATGAATTGCATAATAATAGCTAGCTAGGATTTTATTGTTTTATCATTTTGGTTTTCTTATCTTTATTCAGTGCAATATATAAGTGCAAATGCTAATTAAACTTTTTACAGATTTGATGGTGTAGATTTTTTGAGGAAGCAAAAGGGAAAAAAAATAATGTTTATTGGGGATTCAATTAGTCTTAATCAATGGCAATCTCTCACATGTCTTCTCTACACAGCCGTTTATGGATCCAACGTCACACAAAAGTCAGATGCCTCAAATTCCGCCGTTATATTTCAGGTGGATTAATGTCAATGTACCCTTAATATATATGCATACTGTTCAAATAATCTAAAATTATGTCAAATTAATTATGTCATTTAATTTGTTGTTGGCGTTGCTGCAGGATTATGGAGTTTCTGTTATATATTTCCCTTCTCATTACCTAGTTGACATTGAAATGGAAGAATTTGGGCGAGTCTTGAAACTCAATTCTCTTAAAAGCGGAGACACGTGGAAGCAAGCCGACGTTTTAATCTTCAACACATGGCTTTGGTGGTACCGCAGAGGTCCTAAGCAACCGTATGTTGAAGTGATGATACATATATATACTATATATATATATATATATGTGATGTATTAATTAATTAGGGGATTATGTTGAAGATGATCATGTATTAATATAATTTAATGCATGCAGGTGGGATTATGTTGAAGATGATGGCATAATATTGGAGGATATGGATCGAATGGTTGCTTTTCACAAAGCTCTAATAACTTGGGCTAAATGGGTCGAAACAGAAGTGGATCATGACAAAACCAAAGTGTTCTTTCGAGGAATGTCTCCATCACATTACCAGTAAGATCAAGCTAGGACGACTCACATGATCGATCGATCAATCATAATTAACTTTAATTAATAATTATTATTTCCAGTAATTAATTAATATGAATAAATTTGGATGCATGCAGTGGCAATGCATGGAATGAGCCAGGAGTAAGGAATTGCTCAAAGGAAACAACACCTATAGATATAGATATAGATGATGGATCAGAATTCGCATTTGGATTACAAGGAGAAATACTGAAACAAGTATTGACAAGTAGTAACAATATTAATAATATTTCATCGTCAAAAAATATTAATGTGCATTTACTCGACATAATGAATATGTCCCAGTTGAGAAAAGACGGGCACCCAAGCACCAACAATGGCTACAAAGGCATGGACTGCACGCATTGGTGTGTGCCCGGAGTTCCAGACACGTGGAATCAGCTCCTCTATGCACAATTATTAATTAATTATGATTCAACATGCAATTGATGATCAATTATTAACTACTAGCTAATACTATAGATTATCCTACAGATCACTCCGACTACTTGATCGATGTAGATAATTAATTAATAAGAGTGAAATGCATATATGTACGTACACCGTTTTGTATTTTGTCTAATTCACTAAAAGATCGATCGATCTCATGTTGCCTTCATATTTAATTATATATATATCATCCTGAAAATATTGATTAAGTCAAACCTGAATATACTATTTTCCATTTGTCAAAAGTAGTCTTCACAAGAAACTTGTTTTGAGCATAGCTTACTAGGTTGGCGCTACGGATCTCCGATCCTATCCCAAACTTTGTATCGATCATACATTAATATAAAATTGACATTTGTCATTTTTAACTGGATATGTGTTAAAGTTTATTTAATTAGTTTAACCTCAGTTAAGAAGAAGAAAAATAACTCTCAGTTACGTTTCTTACATTCTCACACTTTTGTTCAACTTCTTCAAAGAAGATCTCTTGAACAAATTAATTTGATAATACAAATTACTTTCAGAAAAATAAGTCCTCAATAACAACTAAGCTAATTTATATTAGTACACTCGGTGTTTAGGTCTAATTAGTGATTATCAGCATTATGTTTTCTATTTAAAAGTATATAGTCTTTAGTCAATTAGGGGTTAATTAATTGCAAAATTCACAGTTTTTCCTTTTTTATACCCATCTATATTTTTTATAAAATAAAAATAAAATTTATCACAAAAATCAAAACACACTTTTCATTTTATAATATAGTAAAAATATTGAGTCGCAACCAGACCAAGAATAAACTTTATAAACGCAAAATAAGTATCTGTATGGTTTTAAAATTCATAGAACTTGTTTGGGAGGCCAGAAAACTATTAGCACTCTATTAGAAACTGGCACTGAGCTGGCAGATAACTTGTCCATTCTGTCAGCCCAACTATGTGAATGAATTATTCAGCTCAAACTCTATCCTAAATTTACTATTTTATTCTTCACACAAAATCAAACCACAGTCTAATCACTTTTGACATTTTTATCGCTTGAAATCTTCTATACCATAATTATTCACGAATATTATGTCACATTTAAAGTTACAAAATCCGTACCCCAAGTCAAATATCAGTATATTTTTTCCAAACATTAGATATGACTCTCCATATAGATAAACTGATCGAGAACTTTGAAGTACGTATTTGATGATAAAAATGCACAACTTCTAAACTAAAAAGTCACAAATATTCCATTTCTTTTCACTGATCCACATTATTCGTATTTAAATTAGCCATCACTCATTGCTATTAACAAGTGAATTTTGAAAATGACCTTATAAAAAGTCAATATTTTAAAATTGACTTAAAAAAATTCAATTCTATAAATGACCCTCTATTTAATTAATTAGTTTAAAGGTTAATTAATTAATTAACCTATTGACTAATTAAACTATAACTAATTAAGATAAAAAATAAAACAAAATAAAAATCAATTTCAAATTGAAAATCGCCCGATAAATTGCACAAAACAGTTTTCTTGCATGGGCGTCGGGCTCAACCTATTAACTTAATTAAAAAAATTAAATTCAAATTTAAAATTGCTCTACAAATTGCACAAAACAATGTCCTTGGGCGCCCAGGAGCCCGACGCCAGACACGCAAGCAGATTGCTTGGGCGTTTGGGTTGCTTGGACGCCTGATGCCTGGGCAGTTCGGGTGTCTAAGAAAATTGAGAATCGAGTGGAGTTGATGGAGAAGGAGATGTGTGAGAGTGAAAGTGTTTAATGGAGCGAAAGAGTGAATGGAAGATTTAAATTCAATTCAAATCAAAGAATGGGGAAAAAATCAATGTAAGTGTTAATGAAAAGTTTAGGTGAATTAATATGATAAAAAAAATCAAATTAAGTAGAGGGCCATTTTTAAAATGTTAACATTTGTGGAGGTCATTTGCCCTAATTTCTCGATCGCTATTAACATATCAATCTCAATCTTCTAAATGAATATTGAAACAGGCAAAAAGAATTCCACGTGATATGTATACATCACTTAATCTTTAAAATTGTATCTCTTTTTACTTATTTATTAAAATTTGGAAACACATTAAAATTAAGCATACATATAAGTTATAACCAACCATTTCTTATTAGCTGAAATGACCATTAATTAATAAAAAAAATTATCAGGAAAAAAGATGCCACTTTACGATCCATATATTTGGGCAGGTTTCCCATGTTACTTTGGGGGCACGTAGCCAAACATGCAATAGAGAGGCCAATTAATAAATTTAAAATGTGAATGATGCCCACATATGAGTTGCTTGTCATGTGTTTTTGCATGTGAATACTCAATACCAGCAGATGTATTGCACCTCTACATCAATTGTTTAGTTTACCAAATATATTAACGATTGAATTAGTTCTGCCCTAATTTCACGAATTATTGGTTAAACCAAATCAAACCCAGATCCGCCTTGCAATTAATTAACACACACTCATTAGACTATATCATTCTATCTACAGCATTCAATTAATCCCATACATAATTACATAGCCCATCCTTTTTTCTTCTTTAATATATACACAGCCAATTATCTATTAAAAATTCTATTAATTTTTGTAGAATTAGTGAAATGTTAATGATTTGCAAAAATACAGATATAATTGAATCCTATCTTTTATTTAAGAGATAATATCAATTTACTAATTTTGAGCAATTTATATAGCATGTCAGTTTTCAATAGTTCTAACATATTCCTAACAGCCACATGCATGCAGTTGAGTTACCAAGTTGTGAGTGCAACAATTCTAAAAGTTGAGAGGTACGCAAATGAATATACAGCACGTACGGTCAAAGAGTAAAAGTGCCCAAAGTTGTGAACTGAATGCAACATTTCTAAAAGTTGAGGGGTACGTAAATTATAAAAAACGGTGGAAGAGTAAAGTTCGAAACAATTGGAATCTGCCTAATTTACTTTCCTAAGTTTCTTTTTCAGTTATAGAAACATTAATACAAATTTAAAAAACTTTAGCAATTACAATAAGATTCATCGAATTACGGTTCAACGGTCATTATACATTTTTTCCTTTTTAGCTTTTGACAAAATCTGTACGAATTAATATATAATAGAAAAGAAAATCCAGCTTAATTAAATTATGGGAACGAATAGAAACAAAATAAATAATCAAAAAGTTGTCCATTTATTGTTCTGTTTTAGTATGCTCTCTCTCTCTATATATATATACTGGTCTAACTCCAATTCTCCTTCAACTAAACATCCTCGTCCCCAAACAAAAGTCAAATGTTAAAGATGAATAAAATAAATATAATCTTCATGTTCATGTTCATGTTTTTCTCTCCATGCCTCAGCGCAAGTACTATAGCAGCACGAAATACAACGAAAATGTCTAAACAAAATATCGGTTGCAATTTTTATCAAGGAAAATGGGTTTATGATAAATCGTACCCTCTTTTTGACTCGTTAAAATGTCCATTTATCCGTAAGGAATTTGATTGCTTAAGGTATGGTCGCCCCGATCATCAGTACCTCAAATATAGATGGCAACCCAATGGTTGTACCTTATCGAGGTATGTAAATCATAATACGAGTATGTTTTTTTTTAAACTGCATAAACCTTTGATCATTTCTAATAATCCTATATTTGACGATGTATGTAGATTTGATGGTCTAGATTTTCTGAAGAAAATGAAAGGGAAAACGATAATGTTCATTGGAGATTCAGTTAGTGATAATCATTGGCAATCACTGTTATGCCTTCTTCACCAGGCTGTTGAGCCGGGATCGAACATCACTAGATTCAAAGAAGATTCACTTTCCTCCGTAACATTTCAGGTAACCTGCATTATAAGCCCACGTTAACAATTGTTGTTTTCTAAGTCAAATGATTGAATATTAACCTTGACTTTTATTTAATCCAATTTTTTCGTCATTTTACTTGACACTGAAATTCAAGAATCTTAGCCTTTTAGGAAAAATGCAAGATATAATCGGAATTTTCGTGGCTACCTCTGAGGTAACCACCATCCGCCATGTTAAGGGGGTCTTAGGGAAACTTTTTATGCAAAAGTGTCCGTAAAAGGTACGTAACATGACAGATGGTGGCTACCCAGATGGTAGCCATGAATATTCTGATACTATCATGTGTTATGCGAAATTTGCATCAACCTATCCTGTGAATTTTTTTTGCACCAAACTCCCTTGTATTTTCTAATATCCTGCATAAAATACCCAATGTTTGTTAGTTACTAGCTAACACCATTAATTTTTAATTAAATTTCCTAAATTACCCCTAGATAAGTTTTGTTCAAACGTGTTAGAGTGCAAAAATATTCAAAAGTACAAGGGGGTTTTACGCAAGCAAAAGTATTCAAAAATTATCGGTGTTAGTTAATGACGGAGATTGGGTACTTTATGCAGGGTTTCTAAAAGTACATAGGAGCTTGGTGCAAAAAAATATTCACAGGGTAATTTTATACATGTTTCGCATAACACAAGATAGTATCATACATTTACCTAGCCTTTTTGCAAAAATAAAACATATAATTGTGAGCTTTCTATAATATATATTTAAAAAATATACTACTATTATTATTTAAAAATATCATATATATCCTACTAATTTAATGTACGACTATTCACTTTCAAATTAGACATATTTGTACATACTGAAACATAATCATGAGACATTTTAAAAATTAATCAATATTTAATAAATTGATTCAAATACATCACAAAAATTTCTAGAGCATTTCGAAGATCCTTTAAGATTCTCTTATTGATGAACATTTTCTCAAAAATAAACAAAAATGTCAAATGATAATTAAAAATTTAAATATAATTTGTATATAGGTAAGGATTAATAGTAAGATACCGTTAAACACATTATAAATAGTAGTCTTTATTAGTAAGATTTATATTCATGTTCATAAAAAAATTCTTGTTTCGTAACTTCTGAAAAAGTATAAACTAAAAATATGAGAAATGCACGTATAGGTGTGAATGGTGACGAATCAGTTGATTTCTTACATTTTTATACTACCGAGGGGGTCTTTTGCACTTTCGGTAAAATACAAAGAGATTTTTGCAATTTGTCAATTATGAAAAGATGAAACAAGAGCAAAACTAAGGAGTAAATGTAACTATATATATATTTGACTTAATAATCAATTGTTGTCTGATTTTTTCTCATGATACAAATTAATCCAAACATCTAACAAATTAAATGTTGCAGGAATACGGAGTTAGTATTCAAGTGTTCATTACACATTATTTAGTAGATATCGAAAATGAAAAAATTGGACGAGTTTTGAAACTCGATTCACTAAAAAGTGGAGCCATTTGGAAGCAAGCAGATGTATTAATCTTTAACACATGGCTTTGGTGGTACCGCAGTGGACCTAAACAACCGTACGTGAGATCTCACATACAATTAATATTACACGCTTTATGTAGTAACTATATTAAACAACAGGATTGTGACCGGAGAAAATCGTTTTTGTTTTATAACAGGTGGGATTATATTGAAAATAATGGGAAAATAGTGAAGGACATGGATCGTATGGCTGCATTTCGAAAAGGGCTGACAACTTGGGCTAAATGGGTCAGTACAGATGTGAATCCAATTAAAACCAAAGTTTTCTTCCAGGGAATCACCCCATTTCATTACCAGTAAGAACTGAACTATTATATTTTATATCTTTGAATTTGCCTAATTAATATTGACATCATATTTTTTTTTTAATTTATGAATTTAGATGCAATAATTTATTTAATTGTACAATTTTTTTGGGGTTTAATTTTTCATTGTATACTTTAAACTGTCTAATATCTCCTTGCATTATTTTGATTAGTAAAAAGTCACACATCTATTAAACTATTAGTATATATATCACACCGAATAATTATTTGGAAAGATGTTTCATGTGTTCTAAACTTTTGGCTCTTCTAATTTGGATTACTTGAGTTCTAGATAAGAGTTGAAAAATAGACTTCACTGTTTTATTCTTTATATATTCATGATAATTGAGTATTAGTGGTGTCAATTTATCACATTATATATGTCATGAAATGATTGCTTTGGAGTTGATTTATTATCCTAATATTCATATTCTCAAAGAAAGAGAATTAAAACAATGAAGTCCATAACATTTTTGTCTGTAATTGGCCGGATATATATTATTTACAATTATATATAGTTCATTAAGGGGTAACTGTAATAAATCTCATTTCATTTCTTTGAAATTATGATTCTTGAATTTAGATATTTTCATTAATTTGCAAATTATTTATATTTTATAAACTAAAGATGGAATATAGTTTTGTTAATTGAAAAAATGATTTTCAGTGGCGTGGAATGGAATGAGCCCGGAGCAACAAATTGTGGAACGGAAACAACACCATTTAATGGATCCACATATCCGGGTGGAGAGCCATTAGCATTAAAAGTTCTTAAAGAAGTGTTGTTTAATGGAGCAAAAAGCGTGAATTTGCTTGATATCACGTTTCTTTCACAATTGAGAAAAGATGGGCATCCAAGCAAGTACAATAAATTTGGAGGAATGGACTGCACTCATTGGTGTCTCTCAGGGGTCCCCGACACATGGAACACGATTCTTTATGCATTACTATAGTTCAAATTTAATTAAAAATATATCGATTTTTGAATTATACAAAGCATATGAAACTTCGTAATTAAGGATTTGTTGGAAAAAAAATATTTCAATTTTTAGTAGGGAGTTATACCCGAAACAAAATTGTACTTGCACTTTTCATATTAAATTAAAAAGATCGTGTAGACAATCAATTATATATGGCTTATTTGTCTTTTTTTTTTTAAAAATTATTTCGTGTTTGAGAAAAACAAGGCAAACACATTTTTTATTTTCTAAAATAATTTATGATTTCTCTTTCTTTCAAATTACTATCTCAAAAGTCAAATAAACAATAATTTTCTTATATCTTAAAAACCTAATCAAACTCTAGTAATTTATTTCTCAGACAATTTTTATATCTTAGTTCTTACATAACAAACATGATTTAACATAATTCATACACCTACTACATCTACAACCTACAACCTAAACCATTTAAAAAAACTTTCACCTACTTGATTTCACAACTCCTCTTCAAAAACTCATATATACAACATTGACAAATAAAAACAAACATCCAATACTCTCTCAGTTACTAGACAAACAAACTTTGCTCTACTCTGCTTAGTAATTTCATTATATTAATGCTTGGTGACAAGCATTCTTCTTTATATTATTAATAACTATGTTGGGGTTTTATGTGTGAATGAAATAAATTAAAGTAAGAGATGTGTCTATTCGGTCCGAAGAGGTACCCTTTGGACCGAACCATTGTGTCCCTTTTTCAAGAGGCACTTTTGTGCCTATAAATATGAAACAGAATCTGGCCAATTCTGAAAAAAAATTAATATAGGAACAAAAGGAAAAACACTACTTTCTCTTTCTCTTACTTTCGTCAAAATTTAGTTCGAAATTTCTATTTGTTCAAGTTCGTCGTGGGTTCATTATTTGTGCAAATAATGAACAACAGACTGTTGTATCTTGGGAGACTACCGGGAATCAAACTGTATGCATCGTGGCAGCCCCGGAAATATTGTCTTAAGGAAATTTGCTTCGGCAAGCCTCAGTCTAATTTCCTTATTTTTTACGTAAAGATTGAAGTGATCTTTGGTTTCAATACAAGTAAGTATTTCTCACTATTTTTTTTGATAGATCGAAATATATAAGTGCACAGATTGTTAGACACCAACAAACTATGCTTAGGATTCATATATATATATATATATAAAATAAAAAAACTAAACTAACAATATGATTCATCAGTCACATCTAGAACACTAAAAACAAAAAACATTTCCTAACATTAAGAACTATGCTTAGGATTCAGATACAAAATTCAAAAATCAACCTAACAATTAGAAAAATATACACATGACAAATTTATATTGCGTGTAATTTATGGATATACTTGAAGTACTTTGAATCAAAATCCCAGATTATTCCCTAAATTTGAAAGTAACGGACTTGAGGAAATTTATCTTTAGACAAAGTTAACAAATTCGAAGAAGAAATAAATTTAGGAAAGAGAGTCTTGTTTTATTTCATAGAACCTGTTGATTGAGGAACTATGTTGTAAATGCACATAAATCGTAACGTTTCTCTTAATAAATCTTATCTCGTATTTTTCTGGACCGATAGGGCATCATGATTAAGTCGCAAACTTTTAGTAACTGGCTTAACATGTAGCAAATAAAATCTGGGCAAATGTCAACTACTAAATCCATACCTAAATTACACGCAATATTTCACCATGGAAAAATAAACAACCATCTATGTTTATCTATATATTAAATACATGGAATTAGGTGTTCGCTAATACCACATTAGGTGGTATTACCACACAATTTGTATCACATTCTATGGTACATGATCACATTACATATATAGTATTAACCTCATATATTTAGTATGACCCACACATTATGTCGTATTTATTCCAAATTAGGTGGTATTACCACGCAATGTGTGTCACATTCTATGGTATATATTATACTCCTTATACCATACAATGTGATACACATTGTGTGATAATACCACCTAATGTGGTATTAGCGGCACCTAACGTAGCGACACCCTAGAATCCCCCTACATACATATATACTTTCAAAATAATGTAAATTAATATGGAAGACGCAAAAAAAGTCTGAAAAAGGTGGAGAAACAATGTCATAATCGCAATTTGAAATTTCTGAGGAAAAATGGTTTTGCTATTTGGATTTTCAAATTAAAAAATTGAACAATTCACTCAACGTAAAATAATATTTATTATACTTTTGTGTTCGCGGTGAAGAGATAAACAAAACTCCTCTCCCATTTTCGACGAACAACTAGCAGAGGACATCGGAAGTGCGTGAGAAAGTAGATAGGGCTCAATTCGTAAAATCGCCAAAAGACAAGAGTCAATCTACAAAATCGCCGTAGTTTAATCATTTTTATTAATCTTAATATTATAAAAAAAATATTAATAGTTATTTTTTTTTTATTGTTATGTGACAATTCAATCAACAAAGCAAATGAAAATATAACTTTGTAATGTTAATCACGAAATTAATATGTCATTTACGAGTTTGATATAAAAAGTAAATTTAGCCAAGTTCTATGATATGAAAAATAATTTGGGCTTGGGTTGGGGATGAGGCCATTGGAATGGAAATACAATGTTTTTTCTTTAAAGGAAGGAAATACCGAAATACAACCATACAGCTGTGGGCCAATGCGTTTATTCAAAACTGGGCATTACTATCCTTTTTTTTTAATTTTGTTTAAACTTTAATGAATACGTAATTAATGGACTATATATTTGGGTTGGAGCACCAAAAGTCCCTAGACAATTGCCTAAGGTGTCTAGGGCCCAAACCGGCCTTGTGGATTATGACTGCTAATGCGAATTCAACATTTTTAATTTTGTTTAAACTTTAATGAATACGTAATTAATGGACTATATATTTGGGTTGGAGCACCAAAAGTTTGGTCCCTAGACAATTGCCTAAGGTGTCTAGGGCCCAAACCGGCCTTGTGGATTATGACTAATAATGCGAATTCAACATTTTTAATTTTGTTTAAACTTTAATGAATACGTAATTAATGGACTATATATTTGGGTTGGAGCACCAAAAGTTTGGTCCCTAGACAATTGCCTAAGGTGTCTAGGGCCCAAACCGGCCTTGTGGATAGGGCTGTAATCGAGCCGAGTAGTATCGAACGACACAATGTTCAAGCTTGGTTTGATTTTTATCGAGCTTGAAATTTTGTGTTTGAGCTTGGTTTGATTTTCAATCGAGCCGAGCTCAAACGAGCTTTTATCGAACGAGCTCGAGCCGAGTATCGAGTAGCTTGATATTTTACATGTAATTTTTTAATTTTTAGCTTATCGAGTCGAGCTCGAGCCGAGCTTCAAAAGTTATCGAATGAAAAAAGATGTTCAAGCTTGTTTGATTAGTGTGACGAACCGAGCTCAAACGAGCTTTTATCGAACGAGCTCGAGTCGAGTATCAAGTAGCTTGATTTGATTTTCAACCCTACTTGTGGATTATGACTGCTAATGCGAATTCAACATTTTTAATTTTGTTTAAACTTTAATGAATACGTAATTAATGGACTATATATTTGGGTTGGAGCACCAAAAGTTTGGTCCCTAGACAATTGCCTAAGGTGACTAGGGCCCAAACCGGCCTTGTGGATTATGACTGCTAATTCGAATTCAACATTTTTAATTTTGTTTAAACTTTAATGAATACGTAATTAATGGACTATATATTTGGGTTGGAGCACCAAAAGTTTGGTCCCTAGACAATTGCCTAAGGTGTCTAGGGCCCAAACCGGCCTTGTGGATTATGACTGCTAATGCGAATTCAACACTATGAACCTAATAATATTGGATGAGGTAACTAAAAAAACGTGCTTTGTCCAGCGTTTTTTAATCGGATCGGGCTAGTTGATTTACTCAGTTTAATCGCTAACCGTACCTCAACCCATAAAATAAATGAACCGCCATTGAACCAGAGGTACACTTAAAGACCCAAAAAAATTAGAAAAAAAAAATTCATAATGTTTTAGTAGGCTTTTGTTTCCCCAATTGATTTTCAAGTAATTATTTATTCGAATTCTATTTTAACACTTAATGGGAGAAAATTCATCTACTTAAATATGGAATAATATTTATTAGTTTAACGGTCAATTCATTACTCCTTTTATTCGTTTTCCTTAATTTATTGTCTTGTTTAAGATGTTTGTTAATTTGTGCTCATTATTTCCTTTGTGTTTTTGACATTGATTTTGAGTTTTGAGACATTTTGATTCTTTTGTATGAAACAATTTGATCTTTTTTTGACAAAGAATCACATTTTTTAATTATAATTGTATTTTAGATAGTTTGAAAAATATATATAAATATTACAATAATTGAGACATCATATCGATCAACCGATGGTCGGATCGATTTAACTGATTAAACCAGTAATTATTGTGGCTTCTGATTTTATATTCAACCTGCTTTTGAAAACATTGTCTTTGTCCAAGGAAGTATTTAAAATTAACAGACATTCAATTTCACCAGCATCTAAAAAAGGGATGATAGTGCCCCGAGGGCATATTTCCAACTGGTTAGACCAACAATTCATAAGGCTTGCTCCAGCGGCAAGGGTGGGGGTTCGAATCCCATTTGGAACTTGGATGGAAGCATTTTCATGGATCTGTCTAAGGGTCATTTGTGGTGAAGACCCCTTTGTGCGAAGAGTGTACAACAATATGGTGGGATCACGAGGCTTGGTGGAGGCACATCCTGCGATTTACATCCTTCAGGGTTCTGAGGGTCCATGATTAGTCCAGCGTAAGCTTGGACACCTGGGTTATAAAAAAAAAAAAAAGGGATGATAGTATAACTTACAATGTATATTTAGTTTGTAATTTGAAGAAATGTATACTGATCTAACAATAGCTATGTCATTTGTGATTCTAAAAAACATATAGGAAGGTGCATAATATAAATATATAATATCACATAAATTAAAACAAAAATGCATCAAATATTCATCGTAAAACCAACATCTATTTATTTCAACGTAGGCTTCGGATGATCAATTCAACTCGTGTATGTACCAAAGATTGTGAATTCAATGTGAGTTTTTCTCTAATCTTATTATTGCTATTTTTTTTTGTAATTTAATTTTATGAATATAATGATGGTGCATTGATATAGTTACCATCTAAAAAAATTAAGTTAAAACACAAATTAAACGATAAAGTAAACGAGAAATTCGAAATCTGAATACTTTCCTAAGAGGCTCTCTCATTATAAAACAATATTACAAATTTAAAGAAATATATATAGCAATTATACAAAGAATCATCGTGTTACATTTCAAAATTCAAACTAAAGTCAACAGTCATTATAATATTTCCTTTTTAGTATGTAAAAATATCCATACGAATTATATAAATGGAAAGCATAATCCAGTAATTAAATTATGAGAACGAATTAATAGAAACAAAATGAATAGGTTGATTTAATTGAAACATTGTTCTGCTTTAGTATTGTGTTTTATATATTCTGGTCTAACTCCAGTTCTTCTTCAAATAAACATTGATCCTCGTCCCCAAACAAAAGTCATATGTTAAAGATGAGTAAAATAAATATAATCAGTACTCTCATGTTTCTTTTCTTCATGTTCATGTTTTTATCCCCATGCCTCAGCACAAGTACTATAACAGCACGAAATACTACGAAAGTGCCTAAACAAAAGATCGGTTGCAATTTTTATCAAGGAAAATGGGTTTATGATAATTCGTATCCTCTTTTTGACTCGTTCAAGTGTCCATTTGTCCGTAAGGAATTTGATTGCTTAAGGTATGGCCGCCCCGATCGTCAGTACCTTAAATATAGATGGCAACCCAATGGGTGTAACTTACCTAGGTACGGAATTTTTTTTTTTCCATGTTCATAACAAATTACCCTCATATTCTTACCGATCATTTCTAATATTAAAACCGATATTGAAATATTATAGTTCATGGTATATGTAGATTTGATGGTCGAGATTTTTTGAGGAAAATGAAGGGGAAGAGAATCATGTTCATTGGGGACTCAGTTAGTGATAATCATTGGCAATCACTTTTATGCCTTCTTCACCAGGCTGTTGGGCGATCGAATATCACTAGTGTCACAAAAGATACATTTTCTTCCGCTACATTTCACGTAAGAATATGTTAATTACTGTTTCTTACATCGAATGATGAACTTTACCTTGATTTTAACTATTTTTATTTTTCTCGTCATTTTACTCGCTCAAATTCTAGAATTCAATATAGAGTTTTTGCAAAAATAAAACCTATACTTGTCGGCTTTCTATAATATTTTAAAATAAATAAATAATTATTCTATTTAAAAAACTCATACCCTACTAATTTTATGTGTAAGTACAATTCACGTGGTACTCAAAAAAATTATTCACCATTAATTGCCCTAGCTATTAATCAAATACTATTTCATAAACTAATTCAAATATATTACACATAATTCTAGAGCATTTTGAAGATACTCTAAGATTCTCTAATTGATGAACATTTTCTCATGATACTAATTACTCCATAATTAATAATATGATGTCAGGAATATGGAGTTACTATTCAAGTGTTCATTACACATTATTTAGTAGACATCGAAAATGAAAAAATTGGACGAGTTTTGAAACTCGATTCACTAAAAAGTGGAGCCATTTGGAAGCAAGCAGATGTATTAATCTTTAACACATGGCTTTGGTGGTACCGCAGTGGACCTAAACAACCGTACGTGAGATCTCACATACAATTAATATTACACGCTTTATGTAGTAACTATATTAAACAACAGGATTGTGACCGGAGAAAATCGTTTTTGTTTTATAACAGGTGGGATTATATTGAAAATAATGGGAAAATAGTGAAGGACATGGATCGTATGGCTGCATTTCGAAAAGGGCTGACAACTTGGGCTAAATGGGTCAGTACAGATGTGAATCCAATTAAAACCAAAGTTTTCTTCCAGGGAATCACCCCATTTCATTACCAGTAAGAACTGAACTATTATATCTTTGAATTTGCCTAATTAATATTGACATCATATTTTTTTTTTAATTTATAAATTCAGATGTGATTTTTTTTTTCATTGTAAAATTAATTTTCGGCTTTATGACATTAGAGTTTATTTTTGTATGTAATTGGAAATAGATTTTTTTCAATTATATATAGTTAATTTGAATAAGAGAGCCGGGCAATTGCAATAAATCTCATTTGGTTTGGTTTGAAATTATATTTGATTCTTGAATTTAAATATTTTCATTATAATTTGCAAATGATTTATATTTTAAAATTAATTGATCAAATAATTTTCAGTGGCGTGGAATGGAATGAGCCAAGAGCAACAAATTGTGCAGGGGAGACAACGCCATTTAATGGAGCCACATACCCGGGTGGGGAGCCATTAGCATCGAAAGTCCTAAAAGAAGTGTTGTTTAGTGGAGCAAAAAGCGTGAAATTGCTTGATATAACGTTTCTTTCACAATTGAGAAAAGATGGGCATCCAAGCAAGTACAACGTATTCAAAGGCATGGACTGCACCCATTGGTGTCTTTCAGGAGTCCCCGATACATGGAACACAATTCTTTATGCACTACTATAGTTCAAACAAATTAAAGATGTCAATTTTTGAAGCAAAATTTCAAGGAAATTAAATTACTCCTATGTATGAAGGAAAATGATGGAAATAGTTAAGTAGAGACCTTTGGTTCAACCTTTAATTTGTTTGTGCAGAAAGCAAAGTCATGGAGTATGGAATTGAAGGTCATCATTATCATTATATATAACTCTTCTCTTTCTTTATACGTACACGTACGTACACATCATTTGATTTGAGGCAATTAATGCACGTTTCCATCATTTGATTTTAGTATATTGTCTAAAACATAATACTCCTCCTATATATTATAATGTACTTTCTTAATTTCTTTTCAAAAAGTACTACCAACTTTTAACATGTCAATCGTCATCAGCATAACATCTATTCACAAAGTCATAATCAAAATTAGGTAATGAGCATTAACTTTACCTAAAAAAAGGTTCTAGAAATAAGTTAAGATATAGTATATAGTAACAAAAACAATAAAAGTGGTGATTTTCTCTTGTGAATTCCAGCCTAGCTAATTGTTACTGGCTTTAATCGATAGGATTATGTTTAGAGGTTAAGAAAATGCTGTTCAATTTCATACCAACCCTACAAATATCCTTTCATCTAGGAAAAAGAAGAAGATATATAATTTCTCTCATTAATATATAGGTTAGGATAATTTAACCTTCTTTTCTCTACTTATTAGTTTCGTGTAGTATAGACCTGATTGTCAGAGGTTATGAAAAGACCACTCTAATTATTTGTTGCGTGAAAATTTTCTAATCTCTATTTTCATAGTATTTATTTTTAGTGTGTGCAAATATTATTAGCATCAAAGATCTTGGACCATCACATTAGCTACATAAACAGTGTATTAATTAAATTAATTCCACTCCTTATGCTTGAAAACAATTTAAAAATAAAAGCACCATATATTTCTTATAAACCCCACTGATGTTGTGGCCACATATACACTAGCTAGTGCAAAGTGCAAACATCGAACTCAACATCTTCTTCCAACTTTATTCCACCCGCAACTCAAATTTCATCCACTACACAGAAACAAAGTGAAATTAATAATTGTTACTCGGAATTGCTGTTCGTGGCAAAATGGGTCATGACCCATGAGTTGTCCCATAATTTCTCTGGTTCAATCTAATTCAATATATATATATATATATATATATATATATATATATATATATATATATGTATTATTGATGAGTTGGATTTAGTTATAAACTAAAAAAATCAAAATTTGGTTTATAAGCGAGTCAAAATGGGTATATGAAAAAACACACATAGTTGATATTGTTAACATTTTTTAATAACTTAATTTTCACTCAAAAGTGTTATTTTATTTTTCTCTCCTCAATTCATATATAAATTAGTTACAATAATTAATATATTTAAATATAATATAATATCATTTAGTTATATATATAAATAGTTAAATGGGGTAATATTTAGTCATAAATATGGTGGGCTTTTCTTAATTTTAAATTAACAAATTAAATACACAACATTAATATGGATCGACTTTACCTCTTTTTAAACGATCAATATTTTACCTTTATTTTAAGTGATCCATTTTTATCCGACTCGTATTTGGAATGTCCAGACCCTACCCGAACGAACCGAAACAATTTGTTTGCCACCCTTACTCATATATAATCATTGCATCCAAGAAGCTGCTACTAGTAAGTAGTATCTATATAATTTCGTAAATTGGAGGCCACAAACAAATAAGTAAGTCGATCGATCTACTTAAAATGAGCTTCATTACTCTCTTCTTCTTCTTCACCCTCTGTTTCATATTATTCTTCACAATTAGCGAACAAAAATTTTCCGAGCAATACCCTGCAGCAACAAAAGCAGCGGCGCTTGCAAATGAAAAAACGACCCATCTCCATTTTTACTTCCACGACATCGTCAGCGGAAAACACCCAAGTACGGTTTCAGTTGCGGGGACTAAGAACGCGTTTGGCAACGTTGTGATAATAGATGATCCATTGACGGAAGGGCATGAGCCCAAATCCAAAATCGTGGGAAGAGCTCAAGGCAGTTATGCGTTTTCATGTGAAGATAAAGCGTGTTTGCTCATGGTGATGACCTTTGCATTTGAAGAGGGGAAATACAATGGGAGTTCCGTTAGTGTTCTCGGGAGGAATCGATTTCTTGAAAACGTGAGGGAGATGCCGATTGTTGGAGGAAGTGGGATTTTTCGATTTGGTCGTGGGTATGCTTTGGCCAAAACGGTGAGGTATAATGTGAAAACAGGGGATGCTGTGGTGGAGTATAATATGTTTGTTATGCATTATTAATTAATTAATTATTTAATTATTAAATGAATGAATGAATGGGTCCAACTAAAGTAAAAATGGATCGACCCGTTCAATTGGATTGAGTTTTCAATACTTAAAGACAAATTCGGTTGGGGATATTTGGCTGAATAGCCCTACTGCAAATGTTTTGTGCAAAACTAGTCTTTCCTCTCTTTTTTTCCTTGGTTTTAATAACAATTAAATCTAATTAAACATAATTAAGTCTAACTAATTAATTAATTTAATAATAATAATACAAAACACCTATAAAATTCATTTTTACTCAAAATTTAAATTCCAAATTTTTTGTAACTACAAAAAACTCTCTAAATATTTTATCCCAATTTTTGTCAATTGTGTTACCGCCAGGTCACTTGGGCGCCCAAATGACAAATGGCATTGCCGCCACGTCATTTGGGCGCCTAAGTGACAAACTGACTCGGTGGCAATGTCGTTTGTCACTTAGGCGCCCAAGTGACGTGGCGGCAATGCCATTTGTCACTTGGACGTGGTGACATTTTTGCCACCGGATCACTTGGACGCCCAAGTGATCCGGTGGCAATATCGCTTGTCACTAGGACGCTCAAGTGATCAGGCGGTAATGCCAAAAATTCGAAATTACTTTATAATTTTTCAGTTAATTTAAAGTTAATTAATAACATAATCTAAATAAGGCTAATTGCAAAAAAAAAATGAAAAAGCTACTTTTACAAATTAAACTTTCCATAAGGCTATATATAAGGCTATATATGCAAATGACTCGGTTGTTTATTTTTCAGGATTTCCATAAGAATAAGCTAAAAAAGCTGGCGTTATCCAAACTTTCGAAAGATAGAAAAAGGCCCAAGATAGAGTATATATAATATTCCTTATGCCCATATTAAAAGAAGCCCAATGAGTTTCACAGCATATGTCTTTATCCTCATCCAACCACCTACGTAAGCCCAATCCAATATTGAAATCTGAAACATGATAGTTCAAACTTCAAAGTTGATTTATGCAAGTTTCACACGCTCGATTCGATGTAAAAATAATTTACATGTCAACAAATTACTCAAAAACCATAATTGCTCCGTCGAATAGCTAATATTCTTAGAATTTACTTCAATTTATTATTATTATTATTATTATTTTAAACAAAATATAAGATGTATTATTTCGTGCGGTGTACCTAATTAAAGTTTTTAGATGAATAGATGATATAAAGTACTATATTCCTTAAATTCAAGAAACATAGCCACCTCATAATTAAATTTATTCTGGCTTTAGAGAAAGGTATCGATTAATTGGCAAATATAAATGAAAACTTTTTATGGTATTGAGAGTTTTCAACTAGGCAAGTATAATTTCCACACACCATGAGCTCATTTTGAGAATTTCACAAAACATCGATCGCATTATCTTTTTGCAAAATTTGTATGAACGTGAAACTGAAAACGCATACATCTGTGACTTTGCTTTGTCGCACCGCCTGATTATTAGTACTCATTCAATACTTTAACATTTATTATGATGGTATTGGTGACACAATTCACAATTTCAAAAATGTGTCCAAAAAGTATTCTTGGAATTTGCCTAATTCTTAACGTAGTTCCTCTTTGAAGTAGAGTGAATGCATGACAACATCAATCGCATATCATAACTATTACTATTAGAATATATTAAATCATTATCAGAGTATAAATATATATAATCAACTATATATAAAAACTAGTATTAAACTAAAAAAATATTAACATTAGTAAGACTTGAAACTAAACCTCTTGATACTGGTGCCTTAGATCAAAGTTTGGTTCTTTCAATTCATTGGTTATTTGAGAATTGAGATTGAGTCAATAAAATGACAGTCCACAAACTTTCTCCTCCAAATTAATTCCACAATCAACAAAGTATCCGAAATAAGGAGAAAATTAAGAAAATGTTTTTCTCAGATCTGTTTAATTAATTTCAAGTCTAATTCAGCTAAAAAACATATACTGATTTATATTGATATATATATATATGGAAAAAATAACCTTGAAAACAACAAAGAACAAGAAGGATATCCAACTTACCAAATTGTGAGAGCTGCTTAACGGCGCATATTATAAAATGACACAAATTAAATTACACTTAACTACCTAAGTAATATCATCAAATAAATAAAATATCCAAATTGTCCAATATACTTTCGTACAGTTAACTTTCAAAAAATATTCTCTGCCTCCACGCAGAAAATCTCTTCAATTATAAAATTATATTATCATTATTATATTCTCAATCATATTCCAATAACTATTGTGGTTTTTCGCTTTCAAAAAAAAAAAACTATTGTGGTTTTTCCTCACACTGTATATAAATGAACAAGATACAGTAAACCCAATTGCATTACTTATTTCCCATCAACCAGCTTATATTCCAAATATCATTCTTTTTCAATTTATTATTATTATTATTATTATCATCATCAACAAATTGAATACTAACCCTTTTATTATGGTTTTCATGAGATTTTTCTTGGTAGTTTTATTCATTATACATTCTCTTTCATCATCATCTTGGTGAGATAAATTTGTTTAAATTTATCTGTTTGAATATTTAATTAATTATTTTTCCTTTACTGTCCAAATTGATTTGTTTGGATTTAGTTTCTATTTGTGTTCACATTTTGATAATCTTAAATATGATTTTACCAACAATATATTCTCAATCATATTCCAACAATTATTCTGGTTTTTCCTCACACTGTATATAAATGAACAAGATACAGTAAACCCAATTGCATTACTTATTTCCCATCAACCAGCTTAAATTCCAAATATCATTTTTTTTCAATTTATTATTATTATTATTATTATCATCAACAAAATGAATACTAACCCTTTTTTCATGAGATTTTTCTTGGTAGTTTTATTCATTATACATTCTCTTTCATCATCATCTTGGTCGGCGTCCCTCCCGAAGAGGGTGGTGAAGTCCACGCTCCACCACCGCGACCACACCGCCATATCCGATTTTCGGGTTCTAAACCGGAGATATCTTCTCAACTGCCCCGACCCAAACCCGTATATTCAAATCAACATCAGCACCAACAGTACCAGTAGTACCCAGCTTTCCGATGATGGATACATAACCGTAAATGTTACCGGAATTTCATTACCGTCCAGCCGTCATTGGGTGGCAATGATCTCGCCTTCTCATTCCAAGTACGCGCGTGTTATATATAAAATACTCCTCTATTTAATTAATTTTGAGGATATATATATATTAAGATTAAGGTTGTCTTTTTTCTTTTTGAAATTTATTTTAATTAATTAAACAGTGTGACGACGTGCATAGCGAATGCGATTAAGTATCTACAGACGGGTGATTTGAGTAGTCTTCCACTTCTTTGCCACTATCCTGTTAAGGTGAGACCACTTCTTCTTCTTCTTCATGCAGTTAAAATGAGCTGTTATATAACTAGACTACTTACTTAACAATTAATTAATTAGTATTTATTAATTGTCTCTTACTTATTAATTCATTAATTACTCTTAGCTATACATCGTTTCATCATCAAATTTATTTCGTCAAAAGAAAATTAGAGTAACAAAGATTAATGTTCAACCAACAAATACTTCACAAAGAATATATATATATATATATATAACTAACAAAACTAGAATGATCACTCTTTTTGTTGAGATTCTAAATCTAAACCATTACTCGAGGACAAGGTCAATAGTAATATTTTCGTGTGTACCAACTAACAATCTAACTAAGAAAATTTATTTTGGTAATACACCAATCCAACTTTACATTATTGTAAATAAAAAAATTAATATGACTGCGTGCAATACGTCACACATAAATAGTCGATGCACGAGATAATTAAACTATGCATAAAATAATTATCGAATATTTTGTACCATAACTTAAAATTTAATTAGTTCTAATATGTTACTAATTTTGTTCTTTCTATAACAGATGTGCATTCATTCATATAATACCATCGTATATGTATTTTCCTGAATATTGTATAATCTTTGTGTTCTTTTTAATTAACTCCACAAATTTGAGGTGAGGTGCCTCTTTTTGTAGGCCCCACTCGACTTTTAATCTCTTATTTAAATATATATCAATTTTTTCGGAAAAAAAGCCTCTAACTTTTTTTGGCACACAAAAAGCCTCTAACTTTAGGTGATACTGAAAATGCTCTTTAATTTGACATAAATAATCACGTCACACGAAATCCATTTACCAACTAACTTTCCCGCTGTCAACTTATCCATAGTTTAGTCATTTAATTAAAACGCTTGCATCAAAATAAACACGACTAATCCATCAACTTCTGATGTTGTGTTAATAAAAATAAATAAATTCAGAAGACATTTATTTCCATCTAAAATTAAGTTACTATATTTCCATTTCCTACTTTAATTTCACATCATCAATAAAAACAACATAATTAGAAGTTAATTAGCAACAATTTATCTAAATAATATTTTTTCTTTTATTAATTACTGCAGGCTCAATATCTAAGCACTGATCCAGAATTTTTGAGTTGTAAAAGGAAAGAATGCAAGAAAAGTGTGGCCGGAATATGCACAGTGACAACATGTGGTGCAACGTTGTCGTTTCATATAGTTAACATCCGAACCGATATCGAATTCGTATTGTTTGCGGGTGGATTTGAGACTCCTTGCATTTTAAAAAGGTCTAAAGCTGTGAGTTTTGCCCATCCAAACAAACCATTGTATGGACATATATCAAGCATTGATTCTACTGCAACATCTGTACGTATCCTATCAGTTATCGCTAACTCTTTATCCGTATCCTTTATGAGTAATACTATTAATTATACTTTAAATCCTCATAATTTATTTATATTTAATTTGTAACTATTAAAAAAACATGTTTATTTTAAGGAAATTAATACCTATCATCTAGGTTTATGGATTAATTAATGGGCTTCACTATATTACCTTCACGCATTGTTCCCAAAATCAATATTTCAATTTAAAATAGAAAGATACTTATGTTTATTTTTTACTAAATAAAAATATTCTCATGGAATACATTTATCTATTCAGACTTTAAAGCCAACACATGTGAGTGTAATTAATTACTTTTTTTTTTTTTGGAGGAACAGTGAGTGTAATTACAAAACTCTAGGAAATTCCGAAAAGAAATATTTTATTAGTGAAATTCTTATTTATGTATTGAATTTACGTTGACTTGTTTCCAAAAAAATTATTCATCTTCTTCTCCATTGCTTCTTCCCATTTTATTTTTTCTGGTTTTCTTAAATTCAAATCCTTCATAATCTTACATTTCAATTAGATTTAATCCTCTCCCCTCTCCCAGAGAAAATTTAAAAATCTGGTTATTTGTGAGATCTACATTCAATATTTGAAATTAGATCACCATCCCCACCCCTATTTGATGAGCTTAAATCCCACTTGATTTTTGGGGAAATATTCGGATTGGACTCAAAGAAGTGCAGTGTGAGAAACTTGGTAAATGGATACAGTTTGTGTAGAAGCTAGTTTTAGTAAAATGTACATTAATGGTGAGCAAGATGGTGTTTCAGTATTCCCAAATGGTATCCAATCTATGAATGAATTTCAATAAATATATAATAAGATGGGCTTTTCAGATCGAGTATGGAGGAGTTAATCTCTCTAGTGTTCTTCGAGGAAATACAAATTTTTGGAGCTAGTGAAATAATTGCTAATGCACCCCTGACCAATTGCAAATATTTCAGCGAAGAGTTGGAAAATGGTGTGTCCTTTTGAAAAGTTTGATATGAAATGTATAAAGTAGACAAAAATTTGGTATGAAATATATACATTTTGTTATAGAAGTGTGACATACATATACAAGATTATGGTTTTTCAGAGTTATGGAAATTTAATGGCATGCAGGTGAAATTAACATGGGTAAGCGGGGATCAACACGAGCATGAAGTTCAATATGGAGATGGAAAAACCGCAAAATCCTCAGTTTCTACATTCTCACAAAAGGACATGTGTACTAGTAAGTAGTACATTAACTAACTTACTCCTATATATTTATTCTGGTTCAAACCTTGGGCTCGGTCAATTCGAACCTAATCAAAGTGCATGAGCGAAAACAAGATTAATTCCGTATATTATAATATAATATAATATAATATATTATATTTGGTCCTATTATGTTAATTGGCCTGTTCCGAACATAATAATAATAATAATAATAATAATAATAATAATATATATTATTGGTTTTGTGATGCTCATTCTGTTTTTTTTTTTGTAATGAAGGTATACTAGAAAGTCCTGCTGTGGATTTCGGGTGGCATGACCCAGGCTACATTCACTCAGCAGTAATGACAGGACTCAAACCTTCCACCACTTACTTCTACAAATATGGAAGGTGGCAAAGTTATCTCTTTCTCACAAAATAAAATAAAGAATTCAATGACTGCCCTGTTTAAATGTGTTTCATCATTTTATTGGAAAGATACATGATTCAACACACAATGAAAACCAACACAAGACTTTTGGAAAACTATAAATCCAACACTAAAATACTTCCAAACATACATTCACATTTTCAAACACAAAAAAAAAAAGAATCATAAAAATTTCAAAACATGCGGTGCGGGCATTATCAATGAAACCAAGTTGTTTGATATACAAGATCGATAGTCATGAACTCAGATTCATAAAACGCCATTACAACTGCCTCATTAATTTCATGCAATAAGCCAATAATTATATGTACAATAATGCAGTGATTCAGCTGGATGGAGTGATCAAATTACATTCAAGACTCCACCTGCTGGAGGATCAGATGAAGTAAAATTCCTAGCATATGGTGATATGGGCAAGGCTCCTCTCGATTCTTCTGTCGAACACTACATTCAGGTAAAAAGACATTTATCAGTTCCCTTTAATAATTTGTCATTATATTACATGGTATACGTACATCAACATCAGTTTTCTGAAAAAACATTAGCAACCATTTTCATTAAGGATAAAGAATTGAGAAAAACTTAACCATATGGTTACATACATATAATAATAATGTAGCCAGGATCAGTATCAGTTATTAAAGCTATGGCTGAGGAAGTATCCTCCGGCAGTGTTGATTCCATATTTCACATCGGAGACATAAGCTACGCTACAGGTTTTTTGGTAGAATGGGATTTCTTCCTTCACCTCATCACCCCATTGGCTTCCCAAGTTTCTTACATGACAGCAATAGGGAACCATGAGAGGTACCATAAGTCTTATAGAACTCTTCTGTTATACTATGTTTACGTTCCTTAATCACTGTACTTTCAATCAGTTTGTATCATCCATTGAACTACATTCATTTGCTTTTGATACTTTCAGAGATTATATAGGCTCTGGATCAATATACACAACTCCAGACTCGGGCGGAGAATGTGGAGTACCTTATGAGGCATATTTTCCAATGCCGACACAAGCAAAGGATAAGCCGTGGTATTCCATAGAACAGGGAAGTGTTCATTTCACTGTAATTTCAACTGAGCATAACTGGTCAGTAAACTCAGAACAGGTAGAATTTACTTACCTTGCCCATGAACCTAGATTGATTACGTAAGAGTAACTCACATTTGTTTTCACATCACAGTATAACTGGATGAATGCCGACATGGCTTCAGTTAATCGAACAAGAACACCTTGGCTAATTTTCACAGGGTAAGTTGAATCTCTACTAAGAATCGATCCCATTGATTGTATTTCCATTTATTTTTTAATCAAAGTATCAAATGTTGTAAACTGGATACAGGCACAGGCCAATGTATTCATCCAGTGGTGGAATTGTCATTCTTCCTAGCGTTGACAATGAGTTTGTCAAATCGGTGGAGCCATTGTTGCTAACCAACAAGGTAGGTAAAGCAAGTCGAAGATTTCATCTTATCATATATCCATCTGATTGTGTTGAGTAGTTTGATAAAGATGGAAACATTATTGAACTAGGTTGATCTAGCTTTGTTTGGACATGTTCACAACTATGAGAGAACCTGTGCTGTTTATCAGCAAAAATGCAAAGCAATGCCTGTAAAAGACAGTAATGGAATGGACACATATGATAACACTAACTACACTGCACCAGTCCACGCTGTTATCGGAATGGCTGGCTTTAAACTGGATAGTTTCTCCACAAATGTAAGGGCCCCTTTCCAAGCACACACAAACCCCACACCCCCACACCCTCGAGTGGAAAGGGTGTTAAAGATAAAAAATTTATACATGTTTTCTAGAAGCAATAATGTGTGCCTATTAATGGACAGGATAACAGATGGAGCTTGGTTAGGATCTCTAAGTTCGGATATCTAAGACTGCACTCAAAGAAGGAAGAGCTGAAAGTTGAGGTCAGTTTTCTGAAAAATTATGCATATGATATTTCTCATTGAAGAAAATCTATGAACTTTCACTGAATGAATTCTAGCTGCCCATAATCTCCTCTGTAGATAAGTTATATCCCAAACCAGTCATGCAGCATTGAAAATTAGCAAAGCTTAGAGTTATGCTTTATGACGAATAAATTATTTTCAAGTTTATGACAATGTCATATTGTTTGTCGATTATTTTCTGACATTTATTCCTTGTACTGTTGCAGTTTGTGAATGCAGATTCAAGAAATGTTGATGATAGGTTTCGAATCATTAAAAGCTGAAAACACAGTCAGGGACTTAATACTGTCTAAAAGTACTGATGTCTGTACTCCAGACATTACTAGATTTCAACATGTCAAATTATGTACTCTGTTCACTAGAAAGATTTCATTATTGCAGTTTCTGGCAACATAGAAACTAGCATCCCTTATTTAGTTCCCTTTGAATCATTTTGTGTTTTCTAAATAGCTATTTTATAAAAAACTTACAAACCAACTTTGAATCAGGGCATTAACCGATATCAAGTTTGTCATGAGTGAGTCTAAAAAGTCTACCTGAGAGAGAATCATGGCTCAAGTTAGTAGGTGTCTCTAAGTATATTTAGTTCCCTTTTTGGTTGCTAATCTGCAAGTTTGAGGTTTTTACTTTGAAGAGCTCACTTGTTAAGTGTGATACTCAGCACAAACCAATAGAAGCAGTCTATTTTTGTGTTCCAGAATTCTTAAAGATACGACAGATGTCAAACTAATAGAGGAATTACATTGGATACAAGGATCAAGAAGCTTTACACCCATATATGCTAATTTTCAAATTGATACTAAAGAGCTAAAGCACCTGCAACTCTCAAGATTGCCAATACCTCCCTTTTTAACCTTTTCCCATCTTAATCTCGAAAGAGAGAATAGTGAAAACTCATTTCTGAAGCAACCGCAAAGTCCTTGAGCAGTACTTTCCAGATTACATTGCATGAAAAGGTGAATCCTTTCAAGTACCTAACATTATTTCTTCTCTCTTCTCTCTAAACAGATGGGCTAGAATGACAGTCCAAATTACCAAATCTATGGCTATGTAGTAACATATGTGGTTGAAATATACTCCCTCCGTTTCAAAATATCTGTCTTTTCACATGTATGCACAAAAATTAAGAAAATTATTGAATATGGCTGAAATCTATTGAAAAATAATTGAAAAAGACTAAAATACCCTTTTAATTAATTATCCTCCACTAATGTTTGAGAAAATTTATTAGCATAAAGGGCAAAAATGGAAAAAGAGCAATTAATGCTTTATTGAAAATCCAAAATGACAGATAATATGGCACAAGAAAATCTTTCCAAAGCGACAGATATTATGAAACGGAGGGAGTACTATTTTGGGTGGACACACAAAGGGAGTGAGACCAAAACGAACTATTTGTCTAAATGGGTATACAAAAGACATGAAATACCTAAAGACAATGCAATGATTAAATAAAAGGAACGAATATACATTAACATCCACCAGCAAAAAGTCACATGTTGCTTGAAATTAGACAAGACAATTTTGAGAGGTAGCCACAATTTTCTCTGCATAAAACGCTCTCCCAGCAACCTACGCTCTCAGTCACATCTAAATAAATTATTTAAATATTAATTGCAGTTTATGCTTACCTCCCCTCTTTGCGTCTTCACAGCCTTGATCATTGAAGTCCAATTTTCTACCCAGAGACAAACATATGATGTCAACTGCCCCAAACTAGTTCGAAAATATTTTTGCTGGCAGACCCATTGATTAAGTTGTTACTCTGCCTCTTGAGCATTTCTTCTTGTGCACAAACATCACCATCCTTATTTAAAAAAAAAAGAATAAAAAATAAGTCTCTCTTTTAAAAACGACTGCTGAATTGAACTAGATTCTTTCTGAACCAACAATTACTGCAGATACATAACTCTTAGATATTTATTAGTGTAATACAAATTATAAAACAAATAAGACTTTTACATAACATTAACTGAACAAATTTGACTTTTGAAGGCTGAAGCAAATTAGACTTTTACATCACACTACATATTTCAAACTCAGTCTACATATGAACAATGAACAAGAATATTAGCCCCCTCCCTCCCAAAGAATCAGAATACTAATGCAAGAAGCATTTGGTCGCATAAGATAGGTATATTTGAAGGTTGAAGCAACCTTAAGGGGGTCAAAAGGATATTAGACCATGTAAATAATCTAAAAATAGAACAATGTGCTAATCTAGAGAAGATTCAAACTAATAACAGCAATCTTATGTCTTAGACAATAAGTAGCTTAATTGTGCAACTATATTTACGAGTTCTGTTGCATCAGGATTTGGCAATTAACAATCCAGAAGAAACTATCTCCTAGGCAGATTTATAGAAATGGAACAGTTGCATCTAATCAAACAGAGGGCCTTCTGAAATTTACATAACCCTAGCCTCTTATGGTAAGTAATCACATATGATATCGTGCAAAAAGTTGATTTTTCGTGCAGTGATCAAAATAAGGTGTTGAGAACTAAGGTTGCAGAAAACAGATCTGCAATTAACTCGTAAACCTGGAGTTCAATGTAGCAGTTGAAAGATAATTTGCTCACAGATTTAATAACTTCAACCTTTCACTAAATATAGGATCTTCCATATACGATCTCCTATTCTTACTTCCATACTAAAGCTATCTTTTCTTCTCACTTTCATAGCTTATTAAAACATGTTGCTTCTTTTCCTTCTTTCATGGAGTACGTAGATTAATAGTTATCCCACGGGAAGCCCTTCATGAACTATGCACATTCGTGCTTATTTGAATGTATAGTTCTTTTCCCTCTTGCCTGAAAGAATATGCAATTATCTTCTGAGGAAACACTTTATTTCTTGAGTATGCACGTTGTGACCAACAACTTTATTCCAAACGGTATTATAGAAGTTATTAAGTATTTAAAAGTTTCCTGATCGGTTCATTTTACCAACTAGGACTTGTGACCAAGTTTGATGCAGAAACAGCGAGATTAACCATGTACATGGGGATGACTTAAACTCAATGTACTATTTGGAAAAATCACTAGGTATTAAAACATATAGCTCCCACAAGCTATTACTGGCCATGAACCATGGTAACGGATACCTCTTGGAAACGACAAACAACTTAGACTGTCGATTAATTATACTAGAATGGACAGATAGAAAGTATTTTTTACCCTAAAAGCTTCACTATTAATGAGAGAAAACTCACGAGAAGAGAATATGCACGGGCAAGAGAGAGCAATGTTGGATACATATCCAATACAGCAAGAGCAATGTCTTCTGTCACTTGTGGAACCTGCAGTCATAAAATACTCAGAAAAAATCTATTTTATCTTACTTTAAGTACATAATAAGTATGAGCAACATGTAACCCATTTTCCAAATATGAACTTTGAAATTGCAAATTGGCTTCAATAAAAAACAAACAACCAGAATAGCAATAACCCTCCACCTATCGGAGTTTGAAATCAATCATAATCAGCTGACGTAATAAGCAGTGAGAAGTTTGTTCAGCCAATTCCTACCAGCTAGACCTAAATGATAATTCTCCAGAATCTCTCCTACACAAACTAAGATAAAATAGCACAAAAAATGGAAAGAAGATAAAGGATAAAGGAGGGGGCAGGAAAGCAGGAAAAGAAGGGCAAATAATTGTATCCCTTTGTGGATGGCACTGCTGTTGTTTCAACTAGTATAATCACAAAAGTAAATGCTTCGTGAAAACCAATCACATGCATACAGCCACAGGCAAAAATGTGATTATTTGGAAATTAGTCTTCACTACTGTTACTACCTGCATAAGTTGGATGGCGAATACATCACTAACTGTCATTTTATCCAACTCTTCACACCTTCTGATAAATTCATCAAAAGGAGGAGAGACCCCAGGGCACTTTTGATCAGGATCCAGTGATCTGTAGTATTCGTTTATTGCTTGAGTTAGATAACCATACTTTTTCAATGTATCCGCTAAACCAATTGTTCTTTGCACATCAAATCCCTCCAGGATCTCAGTAGTGAAGCAACTGCCAGAAGAAAAATAGATTAATTCAAACATAATAACCAAAATATCATGTTCATCCACACCACATGCTTTGAAGTCATCACTGCAATGGAATCACTGTACGAAACATTTATCACTATGGAATTCAAGAGCATTTATAATCAAGTCATGACAGGTAATTAAATATTTCCAATCTCAGTAAGAAGATATATAATAACAAAAGGCAGATTTATAAACATAACTAGAACATATGCCATGCTACTTACGCAGTTTTGATGCTTTCGGCTGCCTCAGAGGAATTTGGATCACCTTCCACCAGATATATCATCTTCTTAAGCCCACATCTCTTTAAAAATCATCCAGATCCATATGGGAAAAGAAAAGGAAGGATATTAATGATAATAATCCAACGAAATTGCTCCCAAGAGGAGGGGGAAACACTTTTCAGGAATATGTACCGTGGGATACCAAACATCAAAGGAGTTTTTTCAAGCAAGTTAGCACCCCCCAAAGGCATCTTACAATCTAGCATTGCATCTATACAAGAAAAGGAAAAGCTAACCAAAAATATAATGCAAAGCATTCAATTGGTGTTAATGTTATAGAAGCAATTACTCAGCAGCCCACCAGAGTGCAAATCAATGCCTTCATTCCCAACATATGATTTATGCGTGTCCATCAAATGACTAATGCTTGAATATATAGATGGTTTCTAATAGCTAGATTCATCTTCTCTAGTTAAAATATAATTACGCTATTTAAAAACCACAGGAGCAAAAAAAGTGACAATCTCTCAAAATCAATGTGCAAGTTAGATAAGTGACAATGGAGACTTCAGCATCGATGTGAGTCATTTTTAGCAAGTTAGTCAATTTCCCAGAGTCATCCAGTGAAATTTACAGCATTCCATTTACACAAGGAAAGGACAAGCTAACAGAAATCATCACACAAAGCATTCAGGTAGTGTTAATGTTTTAGAAGCAAAAGGAAAACCTATATCAGCAGTTATTTTGTGGAACCATAAATTTAGCTATTTCCCAACAATAACCATTCCATCCATCCAGAAGAGCATAACATGAGGAACTTAGAGAGAAATATTACAGCGATCCGCATTTTCTGATCTCGATATCTATTGTCCCTAATAGAATGGCGTAAATCATCAATCTTCTTCCGTTCAACAATAAAGTCAAGAACGTATTCGCTACCAACATACTTATGACGAGCAATCCAAATGCCATCACCAACAGGCAACCTTCTAACCTGCAAAATTATTGATAGTTAAATTATAAGAGTTACTATTCAGTGTACTCATGTGGTCAGTGCCTGCACTGGGAAGGCCAAATGCCTTTTAAGTGATACATGGTACCACCTCGGTCAAGGTGGCATTAAGCCGTTGAATTAGGGCCTACTCAATGCAGCAGTGAGGATGCTATTTTTCATCTTCATTAGCATGTGCCTCCTTTACAGTGTGGTGAAGGGATGAAACTAGATTACAAATCCAGATCCTAAGGAAAAGATAAGCAAAGCTCATGTTGAGGAAAATCACTAAAACTTGGGCGCACCTCTATCCGAATTTGAAATTGAGAACATATGTTCTCAATTATTTTCCTTGAGCGTGACCTGTAAAAACCACCGGCTATACTATTAGTACAAATATAGCAGAAACTGAAATGTTTCTTCATGAACCACATGCCAAATGATTCCAATACATAACTGAAGTAGCAGAATGAAAAATATACAGATTGTTAAGTGATATTTATTAAATGATTCCTCTCTCTAACAGCTTAAGCTTTTAGATGAGTTGGTCATTCAATATGGTATCAGAGCTCAGGCCAAAAAAGGTCCTGTGTTCGAATCCCTCCGCCACCCATTTCTAAATTCCACGTGTTAAGGCTTGAGTAAATGAATACCGCCTACACGTGAGGGGGCGTGTTAAGTGATATTTATTAAATGATTCCTCTCTCTAACAGCTTAAGCTTTTAGATGAGTTGGTCATTCAATACAGATAATATGAATTTCCAAGAGTCCTTCATAATACTGCAGATAATGTTCACTTTTAAGCGTCCGAACCGGAGAACAATGAAAATCGAAATGATTACATGATGTTTATTTGTGCTTCTCAATGAACTAAAGTTATCAACGCAACGTAAGAAAATAAGCTTAAGTTTTCTATGTCCTGGCCATGAATTAAGCAAAGGAAACGGTATCCAAACCCAATAACTTCATTCCTCCCTCCTTCCTCTCCACTGGGCTGGAGTGGCAGAACAAGGCCACTAAGATTTCAGAGTTTTAAGGGATCACTACAATTTGACTATATATATGTGCCTTTCTGAGAGATAACAAATGATGTCAAGAAGAGGTCTAAATTCGAAAATACTTTGGTAAATAAATCACAGTGACATCATCAAACCTCTATATCACCATACAAAGTCAGAATATCATTTTCTCGAAACCACATTCAATTCAGGTTGCTCATCATCCTGTTCATTTCACATCTTAGGTTTTTCGAAATCATATTATAAACTTTCAGATTCTTACATTTGTCTAACCGTAATTTCCGTCATTTCCAGCATTGATAAGAGCTCTAAGGTCAACTCAACTGTATTGGCAATATTAAGATGACCAAGACTAAATAACTGCATATTAAGAACTTCAGCACTTATTTCACAGAATCAATTTTTCTTCAAAGGATGGCTTTTGGCCTTCCCATTGAGCAAGTCCTCAAGTAAACAAGAAAAACAAAGTTGAGCAAGAATAATCTCTTGCAACCCAAAGGAGAGAGTGTCGCAAGTGTATATCCATCATAACTTTCAAGGATTATTCCTCCACGCCTTAACAGGTAATTTCAAGGTACACTCAACAACAATGATAAGAATCTCCCGTAATAATGTGAGGGAAAAAGGATATATGACATTTTTTACCATGGTTTTATATCAAGCTTTTCATTATAGATCTAATATGAGGTATGTTCAAGTCAGTAAGCATTTTTTGTTGTCCAATATAAAATGAGCTGAATTATACATGAGTAGCAGATAAGCTGAAGAAATAGGTGCAAAAGTTGGTTTAGAAGTAATCACTGTGTATAAATAAATAAATAAAAGAATACCCAGTTTTACATGAGTAAGAAGTAGAAAATAACCAGTTGATCACAATGTATATGCAAGGAATATGTCGGCTATGGTCAAATCAAATTAGAATATTTAAAAAGCCTTTAAATATCAAGAAACAAAAATTAAAAACCAGGACAGTTTGTTACTGCACTCACCCTTGCTTAGCGAATTGCTCCCGATCATCTAATATCAAAATTACTTCATAGACATCCCCAAACTTCTCTCCATATGTCAAAGGTGGCATCAATAAAGTGTTTGGTTTAGCCCCTGATCCTAGTATGCCAAGGTTGTTGGCTGCATGACCCTGAACATCTCAAAGAGGAGAAAGAAAAACTGAGTCAGAGATCCTAAACACCCTTAATTCTTCTTATTATTCACGCGCATCTCCTTAATTCAGTGGGGGTGGGAGATGGAGGGGGTGGGGATGGGGGTGGGGGGTAGAATCCCAACATAAAAGAATCCAATCTTGTTGGTCGTTAATGTGCTTATACGAATAAACAATCAGCAAAGAAAAAATCACAGTATACTGTATGATATCTACAATAAACTTTTCATTGAATGGGGTTATAAATAATAACAAACAAAAAAAGCCAAGAGTACTAATAAATAAACTCAATTAATTATTTGTGTCATGTGCATACTTTACTTCACAATTTCATATTAATCGAAAAGCATACCATAGTAGTTAGATTAGTACAAATTAAGGAGGGGGGAAGATAAGAGACAGGACTGCTGGGGATACAGAAAACCACACATTTTACATAGAACTGTTAAATCCTTCCCATCCAATTCCACATTGTTGTTTGATTCCATTTTACTACTACTGGGGTTTGCCTCCACTTTGTAGAGAAATAAAGATTTCATAGGGATGGATAAGGTGACCTTCCACTTAAATTCCTCATTTATCCCAACAACAGACAGCAGTGACTCTAACAGCAGTAATAGCCCATGGTTCTGCCTTTCCTCATAAATAAAGTACATGGGTCCTCTCCTTGCATTTCCCTCCCTTCTGAACCCACCACAAACAAGTATAGGCTACTGTAAGCATCATTATGAACCTAAAGAAGCACTTACAGTGGTTAAGCAAGCTTTCAAGGTACAAGAACTCTGTTCAATGTCCCTGAAAACAAATGACTTTTGATTACTACATGCAGCAATTGTACTCGGCTGTATGTTCTTGCTAGCATAACAACCTGACCAAACATCAAAGCCACAATTATTAGCACTAGAGGTGAACTAGAGAGAGAGAGAGAGAGAGAGAGAGAGAGAGAGAGAGAGAGAGAGAGAGAGAGATTGCTACCATCTCTATATCCATGTGAAGAGGGTGCAGCGTATTGGTCATCTGTTGGAGCTTCAGACACAGAAGTCGAACCATAAATCTCATCTTCTCGAAGACGACAAAGAACAGTTGGCCAAAGTGAAGATATATCCTTTCCCTGAGATACTTCTGTAACCTCAGAAAAAGCACGGACAATCTGTTGATGAGAAAACCCCATGCTGACAAACTACCAAAAAAAAAAATCTTAAATCATATGAAAGCATATATCCATGTAACGAAAGAAATGAATGATGAAAAAACTAAATAAGAACTTATAGTATGCCTACATATATACTTCATAAAGTAGCATTTTGTGTAACTAATGGAAATATTATAGCTTCAGATAATGTGAATCCGTAAGCTACATATCGACATAAAACTTGCCTGAACTAACTAATGATTGACCATTCATCCAATGAGTGAGCATCGAGCCAAAAAGAAAATAAAAATAGAAACAGAAACACTAATGTGACTAATATAATAGTTCCAAAGTAGTATAAATTTCAAGAAAGACCTTATTAATATATTCTGGTGGAACATCTACTGATATCTTTGGCTTCTTCAAAACAATAGATGGTCCTGCTGCTTTTGCAACTAGAGCACCTACACACTCCAAATCTGGCAAGTTTCCTTGTAAATCAACTCTCAATTTGTCTCCTTTTCTCTGTTCTAAATTTGATGATCCATCTACTTGTTCTCTCTGGGTTTTTGAACCCATAGCATCCAAACTCTTAGTTGGATCAATTAGTCCAGATCTCAAAAGGCATTCACGTGCTACATCCTTCCCTTTCTCTGACAGCATGTATCTGTATAATAGTTATCAAAGCACACCAAGTTAAATGTTACAGCCAATAAGAAACATAATGACTAGGTGTACCATTCAAAATCACGAGTTTTTATGCTGCTTATGCACGGCGATAGAATTCTTATGGCTTCCATGTCTTAGATAAAAAAATAAAACACAACCTCGTCTTGGCTTTGGATAACCGTGCAATATAACAATTTAATGTCTCACAGCATGAAATCTAATTTGAAATCCACATTCGAGCAGCAATGGCCAAATCTTTAAGATGAATATAATATGATGCTAATAATGAATTTTGCAATCAAATTTACCCAGAACTATAAGTAGTAGGGAACAATAAATTTACAGGTTTTTTATCTTTGCAGAATTCAGTCAACATAGCAACCAGACGAGATGGTATATAAACTAATCTCTCTTCCAAGACAATAGCATTTGGAAATCACCCAAGCTTGATAACTGTATAGCTCTGGCTCGAAGCAGTTCAGTGTTCTATGCCAGCGAACCTAATGGACTAAGTTAGAGTGCCTGCTACTGTGGAAAAATTTAGTTAAACGGATTGAAATGGGTAAACTTTTATAAGACCATGAGAAACCTAATGGTGTTTTCATCTCAATAAACCAGAATTTGACACATAAAGACCGATGTGCACACTGTCCCTACGTTAAGATCATGGAAACACAAGAGAAGCTAAATTGACTCATTGAAAGACCTTTAAAACCTCTACAAATTTAAGTTCAATAAGCCACTAGTAGTGAGGTATTCAGGTAGAACCCAACAACAGGGTTTTGATATTCGTTATCTCCGTTCACATTACTCTTCTCGATTAAACTATTGTATGGTTTGATGCTAGATGTAGTCGGTACTGTAATATTGTGGAAAACTACAAAGTGAGTAAAAATACTTTGCCGGGCAGCTCGATTTCACAACAAGCCCTCGATTTATTAGTGTTTTCATGCAGCTCCATCCACTGTACCAGTCCCTTGGTGAGCTTCCGAAATGTCCAGCCTTCCCTTTTGCCTTCTCTGGCCTACAAGCAGGAAGAGAAGCATCATCAAAACCAAATAGAGTAACCAGAAGACCAAGCTCATTTCTCAATCAAATCATCAGAATTACGCGATTGGCACCCGGGACAAGCCACTTGTTTCAGCTGCATCGATAAGATCCTGTTTGCGCATATATTCACAACCACTTTCTGTCCCCCTATGCAAATGGAAAATGTATATATTAACTAATAATACAATTTGGGATACCAAGCAAGGAAAGACAAAAATGGCATACAAATAATGCAAAAGAAAAGATCATAAAGGAAAAGAAACACTTAGATAAAATTCTTAACACTTACTTGAAGAGTGTAATCAGTAACGCATAAGAAACAGAATTCTTTTGTGGCACATAGTGCTTAGGCTCCTTGTTCTTTTTACCTATCAGTGTTAAATGCAGAGACAATAATTAAGAATTATTAAACACTGAGTTACAAGAAAGAAGCAATAGCTTTTACTTTGACCACTTTGTATATCAAAGAAATTACCCTTTTTAGTCAAATCATCAATCTCAGAAGGACCAGAGTCTGTCTCAAAAAATCCTTGCATTTGCTTCAAAATCCATTTGCCCACACCCCTGCAATCACATCCATGGTTTAAATTCAAAAAAAAAATGTTAACAATTCATTTCTCTTGCTATAGATTAACAGCAAAATGCAAATGCCAATTAGAGATTTATGATTGACGAGGTACACAACCAAGGTAACATTTTTAGTAGGAGCAAGTTCTTTGGTACCATATGACATTTTAGAAATAAAAAATCTCATAATATCCGCAGTTGATCTGAAATATGTAACTTACATCTGCTCATTGCAGAAGTTTAAACAACATAACAAAACTTCGTTTGCTGGGGTCAGCATTAAAACAACTGAAGGAAATAAAAAAGTAATTCTAATATTAAAATAAGTTAATGCCACATGTTTGCCTATCATTTAAAGGCCAAGTACAGTTGCCTTAAACGTAATTTGCTCTAAGTTTTGTGAACACATAGAAATACTATAACCATTTTCAGATAAGACCAACAATTCAACACATAATAACTGCAGTATATACATTTTAAAAATATAAATAAAAAACTTGTTTTCACATATATTCCAGAAATTTATGTAGAAGAGTTGAAATGTATAGAACATCTTTCTTTCGCGATTTTCCAAGTGAAAAATTAATGCATCGTATAAAATAAAAAATAAAAGTAAAATAAATGACGAGCAAATATTTTACTTACTTGATCTGGGACAAGTCTTTTAAGGTTAGAATTGGGGTTTTGCAGTTGCATATATTCGTATACGCCTTGGAAAACGTCATGTCCAAGTTGTCGGAAATGCCCTTTGTACTCTGTGCTATTTCTTGCCGCTTGTCGAACAAACACGACGCCAGCGCCTCGTTTTGCGGACAAGCCACTGCTTTCCCATTCTCCATTTTCTCCAATCTCCCAATCTTGAGGCGATACTAGGGGTTGGAAAACCAATTTAAGAATTTGATTTTGTTAGTTTTGAAGTTTGAGAATGTGTTTGATTTATTTGGGGGAAATGGCGCTGCAGGGGGAGGTCTGTTGGATTTGAAGTGATAAAACTGATAATAGAATAACATTGGAAATATTACAATTAAATTTACCTAGAGTTAACTAAATATATAAACAATTTATTTATATTTATAAAAATTATTATTAAAATTCTATTTAATTTATTGTTATACAATTTATATTATTAATATCTGTGTAAATAAATATATATATATATATATATATATATATATATATATATATATATATATATATATATTTCTGTAATATATTATTTAAACTCATGATTAATTATAAATTTTACTAGTTATTTTGATAGTATATATATAATTTTTATTTTTATAACTTTAGAATAATTAACACTCAAATTTTAAATATTACAAATAATACATGAAATATTTTAAAAATAAAAAATTAATTGTAAAAAAATAAACTTCAGAGGAACCTTTATAATAATCTTATCTCAATAGTATCCGTAAAATAAACAAATTACAAAAGGTTAATAATAAACCGAATAGGCAGTTTATTTATTTGCCGTTCTTTTACGGATTCTGACAAGTCAACAGACGGTTTCTTTCACTCTGATTAAATTTTCACGGTTGAATTGGGTCAACTATCCTTGAAAATAATATAATGGTTTTTCTTCAATTTCTGCAATCCTCATTCAGCTGCTATAAACCACGGAATCTTCTTATTTATCATTTTGCCTCCTCAGCTATAAACCCCAACAGCTCAGCCATGGCAACAGGCGACTGAGCAACCCTGAAGCAGAAACATTATGGCCACCACTCTATCTATTCACTTAACTCGTTTTGCTTCGCAGTTCCCTCTCTTTTCTTCTCACTTCCTCTCTAAACAGCTCCCACGCCCACAATTACTATCCACGTGCCGCTTTCACCTGCCCTTCCACTTTTCCGGCGCTTTCTTCGGCCCTATCCCACGTCGTCGTCATTTTTGTGTTTCAGCCTCCACCTCTCTCTCTCAAGGTATGGTTTTATTTCTGTCACCACTCTATTATGGTTCTACTCTCCTTGACATTTTATCGAACATCTTCTGTGCCTTTATTTTCTCTATTGACCTGCGCTTTTAATTTGTTTTCTGTAAGTTTACGCCGAACTTGGTTGTTGTAGTGGCCTAGTGGGTACTGTAACAGTAAATATTGTACTTATAGCTATTCATGATTTGTGCTGGAAACTTGTTCTTCTAACGATTCCTAGTTTGTTGTTTTGTCTAGAGCGTGTAATATAAGTTCAATGAGATACTTGCATTCTGTAGTTTGAGACATGATTGCAGACTTGCAATGTTTTTGCTCTATTGAAGCATATTATCAGTTGGAGTTCTGAGAAGTTGCGTTTCTTGCTTGTACATATTATGCAGACTGGACTTATGACAGGGACACTTCAGAGGAGAGATATGATGTAATTGTTGTTGGCGGTGGGCATGCTGGCTGTGAAGCTGCCCTTGCATCTGCTCGTTTAGGGGCAAAAACACTATTGCTCACTCTAAACATTGATCGCATTGCATGGCAGGTTAGTTGAGGGGTCCTTAATTGCTTACATATCACTCATTTTGTATGATCTATGGCGTTCGATCCTGTTGAATTTTACAATTCATTCTATTGCTGATATTCTCAATATGTTTATAATCTCATTTTTTCCCTTCAAGATAATTAGAGATCAACTTGATGATACCAAAGGGCACACTTGAAAGTTTTTTTTTTGCTGCGTATGAACATGAACTCTGTAACTTTCCTGTTAAGTAGGATATAGTGAATTCTGCGTACTTCTTTTAGGAAGAACATAGTGGTCCGAGGTGTGAATGAGGACAATGTTGGTGTTAAGTGAGCTCTTCTGCAATTAGACAATCGGTTTATCACGATCCAGAAAAGCATCTATAGGACTTGGTCTTTCTTCCGGTGCAATCGGTGTCGTTGACTACCATATTGTATTCAATCGATTGGTTTAGTTTTGCTTTAAGCAATGAAGAATAATGGAGTGGTGAAACTGAAACTACCGCTGCACTCAAGGTTCCTCAATATTTTAAATACGACATATGCCATTGACCAAATATTATTTTAAGTCATACAGGACCACTGTGTTTGTTGGAAGTCTGACAAAGTGAGACTTCTTAATGAAGCTGGGTCACATTTTGGCACTACAGATCTTGTCCCAGGTGGTAATTTATCATATACCATTTGGATATGAAGTTGAGAATATCCTGAATGGATCACCTTCTTCTATGTTACAATCTTTATGGTAATGAATCGCATATGTTGGTTGAGAATTGCTCTGGAATTCATTGATAATGACTTAGCCAGCGCAGTGAAGACGATGTAAAATTGAAGCTTATTTATACTAAGTAAGACATTAGATTTAGGGATGTAAAATGATGATCTAGGCTTCAGAAGATTAATAATCACTTAAAATTCTGAAGTTATTTTATGTTCTTGGATTATATTTGTTCTTCTTTTCCATGGATTCAATCAAATCAATTCCCGATTTCTTGTCAAGAGAGTTCACTCATTAATTTGCAAAATTTACTTCCATTTCTGTACCAATTGGAGTTGATTACAGCCTTGCAATCCTGCTGTTGGTGGTCCCGCAAAGTCTCAACTTGTACATGAAGTGGATGCACTTGGCGGTGAAATCGGAAAGATAGCTGATAGGTAATATACTTGAAAAACCTAGAAAATTTGGGCTCTAGTATCACATATATTTGTAAGTTACCGTGTTACTTGGATTGCTCCTTAGTAATGAATAATGTCTTTGTTATATCTGACAGTTTTAGGCCAGACATCGAACTGAATATGCATCCAGTTATGACAATCATTCTCATTGTGTAATCAGGCCTGTCTGTTCTGGACTTGTGAATGTTTACTTAAAATTTTATCTACTAATTATAGCTTGTAAGAGGAGCCACGACCCCCCAATTACTGCTTTTTGTTCTTGTATGTTTGAATGTTTGATTAACATCTATCTACTTGGGAGTTTATACATTACCCAAACATGAAAAGTTCCTAAAAGTTAAATGAGATAGTCTGGAGGTGGACTGTCGTCATTTATAAGTAAATAGAGAAATAACTAATCCAGTAAAGCCAATAACATGAACAAAAGCTGTTTGGATGTGTTTAGAAAGCACTTTTCAGGTTTGTGGCATGTCGCTTAGGCATGTTTTAACTAGAAATATAAGAGAACATCAAGTAAAATAAAAGATCAAAGTTGTTATACTTTGGTAATTATTTGATTTTGGTCTTCCTTTTTTTTCATGGCTGGGTTGTTGTAATTGCTTGTATCTCATTGACTATTCACTGATTGGTATTCTGCAAATAAGTGGCTGTATAATGTTCATACTTCAGGTGTTACTTGCAAAAGCGAGTTCTGAATGTCTCAAGGGGCCCTGCTGTCAGGGCACTGCGTGCCCAAACTGATAAAAGGGAATATGCTATGGAAATGAAGAAGATTGTGGAGAGGCAAGTTCAATTCATGCATCCTGTAGACATTTGTTTCCTATCTATTTTTGTAATGTGTTCTGTCAAAATATCAAAAATAATCTAGCAGCTGCTTCATGATATATTAGTCCCTGTGAATGCATAAATAGTAAATATATTTTAATGTAGTGTTTCTCAGTGGATGGAGCATATCTTAGTTGTATACCTCCATTATCTCTTCATTAAACAGTACAGCGTTTTAAGATTTTTCATGTTTATTTATGCTTAAGCTAGTTTTTTCTTTATACTTTGGTTGACATAGTTAGTAAATGTCCTTCTCCAGGCTCTGTTTTACATGAAGCCCAATGTCGTAATTTCTTTTTTTTTTTTTGTCAGGAAGTTATTGTGGTAAAAAAAAATTAGTAAATTATTGCCAGTCATTTTCTAATTACTGATTCCTGTTTGCAGTACGCCTAACCTTTCTATTAGAGAAGGTATGGTGACGGATATATTGGTGGGGAAGAATGACAATGTGGAAGGTGTCCGTACATTCTTTGGAATGAATTTTTATGCACCTTCTGTAGTTCTCACTACTGGTACTTTCATGAGTGGGAAGATATGGGTCGGCAGAACTTCCATGCCTGCTGGAAGAGCTGGTGAATCAGCTTCACACGGTCTCACAGAAAACTTGCAGCAGTTTGGATTTGAGACAGACCGGCTAAAAACTGGAACCCCTCCACGCGTAGATTCTCGTACAGTAAATTTCTCTGGATTGGAGCCTCAACATGGAGATGAAGAGGTCATCTCTCTTAATTTGATGTGTAGGTTCAGTAGCATTTCTATATGATTTAACTTTTCTCCGTTGTTTTTTAATTAACTATTTATATATACATATATTTTGACAAAATTAAGTGAATTACTTACGCTCAGTGATTGTTTTGTGCTAGAATTCTGAAACATGAGGTAGGCACATGGATTTGTTCGAAGATCTTGATTAACTAATGTATTGCGAAGATCTTACTTATGTCTAACTGTAGAAAGTGAATGATGCTATCAAGACCTGATAGAGCTTCCCTAATAGAATCTCTAATTATGTTCTCTAATTATGCAACTAAATGAATCTACAGATTATGTTGGGCTTTTAAAGCTCACTAGTGAGCTGTTCGAGGCTGAATCACGCTGGGTTCATTTAGTGGTGAACCTGGTTGTTTACTTTATTTTAGCTCATCAATCAAATTACCTGAAACACTCGAAGTTCGTTCACCTCATTCTTATGTAATAACCTAACCTCGATTGCCTCCCTGTAGAAACTTTACCATATCATGTCTACTGCATTTGAAACATAAATATATCACGTTATTCTAGTAGTTTGTTAGTGCCGTTCAGCAGTTGAATTTGTCCACAAACTCAATTTTGTGTGTGACAGCAGCTTATGATCCTTTCTGCATGCTCCCGGACCTAAGTTCAATAATCTGCTAATACTTATTGGAATCGTAACTTATCTTAAACTGTTCTTTATGATAACATTACTTCATAAATTTGGTATTGATTTGTCTCAATTATCAACAGATAAGCTGGTTTAGTTTTGATCCTAGTTACCATGTTGAAAGAGAACAAATGTGCTGCTATCTTACACGTACTACAAAGAAAACTCATCAACTTATTAAAGAGAACTTGCATGAGACCCCGACTTATGGAGGATGGGTGGAAGCTAAGGGACCTCGATACTGCCCCTCCATTGAGGATAAGGTGTGGTGATGTGATATTCACTTGCTGTTTCTCTGCATTCCTTCTGTGGAACATTCACAAAATGTGAACTTGTCTACTTACATAGATCATTCTATCAAAGTTTTCTGTATTTGGACTTGAGATCTATATTTGCATATGAAGCTTCAGCTATAACTGTTAACTCTTTCCTAATATAGTTCAAATATGGATTCTCCAGATTGTTCGATTTCAGGATAAAGAATCACATCAAATATTTCTAGAACCAGAGGGCCGGAGTGTGCCTGAACTCTATGTGCAGGTATTGGAGTTTCACCCTATGGTCTGTCTAGCCATTGTTGTTTTTGGCATTCAAAAGAATGGATATGTTTGTAAAGTAACTTTATGGGCTTGTTTGTAGTTTGGGAGAGTAGTGGAGGTTTGTTAAATAATCTCGATTTGCGTAATGTTGTTTGTTTGGTTTTTGAGAGAGTGGTTTGAGAAATAAAGTAGGTATAGGTTTTTTTGGAAGAGTTGAGTTGTAGGTGTAAGATGTGTAAGACTTTATGTCAAATCATGTTTGTTGTGAGATAAATTGTGTGAGAGATAGGTTATTTTATGTCAAATCAGAGTAGAGTTTGTATAGGTTTTGTTTAGAGATAAGAAAATTGTTGTTTGTTTGGGTTTTGAGAGAATAGTTTGAGAAAATTAAGAGATGAAAAATTTATTTCAGAAAATAGAAAACATGCTTGTTTGGCATTTCCCAAACACGAATTTTTTTTGGGAAACGCCATGTCAAGATTAAATTAAGGGTTAATTACGGATACCCCCCAAGTAAGGCCTAATTACAAAAATCCCCTTAGGTTTATCACCTTCATGCAATTAACCCCTTGCCCCTAAAATGTTCCAATTTTGCCCTTGAGTGTTATTTGTAATGTTTGTAATATCTTATACTTAAACTTGGGTGCTAATTGTTTTATCTTATCAATTATAAAAGTGATAGTTATATTTAGTACCCAAATAAATGATAAATTTTATAATTGCGCATAAGTTTTTATAAATGATAAATTAAATAGAATCTTAATAATAATATTTTATAAATATGAACAAATTCTTTACACATTTAGTTAATTGAATTTATTTTCTAAATTAGTAAATTAGTAAAATTTATATTGTATTATAAATAAAATATTTAATTTAATAAAGTTTTATATTTTATTATAAATTCAATATATATTAATGCAATAAAAATATTATTTGTTTAATTAGTGAAACTATTATTTTATATTTATAATTTTTATTTTATTTGTTATTATAGAAATTAAATTAATAATAAATATGTAAAAAATTTACAATATTTATTGAAATTTATGGGCAATCATAAATTATATAAATTATTTTGGTAGTAAATATATGATTATCATTTTTATAATTTATATGACATAACAATTAGATCCCAAATTTTAAACATTACAAATAACCCCCAAGGGCAAAATTGGAACATTTTAGGGGCAGGGGGTTAATTGTAAGAAGGTGACAAACATGATGGGGATTTTTGTAATAACCAATACGTGAGGGGATTTTTGTAATTAGGTCTTACCACGGGGGGTATTCGTAATTTACTCTTAAATTAATACATGCAAGTTTACCTGCATTTTACTTGCTTGGCAATGTGCTATTGAAGTTCCTGAAAAAGTATAATGTGATACATCTTAAAATGTTTATCATGAAATTATGTAGCTTCAGCATCTGGTCAAAATAACACCACTAGTATAATAACCATATTATGAGTCTACGACCTTGACATTTTACTTCCAAAATTGAGTTGAATGCAAATACACTCCCTGTGTAATTTGAATTGTTGAAATCCCCTTGTGATATTTTATTAGCATAAATCGTCTTATGAAATGAAAAAATAGCTACAAACTAAAAACCCCTATAGCAGTTCTGTTCATGTGTGTGTTTTGATACTAGGATATATTTTGAAGAGATATAATCTTTTTTCTTCATCTCCACCAAAACACTATTTTGCCCAATCTTCCACGCCAACTCCTCCTACACCATAGCCGCCTCTTATCTTCCGTCAGAGACCCATTTTGTCCACTTCCTCCGTCAACTAGAAATGAAATAATTGTTCTCATCCATAATGTTTTATTCAACTCCAGGATTTCAATTTTGTTGGTTTTTATGCAGCACCCATTGAGTACTCAATAATTCAAACTCATTTTACCAAAATGATACTTGTGATGCAGCAGGAAAAAATTGAATTCTTAAACATAAAACACAAATTTGATAGAAAATTGCATAATAATAATGAAAAAGAAAATGCTGCCAGAAAACCATGAAAAGGTGAATGAGTAGTAATGTATAATATTCATCTGCTTCTTTTGAAGGATGTGTTAAATTTTGACATTGTCAAAGCAATCAATTTGGCAGAATAGATATTCAACGAACTGCCACAATCAGAGTGGTGTGGTGGGTGGGTGGGTGCTCGTTTTAAAGATTGAGGGTACTAATGTCATCTTATAGATAAATATATTTATGTAAAATGTCAATTGAGAATGGGGCAGCTGTGCTCTCATTACGTTTCACAAGGGGGTTTATGCCAATAAAAGTATCACATGAGGATATTTGCCACTTAAAATTACAGGGGTGTATATTGTATGTAATGACCAAAATCATATAGAAATGAAGGAAATATTTTAGTAGCCCTGCATTTTCTAAAATGAAAGACTTTTCTCTGAAGAGTGGTTTTAGAGTAGAAAGATTGCGGAAAGTGTGGCCACAATTTACTGAACATGAATATGGTAATTAAAATATCTTTGGATCAAATGTACTGAGAAAAAAATTAGTTAGTCGGTGCAAATTGTGCTTTATAACAAGTTTATTGGTTGGTTGTGTTGTATAAGTTGCATTCCACTGCTCTCGTGAATGCCATTATAATGCTAGTGCATTATATATGAGAACAATTATATACTATGAGCTGGTAAACTGTTACATTAAGCAGAAAAATGCCTCAAATATCTACTGTGCATTTCCCACTTGTTCCAAGCTAATACACAAACCTCCTTGTATATTTGATTTTGTTAAATTCTTGCAGCCTGTTGTAATTTCTCAGGTCAACCAGAAACAGCTGCTTTCCTTTAAGCGTTGTTTACAGTTTCTGAAGTTAGAATTCGACCAATCATTATTTTAATGGTTAAGATTAAAATCAAAAAGTGCATGAAAACTGACCATCCTATCACTTGTGCATTAATTTTTCTCGGAAAGTATATTATTTTCCTCTTGCTTCACCTTTCTCCCGATTTTGCTATTTCTTCTACATTTTAAAATTCGGTCCTTTTAGTTTAACATTATATTATTGAGAGCAGTAGCATCAGGAGGCAGGAGTTGTTATTTCACTAACTTATTCCAAATATATACATTAGAATTATGGTGATACAGCGAAATTTTGTTTTTTCTATTTTGAAATGAATTTGTAATGTTTAATGCCTGTAAGTTATCATTTATTTCCAAAGTATCGCATTCTAGGAATATTTCGGAGTTTTTGCATATTGAGTTCACATTGATTTCTTCTAGCTTTTTACTCTTATTCTCTAATCTTACATCAATTCCTTTAAGTTTATGAAATTCATAACAAGATTATATCGAGAGTCGGAGCATATTTTGACTGTTAGGAAATTTTTGGTTATAAATAAACTAGTGGGAGCAAAAATCAAACTGCGAGTTCTTATGGAAATTCTGTTACTTTTAGAATGAACAAGCCTATGTTCTTACAGTTCGATACAACTATTCATGGTCGGCTTATCCTGCAGGGATTCTCTACTGGTTTACCAGAAAGACTACAGCTGCCACTCTTAAGAACTCTACCTGGACTTGAGAATTGTTCAATACTGAGGCCTGCTTATGCTGTCGAGTATGATTACTTGCCAGCACATCAGTGTTTTAGGTCTCTCATGACAAAGAAAATTGAAGGACTTTTCTTTTCTGGTCAAATAAATGGAACGACTGGCTACGAAGAAGCTGCTGCCCAGGTGTTTATCTTTGGAAATATAAATTAACATTATCTCATCATATTCACCATTGACACCATGATTGTTTGTCATCTGTCAAGGATTATATTCTTTCGAATACCTTCTATCTGACAGGGAATTGTTTCTGGAATAAATGCTGCTAGACATTCCGATGGTAAATCTCTAATTGTTCTGGAGAGGGAGAGCAGTTTCACTGGAACTTTGATTGATGATCTGGTAACGAAGGACCTTCGTGAGCCTTATCGCATGTTGACCAGGTAAATAAAACATAGATGCTCCATGAATAAACTCCATGCAGTGCACTTCCTTCCATAAAGCTCAAGTGCTTGTACTTATTACATTTTAAACGCAGACAACAATAGATCGGGTCCATTCATCTTCTATTTATATGTGCCTGATCAGTTTAGCCTCGGCGCTTTGCTCTCTGCTCAACTTTTAGAATGCTTTCTCATACCCTTTTTTTTTTCCAGCCGATCAGAACATAGGCTGCTTCTACGATCTGATAATGCCGACAGCCGCCTCACACCTCTGGGACGTGAAATTGGTCTGATAGATGATCAGCGTTGGAAAATCTACCAAGAAAAGCAGGTTCGCATTTCAGAGGAGAAAGAGCGACTGAAGACAACCAGGGTTTCAGGTTGATTTTCTAGTATTAAGTATTTGAATGGTTTATGCCTGCTGTCATTGTCTGTATACTGGTCTTTCTTATATTTAATCTTGATGCCATAATTATTAGTAATGCTAATATTGCAAAAGTTTGGATGCTCAGTATGCACATGGAGTTGTGTCTCGCCTCTTTCCCTTTTAGTTTCTCAATCCATTTGTTTGCTTCTACTACATGGGCAGAGTTAAAAGCCTGAAGGCTATCCGTTTGCTGAAGTTATGACATGATATAACAGAAAATATCCTTATAGTGCGTGATCAATGTAAAGTTGGATAAATATGAAGTGAGAGCAAGAAAGTATTAAAAATAGGTCAAAAGGTAAAGTGATGTATGACCTGAAAAAGCTTTGCATATATTGTACATCAATAATATGTACGTGTCAGTTCAGTTAAATTAGTAATCTTGTAAAATCTGATTTACTAATTGTGGATGAGCAATTGTACAAGTGTTGCTATTGAAATTTATTGGCGTAATGTACGTGAATTATAGAAAATGCGTTAAACACCTCATGCTAGATGGAACTACTTGCATATGTGGCATACATAATAAAGTACTGGAGAGTGGTTATCTCCTGTGGAACCTTACAGTATCCAAATAGAGTTAAAGAATTATTCTAAACAAATACAATGTTTTCCCGGAATGCAATTGGTTTCTTAGATGACTTCTGGTTTGTTTTCCCAACAGCATTAATTACTTTAACCAAGGAATGCAATGCATACAACATAATTCGAGTTAACCTAAATTTAACCAAACTGCACCTTATGTTTGATTTAAAGGAGGAGACTTAGCTGCTGAAGTTTCCGAGGTTTCTGGTCAGCCTGTGAATGACTCATCTACACTGGAAAGACTCCTTAAGAAACCACACGTTCACTACAAAGTATTTGACAAGCATGGATTTGGGAATGATGTGTTATCTAGGGTGGACAAGGAATGTGTAGAGATAGATATTAAGTATGAGGGCTTCATTACACGCCAGCAGATCCAACTCCAGCAGGTAGATAGATATAGCATCATGGCTTATATTTTACTCTTAAAATTGTAGGACTCCGAACCGTATTTCAGGAAATGGTTTTGTGCTTTAAACTAATCTGTTTTTTTTTATTTTTATCAGCTATTCTCACTATGCATAATGCGTCTGACTCTTGGCTCTCATTTTTTAGCTTTTCCGGTTAAACTTTTCTTTTGATTAAAAAAAGTGGGTTGTTTTGACTGATTGCCAGAATTTCGTGTTTATGATCTTGTTTCTGTTCTAGATGGTTCATAAACAGCACAGACGACTCCCCGATGATCTTGATTACTATGCGATGACAACTTTGTCACATGAATCACGTGAGAAACTGTCAAAGGTATGTTTGCCCTATTGTTTGTATATCATGCCATTGCATTAATTATGCTTGCTTATTAATATGTCCCATGAATTTTTGCATTTACTAGTTTAAATCATGGGCCATTGCTCTTGCATAGGGCACATCCTGCTGAGTTTCATGGTGAAAATCTGTATCACCTGTAGGCTTAGGGGGCATTTGGTTGGAAAATGAGATCAAGAGTTAGATTTAAATGGGTGATCAGAATGTTGTATAGTACATATTTTAAGTGTTTGGTAGAATAATATTTTTGCGTGAATGATTATGAGATCTTGTGATTTTACATTTACACCCTTTTGTTTTCTCCTTTCGTTCTTTAAATTAGAATCACCTTGATTATAATAATACAACTACACTGAATTACCCGGAGAGGAGTGGAGAGTTTTTGGCTCTCATCAACCTTCTATCCTTTTGTTCCCTAAGACATTAGTGCAGGATTGCTGGAAAGTTATGAATGAGTATATTCCATCATACATTCTATATTTGAAATGAAATGGGGCAAAATTCTTCAGTGCAAATAATTGAATTATATATTAACCATTCCCCAAAAAAATGAAGGAATTGTTCAGAATATTGGCTTTTCTAATTCCTATTTTCACAGGTAAGGCCACAAACAATTGGGCAAGCAAGTAGAGTAGGTGGAGTTAACCCTGCTGATATTACAGCCCTCCTTATCATCCTTGAATCAAACCGAAGGAAAGCCCAAGAACGAAGACCGCATCAAACCCTGGAAGATAAGAGCCAAACAGAAGCATCGAAAGTACACATTGAAGAGTCGATAACTGCTTAAATTATTCAACCGGATATAATAACTGTTAGTGTATGCCTATATTATTCCAGTTTTCACATTCCCGAGAGAAGATTTTTCCTACTATGGGACATTATAGTGATGGTGTATATCAATTCTCACATTTGTAGTATTTCATTTTGCTCATAAGACCATTTCTCTTGCCCTTTGTCAATTAGTAAAGTATATAACCCATTTATTTTATTTGTGTAATTCTACTCAGCAATACATTTTGAAATTTCGTATTGCTCTCTGCAACCGGACTTGATAGTGATGGTGTATATGAACTCTCACATTCGTAGTATTTTATTTTTCTCAAAATATAATTTTACTTGCCTTTTATCAATTAGTAAAGTATGTCTTCCATTTTTATTTTGTAAATTCTATACAAAACAATAGATTTACATTTTTTATATTGCTCTTGCCTGTTCACGTTACTTGTTTTGAAGACTATATTTATACTATAATCTATTAAAAGAAAGAAGACTATAATTATATAGGTTTTTTTTTTTTTTTTAACCATGGACTAAGATTTCCAGAGGTCACTGAAAGTACAAAAACATTCATGTTTCCAGGTTGATGGAAACAAAAGGGTGAATACAATTTTCTCCCTAAAGTATGAGAGTTGTGTCGGTTATTCCTCTAAAGTATTAATTGTAACACTTACCCATATCTGTTATAATTTTGTAGTTTTTATTCTAAAAATACCCCCAGTCATTTCATAAAAAATAAATTTCTTAATTAATTTTTCTCTTTATTAATTACGAATTCATTTACCCGTCAAATAACATTATGTTTTAATTTTTTCATTTCTTTTTTTACCTTCCTTTTTTCGATCTCAAATTTTTTCTTCATTTTTATCTCACTTTTTTATAACTGAAGGAAACAAAATAAATGAAAAAATTAAAATATAATATTATTTGGTAGATGGATGAATTGATAATTAATAAAGATTTTTTTTTATATAAAAAGGTGAAGAAATTAAAACATATTATTTTTTGGTGTCAAACTTGAATTTTGCACGAAATAGTTTGAAGGAGCATACCGAAAAATAAATGAGATAATTATCACCAAATAAAAACTCAAGAACATATAAAGAAAAAAATTGAGATAGAAATAAAAAAAAATGAAACATGAAATAAAGAAAACAAATTTAAACAGATATAAGAAAAAAATGAGATGAAAATAAAATTAAGACCATAAAACCGAAGGGAAAAAAATGAAGAAATTGTAACGTAATATTATTGGTGGATGGATGAATTCATAATTAATAGAGATTCATTTTTTGATAAATTAATAAAGAAACAGTTTATTTGTTATAAAAGGGGCAGGATAGTTTTAGAATAAAATGTTCAATACTATAAGAGAGAGATGTTAGTGTTACAATTGTTACTTTAAGGGGTAATTAATACCACCTTCATACTTTAAGGGGGAAAACTATATATCACCCGAAACAAAAACATAAAAAAAGTTTTAATTTCAACATATTTTTTTAATTTGCGATTTTCCAATTTTTTTCAAAAAAATTCGGAAAAGCTCTTAGAATTTTTTTAAAATATGATTGATCGAAACATAGATATGTAATGCTATCTTTGAGCGATTTTGCGAACAATATGATTTAAACAGAGTTCAATTACTGCAACTTTCTGGTACCATAATGTTGAGCCTTAATTATGTGAGAAGCAAGATAAAAGTGAAAGGAAGAGACGGACGGGTAAAGACTAAAGACTAATAGGTTCAAAAAGGAAATCTATCTATAAGAATAATACAGAACTCCTAAGGGCATGTCTAGCGGGAGTTTAGTTTGTGGAAACCTCCCGGTAGTTTAGGCTCAAAATACAGCTGATGTTTGAATTTGTGAAAATTAAAAGTTCTTCCCTCCCCAGTCGAATTTTCATGTTCCCCAATTGCTCCCCAATCTTCAATCGTTTTCCCAATTTACTCCCTAATCTTCAAAAAATTCCTCTTTCCCCAGAGTCTGTTAATCAGAGGAAGAAGGGCGTGCAAAATTTGCCCAACACACCACCCCAATAACAAATCGGGGTAAATGCCCCCTAGTCCCCAAGGGGTCCGACCATGATGATTAGATTTACAAGAATCGAACATTAAACTGTTCAAATTCTAATATATTAATATGGATTCTCTAGTTACATGGACCACAACTCCAAATAAATTTGAAATTGCAATATAAAGATTTAATTCTTTATTTAAATAATATCTACATAATGTTCATCTAATTTTCGACTATTGAATTGCATCTTTGAGCAACCGACAACTATGACTTGCGCATAAATTTCTCTTCATCTTCTTCATCAAGAAGAGGAAGAAGTGAGTGTTTATTTAAGAATATTGCTTAATTTTAAGATTTATGTGTTGATAGCTCCAAAAAAGCTTGTTGAATAGTTTCAACTTATTAGTTAGCTTCTCTAAAAGAAAACCAACAGGGACAAAAAGAGTTCAAAATATCGGCGAGGGCTTCTAAGCTTTAGGTCATATCTTTCTCTATGTTAAATTGCAAACATTGCCTACTATTATTCTCAACTATCTTTTTGAGTTTTTCAAGAACCTTTTTCCATAGCGGCTTTTGGTTAAAAAGAATTATAATTTATTTTGTGATATACAACAGAATTAGGAATTAAACGAGTAGAATAGTTGAACATATTGTTTAAACTTGAGTTTTTGTTTTCCTTATCAAGTGACTAAAAAAGGTTTCCTTTTAGGAGCCAAACACTTTCAAAAACCATATAATTGTAAAAGCCCATGGTTCATGCCTCTAGCCAAAGCTCACACATGTTAAAACCCAGACATTCAGACAATATACTAACTCCACAGTCAGTAGGTCTAAACAACAAAACAGACCCAACATTTGACTTTGGTCGTATTCTTGATATTAAGGTAGGATAGGATAGGTACATATTCCTATTCCAAGAACCTCCTTACTATACAAAGCCTTGACATTGTTAATTATAAACAATAATTGAGCAATATACGTTACCTCTGTCCAATTTAAGTCATAACTACAGTGCAAACTTAGCTGAGAAAATAGTCCAACCTTTTTTAAAAATCAGGCGAGGAGGAGGTCAGAACTAAGTAATCCTCTCATCCGAGACCTTGTAATATGTGAATAAATAAACACCTTTGTAATTGAAGTATATGCATATACACAATCATTCCTCGGAACATCATTTTGTTGCCTGGAGAGAGAATTTTAGGAAAACTATACCTAATCGAAGCTCGATGAACGGCTCCATCTACCGCCCAAGTAATCCTCAACAGAAATGTTATGTTCAGTGCTGCTAATAGAAGTGGAATCATCTTCTAAATCAAGCAATGCAAGATTGATGAAGGACTGGATATCAGTTGTGGATTGTTCACCATTTATGGCGTTCATTTCATCACAAGCTTGTTTCGACCACTCTCTCACTTCTGGATCACCTTGAAGGAGTTTGAGAACCTGTTTTGATTACTAATATATGTCAAAATTTGATTAAAAGAGTGTTTCGTCACATTTTAACACTTCTTAGGGACAAAAAAATTGCTTACAAGACTAATTTCTGGACGAGATTGAGGTGCTTGTCTGATACAAAGGGATGAAGCTAAGACCATTTTCTCAAATTGATCGTGGTCATAAGCGTTAACCAAGTTAGGATCTAGCAATTCTGAAAATTTTCCTTCCTTCGAGATGTGTTTTGCCTGAAAAGATACAATAGTTATAGCTGGAAATATAGTTGAATAGCATCCTATGCTCTTGAAGAGTAGTTGAAAGCTATTAAAATGTCAAAAATTTGCTCTCATGAAATTAAATACATACCCACAATACCAAGCTTTCCTGGCCCTCTGGATGTCTATTATCAATCGGTTTCCGACCTGATAAAAGCTCGAGGAGTACAACACCAAATGCATAGACATCAATTTTTTGGTTTAGTTTCCCATGCATAAAATACTCCGGAGCCAAGTAACTGCCATTGATAATAATAAAATATAAATAAAACATAACATAACTCTAAAAAAATGCTCTGCCAATGTCTAGAAATCAGATCCAGAATATAAACTCACCCAAATGTCCCAGCAACATCAGAGGTATCAATATGATGTGAGGAACTTGAAGCCCAAGTAGACAGTCCAAAATCCGACAACTGCAAGGGAGAAATAAGCATTAGAATATTTAATAGCACAAAAAATTAAGTCAATGACGAAGAACTCAGAGATGAATATATGGTACCTGTGGCTCAAAGTCATCTGAAAGAAGGATATTTGATGATTTTACATCTCTATGAATAATCGATTTAGCTGCATTGTGAACATGGTCCAGTGCCTCAGCAACTCCCAAAGCAACCTTATATCTCTCTTCCCAACCAAATAAATTTCCAGATTTCTGAGTACCTAATATAGATTGAGTTATTAAGACATGTATACTATTACATGCTAAGATAGTGGAATGAATCATGAGTACACACCATGAAGATTCTCTTCCAGGCTACCTCTGGATAGAAGATTATAAACCAAAAGTAGCCGGTCTTCCTCAAAACAGAAGCCAACTAAAGATATCAAATTTTTGTGATTCAAAGACGTTATGATTTCAATTTCTGAAACAAAATGTTTCAATACATCCTCTGATGGATTTAGAATTTTCACAGCTAATTCCTTGCTTCCTTGTAGACAGCCTCTATACACCAGGCTGCTTCCTCCCTTTCCAATCAAATTTTCTGAGGAAATAAATATGATCAAGAGTAATGAATGAGACTTCCAGAAATGAGAAAAACTAATATTTAACGGAGAACTTCTAAGAGAACTAACCAGGAGCAAAATCATTTGTTGCTAACAAGAGTTCCTGGTAGCTAAATAGTTGGCATGTTGTTGAGTACTCCTCAACAAGATCTTTAAGTTCTTCTGATAAACTTTTTGAAGAACAACCAACATTGCTAGTGTCAGATGAATATGGTACTATAACACCTTTTTCTTGGTCCCCATCTAAATGACACTCGTCCATATCAGATGCACTATTCTGTTTCCGATCAGGATAAATAGCGGCAACAGACTGTCGACTTGGAAGTCTCAAAATCCACCGCAACACTGATTTTTTATCAGATGAAGTTTCAGATACACTTCGCCCATGCAAAAACAACTTACGAAGTAATGACCATCCCGGTTTAGATTCGCGCATTTCGTGTGCTTTTACGGGCACCAAAGCCATTGAGTTACTCTCATTTCCACTGCATGATGATAATATAACTTTTGGGGGTGGCAGACCTAAAGGGCTTTTGGGCAATGTAATCCTCTTCTTGAATCTCGATTGCGACACATCAAGATTTCCAAACTCAGAGACAACTGAAGATGCTGACTCTCTTTGGAAAACAATCTTTCCATTATCAACACATACAACTGTTACATTCTTTTGAAGATTCTTTGCACAATACTTAGCAACAGAGATCCTTGATCTAATTTTGTGATGTACTCCTGAAGAACCAATAATTAAACTTGTTGCACCAAAAGATTTTGCCTCCTTTGATAGGATTTTACGAACTGGCGATCCCCTTAAGACCTTAAGCTTTAAATCCACCTACACAAGTTTCTGGATTTAGCAAGTCTATTTACCATAGAATATATAAGGCAGTAGAGCTAAGACAATGAAATTGCAGTCCTCTCTTGCTTGTAACAAAAAATACACTACGGAAACTCAAATCTAATAGCAATTAGGAAAAGGTCAGTCTAGAATTGAGACAGTAAACTGGTAAAAAAAGACGAACTCATTCAAATTAAAAAGAAACATTTGAATTACAGAAGTATGAGCTAGATTAAAGTAGTAGTATATCATTAATACCTGTTTTAGGTTACAGAATCCTTCATACGCAGCCAGCACTGAATCAAAAGTCTTCACTAACGAAACCAGACTCGATTTATCTTCACCACACGCAAATTAAAGCAAAATTAATCAGAAATAAATACGTTATCAAATACAAAAATGAACTACGTTTCAACTTGTGAAACAACTGACCAGCGTTAGGATGGAGGATATGGAGAGCAATGACGCGATCTCCAGTCTGCGCCACCTTCAGCAGCGCCCACGTCAGCAGCTCCCTGCTCCTTAAATCTAACTTCACACCGACCACCACCACTGCGCCGCCGCTTTCCGCCGTGGCCGAGGTACTCTGGCCACCGTTGCACTCTAGTCTCATTGCAAGCAGATCAAGCAACTGACGCCGCTGTTTTCAGCGAGAAACACAAAAAACACAAAAAACACTCTCTCTTTCTCTCTCTATAATTAAGGCGTATTCTATATTTTGTCGCTCATTCCATCGAAGTTTGGAAGACGAATCAATTTTCCTTTTGGTGTTGGGGATTGATTGAGATTCTTTTTTTTTTTTTTTTTTTTTTTTTTTGAGATGGGAGAAAGAAATACAGAGTACTTGTAGTTATACTTCTCGTGACTCGTTAGTGTTATACTATCATATGGTAATTTTATGCGAAAAACCTATATATCGGGAATAATTAATTAGGAAATAAAAGTCTGCAATTTATTCTGTGTTGATGTCATAAGACCATATGATATCAGTTATTGTAAATTAATTTGTTCTTATTTTCATCTTGTTAATTATTAGTTATTTCTAAAAAAAAAAAGTTATTAATTTTCCAAAATGAAATTTAATACTAGTACTAATATGTAACTAATATGTAAGTAGTTTACTTTGATACCAATGTACTAGATTCAATTCGATTTGAGATAGTGTTTGATATAATAATGTATTCATCATTTAAAAAAATTCATTTGAAAGACAATTAGGTAATGATAATTAACTAACCAAAAGACAAAAGTTAACTTGACGGATTTATAAAGCTAAAATCAGGTAAAAGCTTACTCATTTATCTATAATAAAGAGTTGTATGATGACCAGTATTAGAAAAGGAATGAAGCTAAGCTATAAATAATTGAAGGAATTGTTCTCCCGTTCTACTCATTATTTTGCCTTTTCTTTGTAACTTTATTCTTTTCCTATGGATAGGAAACTTCGAGCAAGTCGCAAAGTTTCCACAAAGTATAAGTCAAATAAGAGTAAGGCATCTAATTATTTGTAGATTTTACAATTTTAATATTAAATATGTACGAATACACTTTTCATGTTTTAGAGAATACCATTCAACTCTGATGTTGATTAGCCACTGTAATTTTTTTTTCTTCAATTAAACCACCCCAAAATCATTGATTAAATGTGATTATCAGTGTGACGACTTCAAAGAATAGAATACAAATATATGGTTCGCATTTGGGATCGGAAATCTCTATCACTTGGTGTAACCACCTTAATACAATTTTAATATTAAATTTGTACGAATACACTTTTCATGTTTTATAGAATACCACTCAACTCTGCTGTTGATTAGCCACTGTAATTTTTTTTTCTTCAATTAAATCACCCCAAAATCATTGATTAAATGTGATTATCAGTGTGACAACTTCAAAGAATAGAATACAAATATATGGTTGTATTTGGGATCAGAAATTTCTATAACTTGGTGTAACCACCTTGAATACATATAATATAAAATAGTTACATGAAATTTTATCCATGTGAATCTCAAAAATAATCTTAGCGAAACAAAGTCGATCACACTCAAAGATAATTATAAATTACAAATAAACATACATTTAAACTTTCATATAACTCTTACGTGTATGTTCATATGATGAAATCCCCTTTGAACTTATATTAGAAAATTGTGTAAATATTATCTTATATTTAGTTTGAATAGGTATTCGTGTAATGTGTTTGACGCAACTCAAAATAAATTAAGTCGGTTTATCATTGAATAAAAATTACATAAAATACTTTCATTTATTAAGAGGGAGTACCTAAGGTAGATGGGCCCAACCAAATCCAGCCCGTATCTGGAGCTGCATGGGACAGCCGGGTTCAATTATTTCCATAATTTATGCATGGCGTTGCTTATACGGCGGCCCACAGGCGGGTCGGAAAATTGTCGGGTCTCAAATAATTTTCCCTCCATATGCTTTCCCCGCCACTTTTCTATTTTGTAGGACCTGTTATGTATTTATTAACACTAATTAATTTTATGGAGTATTTTTTAATAAATTAGAACAAAATTAATTTGATTGTGTCATAAAATAGAGCAAATTAATCCGTTTTTACCTATTTAATGAATTATTCACCAGTTTAACATTTTTTCAGCAAATTTAGTTTATTTTTATCATTACTGTTTTTTTAACTATTTTACTTTTTTTTTTAATCAATTATAACTTATTTTCACTATTTTTACGATTTTGTCCTTTTATTTTTTTTTTCGTTTTAAACCATTTTTCTACCGGTTTCACCTTCTTTTTTCGACTAAACTATTTTTTTTACTGATTTCACACGTTTTTATCATATTAACCCTCTTTTAAACGTTTTTATCATATTAATATTAACCCGTTTTCACCTATTTCACATGTTCTTTTCATCAATTTCACCCGAATTTTCATAAATTCGACATGTTTTCACATACTTTATTAAGTTTTCACCGATTTCACAAGCTTTATGTGCTGTTGTTTCACCAATTTCATCATTTTTCACGAAGTTCACCCAATTTTCATCAATTTCACATGACATTATCAATTTCAGTGGAACTTTTTTTCACCGATTTCACCAATTTTACCCGTTTTTCACAAAAAGAATTCCATGAAATTTCAAGGTTATATGCATGTCTTGATATTATTCAATATTCTTTATATTTTTCTATTCTAGCCAAAGTAAATTTACGTAATTAGATAAGTCATAAGTATTTTTAATTCTTTCATAGTAAAATGCGATTCAATCTTAATTTTTTTTTTATTTTGTAACATAATGCATAATTAAGAGAATTTCATTTTGAATTTATATTTAGAGTGTTTATGACTTATGGTATACTAAATCTTTACATTAACATTTTCCTACTCCAATAATTACCGATGCTAAAATATAATAATTTTATATATGTTTTTAGGGGTTATTTAAAATAATAGTATTTTTTAATGGTTCGTTTTTATTTATAAGTGAAAAAAATTAAAATTACAACAATTGATGTAAGAGAGAATTTATAAATTTTTTGAAGTTTATGTAGGAGATAAATTAAATATAACAAGAGTTCATGTTTAAGTATACCTCTTTAGTTACTTTTACATATTTACCATTGAATTAATATCACTTTATAATTTAAATAAGGACATTTTAGTTCGTACATAAAAGTTAAGAAATATTTATACTTTTATAATAATAGAGATATTATACGATAGGGCCAGATATGCTTTTTGTAACTTAATCCGACTCTATTTTGTCAATATTTTTGGCTATGTCTTATATAATTATTATTATTATTTATAATTGTTATCTTATATACATAATATTAAGTTGTAATCACTATGTACTATTATGTGAAAATGTAAAAATATTTAAACCCTTATGTATATGATTAATTTGGCCAGACTAAGTGACAAGTACAATATATTTGTCTTTATATTAAGTTAGACTATATGATTTTTTCTTAATTTGGGATAAATGTATGCAAAAAAAATTATGTGTTAAGCAAAATTAATCTAAACGAAACTACCTTAAAATGCTAATTAATTGCATAAAATATGTATGTATTATTAAATATTCAACATGAAATGCCCATTCATACAAAATTTTGAATGTCTATTTATGAATCGAGATCTACCTATAGATATGCGCGTGAGATTCTTTGCAATAAATATTTCATAAGATAATTATGTGCATATTTTACGTAGCACTTAAAACTATTTTCCGATTTTTCGTTGTTCCTTTAAGTATAATTGGACAATGAAACTTCATCTAGTCTTCTACACGTGCATATTTTGCAATGAGACAGCACAATTAAGTAGTAGAATCTTACAACAAGGCGACATGACAAGATATTCTCTCCATCTCACTTAGTCGTTCGTATTTAAGAAAATAATGTTCACCCTTTATAATTAATTTCCTGGAGAAGGGAGCTAGGAACAGGGTGTGACAACATAATTTGACCACATGCATGTTGCCTGATCTTAAGCCATGTGTTACACATATAATTTAATCATGCGCATCATATATGTCGTTTCCTTCGCTGTCTTGTTCAATTGGCCCCATGAGCATTTGTTAGTAGTATATGTTATGGTTGTGATATTTTGGCCTTTGTGATTGATCGAGATTCGCCACCTTTGTTTATTGCGTATATGACATGAGTGTATAATATTGACAATTGACCTGATCGGTACACAATTAATAAACGATTGGAAGAGTCGGGGACGTATGAGGCTCAATTTCCCCGGGAATCAATTGTAACGGATAATTATGTTATGAGTTTTCAATTGATTAAAAAATCAAATTTGTTTTATGGATTCTAATATTCATTAGCTTGTGATTAGGTTTCTATACATTTTACTCAATTGGTTTTGTATAAAGTAGGGGAGAATTTTGATGGACAACGGATTTAGCATTAAATGGAAGGTTTTTTTTATATATTCTTTTGAAATATCATCCCACTTGTCACATGGATGCTTACATGTCACGACGTGGCAAATTTTAGCGTGAATAATTATACAAGATTGTAGAATTTGTCCCAAACTAATTATAACTTTTAATTTTCCGTCTCAAACTATAATATTAACTCGCCAAATTTCCTCTCACAATTCGTCATTTTACATGAATTTAGTCCATTATTAAATTTATAATTTACTGAAAATGACGATCCATCTTTTACTTTTTGAACCCCATGTGATATTCATAATGTTCAATTTAACCCCTATAATTTGAAAAAGATCAATTTACCCCTCTGTGAATTTTTTAAAGAGTATTTTACCCTCTTGAACCAGAGAGTGTAACTCACTTTTCGAAATTAAAAGTGGGCATGCAAAGTATTTTATAGCATAGGAGGGTACATTGCTATATTTATTATAATACAGGGGGTAAATTGCCACATATATCATAACACAGGGGTAAACTGCCATATTATCAAAATACAGGGAGGAAAATTGAATATTATGAATATTACATAGAAGCAAATTGCCATTAACTCTTTTTTTAAGAGAAAATAGTATGGATTTTCGAAATTCTTGTGCGCTTTTGAGAAAAAAAATCTCATCTTAGTTCATTAGGAAAAAAATGTGCATTTTATTTTTGTATTAATAAAGGATAAATATTTATAATTAGTTTAGAACGAATTATTTTTTCCATGTCATTTCAATTACGAGACGGAAGTCGACGTTTTGATATAGTTTGGGACGAAAAATTAAAATTTGTAATTAATTTGGGACAAATTCTGCAATCTTGTATAATGTGTTTATGCTAGAATTTATCATATTGTGACACTTAAGCAACCATGTGGCCAGTGAAACGATATTCCAAAAGAATATAAAGTCATGGGATGAATTTGATTAAGTAAAATAGCTTGGGAAGAAAATTCAATAGCATTAATTAGTTTAGGATATTTTTGCAATTTTGCCAATTTAAAAATAGCCAAGAGACGGTAAAGAACTTTCAAAATGTAAAGCAAAATTTAGAAGCCAATTGGGCTTGACCACATAAGTGCGTTTGTAAGTAGGTTTTATTTTAGAATACTTTTATTCCCTACTGCCGAATGCCTATATGTTAAAGGCCCACTGTATAAGCCCATTATCTGTTAACCCTATATAAATATGAAAGTTCGGAATTTTCGGCCCAAATTGAAGAACGTATTATTTATGTTTCAAATGTTATTTAAGGTCTACGTTTTCTAGTGTCCACCTTCCTTATTTTGTTAAATAACATCTCTATTAAATTTAAATCCTTAATTTAATTGGGTTTCTACAAATAAAATAGTACGTAAAAGAAAACTAATCTTTAAATGTATATTTGGAGGCAAATACATAAGTCGAGCTGAGCCAATGCTAATAATCTGTATCCTTTAATGCCACAGTAAATTTTAATAGCCACAATAAGTAAAGAACATATTTGGACCATAATAAATAGTACTTTATTATCTCCAAATACATGCATCCCGATATATACTTATACTTTAACACTTAGAATTAATATTTCTTGTGTCAACTTTCTGTATTAATTCGTCGTTCTGTTCATGTCATACTCACTCTCCGTACTACATTATTAATAATGTTACTTATAATTTTTTCATGTATATATCTCAATTACTTGTATATGTAATGATACACAAAAGTAAAATGTTAGTCTCAAATATTAAACATGACAAAATAAAGCAAGTACAATATAGCTTGTCATATAAAAACAACATTAATTGAGCTTCAATTATTTGTTTTCTTTATTTGAGACATGTTCATGTGATTTTTTGTTTGATGACCTACTAAAACAAGGAGACACAAATAAAACACATAATGTATGCCCAAAATGTGTCTGGTCAATTTAGATTGAAGCCTTAGCTATATTGAACTTTTATTTTGTTTTTACTCTATTTGTGTCTCTCTTTATAAAAATCTCCTTTAGTCTATGCTTGAATTGAATTGGACGCCCTTATTCATTTAATTATAAGACAAGCGTAACATATATACTATATGATGATTATATAAAAGATTGATTAATCATAATATATAATATAGTATATGATATGTGAATCTCGTGATCGATTGAGTAGGTAAAGTCAAAACCAAAACTAAAATGCTCTCATCCTTGGCTTGAAAGCCCTCTCGTCTTCAATTCAAGTTGCCACAAAAACTCTTAGAAATTATCTACTTACTTTCCACATTAATTAATCAGCCCCTATATTTCAATAAAGGCCCTCACCCGAAACACAAATTATTTATAGGACAAAGACAACGAAAAGACATTATGTCCATTTCAAATACAAATTTTAGGCTGTGTGTAATAATTTTGATGGTAGTTATGGCTATGAGCGTTCCGAAGGCCGTCGGGCAAATTTCTCTCCCGCCAATATTACCGGGCCTTAAGAAAGGGTGCCTTGACATGTTCGATTTCGTAAAATATTGCGCAATATATATGCACAAATTTTCGCCTACATATCACAAACCCAATGAAAAATGTTGCGCTAGTGCTCGGAAGAAGTACATGATTAAACTCTTCTGCAAGATTTTTGTCGTAAAAGAGACGGAGAAGGTTTTCAATCCCGCCAAACTTGCTGTTATTGCAAGCCATTGTGGCAATCCACTCCCTCGTGGTACTAGATGTGGAAGTAAGTGGATCCAGATCCATCCATCTTTCTTTCTTAAAATTTCTAATGTTCAATCATGTCTTAAAAGCAACTGAATCAAATCCAAAACACGATTTAGTTATACATGATTAGGTTTTGTTGAATTGGATTTTGATTAGAATTTCATAATAATCTTTATTCTTCTAATATTTCTAAAAAAAAATATAGATTAAATTTTGAAAATGAACATATATGTTTGTTATGGGATAAAATTAGCTACACATAAACATTGCAATAGCAATTCATTTTATTAAAAAAATATATTGTCAAAGATTAGTTAAGGAAATAGTATGAGATAAATGTCTTTTTTTTTTTTTTTTTTTTTTTTCAGTATGAGATAATTTATTTAGTATATATAATTGTCCGCCTTCTTGTTAATCATGGCACTATATAGAAATATATTTAGTAACTTTGGATTGCATGAGTCTTATTATTAAGTCCCATTAATTACAAAATACCATGATTAATTTCATGGAAAATTCTTATCAAGGCTCAGTTAAATTCATTCAATCACATGACAAGTGTATGACAAATATATTGCATTTATTTTGTAATTGGTCATTCTCCTAGAAATTTATCCAATCTCAAAGCAAATATTTTACACTTTCTATATATATATGTAGGTAATTTGGGCTCCGTTTGATATAGGATTTCCCTAATCTAAAACTCTGCATAATATATGTCCCGTTAATTATATACTCTCTTTCTCTTTCCTCGAATGTATTATATATTATCCAGTACTCTAGATGTTGTTAGATAAGACTTCTTAAATGCAGGTTACATTGTCCATTGAAGTCAATCAAGACCCCAGACGAGTTATTAATTTGATGATGGGAAATTTCGAACATTCAACTAGCAAAAATTTCTAGATCTTGGTAGCATTATTTTATCATCATTGTAATTAAAAAAAAAACAGAGAAGATTCTGTAATTTGCTCTCAAGTGGTGGTTATATATAATTTACATTATTTTATTCTATATATTTGCAAGAAATAAGTTGCATTAAAGCTACTTGTTTGTATGTTCAAGAAAAACGTACATATGATTTTTTATAAAATACATTCATCATCAATCATTTTAATAACTGCTCAAGTACAATGAATTACAAATAATAAATCAATTTCCAATATAAGTATTAAACTAGAGAAAAATCCATATTAATGGAGTTGAACGGTCTATCGACCTTTTTTTATACAAATTCAAGACTGAAAAAGTTTATAACATAGATGTTTTTTTTTATAAAATTGGGTCGACTTTTGCACAATCGTCCCTCTTCATTTTTTTTTGTAGCAGAAGCAGAAGCAGATGCATCCCTTTTTTCAGCGTAGTGTATCACGATTTATTTCAGGCTATTTCACTGCAGAGATGGTATCGCGTGCACTTCAATATCTAATATTATTTGAATGGACAAAAAATTCAAAAGGAGGACCATCGAAAATGATTTTTATTTTGAATTCGGGTACTTGATCGATCCACTTTCTTCTATTATGTTAATGTTAATCACTACTGTTGGAATTATGGTTCTTATTTATAGTGATAATTATATGGCTCATGATCAAGGATACTTGAGATTTTTTGCTTCTATGAGTTTTTTCAGTACTTCCATGTTGGGATTAGTTACTAGTTCAAATTTTATACAAATTTATATTTTTTGGGAATTGGTTGGAGTTTGTTCCTATCTATTAATAGGGTTTTGGTTCACACGACCTCTTGCAGCAAATGCTTGTCAAAAGGCCTTTATAACGAATCGGGTAGGGGATTTTAGTTTATTATTAGGAATTTTAGGTTTTTATTGGATAACAGGTAGTTTTGAATTTCGGGATTTATTCGAAATATTCAATAACTTGATTTATAATAATGAAGTTAATTCTCCATTTGTTACTTTCTGTGCTGCTCTATTGGAAAAGGACATTGATGTTGGTTAATGGTAGATTCAGCTGATTCGGATCCATAACCAGAGAAAAATCAATAAGATAGCTATTAGGCAGGGTGCCCGAGATACCCATTTCATGGTTTGGTGGTAGTTTGTTTTTGTTAAACTTAAAGTAGCCGTTGTGCCTCCCCTCCCTTCCTAAATCCTAACCATATATCAATCACACTTAAAATCATTCCCACAATAAATCCGTGATTATTTCATTTTTTACTTTCTTGTCCTTCATCCAACTCCCTCTCTCTCTCTCTCCCTCCATTAATAAATATATAATGACCCATTTTTTATTAGGCCATTTGTTCTTTTGGGAATTTCCTTAGTTGACGACTCGACTCTCTTTCAATATAATAATTAATACATATTCATTCACAAGTCTTCAATAGAAATTTCTATTTAAACATCATCTATCTATCTATATTCTTCAACTTCTTTCTCGACCATTTCAATTCTTTGTTTCAAACCCTTTTCTCTGAATGTCTTTCAGATAAAATGCTTTATTTAAACCAAGAAAATGCTTCAATCCATGTATCCTAAACTTCAAAATACAACAACCCTCTCAAACCCAATTTTGTCCACAAATTCAACAGTACCAATTAGCAGTATTAACAGCACTAGTGATACTACTGATGATGAAAGTCCACAAAATTCATCTCCATACATTAATCAAGATTTCAATTTCAACATCAACTCTTGTCCCCATTCCTACAAATCATTGGCAATTCTATCAGGGCATATTGAATCAGTTTCTTGTTTAGCCTTATGTGGAGAATTCATTCTAAGTGCTTCAAATGGCAAAGACATCATCCTATGGCAACAACCTCATCTGAAACAATTTACCAAATTCGGACAAGGCGACGGTTCAATTAAGGCCCTCATCACTTCCGGAAACAGAGTTTTCACTGCACATCAGGACAGCAAGATTCGAGTATGGAAAGTCTCTAAAAGTTCAGAAAATGTGTTTAGGCTTGTGAATACTCTCCCCACCACAAAGGATTATTTAGGTAATTTCATGAACCAAAGCAATTACATCCAAACCAGACGCCACCACAAGCGGTTATGGATCGAGCACTCGGATACCATTTCTTGTTTAGCCGCTTCAAACGGGACATTATACTCCGGTTCTTGGGATAAATCTCTCAGGGTTTGGAGGATTTCGGATTTCAAGTGTCTGGAATCGATCAAAGCTCATGATGACGCAATAAATGGGCTAGTCGTGAGTAAAGGGATCGTTTATTCAGCTTCCGCGGATGGGAAAATTAAAGCGTGGGGGGTACAAGGGAAGAACAAAACGCACTTGCTCAAGGGGATAATGGAAGGGCATAAGGGTCTTTCGATGAATTGTGTGGTGGTATCGGAGGATGGGAGATTTGTTTACGGAGGGGGTTCGGATGGTTATGTGATGGGGTGGTTAGGGAATGGGGAATTTGATAGTGTTTGTGAAGTAAAAGCGCATAAAATGGCGGTTTTGTGTATGTGCTTGGTGATGGTGGGGGAGGGGGATCAGTTTTTGTGTAGTGGATCAGCGGATAAGAGTATTTGTGTTTGGAAACGAGAAGTCGAGGGGGGGTTAGTTAGACAGATGGTGATCGAAGGGCATGGAGGGCCGGTTAAGTGTTTGCAGGGATTGGAAATGAGAGTTGGAGGAGGGTTTATGCTTTATAGTGGTAGTCTTGATACAAGTGTTAGAGTTTGGTGGGTTTCTAATTGCCTGCCAAGAGGAGGAGGATGCAAATTAAATGCATCTTTACCTCAAATTAAAGAGAAAGAGAGTGCAGTGCAGTTTCTTAATTAATTATTAGTGAATTTTATTTTCTTCTTGGGTTTGGTTTGGGTTGTTTATATACATTATGTTTACAAGAAGAAGAAGATTGAGTGAGGGCCGGGGGTTTTACTTTTCTTTGGAGAAGAGGGAAGGCAAAATTAGTCTTCAAATGGTTTGATAAGTTGAAATATTAATGCTTGTTTTCTTAAGTCACTTTTTTTTCTTTGTTATGGTCTTCTTTTGATTTGAATCAAGACGTGGCTTGTAGTAACTCTCTCATTCATTTTCTTTTTCTTTACTTATGAATATGATGATAATGGAGCAAAATGAAAAGTATATATATATCCAGAATAATTGCTCTAGCAAATGAAAAACAATTTCAAATGAATATAAAGTGTGATGTCTAAAAAGCACTGTACAGAAATCAAGACAGCCTAATTCAAACCAAATAAATCAATTTTGGCAGCCTGGTGACACAAAAAAATGTGCAAAAGTGGTTTGCAAAAGAAAGATAGAAAATACAAATTGAAGGCAAAATCCTCTCCTGTGTTACATGTTAAATTTTTTATTACGCTAAAATTTCTTGTACTTTCAAAAATCCTGCAAAAAACACAAAATTTGTAAAAAAATAGGTTGTTTTGCCATTTTGGATCGACATATTTCAAGAAACTATTTCTAAAATACTTCAAGTTAATTGGTCCCTACAATGATATATTTTTAAAATTATATCTTGAAATATGCCGATCACAAACGACCTATTTTTTATAAATTGAATATTTTTTGCAGGGTTTTTAAAAGAACAGATAACTTTGGTGCAATAAAAATTTCTCATGATATTTCTTGCAGATTTAACATAACACATAAGAGTATCTTGCATTTTCTTTCCAAATTGGATGACGTTTTCTTCATATGTGGCAAGCTTTAAACTTTAGTTTTTTTTTTTATAATTAATTAATCTAAATTGGACCACAAAAGCTATTAAGATTTGGAAAAAACCTTCAAAGTATCCTCAACGAATAAATAAACTGCTTAGATCACTTTTGAAGATCTACAAAGAATTATATATTAATGTTGAGGCTAGATATATTAATGATAAAATTTTAGGTTGGATTTGCTCCCATTGTGCAGAAATACATCAGACTCCACAAATTTCTTATTTTTCGTTTCTTTGTTTCCATTAGAAAGGGCCACATTCAGATTAAGCCAACTTTTTCACTAAATTATGCAAGAATATAATTAAAGTAAATTTACATTTATGGGTGGGGATCATATATATTCATGCATGAGATCATCAGCATGTAGTATTAAATATTAATTATTAATTAGCAGCAACAATTGAAGAGGAAATTAGATCAGAATTATATAGAAGAAGTATATATCATGTTTATAAAACTGCTATTTTCATTTTTGACAAAAACTAAGCAAACTTATAAGCAAAAACAGATAAATCCCCATATTACACACAATACAATATCCTGCATAAAACTTTACGAAAATCAATATAATCTTGAATCCATAAAACTCAACAGTATATATACATCAAAAAACAGAAAAATATATGTATACAATCAAAACTATCATTTTGTAACAATATATGACATGTTTTTCTAATTCACTGGATATGAAATGAATTTGCTTTAGTTGCAAATGTGTGTCAATATATATTGTCTCTTTGACTTCTTCCTGATATTGAGTTTTAAGTTGTTTGAATTATAATTTAAGGTTGTTGATTATGCTTCAGAATTTTCATTCAAATCTTAATCCAAGTACTGCAATCTTAATTACACTAATGAAAATCCATATATACTTCACGGGTTTGTAGTACATATATTTTTCATCATAAAATTAATAAGACAATATTTTTTTTACATGAATATACTTGTTAATTTTCAATATTATGTTAATAAAAAATATGCACCCCATTTAAATTGACTAATTATTTAATGACAAAAATTAAGTATTTACTAGGGGCAAATATGTTGCATTTGCAGTAAGTTAAACTCAAACAATCATAAATTGCTTAAAGTAGTTTTTCAGAATTTTTACAAATACCCTCAACTTTTATTGAAAAAAAGTGATTAAAATTATCGACAAGTACTCTACTCACACTCACCAATCACCAATCACCATTCACCAACTTGTATTTTTGCATTAAAAAAGTTTTGAAAAAACAGCCTTAACAAAATTGAAACCCCTAACCCCACAAGTCACAACAAAATCATTCCCACCCTCACTTCCCGGCCCCACCACTCCTGGGCCAACCTTTTCATCCCCAATGGCCCTCCGGCCCCAACCACCGTCCTCCGCCGCCGCCAACCACCAGCCTTTTATGTCGAAGCTTCTCCTCCTCCTAACCCTCCTCCCCCTCTCCCTCGCCTTTTTTGCCTTCCTACTCCAATGGCGCGGTGGCGGCGTTGATGATCCCATTTCAAGATGGTCCGTCGACGAATCAAAAAAGTTTCCCGGCATGGACTCCTCTCCTCTCGCCACTCACTCCTCTTCTTCTTCTGACTGCTCCACTCTTTTGGGGCAAGCAAATGCGGCGTCGTTTCCGTACTTCAGAGACTGGAAATTCAAGTTTGATTCCAATCTCAAGCCAAAGGTTTTGTTTTTCTTTCTGGTTTTTTCGTATTTTATTTGATGTAAATTGGTTTGGTTGTTTTCATGCTGCTTTGGGTGTTTGGATGGTAATTGATATTTTGTTTTATGTTGAGTTTTCTTGTATATTGGAACGAGAGGTACCTCATTCTTCATAAGAAGCAGATTATATGGAAAAGGTTGTTTCATGCTTTCCCAAGAAAATCGAGTTCAATTTGAAATATTCAAGTATAGATCACTATTAAGCAAATCTAAACAAACATGACTGATTACTTTTTCATGATGTCACATAAATGTCACAATAAATCATAAATGTAATATGGACTAGAATTTCAGGCCTAACAGTTAAATCTGAGTTTTGGAGATAGAGATTACAAATTCCTAATTTCCGAGTTCAACATTACTCTGGGGTCACCATGATGCCATTTTATGCTCATAAATAGCTTGAGGGTCACATAGTTCTTACGCCATTTTGTCTCTTTTTCAACCAACGCTAGGCTCGAGCTCAAAGCCTCAACTGAAGGTGTAACAAAAAGTTTCCATGAAAAATGGTGAAATTAGTTTTGTCATGATGTTGATAGCACAAATCTTTTGCACATTCGATGCTGAGTTCTAACACTAGCAGTATAGCACAGTCTTCCTACCCCATGATATCATTAAAGAAATTGGAGGACTTCATTTCTAGTAGCGCCTCTGCCCTTGTTCTTTGATATATTTAAATGTTGAAAATTCAAATGTGTTTGATCAATTTTTGGCATTCCATGATAGATAATTTTCTACTAGTTCACTTATTTAATCTTTGATTTCAATAGTTTGCGAGTATAAATCATCTTTAATGACCATAACTGCTTGTGTTTTATGGTATGCAGGTATGCATAACGACCAGTACATCTGCTAGCTTGGAGCAAATACTGCCTTGGATGTTCTATCATAAAGTGATTGGGGTGTCAGCTTTTTTCCTTTTTGTTGAAGGGAAGGCTGCATCTCCCGTAGTGTCCAAAGTTCTTGAAACCATACCTGTGAGTTTGTATCCAGTCTACTGGTTCTTTTATTATTGTCTGTAGTTTACTTCATAATCTATTAACCTGGATGATCACTATGTCATAAATTCTCCAGTACCTTTATACCTGAAGCTGTTTAATTTTGAAGGCAATAGATATGATATTAAATAGATGATATGCAATCATATTGTTTTTCGGGCTCTAGTGAGTCTAACATAGAATTTTGTAGGCTGCTTATTAATGAATGAAATACATGTATTCAAGCAAATTGTTATATATGATAAATATACTATGGTCTTCAAGGGCAATGATGAGTCTATAAATACCAAAAGTATGACGAGATTGACTTTGGATTTTGTCGAGAACAATGAGTTACTCTAAGTTCTATCCTGTCTGATGATGACGTGTTCTGTTTCTGAAATATCATATGTTGTGTTTCAGAATCAGTAAGGATGGACTTTGTTTAACCTTGCAGGGAGTGAAAGTGATATACAGAACCAAAGAGCTGGAAGAGCAACAAGCTAAGAGGTAACTCACATCAGCTATGTGATTATAGAGTTCTTAATCTGATACATAAGCAGTAACAATTAGTCTCTTACAACCCTTTTTCTGTTGCTGCTTCAGCCGGATCTGGAATGAGACTTGGTTATCTAGTTTCTTTTACAAGCCCTGCAATTATGAGCTTTTTGTGAAGCAATCCCTTAACATGGAGATGGCGATTGTAATGGCAAGGGTATAAAACTCTCCCAAAAGAAGTTTAAAATTGTTCATTTGATGACTAAATAACCACTGGACGTATTCTTATTTCTAGGATGCGGGCATGGACTGGATACTTCATTTAGACACTGATGAGTTGATACATCCAGCTGGTGCTCGGGAGTATTCTTTGAGGCAATTGTTGCTTGAAGTGCCTAGGAATGTGGACATGGTTGTCTTTCCCAACTATGTAAGAAGTTTTGTGTCTCTTTGTTCACATCTAAACTATTTATTTATATTTGTTCAATATGAGTTCTTATGAAATCCAGTAAATGAAACTAGTTCACTCTGTCTTGTCAAATGGGAAATAATTAGTTGCTTTCTATAGTCTTAACATTATATGTTCTTGTCAGGAGAGCAGTGTTGAGCGAGATGACATCAAGGAACCTTTCACGGAGGTAATTATGTAAATGTCTTATCATTGTTCACCTGCGGAACTTTAGTGCCTTTTATTGGCTATACTTTTTTTTGGGGTTTGGGGGGGGGGGGGGGGGGGAGGGGAGGCTAAAATCACTTTTTTTTCCACAAAGTAGCTTGTTTACAGTGGATTTAGTATGAATCAGATGAGTTCCCTTTTGGTGGGACAACAAATGGACTCTTCATTTGATTTTTCCTATCTTCAAAATGGTGTTTCATTTCACTGGTTGATAAGTAAAAGATGGGCAGATTTATATAGAATTTTGGCAGAGAAATTGTATGGAATATGGCTGATTATATTGTTGTACTTGTAATGTAGGTTACAATGTTCAAGAAAAACTACGACCATTTAACAAAAGACACTTATTTCGGCATGTATAAGGAAGCAACTCGCGGCAATCCAAACTATTTTTTGACCTATGGGAACGGGAAAGCGGCTGCTCGAGTACAAGATCATCTGCGCCCCAATGGTGCACATAGATGGCACAATTACATGAAAACTCCAAAGTATGTCAGTTGGTTTTCTTTAAGTACTTTGTGTAGAATTTGTTGGGTCTATCATTAATATTATGCTTTTTATTTTTCTGCTTCACTATTTGTTTTGGCTCGTGAACCACACAGCTGTATCTCTAGTTGGCTTTTGACATATACTTATGCACAATGACTAACAGCGAAATGAAATTTGAAGAGGCTGCAGTCTTACATTATACATATGCAAAGTTCTCTGACTTGACTTCTAGACGAGATCGATGTGGTTGTAAGCCTACAAAGGAAGATGTCAAGCGATGCTTTATGTTGGAATTCGACAGAGCTGTGAGTTTCGTGTGTTGTTGCATTTATTTTTTATTATTATGAGTGATTGACTGAAGCCCCTCAATCTTGTTCTGCCTTAATGGACTCATAAGCTTTTTCAGATTTGTATGTCAAAGGTTTTCAATAAAGGAACCTAAGTAGTAAAACACTCTTTTGTCTTAAGGGACTCGTAAGTATGTCTAGTTCTGAAATTCTGTGCAAGTAACCAATTTGTATCCTGTTCAAGAGGACATCCTTTTTACTATAACATGAGTAGCAACGCATTTTGAACTATTTAACACGTTTTTGAAATATATAAAATTAAAATATCTGGATTTCGAGTCCGATTGGATCGTATCGATTCATGAGCCTTACATACTATTATGAAAGCAATTGTGCTATAATAGTGTATTCTAAATGTCAGTATCATAATCCAAAATGCAAATGCTGCAAATACTTCAATTTAGTTGAATGATATTTTGTGCCACACTTTCCAGTCTGATGTTAGTGCTGATCATAAGTTTTCGTTGTTTATTATTTTGGCAGGCATTTATAATTGCTTCAACTGCCACAGAGGAAGAGATGCTACGCTGGTAATCAACTGAGCCCCAAGAATTCTTGAATTGTTTCTTTACATTGTTTATCATTTTTGCTGCAATAAATAGGTACCGTGAACATGTCGTGTGGACTGATAGAACCCTCAACTTGAAATTATTGAGAAAGGGTATTTTAACGCGCATCTATGCTCCCATGGTAAGTTGTATCTACAGAAGAATACTACTCAACTAGGGTATTTATTTGGGAATTTAATTTAGTTATTTTATTTCATTCTTTCATCATCCAGACGATAATCCAAAGTTTGAGGGGGTCTGGCATATTTGGATCCATCATTGCATCAACCCAAGGATCCATTGGAAGTAGTAATTCTTCCTCTAAGGCTGATGCTGAAGCACTTCCTTTAAGAAAGATGGGCAGAATTAGGAAGTCATCTAAGGCAACAGAGAGGAAAGCACTAGAAATAACTTTGTATAATACCTCACATGAAGTAGCTGCTGTACCACCATTATCTCCCCCAGTTATGGATGTTGAGCTTACGATTGAAGCATAATTTTCAATCTGCAAGGCTATTGTTCCCGATCATTACCCAAGCGTTATTGTAGTTTAGACACACATAGAAGAGAAGAGGGGGAGAGAGAGATTGTTTTCGGCTCCACAACTTTCATCTTTTAGTGATGTTGATATTCAATTATGTACATAACATTTTTCATTTATCAGCTGTATAGTGCGAATGCAGCATTAGTGATTCTGATTTGTTTCTTGTTATTTGTCCGTTCGGGCAACGATATAGCTCTTATCTGGCCCAGAATTTTGTTGGTTTGGTTGGGCATAAAAGGACATTTGCCAAACTTCTTTTACCAAACAGTTATGCCTAGAATTTGGATTGTGTGCTTATGTGAAACAAACAAGAAATGGAAGTTATGTTATGTTGACAAAGATTATTTAGTAAATCTCCAGTCTAGATGTAGTACTATTGACACTTAAGAGAAACATTATGATATGAAGTGATAGAAACACTTTAAACCATGGTTGGGTTTCTTTTATGTTTTTAGGTATTTGAGGGTATTCGAGTTTAGTTATAGATCAGATGTAATATATTAAGTGAAGTTTTTTCTTTTCAAAGTTTGGACTTGAGTTTACTATATTGTAAAGACACGTCACTTTCACAAGACCCAATAGCGGTTTACTTATTTAGTTAATTAATTTAAGAGATAAATTTAAATTTCAAAATGTCTATTTTTTTTTTTTTTGGTTCAATTTCACTTATTCATTAATTTGAGTGGTTTCAGTGAAATTATATTTTAAATATGTTCTAAAAAGTTTGAATGTTGATTTAGTGAGTTTTAAAAATTTAAAATACGATTCAAAATGAGTTTGGGTTTGAGGGGGGGAAAATTAAATTATTAGGCATCAAATGAATGAATATATGTAGAGTAATTCTGCTAAATAATTTGTGAGGAGAGAATATAAATATATATATATACTGAGTATATTTTATAACACGATAATTGAGTGACACCCACATTACGTTACATGATGATACGCCTATGCAACTCACTTTCTACTTGTTCCACTCTTCATCCTCACCTTATCCCCACCACCTACTCGCCGCCGCCGCCGCTTTCAATTAGGCGGAATCTTTCATTGGGTCATCGGCGGAGAGGCATTTCGGTGGTGACACGTGGCACTCCGAACAGCACAATCTACATATTCGCCTTAGTTTTCCCACTCTCTCTTCTAGCGGTCACCGTCTTCACTTCTGCAAGAATTGCTGACAAGCTCGACCAGAAGTTCTTTGAAGAGGTAATTAATATATTTGTACTAGGGATTTTATTTTATTTCTCCAGTTTGATTGTATGAATTGAATCCCAATGATTTTAACCATAGGGTTTGTTAACTGTGAGTGATGAAAATTGGGGTTCATAATTAATTAATGCAACAAAATAAATTAATGGTAACCTAGAATTCCCAGTCGACTCTGAAATAATATTGAATCATGACAATCTCTTCTCGTCCAACAGCAAGTATTTTTGTTTTGTTGAGTTAGTTTTTGCCTCAGATTTTGCTATTAAATCTTTGATGGGAGTCAAAATTATAATTTATTTATTTATGATGATGATGTGTGGTGATGATTCAGCTTGCGGTAGACCAAGCAATATTGGAAGCAGAAGAAGAGAATGAGAATGAGAATGAGAATGAGATCCCAAGTCCTTCACCAATCCGCAGTCGTAATCGCCCCAAACGAGAAGTGGAGTCTTCATCTGTATGACTTTTCAACTAATCCCAAATTTTATGTATAGCATCATGTTTCGATATTTGATGATTTGAGTTTGTATGGTAGAAGCATAGCGAATCAAATTGGAACAATATTTATTTATGGTTTTACTATAGTAGTATATAAGTTTGATTTAATATGCTGTAATGACAAATTTTATATTGAAAAACACAAATCTTGAATAATCAAACCAAGTAACTTCAAGCTCAGATAATATATACTAAAAAACTAGGTATTACAGTATAATTTTGCAGTTCAATTGGCTCGTTACAACTCATTACAGCATGGAGATTTATGATCCCACATTCATTCTCACTTCTCAGTGTTTTATTGATGAACTAACATGATACAAGGAAATTGAGTATCTACAAGAAAGGGATGATATTTCTGAACCTGCCCTTCTTTGTCTTTTGAAATTTGATTGTGTATTATTATATGGCTTTTTATATCACTTAGGGATGGCAAAATGGGTCTGGACCCAATGGGCCACCAAAGACCCGCCCAGACCCATTAAGACCCAACCCATTAGTGACTATAATTTATTGGGTTGGGTAGGGTCTGGACAAATATTAAATTTAGAGGGTTTTTAGTGGGCCTTGAGATGGGTCCTTAACGGGTCTGAAAAAAATTAAAAGGACTTACTCTGGACTCTAACTCTCTAAATTAATACCCATCTTCAAGCTTTGAATTTCATGCCAGCCAACAAGTTATTTCTCTGTCACCTATATATATATATATATATATATATATATATATATATATATATATATATATATATATATATATACTTCTTTTTTCTTTTTAATTTGGTGATTGTTGCATCATTAACTAAAAAAAAAATTTATATTATTATTAAATAAAAAAATTAATTATCAAACAGTACTTATATAAATTAATTAGAATATTAGATATGTAGATTTAAATTAATTATCAAACAGTACTTACATAAACAGTACTTTTATAAATTAATTAATAAAAAAATTCCTTTTTTTTTAAAAACCAAATTTGTTTGTCCTCCCTGCTGCCATCTGCATGCACGTCTGCTGCTATAAGATGATGCAGACAGAAAAATTGATAGTTTTTATCATGAAAATTTGGGACATTAATTTTCTTAATCCCTTTCATGTGATTAATTAAATCAGATCGATGAAAAAAAAAATTCTCTCAATTTTCTCAAACCACACTCTCAAAACCCAAACAAACAACTATTTTCTTAATGATTAGAAATATTTTAGTTAAATACTTTTGATTGAAAATTATGTTTTTATTGAAGTTTCTATTGATTAAGAATTTGTGTTAGGGGCTTGTAAATTATGTCTCTTATTTGCATATTCATTTTATTATTTGGAACTGGGACCCAATTCTTTAATTTATGTTGCAGCATTAAAAAAAAAAGAGGTCGGCCCGACCTGACCCAGGCCCGTTTAAGACCCGGCCCATTTAAAACCCGATCCGTTTATGATCCGTTCCAATCAGACCCGGACACGGCCCGACCCATTTAACCAGACCCGGACCCGACCCGCCCGTTTGCCACCCCTAATATCACTGATGACATAGCCCTATCTTCTATAATATTTAATAAAACGTACTATAAATATACCTTATAAATTTGGTATATTATTTTATATTTTGATTCTTCATTTTTCTTTTTATTAGCACGTATGACATGTGATGTCTCAACAAAGTTCATTAGACCTGTTATGTTTTCAATATCGAACCAAGAATTGAGACGGGTAGCCCGTTTTACAAGATGACCCGAATAACAAAAAAATTTATTTTAATATACGCAAGGACGATGTTGGAACATCAGTAGCAAATGATGCAAATACTTGAGTTTTTTTTTTTTTTTTTTGTTTAAAATAAACATCTTAAGCCTTTTTATGAAGTTTAAAGATTTTTTTTTTGAGAGATTATGAAGTTTAAAGATTGTTAGCTTTAAGTTGTTCATTTTAATGGAGTATTAAACAGCATATAATAATAATATTGAACTTCCACAATGTCAACAAGTTCAACTTTAAATAATATTACTTTCTCTTATGTGTCCACATAAGGCCCAAAAAGGTTGTGTTGCTGATGATATGCATTCAATCAAATATATACAACATTAGGGGTGGGCGTTGGGTTCGGGTAATCCAAACCCGATCCGTCTCAGTTTTAAAATACCCGAATGGGATGAATATTTTTTGAGTTTGAGTATCCGTATTTTATTACGGGAGGACGGGTTTGGGATTGGTCTCTCCAGCTCCAAATCCCCGAACCTGCCTATATAATATTATTATTATATAATTTATACATTTTACTTATATAATAAATTAACATTATATAATAAATAAACTTTTTTACCCTAATATTCCTTTTAAATCTTACATTAGTTATAATTAATATTATGGGTCATTGTATGATTTTAGACTTTTAGTTGTTTAAAAATTTATAATTTTTGTGTAATTTAAGTGTTGGTTTAGATAAATTATTTTGGTATCAACTATAGATAGTATTTGAATTGGATTTTTCTTATTAAGACTCGATGTGGATCGTATTTTATCATTTGCTCATTATATGATTTCACTTTTTGATCGTATTTGGATATATTTGAAATAGTCGTTATGATGAATTAATGATATGTTTTATGTAATAATGAGTTAAACGTGATACGATTTAGCAAAAGGAAAATAACGAAATATAATTACGTAATATTGTAATATTATTTTTTTAGGTGAATGAAAATTGATGAATAAAAATAATATGGGATCCGTATTCTCGTCCCGTCCCGTTCCGTACCCGAATTATTACAGGGCAGATTTGGGATAAAAAGTATCAATCTCGAAATTTATTATACCCATATTTCTAGCCCCGAACCCGTCCCAAATCCGCCCCGTGCCACCCCTATACAACATCATCACTTGTACAATGATTAACGTCGTACGCCATCATCTTTGTGTACATTAATTTTAATAACAAGCATGATCCTGAAGCTTTCATTTCTTGCTTTACTTCCTTGTTTTACATTACAACATCAATTACATATGATGTCATTGTTTCAACAAAGAGAATTGGATGATGGAGGCCATAACTACAACCCATCTCCACAGTTCAAAACAATATCACATTCATATATATAGCGATTGGTTTGGTACACCGAGATATGGGCTAAGGCTAACAATATCAATCTTGTTCTAGTTGGAAAGGGGGTCAAACACAAAAAATTTATGTTGCTCAGTACCTTACAACGTTTTTTGATTTGTTTGTTTTAATTATTAGTGGAAATGGTTGTGTTGCTCAGTTCCTCATATTTTAGAATAGAGACGAAAATGGTCAAGCAATGGTGGTTTTAAGTATCTCAGATAGTTCAACGTTTTACAAGTGTACCTTTCTAGGCTACAAAGATAAACTTTATGTCGAAAAATTTCTATCTATAATTCCACATAGATGCAACATTTAATGTGCTTGATATATGTTCAATTCCATATTATTATATTGTAAGAATACAATTCTGGTTTGATCAAATTGTAGTTTATAGAGACGCTTATAAGATTTTTTTTTTTATGGAATATGAATTTTGATTTTATGACATTATTTGTTGCAATAATCATATATTAGAAAACTGCACGTGTATTTTATTATTTGTTGCAATAATCATATATTAGAAAAATGCACGTGCATTTTTCTATAATGCATGTGCATTTTTCTGAAATGCATATATTAATGGTAATTTTTTTTGGATAAGCGGTATTTTCACTCTTTTGTACATCCAAAGAGATTAGAAATCATAAAACAAATAAATTGGAAGTGATATGCAAATAAAGTTATGTAGCTTGCTATATCCAAAATCATTGAACAAAACAAGATGTGCAATTGCCAAACATAACCAACAAGGTTTATATCCCATTACAATCTGGAAATCAACATAATTTAAAGACAACACTAATACATTTCAACATACTACTTACTGCTATGAAAACTAGAAACACTCAATACATACAAACACTATATTCCTACTCGTTCATGAAGCCACTCTTGTATGTGATTTGTGTATGAGAAGCCACTCGTTCTCCTTGATCAACTCTCAAACCGTTAAACCGTGCAGCTCCTTAGACCGAGTAACCACTTTGAAACCTTTCCAATGGACTCGTCCACCAGCGGCTACACCAGGACCTCGGTTCTGATACTCCCGGTATGTCCAAGTCTTTGTGGTTCTTCCATCCCAAAATAACCATCACTCCGGTTTGATAATAGAGTCAATAGATGACTCCATCACGGCCACGGTGGAGTAATTCGACCATTGTCGAGTAACCACTGAACAAAAGCTTTCGCTATTCCAACCCCGGTGCCAACGTCAAACTGCAATTCTAGAGCACAAATCCAGATGTAGTTTGTTCTTCTTCTTTTTTCTGCTGCGCCGTGAATGTTATGGTTCTTGGCGAACGAGCAAAAAGCCGGCAAGATTGGAACACGGCTGCAGCCGAGCCGAAGATAAAGTCGACTCTTCCGTAGATGTTGCACTCTCGGTGGAATTGTCGACTTTCTTTGGCATAGAGTGTGTCTTGATATCCTAGGAAAGTGCACTTGTAAAACGCTGCAAGATTGGAGGTGATCAAGACCGCCACCGCTTGAGAATCATCCGAACCAATTCCCGCGCTGTTCGTGAACGTGAGGAACCGAGCAACAAAACCATCTCCTCTAATATATAATTAAACAAGTCAACGAAAAAAATTGTGTAAGCACATAATCAATCACAAGGAATAAAAGAATCAAATTATGAGTTTAATTATCAAAATATCTTACCAACAGTAGTAGTGTCGATCGTGCCGAATTGCGGAGATCTTCGATTCCATGAAATCTTGGTGTTCAACTCTCCATCTCCGACAAGAACAATATTTGTCTTGTTAGCCTATATCTCCACTCGTTCGGTGTACAAACCAGCCTCTATATGAATTTGAAATTGTTTGGAGTTGTAGAGAGGGGCTGCATTTATGGCCTCCATGATTGTGGTATAAGCTCCAATCTTCCTTTTAGAAACAATGGCATCCTATTTATATATATACTTAAAGATCAGCTTTATTTTTATGAGAATACAATTATGTTGATCATAGATATATGTCTAATGTTGTCCTTAATCGATTGTACAATATGATGGTCTTTTGGTGGTGCTAACATTTAATGTACTTGATATATGTTCAATTCCATATTATTATATTGTAAGAATACAATTCTGGTTTGTTCAAATTGTAGTTTATAGAGACACTAATAAGATTTTTTTTATGGAATATGAATTTTGATTTTATGACATTATTTGTTGCAATAATCATATATTAGAAAACTGCACGTGTATTTTATTATTTGCTGCAATAATCATATATTAGAAAAATGCACGTGCATTTTTCTATAATGCATGTGCATTTTTCTGAAATGCATATATTAATGGTAATTTTTTTTTGGATAAGCGGTATTTTCACTCTTTTGTACATCTAAAGAGATTAGAAATCATAAAACAAATAAATTGGAAGTGATATGCAAATAAAGTTATTTAGCTTGCTATATCCAAAATCATTGAACAAAACAAGATGTGCAATTGCCAAAGATTTTGAACATTTCTGAATTTCCCAATTAATCTGAGGGAGGGGTTCCATTAACAAGGATATATTCCAACAATTTTACATAACCAACAAGGTTTATATCCCATTACAATCTGGAAATCAACATAATTTAAAGACAACACTAATACATTTCAACATACTACTTACTGCTATGAAAACTAGAAACACTCAATGCATACAAACACTATATTCCTACTCGTTCATGAAGCCACTCTTGTATGGGATTTGTGTATGGGAAGCCACTCTTTCTCCCTGATGAACTCTCAAACCGTTAAACCTTGCAACTCCTTAGACCGATTAACCACTTTGAACCCTTTCCAGTGGACTTTTCCACCAGCGGCTACAACAAGACCTCGGTTTTGATACTCCCGGTATTGCAAAGTCGTTGTGGTTCTTCCATTCCAAAACAGCCATCCCTCCGGCTTGATAATGTCGTCAAGAAACGACTCCGATCCATCACGACTACGGTGGAGTAATTTGGACCTTGGTCGGCCCAAGTAACCACTGAACAAACTCTTCCGCTGTTCCAACCCCGGTGCCACCGTCAAACTGCAATTCTGGAGCACAAATCCAGAGTTACGTTGATCTTTTCTTTTCTATTGTGCAGTGAATGTTATGGTTCTTGGCGAACGAGCAAAAAGCAGGCAAGATTGGAATACGGCTGCAGCTGAGCCGAAGATAAAATCAACTGTTCTGTAGATGTTGCACTCGGTAGAATTGTCGACCTTCTTTGGCATAGAGCGTGTCTTCATATCCTAGGAAAGTGCATTAAAACGCTGCACGATCGGAGATGATCAAGACCGCCACCGTTTGAGATTCATCCAAACCAATTCCGGCGCTATTCTCGAACGTGAGGAACCGGGCAACAAAACCATCTCCTCTAATATCTACTTAAACAAGTAAATAAAAAAATGTTGTAAGCACACAATCAATCACAAGGAATAAAAGAATCAAATTATGAGTTTAATTATCAAAATATCTTACCAACAGTAGCAGTGTCGATCGTGCCGAATTGCAGAGATCTTCGATTCCATGAAATCTTGGTGTTCAACTCTCCATCTCCGACAAGAACAATATTTGTCTTGTTAGCCTATATCTCCACTCGTTCGGTGTACAAACCAGCATCTATATGAATTTGATATTGTTTGGAGTTGTAGAGAGGGGCTGCATTTATGGCCTCCATGATTGTGGTGTAAGCTCCAATCTTCCTTTTAGAAACAATGGCATCATATTTGGCTGAGTTTGTGAAGGACGAAAGTAAAGAAAGAAAAATAAAAACTTCAAGGATCATGGTTGCCATTGCAATGTTCAGTAGATAAAATGAAAAGAAAGATGACGACTGTAATGAAAATGGTGAGAAAGATGATGCTGTAAATCATTGGACATGTGATCACGTATATATTTGTGAATGCATATTGTTGAGTCCTAATATTAGGACTATCATTCTTTTAGTATAACATTAACTTACTGCCTACTAATGTATATAGGAAGAATCTTGCAATTTTTTACTCTAATAATTCTTCCCAAAATGAGATGATCTATTGTTTTCCCGTGTTCAAAGTTTGTGTTATTAGACTACCTAAAGCTTCTGTAAAGTAGTGATGGTATGTTGCTTTCAACTCTCTTATAATCATCAATTGATGTAATTTATGTATTAATAATTTGGCACAATTAATTTTATGATGTGGCTTTAATTTTATCACACTTTCCCCCTCCCCCCAACTTACAACCAAGTTACACTTCCCCATTAACTTCAAACTCTAAAGTTATGTTAATGTTACATTTTCCCCTCCCCTCTCTTTTTCGTTCACTTTTTTAACCAAAGAAGGTAACGTGAGAGACACATGCCAGTTTTGTAGGGCATTTCAATCATTTAGAATTAGGGGAAAATGTGTAACAAAGAAGTTCAATGGGATAAGTGAAACAAGTGTGTAAATTCAGAGGAATGAGGGGGGTTAAGTTCAACTTTTATATGAACTAAAAATGTCACGTGCTTTGCAAGTGATTAACTAATTCTTTTAATCAAATTAGAAAAGTGCACGTGTTTTACACGTGATTAGCTAATTTCTTATGTTAGTTGAATCATATCATCATTTTAATTATACTATGGTCTAAATGACATACCACATAATTTCTTTGATTAAATCGCTTTAATTATTACTATGTTGTTCCCAAAAATTTAAATTTGTTATCATAAATATCTAAAATCAACCCTTGAAAATAAAAAATGAACTATAATTACTAAGTATTCCTAATATAAAACTACATGTCTACATAACTATTATTCTAAAACAATCATTTGAGCTAATGAATAATATCAATTCTTTTCTTCTTTAACTTTAATTTGATATTACCATCTTAACCAGTTTGTGTTATTTTTATCCGTTCTTTCACCAATTTCACCGATTGTTGTGCTTTATTACATTCGATAATCAATTCACTCATTTTTTCCGATTTAACCAAATTTAAGTCGATTTTACTTATTCTTTTGTTGATTTATCCTACTTTCTCGACTATTTCACCTGTTTTTTGGTCATTTTAACTCGTCTTTTTGTTCTTGTTCTTTGTCAATTTGCCCAGTTTTTTTGTTATAATGTGTTTAGTCGACGTCATTCAATTTTTTACTAGTTTTCTTCATTGTTTTATCAATTTTTATCATTTTTTATTGCTTAATTCTTTTTTATTCGATCTAACCTATTTTTTAATTCTTATCATATATTTTTTAATCGAATTTTACCCGTTAGCACCACTTTTAACCATTTATATGTTTTTATTTTTTTAACTTAATCTAATTATAAGTTTTTCAGTTAACTAAGCAGTACTTTATTATATTTATATAGCACAAATGTGGTTTTTTAAGGTTCTTTGATAATTGATCATTTTTTAAGAATTGTCGAATGTATTATCGATTGCACCCGCTTTTACACTGAGTTTACTATTTTTTTTGTTATTTTAACACGTTCTTTAACCGATTTCACCAGGTTTTTTATTTTATCCCATTTGTTAAACAATTTATCCATTCTATCCGATTTAACCCAATTTTAGTAGATTTTACCTATTATTATGTTGATTCAACCAATTTTCTCACCTATTTCAGCTTTTTTGCGTGACTAACGAATATTTTATGTTAGTTGAATCATATAATAATTTTTCATCATATTATGGTCTTAGTGACATATCACATAATATTTTTGACTAATTCGCTCTAATTATTACTATATTGTTCCCATGAATTTAAAGCTATTATCATAAATACCTAAAGGGTGAAATACAATTTCCCCCTTAAAATATGAAAGTGGTATCAGTTACGCCCCCAAAGTATCAATTGTAACACCTACTCCCCTCTGTTATAATTTTATAGTATTTATTCAAAAGATAACGACACCCCTTTCATAAATAATATTTTTTTTATTACTTTGTCAAAATAAAATTGCATCTTTATTAATTATGAATCCATTCATCCACCAAACTACATTATGTTTTATTTTCTTCATTTCTTTGTTACCTTTCTTTTTTCGATCTCAATTTTTTTCTTCTTCATTTTCATCTCATTCTTTTATAACCGAAGGAAACAAAATAAATTGAGAAATTGAAACATAATATTGTTGGATGGATGGATGGATGAATTCATAATTAATAAAGATTTTTTTTTTGATAAAGAATGAAGAAATTAACACATAATATTATTTTGTGTTAAAATTGAATTTTACGAGAAATAATTTGAAGGATAATTAATCAATATTTTGAATAATAATTCGTACCGAATATAAATGAGATAATTATCACCAAATAAAAACTCAGAAAAATATAAAGAAAAAATTTGAGATAAAAATTGAAACATATAATAAAGAAAATAAATTGAAACAGAAATAAAGAAAAAGTGACATGAAAATAATAAAGAGAAATTTGAGACCATAAAATCGAAGGAAACAAAAAAAAATGAAGAAATTAAAACATAATGTTGGTTGGTGGATGAATGGATTAATAATTAATAAAGAGACAAATTTATTTTAATAAAGAAATTTATTCATTATGTAAGGGACGGGAGTATTTTTGAAATAAAAACTACAAAACTATAATAGATGTGGGTAAGTGTTACAATTGATACTTTATGGGAGGTAACTGATATCACCCCATGCTTTAAGGGGGGGAAACTGTATTTCACATTTACCTAAAAGACTAAAACCAAAACTTGAAAATAAAAAATGAACTACAATTACTAAGTATTTATAATATAAAACTACATGTCTATATAATTATTATACTAAGACAATCATTTGAACTAATGAACAATATCAATTTTTTTCTTCCTTGACCTTTATATTTTCATCTAAAACTTTAACCAGTTTTACCGGTTATACCTATTTTTTTATGAGTTCATTCATTTCAATCACATGCCTATCATTTTTTAACTAATCTAACCTGTTTTTATCAATTTTCCTCAATTTTGTCGAGTAAACTTGCTTTTACACTAAATTTATCATTTTTTTGTTGTTTTAACATTTTCTTTCATCGATTTCATCTGCTTTTATATTGAGTTTACCATTTATTTTTTGTTATCCCATGTTTAGTCAAATATCATTCATTTTTACCAGTTACCCATTTTTTGACGGCTTACCCCTTTGTTTTATCAATTGCACCATTTTTTTCTTTAACTCGTTTTTCTTCTATCTAACTCATTTTTCCATTGATTTTATCATTTTTTTATCATATATATTTTTAATAGAAGTTTACCATTTTTCACCAATTTTAACCATTCTATGTTTTGATTATAAGTTTTTCAGTTAATTAAACAGTATTTTTTTATTCCTATAGCCCGAATGTGGTCTTTTATTTTTAGGTTCTTTGATAAGTTATAATTTCTTAAAAACTTACTAAAGAAATATCGATTTTACCTGCTTTTACATTGAGTTTATCATTTCTTTTTTGTTATTTTAACCCGTTCGTTCACAATTTTTTTATGGTTTGTCTAGTTTATTAACCGATCCATCCATTCTCAAGTTAACCTATTAGTTGATTTTCACATTTATTAATCAGTTCACTCATTCTTTCTGGTTCAACCCAATTTTAGTCTAATTTTACTTATTTAACATATTTTCTCACATATTTCACTTTTTTTTTGCCAATTAACTCATTTATTTTTTGTTTTTGTTCTTTTATCGATTTGATCCATTTTTTTGTTATCCCGTGTTTAGTCAATGTCATTCAATTTTTTTTACCGGTTATACCCATTTTTTTGCCAGTTAACCTTATTGTTTTATCAATTCACCATTTTTTTTTGTTTGTTCTTTTATCGATTTGATCCATTCTTTTGTTATCCCGTGTTTAGCTGATTTCAATCAATTCTTTTATTGGTTTTACCCATTTTTTTCCCGTTAACCTTGGCTTTTTTTATCAATTCACCATTTGTTTTTGCTTTAATTCGCTTTTCTTTCTATATGATCCATTTTCTCTTTGATTTTACTATTTTGTATTTTTGATCGAATTGTTGATTTTAATTTCTATCTTCTGACATTTTTGGGCTTAAGCCAACTATACATTTTTTAGTGAACTAAATAGTACCTTTTTTTATTCATGTAGCATGAATGTGACATAATTTTTTTTCTTTGTCTCTTTAATATTTTTTAGGTTCCTTAATAAGTAATAACTTTTTAAGAAATTTTTGAAGAAATATAGAATAATTTTTTTTCCTAATAATTAATGTTTTAATGAGTTGTAAAACTTTAAAAGATAATTATAAGATTGATGTAGGATAGACTTCTTGTCAAATTATACTTCTAGAAATATAGAATAATTTACTTTTTTGTAATCAGTAATGTTTTAATGAGTTGTAAAACTGTAAAAGATAATTATAAGATTGATGTAGGATAGACTTCTTGTCTAATTATACTTCTAGAATATAGTATAATTTATTTTTTTGTAATCATTAATTTTTAAATGAGTTGTAAAACTTTAAAAGATAATTATAATATTGATGTAGGATAGACTTCTTGTCTAATTATACTTCTATGATTTTTTTTCTTTTATCTTTTTGTCATGAAATTAAATATCACAATATAATTTAAATAGGGGTATATTAGTCTTCACCAAAAGGGGAAGAAATTTCCTTAGGCCAACTATATATATATATAAAATATATAGATATAGATATAGATTATATTTTTGCCATAAAATTAAATATCACAATATAATTTAAATAGGGATACATTACTCTTCACAAAAAAGTGAAGAAATTTCCTTAGGCCAACTCGTACTTTTATATGTATTTATAATATATATATATAATATAGATATATATAGATAGATTTAGGGGGGAACGTGATTTCCTGATTGGAAGTATGATTTTGAAAGAGATTGGATAGAGATGAGAACGAGCCGAGTAGTAGCCGATTTGAGTTTGGTTTTATTATTTAACAAACCTAGCTCGAACGAGTTTTTATCGAACGAGCTCGAGTCAAGTTTTTATCGAACGAGCTCGAGTCGAGTATCAAATAACTTGATATTTTACATGTATATCGTTAATTATTAGCTCGAACTTTGAACTAAATTTGATTGCAAAAATTACGAGTTAACCCTTAACTCATATCAAAGTTGCACTTATCCCATGGAACTTGTACCTTTGTTGCACTTTCCCCGCTGAATTTTTGTGTTGCACTTTACCCCGTCATTTGAAATGACGGAAGTAACCTACAAAATTGATGGAAAAGTGATTGGAAAAGAATTTAGGGGGGAAAGTACAACGATAGTATAAGTTTAGCGTGGACAAAGCAAAGTAATTAAGCTATGAAGGAAAGTGTAACTTGATTGTAAATTCAGGGGGTTATGTGCAATTTTCTCTTTCTAGTTGAAGTTTTAGTTGTCATCTTCTCAATTAAAGACTACTATGAGTTATAAAAATTTATAGTTGTCTATATTTTTAGTAGAGAATGTATAATTCTGTTTCAGTCGATATACTGTTTATTTGTCCATACATTGTGGTAGAATATATTATCATCTTTTCAGCATAATATAGCCTATCTTGTATAATATAAAATCATATAATATAACTCATATTATATTATTTATATTTTAAGTTTCGCAAACTTTTTTGTCTTTTTTATTATTGTTTTTATTTTAGTTTAATTAGCACCTATTAGGCTATAAACATGTGATGTCCTAAAACCAGTTTTCCATTTAAGCTCATTAAACCTCTCACATTTCAATATCGAACCAAGAATTAAGACGTGTAGCCCCTGTTTTTGAAGATAACCCGGACAACGAAATAAATTACTTTAATATACACGAGACTATGATGGAACATCGATCAATAGCAAATGATGCAAATACTTGAGAGTTTAAGAATATTGAAATATTTTTTTCGAAAAAATCATATTTTAATGAATTCTCATTTTTATTTTTATTTTGTAAAAATAAACATCTTTAGCCTTTTCTCATATCTTTCTAATTTGACTAAGTTTAAAGTTTGAGAGCTCCATGTTCATTTAAAACTTTTTTTTTTTTTTTTGGTAAGTAATGTTCATTTGAACCTGAGGGATCCAAAAATTGTAACAAACTACGATTTATGAAGACAAAATCTTCAATTACCTCAGCAAAGTGTTTCTCTGGAAGTCTATGCACAAATCACCATAAGACAATGATTTTACTTGGGAAATTCCCAGACTAAAGTTAAGACACTTTCTTCAGTAGATGTTCTTGTATCTTTAGATTGAGTACTGTATAAGTGGGCATTGGATTCTGGTTATCATCCGAATAGGGTCGGGATAATAGGGTTCAGGGCCCAAATTCCGAATACCAAACTGCTGACGTGTTCAACTGGGCAAGAGTCTACAGCCCTTTGCCTTCAGTTTTGACTCCAAACCAAAGAATTTTAGTCCAGACAACACCAAATCTGCAGTCTTCTTTTTCATGTGGTCTATAAGCATCTCATCATAAACTATCACATCAGCTTCCCTTATATATTTACAGTCTCTCATGTTTAAAAATACTTTTCTAGCCTCTTCAATGGTTCCATGCTCGCACATGCCGTAAACAACACCCGAGTATATAGCCTCATCTGGAGTACAACCTTGTTCCACCATTTCATTTATGACTTCAATTACCTTCTTCGCATCATTTAACTTGCAAACATGGATAATCGTTAGTGTGTATTTGAATTCCAAGGGACCATTTGTCACATTGGCCAAACAATCTCGAACAAGCATCATAGCAGCATCTATCTCCCCTATTGCAGAAAGGGCTTTAACAAGAGACTTGTAAGAAACAATTGAAGGAACAGAAGACATTTCTTGTATCCTATTGTAACATGTACATGCCTTTTCTACTTCTCCAACTTCAACATAACATAAAATTGCATTACTGTACGTTAACGAGTCCGGGACTAGGCCTAAATCATTGAGTTCTTGAAACAGTGATAATGCCTTCTTTTCCTCGCCATTCTTGAGGAGGGCCTCCATAAGTGTATTGTAAATTGGAACACTAAGATATTTGTTGGTTTTCAAATGCTCAAATACTTCTAAAGCTACCATTACTCTACCTTCCTTCTCTACCATGGAAGAAAAGAATTTGAGTAGATCATCAGTGACAGAGAATTTCAATTTCTCCATTTGCTCAAGCAATTTACGAAAGTCTCTCATTCTTTTCGACTCTGCATATGCCACCAAGATTTGATTAACAGTACAAAAGTCTGGATGGAGATCCTCTTGAATTGTTACTTGGAAAAGTTTATATGCCCTGTCAACGAGTTTTGCATTGCACAAGCCTTCTATAAGGGAGTTATATATTGCCAAATCCGCCCTATATCCCGAGTCCATCAAGTCTTTTAGCAAATCACAAGCTGAACCAATCCTCCCATCAGCCACATAAGCTTCAATTAAAGAACCGTAAATAGCTCTGTCTATCAAGCATTTCCTCTCTTTCATTTCCTTAAACAATGCATAACCTATTTCAACTCTGTTCCCTTTACAAAGTGCCATTACTAAAGTTGAATATGCCATGACATCTGGATCGACACCGTCTATTTTCATTTCCTTCCATATCTTCAAACAATCATCCAAATTTCCCTCTGAAACCAACACCTTTATCATTGCTGTGTATGCAAACACATCTGGTTTGCATAGATTATTCCTCATTTTATTTAGTAGGTTAAACACTTCATCCATTCTTCCTGATTTACACAAACCCTTAATCAAAATCATAAAAGTGACATTCTCTTCGACCAAGCCATCATTCTTGAAATCGTCATAAACTGACATAGCCAGATCCAAATGATTGGTCTTTACTAATGCATCCATTATTCTGTTGTACAGAAAGACTCTTGGCTTCACCCCAAATTTCTTCATTTTCTCATACACATAGTGTACCCTTAGACCTCTGCTAGCATCAGCGTGCATCCTGATTAAGATTTCAAACTGTTTCTCAGTTGGGGGCTTGCCTTGTGCATCCATCAACTCAGGGACCTGATCAGCAGCTCTGAAGTGATTTGCTCGATTCAAGAAATAGGCAAAGGCATTGTAACAACCAAAATCATGCCTATAACCCTTCTGCTTACCTGATTAAAAGAGTAAGCAAATGGATTTACTACGAATAAAAAATTGGTAAACACTATCCAACAAACAACTCACCAAGAGCATACAAACAAACTTCATATGCATGAAACAACACGACCTACCATTATGCTTAACTGTATGGTATGACACAACAATTAGGAAATGCTAGGTATGTGATTTATCAACTTCCCCAAGTAAAGTTTGAAATATGATGTTAAATCAAAATAGTTTGTGGCACTTATACAAATATACTGTTGACAAATTAGTGGTTCATCAAACAATCACGTTTCGAAGTTCAGTTGGAAAGTTGAAAACAAAGCACTCACATAAGCAACCCGTTAATCGTCTCCAACAGAAATACATTAATTCACACTGTTATTAGTAAAACTCACTGATCAACCAAAAAGCAACCAACATTACAACTCAGAGAAGTTCGACAAAACGGAATATGAGTAAAATTCTCATTTAAAAAAAATCAATTTTTGGGTTCTTACATACCAGCCCAGTGAAAGAACTTGGAGGAGAGCTTAGGATCAACGTCTGGAAACTTCAATACCTCCGCCACAAGCTTCGGCGTAACGCGGCGCAGCCGATTAAGCTCCTCAACAAGCGGTGGGCTCCACTGTTTGTGTTTTCTAAACGCGTCCACTATGTATCTAGCAATGGGAGATAGATTTTTGGCCAAAGAGAATAGTTTTTCTGATGGGTCTTTTGAATAAGGTATTCTTTGATTGATTCTTTCATCTGGGTCCCACTTTTGGAGGTCAAAGGGCTGGTGTGCTGAATCCGGGCCGTCCCGGTGGCGCAATTTTTGAGGATTGACGGATTGGCGGTTGGAGAAGAGGCCACCTTGGACAGTGGGGCGGTTCTGGGTGGGTTTGCGGTGGCCGTAGTAGAAGTACGGTTTATGATGTTTGGTCAGCGCCGCCGGTGGGGGTTGGGGTGGCATTTTCAGGTTTGTCGAAGGACTTCTTTGGGTGTGAATTTGATTTCATTGTTTTTTCAGGGTTATATATTAATATATTATATTTATCCTTGTGGGAATAAGAAGGGGTCCCCAAGTTTAGCATAATTGTCATATTCACCCCATTACTTTCGTGACTTCATTTTTTTTTTCTAATAAGGTTATAAAGTTTATTTAGACATGAATACTATATTAAAATAGTAATTCTTCTGTCCCATTTTTTCTTTATCCCTTGGTATAGTAGATTGTCAACTCAATTAAATTTATAAAATTTATAATAATTTATTTAATCAACATATTTCACTAATAAATTGATAAGGTCAGATGACACTATATTTATTAATATTTAAAAAATTTAATACACCAGCTTTCAAAAAAAAAAAAAAAATTTAATACACCACAAATGTGGATAATCTTACATGATAAATCACTTAAAAGATTGAAAAGTTTAACCGAATAATATAGCTAATGGAGTGAAAATAATGTGACGGATGGAGAATTATTTATCCCTCATTTGGAGAAAGTGAGAGGTATTAGCTATTAAGAATGTTTTTCAATCGAATATTTGTTAGATTGTTGATTTATGTTAATATTTCGTCGTCCCTTGACACTATTGTTGTCAATAGAAAATTTAATTTCTCACATCATAACAAAATAGTAAAGTAGTTATGTGAAATAATTCTAGTAACAGAACAAGTCCTTGGAATGAGATTTATCATCTATTAATTACGATGCTAAGAATCCATCCATTTACCAAAATCTGGAGAATAAGTTTGGTTTCATGTTTCTTAGATAACCACCATGGAAAAAATGGTGATCATTGCATAATCTATTTTCACATCATGTTAAACACAATTGAGGAACACATAATAATAATAATAATAATAATAATAATAATTAATTAAAAGAAACTCGAACAAGGGAACGGAAAATAATAACAATCTGATCTTCCTTTCTATGCTCTCAAACTGAGCTCTTTCTTCCAAACAAAAGAACAGATTATAGCCAATCTTCATACAGTTTAAACAAAAGTTAGTGTAGAGCATCCAAAATACCTCAAAACCGAGGGTGACGAACAAAAACACATAGTAAATCATATTTTACCATCAAGGGTCCGAAAACATATGAATATATAGCCAGACCTAGCAAACATAATTGCTAAAAAGTTCACCCCCCTGAACTCATCAAAATCTTATCCTTTCACTTATCGACTATCTCCATATTAATAAACTTAAAACCTAGAGCTCTTATACTTAGATGTGTGTTGTAGGGAACTTTCCCACTTCCGACAACCACCATTAAAGGACCTTCCATCTTCCTTAAATCTCTTAGAACCCCAATGATTTGATCCATTACCTAGGAATTCTGAGTCTCTCCAACCCCTCCTCGATCTATTCCCATTGTTGTTTCCCCAAGAATTCCCGCAGTTACTAAAGTTCCTCTTGGCATTCCCATTACTACAACCCCAAGACTCATTCCCACTTCTCCATGCATTCTCCTTTGAGGAATCAGCTAGTTGATTGCCCCTTTGCTCCCATGGATTGTCACTTTCCAAATTTACTGGATTAACCCATTGACCCCATCCATCGATTACATCTTTTGAATCTTGCACATGATCCCTTTCCCAAGGGTTCCCATCATTGCGATTTTGCTCACATCCAATTTCTTGATTTATGGTTTTCAACTTGTGGTCTTCATCAGGATTAAAGAATTGGCGATCTAGGTCTTCCACTAGATCAGGATCTATACATGGGTTCCAGTCTATTGCATCGATGAACATGTCTGGGTCGGGTAATGGGTTATCGCAGGGAAGACCATTGATCCTTGCCCAGTATCGTTGCTTTGCATTCTCAAATGTTTCTTTACCGGCAGAGTCATCCCAATCTTGTACACTTGGATAAGAATTAATCAAATACTTGGATGCCAATACCTTATTCCACGGAACTCTTACCGATTTGCAATAATTTACTTCCCATCTGCTATCATCAACTCCTTCCATTGTAATAAATTAAAAAACAAAATTTAATTAGATAAAGTTATAACCAAATCCAATTGCGAGATAGCAAACTTGAATTTCAAAACACTGCCCAGCGCTTGAATATAACCAAGAAAAGGGCATAAAAATTAGATTGCCAATTAAGAAACAGCTAGCATCTTAGCCCCCAAACCCTAGATATTTTACACTTGAAGATCAAAAAATTTAATTATTTCATCGAATGTTCTGTAAATTTAAAACCTAACAACTATGAATGATGTATTCTAACATCTTCATTGAAAGGTTTTCACAGAATTGAAACAAACTTGAGAAAAAACCCTAATGTAATTAAGAAGAATACGTACCCGACGAAGAAGAGTGCGTGTGGTCATAGGGGGGATCTTCATAGTCGTAGTGTCTTTTGTACTTATTATTTCTGGGGAGATAGTATCTGTTATTCCATTTCCCCATTTCTAAATTGAGAGGGGGCAGCAGGACAGAGGATGAAACTCAAAGTTCGGAATATATACGGCCGCACAGAGGGGGGAGGGGGGGGGTGTAAGTGCGGTGCGGGGTAGTAATTTCTTCTTTTTACTTTCAATGACGTGGTACTAATTTGATTTGTATTAGGTTCGAAATTCTATGTTCAACTTCAACTCTCGATGTATTTCTCTAATTTAGTTATCCATTTTTTTTTGTTTTCCAAGGGTTTAATCCCTTTCGAGGCGCGTCGGGCACATAAAGTGGGAACCTCTCCCAACAGGGATTCGAATTTGACACATTTGCTAATTTTTTTTTACTTTATTTGTTTTAATTTATTTGTGTTATTTTACCTGTTTTCATATATATTAAATCACTTACTAAATAGCCTCATTTTAAAGAAAAAATAAATTATATTCCTAAAATACCCTTGTTACTTATTATATCTCATTATTAACTATTTACAATTTTCACACAAACTCTTTCTATCTTTTAGATACATTATGTAAGGGTAAAATAGGAAAATATGTATTTAATAGTGCATTAAAATTCTAAAGTGATAAATAATTTGGGACAAAAAAATTATATAAAAAGACAGATAAATTGGGACAGATGGAGTAAATTATTTAGCACATTTGGGTTTTCAAAGCTTTTATTTTATTTTATCCCTTTCTCACATTAAAATTCTAAAGTGATAAATAATTTGGGACAAAAAAATTATATAAAAAGACAGATAAATTGGGACAGATGGAGTAAATTATTTAGCACATTTGGGTTTTCAAAGCTTTTTTTTTATTTTATCCCTTTCTCACATTTAAGTTGGAAAATTGAATGGTCACCACTAATTAAAAAAAAAAAAAAAAAGTAGACATCATTGTAAATGATATTTTAACATAATAAAAGTATATACTGATAATGTTTCTTAATTTATGTGAAAACAAGAAATATGTCAATTAATATGAAACGGAGGGAGTATTAGGTTGTATATGCATCTAGTTTGCCTAGGTTTGGTTTCACTCAAATCGGGTCAAACCCCATCAAGTAAAGAGTTTGAAGAGGTCTCAGGCGAAACTCCAAGTTTCAGATAAATCGAACCTTAACAATCCTACTTGAAACCTATAAAGTCATTGATTTGACATCTGTCATCTATTTTTTACACATAAAGTTATTGATTTGACATCTACCACCTACTTTTCTTCTCCAAACCCCAACAATCAAACCTCAATCCAAGTCATATCTCAAAGTTTCAAAATTCACTAACTATTATTTAAGGGCATCTCCTATGTAAAGAGGGGAAGGTGGATTTGGGGGTTCTTGGATTTAGAGGGGAAAAAAGTGAAGAAAAATGTATAGAGGGGAAAAAAGGGGTAAATGGATTCAGTCTTCACTTGGACTGCTTGAAGCTGTGAGGCAATCCAACCTTGGATTGCTTCACCGCTTGAGTCATTCAGCTGCTCTTCATGCGTCCAGCCCAATTTATTTATTTTAAACTTTTTTCTTTTTTAAATAAAACCCCTTTTAATTTAAAAAAAAAGTTCTTTAAAATACCTTATTAAATAAAATGTAATTCTTATTTAATCTTAATTTTATTTAATTTGAGTACTATTTTAAAAAGGTTAATTTTAGTATAAAAATGTAACTTTTATTTAATAAAATTAAATTTAATGTAATGTAATTGAGAATTTTAATTAAATGGAATTGATAGATTGATACATTTTAGATGACTTCTGAAAATGAAAGGGGAAGCTGGACTTGGATTCTGAGGGGAAGCTGGACTGAGTGAGGGGAAGCTGGACTTAAGCTGAGGGATACATAGGAGATGCCCTAATAATATTTTACAATCTCAATATTCCATTAAAACCATTATCCAAATCGAGTTTCAAAGGCTTCGGCGAAACCTCTGAAATCAATTATTGAGACCAAACCGAGACCAATCCCAGTCAAACTACTTCCATATTAACCTTTGTAATTAGTTTATTTTTATACTTTGATAATAATAAAATAAATTTCAATTTTCCGATAACTGTCTAAAAAAACTTTGTAAATTTCGGATTAATTAGTTATGCACTACATGTATAAAACTTAGTTTTAGCTTAGTTGAAATATGATTATAACTAAACTGTAATTCCTAAACAAATTAAGTTGGTATGTACGGACTATTGTAGAATTTTCTTGCCTAGGGCTCAACATTTGGTAAAAATCGGATCGAATTTCGGTATTTTTCCGGTTCAGTAATTTCAGACCGTGGACCGTTTAGAGGTGAGCATTCGGTAAAAATCGAACCGAACCGGACCGAACTTCGGTATTTTTTTGGTTCAGTAATTTTCAGACAGCGGACCATTTAGGGCTGAGCATTCGGTAAAAATCAAACCGAACCGGACCGAACTTCGGTATTTTTTCGGTTCGGTAATTTTCAGACCGCAGACTGTTTGGCGAACTGAAAATTATGGTTCGGTTCGGTAAAAAAAAACCGAAAGTTTTATTTTTTAAAAATAAAAAAAAATCAATTTATTGCACAATATAAAAAAAATATATATCTTTAACCATACAAAAAAGCCTCCCTTCTATTTATTGCACAACATTCAATATATCACCAAAGTTCATATAAATTATTCAAACATAAAAGTCGCAAACATATAATAATCTTAATCAAATACAAAGAGGTAAATTGTTTTTGAAAAACAATATTAAGTTTATACAAACCATTCAAAAATAAAAATTATAAATCTCCAAAATCGTAATTGAAAAACACTATTTTTTTTTAAAAAAAAAATATTCAGTCCAATGGATTTGTTTTGATAAACCGACCGGTATTATCGAGAACCGACCACTCTCAAGAATCGATTCTCGACCGAGAACCGTTTACCGAACTAAAATTTCGATTCCGATTCGGTCGATTTACCGAACCGTGCTCAGCCCTAGTCTTGCATATAAACCAAACAATGTAGTTATCAGTGATAAACAAAAAAACAAAAAAAAAAATCCATGATAACCAAAGCTAATAAAAAGCGTATCTTTATTTTGATTGGCATAAAATTAAAGGAAAGAAAGAGTAATTGGAGTGTTGACATTGATTCTGGTTAAAAACTAGAAGTGCAATTCCATACGTTTGCGAAATTCATGAATCTCCCTTCCCACAACATTACACCTAATCAAGCTTCCAATGCTGCTCACCGCCATCTTCACATCTTCCCACCCATTCCCGTGCGCCAATTTCTTATACAAATAACTCTCAAACGTCATTCTCTGCACGTACTCATCTCCGCACAACTCCACCAACGCTTCTCTCCCCGCATTACTTCCATAGAATATCCTCTGCAACATATCCAGAAATTTAAACGTGCAGAAGTACTCATTGTCCCATTTCTTCAAATACTCCCTCTTCAGATCCCCTTCTCCGATCGTTTTCTCCCCATTCTCCGACGCCCTAACGATTGCTTCTCCGCACATTCGCCCGCTTTTCGCCGCGAAGTATATGCCCTCCCCGGAGCATTTCGTCACGTACCCCGCCGCGTCGCCTACTAAAGCTACCCTTCCCAGAACCCTAATCGGACGAGGGTGTTCTGGGATTGGGTGGGCTTCGCTTTTGATGATTTCTCCGCCCTCGATTTTGGGTTTGACTCTGTTTCGGATTGCGCGTTGAAACTGTTTGATGTTTTGTTTAGTAGAAATAGTGCCTGTCCCTACTGCCACGTGGTCGCATTTGGGGAAAACCCAGGCGTAGAAATCGGGTGAGACGTCGTTTCCAACGTACATCTCGGCTAAGTTTTCATAGTATTTCATTTTGTCGTCTGGTAACTTGATTCTCTCTTGAAATGCAATGGCGCAGGTGTAGTCCCCTGCTTTTATCGATTTTGCTACCTTGCTGTTGGCCCCGTCCGCCCCTACTATAACATCCACGCAGAGGGTGTTTTGGGTATTGTTGGAAATGTAGTGGATTGTGTAAGGGGATTTTTCTGTCACAGGGAGCTGTATGTTTGTTACGAGAGCTTTGATTAAGTTGGCGCCACGATTCTCTGCACGATCGCGTAGGAAGCTGTCGAGCACTTCACGACGGAGCATTGAGATGAACTCGTGGGGCTTGAGTGTTTTCCCAAAATCGACGGTGAGATTTGAGGGTGAGATGATTTTCATTTGGGTGACTTTGCGGTCAATGAGGTGAGAGGGGATGGAGAATTCCTCGAGCATGCATAGTGGGATGGCCCCTCCGCAGGGCTTGGCGGCTTCGGGGCTACGCTCGAAGAGGAAAGTCTCGATACCGCCAGAGGCCAGAGCTTCGGCGGCGGAGGACCCTGCGGGGCCGCCGCCTATCACGGCGACACGTAGCTTGGAGCTGATGATGGCGTTTTTGCAGTTAAAGTTTTGAGGTTTGAAGGTCTTGGATTTGAAGGGTGGAGTGAGAGATTGGAGGGGGTGGTGCACTGGGGTTAGGGTGTGAGATGCAGCCATTATTTGTGGGAATATGAATTGAGTTAGAGTTTATTAGGTTTTTCTTTCAACACTAGAAGTATTAATTAGTGAATCTGGTAGTACTTAATCTGTACTACTAGTATTATACTTTTCTTTTGAAGTAAAGGACAAAAGAGTAGGAATCTTTGGTGTCTTGGATGTTGTATTGTTTTACTTTTCAGTTTTGAATGTATGTTTATACTTTATATTATATTTTCCTTTCCTTGGTTAAATATGTTTTTTTTTAGATCTTTGTCACATCAACAAGAAATATTATCTGATGGTTGGTTCAGTATTAATAAGTTTTACTTAAATTTGCGTACATCATAAAATGTACAACGGTTCTTTTATTTATCGAGGGATAAAAAAAAAAAAAAAGAAGATGATATGTTTACTGTTAAAAAATATATACATGTGTACATCCATTCAAAATTAGCCATTATTGTGAATGAGGTGGGGAACCCCTATAGGCTATTACTATAAGAAAATGAAATGAAGGATAGCTGTTGAGGGACCAAGTGTTATTTCTATTATATGCAAAATATCGATATCAACAGTTCATATGTTAATGAGTTTTTCATAATTTAATTTTATGATATTCGGTGGAAAATCCTTATTCCATCAAGTTTATTTATACCAGTCAAGTTTCAAATGTTTTCACTAAATATCTAGAAATCTTTTAATATATCACCCAATCTTTCTGAAAACAACAGAAATCAAATCAAAAGTGACCAGAACTAAACTTAGCTCCCTTAAATACTTGGTGACAAAAAATATATAAAAGAAGTACATGTGAGTTGTGACAAAAAAAAATGTTTGAATTTTTTTTTTTGGTTTACCTATTTAAATTTTCGTTCACTTTTATAATTCGATATAACTATCAATTTTATACCAAATATTTTTGTTATCTAGAATTATATATCTTCTTTGGACGTTTGAATTTGTATTCTATACTGATTTTCCCAAACTATTCTAATTTATTAAGATGTTTTTTACTCGAATTCAAGTTCGGCTTTGTTTTGTAGTAAATTTATTCAGATATTATAAGAATATTTAAGTCTTAGGCCTTATTTAATTAATGCTATACTTACTTTTGATCTGTAGCATACATGCTATCATACTGCGATCTATCTTGTCTATTATTCAAGATATATACTGTATTTGTGATATTGTTAATGTTGGAAAGTGTTGAACTTGGTTCCGGATTTTGTATTCAAGGGAAAGTTGCACTTGCAAACATGTGCTTTAATTTGATCGATCATCTACAACCATTGAAACGCTATGGGTTTATTTTTGCTCTTCAAGTTGACATTATAGAAGCAGAAAGCACCTTTTTTCTTTTTTCTTTTTTTGTTGGTGAATGGTATTGATAGTTGTTTCTACTATATATCTGAGTCTGACTAAATCATTCTAAAACACCTGATGCACTTTTAGTTTAGTTAATACATTCATTCATCTCAATATATACTGTTCATTGTCAAAATCAACACTGTAATCTGATTGCGTGGAAGTGGAATTGAAGCTGGATTCCCTGGAGCTCTGCAGCGCAAGTTGGCGACATACTATTAATTTTTTTGCGACATACTATTAATTTTTAAAACTTAGAGGAAGAAACTTGTTTATGAAAAGAAAAAAAATGTGTGCTTGGTTTTTCAGAAAGCATTGAAATGTTCTCTGGAAGATTTATAGGAGTGAAAAAGCAATTTTTCAATTTCAATTATGGCTCCTTGAACCCACAAGTAATTGAATATTTGTCCCAAATAACTGAACTAAAACTTAAAAGGTAAAAAATCTAAAGAGTTTTGTTATCCATTCTGTACACAGTCAAAAGCACAACTTAATTTTGAATTGTATGCGACAATCTTTTCCAACCTTAAACCTGAACCTGAAAGCTACTTCTCAGTTCTCACCAACTTCAACATTTCGAAAATTATTTGCACCATACATACACCTATAAACTATTCTGCTGACGAATTGGTTTTCTTTCTCACAAAAAGCTTGGTTATGTCCTCTGTCACAACATTGCTCCTGCAATATATTAGTTCGTAGATAAGTAGTTATTCATTTGAGGATGAACTAACAATATAGTACTAGACTAAATAAAAATAAAAATAAACTTAAGGAAACGCAATCTTGCCTTTGTCAACAAAGTAGTATTTCGAATAAGTTTTTTATTGTTACTTTTATTTTTCAAATGAATATTATAAGTTGCAAACAATTAGTACACGCACCTCCCAGCCAGCTGAGGTGGAAGCAGACGACCAGCTACTGTTTCTGGAATGTTCTTTGAGTGAGGCAAGGTCCCTTTTGGAACTTTACTACTACGAGGGTAATTACCACGTGATCCGTTAAAGTCCCTCTTTCGTGCTGCGTTTTCAGACATAGCGGCTGCTACTCGGGATGAATGGTCTGAAGCATTCAGCAGATTAGATGGCCCGGCGAGTGAATTCAAGAGGAGTGAGGCATCTGGAAGTTTCAGCTCAGAAGACTGATCAGAAACTATTTCCATTTGTCTACTTGATTGTAGCTCCAAGTTCCTACAAAACAATAATGTTTAAAATAGTCTCATGTATGTAGCTTGAAGTTCCTACTTAAAAGTAATGTTAACATAATCTCATGTATGTAAAACAACAGAATTTGAATCAGACTGCATAGATGTTTACAAGGGCATCACCACATAATTAGAAATTTAAGAGGAAAGGCGTCAGTTAAAGCAATCATTCAACGAGATTCAAAGACAGCAAGCAGATGGACAATATTTACAAGATTCACAAACTTAACCTTTAATGTCACAATTAGCTCTATAAATGGTGTCTTATTAAATTGCTTTATTTTTGTTTGATTAGACATCCTTGTTCCAAAACATAATTATATTCTAGGGTCTGGATTCATTATTCATTCAATGGAAACTATTAAAAGATAGAAGTCGTAAATATAGTTTCTTATAACAGGATGCGACCTATAACGATTAACTGGGTCATATGGTTGGTTCTCTGAACTGAACAAAGAGTCGAAATATTCATTTGGAACCAAAACTAAAAGGGAAGATGCATAATTTGGTATAAACAATCAGGACTATAAATAGCAGATGTGCTCGTCCTTTCAAGTAGAGGTACTCGAGATCCCCAAGTAGGGGAGCTGGGGAAAGAGGTAAGTTGGAATTAAATGAATATTAACAATGGAGGTATTGGAGTAGAGTAGAAAATGTGGGTTAAGGGCAGGAACACAAGATTTTTAATTGAACCCTACTTCAAACTGAAATAGAGTTTCAATATCATTGCCTATTTTTTCTTACTAAGGCTTAAGCTTAGATTATTATGAAATCATTAGTTTTGAAATTTTAGAATTAGATTCAAGTTATCTTATGCAGTAAGATAATTGGGTGTGTAATGTGCAGTGTACATTAAATATGTACAACAGGAGTTGAAATACAAAACAAAGAATTGTCAAATTGTAGAACACAGAAATAGCACGTCCTACTTAACAAAGAAAAGTGCTATCACTCTCATTGACAAAGAAAATAATTTGTTGTTTTTCTTCAAAACTCTCACATGCTATGAGCATATTGAAACTTTACTAGGAAAGAAGCCCCCATCTAGCACAATAAGAAGGTTACGTTTCACAGCTGAATAATTTCATATAAATTTTAGTGTAAGAGACTAGGAGCCACATGACTCTAGATTCTAAATGGCACATGATTATGTTTATCCCTTAGTCGTTCAAATAGGAAACTAAGTTCTTATCCCCTCTAAGTAAGGTTCAAAAACTTCATCAACATTGAGGCTTTTTTCATTGCATAGTTGCTGAAAAATGAAGTGAGAATAACTAGTTCTTATGATTGTTGACAACTGCTCGACCTGAGTTCGTATTCATACAATCAGCCAACTGGTAATGGGTCAATATTTGACAGCAAAGTACACACAAATCTTTTAGAAAAATAACAATGTATCAATAAACAAAATTGGCTAAAAAATAATGGATTTCCATTCTTTTCTCCTTTGCCTTCCTCAAATCCATAAACTTCAAAGTCTAAAAACTTGAGTAACCTAAAAGTTTCTCATTGATAAAATAGAGACATGTTCTTGAATTATGAGTCAATTTACTAACTGTTTTCAACAGTCAAATTTCGCAATATTCTTCAATAATATCTGCTCTATTAACAAAAGGATAAGTAGAGAGGAAAGACTGAGTTTTACTCTGTTAATAATGCATCAAATAATTACCAGTAATTCTTCTTCGACATGAATTTGAACTTTAACTAAAAAACACACAAGCATATAAAAGAAAAATTAAATTTGCGGAAATTACCTGTAGTGGGCATGAGGTAGGTCGTGTTTTGGAGGCGCAGGAACCCCAAAACGATGTCGTTCTTCTGGATTAAGTGGTTCTCTTTCTGGTTCTTCTAGTGCAGGTGGTTGGGGTTCATCTTCATCTGAAGAAGAAGCGTAATCCACCAGAGACATGGCCAAAACGAATGATTTTTTCTTTCTTCTCTGCTTCTTTGACTTCCCTTTAATTTCTCGTAACAAATAGAAGTTATTTATTCTTCTTTATACAGTACTAGTATGCGCTCCGTGCTATGCACGGATTCTTGCTAAAGGGGTGTTTGCAATTGCTTTTGGAATTCCAAAAGCAGTTGCTTAAAGTAAAAGTAGAAAATAAGTACTTTTATTTAGAAGCAATGAGTGTTTGCAAATAAGTAAAAAAAGCAACTTTAAGCAGACTCTTTATTGTTTGCATTTCAAAAATTGACTCTTGTGCTTCTAGTATTAATAACTATTCAATTACATATTTACCCTCAATTTTTTCTAATATCAAATAGCAAGTTGATTGTTTTGAAAGAAACAAATTCCCACAAAATATGACTTCTATATACCTATATAGTTCAAGGAAAACCCATATTTCACCAAAAACCCGTATTGTAGAATAAATGTTTTCAAAATATTGCAAACAATACAAAAGAGGTGTTAAAATAAAATAACGAAAGAATACTTTAAATTACCTTACAAAAATACTTGGGTTAATTGGAATGAATTCTCCCAAAGTGAGAGGAGCGTACAAGTAAATGTAAATAGAATCGGAAATATATATATATATATATATATATATATATATATATATATATTTACTGAGGACAAAATTGTGACAAACTAATTCTAAAATATTACAAAAATGCAACCACACAAAAAAAGCACCTCTTTAGGTGCTTCTTCTAAAAGTGCTTTTTTCTGCTTTTCAGTTGAAGAAGCAATAGCAGAAGCATTATTTACAAACACTTTTAAAGTGCTTTAAGCACAAAAAAAAGCAAAAAAGTACTTCTAGAAGCCCTTGCAAACACCCCTTAAATATATTTTTATCAAATACCTTGCATAATAGTTTAATTTGTGTAACATACGTCCTGGTTAAAACGTACAAAACCAACATGTAAAATGACAATATTTATATAAAAAAATACAGAAAAAACCTAGATGTTAAGTATCTATAGAATTGATAGAGGAAGAACTTATAATCTTCACAAATTACTCTGTACATCTAAGTAACAAATATAATTTAGTTGGGGTTATATGCACACTATCAATGCTGAACTGATACCTGCATAATGAGAATGAGAGAAGTCAATAATATCTCAATTTAAATGAGCTATGCATGCATATTTAGGATTTACGGTAATGAATTATGACTTACTTGTTTTAGCCTAAATCGACAGTCTCTTTGATAGACATGAACATTCTTCAGACCAGTCTATAGGCAAAACAAATTTAACCGCACAAGAATGTATATATTTTTTTTAAATTCCATTTGTTTTCTTTGTTTACTCTATTATTTTTAGATTGGTATTCAGCTTATTGCATTTTATTTTCCAATACTATTTCAAAATTTATGTTAAATCATATTGTTATGAGATAAATTGTGTAAGAGATAGATTATTTTATGTCAAATCAAAATAGAGTTTGTATAAGTTTTGTTCAAAGATAGGAAAATTGTTCTTTGTTTGGATTTTGAGAGAATAGTTTGAGAAAATTTGATAGATCAAAAATTTATTTCATAAACCTGAAAAATGTTTGTTTGGCATTTTTCAAACACGAAATTTTTTTGGGTAACGCCAAACAAACAGGCCCTATAGTAACTGGAAAACATTCAATCAGCAATGATAAGAAAATTAATATAAGCAAAACTAATTTTAAAATAATTAAAGTTTTAATAATTAATCTTATGAATTGTTGCAAGAAAGAAATTTTCGAATGGCAGTTATCGCAACAGTGATTTCTATTAGCAATAAATTTATTATGCTAGGATATTATTTAGACTGAGGGGTTTAAATTCGAGAAAAAATACTCCAAATCTATTAGTTTAAATTAAAAGCAAAACATAAAATGACTATTTATGAATTTGGTTCCCATACAAAATCAAAAGCATACGAAAAATTGCGGTAGATATTCTATAACTCATTCATAAAATATACATGTACAAGACTTTAGCTCACAAAAACTGATCAAGGTTTTTCATGAACATTAATAAACTAGTTAATTAGTTATTTTCTGAGAAGAGAAGGTCCGTATATGGCTTGGCTTTGCGCAATCTCAATCCTCTCTCTAGGATCATTCATCGTCTCGTCTCGTAAAGCTTCAAGAATCCCATTCGACGAAACCTCCCTAAAAACAAACCCATTTTACACAATAAAACTATCACATTACATACACTGACATTGACAACGCTAAAACACGTTACGTACCTCACTATCAGAATTCTATACAACATCTGCAGAAGAGGGCAAAGCTCAACAGGAGCAACACGCTTGTTTTCGTTAGGATGTAAAATATTCAACCGGGACTGACTAAGTAGCTCGTAGAAAGCTTTTACAGCAGAAACACCCTGTGTGTGTGTGTAATCAGACGAACAACATATAATCAATTAATGTTAAATAGGATTTCAAGATAAATCATCAAGAATTTGAAATGCATATATAATAAATACATACCTGAATCATTCCCTTGCCCTTAATGCTATCACCCATATCGAGGCTTATTTCCCCTTTAGCCAACTTATGACCATACCACGCATTACGACCTTTCAGTAAGGTCACATAAGTATCGGCCAATAGAGGGCCTGCAAGTTTCTCCGGTTCTTCGGCCAAAAGATGGGTAATAAAGATCATTTCCGATGTACAAAGGGCAAAGTATACGGATTTACTTGTCGCACTCTCATTGGTTAGAGCCGCCACCATTCCTGTCCATGTCAAATGAATAAATTAATAACACCAATGTTGTAAGTTGAATCTTATCGATATTTTATTCGTTTCACTCACAAGTCCCAGAATTTAATTAAATGAATCTTACCAGCCCCAATTGCATATACATTTTTCAAACCTCCCATAACCTCGTGTGTAACAAGGTCGCCGTTATCCCAAACGATGAAATGTGGTTGCCTTAGAAACTTTGCTAGTGGTTTCCTCCATTTTTCAGCTCCACAAATTCGAGCATTAGCGTATTCCTTGTTGTAAATTTCTGATGCAATATTAGGTCCTCCGAGATAGAGAATGTTTTCCATAGGAACCCCAGCTGAACAACAAAAACCATTTCAGTTAGTTCCTCTGTTAACCCCCCCCCCCCTTTTTCTTTAAATAAAAGGAACCAATCAGTATATATATTTGGTCATATTAACTCCATAAGATTTCAAATTTTCCAAATACAAATTGGATTAAAATTGTTAAAATTAAGGTAAGGATGTAAAAGAAATAAAATGAGGCACAATCATTGTATCTAAAGAAGAAAGACTACCATTAAGCATTTAAGCTAATAGAAATCTGCACAGATGTGTAAGACAAAACCAACATCACTTTACAGGAATCGAGAACAATAAACGACACCTACACCTATTAGCAACTGTCAAAAAACTATAAGCATCACTTAAAATTCAAAACTGTCACAGAAGAAAGCTATCATAATCATTAGACATTTGCGAATTTATACGTTCAATTTGTTTTTATAGTATCACAATAATCAAAATGCATTTCAGTTTTCCTGAAGAGGATAAAAGTTTGAATCCACATAATACATTAATGCCTTAATCAACGTCTCATCAACAAAACCATACATAGCAGTATGACATATTTAAAATAATCTTACTTGCTCGATTGATCATCTGAGTCGGAGTCACTATCCTAGGTTCTGGCTCTAGTTCAGCTTCTATCCCTTTAGCTAAAGAGATTATTGCAGGAAAATGAACCCTTTCTTTCCAATACCTACTAATCTCCTCAAACACTTCACGAGTTTCAGTGGATGGCAATCCATTAATAACAATATCAGCATCCCAAACCGCTTCTTGCAAATTAACGACAACCTTTAAAGGACAAAGTGGGGTATCAATCATATTCAAACAAAACCCATCTTTCAAAATCTCATCAGCATAAAGAATTCGATCACCTAATCTTCCTTCCACATACTTTAAATACGCACACCGACTTATTAGCCTTCTTAACACATCTTCTCTCGAATTGATCACTTCAAATAAATGCTCAGCTGTAGATCTATCAACAGATCTTCCAGCTCTCCTCCATATCCTAATGTGAACCTTATCGCGAAAATTCCCATATGCATCTTGCAGCAATGCAGTAAACACACTACCCCATGCCCCTGCACCTACACAAACAATCTTTAATGGATCCCCACTTACTTTCCCAAATAACCGACAAAGTTCATCGATTTTCTCTTCTAAAGAACCATTTGGGTTATGAAATGACCCATTTACATACCCATTACTATCTACAATCCCCTCAGTAGTTCTATCCATTTTCTTTCAATGATCTATAAACAAATTAATATAAGATTCAACGCAACAAACAATCTCCAGCACAAAATCTTGAAGTACGTATTTGTCAAAAGATTCTATATCAAATGCCTATCACTCAAAAACTTGTACCCTTTTATATGATAAATTCATAGACGATGATAAAATCACACGAAATTGTAGATGGGTTTTATACCAAGAACGTAATAAATAGCTCCAACCTGTTGATTCAGCACTGCATTGACCTCAAAAACCGACCTCGAATACAAATTCTAGAAGGTTTGATTACAGAAATCATATAAAGAATCCATTTTCCACATGGGTTTTATCAATTCAAGAAAATATCACCATCTAATAGAAAAGAACATTAAGAAGCAGCAGGCTTTTAAAAAATCATCAATGAGTAAGAGAAAAAGATAAAAAGATGAGATTCTGAGGGGAAGATAACAAAACAATCTGACTGTACTGAGTTGTCTTGAAGCAATAAACAGAGACGGTTGGTATTTGTTTTCCTTTCCTTTTTGTTTTGTGTTTTCTCTTTTCTTGTTATGGTCGTGTTTCTCCTTGCGTTTGGCAAATTTGTTAACGCGTTGATAATCTAATCACAACAGTCTGAAATCAAGAAATGGGAAAATCCTTAATCAGGGAAGTGATGGCGTGCCTGAATTCCCAAATAGCGTTTTGTTGCGTGCCCAAATTGTAAGATTTTTTTCAAATGTCAACCCTCAGCCAGTACACTAATGTGTGATAATTTTTAAAAATGAATAAAAATTATAAGTGACGCGTTTTTTTTTTGAGGGGATTATAAGTGACGCGTTACACTTGAACAAAATTATGTAGGTATCGGAAATTTTTTGTTTAATTAAAGTGTAATGTAATTGTTTTGTGATTTGTCACTAATTTTATATAATTTCAAAATAAAATAAATGTATTGTATTTGTCATACAATTACTTTAAATTTAATCAAACCCTTGTGATTGGTCACTAATTATATTTAATTTCAAAATAAAATAAGTGTATGATACTTGTCATATAATAACTTTAAATTTATCAAATTCGACATGAATAAGAATTTCCCGTGGATATCTCAAAAAAGAAAGAGAAAAACTCATTTAGAACTAAAAAGTCACTATACGAGGCAACAAAGACCGATAGTGAAATCAATGTTTTTATTCTATGCAGAAATTGTTGTTGACAAAATTTCATTAATAAAACAAAGAGAAAAAATTGTTAACATTTTGTTCCCTTTCTATTTTATTGGGTTTTAATTGTGCTTTAGGCCTATTATATGCGATGCCCAAGATAAAAAAAGAATAAATAGGAACTACTAAGTAGGACAGGAGTAATAATTTGTGAACTTAACTTAGTTTTGGGTGAGGCCATACTATCAAGTATCAAATAAATATATTATACTTCCTCCATCTCAATTATCTTTATCCATTGGTACAGTTGACTAATTAATTTGACTAAATTTATAAAAACTATAATAAATAATATAATTAATATATTTCACTAATAAGTTGATAATATCATATGACACCGTATATATTAATATTTAAAATGTTTAATATACAACAAATGTGAATAATTTAATATGATAAGTCACTTAAAAAATTAAAAAGTTCGTGTACTGTAGCAACTAGAGCAAAATAAATGGGATGAAGAGAGTATATCTATATCTATAAGTACGAGTTGGCCTAAGGAAATTTTTTCTCTTTTTTGTAAAGATTAATATACCCCTATTTAAACTATATTGTGATATTTAATTTTATGTAAAAAATGTAAAATAAAAGAATCCTAAAAGAAAAGAATTACAAAAGTATAATTAGACAAGAAGTCCTTATATAACAAACTTATAATTATCTTTTTAAAGTTTCGCAAGTCATTAAAATATTAATGGTAAAAGAAAAATTATAACTCTATATTTCTTCAAAAATTTCTTTCAAGAGTTCTTAAGAAGTTATCACTTATATCAAGAATCTAAAAAAAATTCAAGAACCTCAAAAAAAATTATGTCGCATTCGTTCTACGTGATTAAAAAAAGGTACTATTTAGTTAACTAAAAAATGTACAATTGGCTTAAGCAAAAAAACTTAAAAAAATAGAAATTGTTAACACCGGCAAAAAATGTAAAATTTTGATTTATATGAGAAAATTGGTTAGATAGAAAGAAAAGTGGGTTAAAACAAAAAAAAAATTGATAAAACAACAAGGTTAACAAGCAAAAAAATAGGTAAAACCGGTATATAAAAATTAATGAAATCGGCTCAATACGGGATAACAAAAAATCATATCAAATCGATAAAAGAACAAAAACAAATAAATGAGTTAATTGGAAAAAAAAAAGGTGAAATATGTGAGAAAATAGGTTAAATAAGCAAAATAATAAGTAAAATCAGACTAAATTGGGTTCAACAGGAGAAAATTAGTGAATTGATTAACAAATGTGAAAATCGGCTGAAATTGGGTTACACTCGAGAGAATTATGGATTGATTAAGAAATGGGATAAACCACAAAAAATAGATGAAATCGGTGAAAGGGGCTAAAATAATAAAAAAAAATGATAAACTCAGTGTAAAACAGGTACAAGCGATATTTCTTTCAAAAATTATTAAGAATTTATCACTTATTAAAGAACCTAAAAACAAAAGGTCACATTTGGGCTATATGAAATATTAAAAAGGACTACTTAGTTAACCAAAAAAAACTTATAATTAGCTTAAGCCAAAATAATAAGTCAAAACATAGAATGGTTAAAATTGGTGAAAACGGGTAAGATTCTACAGAAAATATATAATATATCTGATAAAAATAAATTGGTAAACAGAGAAAAAAATGGGTTATATAGAAAAAAAATGAGTTAAATAAAAAAAATGGTGCTATTGATAAAACAACGGGATAAACAGGATAGGTAAAATCGACTAAAACTGGGTTAAACCGAAAATAATGTGTGGATTGATTAACAAATTTGATAAAACACAAAAATGGGTGGAATCGGTCAAAGAACGGGTCAAAATAATAAAAAAATGGTAAACTTAATGTAAAAATAGGTGCAATCGGTGTTTCTTTGGACAATTCTTAAGAAATGATCAATTATTAAATAACCTAAAAAAAACACATTTGTTCGATATGAATAAACTAAAGTAATCATATTTAGTTAACTGAAAAACTTATAATTTGCTTAGATTAAAAAAAAGTTAAAATATATAAGTGGTTAAAATTGGTGATAACGACAAAACAATGAAAAAATGGGTTAGATTGAATAAAAATGAGTTAAAGCAATAAAAAAAAGGTACGATCGATAAAATAATGAGGTAAATCGACAAACCATGGGTAAACTGGTAAAAAATGAAAGACATCGACTAAACACAAGATAAAAATAAAAGGGTCAAATCGATAAAGAACAAGAACAAAAAACGAGTTAAATTGACAAAAAAAAATGTGAAATTTTCGAGAAAATAGTGTACATCAGCAAAAGAATAGGTAAAATTGAGTTAAACCGGATAGAATGAGTGAATCGGTTAAAGAATGGGATAAATCTCAAAATTGGTGAAATCAATGAAAGAACGGATTAAAATAACACAAAAAGAAATGGTAAACTCAAGGTAAAACTGGAAGATATCGATGAAAGAACATGTTAAAATAACAAAATCGAGAAGAGTTGGTTAAAATGGATTAGATTCGTTAAAAAATTATTAGACATATAATTGAAAATGGATGAATTCAGTAAAAGATATGCATAACAGACAAAACTGGTTAAATCGATAAAAAAATGGGTTAAACATGTGAAAAATGGTTTAGATGGAAATATCAAGGTGAAGGAAGAAAATAATAGATATTGTTTATTCGTTCAAATGATTATTTTAAAATAATAGTTATGTAGACACGTAGTTTTAGATTAAAAATACTTAATAGTTATAGTTCATTTTTTGTTTTCAAGTTTTGATTATATGTATTTATGATTAAAAAAATTAAATTTTGGTAACAACATAGTAATAATTAAAGTGAATTAGTCAAAAATTTTATATGATATATCATTAAGATAGTATATGAAAAATACTTATATGATTTAACTAACATAAAAAATTAATTACTCACGTACAACACACGTACGCTTTGCTGGTGTATAAAAAAGATTGGGGTATTATGGGAAGATAGTTGAAGGTTGTTTTGGAGGCCCATCCATCATTTTCAGACCAAAACATGGTTTGAGACCCAAATTAATATTTAGAAATAGCCTAAGAATTTCAGCCCGTTTGTACTAAAATCATTCCCACACATGTGCACGTCACCATATTTTCTTGGTTAATGCAGCAGTGTTTATGCCACGTGCAGATGAGAAAGCAAGAACACACACACAGAGAGAAAAGAGGAAAAAGTAAAATCATTTAGGCACGCCTTCAAATTGAATTGAAAACCATGTATATATAGATAGATATAGATAGATATTTAAAGAAAAATCAAAGTGGGCTCGTCCAAATCCAATTTTGACAGGCTGTCTACTTACTAAGTACTATCCTTGTCTCTTCTTTTGAGGACCAGTACTAGTACTAGTACTACCAAATTTTGCTTGCTTAAATGGATCATCATCCCGTTCTACAATTTTAAAGCAAAATTAATTCCACCCAAAGATTCTAATTGTGCTTTGCGGCCTCTTTGCCTATTAGCAATACGTACTAATATGTTTTCATATAGCCCTGTCTATTTACTTACTGTTTCTAAAACAAACAAAAAAAAGTCTATCAAGAAATGTATCTCAAGCACCCAAATTACCAAAAATTTCTAATAATTAAAGAAGGTATATGTATAATGGCAGAAAGATAATTACCACTCTAAGACATTAATTACAACCATCTTAATTTATTGTCACCAGATGTTAACAATAATAACTTAAAATCAATGAGTTATGGATCGATCTAGTGAAAAATTTAACAAATTACTACATAGTTCAAATACATATATTGGAGCATAGCATGATTGTAATGAATTGAAATAGCATATATATATATATATATAATATTATAAGTGATGGTTTTAAACATACACGTTGTCGGCATCGGCAATTTAAGGTCGGACTTGTACGAAGAATATATATATATATATAACCATCCTTTATAACTGGGCCTTATGTTTATTCTATTTCATAGCCCTGCCTTCCTTGCCTGAACACTTTTCTTTCAATTGGATAATTGTAATGATAATTTCGATTTTGCAGAGTTGGTCATTTTCAGTTGAGAATGGCGGATTATAACATTGCAAATGGTGTGACTAAAAGGGTAAAACAATCAATCAATCAACATGGTTTTGCAATCAATTGATGCGATCAATCAAATTGGACAAGGATTTTCAGGATGATTATGGACGTATGATTGGCAAGGTTTTGGGTTTGACTGAAATTTTGGCCACTTATTTTTTTGGGATGGGATGGGCAAAATTTTTAAATTAAATTATCATATTTAAGCTTATATTTTGGAACCAAGATAAATATTATAACTATCCGCCCCATGTATTTATAGGAGTATTATGTCATATAGTACTACATGTTCGAAAAGCAATCGCAGGAGAATTAATTTTACTAAAATAGATTTTGACAATAATTGATTATAATATAAATTAATTATAATATAATTGTTTAAGTATAATAATTTTTGTAAAAGTAACACGTTAAGAGCTTCTAAAATAAGTTTGTATAATAATTTTTGTAAAAGTAACACATTAAACGCTTTTAAATTGATTTTTAGCTTATAGAGATCCCAAAAGTGATTATGACATTGAAGGTTAAATGTCCGGAAATCAAGACTGACCAAAAGTAATTTTTATAATTAAGGTCAAACACTTTAAAAATAAAAATAAAAATCTAAAAATGGTCAAAACACTTTAAAAATCATAAAGAGATCTAGAAATACTCCTACCACTCAACCGGTCACCCTAACTCTAATGTAAAACGTGAATATCCTCGTAAAGGAAGGGAAGTACCAAAAGAGTTTGGGATTGTTTGTTTGGTGTTTGGGAAAGTAGTTTGGGATAGTAGTGAAGGTTTGTGAAATAATCTCGATTTGCGTAATGTTGTTTGTTTGGATTTTGAGAAATGATGTAGGTGTAGGTTTTTTTTTTAAAGAGTTAGGTTGTAAGTGTAAATGTGTAAGACTTTATGTCAAATCATGTTTGTTGTGAGATAAATTATGTAGGAGATAAGTTACTTTATATCAGATCATAGTAGAGTTTGTATATATTTTGTTTAAAGATAAGAAAATAGTTGTTTGTTTGGATTTTGAGAGAGTAGTTTGAGAAAATTGAGAGATGAAAAATTTATTTCAGAAAATAGAAAACATGTTTGTTTGGATTTTCTCAAACACAAATTTTTTTTAAAAAACGTCAAACAAACAAGCTCTCTATATTTTATTCCAATTCCGATTAGGCAGATGGTCAAACATTTGGAATCTCCTCCTTTCTCTTCTCTAGCGCATATGATTATATGATAAATGATACTACTTTTTGTAGCTCCACCCCAGATGAGAATACACAGATTTATTAGTATAATAGTATTATATTATGTATATATCTAATTCAATAATAATCACATGGCCGGGTAATGGAGGTATGATCCCCTGCAGGTACGCTATCACCAATAAATAAATAAATTCGGACCCACATGCACTGTCACCCTCCATGTGATGTCGTGGCCCTCCCCCATCTTAATTGTAAAAGTCAGCTGCAGCAGCTAAGTGACAAATTCTTGGAAATAAAATAAAATAAAAAAGAAAAAAGAAAAAGGTTCAATTATTGAAAAAGCATATGCTTCAGTCCATAATCCATTCATTCAACACTACCAATCAGACACATTTGCATAATTTCAGGCTCTCATAATATAGTAATTTAATAATACACATCATTACAAATTACAATTACACCATAAGGCACAGAGAAAGATTGCCACCTCTTTTCTACTTCAAATAAATTACTCAAACTGATTTATTAGGCTTCTACTATACATGTAAATTTTCCTTTTTCTTAAATTATACAATACTAGGAAATTACACCTCCTCATTCAGTGAATTTCAACATAACTATTTTCCCTTTTTTTTTTTTTTTTTACCTGTGGTCCAACTATTTCAACTATGGATATGAAAGGAGACTGTAAACATATACTTTCTATATAGTACAAAACAAAAGAGAGAAAATGGATGGTTAACCCCACTTCACTTTACAGCCTCTTTTTCATGTATGCATATTTGTATTCTAGTATCATCTTTGCAACTAATGCTGGTGGTGGTGGTGGTGGTGGTGGTTTCTCCTGCTGAAACAAAACAAACAAATCAACCAACCTTAACCTTAGCTTAATAAATGAACAAGCACCAACCTCAATAAAAGAACCAAGTACCAAGATTCATAATATTCAAGTTCATGATGATTAAATTGTTGGCAAATACCTAAAAGGCCCACAAGATTTCATTGGCTACATCATTCCAATGGTCTCATGACCAGAAGGAAACCTACATCATAGTCATGAATATGATTTTGTTATAACTTCAAATTAATATTCATATTTTGAGACAAAAGGAGCAAGGGCATACCTAGGCACTTGGAAGTAGCAAGAAGACGGCAAAAACAAGGAAGAACCGGAGATTAAATTACTGTTAGTTGAAGACGTCGTTTGAGAATCATTGGCGCGCTTTTCGGCCTCCCAGCTGCCGTTAGTGAAAGCTGTTGTATAGTCCCCCAAAGCTTTAGGAGATGCAAAGGGACTATCAGGGAGGTTGTGCTCCAAGCTACATTTCAAATTAATTGATGTTAAGGAGAAATTAATCATTTTGTAACTGGAGAAAAGGCTCAAATTAGTAGTATAATTTACTAGAGAAAGCTAATACTAATACCTTTCTCGAAAATCATTTTCTCTTTGTGGACTTTGTTTTCCATTGACATAATCATCCTTGACTTTATCTTTCTCAATCACCACATCCTCAGAAGCCGCAGTTGCTGGATTTTCCACTTCCCCAATTAAACCAATCTCTACAATGACGCAATCAATCCCTCAATTACAATCACATCAACCTACGAATATGAATGGAATTGAAAATTGTAAAAAATGGGAACCTTGTTTGGCTTCTGGACTGCTGCTGCGGTTACTAGTAAAAACCGAATTCTGATTAATGAAGGTTGGGGAGTATGTGGGAGATGAAATTACGGAACCGGTGGAGAGAGCTCGGTGGTGGTGGTGGTGATTCCTTTTAACATCAAGAAGCTTTAGGCTCATAAGTCTCCGGTTTTGGAGCTCGATTGCTTGTTGCAAATCAACTTGCTCCTCTAGTTTTCTCCTCCATAACATGTCCTGGCTGTTATAGAACATTTTTGCACCTAATCCATACCATTATACTTAGACGAATAAAACTAGACATTACGATATCATAAAAGTTCAAATTTTCACATATCGTTTTTTACCAAGCTGTAGATCGTAAGGATCTCTAGAGTCTAGCCCTGTGGGGCAACCACATCCAGCAAATTCTCCCCTTTCCATTTGTTGTTGCTGTCTCCTGCAAATACTATTAAACACACCATTAGAAAAGAATTAAAGAATTCTTTTTGCAGATGAGCAAAAAATCAAGCTTTACACCTATGCTTATCTGGGATTTTCCCCTTCTCTTTGTACGGCTTGACGAGCACCCGAGCATCACAGACAAAATGGGGATTACCCTTTGCAAGAATGAGCTTAACAGTCTCTGGGAAATCAAATGTGACAAAACCAAACATTCGTTTCTGCTGATACGGAATCCTTACATCTTGAACTGACCCAAATATACTTCAAGAACCATAACAAAATTTACGTCAAAGTTACACTCAGAGTCTCAGACCTCATTTACCTACGTAAATGCAAGAGATTTTGAAGAAAAAGGAAAAGCATGTACCTAAAATAATTGGACACATCTTCTTCCCTAAAACTACTTTCACAAGGAAATGTCAAGTAAATCTGCCTTGATCCAGGATTCACAAAATTCATCCCAAAATCACCTCTTTCAAGCCGCCTTCTGCCAAATTAAAGTATCAAATCAATTACAAAAATAATTCTTAAAGAATCTAAAAAATTAGTATTTAAAAAGTTATAAACCTTGGACTATCAGCCTGAATTTGTTGCTGCATAAAGAAATCCAAACATTTGTTTGTGGGCAAATGGGAGCATGGGAAGTTAGGCGAACCCAAAATAGCTCCACTTTCCTCCGCCACCATAGCGCCGCCGCCACCAGTATGTCCGTGGAGGAATCGACAGCTAGTTCCATTTTTACAGTATCCTTTTGCATAATACAAACAAACATCACTCACAGAGCAACTCCTACGGTGGGGTAAATAAGGGTACAAAACGGTGTCGTTTCCATCATTGAGGAAAGAAAGTTGACCTTGAAGTTGAAGTTCATCAATTAAGTCAACCTCTCCTCCTCCATTATTAACATAAAGAGGATCATCATATGCAAAATCATCTGTGAAAGTAGTAGTAGTAGTAGTAGTAGTTATGCTTAGTGGAGAAGGAATATTTATGACGACACCACCACCATTGATTAGCCTAGAAGAAGAAGAAGAAGAAGAAGAATTTTGTCTTGAAAAGGGTAAAGGGTGGTTGTTGAAAAGTGAAGGGGAGGAAGGTGTTGAGGGGGTGTTTGGTGATGCTAAATTGAGATCTTTTTTGGCTTTGAGAATAACAGAGTGAAGTGAAGTTTCAGGGCCAAAAGCCAAACGGATCATTTCTTTGTCACCATGGTCTTGAATGAGGAGGAATCCCATGATTTTAGAAGCATTTTCAGGGTCTAAATTTTGGATTCTTTGGAAAACAATCTTTGTTGCTTCATATGCATCCATTTTCTTTTTCTTGTGTTTCGTTTCTCCAACCCTCTAAATCTTTTTTTTATCACTTCTTGTGGTATTTTCTTGGAGTAAAAAGAGAGCACAAAAGCAAATTGCAGAAAAAAGAAAGACAAAAAAAAATCACTTTTTTTCCCACTTGTTTTCACACACCCCTACAGCACTAGCTCACTAGATCTTTCTCTTGTTCCTGCAGAAAACCCAGAAAAGGAGAAAAGGAAAAGGAAAGTTAATTATAGAGGGAAAAGAAAAACGATTATTCAAAAGAAAAGGTTCCCTCTTTGCAAAATGGTGCTAAACAAAAAGAGACGATCATGAAAGATGAAAGATGAAAGATGATAGATATCAATTTTCAAGTTTAAAGAAAAAAGATGGTATCTTTTCTCTCAATTAAACAATGGAGATATATATATATAGCTTCAAAATGATAATTGAAGCAGCTTAGCTTACGAGCTGACCCATGAAAGATCTCTCCGGAAAATGAATTCTGAAACCACAATCAAATCAAATTAAGTTTCCTCTTTCTTTAAACAATGGAAGTTATATGCAGCTGCTGGAATGGGAATGGGAATGGGATTAGCCTGACCAGTTTGACAGTAACAGCAGATGGCCACTGCACTAGCATATCAAATTCAATTGCTTTCTGTAACACAATTAATAATAATTCGAAAGAAAGAATCCCTTCAAAAAATATGGGGCAGTTGTAAAGGCCTGTTTGGGGTCCTTTTCATTTAAATTTCAAACTGAGTTTTGGATTAATTTGAAAGATTCTGTTGTCTTGAGATACTCTGGATGTATGTGGATGAGTTTTGGCCTGGTCTCGCGAATGCGAGATCGGGCCAAATTCTTTGAAATGAGTTTTCGCCAAATTCATAAAACCATGTAAAACCTATTCAAAAACTAACACTCAAACTCATCAAATCTATAAAACATTGATTGACATCTACCATCTACTTTTTCCCTTAAATTTCACTAAAAAGACATTGATTTGACACATATCACCTATTTTTTCCTCTAAACCCCAACATCCAAACCCAATCCAAGCAGGGTTTCAACTTATTCAAACCACAAAACACAAGAGTCAAAACTCATCCAAATGAAGTCTCAAAGGTTTCATCAAACCACTCAAATCAATTTTTTTAAACCGAGACCCGCGAAACTGAGCCAAAATCCATCCAAACTATATTTGGATTTTTTATTTTAAATTTAATGATGTTTATATATAGGTTAATGAAGTTGGAAAAAGTTAAGATTCTTATTATTTTTAATTATGCAATTGATTGAATAATTTATTAGAATTATTTACTATTGTTATGATAATAAATTATCCACGTTTTGCGGTAGACTCTAATTTCAAAATTTATTAGTTGTAGTATATTATAAAGTGTATAATTTAAGATCATATTCACCAAACTAATGATAAATTAAATTTTCACATACTAACCAGTACAAATTATACTCCACTATTGATGGCCAGGTTCAAAGTTCAAGACATGAAAGGGTGTTTGCAAATGTTTTTGAATATTCAAAAGCAATTATATAAAGTAAAAGTAAAAAATAAATACTATTATTCAAAAGTAAGGGGTGTTTGCAAATATGTAAAAAAAACCATTTTTAATTATTACGCCACCTAGAAGAAGCAATAGAAGAAGCACTTCATTAACTGCTTCTTGTCAACCTGTTTTTATCTGCTTTTCAATTGAAGAAGCAATAGCTGCAAGTACTACCAAAATGATTTAAGAACAAAAAAAGCAAAAAAGTACGTTTTAAAAGCAATTGCAAACATCCCTAAAGTCGTGAAAGAACAAGTTGGGGTTACTTGACATGCAATTTGATGAGTTTAAAATATGCGCAAGTATTTATTTATGCTAACGATATTGCCAGTGTTGTTGTTAAAACAATATTTTCTAATTTTTTAATTTACCTTTATTTATTATGGGTCAAAGAACCTGAATTTATCCTTCTTATTTAATCTAAGTAACAACTCATTCTTCCCTGTCTTATTAATGTAATATTAATTTTTCTTCATACTATATTTAAATATGGAAATAAATAAAATTCTTTAATAATAGAACACGGATAGACCTCATACAATAATTGTTCTAGGTCAATATCTTTTGTAAATTGCCGAGGAATAGCACCGCATCACCATTCATATAAATAAATGTATAGTCTTCGAGCAATGAATTTTTAAGAATGTTTGATAAAAAAAATTATAGAAAAATACAACTAAAGAAAAAGAAAGGGAGTTACTACAGAGATTATTTTTGGTTTGTTAATATAAAGAAATTATTTCACGGGTTTTGTGGTGCTCAATGTAGATAATTATAGTATTAAGGTGTAGTTTCACTTGTTTAACTATACAACATAAAACTACAACACTATATACTCAGTAATTGAAAAATCTTTCACATGCAAATTATAAAGAGATACATGAATGTACAGCAGAGACCACAGACTCTAGTTAACTTTTAAACCATCGAGTCCTTTCATGGAGCAGAGGTTTGAACCGAGAGCTTAACCAGTTCCAGACAGTGATCCTAGAGCCATGGAATCGCACCTGAACTGATTTTTTAGACCCTCCTCTAGTAAATTCCAAGTCTTTTGAGACTTCATAATCGGCATTTTCTAGCTCATCAAGCAAAGGCAGCACAATAGAACCATCCGACTCCACATTCTTGATCCAACCGCGCAAAAGAAAATTCACAACCTGTATATTATATAAACATAAATCGATAAGAAAACATCAACCAGAGAACAAAAACGAGCTCCTCAAGTTTATGCGATTTGTATGAAACAAAAATGCTTTTCGTTTTAGTACCATGCTGGTTGCTTGATTAATTATATATGTACCTCAGGAACTTCATCATGTGGGCAGTGACCAGCAGGGCTTATCTCGTAATATGGAGAATCGGGCAGTTGGAGTTTCACCTTGAAACCCCAGATAGGCGTTACCCAAGGGTCTTCTTTCCCATACACGAGACAAATCGGTATATTGTTCATTTGACACCTATAGTCATAAACAAACCACATTACATATTCTCAACTGTGAAAAGAAATACTATTTAACATAGTAATTATAATCTTCAAGAGTAACTACCTAGATAAAGCTTCAGTAAAGGATAATTGCCCTCGAGGAGCAAACATGATGGAAGCAAAGGATGCAGCAGCTGCTGGGTGTTGTGTTGTCTCGATAATGCGAGAAAACACTTGATCCACTTTTGTCGTGTGATCTGCATATACTTGTTTCAGTATTTCGGCAATACTTGTTGGATCACTGATTTTCTGCCATCTACATTAATGATAAAAAGAACGGAAATTGTAATTATAAGATTATTCGCTAAAAATAGACAAAGGAGACTTGGGTTCGTAAAACTTACAGAACTTCAATTAGCTTTCTAACACCAGAAGGTAGGGGAAATGTTCCAGCCCATGGAAAGAGTCTCGATAATCTTGGAGATCTTACAGGATTAGGAAGAAATCCCCAAAAAGGAGTTGCATTGAGCAAGGTTACACCTTTCACCAGTTGAGGGTTGTAGGCCGCAAAATATAGCGCCACAAAGCCTCCGAGTGAATTTCCCACAAGATAAACGGGTTCTTTAATCACCTGCAATTTCAGGAGATTGGAACCGTATTGGTTCAACTATTTAGTTAGTTTGTCTCAAACAAGAAACACAAATACAACAATATAGGTGATGCTAGAGGCACAATTCTACAATTAGCCATTGATAATACAGGTGTCTTTGCTTATATGTATGTAGAGCAATTATCTTCTGGAGAAAGAGTGCATTGAGCTACACCATCATGCATAATTGATATATTTCTACAAAGTACCCAATCCATAATTCGCCAAATTATAATGTTACAATTTATCAGGTGCTCAAAAACACAAAATAATATGTTATAACAACAAGAATAGAGTTCATAGAGTTTCTTGGTACCTCTTCTACAAAATAGCGTACTTGGTCCCTCCATAAGTCAACCGAATAAACTAATTCTTTAGCCCATGTCTCACTTTCGTCTCCAAAACCCCAAGCTTTACTTTCTCCAAACATATGCTCACTGCCATCCTTCGATCGAAAAGTTGGATTTTCAAGTGGCAAAGACATGCCCTGACCAAGAAAATCTAGTGCCCAAACTCTATAATCTCGACCAAGATCTTTTAGCTGTTTTTCATAGTGAAACGAGCCCACGCCAAAGCCCGGAAGGAAAAGAACTGGTGGAGAATCCACATTTTCAGACCCTGATGTTTCATAATGGACACTTAATTTCGGCTTCCATTGCCAAAAACAGCTTCTAATTGGAGCTACATTATCACCATCTGGCAAGTTAGGAATTGAGACCTTAGGTATCGCCTGACCAATTCCAGTCACAATGTTTCCATCCTCTTCACGAACAAGTATACTAGAGCTATAAGTTTCACTTGAATCGACATGTTCGTATCTATTATGGCAGCAACTTGTTCTAGAAGACCGATAGTTGCCAATCCTCTTTAACCGTAAACTATATGTATCAGAATATCTTGAAGTCGCGGAATCTGATTCAATTGCTACAGAAAGTAATTTCTTTTCTCTTGCAACGGAAAGCTTGGACCTTTGTGAACTTGAGTCATTTATACATCTAAAATTTACAATATAGCAGCGGCATGCAGCATGGCTCGAAATAATTTCCATTTTCAGGAGTAGCTATCTGAGAAGATGTAACAGAAAGAGAAGTCAGCAATAACTAGAGACTTATCTATCTCCCACTGCGCGCGCGTGCACACACACACACAGAGCATCCAACTATCCATTTGATCAGTTAGTTTCATTTATTTTTCTTTTTCTAATTTAAGAATTTCTCTGGTATAATTCAACTAATTTATTGAGATTAAGTTATCCTTTTCTTTTTCGAAAAAGTGAAAAGGGCTATTAAGCATTTATTTTATGTAATTTAATCGCTACAATGATAATTTATTTTTCCTTTGAGCCAAGCAGATAACACCTTCATTTCAAATTTAAAGAAATCAGGAAACCAAGATTATGCAATTAGATATTTGGGGGTGAAGCTAAGGTTGTCATTCATATGACCTTTTCAAAATTTTCTTGATCCCTTACTTGTAAAATTACTTGTTCAACATCACACAATCATTCAACCATTCTTTTGGGCAATTTCACAAACACAAAAGTCACCACTCACTAAAACACGCAAAACAACATATTTAATTGAATTTCTTCTGAAAAATCACAGAGCAATGAAAGCAAGAAACTCTAAACCTATGTTAAATCAAAGAGAAGGGATAAAAAAAAAAGGAAAAACAGAAACTTGATTATTTACCTCCTAAGTAGAGAGCAAAGATGTCATCAATTGAACTTTGAGGAGAAAGCAACTGGCAGGCTAATATACCAATATAAATCTTACAATATTTTCTTTTTTATTCCACAAGAAAGAGAAGAGTAGGCGCAGTAGTAATTAATACATACAGTAATGTAATTACTAGTGCTAGATTGCTTAAAAATCATTTCATTTTCGGTTAATTTTGTCGTGAAATAGCAATAGGTGGTGTACACGCAATGTTTTTGTTGGGGACCCCAAAAAAACACTAGACTAGAGAATTTCTCTACTTCTTTTATTTGGCTTTGCACCGACCGACTGTTCCGCCGATAAGTACTACTACTACTACTGTTCTCGTGTAAGAAATAAGATGATCGAACCCCACCAAAATTACAATTCTTCCTTTTTCGTTTTAACTAATTTAGAGAAATAGAGTTATAAGTTTATTTTAATTCTGTTATAATTTTTATTTTGACCCTCTGTACTTTTATAATTCTCGTTACTATAAGAAAAAGAAATCGATAATCTTTTAATTTCACACACTCAGTCAATCCGATGCAATTGATTATTTCGTCCTTTTTTATTTTGTATTAAACTTGATTCGAATTTGATTCAGCCGGGTCTCAATTACATTTAAAATAAATATAATGATCAAGTCATGTTATCTGCTAGGCACTATAATTTGAAAAGAGTCATAGACAAAAAAATAATAATAATAAACAGAAAGAACTTACTCGTTTTGTACATTGGAAATTTCATTTCTGTATGTGAACATAAAAATATTCAACACATCCTACTCAATCAAGTCAATCATGCAACAAGTTTTCCACATTTCAATAAGGAGAAGTATGAATTCTCGAAAACATCGAAAAGTTTTCGTTTTTGAATCAAATTATACTAAAACAAACAAGATATAATTCCAAAAATATTTATAAATTTGAAATTCTCTTATTTTTCTTAATTTAGTAATTTTCTTTTATAATTATTTTAGTGTTTTCAAAAAGTAATAAATAAAAAAAATTAATATTTAACTGACCAAAATATATACTCGAGACGAAATTTTGATCCATCTTTTCAACATTTTCTGAAATCCAAATTCCCCGAGTAATTATATGGTGGTGATGGTATTTGAAACTCTTTAACATGACCTTTTAGCCTATTCCTCCCCACGTGTAATAAAACACAGAAAATGTCAATCCTTACAACCAAATTCACATTGCCAATTTTTGGAACGATCTCATGTGACTCGGTCAAGGGTGTTCCCATCACCATGTCATAATATCAGTGGTAGAATTCTTTTGTTTATCTAAATTAAAAATGAATTTCAATTTGAATAATAGTACTAACTAATAAATTATGGTTCATGCATGGCCCTTTTGCTAAGAAATTCGTTTGCAACCAGGGGCGGATCCAGGAATTAGAAGTCGAGGGGGCCGAAACATAGCATCAGTAGAAGTAACTTAATAATCTATATATTTTATTTAAATAAGTACACAAACATAAAACTATTTATAAAATATACTATCACAATATTGAATATAGACTTAAAAAAATATTTCTTGATTTAAAAAGTTCAGAATTATCACGATATTTTTCGTATCATAAAATTAGTTATAATAAAATCAATATCAAATTCGCAACAATCCTCTCATTCTCAATGTAAATAATCAAATTATTCATAAAACATCGATCTCATATCTTGTTTCTACGCCTATTTCCACAAGTTTTATTACTTTATAACAATTAATCAAACATCATTGTACTTGTATTATTACAGAAGTTCTACACAATACATACAAATAATTGATTGAGATAATTACAATTTAATGAATATATTACATCACGAGTGATTTAAAGTAACATGTTTCTGATGTAGATCAATAAAACTCAATGCAAATTAATAATGCTGTAAAAATATAGTATAAGAATCAAAATCTTGGGGGCAATGTAGATCCGCCCCTGTTTGCAACAATACAGCTGACGAGCATATTGTAATAAGAATAAAAAGTAGAAGATGAAATCATACAATTAATTAGCCAAATCAAGATTCATTGATATTCTTACTAGGAAATTTACAATATGGATATTAATTTTGGCCCCGATCAACCTATATAATTCAGACCAACCCATTTACCACCTCTACTCTATCTACATACACAATTATTACTAGTAATTGAGTTATATATTTCGTATCAAACTGATGACTCGGTACACGAAAATATATTCCTAGGTAAATTTGAATTTTGCGGAATACTGGGAAGAACTTGAAATAGCTCTGCATATGTTTTCATTTACAATTTTACATCTTTTCTGCTGCCCTGCAAAAGCAGTAACACACAAGTGATGAGCTAGGAAACATCTTTATTAGTATAACTCAAATGGGAGACATTTCATTTCAAGAAAGTCAAGTAGAGTTACCTGTGGATATATTAATTAGGATACAAGTGCCACTCGATTTCGAGATGACAACAATCAATCGATTCCTCAACTTTATTTAGAGCTGCATATCTATGTTGCAGTAACAAGACCTGCTGCTGCTGCTGCTGCTGGGAATTATCTTCTTGCACCTCATTGTCTTTATTTCTTTTGCGGGGCAACTTTCTTGAAATTATTTTCCATTTTGATTCAAATTCATAAGCTACATCCACAACCACAGTGTAGAAAAAGAACCAGTAAGTAACAACAATGAAAAGCCGTTTCATGTCACTTAAAGGTGTTCCTTCCAATTTATTCTTTCTATTTGATTGAAAAAACCTTGTTCATATCACCTCATAAATAAATTGCAATTTAGTTGCACCTGTTTACTTGAAATAACACAACACATAGGTAAGTAAGTTCAAATATATGTAGAGTACGTAGATCACCGATTTTATATTAGCTTCAATATACTGTAAAACGCCACAAATTGCAATGATATGGACAATGAAAAAAGGCCTTGAGGTTTAGGGGAGGAGGAGCACTAATTACTTACTCGAGTCATTTTATACTCGTGATCCTGATAAATATTCAAACCTCGGGTAGAAAAAGGATTCAACGGACAGAATCCAACCGGAAAAATGAACAAGCTATAGAATTTGACCAAGAATTCAGCTGTTTCTTACAACCTCACTGAAACAACAGTCATCAATCAAAGTACAACTAGTCTTGTCTAGGTTTAAATGGCTTAATAGTTACCTTTACTCTTATTCGTAAATCCTTGAATAACACATGCCGAAATCCATGGTCTTCCTGCACGGGATGCTTTTGCACCACCTTTTAATTCACCGTTATGTTGTTTCAAGCTGCAACCAATAAGTATGTACCACATCATTCTTAGAATATGTCGCGTTCTTGAAATTCAGTGAGTAAAATGATAAGAAAAATGAAGAGCTCAATGTTCTATCGTTAAATGCAAGAAATATATTACCTAGCATTTTACACAATGAAATCTAAGAATCAAACATTACATAGCCTTAGTAAACAGGGAAAAGGGAAAAAACAAATATCACCTAAAATAAACTTTAAAAACCTAAAAACATACATACTCAAATCCCATTTACATTCTTTAAAAACCCAAAAAAATACATATTCAAATCCCATTTACATACTGATAATTTTCATCGAATGAAATTTCATTTACCAACCAGATACCAACGTGTTTGTGTGTGTGTGTGTGGAAGTATGAAAAAGAGATTATACCGGCGAGAGAAATTGTTGGTGACGCCGACGTATGTTTTGATGGGTGGATTAGTGGAGATGATTAGATATACTGTCCATGAATTCTTGGATGAAGATGTTGAAATTGGTGATTTAATTGATGAAGATGAGGGTTTATTCAATTCTATTTTTGATGGGCTCTGCGGCGATTTTACTGCCTTCGGAGAAATTGGAACAATGTTTGGACAATAATTTGAATGGGGTTTCGATGATCTGAAAGTTTTGGACAGCAACATCGCCATAATTCTTATTTTTGTTTAAATTCTCAATTGCAAAAGCGGACCGTTTAAAACGATCTAAAGAGGGTAGTGAATTCGGGGAAAATAAATAAGGTGCTTATCACTAATCAGCAGCAATGGGCCCAATAACATTATCTTCCGTTAAAAAACAACTTCCCCTACCAAAACTAGTTAATTTTATAATAATAATTATGAGTAAACTACGCATACCTTATCAAATGTCTAATAATGAACATTCTCATAACGTATTGGTATTACGAAAATTCCGTTTATCATCATCTTACAAATGATCATTTACCCTTTAACATCAAATAATTGATAAAATTGTGTAATTTTGCCCATAAGTTTAAAAAAATATTAACGTTTCTTACATATTTTTTAACAATTTAATGTTTATAAAAAAATTAAACAAAGTATTATTAATTATATTTAATAAGTATAAGAAATTTATTTACATATTTAATTGAAAAATTATTTTTTATGTTTATAATAATAATTTAATAAATTTTATAATTATAAACTTAAAATGTAAATTAAAGAATTATATTGTATTTTTAATTTGTTTTATTTTTTAAAATATTAATATTTTTATTAAAGTATAAAAATAATTAAATTAAATGTGTAAACAGATTTCTTTTATTTATAAACCATAATTAATGAAATTTTGTTTAAATTACTATTATAATAATTATTTGTTAATAAATATGTAAAATAAGGTTTTTTTTAGTATTTTTGGAAATTTAAGTGCAATTATACAATATTATAATATATAAGATATTACAAACATTACAAATAACCCCTAAGGACAAAGTTGAAACTTTTCAGTGTTAAGGGTTTAATATAAGATGGTGACAAACTTCATAGATGTTTTCATAATACTCAATACGTGAGGGAAATTTTCGTTATTAGACCTTACCTCTAGGGTATTCATAATTTACCCTAATTTTATGCACAAAACGACCACAATACATTTAAATTATCTGATCATTGAATTTTATTAAATTACAAAAAAGAAGACTGAGATGATAAATTTCCAAAAAATATATAATTATTTAAATTTTTGTAATTAAAGCATTAATCTTATACACCACAATTCGTATTCTAATTGTCATGGAATCTTACTCTTAAAGAGTTGGATCTCAGTATCCATTATATACCACTTAAAGAGTTGGATACCAATCTCTATTACATATTATTTCAACCTATACTTGGAGGATATTTTTATAATATTAAACACACGTTCAAAAAGAATTGTTACAAGTACAGAAGTTCATCACTATTGTAACCTAAATAAATGGTTCCTTTTCTTTTATAAAAGAGGCTTATAGGAATTCTCAAAAACATTTCCTTCTTACAAGAAAACTCTCTTTTCTAATTCTACTTTAATAAATTTTACTTTATTTTGACATAAAATAACATATTTACTCCTTTTTTCATAGTCTTTTTTTTTCTTTTTCGGTAACAACTTTAACTTGACGTCCCCTAAAAAAAAAAAAAAAAAAACAACTGTAACTTGACATGAAGTAAAATATATGTTATCATACTTTTTTAGAAAATTTAGGACAACTATTTTTTCCCCAAAATCTTTTAAAACACTCTAAAAGAAATCAAACAAACGCGCCCCACATATTCAGACCTTGCACTTTGGACGGAAGTCTAGAATTATTGAAAGATTGTCCATTGTCCGGAAGTCGAATTTCAAAATAACTTTTTTCTAAAAAGTTCGAGGGGTTTCTCATTAATCTCAAAATCAAAAATCAAAACTTGTTTCTAGTATGTCAGTTAAATTACATATTAGTTACTTTCAGAAACAACTCAAAAAATTTCGAAAGAAATATTTAAAAACATACTGAAGTAGAAATTACTCTATATTCTTATTAGCAATGAATGAAAATTTTAAACCATGCTCAAAATAACAAAAAACAATACAAAACATGTTTCAAGGACAGAGCTAGATCAGAATGGAATAGAAAATCACAGTACAATATTAGTACATAACATGGTCAATCATTGATGTAACCATCATATCCAAAGCAACAGATATCTAATCATGCGTAGAGACAGTGCCCAAGAAACAACTTGTTGAAGACAGACCTAATAAAACTCATCGCACAACTGTTGTTATCAATTTGATGAACCATAAACACCAAAGAAAACAAAATGCTTTAATTTATCATCAACAAAAGTACAGTCTTATGACCTCAAATGACCATATGGCATATGGACTAAAAAAAGACCTTGAAAAACTTGCAACAGAAAGGGTATCTATGTCGCAACACTACATATGTAATGCAATGAACAATTGGCAAGAACTATCTTTGTCCTGGGAACTCTTATCTTTCCCTTAAAACTGCTCTCAAAAAATCCCAATGAAACGTTATGGGGCACAAAGCATAGAGTAAAAGATAAACAAAAACCTGAATGCTATATCTGGAGATGTCTTTCTTTGTGTACAAATGTCCCTTAAACATGATTCCACAACTAAAATTCGATATTTAATTCACAACTTTTGCGTCAGTTGTGAAGTTTGAGCAGATAAATCATCTGAAATTCTGTCTTGTCTTGATCATTCTTTTCAGTGTTGCCAGCCAAAAGTTGCATTCATCCCAGTCGCTTGTTGTGAGAAGCACCTATACCACATTATTAACACGCAAAGTGTAGTTTTTCATCAGTCTAGTAAGGGTGTTTAATGAATTATAACTATACAGGAGATCTTTTTGTTACCTGGATTTGGAGGGCAGTAGCAAAATCACCACGGTCCAATGCTTGACAGAGTTGTACAAGCTTTTCTGCAGCATTTTTGGATATGTCCCCACTGTTGAGTTTTGCAAACAACGCACCTAACTTCTTTGAGTTGTCCTCTATTTCCCGCTTCTTAGCTGGATTAGCTCGTGATCCTCCTAATGCTTCAGAAGTCTCGTTGAAAAGTCTCGTCAAAGTTGCAATAACAGGCTTTTGTTGTGCTGTAGCAGATTCAATAACAAATGGTGTAAGATGGTGGAATGGATAAACTAAAGTATCTTCAATAAAAAAAAAATTGAAGTTCAAACATCATAAAAATTTTAGGCCACAGATGATGGCATATGTTCATGTACGATATCATTAGTTGAGTCAACTTAATAAATAACAGTTTGGCAAGCAAATCATGCTCGGGCATAAATGCTATAAATAGTTGAGCACAAGAGAAAAGGTTTCTTAAAGCAAGCAAGCTTTGATGGCAAAGATATGCATACTGAGATCAAGAGAACGAGTATTAACTTGGCCGGACCCAGTCCAAGTAAAATCAAGACAACGTAGAATTCCAAAACTAACTACACTCCATGATGCATGTGAAAGAAATTATTGCGTTAAATTCTTTGAACAGAGACAGGCTTATCTCTTGCAGAAAGTTATGGTTATATTGAAATTATTATTATCTATTCCCAGGATCCTAGTTCCTTTTCTATCTTTTGATTTGCACATCAATTGCCAAGGAAGGTTTGCATGCCTAAATGTCAAAACTGGGAGATGCAAAGAGCAACAGACAGATGTCCCCAGTAAATGACAACAATTAAGAGCATAGTGACACTTATCCTCTCAATTCCTCTAAAATTTATCTTGTCTAAGATTTAGATTAACTAAAATAGAACTCTTACATAAGTAGCACTAAGTATCTTTCACAAGTGAATTTTGTGAACCCCAGATGTGATCAAATGGAGAAAGAAATTTTACCAGGTACATTTGAAGTATCCACGGTTTGAACTGTTGGTGGGGGAGCAGCAGGAGCAACTGGTGGTTGCACTGGAGCAGGCTGAGTAGGACTAGGAGGTTGTGTTGGATTCATCCCAGGTCTTTGAACCCCTGAATTACTCACCGGCGTAAAACCCCTAGATTGTGGATTAGAAGGTAAGAACTGCCCGGGCATCTTTTGCGCTGGAGTTGGCCCAACTTGAGTTGTGTTGGCACCATATGCGGAAACCCCAGGAGGACCAGACTGATAACTCGGATTAGCAGCCCCCTAAGTAAGAGATGAAAGAAAAACTCAGAATGAGGGTTAGATTTACAATTTTTAAAAATGTTTATAGGCGGGGTAGCATACTGGATATAACTGGGAACCCAAAGATGATGGCTGTTGGTATTGCTCCACATTCCTTAATATAGGAGGGTTTGCTGGAACAAATTTGGCAGCAGGCTGAGTATTACCAGGAGGCGGAGGAAAGCTTCCCTGCAAGGATGTTAAATATACGTGTAAATACTGTAATCAAATTGTTAAGTGTCCTCCAAACCAACATCTAGAATCAGCTTCATAAGAAAATTTAACCAAATAAGTCTATTACCATGGGAGCTGGGGCAGCAGGAGAAGGAACAAATATGGCAGGTTGTGGTATGTTAGGCTGTGGAGCTGGCTGATATGAGGCAGGTGCATTGTAACCCCTTCCAAATGGCATCTGCTGATAATTTTCACCATAGGGACTGCTTGGGACAGTTTGTTGCATCTGAGATGGTGCTATATCCTGATGCAGATAAAACGATAAAAATATTTAAATTAAGAATCAGAAATCAATCAAAAAAACAGTAGAGACATCAAGAAGCGGTAAAGTATACCGAATAATAACGTTGAGAGGCATCCACAACACCATAGCTCAGTTGATCGTCAGCACCATATGCAGGTCCAGTTTGTAATTTAGTATTCTCATAAGTAACAGTCTTTTCAATCTCTTTTTCTGCAAAATTAGTTCAAACCATCACTTGGGAACATAAACCATTGCTCATCAAGGGGTGAGAAATATATAAAGTAAAATACTGTAGTGGGTAAATTTACAAGATGTCATTGCTTATTGATGTCACCAAATATATAGACACCAAAATTAAATATTACGGAGTATTTTTTTTCTTGTAAATCAAAATGCGATTCCAATCGAATAAAGTAGTCTATATGATATTTGTACTAGGTAATTGCAGATGCTAAATTAACGGCTTGATGCTAACAGAAGTAGGCCAATTAATAAAGCCAGCCTATTCTTCCCTACTCCACTCTTCAGTGGGGCATTCCCGTCCAAATCATCTCAAGAGGAAATAGGGAGAAAAAATGAAATTCGCCAGTAAGGAAAAGCGTAAACAAGAAGGATTTAATATAAGAAAATGCCTTGTTTGGCACATCCATTTCTGCAAATGGGGATGAGTAATTTCACTTTTCAAAAGATGAAATGAGATATATAACTTTAAGTAAAGCTTGATCAAAGCTTCAAGGATATCTAACTGTAATCCATATTTTTAAATAATAGTCAAATTCTATTAAAAAATTCAATTTTGAGAATTCCAATGTTCCAGCTGTCACTCATGAAGCTGAAGCACTCGACCACTAGATTAACTTAGTCAACCCCCCAAATGAGAGTCCACACTTCCGAGGCTTCATCTTTGAAGCAAATGCATATTTTCAACACAACCTCTATGCTTCCATAAATGTCTATAGTAGCTGTCAAAGGCCCATGCTAATGCTGGATGAGTTTTGGAAAAGAAGACGGTAAAAGAGATAGCATATAGATCACCTGGCTCAGTTGAAAGAGCAATACGATCCCGTAAGATCATAAGTTCAGTAGACAATTCTTCAGTACCCAGAAGATTCAAGTACTGCATCGCCGTTTTCAAAAGCCCTTGACTTGCTAATATTTCAGCGTATTTCTCAACTAGCATACATAATGAAGCACTAAATCGCTTCTGCCCAGTTGCCAATGCAAAGACGATGGTCTTCTCCATCAAATCCTTAAAGAGTAGAAGTATAACATATTAGCCTGCCCATATAACATAAACCATCATCTAATAACTTTTACAAGAATACATTTTTACCTGGAGCCGTTCTACATAAGGTTTTCCATCATGCTCTATCGAAAGATTCTTTGACCATATTTCCACAGCTTTGTCAATATTTCCAGCACATATATAACACAGAGTTGCAGCAGCACTATCACCAGCAGCCATGAGTCTAGTAGCCAGAGTGTCACATAATATAGTCCACTCCTCTGCCTGTGCAAACTGGATATGGCAATGTGCAAAACAATGTTAAGATATGATAAAGCTTATGTCAGAATACCTTCACAGATATAGAATCACATGAATGAGTTTGATTCATTCTTCAGTCATACTCCAATGAAAGACGGTCACATGGACACATTGACAAAACTATTTATAATAGAAGGGCGATTTGGTATTTTAAACTTGCTTTTACCCTTGCACTCATTGAATATGGAAAAGTCTAGAGATTAAGATAGCCATTTAACTCGCTATGATTGAGACTGCTGATGTGACATCCGAAAAGTTAAGCTATATATGAAAACCATTGTTTACTCTATTCAAGAGACATTTATCACCCAAATTTACTACAGCCTTAGTTCGCAGCAAATCTTCCTTTAAAGGTCACATTTCACAAGACATAAAAGGTTTAGGGTTTGCATTGTTTATGAACATGTTTGAAGCATCATATACGCTTAGTTTTTCAAGAGAGCTGAGACTTACAGTACAAAAGAGAGCAAGTGTTTCCCTCCATGATTTTAGGGGCCTGGTGTTAGCAATGCTCATTAGGTCATTGTTTACCATGGCTGAAACAACCTGAGGTAAATATAAACAACATGAAACCCATGCAGGTAATCAGAAAAATGAACCCACTATCAAAAAAGGAAAATTACTTATCCAATTTCAGAACAATGTTACTTTACCACCTTCAGGTATGGAGCACGACTTGTCTTGAGGTACTGATCACGAGTGCGCTCCCACAAGGAAACACCACCGACATGAGCAATGACCAAAGCATCTGCCAATCTATCAGCAGAAATGCATTGTGCAACTGCCCCCTTGTAGTCCCCAACGACCAAAGCACGTTGAACAGCATCATCAAATAAAGGATCAGAGTTCTCCTCTTGTCCATTAATTTCTTGTTGAGATTCCTTTACAGAGTCATCAATGACAAATTCACTCTTAGAAGTGGACATCGGGGTTTCTGCCTTTGGACTAGGAAGGTTATTAAAGAAATCTTCACCATTGTCAGTTAGAAACAAGGCAGATTCTTTGTTCCCAGAAAATTCTTCTTTATTAGTTGTACTCTCATCAAGACCAAGAGCATTCACTTGCTCAGAAACATCGTTCTGTATCTTATCGCTTTCTTCAGCAGGCAGACTGAAACCAAGATGGGAAAGTAGATTTGATCTTGCGGTCCCATCCTCAGCAAACATAGCCTTCATGAAACCCCATGTTTCCCTCTCCTCCTCAGATCTGAGCAGGAAATAATAGGTTACAGACAAGTTGGAAGTAGTCAACTATGTCATAACTAATCATTTAATGAGAACAATGGAAGACATACTCAGATTCTTGGGATTTCTTTTCACAGAAAAGTTTCACAGCTGATCTGTCCCCATTTTGTATTGCATTTTCAAAATCAGAAGATCGACTAACCAAACTATTTTCTGAAACTAGGTTGTGCACATAAACCTGGAAAAGAGAGATGGTCATAAAATATAAAATATGATGGTAAAAGTCAACTTTTCAAGTATACCTCTGAAGACCCAGCCGGAGACTCGGTGGAGTGAAATGAAATGAGCTTGCCTCCAAAACCAAATGACACTCCAGCTTTACGTTTGTACCACTTTGGGGCCCTCAAATGTGCTGCACAAATCACGAGATCTATAAGTAACAGCATCTGTAAGTATGACCTAAATTCCAAATTACCACAAGTGCAAGGAGAAACATATACAACAAGACACCATAAGTGATCAATAATAGAGCAGGACGAATAATAACAAGACACCATGGATGATCAATAATAGAGCAGGATAAATAATAAGAAAAGAAATCACTAAAATAGCTAATGGCCTAAAGTAACATTGATTTTAGTAAATAAAGAAAAATATGTAATGAACAGCTAGACACCTTTATAGTTGCAATTCTTGAGCATTATATTGAAAGAATAACAAACAAGAAAGGAAAAAGGTAAAACGATTTAAAACCCTCTGCCAGGTCAACAAGAAACACTTAAATAATGGTTGTTATACTAATTTTACTTTCATCCATCTCTCAGAACACTTAATTGCCTCTCTAAACATACATCTAGAAGAAGAAGAAAATGTCTCCTGCAACATTACAGGTATGTATGTGTTTCAGATTATTTTTCTAATCATTCATTTTTAAAACGATCTGAATAAAAGCACCACATGAATTGAAACCACAGCAGCCATAATCAACTGCAATGAGAGAACAAGAAGTTAATTTTACTCTCCAGGTATAGGCAGTAGGCACCCACTTCCATCATGCAAAGTGTTGTTAAATGAACAAGTAAAGAACTGACACTAGAAGCAGCAAACAAAATATAGAGAATAAAAACAAGATGATGCAATGACTCAACCAATGATGCTAGGAGCTTTAGCAAGAACAATTATCCATTCCACAGTTATCCACGTAGAAGTATCAGACAACATAAAGTTTTACCATCAAAGAGATATGATACCTGCACCAAAATCACTCTCTCCAACACCATATCGACCACAACCCTGTAGTTAAGGAAGGACAAGTCATTAAAAATCCACAATTGTTAAGAGATAGGAAGCAAGTCCAAATATATAAGAAAAAAAGACAACTATATTATTGGAATTCTATATTTGTCGCAACCATTTCACACCTCATTTATTCCAGTAAGCGAAAACAAAAGTTACATATTCAGGTTGTGTATCTGTGTGCTACTTGTGCAGTTGTGTGGACACCATTTCCACCATTGGCAGGACAAAGAACCCAAAAAACCCATGTAGTTAACCATTGAAATTCTTCTAAGTTTCTAACTCTAATTGATTATCATAAAACGTTGGAGGAAGAGTAACAACAATATACATGAAATAACGGAAAAATGAGTTACGCGATATAACCTCTATATTATAGATGCCAATTTTTCCATCAAATGAAGATGCGGATATGACTCCTGGAATCTTAGAATACCAATGCACATCAAAATTCCAGTTGGTTCCAGCAGGTAATTCAGCCACAATCTACAAGAATAATTCACATAGAATCACAGTGACATGTGGCAAAATGATGACTGAAAGAAAGACGACAATTTCATATACAAAAGAAATGGTAAGAAGTTTAATTCAGGGCATATTTAAGAAATTAAATAGTTCACCTCTCCAGATACAGTGTCCCAGCAAATAGTGCGGTTATCTTTGGCACAGGTAAGCAGGTAAGAGCTGTCAATGGGACACCACGACATCGCAATCACACCTGTTTATTAAAATGAATGCACAAACATGTACAAAAAATTATGAGCGAATTCAAATTTATGGTCAGCACAATACTGAATCCGTGATTGACACTTGATGAGAAGAAAAGGGTGACAAATGCTGACACCTTAAAGGATCTGGTCCTATATGCATAGTCAGAAAGAATATGGAGCTATCTAAGACGGGTTTAGTGATGCTTGCAATATATTTTTTGAAGGGTTTTCCTGAATTTACGTTCCCAACACATGGACCCATATATGTAAGAGCACAAGATTTACCTATTTTCATAAATGCATATTAAAACAGTTTGCCAAAGTAATATCTGGTGTACATAAATTATGTACTAGTGTTGAAGTAGTCCCCTGGCCATTCCCCATACTCTAGTGGCAATCAAACTCTTTAGGTGATGATAAAACTCCTCCCTTTGATAGAGCATATAACTCAAGCAAGTTTTACGACCTCATATAGAACAATCAGAAATCCCTTTTTAGTGGCTATGTTTCAAGTTTGTTATTATGTTTCTCCACTACTTGAAAGTTTTGATGACAAAGCAATAATCTCTCCATTCTGAGCATTAATAAAAGGGTATTCTGAGGAACTTACACTAGACAATAGCATACACAAGGAACAATAACATAATTTTCTGTTTATAGGACTAAATTACAAAGATCTTTTTCTTACAGAGTTGTTAGCAGAGAGATGTTATCAGTATACTGAGACGAAGAAGATTGGAACATAGATGTGAACCCCCAAGAGAAACATACCTTTGGTGTGCCCTACAAACTCTTTTACTGGAGTTATAATATTCCGCATATCCCACAGCTGAACATGAAAATTGACCAATCACTTAGAGAATAAATTGAGCAGATTTAAGATAGTACATTAGCTTCTAAGAGCAAATGCATTCCTTACCCTGAGTGAAGGTGAACTATCTTCATCTGAAGCTACAATGAGCTGAGTAGCAACACTGGGATTCCACTGCAAGACAGAACACCTCCTTCTAATTGAATCTGAGAAACTGCAGCGAAGGCATATTAAAGACCATAAAAGGGGGAGAAAGCCTGTCTATACTCTATAGTCAACAATGAAAACTGCGACACCCCAGCTTTATGTCTGGGGGCAAAGAATCTACCTTATTACTGGCTTTTGCTTCTTCAGATCCCACACCACTGAAAATACAGGAAATGCATATTAAATTTCAATGCAAATTAAAAATTCATGCGTTTAGAATGGAATCCTTCTTACCAGTTGTCCCATTAGTTGAAGTGGAGGCTAGTATGTGTTGAACCTTGCTATTCCAAGACAAAAATGAAATTTCACCTTGTGTGGCAGATCCACTACCCTGTGAAATAATTTACAAGATTAAGTTCCCATAATTGAATCCTGAATCAGAAAATAACAAGAGATCAACAGAAACATTTAATTGCCTTTAGGCTGAAATTCCAAAAGTGAGAAAGATATTGTCATTTGATCAACGTGTAAAATCATTCCATTTACATATTAAATACTGCATTCCAAGTGAAAAAATGTGATGAATAACATATTTCAGCTATTGCGATATCAAGGATGATAAATCAATGGTCAGAAAGCTTGTCAAACTCAAAAAATACCTACTGTCAATAGTTTTTATTTGTTATTGTTCCCTTAAAGGAACAAGGGAAAGAAATAAATGAAGAACTATATACAGGAAGAACCTGAATTTAAGAAAACCAAAATCATGTGAGTATGTTCTCTGCCTCTTTGATAATTTCTGATTTATTTATTTCGTGGTCTTCCTTCATTGGTTTTCTTTTTGCATGTTATTACTTATCCATTAATTTCTTCATGTTCCCACAACTACTGACCATTTATAAAGTTTACATTGCTGTAAGTCATAGTACGTCATAATTTTACCTCTTCGTGAATACAAAGACCCAGAATTAAAAGCTCAAAAGAATTTAGCTCCAAAAGACCTATAAAATTAAGTCTTTAACTCTAACAGCGAATAATTCATTTATTCTGATGATTTATTTCAGTGCATATCTAAATGGTAAATAATAACTTCATATCCATTGTCAGTGGAACAAAACATAGTGAAGATCTTTTCTTAGCATGAGAACCTCATGTTTGAAAAAATAAAAAAAGGATTTAGAGAGTGCCTTTAACGTGCACATGATTGCACTTCATTGAACGTATAATACACAAATCCCCCGCACGCGGCTAAGGAAAAGTTCGAAAGATTACTAACTGCAAAGGAACTCAAGCTGCTTTCACATAGTATTAAGAAGAGTCAGTTCACACTTCATTTTTCTAATGTCAAAACATTGATTTTCTATTGGAAGTTTAAAGAAAAGTCTATCAAACAAGATCAGTTTACCACCATTAAATACAGTGGCGGAGCTAGGAACAATTCTTTGGGGGGGCTAATTTTTTTTTTGTCAAATACTTTCTTAATATTTTGTATTTCCTCAAAATTTTGATACAATGACAAAAATTTTAATAAAGCAATATACAAAAAAAAAAAAAAATATATATATCACGCAAAAATTGAAAATATAAATATCTTAAAGAATAAGAATCATTTAAACTGTAATCGACAATTTTATTGAATATAAATAGTTATTATCGATTCGCCTTATTCGCCTTATAAGAGTCAACATTTTCTTTTGAAAAAATATAATGTATAAGTATGTAATCGAAAAAAAAAAATCATTTTCAATTAGGTTATGAGATCTACTTCAACAAAAAAAAAATTGTTCCCTAAATATTCTTGAAAAACTAGAAGAAAAAATTTATTAAGAAAAGAATATAATGAGATACTTTAATCTAGATTAATTAGCTCTACCAAGAGTATAAAAAAATATGTATAAAATGTCAAAATATGAAATGCTCCCTATAAGAATCGAACTCAGACCAACAGGGAGGACACGAACTGCCTTAACCAACGCACTACTGGTAATTTTAGTTTATAAACTACGACTTCCTATATATATATATCAAATATATTTTTCTTGGGGGGGCGGTCGCCCCCCCCAGTCTCCATGACGCTCCGCCAGTGATTAAATATAATGTACATGTTGATTCTAACACAGAATAGCTATTAACCATTGCATACCTTCAGAACAACTCTATAGCTATTATCATTACATAGTTTCTGTAAAATTAGTTTTAATTCTTCAGAACAACTCTATAGCTATTCACCATTGCATACCTTCAGTGGGGGGAAATGAGTCGGCGCTGATGGTGTTGATACATCCCATATACAAATATCACCTTCATCAGCTCCAGATGCAAGAAGGTGTGGGGTAAGAGAATTAAACTCCAACCCACGAACCTGAACGATATACAATAAACCAAATAAATCCTCCATCCTTTATCAAGAAAAAAATTAAAATGGGACAGAAAAAAAAATGCGCATATATTATCGATTGCAGATAAAAACTTACAGGGCCTCTGTGTCTTGAAAGATTCCCAACAAAAGCATTCTCTTTGTCAGAACTGGAAGCAAGAAAGAAAATCATACAACAAGCACAATTGAATATATCAAGAAAAACTTATTGCAACAGAAGAATGATAACTAAAAGATGTAACATTAATATTACTTCCATTTTTTTATATTTTACAACAATTCAAAACAAATACAATAGACTTTAAGTCAAACCAGAATGTATGCTTGTATGATTCATACATTCAGATGCAAGTCAAATTTACAACAGATATAATATGAAAACGCATGTGAACCACTGATCTGATTTACATTTGAAAAACTTGAACATGGACGCTTAAAATGTCAGATGAAATGAGGTTTGGTAAGTAGAATTAAAGTTAAAGTGACTCTGTAATAAATTTTTATCAGTTATATAAGTCAAGACTTCAAAAGGAAGCCAGAGTTTTAGCAATGAAACAAAAGAGGGCTATTGAAGTTGGCACATCCCAAAAAAGATATTCATGGTCACAAGTCAAACACTAACTCATACTAGTACTAAACCCAAGGCACATCACACCTCTGGGCACAAGTCCTCTAACAGCCCTCCTCAGAGTATTGAATTTTTTGGTACTGTTACCTTCCCCTAATAACCAGATTTAGTGGACTTCTCATGACTTGAAGGGAACCATAACTCATGCATCCAATAGAAGAAGCGATGGCAATTATAGAAAGGTCAGTAGAACAGTTAAATTAATAAGATATCTTAATTTTTAAACTAAAAATGTTCTTCCAACTATTATTTTGACAATGATGACTTCCCAACTAACAAATCGGAATAAGTACTTGTTGAACAGGAATACAAGTCCATTATTTTTGTTTCTCAGTAATAATATTTTGAAGAATGCAACATGTGCTTCTGTGTACATTTCCATGTTCATAAGCAGTCTATCTTGCTATTGTGTGCATATAAATTACAAATATTATCAGAATAAAGAATTCACCATCAAGAATGAGCCTCCCAAACAATTAATTATACTAGTGACTTCCTCCTATTCGATTAGTACCAAATCAACATAACATGTTTTAGCGAGAAGCAGAATTATTTCTTTTTATCGGTCTATCTATGTCTAGGAAATTCTATAATCCTTCTGCAATAATAGTCAAATTCGAAATTGTTTTTCTAAGCCATCTAGAAATAGCCTATTTTGCCATTTCGGTGACATCAAAAAAACTAATTAGGCAAGTACCTGAACTAAACTATGTAAAAACCAAAGCAACCCAGCTTCGTTTTGGACTTAAACTGAGGTTGCTGCTTTTTACCAGACATGTTTCCGTCATGTGAGGTTGAAAATTGAAAGTAGTGTCCAAAAAGCTACCTAGCAACAGGGAAGAACAAATAGAAGGAAAATTTACAGAACAAGCTGAATAGGAGAAAAACCCCAAACTTGACTTCTTTTCATTCGTCCAACTCAAATTGCACCCATACCTTGACACACTCGACTAAAAAAGTACTTCCGAATTAGCATTTCAAATAGTTTGAATGATTGCAGAACACTTCGTATCAAATCAAAGTTAAATAAATAGCAAAAAGTCGTCCAACTCTAACCAAATGAATCACCAAAGCTTATAAATTTAAGTGATCACGAAACTCAGATTATCATTTACATGCAAGTTTTGACTCATAAAAAAACAACAGCCATGGGACGATCAAATTGCAGCCACATATCATATAAAACACGAGTAAAACAACACAATAATTCCACTTATCTAAAAAAATTACCCGATCAGAGCCTTGGGATTCCAAAGGCCAATGTTGCCATCGACGAGGCCACCGGCAATGAGTCCGAGCGAATACTCATCCGAAGCCGAATCAGTGTTGCCTTTACCCCATGAAAGTCGATTGATTCGCTCGGAGCTTGGGGCAGTGCCGGATAAGATGAGCTGACGATCGTCAGAGGCGAAATCAAGCTCGAATATGTCAAGATTGGCAGAGGAGCTGAACTGCAGATCTACTGCACCAGCCATCGTACCCGCCGCCATATACGCACCGTCCGGCGAGAACGCCGACAACGCCGATCGATTCACCCCCTTTATACACCACGCCATCACAAAAAAAAACGGTTAATGAAAATCTACAGTTTCGAAGAGGGGAAATTGTACATAAATGAATTGGAGAATTGTGTTTGTAGATCTATCCTCAAGGAAGAATTGGAAGTAGATCGAGAGAGAGAGAGAGAGAGAGAGTGGTAGTTCTTAAGCTTTTCTCTCTCCAGGGGTTTTTTTCTGTTTTTCTTAATTTTGGTTTTTTTAATTCCTCCCCCTTTCTGTTACATCAGTAGTTAATTTTTCTTAGGAAATCTTATTTGCCTCAAACTTTTGAAAGTTTTTCTACTTTGAGTTTATCATAATATTTGTAAGTTTTTATTTAATCCCTTTAATTATTAAAAATATTCCAAATTTTTATTCTTGGACATTCATCGACGAAATCTACAAGAATTTTCATTTTTTAGACCCATGTAGCTTTAGTCAAGGCAAGATAGACATTCAAATGTTTTAGGGACAAAGTGCAAAAACATTTAAAGGTTAGTATGAATATGTTCAAAAATTAGGTGGCAATGTGTGAAAACATTCAGAAGTTGATGGACGTAATATTATGTTAGTTTTTATATTTTAGATTTTTGCATCTAAAGTGGCTGTCGAAAGTATTTTCAGTAGTTGAGGGAGTTAAGTGGAAATTCACAAATGATAGAGAATAAAATAAAAAAAGTGCAAAGGTAGAGGGCAAACTAAGATTTTTACTATTTTTTATTTCCTAACTTGAGGGTGGATTGGAGAAAAGGGGATTTGACTTTTGTGTAATTCAAATGTGTTGCATCACATAATTTATAGCATGGAGCCACTTAAGAACATCTCCAATACTCCGGGGAAGGGGGAAGAGGAAAGTCTATCGAGAAAGGGGAGAACAAAATGAATTTTAATGAGGAGAGGGAGGGAAAGAGGGGAGTGTGTGGGAGGTGGATAACCACCTCCCAAAGGTGCCACCGCCCCCACCAACCTTTGAATGGGGTTGGGCATGCATCCAGCCCCATTGTGTTATTTTTAATTTTTTATTTAGATTAATTACAGTTAAAAGATTTTTTTTTAAATCTTAACTTTAGTTTAATTTTATTAATTGTATAATTTGTATTTTTATAACTTGTAATATTTTGATTTTATGTACAATGTTTATTGATTGTTACTATTATTTAGCAAGAAAGGGAATCGGAAAAAGATATTATGATAATTGGTTGCAGTTTTATGACTCTTAATGCAAATGCATAATGACATAATATAATAAATTATATTCGTGAAAAAAATATTTGGGCTAGTTTATTTGGAGGTTCATCTAGAGGCTCGTCCAATCAAGGCAATAATGGCGAAAATAACAGCGACAACGACGGTGGCAATAATAGTGGCAACGACAATGAATTTCCATATATGGATTATTAATTATTATAATGTTATTAATAAATAATTTTTATTATTAATGTCAATGCTAAATTAGTTCTTATTAATGACAATATTAAATTAATTATTATTAATGTAAAAATTATTTTGTGCAATTATTTTGTATCACTAATCAAAATTTTGATACTTTTACGCCGAAGCAACCAAATGTATGTTATTTTTTTTAGACAATCGAAAATAAAAATATAGTGTAATTTATTCTTTAATATATTTATGTGATTTACAATTTTTTCCAAATTTTTCTAAAAAAATTCCAAAAAATAAAAATAAAAGTATTCTCCAAAAGTTTTTAATCAACAGAAACTTATATCCATAGGTGCAGCAAATGGTTAAAATGATATTTGAACTCCTATATTTAAGGATAAATTATATTTAAGATTTCATCCCCACTACTCATACAATCTCATTTGACAGCTTGCACAGTTGCACCCCAAATCCTAGAACGGCAAAATGTATTCTCTAGTCTCTACTTATGTTTTTCTTTAGACATATGTGTATTTCTTTAGTTTAACATTAATATTTTTAATTTATTTATTTTTAATTTTTGATATAATGTAGATTTATGATATAATGATCAACAATAAAATAGGTTTGAATAGATTTATAATATAATAATCAACATAAAAAATTATACTCGACATCCATGAGATTTTGCACTCATTTCTCACGAGACTTTTAGAACACAATATTTTTGTCTTCAATATTAAACTTTGTTATCCAAAACCAAGGGCCTGTTTGTTTGGCCTTTCGGAGAGTGGTAGAGGTTTGAGAAATAATCTCGATTTGCGTAATGTTGTTTGTTTGGGTTTTGGGAGAGTTGTTTGGGAAAAAAAGTAGGTGTAGGTTTTTTTTTGTAGGTTTGAATTAGTTAATTAGGTGTAAGAATAGTGTAAGACTTTATGTCACATCAGTTAGTTTTATATAATTAATTAATTGATGTATATATTATATGTAATATATGTGATAAATAATATTTTATAATTAGTTATTTGTGTTTTCTAAAATAATAAAAAATAAAGTAGATTAATTTTTATTTTGTTGATTTTTTTTAAAAAATATTGTAATAAATTTCTTTTAATCATTTTATCTCACCGACGAATTCATTCAAATGACATATTAAATATGCTAAAAATTACACAATATCCTTAAAATATTAACCTAATAGTTATTACACTATATCGAGATTAATCTACATACGAAAATAACATATTAAGTTGTCTTCATATTGTCGAGCAGAATAAAAATTAACGGTAATTTACAATTAATGTCACTAATTCCACGAAGGTGGGAATGGACCCCATCTGTTAACCGACCAATCATGACTATTATTTTCTCCACGTCGGGCCAACGGCCTTCGAGTCAACATTGCTGCACGTTCCCAGTTGTCAACGGGACCAATATGTGATTCTGCATCACTAATCGAATAACCAGACATCGAGTTTTGATGTATGGTTTGCATTTTCATCCCTCTTAAATTTTTTGTAGCAGATTGGTCCCTCTTATCAATGTAATGTATCGCATTCGTCCCTCTTATAACACATTCTTCTCTCTTAAATTTTTTGTGGCAAATTCGTCCCTCTTATCAATGTAGTGTAACACATTAGTCCCTCTTAAATACAAAATACATCACTTAAATTCAAAATACTAAAGTGGACAAAAGTTGATGTACTTTATAAGGGACTATTGTGTTACACTAGATTGATAAGAGGGACGAATTTACTACAAAAAATTTAAAAGGGACAACTGTGTTATAAGAGGGACGAATGTGATATACTACATTGATAAGCGGGACCAATCTGCTATAAAAAATTTAAAAAGGATGAAAGTATAAAAATTAATTCATAAAAAGGACCAAAAACGTTATTTACTCAAATAGAAATGTTCAGCCGCAACTTTGGACTTAGAAAATGAGAGAGAGAAAACATGAGGCTATAGAAATAGAAATGCTGAGCCGCAATTTTGGACTTAGAAATAGAGAGAAATAAAAATAGAGTAGAAATAGAGAGAGAATAGCCTGAGAGAGAGAAATAGAGTAGAAGAGTAGGGTTTTTTTAAGAAAAATTCAGCCATTTCTGAAACCTATTTCTGAAAAAAAAATTCTGTAGTTAATTAATTGGGGAAATGGTTGGATTGTTTGTTTGGCCATTCCAAAAACCGAATTTTTTTTGGGAAAAGCGAGACAAACAGGCCCCAAAATTCTTCTATATACAGAGTTTAAAGAGTCAAAAAGGAAAACAAAGAAGAAGAGAATTTCACTCCCCCCTGTCCTTTCAACGTTTTTCTACTTTCCCCCCCTATTCTTTGAAAAATTGCAAATACCCATCTCATGTTTATTATTATGCGCAGATCACCCCGGACTCCAACGGAGAAGACATTTTCCGGACAGTATTCACATAGGTCGCTCAGATCTAATTTCTCAGGGGCAAAACTCGTAAAATTTTAAGTCATTCAAACTTCAACTGCAAAGGAAAAAAAAATACCCATTTCGACAATCAAATACGATCCCTAAGGTTTTGGCATATTTGAATTAAACCAAATAATGTCTTGGAAAATTAGAACTGTTGATGATAATATTAATAGTCCACTGAGAATATGATGAGGCCTGATTTTGGTAAGATTTTTTTTTTCCCCCATTCTAACTGAATCACTGGATCTGTTAAATTTTTTCTGGACTAAGGAGGAAACTAGGTCTTCAGCGACAACATCAATTCAGCCCTTTCCATTGAAAGTTGATGAAGAAGTTTTTGCCTTGGTCATAATGAGGGGTAAATGAAAAATACTCCCTTGTGTTATGCTAAACCCGTAAAAAACTACCATGAGAAATTTTTATTGCACCAAACTTTCTTGTATTTTCAAAATTTTTGCAAATAATACCCAATTTGTAAAATATAGGTCATTTTTTAATCGACAAATTTCAAGAAATCATTTCTAAAATACTTCAAGTTGGTCCCTATAACTTCACGTGATATATTTTAAAAATTATTTCTTAAAATTTGTCGATCCAAAACGACCTATTTTTTTATAAATTAAGTGTTTTTTGCAGAATGTTTGAATAAAACACAAGGAAGTTTTGTACAATAAAATTTTCGCATGGTAATTTCTTACAAGTTAGCATTTCCTATCTTGCATTTTCCCCTAGACAACTGTGAAAGCATATTCACCAAACAAGAAAAGGGTGCAAGCATATATTTCTCGTTTTACTCTCCTTGAATGACTTGAATTTATGATTTATCTCCTTCACTTTTTTTTTTTTTTAGCAAGGGTTTTTTTTTCTCGTTTTACTCTCCTTGAATGACTTGAATTTATGATTTATCTCCTTCACTTTTTTTTTTTTTCTTTAGTAAGGGTTTAATCCCTTTAGAGACGCGTCGGACACATAAAGTGAAAATCTCTTCCAACAGGGATTCGAACCTGAGTTCTTTACTTTGTAGTGATCAGTCCATTTCACTAGATCAATCACCTGTTGGTCATCTCCTCTACTTTCATTAATATCTATACATATTCTTGTGTTACATTATTATTTATATAATAACTAATTACGTCATAATGATATTTCTAATTAAAACCAAATTCATAAATAAATAAAAAATCTGATTAGTCTCCAATAATTTATTTCAAGAAAATAATGTAATTATCCTCGATTATAGTATTTAATTGAATTGTTTTTCTTAACTAACTATAACTTCATTTATAATTTTTCTAATCAACTTCAACTCAAATATTCAGCACCACACATGTACATGTAATGAAGCCCACAAACCATATAATTACACATCATTTTTGCTTCATCTAATATAGAAGGTACAATGAAAGTAAACTCTTCCTTTAAGCAAATTAATCATCTGCAACAAGTTCCCTTTACAGCATATATATATCAAGGCATTTTACAGTACAAGGCAAGATGATGAAATATTAAAATAAAAAGCTAACTGTATGTATGTATGGTTTCATCTCCATAACATATCCTAGATCTCAAGTCTCAACCAAACAACGTACTAGTATATTACTATATATTATTATTAAGTATATATCAACCTATTTCTATTCTCTGTACAGCAAAACAAACAGAACAAATCAAGAAAAATGGGTGGCACTTCCGGGCATGTATCACTTGGATTTGCTTTCTTACTCATTGGCCTTTGGCATCTTTTCAACTGCATCAAACTCCATTCCCTCCACCCAAAAACCTACATTACTCTACCATGGTTCCCCATTTCAAAACTACGATACGCGGAGCCTATTTTGATCATCTTAGTTACCACAATCTTCACATCAATGGAGCTTTCCATTATAACCTCCAAGTACCTCCCCCACATAGAGCATTCAATCATATCGACGTCTTTCTTCGTCTACGCATTCTTTGGCATTCTAATCGACAAAATAAGGCCTCCGGCTCAACACGGCCTCGTGCATTTCCTTCAAGCCATTGCATTCAGCCAACAACTCCTCATTCTTCACCTTCACTCAACTGATCACATGGGGGTTGAAGGCCAATACCATTGGCTACTTCAACTTGTCACATTTGTATCATTAATCACTACACTTTTAGCCATAGGCTATCCAAAAAGCTTCTTGAATTCATTTATTAGAGCCTTTAGTTTAGTTTTTCAAGGTGTTTGGCTAATAGTTATAGGGATCATGCTTTGGACACCAAAGTTTGTACCTAGAGGCTGTTTCTTGAGGTCGGGTTTTGGGCGAGACGCGATTTTGTGCCATGGTGAACGTGCCTTAGAGCGTGCAAAAGCGTTGGTGAATATTCAATTTGGGTTGTACTTGATTGGATTGACAATATTTTCGATGTCTCTTTATCTGGTGATCTTTAAACTTTACTCTGAAGAAAAGATTGAGTATCAATCATTGTCAAAGTATGAAGAGGATCATATAGAAGAGGGAAATTGTAGTGTTAAGGCTCAAACCAAACTCTGCCTTCCGATGTGAGAAAGCAAGTGTGTTTGTGTATCCAGCCAAATATATAGAGTTGGAAAATATACATTTGGAGTGCATAAGGATTGATCAATTATTAGACTATTAATTAGTTAGTAAATGTACATGCATTTGATTATAGTTATTTGTAATTATTGGCATATACCGTCCTCATTTAAATTAAGAAATAAGAATTTCTAACTGCACCATGTTTATGTCATCAAATAATAAATTTATATTTCAAAAAATCCCTCTTACAATTTTTCAATTTTTTTCAAATTATTCAAACTACTCCTCAAGTTTAGTATTACACTAATCAACCTTCAAGTTTGAAAAATTATCACTCAAACCATCTTCATGAATATATTACTGTTACCACCTTATGACATTAATCAATGATGGTGCATGTTTGATTTCATTAAAAAAAATATTCTAAAAATATCTCTGTAATTTTTTCTAAAATTTTTAAATACTAGAAAAACTCACCCACCCCCACCCCCCGTCCCTTCCTAGGAAAGGAATGAGGTGGGGTGGATACTATGTGAGTGCTGGCGAGAGGGGATGAGGGTGGGGATGACACGGATATATATGTTTTTTTAATTAAAAATTATCTATTTATTTTATTAAAATATGGAGTAAAATAAATAATTTTGACGTAGGAAGTATATTTCATTAAATTTAAATATTGATAGTTATTTACGTAGGAAAATAAATTTTATTACACTGTTTGTTTTAATTTAAATTAATTTTTATTAATTTATTGTAATTTTCAATATCAAAATTCATTTAAGTAAAAATAGTTACTTTATTATATTTGAACAACGTTAGGAATGTTATTTGAATTCTTTTATGTTTCCAATTATGTAAATTTAAATATATTAATATTAATAACTGAGTATATGACTATGAGGTTAATGATTTCTTCCATGTAATTTTCGTAATAAAAGTTGGGTTTGTCTATTATGAGATAGTTGAAAAAACTATCTCTAGTAAGATAGTTAATTTTCACCATCAAATTTTATCAAGTTTTAATCTAGACCATACACTTTTGTCCAAAGTAAAAATAATCAATTGGGACTTCTTTTTAGTTGGACAAATCTAAAAATAAAATTTTTACCCTTTACGCGGATGGAAGATAGTCGAATTTGTGTAATTTTTCAAAAAGAAGGGTGGTCTATATAATTACATTAAATATCGGGGGTAAATTGTGTAATTATCCCAGAGTATTTCTTTCTAGAAAGACAAAGCGTAGACTTCACTCATACTCAGCTCCTTCTCCTCCAAACCCCCTCAGCCTCAACAAGAACAACCATAAGAGCCACCGACCTCGGCCGTTAGAAATCATGTACAGGGACGTGTCGGCATGCCACACCTACAACTATGGCGATGCCCTCTACTGGGACTCCCGTTACGTACAAGAAGCCAATAGCGGTTCCTTCGATTGGTACCAACGTTATTCCGCTCTCCGCCCTTTTGTCCGAAAATACATCTCCCCTACCTCACGTGTACTCATGGTTGGTTGTGGAAATGCCGGTATACTCCTTTATCTTTATTGTTTTCACCGCCTCATTTCAGTTACGTAATTAGTTTTACTTTTACTCGCATTAATTTATTCAATTTAGTGTCTTTCATATAAATGATCTTTGCCCTTCTATGTATTTGTGTTATATTTGATGATGTAGATTTTGATTATTTTATGGATATCTTTACTCTTAATAATTGGGATTTTTTTCCCCTTTAATTTGATTATACTTTTATTTGGAATGGGAGAAAAAAGAAAACAACGGACTTTGACGCCTCTACTACAGTTTGTGTAGTGCGGTATTTGGATTTTATACCCAATTTCCTTGGTGTGTTCTCCTTTTTTTTTTTCCTTCTTGATTATGGGTGTGGTTTCTTGATATTATTTGTCAATATCACTTTCCTGGAGTTTTGTGTTTCATAACATGGCTAATGAGATGTATAATTTGTTTGCTTTTTAGTTATGTCCGAGGACATGGTTAAGGATGGTTTTGAAGATATAGTGAATATCGACATTTCATCTGTGGCTATTGACTTGATGAGAAAGAAGTACGAGCATATTCCTCAATTAAAATGTATCCTTGAAAGTTCATTTGTTATTTTCTGCCTTTCCGCTATCACGTCATATGTTCCTAGCTGTCCTTAATTTATGTTGTAGATCTGCAAATGGATGTCAAAGATATGAGTTTCTTTGCTGATGATACATTTGATAGTGTCATCGACAAAGGTAGTGGAATTTCTCTATGCATTCTCAAATTTTTAGTTCGGTTTTGTGTACTTCAATGTGATAATAATCCATGTGGCCTTTTAATTCCTTGCATAACTTGCTGATCCGCGTAATAGGGACTCTTGATTCATTGATGGTGAGTCAAATTTTTATCTTTCCTTTATTTTTATCTCTTGTTTTTAAGTTTCTAACTAACTTCGTTGTTTTCTCCTTTTCCAATTCACTGTCATGGATCCAAAGTGTGGTACTGATGCTCCACTTAGTGCTTCTCAGATGTTGGGGGAAGTGAGCAGGTTATAGGATTTTCGGCTTTGCAAAGATCCTCGTAAATCTAATTTATAATGTCTTGAATTTAGTTGTAGAAATTATTGATTAATTTATTTATGTTCATGCTTGCTACTTCCATTGACAATTTTCCTTTTTGCTTGTAGGCTTCTTAAACCTGGAGGAGTTTATATTTTGGTAAATTTATGTCTGAAGATGCTCTGTACTTGCCACATTTTTTCAAATCTCATTGTGAGGTCAAAGTAGATAGTTTCTACCTTCTTGGTTATTTGCAGATAACTTATGGTGACCCTACTGCGCGTATACCCCATATAAATCGGCCAGTATACAATTGGAAAATTGACTTATATATCATACGTAAGCGCCTTGCCCTCCAATACGCAAGTATCTTTTGCTCATTGTCTAAATGCCATGATATCCTACATAATTATTTTTGTCAATTAAAAGCTATCCCATGTTGTAGATGCTTTCTATGTTGATTCATGGAGAATCTCTTTACTCATGCAACAAACTGTCAATATCAATCTCTTTATTCCATGTTGATGTTCGACTGAAAATGAAATTGGATTAATGGTACATTATTCTTTTCGTATCTCACCTTAGCCGATGCTTAAGTCGATATTAGACGATCATAATTAGAGCCAGGGATGAATCTAAGATTGGAGACTTTGGGGGGGGGGGGTAATTAAGCTGCTACTATTGGCCCAATATTTACTTATGTTACATAAGTTTTAACATAATCATGATATTGTGAACTGTTACTGCGAAGACATTACATAAATAATCTCGACATCTTTTCTATCATTTTGAGAATTAGAAATCATGAAATGTTGATATTACATGGAAGCTGTGGCTCCTCTCGTTGAATGAAGCATACATTTGAAAAACTGTTACTGCTAAGACATTACATAAATAATCTCGACATCTTTTCTATCATTTTGAGAATTAGAAATCATGAAATGTTGATATTACATGGAAGCTGTGGCTCCTCTCGTTGAATGAAGCATACATTTGAAAAACTGTTACTGCTAAGACATTACATAAATAATCTCGACATCTTTTCTATCATTTTGAGAATTAGAAATCATGAAATGTTGATATTACATGGAAGCTGTGGCTCCTCTCGTTGAATGAAGCATACATTTGAAAAACTGTTACTGCTAAGACATTACATAAATAATCTCGACATCTTTTCTATCATTTTGAGAATTAGAAATCATGAAATGTTGATATTACATGGAAGCTGTGGCTCCTCTCGTTGAATGAAGCATACATTTGAAATATAAAGCTCTTCATTTGGAATTTTGATTTTATGAAAGAAAATATTACTGGAATCATTTTCTTTTGTTTGGTTCAAAAGAAATGTGTTTCATTATGCAATTAATTTGTAAAAAATATTTTTAATCTATTTTGCTTAACATCAAATAATTTTGATGAACCTTTGATTTCAATGATTGTCGGTATCATTTTTGTTCTCATTCACTTAACAGAAGATCCTAACGGGGTGTAAATATTAAATAATAAGAATGTATATGTATTGTCATCATTAAATACGTTCATTTCCTCGCCAAGAAGTTATTTTGTTGGTGCCATACAATAAAGTCAAGTTTGCCATTGAATTTGCAGCTAGACCTGGATTTCAAAGGCCTTCTGGATCCACAACTTCTTTGAAGTCTTACTTGGAGCCTGTTCCTACAACAGAGAAAGGTCTACTCCCTGCGGATTATGTTATGGAAGATCCAGATTCTCATTTCATATATGTCTGTAAAAAGAATGATCTCCCCAACAACCTACAATTCCTTTGACGTCTGCACAAAGATTATAAGTAAAACCTGGTATGCAGGTTTCTTTGTTTTTATTATGCCACCATCATTAACAGTGATCACAGATTTATTTTTATTAAACAAATATTGTTAGTTATTAATACTTTTGCATGTAGTATTCAAATTCTGCAGGCATTTTTGTTGCAATTCAGCTCTTGATAGCTGGGACAATGAAAATCGATAGTTGGTCTGAAATCTAAGAGCTCAGATTAAACATCTACAATTTGTGTCGTTTATGCTACATCGGAGATATCAGTTGCATCTTTACATTGCTTATTAAAGTGTTGGGAGATTCACATTTCTAGACCCTATGCGATAATTTCAAGTATATAAAATTGAATATATGAGTTTGCTCATGTCTGTTCCTCTGGAGCTATCTCACCCTACAATGGCTATTAAACTATGTATGTGTACAGTACACTACAACCAACAATTCACCTTGGCTGGCTCAAGTGGTGATACTAAGCATGAGTTTCCTCAAAAAGTTCTTTTCTCACCTTCTCCCATGTGCCCCTCCAAGTTAAGATAAGATTTTCACTAATCCTATTTTTTGTTTAATACATGTTCCTTGTGGTTAGGAAGTCGCCTGATCAACCTATTTTTGATATTCAAGTTGATCAATGCCAGAATACGTAATTCAAATCAGAAAATGCATTTTTGTTTGTTCATAGTTCTCTTTTTCTTCTTAAAGACAATACCTTAGAACATCTCCCATGGTTAACACCATTTTCTTCACCAATTCCTATATTTGGTGTTGAGAAAATGGGTTGATCTCCCATGATTAGCACATCATTTCACCATTTTTGGTGAAAAAATAGTGTTTCTGGACTCCTGTGTTTTTTTTCAAAATTTAATGAAGAGAGAAGAAACAACTCGAAATGGAAAGTATGGTAACATGAAAAGAAAAAATACTGATCTTCTACACCTACCTATGAACATAAATCCTATGCAGAACTACAATACAAATACTTATTAACTTTTACATTTACAATGGAAAACAGTAACTCTAGCTCAAGAATTCTTAATATTATCTACCAATTTATCTCTTGTAGCTAAAACTTGAGAGAACATATTATTTGCTTCCTTCTCTATAAGCTCCATTGAATCTTCCATCACTTCAATCCTTCTCTTCAATCCCTTCACAGCTTCATCACATCCTCCATTTACTACACCTACAGAAAGGAGCTCAACCGCACTATTTACCTTATTAACCTCTACCACGACTCCCTTCATTTCCATATTCTCCGTGAAAAACCTCGAGTCCATACCTTCAATCAATGAATCGTTAAACACTCCAAAAGACTTCCTTATTTCCATATATGGTTTAGAATCACTACTCAAGCCTGATAACTCTAAACCAAGCGACAAGAATCCGATTTTCTTCAGTACCATCAAACCTTCAAGAACTAAACTTTCCTTGTGATTATCAGAACCAGACTTGAATTCTTCAATCCCAATTGAGTTTACCATCTTCAAGTCCCTTTCAAGATCTTTTCTTGGTATTCTTTTCAGGTGCTTTGAAGCAGAAGACCACGATTGGGAGATCAGATTCAAACCATGAACAATCGAATTTTTAACCATGTTCAGATGAGAAATGGAGGAGGTAATTGAATTTAGCAAATCAAGCAAGTTTAAGGTGTAGTTAAGATACTCCTCTGTGGATTTACAACTCCATTTACTCATAGGGTAGTCTATTTCTGCTACCAGTTTTGCAAAAGCTTTGTTGCTTATATGTATAAGCTCAAAACAATTGTGGACCCATGTTAGGGACATAAGTTCCAATCCTGGCTCAGGTTTTAAAAAGATTTGGTTAAGCAAATTGTTGATTTTTGATCGAAAATCGCTTAACGAGGCCAACATGGATTTGGAATTAGGATGGCGATTTTTCTGCCTTGAAGGGAACGGCCTAGTTTTCTAAGAGTACCATGTCAAAATGACTTTTGGAAAGTTGGTTTGGTTTGGTTTGGTTTCTTCTTAGTTTGTGATCTTTATATGTAGACAAGGAAAAGTAGATGGTTTTTGTCTTGGCAAGTGGGTTTTCATAGTTGCATCCAAGTCCATGCAATTTTGACTTAAATTCTAAATTCTCATAATTTTGAGTTTTTTTTTCTAAAATTTTCTAGAAGGATTGTTGGTTGCAATGCTATGGCCCTGTTTGTTTGGTGTTTGGGAAAGTAGTTTCGGAGAGTAGTAGATGTTTGTGAAATAATCTCGATTTACGTAATGTTGTTTGTTTGGGTTTTGAGAGAGTTGTTTGAGAAATAAAATATGTGTATGTTTTTTTGGAAGAGTTAGTTTGTAGATGTAAGATGTGTAAGATTTTATGTCAAATCATGTTTGTTGTGGAGATAAATTGGGTAAGAGATAGGTTATTTTATGTCAAATCAGAGTAGAGTTTGTATATGTTTTGTTTAGAGATAAGAAAATTGTTATTTCTTTGGGTTTTGAGAGTAGTTTGAGAAAATTGAAAGATGGAAAATTTATTTCAGAAATTAGAAAACATATTTATTTGGTATTTCTCAAACACGAATTTTTTTTGAAAAACGCCAAACAAACAGGCCCTATGATTTTTCAAACTTGCAAAGATTGAATTATTTATCGTCCATGAACAGCGTTGCCATATTTATGGAATAATTTCGGAGTGTTATTATGATTATATGATGATTTATCCTGCAAAAACGTGAATTATAATCATAGAAATAATTATGGTAATCCATGTATATATAATAGCAGATGACCTTTGACCAAATTCTTGTAATTTTGACTCAAAAATTGAATTTCTCTCCCCGGTATCGTCGTTCCACACAGAAAGATTTTTTATTTTTGAAAATATTGTTTGCTGCTATGTTATATGATTTTTCAAACTTGCCATGAGTGTATTATTAGTTTATAGTTCATGAACAGTGCTGCCATGTTTATGAAAATGATTTGGAGAATTCAATACTATATATTATTATTGCAGGACTAATTCTTGCAATTATGGAAAGATTTTGGAGAGTGCTATGATATTTCTATGATGGTTAATTTTACATTGATTAGGTTAAGTAATGGAATTTGTTTAAAACTTTGACCAAAAAACCATAGTTACTAATAATATATTAGACTTAATTAGAATTTTAAATTGATTAAACATTTTTCATTACTTAATGCACGTGTATACTTTAATTACCCTTTAATCAGACATTTGTTGCCCAAAAAAAACTCAATTCCCGAAAGCTACCTACAATGAATCTTTTTCTGATTTAACACCCTACAGGCTTACACCTTCGCTAATTTTATCTTTTTTTGATAAAATACACCTTCACCTTCACGGAACCTTGCCATTGGAGATGACCAGGCAGGGCTCGGGCTGGGGCAGGGCTCCTGAGCCCTGCTCCATTGGAGATGGCCTAAATATGCTGCTGATTGAGGTTGAAAAAAAAAAACAGAAAAAAGAATAGGATGTAATGGAATTGGAAACACAAATTTTTAAAAGTAAAAAGTATTTACAACCTAACACACTTGTTCAAATTTTTAAAGTTGAAGAATACTTCCCTGTGAACCTAATATTATCTATCAATTTATTTCTTGTTATTAAAACTTGAGAGAACATATAACTTGCTTCCTTCTCTATACACTCTATTGAATTTCCCATCACTTGAGTCCTCCTCTTCAATTCCTTCACATCTTCATCACATGATCCTGATCCATTTACGAGATCAACTGCACTATTTACCTTTTTAACCTCTACCACAACTCCATTCGTTTCCATAATCTCTTTGAAAAACCTCGACTCAATACCTTCAATCAATGAATCATTAAACCCTCCAACAAAGAACTTCCTTATTTTTAGATATGGTTCAGAATCGCTACTCAAGCCTGATAACACTAAGCCAAGAGCCAAGAACCCGGTTTTCTTCAGTACCATCAAACCTTCAAGAACTAAACTTTCCTTGTGATGATGATCAGAGCCGGACATCAATTCTTCAATCCCAATTGGGTTTACCATCTTGAATTCCTTTTCAAGACCTTTTCTTGGTATTCTTTTCAGGCTCGATTTATCGATCAGGGTCAAACCATGAACAATCGAAATTTTGGCCTTGTTTAGATGAGAAACAGAGGAGTTAATTGAATTTAGCAAATCAAGTGAGTTTAAGGAGTAGTTGAGATACTCCTCTGTGGATTTACAACTCCATTTACTCATAGGGTAGTCTATTTCTACTACCATCTTTGCGAAAGCTTTGCTGCTTATATGTATCAGCTCAAAGCAATTGTGGAACCATGTTAGGGACATAAGTTCCAATCCTGGAGGCTCAGGTTTTAACAAGATTTGGTTAACGAAATTCGAGATTTTTGACCGAAAATCGCGTAATGCTTCCGAATTCGGGTGCCCTGAATGGAACTTGAGAGAACGGCCTAGTTTTTCTACTAAGAGTACCATGTCAAAATGAAATGAAAGAAAGAAATATCAGCTTTGAAAAGTTGGTTTGGGTTTCTGTTTTGTTTTGTTTTGTTTTGTTTTGTTTGTGATCGGTGTTTATATAGGAAGAGTAGATGGTTTTTGTTCTAGCAAGTGGGTTTACAAAGTTGCAGTCGTGTTGTTTTGGATAAGAATTTGTTCAATATTAAATGGGATGGGACAGAGTAAACCAGCACCCACCAAATTGCAGCCCCTGAAACAAAAGAAAAGAATACATTCCGTGGGAAGAATTGCATTTTTAGTCCTAAGAGACTTCCCTCTCAGTGTTTCTGGTCCTACACTTTCATCCAAATTTTTTTGCAGTTTTGGTCACATGATTCACATCAACTAATTTGAGACCAAATTTGCAAAACTGAGACATGATCAAAAGTGCTTAGCAGATATTATTTAAATATATTTAACAATCAAAACTGAAAGTATGGTTTTGTAAAACATGACATTATAAATACAATTATATGAAATCCGGAACTAAGAATGTTGAAGTTCCAAACTGTTCCAATTCTGCAGGTCTAAAATGTGATTTTGCCACTTGTGTGATATGAATTATTATAAAATGTTGGTTGGGTTTGGTTGGATGGTCAAATATTCTTATCCGTGTTGTCTGTATTATTTCATCGCACACGTTTCTGGAGACAATTTGGTCTAGTTGTGCTGTGTACTGTGGATGCTTCACTTCCAAGCTAGGTTAAAGTTTGGAAATTGAAAGAAAATAGTAAATAGTTTAAGGATGATGATTATTTAATCCGACTTCATAAAGTTAATTTATTTATGCACGTTGGTCTTAAACAATGTCTGCATTTGACTTTCTCGACAATTGCTTTTGTTCAAGTATTGTGTATGCCCTATTTTCGGATACATATTGTATAGGGATGTCGGTTCTTTTAGATTGAGTTTAAGTTTCAAGCAATATCACAATAATATTTCTATAATGCTTTAATATTATTTTTCTTAGTTGTGATTTTCTTTGGATTCTCATTCTCACCATAAAATCTTAGTCTCCTTTTAACATAAAGCAGAACATCTCCAACAAAATACAATGCTAGTATAATATTTGATCATCCATAACTCTAAAAAAAACATTTTTTTTTTTGTTAAAATCAGTAATTTTAAAACAGTCAGTTAAATTAGAACGCACATACATAAGTATCTTTAGAAAGTTATAATTGAGTGTATTCTTAGAAAGTTATATCTATATACAATTTAAATCATACTTAAAACATGACATTAAAAATATTACTGAATACTTAAACTAAAATTAATCAAGGAAATTATAATTAAGTGTATTTTTAGAAAGTTATATCTATATACAATTTAAATCTTTACATCACATAAATGTAAACTCAAATGATGAAAAATGAACCTAGTGAAAAGAAATCTATTGGGCCGAACTCGCATCTAAACCTGAAAAGTAAAGTTGGGCTTTATCCAAGGAGAGAGAGTGTTATTAAGTACTGTCAAAATTAGGGCTGTCAATGGGTCGGACTCGGATCGGATCAGGGCAGATCCGGATCCGAGTCCGATTTCCATTTTTTCTATCCGGATCCGGATCCGAATCCGCTCGGATTTGGAATATTAGCAACCGGATCCGAATCCGGCGGATATCCCGGATCCGGATAAATTATCCGGATCCATTTAGCAAGCTAATTTTTTTTTTTTCCGTTTCCTCCAAATCACTTGCAGATTCCACCATCATGAATTAAAAATGTAAAATTTTACTTATTTCATCGAAACTATTGCCTAAAAATTGTAGAAGATGGAATATGATGGACAAATATAAACGATAAAAATTAAAACAAAAGAATAAACAAAAATATAAGTAAAAAAGATATAAACTGGGACAAAGAAGAAGAAAACTCAATATTGAGAAATGAAAGAGAAGATAAAAATTGAAGGATGAATGGTTATGGTTTGATTTTTCTTATTAAATAGTATAAATTAATATGCTGTAGACCCAATTAGTTATCTAGTCAGTCCACCAACATCTCTCATGCATTTCTTTTTAAAATTATTTTTAATATAGTCAAAGATTTTAGTGGAACATAGATAGTTTTATTTTTATTTTTATTTTTATTTAAATACATAATATATAAACAACATATAGTAATATATATCGGATACGGATATGTAACGGATCGGATCAGTCTAGATCTATATTCGCTCCATATAATTCGGATTACGGATCTTCTTAATCGGATCAGGTCCATCGGATCACTAATCGGACAATTATCCTAATAAATCGGATCGGATTCGGATCGGATCCGGATTGAAATCCGCCCCATTGACAGCCCTAGTCAAAATTATGTGGAGCTGGGCTGTTTAGTCTTGGACTTGACTGACCCGTTTAGAATTTGATATTTTTTTAACGATTCAAGGATAGGGCTGTTAATGGAGCAAATTTCATTCCGAATTTGATCGGAAGTTCGACCTGATTTATTAGAATTTTATCCAATTAGAAATTCAATGAATTTGATCTGATTATACAGATTTGAAATTCGAAATATGTTGAGCGAATATGAATTTAGGTTGATTCGATTCGTTACAGATATGTATCCGACAATAAATAAAAGAATTATATAAATACATAATATGTGGTTGTCTACGGTTCCTCAAGGTCATTCTTGAGGAATCGTTTATGTAAGATCAAAGCCATTAAAAACTTATAATCTTCAATTTAGACCATTTGCAATAGTTAGTTATTAAAAAAAATTAGTGTACAACATAAATGTTGATATCATACTTTCTGTAAATGACCTTGTACACTATGAAAATTACCATTAAATCTCTGAATTATTTAAGTGAAAAAAATCAAATTACAGCTAAAACTAAAGGGAAGCTTCTTCTAACTAGCTAGTACTAATTTCTAAATACTAATCAACTTTCTTAAACCTTAAAACAAGATTTGCTAAATTAAATCACAAGGGGTTAAGAATTTTATAACTTCTAATATACAAGACAAAATTACATAGGGAAAATAAATAGTATCACTGAAAGCAACAATAGAACAATTAATATTTATCTAATAAATCATCCAAGAGTACTAAGATGTCAACCTAGAGCACTACGGCTGCCCTACGACCCAACTTTGTAAAAAATAAAAAAACCCCTAATAATTAGATGTAATCAATAGATGGAATTGGAAAGATGAAGATGCCGACCTATACTACTACAAATTTGAGTGAAACGGGGACGCCAACTGAATTCAAATTTTGGAGAAATGAGGGACAATAATTGGGAGAAGGAGAAATATTGATGAAGATGGGAAGAATTTTTTTATGGTTGAAGGAATTAAAATTTAATTTGATAAACTAAAACTATTGAAAAGGGTAAAAAAGTCTTTTTAAATTTAAGTATTCTAAATCTGGGGGTATTGTACATGCGAGCATGTGTCAGAATTTTATTGGATGAAACGATTCCTCAAATAATGAATTCGAGGAACTGTAGACAACCCCAATAAGGTAAATTTGTAGTACTGTAGGTCGACATCTTCATCCATTAGGTTGAGATCTTAAAAGTTAATAGTTCATTCATAATTACATTTTTATTTATGTTTTCATCCAAAAATACGAGTTAAGAAAATTTGAACATGTGAACTAAATTAGATTACTGGTGTAAAATTTGAAAATAAAGATTTTTTTGAATTCGAAAAAATCCGACATCCGAGCTGAATTTGAGAAATCTAGAAGTCGACTCGATATAACCAGGTCCGGATTCAGATCGAGCATGATCCGATCCGTATCCGACTCATTGACAACATTATTCAAGGGGGGTTTGACAATAAATTATTGATAAACGCATTGTTCTTTCATCCATCGCCATTTGATTTTTATTTTTATTTTTATTTTGAGAACTAATCAAATCACAGAAGATTTTTCACATTTCACTTTAAATATCATGCCAACTAGCAACGATGACTATAAAATGAATCAGTAAACACATCTTATGTTCTTGGGTAGGGTAGGAAAAAACAAAAGTTTACCCTAAAAGTCCAAAATAAATAAATAAATATTGTTGAATATTAAATTAGGACAGCTAAAAAGATAAGATCCTTTTCATATTTTCCCGTTGTGTTCAAACAAACTGAAGATACCTTTTGTGAGAAGATACCTTTTGTGAGAAAATGTTGCGAGACAAATGGACCACTGCCACACTGTAGTGCACTCATTCACTCACTCGTCCCCTAACCCTAAGTATTACTATTACTAATTTACTACTATTTTTGTCAACTTACCATTCTGTTTGATAACAGACAGCCCACCACTGTCCCAACATACAAATTAAAATCCAAGAATCTCATTATTCATTTCATTATAATTTGTACTAGTCTACACTACCTTTTCTAAGTTCATTCCTTCCAATTAATTTCATCACATATATCTATTCGTTTTATTATCATTTTCTATATATTTCTCTCCATTTTTTTTTTCTCGATTTGGATTTGAAAAAGAAAGCCTAACTACTACTACCCTCTAAAAGTAAATCTTGAAAATTAATGCAATTAGATGAATTATCGACTTACCCATGATATATTTATTTGACATGATCATTGTTGACTTACCCAAACTCGGTTTAACCCGTCCACCAATTAAGTACCCTTCATTTTAATCAATTTGTATATGCACTAACCAATCCAACTCTTCAAAATCGAACATAATACAATTTCAAAAATGCTCATCTCTAGATTAATGTATTTCTAAAAAATGACTGTAGTTATTAGAATTGATACAAGGGAATTAATTGTTCCTTTAATTTGGAATTAATAATTTTATGTACTCCTATATTTTTAAACAACTTGAATACATGAATGATACTTCTATTTCTCGAACTACAGTACTGTATAAATGTAAAGTACAATGAGTCAGTGTATAGCAATGTACCAACTCACACATGCTCTCAAACAATTTTTATACAAGTCGCAGATGCAATGGTTTAATAATAAATAAATAAATAAACAAGGTTTAACTAGTCCAACGCCAATGGGGCTTATGGGCCCATTATTTGTAAACTATCAATGATGTAGGCTGATTCAAGTAATTTGAACAATTTTATCGATGAGGTCTTAGTCAAGTGGTTATGAATAATGCTTCATAACAAGGAGATCATGGGTTTAATTTTCACGAATAACTAGTATTTCTCTAGTTTAATACTAATAATTAATTTACTTTGATATTATTGTAAAGTTTCGATTCGATATGATGTTTGATGTAATAATACATTCATCATCTAAAAAAAGTAATTTAACAACTTTTGCAAATTATATTCATTAAGGTCTTGAAAAGTACTTTTTGTTAGTCAGCAAAACAAAGACGCAACTTGGAATTAGAGTATACTGTCACCATTTTTAAAACATTTAAAACTTAAAGATTATGTTTAAGGAAAAATAATATTTTCCTTTTTCAAATTTCAGTCTATCTCACATTTTTCTTCAATTTCTTCACTGGCCAATGGTCAAGCTACAATTATACATTATCTTTCATGTAATTTTCAAATAATCAATACATCTATTAATAGATTTCATTGTCAAATTGTCAAAATTACTAGCAGCAGTACCATCAAATTATAACCCATTCTACAAACTAGAGCCTATAAATTAATTTTTGTGAGAATCATGAAACATATCTATGAATTATATCATTAGAGGAAATTTACTTCAACCAAATTGCAATCTAATTTTATAATAACAACATTTTTCCACGAAAAAGTGCCAATAGTGCCTAGTTTAAATTACCATATCAATTATGTGATCAGAAGGGTATAATAATTTTTCCATTTCTCAAATTAAATCGAGTTTTATATGTATTTTGTTTGTGCTAGATCAACACTTTGAAGTCTTTTGGAATCACTCCCCTCTCTCCCCTGATGGAATATTATTTTATTAATATTTAGGTAGAATTATTCTAACTATCCTTAAAGTTAAGTGTAATTATACTAAACATTCATATTTGATAAATTACTCAAACTACACATAAGATATTATATTCATTACAATTACTCCTTTACAACATTAATTTCATCGAAAAAAAATTTGAATTCCATAAATACCCATTGATACTATCATATAAATCACAAACACCAAGGAAGGCGACTTCACTAATTTTTTTAATTGATTTAACCCAACTTCACAATTTTTTCACCATGATGTTGTCACATGCCATAAAAAATTAAAGTTGTAAAGGAATTAAGTGTGATGTGAAAAAAAAAAAAAAAAAAAACCTTGAGTAAATGAGTAGTTTGTAAGCATAAAGAATGGTTATTATGATTACACTAAATTTCAGGAATAATGTGAATAACTCTCTCTTATAGTATAAATTTTTTTAGAAAATGGAAAGTTAAATTGTTCATGAATATTTGTTGAAAATAATAGCAGAAGAAAGTCATATGTAAATACAATTTGTAACATGTGGCTATTTAATTAAATCAAAGTTTTTATTTTATTTTTAAGATAATTAATTAATTATATTAAAAGTTTAAAGCTAAAGAGATCAATATATAGTACCAGACATTTATAACAACTTGAGTAATTAAATTAAATGACATTTTTCTCCCTGTGATTACTGACACTAAACACCATCCTATCCTCCTATATACGCCAAACACAAAACTAATAATTGCATCAAGTTGGGACTATTGTCCATTCAATCCAAACAAGCAAAACCTCCCCCATTATCCAATCTCAACATTTCTGCAAATTTGTTGAGACTTCCATACTATTTAAACAGACTATTCTCAAAAGCAATTATATTACTATATTACATACCTACATACATACATCTCTTCATTCTTCCCACTTTGCACTTTCCAACAGAAAAAAATGGAGAACAGAGTCCCGCTCACTCTTCTCTTCACCCTACTCTTACCCTGTTTTATCGCACATACTTCTTCTGCAAAGAAGCAAATCGAAGCTCTTTCTCAAATTTACAAAGAAAAATATTTGAAGAACAATATAGACATTGACAGAACCCATTTTAATGCAAATCTTAATTTTCATCGAGCAGAAATTAATTCACAAGATGGGTTGAAAGAAAAGGATAGAATTGGGATTTTACCTGGACAGCCGCCTGTTAAATTCAAGCAGTATGGTGGGTATATTACAGTGAACCAAACGGCTGGGCGGGCGTTTTATTATTACTTTACAGAGGCTCAGAATTCTGAGAAGTCATTGCCTCTTCTTCTTTGGCTTAATGGAGGTATTATATTTATATAATTCTTTTTTTTTTCAGCTTTCAGTTGTTGTAGTTTTAAACTAGTTGGATATTATTATTAGGTGCGCCTATTCTTTTCATGTAAAAAATTAAATGAATTGAAAGTTATGTAATTATAATTATATGTTCATATGTATTGTATGATTTAACTCCTTTTCTTTTGGGAAGTTTTACAAACAATTAAATTTGATCAAAATGAATTTGGATTGCTATATATGTAGTTGAAAGTTTGAGTTTATCTGCATAAATTTTAGCACAACAAACACTTGATGGGATGAGTTGGACAGTCAGTCATAAATTATATATTATGATTCAAAGTTTTATTTTCTGTATTAGAATAATGCATAGCTAGGCTGACAACAAACATTATGAAAATATTGTGATTTTAATTTGTTGGAAAGCCCGTGATCAATTGACTGACTCAGACTCAGACTCAGACTCAGTCATATTCTAATCCCTGGCTCTGTTCATTGTCGAGTATTTTGCGGCATACTGTTGTAAGAAGCTCAATTATTTATACAAAATAAAGAATAAAGAAGAAGATATTAATTTAATGGAAGAACTTGTAGACCTTTAGTGGATCTGTCTGTCTGTCTGGATTGGATCACTTTTTTTTTTTCTTCTTAATAAAATAGCCGTTGTATGTATGGAGAGTAAATAAAGGGGGTAAGTTAGGGATTTAGTTTTACATTTTTCTTTACAAATTAAATTAAAAATAGAGGTTTTGCTTTAATATAATTTGGATGATTGAAATTAATTGGAATGTGTAACAGGGCCTGGTTGTTCTTCTCTAGCCTATGGAGCAATGCAGGAGCTGGGGCCATTCCGAGTTAGCAGTGATGGCAAAACACTATACAACAATAAATTGGCATGGAACCATGGTCGATCTCTAATTAATTAATTAATCAGTTTTGATATATTTTTGAATGAATGGATGGATATTAAATTCTATGTATGTTTATGGCAGCTGCAAATGTGTTGTTTGTGGAGTCTCCGGCGGGGGTAGGGTTCTCGTACTCAAACACGACAGCTGATTCTGTGACGGGTGGAGATAGAAGAACAGCAATTGATAACTATGCTTTCATATTGAACTGGTTGAATAGATTCCCCGAGTATAAAGACAGGGATTTCTATATTTCGGGAGAGAGTTATGCGGGTCATTATGTACCCCAGTTGGCACATACAATTCTAGCTCATAATCAGGAGGCAAATAAGACCATTATCAATCTCAAAGGAATCATTGTACGTAATTAGACAGACGTCTCTGATCAATTATTAAATAATAATTGCATCATGTGACCTCTTAATTTTTTAATTTAATTTGCTGCAGATAGGAAATGCTGTGATAAACGATGAGACAGACGTGCAAGGAATGTATGACTATTTTGCAAGCCATGCTATAATATCTGATGAAACATGGGAACAAATTGCAAAATACTGTGATTTCTCCCCCAATGCCACAACTCAAACAGATGTGTGCAGTGAGGCTGCCAAAGAAGTTAACAAGAATACTAATGACATCGACATTTACAATATTTATGCACCAATCTGCCATAATACCAGCCTCACCCACAAGCCCAAGAAAACTACTTCGGTCAGTATATGTATATCATATATAGTACTATATATATGACAATTAATTAATTAATTAATTAATCCTAGCTTGCTAAGTTTGCAGGCACTAACTCTTGATCCTTGCGGTGACAATTATGTGTATGCATACTTGAATACGCCTGAGGTTCAACGTGCACTACATGCTAATGTTACCAACCTTCCTTATGATTGGCAGCCATGCAGGTCGTCTCTAGACTTGAATACGTACTCTATGAATTAAATCAATTAGCTGCTAGCTGGATCGATCCAGTATATATTAATAATTACTTACTAGCTAATTCATTCTTAATTATAATTTGATTAACTTGCGCATGCGCAGTGATGTTATCAAGAAATGGCAGGATAGCCCATCCACTGTCCTTCCTCTACTCAAAGAATTTATGTCAAATGGACTTCGAGTATGGGTATTTAGGTAATTCTTTTATTATTATTATTAATATTAATTAATTAATTCAAGGCTAGCTAGCTAGCTGAGAGTACTGATCATCTGATCCTATTTAATTTAATTAATTAAAATGTATATATATATATATATAAAGCGGTGATACAGATGGAAGGATTCCAGTAACTTCAACGAAGAATTCGATTAAACATATGAATATTCCCTCCAAAACATCATGGCACCCTTGGTACTTTGCTGGAGAGGTATGTATTAATGTATATATATGTGTTGGCTAGTCTTATACTCTTAGGCATATTTATTTATTTATTTATTTTATATTGCATAAATAATTAAGAATAAGAATATATAATAATCATAATATATGTATGTATATGCTGCAGGTTGGTGGGTATACACAAGTGTATGAAGGGAACTTAAGATTTGCTACGGTGAGAGGAGCGGGACATCAAGTGCCAAGTTACCAACCTGCTAGAGCTCTTTCCCTCATTTCCCATTTTCTTGCCGGCACTGATCTTCCCAACAAAACAACAAAATGATCTTAAAATAAATTATTCAACATTTATTTATATTATATATATATATATATATGTATTCAATTCCATCCATTTTTCCTTTTCCTTTTCTTTTCCATTATTGTAAGTTTATGAATACTAGTATTATTTATAAAGAATGAAAAGAATAGAAATATCGATCACAGGAAATTACCTAGCTACCTCTTCCATATGTTAAACACATTATATATTTATTTATTGCAAGTAACAACTGTTAATTGGTTGCTAGTTCTGTAATTACATACATGGATTATAAATCATATATATTCTTGGTTTGTTAAAAAGAAAAAAACTCTAAATCAACAACTTTTACAGATCTTCGCTAAAAATATTTATTTTGGAAATCAAAGAAATTTGTTAGTATGTTATAAATCATTTTTAAATTGCATATATATAAAGGAAATCATAAGCACGTGTTAACATATTGGTTCGGTATGCACGTGTTAATCATTTGGCGCCAAAATAGTTTCCAACTTTTTATGAAATAAATTTTAGTTTCATCCTTGGCCCAAGAGCCATAATCCACCTAGTTGGGCCAGGGCCCACACTTGTCAAACTCCCAATAAAAATGGCCTTCTTATATTTAAGGTGTTGCCTAATAGCTAAAGGCCCAGCCCTCTTCTCTCTCTCTTTCTCTTTCATGGACCTTGCGACATCGGCGGTGCCCCGGCCAACGTCGGCCAAGAAGCGGAGACGAGCCTCCGTGAGCACAGCTGACGCACTGAGTAACGACGTTTTGTGCAGAATATTCGTTTTTCTCGACATCCTCGACCTGACTCGATGCTCTGCAGTCTGCAAATCATGGTATTTGTTTCTACCTTGTCCGTAATTTGATCAAATGTCTATCTCTTACTTTAAGTTCAATTAATTTTACACATATTGAATCTGATTTTCAATTATCTGTTCAAGTTGTGGACAGTTGGTTGGCAATGCATAAACATCAATCAAATAAACTGATATTGAGACACGTGCAAATTCGTCACGAATTTACACGATTATAATCAAGAGAGCTGAAAATTTGTAATTACTTTCAAAAGTTAAGAAAAACTTCTCCTCTTGCTCTGTTTCTTAGTGCGTTTTTTGGTGTGTGTGTTTTTACTTAGTTATGTGCTTTGGGATGCCTTCACAGTTCACAATTAGTACTAAATTTTGTTTCATGAGGGCGCCACTGAATTGCTGATACTTGCTGGATACAATTGTTTGATGTACTTTCTGATTCTTGGGTATTAATACATTGATCTTGCCAAAACAAAAACAAAAAATCATTCTGGAAACTAATCCGCTGCTGCGTCTAAACCATGATACCTTAAAATTTAATTCAAAACTTGATAAATGGGCCTTCTAATAGGGAGCTAAGTTTTTTTATACCTATTTAAACTCGAGAAATAGCACAAGTCCCTGACTGTTTATAAGACCACCTGAACCACGATAAACATACTGAACCAGATGCATGATCTCTCACTTCCTCACTGTGTGGTCAACACCTCGCTATTGTCTGCTGTCCATTTGAAAACTCAAATGGATCATCGTTTTCATGGATCTCGTGACAGAGGGCGTAAAAAGTTCATCAATTTTTTTTTTTCTATTTTACCAATCTACAACGCTTTTGTAGTAGGTAATAATTCTGTATACCTAACAGCACATGGGCCTTTTTATGAGGACTCATGGTAATATGCATTTTGAACATTTTGCCCCATACTAACATAAGCCTCTATCTTTCCTCTTTAATTCTTGAAGGCGTACAGTGATTAATAAACTGAATATGCTGCAACTTCAGTATAACAAGCAACAACATACAGATTCTTCTGGCCCATCTGATGCATCGGCTTGTATGGAAAGATTGTTAAATATGCAGCTAGAGAAGCTAGCCATTGATCAACAAAGACTGTCCTTACAAGAAGGTTATATCAATATTCACCAGTGGAAAGGTCACTCCATAGGGTAAACCATCAATCTCTTCCATTTGATTAATTTCGAAAATCTGATTGTTTGGTTTGAGTTAATTAAAAAAAGTGTATCATAATTATATTGAGCTTCAGAGAATAAATTTCATGTGAATTTGGTCGTCCAAGCTTGCTTCAAAATCTTAATTGCAAAATGTGCAATTTTCTTCTGCCTATGCGGCTATGCCTTCACATTTCAAGATTAATCAAACACTTGGCATTGGTGCCTAAACCCTAAAAGTGTTAGATGATAGCTTCATTAAGGTGCAAATTATGGTAGGATTTTTGGAACTTGATCACCCATGGCTTCCTGAGCTAGTTTGTGTTGCTTATAGAGTAAAAAGACTGAACATTTGTCAAGCTGATGCAACTAGTACATTGAAACACTTATCTTTGGAAAAATGAAGCTTCTCTTTGATTAAAGTATGTTGTAAGGGAAGTGTGGGCTTCAGGAATGCTGACAAAAAATAGAAGAATTAATGCGAGAGTACTAGAGTCCTGTAGATTCTTATCTCATGTCTTGGGGTTTAAAGTTTTGGTTGAATGCATAAGTTTCCATTTGATTTTCTTCAACGTGACTTCTTCTTAGGGTTAGCAAGTGCAGAATGAAGATGGGATTCGTTCTCACTGGTGTTGGAGATAAGGTAGTATTTATTTACTTTTTCAGCTCGCATGATCTTATTTTTCAACCAAATCTAATTTTTAATATCTTTCTAGTTCTCTTTTGTTAAACTGAATATCTTACTTAGGCAATTGCTTTCCTGGAAAAGAAGAAAATGGCAATATTAGTATAAAGAACTGTAACAATATCTTGTACTTACATGTATCAAGAACATTAAATGCATTTGACCTAAACATTTCTGTGAAGTATAATGTTTACTTAGTTTATATGGGTTTATTGTATGCTGGTTTATCAAGAATATGTCTAAGTAGAAGCCTTGGTTCTCTGACTCCGACTTTTCTTCAATTTATAATTTTCCCTAGAAAGTAAAAAGTTACGGAATAAATATATGTAGTTTTCCAAAACGAAGAATACTAATTCAACTTCAAACCATCCAGTGTCATATGGAATAACATAACAGTGAACTGCATTTGTGAAGGATTGTTTCACTATACCAAAGCAGAGTGACAGTAAGTTGGTAAAACCACACATGATGTGACATTAGAGGTCAAAATTCTGGAGAATAGTAATGAGACCTCTTTCTGAACTGCCTTTTGGGTATTGCAATTATATCAAATGATGAAATATTTGTTTTGTTTTATATGTACTTCATAATTCATATTGAATTATTTTGACCAAAATTTGGAGGTGGGAGATTCTGTCCTAGGCTTTGGAATGCATTTTGATATATATGCTATTGAAATTTAGGAAACCAAGGCTTCTCTTTAATACCTAAACAAGAAATTATTCATTAATTTTGGGGTATGGTACTGGAAAACTAATTTAGTCTAGCTTTGGTTGTTTTATTAGCATGACCAAAATACCACCAGATTCTGGTTCATATCTTGATTATAATATTTCTAGTTTGGTTTAGCCTATAGTCAAAATTCTTTATTGCATTGTGCTAATCTTTTTATGAATGAGTGACAAAAGCAGATTATCTTGTTTGCTGAAACTTATGCACTACCATGATTCACATGCATACTTTTGTGTTTATCTTTCTCCGCTTGTATTTGGGACAGTGTATATTTCAACTAACACAACTGGAAATGAATATTGTTAGATGATGCGTCTCTGGTCTGCAGAGAGCTGCAAATGGCTGGACGAATATTCTTTACCTGATAAAGCACCATTGATCGATTTTGATTTTGATGAGGGGAAGGTAAAACTTCTAGTACCCTCCAAAACTTGTGTATGAATTACATTCATGTGCAACCTTGGTCTTATCATGCCCATAATTTGCACCTTCCATCTTATCATTTATAGTTTGGGGAACTGCTCTGTTGATTCTCTATTGCTGCTACTAATTGTATGAAACAAAATGTTAGTGTCCTGGTCTCCTGGGATTAATTCGTCCGTGTCCTTTTCAGTGAAAAGCTGTTAAATCATGTTGTCGATTTTGAATGAATTTGTTTGGATTATTACTCCTTAGAATGAATCGAAAGAAATGATATAAACATGGCTGAAAACAGACCTTGTCCAGATACTTTTTTTATTTTAACTTCAGTGACCAAGCCACGTTCCTATGCTTTCTTGTATTCCAGTTCATATGCCGTTGCTAACTTGTGGGTCAATTCCAATGACTGATTGCATATAACCTTTGGGTTTTGTTTGTTTATTATCCTACAGGTTGTTGGTCTTGTTGGCTCTCGTATATGTATATGGAGGCGTATTGGGACTAGAGATATATTTTCCTCGCGTGAAGGCCTGTTCACTAAGGGATTGTGTATGCGGTGGGTGAATATTTTTTTCCAAGTTACCTTCTTTAACTTCTTACAAGTGTGTGCCTGGACTGAAAGCAAGTAGACTATACATTGAAATTCAGTTCAATTTTATGACTTAAAAATATGCTAAATTTTATTTCTTAAACATTTATTCCTAATCTATGAAAGTTATGGCAGGATTCCTCATACTTTTCTTTGTGTCAAACATATGAAAATATTTCCTTGAATCGTCATTATGTCTCGTTCCTGAAACCTAGAAAAGATCTAAAACTTCACTCATGTCATGAATGTTCTGGTTGTTATATCGTACTTGGGTAAATTTGCCATGACACCTTATAGGTGTGATATCGAGTGTATGCTATTTCATCATGTGTTGAACTGTTGGAAGAACATTCATCCATACATCAATTCTTAAATTGTGGTTGCATATGATTGGCAAATATGAGAAAGAGCGAAAACTCCCTACAAGTGAAAGCCATATACTGCAATAAGGATGATGTTGCAAACTTGCAATTTTTTCTGATTCGGTTCTTTTGTTATAGAGATAACTCCTTTACTTTCATTAACCCCAGGCTAGTTGAAATAATTATATTCTTTATTTAATATCTTTACTTTCATTAGCCGCAGATTAGTTGAAATAATTATATTCTTTATTCAGTGTTGGTTTCTGGCATTAATTTCAAGGTGTACAATATACTCTGTTTTCTGAAAAGGGTTTTGTATTGCAGCTATGTAGACCCACTGGCAGTAGTTGGGGATGAGGATGGAAAAGTTCGTGTATTTGACATGTACAGCAGAAAGATTTCACAAATAATCAAGTATATTTCATATTCTCTCCTTGTCCTTGATCAACTTTTAATGGTTGCAGGAATTGTAATTAAAAGCTAGCAGCTAGATTTTCTTGATATCTGTCTATTTCCCCTTTGGGTATGTGTTGATGGTTGTAGGCTTATAGCTTGATTGAGTCCATTATTTTCCGATCGCTATTGCCTGACGAAGTTTCAAACAGCTATTCATTTGTTCAGCAAACATAGACAATACATTTCAAATCCATCATGTAACGTATGTAGAAATGTAATTACAGGGTGATATTCCCAAGTTACCACCATCTTTCAAAACACCATCCTCTGACATCATCATCGAAATTATACTTCTCCCTATTTGAATTATGAACTTTTTGTTACCATACATCTAAAATAGGTGATCTTATAATCTGTTGAATAAGATGGAATGTGTTAAATGATGGATATTTTCTTCTTTCATCAATAAAAGATTTAAAAGAGGAGTTTTAATTATTGCAGGATGCATCCTGGGGCAGTGTCATCTATATCTTTCAGTGATGAGCAATTGATTGTTAGTGGGTCATCTCTTGGCACTATTGCAATATCAGATCTCTCATCAGATCAGCAGGTGGCTACATTAGGCACAACTAGTTCTGCAGGTTGTGGTTAAATATCTTATTTAGAATGTTCTTTTCTTTGGGGACATGTATTTGTTTGATGGATATATAAGTATTAAATCACACATTGTAGCATCGAAGAGGAAGATGAGACAATTGCATGAGCTTGGAAGGATATTAAAACACTTGTTCTTCTCTATAGGGCATCCACAATACCTACCTTCCTTTCCCCAACACCACCCTATCCCAATCCGTGAGGGCCAACATTCACTAGCGTGGTCCTTCCATGGCCATCCCCCATGTTAAACTCTGCCCTAATTGTCAAACTGACAGGTTGGATACTCTTCATTGTCTCTGTGGCAATTGACAAGCTAAATGTTGGATTGCCCTCTAAAAAGTGGACGACCCTGTACGTGATTCACAAGGCTGACAACTCTCGCAATAACATTATCGACATAAAAGATCGGAAGCTACTGAATAGCAATAGAACACCTTTGTTTTTTTAAAAGAATATGTTACCTGTCAGGAAGAACTTAATGCATCCTGAAATTGAATATAACTGACTTTTAATATGATCTTTATCTTTGTGAACTTTCTTGCAACAGGCATAAGAACTCTATGTTTGAATCCAAGCTCCAATTTGGTATTTGCTGGATCAAGTGCAGGTTATGCATCTTGTTGGGACTTGAGGTATCATACCAACAATTCCTTTCTACTTCAATTTCGCTAACCTATGATTAAATCAATTCAATTTGTGAACAACCATTACCAAAACGCAGGACACTGAGATCTCTATGGGAGAGAAGAATCAGTCCAAATGTGCTTTATTCTATGAATCATTTGCGAAATGACAAATCAACATTAGTTGTTGGTGGAATAGATGGTGTCTTAAGAATCGTGGATCAGGACAGTGGAGAAGTATTGTCAAGATGCATCATGAGGGAAAGTAACAACAACATATCAAATCTTACAACCCCCAAGAATGGAAGTGGAGTTGTTGAGAAAAAGAAGGCAATAAGGCTTTGTGAAGATGACCGCATTGATCTGATGCCAAATCGACCTCCTATATCGTGTTTGGCTGTTGGAATGCAGAAAGTTGTTACCATGCACAATGATAGATACATTAGAGTGTGGAAATTCAGTACTAAATGAAAATGATAGGATAGGATAGGATAGAATAGGATTCATTTGTATCTCATAGCCTAGCCTAGGTTTCATGGATTTGTTCTTTTGGATGTATTAATATTAGTGGTAAAATACATGTATCCTCTTCCTATCTCAGATGTTCCTTTTATTGATTGGAGAAACTGGAATTTCTCTCAACTTCTTGATTTTCTTCCAAATTTGTTTAAGAAACTTACTTGATCATACTCGAACAATTATATTATGATTACTACTACTACTACTATGTTGTTGTAGCTGATGATAACATTTTGATGTTAATTAAGTCAGTACAAGTTTACTTAAATCGAGGTCCAATCATACAAATACAATAAATACGTACTCCTATTAGATGGTTCCAATAATAATATAATACTGTAATAAATAAAAGGCCAGCTTTAGCTATTATAGTATATTATTAATTTGTTTGAACATTTCCCACATAACTCTTAAATTCATACATTTTATCTTAAAATTTAAGAACTGAACAGTGTTATACATTCTTACTTTTTACTCTGCATTCCAACAGCTCTTATATTTTAAAATTCTACTTTTAAATAACCACAACACTTCACTCCAACAATTCATTTATATTTTTAACAAATTACTTTCAAGTATTATTTATATATAAATAATAATGATATATATAAATTTCCCTCTAGAAAAAATGATATATATAAATAACAATGATATATATTTAGTATTTATTATTTATTGATATAATAATAAAAATTAAATTTAAAAAAATTATTTCAGAAAAATAATATGAATTTAGATGAAATAAATTTGAACTATATTTCGAGATTCGTAATTTTTTTTTAATAAGAACTTACATTAAATATTTTGGCAGCAAAGTACAAAATAATATTGTACTTTGCTGCATAAATTAGAATATACATTTGGCTTTTGACTCTCAAGAACTTAAAAATTTAAATGACCCTTAAATTATAACATGTTCATTGGAGCACCTCTTTTATGAAAATCTTATAATTTTTCTTATAATTTAACATATAAGAGCTCCTTTGAAGATGACCTTAGATCTATTTTATATCTTCGTAATAAATGAATTTAAATTTGACCTTTTTTTTATTTTATTTTTTAGAAAGAATTTTTAATTTGACTTATTAGAAAGAAAGAAATACTATGATTATATGAACAAACAAAGAAAGTCCGCAAGTGCTGAATAAATTTAGCACCAAGCACCATTACCAAGTTCCCTAAAATCGAAAACCCTAACCTTGAAATCAGAAACCTCGCATACATGGTTTGCATCAGAAAAGCAACGGTGGATGACCTACTGGCGATGCAGGAGTGCAATTTGTTCTGCCTGCCGGAGAACTACCAGATGAAATATTATTTCTACCACATCCTCTCATGGCCGCAGCTCCTCTACGTCGCTGAGGATTACAACGGCAAAATCGTGGGTTATGTTCTGGCGAAAATGGAAGAAGAAACCACCGAATGCCACGGCCACATCACCTCACTCGCCGTTCTCCGAACTCACCGCAAACTCGGTCTCGCCACCAAACTCATGACCGCCGCTCAAAACGCCATGGAACAAGTACCATTTTCAATTTTCAGCATACCCTTTTTTTTTTAAGGAAAATGGTGTAGTTCATGTCACTGCTTCTAACTGAATTTGATGCGATGCGATTGGTGTGGTTTATAATGTTTCTATTGTTATTATATTGTGTTTATTGAAATTGACGATAATTTCTTAGGCGTGATTCAATCAAATGTATAAAGCCTATGATTTGCAGACATTAATCCGCATATCTGAGTATTCACAAAATTCATTCATAGTGTAGAGTAGAATATTTATTTCAAGATTCTTAATATCTATTGTATATTTGAAATGCTGCTATTTTAGTTTCTAAATCATTTTGTTTTCTTTTCTTTTTACTTTGCTGACAATTTTGAGGCTTATGAAATTTTCTGTTACCGTATTATAGCTTGTATTGAAATTGATCTTAGTTCTAATTCGAATATTTGTATAGAATTTCTAATTTAGATTGTACATACAAAATGCTACTACTTTAGTTTCTTGGACTTTAGAGTGTACGGGCTTGCTAGGGGCAGTTCCGCTTTGGCGGAACTGCCCACAGTTCACCATTCATTCAATGCCATGTGGCAAAATCTTCACCTATTACCGGAAGAAACAATACACCATAGGCAAAATCGAAATGACTTTTATACCCTCCTCAATTAATCTTGGAAAAAATTAAAAAAAAAATCTATAACTCTTTCACCCCACCCACCCTCCCACCCACCCAAATCCGCCGCCCCCAACATAGCCCAGGCCGCCGCCGGCCTGGGATCGTCGTCCCAGGCCAGCGGCGGCCTGGGATCGACCCCTCCCAGGCCGGCGGGGCCTGGACGGAGGAACCCAGGCCACCACGGCCTGGGTCGCGACTTGCAGAACCCAGGCCGTGGTGGCCTGGGTTCCTCCGTCCCAGGCCCCGCCGGCGGCCTGGGACGAAGATCCCAGGCCGCCGCCGGCCTGGGGTACCGCCGGCGGGTGGGGGTAGTTAGGGTTAGGGTTTTACGGGGTGGGGTGGGGTGGAGTGGTGTGGGGGGGGTGGGGTGGGGGGTGGTTAGGGTTTAATTTTTTTTTTAATTATGATTATTTATTATATAATAATATATAACTTTAGTAAAATAAAGTTATATATTTAACTTTAATTATGATTATTTATATATTATATAACTTTAATTATGATTATTTATTTAACAAAAAATTATATACATTATATACAAATTATATAAAATCCCTAACATATAGTAAAAACATAAATTTTACTTTTTGTATATACAAATTTATTTAACAAAAGTTATATAATTTTGTATAAACTTTTTGTATATCCGAACAATCAAATATTATATACAAAATTTTTATATAATGTATATAAATTTTTTATTTAAATTTTTTTTAATTTTAAAGTATTATTTGATTGTTAATATTATTTATAAAATTAAATTAGTTAAATAAATTTGTATATACAATAAGTAAAATTTATGTTTTTACTATAAATTAGGGATTTTAGTTTTTATTATCTATTATTAATATGCAGGGACAAATATGTAAATGAAATAATTGGGATTTTATGATTTTATTTTGTATTATTAATAAACAGGGTCAATTATGTAAAATAACAAAATGTGACCTGCTAATGGTAACCGGATTAGCAGGTCACCAAAATAATAATAAAATAATTTTTGTGAGAGGAACTGTGGGCAGTTTTCCACAAGTGGAACTGCCCATAGCCACTCCCTAGAGTGTAATTGGTGTTTGTGGACATATAAAACTTTTTTAATAGATTTCACCTTTTATATGAAAGGCATTTGGACCCACAATATGTTTGGGTAAGGCTGAATTTCTATTGATGAAAAAGCCTGTATTTTAAGTTTGATTATTTGTAATTTCAGTTCTACATCTTTATTTCGTGATACAAGCTATTTATTTGATTGTAAAGTGGTTTTTGTAGGTGATGTTTCTGGCTGTAGTGAAGTGCTTGTAAGTTCTGAAATAAAAAGTGAAATTTGTTATATTTCACCTTGCCTCTATTCATGAACTACAAATTTCGTTCTTGCTTCTTTGGGCTTTTTTCTTGTATCTTCTTTTTAAAAGATCCCACACTTAAAAGTCCTATAAGCAGTTGTACTAATTAAGTCCTATATGCTAAATTAACTAAACTTGAAGAGTCGAGGTTTTATGCATGGTGTGACATCTAATTTCAGGTCTGTGATGAAAGTTTGGGTTTGTTCTAAGCCGTAAATTGAGCGTGTTGTGGTAAACTGGACATTAGGGATGTTCTTATCTTTTAAACATGAAAATCTTGCGCAGATTAAAATAGATCTAGCCTATTACTTATGTTTGGTTCTTTGATGGCTAAAAATCATCCTGGGTGTGGTTTTTAAACAGGTTTATGGGGCAGAGTATGTGTCACTGCATGTGAGGAAAAGCAATAGGGCTGCATTTAATTTGTACACTGAGACACTTAAATACAAGATTCATGATGTGGAGGCAAAATATTATGCTGATGGAGAAGATGCATATGACATGAGAAAGCAATTCAAGGGTAGGAAGCACCACCACCACCACCACCACCACCATGGTGGTGGCTGCTGTTCTGGAGACTTGAAAGCAAATGAAAAGATGGCACCAACAGAGGCCAAAGCTGAGTGATGAGAATTAATTGATGGATAGAGAGTTTTTGTTATTTATTCTGTTTTTGAAATGGGATCATCTATACACTTCAGCCTGATTTTTGTAAAATGTACTGAAGTATTCTCTTTTTTTCTTTGGGTCTGTTGAAGCTTGAATAATTTGGATGGACATGCATGTTATCTTTATTTGCGGCATCATGAGCCTGTATTCATGCTTGTTTCATAAGCAAATCCATGTTGCAATTTACTTGATGTTGGAAATGGTTTCTTTTTGTGGTGAGGTTGTGAGCTCATTATATGTGAATGCTTTTGGTTCAGTCATGGATCAAAATTTCATTTAGAGTGTATGTCTCGATTAGCTAACTATTGAAAACTTTTCGAGAATCTTTCGGAAATGTTTCGGAAGCATTAGGGAAAATGTAATTTTTTTACTAAATTTAGAAGAGTTATAGACAAACATATAGTTTTGTAATTACATTGTATTTTCTTTTCCAATGATTTTAAAAATGAATTTTTTCTTTTATATGTTTTCAACGGAAACGATGGAAATTTCAATCCATGAGTTCAGTGTGTTGTACATTTTTTCATTACTTGATCCTTAAAATTGAGTTTGTCCAGCGGGTTGAGTTCTTCTCATATCAGGTCTCATCTCACGTCGATAATTTTTCATTTTCAGTCAAATTTTGTAGCATTTTCATATTCAATGAAAAAATTATCGTGGTGAAATAAGAGTGATACTGATAATGTTGTTAACATAATGATTTAAAATTCAAAGAAAAGCAGTACATTATTTTAGCTCAATTCGTTTATACATACTTGATTATTTATACTTCACAGCAAAAAAATCTACATCAATGAAGAAAGAAACACTAGCAAGTTGAAGGCTGTTCTGAATATCTTCTATAAGTGATTTACAAATGGGCATAACAAGTATATTTAATTAAGGGATTTGATTTGCAAAACTAAGATAATAAATTACTCCACTATTTAACACTAAATAAAAATAAATAAATAAATGATGGGATGGATGGGACAGACAGGCTAGATTCGCATATCCCAAAAAGTTTAATACTCCCACCTACTACTACTAGTCAATAAAAAAGGCACCAACCCTTTGTCGATAGGAGGGAATCAATCTCAGACTCAGAATTTAAATGGGTGCACTTTTCATCTCTCCCAATTCAAAGGCATTTCCACTTCACACCACATACATGGCAAAAAAAATCATCCCTACATAATTGTTGATTCACTATTCCCCCACTCAAATACGTACACGTGTCCCACACCAAGTGGTCAATAACTAAATCGACATGGATTATTCGTTTTCACCTTAACCAGATTTGATTTATTCAAATCGTGACACTAATCAATTAATATACTCCATATATATAGTTGTAACACTAGATACAGATACACCACCAAAAAAAAAAAAATGTAAAAAATGACCTATTCTGAATTGAATCACTAAAGTCTGTCTACGAATCACGTAAACCATATACTAGGTATATGTACATTACTCGATCTAATGCCAATAGTTATCTTGTGAATCGACGTGGAACCCTAGGGGTTGGCACTGCCACATCTCGCCCCGATTTCAGCAAGTCGATACGTTCTGATATCGTCTTATCAAATAATCTATTCTCGGGATTCTCCGCATAGCAAACGTAGTAACAACTCACACAAGCATGGGGCAATGCCATTGCAATCCTAGTCTGTCATATCACCAAACAAATAATTATGTTAATCAAAACTTGAACTATAATTAAAAAAAATGATCAACTTGTACAAGTGACCTAAATGCATTATTGAATGAATATAATAGGAAAATAATGAAGATTTGGGTAGGTAAGTAAATTGAGGTGGCTAACCATTAAGTAACCGATGAAGGCTGCTAAGACTGCAAGAGTACCAATGTAGCCACGGTGCACAGTGGATGTCCAAGCTACCACAACAATCGTACATATCGAGCCACTGCAAACTCCGGTGAGAAAGCATATGGCACTCGTTATATCAGAATCCACAAGTTCTTCCATTTCTCTCTTCTCAAACAGCTCCCAAGTGTGTTGTGATGCTTTCACAAAGCTTTTTCCATATGCAGCAATCTGAATACGATCAAACAAGATTATAAGATTCTTGGCCTACAGCTAGTATTAAAATTTGGATTCAATGACAAGAACAAGATTAAACTTAACTACCTGAACATACGCCCAACTATTGCCCCGTCTGAAAATCGAGTCCATGACTCTGAGACAGCAATGTGCACAAGAAAACATGAATTCATCTTCTCCCTCAAGCAAATTCAACCCACGTGCCACGATTCTAAGAGCTTCAATTGCAGGCACAAATAGTGATCCGAGACAAGCACTACCCAAATTATTAGACAAGGCTCGTTGGAAGCAAAACTCGGTACTCGATTGCATTCCTCTGAGATAATACAGAGCAATCACTCTACTAACCGTTACATTAGCTACATTCCTCATCACCTCAGTAGTCCAAGCAAGACTTAATACCAATACAATTATAACTATTGGAGGAAAATAGAAATTTAAAGCCCCGATTACAGCCAAAATCCAAAATGACATCCATAAGAATCCAGCACCAAGCATCCAATAAGTAGGCTGATTTAAATCCGGAAATTTTGATACTGGTTCAAGTGCTTTAATAAAAATCTTGGAGCAAAAACTAGTTCTTTGTGTAACCCAACAAGCATACAATCCATTACCAACCGCAAACGCAATAAAAACGACTCCTATACCATCGGTGGCTGGCCTTTGGAAGCAAATTAAAAAAATACCGGCGGCTAAAGTTAAGGTAAAAGAACTCCATATAATGAAATGAACCATGAATTTAGGCCACATTCTCACTGCCTTTTGCCATATAAATGCTAAGGTTATGCTTAGAAAGGATGCAGCCTCAACTTGAGGTAAGAAATACCTCAAAATCCTCTTTTCTCTCCTTTGAGCCTTACCTTCTTCTAATAAACCTTGCACACCTTTAAATATCAAAAATCCCACAAGCCCAATAGCCAGAACCATATGCAGAATGAACAAAAACAGAGAAATCTTGTTTGTGTATCTCCTTGAATTCAGCGATGCCACTGTTTGCTATAAAATACAAAATATCCAATCAAAATTCAAGAGAAATTAAGGGGAAAAAAAGATCAATTTTTTTATTGAAATAAGTAAAAAGAAAATTTACTTGTGGGGTAGGTGTAGGAATAGGTGTAGGTGTAGGTATAGGTGTTGGTGTAGAACGAGGCTGCTGCAAATTAGGTATAGGTGTAGGTGTAGGTGTAGGTGTAGGTATAGGTGTTGGTGTAGAACGAGGCTGCTGCAAATTAGGAGAAGGAGAAGGTCGAGGAGGTTGAGATTGAGATTGAGATGAAGATTGAAAAGCAACTCTTGTAGCATTGTTCATAACAAGATTTAAAGGATTTGTATTGCTTAATCTCTGCATTCTTGACATGTGAAATTCACTTGGAGGATGGGTTTGAACTGGCTCTGATTCTTGATTTTGATAATTATTCGTTTCACCTTTTTCCAAATCCTCCACTTCTTCTTTTTCAATTGATTCTTCTTCATTTTGCTTTTGCACAACCACCTACAGGTTATAACAGCAAAAAACCCATTAATTTTTTAAAAGCGAAAAGAAACTGAGTAGTATTTTCATTTTGGCTTACGGGTTCGGCAGCACCCATTTGGCGGCAGCGCGTGGAGTGAACGGGGAGAGAACGTTAGATTTTGTTGCTGTTAAGCGGTAGCTGATTATGCAATTGGGATTTTCACTTTACAAAACAGAATAAATAAAACCATTACTTTCACAGTTCCCACTTCCCAACTCATATGTTTATTTCCAGGCACGTTTTATTTTATTCACCACGCTTAAATGAAGGGAGGTGAAATGCACGCTCCAATGGTGGCTGAATTTACTCAACGTTGCGTGATGTTTTTGACAAATTTGTAGTAGCGGTTTCTAGTGCTAAGGTGTGATCCTGTATGTGGAGGTCCATGGCGGCTGGTTGTGTGCACGAATTACTAAGCACTTGTGGGTAATTGTGGTCAGATTTGGAGAGAGAGAGAGAGAGAGGACTAATTAAAATTTGAGGTAGGTTTACTATGTTTGGCTGGCTTTGGTAGATGGATTTTTATTTTATTTTTATGTGAGAATTTTATTCTTTACTAATTTTTCTGTACCATAATTTTTTATATTTGGGTCAGGTTTGGAGAGAAGAACACTAATTAAATTTGAGGGTAGATTTAATATATGTTTGCAAATGAAATTTCAGTGAACATTTAATTATTCTACAATTTTATGTGAGAATTTTATTTCTTACTATTATATTCGTCCTATAATTCTTTATATTTGAGTAAGGGTGACTAGTCAATTTAAATAAATTTAAAAAAAATATATAATAAATATATCTAATTAATTTATTCTAGTAATTATTTGATTATATTATATTAGACCATGTATAAAAAAACTAAAAAGCAATAAATATGAACAATTCAATTTGATAAGTCAATTAAAAGACAACAAAATTTGACTTCTCACTATAGTTAATCGAATAAAAAGTTAGGGATGTATGGAATATTATTTACCACGTTGGTATCACTTTTCCTTTTTTATCAAAATAAAAATGATATCGATCTTCCTTTTCAAGGAAGATAAGATGACGTCATTATGATGAATAGAACACTAAATCAAGCTGGATTTTGCTAGAACTCGAGTTATCACGAGGCAAGTTGAGAATTACTAATACAAGGACTAACCGTAAGGCCATCTCCAATGGTTGAGGGCTAGTCTCGGGCTCCGGAGTTCGGGGCAGCCCAGGGCCAGCCCGGGGTCCTGCTGGTCGTCTCCAATGGTTGGGGCTCCATGGGAAAATTAATTCCATTTTTTTCCTTTGCCCACTCTCACCTATTATTATTATAAATTTATAATTTTTTAATATTAATATTAATAATAATAATTATATTAGTACTCGTAATTTAATTATTAATTATATTAAAATATTAATATTAAATAGAATATTTAATTAAAGTAACTTAAAATTAATACATAATACGCAAACTCTCACCTATTAATATTATATTTTTATTTTTTTAAATACGGAGTATTAATTAAAATAACACATTAATTACAACAATACACAACATTAATTACACAACATAATCAAGGAAAATAAAATAAAAATAGTCCTAAAGCTCCTTATAAACCTCATAAACATAGTGTTGGAAAAAGTAAGTTAATGGACCATTTTGGACGTAATTTAAGTGGGACCCACTTTGAGTAAAGAGTCGGGTCTTGACGGAATTATATTCTACTCCGTGAGTAGATTAAAATGGTATATGGTACGTCCAAATCGGAGTACGAGTGAATGAGAAATTAAATCTCAAAGTTCACATATGTAATGGGAAAAATTGGAAAGAAATAGACTAATCCCACATTGGAAGTGTGATAAGAAAAACTTGGGTTTATATATGATTTCTAAACCATAAGGGTTAAAAAATTATTACTAGAAGGCTCCCTCCTTGCGCGCAGGGGAGGGGGGGTGCAAATCTTGGTTCGGATTACTACTCGGCCCTTCAAGACTTGTGCGTGCCCGCGACCTGCGCACACGAATGTCGTCCCGAAAGGCCTACTCGGTCGAGCCTAGTTTTGCTATTTTCTTCCAAACTCCATTTCTTGTTTGCCAATTTCTTTAAATAATTAAAGCCTACTCGGTCTCCACGCGGCCCCGCCCATCGTTTCCCCAGCCCAGCCCGGCCCCGGCCCCGCAAGCACCGTTGGAGATGGCCTAAAGTATGCACAAAATACACTAATTGTGAATTGTGATCGAATTATTTAATTTGATGGAGACGGATTCTTACGTTTTTTATGGGTGAATTACGGTTTCATCATTAAAGTATAAGGGTGTACGAGGGTGGTATAATTACCCCTAAAGTATCAATTGTAACACTTAACTCTCTATTGTAGTTTTCTAGTTATTATTTCAAAAATATTCCCGTCCCTTTCATAAATATTTTGTATTTAATTTTTCTCTTTATTAATTATGAACCCATTCTTCCATCAAACAACATTATGTTTTAATTTATTCATTTTTCTTACCTTCCTTTTCTCAATCTCAAATTTTTTCTTCATTTTCATCTCATTTTTTTAATATCGAAGTAAACAAAAGAAATAAAAAAATTGATATATAATATTATTTAGTTGATTGATGAATTCATTATTAATAAAGATTTTTTTTATAAAGAAACGAAGAAATTAAAACATGTTATTGTCTGGTGTTAAACTTGAATTTTACGAGAAAGAAAATTACTCAACATGTTAAATAATAATTTATATCGGGAATAAATGAGATACTTATCACCAAATAAAAATTCAGAAAAATATAAAGAAAAAAAATGAGATAGAAATATAAAAAATTGAAACATAAAAATAAAGAAAATTAAATCTCACCCTTTTCTTTATTGTGATAAATAAATTTCACACTTTTTTGTTTCTGAATAAATTTGAATCAATCTGAATTAAGCAGTGGTTATTAGTTATTGACTTATTCCTTTTTTATTTTCCTCAAGGAGGAAAGACAACTTTAATGCCATTTTTAATGCAGCACCAACATAAGCTGACCAGTGAAATTATACTGTATTAATGCATAGTAGCAGTTGACAATAACTTACTAAATAAATACGGGACATTCTTACTTAGACCTGGTCTAGGAGATTTTCCTAGACCTTGTGGTTGTAAAACACTCCACATCATCATTGTGAGAGCACCACATCATCACATTTAATGATGTGGAGTGTTTTTCAACCACAAGGTCTAGGAAAATCTCCTAGACCAGGTCTAAGTAAGAATTTTCCAATAAATACTAGCAGACAGACATATATGACAGCAGTTATGATCGTAACTTTCTGGTTAATACTATTAATTAATAATAAGCCAACGTGCTCGTCCTAGAAGTGGATACGCATTAGTTATAAATATTACTATTGATTTTCATTCTAAACTGTCAAAATCTCTTTGATTATTTTTGCAATTACTGTTCTAACGGGATTTGACAATTTTTTACACAGTAACATATTAATCAATCTTTATATCAAAATATTTTTATATTACTATCAAAGTTCAAAGATAAATTAATAACTACGGGAAATTCTTATCCATACCAGGTTTGCCCGAACCCGAAACAACTACATCGCAAGTGTAATACATTTGCTTTGGGATTGGATGTAACTCTCAGGAGAATGATCAATCACAAAGCAAGTGCAATACATTTATTTGGTGGTTGGATGTATTTGGTCAAGTCAGGCTTGGACAAGAATTTTCCAAAACTACAATAGTGAAAAACTAAGAAATTTCCGCACTAACATAATAAAAAATCAAACTTTTTTTTTATCTTGGAACCTCAATTTTGACATCAATGACTTTTTTTTCCTCGACACAAAAATATGTCTTGTTGGAAGAAGTACATTTAAAATTTGAAATATCTTAGAAATATTATTTGCCATTTTATTTAAGTGCTGGTAAATATGATTCGAAATTTAGGGCACTGTTTGGATGGGTTTGGTGTATCTGGATATGACAATGTTTTTACTTGGTATGCCTAATAAAAGGCGTATTGTAACTTTCGAATCCAAAGCTTAGGAAAATTCTTGTCCAAGCCTGGTTTGGCCAAACTCATCCAACCACCAAGCAAGTGTATTGCACTTGCTTTGTGATTGGTCACTCTCCTGGGAGTTACACCAAATCCCAAAGCAAGTGCATTGCACTTGCCTTGTAGTTACTTTGGGTTCGGCCAAACCTGGTGTGGGTAAGAAGCTTATCCTATCCAGCCTTTCTCCCAGCCCTCATATTACTTTGATTCCGAGTAAATAAAAAACAAATTTCAATAATCATGAAAACAATTGATCATTCATGCTACCACATACTGTGGCTCTATTTATTTGGCGTTTTTCAAAATTATTTATTATTTAAGAAATGTCAAACTAATATTTTTTTATTTTTTAAAATAAATTTTTCATCTCTCAATTTTTTTTCAAATTATTATCTCGAAAGTCAAACAAACAACAATATTTCTAAACAAAACTTATACAAACTCTATTATAATTTGATACAAAGTAACATACACAATTTATTTGACATAACAAATATAATTTAACATAAAGTCTTACACATTTTACACCTACAATCCAATTTTTTCAAAAAATCTTATACCTATTTATTTCTCAAATCAATCTCTTAAAACTCAAACAAATAACATTAAGTAAATTAAAATTAATTCACAAATATTTATTACCTTCCCAAACTACTTTTCCTAACACTAAACAATAAGCCCATTATATTTTAAGTTGTTCTAAAAAAAGATTTTTATGAATGGGCTAGTAGCCTAGTTGTTTGGGTAAAGAAAAAAATATACTAGCTAGTACTATTATTGTGTGTGCCAGAACCAAAGGAAAGAAAACACACGGACAAAACTACAAAACAACATAAAGTTGTATGACTGTACACCACCTCATCTTGTCCACTGAGTTGTCATTGTCCAAAAACATAACTTTTTTTGTCTCATGCAGTGTTTTCTATAAATGGTCATCTATATTAAATTATACATGGTGAATAATATTTTAGCTATTCAATCTAGCAATCATTGTCTAAAATTTCTTCTTCCAATAGTAAATTATAAATAATATTTTATTACATTTTCACGTAAAATATAAATAATAAATACATGTTTTAATATTTCTTATTTAAGTATAATAAATTAATAAAAAAACATTTTTGAAATAAATGACTTTAAATAATGATTTAATAAAATATTTAATTCAAACTAGTGAAATAACCTCTTTGTTCGAAATTATCAACACATTTCTCCCTAATTTTTTAAACTTCAGGAGAGATAATTGTAGTTATGATTTTTTTAGGGGATTGAGGGTGAATTATAACAAACATCAGGGAAGGTCATATGTAATTAACCCAATTAAATAAATTTCAAACACACGTGTTATCTGTAAGTTCCAAATATGTTAATTTTAAACCCATAGTCCAACAACTATATCCAATTAACCCTTACATGAGTTGGAAAGTTGGAAGTTATGGCCCAAAATGATATATATTTAGATGGGTAGTCCAATAAAACCTTTTTTTATGATTGTTTGTACTCTAAAAAAGAAATTTTTATTCACATTGGATTTTGTCAAATCTAGGGGTGGGCGTTTGGGTCGGGTTTTTTGGGACCAGTCTCGACCCGTTTGGGATAAAAAAATGGGTATTTTGACATTCGGGTTCGGGTACTCGAACCCGAAATATATTTTTGGGTTGGGTATTGGGTATTAGTTTCACGCCCGAACGGGTATTCGGGTACCCGTTCGGGTATTTTAAAAAAAAAAATTGGCGTGGATTCATCTATGCTTGATCCTTGAGTAATTTAGTTGGATTTTCAAGCTTGTAGTTGGATATGATTGGTGAAGATCCGAATGATGAGTTAAAATGTTAAACATTATTGAATGTGATTTGTGATTTTGTGTCTATTGTAAGTTGTAACTTTCATGTGATTGTCATATTTAATTTTTTGATGCTTTGAGACTTGGAGTTTGATTTGATTGTAATTTATTGAATACTTGGGGCCCGTTTGTCTCGCATTTCGGAAAAAAATTTCGCCTTTCCGAAATGCGAGACAAACAAAACATCACATTTGGGAAAATTTAAGCAACAGGATTTTTTTTCAAAAGTGAGTTTGCCAAATCTTGGGCTGCAGCCCATTTTCTGAAAATACCCTATACAAACATTACTCTCTCCTCTGTCTCTGTCATTGTCAGCTACTTTTTCTTCCTTCTTTTTCTTTCCTCTTTCTGCGGCTGTCTCTGCTCATTTCTTTCTACTCTTTTTTTTTTTTTTTTTTTTTGTCTTCTCTCAATTCACGGACCAAACAATTATATTTAAAAAAAATCAACAAAATAAAAATTAATCTACTTTATTTTTTATTATTTTAAAAAACACAAATAATTAATTATAAAATATTATTTATCACATATATTACATATAATATATATATCAATAAATTAATTATATATAATTAACTGATGTGACATAAAGTCTTATACTATCTTACATCTAAATAACTAACTCAAACCTACAAAAATTACCTACACCTACTTTTTTTCTCAAACAACTCTCCCAAAACTCAAACAAACAACATTACGCAAATCGAAATTATTTCTCAAACCTCTACCACTTTCCCAAACCACTCTCCGAAAGGCCAAACAAACAGGCCCTTGAATCTTGAAGGGTTAGATATTTGTATTGTTTTGTTTTGAAGTTATTGTGTATAATTAATGTTTGAATTCATTTATTTACAATTTTACGTACATATATGTTAAAAAAAAATTCTTGAAAAAAAACAGAAAAAAAGTGTGAAATTTCGGGTACCCGAAATCCAATACCCGAAATACCCGAAAATTTTGGGTACCCGAACTTCGGATACCCGCCAGATCGGGTCGGATTTCGGGTATAAAAATTCACTACTCGCCAAGTCGGGTACCCGACCCGAGATACCCAATACCCGACCCGCGCCCACCCCTGGTCAAATCCAAATTAACTATATGGTGAGTGTAATAAATGTAACTCACAGGAGAGTGACCAATCACAGAGCAAGTGTAATATATTTACTTGGTGGTTGGATGAATTTTGTCAAGTCAGGTTTGGACAATAATTTTCCCTCATAAAAGTAGATTATTTGGAAGATTGCACCCTTACCATAAAAAAAAAAAAAGATAGAGTGGACCTTTAAAATTAAAACACATTGGTTTCTGAAAATTGCACCATCCGATGTTCTCCAACCGAAAAAATGCCATTAAATCGATAAGTTGGAATTTGAGGGGCATAAACGTTTATGAAGAATGGTACTATGCAGGGGCTGTCAATGGGTCATATTAGACTCAATCTAGATTCGACTCTCATTTATGTCGAATTGAATTTAGGTTGGATTAGAACTTTGCTTGAATCTAAATTTCTCGCATCCATTGGATTTTGTTCGGGTTCAAGAGGATATCATATATTTTTTTAATCTAATAGAATCTCCAATTTTTAAAATTTACACTAATATTTCTTGAGAAAAGAAATTTGTTTTTGTTAGATTTTCATTTAACCTAACTCACGCGTTAAAACTTTTTCTTCTCTCAACTCATTTAATCATCAATTCAAATGATTTCACATATAACCTTCGTAAACCATGATATTGTTCTTAATGTCTCAAAAATTAACTCATATGGTTGAATGAAACATGCATAATTCAGAATAAAATATTATGCATAAATATATTTAACTTTTTAGTTTTATTGTTGGATACATATCTTAATCGGATCGGATCAGATCGGATCAACCTAATTCCATATTCGCAAACATCTTTCGAATAGTAGTCCGGCACTTAACGTTGAAGAAGGATTTGAGCTGTTTATAGAAGGAATTATCTTCACAAAAATCGCAAGGTACATGGAAATCTAGAGGAAGAATAGTGTTACGCGAAATGAGTGCATTTTTATTGTTGGCACTACCGCACTAGGAGTTAAACAAGGAAGAAACTCCAATTTAACAAATGAAAGAAAAGCGTCGTTACACTATTAATATCTGAAATGTTCATTTAAACAAAACAAAACAAAGGGATCCAATTAAACATCCTGTCCTGATTCCCAATTCACACAAATAAAACCAACCTCTTCAGAAGGCTTTCTTTTCTTAACAAAGAAATAGGCTGAGCACATATAAAAAAGCAAATTAAAGAACTACAACTCTTCTACATTTCTCACAATATCTAAATAAACAAAAATTAATAGCAGGGAGCCATATTAAAAAACCACAGGCTTCATTCTCATGCATATTTGTTAACAATTAAGATGCACTTGCAGGTAAATTAAATTATATGAAGTAAATAATTGGTTTGGTTGGTTGGTATGATCGAGATCAATCAAAAAAAGTTGAGATGGGGATCGAGGTTGTCACAGCAAAAGCTAGAGGGTACGGCTGCAAGTTCCATGCGCCCCGTCCATTCCTCTCCCGGTTTCAAAGTGATGCTCTTCTCTATGGCTGCTCCATCTACGCAAAGCATCTGCTTATATTCTTCATCGCCAAAATCTGTCATTAATCTTGATTTTTTCTCCCAAGGATTCCAGACAACTATACAATTTAAAAAGATCATATCATACTATACTCTTATTTTGGTAAAATGAAAACGAACAGACCAGACTAGACCAGACCAGACAAGCTTATTTTGTAATTAATATATATATATATATATGTATACCAACATCTGGAAGCCCTTGTTTTCTCATTATATATGTTCGTTTCTTCTCATGATCCAGAACAGCAACGCAGTGGGATGAGCTAAGATAAACACGATCTACCTCCGATTCAAATGTTATGGCATCCCCTTGCTCCGTAAATCTTTCTCCTTGGCAAAGATTGTCCAGGTAGTCCAGGGTTTCCAAACCTTCAATCCTCACTTCACTGTAGATAAAACCAAAAGAAAAAGCGTCGAGATTAATTAAATCATAATTATGAATCCTCTACATAATGTTATGTTTGTAAATAAAACAACCTTATGTCAGAAACAGACAAGTGAGTGTGATAGGCAAAGGAGAAGCTGAAAGGTTTGGCATTTTTGATGTTCCTGATGCGAGATATCAGCGTCAAATTTCCATCCAACGCCAGAGAAACTCTAAGACGCAATTCAAAGCTGATTTAAATGGAAAAAAGTTAAAATCAAACAGAAAGAAATTAAGACATATGATTATGAAGGGAGGTTTTTTAGTACCGTACCCGTGAGGGCGATCTTCTTGGGATGGTTTGAGTATTAAGTCAATGAAGGATTTTCCAAGAGAAGTAGAATCATTTGGATTTGGATTCGGAGGAGGAGGATTATGGTCAATCGCCCATACTCTGTTCCTCGCAAATCCATGTTGCTCAACAGAACCACACTTTCCGAACTGTGGAAAGCAAACAGAAATTCCTCCTCGCATTGCTTTCGCTTTCGGAGACTTAAATACGGTTGCCTACAAACAACCAAAACTTCATATATGATCTAACTAACTATTCAAGATGAATAAGAAATGAAATATTATTCCAAGGATCGGATACATAGATAGATAGATAGATAGATAGATCATTATAGAAACACCTTACTACTGGTGAATAGAAGTTCTTCACCTCTATCATTCCTCCACGACATAACTTGTCCTCCATGTAAACTAACCTGAATTTACCCATTGTATCAACACATGACCTTCAACTCAAATCAAATCAAATCAAATCAAACAAGATCTTACCCGTACTGATGCTCCTTTAGGATTCCGAAGCACAACAACTTCATCAATCCCATTCCAATCTTTCGTCAATTCAAACGACGCTTTCTGCTCCCAAATTGCTGCACAATGCCCCATTCTTCTTCAACAACAACAACAACAACAAAAAATATTCAAGGAGAGAAATGTCACTTTACAGCCAGTTTCTCAAATATTCCAATGTTGCCCTCATCGTACTGCCTCCAATATCCAACTTCAACCCAAAATATAAGTTACAGATTTTTATAATCCCTAAAAATATGCCATTAATATTTTATTTTGTACTTATCCCTAAAAGTTCTAAAGCCAAACCCTCTTACAAAGAAAATCTAAGGCCAAAATGTCAGAAATTACCTCTCTCAAGAATACTGTTGAAACAAAATAACATCAACCCAAAACAAGAAAAAAAAATGTAATGACTATGAAATTTTCACCATCAGGGATTCAGATTCAAGAAACCCACTTTGAAGAAAATTTAATACATGTATAAATCAAACAATAAACTGAGTGATGGAAAGTTTTGAACTTTATACAATGCACGGTGTGGAACTGAAGTGTGAAACAAATTAGGGGTTAATTATGCATTAATTAATTAATGTGATTAAGAATCAAAAGCAATAAATTAAAACAAAGAACAGAGTAACAGAACAGGAATGTGGAAACATGGGATGACTTGATTAAAAATTTAAAATACTGACACGCTCATGTGCATAAATTAAATATGTTTTTTTTTTTTTTTTTAAGTTATGATAATTGGTTTTTTTTTTTCTCGGTGGGGAAGAAGAAGGGCTGCGGATGTGAAGAGATGCGCGCAAATATATACTTAAATGTAGAAAAATATTTCAATTCTTTTTTAATGTCATATGCTAAAGTGTGTACAAATAGTCGACCAGAAATGCTAAAGTGTGTACAAATTCTCAATTTTAATGTCATGTCATGATTCTTATATCAATTAACATACCATGAAAACTATACTTAAATGTAGAAAAATATTTCAATTTTTTTTTTTATATCCTTTTCACTGCTTTAATAATCCAATGTGTCAAGATTCTTCTCTTTTTAACATCATGAAAAAACTATTTTTTTAAGGAAAACATTTCATTTTGTTTTCATGAATAATTATTTCATCTTCAATGCTTTAATGATTAATGTTTCATGATTCCTTATTCATATTCACCACATTCTAATTCACGTTTCAAGAAATTTTGAAAAATATGATAACAAAAAATTTCATTTCATTTCAACAAAAAAATACTACGGAATATGCAAAAAAAAAAAAAAAAAAAAAAGGTTAAGAATTTATAACAAAAAAAATGTTAAAGAAAAGTTAAGCAAAAGAAAAAACAAATGAATAACACAAATATTACAAAAAATTTAAGTTTTAAGAGTTGGGGAAAAACCTTAAGTATAGATGAATAGTGGTATTTTAGGGGGCTAAAATATAGGTTTAGTCTCCGATAATTGGAGATGGTCTAAGAAAATAATATTGTTTATTTTTAATTATAATATACTTTGAATAAAAGTTATTTATAAATTTGGATTCTTTAGTTAAATATTAATGGTCGATGGTTAATTCATAAAAAAGATATAGTAATTTAATTAAATACAAGACATAATTTTTTTAGAAGAAAGATTTATACAATAAATATAGAAAATGATCCTTTTTTCTATGTCCCATTTCTCTTTTCAAATATATGGAGTACAACATTAAATATTGTATCTTGGTTGACTGTATTTTATAAATATATGGATAGAAACAGAGGCGGACCTATAGGGGATTTTTTTTTTTTTACTAGTAGTGCATATCTATTATTATTATTATAGTAGTATATTATATATTCTTGTTAGTAACTTTAAATTCTTAAAGGAAATAATCTTGTGAATAAAAAATATTTGTCTACTTTAATTAAATGTGTGGTCAGATCTTAGAGAATGGTGTACTTTAATGAAAATGCAGTAGAGTTGCTTAAGTTAAGCTCAGCTTTGGATCCTAGGTGTGGCTATAAATCATTTAACATCAATCATATTTGCGAACTAGTTGAAAAGTTCTATCCAGCTGATTTCACAAGTCAAGAAAGATTACATATTAGATATCAGTTAGAGCTTTTTGAATCTGAAATTCGAGGAAATGTTGATTTTCAACATGTCTCGACTCTTTGTGAGTTGTGCCAAGTATTGTCAAAGACAGAAAAGTCAAACATTTATTATCTTATTGACAGGTTGATCCGACTTCTTTTGGTTCTTCCTGTTTCCACAGCGACATCTGAACGTGCATTTTCAGCTATGAAACTTCTGAAGACAAGGTTGCAGAGTAAAATGGAGGACGATTTCTTATCTAGTTCTTTAATAACGTATATTGAGAAAGAAATTGCTCAAAGTTTTGATAGTAATTCTATCATAGATGAATTTGATATCATGAAAAAACGTAGAGCACAATTTAAGATGTCAAAGTAAACTTTTAGTTACTAATATTTTCATTGAAATGTATATTCAACTGTCTTCTTAAGTCGATTCATATTTTTCTTATGTCTAGTGATTGTTTTTGCATATTATATATTTTTTATTATCTTATTTGATTAGATATATTATCAATATCAAGTATCATAAGACTTATCGAAATATTAAAAATAAATTTTGATAATCATAATATTTTATATAATTTAATTATATACTTTTCATTTTAATCTCGCCCCCCGCGACTAAAATTTCTGGGTCCGCCCCTGGATAGAAAACTCCTTTCAGATTGGTAATGTTGCATTTTGACTATACTTTATGTTAATATTGAAATATATTTTGAGCTATTAACGTTCATTAACGAATATGTCAAAAGCCTTGTATTGAGATAAATCGTTTAAAATAGATTGCAATGTTTTGTTTTCTTGCTATTATTGGTATGTAAATTCAAATACTCCTACAAATTTGTTTTGCCCATAATCCTGAACATTTTTTTAATTGGTTGCTCATGCATGTATTTGTCATAATCTACAAAAGCATTATTAAATAAAACCAGAAGAAATGATGAAAATGACTGGAGGGTAACTAGAGATGGATCGACATTTCAAATTTAAACGTTTAATTGACCCACATGACAAATAGATCATGCTGATTATATGTCACTCATCGGTAGGTTGCTATAAAAGGTTGAAAGATTAGACACCACATATATATACACTGAGTGTGAGGTGACCTGCGTTCTAATTAAATTCAAAATGGAGGGAAACATAAAAAAAGAGTGAATTTGGCCAGGTTTTCTACAATCAAATCTAAGTCTAATTATTTTTAAAAAATTAATTATTTAAAAATTCAAATTTTTATAGGGAGGGTAAGATACTCTTTTTCAAAATAGAGTGGAGAAAATTGAATATCATGAAAAATGAGGGTAAATTTGCATTAGCTTAATTAGTTAAACATGAAAGAATATTTTATTTTCTCCCACTCTAATTCTCTTATGTGAAATTAAAAGCGACTGGTAATGCACATGGAGAAAGAAAGCAACGACCATATATACCTTGGCAGAGTCATAACACAACACACGTACATCTTGATCTAGTAAGTAGTATTATTATCTAATATAATGTCCATAAACATATATGAGGCTGAGGCAATCCAATCTGAATCTAAACTAGTCTAAAATCGATCCATACCTACAAACATAATTCCAAATCGCTTTCAGTTGAGGTCCATTAATTACAAGTAATTAAGTCTGTATGTATATATACATATTACCCGCCCAGCAGAAATATATATACTCCGTACCGTAATTTGCATTTGCATTCAGCCAGCAGCTACAGCATCTGCAGTTCTGCAGGGACTACCATCAAGAAGTTGACGAAGCTTAGTTTCAGAACTTCCATTCTCGTTCCTTTCGCTAGAATCAGAATCAGAGTTGTTTACTCTTGCTAGTAGGTTCAGTACTGTGCCAAATGGTTTTCTCATCCTCAATCCATCCATTCTTTTAAGATTTACCATTAGTGTATCATTTTCGACCCTCAGTTTCTCAGACCTCTCTTTTAATTTATTCATCTCCGATTTAAGACTCATATTCTCTGCTCTTAGTGCTTGAACCTTCCCAGCTAGATCCTCACTCAAAGCCTGCAGTGCAGCATAAATTAGACAAGGAAGAAACTAGTACAATTTTGGTGTAGTTGTAGAATTTTTATAAACCTGTTTCTTAAGTCTTGACCTTCTTGCAGATTCTCGATTGGACTGTTTTCTTCTCTCCCTTCTCAGCTCTCTTTCACTCTGGAAAACAGAAATGGAAATGGTTCATCAGTTTTCTAGCCATGCAAAGGGAATAATAAAATATACTACCTACTCCTATATACAGTATATATATATTATTGTACTTGATAAACGACCGGCCTCAACACCTACCTGCAGCCAGATGTCTTTTGGCGTTGATGTTTGTGGAACAAAGTTAGTTGAACTGGGCTTCGAATTTGAAGGATCCTTGAGTATTAAAGCAGCGTTGATGTTCTCCGTTGTTTTTACGGGTACAGTAGCAGTGGAAATCACATCTTTCAACTTCTCAGGAGTACGACTAACTTCCAAAGCGGGAATTGTTGAAACATCTTTTCTCTGAGCATTACCGTCTGCTGCTGTCAGAAGGCCAAAGCATCCGAGGAATTAATCAGTATCAGATATGAACTTCCATTTTTTTTAACAGGTTAAGTTGAGCTACGTACGGCAGATGCAAAAAGAAAAGGATTGAGAAGCTTACTAGGAGATCCCTGTCGACTTCTCTTCTTGCTAGTGTTAACAGCCTATTAAATGCTCATGTGTTAAAAAATGGTAAAGACGCAAGTAACATTTCCCATTATACACAGTAAAAGTTCTTTACCCCTTCCGTAACTCCAATACTTCCATCACTCGAACCTTCAGTCTCCTCACTATTCATGAAGAAACATCCAAATTGCTATCTTCATCTATGATTTATGGAAATAATTAAAGTCAAATTGCTATAGCGTATACCTTTGTGACAGTCTACGGTCGGTTCCATTTCCGTGGCCTATTGACATCGTGAGCCCATCAAATTCTTTCAACTTCTTTACGGATCCTCTATCCGCATTGCCTGGTGACTTCACTTGTGTTTCCATGCCTAAAGTAGTACCACCCTGCATAATCGTGCATTATTCAAAAAATTTGTTTGTAGTATTTAAAATAAAATTTATAAAATTTTAAGAACTTACCAAAGGAATTCCAGGATGTGTATAAATGCCACCATGTGCATAGAATGCAGCATATGGAGTCCCGTAAGGAGAGATCATCGCCTGAAAAAAAAGCTTGCGATTAGAAATTACTCTGCTCTACTTATAGTCATCTGCTTATTCATATAAGAAATCAGACAATACCTGTGGTGGACCCCACATATAAGGAGGAGGAGGAGGAGCATGAGACGAAGCAATCGCTGAGTTCAGATATGGCGGTACAGCAAGTCGAGGGCCATAGTAGGCCTGACCAATAATTATATGATTAGAAAATAGATTAGAGGACTATAAGAAGAAAGTCTTACGGATGGATAGTTGGAATCACCTGCATTGTTGCCCAATCAGAAGGATATACATGAACATTGTTCGGGTCCTGCCAATGTGAAAGGCATTTACATCTACTTAGAAATGTCTTTCTAAGAAAATCTAGTCTCTTTATGCACACAAATTAAATTAAATAAAGATTTAGGACACCTCGTTGAATAAGTTGATATTACTGAACAAAAGATGTAAGCTGCTAAAGTACTTATTCCAAACTCACCTTTGAAGGTGAAGATGCATTTTCAGGCTTTGAAGCCTTCTCTTCTTCGGCGTTTCCCATAATACTTACAATGTACCAACTTTCTGCAAGATATCAATCAATGTAGGTCGACAGGACTCCAAAAATTTTAATCAAATCACACGGGTTTTACATGGTTATGATTCTAGATATTTATTTCTCACAAATTACGATTGTTCATGCATTTTGCAAGTGTTTTTCAACCAAAAGGAAGGTGTTACCCCTCAAAATAAGATCCAAAACACATTCCTTCATGGAAGAAATATATTGAGTAAATAACAATATACCTCCCCGTGATATGTTACACTTTATACCTCATGTCAATATAAAAGGAGTAAAAAGACTCCTTAAATTTTTTGAAATGATATTTTTCTTTTTAAGATTAAACTACCCTTGCATAAATATTAAAAGAGTAAAGATATTAAACCCACCCCCATGTACACAGGCTGGTGTTGGGTTTTTCCTAATCTTTTTATCTTCCCTACCTTGTTCTGATTTTTTTTCCTTTTTAACAAATAATTAATGTATATTTTGGACACATTATTGTCATGACCTTGAGAGATTTTAGTATTTTCATGTCTCAAAATAAAGTCTTAGATAACAACATGTAAACCACAATTATCGGTTTTCCCCGTGTTTTGTTTTCATAGGGACTAATCTGTCTCATTTTATGCAATAGAGAATTATAAGCAATAAGTTCTCCAACAGGTCTTTCTCGGGCTTTTTTATTTTTTTATTTTTTTTTATAAAAGCAGTAATAATAACTGAAGAGGAAGATAAGCAATAAGGGCTTTATAATTATCGAAAAGGAAAAAAGCAATAAGGGCTTTAATTATCAAAAAAGTAAAAAAGCAATAAGGGCTTTCTCGTCCTTCCACTATCCCCATTAACCCCGACTCGGTAGAAACTAGAAAGACACAGCAGTCTAGTCATATATCTACAGCTTTCGGTCCAAAGACATCCTACACCTAGTTTGCAATGACAAATTTATCCTCGTCGACCACCTAAAATTCCAAAACTGATATACACAAAAGATTCATATCATATGCAAAGAATCAACCACCTTAATTAAGAAAAAAATAAGTATTTGTAAATCTATGTAGTAATTAATTGTTGTAAATCACTTCTTCCTCATTAGGAACATCAATTTCGCAATAGAGGAGATTTGTATTAAGAAAAAATTAGCAAAATGAGAACAATAATATAAATAAGTATTTGAAAATAGAATTCTTAACAAGACAAATTCACAGTGATCGATCAGCAAACATGCAACAAAGAATTCAACAACTCTGAAAATGAAACTGAGAAATTGACATACCTCGAAAAGTGAAAAATGAGATGCTAAATTATGAATTTTCAAAATTGTTTAGGCTTCTAAAACTGCTTGCTTTTTTCTCTCTCTCCAAGTAGCATTGATTTAGCTAGGTGACGCTTTAGAGAGAGAAAGAAAGAGAGGGGGTAGAAAAAAGAGGGAGGGGGAACGCCACGGCAACAATCCACGTCATGCAACACGTGTCCCCGTTAAGTACTGGTTAAATAAAAAAAAATGTAAAAATAAAGAAGAAATGATTTTTATTTAAAGAAAAAGTTTGACTGCCCTTAGTTGGTTGGAAGAAATTATCGTCATTAAATATAGGTGGTGCAGTCTATCGATATACTTCACATATATAGGGGGAAAATTTATATCATCTATGTTTTGGTTAATGTGATCATATTTTTTAAATCCTATTTTTTTGGAGAACATGCGTCAAAACATATAAGAAGTGCATTGATGGGCTGCACAACGTGTCTTTGATAATGTGGTGTTATCATTGCAATAAATACATAAAGTACTCACCACAACTAAAGAAAAACTAGGAAATAGTATTCGCCACAATAGGAATTTCAAAGTCGGTCTATAAGTATTTGAGTTGTCAATTTTTCTCCACAAGTATTTGGGATTTTTTTGTCTAATTTGAAGTTCCAAATATTCATTATCTGACGTGCCACTCAAACTATTATTATAAAATAGAATTATCAACGACACGTGGTAAGAAATGACTTGATCGACTAAATACTTCAAATATTAAACATGATCATTCCCATGTCGAGACCGATATGCCATTTCGAGCCCGACATGCCATGCCAGAACCGACATGCCAACCGACGTCCTCTGACAATTTTACTGGCCCGCTCAAGAATGGGTCGAATCGAATAAAAGGATCCATATCCGAATTTAGAAGTCTTGTCACGATCCGACCCGGTGATCCATATGTAAAACTATAAATAGCCCTCATAAATGAGCGAGCATGTACGCACTCTTTAAGCAAATAACTACCTAATCCGATCTCACCTATCTCAACTCGATACTTACTTAAGCATCGGAGGGTTATCGTCGGGTCACCATCGGCATTAACTTGACGTAGTTCTCTTTGATTACTGGTTAGGATCCTCTCGTACAAATCGAGAAAATGCTTGATTGACCTCTTGTTCCTCACATTGACGAGTAGTGTTTGACTTAACACCTGAACTTTGACTATAATATAATAACTTACTGAAAACACACTCGTCATAATTAGGAGAGCGAGCATCACTAGTAGGGTGATGAATGTTAATTTAAGAATTTTGAGAATGATGCGTCTTCAATACATTCCAGTTATGGGCAAATCTCTACCTTTCAAGAAACACTTGTGCTTACTGAATAATGTCAAAATTATCATTAAAGTAAGTCAACTTTCAAAATTAATATTAAATTAGAAAATAAATATTCACATAGACGAATTCATTAGACTTTCTAGGAATTCAGAACTTTTCAGAAAATCTATATAGTGGATTTATATAACCGGAAGTACAAATTACTACAAGTCTACAATATTATGTCAAAATACTAATTACTGATCTGCAAAATCACTTGCTATACATACTAAGAATAAGTCCTATGAATAGATTATGTTTTTATCGCAGATGTGTGAATGTTTATCTATTATTTAAAACTGATAGATTTTACTATCGATAAAAAAATCTAAGTAGAAGGGTAATTGGTTGCTTATTGTTGTATTAAACAAAAGCTCAATAATTTGGTGTAACATTTTTGCAAACCAACACGAACAGAGACAATAAACTTTAACCAACCGATTGTATATAGGGAGATTAATTTATTTCTTTGCATTTCAGTTAACCTTTTTCTCATAAATATATTTTCAGGTAAATTCCTAGTAACCAAATGATATTTACCTACTAGAAAAGATCTCACATTCTATTTTGATGTCACATTTTAGTGTTATATGATGTGGATTCATTCTTAATTAAGGTGGGAAAATTCTTGTTCATACTTACTTGATCAAACTTATCCAATCATATGACAAATATATTGTACTTGTCAAAGAAATACTTTGAATGTGACCAAACTAGATCTATATAAGAATTATATATGAATTCATATTAATTCTAAATTTGAATAGTCATCAATAAATCTGTATGTGTGGTACTAAAATGTCATCCTCTTATGTTTATTAATATATTGTGTCACTTTTTTTTCCAACTAAAATTATGAGGATACATGTAATTCAATCAATACGTTCATGATCAGTACGTTCTCACAAAAATAAACAATTCAAAAAATATTTGCTTAGGTGTATCATTACGGGCTTATTGGAAGGGCTTTGGTCCTATTTCGTGGGTCTTGATTTCAAAAAATAGTTTGGGCAGTTTCGGTGAAATCTTTTAAAACTTATTTTGTTAGGTTTTAGATGTTGAGTTTTGTGGTTTTGAAAAGGTTGAAACTTTACTTGGATTGAGTTTGGATGTTTGAATTTGGAAAAAAAAGTAGTTGGTAGGTGTCTAATTAATATTTTTTTAATAGAGTTTAGGAAAAAATAGGTACACGTCAAATTAATATTTTATAGGTTTCAGAAGTTCGGATATGAATTTTTAAACAAGTTTGTGATAAATTTTATAGATTTTGTCAAACTTCATTTGAAAGAGTTTTGCCTCAGTCTCGCAAAATCAATGAGATTGGACTAGAACCCAGCCAAATAGGAAAAAAAATACACCATACTATGAAGAAAGTCGTCTCCCTTCCAAGGAGTATATATATCTGAAAAGCAATAATTGCATTTTCAACAGTAATAAAAAATTGAGTAAATTAGTAATTTAAACTATGGAGATCTTCGAAAAAATTTAAGAGATAGGATTATATTATGATATTCCTAATAAATTAACAATTGTGAAGGACGAATTTGCTTGCTGGCATTTTGGGAAATTCTTACCCAGACCGGGTTTGGCCGAACCCAAAGCAATTACATGGCAAGTGTAATACACTTGCTTTGGGATTGGATGTAACTCCCAGGAGAGTGACCAATCACAAAGCAAGTGCAATACACTTGCTTGGTGGTTGGATGAGTTTGGCCAAGCCAGGCTTGGACAAGAATTTTCCTGGCATTTTATGATATTATTATTAAAAAAATAAAAAATAAAAATTAGTCGACAATATTGGTCAAAAGAGGAGAGGGAGGTGGGGTTCGTGAGCTGGCACGTAAGAATGCTTGCTGGCTAACGTAATCTCTCACCGTACACGTGTGGTTGTCTAATCGATCTACGCGCGGTGTTGTTAGCCAACTAATGCTACCATCAGGCATGTGGCTGACGTGTTTTACCCTTTTGGGAATTAAATTAATTTACTAATTCTTCTGCTTTGTATGAAAATTAACTGGATTTTATGGAGCCTTTGAGATCCACAATGGTCCCTCTTGATTGAGGCCTGCTGTTTGGTAGCAATATTTCCGTAACTATCTTATTCAAAAAGGGATGATTACCCAAAGACGTTTTTGCCCTTTGATGTAGCCTTCTTTCTCAAGTTACGGGCCAGTGAGTATGACCCCTTCTTTTCTTATTTTTTTTTTCCTTTTTCTAGAATATTTGTGATAAGTAGTGGAATTTTACATGGCGTTCCTGTCATCGGACTATTTTGAAAACGAGTCAGAGCTAGTTTGACCTAATAAATAATTAGAAACAAAATTTGGAATTGAAAAAGATTTGCTTTGCATCAACAACTTGCTTTGCTACTTCAAAAAAAAAAAAAAAAAAAAAAAAACAACAACAACAACTTGCTTTGCCAATATCACCACTCACCAGCCTAAATTTGAATTTAATGTTAGCAATTTAGTGCTTGAAATTTTACACCTCAAAATTAAGTAACCGAGCCTCACAGTTTGTCTAAAGTGTAAACTGAAATAACATACATTGAAGAAGAAGAAGCTTCTTTGATGGCGGGCAAAGGATCCTATATCTATGTCCAATTCTACTATGACTTAATAAATTCACATTCCAAATCTATACGTGGGCTTACACAAATTTGAATTTGCACACTTGTCAATAAATTTATATGTGTGATACAAAAATATGATATCAAAGTGTGATATAGTATCCTTTTTATGAATGGCGTGATCATATGTTGGAACTTTCATTGTGAATGTCGATTTGGATCCATTGCATACTTTGATAAACCTCATTATTGATTTAATTGTATGACATTTGAATCCACAACAATTGCATACCTTGAAATAGTTGGTATCAAATCCAACTATTTTTTGTTTAAGGTTAAATTATATCAATATCATCAAATCATAAAATATATTAAAGTACAACTAAATTATAAAAAAAATAACTATCAAACAACTATATTAAACTAGAGAAAAATCATTTTAGTGGAAAAATTAAATAAATCTAGAATCTAGACTTTAACATTTGTGGGCCCTATCAAATAGCCCTCAATCATAAAACGTACTGATTTGCATTTATTTTTCAAATGGGAAAATTGCATTTCTACGAATTGGATCTTCGGCCTTTTTATCACGCGTTTTTTTTAAAAATGATCTTTTGATTCATTTTTTTCAAAAAACTTCATACATTGGATCTCATCGTCGTTTTACCATCAGTTCTAGAACCAAGATGCAAAACTCGGACAACCTTATTATAAGATCAAAAATGTTAATCATAGACTGTTCCATGAGACCGAAGCATAGACTATATTAAAAAATGGGGAACAAAAACATAATTTAGTAAAATACGGATCAAAAAGTGAATATTTTAAAAAATATGACTGATATTATAATTTTAGAGGGAAAATACTTTTGATACTAAACTTTAGTCTAAAATACACATTTGATACCAACTTTTTTTTCGAAAAAACACATTTTATATCATGATTAACATCCTCTTGATACATTTAGTTTTGTCATCAATTTTCGGACGGAATTCATCATGTGCGCTCATGTGCCCATTAGGTTAATTAACAATGGTAGGAGCTTTTTTTTTTGTTGACAAGGGAACCGCAGTCATCGAAATGCACAAAGTAAACCCCCCATAATGAACAAGCCTAATTAATCTTATATCACCTTGAGAAGGTTTACTAAATAATACATGATTTAAGATGAAACGCAAAAATCATTCACCATTGCATTGCACCGCTTAGAAATCTCTACTGGCAGATATTATATCATAGTTGTTGCATTAAATTCAACTGCAGCAGTTTATGTTTTTTTGGAATTTTCCATTAAATTCAAGGTTTTATTCATCCTCAACTAAAATTAGGTTGATCAAAACAAACGTGAACTGTCCCTTTGGTTTCCATACGTGTTGCACTAATCCTAATCAAAATGGCACTTCAAATCCAGGTGTCGTCTATCATTCCGGCCCTAGTATTCTTAATTTGTTTTCACCCCTATATAATCACCTCCATTCGATACCTTTTTCTTCACACTTCATTCATTCTCTAGCTAGCTACCTAAAAAGAAAAAGAAAATAAAATGGCTTGTTTTTCTGGAGAAAATGTTGGTTTGTTGGATAGTTTTGATCGATGATGATTTTGGTTCCTAATGTGAATGCAAAATGTGCTTTTGAGGCCGTGTTCGTTTTTGGGGACTCCAACTCTGACGCGGGCCGGGGGGATTTTACGTTGCTTTTCCATCTCAGCTTTCACCCTATGGCATGTCTTACTTTGGCAGGTCCACGGGTGGACGGGAGGGTTTTCATTGATTTCTTAGGTATTAAAACCTTATTTTCACCAAATTATTTAAAATGGACCTGATCGAACAAAAAACATTTACATTGCATATACAATACTCAGTGCTCTAGGATTGGATGACACTCAATCAACTAATATATATATATATATATATATACATAAAGTACTTGCATTGTGATTGAATTGATTAGATTTGGCCTAGAATTTTCCATTAAAACTCATCATTTCCTTTTCCTCAAAATGCAGCTCAAGATCTTGGATTCCCAATTATAAGCCCTTTACCTTCAATCAATTGGATCTGATTTCAGACATGGTGGCAACTTTGCTACATCAGTTTCCACTGCACTCCAGCCTACAACAATTTCTTTGTTTACTAATGGAGTTAGCCCTTTCTATTTGAGTGTTCAGATCAACCAAATGAACCCGACGTATTTGGAAAATCCCTCTACCTAATCTACGTCGGACAAAATGACTTACTTATCTGGTGCAGGTCCAGGTGGAGTCAAGCAATTAATTAGGCCCTCAAGTCGTTTCCCAAACCCAAAGCGCAATCAAGGTAATTAAAAACTAATTAAGGATATTAATGGGCAGAGTGCTACTGCTTCGGCGTGCAGGGATCCCCATAGGGTGTAGATCATCTGTATCACTTTTCGTGTACCACTTAAGTGTATCATCATTAATTAATTGACATTTGCACATATGATAATTATAATAATTCTCACATATGCATGTGTCAATCAATTAATGGTGATACACTTAAGTGGTACACCAAAAGTGGTACAGAGGATCTTGAGCCATCCCCATAATTATGTGAGTTGTGTTGATCCTTTGTACCACTTTTGGTTTACCACTTAAGTGTATCACCATTAATTAATTGACACTTGCACATATGACAATTATAATTATTCTCACATATGCATGTGTCAATCAATTAGTGGTGATACACTTAAGTGGTACACTAAAAGTGGTACAGAGGATCTTGAGCCGAGTTGGGATGGATCGAATTCATTTCACAGAAGCTGCAAGTAGGACTCTGGCAAATAATGCAATATTAAGTGGCCGGGAAATCATTTGATCCTGAATTTTCTTTTAACCAATATTGTGATATTCAACCTATTGGTTGATAACTTGATATGTATAATGTTGTTGTACTGCTGAAATGTGAAATAAATTTAAATTATGACAATTAATCTTCTCTATTTGGATATAATTATTCTTAGTTACTAGTAAATTAAGCATTTATTTATATAGCTAGCATTAATAGCGTCATTAGAAATTTTGTAGGATCACCCATTAAAGTCCATAGAGAAATCCATCTCATATGAATTTGTAGGATCCAAATACTCCAATTAATAGGGCATTATTTTCTTGTGTGTGTTGAAATGAAATAAACTAGATTTTCAAGATAAATAAGTGACCAATCAGGGAAGCCGGATACAACCACGTGTCGACCACTAAAATCATTTGTTCATTAATTCAACGAAATATAAGTAATAAATGTCTGTGAAAAATATTCTACTTCATTTGGGACTAGAGAGAGAGAATTTTCAATACCCCCAACTACAGAATCAAAAAGATTTTTCTTCTTAAAAAAGAAGAAAAGCTTTTTTGTGTGTAAAATATGGCAGCGGCAGCTTCTGCATCCATGGCGGCCACTGCCGTCTTGATACACCGTCTTCCGACCACCAAACACGCCGCCGTATTCTCGCATTTGCCCCAACGTCCATCCATTTGCTCCACCTCATTCAATCAACTCAAAAGTACAATCTTTTCTCTTTGTTTTCTCTTGTATAGCTGTCCAAACTAAATAACTAATCAATTTCCCAGAATTCTTCGGTGTACTCCATTAAGAAAGTTAAGTTCTTTGAACTGTAAAAAATTGTGGGTTTCCTTGGATTTGGATTCTTTAGTCTTTTTTGTTGGTTGACTTTCTTAATTACATTTTGATTTGTGAAATTGTGGGTTTGTTGTTGATATCTTGTTCAGGTATGTACCCATTTAAGTTTTGGGTTGGATGTGGGTATTCGAGTACCACATGAGCTGAATCCAAACTTGCTTTAATTTGCAGTCTAGCCAGGATAACTTGAATAATTAGTACATGTGAATGTGATCATCGTTTAGCATGAGTTGAAAGTTTTTCCCTTACATTGACTGTTAGGCATTGTTTCAATGGTGATCTCTCTTGCAAATATTTATAGGCTATTATCGTAGGAATTGTAATCCTCAAGAGTTGCAATTTTGTTGAACTAAAAGGTGAGGATTGTCCACTTTCTTTTAGAATTAGGTTATTAACTGCATTATTGTGAACCTTTAACTCTTTCAGCTTCTTGAGTTTTTAATGGTAAAAGCATTATTATAATTTGCAGACTTTTATGGGATCTCTTTCTTTAGTGTCATTTTCTTCATTTAACCCATAGTTGAATGAACTAAGTGAAACCAATAATCGGAGGTTTTAAATCCACGGAGTCTTCGAAGTTCTTACGGTTATACAAACAATAATGTATCTAATTTGCAAATGGTCAAGTTTCTTCAGCCAGAAAAAAGAGGACTTTGTAAAATAGTATTAATCTTAAAGAAATGAGGACTTACTCTGTTGTCCAAATTTCTATAATTACTTGGCGTCAAACACTCGACATTCCACTTTCGTTACGTACTTGTGCTTATGAATTAGAATACACTAGCTATATGGTTCTCTAACGCGGTCTTCAGCTTGTTGATTTTTTCTCCTTAACTGAAACAGAGACAAGGAGGTCTTCTCGGCTCCTGGTAAAGGCTTCTTCATCAGAGGAGACCTCGATCGATGCAAACGAATTGCTCACTGACTTAAAGGAAAAGGTAATAAATTAATTATGCAAATTTGTAAATAATATCACTTTTTCCCAACTCATTTCTTGCTTTCTTGCTGGTATAGTGGGATGCTGTTGAAAACAAGTCTACAGTACTTCTTTATGGAGGTGGTTCGATTGTAGCAATTTGGTTAGCTTCTACTGTAGTTGGTGCAATCAACTCAGTCCCCTTGGTAACTCAACTTTTGACATTATCGGATGAAATCCCGTTTCTTTTGTATGTTCTCATTAACTGACTATAAGGCACTTGCTATTTTCCATAAAATCTTGTTATAGCTTCCAAAGGTCATGGAGTTGGTTGGGCTTGGATACACTGGATGGTTTGTTTACCGTTACCTTCTTTTTAAGGTATGATGATGATATTTCTATCAATTTTTGTATTCCAGTAATGAGTTTGTTGGGATTTGGAGCCGAGCTAGTAGAAAAGTCATATCCTTTGTTTCTTGCAGTCGAGTAGAAAAGAACTGGCAACAGACATAGAAGCAATAAAGAAGAAGATTGCTGGAACCGAATGAATTCATGCAATGCAATGTGGTTCGAAGATTCTTCTATCTGTCTTAATCTCGGGTGGGTCACGCAGTCTGAGTCTTGCTTCATAAGATGCATATGCTGTTGTATTCTACAATAATAATAGGTTAGGTTATATGTATGTTGCGTACCCTGATTTATTCTGTTTATGTTCGACAAAAATCGATATCCTAGCTTGTTTACATATAGTCCTTGTTTGACCATTAACGACCTAATTAATATCCTAGAAAAACAAAAACAGAATTTATATATAAATATACTTTGTATGTGCATAAACATCATAAGAAAACTTGTAATTTAGTAATGAAAACAATGTACTATAGTTTATCAAATGTATTAATCAATCCTGGAATTGAATGTAATCATCATCACTAAGATCATGACAATGTAGTTCCAGCCTCATGTTCTCCGGCAGTTCACCATAGGCCTTGAGTAACCTTGCTTCGGCCGGCATGTATTTCATTATTATATCACTCTTTCCATCCTATTAACAATACAAATACAAAAAATTATCACCTTCAATAATAAATAAATAAATACGCAAATAAACCTTAACTTATCAAATAATGTAGTAGTAATGTACACCTGATATTCGCGGAGACCGACGAGGATAATATCACCGGTGGTGATCCAGACTTTCTTGTACAACTTTCCAGGGATATGACATTGGCGGGTTACGCCGTCAATGCACATGGCATGGCATCTTCCTTCGCCCAGCATTTGAGTCACCTGCGCATATTCCTGTCCGTCGTCCTTATAAACAAGCTCTCTCTTTTCATCGCCATCAGCTTTGTTTTTTCCTCTCTTTCGATTCTTACCTCCTTTACCATTGTTCTTCGCCATGGTCTAGCTGCTGACGGCGCAAACAAAATTAAAGCCCTAGTGATTCTTTTTCTTCTTCTTTGCCGTCAAATTAATTACGGGTTTTACTTATTTACATATATATATATATATACGCAAAAAAAAAACAAAAAAAAAAAGGATAGAGTTGCGTGGTCCGCAAGGGAGCAATATTGTGTTTCGAAATATCAAATAATATATCTAATGTAATTTATCTATTGAAATATATTCATCACACATTTTTCTGATTTCTATTTAATAAATTAAGATAAATAGATGTTCATGAGATTCACCTAGACTCTAATAGTCTAATTCTCATCCCACCAATCGAGATTGGGCCAAAGAATGGGATTTTGATCGTCTTGCCAAAACCCTATTTTTTTAAATTGTAATTAATTAAAAGGGTAAACACTGTTCCACCTTATAATTAACTTTTAATAAAGTCGTCCCTCTTTAATTTTTTCCCATATTAGTCTTTACTAAGAGTTATTTGTCTCACTTTGATTTTTTTCAGTTTGAACATGATGGATTCGATGTCACGTGAACTGTAATATAGATTTCATCGGAAAACTTAAGTGTAACATTATCGCAATTAATTGACAAAATTATCCTCACGTGAAGGTCAATAGATATCGTAACCTCCGTGTTCAACATGAAAAATGACCAAACTGAAATAAATAACACTTAGTAGGGACTAACATGGAACAAAAAACTTTAGAGGAATAACTCTATAAAAAGTTAATGACAAGGAGGACAATAAGTAATTACCCTTATTTATATTATCTTCATCAAAATCATAATAATATAACTTTTATAATTTAATATTATTGATTAGGCATCAAATCACTTACTTTCTCCATCAAATCCCAACAACCAACATAATATCATATATAAAACTAGGGCTATCAATGGGGCGGATTTCAATCCGAATTCGTCCGAATCCGGTCTGATTTATTAGGATAATTGTTCGATTAGATATTCGATGGACCTGATCCGACTATAAAGATCCGTAGTCCGAAACTCATAGAGCGAATATGGATATAGGTCGATCCAATTCGTTAAAGATCCGTATCCGACAATAAATAAAAAGAAAGATATATATACATATTTTTTTATAAAAGTAAGTATCATTAATAATATTTCACCGTCAATTTAAGAAGATATTAATTTATAACTCATTTATAAATTTATATAAAATAATATTTTCATTCTACAAATATGAATATAGTAAAGAAACTTTGAACATGTGAGTTAAAATCAAATAAAATTGAAGAGTTAATAAACTTGTTTTAGGAAAAAAATATTAATTTAACTTTTTAAATGAAAATTTATTGGATCCGAAAAAGATTCGATATCCGGCTAAATTCGATCAAGATCCGTTGGATTAAAAAAATCTCGATCCGAACACAATCCACGCAAGATCCAAATCCGACAGGATGCGATCCGATATAAATGAAGCCGGATCTGGATGAGGCTGATCCGACCATTGACAGCCCTATATAAAACCCTATAAAGTTACTAGTCTAGAAAAAAGTGAGTGATTAGCTTCACTCTTCACCATGTAGCGAATTCAAATTTGTAACATCGCTAAGAAAGACTTCACGTAATGTATATGACATGCCACAACATCAAGTAAACATGGAGAAGTAAGAATCAACCAAATGATAAAACATTATATCTGTAAGATTAGCTAGGTTAGGTATTATATATTAATTGGACACGGATCGGATTAGCTTAAATCAATATTTTGTTAATATAATTCGAATACCGGATCTTGATCGAATCAGGTCAATTGAATCTCTAATCAGACAATAATCATAATAAATTGGATCGGAATTGAAATCTACCCCCATTGACAGCCCTACATCAAACACATACACACGTTCCCTTATTATTATGCAAATGTACGTTAATTATGCACCCTCTGCCCACTTTATAACCAAACAAGGCCAATACTCATACAACTTCCTTATTTGAATTTAAGATAAAAAATAGTAAGTAATTCTTCAATGCTATCAATTTATACACCAGCAGTAGCATGGAGGTGTTGGTTTTTACCCAATCGGATCATGAATTATTCGAATCAAATGAATAATGCAGGATTGAATTTATTCGAACCAATTGCGGAATTCGATGAGTTTTATGTTTTCAATATTTTTCAAAAATATTTTACATAAAACATGAGGATCACATAACGAATATTATTTTAATTTATGCAAAAGAGACTGAAAACAAATCATACCGAAAGTTTCCTGTCCTTCGTCTTTTCGGTTGAACTTTGGTGTTGAGATGAAATCAACAAACTTTCTTGATCTTTTAACCCTTGATCTTCAACACCGTTTCTCCTTCTACTAGTGGGTGTGCACTAACCTTTTAAGTTTGGATAATTAAACTCTAGAAATTGGAATAACAAATTTCTCCTAATTTCTAAGGTGATAGGACAATTTTTGTGTAGAGAAAAAGAGAGAGATTTTCTTGATTTTGTTACAAAATTGTATCTCTGTAAAAAAACTTGTTTGATTAGAAAAGAGATATGTCATATATATAGATATGTCATACATATCCTTTTTCATTATTTTTCTCAACTATTTTCTCCTAACTCAAGAAGGATTCCACCTCCTTCTAGGTAATTACATTATTTGTATAACTCTTATATTATGAGTATATCATATATAATCATACATTTTCCTGAAATTCCTACACAAATTTAATTCAATAATTAAATTTGATTTAATCAATTGTTCATATTTTTAATTTATTAATTCACAATTCATCAATTAAATATCACAATTAATTTATCATGTATATTTTAGAAAAATAATTTTCCAAAATATATCGAGAGTTTAATAATTCTTATTATAGGTTCAGTCGTAGAATAATAGGAGCCGAGATTGGGATCTATGGACATGTAATTTCAAGATCCAATAAATTAAATAATTAATTAAACTCATTAATTAATATATTCAATTAATTAATTCCAAGTGACTCCAATAAAGACCTGTAATTGCACTCTCGTCCTTATATTCTATTTTACTCGAAAGATCAGAGTGTCATATTATCATTACATATGATTTAACCCTCCAAGAATTGATTCATAATTAAAGCTAGGCAAAATTACCGTTTTGCCCCTATAATTATTTCTTAATCCTTAACTTCCATTAATTCACTGATGAAAGTTTGGTTTATAAACATTTTCACAAATCAGAGTACTCGAACTATTCACTTTCAAAATTAACACTTAAGGGAATCAATTAACTCAGCTTTCCGCATAAAGAGTTGGATTCCATATATGTAGTGCACATTCCCAGCCATTTATCTCAACGGACCTCAAAGACATAAGTGTGTGACACGATTAGGGGTGGGCACGGGTCGGGTTCGGGATTAGAGATATGGGTATAATAAATTTCGGGATTGACACTTCTCATCCCAAACCCGCCCCGTAATAATTCGGGTACCCGGAAGCGGGTACCCGAATTACTGCGGGACGGGACGGATTACGGGTCCCATATTATTTTTATTCATCAATTTTTCGTTCCCCTAACAAAATAATATTACAATATTACGTAATTATATTTCGTCATTTTTCTTTTGCTAAATCATATAACTTTTAACTCATTATTACATTAAACATATCATCATAACAACTATTTTAAATATATCCAACTACGATCACAAAGTGAAATCATATAATGAGCAAATAATAAAATACGATCAACATCGAGTCTCAATAAGAAAATCCAATACAAATACTATCTATAGATGATACCAAAATAATTTATCCAAGTGCACACTTAAATTACGCAAAAGTTATAAAATTTTAAAATAACTAAAAGTCTAAAATCATATAATAACCCATAATATTGATTAGTAATAACTAATGAAAGATTTAACAGGAATATTAGGGTAAAGTAAAAAAGTTCATTTATTAGATAATGTTAATTAATTCATAATAATTAATTATGTAAGTAAAGTGTATAAATTATATAACAATAATATTATATAGGCGGGTTCGGGTATTCGGGGTTAGAGAGACCAATCTCAAACCCGTCCCGTATTCCCGTAATAAAATACGGGTATTCAAGTTCGAGTACCCAAACCCAAAAAATACTCGTCCCGTTCGGGTATTTTAAAAACGGGACGGGTCGGGTTGGGTTACCCGAACCCAACGTCCACCCCTAGACACGATTAACAAATAAGTCACTACCTATGAGTCAAAATGACTAGTTGACATAAACATTAATTTATTCCTACTCAGGATTTAGATTAATTCATATATGATCATTGTGTAACATGTATTGAAATCTAAAATTAACATCATCTTATAATAGATTTCAATTCACGTCTGGTCCAGTCCTATGTAAATCATATTACATAAAGCACCTCCATCTTTAATGTCACAACATCAATTATCCGAATCGAGATCATTGAATTTGTAATTTTCAGTGGACCGTACTAGTAGTAATTAAGTTAAAGATTCCAACTTTAACTTCCTACGGACTATTTAGTTTATTGTATTAACTTTAATTCTCTTGTACATCCTTATATATACAAAAGTCATATTTAATAAATAAAAATAAAATTTTCTGATAATTATATTATACTAAATAAAAAACATAATCGAATCGAATATATGAAATTAAAAAAACCAAACAATTTATTTTATTTTCAATTAATAATGTTCATCAAACGTTTTATGAGCACTATCCTAACAGGAGGAAGCCCACATCCCAAATCTCATACTTTTTGTACCTTCCCAAAACTTTCTTCATATATTATAAACAATGCAATATCAATAAAAGGAACAAGATTAATAGGAGGCGGCGGCCAAAGAAAATTTTAGTATAAAAGGACTCAACTACTCAAGTTTAGTCCATCCCTGCTGAAGTTTTGAATTTAAAGAATATATAAGAACTAAGGAGAAATTTCGAGGCTCGGTTCAAAGCAAAAACCAGTAAAGAGCTGAAGAGGAAACCTCTTTGTCACAGGGCATTTATGTGACCATTTCCATTGCTTCAGGAAAACATCAAAAACAAGAAGAGCAGGTGCTCCGTAACTCTGGATATATATAAGATCATCCGTACCACTACTAGCAAAAACGTCATCAAATTCCCCAAAACCTTGAAAATACTTATGAGGCATTCGAGCTATTTCTTGCCACTCTCTCCCTTTCAAAATCCAAATACCGATACCCTTTATAATATCTGGTCGATCGGGTTTCCCTATCCCTCCAACCATAATGAGTTTTTCCTTCAAATTCATCAAACGACCGCACGTAAGAGAACACGGGACCCGGATAAAACTCCTCATTAACAAACCATGGTTAGATTGACTTCCAAGGTTGTACATGATAAGCCCATGTCGGTTGTCGGGCCCACCGCCTCCGGTCGAGTAAATCAAGAAGTACAATACCCCATCACAAATTACACTTTCGTCCCCGGCTCTCCACCCGGGTAAAACCTCGGTTAGAGTAGTCGTCCAATTCATTGTTTCCGAATCATAGAGATGGATAGAGAGATCCCACTGAAAGAAGTTCCCGGAAACTTGCTTAGATTTAACAATCAACACATTGTAATGGTGGGACCCCCGGTTAACTGAGACCGCCAATGCACTATAATCGGAAAATTTTGGCCCTGGGGGCTCGACAAGCCTTTTGCAACGTTTAGTAACCGGGTTACATATATAAAGTTCACTTCGACTATCATTGTCCATAAAACAAACTAGCCCACAAGATGAAGCAATGAACCAATTAGATGTCTCGATGCAAGGAAGGTCGATTCCATACCATTTTCTAAGGATGGGGTCATATGCATAACCAACTGGCTCGTCTGAGCTAGTGAACATAAAGTACCACGGTTTCTGTGATAGTATATGAGAACTATTCCATAAGAACCTTTTTGATGTTACTATCTCATGCCATCTTTTACACACGCAGCCTGCACGGAAAATGCTTGCAATTGGGAGATAGGCTAATATTTGCTCCAAAAGATCATCAGGTAAAATTAAGTCCACGGAAACTGCAGCAACTTCTTTATCGGTTTCATCATTGAGTTCTAAGAAGGAATCGAACTCTGAATTGTTGCTTGAAAAGTCATCAAAGCAATGGCTGACCCAAGAAGTTTCCCCTTCCATGATGAGGAATCTGCAGGGAAAAAAAGTAAGAAATTTCTAATAAAATTCCACTAGAAGTACCTAATCGAGATTCCACTTCACGTGTTTAAAAAAAACCAACTAAAGGAAACTAGTACTAAATGGTGATCCACACTATACTATAGGACAAAGAATCTGCGGCATATGTATAATCAATGAGCATATGGATCAAAGCTTAATACAATTTAAACAAGAAGAGACAAATAGTAAATATTTGTACCGCAAGCGACAATAAGAAACTGACTACTTCTGAAAGGTGCAAAGCGATAACCAGAAAACCCGGAGGGAGAATCAAGATTCCACTTCACGTGTTGAAAAAAAACCAACTAAAGGAAACTAGTATTAAATCGTGATCCACACTATACTATAGGACAAAGAATCCGCGGGATATGTATAATCAATGAGCATATAGATTAAAGGAATACAATTTAAACAAGAAGAGACAAATAGTAAATCTCTGCACCGCAAGCGACAACAAGGAACTGACTACTTCTGAAAGGTGCAAAGAGATACCAGAAAACCCAGAGGGAGAATCCGAGATTACCATACTACTATGTCTTTACTTTATTCATGATCGTAAGAGATAATATACGACTTGGAGAAAACTTAACCACGTGTTCAACTAAATGCCTCTTGGTGAATTGAAAAGCTTGCAGATATGCACATATCAAATTCTGTAACTTAAAGATGTAAAGGGTAGATACAACCACTGGTGTTTTTTTTTTCCCAGAAAAGGCTATTAAAGAGGACTTTACCCTATCGGACTATAAATCAACAGCTTCACCATAAATATACACATCAATGAGATAGCGTTATTCAAGAAAGTAACCTTTTTTCAATTATTAATAAATCAAGAAAGAGCACCAAATTCACAAACAAAACCAAAAAAAAACTCTCTGGATGGAAAAAATAATGAAGTAATGTTAGGTGAAAAAAGAAATTATACAAATCAGCACTATGACAGAGAAATACAACCACCATATAACAAAATCAATTAAAAATAATCACATAATCAGAAACAACAGCAAAAAGTTGTAGCACCCAACATAAATAGATCCCAAAACGCCCTCAAAATGCTATTACCTAGGAAAAAAATGAGAAAAAAAACTCACAAAAGAGAAATCAAAACTGTACCTTTGATGCAAAAAGACCCCTCCTGTTAACAAATGGGTCTTCAATTCAAAAATAGCTCAAATTCCTCAAGGTTTGCCAAAAAAAGAATGAAAGAAAAAGCTAAATTATTTTCCCGAGAACAAAAGAACATTCAATATGAAATGGGCTTTTTCTAGATCAGTTAAAATTAAAGCATAAAAAATGGGGTTTGTTCAGATTTGGCCGATAAACACGCCTATTATTATTTTTTCTTCGAATGTACAATGGTAGGGAGAAAGAGGAGAGGTTCAGGGGTATTTTATTTTTCTTGGTATTTTTCCCTTTTACGTTTCAGTGATGTAGCCAAAACGACAGGAAGGAAGAGGAATGAAAGAGAAGGGCGGTCTTTAATAGGCTTTTGGATTTGTTGAAATAGACAAATGTGATTGAGTTGGTGTTGAGGTGTTTTTCAAGAATTTTGATGAAATAATAAAACGAAAATGGTAAAGTAAATAAAAATGACATACTATATACCGCTTAAAATAAGAGTTTTGAAGTGTTTGTAAATGTTTGTTTTTTATATATTAACCTAAGTTCAAAATTTCACTAGAGTTTTCATATAATTTCTCAGTCGTCTCTCGAAAAGAGTTAAGTCAAATCTAACATGTGAATATTAATGAGAAATTAGGAAAAAAGAAAAAACGAGAGTATAAAAAAGACAAAGAAATAGTAGAAATCAAAGGCATATGATGTTTTTAAACCATGCAAAATAAATGACCAAGTGTTAAGGCTTTATGTGGCTGGGAGTTTCGCGAGGACAGATCAAATTCCTTCTAAATGAGTTTTCGTCAAACCCACAAAATTAACATAAATTTATTTACAAATTTGCACTTAAACTCTTGAAATTTATAAATATTAATTTGACACCTACCATCTATTTTTTTCCCAAACTCTCTAAATTTTTTTTTTTTTTGGTTTTTCAAGGGTTTAATCCCTTTCGAGGCGTGTCGGACACATTAAGTGAGAACTTCTATCACCTACTTTTTCCCTAACATCTAAAACCAATCCAAGTGAAGTTTCAACTTTTTCAGAACAACAAAATCCAACATCCATACCTAATCAAATGGAACTCCAAAGGTTTCACCATAACTACCTAAACCATTTTTTAAAAATCGAAACCCGTGAAATCGAATCAGAATCCATCCAAATAGGCCCTAAATTTTTAGTGTTTGAAAACCATGTATATACAAGTTAAACAGTGTACTAAACTTTTGCATGTAGTGATATGATTATGTTTTTGGCCTTTTTCTTAGTTGTTATTAGTGAAATACTATAATCAGAAAGTGTCCTTCTAAGCATTTTGAAAGTATTCAGTTATTATAAAGTTATAAATACTTTTATTAAGCACTTGCATACGCTTCTTTAATTAATTAATCGATCAACATGTCATTTAAATTAACTTGAAATAATACTTAAACTTCTTCAAATATTTAAAAACTCCATTTGCAGGCATGATAATAAAAGTACAATATCGAAGAAACATTTGTATCTTGTAATTGATAAGTCAGTTAAATTAGAAGTAAACATGTTCATTAATTGTTTTCATATATTTTATTTTATTAACTCATCAATTTTAATAAGGCCCATATTTTGACAATATGAAGAAGATCAGTTTTAACGGTCAATCAAGTGAAATCTGTTTTTTTTTTCCTCTTCTATTATACTGTGTATTTTCAACTCGGATCGAAGAGTTCAAAAAATATATGTCATCTCCAGTGTGATGTCTCTAATAGAATTCGAACTTGAGGCAGAATTCTAGGAAGATATCTTGATATTTGCTCGTAGATAAATTGGGGACATAATCTGAGCCAAATCATCACATATACACACACGTACGTACGGTTTACCAAGCTGAAATTAACCAAAGAGTACGTCTTAAACAAAAAGTTGCAATATTAATCATAGAGATGAAATTTTACCAATGAAATAAATCAGTAATGTAAAACTCAACTCTGCCCATCTTTTTGTGCAGTTTTATAGCAAAATATGATATTAATATTTATATAAATGTAGCATCTGCATATCTCAATTATCCTAAAACAAGATGTGGTTGGCTGCCACCCATGTATTCCAGACGGGCAGACCAAATTTATTTTTTTATGAAATTGTTGACAATTAATGATTATCTTACTATATATCCAAATATTTATTTACATACCAAAAAAAAAAATCTATTCTCTGATCGGGAAAGAAGTTGCTCTTTGAATGGGTCACCTTTAACCTTTCCTTTTGGCCAAGCTAGTAAACTATCTCATTCTAGAATCTAGCAAACAAGAACTATATATATTGAATGTAAATGGAAAACGTTATCCATTTTTAAAATAATTTTTTTTTTTTGAAAAAAATGTTAAAACAATTAAAAGAAACTATTTTTATACTTATATAAAACTCCATGCTAAACCAAAACAGCATAAATTCGTGACGGGGGTTGTGTAATATGTGATTTGTCTATGTGCATATATATGTAAATAAATAAATACACAAATAGAACATGTATTATCAATTATGAACCACACATGTATGGTGAGGCAATTTTTTTTATAGGTCGATGAATACATCATTATATCAATCACTATATTATATTTGAGTTTATTTTATTAAATGGTATAAAAGTAAAAAGAATATACAAAAACTATTATTAAGCTAGAGAAATACCACACTAATAACAATTGAATAAATAAATAAATATACCACATGTACGCAACAATTAACTTTAATCCCATGTTGATGTTGGGTAATAAAGGCTCATGGTATATATGGTATAGCACGAGCTAGCCACCTTCAAAGCTACAATTAAGTTAAAAGATGAAAATATATATATATATATATATATATATATATATATATATATATATATATATATATATATATAGGTGCATGTAAGGGCATCTCCATTGATGCCCTCAGTCTAAGTCCAGCTTCCTTTTAACTCAGTCCAGCTTCCCCTCAAATTTCAAGTCCAGCTTCCTCTTTATTTTTTCATAGTCATCTTCAATGACTCAATCTATCAATTTCATTTAATTTTAATCCTAATTTTTTTCCACTATCATTTAATAATAATAAATTGTATTTAAGTTTCTTACAGTGTTATTAAATTTACAAATAATTAATGTTAAATTTCATAAATCAAAGTTACGTTCTTTTAATGTTAATTTTTTAAAATTAAATTTTCTTTAAGTTTCCTAGTTTAAAGTTTACATTTTTTAAATTAAAATTAACCTTTTTAAAAATAATCATAAATTAAAGAATTTTTTTATTTAAAAAAATGAAAGAATTTTATTAACTAAGAATAAATAAAAACAAAAAATAAAAAATCATTGCCTTCCAACTTCCAAGATTCAAGGGATGAGGCAAGCCAACCTTGGCTTGCACCACCCCTTTGAACAATTGGTGGTTGGATTCAAGGGGACCTCCCCTTAAATCAATGGAGATGTCATAAGCAAATAAGCGATTGTATACTCAACAATGAGCACACGCCTCACACAATTTAATTAATTCACCCAACCCTCACTTTTACGTAATTTATTCAATTCCATATATATATATGGTTATTTCTTTATATATATATAGGATCTAGTACTATTATATCTAGCTAAGCTAGCTTATTAATTAATTCAATGTTTTATTTTATAATACTCCTATCCTAAATGAGATAGAGAAAATTATAATGAAATATATAGGGTAAGAGGTAATTACTAGATGAGTACGAAAACAACCGTCTTATGCATATTTCGCCCGACTAGGGCTATGTCGACAATACCCGATCCTTTCAGGGTTCAGTTAGAAGGAGAACTTGAAAATATATTTAATTTTAATGAATTGTATTTATATTCAGTTAGTAGGATAATGTTGAAGTTTTGTATACTTTAAAGTTAAATATATTTATATATTAATATAATGTCATTCGGTCCGATCAGTGGTCTGATCGATTCGATCAATAAAATTAGTGGTCAATCGATAAACCGATTCATTAATGACATTGTGTATCAAGACGGTTTTTATATAATTTTTATTTATTTGTTTATCCTAGTTAATCAACGTCAAGTTGTCATCAATGCAACAATGCTCCTGTAAACGTAAAGTAAATGATGACATAAAGTATCTACTCAACTAGTTAAAAAAATATAGTAACTAATTAAGAATTTAAGACAAAGGAAGAGGGCCTCTTGGTTGTGCCCGTTGTGGGATTAAGGCTCCAGAATAAGAAGTATTGAGTTCAATTTTTATTAATGAGAATTTTTTCCATAGTTTAATATTCATGTTTGGTTATTGTTTTTTTTATTTAAATTTGATTGTTATTTAATTAATTTTTGATTCAAGAGTATTGATGTAATGAAATTAATATAATGATTGTTTCTTAAAACAATTAAGAAAGCAATAATTGCAGATTTGGTACCAAAAACATGACATTTGACACTTAATAGTTAGTACCATAAATATACTTCAACAAAAATGCATGCACATTTGTTCATTAAATTAATCTGTTTTCCAGTATGAAGTTGGATAGGAACCTCCACATGATATATAAAAAAAAAGAAAAGAAAAAAGAACAGAAGCAGAAGCTCGTGGAATATGCCATCCAATGCAAATTTCAATAAATTTAAACTTTCGTATTAATAAAATATTTAGTTAATTATTAGTTGGAGTGCATGATTATTAATTAAATCATTAACTCTCCACTATAGTATAATAACAACAAAATACAATTTGGCAAATTGCACATGTATGACACAGAAATACAGTGAAAAGATCATGGGTACGTAGGGGTAATTGTAAAAAAAAAAATAGTAAAATTTAAAATTTATACACACACATAGACATAGGGGTAATTGTAATAACCTCCCTAAAATTTACATTTTTTGTATTCACCTTCCATGGTCTTTGAAAATTTTATCTATCTATCAAGGCCAATATAGGTGAATGCGAATATATCGAAATTCAGAGGAGGTGATTGCAATTCACTCCAAATATATATATACATGATGAATTGGAAAAGAAACAAAGGTGTAGTAGTGGTACAAGCACTATAATATTAATGCATAATACCTCTTTCCAGCCAAGCCATCTCCTACACACACACACACACACTAATGAAACATTTTATTTTCTTTACTTTGTCTTTTATACATGCTTAATTAGTATTTGCTCCACAAACCAACCACATTCATCAAGAACTTGTAACAAAATGTTCTCCTCAATCATAAAGAAATCCAATTAATTAAGCATATAACACTTTCTGATTCCATAAGGACAATTTAACAATGAAATATATATTATTTGGCCTTTGTTTGGTCATTTTTTAGCATACAACTCATACGCTTAATTTTTTCATTTTTTGAGTAAAGTATTTTTTCACCAAGCTTCTTATTTTCATTAAATAATTTTAAACAAGGGTGTTACTCCGTAGACTTGACCGAATTATTTGGGTGGTTAATTAAATCTAATCGCGCGGATCGAAGAAAATTGGTAAACATGCTATATGGGGTCCTGTTTTTCTGGATATGTAGGGTAAGAATATCATGGTAAAAAAACATGAATTCATGTAAACATTTGTTAAACAAATTTGGCCGAGCCTACTCAAATTCTAAGGATCTACTTGAAAGAGTTTAGTTCGATTTCACGAATTTTGATTTCGATAAAATAATTTAAATAGTTTTAGTAAAACCTCTGAGACCTCATTTGAATATTGAATTTTATGTTCTCTAGACATATACCTATAAAATATGCTTAAATATATGCTGCCATAAGACTTATATACATCCCCATAAGTCACATCCATTATGCCATCAAATTCCCTACGGTTATTTTTTAAAGTAATTCTCATAATGCCGTTTTCATGATTTCTTGTTCGAATTCAAATTTCGAATGGTTTAGTCAAATCGACTCCCTCTTTGCCCCTAACATTGCAAATGTTTGGCCTCACTGAAAAATTAAAAAAATTCCTTGTCTCGACAGCTGAGCAACTCACAACCTTGCCAAATTGAAAATAATTAATGGTTAATTGAAATAAATATGTACTTAATTATCTTCCTCAAGTTAATTGTTTTTGTGATAGAGGCTCTTCTCTAATTCTTGTAGCACACTATTTCAACTCTCTCAAATCTATTAATGCGTGATTTAAATATTTTACCAAAAAAATTTAGTCACATCCATTATTTTTTTTTAAAATGTCTCATATTCATTAATAGTGTTCATATTTACTTTGCCATGTGTTTTTGTTTTTAATGAAAATAGGAAATTGATATATTTACTTTGAGTGTGTTGGCAAACTCTAGTATCTAAGGTCATCTCCTATGTTAGGGGCAAGACAAGGGCTTCGGAGGCCTATGGTTGCCCCTGTCCTTAGCCCTGCCTGGTTGTCTCCAATGGCAGGGCTCCGAACCTCATTTAATTTCACTTTCTTTTTCTTCCCCACTCTCACTATTATAATATATATTTTTAATTTTTTAAATATTAATATTAATAATTTAGAAATAATAAAAATATTCAAATCAAAGTGCGTTGATTATTATAAAATTAAAATTGATTCAAAGCACGAGTTACAACATTAAATAATCGGTACACACAAAAATAAGAAGGAATTTAAATTGTTTGTTTAAGTGTTTAATTATTATTTCAACTAATTCGATATTTTTATAAATATATAGCCACCTATTAATAATTAAATTATATTCTACTCCGTCAGTAGATTAAAACGGTATATGGTATGTCAAAATCGGAGTTCGGTTGAATGAGAAATTGATTCTCAAAGATCACCCTTTGAAATGGAAGAAAAGAAATAGGAGTGGTTTTATCCCACATCGAAATTGGAAGGAAACATCTTGAAGTTTATATATGATTTGACAATGTAATTGTATAAAAATCTAGCAAACAAAAGTCTCTTCCTTGACGCGCATGGGGTGCAAATCAAGGATTGAAGTTCACTTCCACATCCAGTTAAGCATTACAACTTAGGGTTTATTTGGTTAGATTTCGGCTCGAAGTCTCTTTGTTTTTATTTCGAAAAACTAGTTTGGGTAGTTTCACTGAAACCTTTCAAACACCGTTTGAATTGAATTGAATTTTTTTTTTTGGTTTCCCAATGGTTTAATCCATTTCGAGGCGGGTTGAATGTTGTGGTTTGAAGGGAAAAGTAGATGTAATATGTTGAATTAAAAAAATTTATAAAAAAAAAAGATAGGTGGGGCAGGTCAATCAATTTTTTTTTTTGGTTTGGGATTTATTATTTAAATATATAATTTAAAACTAGCTTATACCGTGAGTTCATTTAGAATGGTATTGCCTAAGTTTCACAAAATCGCAAAATCGAACGAAAACCTAACAAATATGCCTTTATATTTTCTTGCTAACAATATAAGTACATTGAGTACTTCTCTTAATGGCTCCACATGTTATAACTTATAGTAACTTAGGCCATCTCCAATGGTTCAGGGCTAGCCCTGGGGCTAGCCCTGAGCCCTGTCGTCGTCTCCAATGGTTGGGGCTCCGTGGGGGAATTAATTCCATTTTGAAACTTTGCCCACTCTCACCTATTAATATTATAGTTTTAAATTTTTTTAATATTAATAATAGTAATTATATTAGTACTCGTAATTTAATTATTAATTATATTAAAATATTAATATTAAATAGAATATTTAATTAAAGTAACTTAAAATTAATACATAATACGCAAACTCTCACCTATTAATATTATAGTTTTATTTTTTTAAGTACGGAGTATTAATTAAAATAACACATTAATTACAACAATACACAACATTAATTACACAACAATACACAACATAATCAAGGAAAAGAAAATAAAAATAGTCATAAAGCTCCTTATAAACCTCATAAACATAGTGTTGAAAAAAGTAAATTAATGGACCATTTTGGACGTATTTTAAGTGGGACCCACTTTGAGTAAAGAGTCGGGTCTTGACCGAATTATATTCTACTCCGTGAGTAGATTAAAATGGTATATGGTACGTCCAAATCGGAATACGGGTGAATGAGAAATTAAATCTCAAAGTTCACATATATAATGGAAAAAATTGGAAAAAAAAATGAACTTATCCCACATTGGAAGTGTGATAAAAAAAAACTTGGATTTATATATGATTTCTAAACCATAAGGGTTAAGAAATAATTACTAGAAGGCTCCCTCCTCGCGCGCGCGGGGGGGGGGGGGGGTGCAAATCTTCGGTTAGATTATCACACGGCCCTCCTCCGCGAGACACCGCTGGAGATGGCCTTATAAGCCATTGATTATACTGTATGGTTTAACTCATTCTATTTTTTCCTTTTTTTTTTACAATTTCACATTTTTATTCAAATGAGGGGCGATATAATAGGGGTTATGCTTGCTTTAAGGGCGATAAATAAGATAAAAGAAGATGGAGTGTGACAAAAATTTAAATTTTCAATCCTCATTTTTCTGCATGCTGGTATATTTTATTGGAGTATATCATATTAAGGTCCGTATGAAGAGTGATTATGATCTGCTACCTGCATAAGATAAAAGTGTAATACATGTACATTTTAACAAATTATAATGACGATAAGGCTTCCGAATTAGTTAATTTACGGAAAATATAACTTTTATTGACTAAATTTGTAAAAAAAACTTTTATTGACTAATTTAACTTTTATTGACTAAATTTAACTTTCATATACAGTCCATTGTATTTTATATATGTATTCAATAATAAAAAGATATCATTTTAATACAATAATAATTTTGACTAATACGAAATAATAATAATATGAAAAAAAAATAGTCATTAATTTTTTTTTTTTGCAATTTAAGTAGTCACTTTACGACTAGTGATGCAGTATATATTTCTGTCCTTGTGGATCTTTAGATTTTGTAAACTTTTAAATCATCGATCCTTATTTTTCTTTCTTGTGGCAAACACAAGTCAAGTCAAGTCAATTCTGAAGATACGAAATGAAATGAAATGAATCTTCCTATTATAGTGCAGCTGTGGAGCACTCTTGTTGGTGAATTAATGAGTGTGTTCTTTGAATTTTGACATGATGATGTGTTGTGTACATACAATGAGTTCTTGTTTTTCAGAGAATTCCTCAACTTTCAACCTGCACATTTTATTTTTTAATTTTTTTCTGGATAGTGAAATTTTGAAGAAACAAGTAGTTATACGTAAGATTGCAAAGTAAAATAGTATCGACAAGAGTTTATTTTGAATTGAAGTATAAGATTAACAGTTAATTTATTTCAGTTTTTTGGTTCAGCTAGCCCATTTGGCCATGTTTTGGAATTTTATAATTGGGCTAGTGGAGTTTGATTTCTTTGCTGTTTCGAGGTCCATGCATAATAAAATTCAACTAATTTTTAATTGTTATCTGAAAAGTGGAGTAAGACGAAGATAATATGAAATTTAGATGAATCAGCAACATGCAACTGACAGAAGAGTATAATGAGCAAAACATTACCCTATTATTTTATGTAGAAATGCTGCAAAAAAGTTAATCGAGGAGATTAGATGAAGGAAGAATTTAGAAAAGAAATTAACCAAATAATCAGTAAAATCAATAACAAAAAATTATTGAAATCCCATTCCTTAGGCAAACAAAACAAGAGGTAAATCAAGATAGGTTCTAAAGCAAAAGCCCAAATCAAATCCATATATTTACTGTAATACTAATGAGTTCCTTCAAGTGATCTCAGCCGTCAATTTTCCCTCTCCCATCGTACCTAATCCTGTCCCTCCATCAAGCATTCTCATCGAAAGAATCTGCCCAAAACTCGAGATTCCGATCCGACGGACAGAAAGGAATCCTCCTCTGTAACATCAACCCACAGAGCAATCCTCCACCCTCCGATTTAGCCCCTTTCTTATTTCCCACCATTTCTCTAATACCATTCCACTCCTTCAACGCCGTCGAAGTCGACGACGACGACGAAGTCGTGGAATCGCCGCCGTCCGATAAATCACAAGACTCTCCGCCGGAAGACTGTTGGCTCCGCTTCGATCCGCCGCGGCTCAGTCTCCTCCGCCGTCGCGAATCGCTCTCTTTCTTCTCCATCAGGTCTCGGAAACTAACCGCCGACACATTTTCAAGGTTAGTGAAGACGGAAGAATCGTACACGGCGGTGGCTATGTTGAGGACGCCTTGAAATCGACCGGAGGGGCGGCGGATCTGCACCGCGTTGAAGGCTGGGGTTCCGGTGATTGGTGTCTTTTTCTTTAAGCACGTACTGAGGAGGAAACGTACGGTTCCGATTAGAAAATCCCTAATGTATCCGACGGCGAAGATCTCGACGGAGACGGCGGAGGTGTCGCCGGAGATGAAATCATTGGAGACTCGGAAAAGAAATTTGTCATTCCAGGTAGGGTTTTCGCCGCCGACTGAGTCTACGCGGGTTCGGAGTTTCGCAGATGGGTTAACCCAGGCGACGGCGTAGGTTTGCACCCGCCGTAAGTTAGCGGGGGGCGTCTTCAGTCCCTGGGCAGAGATCAAGTTGATCTCGAGAATCTGCGTCTCCATTTTTGGGAGAATTTCTGTCAGTAAAAATTCAGTTTCTTTTTTCTATCATTTCAAGCTTCATCAAGAAACCAGCGATTACTGGCGGGGAGAGTAGAAAGTAGAAACAACTGTAAGTCTGTTATCTGCTGGCATTGTTTGGAATTACGAATATAACCCTGGAATTTCACTTTGGGCCCAGTTCTGCACATCATAACTAGTTTAGGGCTTGATGTGGGCTGGGTCCTGGATTTTTTTTACGTATGATAAAAGATTGAGGTATTTGTGAGTAGGACTATGACCGGGTCGGATTTGGATTGTATCAGTCCATATCTGCATCCATGTCCACTTTTTTAGTTAGGTTCCAAAAAATCTGCATTTTCAGAGTTCCCTTTACTACAAAAATCTACGATGAATACCCATTCAACTTAGCTAACTAATAACCTTATTGATATATTATTATTTGAATCTAATATTTTTCTTAGGAATGGGATCAATGAAAAAGCCTTTTTTGAATTGAACTTTGGCTATCTCCAGTCGAAGGGGAGCTAGACAACTATCCCCTCGTCGGCTGATGATTGAAATTTTTTTCCGAGGGCAAGGGCAATGGTGGGTTCAATTAGGCAGGTTTGGCCATCCAGGCCAATGTGGCGGCCACTCTTTATTTTTTTTTTTGTTTTAATTTAAAAAAAAAATTAATGTGTGTAAAAAAATTTAAATTATAATTATACATATATGTGTGTAAAAAGAATAATTGGTTACATTTCTTTTAAATAAAACATATATATATATATATATATATATATATGTGTGTGTGTGTGTAAAAATCTTAAAAACTTGTGTAAAAAAACTGTCAATTTTATATAATTGATCACGCTTTTTTTTAGATAAATTAAAATATTTTTTGTATGTGTGTAAAAAAAGTACAACTTAGTTTAAAAAATATAGTGTGAATATAAAAATATGACTTAATTAAGCCTATTATTATTGCAACTTAATATTAAATTATAAAATCAATTAAACAACTTAATAAATACTTATTTTATTATTATTATTATTATTGTTGTTGTTGTTGTTATTGTTAAGTGAGAGTGAAAAAAGTTCAAATTGAATTGTATTTTATTGTTGATTCGGTTGGAAATGATAAATTAAGCAAAACGAACAGACAAGCATACATTTAATATGAAAATAATGTAATATTACTACTATTTTATTGTTGATTTGGTTCGAGTCGGAATCATCAGTAAATTATTACTATTATTTTATTTGTTCTTGGAAGATAGCTCTGTTAATGGAGCGGATTATAGTTTACATCCGGTCGAATTTCAATCCAATTTATTAAGTTCTTTGTGTATTTTAGAGATCTTGTTAAAAAATTCATAATTCAAAATATATATGTAATATACGAAGATCAATATGACAAAATAATGGTTAAACAAGTCAAATTTTAATTTATGTTCCCCTCTAATTATTTTAAAATCAAATTTATTTAAAAGATTTACATCCATTGATCTATAATCAATCATATTTATACTCCTGAATTTTAAATAAGCCTCATGCACTCCCAAAATCTACCGATTCGCAAATCAATTAATTATTGGCAAAATTGAAAAATTGTTCCAAACTAATCACTGATTTTGAATTTTCATCCCAAACTATTTAACTTGACGAATTTTGTCCCGTAATTTAATATTTTTTGGAATATCGTTCCACCGTTAATTATAAGATGAAAATTGCGCATTTGCCATTGAATTATCACATGGCTGCTTACGTGTCATGCCATGATAAATTTTAAGATGAATAATTGTATGATATTGTAGAGTTCTTCCCAAACTAATTACAAGATTGAACCGTCATTTCCATTAAATTAGAAATATAATATTGGGACTAAATTCATACAAAATGGTAAATTATGTGACGAAATTTGGCGAGTTGATATAGTTTGGGACGAAAAATCAAAATTAGTAATTAGTTTGGGACGATATTTCAAATAAATATTAAATTGTGGGACAAAATTCGATGAAGTAATATAATTTCAGACGAAAATTAAAAATCACTAATTAGTTTGGTAAGTTTTCTGCAATTTTACCTTAATTATTTATATACCGATCCATTAACTAAGCAGATGGAATAAATAGACACAACAGATCCAATCACTTCATTTCCGTCTCTGTGAAACATGTCATCATTTCTTCACCAACGTCCTCTCCAGAATTCCTTATCAGACCCCGACGAATTATCCCCTCGATCCCTCCAAAATTACCAAAAACCCACAGCCGCTTTCCTCCGCCGCCCGGCCGTACTCGTCCTCCTCTCACTCCTCATAATCCTCGGCGTGCTTTCCCCTTACATTCATTCCCCCACTTTTCTCCTTTCCTTCAGCTCCAATACTCAGTGGCGATCCTACACACTCCCAGATGCGGCTGCTTATGTTGCGAAGAATAACACGTTGATTGTGTGTGCGGTGAGCGAAGCTTATTTGCCATTTTTGAACAACTGGTTGATTAGCATTACGCGACAGAAGCATCACGAGAAGGTTTTAGTGATTGCTGAGGATTATGCTACGCTGTATAAGGTTAATGAACGGTGGCCTGGTCACGCGGTTTTGGTGCCTCCTGCGTTGGAAGCATCCGACGCACATAAGTTTGGATCTCAGGTATTTTTGGGGTTTTTAGTTTGGTTGTAGTATATGTTAGAAAGTGATGCAATTAGCGGTGTAAAGGAGTTAGAGTGTTGTGTTCATGCTTGATTTCAATTTTGTGTTGATTTTGAAACTATGTTTGAGTTTTATTTGATTTTGAAACTATGTTTGAGTTTTATTTGATTATTGAAAGAACTAACAAACTTTTATGAAATGACCTCGAGTCGAGGATCAAGTAACTTGGTATTTTTACATGTATTTTGTCAATTTTTAAGTTTATCAAGTCAGCTCCGAGCTTCATAAGTTGTCAAACGAAAAACGTTGTCTAACCTTGTTTGACATGTATGATGATGTGAGCATAAGCAAAATTTTATTGGATAAACTCGACCTTAGTATCAAGTAGCTTAATTTCATTTTCAATCATATTGTTAACTAGTCAACTTAATTCTACTTCGATGCTGCAGGGCTTCTTCAATTTTACAGCAAGGAGACCCCGCCATCTCCTTCAAATTTTGGAGCTAGGTTTTAATGTTATGTACAATGATGTTGATATGGTCTGGTTGGGAGATCCCTTTCCTTATCTGAAAGGCGAGCACGATGTGTACTTCACAGATGACATGGCTTATGTAAGTATCCCAAACTGCAACGGAACTGACTCATAGCTTGGATTGCCCTAGTTATTACAACTTGTGAATTTTTTTTCTGCTTTATGAACTTCCCCAGGTGAAACCTCTGGATCATTCTCACGAGTTGCCGCCTCCGGGGAAGAAGGGCCGGACTTACATATGTAGCTGTATGATTTATATGCGCCCTACCAATGGAGCAAAATTAGTTATGAAGAAATGGATTGAAGAACTTGAGGCCCAACCTTGGTCTAAAGCAAAGAAAGCTAATGATCAGCCTGCCTTTAATTGGGCACTAAATAAAACTGCTGGGCAGGTATATATATATATGATGCTGTTATGCTACTGCCATATTTATCTTTAGAACTCTATTTATGTTTAGTTAATTATCAAAAAAAAAAATTATGTTTAGTTGTTTGCAATATGCTTTTAATTCCAATGCTCTCTTATCTACAAATAATTTTGCTCTGCTGAATAGATCATTGGAGCTGTCAATGCGTAATATCAATTAAATTATAAAGCCTGGTTAGAATGGGATGTTAATTAGAAGCAACAAAGAATTGACTTTTACGTTAGCCCTTTGGCCCCAAAGAAATATATTTTCTTCATACCCTCTTTCTCTTCCTAGTTTTGGCTATACGATCAATCTCCTGTTTATATAAATAGTTGATTCTTAAGATCTCTGTGGTCAGGCTTGGACTGTCATAAGCACTGGTTCTACATTATGCCATTGAAGTTTTTAAATGCTAGCACTACTAGAATATTGTCAGTTAACTCACTATGATGCTGTTCAATTTAAACAAATGTGTGCGCGCATCTATCTGATAAACTTGTCATGTCAGGATAAAATATTAGTAATGCTAATTGGTTAGTTGATAAAATTTTATTTACAATGACGAAATGCATTGAATTGCTGATGTACCTGTCTGGTCTTTTTAGTTAAAATGTAGGCAATCGGAAGTGCATTGCATGTGTTATTCTTCCCCACTCTTTATTTTTTAGTTTAGGGTGGTACCTGGATTTCATTCAGTGTGTGAAGCTAACAAAAAATGGTCGAATCTTTCATCAATCTTCATGCATTTATGGTATTTTCTGTTCAACATAGCTAATTTCAGTGATTTTCAGATTATTTGTTACTCATTTGCAACTTCTGAGATTCCCTTTCAGGTGGATCTGTACCTTCTCCCTCAGAAAGCTTTCCCAACTGGAGGATTATACTTCAAGAACCAGACTTGGGTACAAGAAACCAAGGGAATGCATATTATAATCCATAATAACTATATAACTGGTTTTGAGAAAAAGATAAAGCGATTTCATGATTATGGTCTCTGGTTGGTGGATGATCATGCCTCCGAATCTCCACTTGGCAGATTAAAATGATTAGGATGCGTATTGGAACTACATTTCTTTGAGCACAACAAGAATTTTTCCATGAGACGAGGCTGGGTTTTTTGGAGCTTGGATGTGGATTTTGATGGACAGTCAGAAGACTCAGACAAATTCTGGTCTGAAAGTTCGCAACATATGCAAAACCAAGTAAAAACGTTTCCTTTTGCACATTGACATGAATTTGATGTGGAATTCCGTATATGAATGTGGTCTTTTTGCTTACTCGTTAACAGTGTCGATTGACAAATCACTCAAATGCTTTTCTTGGAGATTTGTAATAGGGCGAGTTTGTAGCTGTTTGTGTTACTATATCAGAGATAGTTTTTTTCATAGTTGTATTCAATTAGACAGGCCACCTTATTTCATGTTGCAGGAACAGTTTTCTGTGTATTCATAGCTTTTGAGCATGGGTAAATTTGCTCAATTTGAAAATGACTGCGAAGGTAAAATGATAGAAATAACTTTTCAGTTGCTTGCCTTGGTTGCATTAAAAATATTTTGCACGTACGAGATTCGATTTGGAAAAATGCTCAATATTTTGGTCTTAAGTTCTCAAGTATTTATTCTTATCTCAATTTTGTAATTCATTATTGTAGTATGGGTAAATTTCATTTATGTCCCCTTCTAATATTGTCGTTTTATGACTTAAGACCATCTCCAAGAGACAATGTGTAACTCCAATTATAAGAAAAAATATAAGTTTTGGTAAAAAATTGAGCTCCAAGAGAGCTCTTATATTTTAAGATCCACAAAAAATTATAAGTTTGGCCTCTTAAATATAAGAGGCCAAAGTTAAATTTTAAAAGTTCTTCTTGCATTGAAAATACAAAACTTTTGAACTTTTGTACTTTTCCCATAGAAAATTAAAAATGTTTTAATAGTACTTCATATTATTTTTTTAAATAGTATTATTTTAATTTTATGTTACTTTTACGAAATATTTAATTTTAATTCATAAAACACGATAATTCAAATTAAATTATTAATATCTTATTATTATATTAAATAAATAAATATTATATATATATATATATATATATATATATATTTAAAAATAGTTTATTCAGTATTATCTAGATGTTGGAGTGAAATGGTGGTGTTGTTAAAAATTAGAATCTTAAAATATAAATTAGCTGTTGGAGTGCAGAGTAAAAAGTGGGAATGTATAACACTGTTCACTTCTTAAAATTTAAGATAAGAGGTCAGAATTTAGGAGGGCTGTTGGAGATGGCCTAAGAATCAATTGTACTACTTTGCTCCTTCGGCTATTACATGTGAGCAAATTGTCAATATTTCGATTACCGGGAAAAACAAGATATACGTGTTAGCTACTTTCTCAAGTAATTGAGTTGAAAGTCTAAAATAAAATATTGCTCCAATATAGTATAAGAATTTTAATAAACACACTGATTAATAAAAGACATATAAATCATATGCTATTTTTCTGAGTCATATTATGTCTAGATTTTAACTTGACAATTCAAGTCATCTTTTTAATCATCCACTGCATTAATTTCATTACTAATATATATAGTGTAAAAGATTATTGTCTTAAATTAAAGAAGACATACAAAATTAAATATTTATCCTAATAGTACTTTAGTTGTGAAGCCAGAGAACCAGCTTTCATATAAAAGCATATATTCCATAGCTAAAATAAGTCTTTTCTTTTCCAACAATGTAAAAACATCGTTGTAGATGTGAAATCCTCAGAACCAACTTGCCTTATTCAAAATTCAGATGCTTTAAAGGAAGCACAAATGATTGAAGGGACGGAGGGATTTCAAAAACAAAATGCTTTTTCTAAGAGTTGTTCGAGGGAAATTTGGTTTGACAAATCCAGACTTGGACAAGAATTTTCCGTTGTTCAGTTCAATCTATGTAATTTTTTCTAAGTTTCCCGGTAATTGGAATTGCAAATGCGTATAGTAAATTGGAGGACTTTTGGCAGCTTGCACCCTCGAAAATGGACCTTTTGGCAGATTGCACCCTCGAATTTAAATTTTGGCAGATTGCACCCTCGAAATACATAAGCTTTGGCAGATTGCACCCTCTAAATTTTTCCGCCCAAATAATTCGTCGGAAAATCAAAATTCTGATGTTGGAAAGGGTATAATTGTCTTTTTAATTCAATTCCCTCCAGAAAAAATTATTACCCGCCAAAAAATTAAGCCAACTAAATTAAATGTGTAGTTTAGGGGTTAATTTGTTCATTTACACATTAATTTAATCTAAATTCCTAAAAGAAAAATATAAAAACCCTGCTCCAGCAACACCGATTAGAGCTTTATCACATTCTAACTTCAATTTTGCCCTATTTTTGCATCACATTTACTATAAAATCGAAGTTATATGTAATATTAGGTATTATACGCCGTGTATTGATCAATGGGGTTGAAATTGCGAGTGGAAGAAGATGAAAATTATGAGTTCCTCATTCCCTTGGGTTGTCAAGCTCCACATTATAGTAAAAAAATCGATTATTAGTTTCTTTTGTTATTCAAACATATTTTCGGGCACTGTTCATTTCATAGTACTATATTTATGTATTATGGTAAGAAAATCGATTATTAGATTAAAATGAATATTGTTGCTATTTCTTATTTGTGGGTTGATAAGTTAATTGTGTTTACATGTGTTTATTATGTCTTGGCAATCATTTTTATGTTAAATGCAATAATATTAATTTTTGAACTGATTAAGAACTATGCAAAAATGGTTGAAAGATTTAAATGTGTTGTAAGAAAAATGAAAATTTAGTTACAAAATTTAAATTTTTGGAGGGAATTAATTAAAAAGATAATTATACCCTTGTCAACATTAGAATTCTAATTTTCCGGCGAATTATTTGACCGGAAAACTTTAGAGGGTGCAATCTGCCAAAGCTTATGTATTTCGAGGGTGCAATCTGCCAAAATCTGAATTCGAGGGTGCAATCTGCCAAAAGACCCATTTTCGAGGGTGCAAGCTGCCAAAAGTCCTAAATTGGATGTGGGATGCATTGCTTGGGAAAAAGATCAATTTTTTTTTTTTTGCGTCTGCCGGGAGTCGAACCCGGGTCTATTGCTTGGAAGGCAATTATCCTAACCGTTGGACTACAAACGCCTGTTGTTGAAGTTAATTTATAATTTCATTTATAAACAAAATAGCCACACGCCCACACCCTTCAACCTTTTTCTTTTTACTTTTTATACAAAACATATATTAATCACCTTCTACCTCTGCAAATTTTTAGCCAAACCCGTCTACCCGAATTTTGTAATTTTTTTGCGACAAGATACTCTTATATACATGGGAGTCTACTTGATAAATTTTTTTGAGAAAGAAAGATCTAATTGTTAACTTGCCATTGCATCTAATAGTCCACAGCATTGAACCAATATTTTATTTTACTCTCAGCCGGTCCAATGGTTTTTAAATATAGGAGCAACAAATTTAAATTATTGTACATAGATAAGTTGCATTTATCTATCTTTCATTTACCAATAATTCTCAACCTCTTGTTGATGCCCTGGCTTGTCAATTATTGGCTTTTGCATACTGAACTGGTGAGACAATTGCTGATAATAACATAAAATGAAAACTAAGAATAATCAAATGAAAACATAAAAAACAAGATTAAACATCAATATTCCGCAAGAGGAAATCTCAAGCACATTCTCTAGCCAATCGTTTTTCACTTACTTCTGTTTTATTGATAGTATGAAATGATATAATATAACCAAATCCTAGTTAAAGGCTAAAAAAGACACAGAAGATGATGAATATGGTATTTTCATTGTAAAACTGACTGATACTTTGCCCAAGACTCATACATTTGTCTTCAATTTTGTTTTCTTTTGCTTGGCAAAGAAAGCTGATAGCATGCTTTTACTGCGTACAGGGGGACGAATAATTGCCATTTGAGTTGGATTGTCAAAAGATCTATATTGAGTTACAGGTTTGGAGCTCTCCAAAGACTCCTGCAGAAAAAGAGTTCTTATAGCATCGCGGTTTTTCACCCATGCAACAAAGGAACAATCTGCGTTATCAACTCTTCTTTGATTTCCATTAGGAGTAGCTCGTTTTATAAAAGTTAAAGTCTCCTAAACTAATTGTCCATTGATCGATTATATTTTTGTGAAACAGCTATTTGGAAGAGAAATTTCAAGCGTTTATTGTGTCGTTTTTACAATACAACAATGCACATTAAGTCTCCAATTTCCAAAAAATAATTGCACTTTCGGTCCCTCACTTCTGTAATGTAAACTCAACTTTGGTCCCACTTTTTGAAAATGCTTTGGATTTCCGGTTCCAATAATAGTTTCCTTCAAAAAAAATTGTCCCATAGGATTATCCCAGTTTTGCACTTTTGGCCACAAAGGAGGCAATGGAACCAAAAGAACATTTTTGAAAAGTGGGGCCAAAATTGTAATTTTAAAAAGTGTTAAGAGTCCAGTCCTGTGGGACAAAAAGTGCAATTTCCCTATTCTTTCTCCAACAAACCCACAAAGAATATAGTCCGTATTAAATAAAAATTGAAAGATGCTAACAAACTAATGTAGAGCAAACTTTTTTCCTTCTTGCAAAACTAAAGATTCATAAAAATGAAAGATGCTAACAAAAAAATGTCAGAAAACTCATGATTTGCCCTTATTTAGATGAACAGATATAGAACAAGGAGTTAAACATGCATAACTTCATGAGAATTTTGACATTACCCGTCGTGTGACACCCAGGGTTTGCATAGCTAAACTTGAAGCTGGTGTAGATTTCTTTCGGGTGTTATCTGCAGTATCTACTCGACAAACAGTGAGTTTACAAAAAAAAGAGTTCGCTTGGAAGGTTAATTCCCTCATCAACTTCTTAAATTCCCCACAACAATGTGTAAGAGTAAGGTTTTTGCATACCTAACAAGGTGAATGCACCAGATCTTTTTCCATTAGTTTTTGAGTCCTCAGTGCTGCAAAGGTAAGCAAATATAATTTTCACGGACCTGAATCCACTTGATGCAGAGATAGGAGTTCACTTGTAATCAGAACTTGGATAAAAACTTCCAGGACTCACCCCATAATACCACGTGGAGAGCCTTTCAAGGTCGACTTTGTTTCGGATGCCAAATGCCAAGAAAGAGTTTTTGCAGCCGAAGCACCTACAACAAAAGTTGTTACATAGAAAAAGTTAAAGTTGAGGCTCAATAGAAAGAACCATTTAATCCTGAGGAAATCAGCCACCTGAAGGGTAAAAACGAGCTCTCGCTTGTTGCTTAGGATCCATCTGTATATGAGGGCTAAAGTGCACCTTCTTGTTGACAGAATCTATTTTGTGTTCAACCAAATTAGAATAAAATGAGAGACTTAAGGACTTGAATCTTAATAAAGGCAAGTGGTACCAAGATAGTCCTAGTCTTACTTGGTAAAATATAATGTTTGTGGTGTCTTGGGATGATGGCTAATAATTGCTGCTGCCTAAGACCTTCTTTATCCGTGTATGTTTGACATGTTAGAAGTTGCTTACAAAGAAATAATATATTTCAGCCTCAATCATGTGTTAATACTCCATAAAATCTACCAAGTTAACAAATTGAAGTTACCTGATTCAGACATGTAACTTTCAGTTCCATGGATGAGATGTCTAGTGTCTGTTGCTCCAGAACATCACTCAATTTGTAAGCAACAGTACCAAGGTGGTCAACTGCATTGACTAGAGCTCTTACAGCATAGTCCTTCAGATTGTCGAGAACCCTTAATACATTAAAATACAACATAGGTAAAACTTCCTTGGTAAATTAAATAGAAAATTATACTTATTATCTCTTTAAACAATAAAAGAGAAGGACAAGCAAGGAAAAAAATCAGCGCAAAAAATTCTTAGTTTTGACCATCCAAAAAGAGACATCATCTCACATTGAATATCACAGAAGTCAGCAGATTGCTCAAGTCTTGACCTTCTAATCAAAGAATGACAGATGACCAATAAAAGTACCCTAATTTCACTTGACTGTCTACAGTTCCATTGTGTGTGCTCGGGGTAGAAGTTTTGTATAAATGAACCTTATAGGAAGTTTTCTCCTCGTACGGCTTGAGAAAAAGTGATTTGATTCGAAGTATAAAAGTATTATAACTAATTAGATCAAAATGAGGAGAATCTTTAATAAACCAAACTAAGCAAAATGCTTTAGATAAATTGGCAGAAGTCTTACATTTGCTTCTGCTCGCTGTTTATGTATGACTTCTCACAATAATCTGCTGCAGAATAGAGTTGAGGTCTGAGGTTCTTGAGTTCCTATTAGGTTATAATAAGAGGAAAGTAATGAATAAACACTTTGCTAAATTAAGTAAAGTTTGAATACATAGAATTGTGTGAATGTACATACAAACAAATTGCACAGAAGATAAACAAGGGTAAATGAATAACTTTCCATCCTGTTTACCATCACGACAGAGGTTTGAACTAGATTGTACTGATACCAACCACTAAGCATTACGGGTAAAATGATTTGATTAACTTTCCTTTTTGGTAATTGATGGAAATGGTCGAACATTGACAAAAGGAGGCGACTGACATGGATACAACTTGAGCTAGGAACCCATAGTTAAGGTAATTGGTTAGGGAAATCAATTGTTTAACTCTGTTGGTTAGCCAACTCAGCACTAAATTTGTTTGTCAATTGGAAAGTTATGTGCTACTATAGACATATGGTCCAACTAAGCTGGTCAATGTTTGACATAGTGGTTAAAAATCCACATCTTCTTAAGGAAACACTGCCAGTTTTTGTTCTGGTAGAAGCATACAACTAAGTTTTTGCATCTTTATTTTCAAATAACAATCTGATAAACTTTAGGAAAAAATTGCCTAAGTTTTAACTCAATCCTTTGAATCAATGCTCAGTATAAAGATGAATAGGGAAACAAATTATGACAATAACAACAAACTTTACAAAATTTAAATCCAATTGCAGAATCTTATTCGATTTTGTCTTCTCTTCCACTATCAAGTAAACGTGTCGTCCAACAAGAAGTCAAGTAGTCATCCAAACGAATATCAGCCATTCCACATTCAAACATAAAACTTCCTAGATCTGATGCCGAGTTTACCAATCAAAATTTTAAAAAGTTATTCAACAAATTTACCTGTAATGCCGTAACAAAGCTCTTACTTCTCTCCATCGACGCTTCATCAAACGTCATCGTTTTCTTCTCCGTCCTACAGTTTTCCACCTCCATTATACACACACATACACACGAATACGAAGAATTTCACTTACACTTCCACCAAATCTCAATCACCAAGCCCTAACATACCAAAAAAGGTACCTTACTTACAGTGATGTTCCTATAGAAACACAATTATGAATCGGTGGAATTAAGTTCATGTAGAATAGATTTGGAGTTAAGGAAGGAATATAAGTGAAATGCGGTGTCAGGTGAAGTGTGTGTGTGTGTAGCAGAAGCAACCCCGGGAAGTGCGTTTTTAGTTGTAAAATTGGATTGGAAGTTAAAGAAAGTGAAGATAGTGACGCCGTTGGTATTTAATTTTGGGGTGCATTATTTTAGTTATTTACTTATTTGATAAATTACTATTATTATTAATTTTTAATACCCACGATATCAAGCTTACCTCATGCCAATCATGGACCCCTAGAATCCTTAGGCCATCTCCAATGGTTCAGGGCTAGCCCGGGCTCTGGAGCCCCGGGGCAGCCCCAGGGCCAGCCCGGGGCCCTGTCTGTCGTCTCCAATGGTTGGGGCTCCGTGGGGGAATTAATTCCATTTTGAAACTTTGCCCACTCTCACCTATTAATATTATAGTTTTAATTTTTTTAATATTAATATTAATAATAGTAATTATATTAGTACTCGTAATTTAATTATTAATTATATTAAAATATTAAAATTAAATAGAATAAATAATTAAAGTAACTTAAAATTAATACATAATACGAAAACAAACATTTTTATAACAAGGAAGAAAATACAACAAGAAGGCAATTCGTTCCAAGGCGACCAAGAATTAAAATAAATTTGATAAATATAAAATTCATTCTGGTTTTTCTGGAATTAGATTCTACTCCGTGAGTAGATTAAAACGGTATATCGTGTGTCCAAATCGGAGTTCGGTTGAATGAGAAATTGACACTAAAAAATCACCTCTTGAAATGGAAGAAAAGAAAAGCAATTGGCATTTATCCCACATTGAAAGTGGAGTGAAAAAACTTGAGGTTTATATATGATTTGTCAATGTAGTTGTGTAACTACTTAATTACAAGAAGTCTCTTCCCTCGCGCGCAGGGGGGGTGCAAATCATGGATCCAAATTCACTTTGTATCGCTCAATACTTGTGCGACATGCGGACACGAATGCAGTCCAATTCTCTAGCTTTCGGACAAGCACAATTTTTATTATTTAAAACTTATAATTTTAATTTAAATACTAACACATTTTTATTATTTAAAACTTATAATTTTAATTTAAAAAATAAATACTAATACTAACACATTTTATTAAATAATTTAATTAGGAGGAAATTTTAATTTTTACCAAAAATAACTTTAGCTAATTAATTTTACATAAATAATAAAACTATAAATAACAATAACAAAGAAATAAAAAAAAAAAAAGAAACCAGTCAGGTGCCGCCACTTGGCGGCACCTGACTTAAAGAGGAGCGCGTGTAAGCACGCGCTCCTCTTCTTCCTGAAGAAATCAACGCGCGCCCCGGGCTGGGCGCAGGGCTCCGCCGAGCCCTGCGCCCAGCCCATTCCACCCCGAAGGCCGCCCCGGCCCCCGCCCCGCAACCGCTGGAGATGACTCTCCGCCCGCAGCCCGGCCCCGGCCCCGGCCCCGCGGCAACCGCTGGAGATGGCCTTATCATAGAATCATGAAGAATGTAAATCATATCATGTGCCCCCATCAAGTTTCGAGTTCCCACCATATTAATGTACACTTTCCACACAAGTAACAGATTCAAGGTAATGCTTCCATCCAAGTTACAAACGTGATTCGAACCCCCACCATTACCACTGGAACTAGTCTTAAAGATCATTAATCAGCCAATCGGATGAATGTCCCTGGGGCAATTAATTTTAGTAAGAAGGTAGTTGGATAGAGGTAGACCAAAAAATATATTTAGTGCATCCACCTCACAAATGACGCTTTGCAACACAAAAGAAATTGCATGTAAGGAAATCCTTACATCTAGGGAGAAGTTTTCATGATTCCATTACTATTGTGTAATGCTAACTAAAATAAATTAGGATGCACCAAATAATCACTCCAAAAATTGTTGGGCCTTTTATTTTCAGCTATGTTACTATTGTCTGAGTTTTACTCCTGCATCCCATTTCTTTATAAAATAAAATCAAATATATTTATATAAACATTGAAACTTTAGGTTCCATTTGGTTCGAGATGTTGAACGTGTATTTCGTGAAACCAAAGGATTCAATTCATATATTCAAATTTAATAAATCTTAAAATTACAAAAGCATTAACTTGATATCTAACCACTACTTATTCTCCATATTAAAAAACAAAAATAAAAAAGAAATTATCATTTTAACATATATCCATATTTTTCTCTCCTCAAATCACAAATTTCAAATTCAACTTTGAAACTACAAAATATTTCTAAACCAAAATCAATTTAAATTGAATCGTAGAGACCACATGTTTCTCAAACCCAATGTGTAAAAAAAAAATTCAAACCTTTTCTCCACATTTTTCTCTAATAAATCCCCCTATTTGTCTTTTTATTCAAATTTTGATTTTTTTTTTAATTTTCAATAGTATTCAAGTCTTAGATATGGCTTAATTTCTTTTGAGGAACAATATAAATAATAAATGAAAATCTCTCTCAACATGGACTCGAATTCAAGTTCAGCACGTTGTGAGGCTTTTACTAGACCAATTATATGGTAGTAAAGTTTGATTCTTTCCATTGCTCCAAAGCTTCATAATTAAGGATCATAATTTTAAACTATATGAACTAGAATATATATCTAAATGGTCAGTACCCACTCTTGAGTTCTTCTATCAATTATAAAAATAAAATAAAAATAAAAGTCGTTCTACCATAAGCATGATTAGTTTGGGAGTTAAGATCCAAAAGTGAAATCGCAGGTATTATAAAATGATTAGGTAATCTACTTCTAACTATCTCATGACTATATTAGTGACAGTAAGAATAGGACTGTTCCATTTCAGTAGAAATATTTTATATCCATCCATCCATACCATATAAAAATATCAGAAAATAAAATTGTATTTATAAGTTGTAAACTGATACATAATTTCAACAGATAATTATGTAAAGTAATTGATAAAGTATAATTTGTCATCGACTGAAGTTCAACCTTAACAATTGGATCTTTCTTATATGAGATTTTATTGGGCTTGGTGTAAATGAGATATTTCATCTAAATCATAAAAAAAAAAAAATTTAAACAAAAAAATGGGCCATAATTTTTTTTAGATGTCCGATTATGACATGGCAACGGACATTTAAAAATAGTAGAAAAGTGCACGTACGTTGTACGTGTCTAGTTTTAATTTCATGTGTATTTTTCATTAATTAGAGTAAAATTAGCTATTTTTATGTCATAGAATATCATATATTTATGACTGGTCGATTTATTTTTTAAGAAATTTCTTTTTATTAATTATTATTGGTTTTTAAAAAAATGATGGCTTTGAATAGTAGTAATAAAATATAAAATAATGATTGATTTAGTCATTACATCTTATAATATTGGTTCTAAAATAAGATCATAGGAACATTATTTAGTTCATTCCATCATCGTAGTTTTCATGTCAAGTTTATTTGTTATTCACCGATGACACATGTTTCATCCGTTTCTTAATAAATTTCACCCTTTTATCTATTTCACGAACATTTTTTTTTACTTGTTTCACCAATTTTTTAACAAGCTTCATCAGTGTTTATCAATTTCAGCCGAAGTTTCATCGATTCATATGTTTTCACTGTTTATCTTTTTTTTTTTTTTACGATTTTTCGTTTTTTAATTGATTATAACATTTTTCATTGTTTTTCCGTTTTCAGGAAAGTGACCAATCACAAAGCAAATGCAATACACTTGCTTGGTGGTATGGATTTGGCTAAGCCAGGCCTGGACAAGAATTTTCCCATTTTGCACTCTCAAAACATAAATTTAGTACTTTGCACCCTCAAAATATGAATAATTCAACACTTTGCACCCTCTTTTATTTTACTAAAAAATCTAAAGACAAAAAAGGTAATATATTTTTGAATCTTTAGCACCCTCCCTTCCCCGGAAACACAAAAAATTGACATTTTTCACCCCAAAATAGAATTAACACTTAGCACCGTCGAATTAAGAACAACTCAACAACTTGTACCCTCGAAACACGAGAAATTGACACTTTGGATCCCTTAAACACAAAATTAGCATTTAGCACTTCAAATTAAGAAAAACTCAACAACTAACACCCCCTCGTTTTTTTTGACAAAGTTGACCACCGGGGTAAAAAAAACCTAGGGCGAAAATAAGTAATTCATTTTTTTTCTCAAGATTTACAAAATATGATTATGAATACTAGAATATTCATCTGCAAAATCTATTTTATCATATTTCTTTAATTATCAAATTTTCAAATGTCCTCAAAATATCCAAAAGAATTCGAAAAGTTTCTAGAAAGTTAATACATAAAATTGACTGAATCATATCACAAAAACAAATTTTAAGATGAAGAGAGAAATGAGTATTCTAGTATTCATTATCGTATTTTCAAATGTAAGGAAAAAAATGAATTAGCTATTTTGCCCTTAGATTTTTTGCCCCCAAGGACAACTTTGCTGAAAAAACGATTAGGTACTAGTTGTTGAGTTTTTCTTAATTTGATGTGCTTAGTGTTTGTGTTTAGGGGTTCAAAGTGGGGGTGCAAGTTGATGAGTTGTTCTTAATTCAAATGTGTTAAGTATTAATTCTATTTCGGAGGTGCAAAATGTCCATTTTTCGTGTTCGAATGGTGCAAAGTGTCAAAAATTCAAAAATAAATTACCTATTTTATCCCCTAAGTTTTTTATGAAATATAAAAGAGAGTGCAAAATGCTGAATTACTCATATTTTAAAGATGTAAAGTGCTAAATCTATAATTCAATAGTGCAAAGTATTATGCTATTGAAAAGTAGATAGTAGACCGATTACTACTACTACTACTACCCCAACAACAGTATAACCGAGATGGAGATCAAGAAGACATGACTTGACCATCGGTTTATTCTAAACGGGCTAGACGGAACCAACCCCCTGACCCTGGTGAAGGGGCCTTACCTAGGTTTGGGTTGAGAGAAAACTTTAAACTACGGTTATAATTTCTCTAATAATATGGTAACTGCATGCAAGTTGTTTTGAGTTGGGGTAATTGCACAATTCAATGTTACATTTCAAGCATGAAACAGAATTGAAGTCAACATTCAAAAGATAAAACAGACAATTCACAAAAGTATTGGATATTAACACAAAGTATTTATGATATATCTTCACTAAATGATCATTTAGTAGAAACAGACACCATAAAAAGGACAAGGGTTATAGTTGACAAACATATTGGGGCTGTGTTATTCAGTTTATATGAACTCAATTCACAATAACCAACCAACTCCTCCCACCACTTTTCAGAAAACAGGTGCAACTCTCAGACTCAAGACTAGTAATTAAGGAAATTTCAGCACAAATACATGTTACATGTCATCAGAACAATGATGCAGATTATTGATATAAGAACTACATACAAGTCAAGCTCTTCCTCTAAAAGAAGAGGTCTACAATTTAATGTGTATTATATTGCCCATTTCTATGAGAAACATATTCAGGGCAACACTTTAGCAATCTATATACATGGTTCCTTAAGATTAATTAAAACTTATGTGAATCAGAATAATGTCAGAAAGTTATACTATATTATATCATATCATACCAGATATATTATTTATTCACACATAAAAGTGTTAATTATTTAGAACATATTATTTGGTGCTGAAAAATGAAAATGTAAAATATAATGACCATATAGAAAAGAATATGAGAAGCCGTTCGCAAAAACTGCAACCTTTTTCCGCATTCTAAATCCAAGTACAAAATTGCAAGAAACCATAAGCACCATTAAACATAAACTTAAATTAAGTCACAACAAGTCTTAACAAACAAACTCTTCATCCATGAGTGTTAACAGCTTCCCAGAGCAAATTCCTCGGAACAGGTGAGGTAAAATTCCGAGCCTCCATTGCAGCAGTCCTAAGCGTCTTCAATGTGTACTTATTCGCCTCATAGAAAGACAAACTCACATAAGGCAAGTTGTGCTTCTTGCATAGTTCTTGAACCAAAGGAGAAATATTTCTCAATTGGCACCTAGGCAACCTTGGAAACAAATGATGTTCGAGTTGGAACTGTAGCCCCCCAAAGAACCAATCCATATAAGACGAACACGAGATATCAATAGTCCCACTAGTCTGTTTTTCGAACCAATTGTTCCCTTTCGGTGGCCCAACATACACATCTGCTGCAAAATGGTTCAAAGTAAACTGCACGTGTTGAATCGAGGTCACTGCAAAGCTTACTAGAACATACAACACCCTTTCAGTCCAATTAGGCAAAAACGCAACAAGTAAAGGAAACCAAGTCCAGAAAACAAGAATTCCCAATATGTTCAAAGCTCTGTCTGGTATTTTCCTCTTCGAGAACAGTAGCAAGAACGTCTGGAGATAAAGATTGACTCTTGCAACACACATTACTGGATAGTATGTCATGTGCTGATAACTTATAAAAAACCTCGAAACAGAATCGAACGTGAGCTGCCTACCGTAAAATTGAGATTGGATCGACTGAAACAGAGCCGAGGACACTGCCAACATGGGTAAGTGCTGAAGATCGGGATCGTAATCGAGGCTGTTGCACGCGATATGGTGGGCATTATGAGTCCATTTCCACCAAGCAATACTAATCCCAGTTAAACAATTACCAGCAAGAATCTGTATCAGTTTGTTAAACCCACGAGTCTTCATTATCTGATAATGACCCGAATCATGACCCAGATAGGCCACCTGCATCCACGCGAGTCCCAATAAACTCGCGGAAAGCATGTGAGCCGCGAAACTGTTGCATAACAGAGCGCAGTAGAAAACCGCGCAAAGTAAGACCGACACAAAGCAAAGGGAATAAATGACACCATGTCCTTTTTTCTCAAACAACCCAGATCTGGCAAATTCGTTAGCAAGTTTTCTGTAATCTTTGGATACTTCAGAAACCTTGAAATCCTCGAGGTAATAACCTGTAAAGTAATTATCGAGATATTTCCAAGCAGTACCTGGGTGAAAAGCAATGAAAGCATCGGTTACATCTTGTCCGGCTAAATTGAGGAGCGGGATATCCCCACCCGGATGAATTTTGGACCAATCTGTCACATTGTAAACCTTTCCTTGGATCGAAATCCATAGATCTTCGGGTTTGGTGTGTTTCTTCAGTTCATCACATGTTATGAACTTCTTCGTGTTATCCGCCATGGTGGAAACCATCTATGAACGAAAATTGTAAATCTAAAAATGCAGAAAACTCAGAAAATTTAAAACAAATTTTAGAATGAGTATAAATCAATTTAAAAGGGAGGGAGGGAAGGAGGGAGGGTGGGTTTGGGTTTTTGAATTTTTTTTTTATTTTCTCGATCTTGGATTGGCTATTTCAATATAAAATGGTTTTTTGGATTTCTGGTTACTGTTCTTAATGAAAAAGAAAACCTAGACAGCGATTTATGCTCTCTAACAACTGTGTGATTGAAAAAATCTTGAAGTCGGTACAAAAATGATCTGACCAAAATAACCTCAGATATTATTAATTAAGAGACTCGCTCTTCCTCTTCCTTTCCGTTCAATTCAAAGAGAGACTCCTTGTCCTTGCTTTGCTTGTAGAATTCGTGGCCACGACGAATGAACTGGATTTTGATTAGGTGTTGGGCTCCACCACGATGAAATGAAGATGAAGGGTTAGGATTGCTACCGATTTCGATTACTTTTATCGCTGTTTCAAGGAAAAGAAAGAGAAAAATATCCTCCTTTGCGAAGGAAGACGTGTTAAATTCATGTTCAGAATTACGTCTTGGGCTCCACGCGTACAAGGGGAGGACTCCCTCAATTAGACCCACTTGGCATTCAATGCCTAGTCTGTATGTCGACATGTTAATATGTTTTACTTAAAAGCAAAATAGGGGTATTTCTTGATCAAACCTAAACCAGCAAAAAAAATGTAGAAAGACAATTATTTTATGTTAAATAAATTAAACTTTGTGGGTGGGAAGAAATATTCAACCCAGCTATGGAAAATGGCCGGCGATAATTCGCTGTGATAATCTCAAGCCAGCCCAAACAAATCTATTCAAAGCCCATTGGGTTACGTGTATTTACACTAAGCCCAATTCAATTAGAGATTCTTTTAGCTCATTGCAGAATGCCAGAATGTATTATTCGAGAAGTCAACCCAATTAGCTAGCGTTTTCATGATTTGCTTACAATTACTAAGCCCAGTAAATAATTGCATTTGCAGCCCAATTAAAAAATAGCAAATCATCAAACCCAATTTCATTAGTTTAAGGAACTACGTACGGAATATCACTACATTTGAATAAATAAATTTAGGATTGATTGATTAAATTTTGCACGTAGAAAAATAATTAGTTACGTACAACACATGCAATATTACTTAAAACTTTTCAAGGTTGTATAAACGCAAGTTGTTAAATAAAAGAATGGGACACATGATCACCTAATATATAATTAATTACCTTGATTTAATATTTTTATTTTTCTCATCAAATTCATGATCTATATATTGTGATACAGCACAGAAGAAGACTAGCTGAGAGTTGGCATCAGAACTGACTAAAAGCTGAAAAGAAAAGACAAATAACTAACTCTAAACTCTAATAGTAGCTCTATAGTTAGTTATGTTATGTTATCAGTTATGTTATGTTATTGAAAATTCAAAGGAAAGGATGGGAGGGGACCTATAAATATATATATATATATATATATATATATATATATACATAAATTCATAAATTCTTTGATTCTTTCTCATCCTTCTAAAAAAAAGTCATCCCACAGCTGTATATATATATGAGCATCATGTAATAATTAATACTGTATATAATAAGGTGATCATGAATTAATTATTAGTTCTGGTAAAGATTGGCAGCATGCATGTAAATGGCAACTTCTGCAATATTAATTAAATAAATGTTGAACCCATGGAATGTCACTATCTACAGTATGGTCCCTGCCTTATTCTGATCTGCTAGCAATTATTTATTTGCTTAATTCAATCTTTCCCATAAACCTCCTCTCCTGGAATTAATTAAATACTTACTTAATAGTACGTAGTATTTTGATATTATTATATACGACCTTTCAATATTTTACATAGATCAACAAAATTAATTTACGACCAATTAAATATATCTTTTTTTTGCATTATAGTATTGCAGGTTGCTCTCTATGTTCCGAATTAGTAGTATTTGACAACCTCTGATTAATTTCTTACTATATATGGCGACATCAATAATTTGTTTATTATCTGCATCTTTACATTTTCCTTCATTTAATTTTTTTTTTAATTTAATTGCATGGTTTAATTTCCTCATTCTGTCCCATATCTTATGAAGAATAATGTTGAGATAAAACTACTGTTATTGGTATACATAAAGTACTTGGTGGTGGTGTGCATTACGCTATAATTAATGGGCTGGCCTAAAATGTCTGAAGTGGGAGTGTTGAAACTAAAATGTCTCACATGAATTGAATATTAAAACTAAATGTTTTTCATAAGGTTTTAAACAATCATCACCTCACCTATAGATCTAGCTTTGACCTGAGTTAGTTCCAGGACATATGGACTTTAGCACAATTCGTGTGTATCAAATTATGATTATTTTAATTTGGACCATATATAATATAATTGACCCAAACAACTAAAATAAATTTTGATATAATGATTAACAAAAATCCCAAATTATATATGAAAATTCACGATTGAATAACAAATATAAGAAAATGCAATTTACAATTGGGCATAAATAATTAATTACGTGTTAATGAAGAGATGCAATTTGCAACCGGATATATATAAGCAATTGAAAAATAAAAAGATACAATTCTCAATCGAAAATAATTAGGAAGATGCAATTCACAACTTGACACAAATACTTGGAAGACGATTCAAATGGTTTCAGTATATATAATTGTGTATTATATGTCAATTAAAAAAAAAATTAATAGAATAGAATACATAATTATTCTCAGTATCCATGACATATACGGTATATATACGAATTGCTAAATTAGTCCTTTGAACATATATGTAGTGAATAAATTAAGATGAATGTTCTAAATATATAACATGATATGAAGTATAAAATTGAGTTGATGACAAGAATATCATTTTCAGTATCCATATACGATTCACATGTGTTGTTGCGGGGTAAATGCAAAATACTCCCTTGTGTTATGCAAAACATGCAAGAAACTACCTTGTGAAATTTTTATTGCGCCAAATTTTCTTGTGTTCTAAAAAATCCTACAAAAAACACCCAATTTATAAAAAATAGATTGTTTGGATGGACATATTTCAAGAAACCATTATTAAAATACTTCAAGTTGTTCCCTCCAACTTCACGTGATATACTTGAAAATGGGTTCTTGAAATATGTCGATCCAAAATGACCTATTTTTTATAAATTGAGTATTTTTTTCAGGGTTTTTGAAAATACAAGAAAATTTGACGCAATCAAAATTTCACAAAGTAATTTCTTGCAGATTTTACATAATAAATGAAAGTTTCTTGCATTTACCCAGTGTTGTTGCATTCACAAACAAAACATATATAAAAACCACAAAATATATCGTACGTGTGAAATCATGCTAATGCAGTAATGCTAACTATAATATGGTACTGGTGGTAGTAGTCAAATTATGGGAAGAAAAAAACAAAATCACGTGAATCCCCGACCATCTCAATTTTTTCACTATAATTAAAAACCCCATTTATTTTCCATTTCATAATTATATATATAATAATTACTCTATCATTCTTCAATCCTAGCTACGTACTACATCTTAATTAAAAAAAAATTAATGGAAAATTCCAATCCCTTAGCCACTGAAAGCTTTTCCTACAGTTGGTTAGCCAACAAGAAAACATCTTCTTCACCTAATCAAAGTACAAATGATCAAAAAGAACAACAAAAGTTCAAATTCGATATTCCAATCACAAATTCCCATAATACCCTCGTTCATGCCGATGAAATCTTCTCCAATGGCCATATCATGCCTGTATATGTCCATAATAGGAGGACTACTACTACTACAGCAGCTTCTGTCCCTTCTTCTCCTGTTATAATTATTACTACAAAAACTCCATTAATTAATATTGATCATCATCACAAAAGAAGTAGTACCCAATTTTTCTTCTTCAAAAAATGGAGAAAAAACATGTTGCAAAAGTTATGCGAAACAATGGGGTGTTCTAGGAAAAGCAACAGAGTTGATGACCTGGAAAGATCAAAGGTTTGTGAGATTCGACAATGTTCGCCGCCAAGAATAAGCTCAGCTCACTCAGTTGTTGAACCGTCTTCGACTAGTTGTAGTAGTTCAACCCGGATAATTAGCACCTCTTATCGTTCGAGTAATGTTTGTTGTGATGATGAGAGTTCAACTTCAATCAATGAAGCTATTCTATATTGTAAAAGATCAATAGGTATGGTTGAAGATTAATTATTCTGTATTTTGAATCAGTAAAGTTTTGAATTTTGATTGACACTAATAAAAAAATTCTACACATATACTGTATATTTTTCAAGAAATTAAAATGGTTCTTGCATTTATGTTGTTATTTGTAACCTTCCTCAGCGTACATATATATATATATATATATATATATATATATATATATATATATATGTTGGAGAAAGAAACATATTTAGAGCGGAACATATGTAGTATGAATTTTGGAGTTCTGTACATGGGAAATTTAGACATTACTATTGATCTTATATTTGGGAAAATTAATGAACCGGCCGGATAGACATTTTCTATAGCAAATTTTTATGGCAGTACCTACGTATATGGGGCTATAATAATATAATTAAAATAAGGATTAATTCCATAAGCAATAGAAGAAACTCAATAATATAAATAAGTTGTTTACTAGCTACTATAATAGACAAGAGGCCGGGTGGTCCATTCCATACCATAAGACATATATCATGCTGCTAGGAGATAGGCCAGAAAATCTACATCTATTGTTTCTATATATGTATGTGCCATTTTTCTTTTCTTTTTTTTGTCCTTGTAATGTATTCACATCACAATTAATTTTGGATTTTCAAATGCATCTAAAATCATAAGCCAAGATTGATCGAGGGGAGTTCCAGACATCCGACTTGTCCTCGCTATCTCTTCTTCTTTTATTTATCCTTGTCTTAACCAAACAGGACTCATATTAATATTATCATACAGATACAGTGAAGTGGAAATTTCTACATATAATTAATCCTTTGAAATTAATTAGATGACTCTAAATTTCACCTTAAAAACATCTCTCTACCTATTTCTTATAGTGAAATCATCAACGTTGGAAATCCGATCCTTCTCCTTTTACATTTTTAGAATTGGTTGCTGCTACACATTTACCGTACATATTCCGTAGTGTTCTCTTAAAGACGACTTACGCAATGAAGGGCAGGGTAAACTTGTGATTTCACCTTAATTAACATAACAGTAAGAGATAGTATATATAGGTAATTATCAAGAACGAAAAATCAACTAAAATAGCTAAACATTAGGATAAGATCGCAGCAGGAAAATTAAAATATATGAGTTGAACAACTTCTTCTTCGCGATAACAAAGACATCTCTTGCCAGAGATTAGGGGACCAGAGACATTGCTAAATACAGTACAAAGCTTGTCGGAAATGTTTATTTTTAACTTTTGTTGTTGCATTTGAAAGGAGGACAAAGCAAAGGAGCAAATCTTGTCTTCTCTGTCTCAAAGAACATGTTCAAAAATTAGTCTTTCCTTTTTTTCTTTATATATATATATATACTTCATATATAGTAAAATAATGGAGCAAAGTGCAGCAAGTAACAAGTAATAAAGGAAATTTGAGAAAAGATGTTTAAAAAGGTTCAGTAATAACGAAAGCCCAAAATACAACTCGATCAGAAGCACCAATCAACCTCGAAGTCCGGCAAAAAGCACCACAAATAGATCCAGTAACCAAAAAGAAAATTAGATGCAAGGAAGAGCAGAATTCAGTTAAAGAGATCGAACAGACGAACCAAACAACACAAAAGAGCATAATCTCATGCACGCACGCACACACGCAAGTATATGTATCGCGGAAGTAGTATTCGATCAAGTGATCGATAAGCATATCAGGTATCAAATTCTAATATGGATTTCAACATTTTCCCGTAAAATATTGAAATCTAAAAACCATGTCTGTCCATACAGCAGGATACATGAAAAGAAAAAGGGTTACTCTAATGGTTTCAGAACGGCCTGGGTGGCTTCTCTAAAACAGCAGAAAAGAATACTTCCCTTACATCATTTTTATCCATCTTAGGAACAACAACCCACTTGTGTTTCCTATACCTTAACATCTTAAACACTTGCAAATACTCATTCAAATCCTCCTTCAAACAAAAGAAACTATCAATCCATAATAACCCTCCAGGCCTCAAAACTCTATCCCAATCATACACCACAAAATCGAGCAAAACGAGATCAATCCACCCATCAAGAAACCTCGTCGTGTGAATCAAATCCAACGTGTTATCAAAGAACGGAAGCCTTTGATTCACAGTCAAGTAAATCGGCATTAGCCCACGAAGCGCAATCATTTCACTAAATGGCGCGCCAAGATTAATCGTCGCTGATAAAATAGTCACATTATGTTCTCTCATTCTAGCAGCAAAGGTTCCAGTACCAACACTGAAATCCAATCCAATTCTAATCTCCCCTGGCTTCAAATCAAGAACTTCGGTTATTAGAAAATCCGAAGTCAAATTTGAATTGGGATCTTGAAGAACCGGTTTAATCCATCTCGGTTTCTCATGATCTATAAGATTGAAACAATCTGCACATTTAAAGAATCCCTTTTGTGTAGTATTGCTAACAAGGCAAGTGAAGTTCTTGCATTTGTATTGGCTCCATCGCACATTTCGGTTATCGGGTAGTGTCCATATAGACTCATTAATAGGAAGAGGCTTAGTGTAAAACTGAGGGGCCTTTGAGAAACACCTTCTTCTTGGTAGAGGATCGCAACCGTGTACCATTAATTTCTGCGCTAATTTCCAGTCGTCATTGCATATATCGCCAATGTCGTAATCCATGTACTCTTCTAGCTCTGTTTTCATCGAAAAACACGAGTGGCCTATGCTCGTGAAAGTGCCATTAGCCCCCATGAAGTTTTGTTTTCTTAGCCTATTAGGCTTGATTCTAATGTACTTGCGGATTTCTTCTGTCAGGAAATACTCATGAGGTTCTTGAAAATGAAGGGTAGTGTTTTCTCGAGGGATGATTTGTTCTGATTTGTGGACTGATTCGATTAGTCCTAGGATGTCTGCGAGGAAAGAAGCGTGTTTGGATTCGGAAGGTGATTCGTGGGGTGAGTCTCTCATCTGGTCGAGCTTGGTTTGAATTTTGTGGATTACTGTTTCAAGAGTTTTCTTGGTATCTGTATGGTTAATGCCACGAGCGATGAAGTTTGTTGGATATAATGGTGTATCGGAAATGAGAAACGATCTGAAACTGAAAGAATAAGCTTTTGATAGAGTTGCTATAAAAAATAGAACAGCTAGAGTTCCAAGAATGAGGATCAATCTGTGAATCCCTCTACATGATCCAAATTTCTTTATGATATTTACCTTAGACGACATAATGTAAATAAGCTTCAATATTCTTGGAAATGATAATATGCAGGGATGTAGTAATTAGTTAGAATATTGAAATTCTATGAATTGAAAATATGAATGATTGGATTTGGGGTTGGGGAGATTTACTGAGCAACCTTTACTAATTACACAAGTTGTTTTAGTAAATGTAAATTGGTCAATATTTTTGGATTCAAGTTAGAGTTGTAATCCCAAGTAAACAACCACATTATTTAGGACAAGTTACGGTTTTTTAACATCAAATCAGTTGCTTTAATTAAATGAAGTTACTTCAAGTTTACGACCCAGGTCTGCGCCGGGGATTCAATTTAACCTCATGCCACACACTGAAAACGGGGGTGCTGTCGGGGGGTGTCAAACTGGGCCATTTGGCCAAGCAGATTAATTGAAAAGGCTGGGCTTTTGGCCCCATAGGACTACAATCCAGATGGCAGATAGGATGAGAGGAAGAATTTGTTCAAGACAAACAGACACTTTTGTTGACTCGACTAATTCGAGTCGAGTCAAATCTTATATCGACCACATTCCAAATGTGTAAAAGTCAAAGCATACGAAGTTACAAACATAATAGTAAAAGCAATTCATAATTTGAATTTTCACATCTAAAGAATTATTAATTTATTACTATTTCAACCAAAATAATGATTTTGAGAGAGTAAAAAAATCTTTTAAATAAAAAACCTAACTATAAACATATTAAAAATGAAAGACATTTTCTATGAAAAATAGACTCTAGAGTTCACCAATTGACTTCCAAGATACTCCTATATGTGTATTTCATTTTGACATTTGCAATTAAATATTAATACTCTGTCTAAACTCCAAATCTCCACTTTATAGCTACCAATCGACACTACCTACATACATATTCATTAAACCAAATAAATAAATGAAAAAAAAAAGAAAACGAAGAAAATCAATAAATTCCCCAAAATGACCAAATCCACCCCCACCCCAATTTTCATTATCTCCTCCGTCCATCAGCGTACTGAGAGAGCGGCACCACCTCCTGCAACGGAGTAGACAACGGCGTCGGCAGCGGCGAGTTTCTACAAACAGGACACGAACCATTAAGCTTCAGCCACGCGTCCACACACATCAAATGGAAACAGTGCTTACAATCAGGCAACATCCTCAGCATCTCCCCCTCCCGATACTCGCACAAGCATATCGAGCAAACGCCGTCGTTCCCGTCGCTCTTCGAGAAAATAAACTTAGGGTACGAATTGATAACCGCTTGATCGAGCCCGACGACGTCGTTTCCCGATCCATTTTCTTCGTCCTCCCCCACGAATATTACCCTGGGAAGATAGATGCTGTTCTCGTTTGAGCTGCTGCGGCTCTGATTCCGACGGCGGCGCACGGCGGCGGATCGGCAGCAGATGTAGGAGGTGAGGAGAATGGTGGAGAAAAGTACTAGGAAGCCTAGGGCTATGGCGATTGAGTAGCCGAGTCCGATATGGGTGAAGTTTTGGGAGGATTTACTTGGAAAAATGGGGATGGTCAACGGCGGTGGTGGTGGGGTGGCGGACATTGGGAGAGGTGGGGGGGAAGGGCCATTTGAATGAGGGGAGAATTTTTATTTTATTTTAGGGAGGGGGGAATTTGTGGGAAAGAGAAGGTTGGGTGGGTTGTTGATTAGCTGCCGCATTTAATTTTGGGGTTTGGTAATTAAGGAAAGGCATTGAATGGCCCATGATGGATGGTGATACACTACTATTGGATTGGGCTTATTTCTGGGCTTGGGTTCTTAGGGCCCATATATTGTTTCTTAATTATATGAATATTTACTTAGCTTAGCTCCTGTTCTACATAATAAAATAAAATAATATAATTTGGAAAAACGTAAAACCAGTTTCAAATTGGAGAGAGAGAGAGAGAGACACATAAACCCAGAAAGCTCAAGTCTCGAATGGGAACACTAGAAGTCCAATTTTCTGGCACAAAGGACAGCTTCGTAGGAGTATTTAAATACTAATAATTGGTACAAGAGTAGGACATGACGAGTTTCAAAACAGCGAAATGCGATTTTGTTTCTTCTCTATTTGTCAAAGGGGTAATTTTCCGACAGCCTGTTTCGAAAAATTTCTTTTTTTTTGTTTTTTTTGTTTTTGTTAGTGTGTGAATAGTAAATATCAGTCAACTTTTTTTTTTTTTAAATAATTAAATATCAATCAACTGATCAGTATAAATATTTGCTACAAATTGTAGGCTCTTGTAGGGTTAAAATCTCTAATTTACGTAAATCTTAATTATAAATTTGTAATTATCTACGTGTAGGAAGACTGTTAGCCCTGTAACAAAACAAGCACCTTTAATTGTCTCGGGGCAACGATAGTATATGGTTTAATTTATTAATTTTGACCTCAGATGTAAACTTAATATTATAAAAGTACATTGATGTGTCCAAATTTTGTACCCGAGGACAATTAAGAGATTACACTAAGTTGCATAAATAAGAGATTTGTAACGTCTTTATCATAAACTCTCGTAACGTCTTTGTATTTATTACTTGTAACATCTTTCCTGAAAAGACTATTATACCCCTGTACGTACCTATAAATAGGTCGCCCTATTTCCGAACAAAAGGAGAACGGAATTCACAATTACAATTACTATACAATTTTTCTCTCTATATAAGTGTGCAGATCTTACTTTATTATTGTGATGTTGTTATGGATTGAAGGGCTAATTCCACCTTTACCCTGAACATTTTTATACGACATCATAATTTGTATAAAAATGTTCAGGACAAAGGTGGAATAAGCACTTCAATCTATAACAACATCATACATATATACTGGAATAATTGAATTCTAAAGGACAATTATATGTTTTTCAAACATTCTAACAACAAAATATAAAACTGAAAAATTCAGGCTTATTTGTTTCAACATATTTGTTCACCCCATATATAGAATATAAATAAATTTACAAAATTAAATATATTAGTTGGTCCTATAACCCCTCGTGAATTGGACTAAGTCTCTTCATTAAATAATTGAACATAACTCAACTTCAAAAGTTAGATCAAGAGTTGAAAGTTGCTCAAGGGCTTAGAAGATGAACTTGATCTTGTTATTCAATATATGTGGGACATTAGTTCAATACTCTTCATTCACCAGTGAGTGAAACAAATTCATCATATGATATATTAAAGTTCAACCGTGCAAACTGCGGCATGTGGGGCCAACCATGAACAATGACAATACAAGCTTTGTTATCAGGGGAAATGTGTGTATAAAGAATAATCACATTATACTAACAAGGAGGAGTTTATTGCGGAAGAAGGTGATCCACTTTAATTTGGGGCTCTCCGATATCATATTACATTTCACCAGATGAATTTAGCTAAGTCTACATTAAATAGTTGGGGGATTCTATGATGACTCTTGGCTAAGAGTTGAGTCACCATAACAAATTAATCTCATCCCTTGAAAAAAAAAATTTATCTTATTCATTGATTATGTGTAAATGTATACAATCCCACATTGTGTATTTGTGTGCATTACATTAAAAACTTAAATAATTAATACATTGTAAATAGTAGAATTACATTATTACCCTCAAATAAAAACAACAAAAATACTAATTTTTACTAAAATATCCCTCCCACTTCTTTCCATTTTCTCTCCTAACCCCAATCTCTTTCCAAACTTAACCCACACCACCACCATCAGCACCCTCTCTCTCTGCTCCTTAATCATACCAGAACAGCGGCGGCACTTCGTTCTCGTCTCGACCAGAACGACGGCACTTCACCCACCGCCGTTCTAGTCGCGACCAGAATGGAGGCAGCACTTCGCCGCCGCCATTCTATCGCGAAGTTTCCTTTTTTTTCAAGATAAGAAAGGCAACACTTTGTGTTTACTGGATCTAACCAAGAAGCATGTTAATCCATTCAACCAAACCATTAAATTTTGTATCTATTCTTCCTCAAAATGTTTATCTCACTTCTGAGTTTTATCCTATACATAAGGGAAATTAATCTCAACAACGATGTCTAACGCACTTCTTTCTATAAAGTATAAATATAAGAATCAGACTCAATTGTGAATAATCAATCTACTAAAAGACAGCCTTACAAAATCTTTAATTAATATAATGTTGCATTATAAGTCTTGAATGTTATGCAATATCCTCATTAATTAATTAATTTGTCATTCTTATGAAATGTATTACTATTTATTAATTAGTCACAAACATCATATATATGCGTACTACAATTTTTATGAAGGTAAGGTATATATACAATATATATATATAAAAGTCATAATTAATTAATTTAAGCAAAAAGACATGCAACTAATTAAGAAGCCATTTGATTAGAACAAGGACAAGGTATTATATTTGTGGAGGTAGTAAGGAATTGTATCTGTTTGAGAAGAGGAGTTAGGGTTTCCATTAGTTTTTCACAAGGATGGTTGTGAATTCCTTCATACGTTGTCACGACAACGCCATTGTCCTTGCTTTTGCTTAGCCTTTGTATTTGTTTCTTCACATTGCATGTGTGATGCGTGCACCGGTAGTATCTCCTAATTAATAGATCAAGTATATAGTATAGTAAATTAACATCAGTGAATTAATGTAAATAATATATATATAGGAGTATGTACGTACGTACGTATGTACGTATTAATTGATTTGATTAGATTTGTTAATTGTTACGTCTGTCTGTCTGTCTGTCTGTCTATACGTACGTACCTTGGAAAGTTGCTGTTCTTGACAGCCTTTTGCCCATATTTTCTCCAACGATAACCATCATCTAGTATATCATCTTCGCTCCTAGTTTGGAAGGCAAACCTCCTGCAGGGCTTACCAATATTTCTTTTATTTTTAATAATCACATCTTCATCATTCAGGCTAGACAATCCCACATCGGATGGGAAAAGAGAATTATTATGAAGATCAAAATATATTGGAGGATGAGAATGAGAATATTGTTGTGGGTCGGTTCGCCCCCGTGGTTGTGGTGTTTCTTCTCCTTCCATTTCCATATATATATATATATATATATATATATATATATGTGTGTTTTAATGTACCTAGCTAGCTAGCTATGGCTCCACCACTAAAATCTAGACGGGAGAAAATTATGAAGGTGTTTTGAGAAGACAAGCATATATATATATATATATATATATATTATATGAAAAAAAGGATGAGAAAGTTAATTAGTGAAAAGTGAGAAGAAAATAAGGCTATGCGTTCACCTAAATTTTGCAAAACACATGTACACACACACACACGCATATTTTTAAAGATTTAAGACTAAGAATTCGTACAGTAAACTCAGGCGGCCAACTATATTTCAACTAATTCTGTTCAACTGCCCCTACTACATTATTATTACAAAGCTTTTAGTACGTACGCCAAAGGAAAAAGGAACCGTGCATGCCTCTTTAGGTCTATTACGTTATTTACAAAGCTTGATTTTGATGAGTTACATTAATTTCCATATACTTTACCTGCTGGTTCTATCGTCAGCGTCAAATTATACGTGCTGAGCTGAGGTTCAACGTAATTTCATCTTCACACATACAGTATATATATAATTAGACTGAGGAAATATATATATACATGTTAAAAGTTAAAAGACTAAATTTGCTTTTGAAATACAATTGCTACCAACTTTCTTATTTACTGTTTGCAAAATAAAGTTTGACCAATTTCGATATGGTTAGGTCAGCTGATAGTGAATCAAATAAAACTCAAGTTTGAATTCTACTGGGGACATCATTCTCAGAATGACCTATACCCAATGCATTCTTCAATCCGAGCAATAAATACACAGTTTAGTAGATAAAACCAAAAAAAAAGATTTGACCGAAGACGATGGGAAGAAACGTTACTAAAATCTTCGTTTCTTATGTTAACCATGTTTAAAAAGGAAAAAAGAAAAATCAAAAGTTCAAAAGTAATTGATAAACTAAACTAGAATAATTTTTTCACCCCTTTGATTTTTGCACACCTTTGGTGTTCCAATATAAAAAGTTCTTGATTGTCCAAGCAAAATTTACATTTTCCATAAGCTATGAGATGGAGTCTTATCCAATCAAATTATAGAAATAAATACTGATTTTATCAATATATATATGTATAAACAATTTCCCTCAACTATATATATATTTATGATAATACGAGCCAACAAAAACCAGTACTCAACTATTTACACCCCGCCCCCTCCCCAGCCTCAATTACAACAGGGCTAAACTCATCCTCAAAATTATTGATATGCATGAAGAGACCCCTCAAAAAGTAGTAGGAGATACAGCAATAATAATATAATTATTACATTCAAATATTTTATGTAACTAACAAAACATTGAAACCAGCAGGCCTCAAGAGGAAACAAGTGCCCAAAACAATTATTACATTCAAATATTAAACTAGAGGACCTTGGACCTAATTAATAATCCTACAGTTAGCTTCAAAAAGCTTCCTTTCAAAATAACTGAAGGTACATTCAATATCAACTGATGATCATCTTGCTTAGGTTTTCAGCTTGCTCGGGAAAATACTCCAATAATTCATCCTTTGTCACCCAAAGAAAATCATCACACATTCCGATATCAAACTTGTTTGTTGCGATTACTTGAGATTTGAAAAAGAATTGCTGAACATAAAATTAAAGATATTAAACAATTAAGAGAATTAAGGTTATTGAGCAAAATATATGTAAACTAAGATGCTATAGCAAAGTGCTAAATTCATACTTAAAGAGACAGGTTGACCTGTTCACTTTCAGAAGGTCAGATAATCAAATGGCCCATTGGAGCGTTTCCAACGAAATAAGTATGGGAAAGATCTCCAAGCACAGATTTTAATGCCGATTCTGCGCACTGCAAATATTTGGATGCCACTAAAATATTTTCAGACAATAATGATATGTTTGGTTCTTGGATTTTAGTGAGTGGAACGCAATGGAAAAATATCTTAGACATTATTTTTTGTTCCTTTTCATTTTCCTCATTATATTACATACTATAATCAAGAACCATACATAGTTTAACGCAATTTGAAGTGAAGTAATTCCAAAAGAAGAGGTGAAAGAAAAACTCGGCGGAAGCACAATTACCTGGCGCAGTGTCTGTTCAGACTTGCGAACTTTCTCAGGAAAATGCCAGACGGGCTTCCCATTAGAACCATATGCAGAACCCTAAAGGAGAAGATAGAGTCTTTGGTCTAGTGCTCTCTGCAATGACCTATAAGGAAACATTTTAATATTTGTATGGACATAAGCACATATACAGGTTAGTAAAATTTAAAGATACCTCTTATCATTACTTTTATCCGCCGCAGTGACCCGTGGAGCTGGTGTATAGTCAATTTGATAATATCCTTTACCCCTGGAAAATACATAGTTAATACAAAGAGGAAATATCTTACAGTTCCTTGAAAGCATAAGATGGAACTAGTTAACCATGCGAACATCTGACAAGTTGATAATATTTCAGGTATGATCATGGTATTTTGTGTTCATTAATTTGAATATGCCATTCTTTGAAAAAAAAAAAAAAGAGCAAAAATGAGGAAGTTGGATGAGACACCTAGATATAATCAAACATACTCATAATCTAAAACACGGTAAAGAGAACAGAATATAATTTTGTGTCCCTTTTTTCTTGCTCTCCTTTTGATTGGCAGCTGAAAAGTGGTATCTTTACTTTATGTGAGAAAATGTTGTATACCAAATGCTTTCACAGGGCACTCAATGCTAGTCCATGATGCTATTTATACTCACATCTTGTTCATTAATCACATATAACTCATATTCATTCTTAATCTTAGTTTACCACACAAATGAAAAGATCAACCATCTCCATTGTTTCCACAACTAGGCAGAATTCTCTGATTTGATTAGCTAAACAGAGTACTAAATCATGAACCAACTGATTGCATCCAAGGTACAAAATGTTATTCTACAGTCAAGACAATGATTAGATACTTTTAGTAGTGGATCTTCCATGAGTGCAAATATGTTTCCCTAGTCCTTATGGTAAGTCTTCATCTGAAAATTGAAAAGTTCGTGAGGTGCCTTGGTGTATGAGTAGCTCATAAGATATGATTGACTAAGAAGCTATGTTAAATTGAACCAAAGAAAAGGTTCCACTTAATTGATCGGATGCTGTTTGAGAAAAATGTAGGATAAGATATGTCATGTAAATAATTAAGGATGTATACTCTGAAATACAGAGGGAAGTTTTAAGAAACATATTCTTGCTTCAGCTACCTCCTGGCTCTGTTACTCAACAAATTCCATAATCACAAACTAATAATTGGTATGAAAATGCCATCCCAGCATGGTTAATAAAAGATTTAATCATTGAAACACACACACTGTATATCACCTTGAGGAAACTTATCCATTCTAGAGTTAGCATCAAAGGGTCGTTAATGAGAAAATAAAACAAAACATACAAATCAATACATAGTATCAGCTTTTTTCAGGAAAGCTTCAGGGTATTCTCGTCGATATTGCTGTCCCCCTCGGAACCTAAAATAGAATCCCAATGTTTAGCCATCAACACAAACTACACTATTACAACTTCAACAGCATAATCTACCAATAATCATCATATGTGAAATTCCAAAACTGTAAATGCATCCTGCTCCTCATTCTCTAGGGGAAAAGGAGAAACAAATAATCTGTATTTTTTTCTTACTCCAAGGACATTTCGTGATTTAATTACGCCATTTTTCCTATCTCAAATCGAAACAGATCACTTAATCTTTCTGCGGATAAACTAGTCTCTTTCTCCTAACACAATAATTCCACATATACAACCTTATTTTCTTTCCCCGTTCTATTCAAACAATTTACTATTTTTCTGCAACATATTATATTTCCAATGGTAGACGAATGAAATGTAAACTATAAAGACGCAAAATTGTAAAATAATGAAAGCAATAAATGCTCACGAAAACTCCTGAAAAGCATAGACAGCTGGATCAATTTTGGGAATGACAACGGGAAGCCTCTCGAACACAACGGACGCTATGATGTTCTCTTCTCATCACTGCTACTCTTCGATGTTGATGTACTTAATCCTCGCGTTTTTGCCAGAAAAAATCGTCCTACCGACGTCGTTCTATGCATTTTCCGCAATCTGAAATATAAAAAGAGAAATAGAAGAAGAAAATGTAAGTGGGCTGAGAATTGTCGTACGTAAAACACGCATTGAAGTGTTGTACTACCTGTAATTGAATAGGGGTTAGGGCTACAAGAAATACTTGAACTGGAACAGAAGAGAGTGCGCTCTGCTTGGGGGGGGGGGGGGACTGGAGAGTGGAGACTCTGTAATATCTCAACGGTTCATTTGAGTGTACTAAGGTCAGCTATTTACTGAAAGAGGAAAATTAATTTCACTGAAACTGATTTTGACAATAATGGATTATAAATTTATAATATTTATATAAATTAAATTAGTTATAAAATAATTATTTTTGTATAATAGCTTTTGAAGTTTTAAAAATAAGTTGAGTTTTAACTTACGGAGATCTCAAAAGTGATTATGACATTGGGGAAAAATATCTTTGAAAATCACAATTAATCAAAAGTAATTTTTATAATTGGAACCAAACATTTTTTCATAATTGAAGCCAAACATTTTAAAATTACAATAGAAATCTAGAAATGCTCCCTCGTTGGATCAAACTCGCCATTACTATATCTTGAATACAAGGTACAATGGGTAAATGGGATCGGGTTTCGGGTACCCGTCCCGTCCCAATCGGGTTTTCCCATTTGGGACGAAAGAAAACGGGTTTTTTTCGGGTTCGGGACATCCCGAAACCCGGTCAAGAAAAACCGGGACGGGTTTCGGGACTTGACCCCGTCCCGATCGGGAAACCCGTCCCAAATAACAGTTTTACTTAATTGCTGAAAATAATATGTATGATATAGTATTATATATAAAAAAAAATTTTAATTTATCCAAAAATCTAATACCCAACTAAAAAGTAACTCTATGTATTCCTAATTAGCTTATTTCTTCTTCTTCTCTCTCAACTATATCTCAAAATTTCAAACCCTAACTCCACCAAAACTCCATTCCCACCGCCGCCTACCGCTGTCCGCCGCTGATTAGTAGTTCATCTGCATCGGATCTCTCTACCACTAGTCTTCTAAGTTGTTCTCCAGTCACTGTTGGAATTTGGGCTTCTCTTTACTCTAACTTAGGTATGAAATCTACTAATTTCTCACTTCTAAAATGTGTTATCTTTTGTGCCTTCTCATATTAGAAGAATCTTTAATGCCTATTTTTAATCCTTGTTATGCTATTTTGTTGTTTATTTTTATGATGAGAAGCAATAATTGTTTGAAGGATATATATATCTATATCTATGTACAATAAGCCGATGCTCTGAATATAAGATTATGGAGGAAGCCAATAATTAATTGCTGTGACAAATTGCAGTGATTTTGTCAAATTGAAATTGATGGAGTCAGCTGCTAAGGACCAGTTGGAAATTAGAAGGAAGTGTGAGATCTGTCGATTTTAGTCATTAAATTATTTCTCTTTGTTTAATTTGCTGATGAAAATATATGGTCCCCAGTTTAACTTATTGTAATTTTCGTAATTGTACTGCCACTGCCAATTATATTAATTAATGAGATGGTATTGTTCTGTAAATCGCAAATATGAATGTGTTTCTGATAGAATTCTTCTTGCATGCAAATTTATAACAGAACTATGAAATATGATTTTTGTTTTAGACTGAACGTATACAAGATGTGTCAAAATTGAATTTAATTAGCTAGTGTGTCACTATTCTAATTAATATCCAAATATATAGTCTACGTATCACAATAATAAGGTAATTGAATTTAGATCTCAACTTAGATTACCGGGACTCCCGAACCCGTCCCGAAATCCCGAAATTAAATCGGGTACCCGAAACCCGTGGGACCTTGGTTGATCGGTCGGGTTTCGGGACTTAAATTTGAAATCCCGAAACCCGAAATCCCGTCCCGAAATACCCGAATTCCCGAAAACCCGTCCCGATCCCACCCCTAGGTACAAATATTCATTAAACTATTAATATCAATGTAGTGATGAATTAGAATTATCAAAAAAAAAATGTAGTGATGAATTATTATGTTTAAAATAGCTAACTAATAATATAAACAACAACAAAAAAAAAATCTAGCCCTAGCCTCACTGCTTCTCCCAACTCTCACCCCTACCACCCTACCTGCCTGAAGCTCTCTGGCATCAGATATAATAAAATGAAACGAAAAATTGATGTCAATAAAAAATAAAAAAAAATAATAAATAAATATTGGGGGTGCTGGGCACGAGTGAACGTCAAAAGAAAAATTTGACTAAGAAGTGAGAGGAGTAAGAAAAATGGAGAGAAAACTGACTGAAAACACTTGGTAAAAGTGAAAAATTAATATGGATTAATTTTGAAAAGTTCTTAAAATATTCAATATTTAATTGTTAAGAAAATAAATTTTGATCAATAATTTCTACTTTAATATGTTTTTTGATTTACAATTTTTTAAAGTATTTTTCAAAAAAATATTCGAAAAGTTTAATACTCCATACAAATGACAAAAAGTTGAAAGCATACCAAAGAAATGAGATCATTTACTTCTCTTTTTCCTTTTTATTTCCAAAAAAATATTCGAAAAGTTTTAATAATCCACACAAATGACAAAAAGTTGAAAGCATACCAAATAAAATATCAGAATTCAGAAGTAACACAACTTGAGATAACTAGCTCCCAAAGTCCCAAGTCATATTTGGAGTGTAACCGTGTATGATGCACAAATAACACACGAAACAATATCAATATGTATAAGGTCGTATAAATTTTTTATATAATCACATGGATACAATTGTAAAAAGTACAGGCACAACTTGAAAAAATAAAAAAAAAATAAAAAAAAGTATATAGCAATATAAATACACTACCTCAGAAGCAATAACAAGAATACTGAGGCAAGTTTAGGGTTTTTCTCTTTTTTGATAAATTATATTTTAGAAATGTTAAAGAAACAAAATGAGCATACAAATACTCAATAGTAATATTTCAAATGCCAGCACTGGACCACCAAGTATGTCAAAAGAGAGGCTTCTTTCCACTCAACATTCGTAACAAATGATCCAAAACCTGACCACCCGCATCTCTCAAACCCGAATGCATGTATTCATTAGTTATCCACAACCTAATACCTGCTATCTGAGAAGCCGTCTCCATTACAAGCTTAAAGTTTACATACATGTCTTCGTAATACACTGCAGCTGCAACAGGTACCTTTGAAAAAAGAGAGACCTATCAATGCTTGGTAATGAACAATGAACATAATCTGAACCACGAAATTTGTTTTTTTTTTTTTTTGTTGGTTGAATTTTGTCGATATGAAAGCAATTATTATGACATAATTTAGGAAAATCACTCAGATTAAGCTAGTCAAAACATCCATGGTGATGACTAGATTTTAGGAAAAAGAATTATAAGATGAGAACATGATGTAGAAAATGCTTACATTTTTTCATCCGATGAGAAAATGCTGATAGTAAACAGTAAAGAAGAAGAATACTAAATGGAACCGAACCTTGTTATCATTCAGAGTGGCAATGTCATATAAAGGAGGCCAGTCTTTCTTCTCTGCCAACAATTGAGCAGCATCTTTAAGAGGTCTCAAGGCATGAATTTCATCAAATAGCCATGGAAATACCATCTGAAGAAACAAATGCAGAGCCAAACATCACGTCAACTAATAGCACATGTGAACTAACAAATTTGATGGAAAACTGGTGACAGCAATATGATAGCAATATGCTGACTGCACACAATTGACATAGAAGGTCAACTGCAATCATAGACCTATTTTTAATTTCGTTTTATACATCATTAATAGAAAATGTCCGTAAGAAGAATTCTATCATGACAGCATATGCATAGGGATGTCTGATCATCTTTATGTATTAAATATTTGGTGCTTAAAGAACATAGCATAAGCATGTCTCTTCCATACCTCTCCAGTGAACAGCACATGACGCCTTTCTTTGACAGCCTTTATTGCATCAAACTGGCTCTCATTTTCAGCCCTTATTCTGTGAGCCGACCATCTTGAAGGAGCACCCTTCAATTCACTTACGAGACGTTAGAAAATATCATAAAAATAGAACTAGTTATATGGGGGGGGGGGGGGGGCACAAATAATTTATGCTTGTATATATTAGACATGAAGTATTCTGATAAACTGCCAAAGAAAACTAGTATACCTGACAGTATATGGACTCGTGCATAAGAGCATATAGAGGATTCACGTCAAAACCCAACCACTTCTCATACTGCATGTATGTATAAACATGTCACAAAATTGGGTGCCTAGCAGCTGATACTCTAAAATAGTCTAGGAATCAAATCGCACGTGCACACATAAAAGAACACATGCTGAAGAAATGAGGATTTGGACATGTTTCTCTGCTAATAATTAACAAAAACATGCTTTTTGGCTTACTGCATTCAGAAAGTGGTAGCTGATTCTCTTTGGTGCTCCTGGAACTAATACAGGATCCCAGACCCTCTCAAACCTATGAGAAACGGTACAAAAAAGCATTTAATAAATCTAAAAAACACATCAGCATACTCTAAAAAATGAAAATGCAGGGAAGAGAGTTACATGTAATGTAAACGTTCAAATCCAGTGCTAGATCCTAAACCAGATAAACCTAGAAGCTGTAGTCCTTGTGGTGTTAAGATGCCACCAGAAGGAAGTGGTACCTATGTGCATAAAAACACATACACAATCACAACCAATTTAGAAATTTTATATACAATAAATTTAACATAAAAATGTATTTTGCAAAGTTTCCTCACCCCGCCTCCTTCAGACTCTGCCAAATGATTTATCACTTCTTGGACTATGTCGATATCTTGAGGAAACCTGCTGTAATACTTCTTGTTTTGATGGATGACCTGCTCATAGCATGCTCTGTAAACACCATCTGCAGTACATCCACTTCCAATTGGAGGGATTCCACCAGTTAAAAGGACTTTTTTCAGTCCTTGAGGAGCAAAACTCAGGTAAGTAACTGCACAAAAGCCCCCATAACTCTGCAGGAGATAAGAATGACCTCCACAATGTAACCATATGAAAACACAGTTCACATGATGAAAGAATATCCATGCATCATGTATATATCTTTTGTCAGTAGAATTACATAAAAAGTAAACAAGGCTTTTGAATTTTTAGATTTTCACTTTATTTACTCTGTATGTATCAACAATAAACTACTAAACCTGAAAGCACTGAACCAGCCTGTTCATAGATACACAAAGTTCAAGAAACTACAAAACAGTTTTTACCTGCCCCAGTACTGTCCAGGGTCTGGAATCAGGAACAAGTCGTACGCGGATGAACTCAGCATCATTCACTATATTATCAGCTCGGAAATGTGTCAAGTAATCAGCCAAATCCACAGCAGTATTAAATTGCGACATGGATGATGTTGTTAAAGGTGTTGATAAGCCTGTTCCTCGCTGTGGGACAAATATTTTAACAGAAGAAAAGTTTAAAAAAATACAGTTACGCATATCCCGGAACCTGAAAGTGGTTCAAAATATCGTGCCTGGTCCATTAGAATAACACGGTAATCCTCACATGCTTTACTTATCCATCCACCACCTTCGGCTGGTCGTTGGCACTCATAACCTGGTCCACCCTGCAAATACAGTAAATATGGGAGGTCTTGTTCTTCCTTCCCAACTGCAAAGCATGTTATCCATCAGTGTTAATATAAGAGATCGGATGAATTTGGGTTGAGGTTGAAGCATGAAAAGCTTAGCATAAATTCTGGTGTATAAATAGATCATTGATTTCTTATTCAAACATAGCTTTAAGTAACTACTCTTCTTTATCTGATTTCACTTTTAATTGCTTTCAGAAAATGTAATTGTACAGTACTTTCCACCGAGGTTTGAGCAAATGCACATAAAATAATTGTCCCTATCTAAGTGGTATTGGCAACAGAACCGTAGCAAAATTAAATGTTTATGGTGAATTAGTGTTCCAAACTTTATCAAGAATCAAGCTTACATTCTTGCACAGATCAATCAGATTCTATCATCACGAATCATAGTTTCAGGTAATGCTCACCAGTATTCACAAACGTATGTAAAACTATTTTTCTGCATACATACACATCCAACACCAAAACCACACTTGATTGAAAACTACTAAGGTTCAGTTTGAATAAATGTAAGATTTAGTGGACGAACAAGCTCTAAAGCAAACTCCATTACATTTTCCTTTACAATCACACATAAATTGATAAATTCACTAAGGTTCAGTTAAGCGTGATGAAAAAATAAAGTATATGCATAAATTACTTATTATTTCTAGAGAAATCTAACTTTATAATGCTAGTTCAAAAAGGTATTAATTATTTACCTGAAATGATTTCACGAGCGAAGACGGAGATCTTGGGAGAAGTATACTGATCCAGAGAGTAATCGAGTGGTACCGTGAATGTATGGTCGCGGAGTCGGAGCTCCGGTACTGAGAACCACGCTCCGGTGGTGTGCTCTCCGCCGCCGGTGGTGGTGGTGGTGGTGGAGTAGACCATTGACGTGATTTTTGTGATTGGTCTGCTTACGGAGTGAAAGAAGAATTTTTTGCTGAGTGGCGGCGTTGGAGGGAGTGAAACTGTGTGCGGCCTGGAAGAAGTGAAAATGCGGATGTGTAGGAGTGGAGTTAGCATTTGTAACAAATAAAATTTCAAGTTTAAAAATATATATTAAACGAGAAATAATTGTACAAATAAAATTTTATTGATTTAAAGTAGTGGTTACAATCTCTATGATTCCTCTGATTCTAATCATCTAAGCGATAATCTTGAAAAGGATTGATTTGATCTTCTCCAAAATAAATTTGGCACTTGAATAACGTTAATCCAAAGCAATTGTGCTTAATGTTGGATCAAACGTGAAATATTGAATCTCCTTGATGAATAACGTTAATCCAAAGCAATTGTGCTTAATGTTGGATCAAACGTGAAATATTGAATCTCCTTGACGAACGTCTCGAACTTCGTCTTGGATATTCTGGATTTTTGGGGGATTAGATCTTTATTTGAATTTTCTGAATTTCCAATAACGTTAATCTAAGAGTTAAGTATATTAATCTTAGATTAAACGTTGGATTTTTCTTCACTTCTTGAAGAACGCCTTTGAATATTGGAAAGAACGCCTTGATTTGAAGAACGCCTTGATATTTTGGAAGAACGCCTTGATATTTTGGAAGAACGCCTTGAGAGAGTTTGCTTCTTTTCTCCTTGTACTTTTTTTTTGCTTTTTGAATTGTGTTTTTGAGTTGTGTTTTTCTTCTTGAAGATGACCCCTATTTATAGGTGGGTTTTGAGAAATATTGTAATATTCTCTATATGACGTGGCGCAATTTGATTGGTTCTTCACACCTTGTATGACAAGAAATATATCTTGTTTCATTCTCTTACCCTTTAAAAAGATATGACATGCCAATATTGCATTGTGAAGAAAATCTTGCCTTGCTTAATAATTTCCTACACAAACTTGCCTTGTGTATGGAGATTTTAATTTATTTGCAAGAAATCTTGTTTTCAATTAATCATTAGGATATAAAATTAATTGATTAATTAATTATTATTTTAGGAATTAAATTTGATATAATCCCAAAATAAATAAATTAATAATTAATATGTCTTGGACCAAAATCTGGCAATAAAATTTAACTGCCTACAAATGCCCCCTCGAGACTTATTTACGAAAATGCATTTGTTTTTGAGTAGATAAGTCTCGACCTTTCTTCACGCCTTCATCAAATTTGAAGCCAACATTATTTTTTTCTTTTTAAGAAATTTGACTGGGCTCAAAATTGTTTCAAGCTGCCTACGTATCCCAAAAAGGAATCAAGTCATAACGTAGTTCAAAACATCAAATTTGATTTGATGGATGTTCACATTTATACTCATATGAACGAAGAGTAACATACATTTTAGGCTCGTGTGTCAAGGAGCATTTTGAATTTGAGATTTGATAGACCCTTTTGACTCGTGTCCAGGAGAAGTTGATTTAAAATTTGTAGACATCTTTGTCTCGCCTACTTAAGGCTGTCATTTGAACTTTGTAGACATTTTATTCTCATGTCTAGGAGAACTTGATTTTGGTTTTGTAGACTTTTTTCGTCTCGTCTACTGGAGGCTTTGATTTGAAATTTGCAGCCATTTTCTTCTCTTGTCTGCGAGAACTTGATTTGGATTTTGTGGACTTTTTCATCTCGTCTACTGGAGGCTTTTGACTTGAGATTTAAAACAGTTTATACTCATATTAAGGAGTGATGAATTTGATTTGTGTAAACAGTTTATCCTCATGTTAAGGAGTGATTAATTTGATTTGTAAACAGTTTATACTCATGTTAAGGAGATTTAAGTTGAACCTTGGAGATTTTGTAGACAGTTTGGACTCATATCAATGAGTTTACAACTTGAAGATTTTTAGACAGTTTTAGCTCGTATCAAGGAGTTTTAAAGAGACCTAACTTTAAAAGATTTCTAGATAGTTTTAGCTCGTATCTAGGAGCTTTGAAGAGATCTAATTTTAAAAGATCCCAGATAGTTTTAGCTCGTATCTAGGAGCGTTGCTATATTTTTCAGATGGATTCTTCATTTGGAGACTCATCAAAATATGTGCCCCCTTCATTGGCAGTGGAATCATCTTGAATTTTGTTAGGAAAATGCACATGCAGCTCATCAGTTTGACTTCTAAACATGCTCAATCCCATATTATAGGCTCGAGTGGCTAACTCTTCAAAAGTTTTTGGCTTTATTCCTTGTAGAATGTATCGAAGACCCCATTGCATTCCTTGGATACACATCTCAATGGATGAAGCTTCAGATATTCGATCTTTGCAATTGAGACTTAGATTTCTCCAGCGGTTTATATAGTCGATGACAGACTCATCTTTCCATTGGCGAGTGTTAATGAGTTCGACCATTCGCACAGTTCTTCGAGTGCTATAAAAGCGATTGAGAAACTCTTGCTCCAGTTGGTCCCATCCATCAATGGAATTTGCCCCCAAGTCAGTATACCAGTCAAATGCATCTTCCTTCAATGAACATACAAATTGCTTGACAAGTTGATCTCCATGTGTCCCAGCATCATTGCACGTCTCGACGAAATGCGCCACATGTTGCTTTGGATTGCCTTTGCCATCAAATTGTTGAAACTTTGGGGGTTGGTATCCAATTGGCATCTTTAAGTTGTCAATTCTTTGAGTGTAAGGTTTGGTGTATGTGAGGGAAGACTTTGAGCTCCCATTCAACTTGCTTTTGATGGACTCCAAAATGAACTCCTTCAGTTGTCTAGCTTGGATCATACCATCAGACGAGATTTGAATCTTTTTAGATAAAGATTTTTCTTTTGCATTTGATTGTTGCTTTATGGACGTCTCGCCATCATCAAACTCATTGGTCAGCTTTTCCATTAGGTGGTTCGCCTCAGCATGACCTCCTTTGTTCAATATTTGCTTTGCGGATGTATCACCTTCTTCAAGCTCATTGAGTAGTTTATCTTCCACGTGGATGGTCTCAGCATTGCCCCAATTGTTCAACAATTCATCGAGCTTAGCATCTCGTTGGTGGAAGTGTTTTGTGAGCTTCTTCATCGCCTTTGTTAACATCATAAGTTGTTCCTCTATGGATGGATTGTTTGTCGTCATAACTGGCGCCACTTAATGAAGAAAAGAGATGAGAGGTAGAAATTGTCCCACTGGGCGTGCCAAAAATTTGTAACAAATAAAATTTCAAGTTTAAAAATATATATTAAACGAGAAATAATTGTACAAATAAAATTTTATTGATTTAAAGTAGTGGTTACAATCTCTATGATTCCTCTGATTCTAATCATCTAAGCGATAATCTTGAAAAGGATTGATTTGATCTTCTCCAAAATAAATTTGGCACTTGAATAACGTTAATCCAAAGCAATTGTGCTTAATGTTGGATCAAACGTGAAATATTGAATCTCCTTGATGAATAACGTTAATCCAAAGCAATTGTGCTTAATGTTGGATCAAACGTGAAATATTGAATCTCCTTGACGAACGTCTCGAACTTCGTCTTGGATATTCTGGATTTTTGGGGGATTAGATCTTTATTTGAATTTTCTGAATTTCCAATAACGTTAATCTAAGAGTTAAGTATATTAATCTTAGATTAAACGTTGGATTTTTCTTCACTTCTTGAAGAACGCCTTTGAATATTGGAAAGAACGCCTTGATTTGAAGAACGCCTTGATATTTTGGAAGAACGCCTTGATATTTTGGAAGAACGCCTTGAGAGAGTTTGCTTCTTTTCTCCTTGTACTTTTTTTTTGCTTTTTGAATTGTGTTTTTGAGTTGTGTTTTTCTTCTTGAAGATGACCCCTATTTATAGGTGGGTTTTGAGAAATATTGTAATATTCTCTATATGACGTGGCGCAATTTGATTGGTTCTTCACACCTTGTATGACAAGAAATATATCTTGTTTCATTCTCTTACCCTTTAAAAAGATATGACATGCCAATATTGCATTGTGAAGAAAATCTTGCCTTGCTTAATAATTTCCTACACAAACTTGCCTTGTGTATGGAGATTTTAATTTATTTGCAAGAAATCTTGTTTTCAATTAATCATTAGGATATAAAATTAATTGATTAATTAATTATTATTTTAGGAATTAAATTTGATATAATCCCAAAATAAATAAATTAATAATTAATATGTCTTGGACCAAAATCTGGCAATAAAATTTAACTGCCTACAAATGCCCCCTCGAGACTTATTTACGAAAATGCATTTGTTTTTGAGTAGATAAGTCTCGACCTTTCTTCACGCCTTCATCAAATTTGAAGCCAACATTATTTTTTTCTTTTTAAGAAATTTGACTGGGCTCAAAATTGTTTCAAGCTGCCTACGTATCCCAAAAAGGAATCAAGTCATAACGTAGTTCAAAACATCAAATTTGATTTGATGGATGTTCACATTTATACTCATATGAACGAAGAGTAACATACATTTTAGGCTCGTGTGTCAAGGAGCATTTTGAATTTGAGATTTGATAGACCCTTTTGACTCGTGTCCAGGAGAAGTTGATTTAAAATTTGTAGACATCTTTGTCTCGCCTACTTAAGGCTGTCATTTGAACTTTGTAGACATTTTATTCTCATGTCTAGGAGAACTTGATTTTGGTTTTGTAGACTTTTTTCGTCTCGTCTACTGGAGGCTTTGATTTGAAATTTGCAGCCATTTTCTTCTCTTGTCTGCGAGAACTTGATTTGGATTTTGTGGACTTTTTCATCTCGTCTACTGGAGGCTTTTGACTTGAGATTTAAAACAGTTTATACTCATATTAAGGAGTGATGAATTTGATTTGTGTAAACAGTTTATCCTCATGTTAAGGAGTGATTAATTTGATTTGTAAACAGTTTATACTCATGTTAAGGAGATTTAAGTTGAACCTTGGAGATTTTGTAGACAGTTTGGACTCATATCAATGAGTTTACAACTTGAAGATTTTTAGACAGTTTTAGCTCGTATCAAGGAGTTTTAAAGAGACCTAACTTTAAAAGATTTCTAGATAGTTTTAGCTCGTATCTAGGAGCTTTGAAGAGATCTAATTTTAAAAGATCCCAGATAGTTTTAGCTCGTATCTAGGAGCGTTGCTATATTTTTCAGATGGATTCTTCATTTGGAGACTCATCAAAATATGTGCCCCCTTCATTGGCAGTGGAATCATCTTGAATTTTGTTAGGAAAATGCACATGCAGCTCATCAGTTTGACTTCTAAACATGCTCAATCCCATATTATAGGCTCGAGTGGCTAACTCTTCAAAAGTTTTTGGCTTTATTCCTTGTAGAATGTATCGAAGACCCCATTGCATTCCTTGGATACACATCTCAATGGATGAAGCTTCAGATATTCGATCTTTGCAATTGAGACTTAGATTTCTCCAGCGGTTTATATAGTCGATGACAGACTCATCTTTCCATTGGCGAGTGTTAATGAGTTCGACCATTCGCACAGTTCTTCGAGTGCTATAAAAGCGATTGAGAAACTCTTGCTCCAGTTGGTCCCATCCATCAATGGAATTTGCCCCCAAGTCAGTATACCAGTCAAATGCATCTTCCTTCAATGAACATACAAATTGCTTGACAAGTTGATCTCCATGTGTCCCAGCATCATTGCACGTCTCGACGAAATGCGCCACATGTTGCTTTGGATTGCCTTTGCCATCAAATTGTTGAAACTTTGGGGGTTGGTATCCAATTGGCATCTTTAAGTTGTCAATTCTTTGAGTGTAAGGTTTGGTGTATGTGAGGGAAGACTTTGAGCTCCCATTCAACTTGCTTTTGATGGACTCCAAAATGAACTCCTTCAGTTGTCTAGCTTGGATCATACCATCAGACGAGATTTGAATCTTTTTAGATAAAGATTTTTCTTTTGCATTTGATTGTTGCTTTATGGACGTCTCGCCATCATCAAACTCATTGGTCAGCTTTTCCATTAGGTGGTTCGCCTCAGCATGACCTCCTTTGTTCAATATTTGCTTTGCGGATGTATCACCTTCTTCAAGCTCATTGAGTAGTTTATCCTCCACGTGGATGGTCTCAGCATTGCCCCAATTGTTCAACAATTCATCGAGCTTAGCATCTCGTTGGTGGAAGTGTTTTGTGAGCTTCTTCATCGCCTTTGTTAACATCATAAGTTGTTCCTCTATGGATGGATTGTTTGTCGTCATAACTGGCGCCACTTAATGAAGAAAAGAGATGAGAGGTAGAAATTGTCCCACTGGGCGTGCCAAAAATTTGTAACAAATAAAATTTCAAGTTTAAAAATATATATTAAACGAGAAATAATTGTACAAATAAAATTTTATTGATTTAAAGTAGTGGTTACAATCTCTATGATTCCTCTGATTCTAATCATCTAAGCGATAATCTTGAAAAGGATTGATTTGATCTTCTCCAAAATAAATTTGGCACTTGAATAACGTTAATCCAAAGCAATTGTGCTTAATGTTGGATCAAACGTGAAATATTGAATCTCCTTGATGAATAACGTTAATCCAAAGCAATTGTGCTTAATGTTGGATCAAACGTGAAATATTGAATCTCCTTGACGAACGTCTCGAACTTCGTCTTGGATATTCTGGATTTTTGGGGGATTAGATCTTTATTTGAATTTTCTGAATTTCCAATAACGTTAATCTAAGAGTTAAGTATATTAATCTTAGATTAAACGTTGGATTTTTCTTCACTTCTTGAAGAACGCCTTTGAATATTGGAAAGAACGCCTTGATTTGAAGAACGCCTTGATATTTTGGAAGAACGCCTTGATATTTTGGAAGAACGCCTTGAGAGAGTTTGCTTCTTTTCTCCTTGTACTTTTTTTTTGCTTTTTGAATTGTGTTTTTGAGTTGTGTTTTTCTTCTTGAAGATGACCCCTATTTATAGGTGGGTTTTGAGAAATATTGTAATATTCTCTATATGACGTGGCGCAATTTGATTGGTTCTTCACACCTTGTATGACAAGAAATATATCTTGTTTCATTCTCTTACCCTTTAAAAAGATATGACATGCCAATATTGCATTGTGAAGAAAATCTTGCCTTGCTTAATAATTTCCTACACAAACTTGCCTTGTGTATGGAGATTTTAATTTATTTGCAAGAAATCTTGTTTTCAATTAATCATTAGGATATAAAATTAATTGATTAATTAATTATTATTTTAGGAATTAAATTTGATATAATCCCAAAATAAATAAATTAATAATTAATATGTCTTGGACCAAAATCTGGCAATAAAATTTAACTGCCTACAGCAATGAAACGTGAACCCGTACTACCCGCATTTGTTGAGAGGAAAAATGATTCAGTGCAGTTTCTCAAAAAAAAAAAAAAAAATTAATTCAGTGCATGATGACAACTTTGAGTTGGGTAGGAGGAGTAACTGCGTGTGGTGGTATGCAAGATAAGGTAAAAGAGGAAACATGTTCTCTCTTAAAAATTATTTAGTGCAACCGTTGCGTCACGTTATCAAGTATATATGGTGCAGCTCACCAATACATTTGAGATATGTGAAGTGATAATCCATATTATTCATGTTCTGACAATGTGAACACAATTTTTTCAAATCCTATTTTTTTAAAACATGACTAGAATGTGGGATGATGTAGATTATCACTTCACATGTCTCAAGTGTATTGACGGGTTGCACCACGTGCAGCGATTACACTAAATAATCTCTCGTTCTCTCTTCTTCTTCTTATTCTTGGGGAAATCGGTGCCTATTTTTCTCAACTAAATTTTGAATAAAATTGTTTATACATAAAATATTTTTACGATTATGATACCAATAATGGCCCGACAGAGGATAATTGGCTCAATAATTAGGAGAGTAAGACCATATCCAAGGGAGCTCTTATATGTCAAATTATAAGAAAAATTATAAGATTTTCACAAAAAAGGTGCTCCAAGAGACATGCTATAATTTAAGGGCCATTTAAACTTTTAAGGTTGGACTCTCAAATTTGAGAGTCCAAAGCCAAATGTATTTTCTACTTTATGCAACAAAGTACAACATTATTTTGTACTTTGTTGCAAAAATATTTAATGTAAGTTCTTATTAAAAAAAAAATACGAATCTCGAAATATAGTTCAGATTTATTTCATCTAAATTCATATTATTTTTCTGAAATAATTTTTTTAAATTTAATTTTTATTATTATATCAATAAATAATAAATACTAAATATATATCATTATTATTTATATATAAATAATACTTAAAAGTAATTTGTTAAAAATATAAATGAATTGTTGGAGTGAAGTGTTGTGGTTATTTAAAAATATATTTTTAAAATATAAACGAGCTGTTGGAGTGCAGAGTAAAAAGTGGGAATGTATAACACTGTTCACCCCTTAAATTTTAAGATAAGAGGTGTGAATTTAAGAGTTCGGTTGGAGATGGTCTAATAGAACAGTTGGGCTAAAATAATAAATGGGCCTAACATTATTAATGTGTACAATTTAATGAATTAAAAGCCCAGTTGTTGAATTAAAGGCCCGGTTCTTAGAAATGGCCCAAAGGCTGGACCCATTTATGTGATTAACTTAATTAAGGAAGGCAGTGGTCACGTAATTAAAGTGAGAAATTAAATAATAGATAAAGATTAAGGTTAACCACCTCCGAAAATATCTCAAAGGTATTTTACACGCATGCTGGATATAACTGTCAAGGAAAATTGCAGCAGACTGGAAGAGCTCAATTGTCAGTTTGTTCAATTTGAGAGGACTGTTTATCGAACATATTGGCTGTCAATTGCGTTGATGATGCTTCTTTTCAGGATAATTTTATCCTTATTAATGACATACGAAGATTTTGGGCGTGTTGGCCCAATTGAAGATTCAAATTTATCTCTCGGAATGCAAATCGAGCCATCCATAATTTGACTACTTGGACTGTTTCTTCAAACAATGCCGCACATTTTTGTCCCTTTAATCTTCCTATTTCAATTTTTTGTGATGGTGGATACCCTTGTGTAAATTGGAACTACTCTTTTGTTTGGTTAATATTATGTATTCTCGATTATCAAAAAAAAACCGCCAAAGGAACATGGAGATTAAACGTGATAAGTAACTACTAAAGTAGTGGGGATCATACCGAAAATGAAAGAAGTTGGTATTCAGCATCATGAGGATAAGCATCAGGAGGTTGGCACATTCATCACCCACTCAATCAATCAAACAACTCACTGAATCAGGCACAATGCCTCTTTAAGTTGGCAACACCTGCACCTGAAATCAATTGTGAGCTTCAACCATTCATGTAAGTGCCCACGTACTGACATAATTTATTTATCAAGTAGCCACCTGCTTGATGAATTTATTGTCTGGTAGTCATATGCCTTATAAGTTATAACTATATGTCGAGTGGCCACCTGCTCGACATATGCCCTTTTCAGTGGCCACCTGCTGGTGAGGGACCCGATTGATAGCCGCCTGCCAAGATTGGGCAATCCATCGATGGTTAGCCACTTGCTATCAGTGTTATTTTTGTTGTTATATATATAAAGTGGGGAAAAACAATATATCAAATAGATAATGTGTATGTGGGCTTGTCACACATTGGTCTAAGACTAATTGGCAAATTATAAAAGCCTTGTGAAGAAGTTGAAGAGTTGAAAACTCTTCATTTGTCCCACATTGACTTTTTATATTTGTGTGTAATAGTGTATATGAACTATATAAGTGTATAGACTTGGTATAAGTCTTTACAAATAGGGTCATATGAATACACCACACGCGCGCCGCCGCCTGCCCGACTCCGCTCGGATTTGAACTGGATTGGACTCGGGCGTTTGGGCGAATTGTCTCGTCTCAAACTTATCTTTTTTGAGGAATTTTGAATTTTAATCTTTTTTGAGGAACTAGAAAAGTGCACGTACGTTGTACGTGTCTAGTTAATTTCATAAGTAAATTTTATAAATTATAACAAAATTAACTTTGTCATATCACAAAAAATAACACAAATTAATGACTAATATTCAACTTATTTATTATCAAAATTATTAATCCATAAAAAATTATGACTTTAAATTATAATAATCAAATATAATTTGATGATTGATTTGTTCATAAGATCTTGTAATTCTTTTTTTTTTTTTAAATATGATCATAACAAAATTATTTAGTTTATTCTTTTCACGGGTTTAACCCATCTTTTCACCGATTTCATTCATTTTTGCATCGATTTAAAAATATTTTTTCATCGGTTTATCCATTCTTTATCGATTTACCTATTTTCATTATTTTTCCATTTTTCGTCGATTTCTTATGTTTTTCTGGTGTAAACCTTGCATTTTCTATTGGTTTAACCTAGTTTTTGCTAGTTAAACTATTTTTTATTTTTTAAGATCTCACTCGTTTTCACCTAATTCACACGTTTTTTCATTGATTTACATTTTTTCACCAATTTCACCTCACATTTCATTGAATTCACATGTTTTCACCGACTTTACCTTTTTTCCTGATTCAATGATTTCACCCATTTTCAACAATTTCATCTGTTTTTCACTAATTTCACCGATCTTGTCTGGTTTTCACGAAATTCATCCAAAGCTATTCAATTCCATATGCATTTATCAATTTTACATGAGCATTTTCGCCGGTTTTAATCGTTTTTCACCAACTTTACCAGTGTTCATCCAAATTTTTATCATTTTCACATGATTTAGTCGACTTTTATCGTTTCACCAATTTTAATTAACCGATTTAACCTGTTTTTCATGAAAATTCGAGCACATATTTAATTCATAAGTTTAATCCATTTTTTCAGGGGCTTAACCCGTCTTTTTACTGATTTCATTAACTTTTCATCAATTTAATATATTTTTCTTCGATTTATCATTTAATTTATCGGTTTAACCAACTTTCATTATTTTTTCCATTTTTCGTAGATTTCTTTTATTTTTTCGGTTTAAACCATTTTCCACCGTTCCTTTTTTCTTTGTTAAACTATTTTATTTTTATTTTTATAGATTTTATACGTTTTCACTCACAAGTTTTTTCATTGATCTACATGTTTTTTCACCAATTTCATATCATATTTAATTGATTTAAAATGTTTTCATCGATTTTACTTATGTTCCCCGATTCACTGATCTCACCCATTTTAAACGATGTCATCCGTTTTTTTACTAATTTCATCGATCTGATCCGGTTTTCATAAATTTCATCCAAAGTTGTTCCAATGCATAAATATTTATCAATTTCACAGATGTCTTTTTATCTGTTTCACTCGTTTTTCACCAACTTTATTAGTGTTCATCAATTTGACCCAAAAAAAATTTATATCATTTTCGCATGTTTTAACCGACTTTTATCGATTTCAACCGCTTTTCATGAAAAGAGCTCCATGAAAATTTGAGTATCACCGACTGCACCAAAATTTTCATTGTTTTCACCAAAAATTTCATCTATTTCACTTGTATTTATCAAATCCACATGTTCTTCATGTCTTGATTATTCGCGGTTATGCATGTCTTGATACTTTTGGATATTGTTTATATTTGGCTTCTTTAGCCAAACAAAAATTACGTACTTAGATTATAAATAATAAATATAAAAGTTGATGTAAGAGATAATTTTAGATTTTAGGAGTTTATGGGTTTATGTAAGAAATAAATATTATAATAAGACTTCATGTTTAATTATACCTCATTATTTAGTTTTATATTGAAGTGTTCATATTGGAGTAGACTTCTTTTTCCTATTTTTTTTTTATTTTAATTAATTTAATTAATAATTATCTTTTAAGTAGGGGTATATTAGTCTTCACAAAAAATTCAAGAAACTCTATTTTCTGAACTCGTACTTTTATTTGTATATAGATTTTGAATTTTAATTAATTTGAAATTCGAATTTGAACAGTTACAATATTAATTCTGCAGCTACAACTTCTTTTCAGTTACGGAAATTAACTATATATATAATGGGCAGTTTTAAATGCAAAATGCTCCCCCATCAACTATATATATATATATATATATATATATATATATATATATATATTATTTATATATATATATATATGTGTGTGTGTGTGTGTGTATTTTCTAATTTTAGAAACATACCACCAAAAACATAATTCTCTCTGTTCTATCTCCGAAACAAAACCATTCCGGAAAAATATCTCTGGGTAATTTTTGCTTCTGAGTGTTCTTCAAGGTGGAATTTCTGTTACTGTGCAGTGGAGTAATTCATGTAGCCAAATTATCCTGGAAGAAGTGTTCGTGATTCCCAATTGCACCGAAGGTGGGTCGATAATTTCTTCAATGCAAGCAGACTTATTCTGCGATTTGGTTGGATCAATTCTGTTATTATACAAAATTATGAGATAAGTCTGTTTAAATTTATCTGTTCGGTTATTTAATTAAATATGTTTTAGATTGCTTGATAATCAGCTCGATAACTAATTTTTCTGCAAATTCCTTGATATATCGAGTGAGCCACTGATTGGCTACAAGGTTTTGGCATTTCAATAAAGATTATCATAAATTGTTAAGTCCTGCGGCCAGGCAGGCACTGGAAAGAATCAGGGGTAGAGTTTGTCTTCAATTGATTAGAAGTCAGCCTTGTAAGGACATTTATTTATATTTTATATTCATCATATTATGTCAATTTTAAACTGTTATGTTTGCACGCACAGAATTGGTACGCCCCGCACATATTTTATTTTACATCGAGTCATTTGCATAGAGCCAATTGACATCAAGGCAAGTCAGACAAAATTTAAAGCAAACAAAAATACGGTAGTTCTTTCATTCAAAGTCGACATTCTCCCTAAGTGTGGTCAAAGCATCCGCCATTGAATTTCTGACGGAGAGACACAGTTCACGGTTTAGCGAGCAGAATCCTACAATCCTGAATTTCTGACGGAGAACGAACATAATCCTTCAATATTCAATCCTCTAATATAAAATTTGGCGGATGTTCTCTAATATAAAATTTGCGGATGTTATCGGGTATCATTCTTTTGCAATTGGATACAAATAACCTCATAGTCAATTTTTATCACCAAATTTCTAAATCTCCTTTTACACGCAGGGTTCAAACCATTCCAGATGACCAGAAGCGAAACAGATTATATTTAAGTAATTTTTGACAAGCTTCAAAGATTAAGTAGGGTATTTGTTTGTTAGTTGAACCTTAACGATGAAAGTTGTTTTCTATCATGAGACACGTTTTATGATAAAATTCTTAATTTTCAGAAAAATTACTAAGCTTCTCCTTGCTCAATACACCATCTAAACTCTATATGATTATGATTATACTAAGCTTATGTATGATTATGATTATACGTACATGATCAACTTAGTTAAGTGGATAGAAAGAAAGGATAAAATCAATCAAAGCAAAATGGATGAACCTCCCAACAACAACAAAAAAAAAGAAAAAGTTACAGGTCCATTTTAGTTAAGTGTTAAGTGAAATTAAGTCCGATAATAATTTCACATTAATAATAAACAAATCACCCATCCGTACATCACCTACTTCCTCCTGGTGGCGCAGCCCCGACACCCAACCCAGATAACTTATAGTATATACATACATAACATTCTTTCTAATCCTATTTATTTCAAAGGCAAATGGCAATTTTCTCTTCAATTTCAAGAACCCTTCGCAATTCTTATTGCTTCCTTCAAAAGGGTACAACCCTTTCACGGCTCATGAGCAATGTCCCGGAAAACACCGTCTACGGCGGACCAAAACCCCAGAACCCCAACCAGCGCGTGACCCTCACTCAATTGCGCCAAAAGTACAAAAAAGGCGAACCCATAACCATGGTTACGGCTTACGATTACCCTTCGGCGGTGCATTTGGATACCGCTGGGATTGATATCTGCTTGGTCGGCGATTCTGCTTCCATGGTGGTTCATGGCCACGATACCACCTTGCCCATTACGTTGGATGAGATGCTCGTGCACTGTCGTGCGGTGGCGCGTGGTGCCAAGACGCCGCTCCTTGTTGGGGACCTGCCCTTTGGCAGTTACGAATCCAGCACTCATCAGGTTGGGATTATATATTTATTATATGCATTTTGTATATATGATGAATCATAATCTCAGATTAGCTCAGTGTTATTGAAATATATATTTATCCATGGTTACAAGTAAAAACAAAGTCTTGATAATCAAGGAGGCCTTTGAGATAAAAGTTCATACACTCTCTTCTGTAAAACCTATTACCTAAATTTTGTAAATTAAAAAACGTGCTTTGATTGACTAAAAACGTGTAGAAAATAAATTCTGATCCTAAGGCACCTTTTTTTCTTAAGGTTTGGGTGAATTATGTGCAGGCAGTTGATACTGCAGTAAGGGTATTGAAGGAAGGAGGAATGGATGCAATAAAGTTGGAAGGTGGAGCACCTTCAAGAATCACAGCCGCTAAAGCTATTGTTGAAGCCGGGATTGCAGTAATCGGGCATGTCGGGCTCACCCCACAAGCCATTAGTGTTCTTGGAGGGTTTAGGCCCCAAGGCAGAAACGTCGAGAGTGCAGTCAAGGTACCGAGTTTATAAATTTACCTAAACTTAGCAGGCAACATACGGAACGACTCTATCTATGAATTGATGCCATACAGTACTACTTTTGCAGGTTGTGGAGACTTCAGTGGCTTTACAAGAAGCAGGATGTTTCGCTATTGTGTTAGAATGTGTTCCTGCACCCGTAGCTGCTGCAGCAACATCAGCTCTTCGGATCCCCACGATTGGGATCGGGGCTGGACCTTTTTGTAGCGGTCAGGTTTGTACAGCTCTATGATACTTTTTACTCCAATTTTTAGTATAGTCATGTTCAAAGGAAATGATTTTTGTTTCTTTTTGCGCACAGGTGTTAGTTTACCATGATCTACTCGGGATGCTACAACACCCGCACCATGCTAAGGTTAATGCCACCATTTGCTTCGTTTTGGTCTACTTTGTCAATTTTTTTAGAGCTAAATGCAAAAATACCCCCCGTGTTCTTTTTTAATTAGCAAACAATTGCCAATTTTCAGAGTTAACGGGGGGGGGGGGGGGATTATTGATAATTTTTTAGATTTTTATGAGGGGCAATAATTCCTCAAGATTATGTATTCCGGCATGGAAGGGTGTTCTGTGCCAATTAAAAAATAAGACGGGGTTTGATTTCACTCATTATTTGTAAAAAGGATTGTTAATAATTGCTTGCTGATCTTTGGCCTTGACAGGTTACTCCAAAGTTCTGTAAACAGTATGCCCATGTCGGAGATATAATCAGTAAAGCTCTTTCGGAATACAAAGAAGAGGTGACAAATGGTTCTTTTCCTAGCTCAGCTCACAGCCCCTATAAAATTGGTCGTTCGGACGTTGATGCTTTCTTGAACGAGTTACAGAAGATGGGTTTGGGAGATGCCGCATCTGCAGCAGCTGATGCAGCAGAAAAGATGGAGGCTACAAAATAACGACATAGAACTGATGTGCCAGGATAATGGAGTTTTTTGTGAAACGGATGGTAGTGTAGTATCTTAAATAAAGGGATTGCAGTAGATAAGTGGTGTGGTTTCCAAGTTGGATTCTTGGAATTGATTCAAAGGGAGAAAGTAGATTAGATTAGATTAGAGTTTTCTGAAATGTTGACATTCAAATACTTCTGCAGTAGCTTGTCATTAGATGATTACATGTTTTATTTTAGACTCTCTCTCTCTCTCTCTCTCTTTAAATTCTCTTTGAATGAATTTGTGCTATTTTGATCTAGTCACGTTACTTGCTTGTGATTGTCACGAATTGAATTGCATCAGCTTTACTTGTGTTGATATATAGATGATGCCAAAATGAGTTCAAGCGAATGCATAAGATCTAAAAGTATGTGACTAATCAAATATAAAAACAAATTTATATAACATACTTATTATGGTTAGATGAAAGTAAGTGTGTAAACAACTTTAAGAGGATGTATTATGTTTTTTTTTTTTTTTTGGTTGATATGTATAATGTATTTTACATCTTCAGATTTACATACACCTTGCTTAATTATTGAAATATAATGTATTTTACATCTTCAGACATGACATGAAGTGCAGTTTTTCAGTCAATTTCTATTCTAACTCTAACTATCATCATACATTACCTTAATAATTTTAATCTTTCTTCCCTACCATCTTAATTTATTTTAAAAAAATAAAAACCCAAGCATGAGGAGACTCCCTCTAAAACCCCTTCACTCCGCCGCCACCACCACTCTCCGGCACCTCTCCGTCGAGCCCCAACCCTTACCATCATCAGACTCCTCCTCCTCCTCCTCCCACTTTTCTCAAACACTTTCCCTTCTCCAATCCACCGATCGCAGTTCCTGGTCCACCCACCCCACCCTACCCACCCTCCTCTCCTCCCTCACCCCACCCTCCATCCTCAAACTCACCCGCCACCTTCCAAATTACCAAAATGCCCTCCACTTCTTCAACCACCTCAAAACCACTTCTCACCCTTCCCATTCCCTTGCCCTCGCATTCCAAGCGGTCCTTGAACAAGCCATGCGCGAAAACCCCAACTCTCCCGAGAAGCTTTACGAGCTTTTCCTGCTGTCGAAAGACCAACATACCCCTGTTTCGATCAACGCGGCTATTCTCCTCATTAAGTATTTTTCCCGGGCCAATTTGCTCAACGAAATGGTATCGGTGTTCGATTCCGTTGATGCAGAATCGAAAAATACCCACATGCTTAATGCAGTTCTTGCTGGGCTGTTGAAATGGGGACGTGTTGATGATGCGTTGAAGGTGCTCGATGAAATGCTTGATCCGGATGGGAAGAACCCGCCAAATAGCAATACTGTTGATACTGTGTTTTCTTCATTTCTGAAGAGAAACTGGAGTGGGAGGAGGGTGACGGATGAGGAAATCTTTAAACTTATCTCGGGTTTTGGTGAACACGGTCTTTCTCCGAGTGGGTTTTGGTTTAACCAAATTATTACAAGGTTTTGTAGGAATGGGGAGAGTGACAAGGCTTGGGGTGTTCTCCATGAGATGATGAATTCAGGGTCTGATGTGCATGTCACTTCTTGCAATGCACTTTTGACGAGGTTAGGGAAAGAGCGCGATTTTGTTAGAATGAGTTTGCTTATGAAGGAGATGACGGAGAAGGGGATTGAACCCAATGTTGTGACTTACGGAATTATGATCAAGAACTTGTGTAGGCTTCGTAGGATAGGTCAGGCGTTGGAGGTGCTTGAGAAGATGAAAGATGGAGAACTTGGAGTCAAGCCAGATATAGTTCTTTACAACACGGTGATTAATGGATTATGTAAAGTGGGGAGGCAAGAGGAGGGTTTGCAGTTAATGGAGAGGATGAGGTTGGAGAGAAAATACAATCCAAATACTACCACTTATAATTCCTTGATTGATGGATTTTGCAAAGTTGGAGACATTGATAGAGGGCTTGAGCTTTTTGAGCAGATGAATAAAGAAGGCGTGGACTTAAATGTCATTACGCTTAACACTTTGCTTGATGGGATGTGTAAGCATGGGAGAGTTAGCAGTGCCATGGAGTTTTATAAATCTATGAAAGAGAAGGGCATTAAAGGGAATGCAATAACTTACACTATCTTGATAACTGCCTTCTGTAATGCAAACAACATTGAAAAGGCAATGAAGTTGTTTGAAGAAATGAGAGAAAATGGTTGCTCTCCAGATGCTATTGTGTACTATGGCTTGATATCAGGCCTTACCTTAGCTGGAAGAATGGATGATGCTTCTTCTATTGTGTCGGAAATGAAAGAAGCTGGATTCTGTTTAGATATAGTCAGTTATAATACTTTGATAGGTGGATTTTGCAGGAAGAACAAATTGGATAAAGCTTCTGAGATAATTAAAGATATGGAAGAAAGTGGTGTGAAGCCTGATCGTGTTACGTATAATACCCTGCTTTCATATTTTTGTAGCAAGGGGGATTTTGCACAAGCCCATAGAGTTTTGAAGAAGATGATTGATGATGGTATAACACCTAGCGTTGTTACTTACGGAGCATTGATTCAAGCGTATTGTGTAACTGATAATCTTGATGCTGCTATGAAAATATTTAGGGACATGAATTCATCTTCAAAGATTTCGGCAAACACTGTAATATACAACATGTTGATTGACTTCCTCTGTAAGAAGGATCGGGTTGAAGATGCGATTTCGTTGATGGATGACATGAAGGAAAGGAAAGTGAGGCCAAATACCACAACATTTAATGCTCTGTTTAAAGGCCTAGAGCGAAGGCATTGGTTTGAAAAAGCACTGGAATATATGGATCAAATGACTGAACAAGCATGTAATCCCAACTATATTACGATGGAGATTCTTACCGAGTGGCTTTCTGCAGTTGGTCAGACAGAAAAATTACGAAAGTTTGTGCAGGGCTATAAGGTTTCTGCTTCAACCACATAGAGAGGTGGTTATATGAATATTTAAGAGGCTTTTTAGCTAGTCCAATCTACTACCATAGTATTTGCTGCCTCAATGTAGAAATTTCATTTTTAATACCAAAATAATTAATAGCTCAGTAATAGAAATAAGTACGTACATTAATGTTGTTTTTGTTGAGATGATTTAGTTTCAATTCAACTTTTTGTAATTTTTATTCAATTCAGTAAAATTAAGCAACAAGGTCAAAGAGGTTGAGATAATCAAGTCGCAAAAAGATTCCACCCATTATTACCTTTGATTAAGTAACTTAGTTTTTCAATTCAAATTCTGACTTTAGGTTCATGTTTGTGTAATTGGGTCAATGATTGTGTGATTGGATTTGTGTCTAACATAAATATGTTAGAGATCTGGATTTATTATTTATCTGGAAATTCACTTTGTTAAAAGATTTATATATAATATTATCGAAATAATAATACCTGAGGAGTTAAAAAATAATATTTCTATATTGCTTGCTTATGCTTATGCTTATAAAGAAAAAGTGGTAGTAAATCATAAATAGTCAGAATATTTGTGCTCTCCTCTTTTAGATTTAGTCAGAATCCAACAAAGAGAAAGAGGGTCAAATTATCTACATTAGCCGTCACCACGGGGTGTGGTGTGTTTGTTATGAGTATGACTTTTTATTATATTATATTAATGTATTGAAAATGGCTAGCAAGCAATGCATTTTTGTCCCATCATAAATCAATAATTCATTAAAATCTACCTCAAACTTGTCTTTCATGAAGAAAGAAACAAGGATAATTACTTATTATACACACAACTGCAACTTTCCAGCAAAGCTTTCAACTTGGAGATAGATGATCTCTAACAGATTGATTAGATACACAATCAATAAAATGGGCAATTTTTTTATTAGTTAAGTTCTATACACGTCACAAAACAAAATTGAATATTCTAACGTAAGTTGAACCAAACTTGCTCTCTCCCGGGTAATTTTTGCCCTGGATTTGCATCAATTCAATACAAAGATCAAGACCAATGTAACATAACAAAAACATAAGTCCAATATTCCTTTTTTCATTTTTTTAGCAGATTGCGCACCCGTTTGGATTTTCTTCCATGCTATGATTGGCATAGTAGTACGTATTCATCGGAGGATAATACGGCCTATATGGCAATGTTGTGCCGACCACAAGTTCTGGCTCGACCTTTTTAGGCTCTTCTTTCTTCGCTTCTTCCTTTTTCTTAGGTTCTTCCTCTTTCTTAGGCGGCTCTTCTTTCTTAGGCTCTTCTTTCTTCGGCTCCTCTTTCTTCGGCTCCTCTTTCTTCTCAGGCGCCTTGGCTGGGCCAACTGAAATTATGTCCGTAGGCCAATTCTTCTTGCGTAACTTGCTTACGACACTCACCGGGTCAACGGTACCAACTATTGTTAGTTTTTTTGCATTCACATCAATGGTGATTTCATCAATGCCTATAGTAAAGAGATGAAGATGGTAGAATAAAGCACCCGATTTCCGTTTGTTAAGAGCATTGATTATAGACCAATTATTAAATGACAAAGCAAAATCGAGGTCATTCTTAGAGCATTGAATAATAGACCAATCGATAAAATCCCAACAATAGTTGTCGATATTAGTAATTATCTATACAATAGTACTATAAACTCGAAAAGCCAGCCAGGGCAGAGACTTTGCAATCTTCTTGTATCCATCATCATAGAGACTTTAAAGCATTTTCGCAAAATATAATCGCTTTTTTCCTCTTGATTCTATATAAAGATTCATACTAAGATACAAAAGTTCTCTATTTATTTACTAAATCATTATTATACAAGGTATAACTTCAACTAATTTTTGTATATAAATACTAGTAATTTTTTACTCATGTGGTGATATGAAACTTAGGGAAACAGGAAAAATTGTGACAAAAACTTCAATTTCACAACCATTAAAAATAATTTTTTTCTTTTTGCAGAGAACATTTTGAAATTAAAAGACTGGCTTCATACCTGAAAGAGTAGAGACTGTCTTCATAGCCCTCCTCTTGTCTCTGTCATCTTGCAATTCCAACTTCAACACAAACTTCTGCAGAAAATACTAATATAAATATATTTAGATAAATTGTAGATGAAACAAAATAACAAGAACCAAACTTCCTTGTAATAACTTAATTAACAAACGATACACATAAACCGATCAAAGAGCACCATTTTTATTTTATTTTCTTGATTGATTGATAAAAATGTGGATCCAACAACAATTCAAAAGGGGAAGAATCAGAGCCACATAACCAAAGTAATATAAAAAGAATCATCAGAACAAAAAGGGTAAAGTTAAACTCAATTGTCATCGGCAAAACCATAATCAAGAATCAGGAACCGAACCTTCATCTTCTTCTTTAATTTGGAAGTTGTGTCTTGTTCAAAGAATTTTACTCAGTTTTAGAGTAAGAGAGAGAGAGAAGACAGAGTAAGAGGAAAAGACAGACGCCAAGGAATTGTGGGTTGTTATTTGAGAAAGAAGACAAAGTTATTATATTATATACAAATGAAAAACAAGAGCAATTCTCATGCCAAAAGGCCCAAAACAAACAAGAAAGAGAAGGCAAAGTGCAACCTATCCTTTCCTTTTAGTCCTTTCTCTTTCTCACACTGTCTGTCTCTATAGTTGTGCGTATCAATTCAAAAGAGAGAGAGAGAAATATGAAATGGAAAAATGAGAATCAGTGCACGTTTCCTCTCTTCTTCATGACATCACTCCAAACGAAAACACTATTTTGAGGCCAGCTAAATAAAACTGATTTGGTCTTTCTAATAAATAATTTTACAGCTCAACTCCAAAAATTCCGAGGCTCTAAAATGGTGGCCTTATGAAATAGAATAATATACTCATTTTCTCTTTCAAATACAAAAATACTAATAAAATATTTATATATTATCTTTTTTAATATATTATATAATTAAATGACGAATCCATTTAATCTTTTCGATTTAATTAATTGTAAATATATTTTTATAATTTGTAAGTTTGAAAACATTATTTTGATGAAAACAAATTTTACAAGTATATTTAATTAATATAATTTCATAACAAGTATACTTAAGTAAGTTTATTTTTTTTACTTATCAGGACCAAAATAATAATCATTAAGAGAAAAAAAAATTAAAAGAATAATTATTACGAAGAAAAAATAGGAACAATTATTAAAAAAGGAAAAAATGATAAAAGTGAACATAGAACAAATTAAAAAAAATAAGCAAGGTGTGACTACTAGAGTTTGTAACCTAGACCTCACATTTACGATGAGGCTAACCAAGTAAGTTTGGGACATTCTATTTAAAAATTGTACCAAATTGTGCTCTAAAATTTGTACCTTAAGTTGTATAAATTGTACAATGGTGTATGAATCCATAAAAGGTGGGGAAAAGGTGTATGAACACCACTAAATTGACATCTATGCCCCTACCATTTCCCACTCAAATTTCTCTCCAGCCAATTCAGAAATCCTAACCCAAAACCCACCACACCCGCATAGCCTCACCACCGCACCCACACCTGGTCGGTCGCGATCAGAATGACAATTACTCTGTAAATTGAAAGACTTATAAAAATCAATTTTATTAATTTTGTATCTGTATTTGGTTTGATGATAATTAAATAAAGTTTAGATGTATTTCAACCATTTAATTTTTCTCTCTAAATATCATAATTCATACAAAGTTGAACAAGTTTCAGGTATAAGTTTGATTATTCAAGAGTCAAAAATTGACTAAAATGGCTTACCAAACCAAGAATCTGTATCTACGAGGACGACATATTTTGTTTATCTAAATAAACTAAGAGTTTTGCTAGTTAAATTAATAAAACATCCAAATTTTATGGAATACAAAAGAAACTTTTACTTAATTTTAATTTTCAAAATTTTAAAATATATCGATAAATTTTTTTAAAAAAGTGATGTTTTAGTTAGATCAAATTGTCTATTAGATGGTTATGCAACACTAAGTCTTCCGTAATTTAAAACTATATCGATAATTTTAAAAAAAAATTGATGATTAGGTTATTATTTCAATCAAATTGTCTATTAGATGGTTATGTACCACTAAGTCCTCCGTAATTTAGAAAATATATCAATAATTATTAAAACAAATGATGATTTGGTCATTATTTTGATCAAATTGTCTATTAGATGGTTGTGTAACACTAAGTCTTCCATAGTTTGAAATATGTCGATAATTTAAAAAAAAAAAAAATTATGATTCGATCATTACTTCAATCAAATTGTCTGTTAGATGGTTATGTAACAATAAGTCCTTCGTAATTTGAAAATATATCCACAATTTAAAAAAAAAAGATTATTCGACCACTATTTTGATCAAATTGTATATTAGATGGTTATGTAATACTAAATCTTATTTAATTTTAAAATATATCAATAATTAAAAAGAAAAATTATGTTTCGATCATTATTTCGATTAAATTGTTTATTAGATGTTTATGTAACACTAAGTCATCCGTAATTTAAAAATATGGCGATAAATTAAAAAATTAATTATTATTTGATCATTAGTTCGATCAAATTGTCTATTAGATGATTATGTAACACTAAATCCTTCATAATTTGAAAATATATCGATAATTTAAAAAAAAATTATCAATCATTATTTCGATCAAATTGTCTATTAAATGTTTATGCACACTAAGTCATCCATAATTTGAAAATATATCGATAATTTAAAAAAAAATATTATTCGATAATTAGTTCGATCGAATTGTCTGTTAGATGGTTATGTAACACTAAGTCCTCCGTAATTTGAAAATACATCGATAATTTAAAAAAAAAGATTGATTCGGTCATTATTTCGATCAAATTATCTATTAGATTAGATGATTATATAACATTAAGTTATCATATATTATTTTAGTTTTTTTTAGATAGACAATAAATTACATCACTACATCATAATTGCATGTCGGATTCCAATGAAACAATAATTAGATAACTAACAACTAATAAAATTGGCTAGTATACATATAGAAAAAAAAAGTTCTCCCATTTATGCACAATATTTTCTTCAATTAATAACTTTATATTTTCAATCCCATAAAACCTTAATTAAGATTACTTCTCTTAAATATCACGTTTTTTTTAATGTAAACCAACTTTAGATAACAATACCAAATCTCAATACTTAAATTTCTTAAACCAAGATTAATCCCATCGGAAATGTGCAGTTATTTCATTGAAAAAATTCCGTAAGCTATTCATTTTCCGTTTCATTTATTTCATTATTTTTTATTATTTTCTTTTGGGTGAAATACAGTTTCTCCCCTTAAAGTATGAGGGTGGTATCAATTATCCCCCTAAAATATCAATTGTAACACTTACCTCCCTATGTTATAGTTTTGTAGTTTTTAATTCAAAAATACCCCCACCCCTTACGTAAATAATAAATTTATTTGTTAAATAAAATTGTCTCTTTATTAATTATGAATCCATTCATCCACGAAATAACATTATGTTTTAATTTCTTCATTTCTTTTGTTTCCTTCGGTTTTATGGTCTCAAAATTTTCTTTATTTTCATCTAGATTTTTTTTAATTTCTGTTTCAATTTGTTTTCTTGATTGTTTCAATTTTTTTATATTTTTCTGAGTTTTTATATGGTGATAATTATCTCATTTATTTTTCGGTACGAATTATTATTCAAAATGTTGAGTAATTCTCATTTAAATTCTTTCTCGCAAAATTCAAGTTGAACACCAAATAATATTATGTTTTAATTTCTTCATTTCTTTATCAAAAATAAAATATTTATTAATTATGAATTCATCCATCAATCCACCAAACTTTATTGTGTTTCAATTTCTTCATTTTTTTTGTTTCCTTCTGTTATAAAAATGAGATAAAAATAAAGAAAAAAAGTTGAGATCGAGAAAAGGAAGATAATAAAAGAAATAGAAAAAATAAAACATAACGTTTTTTGGTGGTTGAATGGATTCATAATTAATAAAGGTACAATTTTATTTTGATTAATTAATAAAGAAATTTATTATTTATGAAAAGGCGGGAGTATTTTTGAAATAAATACTACAAAGCTATATTAGATGGGGGTAATGTTACAGTTGATACTTTAAGGGGTAACGGATACCATCCTCAAACTTTAAGGGAAAAACTGTATTTCACCTTTTTCTTTTTTAGATTAACTTATTAATGGCAACAACTAATACAAAATTAATGAATGAAATGGAGCTCGACCTGAGCAATGTCTTCAAGTGTTACCAACATTGGGATTTAGCGGGGTGGGGTGGGGTGGGGTGGGGTAGGGTAGGAGATTAGAGTTAGTTTTTCCATTTTTTTTAAATAAAAGGTTATTTTTGATATTTCATTTATTAGGAAGGTTTGAATTTTCTTCAAGTGACACAATGCTAGTGAAATCGGTCAATGACTCTCAATCGAAGGTGAGTTAGAATAGACCACCACAAGTAAGCTAAAAGAGGCTTCACATTTATTACTTGAGCCAGCATTGTGTGAACTCATACAAAATTTAAGAAAATACACTTATCAATAGATCTATATATGTGACATAATAATATGACACCACAATGTACGTAATGATCCTCACCCGTTTGCATGATCGTTTAAGAGGGTGTAACAGTAATATGCACCTTCTTTGTATCAAAATGTGAAGAAAAAAAATGTACAAAGCATGTCGTATTTTGCGTTCAACATCTATCTGAATGCAAGAAACTAGAAAAAATGCATGGTGGAGTGTTCAGAAAAACTAAGTTGTTTTATATGCTGTACATAAAAAAAAAAAAAAAAATTTGGTCCTTTGTGCATAATTTATTGGTACAATTACAGAATGTTATGTAAATTTTTTGGCATAGAACATAAAAATGAGTTTCCATGGCGAAAGTGAAAACTGGCCCGTGCATTTTTCTGGGCGCGTGGGGAAGTGGCAAATTAGGTAGTCAATGTCAAAAGTTTACTCCGCCGAGTTTTGACAATCACCGATGGAGATTATCTACAATTTTTCTTTATTCATTTTTCTAAATTTTTTTTAGGCTATGTTTGATTCAAGGATTTCAGGGATGAAAGCGCTATGGAAAATGTTTTTCCTTGCATTCAATGACGCAACATTGAGCTTCTTTTATTGTTCATTTGCATTTTACTTATCATTTTACTCACTGAAATCCATAAATCAAACATAGCCTTAGAGAAATGATAATTACATCTTTCCATCAATATTGTTAAATTATAATTTTCATTCATTTACAACAAAATAACTATCAAACATTAATCAACAGGTGATTGATCCAGTCTCATTGATCTAGTATGAGTTCATTGTAAAAAAAATTGAATTTTTTATAGGAACTAATATACTCTTATTTGAGTTCTTAAGTGATATTTAATTTAGTACAAACATGTAAATGTAAAGTGATCAATCAAATAATAAATATAATATATTTATTTGATGGTTGACTTGGATAAAAGTTTTTCCATCTCCTCGTTAAAGTTGATAATACCATGGGTTTAGTATTTAGATTATTGAGTAAAGATCAAATCAATTACTCAATGACCCACGGCAATTCAGGGACCCAACTTACAATCTATTCAAAGTTTCAAACAAATGTAAAGGACGACCCTTCATGCTTCACTTTAGTCAAATCAAGGTAGAACAAATAGCCGGCCTAGAAATCTGCAGTCAATGTGTATGGGCCATTAATACATGTAGTCCAGTCAATGGGGCTGGGCCCAATTCATATGCCTTAAGTTGAAAGAGTAGTTTAGGGGACATTCTTCCCCGGACGTGGTGGACCACGTGGTCCAGGATTTTTCTCCTTATTTTCTTTTTTCTTTTCTCTTTTTTTTATTTTTTTTCCTTCATTAATAACTAAAATTATCTTATTCAATTAAAAAAACATTGACATATATTTTGTGTTGTAAATCTACAATATGATATTTGTTTCTATCAAAATTATTATTTGCATTTTTCACACATTATTCTTCTTTAAAAATGAATAATGTTTAAATTTAATTCTATAAAAAAATATTTATCTTAATTATTAAATAAATTATAGTACAAAATGACACAATGAATTTGCGAATTCACTTCTTCAAAAATAAATAAACATAGAACCACAACAACACTGAAAGATTATGAAAAATACATAATACATAAAAAAACCACCACTAAGAAAAATGAAATTTATTGACAAAGTATTAAATGACATTCTTGAAATTGTCATTTTTTTTTTATATTTAGTGACAAGTGCAATAATGATAAAATATATTTTTAGTGCAATAATGATAAAATATATTTCTAAATTATCACTAATGGTTATTAATGATAAGTGTATGGAACTTAAGATATCATTATTGACAATTAGTGATAACATTTTAGAGACAACCTAGTGACAATAAATATTGTCACTACAATTTAGTGACAACTTTTTAATTTTCACTTTTGGGGTGTCACTAAATGTCAATAGTGTCAACTTTATTACATTTTTTGATACTAATGTGTCTATGTACATCATTTTAGTGATAATATTTAAATTCTTATTACTTTGTCATTTAGTATTTTGTTGCTATAATTTATGTTTTTTGTAGTGTATAATAAAATTTTGATAGGAACAAATTATTATAAGCTTGCAAAACAAAGTATATAAATGAGTTTGAATTGTTTAAAAGAAGAAAAAGAAAAAAAAAAAAAAAAGAAAAAAAAAAAGAGAAAAAATGTAGACCACATGGTCCATGAGTTACTACTGGACCGGGTCTGTAGAATAATCTCCCATAGTTAAGGCTGTCAATTGATCCATTTGAAATCGGCTCAGACTATAGCTGAATCTACATTATAGTTGAAAAATGACGTGATCTTCTATTTTAACTCGGATATGTGTACTTCAGAATTTGAATATAAATTAATCCAGTATTAAATTAAATTCAGTTATTATCTTGTAAGAAACTAGAATAAATAATAATTTATAAATATCATATTCGCATATAACAATAATGTGTGTACACAATTTTAGGAGTATTAACATATAATACCACGATAAATAATTTACTAGTAATATTTTTTCGTGACCCATTTTCAGAATAATTGTTGCTCATCCGAACTTTTGGTACAACAAGGAGACAACTTTTTAGGTATGGTCCAAGAAAAATTACAATTCAAAACTTTGGGAAAATTCTTAATTAGGCCATCTTGTGGTTGAAAATATACTACATTACTAATTGTGAAGATGCGGTACTCTCATAATGATAATGTAATATATTTTCATCGATAAGATCTAGAAATTTTTTTAAAACCTAAGAATGTCCAAAAGCTTAATGGGTATATTTACTAAAGTAAATACAGTCCATGTAAACAAGAGTCAAATTATATAAAAAAATTAAAGTATGTGAAATAAGTTTACAAGTATTAAGTCAAGATAACACTTTCTTAAAATTAATAAAAATATATTCAATCGAACTTCAATTTAAAAAATTGTGTGGACTGTGGAAGGATAGAGATGTAATTCACCATCTTCTCAATTTCTTTTTCTTATTTATTCTATCATTTTGTATATATTGCAGCTGCTCACAAACAGTTATTCTTTCTCACACATACGCAAAATCGATCTAAGTGGAAGTGGACTTGAATTAATTCCTTCAGGTAATTCTATATTTTCATTTCATTTTTGCAGTATATTGCTAATTTTTCTTGATTAATTGCTATTTTTTTTTTGTCTTCAATTTTTCCTGATAAGTTGTATGTTTATCTCGAGATCTCTGAGGATCTAGGATATCGGAGATTTATTGGAGTGAATGGAAAATAAAAAGAACGAAATCGTGATTTGATACAATATTTGTTGATTCGTCTAATTGAAGTCTGTGGGTCAGTTGTTTATTTGGAATGATTTAGTTATCTACATAAAAGAAATGTATTGCTTGAAAAATGTTTGAAATTTCGTTAAGAATAATGTAATGCATGAATGTCATTGCTTTGGTGCACATTAGAACAAAACTTCATCACAAAAATGTTATGAATTTTTAGGTGCCTCTGTAGATTTGATTTGTCACTGTTAGTTTATGATTTGACCAGGATTGAAATCATTTCGAAATTTTAGAATAATGGATATCTGCAAGTAGGGTGTTTTCATCATTGGAACTTGATAGGTGGTGTTTTCAAATCTTTGAAGACTTTATGGATTGCAGAAAATGTACCCGTGCGAAGATATAGAAACTAAGCTGATTTTAAAATCTTAAGATGGGATTTTAATCATTTTATGGGTATCAATAGATTACTGTACAGTCAGAAAATGGTCGCATGTTATGGTTATGAGGACCATTCTTTACAAAAGTATCACTTTAAGGGATTAATCAGTGATGCAACCATGCTGGATGATACCACAGGTTTGGTGGAAGAGTCCTACTTAGCATGTGCTCAATAGATTTCAATCTATATGCATATTTCATCAACTCGATCGATCTAAGATTTAATTCATCCATAACTGGTTTTGAGCTTGATGTTTAAGAGTTTAGGGCCTTTAGGCAATAGTTGAATCGTTGCGTTGACTTTCTCTTGCAAAAATATGGGTTGTGAAAATGTTGTTTATTTCTATTTTGTGAGACGAAATCTGTCTCATGAGACTGTTGATGAAATTTGTGGTTTTTGTATACTGCAATTTGTTAATTACGTGGTTGTCCCAGGACTATGTCAGGCACTGAGGAAGTCAAAGAGCAAACAGAAGTTATGGAGGATGCTGACAAGTCCACTCCATCAACACAGCAGGAAGTTCTGTTCAGATCATGTTATTTGGTGTTTTATTAACTGTATTTTGTGTCCATTTTTTCATATTCATTATGGTTTTCTTGCAGGAGGCAGCTGTTAAGAAGAAATATGGAGGAATAATGCCCAAAAAACCACCACTGATTTCTAAGGTATTTTCATACTTGCTTGCATACTTTTGTTGAGACCTATAGGATTCTTTTCTAAAACGTTTACATTTAACATCAGGATCATGAACGTGCCTACTTTGATTCTGCTGATTGGGCTCTGGGAAAGGTACTCCTTTTGGATATTTATAGGGATTTTTCCATACTTGAAACTTGATCTAAGAACACAACTTTTCTTTGTAAATGATCTTTAAGATTTGATATTAATCCATGTTTAATGACTACAGCAAGGTGCAAATAAACCCAAAGGACCGCTTGAGGCTCTACGGCCAAAGTTACAGGTATTATCAATCTTGTCCCTTTTGGTTTCCGTTAAATATAGGCCTCAGTAATATATTTAAAGATACTTGTGGAATCTATAATGGGTTTTCCATACATATCAGTTAGATTCTGCTGTAAATACTTTTGGTGCAAAAAGTTATTTTCAATCTTTTCCTTCAAAATAAGTTAAAGTTGATATATGTCCATGCAAGAAGGAAGACGTATCTGCTTGCTTAGTAGATACTTAATGGGACTCAAAGAATAAGAGGATGCAAGCAAGATACATGTAAGAATACATTAAGAGCTCAGTTCAAGATTTCTAGTTAACCGTAAAACTAAAAGATTTTTTTGTCACAAATGAAGGATCAAGAACTATTAGGCCATTTATATGTATAGATTTCTAGAAGAGTATACAGATGAAGTGCTACCAATTTAGTCTAATGATGATCAATTAGGTTATTATGATTAAACGAAGACAGATATTGATATAGCTTTATTATCATAAACCTAATACTAGTATGAAAAGCTGAAAGAAATTATATTGGGATCATAATCAGCTCAATGTTTTACAATAATGTATGTAGTCAACCTCCATTTCTGTTGTAAATTATTTGTGCATTGAAGACAATGTATGCACACGTGATGTGTAAATGTGATAGTCGTGTAGTTTAGGGTGCACTTAGTCATTTGATTTTGTTCATTTTCTGTTCACTTGGTTCATATCATATTTCAGATCTGAAATGAAATTTGGTCCGTATTCAGAAGTTGTAACACATTCATATTATAGGGAGCCATTTCAGTGACTTGGAAATTGTATTTACTCTGAAAAGTTTTACTTCACAATTTGTCTCCGTCTATCATATAAGTGATGCAGGAGGTTGATTCACAATATCCACTTCAAGAGTCAAGACATGTTGGAAAACAATGAAATTAATTTAGACTGAGATAGTATAACACTGTTTCCACCAATTGCAATTTGACATTTTCTTATGGGTAGCGAATGTCTGCTTCGCAAGTGAAATCGTCAATAGAGAATTCTCAGTACTAAATTAGCGATATTTTACTTATGTAACAACTTTAATACTGTGATATTCTCGTGTTTCTTCAGAAATTTGGCGCTCAGTTGATTATTAAGATATGCTTACGCATTTCTATCCTTTTTCCACCTCTGTTCACATTCTTTGTTTTGAAATTTAATTTTGTAGCCAACACAGCAGCAAACACGATACCGCAAATCTCAGTATGCTCCATCAGAAGGTGAAGGTATGTATTATTTATTATTTTATTTTTTTGCTCATAATATCATCATTTTTTGTTTTTTTTCCCACTGTAAAAAGTTATGTTTCAAAAGACGGTATTTAAAGTTTGGATTATATTCGAATCTATTACGGCACAGAGAAGTAATTTAACTTTAATCTTTTACTCTTTTAGATGGAAATGCTGCCTCCCCCGAGGATGCAACTACCAATGAATGAGATGCAGCTATCGAACTATGCTTAATGAAGAGGTTATCCATTATTACTTGCATCGTATTTGTTGTTTATGCAAAAATAAAAACTTACATAGGTGTTTAAGTACCGGTTAACTGAAAACTGCCTCTTTATGTTGTAGTTGTATTTCCTCAGATCAAAGAGGTCTTCCTATTGTAGACTATTTCCCTGCTGTTCAATGAGTTTATGATTACGATTTCCAGAGATACATTTACTTTTTTTTAGCAACGAATTGTTGTGCGCACATGCAGCATGTTTGCTGTGTATGTTCTGCACTGGTTTATTTGAATATTTATTTGGAATTCCTTTTAGGGAAAACACATGATAAATTTGCATGGGTATGAGAAGGTAGCACTATTTTGCTAGAAATGGAAAACAATGAGTTGATTTCATGTTCTTTTAGTGTTTGGTTAACTATGATTACTTCGGATCAAATTTGTATTGATTATGTCAACAATTAGTTAAGTAAATAAAATTGAAAAAATTGTAAAATTAGTCTTGTAAGTTGTAACTTTCAATTGTTGGCATTTTAGTCTTTCAAAGAATAGGGCTTTCAATTATGTGATGGAACTATCTTTTTGGAAAAAAAAGAAAAAGAATTAAGAAAGATTGTAAAATTAGTGTTGTAATGATAGCTCGTTGATACTTTGATCCTTGAAAGGATCGGACTTTTAATTAGTAATTGATTTTGGTTCAAAATTCTCAAATCGAGGATCATTTAACCTGCACATAACATAATGCGTCGATGTTACGAGTTTCGGGCCAAAGTAAAACTAAATTTGTCAAAAAAAAGTCGATTATAAGACTTAATTTAAAATTCACTTTTTAAAGGATTATAATTACATGTCGGGGTGTTCAATGAAATGGATAAATCGTCCCAATCGATTGACCCAATCCAAATTAATTGTAATTTGTGGGTTAAAAGTTTGATAGGGTTGATTTTAACATTTTAAAGAAAAGACCGCAAGTTGCAATCGGAAATATTAGGATAAAAAGGGCAACATTTTAAATTCATATTTTATGCAAATTTAGAGATTGAATTTTACATTTTGTATATAGCAAATGTTTATTGTATAATTTATTATCTCTCATTTTATTTTCTGTATTTTAAATAATTTTTAATTGAATATTATTATTTTTATATTTTTATATTTATTATGTTTTATTAATTAGTTTGGTATTTAAATTATTATTATGATAACATAAGTTAATAATATATGATAACTTGAAACCTACACACTATATTTTAAGTTTGTTGTAATGATAGCTCGTTGATACTTTGATCCTTCAAAAGGTCGGACTTTTAATTAGTAATTAATTTTGGTTCAAAATTCTCAAATCGAGGATCATTTAACCTGCACATAATATAATGCGTTGATGTTATGAGTTTTGGGCCAAAGTAAAACTAAATTTGTCAAAACAAATAAAAAAAAGTCGATTATAAGACTTAATTGAAAATCCACTTTTTAAAGAAGTATAATTATATGTCGGGGTGTTCAATTAACCGCTAAATCGTCCTAATCGATCGATCCAACTCAAACTGACCGTAATTTGTGGGTTACATGTTCGATGGGTTGATCTTGACATCTTAAAAAAAAAGATTGCAAATTGCAATCGGAATTAGTTTTTGCATAATCACATTCGACCGCATATACAACATATAATTTTTATATGTATTTTATTTTATTACTTAATTTAGTATTAAATTTTTAAAAATGAGAAATATAATTAAATTTTAGGGTTTTTTGTACTTTGCACCCCGAAACATGGGAAATAGGCACTTTACACCCTCAAAACTTGAGAATTTGGCACTTTGCACCCCCAAAATAAAATTAGCACTTAACATTCTCTAATTAAGAACAAATCAGCAACTTACACCCCTAAAACACAATAAATGGGCACTTTGATCCAAAATGCCCTCAAGCACAAACTAACACCAACACATTCTTATACATTAATGAATCTGGAATTGATTTGATTTTGAAGAAAATGAAGATAAAGTAAAGCCCAAAAATCAGGTGAAAAATTACCTGAATTTTGGAAGCGGTGGTGGAGGAAGTTGACTCAAATTGGTCGCGGGGCTACTTTGACGGTTGTCGGTTTCCTTTATGGGCAGGATGCAAATACTATAGAAGGGTAAACACCACTTTTGGTCCCTCTTATCATTAACTTTTTACAGAGTGGTCCCTCTTATGTTTTTTTTCCCACTTTAGTCCCTACTATGAATTATTTGTTTCACTTTAGTCCTTTTCAAGTGGTCCAAGGCGATTCCGATAACATGTGATATGCTCATGAGGGCAATTTTGTCATTTCAAGTAAACTAACATGGATATTTTCGTTTGTCTAATTATTTAAAAAAAACTAAATTTCCAAAATAGGCTTTCATTCCAATCGAACTTAATCGTACATTTCGTTCCAAACTAAAGTTTTTTCCTAAAATCTTTTTCAAACACCAAAATTGCTTACCAATTAAACAATTTCTCAAATAGTCTCAATAGTGAACGGACGAAAATGCCCTAAAAAATATTCATATGCATGTCACGTGTTATCGGAACCACCTGATAAGGACTAAAGTGAAACACATAATTCATAGTAGGGACTAAAGTAAAACAAATAATTCATAGTAGGGACTAGAGTGGGAAAAAAACATAAAAGGGACCACTCTGTAAAAAGTTAATGATAAGAGGGACCAAAAGTGGTATTTACCCACTATAGAAATATAGAAAAGAATAGAATTCTAGAATTTCCAAAAACTAGTGAATTCTTAACATAACGATTTATACAGCGATATATAATTTCAAATTTAATTCGATAATAAATCTTAAATATTTTTAGTGTAGTCAAATTTTCTTTTTTTTTTCTTTTTTATTTTGAATTCACATTACATTTGAAATTCTTTTTGTTACACTTGATATATTTCTATTGTCTATCGTATAAATTTCTACTTCTATATTTCTTTCGAATGCAAATTATTTAAATATTTATAACTCATGAGACATTACTCGGCTTTCATTCGTAAAGGGGAAAGTTAGCCCAAAACACAAAATTAACACTCAACACCCTCAAATTAAAAAAACTTAAATTCCTTGTTTTTTCCGTCAAAGTTGACCATCGGGGTGAAAAAATCTAAGGCAAAATATGTAAATTATTTTTTTTCCTTAAATTTTACAAAATACAACTATAAATACTATAAGTCTATAATACTCATTTCTCTCTCCATCTTTCTTTTCATCATTATACATATCCATAAATAACTAAATAAAGTACAAATAAATTTCTTAAAGACCCATTGTCTACTTCAAAATATTAAATACCCATAAATATTTACCTATTTTGCCTTATATTTTTTTCACCCCAATGGTCAACTTTGTCGGAAAATTTGAGGGGTTTGAGTTTTTTTTTATTTGAGGGTGTTAAGTGCTAATTTTGTATTTTGGGATGCAAAGTGCCCATTTATTGTGTTTTGGGGGTGCAAGTTGCTAATTTTCCTTAATTAGAGGATGTCAAGTGCTAATTCTATTTTGGGGGTGCAAAGTGCCAAATTCTCAAGTTTTGAGGGTGCAAAGTGCCAAAGATTTAAAATTGAATTACCTATTTTGCCCTTGACTTTTTGTCTGAAAATAAAAGAGGGTGCAAAGTGCTAAATCTAAGTTTTGAGGATTCAAAGTACTAAATCTAAATTTCGAGAGTGCAAAGTGCAAAAAGACTCTTAATTTTATACTTTAACAAATTAATATCATTCCACACCCCATAGCACAACTAGACTAAAGAAAACCTAATGATTTAAACCCTCCAACTCCAAGTGCCCAAGAAAAAAAACAAGTAAAAGGAGCCAAAGGTAGGATTGAAAATGTCAAAAAAAAAAAAAAAGGTGTAAAGGGAAAAAAAAAGGAGGATTTTATCAAGCAAAGTTTCATTGGGGCGTTAAGCCGTTAACCAATAACCACCAACATCAAAATTCAATTACCAAGATACTTTTCTCTTATGTTTATTGTAAGTAATTTATATTTTTAAATATAGCTTTTTTTCCAAGTGAAGGCAAGATTCAGATGTCATGATACTAGTTTTCGAAATTCTTAAAATTAACTATAAATAAAAGTGATCTTTCTAGTTTAATTTATAATGACAATTTATTAACCTATTATTTGTAATTGTTTTTAATTTTTATTAAATTAAGTATTCATTAGATCATATTTTGTTACTTGATATTATGTATTATCTCCGTCATATTCTCTATGAAAGTTTATAAATTTTGTTCATAGAAATAATAACTTGTAATTAATTAGTGCATTTATATTTAACTTATCAATAAGTAATAATATATTAAAGTTGAGAATGTTGAAACCTAAAACTCTCCCCAACCCGAATAGACAACAAAGTGCAATCTCAATACTTATTGGGTTGAGTTTGTACTAGAGTATTAAAAACCCATTCATACTGAGTAGAGTTTGAACGAGTACAAAATCGCCGCACAATTTACATGACTAATTTGCTATTTTCCCAATAAAATATTGGGTAAATTACGAATACACCCCTAAGGTAAGTGTAAGTACAAGAATCCCCATCACGTATGGAGTATTAGAAAAATTCCCCTCAGGTTTGTCACCTTATTACAATATATACCTTGTCCCTAAAAAGTTCAAAATTTGCCCTTGTTTTGTAATATCTTATAAATGTTAAAACTTGGGTGCTAATTGTTATATCTTATAAATTAAAAAGAGATAATTATATATTTACTACCAAAATAACTGATTATTGCCCATAAATTTAAATAAATATTGCAATTTATAATACAATATAAACTTTATTAAACTAAAATATCTTATTTATAATAAAATAAAATTTTACTAATTTAGAAAATAAATTCATCTAACCAAATGTGCAAACAATTTGTTCATATTAATAAAATATTATTATTAAAATTCTATTTAATTTATTATTATACAATTTATATCGCTAAAATATGTAAATACCTTTTATTTGTTTGCAATCTTTATTAAAAATTATGGGCAATTAAAAATTTTATCAATTATTTTGGTAGTAAATATATAATTATCTTTTTTTAATTTATAAGATACAACAATGTGATAATTTTTTTAATATTTGTAAGATATTACAAACATTAAAATAACAGCCAAGGGCAAATTGAAACTTTGTAGGGATAAGGGGTAATTGTAAAAATGTGACAAATTTGAGGGAAATTTTTGTAATAGCCAACATGTGAAGGGAATTTCTGTAATTAGGCCTTACCTCATGGAGGTATTCATAATTTACCGTAAAATATTTGATGTTGATTACAAAAAGAGTAGGCTAAGCTGACAAAATTCGATCTACTTTATCCCATCAATTATGCATATTTATTTGATCTCACCCATGTTTCGAATGTTCATTGGCCACCTTTATGGCCGGTTTGGTTTATCGGTTAGAAAATGTAGTTTCATGAGAATTGAATTGATCTTTTTTTTTTTTTTTTTTTTTCTGAAAATTTCCATGAGAATTGATTTGGGTAAAACTAGGGCTGTCAATGGGTCGGACTCGGATCGGATCAGGGCAGATCCAGATCCGAGTCCGATTTTCATTTTTTCTATCTGGATCCGGATCCGAACCCGCTCGGATCTGGAATATTAGCAACCGGATCCGAATCCGGTTGAAATTCCGGATCCGGATAAATTATCCGGATTAGCAAGCTAATTTTTTTTTTTTTCGTTTTCATCCAAATCACTTGCAGATTTCACCATCATGAATTAAAAATGTAAAATTTTACTTACTTCATCGAAACTATTGCCTAAAAATTGTAGAAGATGGAATATGATGGACAAATGTAAACGATAAAAATTAGAACAAAAGAATAAACAAGAATATAAGTAAAAAAGATATAAACTGGGACAAAGAAGAAGAAAACTCAATATTGAGAAATGGAAGAGAAGATAAAAATTGAAGGATGAATGGTTATGGTTTGATTTTTCTTATTAAATAGTATAAATTAATATGTTGTAGACCCGGTCAGTCCACCAACATCTCTCATGCATTTATTTTTAAAATTATTTTTAATATAGTAAAAGATTTTAGTGGAACATAGATAGTTTTATTTTTATTTTTATTTAAATACATAATATATAAACAACATATAGTAATATATATCGGATACGGATATGTAACGGATCGGATCAGCCTAGATCCATATTCGCTTCATATAATTCGGAATACGGATCTTCTTAATCGGATCAGATCCATCAGATCACTAATCGAACAATTATCCTAATAAATTGGACCGGATTCGAATTAAATCCGCCCCATTGACAACCCTAGGTAAAACAACATTAATTATTACTCCTATTATATAGAATTTTGCGATCAATACATTGCACCAATTCTGACGTAATAAGTGTAGCGCGCAACAACATTATAAACTTTACTCCCTCCGTTTCATTTATGGCATATTTGTTAAATTTTTTTATTTCCAATTAATTGGTATATTTGAGTTTCAAAGTATTTTTTTTCAATTTTGCTCATTTCTCTCATTGGAGTTGGGAAATTCAATGGTCACTATTCACTAATAAAAAATAAAAAATGGTCATAATTAAATAGTATTTGAGATATTTTACCATAAAAAAATATAATTATAAGATATGTTAATCTATGTAAAAAGTAAGAATGTGTCAAATAATATAAAACAGATGGAGTATCTTCTTTTTTGTGTATGGCCAGAGAGTCAAACTTGAGCACCACATTATAATTAATGAATATTGACATGCTTAAGTATGATGATTAATGATTTTGTTTAAACTCATGTACTATACACAATTAATATTTTGAATTCGATGTCTTGAAACAATCATGAACAAAATATTTCTTGGGAATTTTTGTAACTACCCTATGAGGTAACCACCATCCGCCATGTTAGGAGGGAGATTTAGGGATACTTTTTATGCAAAAGTGTCCCTAAAAATGACCTAATACGACAGATCTCCTGTCTCCTGTCTCCTGTCTCCTGTTTCGCTTGTTAATTGATAACAGACTGTTTCTGCAGATATAACAGATGAAATGAAGGTAACTAAAATAATGTGGTTTATTCTTTCATTCTTTCTTTTTTATAAGAGATCCCAAAAGGTAATTGTGACATAAAATAAAAGTAAAATACTATTCACAATCTTAATTGACTTAAATTTTATTTTTATTTTGTACTTCTCTGAATATTTTAAAAATTACTATAAAAGTTTTTTAAGATCTGTTCACGTCTCCAAACTTTGTTTTTCACTATCTACATCTGAAATTGGAACTGGAATAATCAAATCTCGAATCTCTATTGAAGAAGAAAGGGAATCAATCACGCGGAGAAGGTGAAAAAGCATATCCCAGGAAACAGGGACTCAATTGGAAATTAACAAAAGTTCAAGGACATTTAATTGTTTTTTATTAAAGAGAAAAAGCGCAAAAAAACAGAGTGCAAGACTAGGGTCTCTTCACTCACTCTCTATCCCGGAGGAGAAAGAAAGTATAAACTCTTACTATAAATACCTGAAATCTCCATTCTCTTCACCAAGATCAGAGCATGTCCTTTTTTTCCCCATTCAATCACTTATTACACCTCTGATTGTGTGCAAGTGTGTGAATTTGAAAATATCAATTTCCGGCGGGTGATAGAGATCTCCTGCTACAATGCCTCGCCGTAACTCCTCTGCTTCTCAATCTCAATCCCTTCCTTTAGTAGTAACCCTCAATTGCGTCGAAGACACAGTGCTGGAGCAGGAATGCCTATCTGGTGTTGCCCTAGTGGAGCACGTCCCACTGAGCCGACTCGCAGAGTCGCGGATCGAGTCTGCCGCGGCGGTTCTACTCCACTCGCTCGCGTTTCTCCCACGCGCAGCTCAGCGTCGCCTCCGTCCCTGGCAGCTGATCCTTTGCCTCGGTTCCTCCGACCGCGCCGTCGATTCAGCCCTAGCCTCCGACCTTGGATTGAGCCGGCTGATCCACGTGGACGTAAGCCGAGCCGAGGAAGTGGCGGACACTGTTATGGCTCTTGTTTTGGGGTTGCTTAGGCGTACACATATGCTGTCAAGGCACGCTCTCTCCGCTTCCGGATGGCTCGGTTCCGTGCAGCCGTTGTGCCGTGGAATGCGCAGGTGTAGGGGGTTGGTGTTGGGGATTGTAGGTAGATCTGCCTCTGCGACGTCGTTGGCTAATAGGAGCTTGGCGTTTAAGATGAACGTGCTTTATTTTGATGTTCAAGAGGTATGTATTTATGTTTATTCATATAAGGAAAACTTCCTTTTCTAACTACTTATGTGTTGGTATTAGTTTGTAATTGTGTTTTGGCTGTTCAAAGTCATTGTGATTTTTTTGTATATTTCATCTACTGTATTATTCCATTTTTACTGCTTACAGGTGTTGATTTTATTTTCGATTAACTTTAAGGCTTGTCCCTTTCAAATATACGCAGGCAAATGCTAAAGTAAGTAGATCTTCCTTAACGTTCCCAGCTGCAGCCAGAAGAATGGATACACTAAACGATTTGCTTGCTGCAAGTGACCTCATATCACTGCATTGTGCTCTGAGCAATGAAACTATACAAATTATCAATGCAGATTGTTTGCAGCACTTAAAGCCAGGTAAAATATTTAATAATTGCTCCCGAGATTTTAGCTTTATATGTTTAACCATGTCTCTCATGTGGATGTTACTACAATGAAGGGGCATTTCTTGTGAATACTGGTAGCTGCCAGCTGCTGGATGATTGTGCTGTGAAACAACTTTTGATCGATGGAACGCTTGCAGGCATTGCATTGGATGGTGCCGAAGGGCCGCAGTGGATGGAAGCATGGGTATGAATATGATGAATAGCTTTAGGGTATCAGTGCATTATAGTAATGAAGGTTCAGATTTGTTGATTTTGGGTGATGATACTATTTCATGCTTTTGGCATCCTTTTAGCTGGATTTTTAGCTACTCTAGTGCTTCAGAAACGTCTAAATTCTTATAGCATTTAAAGATTCATGGCAACACTAAGACAAAGAAGATAAGTTTAGTACTGTTGAAGCGAACTTTTATTGCATATTAATATTCTCTTCACTAGTACTACACTTATCAACCTCATGAATTTTTTTTTCGCAGTCTATTGAGACTGTATAATATTTTGTGTGTAAGTTTTGGAAAAATTCAGGAATATAGTTTTTCTACATTTTGTCCCTCTTAATAGAATGATCATACAATGACCTGACTTCAGGTTAGGGAGATGCCCAATGTCCTGATACTTCCTCGGAGTGCAGATTATAGTGAAGAAGTATGGATGGAGATAAGAGAAAAAGCCATTTACATACTACAGCAATTCTTCATTGATAATGTCATCCCAAAGAACGCTGTATCTGACGAGGAAGAAGATGAAGAAAGTGAGGTGGGATATGAGAATGAGCGTCACAGGTTAGACAATGAAACTTCATTCCAAGGTTCGGTTGGTGATGGAGAGACTGAAGACATTCAGCTACTAGCTGAGAGCTCCCATAAAAAGGTTTTGAATCCGTCAAAAGAGTCTTCATCTCAAAATCAAGGTTCTATTTTGTCTCAAACTACTCCCAGTAGATCTGAAATAAAGAGGAGCAGATCAAGCAAGAAGGCTAAAAAGAGGCATGGACGCCAAAAGTCTCAGCAAAAAGCAGATGATGCTTTGACAAATATGAAAGAGAGTACTTCTTACAGAGAAGATGATGCTACTATGAGTGGCACAGATCAAGTGTTGAGTTCTAGTTCACGTTTTGCTTCTCCTGAAGATTCGAGGACTAGGAAGACATCAATAGACTCAAAAGCAGAATCACCTCTCTCAAACACTGAACCTACTAAAAAAATGGGCGAACTACTGAAAGATGGATATATTATAGCTTTACACACAAGAGATCGAACTGCACTTCATGTCTCAAGGCAAAGAGTTCAAGGTGGTGGTTGGTTCCTTGACACACTGTCAAATGTAACAAAAAGAGATCCTGCAGCACAGTTCCTTGTTGTATTTAGAAACAAGGTGTGACATAAGTTCATAAATTAGAGCATGCCAAGGATGATATCTGGTAAGGGACGGAATTCAGAAAGCTAATTGTTTTCTTTGGTTGCTGTTTGCAGGAAACAATTGGTTTCAGATCATTTACTGCTGGAGGAAAGTTGTTACAGGTATATGTTCATCATTTTACTATTTAGAGGTTATGAATGATGAAACGGTAAGAATTAAGAGATATGGCGAAACATGAAGCATAACTAATACTATTACTGCTAATAGTTCATGGTGAGATGGTTTTTGATGAAGCTTCATACAAACTTTTTGACAGTTTGGTAATTAATTTGATTAACATACAGACACATCCATGTCTTCACTGAGCTTCCTATAAATAATCTCATATTGAGCATTTTGGCTGCTTTCTGTTTTGGGAATTTAAAAAATTTATTCATTTTATTTCAATTTGCTCCAGATATTAATAATATAAATGAAATTTGTTGTGCTCTCTTCGTGAAAGTCAAAAACACTAAAATGATTGAGTTCGTCATTCTGCGTTTTGCTAATCTCATTAGCGAATTATTGTCATCTATTGAGATATGTTGACAAAACATGAATTTGTATTAGGAAGTTTATGTTACCTAAGCATTCACCTTGATGTTGCAGATAAATAGAAGGATGGAATTTGTATTTGCTAGTCATAGCTTTGATGTTTGGGAGAGTTGGACATTTGAAGGTTCTTTGGAAGATTGTAGGCTGGTGAATTGTAGAAATCCTATGGTAAGTTCATATTCAAAATCCAGTGCGCAGTTTATTTGATTCATCAATTGTTGTTGCCAAAGCCTCAATTAATGGAGCCACAATGGCAAAAAGAACACACTTGGGTATATATCATGTGCTTCTCGAGATATTTACCTTAAATCTCAAAAATAACTAACTTTCAAGAAATCTTACATGGGTATATTGTATGTTATTGATTGGTGTTGTTGCGCTAAAATATATCCTATTACCGTAATGCACAGGCTGTGTTGGAAGTACGCATTGAAATTGTTGCAGCCATAGGTGAAGATGGTATTACTCGCTGGCTTGATTAAATGGAAAGAAAAGTGCAGTTTTAACACTCATGAACAAGAATTTGCTACACTTATAGCTTGTGATGTTTGCCCAGAGCTCATAATTTGTAAAGCATTTATATTTCACACCGGAATCAGGGATTTATGCCTTTGTGTTGCTTATCGATCTCCTGATACATTTGTAGTAATGAGAGATGTGTGTATCCTTAATTGAAATTTCAAATCGTTTGCTTCATTAAGTTAATTCTGAAATATCTTTCTGGTTTTCCATTTTAAAGGGGTGGGTTATTTTTGGAAATGTACTTCCCATTTTTGCTTCTCTACAAACGCTTTGACCCTGTGAAACACTACATGCTTTATGTTCATTTTTTAGCTTGTTCTTGCACAATCTGCAAGCGCTTAGTTGCTTCTTTGCATAGTTTTCATGCTTTCCGTTATTACTTTTGAGTATTTTGTTTTAAATTTTCATAGTTAACTTACAATTGCAAAAAATGTGGTTGATCTTTGCATTCTTAGAGGAAAGGAAAATATGCCAGGGGTGGATATTGTATGTGTCCTAAGAGAAGAAACACCATCAAAAGCTAGAATCGGTCGCTTTATTGCTTATGCTTTTCCGTTCTTTCCAGGCTATTTTTTAAGAGAAAAAATACCATGAAAATAGGAAACATAAAAATGTATGGTGAAATGTAGTAGTAAGTAATGACTTAGTTTTTATTGGCCCAAAAAATAAATTTCAATATTTGATCCCTGAGTTGTTCATAACATGTAAAAACATCTATGAGAGACTGTGAATAAAGTAAATAACTAAAAGGAAAGGGAATATGAATGATTGGGTTAATATAAATTGCTCTTGGGTTCTTCTATGAAAGCGCGAGTAAGTAGAAAAACGTGAGTAGGGACTGGGAAAATAAACGAGAGGGGAATGTTTATGAAAATATAGTTACTTTTTATCATCCACTAAATATAATTTCTACATAAAAGCATACTTTTTCTTTGATCCATAAATTGTTTGTAGGGTGAAATACGGTTTTCCTCCTTAATGTATGGGGTGGTATCAGTTACCCCTAAAGTATTAAGGCTGGCGATATTGTCAGAGCAAATATTGATGCTGCCAGAGCAATATTTCTTAATTTTCTATTATGTCCCTCCTAGTAAAAATCACAACACTTTAATTTCTCTCTCCTATATTATTTCTTTTTAAAATTGACAACTTAATCTTCTCTCTCCTATTAATGTATTAAAAAAATTTGTTTTCTTTTTCACATGGAACTTTGATAATTATATAATATATATAGACCAACGGAAAAAATCTATAAATTTTATTTATATTTTCAAAATAAAAAATATGCTCAAGGTTGAGCAAAAGTAGGTACTTTTAAACCTCTCAAATTACTTTACGGTGATTTGATTAAAAATCAAGTAAAATGGTTAAAAATCCGTTTTAATGATTTTATTTTAAGAATTTGAGAACTCATTTCGAGCTCAACTCAATATATTAAAAATAATAATAATATATATGTAAAAATTAAGTTGTACAAGCACGATTCATGTTTAACTCGATTAAAACTCATTTGAGCCTAATTCATTTAACTATCAAACATAATTTCGAGCTCCAAAAAAAAAGTCTAACAAATTCTTAACAGTGTTTTACCTTTTTTTACTTTACTTTTACACATTTACTCGGGTTTGAATATACTTAAATTAAAAATAAAGTATAAAATAATAATTTCATAATATACTATCATCAGTTTCAATTGTCTTTGGAGTGGTTTTTTTTTCCTTAATTGTTAGCCAAAATTTCTGGACATTCACTATTTGGATAGCTACGCAGTAAATGAAAAATGAAACGGCAAGATATTATTATTATTATTATTATTATAATTATTTTGATATCTTATTAAGTAGAAAGGAAAATATGATCCTCATCAGCTTTTTTATGGAGAGTAAGAGAAGAAATATAGATGTATTTCTGTGTTTAGAGATTAAAAAAAAAGTTAATATTAATAGTGTATTAATAAGAGAGAGAAGATTTTAAAAAGAAGTAATATAAGAGAGAGAAATTAAAGTGTTGTGATTTTTCCTAGGAGGGACATAATAGGAAATTAAGAAATATTGCTCTGGTAACAACAATCTTTGCTCTGGCAATATCGCTAGCCAAGTATTAATTGTAAAACTTACATTCTTTTGTTATAGTTTTGTAGCTTTTATTCCAGAAATACCCCCGCTCCTTTCATAAATAAAAATATCTTTATTAATTTATAAAAATAAAACTGTCTCTTTAGTAATTATGAATCAATTTATCCACCAAACAACATTATGTTTTAATTTCTTCATTTTTCTTACCATACTTTTTTCAATCTCAAATTTCTTCTTCATTTTCATCTCTTTTTTTATAACCAAATGAAGCAAAATAAATGAAGAAATTGAAATTTAATATTGTTTGGTAAATGGATGTATTCCTATTAATAAAAAAAAATTGATGAAGAAATGAAGGAATTAAAACATAATATTGCTTGGTGTCAAACGTGAATTTTGCGAAAAGAATTTGAAGGAGAATTACTCAATATTTTTAATAATAATTCGTACCGAAAATAAATGAGATAATTATCACCAAATAAAAACATAGAAAATATAAAAAAAAAATTGAGATAGAAATATAAAAAATTGAAACATAAAATAAAGAAAACAAATTGAAACATAAATCAAGATAAAAATGAGACGAAAATAAAGAAAAAATTTGAGACCATAAAACCGAAAGAAATCGAAAAAATGAAGAAAGTGAAATATAATATTATTTGGTGGATGGATGAATTTATAATTAACATAAATATTTTTGATAAATTAATAAAAAAATAACGTATTTATTTCAAAGGGACGGTGGTATTTTTGGAATAAAATGTTTAATACTATAACATACGTGGATTTAGGGGGATAACTGATGCCACCCCCATACTTTAAAGGGAAAAATGTATTTCACCCTTGTTTGTAATATTCACGAGAATGTGAAAATAAAAAAGTTGGGACTGAATTAGGAAAATTACTTTTTCGAGTCCCAAACAAAAAAATCATTTTTCAGTTTTCGTCCCATTTAACGCGCTAACATGCTAATTTCCCATTGAAGCATGATAATTTTCTCAAAAATACCTTGGATGAAAGTGAAAAATTCACTTAGCTATCAAAATTATTGGATAAAAGAGGCCAAATTCAAAATATGTCGACAAACTCGACACAGCCTACGCCTAACTTCTTTGTAATAATAATTTATTTCTTAATCGGCGAAAAGGAGACTTCTTGAATCAACCAATCGCAAGCTCACAGCTCAATCCGCAAACTTTAGCTGCCCATCACCCATATTCCGCCTCGTGGACGGTCACGATCGTTCTCTTCCCCGCCCCATTCGGAGTCGGTTCTTCTCTATATAAACCCTTAAATCAACCACTCTCTTTTGTTAAGTATATACTCATACTCACCAAAAAAAAAAAAAAAAAAATTGTAGAAGTGAGATCATATTCATATATGGTGTCAGTATATCCGAATCCTCCACCACCACTGGGTCAGGAATTTTCTCATTTTCTCAGTTATTACTCGACTGCGGACCAAATGAAGATGAATAACAACAATAATTTGATTGATTGGAATTCGGATGATCCGAATAAGAAGGTCCGGAAACCGTACACGATCACCAAGTCAAGAGAGAGCTGGAGTGAGCAGGAACACGACAAGTTTATTGAAGCCCTTCAATTGTAAGTTCTATTTCTTTTGCTTTTACTTGTATGTCTATGTAGCATAAAAGGCCAGGTTTCAATATGTGGATTTTTTTTTTCTTTTGTATTTTTCTGTAAATGATTGTGTAAACCCTGTAATCTTGAATCCATGAATTCCAGCAGAAGCAAAATTTATACAAATGATTATTGGACTTTCAAATATTTTTAGTTACGTATCTGGGAGCTCAAAAATTCAAATCAGCAAATAATGAAATTATCTTACTTGTTTGGAGAAATTTAACTTACTCTGGATTTCAAATCTTCAGCAACCTCTTTTAAGTTGTTGTAGCACCAATATGAGTTAGAAATCTTTGGAGTGATTTTAAAATTCTTTGTTCCAGACTCTTTCCTCCATCCAAATCTTTAAATGCATAATCATCTTACTTATTGGATCTTGTTTTTAAGTCACTTGCATTGTTCTGTTGAAGTGCGTGTATAAGCTTATTGAAGAGATTCACAAGTCTAAATTATGTTTGGGAAATTATGGAAATAAATTATATCATAGATACTTCTGTTGTGTTAAACACTTGATGATGATCTTCTTGTGCTGCGGTTGCTTTTCTACCTTCAGATTTGATCGTGACTGGAAGAAAATAGAAGCTTTCATTGGTTCGAAAACAGTTATTCAGGTATCTTTAAGTTAATTCACAGTGTGATAAAATAATTCTCATATGCTTGTCACGATGGAGTTAATATTTCTCATGCGTAATTATATATCTGTCTTAAGAGCCCCAGGCTTTGTAGGATATTCGATGCCATTATTGTTACGGTCCATTTTGAGTAATGCAAGAGGACTCTTGGTTTAGGCGTCTAGTTGTTATATATAATTGTTATAAGATATGTACATCCAAAATTGTAAAAATTATTATGGATGTCTGATTAGTTTTCCAGGGGCTAACTACTATGCCTTGCAGATTCGTAGCCATGCTCAAAAGTATTTTCTGAAGGTCCAGAAAAATGGAACCTGTGAACATCTACCTCCTCCGCGTCCAAAGAGAAAAGCAGCTCACCCTTATCCTCAGAAAGCCCCCAAAAATGGTGAGCATTGTTTGCCACATCTAAATTGTTTTTGGCTTGTATTTTCTTGTCAATTTACGCAGTTTTGTGTCTCAAACCGCAGGACCATTGCAATCTCCAGCTGCTCAGCTCGAGTCTGGATATGTTGTGAGATCTGATGCGATGTCAATACCCAGAAATCCAGTCAGTAGTGCACATACTTCATCTCCATGGACACAAAATTATAGCAGCAGCAGTAATGAAAGCACACCTCCTGTATGCACCTCGAACATTCCAAATGGCCAAGTAAATACAACAAGAGGTAAGTTACTTTAGTGATTTTTGTTTCCATTTTTAGTCTGTTGGATCTGTATGGCCTGTTTAATTGCATAAATGTTGTATCCCCTAATTTGTTGGGTAACTAAATTTACTCGTGTTCTTCATTGATGCAGTTATGCCAGATTTCTCCCAAGTTTACGGATTTATTGGCAGTGTCTTTGACCCTAGTGCTGGCGAGCATTTGCAACGATTAAAGAAGATGGACCCAATAGATGTTGAGACGGTTAGTCAAATTTTACTTATTTCTGGTTTTATATACATCCATGTACTGGTAATAGTAGTGGGTGCTGGGTCATGAGAATTTTTAGTTGATGATTTCAAGTATCTTGTTCATCCTTACGTCAGGTGCTGATGCTGATGAAGAATCTCTGTGTCAATTTGATGAGCCCTGAATTTGAAAATCATGTAAGTTCAATGAATTTTTTTGTTACTAGTAGTTATGTAACCAGGTTTAGAAAAAATTTGATGTATGATGAATTCCATCTCTGCTTGATATATGCATCATTTATAACTTCATGGTGAACTGCTAATTTAACAGGTAACATTACATTGTGGAAACAAATGGACCGTGTTATTTAATTCATAGGAATTTTGTCCTATTATCTCCTTAGTTATGATCATTTTTTCATTGTTCACAGAGGAGGTTGCTATTGTCGCACAATGCTGGGATAGAAAAAGATGGCATTGAGAGCACAATCCCCTCTGTGTAAGGAGATGTGGAAGAATGAGACTATGGTGTGAATAAGGCGTATTGCTCCTGTACATTTGTCTTTATTGATATGTAAATGTACTATGGAACGAAGATAGGGAATTGATTGTGTAATTTCAGAAGGAACATCTACTCAACTCAATTAAACAGCCAGTCTAAAGCCAGAAAAATCCCTAATCATCCTCACCGGGTATCAATAATTACATGATCAACACAGGAAATGGAATGAAGTCGGGAAAATGAACTTGATATGCTTCAAGGGGTATTCTAACTGTGGGCTTGAGAAGACGGCTGAAATGGGGAGTTCTTTTAGAAACGTTTGAGGGTATCATGCTGTGTGTACCAAAGTCGAATTGAGATCAGGCGGTTGCATATTTATGGAAAAACATGGAGAAAACCGTAAAAGTTCATTACTCGAGTAAGGGGGCGACACACAGAAGATCTGGGGAGAAGCCGTTTAAACCCCGTCCTGATGGACAGCAGAGCAATGCTGAGTTTTGTTATGTTTATTGGAAGGAGTTGTTCCCTTTTTTGCACTTTTCTTGTATTATAAATCACTAGTATACGCTCCGTGCTATGCATGGGATTATTTTATTTTTAATAAGTTTTATGTCAGTCAAAATTAGTTGATATTTCATGGTCCTAATTTTGAAATGTAATATAAAAATAGATGAAGAGTATCAATTTTATTTCACTAAAAATTAGTTATATGTAATACGCAAGATGCAAAAAAGTAATCGATATTTACTTTTTAATTATTTACAAATTAATTAGAAAAGATAAAAGATCATCTTATTAATATATATATATATATATATATATATATGAACTTTTTTTAACAATTTATCATCACATAATTACCCTATAAAAGATTAAATAAATTAGATATTAAAAACATTAGTGTACCCACCTGCTATATAAACTAATTGAAGTACTACTTTATATGATTGGATTAATACCAAGAACCGAGAGTTCATCCGAAGTTATATAAATGAATTAACAAAGAACACTGAAAATTCATTACTATCTTAAATTCACACAAAAAAAAGAAAGATGTAAGACAGAAAAGAATCTCAAGAAAGAATAATAACATTATTACACATACAACAATTATAACTCAACTCTAAAAGATATATTAATATGTCTAATATAGTCTCAACTTGAAGTGGAGAAAAGAGAAAAATGTATTACCCATACAACATTGAATGAATTTTCAACAATACTCACAACAAATTATACTGTCTTGAAGTAAGAATTAGCTAAAACCATATACACCATCATATAATAATCTATTTCGAATTAGAAAATCAATAAACAACACAGAAAAAATGTATATTCATCCTTTGGTGAAATCTATACTTAAGATTGCAAAGTTGTTAAAAATCTCATTGGTAACCCAAATTACTATAGCAACTCTAAATTAAAGGTTAATTTAAGCAATACCACATGCTAATTTGAAACCTTGAAGCTACATTTCACGTGAAGAAATTAATAAATTACAAGACTTCAATTTGTGGAGAATAGAGAGAAATTCTATTCCAGGTTCGAAACTCCCCATTTCATTTCTTCTTTGTCATGTCAATTCTACATTTGGTCTTGATTATTGTGAAATTTGTATTCTTCCTTCTTCTTGTTTTCAGTGGAGAAGTTATCAGTTCTTTTTTTTTTTGAAGGCAGAAGTTGGATACGGCATGTCCTGATAGCCTATGCGATGCCATTGTAGTTTCAAAGATAAGGAAACTGCTTGATTGAAGGCCGATAATTGATCTTTTCAATCAGATCCCCGTTTCTAAAGTCTTTTCTTTCGTTTGCCTTAGCCTTCTTGTTCATCGACTCGTTGCATTAACGTCACATAGCACCTTCTTGGTAATGGACTCATGGCATTTGTGACATCTTCTTCCTGACTTTCTAGATAAACTCTACCGCTCCCAAAATCCTGAAGGTCTGCAAAAATAGGCGAAAAGTATAGAAATTAAAAAAATTAAAGCTATTATGAAAATGTACTTGTTTCTAGATTTAGTAGGCAGTCAGTTTTTCATAGATAATTCCCATATCTGGCGGTCACCACCTTCCTTCAGATCATGTGTCATTCAATAGTAGAATGAAAATTATAACCAAAGAATAAAAGAAGGTACCCAAATAAGACCGATCTATTGAACAAAAAAAAAAAAAAAAAACTATAATTGCCGCAAAACAACTAAATGAAAATGAGAGATTATTTACCACTGACGTCGAGAAAAAGAATTGCATAAATTAAGACAAAAGGGCGTAAGTACAAAATAGTAAATGAACTAGTTGATAGGATAAAAAAAATGAAAAATGAACTAGTTGATAGGATAAAAAAAATGAAAAATGAACTAGTTGATAGGATAAAATAGTAATTGCCTTCCTTAATATAACATAAACATGAAACATAAGGATCAAAATTAAATTTGCATTTTTGATAGAATATTAACATAACCGTAACCCATGAATAAGAAAGCTAACCTTCAATGATGTGTTTCAAACATAAACATGAATTGTTTATGAATATCAACTTTGTCACAGTCATTTTCAGATAATAAACAATTCTTAAGATATTATTTCTGTATATTAAAAAGGGTAAAATTGTCTTTTTAAATTAAGTATGGGTGTTGTACATGTGAGCATGTGTTAGAATTTAATTAGACGAAACGATTCCTCAAAGTACACTCTCGAGGAACGATAGACAATCCCATCTTTAATTAAATTTTGATTCCTTCAGCTAGCCTATCACAACTTTTCCCCATGTTCATCGATGTTTCTAAAGTCTAAACCCTTCTCCAATTCCATCCTTTCTCCAAAATTCCAATTCATTTTCCTTCATAGCCCCCTGTTTCACTCAAATTTGTACCCGTAATGGTCGACCTCTTCATCTATCCAATACAAGTACTCCCTTGAAACAAGAAAAAAAAATCAGGTAATTAATTATTTTTGTTTAATCACAAAACTCAACTAGAAGAAGTCGATTAGAGGGCAATATTGCAAAAGAAGAGCAATAACGTGATTGAAAAATAAAGCATCTGTTGAATAAAGGTATAGGCGTATAGCTCATAACATGATTTGAAATAATTCTATAGCCAATTTATTAGATATGAAACATCGTCACTCTGGTAAACTCAAGCAATAGTACCAAAAAAAAAATGATACATTTCTCTTGAGTGGCTTTTACTTGAGTAGAATTATCCTGCACGAACGGAAAAACAAAAATAATTAATTGTTACTTTTACTTGAGTAGAATTATCCTGCACGAACGGAAAAACAACAGTAGCAATGAAGTCATCTGAGTGGAACCTGAATTTGTTACTTGCTCAGCCACCCTGCCCTTGAGATATAGCAATGAAATAATTTGGTACTTCTTCACCAAATATCAAAATTGAAACTTTTCTTGATGAAATTTTGTGATTGAACAGTATTTGGCTAGAATTTTTTTAAAGAAAAATGAAAATTCTGGAAATGAAGGATTCTATTTTGAGACAGATTCTCCGGCGTTGATGTGAGAGGAATAACGTCGTTTGAAATCGTCCGGAGAGACCGAGAGAGAAAAAAAATTGGAGAGAGGGGTTTGAAATGGGAAAGGGTTAATTTTCATCTTAGTTAATTCAAGGATGTAATATTCTCTCAAAAAAAAAAAAAAAAAAAAGAAGGATGTAATAGTAATTTTGATAGTGTACAATGTCTAATATAGAAAGGGAAAATTACTTTTTTGGTACCATAGGATAGGCTGATTTTCACTTTTGGTATCATTGGATACGAAAATGCAAATTTGGTACCATAGGATATATTTTCATTGCAATTTTGGTACCAAACCCAATTTTTCTACAAAGTTAATGGCAATTTACCCCCTATGAAATGCATAATGTTCAATTTAACCTTTTGTAATTTGAAAAAAGTCAATTTACCCCCTGTAAAATTTTAATGAAGCAATTTACCCCCTTAAGCCGGAGATTGTAACTCACTTGCAGAAATTGAGAGTATGCATGCAAACTATTTTATTTAACATAGGGGGATAAATTGCCACATTTATCATAACATAATGGGTAAAAAATCACATTATCATAATAAAAGTGGATTAAGTGCCGCCTATAAAAATATCAGGGAGGTGATGTGAAATTTTTACAAAATTTCAGGGGGTAAAGTGCTATTTTTTAAACCACCAGGGGTTAAATTGAATATTATGCATTTAGTAGGGGGTAAATTGCCATTAACTTTGTAGAAAAATTGGGTTTGGTACCAAAATTGCAATGAAAACCTATCCTATGGTACCAAATTTGCATTTTCATATCTAATGGTACCAAAAGTGCAAGTTAGCCTATCCTATGGTACCAAAAAAACAATTTTCCCAATATAGAAAATACGATATCAACCATCATGTTATACTCTATAACTAGGCTAAACCCGTGCTATGCACGGAATCATATCAAGTATATTATTACAAATAGTTTATATGACAAATTAGTAATATAAGTTATTACAATTAAACATTACTTTGCAAACTCAAAAAAAGGTGAAAAATGTATATCGATGTTCAATGGTTCAAATTGATTTTTTTTTTTTACAAAACTGAACAAAAATAATCAAAACATCGAATTTGTGAAGGATACTATACTATGTGATTGGTATATATCCCCTAACATAACATTGAGGATGTCTATGATAATAAAGAGTCAGTCATCTTGATCACCAGCAAAGATATTATCTAATTTGTGGATCTTAGCCAATGTAGAAAATAGTCCTTCAATAACTTCAATTGAACTATGTTGGTTGATGAAACCTCTTTTCCCATATTTCACTTTCATTATACTCTGAAGATACATTAAGAGTCAGACAAATTATGATTTCTTCATATAAAACCTTGTCATCCAATAAGGATAACATTAGATGACACATATTCAAATAAGACGTGATATGAAAATTAAAAGAACAATTTCACACATATAATAACATGATGAGCATACTGGATAGAATGTGCAAACTAATGCATTGTAAATAAAGGACCACTCTTTACAAAACACTCGCGGCCAAAAGCATTATAAGCACAAAACACAAATATCTAAGTCCATTGATGCTATAAAATTAAGAATGTATAAGGTTTCTATTAAAAATAACATCATATGCTTGATCATTTGAGGATGGCTGCAAGATAAACAGGTTCATGGAGTTTTATTTTTTTATGGATCTAAGAATTCGTTCTAAATATTTCTTCATTTCGAGCATCTTATGCTACAATCACTATATCTAAGAACCATTGAATTCAAGTCAACAAATATTTATCTCATACTTGATCATGGTCAGAGACTAAAATCAATTCCAATCCCTTTTCAAATAGGATGTCCATTTTCTGTTTTCCGACCACGTTCTTCGACATCTTTGCTCTATTACACCCCGAAGACATTGATTACCCTTGGATGGGTCAACTTTTACCATCTAAAAGAACAATAAATGAGTTAGAGAACAGAATCATAAAACTATAACAAATACTCCCTCCGTCCCATTAATCTTTATCCCTTGGTACCGTTGACCAGTCAACTTGACTAAATTTCAATAAATTATGATAAATAATTTAATTAATATATTTAACTAATAATTTAATAATATCATATGACAATATGTATATTAATATTTAAAAGGTTTAATATGCAAAAAATGTTAATAGTTTAAGATGATAAGTCACTTAAAAGATTAAAAAGTTTGACCGGATACTGTAGCTAATGGAGTAAAAATAATGGGACAGAGGGAGTATCAAAAAAATGATAAGAAAATGCTCAGTCGAAATTAGAGCAATTATTTTGTCTTGCATTTAATCAAACATATGGCATTCACTTTGAACATGGATACTTTATGCAAAGCAAATGAACTCAACTTTAAAGGTGAACACACGTGATAAATAATAACAATAAACTGGTTAGCAACACGAACTAAAAGTACGACATTAAGCAAGAAAGTAATTGAGATCAAATTGAAGTATATGATAAGTAAGTATTAAATTTACAACAACAAATCAGTTTATGGATTCTGCAACTTGCAGTTGTTGGGCGGGTCTTGTAGCAAGTAGCCATCTACCACTCTTCGCATGTTCTCCTGATTTCGGCCACTGTCAGCACCCTCAATCCTATGTATAATTTGTGCAGATAATTTTTTAGAGGATATATGAAAATGGAATAACAGAAAATATGTAATCTGGAAAGATGTTACATGGATTTGTGATTTGTAAGAGGCAGAGGGAATAACAGATAATTTGGCTATCATCCGATTAAAGTTAGTGGGTTTGTGATTTGTAATAGGCAGAGGGAAGTTACGAATGTAGTTTTAGGCAAAGAAATAATGGGGAGGGTTTTTTTTTAATTAATTACGTTAGGCAAAGAAATAGTGGGGAGGTTCTTTTTTAATTAATCATGTTTTGAAATAATAGTAAAGTTAGTGGGTTTGTGATTTGTAAGAGGCAGAGGAAAGTTACGAATGTAGTTTTAGGCAAAGAAATAATGGGGAGTTTTTTTTTTATTAATCACGTTAGGCAAAGAAATAGTGGGGAGGTTTTTTTTTTTTTAATTAGGCAAAGGGAAGTTACTAATGTAGTAGGGAGGTTTTTTTTTTTTAATTAATCACGTTAGGCTAAAAAAGTGGGGAGGTTTTTTTTAATTATTGACGTTTACTTCTTGAATTTAAAAAAAATTCAAAAACAGGAGAAAAAAGAATTTGGGTCAAATTTATTTATTTTGACCAAAACACTCCCTTGAAATAATAGTAAGTAAGATTTTTACTTACTATTGTACACTCTTGTACAATATTGAATGGTTTAGATTGAAGATTTTAAATTTTTAATGGCTTTGATCTCTCTTGAAATATCGTACTTTCTGGGATGGACAATGGGCATATAATATAGGTTAAAACTAATACTTCACAATATTTTACAAAGCAATGACTCATATAATATTAAATATTAAATTAAGAAATATCCTCATTACAGAAAAATTTGAATAAATCCCAATTGGTTTTCTTAACCAAAGCAGAGAAGAAGCCCAAACCTAAAAGGATATTTCCTCTATTCAGTTTTCTGGTATTGTTGAGAAACGTGAGGGAAAAAGAAGTTGGATGGGAAATTTTTAGTGGAAAAACTGAGGCGAGATGTTAGACTTTGATGAAGAAGTTTCAATTTTCTGATTTGTGAAAGACGTGAAGCGAAAGTTGGGGAATTTCAATTGATTTAAATTTCCTTTTCCCGATATTCTGATAATTAAAAAAACTCAAAATTCTATAAAATTAGAATAAAGGAAATTATGTGATGGGATATTTTCAATTCAGGCCCGGAAAATCATCTTATTTTTCTTCTCCAGAGTGTTAAAACTGTGGTCACTCAAAATTGTCAACGTTTCATAGAGTTCTGTAAAGAATTGAAAATATTAATTAAGCCTTGCAAAAAATGTGTCCAAAAACAAATTTATTTCTGAACGCTGTGAGAGGAGAATTTGCTGACGCTTCATGTATGAAACCTGTTTCATACAACGAGGACTTGAAATTCTAACCAATTTTATCGAGTCGTCAATTTTTTAACCAAATAAAATAATTTACCATTTTTACTAATAAATAAGGATATTATAATTTATAGCCATTAGGGTATATATAATTTTTGAATAATGGGGAAGCGGTTGGATTATCGATATTTTAAGGTAAACAATTTGTTTGGGTAAAATACGAAACACCCCGATCTGGTTTGACTTGAAGAAAATTCAACCAGCTTAAAAAAAAATGGTTGCCATTATTTTCAAGAAAGAAAATTTGGAAACATTAAATGATGTGAATTTTTTCCACTTAAAATTCTGAAATCAAACTAAAACGGTGTGGAGGTGGAGAATTGTTTTGAAAACACGAGTCAAACAAAGAAGAGGAATTCGGTCCGAATACCGGTCCGAATACCGATACTGGGAATTCCAACATAAAGACTCTCATAATCGGAATTGTTCGGAGCTACCTTCTAGGTATTGCCTTCTGGACTTAGTGAGCACTCTAATTAGTTCTGAATTAATATATTCATTATTGATGGTCCCCAACTTGACACATGTTGCTCACTAATGTCCAGAAAACACTACCTAGAAGGTGTGTCCGAGTAATTCTGATTATCGAATCAATAATTTAATTAAATAATCAACAGAACAATCTTTTTTGTTCTTCGAATTTGATAGTCAACAGAACAAACTTGATTCGGCCGAGAAAATAAATATTATACAGGAGTGAAATCCATTCTATTAACTTAAAGCCAGGTATGCATTTTCCACAATGAATGCTGCCACGTGGAAATGGATATAAATGAAACTATCTATACCTGAAACCCAAGTCAACCTCATGACCATACATGCCTGGGCTGTGACCAGGTGCCAGAGGCTGCTGCTGGATTTGCTTTGACTTTGAGTTAGCCCGTGATTCCATTTCTATTATTAGCCTTTGGAAAGCATCCGGAGGGTCATTGGGGCCTGCCTCAAAATTACAAATACTAGGTTATAATTGTCTTAAGAGGGATCATATTATTATACTAGTTTCAGAACAGACTGGCTAGCTAAAAAAACATCTACTCATTTTTAAAACTATACTTCATATATCATATATTAAAGTGGTCATTTAAGCATGTGCCCAATCAAGGTTTTTTTGCACTTTGCATCCTCTTTTATTTTCAAGCAAAATCTCAAGGGCAAAATAGGTAATTCTATTGTAAATCTTTGGCACTTTGCACCCCCAAAATAAAATTAACACTTAACACTCCCTAATTAAGAACAAATCAACAACTTGCACCCCCGAAACACAATAAATGGACACTTTGCACCCCAAAACACAAACTTAACACTTAACACCCTCAAATAAAAATAAAAATAAAAAAAAACTCAAAACCCCTTGCTTTTTCCGGCAAAGTTGATCATTAAGGTGAAAATAATTTAAGGCAAAATAGATAATTTTTTATGAGTCTGTGATATTTTGAAGTAGACAATGGGTATTCCAGAAGTTTACTTGTGCTTTATTTAGTTATTCATGGTTATATTGTTGAAAAGAAAGATGGAGAGAGAAGTAAGTATTCGATTATTTATAATTGTATTTTGCAAAATTTAAGAAAAATAAATGAATTCCCTATTTTCCCTTAGATTTTTTTCACTTCGATAGTCAACATTGACGAAAAAAATGAGGGGTTTTGAGGGTGCTAAGTGTTAATTTTGTGTTTTGGGTGCAAAGTGCCCATTTATCGTGTTTCGGGGGTGGAAGTTTCTGATTTGTTCTTAATTAGGGGGTGTTAAGTGCTAATTTTATTTTTGGGGTACAAAGTGCAAAATTCTCAAGTTTTGAGGGTGCAAAGTGCCAATACTATTGAATTACCTATTTTGCCCTTGAATTTTGCTTGAAAATAAAAGAGGGTGCAAAGTGCTGCATTTTTCATATTTCGAGGGTGCAAAGTGCTAAATCTAAGTTTCGGGGGTGCAAAGTGCCTATTTCCCATATTTCGGGGGTGCAAAGTGCAAAAAACCCGCCCAATCATTATAAGCTCACATTCTGAAGAAAAAGAAAACAGAAAAACATTCCAGAAAATGACACACATAAATACTTTATGGAGAACTGATTTACCAGGCATTGGAACCCCAAGGCTGGATGGTAGGCGGGGCCCGATAGGGAAACCTTGCATTTGATTCATTTCTTGAATCAAACCAGCTGCTTGATTGCCATGATGAATGTCAGTTAACATGTGAGTGCCGGACATGTGCATCTGATGCAGCGTTGGACGATGTGATGGTATATCATATCTTGCTGCATTCAATTGATGAAAAGGAGGCCCAACAATATTTGAAGGAAACTGGTGATGGGCAGGGGGTGAATTGTGACTAAACATGAACTCTGGACCCAAGAACTTCATCTGGGAACTCAATTGAGAAGGATGAGAATCCAAGTGCTGATATAATGGCCTCATTTGGGACATTTGTGGAGGCTGAAACTGCGATGATTGCTGCACCTGAAGATTGCGATGGAGAATCTCAAACTCAATTTGTTCACAAGGACCACTTGAAAAGGGCAGTCTTTCTGAAACTTCCATAACTCGTTCATCTTTAACAAGAGCACTAAGAACTGCCGCTGCTGCCAGTTTCTCCGTTATATCTATAGGTGCATCTGAAGAAAGTTGAACACTGCTACTCGAACTACCAGTATGCATAAATTTTGACATCCTGTGATTCTGAGGACTACCTACAGGGATAAGGTTTTCGTCTTTAATCATTCGAAATTCAGGAACTCCTTCAAACCCAATGTGTCTGGGGACAGCTTCAGTATGATGTTTTACAATTTGGGAATCATCAAAGCCGATCCAGTTTTCAGCCTTACAATTTGTCTGCTGTTTAAGGTCTGAAGCCAATCCTTGATAGTCATGACTCAGTCTTTGGACCCTTATTTTATCATTTGTAGGAGAAGAAATGTTATTATCTCTGAATGGGAAAGGTGATTTATGAGAATAGGGGTCATCAACTAGAGCAGCCTCGTTTGAGCCCCTTTGAACAGAAACAGGTGCTTCAAATGACTGTAGTTCATGCATAAAAGCAGTTCCAAAGAGTGTTTCAAGTGTGAGTGGGTTCCCCGAATTGGGGATATTCTTCCTGTTCTCTTCCACTTTGGGCTCGGAAAATGTTCTGCATGTATCATTTTCTTGAGATACTAGCAGTTTATTTCCCAAATTGATAGCAATACCATAATCTGGGGTTGTATCAGTCTGTTCTATTCCCTTCTGCAACAGAGAAAGCAGGTGTAGAGATGCATTACCTGACGCATTTATACCTGGTTTATCAATATTTGGAGAGGTACTACCCCTGCTATTTAATAATGGCTGCACATTTGTAGTCCTTGCACTGTATTCTGACAAAATTGAATTTTCAAGGTCTTCACACGTAAGCACAGTCGGACTGGGCTCCTCTTTGTCGGTAACACATACCTGGTCAGATATCCCATTTGATGCAGAAGGCATCTCAGGTGTTATCTTATTACGATTTTCTAAGGTCTTATAATTGTTTGGAAAGTGTTCAGCTGCTTGTGCGTCAGAAACTTGATATCTGACCTTATCACTACCACTGACTAATAGTGACATTAAATTGTTTGGTCTTGATAAAATATCATCAGGAGCCTTTGCTTCTGCAAGAATTCGAGGATGGACAAAATTAAAACTATAACTTATGCCAATAGTAAAATGCACCATAAACAATTAGTCATCACACCTTCCCCAGAAAACCATTGGGCAAACTTTGAGGACTGAACTGTATCGGGGCTCCATGTATCATCCGGTTTACTAGCATGATGCTAGACAATAACAATCAAATGAAGTTAGTAACATGAGATGTAAATCTTTCTGTAAATCATTCATATCAGAAGGAAAAGCACATTGAAAAACTTAAGAGAATGAAGTATAAACTGCACAATTAAGTTATAGGCACATCATTAGGTCTAAGGTCAACAAAACATGCCAATGAAAGTTTGCAGAATAAGGAAACACGTAATCAAAGTTTAAAAATACGAGGAACACTCATGGGATCTTTCAGGTTCGGTGAACCTCTAATGGATATCTTGCCAAAATTCAGCGAATGGAGAGAAAAGTTTGTCCTATATAGACAGGTATATGCATAATGTCATGTAACACCCCAATCTTGTGGGATAATTGTTTAATTAATCAATAAAGACTTGACTCTCTTCTACTAGTCAACATGGGCTTAAGCATTTTGGGCTAGTTGACTAGAGTTCAACCATGTTGATAGGGCAGGAAAGGATGAAGGTCTTTACAGATCATGCAAGACTTTGCTGATTTAACATTGTGTAAAAGTTTAGCCAGTTTATTGGGAATATTGTAAGAGTATATGCAGCTGCACAGCCGTTAGATGGAAATAAAAAACCAGTTCCAATCTTAGAGAGGAGAGACATTTAATATATATTTTTGCTAATGCGCCCCTTATGTGTAGGCAGTATTTTTTATTCACATGGAAATCTTTTTCACAATTGGTCATTGTATGGGTGATAGTGAGATTCAGGAGCTCTTATTAGCCTGATCACCTCATCTCAAAGGCCAGATAGAGGAGAGACGTTTAATATTATTAATTTCTAGTGATATGCATTTAATTTATCCAATTTAAATTTCACATGCATTTACTACTATTTATGATAAGAAACATTGGATGGTGCAATCTAAGAAAATATTAGCAGAATGGAATAAAACAGGAGCAAATCCAAACTTTTAAATACCTCAGCTGTACTAGAACCACCGTCCATGGATAATGTGCTGCCAAAAATCTGTTTCAAAATTGAAGTTGAATAACTTCTGTTGGAGACACCAACAGTTTTCTCCTCCAATATCTCAGCATCGAGTTCAATATTTTCAGGGTCATTCAAGGTTTCATGGGAATCTAAGTGACTGGAAGCGCGAGCTAAATGATCTTCTATGCTAAGTTTTTTGACAGGCACGTGTAAACTTGAAAATGAATTCACATTTTCCCCTTTTTTAAGAAGGGGTACATGGTGTATCTTCTCTGAAGGCTGCTCAACAACTAAACTTATCTCTTGAGTTAACCGTCGCTCTGAACCATCATTATTACCATTCTGAACAAGATTGGATTCAATATCCATGAGTGCTTCTACTGTTTCAGGTTTCCCAACCTGTAGAAGCAATTTAACTGAACATTCAGAACACAATGTTCATTTGAGAAATAAACTTGTTTTTGGTTTTTCCCCAGGGGTTATTATTATTGTACTTACTAACTTTTTTTTTAACTGGGTGTATTAGGGATGGGTAAGAGGGCAGTAAAACAGAAGAAAAAAGGGGGCAGCGTAATGGGTAATGGCAGTTCACATAGTTAAATTCCTTTCTCAATATTGAGGACCATTCAAATTTCATTAAGTCAACAAGTTAAAAGAATATGGGTTATAGGGAGGAAAACACTAAATTAAATTTCTGTTACACTGAGAACCATTCATAAGAAATAAGGATAATAAAACACCCAAGAATGAAGATGTTAAACTACAAGACCCATGCAAATTAGGAGGTGATCATTGACAGATATAGCAATGCAACTAAATTGTTTCCAAAGAAAGAGCACAGTGGAAGTAAAATACCTCTGACAAAGGAGGACGAATTAGAGATTTTAAGCCAGAACTCTTCTCCTGAATATTTTTTCTAAAACCAGGTGGAACAAGCGGCCTAGTTACAGGAGCATTTGAAGCAAAAGAGTTTTTCTCTAAATCATTACTTGATATGGAAGTAGAAGCAGGAACCTCCACTTCATCATTCCTGAGATGACTCTTTTCCTCTTTGCCTTCCTCCAAAACTTCAAAGAGGTCTGAGGCACCACCAACCTTATGCTTCTCCTGCAGAGTCTTTTGCTGTTCCTTTCTCATTGTTTCAAAGGAGGCTGAAAGATTTTGCATTTAAACATGGAACATAACAAAAATATGATGAAATACCAATCTACCAATTACACAGGACTTCAATTAGAATAAATTTATACCTCTTCTCTTCCTCTCCTCCTCTGATCTATCCTCGCTATTAAACTCTGAAGACCCAAAAGTTTCATCGTTGTAGGAGTCAGTGTCTCTTCTTGAATAAGGTAGTGCCTGGAAAATTAAAAGTTACACCAGATAATGTTCAGTTACTGGCCATGAATTTCATTTTTGGCATATGATTTAACTACAATATTATGTATAAGTAGAAAGATAAATAACAGATTGAAAACGAACGAATGTAACCGGAAGGAAGAAAGAAAACTATGCACAGACTGAACTACTAGAACTTTGTATGAAATGTACAAGGGTTACTTAACCTTGTAAGGCCGTGGAGGATGATATGGCTCATTGCTCTTACCAAGTTGATCATTCTGCTCATTCGTTTGCACCTTTGGAACAGAGATCCCACCAGCATATCCAGATGGTCTTGGAAATGAACCGCTCCCAAGGAGCCCATCATGCTCAGGACTCTGCCAAGACCGTCGAGACTGATGACCATAACGTCTTCCAGAGTCTAAGTGAAAAGTGATTAATTGATCAAAATTGGAAAGAAAAAAAATATAAAATCTAATTGTTGTGACAAGGAAAAGAATAACTTAACTAAAGAACAAATCATGATAAAAGAAGTTTACAAACAAATGGATATGACAGTAATACACACTACAGCCATCAGAGTACCGAAATTTGGAAAGACTTACTAATAAAAGAACCTCAAGCATTATGCACACTTATTCATAAGAAGAACCAAAATGTAGAAAATGTGTGTGCTAACTGCTAAGTACAGTACAAAGCACGGATGACCGGTTTCCCTTTAAAAGGTACATCAAAAATTAAGAGAAACTCTTAGGTTAAAATTTCAGCCTAGAGCTAAGACAAAAAAATTCATAATTCATCCATCTAAATGAATGAAGTGACAATAAATTAGCTCATATTTAGGTGATGCCTAACTGGCAATAGGTTAATTGCATGCAACTCGTGACATAAAACAACTAGTGCTCATTCTTATTCTAATAATAGAATGGAAAGTATAAGAACTTGGTTGGCTGAATTGGACTATCGTATCAATTCTGAAATTTGGTAGCAATACAAAATAAGGAAGAAAATGGTGGTTTTGCTTTGATAAAGGACCTGGACTAAAATAAGGTACCTGGGGAAGTTTTACAGAAATCACTCCACTCCAACTTAAGTTGGCATCATTGGGTTAGTTATTTAGCATATTTGATTCTAATGTCATCATAGGACTTGGATTCACCAACCAAATAATATACATCTATGAGTCCGGATGTTGATGTTGATGTTGGTGGGTGGGTGGGTGTGCATGGGTCGCCTGAACATCGTCTAGTCGAGTATAATCACATGTAACAGTACAAATTCTTAGAAAGAAGTGCAAGCAGATACAATAAGTCCTTCAACCTTGGTAATCTTTGAAAATTCCGCATCTTCTTTTCCATGTCTCAGCCTAAGCTTTCATATTAGTTAGTCCAGACACTAACTGTAACTGAATTTATGATGTCAAAGGACGAAACGTCCCATCTTAAAAACGGACCTAAAGGTTTGAAGGCTCTTGAAAAATAATGCATTGCCTACTACACCCCCAACTACCTAAAATATTTTTCATATATATAATCCCTAGTCCCTTCTACTAGACTACTGAGAAACTCCATTAATAATCATTATTAGATTATTTATCAGTTCATCAATAAGTATCCAGTTAAGGTTAATCCCTGTTTTCATGTCTATTTCCAGATTTGAATAAATATTGTATAAGACTTTACTATAACAGAAATGTCAGTTGAGGATATCCAAAAATGTGATCAGATTACAATGCTGGCTTTTATAACTCTAGTTCAACTAGATCTCTGTTTTGATTACTTTTAATGAAGACTAATACATCCAAAACATATATATCGATATATCAGTTAAGCCCAGAGAAAAATGCTGAATAGAACCTGAATCCTTATCAGATTGAGAATCACTGTCTCGATCACTCCGACCAGATGAACGGCTTTCCCATTTTCCATAGATGCTTCTAGAGTAGTTACTAGAATCCCCCCGAGTAGGTGGAGATGAACCATACTCGTTTCTTCTGATACCTTGCAACGGTAAGCTTCCAGGAATTCTTGGTCGATCTGGCATGCTTTGGGAGGCATCCTCTAATTCACTGCATCAAATCCAATAGACAAACATATGTAAGGGATGCAGGAATCTACTAAAGACAAGCAGAATTTGCAAACAAGGAATACAATAAGCTTCATGGCATTATAAACAATAATTAAATAATATAGATGATTTTGTTTTTTTTTTTAGGTAGCCATCATGTAACTAGAACTGACAATTCTTGAGTAGTCTAATACCTTAGCAGTGATTCATCAAACCCACTTGGCAACTTTTTGCAGATATCCAAATTACTCAAAGACAGTAGGAACTCTCTAGTATATGACAATTTCGATTTCCTAAATCATCAGAACAGACATTTGTCATTTTTCCCGAAATATCCCTACAACAAAAAACTGAACGAATACAAACTCATTTGATAAAACAGCAAGGTAATTACTTCAAAACTACAGATTTTCCGAAATCCATGTCTGGAGACAATTTATCTTCATTTTCGAAGCTCATTCTGCCGTCCCCGCAAGCTAAAAAGGGTTCTAGCAATCACACAAATATCTCTATCCCACCAGATCTCATACAAATATGCGCAATGCAATTAGAAGAAAAACCCCTAAAACACAACACTCTAATTTACGTGCTCTCAACTAATTTGAGATGATTCGGTACATATTCATGTCCACAATAACAGCATTCAGAAAGGCCGAATCAATACAACAATAAACTATAACCGAAGCTCAACTTCACCACCTACTCCAGCTCGTTCAAAATCCATGCCCTAATCTCGTAGAAAATCAATAAACAACAATGGAGATGAATCTCTCTTTTGCCCCAATCCTAGAGTATTAAACCCCAAGTTCCTCAACAAATGTTACAGGATTCGCTTCCGTTACAACCAAACCTAAACAAAAGTCTAAAGCTAGGGTTTCAATCTCCACGTGGATTGAGATAGAAAGGCGAAAATAAGATTAGTGTTTAAATTCTCGCAAATCTCTTTTCCCTATTTCCCGATCAATTATCGTGTATTCAAATCTGGTCAAGTCGGACACGAACATATTTTATGTAAACTGCTGCTATGCCTATAGAATTATAACGGCATATACGTATACAAATTTTGTGTGTAAACGTAGCATATTATGAATTTGTTAGTAAATTCTGTAAGAGCGAGATAAAAGATGGAAAAACTGACATTGGCTAGCACTACTACACAGCTAAAGTATATAAGAGCTTAAGGTCACGCGCTAATATACGAAGCGAAGTCACGCGTTTCCGGAAGTGGTGATTGGCGTTTTTGCTTAACGTTTTATCCCCAGTCAATTCGTGTGGTTTACGTCTGTTGATGCGCGTGGGCTATGAGGTATTTAAAGAACTGGAAAATCTGAGGAAGTTTTTTATTTGATAAAAATTGGAAGTCTAGTGAATTATGGGCAATGTTATACTAAATACTAAATAGTAAATATATCTACTTTAACTTACTGATTTCAGGTTCAAATTTGTTATAGTAACGATGTGTTATAACTTATCTAACTTATTTTAAGTTAAGCAAATGCATGAACGAGCATTAAAAAGCAGCTTCTGAACAACAATAAATAATCATTTATTTATGTCAACTCATGCAAATTTTCTTTATTGTCTATTGAACTTTAACAAATTGAAAAATAATGATATTTACAATATACCAAAACAATTCATAATATTACGTGAGAACTTATACACAAAAAATGAAATTATAAATTTTTTATTAATGTCGTCACAAAATTATATTTCTTTTTGTATTTTCTACATATAGTGGATTCAGATTTTTGACAACAAATCAGCTCAAATTCATTTTCGTTTCATGCATTTTGTATTTTTTGTATAATAAATATTTAATATTTTAACTGATTACAGATCTAACTAAACCGAAGTCGAATTTAGAAACCACTTAATTAGCATCCCTGAGCTACAGATTAGCCATATAAAGAATACAGAAACTGCAGCCACATACTTGGTTCACTGAGCATGTAAACTACTTGAAATTAGTCAAACATCTAGATTTAATTTTCTACCCGAGTTTTCTGAAATTTTACGAGACCTGGATTTTGATTATATTTTCGACTGATTAATTTTCTTTTAGTGAGTTCAAATAAACTAATAGGACAAACTTATAAATAGACATATAATGATGAAAAGACAAACATTGATGAAAACAATAATTTAAAAAAAAAAAAAAAAGCCAAACAAGTTTTAACCCATCCAAGTCAAATCAATATTCCAATAGTATGGTTCAATTTTCCATACTACACAAAGAGGGAAAGGGGGAGGAGAGGCAGAGAAACCAAACCACTACTATTGAACTGTCAAAATGATGCATATCACGGCTCTTTTCTCGTTATGATTTGAAATTATACATCAGTTACTCCTTAGCAGTTCCCATGTAGAAACGATATCAAACTATCTATACTGGAAACCCAAGTCAACCTCTTGACCATAAATTCCTGGGCTGTGACCGGGCGCCAAAGGTTGGATTTGCTTTGAGTTTGCCCGTAGTTCCATCTCAATTAGCCTTCGGAAAGCATCAGAAGAGTTGTTGCCAGGACTGGCATTGGGTCCTGCTACAGTTACTAGAATTAGATGTATACTAAATTTCAACACAAAAATCTCGAAGCAGGTAAGAATAAGCAAATGAGGCTTCCAATTGAAACTGAAAGTTACACGTGGACGGCATTCAACTACACAAAACCTGGTTTCTAATTGTTGTAGGAGGGATCATACAACAAGAATCACAACAGATTGCCAAGCTAAAAAAACCAACTATTCGTTTCTAAAAAACTATAGCAAGATATAAAGAGATGCCTAAAAAACTAACTATTCGTTTCTAAAAAACCAACTATTCGTTTCTAAAAAACTATAGCAAGATATAAAGAGATGCCTAAAAAAATGTTTCAAGTGGTCAATTACACACATTCTGAAATAATTTTGAACACAGATATATCCCAAATATTCTAAATAAATAAAAGGAGACAATTAATACTTTATGGAGAACTAATTTACCAGGCATTGGTACCCCGAGGCTGTTTGGTGGGCGGGGACCGATAGGGAAACCTTGCATTTGATTCATTTCATGAATTAAACCAGCTGCTTGATTGCCATGATGCGAGAGTGGACCATTTCTTGGTAAGTCCGGTAATATGTGAGTGCTGGACACTTGCATCTGATGCAGCATCGAATGCTGTGATGGTATATCATATCTTGCTACATTAGATTGATGAAAAGGAGATCCAACAATATTTAAAGGAAACTGGTGATGGGCAGGAGGAGAATTGTGACTGAATGTGGGCTCTGGACTCGAGAACTTCATCTGGGAACTCATTCGAGAAGGATGCGACTCCAAGTGATGATATAATGGCCTCATTTGAGACATTTGTGGAGGCTGGAACTGTGATGATTGCTGCAAATGATTGCGATAGTGAATCTCAGGCTCAATTTGTTCATAAGGACCACGAGGAAAGGGCAGTCTTCCTGAACCTGCCATAACTCGTTCATCTTTTACAACAGCACTAAGAGCTGCTGCTGCTGTCAATTTCTCCGTTATATCAATTGTTGCATCTGGAGAGAGTTTAGCAATGCTATTGGAACTACCAGTATGCATAAATTTGGATATCCGGTGATTCTCATGACCAGCAACAGAAAAGTTATCTTCTTCAGTCATTCGAAATTCAGGAATCCCTCCAAACCCAATGTGTCTGGGGACAGCTTCAATATGATGTTTCGATGAAGGTAATTCACTTTGGGAAACATCAAAGCCAAGCCAGTTTTCAGACTCACTCAGCTTTGTTGTCTGTCTAAGGTCTGAAGCCAAACTACTATCATAACTTGGTCTTTGAACCCCAATTTTATCAATTGTTGGAAAAGAAATGTTATTATCTTTGGATGGGAAAGGTAATCCATGAGAATCGAGGACATCAACTCGAGCAGTCTCATTTGAGCCCCTTTGAACAGAAACAGGTGCTTCAACTGACTGTAGTTCCTTCATAAAAGCAGTCCCAAAGAGTGTTTCAAGTGTGAGTGTGTTCCCCGAATTGGGGATATTCTTCCTGTTCTCCACAATAGGCTCGGAAAATATTGTGCCTGCATCATTTTCTTGAGATACTAGTAGCTTATTTCCCAAATTGATATCAGTACCATAATCTGGGGTTGTATGAGTCTGGTCTGTTACCTTCTGCAACAGAGAAAGCAGGTGTAGAGATGCATTACCGTCAGCATTTATACCTGGTTTATCAATATTTGGACCAGTTCTACCCCTGCTTTTTAATATTGGCTGCACAATTGTAGTCCTTGCACTGTATTCTGACAAAATTGAATTTTCAAGGTCTTCACAAGTAAGCACATTCGGAACGGGCTCCTCTTTGTCATTAGCACTTACCTGATCAGATATCCCATTAGATACAGAAGGCATCTCAGGTGTAAGGTTATTAGATTTTTCTAAGGTCTTATAATTGTTTGGAAAGTGTTCAGCTGCCTCTGCGTCAGAAACTTGATATCTGACCTTATCCCTACCACTGACTAATAGTGACATTATATTGGTTGGCTTTACAAATGAAATATCATCAGGAGCCTTTGCTTCTGCAAGAATTTGAGGATGGACAAAGTTAAAAAATCAGAAATTGTTTTCAGAATAATAACAATCTTGAAATGTGCAGTAAACATTTAATCATCACACCTTCTTCAGAAAACCATTGGGCAAACTTTGAGGACTTGACAGAATCGGGGCTCCTTGTTTCCTCAGGTTTACCACCATGATGCTACAAGAACACACATGAAGTTAGAAATGGAAGATGTATATCATTCACATCGGAAGGAAGTTGACATGGAAAAGCTTAAGAGAATGAGGTAAGTTAAGAGTGGAGAACAGCCTTTTCCTTTGGCATAGAAGAAATCAAAATCACCCCATATCAAAGAAGAACACGAAGAAAGTTTCATCTAATGAAGTCCTCAATTACATTAATAAACCAGTCACTCAATCAGATAAAGTCTGAATCAGAATCAACTTCTTTTAGCTCATAAATTTGGTAGGTATAACAATGTACACAGACTTGTCATCTGTGTCTGTGCTAAATAAACTTTACAATGTAGCAACACTCGAATAAACTCTACAGTTAAGTTATAGGCACGTCCTTAGTTTTAAGGTAAAGAATAACATCCAACCAAAAATTGTAGAATCAGGAAGAACATAATTAAAGTTCAAACATAAGAAGAACACTTCTGGGATCATGCAGGTCAGGTCAACCTCTAAAATTTTGTCTTACCAAAGTCTGTCCCATATGGACAAGTATGCATCAACTGGCTATGACTCTGTGGTCATTACGTAAATTTGGAGCGTTTATAGGGAGGTACAAGAGAATATGAATATGCACGTACTTTTAGATGAAAATTAAGAAATCAGCAACAGTGTATAGAGCAAAAATTCAATTTTGAGATTAGAGACATTTAATACTTAATTTTTCTAACAAGCCCCTTCAAGTGTAGGTGGGTTTTCATTTACTCAAGCCTAACACGTGGAACTCTTTTCATAAATAGGTGACCATGAATGATGGTGTCTGGTGAGCTTCAAACACAAGATCTTTGGCGTGGCGATCATATTGAATGATCACCTCATCCAAAAGCTTGAGCTGCTAGATATAGAGAGGAGATACATTTAATATTTTAATCTCTAAAAAAATCCATTTATCTAGTTTAAAACTTTAAATGTCACATATATATCTACTACTATTTATTTTAAGAAACAATGGATAGTGCAATCTAAAAGTATTAGCAGAATGGGCATATCTTACTAGAGCACATCCAAGATTTTAATTACCTCAGCTGAACTAGAACCACAGTCATTCATGGACAATGTGCTGCCAAAAATCTTTTTCAAAACTGAAGTTGAATATTTTTTGGTGGAGACTCCAACAGTTTTGTTTTCCAATACCTCAGCATTGAGTTCAACAATATCAGGGTCATTCAAGGTTTCATGGGAATCTAAATGACTGGAAGCACAGGTTAATTGATCTTCCATGCCGAGTTTCTTGACAGGCACATGTAAACTTGGATATAAGTTCAAACTTGCCCCATTATTTAAAAGGGGTACATGCTGTGTCTTCTCTGAAGGCTGCTCATCCACTAAACTAATCTCTTGAGTTAACCGTCGCTCTAAGCCACCATTATTACCATCTTGAACAAGGTTGGCTTCAATATTGATGAGGGTTTCTTCTGTTTCTGGTTTCTCAACCTGTAAAAGCAATTTAACTCAACATTAACACAAAGTTAGTATAAAAAGAATTTTTAGTTTTAGTACTGCCCTAGAGGAGTATTATTATTACATCTATTATGAACTTTTTTCTGAGTTCATTTGGGATAGGGTGGGAGAGCCAGAACAAAGACAAAGGCCTTCATGACAGCACAACCAGATCCTATGAGGAGAAAGATTAGACGCGCTTTTTTCTCACTGTTTGTATGAGTGAAAATGGAATGTTTATATTGTGTAACTTTTTAAACCCATCATAAAGGACTTCTACAGAAATTACATACAAAATTTATAAATAAATAAGATTCCATTATCTTGTTTCAAGAAGTGGTCCTAAATTACAAAAACTTGAAGGAACAGCATCAAATCTCCCAATATTCTAAAGGGCAGTGAAGGAGAAGAAAACTAGGAAAGCATGGGTATATTGGCAGTCTGCTGTCATAGTCAAAGTCAAATAGCTCCTTTCTTAATATGTTGAGGATCATTAGCTTGCACTTCAGCAAATTTACTCGAAGTCAACAAGTTAAAAGAAGATATGTTAGGAGGAAGCACTTAAATACAGAATATGTTTGTCTCAAGAAAATCCAATTAACAAGGCATAGATAGATCTAAAAACCAAGGTTAAAGCACGTGGGATTCATTTTCATTGGGTATCATTAACAAGATATAAAAGGTAATCAAGATGTTTGACTACATAAATCATGCAAATTAGGAGTCGGCCATCGATAGATATAGCAATGCAACTAAATTGTGTCCAAACAAAGGCTAGTGGGAGTAAAATACCTCTGATAAAGGAGGACGAGTCAAAGATTTAAAACCAGAACTCTTCTCCAGAATATTGTTTCTAAAACCAGGTGGAACAAGAGGTCGAGTTACAGGAGAATTTGAAGCAAAAGAAGACTTCTCTAAATCATTACTGGAGATAGAAGTCGCAGCAGAAATCTCCACTTCATTATTCCTGAAAACACCCTTTTCTTCTTTGCCTTCCTCCAAAACTTCAAAGAGGTCTGAACCACCACCACCCTTATGCTTCTCCTGCAGAGACTTTTGCTGTTCCTTTCTCATTGTCTCGAAGGAGGCTGAAAGAAGTGCATTTTAAACAGTGAATACAACAAAAATAGCTGATGAAATGCCAATACAGCAAGTACACATGATTTCGAATAGAGTAATATGTACCTCTTCTCTTCTTCTCCTCCTCTGATCTATCCTCACTAGTAAGCTCCGAAAACCCAAAAGTTTCATCGTTGAAGGAGTCAGTGTCTCTTCTTGAATAAGGTAGTGCCTGGAAAATTATAAGTTGGATAAGATAGAGTTCAGTTACTGGCATAAATTTCATTTGTTGGCGCAATAAATATTATAAGGAAGAAGGACGTAAGAATAATCAAAAACAAACGAAACGGGAACAAGAAAAACTATGTAAGCGGAAACTGAGAACCTTATAAGGCCGTGGAGGATGATATGGCTCGTTGGTCTTGCTAAGTTGATTGTTGGGCTCATTTGTTCGCACCTTTGGAGCAGAGATCCCACTAACATATCCGGAGGGTCTTGGAAATGAACCACTCCCGAGGAGCCCATCATGCTCAGGACTCTGCCAAGACCGTTGAGATTGATGACCATAACGCCTTCCAGAATCTAGTCGACAAGTGATTAATTTCTCAAAAGTGGAACGGAGGGAAAGTAAAAATCATTATAGCGGAAGAAAATTATGAACATGTGGATATGACAGTATGCACGAACACTACAATCACCAGGGCATGGACTGTGGAAAAACATTATTAGTAAAAGAACTCAACAATTGTGAACTCTCACTCGTAAAGAAGCACCATAATGTAGAAAATTTGTGTGCTAAGTACTGTACAAAGAACAAATGCAATATCCAACAAGACTGGTTTTCACCTTACAGAGTACGTCAAAGTAACTAAGAGAAATCACAAGTTATAGCTTCAGTTCAGAGCCAAGCCAAAATTCGATCTATACAATTCCTCCACAATATGAATGAAGTGACCACTTACTAGCTTGTACTTAGGTGATGCCTGATTGGCAATATGTTAAATATTTGCATGCAACTCAAAACAAATACACCTAGTCCCTCATTCTTATTTTTTAGGTATTTTAACACCCTAAGCCAAAATAATGCATTTCTCTCTCAAATCCCAAACACCCTATTTTTTGTCATATTAACCCTGCTGCTTGACCACCGAGAAACTCAATTACAGATTGTTATTAGATGATTATTTAGTTGCATCAATAAGTATTTAGTTAATGTTAATCAATGCTTTCATGTCTTCTTCCGACTTTGTAAATTGTTTCACATTGTACTATAACAGAAAGTCAGGTGAAATAATCAATCTGCTTCGTAATCAGTATTCTACTCCAAGAACAAAACTCCAAAATCTGATCAGATTACAACAGTGGCTTTTGGCATTCTAATTCAACTAGACCTCTGAAATGCGCTTCATTAATAAGCAGTCTGTTTTGATTACTTTTGAAGAAGACTAATATGACAAAGACACACAGATAAATATGTCAGCTAAGCTCATGGAAGAATGCTGAATAAAACCTGAATCCTTGTCAGATTGAGAATCAGTGTCTCGATCACTCCGGCCAGAAGAACGGCTTTCCCATTTTCCATAGTTCCCTCTAGAGTAGTTACCAGAACCCCCCCGAGTAGGTGGAGATGAGCCATACTCATTTCTTCTGAAACCCTGCAAAGGCAAGCTTCCAGGAATTCTTGGTCGATCTGGTAAATTTTGGGAGGCATCTTTTAATTCACTGCATCAAATCCAACAGATACTCGTACTTAAGATATGAAGGAAGCTACTAAATACAAGCAGAAGCAAACAAGGACCACATAAGCTTCATGACATCAAAGTTTTGGTTTTTAGCAAGCCATTATGAACTAGAGCTGAGAATTCTTTAGTAGCGTTTTACCTTAGCAGTGATTCATCAAACCCACTGGGCAGCTTTTTGCAGACATCCAGGTTACTCAAAGACAATAGGAACTCTCTGGAATATGAAAATTTCGGCTTCCTAAATCATCAAAAGACATTGGTCATTTTCCCTGAAAAACTATAACCAAAATTGAACATAAACAAAATTATTCCGTAAGAAGCAAGGTAATTACATGTAAACTACAGGTTTTCCGGAAGCCTTGTCCAGGGACATTCGGTCTTCATTTTCTAAGCTCATTTTGCAAATCCAAATTAATCTTCCCACAAGCTAAAAAAGATTATATCAATCACACGGATCTATCTATCCCACCAAACCTCTTACAACATGCACAATGAGGTTTTAAGAATGACCTCAACAACAGAAACAAGAAAGAAAAAAAACTCAAAATTCCGTGTCCTCTCAACTAATCGAGCTGATGTACATATTAGTATCGATGCTAAAAAAAATTAAAAAGGCCAAATCAATCCCACAAGAAACTACAATCGAAGCTATAATTCACAACCTAATCCAGCTTAGTCAAAATCCATGCCCTTAATCTCGGCAAAAAATTAAAAAATTAGACGGAGATGAACCTCTCGTAGCCCTAGTCCTAGAATACTAAAACCCCAAATTCCTCAACGAATGTTACAGGATTAGTTTCCGTTACAATCTAACAAAAACAAAAGTCTCAAGCTAGGGTTTCTGCTTCTACAAATAGAGAGACGAAAAAACGAGATTAAAGTTTAAAATTCTCGCCGATCAATCATCAGGTAATCAAATCTGGTCAAATCGGACACCCACGCGCACATACATGTGTAAACTGTTGCTCTGCAAATAAAGGTATATACATATACAAAATTTTGTATGTATAACGTAAGGATATTATCAATTTATTTGTAAATTCTGTAAAGAGCGAGAGAAAGCGGAGACAATAGCAGTGAATTCAGAAAAACAGGATGGAGAAATGACGTTTGCTGCAGCTCAAAATATAAAAAGTATAAAATATAAGAGATTAACGTCACGCGCTAAGATGCGTTTTTACTTAAATCGTATAGTTACCCTTCGTCGATGCGCGTCCGCTATTAGGTGATTAATGAAACTAGATATTCTAGGAAAGGGTGTTTTCAGATGTTTTGGAAACTCAAAAGAAGTTGGTTAAAGTAAAAGTAAAATTAAATATTTTTATTCAAAAGCGGTGTTTGTAAATGTAAAAAAATCAACTTTAATTGTTATAAAAATGTTACATTGAGAAAGCAATAGAAAAAGTAACCCCTATTTGTTTCTTGGAAAGATTCTTCCCCGGACTTGGTACTCCTAGACCGTGTGGTTTAGGATTTTTCTTCTTTTATATTTTTTTCTTTTCTCTTCTTCTTTTATTTTTTCTTTTCTTCATTAATAACTAAAATTGTCTTATGCAAGTAAAAAAAATTAACATATTTTGTGGTGTAAATTTATAATACGATGTTTGTTTCTATCAAAATTATTATTTGTATTTTCCACACATTATTTCTTCTTTAAAAATATTTAATGTTTAAATTAATTCTATAAAAAAAATATCAATCTTAATTATTTCATAAATTATAGCACAAAATGACACAATAAATTTGCAAATTCACATCTTTGGAAATAAATAAAAATATAGCTAGAACAACATTGAACGATTACCATAAATACATAATATATATAAAAAACTACCATTATAAGAAAAATAAAATTTAGTGACAAAATATTAAGTAACATTATTGAAATTGTCAGTTTTTTCATATATTAAGTGACAAAAATGTTAATTTTTCCACAATATCAATAGTGACAATTACAATAGTGATAAAGTATATTTCACTACAACAAATATGATCTATAGTGGTACCATGCTTGATAACATTTTAAAGAAAATGTCATAAATTATTAATATAGTCTCATTTTTTAAAAATGCCATGAAGTATAAGTGTTAATTTGACTGATTAGTGACATTTTTATACTATAGTGATATTTTATAATGTTACTTTTAACTATAATTGTGACATTGATACATTTAGCCACACCGCTACATGTGGCACTTTGCTAGTGACATTTTATATATAACGACATTTTCCAAACTGCCACTTGTAGCGGTGTGGCTAAAAGTTAAATGTCACTATCATAACAAGATGTAACATTATAAAATGTCATAATATATTAAAATGTCACTAAATAGTATATTTAACATTTATAATTCCTGACATTTTTAAAAAATGTAACTATATTAATTTTTTCTCACATTTTCTTCAAAATGCCATCAAGCTTGATGCCACCAAAAATCATTTTTGTTGTAGTGTTTTTAAATTGTCACTAATGGCTATTTGTGACAAGTGTATGAAGTTAGTTATCATTATTGACAATTAGTGACACCCTTTAAGAGACACACTTCAAGAAAAATAAATTTTAAGTGACATTGTTGAAATTATCACTTTCTGCATATATTTAGTGACAAAAATATTAATTTTGTTACAATAAAAATAGTGACAAGTGCAATAGTAACAAAATATATTTTTAAGTTATCACTAATGGCGATTAGTGACAAATGTGTGGAACTTAAATTGTCAGTATTGACAATTAGTGACACCCTTTCAGTGATAACCTAGTGACAATAAATATTGCCACTATAATTTAGTGACAACTTTTTAGTTGTCATTTTTAGGGTATCATTAAATGTCAATAATGATAACTTTTTCACAACTCTCGTCACTAGTGTATCTATAAATATCATTTTAGTGACAATATATAAATTGTCACTTTGTCTTTTACTACTTTGTCACTAAAATTTAAATTTTTTGTAGTGACAACTTAGTAATAATAAATATTGTCACTATAATTTAGTGATATTTTTTTAGTTGTCTATGTGTTTGATTTGTGTAAAAGAATATTAGTTATAAGAAAGAATGGAAAAGAATAATAAAAGAAAGGAGGAAGAAAAAAAACAGAAAAAATGTAGACCACATGGTCTAGGAGCTAAACTCCTGGACCAAGTCTATAGAATAATATCCCCTGTTTCTTGTCAACATGCTTTTACCTGGTTTTGGGTTGAAGAAGCAATAGCAGAAACACCTACTTGCAAACACTATCAAAGTGCTTTAAACAAATAAAAAGCAAAAAAGTACTTTTTAAAAGCATTTGCAAACACTCTTGAAGTCTTCCTCGAGATCTTCTTAATAATTACTGACAATCTTAAATTTTATTAGGACTTTCTAGTTCATAATTAATTTAATTATATTTGGTGTTAATGACTTCACGGTTGTATAATTGACTCTAAAATACTCAATTTAATATTTTAATTTTTTTAAAAATTACTTTTACCATAATCTATTTGACATTTTATTTTATCAATGTAATTATTTATGTGATTTGAGAATTAAAATTAAAATTGCTATTCGATAATGCTATTTAACTTGCTCATTAAGAAAAAAAAGGTGAACTAACTTAACTTAGAAATGAAATTTTTGAAAAAGCAATTCAATTGTGTCAATAGTTAAATTTTGCCTTAAGGTTTTCTATTTATCTTATTTGTCCCTTAAAACTATTGAAGTCAAGTCTAATATTTTCTCAGCTTGCATTGACAATTATAAGAATTGATAATCTTCAGTTTGCATTCCAGATTTTAATGTATTAAGTATTGATAATTTTCGATTTTGTTTAAGTTAAAATGTATAAATAAGTGATGTATTTTCCACACTTTTACCCTCCACCGCATCCACATACAATGTTACTGAAGTATTTTAAAAAATCTTGAAATATGTTGACATGAAATGATTTTTTTTTCTTTTAAAAAAACATGAAATGATTTATTGTGTCAACTAAAACTAAAACTTGAGATTCTATGTTATATTTTGTACATATTTTACATAAAACAAGTGAGTGTGTCGCATTTTCTTCACAAAAAGTCAACTTGATGGATAATACCAAAGATCTTTAGGTACTAATCGGTTGAATAACTCAAGAAATCTCATTAATTTCTTTGTTCTTGTTCGGACCATGTTAAGCATACATGTGCGTATTTATCAAAAAAAAAAAAAATAAGCATACATGTGCGTCTATCACAAATGTGAAAGATGATTTAACAAGTACGGTTAGATATGCTAAATAAAATTGTTTTTATAGTATTTATATAATTCCATAATATTATATACTATATGAAACTACTAAAGTTATTAATTTAATTATAATAAAGCTTGTTGAACTCGTTTAATCCAACCAATTTTAAGCATAATTACAAACTCAATAAGAAAACAAATTAAGTTTAAACATGTTCGGATTAATATGTGTTTAAACACGTATTGGTGAGAACAAGATATAAATTATAATGCATGGGTTAGAGAATGATGTGATGACAAGGACTTGTTTGTTTGGTGTTTGGGAGAGTAGTGGATGTTTGTGAAATAATCTCGATTTGCGTAATGTTGTTTATTTGAGTTTTGAGAGAGTGATTTGAGAAATAAAGCAGGCGTATGTTATTTTTGAAAGAGTTAGATTGTAAGTGTAAGATGTGTAAGACTTTATGTCAAATAATGTTTGTTATGTGAGATAAATTGTGTAAGAGATATGTTACTTTATGTCAAATCAGAGTGGAGTTTATATATGATTTGTTTAGAGATAAAAAAATTGTTGTATGTTTAGTTTTTGAGATAATAGTTTGAGAAAATTAAGCTATGAAAATTTTATTTCAGAAAATAAAAATCATGTTTGTTTCGCATTTTCCAAACACGAAATTTTTTGGGACATACCAATCAAAACATGCCACAAATATTTAGTCTAAGATTTGTAATGCTCCACATGTTTATTATTTCCAAAACCACACAAAAACTAAAGCACAAATTAGAGAGGCAGCAAAACGTAGAGGACAAGATAGGACGTGAGTTTTGAGACATAAGCCAAACAATGAAAGTTATTAACATTACTATATATAATCCCTACATTTTCCGATTCTTAATCCACACATTTAAGCTTATTTTTTACTACTACTTTCCCTTCATCCGCTTAATTAATCTCTATTAATAATTTAACACTCACTATATAAAACATAAGTAGCGGATATGATTCTGTATCAGGCAGTGGCAATCGTACCAATGGCTAAACCCTCATTTATCGGAGCAGAACAACCCCTTGCTCCAGATCTCGCCGCCGACCGTACTATTCTCCGAGGCAGCGCCACCTCTCGCCGTCGCGACCTCGTCTTTGTCGTCAATCCCCGGGGTATTATTCACCGCTCTGTTTCTGTTATTCTCGAATTCGTGATTTGAATTTTTGAGTTTTTGAAATGCTGAATGGTTGAATTTTGATACAGGAGCTAATGGAAGGACGGGAAAGGAGTGGAAGAAGCTATTGCCATTTCTGAGGTCTCGCCTTGGGTCTGAATGCAATGTGAGTAAACAAATTTGTTCATCAATTGGTATAATGTTAATAGCTATTTTTTTGAAAAGTTGAATATGAAATTGTTAAACTTAAACCTTTCATTGCTTGCAGTTTTATGAACTATTTGTACTTTAGACCCTAGAGATCAGTCCAATTTTTTTGTATTAGTATTCTAATGTTATAATATAATCAAAATGATCATAACCTAAATCTGTTGTTACCTGTTGAAATTTGATGTAGCCTTAAGATTGTATAGTTCAAGCCTATTATTCAGGTTGATTTGGATTGTTTATCTAAAATTAATATATTAGGACATAATCTTAATAGTTTCTACTTCTAACTATTAGGAAGCCCTATAACAATTGGAATTGGAATTGGCTTTCTCTTTTTCTTTTTAAATATATGTATTATTGAGGGGTAATGAGGCTTCTTCAGACTCACATAGATTAATTTAACAGACTTTCTTTCTCTGAATTGTGGTCAGATTTGTGAATCCTTGACTTCTGGCCCTTGTCATGCAATTGACATCACGAGGGAGGTGAGAATCTTCAGCTATTGTAAATGACCTCAAGTAGGAAAATGTGGAAATTGAGTTTTATTCTGTGGTCAGGCTATACGCGAGGGTGCGGATGCGGTAATTGCCGTTGGAGGTGATGGAACTCTTCATGAGGTACATTTTATTTCTCCTATATAAGAAAATATTGTATTTCGATATTTAAATGGCTTGCTGTTCCTGTACTTAATCTTTCTGAATTATGGAGACTTGTTTTTGACCCCTAGCAAGATAGACTTGATGTATTTCCACTTGCCTCAATTCAACGAGACAACTTATTTATTGGAATTCAGAGGATACTGAGTTTTTTGGGTGAATAGATAATCAAGAAAAACTGCGGAAAAGCCATGAAGTTTTAACTTTTAAAACTTCATATCACGAGCTTTAATCAGTTTTATTCATCTTGTTTGAAACAATAAAAAATAATATTTATTAATGTAGCATTTTGTTTAGGCCATCTCCAACAGCACCTTTAAATTTTAGCCTCTTATTCTAAAATATAAGTAATGAACAGTGTTATACACTTCCACTTTTTACTCTGCACTCCAACAGCTAGTTTATATTTTAACATATAACTTTTATATATTGCTCCCTCCATCCCATTATTTTTACTCAATTAGCTATATTATCCAGTCAAAATTTTCAATCTTTTAAGTGATTTATCTTGATAAATTATTCATATTTTTGGCGTATTAAATCTTTTAAATATTAATATACATAGTGTCATATAATATTATCAAATTATTAGTTAAATATATTAATTAAATTATTTATTAATTTTCTTTTGAATTTAGTCAAGTTGAATGGTCAATAGTACCAAGGGATAAAAATTAATGGGACGGAGGAAATATTTTATATAAATAATAATGATATATTTATAATATTAATTTTTGGAGTTTTATGGGCATAATATTTTAATGTTTTGCATGAAAGTACAAACTTTCTTGTAAATAATTGCAAATAGCAATTTGTATTTGGCCATGGGTATTTGGCCATCCAAACCTATAAATTTTAACAACTCTTAAATTTTACATGTGCTCTTGGAGAGCACTTTTTGTCATAATTTTAACAAAACTCTTAAAATTTAAGTTTTACACTTGCTCTTGGAGATGGCCTAGGGTATAGATTATTGTGCTAGATGTAGGCTCTATTCTCACCAGTGATCTGACAACTGCAGGTTGTTAATGGTTTTTTCTGGGGAGGAAAACCTGTTTCTAATCATGACCCAAAGGCTGCTCGTGCAACTGCTCTTGGTGTAAGTGATAGCACCATGTTTTAAATTCAATATACAGGGCTTCTTTGGCAGTGAAGTTTAGATCATGTGTTAGTTAACTTTTAGTTTAGTTGATATGATCACTGGGAGAAAGCTATTATTTTTGTCTTTTCTTCAGCTCATTCCATTGGGGACTGGTTCGGACTTTGCCAGAACACTTGGCTGGTCAGTTCATTCTACTTAACTGGTTTACTTTAAATTGAAATTTTCACTATGAACTAATTCAATGGAAATATCAGATGTTATGCTTGCTTTTTGTGTTAACAGGAAAAATGATCCCCGTGATGCCATTGAACGCATTGCTTTAGGTATTCTGCATTGCTGCTCTATTTGGGTACTAATTTTCAGGATTTTCAGTTTATCGTTTTATGTTGTTTCTCATTGAATTTTTACAGGAGTGAGATCTCACATTCATGTTGGAGTTACTAGTGGGGAAAATGGAGAACCACATTATTTCATAAATGTAGCTGATCTTCATTTGTAAGTATAGATTAGTAGACAATGTATTGAATTGTGAACTTTGACAGAAGCAGGGCCAGGTTAATGCTTTTGCGGGAGTGGCTGAAAATCCGAGGCTCCTTTGTCATAATTTTTTTATAACTCATGCAAAAAACTTTTCTCACTTGCTTGGATGCAGAAATGTTGTAGTTCTTCTAGCATTTCAAAATGTTTAGACCAAAATCCCCTCAAAATAGAAATCGACTTCTTGAAACTTTCGAAAGAGAAGACTTACTTTGAAGTTTAAGCAAGCAACATCCAATATTGCAATTAGGAATTAGGAGAGATTGACATTATGTAGAGTTATTGTAAGAATAGAGTGTTGAATGCTTACAAGAGAGAAAAATAGAGAGAATGGAAATAAGAGTGGAGAGAAAAAAATAAAGGCGGGGGGGGGGGGGGGAGGGTATTAGTGAAGAATTTGACATTTTTTTTGGTAATTATGAAAACAGATGATATTTCATTAAAGTGGATAGTGAATACTCTTAACTCCTCTGCCCCCCAAGTTTAGGGGGCCGGCAACTACTTAGTTGCCTAGGGCCTGGGCCGGCTCTGGACTGAAGTATCCATCTTAGTTTGATGCCTCTTTTTCTCTAACCTTGCAGGAGTGCCAAGGCTGGTTTTTATGCATCAAGATACAAAAAGTTTGGAAATCTTTGTTATGTTATTGGTGCTTTGCAAGCCTTTTTTAGTCATCATAACCAGGATATGAGAATAAAGGTTGTTAATCTATATATTTATGAAATTATCTATGTAATAGTTCCTCTGCATTTGCTCTTTGCCTTGTTTGTCCCCCTGAAATAAGCTACCATGTTTGTTAATGTCATCAAGGTTGATGATGGTGATTGGGAAGTATACTCAAAGGTAACAGCTCTTTGCATTGGAAATGCCAAGTATTTTGGTGGTGGGATGAAGATTACCCCGAATGCCCACCCATCCAGCAATAACTTTGAGGTGAAATCAAATAGTTGACTGTTTTATATAATTTGCCCCCCTCCCGCCCCATAGCATTCTTAGAAAAAAACCTCACTGCCACATGATTCTTGTTTAGGTGGTTATTCTTCAGGACTTCAAATGGTACGACTTCATCCTCAAACTGCATAAACTATACAATGGAACACACTTATCAGTGAAAAATGTATCATCAAGAAGGTACACTTGTAAACAATCATTTTTCCTTTCCTCTGCATTTTTTTCTAACTCAACATAGTTCATTCCAGTTGGTTAGAACACTTTTTGTTTTGCCACGTGGTTTCTTGGTATGTTTAATACAGCCGATTGATTATACTCATTTTAATGCTTTGTTTTCTGCCAGAGCATGTTCAATTGAAGTGGGGGAGATAGTAAGCAGCGGCAGCATCTTTGTCCAGTCCGATGGAGAACACTTGGGGTTCCTTCCAAGGAAATTTAGTATTTTTCCTGGTTCTATTGAAATGATATGCTAACATATCTCCTTAAAAACACAATATGATGAAGAAACGATTGTTTGTATCAAGAAATGGTTTTTTTCACAGGAAAGAAGAACACTGTATATCTTTATCGCACATATAACAGCCACCTTGGGTTTAAGATAACATGCCTGGCTGTTAAGAAGAGGAGATTGGCCAAATGGATGAAACAAAATCAAAAAAGTTTTGCAGTTTTATACTCTTATTGTTTGACCTAGTCTTGGACTTGTAAATTTCTTCTGTGTTTAGTTTCATATTTTTATAGTTTCTTGTGAAATTCGAGTTATTGTTTATGCTTAATTTTGGTTTCAGCTGAGAAGCTTTAGGCAGAGGCAACCAATAGTCCAGTGAGCCGGACATGTAATTTGAGAAAACTGATGGAATATAAATATACGATTAAATGCAATTGACGTATTTACGTTTGACTCCATAAGAGTTTTGCTCGAGCAAAGGTTCTTTGAGAAAATAAATAAATTTCAAACATAATATTGAAATGTAAAATAAATTATAAGACGTTTTTAGTTTTCATAAATCTTCGTATAATAATTAACTGGTTGGATGAATCAGTAAAATCCGAGAATGGGGAAGAATTATCTGTATAACAAGTTATTCAACTGAATTTGACTTGTTATTTATCTGGCTAGCATTTGTTGAAGCAGAAGATATTTAAAAGGTGGAAAGAAATCGCGGGACTTATAGTGTTCCAAGCTACTCCTGTTTACTAACAACTTTCTCTCTCTCTCTCGTCCATGGCATTGGCGGGTTTTCTTTCTCTTACATCCATCAGTCATTCTCACTGTCGCCCTCTCATTCTCCATCCAAATCATGGCCAGATAGCTCTCCAGTTCCGATGCCGCGCAAAGATCCCAACCAACAACAATTCATCAGCAAATCGAGATTCTGAACCTGAAAATGTTTTGCTCAAAATTGCCTGGTATGGGTCTGAATTTCTTGGTATAGCTGCTTCTTTACTCCGTTCTCCAACGAAAACTGAGGAGGCAGGAGCTGATGAACAACTTGCTGTTGATGGATTTGGGAAGACTGATCGAGCCGTCGTTGTGGATACCATCAAAGAGGACTTCCTTAGATCTTACTTTGTTACAGGTAAATGGCCAATGATAGGGTAATTTCCCTCTAATTTAATTGCATGATCGGATGACGAAATTAGGTTGATGATAACAATCTAGCTTTGAATCCGGATTTTTTGGTTCCTTTATGGCTGATTAATTCCATTTTTTGGGAAATGAATTAGTCAAGACCTATGCTGAGGCCTTGATACCAACGGCCTAGTGGAGGGGACCAACCCCCACAATATGGCGAATTCCTCCAAGGGCATTAAAGGTCTAAGTTCTCGATTGACATCAGAATCTTGCAACACTGATGGGCACAGTACATATTTTCTTTTTTCTTTCTTAAATTAAGTAGTAAACTCTTCAAGGACTTAGAAATTTCCACCTAGAAACAGTGATAGTTATCTGCAATGTAATCGAAACATGGTGTAGAGATATTTTGTACTGCACATTTAAACAAATAATAAAGTGTCCTAGATTGTAAGATGATTATTGCAAATGCTATTTTAATCAGCAACTTCATATGCAAAATGTTAGTATAGTTGGACAATTTAGATGTTCTTGCGGTTAGTTTTCTAAGAAAATCTTCTGATCTAGAAATACACAGCCAGTCGTTGAGTATTTGAAATTACCTATATATTCTACCCTTTTACTATATGATCCATGTTTTTCTCTGCACAAAGGATGTTCTACCCTGATGATAGTCATCCAAAAATTTCAAGCGTGAGTCACTGGAAGTTTGTGTACGTGTAGTTAACTACAAAAAATAGTAGGCAAACTGTTCTTCCACACAAAATTTATGGAGCTGCAACATTAGAGTGATAATGGATGCAAATGTCATAGATAGGAACTGGTCATTCTACGGCTTGCAATGCAGTGGAAAGGGTTGAAAGATTAAATGAGATTGTTAATCGCACCAAAACATGTAATCGATCTTTTTTATTAATTTCAGATAATCTTGTTCTGGAACTCTTCAGGAAACCTGGCACTTGATGCTTATGAAGAGGACTGTGAATTTGCTGATCCAGCAGGTTCCTTCCGAGGGTTAAGGCGATTCAAAAGAAATTGTACCAATTTCGGTTATCTTCTTGAAAAGTCAAACATGAAACTTATGAAATGGGAGGATTTTGAAGTGAGATAAAACCCCAACCTTAGCTCAAACATTTTGAGAATTAATACTCTTACCTCTTCAATCCTTATTTATTTTCGATCTGTTCGAACAGGATAAAGGAATCGGGCACTGGCGTTTCACCTGTGTCATGTCATTTCCATGGAAGCCCATCCTTTCAGGTAAATATACTTGAACTTACATTATTTAGGCAACAAAATAACGATAAGTTTTCATAGTTTCAATTTCAAATATTGATTGTTGCATGCATGTATTTGCAGCTACTGGTTATACGGAGTATTACTTTGACGATAAATCTGGAAAAATATGCAGGTATTTATTTCCGTTGTGATTTAAGTAACTATACTGCTTTAATTATTTCTACCCTTGCTTCACGCGTCAAGGCTCATTTTTCAGGCATGTGGAACACTGGAATGTACCCAAAATGGCTCTTTTAAAGCAAATTGTGAGGCCTAGTCGAGGGTTTAGGAACAAGAAATCTAGCTAAGAAACACTGCAGGATGATATTTGAACTTATACATGAGAGTGCTATATATATATATATATATATATATATATATATATATATATATATATATATATATATATATATATATATATATATATCTTCATCTTTTCATAACCCCCCTTTGATGCAATAAGACCCATATTTAGTATGGTGTGTGTGTACATGTAAATAGATCGCATTTAAGGTGGTTTTCAGCCGGTGAGGATTTCCTGTCCCACAATAATGTACCACTCCAGTGTCACACTAATAATTAACTGCCACGTGTCAATCTCAATAAAGGGCACAACACACGATTTTTCCCTTTACACTAATCTTCGTCTTCTTCAGAGATCTCATTTGTTTTGCTATTGCACCATTTCAGTTTCTATAAATCACAAAAACAAAACAAGATCAATTTTAATAAGTTTTGGATCTAAAGATAGATGTAAGGGAAAATGTCATTCTAACCAAAAACTAGTGTTTTGAAGAAGAAAAAAACCACGGCCACTATGCCGCCATTATTGTCACTTCTAAATAATCTGCAAAATATTACAATAGAAATTTGAATGGTACAATAAGACGTTTATTGAATTAGATTCCCCTGCAAAATTTTCACTGTAATATTATATGGAGATTCAAGGATCCCAAAATAAATTTTAGTTTTATTTTGATGATAACTTAACTGAATTAAGGTACCTTTTCGATTTTTAAGGGACACAATGCAGAAATTGAAGAACAAAAAACTGATTCAGATTTCTAAATTGTTTGTTCCAAATATGATTAGAAATTTCTTTCATTAAGGTGCTTGACATAATTTTTAATGGAAACTTCATATGGGGATTGAAGACCCAAAAATCAATTCAGATTTCTAATTTAACAGTAAATAGAATTTTTGTTGCTTTATTTATTGATGGTATTATTTTGGGAAGAAATTATAAAGGTGAAGGGGAGAGATGGAGAGAATTTTTGTTGCTTTATTTATTGATGGTATTATTTTGGGAAGAAATTATAAAGGTGAAGGAGAGATGGAGAAGACGATAAATATTGGAGAAAATAATCATATGCAATGCGTACTAATTGAAATCGACACATGTCAGTTAATTATTAGTGTGACATTGGAGTGGTACATTATTGTGGGACAGAAAATCCTCACCATATATAACTCAGTGAGTAAATTCAAGTTGCGCACTCAAGTGAAATCTGCAACATTGTGATGTGACTGATTTCCAGGAGAAATTAGACTTCTAACTAGATCTCTACTTGCATGTTTTTTTTTTTTTTTTAAAGGTTTATCCCGAAGGAGAAACCCCCCTCCTGCATCAGAGGTCCCTTGATCAGGAAGGATGTTAATCGAGGGATGTGCCGGATGACAGGGTTTTGAGGGAGAGAGCCAACAGGATACCAACCCCAACACAACCCCAATAATATTTCAATGGAGAATTGTGCCACACGAGGTTCGAACCTGCGTTGCCGGAGGAAAAGATTCCCCACATCACCCCAAGCCTTACCAACTCCGCTATGCCCCTGGGGACCTCTACTTGCATGTTTGTTCATGTTTGTTCTCCTTTTATCCATGTAATGATGTAAAATGAGGGAGAAGGATATATATGTACAGGCAAAAGTGTCTTTTGTAAATACAATAAAGTTTGAAATGTTCACTAACATAATTATCCTTCACAAGTATAGGACTAATAGAGATTTCCAAAACAAATCTCTACTATTATAAACACTCTAATTATTCATTTTGATGGTTAATTAGGGAAATAACAAGTACTTCATTTAATCACCACAACAATCAAAAGAGTAATTATTTTTTTCACCCAGATAACTAATTGGGAGTTGGCGGTGCTATAAAACAATTATTTTATCAGGAAATAAAATTATACACATCATATGATTTACGAAGTTGTGTAAACGTTTAATTTGTTTGTCCGAAGGAAACGTGTTATATAGTAAGTTGGTCACACTGGAATTGTGATTTGTGACAATATATAATAATATTAATATATGTATGGAGTATGGTGATCACGTTATCTTCTAAAAATGGTTTCTTTTTACTTTTTCCCTGTCCAATATTTGCAAGACTTTCTTGATTTTAACATCTTCATTCTCTTCAACAGGTAAAGATCTTTACACTCGTTATTACAATAATGATTTAATTATTATCTCCTTTTGAAAAATTAAACAAAATAATTAAACATCATATTCCCTCTATCCCATTATTTTTATTTCATTAGCTACGGTATACAATTTTTTTAATATTTTAAGTGACTTAATATGTTAAACTATTTATATTTGTGATATATTAAACTTTTTAAAATATTAATATATCTATAGTGTCATATGAAAATATCAACTTATTAGTGAAATAAATTAATCAAATTATTTATTATAATTTTTATAAATTTAGTCAAATTGACTGATTAACTGGATAAAGAAAAATGGGACGAAGGAATAAAAAAAATTCAGAAACGTGACTTTCTTTAAAACCATTAAAAATGTTCTTTTTTTAGGTCATACTAGTAACAAGGGAGTTTTTATTGAATTGAAAAAGTAAATAATTATTCAAGTGACGCATCAAATTTTCTAATTACAAAATAAAGTTCTTTGTGTCTTCTACTATTTAGTTTTAGTTTCGTTATTTTACCAAAAAAAAAAAAAAAAACTACTTCGTTTACCTTCTTTCGTTGTCTTGCGCACAAAGCAAAAAAAGATTCACCGCCAGCCTCTTACACTCTGTAGTTAATGGTTAATGGTGTGCTGAATAATCTGCACGAACAGGTTTTTAAGTTTTCCTTTGTACGATTAATAAATTGCTAAAATATCTATATCTTATAGATGTTCATTTGATTACCTTTTTTTTTTTTTTTCTGATATAACATACTATGTATTGTTGACTTCGCAGATTTGGAGGTTAACTTTAATTGGGTTTAGGTTTTAAAAGCTATGTGATTTTTTAACCATTTTCTGCTGAAACCATATAAAGTATTTGTAAAATGGCCGCAACCAGAATTTCGAGACTGAAACTTTTGAGTTCTTCCATGAATCCTGCTACTCGATTTGATATAAGACCTTCTATTGCATGTAGAAGCAAAAATTATCACACTAGGGAACTGGGGGATGCTCACAAATTTCAACAAAATGGTTTTGGAATGATGGGTTTGAACTCTTCCACTTATTATCATTGTACTAGGGAGAGTTACTTTGGTGAATATTCTTCAAATAGGCATTTTGGAGCTAGTCTTTCTTTCTCCGGTAATCGGTTATTTTCATCAGCTAGTGAAGCTAAAGGCAATTTTCCGGTAGCTAACTCAAGTGCAACGGGTACTAATGTGAGTGATGGTGGGGATGATTGGATTGAGAAGTTAAAGCAAGTTTGGCAATCCACAGTTGATGCTGCGAAATATACAGGAGAAAAAGCAAAAGAGGTGTCAGATGAAGCTGTTCCTCATGTTCAACAAATGCTTGATACTCACCCTTATCTGAGAGATGTAATTGTTCCAGTTGGTGGTACTTTGGCTGGAACACTATTGGCTTGGTCATTGTTGCCAAGGCTCTTTAGGCGGTTCCATAGATACTCTATACAAGGTCCAGGTGCTTTGTTAGCTGGGAGCTCATTGTGGGGGCCTGTTCCTTACGAGAAAAGCTTTTGGGGTGCATTGGAGGATCCAGTTCGATACTTTGTCACATTCGTGGCATTCTTGCAAATGTTAGTTCTGCTTTATCTTGTACTGTTTTTTGAGCTTGCTTATGTTTAGTAGGAACTGTTGATTGATAATGTTACCTTGTGCAGTGGTGAAATGGTTGCGCCTACTGTTATTGTGTCGCAGTATGTTGCGGATGCTTGGAGGGGTGCTATTATTGTATCCCTTGTATGGTTTCTGCATCGGTGGAAAGCCAATGTGATTACCCGGGCTTTGGCTGCTAAGGGCATAGAAGGTGTTGAGAGAGATAAGTTGTTAACTTTAGACAAAGTTTCATCTGTGGGACTCTTTGTTGTCGGGCTGATGGCTTTAGCTGAGGCATGTGGAGTGGCAGTACAGTCTATTCTTACAGTGGGAGGCATAGGAGGTGAGATTTTTGGGAATTACCATATGTTCTTCAATTGATCTCAACCAGAAAGGTTATGGTATAGTTTAACAGCTTAAAATGCCAATAAAAATGGGTGTTTATTGATGAATATGACATCCCTTTGTGAACTATGAATTATATCTCCAGGACGATGTTTTGTTAGTTGTCACGCTGTGTATAACTGTTGGTCAGTCCACAAAGAGTTCTAAGGGTGTTGATTTAGGATATTGAAGTTGCTATTTTAGTAATGATGATGCTTCAGATTTTTTTTATTTTTAATTTCGCGACATCTCTAAATATACAAATCTGACTGGAGCTTTTCTATATATCATACAGGAGTGGCTACTGCTTTTGCAGCTAAAGACATACTTGGGAATGTTCTTAGCGGTCTCTCTGTACAGCTTTCACAACCCTTTTCAATTGGAGACACTATTAAAGTATGTCAAAACATTTCATTGGCACTAATTTGTTAAATAATGATCCTTTCACATGGTTCGACATTTAATTGGTTATGAATATCATTTTCAACTGCCCTTGCTCTTCTACCATTTACAAGAAACAAGCTAATTTGTTTTTCTTATGTAAGTATAATTATTCATCCGCTAGGAGATTTGGGGTTTACATAGGAAACAATAATTTTGAGTTATGTTCTCATCAGGCATAATTTTTCAATTATCAGTGTAATCCTGGATTTTGACTTATTTAATTTGTAATTCTAACCATGCCAAATACCTGGTAGTTTAAAGAATATACAACACTGTTCTTTGCTTTGTTTTTCGGAAAAGAGATATAAGATCAATTTTTAGCACTTTTAACAACCACCTTAGTGGATTTTGTAAACTGTGAAATTAGTTTATGAGTATGATGTTTCAGTAGTACGCTTCGAGGTTTTGTATCTTTTCTTCATTCCTTTCTTCTTCCTCTTCTTGCTGCAGGCTGGATCTGTAGAAGGCCAAGTGGTTGAAATGGGTCTTACAACAACATCATTGCTGACTGCAGAGAAGTTTCCCGTCATTGTTCCTAATTCTCTGTTTTCCAGCCAGGCATGCATTAATTCTTTGTTTATTTGCTAGCCGACATTAATGTTTAAAATTAAACAGCATAAACATAGTAGACTTTCAAGTTTTCAGTGAGTACCAGGCGAAAAATAAGTGGCTACTTATATGTTTCCTGCCATTATAGGTTATTGTGAATAAATCGCGAGCCAAGTGGCGTTTGATGCTCAGAAAAATTCCTTTACGGATCGATGACATAGACAAGATTTCCCTAATATCGGAGGATATAAAGTCAATGCTCAGATCAAATTCAAACGTGTTCCTGGAGAAGGAGGCTCCTTACTGTTACCTATCTCAAATTGAGAGATCATATGCGGAACTAACTCTTGGATGCAATCTTAAACATATGGTGTGTATTCTTTTTTCATTTAATTAATTAATTTCAATAGTGTTTGGTGTCTATACTTGTGGTTAATTGTGGAAATAAGTATCCACAACATTTATTTCTACTCTTTTCTTTTTCTAAAATGAGCTATACTAACCAGCATTAGAATCTTATAATCCTTTATTCATCTGATGTAGCTGACCACCGTATGACAATAATAAGAAACTAAATTAACTACTTAGTTTATACTTTATATATTTGTACTTTGGACTCCCTAAACCTCTCAAAGTAAGGATATTCTTGGGTAAATAAAGGTCTCATTCTTGTATAAGGCTGTTGGTATAGCCAGATCAATGTTAAATATTTGTCAATATTACCTTTCTTTATATTACCTTCTTTCTAAAGATAATTTTACTTTTGTTTTTCTATTTCACCAAATGCAACCCAGCCCCACTCTCCGCCGTTTTAATCAATAAGTGAAAACCTGGTTTTCCACCTTGATTGGCATGTTTTTCTTTAATTTCTGATAATCTAGCTTTCCATTTGCAATTAGGAATAACAGACCAATTCAGAAAGTGATAATTCGCACTTGTGCTATCAAAAACTCTTTAAATAAACCCATTTTTTAAGCACAAAAACCGATGCTTTCAAAGATTTATAGGCTAAGTTACGTTCTTGCCTTCGTGGATGTTAATAAATCACAAGGTAAAATATTTCTCTTGCATAAATGATATAACTTAAAGCTTTAAATTCAAGATCCAAACATAGAGAGTTATGTGCATAGATTAATGGTGTATGTGTAGGTGTAAAAATGGTTATACGTATATATGTTTGTCTCATAAAAATCGGTATGGTGGGGACGAAGGGTATGTCTCTTCCTTCTTTTTTTTATCTTTCCTCTCAAAATATTGATGTTTAATTGACCAGTAATTCGTCCAAGGAGCAAAATTTGCTCAGGAATCATCATCAGCCCTCATATAGTTTGACTGCAAATAATAAAAACTAATACTATTTTCAAGATTATGCATTTATTCACACGACAAATTGAAAGAATGTTTATAGATTTTCTGAAGTGATATTTTGTCACAAGTTGAGTGATACATTTTCCCAGCTCAATGTAGGGAATTTCTCCTATTGGCTCGGGGATTTGCATTGCATTTCTCGATATATTTACCTTTGCAGTTGGTGGATCATTGTCATTCTCCAATTAAAGTTTCTATTGTTCAAAATAGTTCTTTATCTAATTACACGTGAATGGTCTTGCATACTGAGATATGAATGGTTTTTTTTTTAATTTTTTTTCACATCTTGTTGGTGCCCTTATTGTAGTTAACCATAATCTCATAATAAAGTTACATTCATTCTATATGTTTAGCTAACAACTAGTGTTTGTGGTGTGAATTTGTATAGAACAAGGATGCAGAACACGAAATTCTTCTACAGGCTGTTAGAATTATCAAAGAACACGGGGCTGGGCTAGGTAGTACACAGGACGACAGTACTACTATCAATTGACACCATATATGTTGACAGGAACTGAAGTATTGAGGTTAGGTTTATATTTGAGCATATGCCACTTGTGGATTATTTCTGATGCAAGAATATGAAACTTGATGGGTGTTGAAATATTTGAAGAAGGTATGTTTTGTTTTCAAAAGTGACATGTTGCTCTCACAATAAGCTCTTTAATTATGCAAATAAAAGTTCACAATAACCAATTCAAGTGGTTGGAAATCTTGCAGAAGAATTAAACCGTTGCCTTGGGTATTGTGGAAGTTGCCTAACATATCTTCGAGCGAGCGTTGTCACTCCTAAGAAATCAATCCTATAAGCTAGCATAGCATCAAACAAAATCTTCTATCAATAGGATAAATAAATAATTACCAAACAATTCCACGCCCAACAGGCCTAAGTTCGGGGAACATAATATTTTCTTGAAACTTCAAAGAGGTTTCCGTACACATTGTACTGCATATATCTTCCACCATGAGTGGACACGCCCGCCTTTGATACATATTATTTTGTCCACCATCATCCCAGAGCTTGACTCCAAACACATTTTTTTTAGTGATCTATAAATCCTAAACCATACACTTGGACTTGCTGCTGGAGCAGATTCACTCGATCAATGTCTGCATAATTTAATTAAATTAATGGGGAAACCAAAAAACACTTTCCCCTCCCCTCTATTTGATTTTTTCTTTTCCTTTTTCTAGGCATTAAATATTGTACTTGTCAAACTGAAATTAAATCTTGTGAAATTGAATTGAATAAATTAAAAGGAAGATACATTTAAAAAATCATGTTAATAAAATTTTGTAATGATGTTTATGCTATATGCATAAGTATTACTAGTACTGTATAATTACTATTATACATAATAAATATATTTACTACTCTATATCACACTCCTAATGAATGTGATATTACTTGAATCGATTACAAAATTAACCCGAACCAATAATGGGTATGACTGTTGGTTAAGCTTTGAAAACATTGATTACTAGCTAAAGAATATATATATATATTGCTTGCTTGCTTGTTTGCTTCTTCCACAAAAGATTTTCTTTCAACCAAACAAACCTTTCTTGATTAAGATACATCATTACATTGCTTGACCAGACCAGACCCTATTTCATTAATTCGTCAGAGCTGGCCGCCTTTAATTACTCACACGCTTTCTGTCAACTTGACCGAAATGCATTATTCTTATGTTGAGGTTTATTCAAAGCATGCCCATCATTTATTATTATCATATATCGTAACTACATTAAATCATTAAGATAAATTTTTATTTGAGCTTGACTCGTCCCAAAGTTAAGTTATATTGGAAGGATAACATAATATATATATATATATATATATATATATGAAATTTTCTAGATGCTCGACCTTAACTCGTGCTCGACTAGTTACACATCATTTAAAAATAAGACATCGATGATGATCCATTCAATATAAACTCAGAGAAAAAATAATTGAACTTAATCAATCATGGAAACTACGCTTACTTGTTTTTAGTATACCTTTGTTCAATTCATACTGGTGGAAGGTATCTCTTCTTATTAGTCCAATAAATTTGGTTGATTAGTCCGATCTGCACAAGAATGTATCAAACATGAAGGTTAGAGTGATGATTCTACGTTTTTGATCTGCACAAGAATGTATCAAACATGAAGGTTAGAGTGATGATTCTACGTTTTTCGTGTCTATCTTATTAATTGTCCTAGAAATGATTCCCCTAATCAACGCCAATGTTTAGTAAACATAACTTAAAACATTAGTTGCAAGGAAAACCAAGGACCACAATAAAGATGATTATACATTTATACTTCATTAACATTACATAGGATTTCAAACATTCATCAATAACATCTGTATTGTCATCATACCACAACTCACAAGATTTACTAAAGCTAGAACAACATAACTTTAGCATATATTCAGACAGAAACTGAAATACTCCATAGCTACACACTTGTGCACACAAGATAAGGTCAATATCCTTAATTCACCTAACGGCCTGTCTTTCTCTGTTGTTGCTAGCTCCCATATGGTCAAACACATTGCCTCCAACCCTAAGGTTACAAAGAAGAGCATCACGACCTGTTAAAACAATTTTGAAGAATCCATCCACCTCCATTGCAAGAAAATCGAGCCCTTTAGAGAATTCTTCTGCCGACTTCTCTAAATCTGATGTTATGTTTTTCAACACTTCGCCTTCAACAGGATCTACTCCATCTTGCACGATGGGGTATAGCTTCTTGACACCTATATCAACAGCTTCCAACTCTTTCACTACGGTGATTTTTCCACTCGAGTATATGTTTCTTGTCTCGGTATTTACAAAAATCTGAAGATCAGTAAAAGCATCTGCCCACAAGCATGTCTCAGGTACCTGTAGGTCCATCAACTTCTTCGCGGAACCAGAGAATGCAGCAGCAAATATACTACATACGAAAAGAGTCACTACCTTAACTCCATACATGGCTCGCATCAAGACTTTTCCCTTAGCGGAGTTCTTGATCTTTGGGAGGTCTAGAGTTTGGGCAAGGTTATCCATGACAGAGAAGCAATTATCAAGTCTTGGATTCTTTGAAGCAATATGCTGCTTCCACCCGTCGAGTGATGAACGTGCCCGTATAAACTGATCGGGTGAATTATTGCTCAGGTTATGCAAGACACATTGAAGAAACAGGTGGCTCTGTTTAAGTCGAGAGATTTCAGAGCTGAAAGCAATGCAGATATCCAGCAAGTTAACACTATTGTTCAAATATACATCGATCCATTTGTCATCCCAGTCAGCGACAGGGAGTTCAAGAGCAGTGATAAGAGTTTTTATGTCGGTATGGACTCCACAGAGCGACTCCATAGCAGATTTCATCCATGATAAACATAGGACATCCTCCTTGTCGGCTGGCTTTAGCTGTTTAAGCCTCCCTGCCAGTGCCTCCTCAAAAGTATTCAAAAGATCAAGAAGCTTAGGAGATAGGTAAGAACCCTTCGGCATCATCATGCGGAAGGGATTTCCAAATGAGAGAAAAGGCCTGTGTGGTTCCTGGGGGCGACTCATTCTAGTGCACTAACTGCATGAACAGGAGAAACAAAAAATACATAAGACAATTGAAGAAGCCAAGTTCTTTCACCAACTGCATCAAGGGGAAAATGGAGGAAGAAAGAAGGCACTCAAGAAGATTGCGATAGTCCAAATATTAACAGTCGCAGGATCCATTTCATAAATGAGCATATAGTTACTATAACAAATTGATCCTAAAAAATAAAGAAGACTTCACATAAAAACAGAGAAATCAAATAAAAAAACATCAAAACAAACGAAAAGAGGCTGCAACCAGACCAAAAAGAAATAAATTAACAAAATGGTGCTAAAACACTAAGCATCCAAAATCTCTATTCCTAGAGAGCTGCAGCTGCAGTCACTCCTAAACTTGATTATAAATGTAAGGATAAAGTTTGCACCAAGTCTAACTTGAAAAATCCAAAAAAAAAAAAAAAAAGAAAGAAAGAAACCCACCGCTATGAAATCAGAGTTCATAACATATCCACCCAACTAACTTCCAACAAATTTAAATTTTCAAAGATAAGGGTGATTTGATTGCAAACAATCAACAAAAAATCAACTGTAGTGTGAAAGAAATTACCAATGTTCAACATCACAGCATAGCATGATTTTAAACATATCTAATTTGGTAGAGATCTAATTCTGTAATAACCAATCTCTAGCATGAAAAGAACAACTTCAACATATTAAAAAATCACCAATTAAAACAGTGCACAAAATTTCTCCTCAATTCTACAAATTCAACTTAGAAAAATAACAGCAAACGCATATTAAACAATAATATTCCACAATACCTAACCAATGGTAACAGATCTACACCGATTACAACAGTCAACGCACAAAATTTCTTCTATTCTTCAAATCAAACTCAGAATCCTAAAGTCAAAACCCATTATGCTCAATTATATACCAATCGAATCAACTGAAAAACATCGACACATATCTCGTAAATATATCAACCAAACTAGACACAATAAAGTAATTCTACGAATTACATACCAAATTAATCAGATCCGCCCTGATTAAACGCTGAACGACCAAAATTTCCGACGATATTCACAATTAAAATTGGAAATTGAAGGTCAACCTCCTGATTTCGAACACATACCGAGGAAACAATCATAGGCATACCATAAATTTAAAGAGAGAGAAGAAGGCCGTACCTGATACAGTACTCGGAGACGCGTAGAGAAGTGGTAAAGCTTTGCAGTAAGTTTTCCAAAAATTAGGGTTTGCCGGTTTGTATAATTGTACTTGTGTAATGGGGAAAGGATGTGATAAAAAATGACCGCTTCGGAATATGTTATAGTTGTTAAGAGTCGGAGTTGTGTGACACGTGTCTGAATTTAAGTGGATTAAAAAGACGTAATTACAGAAAACAGTGATTTTGAATTTAAAAAATGACTCACACTTAATTATGTGTTTCTATTTAACTATAATAATAGGATTTTAAGTAATTATAAAGACTTGGTAAATCCTAGATCACAAGGTGTACCACTAAGCTTCTAGACCTGATCTAGGTAAGAATTTTTCTTATTTTTTTTATTGTATTGTGGGGGTACTTGTAGGAGATACAGTCGGCGAAGCTGGACCAGTTAATACTTGTAGCGTTAGATTAAGGCGTGTTTGTTAGAGTAGTTTCTTTTTTGCTTATTAGTATATTGACTATGTAAGAAAAATCACATTAAAAGAATTGTTAGAGAAATCGCAAAATCATACAGTAAATTACCAAAACTGCACAAAACCGAGTGTATTGTTATGGTTTATAAAACTCTAGTTTGATTTTGAATATTTTAAAGCCGCACTAACTGGTACTATACAAAACTAACTAAGAAGAAAAATGCTTCAAATGAATGAATTAAGTTGAAACATTATACTATACATCTCTAAGGGCATTTCCTCATAAGTTGTAAGGGAGGAATCATAATCATGGGATATTTTCTTGATTTTTGGTTACGCATTGATGGTTATCTATTGGAAGTGGATAAAAATTTTAAGTGACTGGTTTATTTTTTATATGTATGCACCACCGACTAAAGTCGAGGTGATATCACAATGACGATGGAACATATATAATTGTATTCCTTCATCTATTGACTTCAATAATAAGTATTTTTTATTTTTAGAGATCAATTTTCTCAATATGAAACTGTATCATATGATAATTATTGGATCTGGGTCTTGGTTGGATCACCCATTGACGGTTCTACACAAATACTGATTCAATCAATGCCAATTTAAAGCAAGCAGTACAGTACAGGACAGGACATGTATATCTTTTTGCCAGCTCATAATCCAAGACTAATATCCAAGATGGCATTGATGCCGAAATCAATACCATGTTCCACTCCAGCCTAGCTTGCCATGCCAGGACAAGAATTCACATAATGAGAACTTAACCAAAATTAGCTGCCGAAAACTCGACAGCCCGATAGCATTTCACAAGCATCAAGAATGTTAGAAAATGCTCGTCCGGCTCTCTCATCGGACATATAGATGGATATAAAAGAAGCTACATTGTACAAAAAATTAATGAGTATTGTTTGTAACACTCATCTTTTGTTACCATTCATTCAAGAAAGGACATAGTAACCATTAGCTGTAATTTCTAAATAGATTTAAAGAATGAATTATTCATTTTACAAATGCTACTTATATTTTAGGCAACTAATGCAGAACAATGGATTGGTGTGATGTCCACAACAATATGCATAAGCACGCAAAATTTTAATGAAAATGATGAAGTAAAAGTCATTATTCAATAGTATACTATCTTCTTGTAGTTGGTAAGTTATGGTGCCTACTGCTATCCCCTTGACTAGTATCAGAAGTACCTTCACTGCTTTGTTTACTGAGCGACGAATTATGATCTTCTCGGTTTGAACTGGAAGGTTCACGACCAACTCTTCGTTCCTGCATTTTGTCAAAAGATAAAAAGTCAAATTATTTCTTTATATTCATTTAATCTTAGGAAAATAAAATTTCAGACATACATCTCTAGATAGCAAGTCCTCTGATTCGAGCATGTGTACAATATGACCAATTTTGGGCCTCTTTTGGGCATCAGGGTCGACACACCGAAGGGCCACCAAGATAACACGTTTCAAAGCTTTTGATGCGGGCCTTTCAGGTAACTTAGGATCCACGACTTCTTCTGATTTTCTGTTTCCAACCATCATCTTCAGCCAATCAACTAGATTGACCTGTGATATGTTGGCATTAGTATGACTCTGTAATAAAAATTGAATATTAACCTAGCTTATGGTTGTTAAAAACTAACCTCTCCCTTTGGCCGACTATAATCTACCGGAGATCTTCCTGTAATAATCTCCATGATCAAAATGCCAAAACTATAAATATCACTCTTCTCATTCAGCATACCAGTGCAAGCATATTCAGGAGCAACATATCTAGCAAAACAATGAAATATTCTCAGTTTCTTATAGTTTCACTACATGGAAACATATTAAAAGAATTATCTTTTAGCAAAAATAAACTAACCCAAAAGTTCCCATTACTCGAGTTGTTACATAAGATATTTCCGAATTCAAAAGTTTAGCAAGACCAAAATCAGATAACTTAGGATGCCACTGCCGGTCGAGCAGTATGTTGCTCGTCTTAATGTCCCGGTGAACAACCTTCGGTTCTAGACCCTCATGGAGATAAGCCAAGCTGCCACAAATCGAATTCAGGAAACAAGAAACCGAGAACTATGCATAATTATAGCATTAAATCACAATGATCATGAATTACTATACCCTTTTGCAGTTCCTATTATTATATTCATACGAATCTCCCATGTCAAAGGGCTAATCTCCCCCACGTCTCCATGAAGCCATTGGTCGAGATTACCATTATCCACATACTCATAGACAAGCATCCTAGATCATAAAACAGTTCAATTGTTTATGTCCGTATATAATTATAATTATTTATCAAATCAACTGAAATATCAATACCTATATGCTCCTTCAACACAGTACCCGAGCAACCTAACAAGATTCTTGTGTCTGACTCGTCCAATTGTGTCCACCTCCACCTTGAACTCTTTTTCAGCTTGACCCCTGAGAATGCAATAGTAGCTTGACTTTATGCATTCAAAGAAAATGAGAATTGTGCATAACTTAATGATCCGTATTCTAGGGATATGTTTGATTGGATTTTAGAGTGCACTTCCTACATCAAATGTTAGAATTCTTCATATTTTTTGGTTTATTTTCATTTTCACTCGCTGAAATTCAATGACCAAACATAGCATCATAGCCTAAATTGAAACCGAAGCTAATTTAGGACATGGGTACCTGTTGTTAAGCAAATTCTTTATGGCAATCCGGGTGTTATCAGCTAACAGACCATAATATACAATCCCGTATCCACCTTCACCGATCACATTCTCATTAGACAAACCATTAGAGGCAGCCTCAAGCTCTCTCAAAGTATACCACCTTCCCCACCCCAAGTGTGACACCTCGGGCAACGAACCACTACCTCCGAACGAGCTAGTGTCAGCACCACTTGTAGCTCTGCTCTCACCACTTGATGCCCCTCTGTCAGAAAAGACTACTCTATGCTCGACTTTCCCCATATCTATTTGTATCTCCGGCACAACCTTGAAAATTCAAGATGAAAGGGAAAATTTATTACTATTTGTAATCAATTCATAACATTTATTAATTGGAGAAACAATGTAATACCCTATACTTAATATTCTACTTATAAACAGTTATTCACACAGGGATAAAAAGTATATGAACTACAATATGATACCGAACAATTTAAACTTCATAAATCATAGAATAAAAACTTTAGTAAACACCTACAATTCAATGGAAAAAGACACACCAACCGAAAACATAGAATCAAATTAATCACTTCCAAAATCATATAAGTTCAATTTCATTTATCATCAAAATGAGTACTATAGCTATCCAAAATCCATGATAAACAAGTAAATCTGAGAAAAAGTCAGTTCAACTTGACTGCAAGCAATAAATATCACCCAAAGCAAACTAGATTGATTATCAAAACAAGGAAGTGATTAGATCTCGACATTGTACCTGAGGTAGAATGAATCGGTGATCTTCGTGTACGATTTCCCCGATTTCCTTGGAGATGACGGGAGTGACTTCGTAGGGTTTAGCCTTTTTGGTGGTGCGGCGGCGGCGCAAGGTGGTGATGCAAAGAGACAAAAGAAAGAGGATGAGCACAATAACCGCTCCGAGAATAATTCCAATCACCACCCATAGATGTAGCCCAAAGATCGACGTCTTCTTCGACAGCTCAGTGTTAACAGACGCCGCGTCGTACACCGACATCTTTAATCACTTTGAATCTATCTGTATGTATAGGCGTAACTAATGTCTGTGCGTGTTGGTGTCAGTGTGTGAAAGTAATAGGAAGAATTGTCAGCCATGCAAAGAGGAAATATGATCTGGATTACATCAATCTTGAAATCTTCATTGTGTATATGATATACTGTGTGTGTGTGTGTGTCAACGGTTATGTATTTAACAGTGGTGAGTAGGTTGATCGGAGGAGTTGAGATTTATGAATTAGAACCGAATTGGCCGCGGCGGAGAAATGGTTTCCCGGAGACGCTCTCAGCCTCAGGTGTATATATATATATATATGTGTGTGTATACATCTTGCTGTCTAAAGTGAAGGAATCCTTGTCAGCACTGCGATTCACATTTCTAATAATTGTAAATTTGTAATAATTTATGATTTATATTTCTAATAATTCATATTTCGGGAGGAATTGTTTTATAGTTATAGAGTATGTTATGATTTAATATTCTTGTTTTAATAGTTAATCGAGTTTATTTAACTTTTATATGTGGCTAAAACAAAATGAAGAAATATTCAAGTCTGAAACTAAATTATACATGAGCAGATGAGGTTAACAATTTATGAGTATTTTCTTTGGGCCGTACTGGATATGTTTGTTGAAAATGTGTTAATTTGCTTTCAAAAACATTAATTTAGTTTAAAAGTGTGAAAGATTGCAATAAAAGATGTTTAACATTATAGTATAATATGCATAATGAATATATCAGAGGAAGTGAATTTGAAAGATTCAAAATGTGTTTAAATTTTCTTTGATTTTGTGTGTGTTAAAATTTTGTGAAAATTCTTTCATGTTTTATTTTGCAAGGGTTTAAAATTAATTCATTTTGAGATGAATCAAACATGTAAAATACGATCCCATCCTAATTATTTTTAGTGTCCACTAATTAATGATACTTGCATTGAATAATTAACATGATTACAAATGATAAGACTGATGACACCTGCTACCAGGGAATCGAATGACTTTTCAATCAATAATATTATATTCATGCACTTGGAGAAAATGCCCATCTCAAAAGCCTTTACTATTTATTGGAGTAGTATGTTGTAAAAAAAAAAAAAAAAAAGGAGCTTAGTCTTTATTCCACTTGCTCTATTTAGAAGCATCTGATTTGTTGGATCGACAAATATGTTCAATATAAATTCAGCATTGATGATACTAAGTATTTTGTTTTCATCAAATTGTATTAAAAAATTGTTTTTATTTTCAGGATTAATAAAGGCCAAAAAAAAGAAAGAAATAAGAAACAACATTTATTTCCTGGACTAAACCCAAATACAGAATGCCATCCCTAATTACTTGAATCTTTTTGCTGCTTTGCAACACAATAACAAATAAGAAAGAAAGAACTCAAGTAGTGTGCAAAACTATAGGGCCAATAACAATCAAATCAATCGAATTGATGACGTTTCTTAGATTAGTGGGCATGAAGAAAGGGCAACAAAACAAATCAAGATACTTTGAACACAAAATTAAAGTAAGCTTTATACCAAGTGAAAGTTAGACAAGCTTTTTGGATCCAAAATGGACCATCATCACTAATCACTAATCTCAACATGACACAAATTCTATGTAGTACCTTATTAGGTCAATCATTGATAATGATGAACAATAGTTACAAGTCCCTCGGTTTCTTTCTTCCTCTTTAACTACAATTATAATGATTAAACCCTCTTTTCCAGAATTTCCATTGACTAATGAATTGTAGAACTATTAACTTAGTCCGATTAAAATTAAAAATATTCTGATGTGCCAACTCATCACATAAAATAAGGACATGAAAAGATAATACATAGAAAGGAAAGATTCACTACTAGCAAAACCATAGTAAAGAAATGAAATAAACTCGATACAGCCTCCTGAGCTAGCTAGCTAGCTCGGATTGCTAAATGGAGGGAGGTCAATATGCTTTAAAGTCTACTGATGAAAACTGAACTCAATCTAATACTTCAAAACTATTTATTAACATAACCAAGTTCTGCTTACTAAAATTCAATTTTTGTTACATGTAAATCACAAATTTAACATATGATTTCGGAAAACAGATTCGAAATCATTACTTGTATTTGAAGCAATCTGACTGAAGTATGAAATCATTAGACTTTCCTGTTACTCTGTCTTTTTATCAAGTTGGTCGATAGCAGTTAACCTTTCAACCAGGGGAGGATGAGAATAGTGATAAGCAGAATACCAAGGGTCGGTGTTCATGGCAGAAAGGTTCTCTTCCTGTTAAACGACAACAAAATATTCTTGATAAATTAGTAGCGATTAAAAGAAACCCGTAACATATTTTTCTTTTGAGGATAAGGCCTATACAAAACTCATATATTTTTACTCTGAATGGCCATTTCAAGAAAAGGCCTCATGTTGAATCCCCAAGACATATTTTATCATATTACTCATTTTGGAATGCACAAAACAGGTAAAAATTATGGATCACCTGCAGTTTGATAAGACCAGCTCGAAGTGGTTCAGCATAACCAAGCTTCTTGGCAAAAGCATCAGCCTTCATTAGAAGAAAAAAAGATGTCATGCTCAAACAACACGAAGACAATTTTGGATTAACAAATATTTGTTACACAATCAGTATCAATGTAGAGCTACATATAAGAGGAGATACCTGAAACTCAAAAGCCCGGCTTACAAGATTAAGTGAAAAGCTCACAATATGTTGAAGAGGTGTCACAGTATGCTGCAATCCCAAAAACATAATTAATATGTATATAACTAGGCATAATGACCGAGTTTCAAATACAAAAAATAAAAAGTGAATCCCCAAATTTCCATTGGAGTGATGATAACTAAGACAGAACACCATGACTGTTAAAAACACATTGCTTGCTTGATTTACTTAGCACCAACCAAGTTCTCACATCCCCCTTTAGAAAAATGAGAATGCAGACGAGAAGAGGCACCAAGTCAAGGGCCAACTTCATCTTTCAAGTAACATATTTAAAAAGCAAAAAGAATGGTAGTGAGAATCTTAAAGGGCCGACGCTGACAAGCCATGCACAACACAAAAACTTACGAGGCTTTTCAATTCTACTTTTTCTACATGTAATTTAGAAGCAAAATAGCTGATCATGCTTCAGACAAACAAAAGTCAGTGAAAGAAAAATAAGGATATGTTTTAACAGCGAAAAATAATTACTCAAAGCATCAGAACTGAACAATGATGCAGAGTAATAGCAAGCAAAGATACTCGAGCATGCCAAAAGAGTTTAAAAAAAAAAGCTCAGTACCGGAATAGTTACAAGTCCATACAACACACAAGAATTAATTTGATATGAGAATAAAAGAGGCCCCCACTAACATTGCAACTCACTTTTAACTTAAAAACAGAAGTGTTGATTACATTTTCACGATCAAAGATATAGGAAGCTTAAGGAAAAACAATAAAAAGCACAATATGCATATGGTTTGATAGAGTAAATTGAACTCTCAGTTAAGCAAAAACTTACTCATACTGATTCCCTAAAGATACCTATAACCCACAAAAGAGTTCCACCATAACCCTCCCGCTAAAAAGGTGAAGCATTCATATGTATAGACGAACACACACATTCACATTTGTTGGTCACACACCATTACACAAACTAGGCTAATAAAGATGGAGGTCTAGACTTCAGGACTAAGGTTGTCAATACGGGTCATGACCTACTGGTTGTCCTGGCGAGCCAGAGCCCTGAACTTTTTTTTTCTTTTGTTGGGTAGGGATGGGTTTGATTTGAGTTGAAATTTGTGAGAGTTTGGAATGGGTCAAATAAATAAAAATTCCAAAATTGGGTAAACTAAGTAACGTTCGAATTAATGCAACTCAGATAGATCACACATGTTTAACTTAACCACTTGTCCAGATCCAGTTGTAAAGCACTCTAATACCTGAAAAAGGATAAGTCCAATGATGACTGGCTGTGTGTCAAACCCAAAACTCTGGAACAGATCTTTAGAGTTTCTGACAAGAGTGTACCCTCCAAACTGCAACAATGTCAGTATCTGCATGGAAGATCAAGACCACAAGTTATGCATCAGAAATTTATACAATTGTCTTTCAGAGCATTAATTAGGAGTTAGGCCTTAATTAAAAAAGTACATAACTGGTAGCCTGGTTTGCTACAACTGGTAAGAATGTCTAATGGAAAACCTCTTGTCCTGCTGTGATTTCACATCAATGACAACATAAATGGGTTCTCTAAACAACTCAAACTAAGACACAAACAAATTCAAAAATTACAATTGGAACAAAAAACCAATGCCTTAGAGTACTCCATGATTGAACTTTGTCTTTTCAGCATCAATAGCATGTCCTATCACTTCAATTAATTTGCTTTTCCCTTTCAACTTTGCAAATTCTAACTTCCCTCGAGGGCTTTCATAATTAGAATGCAATTTTCAAGTTAATTTTGTTATATAATAAAAATTGATGTTCTTGTTTATTTGTCTTCTATTATCAACATAACTTTTTTGGATCTAAAATGTAGAAATTTCTACGCAAAACTAAAGCTCATTTCATGGGGTTAATTTTCTTTACATTCTGTCATTCTCTCTTTTTTCTTTGAATAAGGATGGAGTGGCTGGCAGGAGTGCTAAAGTATAACTGGATTTGCTAGGGCTTAAAGTATTACATAATAAATCCAAATGCAAATACATGTCAGATCCAAAAAAATTAACCCCATTGAAATGCCTGATTGATGTCCAAAAGGAGAGTTATATCAACCAAATAAAGCAAGTACCCAAGATCACAAATCCTTTTTTGGCATTTTGGAGAGGATACCCACTCAAATAGATCTCATATGTATTCTGGAAGATATATATGATCATAACATATCTGGCATCATTACTCCAGTATACACAAACAATGCAATTTCTTTCAATACATAATCATCAACATCACGGAATTTAAATTTAATAAAGCTGAAATACCTGTACTGCAATGAAGGTATACATAGTGTGATTAAGCTTCCAGTGACCCAGTTCATGGGCGATAACAGCAACAACTTCTTCATCATTTTTGCACTACATTGATTATACCAATTGAATTATTATGGAAATAGAGAACTCTAGAGAAAGAGAACTAGACAAAGTGTTAAAACAAAAAGACGACGATTGACCACGGCAGGAGGAAAAAAAGTATAGGACATCCACGAACAAGAATCATTACTTGCATTGCATTCTAACACAATCATGAATCAGGACCTAGGAACTCTGAGAATTTTCTAACTCTAGGCTAATCAACTCACTTATGTACAAGGAAGGATCAAGGATGTCAATGATAAATATGTCCACTAGCTGGCTGAATGCATAGACCCATTGCGGGAGAATATTTAAATGAATTCAATTTCTGAACCATTGCATACTAATAAGATTAGGTAGTAGGATTAGTATTTAGTACTCTGTTTTTTCACTACAATATTACATTTTCATTTTGAGTTCTAACTAATGCTACATTGCTACTAGTTGAGTATGACTTAGTTTCTCGTCAAAGTGGTCAAACAATTATCATACAGGATACGAGTAACTCGAAAAAATAGTTGGACAATCTGATGAGCTTGGAACAGTGATGGCATAGAGAAAATCTTTCTCTCACTTTTGGAAGATAGCGTAGAGAAACTTTAAGCCTCAAGGTATAAGTCTCATATAACATTGGTAACAAATACAATTTTAGTAGATAGCGTAAAGAAGTTCATGCCTCAAGGTAACAATTCATATGATCTTACCCATCAATACACTTCTGGGATAGCCTCAACAAGATCAACATAAATCGATGGCCATTGTAAAGATGTTATGTAAGCATATATTTGACATCAGAATTTTACAATCAACGCATTAGACCATCAATTTTCAATTAGTTATCAACCATCAAACAATAATAATCATCTGAAAAGCCGATCGACATACTGATCAAATAGGAAAACCTCCATACCTGTTGTATCAACGTGTCATAAAGGACAATCCGTTTGTTCTTGAAAAATCCATACATGTATGCCTATAGAAAATGTTGACATTAGATATTCCAAGTGAATATGCAAGGCAGGCAAAGAAAAAAAAGATAATTGAAATTGCGAGAACAATTGGACGATATACAACGAGGGGACTGAACAAGAATAGGATATTGTACTCATTATTTCAGCGTCACTATCCAACAATTTTCATAATAAGCACAATTCTAAAGTACTCCAAATTTCTATCTTCAACTAAATTCACATGATATAGTATCATCTCCTGCAACCACCTGTTAGAATGTTGATGTTCCAAACACACATTTAAAATTTTATTGTGCCAGAGATATTGATATCCAAACCCTTTCTCCCTCCTAACTATAAAACTGGATAGAAATTAAAAGGAGTTTTCAATAAGGGTGATTTACGACCAGCGACTAAGGAACCCCCTGACGTTTCAGAAGTAACAAGGAGACACCCTCTGGTTTATACTTTGTTACAAAACACCCCTTACAACTTCAACAATCCTTACAAGGACACCCCCTACAATTTCTAAAAATGTTTACAAGAAACCCCTATAAGGGGTGTCGTTGTAATTTTTGGAACCACAGGAGGTTTTCTGTAATTATGATAAACCTAAGGGGGTACGAGTGTAACTCAACTATTAGATAATTCATAAGCCAACAAAAAAGTGAGATAAAGATATACTTATGCAGTCACTAGCACTTGACAAAAAAGAAGTATTCAACTAACAATCAGATAGACCATTTATGCTTTAAGAAAACCACTGCCATGTATAGATCAGAACCCATACACCCAGAGTTCCATAACAAATGGACAATCGAGTACATGCAAATAGAAAGAAATGCAAAATAAAAGCATACTCACATTGCTATGGCTCGACCTAGTCGATCCATCAACAACAAACAACTTCTTCAAAGGAAAGTTGAGCGATGAAGCAAGCTTCTCAATTTTGACCCTTAGATCTCCCTCCGCAAGCTATTAGTTTACCGATTAAGTAAAAATATAGACAAGCAGACCTTTTGTTTTTAAAATATAATTAAAAAAAAAAAGCTATATTATTAAATAGTGTCTTCATCGTATACAATTTTCCTTTACTTACAGGTGTGAATTTGTTGAAAAGTGGGGCTATAAGAACTGGATAAATAGTCATCATTACAAGAGACAGGACAAGCATAAATGCCCAAAGATATATGGCCAAGTAAGGACCTCCTTTCTGCATTCAAAGAGTTTTGATCGGTGGTCAATGAATTACCTTTAATAGTTAATTTAACCATAAAGTAGACAAGTAGGAATTATAATGAGAGAGGCAAAGCGAGAAAATAAAAAAACATTGAAAAGAATATACCAAATCAATTAAAAGTGCAGCAACCAAATAACAGTTGACCCTAAATCTTTTATATCAGACTATCACGTAAATACTATAGATAGAAGTACCTGCACTATAACAATGATAGCAGCTACAACAGGAGGACCGATTACTATAGATAAGGCAATTCCTTTGATCATGTCCCAAAAGAATAACCATATTGTTTGCTGTAGAAAAGAAAACGGCATTCAAATCAGGGATGTCAGATGAAAAACGGAAAAAATAACAGATGCAAAGTGAAAAAATCTAAATGATATTCTTTACATATATTATAACCTTATGGTCATGGTAAACTAAATACCTTGTTAAAACCATGACGATCCTCAATGACAAAAGTTGAGTATAGAGAAAATGGCAAATCAATTATCTGCACAGACTCAAAATAGAGCTTAGAGAAAATTGTGTAACATTACAACTCCAATTGTTGTCAAGGTGAAAAAACACAAGTGTTAGACTGAACTGCTTGTCAATTCACACAATGTATATTTCCAATATAAGAAGGATATCATAACGGCACCTGTGACCAAAACGACAGACCAGCTAAAAATGCAAGTGTGAGCCATATTTCACTTTCTGCATTGAGGCCGGCATACACCAAAAACTCTTCAGACCTCTGCAGTTACAAAAATAATAATAAATAATAATATCTTGGGAAGAAACATAGATCAAAAGAAAGTTTAAAATCAGTAAAGAAGGCCAAGTATAAAAACAGTAACTAACCTTCCAAAACCAGGGCAGGATCCCAAAGTACAAAATTGCAAAGTCCATAAGTTTTGATACAAATTCGTGCACAAAATGGAAATAGCTGTCAGAAATAAAAGTGAATAACCAAAACATGATCAGTCAATTAAAAAAGTGGTCACTTAAATCAAAAATTTCCGTGCAAAAAAAATGAACTCAGACCTTTTGTCAAGACTATAGGAACGGGATTTTTCAAACTTTTCTTGGCTGATTACTCCTACCAACGGCTTAGGTAGAGTTGGCAACTTATGAGCATGGTGTTGTCGCAAATCCAGGTAAGTCTCGAATATGTACACCAGTATCATAAAACCTAAAATATTTTTAAGTCAAATAAAATAAGAAGGCACAAGTGGAGTTATTGAAAACTATGCTACTTCCTCTGTCCCTAAATTTTTACTACTATTTCCTTTTTGGGATGTCCCTAAATAACACTCCCTTTCTAGAAATAAAATTATATTTCCCAACAATACCCTCTCACATAAAGTAGTGATTTGACACCACTAACTCTCAACCACTACTTCTAAGGTCATATATGTAAAAATACCTAAAAGTTTCACCTTTTTAACTTTTACCTAAAACTCTGTGTTAAAAGTGAGAAGATAAAAAAAGGGGACGGATGAAGTACTACACATCCCAAAGACGCTATATTGTCACTCGGAAGAGTACACAAAAAGTAAAAAGTAAACACATAAGAAGCAGCGCTCATAGTCCAATGTAATGAATAGAGAGAAAAACGAGTAGCAACAAACTTAAACATTTAGGTAAACTTATTATGTCAAATGGCAGATAACCATGAGTAACTAATACTTAAAAATTTATAGTTGATCCACTTAAATCAACCGCTATTCATTCTGGTTGTTCAACTAGAACTCAAAGAAATTGAGTATTAGTGAAATATATATGAGCATTGAGAGAATTCAGATTTCAACCCAAAACGATGTATATAAAACAATGTTATTCATAAAGGAGATTTCTGGTTGTCCCAAACTTTGTATAGAAAGGAGCTTTAGGTAATTGTTTTCAGATGCATAATGAAGAACCAAACGATCCATATAAAACAATGTTATTCATATTTCAGTGTTTATAAACGGTATTAAACAATGTTCCTTACCATTATTACGAGATTAAAAAATGATATCTTTACAATCCATTCATAAAGGGTATACCCAAATCCATGTCTATCTTATTTACAACAAAATTTAGTTGCTCTCACCACACTCGTTCTCATATCTAATAAAATTTGCACAGCTCCATTACATATTAACTATATTCATTAGTTTTACGTGATACCAAACTAGTAACTACCACCAAATAATTTTTCAAGACTTCTGCCCTGTCTTGTTGAATAAGTTGATTCGCGTCACTCAACTACACTTTCATACCAAAATCATTTGTAGTTCATTCGGGGCAAAATGAAAATATCAAAACATTGATAATCTAATAGCAATACTGATCGAACATGATAAATTTCAAAACCCTAAAACACATTTCTCATTCGAAAGCAAACAATAAGGACACAACGTCGAAAAGACACAGATATACGGGGGGAAATCATACCAAGTACGGCTTCCAAGTATGGAAAAGCCATTGCGGAGTGCAGAGAAAAAGAGGGGGTTTCGTTTGCAAATTGGGATTTGATGTAAGCGTTTAAATTGGATTTATATTAGGGGAAAATGGTGACTTGGTCGGGGCATATATGAGGGTAAATCGTAAACCCTTTTCCTTGATAAATGTCGACCTATTTATTTGTGGGAAAATTGTTGGAAAAGTAAAAGGAATTGGAAAACTAAGTCATTTTTCTGTGCATGTTTGGTTGTGAGGAAATTTTTTTTTTTTGGTAATTGTTTGATTGTTAAGAAAGTTTAGGAACATAGTAGTTTTGATAAATATTTTTGTTTGATTATGAATTACGTTTTCTTTGTATGAATAATTACATTTTCATTATATCAACTCTATTATAAATTAATTTGACGTCATTTTATATTTTTAGTCACCGAATTTATATCAATCTTCAAAATTAATAGAGGGTTATTGTTAGTTTCTAAAGTTAACATAGGGTTATTTATACTTTAAAATATACTAAGCGACTATCTATATAGGTTGATTCAATAATAGTTAAAAAGATAATATAATACATAACATTTTGTTTTAGTTGAAGAAGACATGAGTTCATTTGTATTCATAATAAAACCCAAAGGGGTTTGGTCTAGTGGATAAAAGCTGGCTAGAACCACAGGGAGGTCAAGGGTTCGACCCCCTCCACTGTAAAGAATCCCTTGGGGAGAGCTTTCCGTAAACAGCGACCCGGCTCGGAGTGGTAGCCCACTTACTTGTACCAAAAAAAAAAAAAAAAAAAAATTTGTATTCATAATCTCATTTTATGAATATTTTTCACATAATAATATGAATTAATATTCAATATATTAATGTGATCTATTAAATTATTTTAATTAGTTAATACAACGTGTCAAGAATTTTTTTTCATGTTCATGTTTAATTAGTTACGAAAATAATATGAATTAATATTTCATATATTAATGTGATCTATTAAATTATTTCAATTAAATAATACAACGTGTCGATAATTTTTTTTCATGTTCATGTTTAATTAATTACGAAAAAAATATGAACACTTGAAGTAAGTTACATGAAAGTATGACGTTGACACTATAAAAATATACTGATATAAATTTGGAAGCGAAACTCATATTAAAAACAAGCAAAAAATTAAATCCAATTGAATTTGTACAAAATGCAATGGGATAATTTTTGTAGTTTTGTCCGTAATTTTTTTTTTTTTTAAATATATATAGATGGCTTCCTCTTACAATTTTTTTGATCAGTGAACTAATATATTGGTCATATACTTTTGACTAAAAGTTCTCTTACAAAATTTAAAAATATTATTTATGAAGTTTTAAGTTTAGACTTACAATTATTATAAATACGTTATTATTTTCAACAATAAAACCATAATGTATGTCTAATTAACCTAGACAGAATATAACCAAATAGTATAAATATGAAAATAAAATATAACTGCTTACATATTTACTAAATCAATTTATATCACATGTTATTAATAAAGTCTAACATTTGACAAAATAGTAGTTTTGTTTTACATAAATTACTAAGATATTTTTTATAAATATATTAATAAATTAAATGAAAAAATTGAAGATTTCGCCCTCCGCCCCGAAACACTACCTCCCACCCCACCTACCCACCACAACGACCTATCTCCTCCCACCCAGACCGTGTTGTGGGATTGACGATGCAGGGTGGGGGAGGGTTTTTATTTTTATTTTTTATATATAAATTATAAATTACTTGAAATTTATTAAAGTTTTAGGGACTAATATGCAATTATGAACTTTTACACCTTGTCAACATTAAATATAAAAAATTTCGAGCACATGACCTGCACATTATGTTAGCTCGGGTCAATATTAGTTCAATTATTTATATTCAGTGAAACTTTAATAATTACACATTTTTTTCTAATTTTTTAGGCAAATTGGAGAGAATTGCATTCTTCGTAATAATATTTATTTCCATTTTTGGTACACAGTTTTATGTGTTCAACACATTTGGTACAATGCTTTAATAAATTGTGCCACATATGGCACGACCGTTAAAAATTGCCGTTAAATGGTGACATGGTAATTAAGTCTAATTGCAAAGTTGGTGCCATTAATTATGTAGACTGATAATTTTATTCCATAATATTTCAGGCTACCAAAAAGTCTCACATCTCCAAATTTAGTGACGATTTTAGTCTACATTGTTGCCAAATTTCATTATTGACTCGAACAAGACCAAATTGAAAATTTGAAAATTCTACTTATTTTATTTAAATAACTAATTTAAATAATAAATAATTATAATTATAATTTAAAAATAAAAAATAAAATCCAACCCACCCACCCACGCGCCCCCCAACCCCTCTGCCCCCAAATTCCCAGGCCGATGGCCGCGGGGATGGGGTGGGGTGAGTGGTTGAGTTTTAGTTTTTTTTTAAATTATAATTATTTATTATTTTAATAAGTATTAAATATTTTTAATTATATAATTTATTACTTTAACAAATATTAAATAGATTAATTCTATTATATAAATTTTATATTTGAAAATAATGTTTATTTTTTATTTTTTATATTTATGTTAAAGTATTATTCAATTTATTAATATTGTTTATAAATTAAATTAGTTATTTAAATAAAATAAGTAAAAAAATTAAATTGGTTTGCATGGTGGTCTTATTCAAGTCAATTTTGATATTTGGCAACAATATAGACTAAAATTGTCATTAAATTTAAAGATGTTGGGTTATTTTGATAGCTTGAAATGTTATAGGGTAAAATTATCAGTCAACATAAGATGACATTAATTTTGCAATTATACTTAACTGTCACGTCACCATTAACGATAATTTTTAACTGTTGTACCAAGTATGTCACAATTTACTAAAGTGTTGTACCAACTGTGTTGAACACATAAAACTGTGTACCAAAAATGGGAGTTGACCTAAAATTCAGTATCAAAAATGAAAATTTCTCAATTAATATAATTTTGTATATATAATATCCTTAAAGCAATAATTTATTCTTAGCGGACTCAAGTTCGAATCCCTGTTGAGAGAGGTACACACATTAATGTGTCCAGCTCACCACTAAAGGGATTAAACACTTGGGAAATAAAAAAAAAATTATTCCTAGCTAAACACCCAGGGTCTACATATATATATATAAATATTATAAATTTAAGTAAACGAAAATATGGAAATTTATTAAATTGGAAATTAAATGGCAATAGTAAGTAATGAAATGTGTTAATTAATTAGGTAATCTCATAGAAATGAGAATACGTATGTAGTCTTTACAAAATACTAGTAAAATTCGTGACTAAAGATCAATTAAATAATTTCCGGGTGAATTCTTGTTCACGGCTGATTTAATTTGTTTTGAGGCAGAATGCCCAAAATAGTCGTCAAATGCTGTTTCTGTAGATATTGGTACGTGGAGTTTTTTTGGTATTTTTGAATTGAAAGAGTTTTTTTAGCTTGACAACACTTAAACTATTGCAGTATTAATTAATTACTGAGTTACGCACACTTGTTGACATCTGCATAGTATACAACAGTGAGTAATTTCTACTGGATCGGATCCCCATTACCATTAGTTGTTACATATCGATGTGCAGTTTTTCGTGTCTAGCTAGTAACATGCGATATATATATATATATATATATATATATATATATATATATATATATATATATATATATGTGTTGATTACTTGTGCGATCGAGAGTGTTATAGACATTTCCATAAGGTCATCTCCAATGATCAAGGGGGAAGCTAACTTTCCCCTTGAAGGGATGAAGATGGCCATCTCCATTAATACAATGAGAGGTTCCCTTGAATTCAACCACCCATTGCTTAAAGGGATGGTGCAAGCCAAGATTGGATTGCCTCATCCCTTGAATTGAATCTTGAGATATTCAATTCACGCGGTCTATGAGATATATATATCTTCCTCCACGCGCTTTAAAGGCGGGATATTCTTGCATAGACCCGGTCTATGAGATTTCTATAGACCTTGTGGTAGTAAATACACCACATCATACATTTTGAGAGCATGACATCATCAAAATGTATAATGTGGTGCATTTACAATCACAAGATCTATGAAAAACTCATAGACCAGGTCTCTATACAAGAATTTTTCTTTAAAGGGCGGGGGGAAGTTTGAATTTGATAGCTGCGTTCACTCATTTGATGATATATATATATATGGTCCTAATTAATTAAAGCATATATGCATGCATGCTTCTTGGCCCCATAATTAGTTAGTGCTTGATCTAGAGTTGTACATTTGTGTGGTATTAATGGATTCAATTAAACTTTGGTATATATCTAGCTTATAACTTGGTCTTAATTGCACTCGATCTATTGAACTTGACTAGCGCACTACTGTATTGATTTGATCGAGTATATATATATATATAATATATATATATATATATAGAGTGCTCCAATTTCAATTCCAAGTTTTCTCAGTGTTTTCTTTTGTGGTTAATATTGGATCGAGGCATTGGTACGTAATGTCATTTATCAACCTTTTTTTTGGCCATTTTTTTTTTACGGACCCAACTACTGTACAATAATTCATGCTCATGAAATATATACAATAATCACATATATATGCATGCATGTTAATTTACATAATTTAGCCCCAACTCATAATCTTTTTAATTAATTTAATTAATTAATGGGTTCAGTCAGGTCATGGTCATGGTCATGTGTTTTTAATTAATCTTTTTTAATTTGGATATATATATAGTATATATTTATATTTTTTTCATTTTAATCTTGTATATTATTGGCAAGCTTATAAGTCATGATAATTGGTTGTTGTGTCAAAACGTGACATACGTAATTTCTATTACCCAACTACATGATCTACATGAATTTATATATTACGCCAATCACCATATATTGTGAACGAAAAATCACATTAATTCTTTTTCCATAAAAGGTGAAATGACAGAAAAAGAAAAAGAAAACTAAAATAAAGAACAAATTTTCCGAAGCTAAGCCAAGGTCCAGTGCCAAACGCGTGGAGCCACACGTCGTGAAAACAGATCACTATGCTCCAGAACACATAAACACGAGGCGGCACACAACTTTTTGAACTTTAAAGTAATTATTAGTAATTACATGGCACTGTACAAATTCAGATTTAAATAAAAGCATTTTCGTATTAGTATTAGATATAATTAATAAATAAATGAATATAATGATTTTAATGTATGCGTAAGATAATAGATTTGAGAATTATATACGTATGTTAAATATGTAATCTTTTGCTTTATTCAATAGCAATGGATATAACACTAGGGCACGTGCATTGCACGTATTTAAATCATGCTTAAGGTTTACTTAATTTCGTAGAGAATGAGAATGAGAAAAAATGATTATTATTATCATTATTATTATTATTATTATTTCAAAAATCCTGTCCGTCACTTACAAAAAGGTGGGGGGAAAATCAAATGAGTGCTATTTAAGCCTTTAAGTGACGTGCAAACTTGGCGTGCATGGTCCATGCAACAAATTGAAGGGAAGTGAGCAATCCATGTGGCCAATATTTTGACACTAGGAAAAAATGTCAACCCCAATATATAAAATGTGAATGAATAGACTTTTGAGAAATCCTATTTGAAATTATGTAGAATCGGGAATAAATTATATTCATAAAGTAAGTAAGTGTAATTATATGTTAGAAATTAAGGTCATGTATATACATATTATCACAATTAAATAGGTATAATCAATTAGAATCTGAAATTAATTTTCCGGATCCTGTTTCTTTCTCTCTTCAGTGGGCTAGATGCTGGATTTTTAGTTAATTCCACTGGCAAATTGACTAATTAAATATATTTTTTTGATATAGACTAATTAAGTAATTAATGTGTACTTGTAACATGTCACATATATATTGTTCCCTTTCCCTATATATATATGTATGATCATAATTCCCTTAACATTCTTCCACACTTCAACATCGATCTTTCATCTAATCCTAATAAGTTCCATTCTTCTCAAAAATATATATATTTGAAGAGTTCAAAGAGGAAAAACTATATATATATATATATATATGGATCCACAAAGAAGACCAACACCTTCTCACGGCGGCAACAACACTGTCAGGGCAGCTATAATGGCAGTTGTGATGGTGGTCTTTGCCGGATACATCTTTTTGTGGACTATGGTTCCCACAAATCCATATAAGCAAACTTGGTTACCGGAGCTCCGACTTAAAACCGCCTCCACTTACTTTGGAACCAACCAGGGTTTGAATCTTTAATACATACATACATTAAAACAAATTTTCATTTTCTTGGTATATTAATTATATATATTTGATTATGTTAAACATTAGAAATTCTTTCAAAATAAATTGAAAATATTTTAAGTAAAATTTAAATATTATTTGAAAGAACTTTATATTTTTCATATATTTCAATTGACCAAATAGTAGAAACATTTTCACATTGAAAATAGATATATGAAAGTTGGGCGTTTATTTTTGTAGACCTCAACGTACTGTACTAACTATAGGTACCCCAGATCTGACCACTAGACACACATGTATTTAATCTGAACCATTAATTTGGAGATCAAGGCAACCGGTTCAGTAGGTTGACGTACTATTGAGAGTACTGACGTACTCAGTTCAAAAAAAAAATTCAATTTGCAAAGTTAAGGTACCCTTCCATTATTACCCTCATCAATTTTCAAAATAACATAACATACCAATTAATTTAAAAACACCCAATCATCCCTCACCCACCCACTCAACCAAAACCCTAACCCCAACCACCATGGACTGTCACCACCGCCGCCGCCGCCAACCAGGACGACGGCAAGCTTTCGGTGGCCACCGGATCTGGTGGCCGAAGCTCTTCGCGTTCAGCAAATGTTGGGCCACCAGATCTGGTGGCCGCAAGCTTGTTGCCGCCGTTTTGGGCCACCAGATCTGGTGGCCGCAAGCTTGTGGCCGCCGGTCTGGTGCAACCAGAACGGCGGTGAACCTTCGGCCACCAGATCTAAGAGAGTTTGTTGAATTTTGCTACTTTCTTGCTCATAAACTTCTGTGACTCCGTCCCTGCCTATTCGTAGCACATTTAAGCATTTTATCAGCATTAATTATATGACAGAGATGGGATTGACCATTTGGGTGTTGATACTTAAAACTGCAGCCTTCATCCTAGATTAGATTATTTGGGTTGTACTCGTGGAGGATCTAGCATGATAATCTAGTGAAAATCATGAAAATTATACATAATAGGTCGTGACCAGAACGGCGGCGTTTCGTCGTTGCCGCTCCGGCAGTGAGACGAAGAAGACGACCTTTTTTTTTAATTAAATTCATTTAATAATAATTTTAACTTATTATCATAAACAAATTGAAAACAACATATTATGTATAATTTTATGAAATAACTAAACTGAATTATATATATACTAATTTTATTTAGTTTTATTAAAAAATTATAAATTGTAGTAATTTTTGTTGTATTTGATTAGATTAAAAACTGAATATAGATTAAATAAATTTGGAGCATATTTTATTTTCATTGTTAACTATTATAATTAATGTGTAAGGACAAAACAGTAAAATTATATCATATTTGTAATTTGAATAGCAGGTAGCAAGTCATAAAATGGACACGTGTCGACTAGTTTGGGGGTACCTATAGTTAGTACAGTATTTCGGGGGTCTACAAAAATAAAAGCCCATGAAAGTTTTGATTTATGTATATTAATTACATATATATATACATATATATATGTAAAATACTAAAATAGTTAGATTTATTTTCTTTTGTTACTATATATAATATATTCTAGTAATTTTCAGCATGATACTTCATGTTCTTTTTTCTGTTTTTTTTTTTTTTTTGGACTGAAAATAAAAAGTCAAGCTCCAAAAAATAAAAAATTATACATATCCAAGAATAGACCATGCTTCATTCGATTTAGCCTTGTTCTTGGAGTCATGAAGAAGTAAGGAAGAGCATTTACTCATATTAATTTAATTATCACAATTAATATTGTATTGTTTGCAGGTGCAAATTACTTGGTCTTCCCGTTCCCAGTTCTATTTATTGCAGTATTGGGTTCTGTGTATCTTCACTTAGGGAAGAAATCAAGTGAAAATCACACAAAAGGGTACGTGCCAAGTTTTATAAAGTATATATATATATATATATATATATATATATATATATATATATATATATATCTTATTTTGTTCTTATAATGGATCAAAATATTTCTTCAATATTTGAACCTGTTTAATACAATTAATTATGTCATACAGACATACTAGTAATTATATTTATTTTGTGATTTGTCACTTTTTTTATTAAAAACTAGTTATTCGATGAATTTGAGTTTGATCGATTTATGTTAATATTTAAATCTTTTTTTTGTTCTTTTTCTTTTTGAGACAATACTTATATATTCGTAAGTTGATGTGACCAAATTTGATTCATTTTGCATGGACATATTAAATGAAATTTAATTAGATCATTTAATTAATTATATATGACTAATTAATTTATGTTGATGAATAGAGCAAAAAAGGGAGAAAATCGTTTGGGTATATGGAAGAGGCCGATGATTATGAAAGGATTGGGAATAGTTTCTCGGGTTGAGCTTGCATTCTTCCTAATGTTCATTGCTCTTCTTGTTTGGAGCTTTGCTACCTATTTGCGTATCGGTTTTGCAAATATTACACCTAAATCAGCTGCCAAAAGTGGAGAAAAAGTGTAAGACTCACACTTTTTTTCTTTTCTGTTTGAAATCCGATTTCTTTTTCCCTGCCAAGATTGAATATATAATTTTTGTTTTTAATTAATTAAATAAAAGTACAATAAGTTTCAACTATATTTAATGCATGCTTCTATTTGTTTTAATAAGAAAAGTATACAAATAACAATTTAATGTTCATGTGTCTGCTCGTAGGAATAAATTATTTTATACATATGTTGCACCAAGCTGGTATCAAGCATATGTAGTGCATCAAGTTGATTATATGTAGTGAGAATTCATATTATCCATATCTTTCACGTACAATAATTAAATTTTCTCAAGGTTCAAATATCGTTCAAAAATATGAAATTATTTTTCTATTTTTTTCATTAAAAAAACCAAAAAAGTATGTTAACCACCATCACACACAAAGAGAGAAATAGAATTAGGAACATCTACCCGTAATACTTATAGTATTTGATTATTTACCTGATTAATTAAATAGACCTTGAGGTAATTGCCCATATATATTTAAATCACAAATCTCTATACTTGATAAAATCCTGATTTATTTCATAATTTAATTACTGAAATAACAATAATTAGTAAGGTGACCCAATCTTATTAAACAAATATATTTGAGCATGATTAGAGTTAATTGAAATAATTTAATAGATCACATTAATGTATGAATATTATTATGTGAAAATTAATATTCATAAAATGAGATTATAAATATAAATTACTTCGTGTCTTCTTCAACTAAAAATAAAATGTTAAGCATTATATATATATATTTTTTTTTATCTATGATTATTGAATCTAGAATTGATCGGATCAACCTATATATATCGATGAATAAATAAGATTGATGGTGGATGGCAGGTGGGAAGCAAAGCTGGAGTCCGCGGCGCTCCGCCTTGGACTCGTCGGAAACATAGTATTGTCGTTTTTATTCTTCCCGGTGACACGTGGATCGTCGGTGCTGCCGCTATTTGGGCTGACCTCAGAAGGTAGTGTGAAGTATCACATATGGCTGGGCCACATGGTCATGGCCCTTTTCACGGCCCATGGCCTTTCTTACATCACCTATTGGGCTGCTACTCATGAAATTTCTGAGGTATTTATTTTTATGTAATTAAAAGTGTCGAACAAAAAAGAATGGAAAGTATAGCATAGGAAGATGGAAATTTGAAGAAATAACATTTTCATCATCAATTTTGCAGATGGTAAAATGGGAGAAGACAGGCGTTTCCAATGTAGCTGGAGAGTTATCTCTTGTGGCAGGAGTAATCCTATGGGCCACAACATTCCCACGAATTAGAAGAAAAATGTTTGAACTTTTCTTCTACACTCATCACCTTTACATTCTATTTGTTTTCTTCTTTGTTCTTCACGTTGGCATTAGCTACACCACCATTATGCTCCCTGGCTTCTTCCTCTTCATGATCGATCGATACCTCCGATTCTTGCAATCTAGACGAGGCGTTCGTTTAATATCGGCTCGTGTTCTTCCTTGTCAAGCTCTCGAGCTCAACTTCTCCAAGACCAAAGGTAGCTAGCTAGCACCAATTATATCTACCTATCAAATTTTTTGTAATTAAACTCAATTTTTTTTTGTTTTTTCAGGTTTAAGTTATACTCCTACAAGCATTATGTTCATAAATATACCTAGTATTTCTAAGATGCAATGGCATCCTTTCACAATTACTTCCAGCAGTGGTCTTGAGTCTGATAAGCTAAGTGTCATCATCAAAGGAGAAGGAAGTTGGTCTAATAAACTCTATCACTTGCTTTCTTCGGCTTCATCGCTTGATCGCCTTGATGTTTCCATCGAAGGGCCTTACGGACCTTCTTCAACCGATTTCCTAAGGTTCGTTTCTTTAAACAACTTTAATCTTTAGATAAGGTCAGATCATGTAATTATAGTATTGACAAATCCCGTTCCTACAGGCACGACTTCTTGGTAATGGTAAGCGGAGGAAGCGGGATAACCCCGTTTATCTCTATCATCCGAGAACTCATTCACACGAGCGACACCATGAACCGAAAGATCCCTGAAATTCTCCTCATTAGTTCATTCAAGAACTCAAATGATTTGACTATATTAGACCTAGTCCTCCCCATTTTCGGTGCACCATCGAAGCTTTCCAACTTGGGATTACAAATCGAGGCCTATGTAACAAGAGAAAAACAACCCACGACACATGAAAAGAAGACCATTCGGACCATATGGTTCAAGCCTAATCCATCTGATGCGCCCATAACTCCAATCTTAGGCAAAAACAATTGGCTATGGCTTGGCGCTATAATTTCGTCATCTTTCATTATCTACCTTATTTTGGTCGGGGTTTTGACACGATACTATATATACCCTATTGATCATAATACTAATAAGATATACTCTTCAGTCTCAAGATCTTTGCTACATATATTGTTTATATGTATTGGGATAGTTATAGCAGCAACAGGAGCTTTTCTATGGAACAAGAATGAAAATGGAAGGGAAAGTTTGCAGATTCAGAATATGGAGGGGGCAACTCCTATGACCTCACCAAATTCTTTGTATTATAATGCAGATAGAGAGTTGGAAAGCTTACCTCAAGAGTCTATTTCTCAATGTATCAATGTGCATTACGGTGAAAGACCAGATCTCAAGAGTAAGCCATTTAAGTTTGGTCGTATTTGTTAAAGAAAAATCAATAAATGAGGTGGTCGTTCTTGATTCTTCCAACAAACGTGTGTCTTAGTTAAAGAATCCTTAAAATTTTGTTTTTGTTGTAGGATTTTTGTTCGAACGGAAGGAATCAAGTGTTGGAGTTCTTGTTTGCGGGCCGAAGAAAATGAGACATGAGGTTGCAAATATATGTTCATCTGGTTTGGCAGCTAATCTTCATTTTGAAAGCATCAGTTTCAGTTGGTGAGTTTTCATCATTTTCTACACAGAGAATGATGGACATGGACTCAGTTGGCCTACTTTAGTGGAATATGAGTTTTGTCTTTTTTTTCTTGCTTAGGTTCTTTTGTTAAATTTCCTTCCTTTGTGTAAAAATTAATAAACCATTCAAGTGAAAAAGAAGAACGTTATTTTAAAAGATACCAGAAATGAGAAGAAATACTTGTGTCAGTATTACCAAACCGAATATGATTTTGGCTTACTGAAACAGGGCTTTGTTGCCACATATACATGAGTTGAAGTTCTTGTAATGTGTGGTAACAAGACTTTTATTTAATAACACATTATTCAGACTTTTATTTATGCTCACTTCCCCAAATGAATCTATTATTTATTAACACTTTTCAGATCACAATATACAGTCAAAGAATTAGCAATACATAATATTTCAAAAGAATTATCTATACAGATAATAGAAGCCAAACATATGAACAAAATCACCTCAATGTTGTTATACTAGGCCAAAAATCCCATAAACAGCACTCTATTTGCACATCTGTATATAACATAGTATCATTTTACTCCTCTGAAATGGTTTTTCCATAGAGCAATTTGTGTGGGAACTCTAGCCATGAATTGCAAAATATATGTATAGTACGCATTGCTGGAGTTACTCTGAGAGCTGAACGAGCTCGGAATTATATATTTGAAGTTAAAAGTTCTTTATAATCCTTCCTGATGCTCCAAAGAATCTCCGCACATTGCCTCATGGGTGGTCTGCTTTTCCGATGAGGAGCCAAACATTGCAAAGATAGTTCAAAAATCTTTTCCATTGCAAAGTTATTTGCAGGACATCTAACTATCCTCGGATCCAAAGCTAAAATCGCATCTCCATTGCTAAACTTCTTCATAGCCTGCGATTTATTATGATCATGTCAAAATTATGAATATGAATCAACTTCTACAAGATCATAAGTAGTTGGTTTTATCAGAAGAATAAAACGAGAAAAAAAAATGAAAATGACCATCTTGCCATATCATGAAAACAACAGTATCATAGAATATCTTCACAAGTTTCAAAGTTTAGCAACTACCAATAAACAAATCCCGTGTTTTTGTTACACTCTTTATCGGGCTGTGATTTAACAGAGAAACATTCAAGTAAATATTATCCCAATAAAATTAGAGAACCAATACACTAGTGATTTCAACAAATGCAAATGTGTAAATCATAAAGGGCCAGGGAAAAGAAAGCTATACCCATCTGGCGGTGAGGCGCTCTTTGAGTTCCCGTTTTGGCTCTATAGGGCGCCTGCCTGTGACAAGCTCCACAAGTAATACACCGAATGAGTAAACATCACTCTTATCTGTGAGTTGATATGTTTGCAAGTATTCAGGATCTAAGTAGCCAGCAGTGCCCTTAACTTGTGTAGAAACATGTGTGGCTCCTGATTCAGTATCCGCTGCAAGCCGTGCAAAGCCAAAGTCCGCTACTTTAGCTCGTAAATTTTCAGTGAGAAGTATGTTGGAAGACTTAATGTCTCTGTGAATAATTGGGTGGTCTGCATGAAAATGCAACTTAAAAATTCATAGGAACTCTATGATCAAATGTAGAAAAGTATATAATGTCTCATATGATAAATTTAAACCTGTGTACATGTGTAGATATGTGACGGCATGAGCCACATCAATTGCAACATCTAGCCGTGAAGCAAAATCAAGAATATTACCATTCTTACCTGCATCATCAAACCAAATGTCATCCAAAAAATTTCGAAAAAGAAATCCTTATGAGTTTTACTACCATAGGACCCAAGAACGAATTTAAAAGAAAAAGAACTCACAGTCCAAGTGTTCTCTAAGGGTACCATTTGTAACATACTCAACAACAAGAATCCTTTCATCTTCATGCTCTAAATACCCATAAAATTTTACGAGATTCAAATGCTCGATTCTTTCCAGAGTCTGGACTTCACTTTGAAATTCGACTCCCAAGTGATTGTCATACATTATCTGAACATGATTTTGTTTAAGAAACAATTTTAATGGTTGAATAAACAAATACTACTAAAGAGAAGAGCATAATATTTATTGCATTAGGACCTTTTTAGCGCGTTTGACAGCAACTATAGTTCCATCTTCAAGTACAGCCTTATACACTGTTCCAAAACCACCTTGTCCAACTTTAAGGCTAGGTGAAAAATTCCTGGTTGCCTTGAGAATCTCTGCCATAGAAAATTTCACATTCCCCGACTCTCTTGTACCAGTTGAAGTGTTTGAACTACCATATATGCTCCGATTTGTACTACGTCTCTTCTGGCTGCTAGAACTTGAAGCATCTGTCAGAACAAAGATTAATGAATCAACTAAACAATTTCTCCCACATGGTTTGCGACTTCATTAAGTATAAAGTCTTAAATCTACATTATATGACAAAATCCATGTGGTGAAAGTGGCCTAGTATAAAATCTTTGGAATGTACACGAAATGATGTAAATGTTTATCAGGCGGATACGGAATTCAACATTCTAGTTCCTAAAGAATCCGTCCAGCAATGGCATAGAGCTCTATATTAGCGCTATAAAATGTAGAGTAAAATATGTAAATTATGGTCCTTCATGATTAGCCCGTTCCTGATTTTATGATTAACTTATCAGGATGATGCTCATAGACAAGAGTCCCTCATTAGTGAGGATCATGACTCTTCCTCTATTTTAATGTGAAAACTAGTCCTCTCTCCATACACATTTAAGTTTCATCCCCGCATAACCAATTTTCCACAAGATCAGTAATTCTGCTACCAACTGTTTACGACCTAATTACCGTTTAAGGCAATAGCATAATCATAGTTTATCCATTGGCTTTCATCCATATGTATAATTGCTTACAAAATAAAGAACAAATCAAGAAAATGTTTCACTTAGAAGAGTTCTTCAATACTCTACATTAGTAGTTTGCATTTGGACCAAGGGTTTTGGATTTGAGGAAAGAATCTCAGATGTAAGAAGATTTCAAACCCATCATTGCCACTTAGACAAAACACAAGGGGTATTTTTGCATTTAGCTCTCAAATAAAATGTGAAAGAAATAAAAATTCCCTGTTCCAATTACAAAGGAAAAAAATGCTAAAAACATATGTCACACACACAATTCCAAAAGGCTGATCAAAACGTTATGCTGGAAACATCCAAGAGAATACGAGATCTATTCTGTATTAAAATTTTACGATTTCAATTCAGCAAGTACTATTAAAAAATCAAATAGTCAAAAATTGATCCAGTCAAATGAATTATGCCCAAAAACCAAATTGATCAGTTATAGTACTTGAATACTCATTGGACACGTAGCTTGAGTTTTTCTCCTGTTCTGGCGGAGCGAAACACGCCACTAGAGCATCTGCAACGGAGCGAGCGGCTGACCTGCGAGAAGAGGTGGATGTGGAGGAAGAGTAGGTGGAGGAGCTCGTCGAATGAGACAGATTTTGCGGCGTGGCTGCGGTGGAGCTCCGCCCCCAGCCTACGAAAAGTGGAGTTTTCATGATTGATGTTTTCTCTTACGTTTACTTGCAACCCATTATGTTTATTGAGTGTGTGAGAGAGAAAGAGAAAGAGAGATGGCGGGTAGCTCTTCATTGAATTGCAAGTTGTTGAATTTCAACTGCAATCGACGGCGACTTTGACTTTTCTTTTTGAAAAATTGATTTTGTTTAATTTGGTGGGCTAACTTGAGCCATTTTTTTTTTTTTTTTTATTTTGTCTTGTTATTGTGGAAATTGTTTAATTAAAATGGTGTTAATAACCGAGAAGAAGTAGAAATGGTGTTTTTTTTTTAAAGTAGTAATTGATATGTAGAAAGTTATGTTTCATAAGTTTGTACAAATTATCATAATGTAAAAAAAAAACTTTATCATAAAAATATTTCAATCTTTCGGTCATAAATTTTGGACGTAAATATTCGACAGAATACCGGTTTTTCTTTGACCCAAAATCATATGGTGTCGATAATGGATGACAATACTAGTGTTTAATAGCGGTTTCTTATTTATATATTTTTTTTTATTTGAACAATTATTGAAATATTTATGGTGTAATGATTGATTATGAACTTGTAAAAAAAAGATAATGGATGACAATTTGCAGTTTACCAAGAACATCAACGTCATAATTGGTTGCATTCTTATGGACCGCTTCAATTCTTCGAACTATTGCTTGAAAGAGTAGGATTGAGTTGTTTGTGGCTTAATTCAAGAAATTTAGTATTTTTGGATATATTGGTCAAATTGAAAATTTCGTCTCATCCCCGTGAATTTAACTTTACCGTTCATAACCTAATTGTGTGGGTCATTAATCTTAACTGGTTGGATAATTTTTATTGTATTTCGTATTGTTTGCTTCCATTTAGTATTTTATGTGACGAGGGTTACCATATTTTTTACTTTGTCCATTTATTTAATTTTTTTTATGAAATACTATAATGTTTAATTATATAAAAAAACTATTTGCTAAATATTTTTCTGTGTTATGTTAAATGTGACAATTAATCCCGTGTGTTATGACAAATGTAGCAATTTACCCCTTATGTTACAAAAACACTTTCATGCCCACTCTTAATTTCGACAAATGAGTTACACTCTCCGAAGATAAGTTGCTTCTTTAAAATTTTCAGAAGGGTATAAATCGTTCTTTTTCAAATCATGAAGGGTAAAATGAATATTATTTATTTCACGGGAGAGTAAATTAACATTAGCTCTATTACCAAAAAAGAAAAAAAGACATTAAAATTTAAAATTAAAATTATCATCATTTGTATTTTTTTCAAAATATAATCATAATTGTATATATATGTTTTGCCAACTTAATTCTATGAATATATACATATATATGGATGTGGGTCGTTGAGTTTTTCGTTTTAAATGAGTGTATTCCCAATTACAAAGTACTACCAAACAGTCGTTCTTTAATGATCAGAATAAATGGCATTTTGGCATATGACTTACCGAAACATATTTCATTGTTTCTATAAACAATATTATATAATTATATATTACGAAATATTCGGTTTCATTCAGAAGGCGATACGCAGAAACTTTCAAAGTGTGTAATTAATCATAGGCAAAATTGCAAAAATCGTCCCAAACTAATCACTGATTTTGAATTTTCGTCCCAAACTATTTAATTTGGCGAATTTCGTCCCGTAACTTAATATTTTTTTGGAATATCGTCCCACCATAATTATAAGACGAAATTGCGCATTTGCCGATGAATTATCACATGACTGCTTAAGTGTCATGACATGGTAAATTTTAACATGAATATTATATAATATTGAAGAGTTCGTCCCAAATTAATTACAAGATTGAACGTCATTTTCATTAAATTAAAAATTTAATATTGGGGCTAAATTCATATAAAATGGTAAATTATGGGACGAAATTTGGCGAGTTGATATAGTTTGGGACGAAAAATCAAAATTAGTAATTAGTTTGGGACGATATTCCAAAATAATATTAAATTACGGGACGAAATTCGCCAAGTTAAATAGTTCGGGACGAAAATCCAAAATCAGTAATTAGTTTGGGACGTTTTCTGCAATTTTACCTTAATCATATATCTGTTTACATTTAAAGAGTGGAGGATGAATGAAGTTCTGCGAAACTATCGTGTTGTACTTGTATTAGCAAGTAGTAACCAATCTTTGTACGATTCTATCGGAATGGTTTTGACTGAGAAGAAATAGTTTGAATAATTTTGATAAAATATTTTAAATTTATTTAAATTGAGTTTGAATGTTGTGGTCTTAAAAAAGTTGAAACCTCATTAAATTGGGTTTGGATATAATTGTTTGGAGAAAAAATATAAGTGATAAATATCAAATCAATGTTATTCCCTTCATTTCGTAATATATGTCTTTTTAGGGATAATTTTTTTCTCCACAATACATGTCATTTTAGGAATTCAAGATAAAATTAAATTCTATTTTAATATTTTTATCTTTCTTCATTTAAAAGAGAAAGAAAGAAAAATATATGAGAAAGCGAGAGATTAATTATGGAGGGAGTATTTAATAAAGTGTTGAGAAAAAATAAATGATATGGGTCGATGGGTCGATCAACACATAGATAAAGTGATAGCTGGTGGTACTTTGTCTTGAACATTAATTTAATTTCTCTGCCTTTATCCAGACCCGCATTGCTTGCTTTAATTGAATTTACCTAGGAAATGCCCAAATCGACCAAGTTTGGGCTTTAACGGAGTCCACCACATAGCCCAATATGTGTTAATGAAGTATGAAATGATTAAAAGCTCGTAAATTAATTTTGGGTCTATTAATACATATTAGTATATTACTCTTTTTTTTTTTTTTTTTTAAACTTAGTTATGAGTTATGTAATATAGGACTCTAAAATGATTTTTTTTCTTTGGTAAATCTATATCTAATATGATACTCTAAAATAAACAAGTGTAATCAGCTGATCATATCTTGTATTGGCAAGTGCAATGATTCAAGACTCAAACTACTACGGTTCTAATTCTATGTGATGTCTTAAGCCCATTATGAAGCTAAGTGTATGACACACCAGCACCTTGCACCCCTTTTTGCTGTTATTTATTTATTTATTTATTTAAAAAAAAAAATGCAGCTTTCTTTTCCCCTAGACCATTGAAATTGAGCAAGTCCATCAACTCTTTATTCTCTAAACCCAAAAAAAAAAAAATAGGAAACCACCAACTCTTTATAATATGTGCACATTCTGAACTCAATTCCACGCAAGATAGATGAATTTTAGTAGGATCAAATTTTGTCGTATTATATTTAAGTCCGTGAATGATGAAAAAAGACAGTTAAAACTTATTCAATAAAGTGAGGCAGTCCAAGATCTCAATGTAATTAATTTTTCCCATTTTATTTGCCGTTGAGATATTAAGATGTATTACAGTCCTCTATTCAAATGGTTTCGTAGTGTAGTTGGTTATCACGTCAGTCTAACACACTGAAGGTCTCCGGTTCGAACCCGGGCGAAGCCAAAATGCTTGTTTTCTTAAGTTTAACTTCTTTTGACTGACAGTATTGAAAATACATTTTTTTTTTCATAATTAGGTTGCTGCCATTAATCCCTCCTTACAAAAGAAAATCTAATCGCGAATTTGAATTGACAAAGAGTAAAAAAAAAATGTTTTATAAAATTAGCGGGAAAACCTCTCGATTATATTTTTACTAGAATTTTCTGTTTTTTTTTTCATTAAGTCAAAGTCATTTACACCTCTCCCGGGTCGCAACATACACTTCATGTAGGTCCGAGTATACTTACCATATAAAAGTTAAGGGAAATTATATCATATATTCTCGTTCACTTAAAAAAATTGACAATAACTTATGTACTATAATAAATATATTAATAACCCACTTACTCACTTGAAAAATTGATCTATTTATCTGCAGTCAACTAAAATTTTTATTTCTTTAATTTTTTCAAGGGTCTAATACCTTTCGAGGCGTGTCAGACATATTATATGTGAACTTTTTCGAACAGGGATTCAAACTTGGATTGCCATTTTGGGGATATTAGTCTCTTCCACTAAACCAATGTTGATATTAATTTTCATATAAGTGCATTGAACTCACAAAATATTAACACAATAAAAGGTTTTGTCAATTAAATAAACTACAAGGGTTTTTATTTTATTTATTATACTCGATTAAGAAATCTTTGCACATATAACCATATAATAACTACCTAACTGATCCTACAGAAAGTAACTACCACTTGTCAGAATTCCCTATTCTATAGATAGTCTTTAGTTCACAAACCATATGATTAAACAGTAAAAAGAAGAAAGAAAAACATGTTCAATAAGTCTATGCAGAAAATAACCAAAAAATTCAACCAATACAAAAGAATCATACATCCTGAAAATCTTTCAATCCCATGAAGTAAAAAAAGGCTATAGTTCTTAAAAATTGAGGGTGTTAAAGAAAATGTCAGAGGAGGAGCATTGGAAAGCAATGGCTCACCCTCTTCGTCATCATCATCATCATCGTCATTGTCTTCCAAAAAGATGTTTGTATTGGAACTCGAGAATCCAACGTACTATCACAAATCATCTTACAATGATGATCAAATGTTGCTCCATGAGGCACCTTCCACCGTGCTAGTGAATGGCGAAGCAGGGGATTACCCCCCTATGCAAAATTTTGAGAGTGTTAAAAACGTGTTTTATATTGAATCTGTCAAGTTATGGGGTATCGCAGCTCCAATTGCGTTCAACATTTTGTGTAATTATGGGATCAATTCTTTTACTAGCATTTTTGTTGGACATATTGGAGATGTGGAGTTATCTGCTGTCTCGATTTCTTTATCGGTTATCGCGAATTTATCGTTTGGATTCTTGGTTAGTTAATTTCCTATTTATTTTTCCTTGTTTTCCTTGTTGTAGCTAGGAACTTTGATGCAATCAAATGGTTTCATATTTTGCACTTTTGTTTGCATCGCATCCTGTGGGACCAAAAGTGCTTATTAGATATGGGACCAAAAAATGCAATTATATAGGAGTAAATTTTAATTAGATTAAATTAAGGGCTGATTTTATTCATATGATCAATAGCTAGGTATGGCTAGTGCCCTGGAAACCTTATGTGGGCAGGCATTTGGTGCTGGTGAACTAGAAATGCTGGGAGTTTACATGCAAAGATCATGGATAATACTAATAGTAGCATGTTTCTGCATATCACCCCTTTACATCTACTCGACTCCAGTGCTAAAATTACTAGGCCAAAGGCATGACATTGCTGAAATAGCTGGAAAATTTTCAATAAAAATCATCCCTCAAATGTTTTCGTTAGCCGTAAATTTCCCAACACAGAAGTTCTTACAAGCACAGAGTAAGGTTGGTATTCTAGCATGGCTTGGGTTCGTGGCTTTCGTTTTGCACATTGGTGTGTTGTTTTTGTTCATCAAAGTGTTCAAATGGGGCTTAGCAGGTGCAGCCGTGGCCTATGATATATCGGCCTGGGGCATTGCTCTGGCTCAAGTTGGGTATATTTTGGGATGGTGTGAAGAAAGTTGGAAAGGGTTCTCATGGCTTGCTTTTAAAGAGCTTTGGGCGTTTGTCAAGCTTTCGGTTTCTTCCGCTATCATGCTTTGCTTGGAAATTTGGTACTTTATGAGTATTATTGTTCTCACGGGGCATCTGGAGGAGCCCGTTCTGGCTGTTGGGTCCCTTTCTATTTGGTAAGTTATACGTACCTTAGGGATCGATTACATTCTTATTTGATCATTATTTGCATCATATAAAATCTTGTTTCAGTATGAACTTAAATGGATGGGAAGGTATGCTATTCATTGGAGTAAATGCAGCAATAAGGTAAATAAATAAAATCCTTTATAAAATTCATCATTGTTTTTACTGATTGTTTGCATGGTACGTAGTGTTCGTGTATCTAACGAGCTTGGATCGGGACACCCTCGGGCGGCCAAGTACTCGGTGTTTGTGACGATGGTGGAATCTGTATTAATAGGGATCTTAAGTATGTTGCTTATAATAGCAACAAAGAACCATTTTGCCATCATTTTCACCAGTAGTGAGAGGATGCAAAAAGCAGTGGCTGATTTGGCTTACCTTCTTGCTTGTACCATGTTCCTCAATAGCATTCAGCCAGTTATATCAGGTCAATGGAATTAATAATTCCAGATCATCAAAATGGCTCCATCTCTTAATCAACCATGGAATATATATATATATATATATATATATATATATATATATATATATATATATATATATATATGTTTTAGTTTCAATTTCAATTTCTTGCAGGAGTGGCTGTTGGAGGAGGTTGGCAAGGATTAGTGGCTTATATTAACCTTGTTTGTTATTACATTATTGGGCTCCCTATTGGATTTCTTCTTGGTTACAAAACAAAATTAGGAGTTCAGGTAACTAATAATTATATATATATTTATATTTATATATGACCTACCTACAGTCTAGAATTGGTTTTTATTTCATGTGCTTAATTATTAATTACAGGGAATTTGGATGGGCATGATATTTGGAACTTTTCTGCAAACATTAATTCTTTTAATAATTGTGTGGAAAACAAATTGGAATGAGGAGGTAACATAAACATATAATTAAATTAAATTAAATTGTGCTTGCCATAAAGATATCCAAGCCCAAAAATGAAGATTGTATTATTATATATATAAATATAAATATATTTATGTAAAAGGCACAACTTGTATTGCAGGTGGCACAAGCATCTGAAAGAATGCGTAGATGGAGTGGACAAAGTAGTGATCATGAATTTGATAGACTATGACTATGAAGTCTATGATCCCCATTCCCCACATGTACACACTATATAATTATATGCATACCAGCAGATCTGAGGAGAGATTTTCACTTGTATACCAATTACCATAATAGTTCAGAAAATGTAAGCTAGCTATTGGGAAAAGAAAAAAGAAAAGGAAAACATTATATCACATTATCAATAAATACTTCAGATAAAATTGCACTCCCCCCACCCTGAATTCACACTTAAGTTGCATTTTCCCCACTGAACTTCATTTTTTTTGCATTCCCCACCCTGAACTTACATTATTATATATACGACATTTTACCCCTCTATATTATGATAAATATGACACTTCCCTAATTAAAGCCAGGTATTTTTATTTTTTTATACAATACCTTTCATACCACTCGCACTTGCAATTCCGGCGAGTATATTACAGGGGGATACATTGAATATTATTATGTATATAAATGGGGTACATTGGCATTAATAGTGTCCCAACATCACATCATAATAAAAATTAAAGGACCATTAATGTATTTTTCCTGCTTTTTTTAAATGAAATGACGACTAAGATGGCAAATGAGCACAATCTAATATATCGTGCGGACGCCACGTGAGCATTTCCGAGGACCACTTGGAGCAAAATTGCATTTAAATGTCCTCAATTCCCAAATTAAACATAATTAAAGAAGCTGTGAACTGAGCAAGAGTATCTGAAACTCAAGGGCTCGTTCCGATTGAATTTGAGATGAACTAGTTGAATATGATGTGCGATGAGTTTGAGCTATTTTATTAGACTTGATTATTTATGAGTCAGTCTTGAATTTAGATAAATTTAACCAATTAAATTTTTATATGTTATATGAAACTAATATTTCTTTGAAGAAAATCTGAAGTACCATATACAAGTGAAAAATATTCTTTAAAGAAAGTTTGAGAATACTATTGTTTTGTATTGTAAACATTATTTACAGACATTTTAGATTTAAATGATTGGTTTTATTGTAATTTTGATGTCTTTTTTAAGCTGAATTGTTTCTTAATAACTAGGGACTACTACTATAAAATTAATATCTTATATATATATATGAGAATGGTCTTTGACTAATTTGAATTTTTGGATGGATTCAAATTGGTTTCGCGGGTCTCGGTTTAAAAAAATTGGTTTGGTGTTTTGAGACTTCATTTGGATGGGTTTTGGCTCTTGGGTTTTGTGGTTTGAATAAGTTAAAATCTCACTTGGGTTGAGTTTGGATGTTGATGTTTAGGAGAAAAAGCAGGTAATAGGTGTCAAACCAATGTCTTTTTTAGTGAGATTCGAAGGAAAAAAAAGGTAGTAGGTGTCAAATCTATGTTTTATATATTTGAAGAGTTTGAGTGTGAGTTTTGAATAAATTTTTGATTGTTTTATGGGTTTGGCGAAAACTCATTTGGAAGGATTTTGCCTCACTCTCGCGAAACCCGCGAAACCGGGCCAAAAACCATCCACATACACCTTACGTATTTAAATGATATTTGTTTAATATATCTCATATTCTTAAATATACGAGAAAGATGTGCATTTTGAATTAGTTATATATTTGTTCTTTTATTTTATAGATCTAGTACTTTTTATTTTCCAATTTTTTTAATCACCTTTGTTTGTCTTGATTTTTTAATATTAACTATTATGATTTTGTTTTATGATTTTTTTGAATTTCCTATTCATATGGTTTCTGATGCTCGATTTGATAATTTTTTATTTAATTTATTTGTAATTGGCCCCCAATTATTACTTTTATTTTTGATTTTTTAAATCATGTTTTTGGTTTCTTTGTCTTGATTTATTAATATTAACTATTATGATTTTGTTTATTCTTTCTTTTATGATTTTTATTTTATTATATATTCCTTGCTTTAATTATTCAGAAATTTCCCACGTGTTTTTTGGTTCGGGAACGTATTAACTTATGTGATTTTAAATATATTTTGTATACATTTGTTTCGATTTACCTATTCACCACATATATCCTGATTTTTTCGTTATACTTTTTGGTGGCTTATTTTTTCAACTTTTTCAATTTTTTTCTTTGGATATGGATGATTTTAACAGATTTATACAATTTACTCTTTTGGGGGTTTATTTCTTATTTCTGTTTATAGATCAATCTAAGAAAATGTGATTTTCATTATTACTTTGAGCATCTTAAAAAAATAAAGATAATCTCTTGATTAAGGATTCTAATAATTTATTATATTGTATTCTTAATTAGTTCTAAAAAAAAATTAGTACTCCATATTTAGTTATATTATTTCGAGTCTTTCTTTGTATATAATTTTTTAATATATTTATCAACCTGAATTGATTTACACTTCACTTCGAATGTATCACTTGATTCTAGATATTTTAATTTGTTATTAGTTTTATCATGAATTGAAGATTTAATTTTTTTTTTCATTTTTAAGCTTTTTTAAAAATAAATCCCCATTGGATATGCAATTTTTTATTTATTTTTTCTCTTATCCCCCCACCTCAACCTTACATATACTTTCAATTTATTCACTTTCATGAATCACTCTTTCAGTTAATGAAATGAATTACACATGCGATTTGTTCAGCTAGCGTAACATGTTTAGTGCAAATACATGCGATTAGTTTTTTTTTTTTCTTTTCGTCATTCTTAATTGCTTAAAGTTTTAGTTATAAGTATGCCATGTATTATTGACATGTAGCAAAATATATAAAATTAGAATAAAATTAAAACTTGAATAATTTTACTTCTTTTATGTATTCTTTCCAAAACATTTCAATATGTATGATTTTTTGGTGGCAAATTTCTTTGAAGTATGCTTTTTCATAATATTTCAATATCACATTCTTTTGCAGTCTGCATTGAAATCATTTAAGTATAATATTTTTTTTTCCTTACCTGGTCATTTTATTCTAATTTTTTGTTTCAAATCATTTGACCTATAACATCATGATATTATTAATATCAATTTTTTAAAATGCAGAATTAAAAGTAGAAAGTCTTTTAAATATGCATTCCCTGGAACTAAAAATGCAAATTTACCTTAGTTGAACCAAATACATGTATGTGATTTTCTTTTGTTTAATTAATTAGCATATTGTTGTTTTTATCAAGATACTATTTCTTTACACAAGATTATGATTAAAACTACATATTAAAAAATGTTACTATTGGAAGAGATAGGTGTTTAGTCTTCTGAATAGCTTGGTATTGAGAGGTTCATTCTGAAATTTATTGCGGTACTCACTCCTTGACAATTTTTTGGAGAATAAAAAAATATTTTATCTACAACTTTAGTAATTTTTTTTTTAAGGGAACAACTTTAGTAATTCTAAGAACGTTTAGGCCGTCACTTAAGGGATTTCTTTAAATATGAAAAGAGAATAGGTTACAACCATGAAATTTGTAGGATGCTCTCAATCACCATCTAGAAATTAAAGAAAGGTATGGCATGAAATTTTTTATTTTATTTTTTGATTTATCGACAAAGTTTTAAAAATTTAGATGATTGTGTTTTAATAACATGTCGAAGAACAAGGAAAATTCAAGGGGATCAAATTAAAGAAATGGCTAGCATGTATTATAAAATATGTTAAAGGCCAAATGCAGTTTTCGCATTTATATAACAATTCTTTATTTGTTTTAATACATAATTCTTATTTTATGATTCTAAAAATAAATATTTTAAAATTTATATGTCTAAATTTATATGTCTAAAATTTCATTAATTTTGATCATATTAAAACATTACAAGTGTTTTTAATAAGATATATCCAGGTTTATTGTTATAAAAAGATAAAAATATTTATAATTATTTTTTATATATGGGTTTGTGCATAGCACGGTAATAAGATACTCATATAAGAATATCTACATGCTTGTCTTAGTAACGTATATTAGTGAGAATATGTTATGAAACTAGATTGATATAAACTCAAGTCCAAAAAAAAATATGTGAGTTGAGTTTGATATGAACAAAAACAAAATTATATAAAATAAGTTTAAGTCCACGACCATTAAGCCCGATAATATTTAATTTGATACCATCTTCAATGATGGGGGTAGCAAATTTGACCTCCCAAAATGTATACTGTAAGATTTTTTCCCAATCCTTAAAATTCAAATTTAGATCTATAGTTTTAACGATTGTTTTAATCGTTGTTTTGTCCCATTGCTCAACTTTTTTAGCTCATTTTTTTTAGACATCCTCAATTAATTTTTTGTGCTGATGAATTTTTTTAATTAAAAAATATTTTTTGGATAAGAAAAATGATATATTTATCTACCTAAAAGAGCTTTTTTAAAGGTACCCACAAAATTTGGAATAACATAAACATATAATTTTCATGATGATTAGACATGAAAAAAAAATAGCGTACATGTGTGTGGAATATTTATCATAAGAAAATGGCAAGAACCCGGTGAATTATTATAAAATGATTTGAGCCCCCTAAAAAAAAAAAATTCCCTATGTTTATTTTATCTTTATTTTATCCAATGCTGAATTGACGACCTATGCCTTATGTAAATGAAGAATTTTTTGGATTTGAACTGAACAAAAAAAAAAGAAACAACTTTGCTGACAATTATAGATTTTTTATTTTGTTAGAAGAGTCCTCCAAGTATTTTGGTTTTGCATTAGACTCGTTTTTTTTTCATTTTTTTGGACTATGAATAAAGAAGAGAGGATAGGCTCATTACATTCATGAAAAAGCTATGAGAATTTACCCTAAGTAATTGAGCGGGAGAGCCAAATAAATCGAAAGATTCATGTTTGGTTCGGGAAGGGATTATGGAAGTTTTAACATGAACGGAAAGATAATCTACTTTCATTAAGTCATTTATTTGATTATAATAAAATGAAATATATTTACATAAATATATAAAAAATAAATGATGTAAATTATCTTTTCATAAAAAATGTGAAAATTTTATTTAACAAAATAATTTTATTTTTCTCTTTCTCTCCTCACATAGATTGTGTTTCATTTACTTAGACTCAAAAGTGATCTCAAATATAAGACTAGATTTGAGTCAACTTAAAACTTGATCTCCCAAAATACATACATTAATAGGAAGAGGAAAACAAAATTATGACTTAGATCTTATAATATAGATTCAACCTCCATCATTGAAGATAGTCTTAAAAGCTAACTGAAACCCGATTGTCAGCCATAAAAAACAATCAAGACAAGCCCACTTTATCTTAGAAACCAAACTTTTTGTATCTTGACCTAGCAAATATACATTTTTCCAAAAATACCCTTAATACAAACCCTCTCCAATTGAACACCCAAGTAATAAACTATGGGTAACCAATAATTTATTTATTTCCAACTATATATATATAATCCTTCTCCCCTCCTTTACAAACCATAAAACTCACTTTCAAGTCTCAACTTCTTATTGTATATTTGTATCATCACCCCTCCATTTTATATTCAGCCCTAACATCTCTCATTTTAATTTGTCCTTGAAGAACCCCAACCCCCACCCTCCTTCTGCCCTAAATACCCTTCACCCCCCAACAAATTCATTTTGTGAAAGAAAAATCCAATAAAATCGAGGGATATTTGGAGAGAATAGAGTAGTCATCCCTAATTGTCTATTTGGCCTACACAAATTCATTTACTGGTACGTCTCTCTCTCTCTCTCTTTCTATTCCCAATGACCCCTTGAACAAATTCTTGATCTATAGTAGGAGTATTTCTTTTTGGGGTTTTCAACACAAGGACCCATTTTCTGCAAATATTGAAAACCGACCCCTCATCTCTCTCTCTTTTCTTAGAGAGAGAAAAGAGCGGGACTTTGAATTTTTTTTCTTTCTTTCTATCTATTGATGGAGTTATCAACGAGGTTTCCGCCGATGCATTATATACATCAAACTATCTTCCCGCCGAAAACCCATCTAAGAATCAACGCTCTTTTGCCTTAATCGCTTCACATAGGTCCACGAATTCTACTCATTTTTTTTTTTTCCCATTGCTCAACTTTTTTAGCTCATTTTTTTTAGACATCCTCAATTAATTTTTTGTGCTGATGAATTTTTTTAATTAAAAAATATTTTTTGGATAAAAAAAATTATATATTTATCTACCTAAAAGAGCTTTTTTAAAGGTAATTTGGAATAACATAAACATATAATTTTCATGATGATTAGACATATGAAAAAAAAAAATAGCGTACATGTGTGTGGAATATTTATCATAAGAAAAATAAAATGAAATATATTTACATAAATATATAAAAATAAATGATGTAAATTATCTTTTCATAAAATGTGAAAATTTTATTTAACAAAATAATTTTTTTTTTCTCTTTCTCTCCTCACATAGATTGTGTTTCATTTACTTAGACTCAAAAGTGATCTCAAATATAAAACTAGGTTTGAGTCAACTTAAAACTTGATCTCCCAAAATACATACATTAATAGGAAGAGGAAAACAAAATTATGACTTAGATCTTATAATATAGATTCAACCTCCATCATTGAAGATAGTCTTAAAAGCTAACTGAAACCCGATTGTCAGCCATAAAAAACAATCAAGACAAGCCCACTTTATCTTAGAAACCAAACTTTTTGTATCTTGACCTAGCAAATATACATTTTTCCAAAAATACCCTTAATTCAAACCCTCTCCAATTGAACACCCAAGTAATAAACTATGGGTAACCAATAATAATTTATTTCCAACTTATATATAATCCTTCTCCCCTCCTTTACAACCCATAAAACTCACTTTCAAGTCTCAACTTCTTATTGTATATTTGTATCATCACCCCTCCATTTTATATTCAGCCCTAACATCTCTCATTTTAATTTGTCCTTGAAGAACCCCAACCCCCACCCTCCTTCTGCCCTAAATACCCTTCACCCCCCAACAAATTCATTTTGTGAAAGAAAAATCCAATAAAATCGAGGGATATTTGGAGAGAATAGAGTAGTCATCCCTAATTGTCTATTTGGCCTACACAAATTCATTTACTGGTACGTCTCTCTCTCTCTCTCTTTCTATGCCCAATGACCCCTTGAACAAATTCTTGATCTATAGTAGGAGTATTTCTTTTTGGGGTTTTCAACACAAGGACCCATTTTCTGCAAATATTGAAAACCGACCCCTCATCTCTCTCTCTTTTCTTAGAGAGAGAAAAGAGCGGGACTTTGAATTTTTTTTCTTTCTTTCTATCTATTGATGGAGTTATCAACGAGGTTTCCGCCGATGCATTATATACATCAAACTATCTTCCCGCCGAAAACCCATCTAAGAATCAACGCTCTTTTGCCTTAATCGCTTCACATAGGTCCACGAATTCTACTCATTTTTTTTTTCTCTAATTTTACACACACTCGTACCCTAACTGTGTGTGACTGTGTTTTTTTCTTTTTTTTTTTTTCATTCTTTCTAAAAAATGTTTTTATTTTATTCCTGTATTACTATTATTGCGCATGAAATGAATATGATTTATTTTTAGAATCTGAAAATATATCGAACCATAACAATGGCAGGACTGTTGAGAAGTATTAATGGGTCTGTTCAAAGTGTAGAAGAAAGCTACAGTACTCTTCACAAAACTGTGCCATGTTTCGATATTGAAACAGAGATTGACTTTGGTAGGAATTCTAAGTGTTATTTCGATAAGTCTCTCGACATTTCGAGATTTAAGCTTTACATTGTTCTGAGAAAGAGAGGCTTATTGGAAAAAAAAGAAACAGATTGTTGTTTCGAATCGAGATTTGGACTAATTCTGCCAGTTGATTTATTTTAAGTAAATACATGAATATTCTAAATGAGAAAGAGGAGGAAAAGATGGGGTTTAAAGAGAAGGAATCAAACTTTAGAGCTTCTCCAATGGAGTCGGGTTTGAAGGTGTTTTTATCAGGTGTTACGGATAAAATGAAAAAGGATCCTAAGATGGATGTTTCTGAAAATCAGTGTGTTGTTAAGAGTGAGGATTCTATTAGTCTGAAGAGGAAACGAGAATGCTATTCGAGCATGCTGAATTGGATTGTTAAAGTTGCGAAAGATCCTTGTAATCCTGCTATTGGATCATTACCCGAAAGGCATAAATGGAAGCATTATGGAGATGAGCTGCATTGGAAGCAGATTCTTTTGGTTCGTGAAGCGATGCTTTTGAAGAGGAATATTGATGCAAGTTCTCAACAATCTATTTGGCAGGTCTACTATATATTACTCTCTCATGCTTGTAAACAAAATTTAAATGAAGATACTATGTGTCCTTTATTTGTTTTTATTACCATTTTTTTATAAATGTTTTCAGTACAGATTGAATAATGAAATAAATGCTGCAGACATGTGGAGGAGTTAGAATTCTACTGCAATATCCTGTTGTTATATCGATTCCTCAAAATTAATGACTACTTGATGAGTTAACTCGACTTCATTTTCTTTTTTTGTTGTTTGTGTAGAATTTCTTTATCAGAGATGTTGGATGGGATTAAGAATTTGAAGAAAAAATCTGTAGAGTATAGAAACAAATGTGAGGGTTGTCTCTACATGAATTGTTCGAGGAAATTTGCTTTCTTTAAATTTTGTTAACTTGGAAATGCTTGTGCTTGTTCAAATTGTAGAACAGAGGATGTAATCGGAAAAAATATGAGAATGTTTTGCATTTAAATCATAAATAGATTAAAGTAAAGATTTGGCCATATTAGATCATGACATGGATGAGTCTATATTCTTCTTTATCGTTGAAATTCAATCTTTTGTTAGAAGGCGATCTCAATGTGATTATTTCCTCAATCAACACGAGCTTTTACATGAGTTGGACATTCGATATGATATCGGAATCAGTATAATTATTTGGATATTATGGTGCGGTAGAAAGTGGCCTACCTAAATGCATCACTGGCTTGTTATCTATCTTGGTTAATTTTAATCATTTAAATGCATCATTTTTCACTTTTAGATCAATCTTATCATGAAATATTCTTAATATTTCCTTGCAGAAGAAGCAAAAAATGCACCCAAGCATTTATGATGTTCAATCTGGTTCTGAAAGACCAAGATTTAGCCAACGTCTCATTACCGCCAAGAATTCTTCTCAAAAGCCACAGGAGCGATTTGGTTCTGACTCATCATCCTCAAATTCTCAAACTGACAAGGACTACGATTCTTCAGCAGATTCTGTTGGATTTTGGTTCAATGCTCGTCGTCAGAAACGAGTTCCTATTGGTCCATTATGTCAAGTAGATTTACAGGAATTTAATGGACTGGATAATCAAAGTGATAATTCTAAATGGTTAGGTACCCAAATTTGGCCTCTAGATAAAAAAGAACCGGTTAGAAGTTTGATTGAAAGGGACCCTATTGGAAAGGGTAGACAAGACTCGTGTGGCTGCCCATTTCCAAGCTCTTCCGAATGTGTGAAATTCCATATTAGGGAGAAAAGGATTAAACTGAAGCTCGAACTTGGCTCTGCTTTCTACAAATGGGAATTTGATGGAATGGGTGAAGAAGTTGCACTTGCTTGGACTAAAGAAGATGAGAAAAGATTCACGGATATAGTTGAATCTAACCGTTTATCATTGGATAAATATTTCTGGGATGAATTATTCAAGGTTTTTCCTTCTAAAGGAAGGGCAGCTCTAGTGAGCTATTATTTCAACGTTTTTCTGTTCCGACGCAGAGGTGAACAGAATAGGAACAGTACAAGCAAGATCGACAGTGATGATGAAGAATCTGAATTTGGACCAATTGGTAATAGGTTTGGACAAATGGCTGACATATCTCCAGGGTCCATTTTTCGTTCCCCAAAGAAATCCCATTTAAATAGCAGATAGACGAAGTAAATTGCAGCTGTTCTTTTGGATGAAAAAGTGTTTTTTTTGGACAGAAATAGTTTTTTCTTTTTTTGAATTTAGAAATCGACTTATTTGTGACTATATGATGTCTTGAGTGGTGATGCATTAAAACATAGACTCGAGAGGTTTTTGCAACTTTTGGGGCTCATACCTCGCACATTCGATCACTATGAATTTCGAATTTCTGCAGTTGAATTTGGTCAGTTGCTATCCTTTTTCAAGAAGCATGGACAATGAGTTCATCATCTTTTATGATGAAATTAACTTTTTTTTTTCTTCTTTATTCTGAAAATGGATCATGAAATCACTAGGTGATTATATATTTAAAGTGTGTCAAGGCATAGTAGTTAATAGAGCGCTTAGCAGCGGGCGCATCTCAAATGGCCTATTGTGATCTGACTCATCATTCCAACCCAATAGTTGAGATGATTGAAAATTCATGTAGGATATGTTTGATTCTTGAATTTTAGTTAGTAAAACGTTAAGAAAAATATTCTCTTTTGCATCAGACAATGCAACGACGAGCCTCATTTCTTGTACATTTGTATTTCACTTATCATTTTAATTTCCATGAACCAAAATTCGTTTCACTAATTTGGGTTATATCCACCAAAGTTGAGAACTCTTCCAGTTTGAAGTTCGGATAGAGATGGTCAAAGATGCATATCGTTGTACATGGAACTGAAATTTAATCTCATTAGTGTAATTATAGTTAATTTCAATTAAAAGATTGATTAAATTTCAGGGGCCTTGATTTGAGAAGACAAACTTAGATTGACCTAAAGTAATATATAGGAGGCTAGAGTTTGAGGATGCATTGGCAATCTTAAAATCTTGTGAATAAAATTCCACCCTAGCTAGCTATTTCTTTTATCCACTAAAAAACACTAAGTCCCAGTTTGGGAAACGTAATATCTTGGTGAATAGTGGATAGTGGGCGAGGTCAACGTCTTGCCCTGAGAATTCTATATTCAGTACCCAATCGATATATAATATAATTATAATACGAGTTTCTTCAAGTAATACATTTGGAACCTGCAGTATTTGTTAAATTTTCAATATTAGGAAATTGATGGTAATATTTATTTAAAAATCTAAATATAAACTTGGACTTGAAACATGTTTTTGGATTAATTTTATCTAAGGTTGGAGCTTAGAAAGAGCTTTGCTTAATTTTCCTATGAAATAGTTTTTAGATAAAATATTGTAGTAGTAGTATTATAATTCATTTCATTATATCCGAGATCCATATAACTATATATGATTGGCTAATTTTAATAGAGAGTCCATCTCATGTTATAAAACTGTATATTTGAATCACAATACTGGAAATTTATTAGTTTGGTTGGATAAAATTATTGTATGTAATAAAGTAAACATGCTCAAATTTAACATAAATTATCCTTATTAAATTTCGAGAGAATTTTTCAATCTAGCCAAAAATAATGGGCAAGAAAGAAAGAGTATATCTAAATCCATTCAGTTACAAATGAAAGTTTGTTTAATATAACAGCAATATATCCAGACATAATTCCACTCACTGAAAAAGAATCACATATGGCTTGGGCGTCTCCTTCCAGCATCAGTTCTCATCTTCTTGACGGGATTAGCCCATCCAAACGAGCCACCGCCACTGTTCCCTTGTAGAGGAGAAAGGGCAGCCCAGCCACTTTGCTGGCCAGGACTTTTAATACTCGGGGACATCCCACCCGATTTTTCCCTCTCATTTCTCTTCTTTTTGCATATGACCAAGTCCCCAGGATGAGTGAATGCAGGTGCATCATTTGCTGCTGCTGCTTGGCTAAGCTTCGACTCCTTTTCATGAGGCACACGGATTTGTCGTTTGCTCAGCTTCTGTCTTGGAGATGGGCCAGTTGCTGGTTTAGCAGCGCAACTAGAGAAAGATAAAGAATTTTTGGCTTCTCTAAACTCAATGTCTGGAAATGCTATCTCCAATATATCAAAGAAGAGATCGTGAACTTTTCTTGCCTCCGTCCGCACCTGTTGCATTGTGCCATCTTGGAGTTTAATAAGAAAAGATAGATGTGCAGAGAAAACGTGGCATACGACTTTTTAACTATTTAACACTACAATTCACTTAGATATAATATAAACAAAATAAGGAAGCTATAGAAATTTCTCGGGTTACACAAGAAAATATCTTACCTCATATGATAAATCATAATGCTGCATGCTACCCTTCAACATGAGTTGCACATCAGACACAAGCTCCATGACTCCACTGTACTCGAATTTGTCGACACGGAGATCAATCTTTCTTAAAGTCATGCCACGGCAGGTTTCATGTTTTCTCCACAGTTCAGTCAGCAGTGGTATTATTTCACGGCCTTCCTTGTCTATTTTTCTCTGAAGCTTACTTATGACATTCTTGCACTAAACAAAATAGTATTAAAATAATCTTTAATTGGCCAGGAAAAAAAATAGAAACTGGAGGAAAATCAATAGCATAAGTTAGCTTAAGCTAATAGAGAAGACATTTTACCTCATTTGCAGGCAGATCCTTTTTTATGTTTGTCTGAGACTAGCTCGTCCAATTCTATTTCATATAGGCGTGGCTAGATTAAACTCAGACTTTTTTTTTCCCCCTAATAATCACCTACTTTTTATCCTAATATACTTTCTACTACTTAATGAACTTTGAAGAACTTATTTTCTTATATACTTACTATCACGTACTAAATTGATATAGAACTATGTAGTTCTATTTTCTAACATGTCCCTCTCTTCTCCTTGTTCTTCCTAAACTTACGCTGCTCTCTAGAGTTCAAAATCATAAACCCATAAGTGCTTAGAGAGACATACCTTTCTTTGGATGACCTCCGACATCTTATGGACACTACTTGAAGGCTCTATCATGACTTTACTGTGCCAGTTTTCTCTAGGGTATTCAGTAGCATCATCTGGAGGAGTAGACCCATAATTAACTTTCCCAGCTTTAACAGAACCTTGAATTTTAGCTTCATTTAAATTTTTCCTTGAGGGTAAATTTTGTTTGCTTTTTTCAGGTTTCAAAGAACTAGGATCTCCAAGAACTTTATGTGCACCATTGTCCCTAACTTGTGACTTGTATTTAAGCTCCACCTGGAATGGCAACTGAAAAGGATTCCCATGGCTAAGAGATGGTTTGTCACTGTATTGTGGACGAAGCCGTATACTTCGTTTTCGTTTTATCTTAGGCTGCAATACCTGGTCATCTTCACCTTCTTGGATCCATCTACCAGATTGCCGGTGGTCCATCACAGAATCTCCTGATGCAGCAATTTCGCCTTGTTCTAGTTCGTCTGCCTGGAAAATTAGAATATAAATACATGTCAGATAATAAGATGAAGAATCGATCATTACCGAAATCATAAGTAATATCAATACACAGGCATACCAATTTCTTTGAATGGGAGTTCGATCTGTCATCTAAAGCAGAGAGTGATCCAAATTTTTTAGAAGACACAGAAGGTGATACCACTTGCATTAATCTTTTACTGTGTAAAGAGGATCCAGATGAACCTTCTTCTTCAAATGTATTGTTACTTATGTTCTCCAAAGCTATTTGATATTCGTCTCCTTCAGCAGTAACAGGACCATCTTCTTCTGACGGATGTTTACTAACTCGAGGTGCCTCAGTAGATTCATCATCTTCAAACTCCCCAATTTTTCCTCCTCCTTCTTGAACAGAATCTCCATTTCTACCATCGGAACTAGTTTCAGAAGCTAATTCAGTGTAAATAGGAACTTTCCCCTTAGGACGCCCTCTCTTTCTCTTGGTCTCAGGAGCCACTTCACTGGAACCCACGGCAATACTACCTCCATATAAAGCACCCTTTGATGGCTTCTTCGATAAACTAGCAATGGTCGCATTCACTTCATTTGTACTAGCGCAAAGCCACTTAGGAACCTGATCATATCGAGTCATTTCCTCCTCCCAGTCAAGTTCTTCGTCCATTTTATCAAAGAGCTCTAATTCTGCTTCACTCCTAGCAATCATGCGGTTTACCTCATGAAGAGAAGGAACGTCATGAACTGTTTCTTGATATCTCTCTTCATCATGCAACAGGGTTTCTAAGGTCAGCCGTCTCTCTTCATGTGTAGTCCTCTGGTCAAACCGGCCAGCATTTATAACTTCGTCAGCCATGTCAATCTTATATTGTTGGATATTATTCCGAATCAGACTTTCAATGGAACCCACATAGCGGTCCTTACCAGCAAGGTCGTCATCTGAATCAACTTTACCTCCCTCCTTGAATTCATCTTCTTTTTGGTGGCTTGGTATCTTGTCGACCACGGCTTCCATATAAATAACTTTCACTTCCCTAGTCTGCCCAATACGGTGGGCACGAGCAACAGCCTGTTCCTCATTTTTTGGGTTTGGATCAGGATCATAAATGATGACCGTGTCAGCAGATTGAAGGTTTAAGCCCCGTCCAGCGGCACGAATGCTAAGCAAGAAAATAAAGCAATCGGTGTCCGGTCGGTTAAAGTCCACAATAGCACTTTCTCGGTCTTCTAAACTAGTAGTCCCGTCAATTCTTCTGAATACAAGCCTTCGCCACTCTAAATATTCTTCCATTATGTCTAGAAGTTTGGTCATGGTGCTAAAGAGCAGTACCTTATGTCCAGTTCTTTGAAGCTTAATCAATACCCTATCCAGAACCCACAATTTTCCACATGACCTCACGAGAAAATCCTTCGAGAAGTCATCAAAATATGGATAATTTAGCAATGGATGATTGCAAGCTTTTCTTAGCTCCACGCATCTGTTGTTTAAAGTTTTGAAAATTTTAGCCTGATAAATTGGATTCTTCTTAGCTTTGCGATTTTCATCTTCTGGGTCAACCCTAAGAGTACCAGTGGATTTGATCCAATCATAAATGGCACTCTGTATAGCAGACATTCTGCACTTCAGAACTATTGAAACCTGCATATGAAACCGCAATCAGAAATAATTCATGCCACAAGGTATTCATTCTTGTCACTGAAGCATACCTTGGGAGGAAGTGATCCTTCCACATCTTCTACACGACGCCTGAGCATGAATGGCTCTAAAATTTGATGAAGCCTATGGATAATGATCACCTTCTTCTCAGTCTCAAGCCAGTCATCTTCAGCATTGTGTGTGGGGCCTTCTTTTTGAAATGCTTGAGAGAACCAATCATGAAATGCTTTTCGATTATCAAACACTTCTGGGAGCAGAAGGTTTAAAAGAGACCAAAGTTCTTTGAGATCATTCTGCATAACGAGGGAAGAGAGAGATCCATGGAAATTTCAGTAGAAAAAACAACGAAAAACGAAAAAGCAACGCAAAAAGATGGAAAATATATGGAGCACAGTTCATTGAGCAGTAAATTTCTCCTCATTCAAGGGGATGGAATCCACCTTGTATCTGATGAGGGATAAGCCTTAGGTTCAAAGCTTTCAATTTTTTTTTCATACGCATGGCAGCCTGTGAACAACAGGTAATGGAATTAAGAATACCTTAGGTCAACGTTATATTGGCTAGTTCTTAGAGCAGCTCTAACAACCTTGTGGAGTCACAACGTATTATGCCGTGTCATTTAAGAGCAAAATACAGAAACCCTCCCACTCAAGATGATGTCTAGTAGGTCTACTGGCATCAGAGCAGATATTAAGATGGTATAAGAAATAATTCTTCATATTTTGCAGTAGGGACAAGAGGCAAAAAGAGAAGCATTTTCCATAATGATAAGTGAACCAGTACTAACGATAAGGCATTCACTGTTCAAAATCACAATTGAGTTGTGCAATCTCAAGCTCATGGGTCCAAGTAACTCAACAGTCTATACTTTAAGGAAGAAAAATCATTTTCTGCGAAGCTTTTAACTGTAAGAACCCAGTAAGTCGAACCAAAAAAGTTGAATAATTCGAAGTGATACTACATGCAAAGAACACTTCATTATAGCCCGTCTAAGGAACTCCATAGATAAAGGGAAAAAACCTGCAATGGTGTCCCTGTGAGAAGCAAGCGCCTTTGACAACGATATCTATCAAGATCATGAGCTAAAACCGAATCTCTGTCCTTCATCCGTTGGGCTTCATCAATTATAATATACTTCCAATCAACTCTTGAAAGTTTTGAACGATCATTCATAATGAACTCATAGGTTGTCACAAGGACATTAAACTTCAGGGCCAACACTTCCTACACAACAGATGAAACAAAAGGAGCTCAGAATACAATGCAATTATCAAGCTAAATTTCAAACGGACAGATATTCATCTTCTTACTTGAGAAAACAATTTTGACCTTTGGTCTTTCCCACCAACGTAATATATGCATGAGACAGCTGGAAGCCAACTACGTAATTCACTCTGAAAATACAACCTAAATTAGAATGTGAAGGATTTATACTCATTCTAATACGAATGCAGTTGCAAAGCAAGTCAACCTTCCAGTTCACCAAAACAGCATTAGGGACGATAATAAGATGCGGACCATAGTTTCCTTTGAACTCCATTAGGTAAGCAATCAAGGCCATGACCTGTGTAAAGCCAAAACATATTTAAACCGATCAAAAACTCCGAAAGAGCAACTTATGACTGTGATTAAAAGAATTGAGGAATAAAAGCATCAAGTTTCTAACCACATTAATCAAAAAGTCATTCACCTGTACAGTCTTCCCAAGACCCATCTCATCAGCCAAAATCCCATTTAATTTGTTGTTATATAACGATAGCATCCACTGCAAACCAACCTGTATATGTATTTTCCCCCCAAAACGACAAAGATTAATATTCAAAAGCAAACAAAACCAAAGTTAAATGTCAAAAAAGTATCCAAAAAAAAAAGAACAGAAGAGTCAATCATTCGATGCACAAAAAAGAATGGCAACTGACAAGCTGATAGTCTCGTAAAGTTCCAGCTCGTAACATTGTGGGCTGCCTAATAACTCTTTCATTCACTGCATGTGCAAGATTGTAATACCTAGTGGAAACCAAAAAGGAAAGTAAAGAGATGTTATCCAAAAACTAATTATGCTTGATAATATATAGGTAAGGTTGAATTATTTCTAAATCGTGGCTGTGTGCAATTGGCATTCCACATTAGACTGCAAATATGGCAGAATTATATAGAACATAGGAAGGGAGACAAAAGCAGATACGATATTGAATAGGAAAAGTTGCTGACATCAAAATCTTCATTAGTTGCTAGTAAATTGTTACTCAAAATATCAAATTTCTCAAGTATTAGATGTCTGCCAAGGAGATTACTTGTTAACCGATGTACTATCTTTTGGTGCATTCATCTCAGAAAATCTATTCCTTATCATCATTTCTTCCCTAGCACAGGCAGCAGCAGCCCTTACATCTTCTTCAGAGAGACCCTTTAATCCAGAAAAAGAATATGTAATGAGAATGCCAAAGTATCTGTCCGAAACATAGTAGCAAATTTAACACAGAGAAAGGAGAACAAACTATTAAATTCAACAGAAAGCTCAGAGCATACCAGTAGACAGACTCCTCGGTTTTAATATATATCCTCAATCTTGTTACTACAATCATCAATGTCCAATCAAGTTTTTATTTTTATTTCTTGGTAATAAACTAATTTTGTTAAGATATTTCCTAAATGTAGATAAAAGATGACAAGTTGCTTTATCTCTCCTTTGTTAAGATATTTCCTAAATGACTTGAAAAGATGACAAGTTGCTTTATCTCTCCTTTCACTCATTTCCAACTTCAATTCCTACCAAATAAGAAAGAAAGTGCATATGCCTCACAAATCCTTCCCTCCACTACAATCTCTCTTACCAAACATACCATAAACGAGAAAAGGGATTTTATAATTTCAAATGTACAATAACTTTGAACAAAAGAAAAAACCAAAATTACTTTCTTATGTTGGCAGCAAAGGTCATTATTCCTTAACATTCCAAATTGAGAAATCTCGGGTTATAGCAACAAAAAATATTAACGTAGAATACCCTTAATGTTCCTAATTTCTAAACACACACACACACACACACACAGAGGGAGAGAGAGAGAGAGAGAGAGAGAGAGAGAGAGAGAGAGAGAAGAGTGCCTGAGCTCGTGCAGCTGCGGCCGCGTCATTAGCTGCCTCCTCAACCTCCAGCTGATTTTTAGAAGCTGTAATTTTACCTCCCAGTTTGTGAAGATAATCTTCAGTTTGGGTTAAAAATGATGACAAAACAGCATATCTTTCTGAAGCCTCTCCACTTATGTTAGCTTGCTGTTCCAGCAACATCTCCCTATACCTTTCTACATCATTATTTTGCAGTGCCTCCATCCTTTTATTACGGCCATCGTCCTTACTCTTGGAGAACTCTCTTAACATTCTTTCATGATACTTGTGAACTCCCCTATTACGGGTAGTGCGAGCATCGCGGATGGCCCAGTGTGTCTCAAGAAACTTCTTGCGCCACTGGAATATGGATTTCAGTTGCTTCTCCTTGATTATCTTTTGATTGGCCTGAGATTGCCTGTTTAGCTCTTGACGTTGACGTTCACATAACCGAACAAATTTTCGATATGGTCTATCAGGCATAGCCATTATTTCTTGTTGTTGCTGCACAATTTCATCCCTCAAGCGTGCCTGACACTCTACAAGATGGAGCTTTTTAGATTCAATTTGTAGCCTTATGCTAAGATCTGGTTTAATTCTCTTCCTTTCTAAGTTTACCGCAAGTATTTTATCAATCTTCTCTATTTTCTCTTCCCTTTTCCTTTTACGAAGTTCTCTACCATCTTCAGCAAAAAGTTTTTTGATATCATATGATAGAGTCAAATTATTATTGTTGTTCTTCATAGAAGATCCAAGAGAGTCTGGATTTCTTGTGAAGACAGGGAAATCAAATAAAGGCCCATGGTACTTTCTAGTTGAAGCAGCATCACTAAGCTGGTTTATGTTGCTAGCATGAATGGGCTTCTTAACATGTATAGATTCTGATACACTTGACTGTGTAACAACTGCTTTCCCCCTGTCTGCAGCAACATCACTCCTTATAGGAGTTTTATCGGTGCCTGTTTCAGCCTCCAGGTATGATTTCATAGAACTATCTATGCACTGCTGCTCTTCTTTTCCAGGAGAAACCACAAATTTTAGATCCTTTGTTACTGTTATGGTACTTTGAGTATTAAGAGTAAGAGCCGCTGTCCTTTCATCTCCTAAACGTCGCTCATTTAAATTATTTACTTCAGTAGCTGATTTTAAAACCTGAGCCCCCTTTTCACTCGAATCCATATGACTTATATGTTCATCAACATTTTCTCCAGCAGCCAAATCCTTGCTAACAGTTACAGGAGGTGTACTTACCTGCTGTATTGGCAAATCAAATGGTGGAGGAGCAATAGCTTCTAACAATACACGTGGCAGAGTTCCTTTTACCTTCTGCAGGCAAGAAAAATTAAGGTACAAATTTTCAATAGAAAACAATTAAAAAAAATGAGGAAAACTAACAAATACTGGGACCATACAGCAAAATGCACCAACCTTCAAGTTCAGGCGCCTTAAAACAAGGATTTGAGCTTTGAACGCAAGTACTTGCTCCTTAGTAAACCCTACATGCGATTGTCGCATCTGTGGAAGTGGTCTACCCTGAGAGGTTGATAAATTACTCGCATTACCATCATTAAATGGAAGAGCAGATTGCATAGTAGATCGGTTTAGTTGTCTAAAATTCTGCTCCTGAGAAACTTCTGGAACATTGGCTGAAGATTTTGCAAGCACTAAACTGTCAACCCCTTGATTCACATTCCCAGATGACTGCGTTGGATGCATAGGAGGCATGTCATTGACAAGCAAGGTAGGTTGTCTAGGAGGCAAGTGTTTATCTCTACCATTACCATAACCAGAGAACTGTTGCACAGGTATGTTGCTAGAGTAAACTTGAGATGTACTAGGTGAAACCCTCTGCCTAGCCATAGAAGAACCAGATTGCCCTGAGACATCACTTGAGGAGTTACCATGGGGAGAACTTTCAGTTCCGACTTGTGGTGAGGTAACATGTTTTGCCAAAGATGCAGACTGTACACCCATATTACTTTCATTTGCCTTCTGCTGAGCCAGTATCCTGGATTGCATGAGGGGAACAAACTGTGCCATCAAATTTGCATTTGCCGGATGTGACAAGTCAATATTATGCCCAAGCGCAAAAGCCTGCATTGCCTGCGTCTGTGCAGCCATAGCAATTTGGCTGTTTCCCAAGTTCAAAAAATTTTGCTGGGACTGTGGCCCAAGCATTGATGCAGAAGGGGTTGCTTGACCATAATTAGATTTTGGATCAGTTTGGTGATTGGATATGGATAGTTGACTTTGATCTGCCTGTTTGTCACTCTGAGCAACCTGCTCAGATGATTTCTTGGATGTGGACGCATGAGACTGATTCGCTGCTCGGATGGACATGAGCTCTTGCATCTTCATAATTTCCATCCTCGTATCTTGATCTTTGCCAAATGAGCCAAACATTCCTGGCCTCATTTGCTGCTGAGGCTGCATCCCTGCGTTTGATTTCTGCTGAGCTGCTTGGATGGCATATTGCAAGTAAGCTTGTTGCATAGGATTTAACATTTGTTGCTCAACACCTTGACTCCTATATTGACTTTGTTCTGGAATATTGGGAGAACCACGTTGTTGGCCCAAATTGATGAAGGTCATGTGGTGTTGAGGTAGCGGCCACATTTGTTGCTCAACACCTGGACTCCTATTTTGACTTTGATCTGGAATATTGGGAAAACCACGTTGTTGGCCCAAATCGATGAAGTTTCTGTGCTGTTGAGGTAGCGGCATGGACGCTGATGCTGACACAAAATTTCCCCCTCCAAAGAATCCATGAATATTGCCAGCTTGGTAGGCTAAAAGGTCATCATTTCCTTCAGGTCTCATCAGAAACTGTTGTTGCAGTGACTACAAATACATCCACAAAGTGAGTTATGTGCAGCTAGTAAATCAGACATTTGAAACAGAGCATTGCCTCTGCCTTTATTTGTCGAGATAAATGACTTTAAATAGTACCATAGTTGGAAATTCCAGAAATTATAACCAATAAATGAAGTGTCAACAAGACGCAGCACTAAAAATCAGCTAAAAAAATTTACCAGTCATTAAAACATAAACGAAATGCAAAGTAAGACATGTTATCAAAATTAAATTAAATAAAAACAAATAAATTAAATGCTTTAGAAAAAAAATACAATCGCTCTGGACAAAAGCAACACATTAAAATTGAATTATGTGAGTTTCAGGCGTGCCATACAAGATATACAGAAAACTTCACTTTAGCACCATTTACTAAACTCAATGTACACAGATCCACAGATTACATGTGGAAAAAAATCTAACCTGTCTTTGCTGTTGATCAAGTGCTAACGCAGCAGATGAAGAGGACGGCGAAGAAGCCGAGGCGGCGGCATTGCTCCGTCCATGCACGCCGCCTCTGCCTTGTTGAGGACCACCACCAGAATGCATGCAAGAAATCCAAAACTCCCCAAAAATTTACAAATGCACAAAATCAATTAGAATCTCAATTGAACATGTTTCTGAAAAACCTGAAGTTGACAGAGAAAACCCGATGTCGTTTTCACGTTCCCGATCCCAACGTTCAAAATTCACTCCCTCCACTTCAGTCCCACATATAGAGCTATACGTACAAACGTATGCCTATATTTTTTGCGTCAAATCTATTTTTATTTTTCGATAGCGCGACAAAAATGGGATTTAAGGCGCGAAATGGTGGGGCCAATAGACAGGATTGATTTGATGGCCGGCGATTTTCCGAACTTGCCGGAATTTTTTTTTTTAAACGCAAACTCTCTCTCTCTCACTCGCTCAGTGCGTGTATGTGTGTGAACAAATTCTCACGCAATTTGCATTTCTGGGGGACCAAGCCCTAGGGGCATCCTATATATAGGGGTGTGGATTATCTATTTTTCCTCTATGTTTATGTATAATATATATGGGTTTTTTTAGACATTTTGTCAAATTTTTAGAAATTAGGATCAGCCATTATTCAATGGATTCTTTTAAATTGTGGATGAGTAAATGCAAATTTGAATGTGTTATAATCTCTAAGTTTTTTTTCTCTGTAGCGGTGTGCGGCGCAAATTTTTATTTGTTAGGTTTATTGTCATTTATATCTGTTATGAATCAAAACCCTATATACGTTGAATTACTAATATAACCTTTCGTGTCATTTAAAATTACGTTTCAATTTAGATGTGGACTCGGGTTCGGTGACTCGTCTCTGTATTAAAGTGCATCGAGTCATTTTAACTCATTTATTTCTTCTTCTCCTTCTTTTTACACGCCGACGACCAAAACACCACCATTTCTGAAAGCGTCTTGCATCACTATCATCATCTTCTCTCCCCCATCGTCCTCGTCACCACCACTTCCGATCTCATATCAAAAATCATTTGGTTTGAATCATAAAGTCTATCTAGATGCACAAATCCTAAAAAGTAACAAAATATAAATAATATTAAATCTACTACCAATTTACAATCCACCAAATCCAAGCTCAAACTTAGGTCATCTCCAACCATGGGAGGGGAAGGGGAAGGGGAAGGGGAAGGGAAGGGGAAGCCATGTCCAACCATGGGGAAGGGGGTGAGGGGAAGGGGACCTCGCCATATTCACTCGCCTGGATGGATGCGTGAACTAGCATTACTTTTTTTATTATAAAAATATAAAAAAATGGCTTTATTTAAATAAAAATAACAAAAAAGGAAAATTTTATTTTTGATTTTGTGTAAGATTTAATAACATTGTAATTAATAACTTGATTAGTTTTAATCTTAAAATTTAAATTATATCGACGATCCTAAAATATGTAAAAAACGTACAAATATGGAATGCCCCAAATATTATTATTGTGTACCAAATTTTTATTATAATTTTTAAGGCTATTATTATTATTATTGTGTACCCAAAAAAAATACTATTATTATTATTAAGTGAAGCTTGGAGAAATTGTGAATTGGAAGCAATTGATGGGGGATAGTCTTTCCATTGGAGATGACCATAGAAAGGCGAATTGGAGATATTGGAAAAAAAAAAAAAAAAAAAAAAGCCTTATTATATAATTCACCCTGGTTATCTCCTTTGTAGACTACTAATCACATGTTTCACTACACCTGAATACTAATGCAAAGTATATTGTACAACATTGTTTCTCTCCATCCTTGACCAAACGTATGTAGTAGAGTAGTTCACCCAAAATTTAGTATAGAAATATAGGATCACTTCAATAACATAAATTTAAAATTTCTAGAAACTTAAACTCAAATATATATTTGGAAAATCGTAATACTTAAACTTAGGGTTGTCAGTGGTTGGATCATGCTTGTTCAGATCCGATTTCAGTTTTATTTGATTGGACCCTGTCAGATTGGATCGTGTTCAAATTGTGCTCGGATCTAGATTTTTTTAATCCAATTGATATTGGTCGGATTTTGCCGGATATCATATCTTTTTCTAATCCAATAGAAAATTTTATTAATATTTTTTCCTATTAATAAGTTTATTAACTTTACAATTTTATTTAATTTCAGCTCACGTGTTCAAACATCCTTTACTAATATTCATATTTTTAGATGAAAATATCGGTTTAAATAAATTTATAAACGAGTTATAAATTACTGTCTTCTTAAATTTGTATATATATATATATATATATATCATTATTTTTTTTTATTGACTACGGATCTTTAACGGAACGGATCAACCTAAATTCATATTCGCTTTATGTGTTTCATATTACGAATCTTTATAATTGGATATATTAGATCCATCAAATATCTAATCGGACAATTATCCTAATAAATGAGACCGAATTCGAACGAATCCGGATTAAAATCCGCCCCATTGACAGCCCTAGTTAAACCCAAGGTTGGTGACGTTAACAGTCTAGGGCTGAAAATCAAACCAAGCTATTCGATATTGGACTCGAGCTAGTTCGATAAAAGCTCGTTTGAGCTCGGTTCATCACAATAATTAAACAAGCTTGAACATCATTTTTCGTTCGATAATTTTTGAAGCTCAGCCTGATAAGCAAAAAATTGAAAAACTAAAGGTAAAATATCAAGCTACTCGGTACTCGGCTCGAGCTCATGTGATAAAAGCTCGTTTGAGCTCAGCTCGATTTAAAATCAAACCAAGCTCAAACACAAAATTTCAAGGTCGATAAAAATCAAACCAAGCTTGAACAGTGTGTCGTTCGACACTACTCGGCTCGATTACACCCCTAGACTTAACACCACTAATAAAAGATGGATAGAAAATAAGATAAAATTACATAATCATCATGACTTTCAAATAATCAAATTTTAATTATGTAATTTATCAGGACTTTTGGGACTTTGCACCCTGAAATTATAAAGTTTTGACACTTTGCACTTTAACTTAAAAGTTTTGGATTTTACATCCAAAAAATATAATTTTGGCATTTACAACCTCCAATTAATATGATAATCTAAATAATGTAAATAACATGCAATATAATAACATGTTAAATTTATAAATGTGTATTTGAGATAGATAAAAGCAAATATTCTAGAGGATACTTTAAAATAAGATGAAGACAATTTTTTTAATTTAAATTTTACATAGAGAAAATGTTAAAATAAGTTATTATAAAGTAAAATTAATTGAAAATAACATGTTTATGATTGTCTTTCATAGAAATGACCATTTTATCTCTACATCAACCACATTCATGAGTTTTTTTTAAGAAAAACACATTAGGGTGCAAAATGTCATACATACTATATTTTTAGGGTATAGAGTGCCAAAAATTTTAAATTCGGGTTTAAAGTGCCAATATTTTGAAATTTTAGGGTGAAAATGCTAACATTCTATATTTTCAGTGCAGAATCTATATTGTCAGTGTGTAAAGTGCCCAAAAAATAATCAAATATAACTATTTTACCCTTCACCCAAAGATTTTTCTTACGAAAACGCACACTATGGTGTAAAGTGTCAAAATTCTATAATTTCAGGGTGCAAAATATCAAAAACCCATTTTATCAAGTTGGTTGAACTTGATTTGAATTACTCATGACACATTTGTTAACGATAACCTACATAACTTATATACTCTCCAATAGGGGTGGGATCGGGATGGAATTTCGGGAATTCGGGTATTTCGGAACGGGATATCGGGTTTCAGGATCTGAAATTCAAATCCTGAAACCCGGTAGATCAACCAAGGTTCCAAGAGTTTCGGGTACCCAATTTAATTTTGGGATTTTGGGACGGGACGGGTGTCCCGATAAACTATTAATTTTTTTTAGTTTAATGCAATTTTCAAACCGCCTCAGATCTTATGTGTCAATATTAGTATGCCATTTCACCATCTTATGCACAACATGTAGACTCAAAAATATATCAAAACCTCAAGATCTGATTAAGGGAAATTATTGGAGAAGTTTGAAAATTGAAATCCTCTGAGATGATATATGTTGAAAAACTCGGGCGTCGGCGAGCAACGGATCAGTGGCGGACGGCGGGAGTTGAGTTGTGGTGGAGTTAAGTATTTTGATTAGATATATTAACTTGTATGTTTGGATGTTAGAGAAGAAGATTACGTAGAATAAGATTTGAATGGTTGAATTTTAGATTTAGATTAGGTATTTTGATTATATATATATTTTTAATTAAACTATGTAATCGGGACCGGGTTTCCCGATCGGGTGGGGATCAATACCCGAAACCCGTCCAGATTTTTCTTGACCGGGTTTTGTCCCGTCCCAAATGAAAAAATACCCATTTTGTCCCGTCACAAATGAGAAAAACCCGATCAGGACGAGACGAATATCCGAAACCCGATCCCATTTACCCAGCCCTACTCTCCAATAACGAAAATTAAACCTTTAACCTTTTTTAGATCAACAGAAAATATTATTATCACAAGGATTGGATCATATGATCCAAATTTATTAGGATATCCAATGATAAAGAAAACTTGATGACAAGGAAATGATATGACATATTTCGTGGTTATGTAATCCTTGGAAAATGACAAGAATTAGTACGATGGAGCTTTTTCTTTTACGAGAAATTGAGTTACAATGATACTAAAACAAAAAAGCAAGTATTAAAGTAAAAAAAGAACTTATCCGACCTACCGGATTCGAACCAGTGACCTAAGGATTTCAGCATACACACTACAGTCCTCCGCTCTACCAACTGAGCTAAGGTCGGTCGTTGAACTCAATACCATATTATAAATATTTACTATTTATGACAAAATGAAAATACTCGAGTACAAAAGTTTTTTTAACTCATAATGATTATGTTGATTTTTCCCAATTTAATAATGAATTATAATATAATCTCATATGCCCAGGAACCCGTCCATCTCTGTTCCTAGGCAATAGGATCCAAGTTAAGTATTTATTCAGTTTTCTTTACAACTAAATTGAAAAAAAAAAAAAAAAAAACACTAAATTTCATACATAATTGCCTTACTTTAGTTAAGAAAAAAGAAAAAAAAATTGGCATGTTAATTTGTGGTAAATAAATCCAAATTCCATACAATTCAAATAATTTATGCGCTAAGTGATTATACTTTTAGAATAGGTAATCATAAAATATTTCAATTTAGATAAAATCTCACTTTCCCCGTGATCTTTCAATCAAGTTAAATTCCCTATCCTCCGATTTAAATTTTTGCACTATTCACTCTGAACTTATATTAATGATACACTTATCTCCCTGAAAACTCTTTTCCGATCAGTTTAATTTTCGGTCGTAGTAGGTCACTTGGGAGGCACGGGTCAATGTATGAGGTGTTTTCGTCATTTAAAATCAGAAAAAATGTACAACAATGGTGTAAGTTCAGGAAGGAAAGTGCAAACTTGTTATAATGTTACTTTTGCAATATTGTGCAGAAAACCATGAAATTTTAAGCATTATGTAATCCTAATAAGATATATAAAAAAAAAAAAAAAAAAATCTTAGTACGAAATCAACAAATAATAATATAGATGCAAACACATTAGTTAGACTATAGAGTGGGAGATAGAGCATACACTATAATTTCATGGTTATGAAAGTTTGTGTTACATTCTTCAAATTAGGTATCAAGTTGTAAATATTGTACACAAAAAAAAAAACCTATGAACATTGCATTTTGTAGTTGATAATTGACATTAGAACGAATGAAGCAAAATAATATTTTCAATTTGAACATTGCAGTTTCCCCTAGTACTTATAGTTGAATTTCACTTTTTCCCATGAACTTACACCATTATTGCACTTATTTCCCTGGATCTTACGCCCTTGTTGCACTTTTCCCCATGAACTTACACTCTTATTGCACTTATTCCCCTAAAACTTGAGCTCTTATTGCACGTCCCTCTTAAACTTATGTGTTGCATTTTACCCTTATTCTAAATGACATAAATACCTTACAAAATTGACATGCATGTACCTTTCACATGACTTACTTTGGCCGGAAAGTTGATCGGAAAAGAGTTTAGTGAGAAAGTGCAACACTAATGAAGGGGGGGAAAGTGCGATTAACTGTAAGTTCAAGGGGGAAATGTGATTTTCTCTTTAATTTATTCACCTTTTACTCCACTGTTAACCGAGGTTGTACAGTTGTACTGTTTGTCCAAGCATATGCTTTACCATTTCAGTTTATTAATATTTAAGATTGTAACATTTTTGTAAATTTTTAGGCAATTGTATACTAGTAATATGAATGTATATCAAGAAATCAAGAACTAGCATCTTTTGCAAATGAGAATTAAAATAAACTGGTTCTAATTCCCATTCATGCGACCCGAAAATTGAAATTCGTACTACTATTCAACAATAATAATTAATTAATAAGAACATGCAATTACAACTTCAGTTACCAGAGTCATAAAATCATTTCAGAAACTACTTTTCAAAATCAAGAACCACCCTCAATCAACTGAGACTGGTTGCATATTCTCAGCTTCTTTTCTCAGCCCCTCAAACAGGACCGACGACAAATACCGCTCTCCGAAACTCGGATGGATAGTCTGAACAGAGAAATTTTACAAGGTAAGACAAAACTCAAACTAGAGAAAACAGAAGCACAAGTAAGGTGTCAAAAAAAAAAAAAAGACATATTTATTCATTTAGTTAAACTGAATTAATTGGATCCAGATCGATCGATTTTGCTGGATTTTCAAAAACCTCTACCCGAAAGTAGTTTATTAACGGGTCGGATCAACAAAAAATCCATATCCCCTCCATTTATTATAGCCTATGACTCCTTTTAATCGGATCAAATTCATCAAATACATAAGCGAGGTACTAATAAAAGTATCGAGTACTTCATACCACTATGAGTTTGCCCTTGTTCTCGGGCCTCTTTGCAAGTCTGAGGGCGGCAACCGTGTTTGCCCCCGATGAAATCCCAACCTACACATGCCATGTAATATGACTAATTGCCAAAAACTAAATATAATATCTTTTTAGCCTAAACAAAGAAGAGAATGGTTCTATATGTATTACCATCAGCCCTTCCTTTAATGCCAATTGCCTGGCCATATGAACGGAATCCTCACTTGAAACCTGCAGCGGTGTTTCTTATTAGCTTTTTGAAAAACTTGATTAAATTTTTTATGTTCACTAGAAACAGATTAGTACCATCAGTACTTCCTCCATAACATCCATATCCAAAATATCCGGTTTGAACCCGACCCCATTGCCCGTAATGTGATGAGGACCTAGATTAATTAAACACATTAACTTCTCATGTGGTTAGTAATAAAAAATTAAAATTTTCAACAGTTTCACCAAGATGATGTATACCTACCTGGTTTGCCTCCATTGAGAACATTGCTTTCTTCTGGTTCGAGTCCGTATATCTAAAGATCGAATAGAGGAATTAAATTCAATATATATATATATATATATATATATATAGCCCGTATTGTGAAGTTAATCCACGTAAAAACGTGCTAACTAATTAATTAAGTTGGTAGATACATATAGTACCTTCACATCAGGATTTTTCGACTTCAAATACTGTCCAACACCAGAGACAGTACCTCCACTTCCGATGCCCATTATGAAAATATCAACTTTCCCATTCGTATCCTCCCATATTTCAGGGCCTGTCGTCTCAAAATGCACCTGTCAAAAAGATGGAAAAATATTGTAACCTACCCGAACGCATAATGAAACCAACCAAAATTTAAAATTAATGAATTTAATTAATTAATACTTGGGTATTGGCCGGATTTGAAAATTGTTGAAGCATGAAAGCATCTGACGTGGACTCCAAAAGTTGATAGGCTTTCTTGACCGTGCCTCCCATTCCTTTAGTTGGATCCGTGAGGATCAAGTCGGCCCCGAAAGCTCTCATTGTCACCCTCCTTTCCAAGCTAGTATATGAGGGCATCGTTAGCACCATTCTATAACCTTTCATGGCTGCCATAAATGCCATGCTTATTCCCATGTTACCGGAAGTAGGCTCAATCAACGTTGTCTGAGAATTTAACGAACGAAATGGACCTAATTATTAAAACCATCATTTTGAATTTGGATTTAATTTGAAGGAAATTATTATTATATTACCTTTCCGGGAGTGATCAGACCTTTCTTTTCGGCGTCAGTGATCATGGCGAATGCTGGTCTGGTTAAATGCGTACATACAAAAGTATTAAGTAAATAATCAATTTTACAATTGCAACGTGAATAAAAAAATTAAATGATCGAATTAAAAACACTATGTATATATATATATACCTACCTGTCTTTGATGCTAGAAGTGGGCTGAAACATTTCCTGTTTAACTGCTACATAAGCACCACAGCCCTCCGTTACTTTATTAAGATAAACAATGGGCGTTCTTCCAATTAGCTGCACAAATAATTAATGAAATAATTAGTATAAAATACATTTGAATAAGCTCAAGCCTTTCCTCCTCACTTTAATTTGGTAATTAAACTGTCTGTCTGTCATATAATCGTAATGATGATGGTTAAACTAACTCACAATCTCCTCCTATATATACTTGCATCGATTGTATTATGTTTATAGCATATTATTAAACTTTAGAGAAAAACGCAAAATTACCCCCCTTGTATCATTCATAATTGACAGAAAAAGTCCAAATTAAATGTTACTTTTTATTAGAAAAAACCTCATTAATTTGGTAATAATACATGGGTTTTTTGCCAATTTTAAAATAACATAGGGATAGCCGGATAGGGGCCGGGTGTTTGTAGTCACTCACACTAATCACCCTTAAGTTTCAAGAGAATAAGAAAAAGAAATATTTATATATTAAGAAAATTGTGATATTATTATTATTATTATTATTATCCTGAAAAAAAACAAGGAAGTCCGGTCGGTTCATGGTCAAGTTGTCTGGACTGCAGAAGAAAAATTAAAGACCAGAAATGGGCCACCAACCAATTAACCAACTACATACGATAATCCACTTTTGTATCTTCTTCGGTCCAAAACTGTCCATTCAATTAAAAAGCAACTTTTTGCATAGGGAAAGTAATTTCTTGCAGGGAGTATTTTACATTTACACATTTTGCATAAACAGAAAATGCCAACTTTGTTCTTCAACCTCATTCTCTAATTAATGGAAATAAATTTTGACTTATCGAGAACCGAAACGATAGAAAATTGATATACACGTGTTCTTGGGCATGACCCACGTGTCCAAAAATGAAATATTAGAGTAAAAAAAGAAAAAGAAAAAGAAAATACCTGAGAAACTTGTTTTTTGATATTGGTGCCGGGGAGATCTTTTGGTAGATCTCTTAGTCTTTGAGCGAAAGAAGGAGAATCAACCAAAGGAGTAGGACTGCTGCTGCTGGTCCTGGTAGTGGTAACAGTAGAGAACAATTTTGTGTTTGGTTCATTGACAAAAAATAATGAAGGGAATAATAATATTCTTCTTTTGATCCTCATGATTCTTCTACTACATACAGATGCCATTGCCATTGATTAAGTAATTGAACCAGGGGAGTCAATGTCAATGTCAATGTACTTGTACCTAGGCCGAAGCTATGCTATATTTAAATGAGTATATGGCTTCACTGGTTATTTGGTTTTTCAGTAGGAAATTAATTAAAGTCTGGTTCAGCCTTTTTTTATAAGGGAGAGAGAAGATAACTGTTAATTTGTGTGGTTTTGGTTCTTATAACCTGTGGGTAGTATTTGACAAGTTATGTGCACTTTAATTTACATACATCTCTATTATTTTTTTTTTTTTTTTTTGTTTAAATGGTCTTATATTTCAGTCTTTGTTCCCATAATATATATATAGTATATAGGGATGCACCCAATAATGTGGACTTTGGGTTACACATTTTTTGGGGGAATTTTAGTTGGATTAATGCATTCATTTCTTAAATATTTGAAAAATAAGTACAATATAATTGACTAATATTTTACTTGGATCAATAATTGATGTATAAATTTGTGATTGTGCTCAATTCATGTCTTATCTTTAGCTAGAGTTTTTCTATTCTCAATCATTTTATACCCGAAAAAATTAAAGAATTAATATATAGTATATAATTAACGACTACTTTACTTTGAAGTTCATATGACCACATGATCAACGACGTGATTATTTTTCTTTTGATGAATACGGATATGGGTATGATCTCATCTCGACTATTAAGTTGCCAATATTAATTACTTTTTTCTCAAAAAAGGATTTTCTGTAATTGCTAGTATGCTTAAACCTCAATTATTTCACGTACTTTCTAAAATTGTAACATTTGAGATTGGAGACGCATCCCAATCCCAATCCCAATCCCACCCTGTCTCTACTATATATATTATGTGCCTATTGTGGCTTCCACGAGGGGTCAAGAGCCATTTGGTAACCTTTTTCTGTTGTGATAGGTTTACTTTAATTTGTTCAAGGTTTTTGCCAAAATCTCTTAGGGGGTGTGTGGATGGGTTTTGGTCCGGTCTCGCGAGACCGAGCCAAAACCCTTTCAAATGAGTTTTCGTCAAACCCATAAAACCATCAAAAACCTATTTAGAAACTCACACTCAAACTCTTCAAACCTATAAAACATTGATTTGACACCTACCACCTACTTTTTCTCCCAAATCTCACTAAAAAAGACATTGATTTGACACATATCACCTACTTTTCCCCCTAAACCCCAACATCCAAACTCAATCCAAGTGGGGTTTCAACTTATTCAAACCACAAAACCCAAGAATCAAAACTCATCCAAATGAAGTCTCAAAGATTTCATCGAAACCACCCAAACCAATTTTTTTAAACTGAGACTCGCGAAACCGAGCCAAAACCCATCCAAATAGACCCTTAAAATCAGGGTCCAAATTCTTTTGAAACTCAAACATATACCTATCACTTATTTTTTTCTCTATAAAAGACATTGAATTTATATTTATCACTTATTCTTTTCCTTCAAATTCCAACATTCAAGCCCAATTCGAATAAAGTTTTAACTATTTTAAACTATAAAACCCAATATTCAAACTAAATCCAAATGAAATTTCAAAAGTTTTCACCAAACTCACTCAAACGATTTTCTCGAAATCAAAACCCACGTAACAGAGGCAAAACTCTTTCCAAAGTCCCATTTGAATATTATTTCTTTGTTCTCATGAGCATCAAATTTTAAATATTAATTTGGACAAAAAATTGATAACGCCACTAAATAGGTAAAAACACAACTTTTGGTTTTGTTTTTCGAATTGAATTTAAAATACAAAAAATCTACTAAACACACAAAGAAACAATTAAAACTTTAAATCTAAAGCAGTTAGGCATATACATAAACTAATGCGCAGGCGCAAAAAAAAAAATACTATACTTGCTCATGATATAGAAAATCCAATTATATACTTATAAGATTTATCTTTTTTTATTATTTCTAGAAGAGTGAAATGCAGAATATTCTATATGTATATATTATTTTTATTGAAAGAAAATTCTTTGTGTAACTTTTATAGTGAAAAAATAAATTATGTTCATAAGTTAAATACATTTACCCCTTTGAGACTACAATGTGTTTTATTTTCTTTAAGTACGATTTTTATCCATGATTTGCAGTTAAGGGAACAAATATAAAATGTAAAAACTAAATCATTCACTTAAAAATTGGCAATAACACTTCATGCAAACTTAAAAATTGGCAACGGATCCCCCATGCGGTCAATTCCTAATTTTTAAATGAGTTAATAAGCTAATAATGATAACTCATGAGATATTTTACTAATAAAATATTAACACAAAAAGTTTTAGGCTAATAATAATACAGTTGATTTTATGTCAATTAGAAATGACACAGGGGTTATTTTTGCATTTTGCTCTTTCCAATATAAATAGATGCTGGCAGGAATTTCAGTTAAAGAGTATAGGTTAATTATATGAAAACAAAAATGGCACTTTCAAAAGCTCACAAGTCACAAACTTGTCTAATTAATTACTCCACTTGAAGGTTGTACCGAAAAATAATTTTTTCTTTACTCCACTTGAAAGCATCATTCCACCAGTCAATCATAATTATTAATGCTTTTCTTTTTCTGACTTGTCTGGAAAAATTAAATTTGCCATTCGGCTTAGGAAGAAAAAAGGTACCAATTTGTATTTTCTCCTATTGAATTCAAAGTATTTAGTGAATAATTAAACCTATGACAAATTTTAAGATTCCCTGCCGGTTAGTTTGATACCCAATTCAAAATTCCATAAATTGAATTATGGCAGTTTACAGCAGGCTTGTGATTTGCATAATGTTCAATTTATCTTCTTATGATTTAAAAAAAAAAATATTTTATCCCTTTATAATCTTACAAAAATTCATATTGCATCTTTGATATTTTTAAACTTTAAAAAAAATTACAAATTGACAAAACTACCCTCTTATATGTGGATTTACCCTCCTTATATTATGATAAATATGACAATTTATCCCCTATATTATGAAAAATATGGCAATTTACCCCCCTTTCCAATCCTTAATGTTTCAAAAATATTTTTCATGCCCACTCTTAGGTACGACGAGTGAGCTATGTGACAATTTATCCCCTATATTATGATAAATATGGCAATTTACCCCCCCTTTCCAATCCTTAATGTTTCAAAAAAAAATTCATGCCCACTCTTAGGTACGACGAGTGAGCTATACTCTCTTGTTAAAGAAGATAAATTTCTTCTTTAGAATTTTCACATGAAGGTAAAGTGTTTTTTCTAGAATTACATTATAAATTTTATAGGAGGTAAATTGATTTTAGCTCTCCATAAATTGGTAACCAATTTATTTTTAAGTCCCTAGATTAGTTGCAAGTTTTTTTTAGACGAATACTACATTAATACATTAATATTTATTTTAGAATAATTTCATTTACCATCAACATATTAAGATAAATTATACAAAACACTAGCAATGAGGTGAAAAAATACTCATAAACCAGAACAACTATAAAGATATCCAAAGAAGACCAAATATTGGGTTGGACATCTAACGTAATATTTGACAACATTATCATTTAGCCCCAAGAGGAAATAATTGGAAAATTACGCCTCAGAATAAGATCCCACAACAACCCTGCGAAGTGGGCTGATCTAAAAAATTTGATTGGGCCTATCCCCAGAAATTGACTATTTAGTTCTTAATCTAATTTTTCTTTTCTTATCTTATCGAATATCTAGGGGGTGTCAATTGAGCAGATTCAGATCGATCAGGATTCACACAGATCCGGTTTTGTTTACGTTGAACTAGATTTGAATTGGATCTTGATCTTGTTCAGATATATACTTTTCGAATTTTAATCGGATTCGGTCGAATATTTGATCTTTTTGGATTTAATAGAATCTCTAATTTTAAAATTCACACCATTAAATTTTTCTGAAACAAGTTTTTTAACTATTACAACAAATTTATTTAACATGTTCAGATTTTCTTAACTATAATTGATATTTTGAAAGATAATATGCATAAAAATGAGACTATGAATGAATGATTAACTAACATTTTCTTAAATCGATATAAAATATTATTTATCTTAATAATATTAATTATGTGAAATCTATATTTATTTATTTACATTTACCACTCGTGTGTTGAATATTTTTTCTTAAATTTTTTTTAGATGCTTTCATTCGAACTTGGGCTTGCATTACTAGTCCCTCCCTTCCATAGACCAATACATACATATATTGGTTTCCGTCTATAAAGCACGTATACTTCAAAAAATAACAAGATGCAGAGTCGGATTCTCCGGGACTCGGATATGCGTGCGACACGGCTGGGATACGCGTGGCGAGTCCGAGAAAATAAAATAAAAATAAATTCGGATACTTGAATCCGACTCGGTCAACTGCTGAATCGACACGGTCAAGGACTCGGCGGGGGCTTTCAGCAATTTTTGACAAAATATTGGATTGAAAATGCAAATTCCAAACTTAAATATTAAAAAATTGAAATGCTTCTAGTTCCCTTCCCTACTTCCCTTTTTTTTCTACGCATTACTTTCAATACCTAGGCCATGACTACTTCTGCAATCTAAATCTACAAGCCCCCTCTCTTTCTACGTATTACACATTTACTCCCCAAACCACGTCCACCCACACTCTAATAGTAAGTAATTCACTAATTCTAAATCTACAAACCTCAAATTAAAGACCGATCCCCAATTTTAACAAGAACCCTAGGCCATATTCAAGAATTTTCTCTCTTCCAAATACCAATTCAAAGGTAAGTTCTTTTTCTTCGACTCTTTCTCTCTACCTTTTGAGAGATTATTTAGTACAACCGCTGCACCAAGTCATCAAGTACACGTGGTGCAGTCCACCAACGCTGCACAAAGTCATCAAATACACGTGGTGCAGCCCACCAATACACTTGGGACATGTGGATTAATAATCCACATCAAGTGTATTGGTGGACTGCACCACGTGTACTTGATGACGTGGTGCAGCGATTGTACTAAATAATTTCTCCTACCTTTTTTTGTAATTTTATTTTATTTTATCGAGAAATGTTAAGAAGTAGAGCAGTAATTTGGGAAGAAATAAGTCTGTGTATATAACTGGAAATCCCATTTGATATAATTGAATTACTAGTGAGAAGAGTGAATGAGTATGTTTTAATTATATATATAGAGAAAAGAGGGAATGACTTTGATGCTAAGGTATTTTTTTTATATATAACTATATAAATTTATTTTATTAAAATATAAGTATACATATCGTGTCGTATTTTTTTTTTTTCGAAAACGAGTAGCCGAATTCAAATCGTGTCGAGTCCGTATATGTGCAACTTAGATTTCCGTACGTAATTTCTGGAAAAAAGGAAAAAAAGCATTAAGAACCTGAATCACCTGATAACGAGGAAGAAATGGCGGGAAAGCACAACCCTATTCCCCTTTTTTATTCTTTACTCAATTTGCTTGCAGAAAATTAGGCTACACGAACAATTCTCTCTGTCTCTGTCTCTACAACCAGTTTCAGGTACCGACATTAGTTATGAATAGAAGTTTGTATGTCCATAATTGTGTAATCTCAGCATTTTTTTTTTCTTTTGCAGCATATGATGAGTTCTAAAGTTGTTCTATTTTTTCTTCCGTGCATTCTGTGTAGTTTGATAATTTCTCTAACAGTTTTTGCTTTTCTGCAATTGCATCAAGTTACTTAGTTTAAATGTTGGTAGGTTTGTTTTATAATTTTCTGAATATGCAGGATTTTTTTTTAACTTTTTCTCATGTAAATGTGTATGCTCAAATGGGTGTAATTTGCCATCCTGAAAAGTTCATTTTCCTCAAGTAATCTTGAAATAAGCTAAGTAACTGATCATTTTTTGCATTTTAACAGATATGGGTAAACAGGAAAGCCCGAAATTCAACAAAAGAACCACAAGATCATCCTCTTCCACCACCCCCAATTCAAAAACTACATCCGAAGCTTTGAAGACTACTACTAATCACACACAATCTTTGTCTATAAATGACCTTATCTTCGGTGACGAATCCATAACCCTTGACGAGCTGATCAGTTCGTTCCCTGGAAGGCGTTCACAAATCCTTGAATTGATTAGTCTTTTAGGCCCTCAGAATTCCCCCACGATTCCTTTATTCGTTTATGGTGGTGCTTCAACAGGGAAGACAAACATTGTTCTTCAGATATTCAAGCACTTGAACCGGCCTTTTATTTATTGCAGCTGTGTTACCTGTTACAATCCTAGAATACTCTTTGAGTCCATCTTGAATCAGCTTTTGCTTCATAGTAAGAATAAAAGCAATGGTTATTTAAGTGCTAAGCGATGTGAAAAGCCATCTGATTTTATTAATCTACTGCGTGAAGCCTTGAGTATGTTGTTAGACAGCCTCAAAGGGGATCTGGGCGAATCTAACTCCAAGAAGTTGTCTACCCAGGTTAACGGGAAGATGGTTTACTTGGTATTTGATCATATAGAGCTGGTTAGAGAATGGGATAAGAGTTCTATTATATTGCCCTTTTTATTTAACTTGTATGATATTCTGAAAATGCCTGAGGTGGGTTTGATTTTTTTGAGTAAAACCTCTCCAGATACATTTCAATCAGACCCTCCCTTCCCTGTTTATTTTCCGGACTACACAGAAGATGATTTGCGCCAAATATTCATGAAAGAACAAGCAAATCTCAAGCTATATTCCTCTTTTCTGGAGTACGTGTCACAATTTAGTTATCTGTGCTTACAGTGTTATTCACTTCTATCCTATTGTTCTTGGAACCATTAAATTTATGATATCTTTGTTTTTTTTATACAGTTTGGTCTTGATACCTTTCTGTAGAATCACTAGACAGATTGATGAATTATCTGCAGCCTTTACACCTTTGTTTAAGAAGTATTGCGAGCCTCTTGATGATCTGCAAACCGTGCCTAATGAATATATTAAGCGGAAATTATTTAGTCATCTTCAACCATTTATCTCACTATTCCTGAATGAGACATTTAGTGTTCCTTCACAACCTTTGCTCAATGCCTCAGCCAACATAGACAGGACCAACAGGGAGAGCATTGCAAAGAAGCTGGGCATTGATGACTCTTCCGACGTGATCGACTTCCATATGTCTACTTCGGCAAAATGTCTGCTTATTTCTGCATTTCTTGCTTCACGAAATCCAGCAACACTAGATGCCTCACTCTTTGATTCAACAGGAGGATGTGATGGTAAAAAAAGAAAGAGAAAGTAGGTTTGGCACACAGAATCTGATACTAATCTATCGAAATAACCAAATATTTCACTCTCACCTGTTCTTTTCTTATTTCGAAGAAATTGTTATGTTTCCACCTATTAAGGCAGAAATAATCATTTTGCTTAGTTTATACGTGATCAAAATTATAGGACTCGGGACTCCACTAAACTCATGTTGCAAAACACATTAAATTTCTTGCAGATGGTGGAAGGATCTTTGGCTGTTTTACCATATGTCATTTCTCTTGTGAATTGTAATTGTGTTCTGAATAACTGCTCTAACTATAGGACTATAAAGTATCTTGTTAACAAGAGCACTCGTGTAGATAAATGTTGGGCAACTGCCTTCACTTGCATTTCTTGAAGTATATTATAAACTTTTTTTCTTCAGTTATTGTGAAGAAAAGGATTTGTTGTATGGGTTTATTAGATTTTGTACCAATCACGACTTGGTCATGTAACTATGCTCTCTGTTATAATGGTATTATACAAAAGTAGGAAAGTAATTTTACTGTCCATTCTGTTTACTCCTCAGGAACTCCAATAAATCAATGGACCAGAAGGAAACTAAAGCCCATGAATTACTCTTGAAAGGACCTGGAACTTTCCCGTTGGAAAGGTTGTTGGCCATATTTCAATGTATCTCATCTGCTGCTGAGTATTCATCTGATGGTGTAGAACTACAAAATGGTTTCATAGGAGTTGAAGGTTGTGATGCTGGATTAATGTCTGATATTCTCTTGCAATTATCCAGTTTATGCAATGCCAACTTTATTAGCAGAGGAGGAATATGTCCACTGGAAGGCTCAGTTAGGTACCGATCCACTGTTTCTGAAGATATGGCGTTGAAGGTTAGCATACACGAGTTCGTGCTTTACAGTTCTTAAGAAAGTGGTCTTATTATGTTTTCTAATGGTTCACAGGTTGCAAGAAGTCTGAAGTTCCCCTTGTCAAGATATTTGTATAGATGAAATTTGTTTGAATAGCAGCTCACCTCGTGTTCCTTAGATAATGTAGTCTTTCAATTGATAAAGAAAATAAAGGTCACCTGATGTTCCTTAAAGTAGTCTTCCAAGGATCTACTGACTACACTAGGTATGAAACCATATCACTCCAGAGATTGGCCCAATGTTTGAATGCTGGTGGATGCCTTTGAATACGTGGATTGAAATGGTTTTTCTTGTCGGTCGAATTTCCATCAGTATATGTCTATGTCAAGCTGTTGGAACGAAACTGTACTTTGCTGGAATTGCTATCTAAATCACAAAGTTCAAAGTTACTTCTTGGTAATTTTATATTTAAGAATGGGAAAAGTTCAGAGTTCAAACTCTTATATCTTAATTTTCTATGAATAAATATTGATTATGTCTCTAAATTTGTTTTCGTGCATATACTTAATTAATTTGTCTACATATGCTAATGTTCAGGGAAAAGGCTTCGCATCACTATGGATACTAGTACTACTAAGCATGTAATTTTAGCCCTGATCGATCTATCTTCTTTTAGTTATTTTGATACTACTTTAATATATTTTCATGTTTGTTTTTATTTACTTTCTAATAGTTTGAAGTCATTGAATATTTGAACCGTATCGCGGGAAAAGGAGCTTGAAAAATAGATGGAAAGGTAGCCAAATACCTAGAGTTAACGTGGTTTAGGACATTTGCACAAACATCTTTCTCCCTTGTTAATCCAAAATCACCTACTCGATTGACGAGCCCCTCTTTTGATATAAAAGATTTGGGAAGAGCCGATCCAACCTTTGCTTTGTTGGAGCCGTTGTAATGCGATACAACTTCCTTAAAATCTTTTTATCTTTGTTATTATGTGCAAACGTATTTTACTAAAGTACGTTAATTCTAGGTATTTGACAACATTTCCATCTATTTTCCAAGCTTCTTTTCCTGCGATACAGTTAAAATGTTTAATGACTTCAAACTGTTAAGAAGTAAATATAAACAGACATGAATTTATATTATAGCAATATAAAAATAACTAAAAGAAAACAAACCACCAAAGAAATAGATATATCGATCAGAGCTAAAGTTACTTACTAGTATCCATATTGGTGTGAAGCCTTTTCTGTGAATATTAACAAATTAATTAAGTATATGCACGAAGACGAATTTAGAGACATAATCAATATTTATTCGTAGTAAATTAAGATATATGAGTCCCAAAAACAAATGTGCTATGCACAGTCAAAACATGACCATGCACTAAACAAAACAGGCCTTGAATATGGGTTAGCTGCTCTATATATAATGTACTCATGTTTGAAGTACAAGCATTGCCTGATTATGAAAATAATACGAGTAGTTTTTACTGGTCATTTTATATATTTTTGTGAAGCCAATACATCTTCTTTTTTAATTTATAAAGTCTTCATTTTTCTGGAGTTTCTTGTTTGTAATTGTAGCATTTTGGGTTGGATTTTTGGATTACATATTTCTAACCTTTCAAGTTCGTAAAATATTGGCAAAAAATGATGAATTGTTATTATATGAGGGTAGAGAAGGACACAAATGTCAACGATAAGTAACATCACAAAATGCTTCACAGACAATATTATACTTGGACTAAACACACAAATTTGATGCCAATAGCCTCAAAGATACCTAAACCTTTCCTGCAATTTTACTCAGCAAAAATCAATAGTCCCATGCACCAAATTTCATTTCTTGGACTACATCGATTCCACCTTCCCATCATTTCCACCAAGCAACATATACTTATCTTTTCTAGTCAACTGAGTGCACTCAAATCCCAGTGCACCAGCCAAGACCCTCTGCACATGATTAGCCACCTCAATCGACGATTTACCCCCGGCCTTTACCGTCATCCCCTCTGGCAACCTCTCAAGAAACGTGATCTCATAAGTCGGCCTAGGATTCATAAAATAGAAATAAGCATCCCAAAACTTAACACCCCTTACAGTCGTGCCATGGAACATACTCTGCTTGAGGTTGGCTGCCACAGGCACAATCCTATCGCTCAATTCTGCAAACAAAGCACTGAATCTCAGCAAATACGGCTCACGACACGTGGTCCCCTCAGGGCACACGACTAGGTCACCCTTTTGAAGCAATGCCTTGATCATAGCAGCATCGGCTTCACGGTCACGTGTCAAGGCAACAGCAGGGATTGGGGAGAGGAATCTTGAGAGCTTGCTTACACTGTATGTCACACATGAAACTTTGCGACCCAATGCTATAGCTATGACTATAGGGTCAAGAGCAGTGCGATGGTTGCAGACGTAGAGGTTTCCAGGGGATCCAGGGGATGGTGGAGGGGGTGGGTTGCCCTTGATCACGAGGTTAATACCGAGCATGGGGTAGGTATACCGCACAATACGCTCTGGGAGGGGAAGGTTGAAGTAGACACGAATTACAGAGAGAACAAATCCAAATGGCAGCCAAATGTAGGTGATGAATGCGTTTAGTGGAGTAGGGGGCTGGACTAAGCGACCATCATGGAAGATCAGTGGGCTTTTCAAACGATCAAGAGGCAATGGCTTAGCTGATTTGCTAGGATGCACCATGTATCCCTCCTGTTCAGCATGGATTAATTATTATGAGAAAAAATTGATAAAACTTTCATATACAAATATACATATACATATATATATATATATATATTAATAAAACTGAATTTAAAAGGTATACAATATGGTAATCAAAATCTGGGAATAGTTCTATGGAAAGACAACAAGAAAGAATTTGGATAAGTGAAGTGCAAATTTAAATTTTAATGTTGAGAAGCTGTAATTAAAGACTTTTTATTCTGGACTTGTCACTTAACCATGAGATAGCAAAAGAGAAAGTTTCAACTCTTAAATTAGAATGTGTTTCAATATTCAAATCTTCACTGATGTCTCAGTATACAAACATCGAGTGCAGGATCCATTAAGTTTTCATGTGAATTGAAAAACTTGGTTGTAATCTATCACATCCAAAAACCTTTTCATTTCCTTCACTGAAGCACATTAATAATAGCCAGCTATAAGTCATTAAAAGTCATAATGTGCAACATTAAAGTGTGACACATGCCTTGTTCCACCCCTTGAATTCACAACAGTTTTTAAAGGGTAATGCTGTGGACCCTTGTTCTCACCAAACATGTTACTACATCCTCAACTGCTACATTAATTGCATCTCGTGCATTATCGCTGACATGTGTTTGAGAAGCAATAAAAAAATTAATGTTTGTACAAAACTGAAAAAAGATGCAAATAAAGAATATTACTATTTGAGAAGATTAGAAAGCTAAAACATAGTGGTCTCTATCAAGTACATTAGTATGGCTCAAATGAATAAATATTTTTAGATTTAATAAGAGTTCACCTTATAATAAATCAAGATATGAACCCATTAATATTTCACAAATCTGACAAAATCACCATCAGATAAAGATATGAACCATTAATATTTCACAAATCTGACAAAATCACCATCAGATTGTGGAATCTTATACGGAGTAACATTTCTAGAAGTATGACGACTTCTTAATCCTCATAAACAAAATGGAGTAGTATATTCACAAAACACGTAAGAAAATTACTTAAATATAACCACATATCCATAGCTATTCACAAATTAAATTATTGACTAACAATATAAATAGTATGAGCTAAGTTTACAAGGATTTACTGTAAAGCTAGACAATCAACCGGGTTTCATGATGAAATTTAATGTGGAGCAACAAATTTAGTTTTTCTAAAATTCATATTGGAATGATTGCTCTATAATTTATGTTTGTTGTACTAAAACCGTGTATAGCAACATCATAGCATCACAAACAAAAGTTAAAGGGAATAACATTTTTCAATATCGTGCATACGATCAGTACTTTCTTTTATCCCATAAATTTACTCATCAAGAAAGTGAACAATTAATTATATAAAAAAAATCAATAATGCAAGTAATTGACCCCCTGAGAAAACATAAACAATAATTAACCATTATCAAGTTATTAACCACAACAAGTATCTTCAATAATTAACCATTATCAAGTTATTAACCACAATAAGTATCTTCAACAAGTAAACCTCAATCTAATAACTTCAATAAGTTAAAAAATTCACTAAAAAGGAGGAATTAAACACACCTTGCAAAAGGACATGAAATCATGATCAGATTCTCGATCTCCAAGTCCAATGTCAGGCCTCTCTTCCCCAAACTCCTTCTCAACACCCAACCTCTTCCATTTACCCACCAACACTCCTGGCTTCTTCACAAACCCCGTCGCCTTCTTCGTCTTTGGATCCACCTCTATCTCAGTCCCGATCACCTTATCTCCTCCCAAAAACTCCTTCACGAACGGCTCCACCATTACTCTCGGATTCGCAGTTACAATCACTTTCCTCTTACACTTCTCGAACACTTCGTAACTCTCCGCCCTCACATCACTCGCGTAGAACCGCGGCAGCACCGCGCGTGACACCATCTCGATGTCACGCGCTCTCAATCCAGAAAAGGAGATGTAAATGAGCGTCTGTATGGCTAGGGCTTCCGAGAAAAATACGTATGCCACGGCGATTATGGGGAAAGAGAGGAGGAGGATTAAACCGCGGAGGAGGCTGCCGGCTTCTATGGCTACCAGCATGAAGTAGGGGAACGAGGATCTGGAAATTAACAGGGTTCCGTCGAGGTCCGCAGCTACGGACTCGCGGTTAACGGCGGAGGAGGTGTCGCATGTCTCGATCGACGGGAAGCGCGCCATTTTGAGTGCGTGTGCGTGTGTGTTTTCAGCTTCAGGGGGAGGGAAAGCATCGTTTTAAATGAGGGAGAGGGGGTTGGGATGAAATAAAATGACTTGATTACCCTGGGGCTACTTGGACCTTGTTTGGGATTCCATAATCTCATCGCTACTGTGTATTGTCATGCAAAATTTAATTTGAATAAATCTCTTTGGGCATGTTTGTTTGGTGTTTGGTAAAGTAGTTTGGGAGAGTAGTGGAGATTTGTGAAATAATCTCGATTTGCGTATTGTTGTTTGTTTGAGTTTTGAGATAGTGGTTTGAGAAATAAAATAGGTATAAGTTTTTTTTGGAAGAGTTAGATGTAGGTGTAAGATATATAAGACTTTATGTCAAATCATGTTTGTTGTGAGATAATTTATTTAAGAGAAATGTTACTTTATGTCAAATCAGAGTATAGTTTGTATATATTTTGTTCAGAGATAAGAAAATTGTTGTTTGTTTGGATTTTGAGATAGTAATTTGAGAAAATTGAGAGATGGAAAATTTATTTCAGAAAATAGAAAACACGTTTGTTTGACATTTCCCAAACACGAAAAAAAATTTGGAAAACACCAAACAAACAGGCCTTTTGTTTGTTGCACTGATTGAGTTGTGCAACATTATACACCCAATAATCCCTTCTTGTGAATTTGACCTTGTTCTGTTTGGTTCGAGTGAAGCTTAAGGGTCTATTTGGATGGGTGGATTTGAAATGAAGAGGGATTTTAAATGAATGGATTTTTAATTCCAATAATTTGAAATCCATTCATTTGCAATCTCTTGTTTGGATAAAAAAATTTTACAAAGGATTTTGGTATATATCATTTGTGTTTTATTTGAATTTCTCAATCATGCCTTATAATTTGCTTTATGAGTTAATTCTTGTTGTTGATATCGGGATAAAATCACATAAATCGATTTGGGGCAAAAATCTAATTTTTGAAAATTGAGGGACCAAAAGTGCAAATTTGGATTTCAAGAAATCTGGGCCTGATTGAAAATCTTAATTTTTCTTAAAATTATGTACTGAATTGGAACTCTGAGTTTTTCGAAAATCTGGGGTCAAATGGCAATTTTTGAAAATTAAGGGACCAAAAGTGCAAATTTGGATTTTTTTAAATTAGGTGCCAAATTGAAAATTTTAATCTTCTGAAAATTATGGACTGAATTGCAGTTCTTATTTTTTCGAAAATATGGGGTCAAATTATAATTTTTGAAAATTAAAGGACCAAAAGTGAAATTTTGGATTTCTGAAAATCAGAGGCCGAAATGAAAATTTAAATCTTCCGAAATAAACTGAATTGTAATTTTGGGGTTTTCAAAAATTTAGGGTCAAATTGTAATTTCTGAAAATTGAGGGACCAAAAGTGTAAATTCGAATTTCTAAAAATCTGGGGCCAAATTGAATTTTTTTTATTTTATGAGATTTCTGAACTGAAAAGTAATTCTTGATTTTTAAAAATCTGTGGTCAAATTGTAATTTCCAAAAATTGAGGGACCAAAAGTGCAAATTTTGTTCCTGAAAATGAGGGTTCGAATTGAAAATTTGAATTTATTAAATTCTGGACTGAATTGTAATTTTGGATTTTTCAAAAATCTGGGGTCAAAATTGCAATTTTCGAAAATACTGGGACTAAAAGTGCAATTCGAATTTCTGAAAATAGTAGCCGAATTGCAAATTTTAATTTTTTGAAAATTCTGGACTGAATTGCATTCTAGGTTTTTTGAAAAGTTGGGATCAAATTACAATTTTTGAAAATATACCATGTGGATTTTTTTTAAGTGAATTTCAAATGACTAGTTTTAGGAGGAATTTCAAATCCACCTAAGATTGAGCTGAAATCCATTGGACTAAAATCCAGGATTTTAAATGAATGGATTTAATTTTGTATCCAAATAACACGATGGATTTGACAACTCAAATCCATCAATCTAAATGGACCCAACTCAAACCCATAGAAATGCTTCTATCCAAGTTCCAAATGAGATTCGAACCCCCACCCTTACCGCTGGAGCAAGCATTATGAATTGTTGGTAAGCCAGTTGGAGATATGCCCTAGGGGCACCGTTTTTCTTTTTCTGGGTTACTTTTGTTCATTCATACGTGAATATTTTCTCACGACCTATTTGGATATCTAGTTTTTGCCTCCACCAAGCCTCGGGATCCCACCATACTGTTGTACACTAGGGCTGAGCAAACGGTACGAACCGGACTGGACCGAACCGAACCGAAGTTCTGTTCTGCCCCGGTTCGGTCCCAGAAAAACATGGACCGTTTACCGGACCGAAAAAATGGTCCGGTTCGTACAAATACCGACCGGTCCGATTCGGTCCAAATTTATACCGAATTTTTTTTTTTAAAGAAAAATGAAAAAAAAAAAGAAAGAAAGAAAACTGGACTCCACTACTCCAGGTCCAGGCCCGCTTCTTCTTCTTTCTTTCTTCTTTCTTTCTTCATTTTCTTCCATTTTCTTCTTTCTTCATTATTTTTCAAAGAAAAATGAAAAAAAAAAAAAAAAGAAAACTAGACTCCACTACTCCAGGTCCAGGCCCAGGCCCGCTTATTCTTCTTTCTTTATTCATTTTCTTCCACTTTCTTCTTTATTCTTCTTCTCTCTACCACACCTTTTGGTGTGAGGGCTTGGGCGGCGGGTGGAGTTAGGAGAATAAGAGGAAACCGAAAATTAGGGCTGGAGTTGGGAGAAGAAATGAAATTGCAATTGGGTTTGGGACTGGGTAATAGGAAAAACTTGGGTAGGAAAATAGGGTATTGGGTTATTGGGTATTTGGGTATTTGGGTTTGGGTAAATGGTAATAGAGAAAAAAAAATGCAATGGGTTCGGTTCGGGAAACCGATGGTTTTTGTCGAAAACCGAATATATAAAGGTTTGGTTCTGAGACTAGAACCGGTTGGCCGGTTCGGTAATCGGTCCGGTCCGGTTCGGTCGGTTTACCGAACCGGACTCAGCCCTATTGTACACTTTGCGCACAAAGGGGTGACCCTTAGATAGACCCATAGAAATGCTTCCATCCAAGTTTCAAATAAGATTCGAAGCCCCACCCTTGCCACTGGAACAAGCCTTATGAATTGTGGTCAGCCAGTTAGAGATATGCCCTGGGGGCACCGGTTTTTTTTTTTTGGGTTACTTTTGTTCATTCATACATGAATATTTTCTCACGACCTATTTGGATATCTAATTTTTGTCTTTTATTTTTAAATTGAAATATTTCACATATACAACTTTTTTCTTTTGTAAGTGTTAGAATTATTGAGTTCACACAGAAAGTTTTCATTGAGTCCCACTCTTAGTTTATTAATTTTACCTCATATCAGTTTGATAAAAAAATATTTATTCATGATATTTAGTGGACCATTTAGAGTTAGAGTTCGATTCGATATAAATTGCATAATATAAATAAAATAAACAGGGAGTCATTCAAATTCAACTCGAGTTACATTCAATTAGAACGCTTTTGATTCCATTATTTTTAAATATAATTTATCTCAAACTCAATAATAAATCAAATTACATTAATTAAATAATGTGATATATGAAAAAATAACTTATACTTCCCAAAATTTGAAGGAGATTCAGTTTCTGTATGAATACACAACCAAATCCAATATATGCATTCCATATCCAAGAGTAGACCTCTCAAACAATCATAAAATATAATTTTCCTGAGACATTATTAATTGTTCGTGTAATTTTAAGAGAATATAGGGAGTCCTATAAATAAATAAAATAATACATTGTACGGGTCTATGCAAGAATTTTTTCAAACCTATTCACATATTTTTCTTCCACAAGAAGTGAAGAACACTCATATTCTGAGGATTTTTCGCTAGTTAACTTCTTGTGATATGTCAACTGACAATTTACCTCAATGTAAAATAAAATAGGCAATTTTACTCCCTGTTAAATGAAATAATGAGTAATTTACCTCATTCTGACATAAAAATAGGCAACTTATCGGGAAAAAAATTTGTGTTTTTTTTTTTATTAGCAGGAACCCACACGTGCTATTTTTTATTAGCAAAAAGTCTCCTTCCAACCCGAAGTATATATTTTGTAGGGAAAATGACAATTTTATCCCACCATAAATTGTAAAAACACCCCTATTTACTTAAAAGATTGACAATAATGTTCGCCTAAAAATTTGTTAATAACCTCCCATTTACTTACGAATACATTTTAAATGAGATTTTTAACTAAAAGAAATATGTGGAGATTTTTGGTAATAAAAACAACACTGTCTGCCAATTAAGTGAAGCACAAGGGGTATTTTTGCTAAAATATCCCCAATTCAAACGCAAAAAGCATAACAAGTTAAGGGTGAGTTTGGCCTAGCGATTCGAAAATTAATTATATGAGAATTAATTATATGAGAATTAATTTTCCTAAAATGGATTTTGCCAATAATTGATTATGATACAATTCAATTATAAAATAATTGCTTCTGGATAATAGCTTTTGCAAAAGTAACACTTTAGTAGATTTTTATTTTTAGTTTATGGAGATCCCAAAAGTGATTATGATATTGGGGGCCAAACACCATTAAAATCACAATTGACTAAAAGCAATTTCTATAATTGGGGCCAAACACTTAAAAAATCGCAATGAAGGTCTAGAAGTGTTTTTAAGAACTCCCAAAGCGCAATGGATGTCTAGAAGTGTTTTTTAGAGCTCCCACCACGGGGACAAACTCACCCTAAATAAAACTATGCAAAATACAAAAAATATGACATGATCTACAGTCGCACACTCGCACACAATTTTTTTTGAGTGAAATATAAAAATACTCCATATATTTTGCCTCATCGAATTTTTTTTGGTGTTTTATTTTTATTAGCCGAAACCCACAAGTGCTATATTTTATTAGAAAAAAAATTCTTCCAACCCGGAGTGAGCCAATTTCAAAAATGCCACAAGGGAAAATAGATATTACCCAAATGCCAAAGCCTCTTCTCACATTTTAAAAAAGAAAAAGAAAAATGTTAATAAATCATTAACCCATATAACTTATTACACTTTACCCCTTCAATTTTCTTTAATAAAACAAACACCCCACCCAACCCTAAACAAAAATAAAAACTAAAAAAAGAGGAAAATCAAGGAAGAAAAGGAGGAAAAACAATATAAAAGATAAGCATTTACAAGTTATTTGAAGTTTTGATGTATTATTGAGTGATTTAGTTAACAAAAATTGAGAAATCGAATTGAACTGAAGTTCGCGATTTTTGGCGTGTGGCGTGTGGAAATGGCCACACGCCACACGCCAAGCATGGCTTGTGGCGTGTGGCTATTTCCACATGCCACACGCCAAGCATGGCGTGTGGCGTGTGGAAATGGCCACATGCCACACGCCAAGCATGGCTTGTGGCGTGTGGCTATTTCCACATGCCACACGCCAAGCATGGCGTGTGGCGTGTGGCTATTTCCACATGCCACACGCCAAACATGGCAGTGTTGTCCTTATTAATGTATTTTTTTATTTTATTTAGATAGCTTGTTTATTAATTTTTCTTTTTACTTGTAGGAATGGACAAACTTATAGTATATATTCGATATGGCGGTGATTTTACACACCCAATTGATGATAAATGGCATTGGAGTGGAGATTCTATGAAAACAATAATGGTGGATAGGGGAATTTCGTTTGAGGAACTACTCGATAAAATTGTAATTTTTGAAAAGTTAGTGACCAAACTGCAAATATGTGTTAAATGCAATTTTGTAGTGAGTGAACAATTTAATGTTGTGCAAATTATGGATTGAATTGTAATTATGGATTTTTTTTTTAAATTTTGGGGGTAAAATTATAATTTTTGAAAAGTTAGGGACCAAATTGTAAATATGCGTTAAATGCAATTTTATAGTGAGTGAACAATTTAATTTTGTGCAAATTATGAATTGAATTGCAATTATGAATTTTTTATAAATTTTGAGGGTAAAATTGAGAAGTAACCCTAAACCCTAAACCCTAAACCCTAAAACCCTAAACCCTAACCCTAAACCCTAATTCTATCACCCAAATGGAGAAGTAAAACTTACAGGAACATTATATTATCCGTAAATCATAACTTCGTACATATTGGTCAATTTTCTAATATTTTGTCAATTTATCACCCAAATGGAGAAGTAACACTTACAGGAACATTATATCCTCCGTAAATTATAACTTCGTACATATTGGTAAATTTTCTAATATTTTGTCAGTTTATCACCCAAATGGAGAAGTAACACTTGCATGAACATTATATCCTCCGTAAATCATAACTTCGTACATATTGGTCAATTTTCTAATATTTCCTCCTTTTCAGTTCGAAGTTATGATTTACGGGGGATATAATGTTCCTGTAAGTGTTACTTCTCCATTTTGGTGATAAATTGACAAAATATTAGAAAATTTACCAATATGTACGAAGTTATGATTTACGGAGGATATAATGTTCCTGTGAGTGTTACTTCTCCATTTGGGTGATAAATTGACCAAATATTAGAAAATTGACCAATATGTGCGAAGTTATGATTTACGGAGGATATAATGTTCCTGTAAGTGTTACTTCTCCATTTGGGTGATAAATTGACCAAATATTAGAAAATTTACCAATATGTACGAAGTTGTGATTTACGGAGGATATAATGTTCCTGTAAGTATTACTTCTCCATTTGGATGATAAATTGACCAAATATTAGAAAATTGACCAATATGTACGAAATTATGATTTACGGAGGATATAATGTTCATGTAAGTGTTACTTCTCCATTTGGGTGATAAACTGACAAAATATTAGAAAATTTACCAATATTTACGAAGTTATGATTTACGGAAGATATAATGTTCCTGTAAGTGTTACTTCTCCATTTGGGTGATAAATTGACAAAATATTAGAAAATTGATCAATATGTACGAAGTTATGATTTACGGAGGATATAATGTTCTTGTAAGTGTTACTTCTCCATTTGGGTGATAGGATTAGGGTTTAGGGTTACTTCTCAATTTTACCCTCAAAATTTATAAAAAATTCATAATTGCAATTCAATCCATAATTTGCACAAAATTAAATTGTTCACTCACTACAAACTTGCATTTAAAACATATTTATAGTTTGGTCCCTAACTTTTCAAAAATTATAATTTTACCCCTAAAATTTATAAAAGAATCCATAATTGCAATTCAATCCATAATTTGCCCAACATTAAATTGTTCACTCACTACAAACTTGCATTTAACACATATTTGCAGTTTGGTCACTAACTTTTCAAAAATTAAAATTTTATCGAGTAGTTCCTCAAACGAAATTCCTTTATCCACCATTATTGTTTTCATAAAATCTCCACTCCAATGCCATTTATCATCCATTGAGTGTGTAAAATCACCACCATATCGAAGGTATACTATAAGTTTGTCCATTCATACAAGTAAAAATAAAAATTAATAAACAAGCTATCTAAAAAAAATACATTAATAAGGACAACACTGCCATGCTTGGCGTGTGGCGTGTGGCCATTTCCACATGCCACACGCCATGCTTGGCGTGTGGCGTGTGACTATTTCCACATGCCACACGCCATGCTTGGCGTGTGGCATGTGGAAATAGCCACACGCCACACGCCAAGCATGGCGTGTGGCATGTGGCAATTTCCACACGCCACACGCCAAAAATCGCGAATTTCAGTTTGATTCGATTTATCAATTTTTGTTAATTAAATCACTCAATAATACATCAAAACTTCAAATAACTTGCAAATGCTTACCTTTTATGTTGTTTTTCTTTTTTTTCTTCCTTGATTTGAGTTGAATTTGTGTGAAATTTGTGTAAATTGGGTTAGGGTTTGGGTTTGATTTTGGGGTGGGTTGATTTTGAAGTTTTTAAAATTTTGGGGTATATTTGTTAAAGTTTAAATTATTAGGAAGAGTTAATTAATTTAGTTTAGTTGGTTAATTAATCATGTGGCATTTGAGTAATATTGATTTTGTGTTTTGGCTTTTTTGAAAATAAAATTTTACTTAATGGCAAATTTGAAAATGTCTTACCCGGAGTATATATTTTGTAGAGAAAATGACAAATTTACCCCACCATGAAATGTAAAACACCCCTATTACTTAAAAGATTGACAATGTTAATTTAAAAAATTGACAATAGCCCTCATGTTATCTTAAAAAAAATTGTTAATAATCTCCCACTTACTTGCAAAGAATTTTAAATGAGATTTTTGCTAAAAAGAATATGTGCAGATTTTTGTTAATAAAAATAACACATTATTTTTTCTGCCAATTAAGTGAAGCACAAGGGTTATTTTGCATTTACCTGTCTTCTTTAGAAAGAAAGAATATTTCTTAAATATAAATGAGTCGATGTTATGACCATTTATTGATTTTTTATTTTCTAGAACGACCATTTATTGAATTCACTGGAACAAATAAATGAATAAAGAAATATATTTCCAATAAAGAAAGAAGAAAAATTAAATATCTCCATTTTAATTCATCTCTCTCTCTACTCACACACAACAGTAACACATTTATCCATTTTCTGCTTTGGCTGACAACCGCCATTTCTACCATTCAAGCTCCGTTAAGCATAAACTCTGTTTATTTCAGGTGCAAAATATCTCGTTCATTTTAATCAGGTAAATAGCGAGCCAACTCTGCTTTTTACTTCGTGTTCATTTCTTGGATTTGAATTTGATTAAGGGGAGCAGCATGTTGTCTCTGTTATGTAGATTAATTTGCTATTTTTCTCTTGTGTTGTTTGATTTGGTCTTGTTTTAATGCTAATTGAATTTTTTTTTTTGAAAATAAAATTTGTCAAATTAGGGATTGGATTTGGACGGGTCTGAGCTAAGATGGGGATTAGGACATTCTGATTCAGAATTTCATGATTAGTTGTTTTTTTTCTTAATGACTATGGATAATTTTTCTGGTAAATGAATTTGATATGGTTCTATGTAGTTGCAAAAGTTGAGTCTTTTCCCCCCTTTTCAAGTTTTATTGTCCTTGAACTATTGTCCAATGGCTTACTGATTTCAGTTTCAGTTAAGGTTCAGGCTCTACATAATATGATACCATGCTTTATTAGGTTTATTAGTTTTTGAGGTATACTTGGAAGTTGAACAGTTGATATCAGGAAGCACGATGGAAAATTGGAAAACTGAGTAAACATAGAATTCGCAATTGAGAGGAAACTGAAACATAGTTGCAGTTACCTAACATCTTTGAGATTATCATTTACATGGCCTTGTAAGTGTGCATATGAGGGTTAAGGATGATAAATAATTGCGTCCACTTCTGAATTTGTAAGTTTGCAGTACCATTTTGGATTAAAGTCCACCTTCTGAAGAGAACACGTTACTGGACCTTTTTTTTTTCCACAAGCCAACTTTAAATAATGAATCAAAAGAACTTCGTCGCTGGAGAATATGGAAGTTATAGCTCCTTTTTCTCAACTAGCATAACTCCCAATCCAACTGAGTCCTAATTTTCCTCACCCAGAATTTTCGAACGATCAAGCCAATAAATAGTCTAGCGTAAATTGATTAGGATACCAATTCGAACATTTTTCCCGACTTCGAAGTTATATGCATCAAAGGTTGACTGGGATGTAGCACGGGAAAGATATCAAGAACTGTAGCATTCATGGTGAGTCTTGGTATTGTTAGACGTCCAGTCGTGACTGGCGAGTGGGAGGTTATTTGTTGGAAGTTTGTTGATTGGGTGCTCTAGTTAGGACATCCATGACTGTGTATGTACCATGTAGAGGCTCCTCTGGACCAATATCCTATGATCTAGTATTTTGTGAAGATAGATTGATTCCTTCTTGGGAAGCAGCTCAATGTTTGATCTGGGACTAGGAGGTCCAATTCATCATCAGGTGGTAAATTGCCAGGTTCAGGCTGGTAATGATGTTTTGTGCTGTTAGTTGACTTAATCTGGGAAGTGATGCTTATGATATCTGGCAGTTTCATTGCTGATGGGGCCCGGGAGGGGAGGGGGGATTGGAGATGGGGGAAGAGCATCAGTCTTAAAAACATATTTTTCTAGAACTTGTCAGTTCGAGAAATAAGACCCCAATTTGTGCAGAGGGTGTTAAAGTAGTAGCTCCAAAATATCTTGCATCTCCAAATTGCTTTTATCAGGAGAAAATATTATGCCAAGATGTAAATATTTTAGCGTCATGCCTTACCAAATTTAAATTAGTTCACAATATCTGTAGATGAACTCAAGTTAGATTTATTAATCTAAGAGTCGTGTGATGTGTTTAATTATGGCTCCATGATTTATCTGCAGGTTTGATAATTATGTTTTTTTCTTATATAGATTTATGCGAGGACAATTGGCCATAATTTATGCTTTGTTTTTTGCTGCAGAAAAGTACTCGTGAAAGTGCTTTCTTGGACGTTTCCTTGCTGCAGCTCTTAGTACAATGACAGAAGCTGATAGTGAAATAATAAAATCCGAGGTCTCTGATACATGATTCTTTTTCACAACTGCCGTCTTAGTTCTCTTATTGTGTGTATTCATGCACAGTTGTCTACTAACATGCCCCCTACCTCCTCCTCCCCAAATGTGAAATTTCTCTTGTCGAGTAATACAATGGTAGCCCAGTAGGCTCTATAGTATTGGCAGGGTTAAGTTTGAAGCCCTTATCTAGGCATGTGGCAGGATAAATGGCAGGCAACTGGTATTAGACCTGTACCCAAACTACAATGGGAAAGTGGAAATGATATCACAGGAGAAAATAGTTCATTCTTGAATATGATTATTGCTATATAATAAGCATGTTACGTAGTTCCATGTGCAGTAACCTGGACATGACCTTTGGGTTGTTCAGTAAAGCTTCCATGTATGGGTTGAGCACTGCTCATGCGAGTGGCTCTTTTATCTTACAACTATTATGTAGTGTTTCAACTGTATTCATAAGGCATGCTAGGACTGGCCATGCTGCAGTTATGTTATTGAGACCTATATCATTGTGCTCGATACCACCTGATTTCCCTCTATCACAAAATTAAATCCTCACAAAAGAAAAGAATAAAGGCCTTATAACTCACATAACAGACAATCAGTATTAGCAATTGTTATGCTCTTGGGTTTGAATTATTAAACCCTAATATTCTATTAGCAGAGAAAATCTAAAACTTATATTTACCATTGCTGCAACCAAAATCTTGGAAAGTGAAAAAGAAGAGTATTACAGCAAAAGAGATTCAGATTGAATCAGACTCTTCAATTTAAAACTGCAGTGGTATCTTGAGAAACGATGACAGAAAAGCAAGGACAAAGGAAATAGTTGGAGTGCTGTCCTTCAATTAGTTGATGAAGAAATTTCTTATACTGTTTGTTGGCTGTATATGTTATGAAGCACTGAAATGTAGATTTTATATTTGTTTCTGTTGGTAATTTTTCTTTGACATAATGAGATAGGACCTCACTTATCAGTTGCGTTTCAAATTTTTTGTGACCCTTTTGAGTTGACAGTAGAATCTCATTAGTCAATCTTACTTACTAATTTGATGAGGGGTGCAAGTTATGAATTTAGTGACATGCCTTTGAAAATTAGGTAGCAGTAGGGAAGGACTGCCTTCTGAATTAGAGAATCTTCTAGAAAGCAAATACTAAAGAGTTCTGGATCCAAACATCTTGTATCTTTCCTATGTACAACTTCAGAAGTATGTTTCACATTGAAAATGACATCAGAAGGATGATTTCTGAATGAAACTGAAAGTAAATAGAAGAGTCCAGGAATCAAATAATAGGTGTCCTTCCTATGTACGACTTCACAAGTATCTTTTACATGGAATCACATCAAATATGTGTTTTAAATCATGCAAGTGAAGAAAAGTTGGAAACCCTTGCACTTTTTGTATCAATAATTAGTCAGATGCCATTATGTACAGTACTTCATTTTGCAAGTTGGATGCCTTTACATATCATATTCCTTAATTCTTTTTGTTACCTGCGAATAAGATTTAAGATTTTAGTTCTAATATTTTTGTTTCTCAATTGTTGCTTTTTGACTTGTTTTTGTGCTATGCATTGTCAGATGCTGAAAGCTTACGTGTGGCTTCAAACTTCTGATGATTCAATACAGCAAGTAGAGCAAGAGGTTGCCATGTTCTGCCCCTTTATATGTCAAGAAATACACTCAGGGATGGGATCATCAAAGAATTATCCCATCTCCCTTCCTTCACGGGTCAATCCTCCTATGCTGAGCCTGATTCTTGATTATTGCCGATTTCATCAAGTACCAGGTCGCTCTAACAAGGTTACTGCCATTCCTGAAATTCCCGATTTTATGCATTTGCATTTTCGCCTTGAATAAGATATGTGCCGGAAGGTATTCTTTTGGGCATGAATGTCAGACGATAGAGGAGCATATATTCTTGATTCTTGTTGTATTTTGATGCAGGAGAGGAAGTCCTTCGATGAGAAGTTTGTTCGAATGGATACCAAAAGGCTATGTGAATTGACGTCTGCTGCCGATAGCCTACAACTAAAGCCACTGGTAGATCTCACTAGTCGTGCACTAGCACGTGTTATTGAAGGGAAGACTCCAGAAGAGATACGGGAGATATTTCATCTGCCGGATGATCTCACAGAGGTGATCTGTGATTGCTAGAAGTGTACATGCTTAATGTCTTATTTTCCATGAAAGAATCACATATTTCTAGGGCTGCTTTCTTATATGTGGTTATCTCATTGATACAGGAAGAAAAGTTGGAGCCTATAAAAAACACCATGGATGATCCAAGGATTAGGCTTTTGAATAGATTGTATGCCAGAAAGAGGAAGGAATTAAAAGAAAGAGAGAGATTACAGGTGATTACAAAATTGCTCCTGCACTTTTTAGTATCTTACAAGTTAGTTTTACGTCTCTATATCCCAATGAATATTGATGTTCGAACTCAACCACTATAATAATCTCGGGTGAGTGCTAGTTAATACTGAGACATTGGCTTTCAATATCTTTCATAGGACGCTGAGATTGAAGAGGAGCGATCAGATGAGCGTTCAGTGGATGACCTCTTGTCATTTATTAACGGAAGCGGTGAAGGTGTTTACTGTTCACTCATTCTCGACTTTCATTTCATTTATTTCCCTTCAAGGTTTAGATATAAATTGATGCCATTAGAATTCGCCATTCTACGGTAGGTAAGGTTTCTTAACAAAAAGATTGTTCATGGCTGTCAGTTATTCTATCTGAATTATGTAACTGTGATATTCTATTATCTCAGAAATATTGGACATGTAGTTTGGTTTGCATAATGTGATGTGCTTTTAATAAATTGAGAATACATAATGTATAGGATTAATTGAAAATGATTAAGATGAAAATAATGACCCAGAAAGCTAGAGCTTATCAAAGAATAATGAGATGAAGGTGTGGAATCATAGCTTTATGAATCTGACTCTGTTCAATTGATGGCCAACTCCCTAGTTCTTGCTGTAGTGCTGTACTCAGCCTCTTTTCTTGTGAACAGACTAATAAATCCGTACTTTTCTTGCTCTCTTTTGATCTCTCTCAATATGCCAATATCAAGAATTAATAAGCATACTCTCCTTTTTAAGGTTCGACACTGAACTTGAGACCCTGAATGATGTACACAAACTCCATATGTAGATGATATTGTTAATAATGTAGATATTTTCATTACAAGTTTGGGAGTTGATGAACCTTTGGGTAGGCAATTGATTAATTTAATATAGGTGGAAAATCTGCTTAGTCATCTCAGAGCCATGTTGATGCCACGGATGCTGAGAAGTAATAACTTTTCTGTGGACTCTGCATGTAATCCTATATTAACAGATGAAGATGTGAAGTTACTACAGTTACTATGACATCCCTGCTTGCTGCCTTATTAAGATCTATAATCCACATTCAGTCCTGGATGCACTTTCTGAAGAATGATTAGTCATATCTTGATCTATGAAAGAGCAATTTGCGTATGATCAATCATTTTAGCAGAGACATAAACATACTTGTGCTCTTCTTTCGGTTATTTCCATTGTTTCTTTAATTTTTTTTATTTCTTCTGAAGTTATGAATTCGGTGTGGGGGTGTGTCTTATTTTTATTTTTTATGTTCCCATATTGCTATAATAAAGTACACCAAAATCATGCAGTTATGACTAGATTCTTATAGCTGTGCTTGAATTTGTCTGTCCTTAGAGCTCAATATCCTATATTCAAATTTCTGTGATTCTTTCTGATCAGTTCGTTAGTTAACTTCTATTGTACTAACTTTAATAGACATTACTGCTTTTGTGTTATGAGCATATGCTATAGGTGACCCAGTTGTAATTTGTTCTACACGCAGCCCATTGCTTCTGTTTTACATTTGTGTGCTTTATCTATGTTAATGTTAAATAAATGCTCCTTTTGTGTCTGAGAAATAAATGATGTTGACCTCCAGCCATGCACATGTTTTCTTCTTTCTTCACCATCTATCATCTTTCATCCAGTTTTCATTAGTGTGGATGCATTGACACATGCATTTGCAGATTCTAAGGGGACTAGAAATTCTAAAAATAAAAAGAAAAACCGTAAGAGGAAAGATCAGCACAAGACTGCTCCTTCAAACTGCATTAGTACTTCTAACGGCAGTTCTTCAAGAAATGCAGATATGGATAATAAGGTCAGCATAAAGTTCATTTTCATGTAATTTTGTACTTCTTGGCTTCATTTCTTCCTTGGTACTTTAATTACAGATGGCATTGGTACTTAACAGATGCATCAATCCCTTTCTTCTAAATAGGAAAAAACAGCCACTCATGCATGATTTCTGACACATATATGGTGTTTGCGTTGATGGTTCTATGCTGCAGGAATCATATGAGCACAATTCCCTGAGTGGTAATTCTACAGTTCATCGCAATCTTCTAACCAATCTGCGCTATACAACAAAGTTGCAGGGCGTGGAAAATGACAGGTTTTCACCTGAAGATGAATTTGATGATTGTGATTTAGAAGATGACATTGACCCTGCATTGAAAGAAAAAATTGATAGGTGAGCTTGATGGCTTTTTGAGTACCTCCATCCTGGCCCCATACAGTAGTTACAAAAGAAATCCTGATGTGGAATCTTAAAAGATTAAACTTTTAATAGCTTGATCTCTTATTTGAAATCCTGCTGGCTGCCCGTGTCACTATTATCCACATGTTATTCAGTTATGCAGTTCCATGTGATCACTTTGTTGTATATTTACTATTTTGATTATCAATTCTAAAAAAAGTGCTTTTCTTTCCATTTTGGGGATTATTTATTTAATAAACATGGAAAGTAAATTCATGTTGATCTTTTAAATTGATAGTGAATACACCTCGTGTACAGATGACCCTCACCTAGATATAGAATGAAATATCCCCAATCATAGTATGGAGAAAAATTAGCAGGGTTTACTCTGAACTTGATAATCTGCAGTCAGGTTTTTGGTTTCGACGAAAATGATGTGACTGAGTTATGTGAAGTTTAAGAGGTCTGCATGTATAGTGACTATTGGATGTGGAATCTAGTTCTTCTCACTTGATTAAATTCTGTCCTTTTCAAATGGATCTTTAATCTATCTTGCAATAAACAAACTGATGGGCTACCAAATGTTGATGAGATAATTTAACATTGGACAGTATTTCCCTCAGGAAAGGCAGAGATAGTAACCATTTTTGTCAATTTCATAGTTTTCCATGTCCACATTATCTTACATGATTTGAGGCTTCTTTGCAATATCAACCGTGACTTCCATCTAAATTACATTCTTAGAACTTGTTAGATGATCTTTGCTAATTTTTTTGGCAATATATGCTTTTAAACATTCTTTATACTCCTCAGGGCCAATTTCAGTGTCAGAATGAAAGAGTTTGAAATGACATTAAAAAAGAGAGTTTTTGGGTATTTACTGTTTTAACCTATGTGGTAGATTTTAGAAGTTAGATAACTCACATCGCTACTTGAGTGGTAATTTTGGGAAGAATTCTCATTTTAGGAAGGAATATATTTTGTAGATCTAAAAAGGAAAACTGAGCATTAAATTGTTGGGAGAATTAGTTTTTAAGAATAATAAACTCTACAAGCTTTTCGAATAATAAACTCTACAAGCTGCATGTAAGGATTTTTTCCTGTTGATGTAAAGAAGAGGTTATTTATGCCTATTTTACTCGTTGATGCGAGATTATCATGTCTAGGTACAAGTTCAATATTTTTGATGTAGTTCTGCCTTGGTAAAATGAACAAGTATTTACATTATAGGATGTGGCACCAGCATGTAGGTACTTTTAAGAAAATCTGGTGCCGTGGAAACTGATTTCACTATATGGCAATTGATATGAAGTTTTAATGGCTCATCATAATCTCAATAGCTTTGCCATGTTTAGCTATTTGGTAATCTAGTTTGATCAGAATCCCTTAAACTGTTGAAGATTTGTATAAAAAGTATGCATGCAAATCAAGAACTACGCTTAATTGTAATGACTAACTACACTTTGCTACAAAAGAATAGGTATAGGAGGATTTCTCTAGTCCTGACCATTTTCTCCATGTTTGACCAAATACGAATTATCACCTGATAGAGTTGTTTGGTATCCAGTGAAATATTTTTAGTTTATTTCCCTACTTTCTGGTGGATCCAACCTCGTCAAATGTGCAGCCCTTCAATATGTGAATAGGCACCCAATTCCCAGATAGTGAGCCCGACCATTGTAGGCAGTAGTAGGTAATTTTGGGAGAATTCTCATTTTAGGAAGGAATATATTTTGTAGATCTAAAAAGGAAAACTGAGCATTAAATTGTTGGGAGAATTAGTTTTTAAAAACAATAAACTCTACAAGCTTTTCGAATAATAAACTCTACAAGCTGCATGTAAGGATTTTTTCCTGTTGATGAAAAGAAGAGGTTATTTATGCCTATTTTACTCGTTGATGCGAGATTATCATGTCTAGGTACAAGTTCAATATTTTTGATGTAGTTCTGCCTTGGTAAAATGAACAAGTATTTACATTATAGGATGTGGCACCTGCATGTAGGTACTTTTAAGAAAAGCTGGTGCCGTGGAAACTGATTTCACTATATGGCAATTGATATGAAGTTTTAATGGCTCATCATAATCTCAATAGCTTTGCCATGTTTAGCTATTTGGTAATCTAGTTTGATCAGAATCCCTTAAACTGTTGGAGATTTGTATAAAAAGTATGCATAGAAATCAAGAACTACGCTTAATTGTAATGACTAACTACACTTTGCTACAAAAGAATAGGTATAGGAGGATTTCCCTAGTCCTGACCATTTTCTCCATGTTTGACCAAATACGAATTATCACCTGATAGAGTTGTTTGGTATCCAGTGAAATATTTTTAGTTTATTTCCCTACTTTCTGGTGGATCCAACCTCATCAAATGTGCAGCCCTTCAATATGTGAATAGGCACCCAATTCCCAGATAGTGAGCCCGACCATTGTAGGCAGTAGTAGCTGCGGAAAGTGTTAGAAAAAGAAGAGTTGGAAGGTGAATTAGGGAAGTGATAAAGCCTCAAAGATAGATAGATCTGGTGAATTCAAGGTATATGGACCTTAGACTGTGGTAATGGTATTAGGTAAATTACTCCCTCCCTCCGCCAAGAGAGCTAAACAGAGAAAGAGTTGTTTATGATGTTGGTAAAGAGAGGTCACCCGCCTTTCAGGAGAACAAGCATGACGGGGATCATTTTTAATTTGGGCGAACCGTCTCCACCCCACCTCCGGGAGCTCAGATGGCGATGATCGGCGGTGAATTTGGAGGATATAATATGTTGTCGCCTAGATACTTCAGGAAGAATTTTCCGGTGGTGGAATCTACGGCTGATTTCTTAAGGAGCTGTGGTCTTTGTAACTGCCGTTCGGCCCAGGACGTGAAATCTGTATGTATAGGGGTGATACTGCATTTTGTAGTCTAAAGTGTAGGGAACAACAAATGAAACAAGACGAAAGAAAAGAGAGGCGCGTAGCCGCCAAGAATGCTGAAAGTCACTGCTCAGAACTGGTGGCTACGCCCCGGAATCCACCAGAAAGAGCGCAGCTGTGGCGGCAGCTTGAGTGGGTGTATATATGTATGGGTGAAACTATTATTAGGCTTATTAATACTACTACTAAATATAGCAATGGGATGCAAAAACAGAGGCCGGTTAGAGAAGTTAATGAACTAATTTGATGTATTGGCCAGTTTAGTTTTGATTTGTAGCAAGGAAAACAGAGCTTTGATTGATCAATTATCTAGTTTAAGCCTTTAAGGTCTTCAAATTTTGATAAAGTCATGTCACCTATTTTGTAATGAAAATATTTGAAATGGTATTAGGTAAATTCATTGACTTCCTCCCAGGTTAGGGAAAAGGTGGACTTCAACAAACTTGTAGGCAGTCGAGATTCTGAAACTGGGTCACTGACTTTAATATGTTCTTTCCATTTGTAATCTTTTCCTCTATGTAAAGGGGAGTAATTCCCTTTTAGCTCTTATAAAGTCAACTTTTTCTTTGTCTGTGACGAGGCTATATGTATATATATTTTGGTCCCTGTGTTTTCCAGGATTTCTCGTACATTTTTCTCTTTGAAACGTTTTGTGTTTGGCTAGGACATCTTATATGTGGGCCTATAAGCATTTACATCGTCTTTCATATGTATGTCAAAGTAACTTGGGTTTGTTATGAATTCAGAAAATAAATTCGGAACTCTTAATTCTTGCTTACTCTGCTGCAATACATCATTTTGTCCTCAGACAGCCTTGAAGAAACTAAAAAACTGGATATAAATTGCTATGATTGTTTAATGATTTATATTACCTCTTTGATCAGGGAAGTGGAAGACTTTGCCAGAAGATTAAACTCAGATTGGCCTGAAAGAATGCAAGAGATTCTCTCTCTGGGTCAAGAAAGAAGACCATTACAGTCGACTATCAATGGGAATGGCTCCTTGAGGAAACTTACAAGTACGTCTTGACTTTTTCTTTTGGTTTTATTCTGCCGTTTCTATAATCATTTATGATATATGCAATTCCACGTCTCGTTTGGTACTTGCTGATGATTTATTTGTTTCCTAGTAGTTCATGTATCGCAATGGTATTTTGTACATATCCACCAGAGAAATACGTCAACGTATGGTGTGCTGTTAGATCATTTGTCATGTTTTAGATCTAGGGAGAATATCATAATTGGAATATTCAATGATCTTCAAGTGTTTAAATTCCATTTATGGGACCTTAGTTCTTGGATTGTAATGGATAAAACACTTGGAGGAAAATGTTTTCATGCATCAAATGGGAGAACATTGAGCTGTATTTGTTGTTCGTTCTAATTTTCTTTTCATTTTATATTTCCAAACATAGCATAAAGATTTGCGGAAACTCAAATAATCTTGCCTCCTGCAGGCCTAGATCAGCGTCAGAAATGATCTTCTTTCCACATCTACCAACTGCAAATTGTCTACCAGCCACAAAATTTTGATGCGCAACGTTTTTGAGTGTTTGGATAGTTATATTCTCCAAACTCAAATTTGTAACATATATCTGCGGATCGAGATTCAAGTTCATTGCCAGTTCTTTGACATTGTTAGAGATTCAATTTTGATGGCCTTCACAGAGAACCAATAAGAAGAGAGAGAATGTTTTGAAGGTGCCAATACCAGCCAATTTTGCTGATTTGTTTCTCTTACTTTCATATCTTTTTTTGTGTTGTTTTTTTATTATCCTCTCTCTCCTTTATTTTTTTTTTTTCTTTTTTCTTTTTTTGTTGTGGGGTGGGGGATATTGGTTTAATTTACTGGAGATATGTCGTGAGATTTCAAATTTAGAAGGATCTCTGATGTAGTGATAGACTTTATTAATTTTCTTCTCTTGTAAACCAATTTTTACCAACAGTTTAGATGAGATTGCTGGGAAATCACCAGCCACGTGAGTTGAAAGTGTTGTAAATATCACCACAGTTAATGTAATTTATAAAGATTTGGCGCGAGGTTAATACTTTGGAAAATCCCATTTCTTTTTTGCTTTCTTTTCTTTTGCTTTTTCTCTCATTTTTTTGTGTCAATTATGTTAATTTAGCTTTAGGTAGTTGTTATTAGTAAAGGTGATTTATGATTAAATGATTAAATTTAGTTTCATTTATAGTTTCGTTGCAACTCGACTATAAGAATTTGCATGAAGACGATTTGCCCAAGGGAAAATTCTTGTCGAAGAAATGCCATCATCATTAGAGGAAGTGACAAATAGAAATAAGGATAAATTACGGATACTCCATTAAATTATAAAAAAGTAAAATTGCAAAAAATGTCTTAAACTAATTAGTGATTTTGGATTTTCGTTTTGAATTATATCACCTCACCCGATTTTGTTCCGTATGCAATATTTTTTTCGAAATATTGTCTCAAATTAATTACTCATTTTAGTTTTTCGTCCCAAAATATATCAAGACGTCGAAGTTCGTCCCGTAATTTACCATTTTATATGAATTTGCTCCCAATATTAATTTTTTTTTTAATTTAATGGAAATGACGGTTCAATTTTGTAATTAGTTGGGACAAATTTTGCAATATTGTATAATTGTGCATGCTAAAATTTGCCTCGTTATGACACGTGAGCACCCATATGGCAACTTGCGCAAATTTCGTCTCGAAATTAACTGTGGGACGATATTTCAAAAAAATATGAAATCAAGTGACGAAATTCGGTGAAATGATATAGTTTGGGACAAAAATTCAAAATCACTTATTAGTTTGAGATGTTTTATGCAATTGCCTTATAAAAATTCTCATCGTGTATTGGATATTACAATCTCCCCTCCCCCTCAGGTTTGTTACCGCCCGCCTTACAATAAACCTCTTATTCATAAAAAAAATTCAATTTATCACTAGGAGGTATTTGTAATGTTTTTAGAATGACTAGTCACTACAAAGTAGCGGACTCATGTTCGAATCCTTGTTGGGAGAGGTTTCCACTTTATGTGTCCGACGTGCCTCGAAAGGGATTAAACCCTTGGGAAATCAAAAAAAATATTTTTAGAATTAAGTATAATATCTCATAAGTTATAATATTTGGTAATTATATATTTACCAAAAAAGTGATAAAATTGTAAAATTGAACATTTTTCCAAATTAAAAAAAAATATTTTTACATATTTATTAATAATATAAATTTAATAATAACACATTATATAGAATTTTAATAATAATATTATGAATATAAACATTTTATTTATACATTAAATTTATTAAATTTTTATAATGTATTAATAAATCTAATTGAAGTTTAATATTATAAAAAGATTATTAAACAAATATTTATATTTAATTGAATGTGTAAATAAACTATCTATTTATAGTATAATGTTATTAACCTTTAAAAAATAATTTATTTACTGAAATGTGTAAATAATTTTTTTATATTTATGACATATTATTATTGAAATTATAGTTAATTTATTATTATAAAAATTAAATTTTAAATAAAAACGTAAATAAGATATTTTTTAATATTTATTGAAACTTAAGTGCAAGATTGTAATTTCATCAACTTATTGTGGTAAATATTTAATTTTTTAATTTTATAATTTATGAAATAATACGAAGTTTTAAAATTTTATAAGATATTACAAAGAATACGAATAACATGACAAAATTGAAACTTTTCAAGAATAATGACCTAATTATAAGATGATTACAGACGTAAGGAGAACTTTTGTAATTTTTTTTTTGGTACAAAGAACTTTTGTAATTTAATCTTACCTAATGGTTGGTATTTTACCCTAGAAATAATGTTCAAACTTCTCAATCCATAATATAAAATTTACTACTAACTTAGTACAGAGGAGGAGTTTAGGTCTAAAATTTACTCCAGTCTTTTCATTTTATATTACTAATTATAAAATGTCGTTTTCTTAATTTTACAGACGTATCTATCATGTATAAAATAGATAAAATTGGATTCAAACGTTCAAATCTTGATCAACTTTTGAAGTTGCATTTCGTCACATTCTTCAGTAGCGCTTTGGCGAAGTTTTTTGTGATTTTCATCATTTTCAGCTCTGGGGTTATTTTCGTGATTCTCATTGATTAAATTTCGCCTCGATCATTAGAAAAAAATAGGAAACAAAATACAAAGTCCTTCCCTCTTGCCACAACAAAACTATAACTCTGAATATAGAAATCAGGAATTTTTTATGGCTCTTTATTAGCATTCTCAATCATTTGCATGTTAGAAAACACAAAATCTACAGCAATACTCTCAGTTTTCTTTCTAATCTACATACATATCCTATAAGTAGTAACTCGTACTGAAAGAGAAACGGGACCGTGTAAAAAACTACATACATTGATTAAACTCAACCTGAGTTACTGTTCATCCTGCTGAAAAAGCTGAACATGCGGACAAGGCCTATCTGGCTCCCCTCGTGCCCATAAATGCTTCAAATCACCTCTCTTTAACCCCAAGGTTATCAATGTGCCTAAACGTATCACAAAAATGGTCATGAAACTCATACACCATAGTAGAATAATCATCGTAAAGTAACTTGTAATAAAATGATGAACTTTTCCTGGGATAATCAAATGTGTGGCTTTTTTCTAATTACCAAAAGAGGGTAATAAAATGGTAGAGGAAGCAACTTTGTCCTCTAAATAGAAAAAATAGTCCAAAAAAGTTTTCTACATTTTTTCAGTATTCTAATCATTATTGTTACATACCTAGTGTGAAAGGAACAATGTAAAGCAAAGCCGGTTGTCCATGTCCATCCATCAAGTTCAGAGCCACGTATGTTATTAAAAGACCTGCGACAAAAGATTTGCAAGTATAAAATTTTAATATTGCTAGCTACTGAAGGAGAACGAAAATGAAACTCTTAAGTTGTATGCATTTAGAGGTTCTATAAAAACAAGCACTAACTTGACTTGTACGTATAAAAACGAGTCATACCTAGACCATAAGCGAGCATTGCATACAAAAAATATCCAGTTTTTAGAGTTTTATTAGACAGCCAATCATATCTGCAAGGACAAAGATTAATATTAGTATAACAATAACAAAGTTATATCCAGAAGCTAACTAAAGACATCGATGCCACACCATTTTAACAATAGGACCACATTTTAGCTCTATTTGTACTTAATATATATCTACCAATAGATTTCAAAAATCCGTTGGCCAATTAAAGCTTGAAAAGCATATAGTAGGTGACTAAAGGCATGAAAGAAGCACCTTGAAAGGCCTTGAGGAACAAAGCACCGGTTGGATCGAAGAATGGTCTCAGAATTTGATATTGTCAATGGAGGGATCCTTCTCAAAAACTCGTTTGGGTAGCAGTTACAGAATCATGGTGAAGATAGTGATTATAATATTACTGATAAGATAAAATGATTTTTGAACTTCTTTGGTAACAGATTATAATGCGAAGATTAGTGGACTATTAGTTAAACGAGGCAAAATCTAAGACCTAAATTTGTTCTTGGACCATGGAAAGTATATTATCATAGGGTTGGATGATTTATTTCTCCAGGCTACCCAACAAGATATGACACTTGATAAAAGACATATTCTCACACAATCTTTGCTACCAAAAGACTTCTATGACTAGCTAAACGTAATCAACTCAAACCTTAAGGAAAACGCCACAAGCAGTCCTGGTAAAATAATATCGCCAAATCCAATGATACTATATCCACCCCAAGGATCGAACATTCGTGGGATTTTCAATAGCATTGGAATGCCATCTTCTCCACTTCCATCACCACGAGCTACCTACAAACAGACAAAGTAACTAATGAATAAATCGGGAACGAACAATACATATGATTTGCTTTGTGAATTTTAATATTCAAAGTAATACTCACCACAATCATAACGCTCTTATGAAACAAACGCTTGGAGAGAAAGACCCAAAAAATATCATACAAGAATGCACAACTCAGTAGAACTGTTCCCACCTGAGTATGTCAAGGAAAACCTAGCTAGTGTTAAATAAATTTCAATCGTTATAAAAGAAAACAGGTCTAGTGTTTAACGGAATTGACATTGATAGTTTGTATGTTGATTGAAGCTAAAATCATCAAGCAGTTGTATGGTATAACATGATCGAGTCTCAGAAAACCACCTTCAAATTTGGAACTCGTACAATCTGGAGAACAGTGATTATCAATGCAATGCCCTGCGACAGAGGAAAGTTAGTTAAGGTTTCACAACACCCGTCGGTATAAGTCCACATCAATATTGAAGATGAGTAAAAAACAATTCACTACTATCTTTGTTTAAGAAACATAATAGGTATAAATATTTTCAGCGAAAATTGCTAAAAATTGAATCTTATTAAAATGATAGACAACTGAATCTTACAAGTATATCTTGAGCAATCCAAGTGAATGAGACATGGCGGAAAACTGCCCATAAAACGGCAAATGTTATGCAGAATGGAGAAACAGCGAGCGTTAGGTATGATACAGCTCCAAGACAAGGTACTTTAACAAATGACTCCGCAGCATGTTCAAACCATCTGAAACTATATCGAACAATAAAAGTCAATGTTTTGAGAAAATGACAACCACAAACCTAATCAAGAAGCAGTAAGTCAATTCCACCCCCCACCCCTTTCTCTCTCTCTCACAAACACAAAATGAAGTTATTGAAAACATTGAGTAAAAACAAGATACATACCATGACAATAAAGCCACTAGACAAGTTTGCAAACCCTGTAAGTACAACAACACAAAAGAATCAAAGCTGAGGTAATACTTCGATAATCATTGTTTGAGTTAATCATAAATAGGTGTTATGATAGTATTTGGAGTGTTAGTTGATTGTATTTCAGTAGTATAAGGAGTTTTAGATGGTTGTTAATATTGGGTGAGGGTAATTCAGTACTTTGTTCTTATATCTTCTTGCATAAATTCCATCGGGGTTATATGATGTATACTATTAAATGAAAATGAACACATATTCTCCTAATCTTATACAATTCAAGTGTCCAACTTCAAATTATATTAATAGGCAATCCCACGAGTTCGAGTGCATCTCCGAGTACAAATATAAATAAGTTTTCCATCTATAATAGGCAAGAAGATTTCCATACCTCTACACCCCCTATGCAAAACACAACCACCAAAATTTCGATGAACCAATATGACATCAACTTGTATAGCATAACCAAGAAACACGAAGCAATCACAACAAAGAAAACTGCTGAGGTAGTATTGATATCCACCACACCACTCGAATGATTCTTGTTGAGGTACTCTTCAGAACCATCCTGCTAAGATAACAAAATATATTAATTTCTTGCAAAGGACCTCCATCTTGCTCGTAATTACCAAATTTTCACAAGAATATTTTTGAAAGGGAAGTTGTTACCTTTAAGAGTTTGTCCTGCTCAATAGCAGCTTCTCTGGCACTATACGCAGACCAATAAGATGAACATAAGATGGTTCCAACAGCCATTAGCCATAAAAACACTTCAGCTACATCTACCAATGGGCGCTGCGGAGAGTACATCTGAATAGAAACTGAGAATAAAGACAACCTAATAAGTGATGGAAAAAATGTACTACAAAATAAAATATTTTTTTCTGGGTAAAGCATACCATGTGAACTGTTCTTCATATTTCGTCTCAAGCTAGCACCGGCATCTTGTGGGAGCATGACGACAGGTATGCCAATTCTTACTTCAGTTTCATTTGCTTCACAAACCATCTTGAAGAGTTCTGAAATAAACCATATTAAATTCAGCGACTGGGATAAGTCTAGGGTTTTCTGTAATTATGATAGTAATCTGTCTATAGCTGAGTTCTTGCAGAATTATTTGGTTCGACTTATAAGTAGAGCAATTGTTTTTACAATGTTGGGAGTATATATCTAGAGAAAACTAATTATAAGAACACAAATAATTTACAAAGACCCGAAACCTGTCTGGTTGTTTATGATAATTATAGCTGAAGCACCAGCAGCTTCTGCAACATTTGCTTTGGTAACAAAACTGCAATTGCCTCGATGCACCATGATGACCTCGCCTGTCAGCTATTATGGGCCAAGATATGAATGACAATTCTTAATAACATCACATTAGAGAAAAAAAATACTTTGCCCGTGATAGAGACATAGATGTGTACAATAGGTAAAGAAGAAAGAACCTTATTCCTCGGTGTACTACAACAATCAGGAGGGTCTGCAAGAGCAACTTTGGTCTGATTGGCACGCTTCTCTTTCGATTCCAAGGTGGGCCCAAATCGAGCCCCAACACCCACAAACTCCATTATTTCCTTACCATCTACCCAAATTGGTACTTTAACCTGATGAACAAAAATGAATTCTGATATAAAAAATTGTGTCATGAATTTATAGACGAACTGACGAAGGCATGACAATGAATTTGATGTCCAAAATTAGCATTAGATGCCGAAATATCTACAACATATATGTCATGATATATTAAGTCTGCTTCAAAAGTGCATAAATGGTTTTAGGGTAAGCCTTCAAAGACGAAAGCAGCAGAGGCATAGTTATCCAGAAAGTTCAAAGATGTTCACTTAAAACACTATACTGCAATTAATAAAAAGGAAATCCCATTTGAAAGATTGGATATGCTATTCATTCAACTACAATCGGTCGGGCATACAAACAGGATTTCTCTCCAATTCTATCGCTATTTCTTTCAAGGACTTCGACGATAAAAAAATACGTATTATCAGTACATATTTCCTCTCTCTCTTTCTCTCTCTATCCCACACACACAGTCTCTCTAAAACAGAAGCAAGACAGGTGAGTAACTCTATCTGTCCTATACCTTATTACACCTAAGGGTTACAGGAACCTAAAGGAAATCAACCTACAGGCAACTGAAAGCTAGCCTCCCTTTAAAATACCAAAAAGAAAAAACCTATTGTTAAAAACATTTCAAAACTTTCAAGTTATTAAGGCTGGATGTGCAGTTATGCATTCTAAATATCGTAATTATTTCAAGGTTCAATAGATTTCTCTTCTTGGAAGTCTCAGGATTCACACGCAAATGAAAACTGCACACGATTAATACAAACGCCCTTCCTCATCGAATTCCCTACTTCTTTCTTATAATTTTTTTCATAATCATTTTTGAGGTAATAAAAAATTATCTATAATTTAATTTCCTTTGTCTAACTTGACCCTGGCATTTCCCTTCCTTGCTTATACAAAATCCAAATGAAGCATCAAATCTTGACTTTGTTCCAATCACGAATTGGACTACGCTATCAACTCGGATAAATTACACTATGCACATGGTTAGGCAGTAGGTAAATCCCAAATAGTGGCTTCAATTGAACTACAGTGACACTTAACAGATCATACCCAAAAGTCAAAAATAATAATGGTGGAAAGGTTAGTGATAATAGTACTATGATGTAGTAATACTCAAGCTCCATATATATTAGACCAAAAAATTAATCAAAAAAAAGGGCCCAAAGTAGAAAACAAGGAAATAAATTCGTGCACATAACAAAACCTCCCCAATCACAATCTTGAAAATCAATACACAAAAGAAGCTTAATAAATACCATTGATCGATAAAACAGCCAACCTCCAAGAAAGTGTTGAACAATAGCAAAACTCAAAAATATATCTTCCTAATAATTAAAAGCAAATAATATGTAAAAGAAAGGAAGAAAAGGTGCAATATTTACCCAAAAAGGAATAGAAAGAAGAAGAAACTATGTTTTTACCAGCACAAAATTGTTCATACAACCAGGTCTTTTCGGAGCAATATCATCGTGATGAACTATATCACCTGCGAACACCGCAGAACTGCAAAACAAAACTGTAACTGCACATAAAGAACAGTAGAGAGCTCTGTTCTTTAACTCCATAACCCCCCCCCCCCCCTCCCTCCCAAATAAAAGATAAATACAGAGAAAGGTTTAAGAAATATTTCTGTCTGGAGATCAAAGTAGAGGGTCAATCAAATGGGAATCTTATTTATGAATTCTATTCTGGGAATATTATTTTTGAGATGTGAACTGGGAGACAAAAATGAGAGGAATTGAGATATATACGATAGATGTAAGAAAGAGGAGGAAATTGATAAGGGACTGTTTGGCTTTTCCGGTTTTTCCACTTTCCTTTTTTACGTGGGCACTACAAAACACCGTGTTTGAACTGTTAAACTAATTTCTAATTTTCACGCCACGGTTTTTTGGCCCTTCTTTGTAGTGGCGCGTGTTTTATACGCGATTGAGGGGTTATTCAAGAGTACATTTGTACATATCCACTTTGCTATGTCATCGTGATGTTGAATTTAGATTTATCAATTTTGCTTTTATTTTTATTTTTCATTGTAGCTGATACTACAAAATACAAATTGGAAATTTCGACTTGCAAATCCTGAATTTAACATTGGTCTCAGGGGTGAAATATAGTTTCACCCTAAAGTATGGTTGAGCATCAATTATCCTTAAATATTACTTGTAATTTAGGTTGAAAACTGAATTTATACGAATCGAACAAGTAATGTTCAGGCTCAGCTCAAAAAATTAGTTCAGTCGATCAGGCTCAGCTCGAGATCAAGCCATTCATATATTTTCTTGTTCGAGTTCGGCTCGAACATGAACAATTAAGTTCACGAGTACTCGTCGGCTCGGCTTCACTTTTTATGCTTTTGTAAAATCTATAAATATTAAACAAAACTTATTTACTGACAAAATGTTAATATAAGTATATAACATTAATTGGTACTTTACTTTTTAAACACGTCAGTACAATTCATGAATAAAAAAATATAAATCATTCCACTAACCAAGATAAAAGTATTACTTGTAATTAGGGTTGAAAACTAAGTTTATACGAATCGAACAAGCAAATGTTCAGGCTCAACTCGAGATCAAGCCATCCATATATTCTTTTGTTCGAGCTCGGCTCGAACATGAACAATTAAGTTCACGAGTACTCGTCGGCTCGGCTTCACTTTTTATGCTTTTGTAAAACTTATAAATATTAAACAAAACTTATTTACTGACAAAACGTTGATATAAGTATATAACATTAATTGATACTCTACTTTTTACACACGTCAGTACAATTCATGAATAAAAATATATAAATCGTTCCACTAACCAAGGTAAAAGTATTACTTGTAATTAGGGTTGAAAATGAGTTTATACGAATCGAACAAGCAAATGTTCAGGCTCAGCTCGAGATCAAGCCATCCATATATTCTTTTGTTCGAGCTAGGCTCGAACATGAACAATTAAGTTCACGAGTACTCGTCGGCTCGGCTTCATTTTTTATGCTTTTGTAAAACCTATAAATATTAAACAAAACTTATTTAATGACAAAACGTTGATATAAGTATATAACATTAATTGATCCTCTAATTTTTAAACACGTCAGTACAATTCATGAATAAAAAAATATAAATTGTTCCACTAACCAAAGTAAAATTCACCATTGTTGTACCTGGAAGGCTGGAAGAACAATCCTAGTTTTTTTTTTTTCAGTCAAGAAAATATTTACAGCAAAAGAAAAAAAGAATATAGAATAATTTGAATAATCATCGGACTGAATGTCAAAATATCAAATTGAGGATTGACGGCTTGACGCAAAAAAAAAAAAAAAAAAAAAAAAAGCCTAATTGGGCATGTCCTTTCTTGTTCATGAAATTTTGAGCCGAACAAGAGTCTGATCGAACTCGACTCGACAATTCTTTCGAGTCTGACATAATGTTCAAGCTCGACTCGGCAAGGAATCGAACGAGTTCGATCGAGCCTGTGCCGTGCCGAGCCGAGCCCGAACCAAGTACCGAGTTCCTCGGTTCGTTTTTCACCCCTACTTGTAACACTTATCTATATGTTATAGTTTTGGAGTTTTATTCTAAAAATAGCCCCAACTTCTTTTATAAATAATAATTTATTTATATAAAAAATTATATTTTTATTAATTATGAATCCATACACCCAACAAAAATTATGTTTCAATTTTTCTTTTCTTTTGTTTCCTTTCGTTTTCCCAATCTCAAATTTTTCTTTATTTTTATCTTTTTTTTCCCTTTAATTCTGTTTCAATTTATTTATATTTCTATCTCAATTTTTTCTTTATATTTTTATTAGTTTTTATTTAGTGATAATTATATCATTTATTTCAGTACGAATTATTATTCAAAATATTGAGTAATTATCCTTTAAATTCTTTCTAGCAAATTCAAGTTTGACACAGACTCATACTATTGGTAAACGTTCTCTTCGTATTGAATCTACTTTTGATTGGTAACAGGCATATAAAGAATTTAACATAATTATAAATTGAAGAATTAACAATACAAGCCTGAGTCAAGTTCAAATTTTTCGAGTAAAATTTTGAAGGAGAGTTACTAAAAATTTTGAATTATAATTTGTAACGAAAACAAAGGAGATAATTATAATCAAATAAAAATTGAGATAAATTGTAAAGAAAAAATCGAGATATAAATAAAGACAAAATTGAAACAAAAAATAGGAAAAACAAATTGAAATGGAAATAAAGGGAAAAAGTAGAGGAAATTAAAATTTAGACTAGAAAACCGAAGAAACAAAATATATGAATAAAATGAAACATAATATTATTTAATTAATGGATGAATTCATAATAAATAAAGATATTTTGTTTGATAAATTAATAAAGAAAAAAAAAATTGTTATAAAAGGGGCGGGGTAATTTTGGAATAAAATGTTCAATATTACAAAGAGGGTAAATGTTACAAGTGATACTTTAGAGGGTAACAGTGACGTAGCCAAAATTAATTTCACTGGGGTCAACAAAACTATAGATCGATAACATTAAATTTCAATGAGTAATGACCCTATATAGTGAAAATTTTCGAAAGAAAATATTTGTCTAGGTTGAGACCATTTTCTAATTATATCATTTGGAATGAAAACACATAATTCTCGTTTTATGTATTGTGTTGTCATTTCAACATTCTTTCCTTAGGTATTTCTTTTGTAGAAATTAAAAGATGAGAACCTATTATACGTAATTTAACATTTTTTTATATAAGAAAGTGTCTCACATGTCACAACCCCAAAAATTATTATGTACATTCATAATGTTGTAAAAAAAAGAATATTTTATAACACAAACTTCATCTTATAGCATTTGTCTTTGTTAGTTTTCTTGCATGCACAAAAAAATTGTGATTTCGTCCAATTCCTAGCTAATTTATAACTAAAAAATAATCTCATATATTATTTTATTAGTAATATTTTCTAAGGAGTAGAAAGATACAATTTTCACCATGACCCCTTAATTCAATCATGGCTCCACCACGATAGAATTTTCATTCTTATTTAGTGGGGTCCATTAGTGACCACTAAAAATAAAATTAAACAATACCATCAATTAATATTTATATAATAATGCAAATGATACACATGATAGAAGTTTAAGGGGGTCATTACATCCCTAACTTCGATGTAGAGGGTAATTAATATCATCCCATATTTTAAGAGGAACTGTACTTCACCCATAATAAAAATTAACTAAGTTGTTTCATTTTTTCTAAGAACTAAATGATTTAGTTTAGGAAATCGATAATTTGCTCACATATATTTGGTTCAACTACTGTGTGTATGATATGTGTATTAATCACTTATGAGGACACAATACTTTTTAAATTTAATAACTATTGATACTTCGAGATGACGAGATCTAATACATTAAAGTCTAAATTTTAAAATAGAGATACTTCAAGGATTTACCATAATTTATGTTGAAAGCTTTGTATAATATGATATGGAAATAAAGAGAGAATAAAAAGACCCTTCATTTGATATACACAAAATTCGAATTTTGAGTTATATCAGTCGTAACTAAAACCCACTGTCTGTTTAAGCTTTAAAATCACATGTACTGAATTGATCGTAAGAGCCGATGAGGCCTTAGCCAAGTGGTTAAGAATTAGGCTCCATGAGCAAGAGGCCATGTGTTCAACTCTCACGATTCATACTAGCCTTCTCCTAGTTTATTACTAGTAATTAGTTTACTTTCTTATGAATAATTTCGATTCGATATAATGTTTGAAACAACAATGTATTCACCATCTCAAAAAAAAAAAAAAATTGATCGTAAGAAAGTTTGAGCCGATGTCAAAATTCAGCTCTCCTGTCCTGACTAAATGTTGTGTGTAGATCAGATCCAACTTCCAAATTGTAAATTCCTACTACTACTGACCAACGAGCCAAATGTTCTTTCCACCAAATTTACTATAACCCCATAACAATCCTATTTGAATAACATTACTATTTTAATCGTTTTTGTCACGTCAGACTCTGTACCATATGTAACTATCAAAATTAGAAAAAAGAAAAGTTGACATTTAGTATAGTTTAGTTTAATACTATGCTGTACACGGAAAATTATTGCATAGACATAATTTATGAGATTTTTCTATAGAATTTATATAGTTTTTGTGATGTAATGTATTTACAAACACAATATCTACGAATTAAAATCTCATAAGTCAGATCTATATATATAAAAAATTTCCGGTGTACAAATTTGTTGTACAACTTTTCTATCAATGATAGTAAACTTCTTAAAAGCAACCAAACGCGCCAATGGGTGGGTGGGTGGGTGTGGGATGTAAAGACATCTTCAATGGTGAAGGGAGGGGGAGGGGGATTTTGCCTCAACAACTGAAGATGGCCTAACTCTGGGATGTGCTACCGTCATTAGCGGTAATTTATTTTCGTATTTCGGCGGCCGTATAGATAAGACGGCACCTTAAACCAATTATTTATGTGTGCTCAGATCAGATGCAGGGAGGCTAAAAATCCTCTGTGCTCGTCCTTTCTGATCAACTGTGAACTTCTCACGGTTGATGAATTGTACTAAATGTCTACTCTTCTTTTCTTTTATTTACTTTTTCTTTTTGACCCGTAAACCATTGAAGGAAAATATGGTTACAATTAAATTTATTAACCTCTGTTGCTACACCGAAAATGTAATTCAAAAGACTCAATTGCGCATACAGACGGTTTGTTACTTGTCTAGTTGTCTTTGATAATTGATATACTATATTTTAAGAATCTTTACGTGACACTCAGTCAATTTATACGTGATAGACAAACACTATTTATTTTATGACTGATTAATAGATCTTTGACTAGTTTGCTCCGCTCGAGCTCACAAACTCAACCAAATTGACCAACGTGCTCTGCTCGACCTCATTGATCAAGTCGATCTATCCAGAATTGACCTAACAAATATCAAAGGCAATAAACCAATGATAATGCCCCTAAAAGTTCGGTACATTGACCAAACATTCTAAATATTGGCGCGATTTTGCCGAGTCGACCCGATCAAGACATGATCAATCTGATTGACCCACATGGATCATCATATATCCATAAACACCCCCTTATTCCACAAAGTCGCGTACACATTAATTACTACACCTTACTATATTTTGCTACATATTGTTCGATTATCTCCTCGAATTGATCTAATTTAAGAATCGGATGGTCAACCACTAGTACAAGAGATGAGTTTCTTTAAGACCATTATTAGACTTCTTAAAGTGAAGTAAAGTTCGACTTGATCGGCTAAAGATTTCATACTCAAAACAAAAGAGCATCACTACGTGACACTTATATCATTGACCGGGTCCAGTGACGAAATATCCTTCATCAGTCTTTATGTGACATACTGCTTTAAAAAAAAATTGCTCATTTGCCTTAAATTCTCCAAGTTATGATGGTTATATAATCAAAGAGCTATTGATTTTTCTTTTTCAATCTAAAGGACATTAGTTGCGCGAGTACGGAACTATGGATAGTCTATATATTTTTGAATTCAGTATGTGTTTAAACTTTAACATAAGAAGATTCAAGATGTTGAACAATTTTGACACTAGATTCTAAAACAAAAAATGGGCAATGATGGAATCAAATCAGCATTTAAAAATTCATAGCATAAGAAGACACCATAAATTTCTAAATTCACATCAGATTCCAGTCTCATAGTATTAATAAACTAAAAATCGTTAATTAACTCAAAGAGTGGATGGATCTATTTTTCCTTCTGTTTCTAGTTATATTCAAATTTACAACTATCAAGTTTAAATTGCATTCCTACAAATATGGAACTAATAATTATTATATTTGTTACATATGGACATGTCAGACACACACAACTTTCTTTTTAAGAAGTGAATGAAATTATTAAATTCATCTTTATGAATGATATACAACACCAGTAGGTTATTTATTTCTTAATAATTCTGATCTATGCTTGATTTGATATAGAAATTCATAAACATAATAAACTGGGTTATGAGGCCAAGCCCAATTAATTAATTAACGGACTCCTGTAGCCCAATTTTACTTGTCTTCCTTCTACACTCTACCACTTCAACACATTGTCCTGGGTGGTTCGGATCTTCTCAGGTTCAACCGACTTCGTTCAGCCACCTCCTTCTGAAGAAATCGCGAACTCGGCGTTTTCTTACATTATAAATTTCAATTTTCGTGCGTGTCCGTCCAGGTACGCCTTCTCTATTTCTTAATAAATTTTCAGTTTCTTTGTTCTTATCTGGGACTAAATGAAAATGAAAGCGTAAATAACTGTTGTGTTTCCTCGAGGTTTGGCCGATCGGGTTTCTCATTTTATATTTAATTTAAAGCTGTTGTATTTGTTGTCTCTGGAACTAGGGTAATTTTTAGTTCGGTATTGTAAAATTCATTTGCAAGGGGTAGTATTAATACTTCTATATGCTATGGTTTGTAATATGTTCAGATTTTGTAATCTTATGTTCTGCTTACTACTTTATCATTCTTTCTTCACAGGTTCAAGGATTATGTTCATTTCTAGGTTCTATCGGCAAGGAGCTCATACAATCAAGTCTCTAATAAAAGGTCTGTTATATCCTATCCTATCCTTCCTTCTGGTTAAATTGATTTACACATCAAAACTCTAATTTATTGCAGCATTCACCGCAATAAAATGGTTGGTGGATGGCTTTTTAATTTTTCAATGAAGCTGCTAAAATGGTGTATTTATCTCTTTTCTTCCCCCCCCCCCCCCCCCCCCCCCCCCCGGGAAGAATTTCATCTCCTAACTGTTGGTTTTCTAAGCACAATTACTTGTCCGGTAGTGCTGATGAATACTAATGCCTTCACTTCAATTATCAAGGAAGGGGAACTCGTGTGAGATACCTCATGACATAAATAGAATAGTTGTTGGGATAGCAACTGATATGGTCTCCATCTCCAAAAGAGGCTAATACAGAGCTGTAGTTTGCACAAATTCAAGATATTTTGCTTTAGGTCATACCACCCATAGATGTGATACGGCTTTACTGATGATATACAGGGCATAATGTATTTTTTTATCTAGTGGGTGCAACAGGGCTTCTCTGGTAGTGTGTTAATGGAACTATTGCTAGTTTGTGCTGTTGAACACTGAATAGGTACATTGACAATAGTCGAATATTATTTTTGATATAGGACGTTCTTTAATTTATATGATACATATGGTAAACTATGTGGTATCGACTTCAAGATGATCCAACAATATGAGTGTTTAAGATGATATTTCAGTGTCTTATATTATAAAAGTCTCAGACGAGTTTACTACTATACAGAGAAAATAAGAGAGTTTAAGAGCTCTGTATTTAGTTGCTTTCTTGCTCCGCCAACCCCTCAAATTTCCCTTTTCAACTCAACAACTTTTTTCCTCCATAGAAAATAGCAATGCTCATATGAACCTTCATATATACCTCTACAGGGTACCTGCAGTAACCATTTTGGTGTTCTTGGTAATATAATGAGAAACTCTAGTATTATAGTATGAGAAAAAAGGGGAAGAAAGATATATTGGCAGCGTTTTCTTGCAGTCATGGTCTCCCGTCAGATCACAAGTTTTCACCTGGAATTCTATATGTATGTGTTGACTAGATATGAAACTATTCTCTGAACTTAAATCTTTTGTTTATAAAGTGCCCTTTGTTCCGTTGCAGCTCCAGCTTTTATACCAAAGACTTCACATTTCCCCGTGGTTCACAATCGACATTTACCAGCCCTGGTTAGTATGTTTTTGAGTTTCTCTGTTTGCAGCATTCATTTATTGTAAGTTTGGAAGTACTTGATTACGTAGGTGTAGACCATGTCCTACTCAACTTAACTACATTTTTGCTACCCACTGGATAGTAATAAATACAATGACAACTATTGGTTAATGTTAAATACTACTCATTTATAAAATTACCAAATTATTGGAAGATTGGTGAAGTGTTTCTGCATGTCTGCATGTAATTGGTATAAGGGTTTTTGAGGTGCATGAGGCCATGTACTTCTTTCTATTTGGTTTCTTCACTGAAAATAATGCTAACCCAAGTGCCTAACACAAGTCATACTTAGTTTGCACTTCACAAGAATGTGGTTTGAAAATTTGGTGTCCATCATATCAATGCTTTAGACTAGCTAAGATCGAGCATAAAACAAGTGTGGAAAAAAAAATGATCAAAGGGGAAGTTGTAGATCCTCTCATTTCACATGTTCATTCGGACAAAAAAAATAAGAAAAAGAAAAAGGAGATTTTACTAGTTTCCTTCTCTTTTCCTTTTTACCTAAAGGGTTGTACATTCATATTTGACCGGTTAAGCTTCAATCTCTCTCTCTTTGTCAGAGACATGAATCATTTTGTAGTGGAGCAGCTAAACAGGACTCAGAAGAAGGAAATCAAGAAAATCAAAAGTGAGTTTTTACTTCAGTATTCTAATTTTTCTACCTTTTTTCTTTCTCCTCATACAGGAAGTGTGTCCCGACTCCTGAACAGTGATTCACCCAAGAATGTGAAAATTTTAATGGAGAGAAGCAAATTGAAGATTTTGAACAAAGGATAACCCTGTGAAATTCTAGCATTAAGAGAAAGAACAGTTGACTTATGATACCAAATAAGTCTTATCCTTCAAAATTTCTAATGAGATGAAAGTAGATCTAGTCAGGGTGGGTTAACTCGTTCTGTGAGATTTTAGCTGAAGCGTAGTTCAACTTTCAATTTTTCCCTTAAAACCATAGTCAGTCGAGAGTTGCTAGTGATGCTACTTTAAAACCATAATCTTTTAGTTGCCATTGGTAGATACCTTTGTTTATCTTTGCTTATGACTGCAAACACTTTAGTTTAAAGTTGATGTTCCAAGATTCCTAAAACTTGATATACAAGCAAAGGGTGTGCTGTTAAAGACAGTCTTTATGCAGAGTTCTTACATATCTGCTCTTCATTTGGATTTCTCAGAATAAATGTAACATTTGTTGACAAGGATGGAGAGGAGACACATATTAAAGTTCCAGTGGGAATGTCAATGTTAGAAGCTGCACACGAGAATGATATAGATCTTGAAGGTGAACTTACTACAACAAGATATATTTACATTCCAGCACAAGTTATGAGTTAGCTTTGTTTGTTTGGTCAATACCATTTTATGGTTATCTTGATGTAATCATAATTACTTTCGGGAATCTTGATTCCAGAGAATTGGCGACTTAAGTAATCTAAGTATTTCATTGAGCTACTAGCTAAATCTTGTGAGTCTATTGCAGGAGCATGTGAAGGGTCACTTGCTTGTTCAACTTGTCATGTCATAGTGATGGTAAGTTATGTATGCATATATGTCCTCTAAAGTTCTCGAAGACCATACTCTACATCTGCAACTAATTTCTGATGCTTTTTGGCAGGATATGGCCCAATATAACAAATTACCGGATCCAACTGATGAGGAAAATGACATGTTAGATCTTGCATTTGGCCTCACAGAAACGTAGGTTGCTTGTCTTACTATGAATAACTAGTTTTTCGGTTTCTCCAGTTATTAAACAATGAACACTTTTTTTTCCTGAAGGTCCCGTTTGGGTTGTCAAATAATTGCTGAACCTGAACTTGACGGACTTCATCTTGCAATTCCTTCTGCTACACGAAACTTTGCTGTTGACGGGTTTAAGCCAAAACCGCATTAAAAGTAAGTCTTTGACTTGAGTGCAGATTGATGATGATGAATTATAAACATTTTTGTAGCTTATGCAAGCATAGGAGATCAAGGGATACCCTAATCCTTGATAGAGAGCGTATGGATGTATGGTTAATTATTTTTTCAGAATATAAGGCCAAACCCTGTATGATACACATACTAATAAACTTTCTGTATTCTGGGAAAAAAATATTTTTGGTAAAGGCATTCATGATGGCGACGTCTAATCATCCTGATTTTCGTATTTGTGAGCAAGAGTACAAGTTATGTTATATGGTTTTATTATAATAACAATATCAAATCTACTTTTATTACCTGGGACGATCTGGCTTTCTACTTTTATTTATGAGACCGTTGTTGTCTCTTATGTTCGTGTATTGCTCTCAAGTGTCTAAGATGTTCAACGTAAATGCAGATGCAGAAAGAATCCAGTCCCAGAGCAGAATTCTATCTGATAAAAAAGGAAATGAACCATGCAATATAAAATTATGTCTTCAGTCATGTCCCAAACCCCTATATTTTGGTGGATCTCTTAGCTTCAAACTCCTCTGATTAGAGTTTAAAGTTTAAATTTTAAACGAGTGTGATTTAGTATCACATTTTGTGTAACATCTACGAAAAGTATGTCACTTTAGCATATTATTGCTTCCATTTTAGTGTCTTATTTTTTGTTACATTTTAGTGATACATCTACAAGAAGTATGCCAATTTGAATTTGTGAGAACCTATATATTATATACCATTGTCGATGCATGCATGTTAAGGAAGATGCATTAATGTCGGATAGGTAATCTTTTACCCCCTAGTAGAAAAACAAAATGTGCGAAATCTGTATCTATGAAATAAGTCGATATAACCTCACAATAAAATGGTATTTTATTGATTTGACAACAAAATATGTGAAATCTATATCATCTATGAAACAAGCTGATATAAAAGGGTGAGTTTGGCCTAACGATTCGAGAAGCAATTATAGGAGAATTAATTTTACTAAAATTGATTATGGTAATAATTGATTATGATAAAAATTAATTATAGAATAATTGCTTTTGTAAAAGTAATACTTTAATTGCTTCTAAAATAAGTTGATTTTTTGCTTCTCGAGATCCCAAAAGTGATTACGATTTTGGGGGCCAAACAACATGAAAATCACGATTGAACATAAGTAATTTTTATAATCAGGGCTAAACACTTCAAAAAAAACAATAGAGATGTAAAATTGATTTTAAGAGCTCCAATCGTTGGGTCAAAATCACCCTTTCACAATAAAATGGCATTTATTGATTTGACAACAATATTTTGATATCTATATTTATGAAACAAGTTGATATAACTTCACAATAAAATGATATTTTATTGATTTGACACATATACTACAACTAAGAAGAATGCATATAAAAATAATACTGAAATCCATATTGATTTTCTTTTGGGGTACAAATTCGATATTGATTTCACAAATTTATGCTTAGGAATTTAGGGTGTATGTAGATGGGTTTTGACTCGGTCTCGCGAAACAGTCAAAACCCTTTCAAATAAGTTCTCGCCAAACTCATAAAACCATTAAAAACCTATTTAGAACTAATACTCAAACTCTTCAAACCTATAAAACATTGATTTGACACATAACACCTACTTTTTCCTCCAAATCTCACTTAAAAGGACATTGATTTGACACCTATCACCTTTTTTTTCCCTAAACCCCAACATTCAAACTCAATCCAAGTGGAGTTTCAACTTATTCAAACCACAAAATCCAAGAGCCAAAACATATCCAAATGAAGTCTCAAAGGTTTCATCGTAACCACCCAAACCAATTTTTTTAAACCGAGACCCACAAAACTGAGCCAAAACCCATCCAAATAGACCCTTAGGTTTTCGTAATCAGGCATCCTTTGGACTCTAACTGCTACTCTGTGAACTAAGCCAAAGCTCATGTAGATTGAGGGGCATAGTTCGTAGGCAAACCAAATAGATTTTAGCACTAATACGAATTCTATTTTTGTATAAATAATAAAAAGTTGAAATCAGTTTAAACCGAGTAGTTGCGGCATTTAAAAATGATTATCTATTTAGTAATCTTGTTATATTCTTCTAAGCATAATATTATATTACCAAAAATTGGATCCAGATAGGTATGGAAAGTGAATTTTATGAGAGTAGATTCGAATCATTCAATCATTCAACAATCTTTGTCAACGTCAACTAGTCAAGTATGAATTAAGCTGATCCCAAAATTCTAGCCCAATAAGCCAATGTGTGGTCCAAGGGCCATAACGAGGACCAGTATATTTTGGCCCAAACATTCTACAGCTCATTTCCCGCCAGTTCTCTCATCATATATACAAGATTTCGACTATAAAAACCCTTCCGCATAAACTTTAACTCCATTTCAATTTCCACTCAGTGCACTCGAATAATCAGAGCTCGAATTCATGTTCAGCTATCACTAAATTTTATTTTATTATTTTATTAATCGACTCCGACAGTTTGATTCAACGTTTATATGCGATTGGCAAATGAAGCTGAAGATCAACAAAGCCTGCGATCTCAGTTCCATCTCTGTTCTTCCTCCTCCATCTAGGTTTTATTTCTAACTAATTGCGCCTTTCCGTTGAATTATCGCTGATTTGATTGTGTTCACTGATAATTTATAGTAAATATCTCCACAATTTTAATAAGAGTTCGATTGTATTAGATGACTTCAAATTTTGCTGTCGAATTACCTACTACTGAAATGTGACAAACAGCAAAATTATTTTTTAGTATTAGAGTGTGATAATGTTTCTGTGGTATTGAATATGATGAATTTTGTGTATGTGCGAGAAGGAGAACGAGTGCCATTACTGGTGGATTAGAGTCTTCTTCTATCTACGCGAGAAGCCAAATGGCAGCATCACAGCTGAGATCACAGCAGGCTCAACTATCACAGCAGTCATTTTCGCAGGGAGTTTCATCTCAGCATGGTCTCTTCTCTCAGTTTTCACAGAATTCTCAGGATGATGTCCTCACTAACGAGGTGGTAATGTTGCATATATATATATATATATATATATATATATATATATATATATATATAAGCATATGTATGTGTTATAGATGATGTTTGGATCTGAAATCTTGGTGAGATAACAGGAGGAGGTCAAATTTGTATTGGATTAAAACTTCAAATATTTAGGTGAAGTTATTATCAGTAGACAAGAGTTCGATGCAGATTTCTATTGATCAAGTCACCTTGTCATCCGTTCCTTTATATTTTCGGGTGCAACAAGTGGAATGTCCTTGCATTGATGTTAATTTACCATATACATCTGTATTCAGACAGTTTATAATATTAAATGTATGATATTACCATATAACTGTAGGAATTAGTTTATTTTCTTTACACACAACATGTTATGTTATAAATATAAGAGGAAAATGAAAATTCATATAAAGCTAATGTTATTGATTCTATTGTTTGAATAATCACCTTCAATCTAGCTGAAATGTTTTTGTCTGCACAAACTTATAGAAACTTGGATCTCAAGAAAGAGAGAATTCAGTGAAGAGGACGTCGTGTTTACCTCCTGTCAGCTACACACGAGAAGAGAGTCAAATGATGGTATCTAGAACTTCCAGCAATTTGATGCGCAAGTGGTCTGGTCCAGAACACAAATGTAAGATAAGATTCACAGTTGATAGAGAATGCAGTAAATAATCAGTCTTATTTTGTTTGTTATTAAATAACCTTACCTATTCCCTGGTGGTCTGAATATTTCTGATTATAAGTAGTTTGCCTGGCGTTATTAGTTTAATTCGGATTCCGACATCGAGGCCATAGTTTTTATGTGGAAAAGTTCATGTTATCATGTTTTCAGTTAAAAGCAATACAATCCAATCACAAATAGCATCCTCATGTTATTTCAATTGGTCAAAGTAGGTAAGTTTAAATCTGATTCGGGCACGGGGTCTTAGATTTATGTGAAAAAGTTCATGTTATCATGTTTTTAGTTTAAGCAGTACAATCCAATCACAAATACACCCTCAGGTTATTTCAAATGGTCACTCGACTTCAAACTTCTTACATTTCGCAAGCAGGTCAGACCAATGAAGAGCTTGAGCACAGAATTGGAATGATCGAGACATCATTAAACAGGCTTGGAATGATCTTGGACTCTGTTCAGAGTGACGTTATGCTGGTAAACAAGGGAACAAAAGAAGTAGCACTAGAGAGTAAGTACACCATATCTTGTATTTCAAGTGAAAAACAATATGTTCCTGAAAGGTTACATACATTCCAACTTTTGAGGGTTATGCAAGAAAGTGAAAAGATAAAATGGACACTTCTAATATCTTGACACTTGACTTTATTATTTCTATCTTGTCTAGTGGATGGTGTACGGCAGAAATTGATTGTCCACGATGACTCGCTGCAGTTAATGGTAACTTCTTATCCAGCCTTCAGATGTCCTCCCTCTCTGGATATGCATGTGTCTCCGAAGTCAATAGATATTGAACTATAATCCAAGTTATTTATAATTAACCAGAACAAAGGACAAGAAGACATTAAAAGTCGCATTGATGTGGGATTCAAATCTCTGTCCAATCAATTGAAGCAGAATAAGAACCAAGAGAATTTGGGGGAGATGTTCTCGATGCTTTCATCTATACCCGAGAAAATTGACACTCAAATGGTGAAGTTACAATATGATCTCAGCAAGGATTTCAGCAAAAAAATACAGGCATGTTTGATTGTAAAACAAGATTTTTAATTTAATGTAGATTGAAATTGCAGAAGTTTGGAGGATGTTCTCGTGGACCGCAAGGGAACAATTGTTAACATGTGTACTGAGTCAACTACTTGTATCCACTTCCAGCACACTGCTTGACCATACTATTCCTCATCTATTTGTAGGCAATGGCTTGCAGCATGAAGATTCCCATCCAAAAACAAGCAACTCCTCCCATACATAGACCTATGTCACTCCTCTCTGCAAAGGTAGATGAAAACATAATATTTTAAGTGCTTTTGGATCTTGATGAGCTTTTCAAGAGCGCCTACATTACATATTTCCTGCATTTATAGGCTGCCAGCTTCCGTGCACCCTCTCAGGAAGTCCAGTTTCCGTACAAGTATGTACTCAAGCATTGTAGTTTCTTGCTAGCCTGCCTCCACATAAAACATTGATTTTTAATTTTTCACATGTGCCGGAAAGCACCAAGGTCGTAGAATCTTGTAGTTTCTTGCTAGCCTGCTTCTGCATAAAATATTGATTTTCTTAAATTTGTTTCTCACATTTCTCGTGACCTGCTTTAATATTCGCATGAGTTTTTCAACGTCGTTGGGCTTGTAGTGCAAAAAGGCAAGCACAGGAAACAAGTACTGTACCAAAGGTTCAAATGGGGGGCTGGACAACAGTTAAACAAGAGCGAGCAAAAGCTTTAAATCTTAATCAGAGGAGCAACCACATAAAAGTGTCACCGGATGATCTGGTAATTCTTTATTTCCTTGCTTCTCCTCTGTATGTGCTTGTTATATTGCCTCAACATGTGTGCAAGTTTAGGAGGGAAGCAAAGGATGTCTAATGTACTATAAGCTATTCCAAATTGCCAATCAACCATCGGTTTGGGGCTGTGATTGCTAGCTCAAAAAAAATTTGGACTTTCTAGCATAGCAGTAAATTTGAAACATTAGATATTCGATATAACAGATTATGTACTTAAATCCTTGCAGCAGAAAAACCCTTCACGGGTCAGTAATAAATGTATGTTCATGTAGGTACCCGAGAGAATCATCATTGATTCAGATGAGGAAAATGATGGAGGGTTTTCCTGCTTGCTTAAAGAAAAGGGAACAGGTAGCTTTCTGTGACTTTTTCCTAGCACTAATTTAAGTTACTCTGCCATTCGCTGAGTATAACTAATAGATATTTCCAAATTCTTAATTGATTTTTGTTTAAGCTGGAATGAATTTTCATTTTCATGCACTCTGGATACTTCTACAAGAAAAACATGCTTGCATCGGTTGAAACAAATAAATGAATTAACTAAAAGTTCACAAAAACTGGCACACATGGTTACCAGTATATTGTGTTAATACCATTACCATCGCCTAAAGAAAGCGATTGGAGGGCAGTCATTAGTGAGAAATAATTTTGTCTTATGCTGAAAGATCTCCTCGGGGGATTATTATCTGTGCTGCATGAAAATTATTGTGCACTTTTTTCCCTTGGTAAATGCTTATAAGTATTTTAAAAGATGGTTGTTTTACTTGGTTAGAAGTAGATGACTATTTGATAAGGGAAGCAGAGGAAGAGACTGCACGGATACTGAGGAAGGCACGGAGGAGAAAGAGAAAACACTGCAATACCATCATTATAAACTGAAGGTGTGCTATTTATGTGCGTTATAAATGGTCAGTCAGTCACCACTTAGTATACCAATCAAAAGGTTTCCAACCTTGATTTATTTGCTTACTTTTGGTTTGATAGCAGCCTAATTAAAATCCTAGTTTGTATTTGAGATCTGGATTTGGGTAATATTATTGCAATTATAGTTTATAAAAACGCTAACTAATTAGAGTACTATCATTCAGCTATCACATGTAATTTTCTCAAAAAAAAAAAAGGCTAGCTATCACATGTAATTAGAAGCTTGTATAATATTGTAGATTCCTTTCTTAAACCCTATATTCTCTCCTCATGTTTCTGATATTCTTAGCATTGTTCTCTGCTTTCTAAAGATACGAGCATAAAAATGACCAAAATTTGCATTTCGATTGCATGTTTCTGTGATTGTTTCAGGAAGAAGAAACAGAAGTTGAATTAACGTTGCCAAGGTCGATATATTTCAGGCAGAAATGTATCTATAAAATAAAGCCTTAAAAGTGAATAATGATTATTGTGGTTCCTCAAATCAGGTGTGTAAATGTCATTTATTTTAGAGGACTATCATCTCATACTGAATTAGCATTAACTGTTAATAACTCCACTTTATCATCTGGTTAAGACATATTCACGTTTAGGAGTTTGTTATGCGGGAGGCACCTAGATTTTTCATATTGGGTTGATATTAAATACTCGGGCCCCTTTCAGATCAAGTATTTATTTCCCACCTAAATGCTGAAAGGTCGCTCCAGCACAGAAAATGTCAATTCTTGACACATTTTCACTTATATTAGGTGGTTCAACTGATTAGTTTGAAATCAGTGATTTTAGTATTAATATATCAAAATTAATTCTTATTGTTAAGAGAAAAAATTATATGCGTAAAAAATAAGATTTGAGTCATTATAGACAATTTGGATGATATTAAATACTGTGGACCCTTTCAGCATCAAGTGTTTCCCACCATCGTGTTCTTTTTCCCTACCAAATCTTGATAATTCTTGGATCTGATTTTTCAAAAAGCTTAGATTATCTTCCCAAAGCCTATAGCATAAAGTAACCATGATTAGAATAATCTAATTAGATTCATTGAGAAACATACTTTGTTTATTCCTTTAAAACCACTGCAAAATTTGTCCTCCTTGTGATATCAAGTCGTAGATCAGGTCTTTGAGTTCAATGATTGACGCATTCTGTTCTATACAACAAAACCTTGTTTTATTATTGCTGTAATCTGGTTTCATCCTTTTTAATAATACAATGGAAAAAATATCTTAGAATGATCAATTGAGTCGGTTGCAACTATACACAGGGACCACAGGCTATATATATTTCTCAAATATAGGTTCTTGTTGTGATCTAGACATCCATATTAATTGTTAGATACCACTTCGAAAGTCTGTTGAGTTGGAAGATGTTGTTGAGTTTGGCTCAAGTGGTTGAAAAATTACTCCGTATTATATAAGAAATAATTTTAATAAAATAAAATTAGTTTCTACTGTAAATTATTGTAAGAAAAACAATAACAAAATTAAATTAACTTTATAAAATTGTGGTTACCCAACAACTGTATTTTTTTGTTTTTGTGGTTGGAATACCTAATTATGGTGGCCACAAAAGCCACAAGGGTGAATTTGTCAGAAAGCCGGGTTTATTGGAAGGAAAATTTCATGGATTTAATTTATATATTTTTAGGGTTTTTTTTCTCATGAGACATGACTCAAAATATTCCAAGGGACGCTTAAAACTGTCGGCCAAGATATTTTTGTATTACTGTGTTAATTATGACTCATCATTCCCTTTTCTAATCTTCGAAAGTAATCTTGTAGTATTTTTCAAAGAAGATTGCATTGCATAATCTATTTACCATTCAAATAATAATACTATAATTGATTATCTAATGAGATAGAATATTGGGCTTTAGCCTTTAGGGCTTGAAAGGTTTCTAACTTTGTCTTGCGGATCTCGCAAAATAGAGTCTTAGCTTTTTCAAATGAAGTTTGACAAAATCCACCAAAACTCATCACAAGTATTCAACTAAACTCTTGGATTTATGATATTTATTACCGATTTTTTTTTCCCCTAAACTCTATAAAAAACATTAATCTGACAACTATCACTTTTCTTTTTCCTAAACTTCAATATTTATAAATGGGGTTTCAACTTTTTCAAAATCACAAAATTCAACTTTCAAAACTTAAGTCCTTTGATGACGGTGTCTAAAAAATGCAGAATCCTATGCATGTATCATGAGAATATGCAATTGTTTAGCCCACCTACTATATAATAAATTGGAAACTAATTTGGTTTCGTCACAAGTTGTAATCTAGTTTTTTAACCAAACTTGAGCCTTTGTTATTTTGTAGTTTTAAACAAGACAAGTGTCATTTCCCTTTCACAACAGCTATTTCATGGATAATATAAGATACTTTTTTTTTTCTCATTTTAAGCTACATAGATATGTAATTGCACTGAGTCGATTTGGGAAATGCATCACTTAAAAGTTTGGCTTGAATACTTTTTATATTAGGTCGAAATTTTTTTAAAATTAAGGTGTAAACGTTAAACTAGTTTAATTAGAATGAGTTTTAATTAGATTGAACACACATTGAGTCTGAGTGCTTTATATTTTTATATATATTCCATCATTTTCAGACTTATTACGTCGGTTTGAAGTTGAGTTTCAAAGTTATCATGCAATGTAAATTATAGATCTTTATTGTTATGTCAAATTAGTCAAATCTCAAATAGTTTTATGTGATTTTCATCTTTAATTAGACATACATTATAAATAATATAAATAATTAACCCTCAAACTTCTAAAACTGGTACTGATTTTATTTAACAATCTTGTGGTCTTGTGTGTACTGTACACCATTCTGTTGATCTGTTAATCTCTATCTTATTTTGTCAACTAGCATTTATTTTTCACAAAAACATAAAATTTTTGAATACCATACACATGGTATATTGCTAACTAAAATTACGGTACGTGGCAGTATTTCATGATTAATCATTCAACCTTATAAAAGAAAAAAATTATAGTCCCTTCGTTCAATTTATTTTGCTCTTTTTGTTATAATCTCGGATCAAAATTCAATTTTTAAAATGATTTATCATATTAAATTATTCACATTTATGGTTTATATATTAATATATATGATGTCATATGATATTATCAACTTATTAATTAAATTATTTATTATAATTTTGATAAATTCAATCAATTAGACGGCCAGTTGACCGTACCAAGAAAATAAAATAAATGGGACGGAGAGAGTATAATTTTCATTTATTAAGTATGATATATGAATGACATGCATATTATTCAATTTATGACCACCTAATGTCGCAATCGGTAGAAAATATATTTTGGTCTTAACTAATTTAGATGTATGTGACCTAATTTTGAAAATCAAATCTCAGCAAATTATGTGATCACTTTACCATATATGGCAATGGATGAAGAAATCATGTTACCCTCTAAAAATTTAAAAGTTGGTATCATAACTGAAATAAATCTTTCTTATCTCTCTCATTTTAGCATTTCCATTTTGTTTACGCTATATTTAATTGAACATAGAAACGAGCATGAGTTCACTAGCTTCCTCAAATTTTACGAAAAATGAATTAGTACAACTATAGCTTAATGACAAAGGTATATATCTAACCAACACGACTTTTACAAATAAAGTAGTTAAAAATATAGGGTTAAATGAAAATGGTCATTCAGGTTTAAAGTTTGTTATGTTGTCGTCCCTCTTAGATAATATGTACATCGATCAATTTTCTGGTAAAAATATATTTTTGGCAGGAGAATTTTCAAAATACCATATTATCTAATAACTAATATTTTAGTGTTACACTAATGGTCCCTCAGGTTTAAAGTTGATTACGCTTGTGTCCCTCTTAGATAAGGTGTTACACATACGTCCTTCTTAGATAATATGTGATACATTTACGTTCCTCGTATTAATATTTTATTTTATTTTCGTCCTTATGTTAATATTTAACATCTCCATTTTTTTTCTCAATTTTTATTGTAAAAATCATCAAAGTTCAAATATTTTGTTGATCACGTGATGAGATTATTCTTCACTCACACACTTCGCCCAGAAAATAAAGGTCTGGATTGTCATTCTTCGTCCAGTTAACAAATGCCTGGATGTTCATTATTCTTTTGTTGGGGTCCACATGTCACAAATTGCAAGGGTAAACTTTAATATGTCACGTGTTAGGCTTGTTTCACCCACACATTTAGTCCGTTTACACGTGAATGGGAAGTATTGAGAATAAATTATCTAACATGAATTGGATAACAAAAATAAACTCATCTTATAATCTTCTGGGCAATCCTCAACTCATAAGCTAGCTTTTGATGTGAATTAGGTCCAAGTTATTTGATGTGGATTTGACACAATCCATGTGGTTAAATCTATTAAGGGAGGAAAGTGTAACCAAGTTCTAACATGAAGGAACATTAGCGTGACATTAGAATATTAGATAACATGGTATTCCAAAATTACCTCTGCCAAAAATATCTTTTTGCCCAAAAAATTAATTGGTGTAACACATATTATCTAATAGAGATAAAAGTGTAACACTTTACCTATAAAAACGAAAGCGTAACAAAATTTAAACCCAAAGGACCATTTGTGTTATTTAGTCAAAATATATACTAAAGTTTAAAAGGCATATATTTGTTTCGTGGAAAAGCTTTTAAGACTACATTAGTAATTTGACTAATTGGTAAATGTCGACCTATATTGTCCACCATGTGTTGACTGTTGATATAAAAAGTTGGTGGTGGCATGATTGAATTTAGGCAATCATCAATAATTTAATGAGTGCTTCTTGTGGGATCCTTTAAGCATCGCTTTAATAATCTACAACCCTTTTTGCATAAGGAAGAGGAAAGAGGATATGAGTTCTTCTTCAATCCAACTAAATGCTGAATTGTTCAATTATCTTTTTATCCCTTTTTTTTTAATTAAAAACTCATTTCCAACCAATGGCAATCAATTTTCATTTAATTCAATTTTATAATTTTTCTCACTCTCACTTACTTTAATAATAATAATAATAATAAGCTCTATTGTGTATTTTAAATTAAGTATTTTGTTCAACAAATCTACTTAAGACGTATTTTTCCTTTTCATAATCTAATATTTCTTATTTTGAAAATTAAAGACATAAAAAATTAAAACTACCAAAAATTATTTTAGTTTATTTAATTCTTTTACTTGTATGAATTTTATGAATATATATATTTTAAATTTCACAATTTAAACTATTCACTTTAAAATCTAACACACACAAAAATACAATTGTATTAAAAATAAATAAACTTAATTTACAAAAAAAAAAATAATAAACAAAAATTAAGCAATGAACCTCCAAGCATTCACTGGGTGCCTACGCCTGGAGGCAATTGGGCAGTCAATATCTACCCAATTATCCAATCCCCTGCCCAACACCCCCTTGCCTGCCCTACTCGTCGTGATCGCCCAATCTGTCCCTCTTTCTTTTGCCATCTTCAACCGAAGACCGCCGGCAAACTTTCTTCATGTTCGATTGCCATATCGGTTGGAGATGACCTAATGGGTTTAGATGAAATTATTTACCATGTAAAGAAGAAAAAAATCTGTTGAAAATCGACGCCTCACATTTTTTTTTTTTTTTGAAGTTTTAGATAAGAGGTTTTTCTAAACAAAAATAACAACATGAAAGTTGAATAAAAACGCTTTTAAATCGTTACATTTTTTAGAAGAAAAAAATTTGTCACGTCATTAATTTATGTAAATGTAAATTTAACAAAATAGAAAACCATAAAATATAGTTTATTATTTTAGGGTGTTTTATAAAGATATGCGATGGACTAAGAATTTTGAGACAAAATAAAAAGTTTTATCATCTTATGAGATGAACTAGAAAAATGTCTCATAGAAAGTCATTTGTTCTCATTTGAGAGACAATATAAGACATCTTGAACTAAAAACGAGAGAATTGCGACATGTACACAAACTCGTCATATTATATAACAAAATCTTCTCCAAATTTTGTTTGTACAAGTAGTATAATCTAATAACGTAAACTTGTCCTCATCGCCACTTTAAACGATCCATCTAGAAATGTAACTCGCCCACACAGATACTTTTCATAAAATCTCATAATTTTCATTTGGTGTTGTGAATTACTATGTCCACCAATTAAAATGGTTTTTGGGAGAAACAGAATTTTGTGCACGTAATTCAATAACATGCAAGAGTAGGGGTGAGCATTCAGTCGGAACATGATCGAAGTTCGATTCCTGGAAATTTATGGACCGTTTACAGGGTCAAAATTTTCGGTTAGGTTCGGTTCGGTACAAAATTGAAGAGTACGATTCGGTTCAAATATTCCCGAATTTTAAATTAAATCGATTTTTACCATTAAATTTAACGGTTTGGTCCGATTCAATTTAATTAGATCCGATTTGGTCCAAACAATAATTGCCGCGAAGTATTCAAATAAAAAATAGAAAGATAAAAATATATATAGCTCATTTTGAGTTGATCTTTGATTTTGATTTTGATTGCTCAATAAAAATATGGCTTTTGAACAAATTAGAAGAGAAAATGGTACAACAAAAGGGAAATTAATGGCAAAGAAGAAAGTAAAAGAAAATAGGGGACTTCAATTTCGTACTTGAGATCCATGGAACGATACGAGAAAGAAAACACTACTTTCTAAAACAATCTCAAGCCAGTATCAAATTCAATCGGCTCAAGATCCTCTGTACCATTTTTAGTGTACCAAACTTGTGTATCACTAATAACTAATTGTCACATGTACATTTGACAATTATTTTAATTATTTTAATTATCAAATGTACATGTGGCAATTAGTTATTAGTGATACATAAGTGTGATACACTAAAACTGATACAAATAATCTACACCCCAATCCAATCTAGGTAGGCCAATTAATAATGCATACAGTACAGTACAGTTCCAACACCAATGCTAGAGCTAATGATTATAACTATGATTTCAAATTTTCAAAATCTATCGTCGTGGTCCAAATAATTTAAGTATGAAAAATTTGATGCGCAAAAGAATATTGGCTAGCGATATTGCCAGAGCAAGTATTGTTGCTGCCAGAGCATTTTTTGTTCATTTTCTAATTTACCCCTTCTAGTCAAAAGTCATAAAAACTCATACTTTTCAGTTTCCAAAATACCCCTTATTAATAATTGACAATTCACCATTCTTTCTCCAATTAAAAAATCATTAACTATTTTTTCTTTTTCCAAGAAATCTTTAAACATGAAAACAATTAAAGTCCAATTTTTATTTTGTTTATTTAATCTGATTATTTTCCACATAACAATTAACAACTTTTTTTATTTTCCTTGCACGAGAGGTAATTAAATTGTTCAAAGTAATCAAATTAAATTTGCAAAATGGAAATTCATATTAAATAAAAATTACCTCTATGGAAGCCAAATGGGTGAGTTCTTGAATATTAATAATATGAAGAAATCAATTAAAGTCTAATATTGTTCCATAGGGGTAATTATTTGCACGTGAGTTATAAATATTAATGGGTAATTTAAAATGAATATTAGCTATATCAATTAAAGATTTATGTTGTTGAAATATGAATTTATTTATTCACAGTTCGACTAAATATTGTTAATTAAAAATTTATTTGAGCTCAGTTTATCATTCTTGTCGAATTAACCTAAGAATATAGTTTCATAACTTTTAAAGCGCAACTCGACTCGATAAATAAAAAATAAAAATATATATATAAGAGTGAAGTTTTTCAAGTATGATTCATGTTTGACTCGACTAAAACTCATTCGAGTCCAAGTCATTTAAAAAATTACTAATGTTTTCACAATTTTAAAAAATTAAATTAAATTGCTCTTGCAAGAGACAGATAAAATGTTGACAAGGCAATAGCAATTTTCACTTCCTAAATACAAAATAATTGTGTTTGAATATTCCACATTGGAAATACATAATAATCATTGAATTATCTAGCAACAAACCGGTGTGCACAAAATAATCTTTCAAACCTTAAGACAATCTACATTCACATAATTAGCTAAGTACATACGTAAATCTACAAAATAGTTTCTCAGTCATCAAGATAACCCACATTTAGCTCTAATTGTTATGTGAAAAATAATCGGATTAAATAAACAAAATGAAAATTCAACTTTAATTGTTTTCATGCTTAAAGATTTATTGGGAAAAGAAAAAGTAGTTAATGATGTTTTAATAGGAGAGAGAAGAGTGAGTTGTTAATTATTAATAAGGGGTATTTTAGGAATTGAAATTATGAGTTATTATGACTTTTGACTAAAAGGGGCAAATTAGGAAATGGACAAAAATTGCTCTGGCAGCAACAATCCTTGCTCTGACAATATCGCTAGCCAAGAATATTAGGTCAGGTGGGGACTAGCTAGCTAGCTAGCTAGGTAGGTTCTTCCTTGTCTTGTAGTAAATCACTATCGGGATCCTGATCAACAGTGGCCCAGCTTCGGAAACTCCAAAATTTAAATACCCAGCTCAAATAAATCCAAATAATTTATCCCAAGAAAATTGCTCCAACAAAGTCAACTTTACTATTTTTAATAATCTAATAAAAATAAAAAGGGGTCAGTTAGTTTGTTTGATATCAGTATACTAGTACAATAATATAACTCATGATTTTGACAATTTTTATATAATATTAATATGACTACGTAATTACTACTATTATTTTATGACATTAATGATACGCATACGCTAGAAAAACATATGGGCCTGTTTGTTTGGTGTTTCTAAAAAAAAAATCGTGTTTGGGAAATGCCAAACAAACATATTTTTTATTTTCTGAAATAAATTTTTCATCTCTAAATTTTCTCAAACTACTCTCTCAAAACCCAAACAAACAATAATTTTCATATCTCTAAACAAAACATATAAAAAATCTACTCTGATTTGACATAAAATAACTTATCTCTTACACAATTTATCTCACAACAAACATGATTTGACATAAAGTCTTACACATCTTACACCTACAACTCAATTCTTCCAAAAAAAACTTTACCTACTTTATTTCTCAAACCACTCTCTCAATATTCAGACAAACAATAATACTCAAATCGAGATTATTTCACAAACATCCACTACTCTCACAAACTACTTTCTCAAACACCAAACAAACAGGCCCTATATAATACTACTTAGTAACTTTCGGGTGGGGGGACTGCCTTGGATGGCTGGGGGCGGTCACCCCCAAGAAAAATCTTGATTTAAAATATAGTAGTAGTTTTTTTACTTATAAGTGCCTTCTAAGGGCAAACCCAATGCTAGGGCCTAGGGGTCGAGCTCCGGAGCTCTCCAGCTGCCCCTGCCCCTGCCTCCAACCCCTGCTGATCCAAATCCAACCTTGAGGCTTCCCACTTTATTTAATCTCAATTTAATTCTTTTCCACTCTCACCATTATAATAATTATATAATAACAATACTAATAATAATAATATTATTACTAATAATAATAACAAATATAATATTTTTAATAATAATAATAATATAAATTAATAATAATAATAATAACATTCATTAAATTGCCGGAGTACAACACGAAATACATCATCGAATTAAAAAAAAAATCATACCACGCAACAAAAGAAAATAAAATAAAATACAAGAACACACATCATCGGCAATAGGATATGACAAGATTTTAATTAATTAAAATCAAAATAAATTAATTCGTATTTTGTTTTGGTGTTATTTTGCTTAAGTATTTTTTCACTTGTTTGTTTTTATTTTGTATAAGTGTTTTCTTGCTTAAATGTATGTTAAATTGTTTTTTCTTATTTTATTAATCAAATTAAATCATATTGTTCCAATTATTTTTCATTGCAAGTTATTAAATTTCACGTTGGTGATTTAATATGATAAATATATTTGTTAAAAATTTCAACACAAAAATATGCTTACAAAAATGTTATAAATGAAGCATGAATTTGAATTTTTTTTTGTCTAAGTGTTTAAATTATATTTTCAAAGTAATTGAAAAATTATATTGTTTTTTTTAGGGAAGAAAAATTATATTGTTCAAATATATATAACCATCTATATTTTAATTAAATGATTTAGTTGTAATTTTATTCTTTTAAATGAAATTAAAATTTTAATTCAATAAATTAAGATGTCATAAAAAATATGAACAATAAAAGTTAAAAGAAAAAAAATTAACTAAAAACTATATCACTAATTAATAAATATACTACACTATTAAATAATAATACACACATAATACACCCCCCAACCCCCCCCCCCCCCCCCCCATTAATTATTAGTACCCCAGCCCCTCCCCCAAGCTGGATCACCCCCACTGGATTTGCCCTAACTAGGAGGCCTTAGTTTGAAACCTAGCATGTGTTTATAAATTTGTACGATGAAACTAATTGTCAAAAAAAAATTCGATTTCATAAATGCACTAGTGAACATTTTATTAAAGAATTTTTTTACTCCTATTAATTTTGATACTTTTATAGTACCTTTTTTTTTTAAACATAGCTTGATTTATGTAGTAAAAAGTCTTTTTTTTTTTTTTTTTTTATATTACCAATTCTTCAATATGTTGAACCATTCATTGAATGGATTATTAAAAAAGTATTCTTGTTTTATTTGTCCACCTTTTATTGGGTAAAAATACAATATTAATTTATTGTCATTTAGTTATTATTTTATCACAACTGCTAAAAAATCTCCCTAGCTCCTCCCGTAACTGTCATTGAACATCAACTGTCTGTCCACTTTACCTCCTTCATTGGTAACTCCAAAAAACTAGAAAACTATGCTCTAGCTTTTCAGAGTACTCCTATTTGTTTGTTTGCTTTAATGATAATTTTATTTTGCTGCAATTCACGGGAGGGTACATCATTTGTTTGCACATTGCTTCATTAATTTAGGGCATCTCTAATGACTCCGAGAGGGAATACCCTCTCCCCCTCCCCCTCCCCCTCCCCCCCCCTCTCTAGTTTTTTAGTCATCTCTAATGACTCATTCTATCTAACCCATTTAATAATTAATTTTATCCTTCTCTATGATTGTATCGTATTATTTTAAATTTTTAGAAATAATTATTTTTGGGTTTCATGATTGTATCGCATTATTTTAAATTTTTAGAAATAATTATTTTTGGGTGATAAATACAAACCAAAACTACTAAAATAAATCAATATTAAAATACTAGTGTTAATTTAATGAAATAAAAGTTATTTTTTTATAATTAAAAATAATTATCTCCAAATAATATACAAATTTTAGTAATTATTTTATTTTTAAATAAAGATAAAAAAATAACCAAATAAAACAAAACGAAATAAAAAAAAATATAGCATGTGATGGAGGGGGCTTGGATGGGAGAAGCTCTCCCTCCCCCTCCCTCCAAGGTCCCTCCAGGGTCCCTCTAGTGGGTATACCCTCTCCGCCCCCTAGTCATTGGAGATGATTTTTTTTTCCCCCTTCCCCCCATATACCCTCTAGGGCATCTTCCCACTGGTCATTAGAGATGCCCTTAGAGACCCGTGTCTTTTTTAATTTTTAGTTTTATGTTACATACAAATTTGGAAAGTATTTGGCCATTGAAGAATTTGACATCAAAATGCTCTGACGTTGGGTACGTAAGTGGTTATTTCTAAACGAAATGGAGGATCTATTCTATGCTAATGCTATGCGGCTCCCGAACAATGTCTAGTCCCTGACAAGATGGGACGTTTTGTAGCGCGTCATGAACACCAGCTATTTGCCGTTGTCCGTTGGCAACTCAACAAAGTAGGGTGTTCGCGGTGAGGTGTCGGGTGATTTTGTAATCGCTCAATTCAATTTAATATTTGCGGGTTCTTAAATCTCTAATTTAAATCCAATTCATAAGTTTTGAGATTGCAATATACGGTATCATTGGGTTGGGACATGTTTCGTGGTCTCAACTCAACTTTAATGTATTTTTGTTATTTGAAAAGTTAAATGTAAATACACTAATTAATTACAACTTTTTATTTTTATTAAGAAATTTCGAAAACTTTCATAGAAAATGTAATGGAAATAATGTAAAATATCAATTAACAAAATAAGATCTTCAATGAAAAATATAATTTAATGCATGAAAGCTAAAAATAAATCCGAACAATAGATTAACAAGTTTTCATTACACAAATATACAAAATTCTTAAACAATAAACGAAAGAGAAAAGTAAGTTCAATATTTTGAACTTTTTTATTCTAGTTTTGGATCTATTTTTTTTTTGTCACTTATAATTGGAGGGTGACATAAGGCATGTTATTCTCTGGTGGAATTAGAGTTTGGGTTGTGGAACATGACTAATTTATTGAAGTATATACTTAAATTATACAGTATTAATCATTTTCTAATTTTAGGAAGTAAGTTAAATAACAAAATAAAAAACATATAAACATCATAATTATACAAAATGCTAGGGGTGTACTGGTACGGTTATACAATTAAATTATGCGATTTTTTTAAAATAAAATTTGTACCATATCAATTAGTGCGGTTTTAGAAAACTCAAAACCAAAACTAGAGTTTTATGAACGTACCATACCAACATACCCAGTTTTGTGCGGTACCAGCACGGTACGATTTTACGATTTTTTCAAATATTTTTTTTATATAGTCAATAACATAGTTGACATTTATATGAGTAAAAAATAATATTATAATATCTTACAAATTATTATTCTACATTAAATAAAGCATTGAAAAATAAATGTTCACAAGTTTGACGCTATAATTCGACCTAAATGAATAATATTAATTATTAGATCATTGTTTTATTATGTGAAGGAACTTCCTATTGGGTACTAGTTGTCTAGAATTTTTGCATTTTAAGTTTTCAACATATAATAAATTTAATTTGTTAAGTTCAAGCATATAATATTATTTTTATCGAACGCGTGCAATGTAGTAAAAATAAATTATGATGGTTATAAGTTATAAATAATACTGTATTCAAGAATCTTTGAATTTTAAATTGAAAAATAAAAAGTCATAAATTTAGTTGTAAATATTAAAAAAACTGAATAGTTAATTCATATTTCTTCTCAATTTCGGTAAGGTATAGTTTTTTTTGGTATGAATGTCTAAAACCAAAATCATATCAAAATATTTTATACGATTTTCATCCAGACCAAAACCTTCAATTTTGAGAAAAAAAAATAAGAAATTCGGTATGATTTGGTACAGTAAGGGACGGTTTTGAAAACCATGGGCATGCACCCCTACAAAATGCGGTCTAAAAAATATAAATTCAAACCCGATGGCAACTTGAGGTCATTTTTCAAAATATCCAAAATTAACCCATCAAACCTTAAACCCACGGATTTCAGTCAATTTTAGTTGGGTTGATTGATTGGAGCAATCTAGTTGTTTCGTTGAACACCCTAGACATAAGGTGGTTTTTTTTATACATATAATTGTATAATTTGTTTAAAGAAAAGTAAGTAGGTTAAAGAGCAAGAATTGAACTTTTGAGAATTAGATTGTGATCACCTCTTTATTTTGCCTAATATTAAGCCTTGCTTCATGATGAGAACATTAATTGAAAAGGAAAAAAAAAATTATACTTCGTATAGTATTGGCACTTCATTTTTTTTTTCTTTTCTATTTAGCATAAGTGGCACTTGACCACAGCAGATGACTTTATCAGATTGAAGTTAATAAATATAATTGAAATATTATCTACAATCTTGAGCGTTAGAAAATTAATGATCTATACTTTTTTAATATCAATATTAATTAGTTGAAAAATTGCATGTAAAAGAAATATGTTGGACCCGTTTGTTTGGCATCTCCTCGAAAAAATTCGTATTTGAAAAAAACGAGACAAACACCTTTTCTAATTTTTGAAATAAATTTTCCATCTCTCAATTTTCTCAAACTACTTTACCAAAAGCCAAACAAATAATAATTTTCTTATCTCTAATACAAAACCTACATAAACTATACTTTGATCTGACATAAAGTAATCTTCTGTTACACGACTTATGTCTCATAACAAACATGATTTGACATAAAGTCTTACACATCTTACACCTACAACTTAAACTATTCCTTAAAAAATCTACTTTTCTAAAATTCAAATAAACAATATTATGCAAATCGAGATTATTTCACAACCTACTCTCTCAAATATCAAATAAATAGTTCCGTTACTTTTCAAATTTGCCCTACCATATTTTATGACCAGCTAGCCATCCATATCCAAGTAACTATTGTTTAGACTTATCCTTTCTAAACTTTTTGATAACCTGTTTAGACTTTCTTCAAATTGTATATTTATTGCCGACAAAAATAAAACATCGCAAGGGTCAAAAGTCGATTGTAACGCTCGTGTCGTCACTCTATTTTCAGTGGGTATATGTTTCCAGGAAAATTCTAGGGTGCCGCTACGTTATGTGCCGCTAATACCACATTAGGTGGTATTACCACACAATGTGTATCACATTGTATGGTATGATCTCCACATGTGACAGTACATGATCACATTATATAGTATTAACCACATATGTTTAATATGACCCCCACATCATGTAGTATTTATTCCAAATTAGGTGGTATTACCACGCAATGTGTGTCACATTCTATGGTACTTATACCACCTAATGTGACACACATTGTGTGGTAATACCACATAATGTGGTATTAGCGGCACCTAACGTAGCGGCACCCTAGAATTCCCCTTTCCAATTTACATACGTTGCAATCTCACTACCCTCCAAAATTGCAATCTTAAGCCAAACAAGGTATATACACTTAAATTATTTGAATGAATATATTTTTAAGTCTGTGTTAGTAACTAAAAAGTAATTTAAAAGTAAGTAGTTGGTGTATTTCTATTTCTGTATAAAAAAATAATTGTGTTTCTTAGAAAATAATTTTATCTTCTAACTAGACCTAAAAGTTTATTTTTAGATAAACGGTATTACATCAATTGCTATATATAACTACTTCAATTATTATATAACAAATTCATACGAATATAATTAATCACTATTAAAGCACAAAAATAAATTAATTATAAAAATTAATATTATATTATAGAAAAACAGAAAATAGAAAAAAGAAAAAATCAATTACAAAAACTAATATACTAGATATATAACTACATCAATTAGGACATTGTGTCTTCTTGTGCGTCTTTTTAATTTTATTCTTCATTTTTCTTTTTGGCAGTTTGTGTTGAAGTATGTGTCATGAGGAAAAATTATTTGAACACACCAGTAAAAAAAAAATTGTTAGATAAAGTTATACTTTATGCCCATAAATTATTTTTTCTCTTACAAATAAACTATTAATTAGATTAAGCAAACAATTTAAATTTTGTGAGTAACATTCATGCATCAATTGCATTAAATTGTTTGCTTCAACATGTATTAAGAAAAAGCTTGCAAAATATAGTAATTGCCTTGAAAGGAGAACTTATGACAAAAAATTGCTTTAAAATAAATAATACTACTATAAAAAAATATTACAAAATAAAACAAATCAAAAATACATTTCTTCAATAGAAAGCCTTTGAGGTCCCCATATGTTTTACAGACGCAGGTGACGTAAATTAAATAGAGTATAACATCTTCACAATTGTATTGTACAGCACTATACTACTATTTAACTGTATAGTATTTGTCGAATGTCTCTCTCTCACACACACGAACGCACACAAGAGAGAGAGAGAGAGACTATATATTATTATTATTATTATTATTTTCTCTAGTCTACTTTCCAACCTTTGGTTTCTTCCTTTTCCTTTTTCTTTTGTCCTGTGTTTCAGTCTTTAATGGCTGTCCCACGCCTAATCTCTCTCTAATAATTAGTGGGTTGTTCATTTCACACTTTTTGGTATCACATACTCTTCTTCACCCCAGCAATTAAGTTTCAATTTCGTATTTCTTTTTCTATTTTTACCATTTCTATCTTTTCTTCGTTTATGCACGTTGAGTGCTTGTAAATAATAGGCATCAAGATTTAATTTTTACTTTTGAGCTTTGATTTTGTTCTACATGCTCTGAAGAAAAAAGCCTCCTTTTTGTCAAAATTGTTGTCCTCGCTTTCCTTTTCTTTTCTTTTTCTTGGTTAATTTTTTTCCAATGTGTTGTGGGAATTCTGTATGCTGATTATTGAAGAATTATCACAGTGAAGTGAAATTGAAAGAGCAAAAAGAGTTGGACTTTTTATGTGATTTTACCTTTTAAAGCCAGATTGGATAACTTTGATCGGTGAAATATTTCATTATAGACAAAGATACTTGGACAAAAAAGTAGAAAGAATTTTCCTTTTTCTTTTTCGATTTGGTAATAGTTGTTTCGTGGAAGGAAAGAATCAATTGCAATTACAATAAGCACTTTCCAAGCTTATGTTGTGAGAGAAGATAAAAAAAAAAGAAAAAAGGTTGATTCTTTCCATACAGAGAAGGCTTACAGGGTCTTGGGATTTAGCAAAACAGGCTGCATGTTGATTCAAGTTTAGGTAATAATCCTCATGCTTCATTTCCTTATGTTGATCTTCGTTTGACACGTTTAAAAGTAAATTCCCAGTCTTTTTCCATTACTTTTTTACTCTTAAATTTTGCTTTTAATATAGAACTGCAAAATCTAATATTTTCTGGTATATTTTCCCACTTTTCTTTTCAAAGTTTTAACATCAAAATTTTGATAATCATGCATGTGGCTTAGGTAATTAGAATATTTTGTGCTGTTTCATTAGTACACTGGTTCTTTAGAAAAGAAGTTGAATTAAATGACGATCGAATTTGATGATCATGAGATAATACAAGTCCAAGCAATTTGTCTTTAGTGTTGCATCATAATAACATAAGCATGTGAAATGATTTAGTTTGTGCAGTTGATTTGTGTATAATGTATTAGAATATATTATAGTTTGATAATGTTGGATCAAACTCTCTCTTTTTTGCATTTTCCACTCACAGATTCTGCTTCGAATTTAGATTGTATTTCTGCTAATTTTTGACATATTTCTCCCATAAAAAAGTTCTTTATGTTTCAATAGCAAATGTGCAATGTGTATATGTTTAGTGCTTGAAATATTCTTTGACTATGAGCCTTACCTCATTAATTTGCGACTTTTAATTTCATCATGTTGACCAGGCTTGAAGTAATAGGATATCAACTTGAAGCATTGCAGGCCAGAAACCACTCACTATGGGAAAGAGATCAAAGAAGCGCCATCCTTCACGGCATGAAAGGGATCAGGCAGGTTGTATAAAGGGTTTAATTAGCATATTTGACTTCCGTCATGGTCGGTCTTCCAAAAAGTTGCTTTTCGATAGAAAGCTAGTTAACAAACCAGTTGCTGGTAAGAGCATTTTTCAAAATTGTAATTTTTGTATCCATACTTTCCTTTCAGAAATCACTTTTTGGATATAAGGTACATTTAACCAAAATCCCCTGATTCCCGGTGGTTCTGTAGGTGATGGAGATTCAAGTGCCCGAATAATTCTTTCGGACCTGACTCAAAGTTTTGAAAATATGGCAGTAAGTTTTGGCTTGGTATTTGTCCTAGTTTATCTGTAATTTGTCTGCGGTTAACTCTCTTTATAATTTCAGGATGATGAAGAAAGTAAAATGCCTTTGGTCGATAATTCTAAAACAAGTGTGAAGGAACTCATGGAAGAAGAGATGTTCAGTGAGCAAGGCCCAACAAACCAGTTGAATGATTCTGAGATGGATACTGGCCAGAGTGGTTCAAATCACAATTATAATATGAAAAATAATAATAAGAGAAACAACAGAACTTGCTATAAATATAGTGATTTGGATGTCTCTGAGTTGGATAAAGTTCTTGAGCAGAAGCCTTCAGATAATCTTGATCTTCAAACAGTAATCAAAGAGTTGTCCCAGATTAATCAGAGAAGTACTAACGGTTTTCACAGTGATCTTGATGTACCTTCTGGTCAGACTTTCACGGTCGAAGAAAAATTAGTTGCAGCAGTAAAACTGTTTGTCGAACAAAAGTTGAGTAACAGTGAGCATTTCGAGGAAGAGAGTTTCTTCAAGGAGTTCATGGAGGCTTTACAAACATTGAGTACAAATAAGAGCTTGTTGAAACTACTAGGGGATCCAAATTCTGTATTGGTTAAGCTCATCAAGGATTTAGAGGATGCTTGGTTAAAGAAAGACCAAACACCAGGTTCGTTGTCTGGATCCAATTTGTCAGAAGAGAATCCTATCATGAACTCAGACAAATTACCTAGCCGTAAACACCATAACTTCTTCAGGAGAAGAAGCAAATCTCTTGAGAGCTTCCTTATGGGAGAGGACAAGAGTGGTCAATCTTCAAGCAAAATTGTCATTCTGAAGCCAGGGCCAGTAGGGCCACAGACCCCTGAAACTGATATGGATTATAAGATGCACAATGAGAGAAACACATCCCAATTCTCTTTTACGGAAATGAAAAGAAAGCTAAGGCATGCTATGGGAAAAGAGAGAAATGGGATCTCTCCAAATGGACTGGTACTGAAAGTGAATGTTTCTCCCAAGCACCAAAACCGGAATAATTGTGAAAAGGGGGCTACTGGAGAATATTTTGGGTGGAGTTCTCCTAATAGAAACCATTTCTACACTGAAAGGTTTACAAAGGTTAGTAGGTCAAAAGACAAAGGTTCAGAAATGGTGGATGGGGTATCTAATATCTATATTGAGGCTAGGAAACATCTCTCTGAGATTGTGAACAATGGAGAAAATGCAGAGTCAATGACAGGACAGCTGGCGAAATCTTTGGGAAGGATCCTTTCTCTTCCTGAGTATAATAGTTCCCTTTGTTGTAGCCCAAGAAAAGATGGTGATGAAAATTTTATAACTTCCCAGATGAGATTATCTCCATGCGGCATAGTTAAGAACAATGTGAGTGGACAAAATTTGGGGAGTCAACAGTGCATCTCTTGTAGTAACTCCAATGACGAAATACAGTCTCCAAAAGGAAATGTTGCTACTTCATTGACCAGTGATCAAGAATGTTCTTTAGTAGTTCTATCCTTTACCGAAGATTCTATTATTTCTGAAGGTAAGTTCTCTACATTCTCTGGAAAATAATATTCAAAGCATCGAACTTTGTTTTTTAACAATGGAAGAAATTTTTGCTTCCAACAGTTCATAGGTCATCTTCGATATCTGTGGAAATTGAAGAAATGGAAGAATCAAAGCTTCAGGCAGAGGAAAATATCATCAACTTTTCTTCTGAAGACAGAAGAGACTCAATAACTGAAGATACTCAAAATGGAGAAGTAGATAATGAAGAAATTGTTTCCCATTGCTTTAAAGAATTGGTAAGTTACCATTCCTCGCTTCTTTATAAATGAAAGGTAAATCCCATGCCAGTACCGATATGAAACTGAGCCTTCAACCCATATGGAGTCGTATAATGACAATGGTTGACACAGTATGATGTTTACCTTTTGGCAATTTTCTTATTCTTGGAGTATTAATTTTTTTCTAGGATTTATTTGGAGAAGATCAAATATTGTCTTCTCGAACAGTGTCCCCCTCGTGCTCTCCAGTAAGCAAAGAAGTCGAAGATTCTGAGAGTGCCATTGACAAATTGGAGCGACCCAGTCCAATATCGGTTCTTGAGCCATTATTCACAGATGATGACACTAGTCCTGCAAGAACCACATCTCAACCAGGTTAGATTTTAGATAAAGAATTAAAAACATTTTTTATTTATTTCTTTATATGCTTTCTTTCAAGATGAAATGAAATTGTTTGTAATATGCAGTTGAAAGAGAAATTCAACCGCGACATATCCATTTTGAAGAAGAATCTTCTTCCGGTGACCAAGGAAATTGTAGAAGAATTTCTCCCAAGGATGAAGAATCTGCCTTTGAATATGTTGAAGCAGTGTTGCTAGGTTCAGGTTTGAACTGGGATGAATTTCTTTTGAGGTGGGTTACTTTTAACAAAATTCTCGACTCGTCATTGTTTGAGGAAGTCGAGTTATTTTCTAGTCGATCCTTTAACGACCAAAAACTCCTCTTTGACTCTACAAATGAGGCTTTAAAAGAGATATGTGAGGGTTATTTTGATGGCTTCACTGGGATATCATGTGTTAAACGAAATATTCAGCCGGTCCCAAAAGAGATGGATCTTATTTACGAGGTATGGAAACGAGTAGAATGGCATTTCTTTCAGCATCCACATTCTCATTCTCTTGATCAACTTGTGAAAAGAGACATGGAAATATCTAAAAAATGGATGAACCTTAAATCAGATATTGAGCTTATTGGCTTTGAAATGGGGGAGACCATTTTTGATGAATTAGTTGAAGACACTGTAATGGTCATTGCAGACGATAACTGCATAGATAGGATTACTTAGTACAAAGTTGGCGAAAGTGGGATTTTTTCGAGTTTGCAGTTACAAATAACGGATTTTGTTCTACACAAAGGCGGCATTCCACAAGAGCTCTTTAGAAGAAGATTTAATACGGTTTAGTGGATCTACTCTGTTGAAAGAATAAACTTCTTGGTGTATTAGGCCATAATACACCTTAATGTTGAGGTTCTGGTGTGGTAAGTGGGTGTTTTAAGTTTGTGTTTTATCCAAGTTTTGGAATTTTTTCTTATCGTTTCGTTTTGCACATAATTTGGATTGTAAATACAGAATCAGGAAACCTTTAACTGGCATGTATACACGTTTTGTGCTTGCTTTAAACCACATTCACTATTATTTAGTAATCTGCATCTCTCTATCTAACCCGGTGTTTTAACGAGTCGAGTTTAGTTATTGTTCAAGTTTGATTTGATTTTTTTCTTATTGAGTTTCAGTTTCTTAGAAACTTGATTTGATTCTTATACGAATTGAGTTTGATGAGCTTTAATCACATGAACATAGGTCGAGCTAAAGTTGTATGATATTTTTATGGAAATATAAAATTTGACATTATTTAGCTTACCGACAATTGAGTTTAAAGAGCTATCAAACTATAAAGTCTGTTAAACTTGGGTTGATGTGTATAACAAACTTAGTTCAAACGGGTTTATATCAATCAAACTTGAGCTGAATTTAGAACAGCTATGTTAGCTATTCCATTTCTAACACTTGTCCTATTAATAACCAATCATAATAGAAAAGTATTATCAAATTGATCTCTTCTAGTAAAGATAACTAAGGTCAGGCTCAAACATTGCTTTGACAAATCTATGGGAATTACCCAATTCCCCTTCCTAGAGGATTGTTCACATGAATAATTTATAATACTATTTGTTTTCGAGATTATGTCTACTCCTAAAGTTTGCAATAGTTTTGCAAACACTAATCATAGGGAATGGGTCTAATTCTAAATCTAAAGAGAAATTCTTAAGGTTTGAAATAATAAATACTAAATACTTACTCCTATCCACCCATTCAAACTTTTCAAAAATTATTCAATAGAGTATAGAACTATAGATGTTAAAGCCAACAAACAAACGGGCCTGTATCACAGTAATTTTTCATATCAGATTTTAAAATAGGAATACCACTTGCATATGAAGGAGTTTGGATTATGCATAATAAATACTCCATTAAAATATCTCTCTCACTTCCAAACTCATTAATATAAGAAAATAATAAAGTTCACGTTATGGAATTTTGCTACAGTTCCACATAGGTGAAGATTTATGGTGCACAGAAATTTCACAAGACGCAATACATAACAAAACTGCAAGCTCAATGTCACCGCTCTGCTGTGCTGATCACTCAACTTCTGTGGTGATGGATCAACATTCACTCCAATGCATAACGTGTTAATTATCTGGCCTTCTTTTTCGCATGTACAAAAGATTTCACACTTGGAGGTCTCTTCTTGGCAAAAGCTTTGGCTTTACTTTCCGACTCCTCTTCATCACTGTCTTCATCAATATCTCCATCTTTTGCAGATGAAGTCAAATCCTCAGCTTTCTTTGTGACATTTCTTTGGTGAGATTGTAACTTGGCAAGTAATTTCCTTTCAACGGGATCGTTTGAAAGTGCAAAACTGGACTGTTTTGGAACTGTTGCACCAATACCAAGCCTACAAAACCTCCAATAAAATAAATATATACTTATAGTTGCATCATTCTGCAAAGTTAACTGGACATATGTACTCACCTAGATGGGCGGCCTTCCAAATCTACTGCAGTTGATTTATCAATCACCGAAGAATTACTCATGTTATTAACCCACTGTTCGGCCTGTACACAAAAATATATTTGATCATTTATATTCAAAGGAAGTTTTCAACATAAACCACACTATAGATTTCTGAATTCCTGTGTCTGAATGAAATCGTGAATATAGGGGACTGAGAGAGACAGAGACCATGGTCAAAATAGTAATTTCAAGGTGATAAGATTTATGTATCTACCACAAGTATAAATAATTCAGAAACATGTGTTGTAAAATTATACAATACTACTTTGTCACTTTGGGAAAGAACTAAGTCCCACATCTAAAGAGCAGAAATTTAACATGGCAGCGAGAATTTATCATGCATTTTGAAAGCCCATTACCACTTTGAATGCCCTGTTCGACTTGATCAATTGAGGTTGCGGTTTTTTCTTTGAATCCTCTTCCTTACTAGTCATTTCTTCGCACCTGATTGTCAGAGGAATTTATAATCAGAAGTATGCATGTTACAGTTAAAATTAAAATATCAATTTAGCAAGACAACCAAACAAGAAGTCGAACAAAACTGGTCAAACGCATATACTCGGGAACTTGAGTGTTGCAATGTATATTTCCCCTCACTTCAAATTAATTCGACAAGTTAATCCAGAATACTAAGTGTTTGGAAATCCAAACACTCGCACTACTGATTACATTAGATGATATTTGTAGTGCTTTTTATGTTAAACTCTCACCCTTAATTTCAGTCTATTGACTCTGTTGTTTTCCGATTAAATTGGATACAAATAAAATACTTTTCTCTGAACTTGCCAAAAACAAGTATTATCCAAACACGAGACGGCAAAAATTCCATCCATACATTCACCCCAAATAATAAGTTGCTCCAAAATACAGAAATATTGTAATACTTCAATAATCAATCCATCATCTGAATTTTAAAAAATGAGAGAACCAAAAGACAAAACCATTGAAATCTCTCTTGTGAAAATATTAATGAACATTACATCAGTAGCTTCAAACCACAGAACTTCAATTTTTTTTTACTGAATCAACACTTACCTAAACTATCAAGGAATGCAAAGGAGCTAATTATTTTTTTTTTTTTGGTTTCCCAAGGGTTTAATCCCGCAAAGGAACTACTCATATCCAGTATTTAACAGTAACTACTTAAAGAAAGAAACTTTGATGCTCCCACCCATAAATAAATAAATTTTGATGCTCCGGCAAACGAAAAACGAAAATCAAATGCATACCTGATAAATAAATACAAGAACCCTGAAATTGATCGAATCCGTACGGGCAATAGTTGCGATTGGCAGTGCAAGATTTCAAATATATGATTTTTTCACAAGGGGGATTCAAACCAAGAATTGGAGGGATACAAATTGATGAATGAAAGAGAAAGACTGAGATTCGGAAGTTTTAAAAACAGAACTTTCTGCGAAATTAGGCCTGAAAGAGCCAATCGCTTTTTGTAAAAGTAGTCCTCTTTAAGAGCGATTGGCTCTTTCCTTTTTTTTATTTTATTTTCTTTTAATGTATTATTCTTTAGAAAGAAAATGGGATTTGCGATGTGATGCGGTGGAGGTTGAGACAGAAGGTGATGAGGGAAAGTTGGGGGAATCAAATCAGTGGGGTGGATGAGATTTTCATACCTGAAATGGAGGTGGTTCTGGTGGCGGAAGGGCTGCGACGGTGGCGGCGGAGGAAGATCCATGAAGCGGTCGTCTTCCGTCGGATTATGATTGTGTTTTGGATATGGCGTGTTGAATTTACAATTTTGGCCGGCGGAAAAGAAACTTCTGTAATTTGCTTAATATTCTCTTCTTCTTTTTTTATAATTAATGCTAAATATTCAATGTGCAAAATTGTAAAAGTAGTCCTCTAACTTTGGAATTCTATCATTGTAAACACAATACTCAAAATTGTAAAAGTAGTCCTCTAACTTTGGAATTCCTTTTTTTATTTCTTTCCTTGCTATAAAAATGTTTGTTTGCGTATTATGTATTAATTTTAAGTTACTTTAATTATTTATTCTCTTTAATTTTAATATTTTAATATAATTAATAATTAATTTACGAGTACTAATAATAATTACTATTATTAATATTAACATTAAAAAAAATTAAAACTATAATATTAATAGGTGAGAGTGGGCAAAGAAAAACCATGGAATTAATTCCTCCACGGAGCCCTACCATTGGAGACGACCAGGCAGGGCTCGGGGCTGGCCTGGGGCTGGCCCGGGGCTAGCCCTCCTCCATTGGAGATGGCCTAAAAGCCAAAACTTCAAAGCCCCTTTTACATTTCTTATTTTATGCTTTTAAAATTAATTGTGTTATCTACTACTTGGATAACATGTTTTTTTTTATTCTATTAATAATCCACTCAACTTTAAAAATTTACAAAAGAGCACCTAAGTTTTACGATATTACTCGTATAAAAAATAATTTATTACTTTTCAAATGATAATTTATCATTTATCAATATTGAATAAAAAATATTTGGAAAATTACAATAAAAATATAAAGTCATAATTTAAAAGCATTTGCAATGTCTAGAATTTAGAATTTATTACATAATGTTTAATTTAGGGTTTAAGCTTTAGGGTTTAGGGTTTTAGGGTTTAGGGTTTTAGAATTTATGATTTTAGGGTTTAGGGTTTTAGAATTTATGATTTTAGTGTTTAGGGTTTATCCTTTACAAATAGGGGCTATATTTTCTTGATAATTATTTATTGGTCATATCATCAATTTAGTTTTTTTTTATATTAAAATAATATTTTCAGTATCTTATTGGCATTATATGTAGACATGATATAATTGAAATTGATGATTTTGTTTTAATTATTTTATAAGTAGGGTTTATTTTCTTATTTATGGTTATTTTGGGCCTTTTTTACAATTTAAAGTTTATATCCAACTTTGTTAAAATAGTTGATTTAGGAAAAAAGAATACCGGTTGTACAAAAGTCCGTGACACATGGACTGTGATGCTAGCATTGTTGTAAAATAATAGACAGCAGATGAGGTGATGCATAAATGGGTGGGTTTTAATCCGGATCTGTATTCAATCCAGCCCGTAACCGCTCTATTTTTAAAACACTTGGTCTATTTGTTTGGTGTTTTTCAAAATTATTTCGTGTTTGGTAAATACCGAACAATTATGTTTTCTACTTTTTAAAATAAATTTTTCATCTCTTAATATTCTCAAACTACTCACACAAGCCAAACAAACAATAATTTTCTAATTTTTAAACAAAACTTATACAAACTCTATTATGATTTGACATAAAATAACTTATATTTTACACAATTTATCTCACATAACAAACATTATTTGACATAAAGTCTTACACATCTTACACCTACAACATAACTCTTCTAAAAAAATTCACACTTCCATTATTTATCAAATTGCTCTTACGAAACTCAAATAAACAACATTACGCAGATCAAAATTATTTCATAAACCTCCTTAACTCTCTCAGACTACTTTCGCAAGCACCAATGGCCTGTTTGTTTGGTGTTTGGGAAAGTAGTTTTGGAGAGTAGTGGAGGTTTGTGAAATAATCTCGATTTACGTAATGTTGTTTGTTTGGGTTTTGAGATAGTGGTTTGAGAAATTAAGTAGGTGTAGGCTATTTTTGGAAAAGTTAGATTGTAGGTGTACGCTGTGTAATACTTTATGTCAAATTATATTTATTATGTGAGATAAATTACATTATGTCAAATCAGAATAGAGTTTGTATAAGTTTTGTTTATAGATAAGAAAATTATTGTTTGTTTAACTTTTGAGAGAGAAGTTTGAGAAAATTGAGAGATGAACAATTTATTTCAAAAAATAGAGAATATGTTTGTTTGGCATTTCCCAAACACGGAAAAAAAAATAGGAAATGCCAAACATACAAGCCCTAAACAAATTTACCCTAAAAGTTGCACATGAACAATTACAATAATACGTAATTAGGTGGAAATTATACTTAGGGTTGTTGATTGATTTAGTGGAAGGGACTAATCATTACAAAGTCGCGGACTCATATTCGAATCCCTATTGGAAAAGGTTCCCACTTTATGTGTCTGACGCGCCTCGAAAATGATTAAACCCTTAGGAAAAAAAAACGATATCCCAAAAATGGGGTCTTTATTCATTTTTATCTTTAATAGGATTCGGGAGTTTTTTGTGTTCAATGTTAGGAAAAAAAATTGAATCAAGTGACATCCTCGACGCTATCTACAATAAGTGTCAAAATAATCTATCTCAATTGTTATTGTACAATTCGTGTGATATCAATCTCAAAACAATTTGTAATCAATGTACAACCAAAGACTAGATTGTCGTGTTTCATTGATAACACAACATGTACCTTATTACACATGTCGATATTCAAAGTGAATGTGAATGGACAATTAAAGGGTAAACATTATTAATTATTTTCTTATCATTAATTTTTAATAGAGTGGTTTTTTTTATATTTTTTTCTCATATTAATTCCCATTATGAATTATTTGTTTTACCTTGGTCATATTTGGGTGGTACAATGTGAACTAAAGTGTCAAAACAATTTTATAGGGACTAAATTGATAAAGAAACTATTTTATGAGGGACTAAATTGATACACAATAATTTTATAAGGGACTAAAGTGTAACACTATAAGTAAATGAACCATTGTAACTGGTCAAAATGAAATAAATAATTCATAGTGGGTACTAACATGAGAAAAAACACAAAATAGACCACTCTGTAAAAAATTAATGATAAGTAAGACCATTAGTTGTATTTACCAACAATTAAATTTGTGTCACAACATGTTTTGTTAGGGCATCTCCTATGATTAGAGGGGAGGGGGAAGTTGGATTTAGGGGATGAACTAAAATGATTAAAGGGGATGTCAATGCAATTTCCCCTTGATGGGCTGCATCCATCGCCTGAAGGTGTGTGAGGCAAGGCAAGCGTCACACATCGATTCAGCACTTGTTGGGTCGGCCCAGCCAGTAGGTGATCGACAGTTGTGTATTATTTAATAAAAATCCTTTTATATTTTAAAAAAAATCCTTTAAAATACCTAATTAAATGAAATGTAACTTCTTATTTAAGGGTTTTTTGCACTTTGCACCCCCGAAACATGGAAAATAGGCACTTTGCACCCTCGAAATATGAAAAATACAGCACTTTGCACCCTCTCTTATTTTCAAGCAAAAACTCAAGGGCAAAATAGGTAATTCTATTTTAAATCTTTGACATTTTGCCCCCCAAAAATTAAAATTAGCACTTAACACTCCCTAATTAAGAACAAATTAATAACTTGCACCCTCGAAATACAATAAATGGACACATTACACCCCAAAATACAAAATTAACACTTAATAGTTAATACCCTCAAATTAAAAAAATACTCAAACCCCTCATTTTTTCGGGCAAAGTTGACCATTAAGGTGATTTTTTTAAGGCAAAATAGGTAATTATTTATGGGTCTTTGATATGTTGAAGTAGACAATGGGTCTTCGAGAAGTTTACTTGTACTTTATTTAGTTATTTATGGGTATATTGTTGAATAGAAAAATGGAGAGAGAAATGAGTATTCGAGTATTAATAATTGTATTTTGCAAAATTTAAGTAAAAAAATGAATTACCTATTTTGCTTAGATTTTTCTCACTATGATAGTCAACTTTGATAAAAAAAAAAAAGACGGGTTTGGGTTTTTTAAATTTGAGGGTGTTAAGTGTTAATTTTGTATTTTGGGATGCAAAGTGCCCATTTACTGTGTTTCGAGGGTGGAAGTTGCTGATTTGTTCTTAATCAAAGAGTGTTAAGTGCTAATTTTATTTTTGGGTGTACAAAGTGCAAAATTCTCAAGTTTTGAGGGTGCAATGTGCCAATACTACTGAATTACCTATTTTGCCCTTGAATTTTTGCTTGAAAATAAACGAGGGTGCAAAATGCTGCATTTTTCATATTTCGAGGGTGCAAAGTGCTAAATCTAAGTTTCGGGTGTGCAAAGTGCCTATTTTCCATGTTTCGAGGGTGCAAAGTGCAAAAAACCCCTTATTTAATTTTAGTTTTAGTTAATTTGTGTATTATTTTTAAAAAGATAATATTTAGTTTAAAAATGTAACTCTTATTTAATAAACTCAAATTTAATTTATTTTGATTTAATTTAATAAAAACCTTTTTTTTTTAAAAATCCATAATTTTTACATTATTATTATTATTATTATTATTATTATCATCAAGTGAGAGTTGGGAAAATGAGAATTGGAATTAAATGGAATTGATAGATGGAGTCATTTGAGATGACTTATAAAAACGAAAGGGAAAGCTGAACTTGAAATCTGAGGGGAAGCTAAACTAAGTTGAGGGGAAACTGGACTTAGGCTGAGGGCATCACTGGAGATGCCCTTACTTGTTCATAATGGTGGGCATTCGGGATCGAGTTTCGGGTATCCGTCCCTTCCCCGTCGGACTTTTGTAATTTGGGATGGGAAAAATGAGTTCTTCGGGTATAACAAATTTGCATTTTATTTTAATACCTAAATAGACATATATTAAAATTTTGTTGTACATATACAAATTTGGAACGGAAAAAATGAGTTCTTCATCAGGTTTTGAGTGGGCCGGGGAACAATACCTAAATAGACATATATTTAGTCTTTTAATTTGCATCTTATTTTAATTTAGTCATATGCATAACAAATTTGGTCCTACAACTTTCAATATTCAACTTTTGTTGTACATATACAAATTTACTCAATGAATACTAAATTTGTTATCACATATGACTAAAATTGGAATAAACTGAAAGTTAAGGGAAGACTAAGTTTAAATAGAGTTAAACTGACATGACCAAATGTATGCCAAATATAATTATAAGATTATTTTTTAAAGAATTCGAAATTTATATGACCATCTTTGTAAGTTTACAAGTATGTGGATTTTCCTTCAATATATTCATAGCATCTCGCAACAACATATTGCAAGGGTACATATATTGCTTCATTATTTCTGAATGTTAAATTTTTTCATACAAATTAATATGGGGAATTTTAACTACAAAAAAAAATATATATATATATATATATATGGGGAATTATGCCCACATTGAGGTTCTCGCTTTAGTATTGAATAATACATTTGCATTATGGTCGGAGGAGCTTGACCAATATATCGAAATTCGTGAAATCTTTTTCATTTAAGCAAATGTCACAATTCTTAAAAGGTCAATTAGAAGGAATGTGTTAACTATAATAATGCATAAACTCTTTTCACATAGAGAAAATACATATTATGTATGACAAATTGACAAGTTTGTGAGATTCAACAGCATGAAAAGAAGCTACTTTGTAAAATTTTGATTTTCTAACTTTTGATATCCAAAATTTCAAAATCTAGACATTTTTTCGTAAAAGGAAAATATGACTGCAATACTTTTTAAAATCTTAGTAAATTATACATTTAAAATCTATTTCACAGTTATAAACTATCATAGCTCTAAAAAAAATCACATTTTAATATAATTTCAACATCGATTATTTATCATCCCAATGACATAAACCCCAATTCAGAATTCAGAGCTTACCAAAAAAAAAAAAAAAAAATTCAGAATTCAGATAAAAGAAATAAATTTAGAAAAAAAAGGACTAGCTGTGAAAATCTCCCTCTTTTGGAAAGACTGCCAAAATAGGATTTTCATTCCTCCCTATATTCTGCAAAAAAACACGAATTACAAGTTTACAACAATTGAGGGGCACATATTTCCATCGTCAGCATCACCAAAGCTAAGGAGTCAAACACCCCCCCAATCTAAACAAAACACTCTTCCTTTCTATATCTTGCAACATACAGAAATAGCAAAAAACACGTAATCTGCAATTCCCCTGAATTGGGAATTTAAAACCCTAATTCCACAGAAAGTTCCGTTTCTTGACACTCTAATCTCAATCGTTCTCTTTAATTCACCAGTTTGTATCTCTCCAACTTTTGATTCGAGTTCCCCTGTGAAAAACCCTAGTTTTAAATCTTGCACTGCTGAAACCTCACAATCGCAACCATTGCCTGTAGGGATTCGGTTAATTTTGGGATTTTTGTGTTTATTTATCAGGTATGCATTTGGATTTTCAATTTTTTTTTCTTGCTCGAGAATCAAACCAGTTACTGGTAGATACCGTATATCTGTTTATTAGCTCCATTGCATTCCTCGGATAGTTTAGATGAGTGTTGTTCAGTGAAAATTTCCCGGGGTTTATGTTGTTTTTAAGCTACTGATGCAGAGTTCCTTAATATTCCCTGAAGAGATATTTTGCCATGGTTTTGCCTTCTGACTTCTGTCTCTTTTTAAACTTTAGATGATGGGTTGGTGGTTGAAGTATTCAATGTTTTTGTTTTTTGGTGCAACTTATGATTTGGGGTGGAATGTATTGCATGGAATTAATGCGATCTCGGTGTTTTATTATGGATAATGCTTGTTTTGCCAGTTTAGAGAGAATTATTTTCTTTTATTTTTAATCCGAATTCCACATAAACAATAGATTGAAGCTAAGGTTGAAACGAATTGTTGAGGTTCCCACTTCCCTGGTTGCTAGGATAATCTTTTTGGTTACACCCGTCCACTGGGGAAAATGCTTCTACTGATCCGACTTAATTTAAGCCGTCTTTACATTTTAAGTTTATCTAATTAAAATCGATTTCTTTTCATTATCTGTTATCTTTACGTTTCAAAGAGGACTCTGCTTTTGTAGTTGTTGCAGTAATGCAATATCATTAATGCAATGTGATTTTAAATATAAGTATGAAAAACGATTTAGCCCTTACTCATTGAAAGTGGTTTTTTCTCCCATATCCGTTGCCGCAAAACATATGCTCTTGATCGTGTTCATTGTTTATGGGAAGAAAGATTATAAATGGCAAGAAATTATTACCATCATTTTCATTTGTGACGTGTAAATAAGTACCAACTGTTGAGACTGCCAATTACATTTTCCATTAGTTGAGGGAGAATATTATAATAACCTTAAAAGCATTGAATCAGCAATTAAAGATTTGTTATATCTTTCGTGGTTAGTATTCATAAATATGACTGAAGAACTAACTGGCCCACATAGATGCCTACTTCTCTTTGAGTTTCCAATTCAAGTTTAATTTCTTATTTATTAGCTGATAAAGCTTTTGTTCTCATAATATACTTCCTTATTTCATTGTTTATATTATAGGTTATACATATGGATGGTATACTTTTCAGATTCATCTTATTCATTAGCTTTGTGTCAAAATTCAGTCAAGCCTTCTTAACTGCTTTGCTGTACTTGTTATGCACATGCACCAAATCAAGGCCTTTAAAGTAGGAAATTGTCACCCATTTATACGATGATTAGCTAGTAGTTGTACCCAACAGCTTAAATATTTTCTTACTACTGTTCAGCTGTCATGTTCGTCTTTTTCTCTTGGCATATAAAGTCTTTTAAATTTTTCTGTTAGTGGAAACTCTCTGAAGAAAATAATTCGCAGATTAGCCAGAATATATTTGGTTGCAGCTCGATGCTGGTGGCAGCATGCAGATGATTGTTGGGAGAGATGCAAAGGTTTCACGCTGGTAGCTGCACTAGTGCAGTCAACAACAGTGCGATTAGTGGGCTACAGTCCAGGGATACATCACGTGTTGACTCATCTGCACTGCAACCTAACTTCTCACTGAATTCGAGGTAATCAGTGATGTGTTTTCATTATGCATCACGACTCTTTCACATGCATGTGCAGGTTTACTTGTGATCGACATTGTTTTGTAGAGAGTCACAATTACGTAGCTGAACGTTATGCGACGAATTTATCATTATTTTATTCATTGATGAAAGTTATGATAGGTGTCCATGTGAATTAACTGAACTTATAATAGTAATTGGGTTAGGATTTAGTATGTTTAAAATTATGTAATGTGTTCCCTAACCTAGGTGGTCTTTTTTGTGTGTGTGTACTATTTGAATTTGGGAAGGCTGATGCCTTAAAATCTATGTCAAGATTTTGTCTGTCATTACCATGTCAGGAGTCAATAATAACTTGGAAAATTTGGACTGACTTGAGATAAAAAAATTGCCGACAGTGAATCAAGCAACGACCAAAGATAGTATTCCCATCCAAGTAATACTATATTTGATCATTGTTTGATTCGCTGTTGGCAGAGTTTGCGCCATCGATTCTTTGAGATATGATGTGCTTCAAAGTAATCATTTGATCCAAAGAACACTTCAGAATCTCCTCTTAGTTGTACCTTAAATGTGGACTTCTTCTCTCTATCCTTTTCTTGTGATACAACCAATTATGTTTATGTAAGTGATGGGACTGACATCATACTTTCCACATCTTTTGTTATAGGAGTGTATCTCCATGTTAGATGAACATCAGACTAAATTAGCAAATTTTGTATATTTTACCGGAGTCTTGTATACAAATAAGTATCTAGAAGAACCTTGAAGTGACATTGTAGAGATCAATGCAAAGTGGTGGTTAATCAGATGGAAAATAAAGCTTAAAATTTGAACAGGGAATGAAGTCTCTGACTTTAGGTAGTGGAGGTTTTATTAATAAAAAGTAGTTAAGATACACTGAGAAATTGAAAGTAAATTAACTTTGAGGTTATTGGAGGTCGTTTATTTAAAACATGCTTTGATTAGGATCATAGTCTAAGCAAAGCATTCATCAGTATAGATTGGTGCCCAAGACACTTCCGTACTCTAGTAACATGAAAGTTGAATTAGTATTTTCACTTTTATGTTGGGGCCGAAGTCATAAGTTTGTTAATATTTTATTTCTCACTTAGCATCTACCGTTTGTCCCGTTCTTCTTATTCATCACTTCATTTTACCTATAACATGAAGTTTATGAAAATTTTCAAGTTATTTCACCCATAAGTAGCGTCTTTACTTTGTTCTCTCAGGCGATCATCACAACTCTCAGCATACAAATTGAGGTGTGATAAGGAACAGTTGAATCCACGGTAACTGCTAATATAGCCTGTATTTTTTGCTTAAAATTTAGATGGTGTCTGTGCAGCATTATCTCCTATTATACTGATTTTCATTCTCTTTATATCTAGTTATTGAGTCACGGCATTAGATAGACCACTACACTTCTGATTTATTTGTAATTGAATATAGTGTTGCTCTTAATTTACCTTCACCTGTATTCTATTGTTACAGACTCGGGCCACCTGACTTCCACCCACAGACTCCACATTGTCCTGAGGAGACACTAACACGGGAATATGCACAATCTGGTTACAGAGAGACTGTTGAAGGACTTGAGGTAGTCTTTCAAATCATTTGTCAAAATTTATCGTATTATGATTTTCTTATTGCATTCTCAATAGTTGTTCTTACCTCTTCGATTATGTGTTGAAATCTATCAGGAATCTAGAGAGATTTCATTATCTCAGGTTCAAGCTTTCAAGAAGCCCATCATTGTCAAGTGCAAAGAGGTGCGCAATAGAAATCAAACTCGGATTGATTTCTAGTTCATTGTTTATTTCTATGAATCTACAGGCATACTCGTCTTTTTTTGTTTAATGTGCAACATATGTGAAATTAAATTGGTAAATCAACTCTAAATCCTTTGGCAGGCGATCAGGAAATGTCATAGAGCTATTAATGAGTCTCGTGCGCAAAAGCGAAAGGTGTTGCATTTCTTCCCCTGCCTATTCTCTAAAGAGAAGATGCAAATCCAATTCCATTAATTACACATGTAGCAATTTTTTAGCATTTTCTTTGAACATGCATTTTTTTCCTTCATGTTTTACTTCTAGTTACAAATATCACAGCATGATAAAATTGAGTTGGACAATATTCTTCATACGCAGGCGGGTCAAGTTTATGGAGTGCCACTTTCTGGCGCACTATTGACCAAGCCTGGTATCTTTCCTGAGCAAAGACCATGTGGGGAAGATTTCCGGAAGAAATGGATCGAGGTTTTTCTTTTCCCACATTCTTCTATATTTCCCTCTAGCTGATCATGTTCATATCATCTTGCCTAAAAGACTAGCCTCGCCATATTTTCTTCTATTATACTTCGCTGATCAAATCACATCATTGTGTCATTTCATTGTTTTATCTGTTTTGCTTTTAGTCGGAAAATATGAAGCTAATGCCATAATGTGGTCTTTCTTTCCTTTCTCACTCTCAGCTTTACTCAATTTTAATTTGATGCTTTTTTAATCTTTCATTTCATCAATGTCCAAATATGAATGGAATCAGATTGCTAATTAATCTTTGAACTCCTGTCCAGGGTTTATCCCAGCCACATAAAAGATTGCGTTCATTGGCCGACCATGTTCCTCATGGTTATAGGAGGAGATCTCTTTTTGAAGTTCTAATAAGAAATAATGTTCCACTGTTGAGAGCGACATGGTTCATCAAAGTAACTTATCTTAATCAGGTACGGGGTCTTGATGAAAGATGTGTTTGCAGGGCCTTTCCCCCCTACTTTATAGCAACATTTTTGGCTTTTCTCGATATTATAAGTTACGCAATTGTAGTTGAATCTGCAGGTTCGTGCATCCTCTTATAATTCGTCGTCCGGGTTTCATGACAAAACTCAAATTTCACGATCTGAACAGTGGACTAAAGATGTTATTGAGTACTTACAGAATCTCTTGGATGAATTTATTACAAGAAACAATTCTCATTCAAACTTTCATAGGCGAGACCGGTCATCACAATTGGTATATGTTGGTTCAGTGCAACCAAAAAGTGATTCATTTTCAACTGTTATGGATAGTGAGGAGCCTTCACTGTACACTAAATGGTGGTATATGGTGAGGATTATTCACTGGCACCATGCTGAAGGACTGGTTATCCCTTCTCTCATTATTGATTGGGTTCTGCATCAACTCCAGGTACAAATGTTGTACTAGTTACTTGTTTCTTGAAAGCAATAATTTTTTTCAATTATACTTTGTTTGTGATAAATATGTTATCTTTTTAGGTTATAACACATGAAATCATTTCACTGCAGGAAAAGGAATTGCTTGGTGTCCTGCAGTTGCTATTGCCCATCATATATGGTGTCATAGAAACTGTTGTTTTATCTCAGACCTATGTGCGCACCCTGGTGGGGTTAGCTATTCGTTTCATCCAAGAGCCTTCTCCCGGTGGTTCTGATCTTGTTAATAATTCTCGGCGTGCATACACTACCTCTGCTGTTGTTGAGATGCTTCGGTATTTAATACTAGCAGTACCTGATACTTTTGTTGCTTTGGATTGTTTTCCTTTGCCAAAGTGTGTCGTGAGTCATGTGGTAAATGATGGAAGCTTCCTAGCTAAAACGGCCGAGGATTCTAGGAAGGTGAAGGATGGTCTAATCGAAGTTGCTGGTGCACTTAGAGATAAATGTCACGAGGTTCAGTCCGAGTCCTTATCTTTTCATAGTGCTGTGTCATCCATCCAAAAACGTGCCGAGACTCTTTCAAGAGCAGCCAGACCTAATCATCCCGGTCATAGTGTAGCTAAAGTCTCGCAGGTGTTGGACCAAGCCCTCGTGCATGGAGATATTGGAGAAGCTTACTCATTGCTCTTTGAAAATCTCTGGGATGGAGCTTGCGCCGAACGTTGGATTGGAGAAGTGAGCCCCTGTTTACACACATCGCTTAAGCATATGGGAACAGTGACTTCATCAGTACTTTGCTCCGTGTTTTTTATTTGTGAATGGGCGACTTGTGAGTTTAGGGATTTTCGTTCTGCACCTCATGGCCTGAAGTTCTCTGGTAGGAAAGATTTCTCTCAGATATTCATAGCAATTCGTCTTCTAAAACTGAAGATGAGCAATATGCCAAACTTGTACAGTTCGAACAGGAAAACTAAAGATATTTCAGATATTTTTGAGACCCTGGGCCCTTTGCATGATGTTATTGTATGTTGGATAGATCAACATGAAGTGCATAATGGAGAAGGTTTCAAGCGTATGCAGCTTTTAATAAGAGAGTTGATTAGGTCAGGTATCTTCAATCCCCAGGCGTATGTCAGACAGCTGATTGTAAGTGGAATCATGGATGAGAATGGGCCTACAGTTGACTTGAAAAGGCGGAAAAGACATTACAAACTCTTGAAAGAGTTGCCTGCTTCTTATGTTTGTGATGCTCTGGGAGAATCCCAGATTTCTGAACCACTAATTCTCATGGAGGCAGCAAAAGTTTACTCAAACGAACGCCGGTTAGTACTGCATGGGCTATTAGGGGACAGTAAATTTACTCGTGGTGCAAACAGTTCAACTAAGAAACAGGAGCACCTTCACATTTCTGGGAGTGCAAGTGCTTCTCCATCTTCTATCGATCAGTGGTTCCCTCAGGCACTAACTAAATCAAAAAAAAATGTTGATACCGATACAAATCTTCAGGAATTAAAAGCTTCAATTTCTACACTATTACAATTTCCCATTTCTTCATCATCACCAGATGGAGTTGATGAATCTCAATCTAACATTAAGAGGGCTGGTGTGATTTACAACAGAACAGACATTGGTGAAGAAATATCAGGATGTGAAGAATGCAGACGGGTGAAAAGACAAAAATTAAGTGATGAACGGAGTTCACACCTGCAGTCAAATCCAGCAGATGACGAAGAATTATGGTGGGTTAATAAGGGGCTGAAACATATGGAATCTTTTAAAGCCGAACAACCTCCAAAGCCTGCCAAGCAGGCATCTAGGGGTAGGCAGAAATCTGTCCGTAAAACTCAAAGCCTTGCACAATTAGCTTCTGTTCGAATTGAAGGTAGCCAAGGTGCATCCACGAGCCATATATGTGAAAGTAGGATACGGTGCCCACACCATAGAACTGGTTCTGATGATATCACAAAAACCATTGATGGGGTTAAAAAAGCACCCTCTGGAGATATCATTTCAATTGGAAAACTTCTGAAGAAGATGAAGTTTGTAGGAAAGAGGAGTTTGACTGTATGGTTGATATCTTTTGTTAAGAAGCTTATTGAAGAAGCTGAAAAGACTGCAGCCAAGGTTGGCCAATATGGTAGGCCATCTCCTGCTGTTGATGATCGGAGCTCTTCGCGGTGGAGGCTTGGTGAAGACGAACTGTCAGCAATTTTGTATGTGATGGATGTTTGTAATGAATTAGTTTCAGCTATACGGTTTCTTCTTTGGTTGTTGCCAAAGGTTCCTAGCAATCCTGGTTCCACCATCCACAGTAGGAATATAATGATGCCTCCTAAGATCGCTGAGAACCATCCCTGTGAAGTCGGAGAGGCTTTTATTTTATCAACTATCCGCAGGTGTGCTCCTGATTTATGACTTAAGTGATTCTAGCTCTACAAATCTTTGGTTATTTATTTCTCCCCATCCGTCTCTCCCTTGAAATTTTTTTATTTCTCAACTATAAACTTATGGCGAATCCTTGGATCATCAGTAGATATGATTGGAAAATCCACTTACTGACAAAAACTCGCATTACATAATATTTAGTGCACATACCCTATTTTAAGTTCTTTCCGCATGTTTATTTGAGATAGAGTTTCAAGGTGTCTTTGGCTTGGAGAGACAAAAGGGATGGGAAAAGAAAATCAAGTTTAGTTGAAAATTGTTTAGGTAGCAAAGGAAGTGTAAACATATTGTAACAGAAAAGCTGGCAGTTTTGCACAGTAACCTTAAGTCCAAATATATATGAACTCAAAGCGAGAAGACTGGTGCTTTCTCTTATCCCCCTTTCCCTCCAAGCCCAATAAATTAGTATTGAAACTACAATTAACATTTTTATCTACTACCCATTGGAGTGGGAAAGGGATAGTTGTCCAAGTAGGGTTTTGAGATAACTTTAGGACCTTTGCGTCTATGAGATGTGGATGTACACACTGCTCTTCTACTTCACGTGGTAGGATCTTTTTTTTTTATTTTTTAGGATTTTCCTTTTGTTAAGGATATTCTTATTGTGTATTTAGTGACTAGAGCTACTTTCTAGTTGTTCAATATTTAATTGTTACCAGAAGACATATTAGAATAGGTTGAGCTACCAATTTGATTACAGTTGATAGATTGTTTTCTTACATTATTTTTGCTCCACTTCAGGTATGAAAATATAATTGTTGCAGCTGATCTTATTCCTGAAATATTGGCCGCCACTATGCGTCGTACTACTTCTGTCTTGGCATCTAATGGCAGGTTGTCTGGTTCACCATCCTTTGTTTATGCTCGTCATCTCCTTAGGAAGTATAGCGATGTAGCTAGTGTTGTTGAATGGGAAAAGGCTTTCAAGTCCACTTTTGATAAGCGACTTAGTTCAGAACTTGAATCTGGAAGATCTGAAGGGGACTTTGGTTTTCCCCTTGGTGTCCCAAATGGAGTGGAAGATCTTGATGATTATTTCCGTCAAAAGATAAGTGGCGTTCGAGTATCTAGAGTTGGTTTGAACATGAATCAAATAGTTCACAGACATGTAGAAGAAGCTTTTCAATACTTTTTTTTCAGCAAAGATAGAAAGCCTTTTGGACCAGGGACAAATAAAAGTCCAAGCATGGAAAAGTGGGATGATGGCTATCAGATAGCTCGCAAGATAGTGACAGGATTGATGGACTGCATGAGACAAACTGGTGGTGCTGCTCAAGAAGGCGATCCTTCATTGGTGTCGTCTGCTATTTCTGCAATTGTTAATAATGTTGGACAGGTTTTTGCCAGAATTCCTGATTTAACTGCTAGCAGAAATTGTATAAATGTCGCTTCGCCTTCTGCCTCATTACATTTTGCTCGACGCATTTTACGGATTCATATCACCTGCTTATGCATATTGAAGGAAGCACTTGGAGAACGTCAAAGCCGGGTCTTTGAGGTTGCTTTAGCAACAGAAGCTTCTTCCTCTCTCATGCAAGCTTTTGCCCCTGGAAAGGCTCCTCGTGGTCAATTTCAGATGTCTCCTGAATCCCATGATTTCAATTCAAATTTACCTAATGAAACTCCAAACCATTCCAATAAAGCAGCTATTGGGAAAGCTGCAAGAATAACAGCTGCAGTTTCTGCACTTGTCATTGGGGCAATACTACAGGGAGTTGTTAGCCTGGAGAGAATGGTTACCTTGTTCAGATTGAAGGAAGGGCTAGATCTAATTCAGTTCACAAGGAGTCTGAAATCCAATATGAACGGAAATGCACGCTCATTGGGCGTCTCAAAGGTGGATAATACGATTGAAGTTTCTGTTAACTGGTTCCGGGTGCTGGTAGGGAACTGCAGAACGGTTTCTGATGGATTCATTGTGGAACTCTTAGGCGAACCCTCAGTTGTAGCTTTATTTAGAATGCAGCGGATGCTTTCACTGAATATGGTCCTTCCACCAGCCTATTCTATTTTTGCATTTGTATTATGGAGGCCCGCACTTGATGCTAGCATTGCAGTACGTGAAGATTTTCATCAATTGCTGGCAGTCACTATAGCTGATACCATAAAACATCTGCCTTTTCGTGAGATATGTCTTCGAGACACTCATGGTCTATATGATCTCATAGCTGCAGATACCCTTGATTCTGAATTTGTGTCCGTCCTAGAATCTAATGGTTTAGATATCAGTTTGAAAGCTGCTGCCATGGTCCCTCTCCGTTCTAGGCTTTTCCTAGATGCCCTTATAGAATGTGAAATGCCACCTGTGGTAAAACTAGATGAGGGGAAACGGGTATCAGGCCAAGGTGAGTTGAAAAAACAATGTGGAGATAACGTGAAAAGGCTAGTGGGTAAGCTTGTGAATATTTTGGATACACTGCAACCTGCAAGATTTCATTGGCAGTGGGTTGAGCTTAGGCTCCTTTTAAATGAGCAGGCTGTCAATGAAAAGATGATGGAGAATGATATATCCTTGTCTGAGGCTATAAGGTCTCTCTCCCCTAATCTTGATAAGTGTACTGCTTCTGAGAATGAGAGCAACTTTATTCAAATTCTCCTCACAAGGTTATTGGTCAGGCCCGATGCCGCTCCTTTATTCTCTGAGGCCGTGCATTTACTCGGGAAGTCACTTGAGGATTCAATGCTTTCACAAGCAAAATGGTTGCTTAGAGGCGCAGAAGTTCTTTATGGGAAGAAATCAATTCGGCAGAAAGTTATAAATATTGCTTCTGAACTGAAAGAACTGTCACTGAAGCCACAATATTGGAAACCATGGGGATGGTGTGGTTCTGATACTAATCCAGTCAATAACAGAAGAGACAAAAGGAAATCTGAAGCTAATGCCCTTGAAGAAGGAGAAGTTATTGATGAGGGGACCAACTTTAACAAAGGATCTGGCATTTTGGACGTTGAAGGCTACATTGTCAGTCAGCAGCATGTGACTGAGAGAGCTCTTATTGAACTGATACTTCCATGCCTGGATCAAGGCTCCAATGAATTGCGTAATAATTTTGCAAGTGAAATGATCAAGCAAATGAGTAACATTGAGCAACAAATAAATGTAGTTACTCGTGGAATTGGGAAGCCAGCTGTAGTTCCCACTCCTGCAATTGGAAGTCCTGCCAGTAAAAGTAGCAACCGGAAGAGTGGGAAAAGTGGTAGTCCTGGGATTTCCAGACAATCGACTGGATCAGCTGATACCGTTCCACCTTCCCCTGCAGCATTGCGAGCCTCACTGACCTTGCGGTTGCATTTCCTACTCAGATTACTCCCAATTATTTGTGCAGACAGGTAATTATATAGCCCTTTTGGATGATGTCCATTTTAATTACTCAAACAGGTTATAATTTGTTTGTCTCAGAAGTGTCCAAATTTGAATTTCTGTATGTCTACTAGGCAACACTCTTTTTATAATACTAGCATATACCACATATTCTCTCAGTTTCACATTACTCTGTTCAGTTTATAGTATACTCTTGCTTCATCAGAACGTTGATGCACATGAATTTGGAGGTGTCATCTTTTTAGTTTGAGTCTCATTTATACACACCCCTTATTTTTAATGCATGAATACCCTTTGACTTACCAATTATTTCCCCCTTTTGGTTTGATGGCGTGAATTAATTAGTCTTTCTAGCTATTCTGGATTTAGTTGTACCTCGCAATCAATTTCCTAGTCAATTTTGGATTTTTTCGTCCCTGACCACATGCCAGTCTATCATTCTTCTGTTAATATCAACGATATACCCATAGAAAATGTTGATTTGCTTATTCTTTGCACAAAAATGATTATGTTACTTGCGGCTAACACTCATATCTGATGTCCCATTTCAGGGAGCCTTCAGGCCGTAATATGAGATACATTCTTGCTTCAGTGATTTTACGTCTCCTTGGAAGCAGGATTGTTCATGAAGATGACAGTCATTTTGTTAATCCTGCGTTTTCACTAAAGAGAGATGTGGTGTCTCTTGTTGAGACTTCTACCTCTAATGCACTTCTACGTGGGGAAAGTCTATTTGGTTGTTTATTGTTAGTGTTGCATGTGTTGCTAAGCAGTTACCAGCCGAGCTGGTTGAAACTGAAATCTGAATCCAAACCCACCGAGTTCAACAAGGACTATGCTGTGTTTGATCGAGAAGTAGCAGAAAGCCTTCAGGTGTGTAATCATTCCACCTTCAAATAATATACTGCAGTCGAAATCTACTGTTATCTTTCAGCAGCTCAAATTTATTCGTAAAACTTGTTACAATTGATAGGTTAATTTTTATTTATTTTTAATCGCAGAATGAATTGGACCGAATGGAACTGCCTGAGACAATTAGGTGGCGAATTCAAACTGCGATGCCAATTCTCTTTCCATCTGTTCGGTGTTCGATATCTTGCCAGCCTCCATCAGTATTACATACTGCCCTTTCTTATCTCCAGCCTAGTATTCCAGTAACAATATTAAATCCTAGCAATTTAAACCCTCCACAGAGGAATCTAGGCTTGCCAGCACGTGCTGGCACGAGTTTGAGAGCCAAGCCCCAGACACTGCAGCCTCAGGACCTTGACACGGATACTGACCCGTGGACCCTTTTGGAAGACGGGGCTGGATCAGGCCAGCCTCCAGTCAATTCCACAAGCATCAGTGGCAGCGATCATGCTAATTTGAAGGCATCCAATTTCCTTAAGGGGGCTGTGCGAGTGAGGAGGACAGATCTTACTTATATTGGCACAGTAGATGAGGACAGCTGAATTCACCCTAATATTATACTAAACTTCAATTTTGAGTTGTTTTACGAAAGAGTCTCCCCCTACAGAGAAAGTCTCTTGTTTCTTGCATATCGGGGGTGATGTTGCCTTTGCGGCCAAGCATGCTGCTATGAGGCTCAATTTTATGTTATTTTAACGTCAAATGGATATTGGAGAAGACCTTTACTTGGCTTCCTGTGGTATGGGATCTTGCGATGTACACTACTAACCCTTTGATCGATCATTCTGGACTCTGGATGGTGCAATTCTAGGCGCGTTCAGAGGAGGTTGTATATATAGGATTAAGTATATTTCTTTCTTTGAGCTGAGTTTAATGTATGTGAAATAGTTTGTAATTTCAGCTATATTTTGTCATAAACTATGTCAATATAATACATGGAATTTTGTTCCACCATAAAATTGACATGCCTCTTAGTCTTTATTATTATTATTTTTTTTTCTCCTCTCTTTGGAGGTTGGTTGAATACATTAAGTGGGTACCTCTCCCAACAGGGATTCGAACCTGGGTCCGTTACTTTGTAGTGACTAGTTTCTTTCACTAGACCAATCACCTGTTGGTTCATCTGTTGTGTGTACGCGACAATGCGAGTTTGAATGTATGTGTAGGCAGTGAAATGTGGGTGTTTTGTGCACTACTTGAACCTTTATTAAATCTTGTTCAACTCAATATGCACTGAGCTTGGAAAAATTAATTGAACGGTGCTTTAGATGTCAAAATAAGAACCTGTTATAAAGAGAAAACATTGATTTGATTCCTTGAATAAAAGTAACCAAATTTTGGTATTCTTTAGTTTATAAATGTTAAGGTAGTTTGCTATAGGATCTAAAACTTTAAATATTTGACAGTATTCTCTTTTCTCTAGATGGAATTTTAAAGTTTTATAAGACAAAAAAGTCTGATGTTATCCTACCGTAAAAAATTGTAGTTCAAAATTGCTTCGATCACAATTATTTATTTCGTATTGTTAAGATTGGAGTCCAACTTGGATTGAATATCAAAGTGTTTGTTATTTGATCTCAGACACTTGAACTAGTCTTTTAGGTAAGTTGGTCCAATCCATTTTATAGTCTTAGTTCTTCAACACATATTTGAATATCATTTCTGAAAGAGTGATTAACCATAATGCACATATTAAAATAATTTTTTATTTTTTTTAATTGAAGAAGTGCGTCCAAATATCTTTAAAATATTATTGTCTTAGAATTAGACTCGCCTTACAGAACATAGTTTTGGTAGAACTAATTTCTGACCAAATTTCATTGTATTGACAGCTGTGTCGACTAATTAAGTTTGATTTTAGTTTTGGTCCCTTGTCTCAATTTACTCATTTAATAATATATCTACTTAAAAGAAAATTAGTTAGGCCCACAAACAAAAACAATTATTGGATATCTCGAAAAGAAAGAAAGAAAAAATACTTGCGTAATTTATGAGCAACATTAATCACTTTTTGGCCTTAAAGTTACTGGAACAAATAACTGGACTTAAATTAAATAATCTTGATTTTTGATGGTTTTATTTACAAAAAGAACATCTTCAATCCAAGCAACAATGTTGAATGCCAAACCTTCCAATACTCTAGAGTAGCTCTCCAGAACTGCCTGTCCCACATCCTGCAAACATCATTGAAGACTTATTAGATCAATCCTCTTCAGTACCAGCAAAAAGGGTAATTTACAACGACCCATGTGAGGTTTGGTCAAATAACCAAAAACCTTGTGAGGTTTCATAGATTAAAGCTTTTTCATAAATATTTAGCAGGAAACTTGCCTTGTTGTAATGGATTTTGCTTGTATCCAAAGAAGTTTGTGAAAGTTCAGGATATCTTTGCTTCAAGGACAACAACAAAGTCTCAGCTCTTTCTGCCAAAACATGATTCTTGTCAGTCCTGTCAACGTCGGACATGAGATCCTTAACCATATCCCATGATGATTTCGAGTGAGTCATGCCCATTTTACGTCGCCACGTGTACATCGAAGCTTCAACCTTGTCTGCAAGCTCAAGAGCTTCATGCTCAGAACTTATGTTGAGAGAGTCGAGAAGATGATCAGGTGAAAATTTCTCTGCACTGTACATGTGACGATAGATTACATCTCCAACACTTGCTTTTCCACTCTGGTATCACAACAAATTAATGAAGAAACAAGAATGAGTTGCGTGTAAGAAATTACTTTAACGGGAGATGTGAATTACAGAAATTACGAATGCCCCTGACGTGGACGAGGACGAAGGACTATATTTGAAAGTGTTCCAAAGTCACAGGACTATTTTTCAAATTTTACCAGTGATGATAGCATGAACTACCTTAGGAAGAGATGCCATGTATGATTCTGGAATATGCATTTCCGCAAGAATGCCAGTATTGATTGCCATTGCAGCCTTGTGAATTTGGTTTGCGCAGTCACGTTTTTGTCGCAAATTCTTTTTACATTTCTCGGATAGGCCATCGGGAGAAACACAAGGAACTGGAAGCCACCACTTTTCCTCTTTTCGCTGAGGCTGTGGCTGAACGATCTTCCTAAATGATCCCAATCTTGTTGCATTTCCCGACATGCTTCCTTTTTCTGCATACCAAAACTCACTCTCCTGAAAGCTGTTCAATATATCCTGATTTCACCAAATCCATTTAATTGTCATAATCTTCAACTTTAATAACAATAGGAAAAGAGTAGTAAGATTTTAGGATGGGATCTTGCAATTTGTTTATACCAGGAGCATTGCGTCTAGCTTTCTCAATGCAGGAAGGTTTATGTGAATATCTGACCTTGGCCTGCTTGTCATAACCTGCAAGATGGACTTTTTACCTTGTTATATAAGTATGAGAAGATTAAAAATTTTAAGAGTAACTCACCTCTACAGCAGTCCCATCTTTCAATTTCTGCAACGTGGGACTAAACTCTAATATGTAATCACATACAGATAAAAAGCAATTCATTTCTCTTTTCCACATCATTTTCTTCTCATGATGCAAAGGCTCTAATCTCTGGTGTTGACCAAATACAGAAGCTGCGTTACCAAAAAAAGAAGAAGAAGAAGAAGAAGAAGATGAGCTCAGAAAAATACAGTGGGGCTGGGGGGTGGGGGTGTCGATTGTGGGACCCGGAGCTCAAACTATACCATAGAGGTTTGTTATGGCATTTGAGATTGTCACAGCAGTGCAAACTCCTTTCCCACTTCCAGACATGTCTTCCCCTAACAACAGCCTTGAAAATCTCTCCTTCATCAATTCCAGTTCTGTAATGTTTTCTCAACAAATTTAGGATAATAGTCATATAATTATATATGAGAAAAACAAACTAAACTTCGATTGATGGATTGTAGAAACCCACAAAGTCTCAAATCAAGACTTAATATCCACATGATGTCTTGCTATCTAATTTAAATACGTATCCTACACAAAAATCTCACATTATGCATGCCTCAAGAATACATATATGCTTATCATATAATATCAAAATGCACGAAAAAACTAAGTCTTGACGAGCTTCTAATTACGCAAAAGCTCACCTAAATCCATTATTTCCTCATCAAGTCCATGCGTGTGCTGCCTCATGCCTAATCTCGAAAGCGCCACACGAGCTGGAGACTTGAGCCCTTGCCAACTGTGGGGTGATACTGCCTCACAATAGCTGATATCATCCGTGTGCTCTGAGAACACTGAAGCTTCGGAATTAGTCCTACAGTACGCGAACGAGTCACCACCCAAACTCGTGGTTTCTGCGAGTGATTGATCAGTTTGATCCACAGAAGAAAGTGAAGGCTGATATCCTGTTTCATAACTTTCATCGGAAGTCGATATGCTGTCCATTTGTAGTCTTCAATTTGTTGGATTCAGAGCTCTGCACTGAAACTTGAACAGAATTGCCAAGAAAGTAATTATTATAAACAGATTCAAGATTCTCTCTGGAACAAATTATCAAACAGGAAAAGGGCTTAATGATTGAATGCAAACCAACCCGGGAACTGGGTTCAAATTGTGGATTATGAGTGTTCAAAAAAAAAAAAAAAAAGCTTAAATAATTCTCTGATATATATTGATGAAGCCAAGTTTCTTGAAAAAGCAAGCAAAATGGTTGGAAATGGACAATTTAGAAAAAGGAGCTAAATATATTCAAATAAAGCCAACGGCAGTTAGAAAATAAAGCAGCGTGTATATATCTTTATACCTTTTAATTAATTATACTGACTAGAGTTTGAATTTGAAGGTAACCGTTTGAAACAAGTTCTTTTCCAATCTTCTGCACACTTTTCCTTCAAAAAGACACATCTTTTCTTTTTCAATTAAACAACGAATTCAGAATCTTTAATAACAAGCCAAATTGAACTTACAATGTTGAGCTTAAAGTTGAAAAAATAAAGAAGAGGATTTTTTTTGAGAGAGAGATGTAATGTGATCTTGGCTGAAAAAGTATCAAGCATGCAATAATGTATTAGTTCAAATTATAGTAGTGAGTACTCCCACTACTATAATTTGATTATTTCAGTATATAATAATCAAAATTGTAAATATCAGATCAATCTTGTTAAGTAGACTTACTTTTTTTTATGTAATTTTAAATATATCATGTGGATATCTTTTCAAGTAAAAAGTCGAGCATGAGTTGATCACGTTGTGGGAAATGAGATTTTCTACAGAATCAACTCACCTTGTTAAAAGGATCAGATTCAAAGAGAAATTTAACTTTATCTGATAGATTATTCTACTTTGGTACATGATTTATGAACAAAATCATATTGACTTGTTTGTCTCGCTTTTGATAGAGCATATTGATGCTCTCAGAAAAGGCAAATAAATATTTTTTCTTTTACTTTCGAAAAGGAAAAAAAAAACTCTATTTAAAAAAAAAAAATCTTATTTCTAAAAAAGCCTAAGCAAATTATACTTTAACCTATATCTTATTAAAGGAGAAGTTATTAACCCACCAATAAATGTTATTTCAGAATTTAATACCAGTTATATATTCCGTGTACCCCTTGGCATCTTGCCCCAGTTGTAGTTCGAATATTTAATTTCTTTCTCTAATCTTTAATCACGTATTATTATAATCAAATAATACGTGCTAGACTGACAAATTTATTACAAGATTTAAAGGATAAGCTCATCCAAAACATAGTTGTTACTTGCTCTTTAGCTTCAAGTTGCAATTTCATTATGTGGAAACAAATCGAGAATATATATCATCATTACTTAATGTTAATCTTGTTTTATTTAATTAATGAAATTTGAATAATCTGAATTTTATTCTTAAGTGAATCGAATTGGAACGAGCTCTGATCAAATTAATCATGAATAATTTGACGGTTGATTTGAAAAAAGTTTTAATAAATTAAATATATATGCGCATTTATTCACAAAATTTTCAAGTTCTTCTAAAAAATGAAGGAGGTTTTGTATGTGGTTACTTAGCATCAATGAAATTTCTATTACATAACACTACTAAATATACATTATTAATCTGAAATCATGGATAATCTAGTTTAAAGAGGATTTTGACCAAACTTGGGTTATTTTAGACGTGGAGACCATTATTTGACTCATATATTAATTAGTTGTTCACGTATGTATTGTTAAGAACGTGCAATTGAGTGGCAACATTCAAGGGCGTCCGAATAATTGTTTGTCTGGTCTTAATTATTTATTAGTTAGGTTTTATTGTTATTGATTTAAATCTAAAAACTACTGCTTATGTTGGTCAACTTCAAGTAACGGGCCAACTATATTAAGTGGGCTCACCACCAGTGACCACATTATATATATTCTTCTTTATTGCTATTGGGTCGACACCAGTACCAAATTCACAAAATCATATTTAGGGCTATCATTGTAGCAGTTTTTAATCCGAATTCAGTTTTATTTACTAGGATCTTTAATTGATTAAATTATATAAGAGATTATATTTTCTGTTCGAAAGATACAGAACTTAAAATATTTTGAGCAAATTTAAAACCATATTGATCATATTTATTAAAGACTTGAATCTAATAATAAATACGGAGTATATTTTCTTTTATATAAATGTCAATGTTTGTGTATTTTATTCTTAGTTAGGGAGGCAATTTTTTATTTTTTTTTGATAAATTAAGAAAGAAATAATTTATTTATTATAAAGGGGCGGGAGTACTTCTGAAATAAAATGTTTAATAAAATAACATATAGGGTAAGTATTATAATTAATACATCAGTTCCAAACTTTATCTCTTTTTTACATATTGTCCCAAGCTATATATATCACCACTGCAATTTTAGTCCCGTTATACATTATTTTTAAATTTTGGACAACTTGTCTGTTATTTGCCATCTGTTGAGGATGTGGCAATTTTCTTTTATTTTTTTTACTACTAAAATTAGGCTACTATAATTCTTTCCTCAACATGTTAAACCATCTCCAAAATTTTCCCAACATTCTCATATCAAACCTTAATAGCTTGTTTGGTTGTCAGGAAAGTGAAGGAAAATTGTAGGAAAAAAAAAAAATAAAGTCATTTTCCTCGACATGTTTGGTTGAGAGGAAAACTATTTTCTTGCAATTATTTGGATGTTAAAGAAAGTTTAGGACCATAATATTTTTGATAAATATTTTTGTTTGATTATGAATTACGTTTTCTTTGTTGATAAAATATTGTATCAATAATCACGTTTTCATTATATTAACTTTATTATAAATTGATTTAACCATGTTGTATATTTTTTAGTCACCGAATTTATATCAATCTTCAAGGTTAACAGGGGATTATTGTCAATTTTTAAAGTTAACAGGGAGTTATTGATAATTTTTTTAGGTAAATTGAGTGTTTTGTGTCATTTTTGGGGGTATAATTGTTATATGACTTAAAAGGGTTTTTTTCTTTTTTTTTTTTGCTAATAATAAATAAGCACAAAGGGACTTTCGGCAAGAAAAAATCACAAATGGGGATTTTGATAGTTATAGAAAGTACAAGATGTGTTTTACAATTTACTGTAAAATTTTCCCAAGATTTTCCTAGGATTTCTCCATCAAATTGGTGGGGAAATTTTTTCTTCACAAAATTTTCGTTGAAGGAAAATATTAATTTCCTTTCCTGCTATCAGAACAACACGTGGAGAAAAAAAAATTGACTTTTCTTCACTTGCCCGAAAACCAAACAATACATAAGAAATTTCTTAGCGTATTCCGCTAGGGATTCTCTGTCCCAAATATGGTGTACCATTATGTGTCCCATTGTTAATTAATTGACACGTGTTCAACTCATAACAATGAGTCACACAAGCTTATTTCACCATCTTTTCCATCTTCATCGATACAAAGGAACAAAATATGTTATACAAAAATTTAATTAATGTTCGTCATAAATCATAATAAAGTTGAACAACCAACATAAATTTCTCGGTCCCAAATTCCAATTCGTAAGTATTTTTCTTGTGTTCAATTCATATGAAAACGGAATGGATTTTTTTTGGTTCAATTTGACTGTAAATTATACAGGCATTTAAATTGAAAACTGTATCCTATAGCGTAAAATTGGGAATTGAATTGACTGTAAAAACTGAATAAATCATTTTGGTTCAATTGACCGTAAATTGTATTATGCACCCTAAAAGTTTTAGTTATAAACAAATTTTTAAGAACTAAAAACCTGTTAATTTTAAAAAATATATTATAAAAAAGTAGATCTAAAAACCTGTTATAAAAATAGATTTTGATTCATCTCATAAGTACTATTTATAATGGTGTGTGACAATGATTATTAATATAGCAGTTTCACGATTATGAAAACACATATGTTATAATGGAGATGGTGAAGAATTATCTCCAGTAATGTACTACAGTATATCATAATATGACATGTGACAAAAGAATGAGAGTGTGACATCAAGTGGGAGAGGAGATCCCAAGCGTATTTTTATCTCAATTTTTTTAGCAATTGGCTCGGTTACCAACATGTCATGTCACTGCCTAATATGATTAATGGTAAGATTTATTTTTATCATCTTCAAATTCCATGGGCCTGTTTGTCTCGCTTTTCGGAGAGTGGTTTGGGAAAGTGGTAGAGGTTTGGGAAATAATCTCGATTTGCGTAATGTTGTTTGTTTGGGTTTTGGGAGAGTTGTTTGGAAAAAAAAATAGGTGTAGGTTTTTTTTGTAGGTTTGAATTAATTAATTAGGTGTAAGAATAGTGTAAGACTTTATGTCAAATCAGTTAGTAATATATAATTAATTAATGGATGTATATATTATATGTAATATATGTGATAAATAATATTTTATAATTAGTTATTTGTGTTTTCTAAAATAATAAAAAAATAAAGTAGATTAATTTTCAATTTGTTGATTTTTGCTTTTAAAAATATTATAATAAAATTATTTTAATCATTTTATCTCACCGACGAATTCATTTAAATGACATATTAAATATGCTAAAAATTACACAATATCCTTAAAATATTAACCTAATAGTTATTACAAAATATCCAGATTAATCTACATACGAAAATAATATATTAAGTTGTCTTCATATTGTCGAGCAGAATAAAAATTAACGTCAATTTTACAATTAATGTCACTAATTCCACGAAGGTGGGAATGGACCCCATCTGTTATCCGAAGCTCATGGCGAATATTCCATGGTTCATTTGCTTCGGGGATTCTCTGTCTTGGTGCCATTTCTGTTACAGTTATTAGTAAGAATAATTTATGATTTTAAAGATAAATAAATTTAAAATAAAATAAATATTAATTCTTATAATTTACGACATAATCTCCATAAAGTAGATTACGCAAAATTAATCAATTGAAATTAAATTGCGTATTCGATATAATATTGCGTATTGTTTGGTCCGTGAATTGAGAGAAGACAAAAAAAAAAGAAAGAAAAGAGCAGAGACAGCCGCAGAAAGAGGAAAGAAAAGAAGAAAGAAGAAAGTAGCTGACAGAGACAGAGGAGAGAGAAATGTATGTATAGAGTATTTTCAGAAAAATGGACTGCAGCGCGCCCATGGTTTCGTAAACTCACTTCTGAAAAAAAATATTGTTGCTTAAATTTTCCCAAATATGATGGATTGTTTGTCTCGCGTTTCGGAAAGACGAAATTTTTTTCCGAAACGCGAGACAAACGGGCCCATATCTTTTTAATCCTTTTTATATTTGTCCATTTTTTTTGTGATTAGGTCTCTTGTTAGGATGAATTGGAAATCTCAATTGAGGATGTTGAAAAAGACATTTTGGTGATTTTACATATTTATCAAACTATTTATTTTATTCGTCAAAAACATTATTATTACTATTTTTTATTTAGAATCAATAGAAATGAAAAATTAGATGTAGTTTTGGAACTCTTTAAGTGCTTATATAATTAATTATTTTTCTTAATTTAGTTATTTTTTTAATGATTTTTTTTAAAGTTTTCGTAACATTTAGTAAAGAATTTCGAAAAGTTTCTAATATTCATCTAATCGAAACATATACTATATACGAAATATTGATCCATGATTTTATCTGAATAAAAAATATGTAAAGACAATAAAATGGGCGGGTCAATTCCCGCCAAATTTTCTCCCAAAATTTGCAGTTTTCATCCCCCACAAAATGTCTTCCATATTGTTACTCTCCGGGCGTGTCCACATGAGTTGCAAACGTGGCAACATAACGGTGGAAGCCGTCTAAAATTTAATGGTGGGACGATAGTTGTTAAAAGAAATATATGATGGGATCAAAATTGCAGTTGTGATATAGCTTGGGACTAAATTTGCAATTTTACCAAAATTTACCCTAGATTTTGTTTCATATCGTAACTTTTCTGCTGCTGCTTCTATGTGCATGAAGAAATATCAAACTTGAAGACGAATCACTTAAAACTAAGAGGTAATTGCTTTCACATTTTCACACTAGTTGCATGTTCTTCTGCCTATTTTCTAAGCAACCAATTATTTTGAAAATTTTGAGTTAGGTCGAAATTAGTGATATTAATGTGTTTATTGAACTTATGTTTTCTCAGGTTTTGGACAAATTTTATTGGAGCATTCCCAGGGGATTTGTTTATTCTCTTGGGTCGTCGGCCGGCACAAATACTCTACCCCGGCCCTACGAAGCAAGTGGAACTATAAATAAGATAATTAGTTCATATATATGAAATGATTAAGAATAATTTATTTAATGGACTCGTTCTATGGTTAATTAGTTGTTTGCCAGAGCTGATCTTAAAAAGTCAATGTTATAGTCTAATCAATTTGTATAATTGATGTCAAGCATGATTGTTGATCTGCAAAGAAGCACATATTAAATTTCTGAAAAGAAGTTATTTATGTAATTTTCAAATAAATTTGAGCTGGGAACGTAATGCAATCAATGCTTTCATTCATTTCAGTTTTTATGTACAGGATTCTGCATGCATAATTTCACACAGAATGTAGAAGATAAGCATGAAAAAGGGATACTTTTTTGTGAGGGCTTGGTATGCAGAAAAATGAAGATGATAAGTTTTGTTAATGAGTGTAGTGGGGAAGTGAAAAACTGCATATGCATTGAGGTACTTTTGGATGTTCAGGGGAAAATAGGAAAGTTAAAAAATGGGTTTAGCGGTGTCAAAACCGACACTTTGTGAGTGTGCAAGGACTTCTTTCATTAAAAATATATATAGTATGGATCACGTATTTTTGTATGGTTAGATGGTTTACATACAATCAAATGCTCAGTATCTATCTTCTAGAATTGTTGTGTCCATGTACAAATGTCTATTTGATAAACTTATATGACATAGAATGAACTGAATTTCCACGTGATACATCATTGTATTGACCTAACATTTCCAAATAATTCTACTCATGATATAAGTTATAACTTATATATATGGTTTTATAATATTAAATATGTCTGGAATGTGGATGTTTAAACAACACATAATTAAGTTAGTCTTATTTACAGTATATATGTCAAAGTATATTCTTTAATATCATCCTACGAAAATGCAACTGCATGCTTGTTTTGATTCTGCCTGTTTTCCTTGGAAACTAACCTAAAGTTCAATTTTTCAGTTTTTCAAATGCACTTGCATCACCTAAAAAATGTTGCCACATCCGGAGGACTGACCGATATTAAAGAATATAAATGCCACATCACCTAAAAAGGACCGACCGACTGACCGAGTACTTACTGCTGTGCTAAAAGGCTATAGCTGATAGAAATGGTGCAATCCAAATCTTTAAACTACATTTTTTGACTACGCAGATCACACCTTGGGCCACGAAGGCAATTGTTGCCATCAAAGCATTAAGCAAAGCTGTTTAAAGTATAAATTAGTGCAACTGTCTAATGCATCAGGATTCCTGTAGATGTATTAGGGTTGTTAATGTCAAACCTATATATTATATCTAGGAATTGCTCCTGGAAAAGTCTTACAGAGTAAATAATTCATAGTATAATATACTATCTGTTTTGTCGTTTGTGTTACTTGTAGTTGCTTTGAACTTATCTCATACTAGGATGCATTCACATTTGTTTCAGTTACATTATACATAAATGATTATTTGTTTCAGTCCTATCAGATGATCGATTTCCTAATTCCAGAGCAGTAATTAATTATGCTGCTTTGACTATTATATATGCTGTCTGTGTGGCAAAATAATGATGTAAACTAGATTTATAATTTTTTGATTTAGCAAAATATCAAATTTTTGATGAAATGAATTACATAGGTAATTCTATATTTGAAAGTCAAAATTCCTAGGCAGGCCAAGGCAAGAGCCTACTTCATGATCTTGATCGACACAGCATTCAAGCAATAAAAAACACTAATCTAATCAATGTAAAAATTAAAAATTTACGAGTATTAAATTTAATAGAAAATAGTGAAATTCATACGTTTGTGAAGTGCATTGTAGAGAATCACCTTCGACATTATTTCTTGAAACCAAAGCAAGCTGCAACCTTTGATTGAGACGGAACTATTATGACTTCATGCTGAATATTCTCAATTATCTTGTCAATGGTTTGCCCATTTTACGCTTTGCCTTTTCTTCTCTATGAAATTCATTTTATTAGTATTCTACTCTGCACTTTGACTGCATAAGACTCTTTTAAACTCAGCAATTAATACATATGTTCTTGTCTAAGAAAATTCATAATCATCATCATGTGAACAAACTCTAGTACACCGCCTAAATGAAATACACATAGTCGTATACTGCTCTCATATAATGGAATGACTTACTGCTGATTATTTCTCGTTTTTGGTTATTCTGTTATGTAATGGATTAACATGTAAATAGGAAAATCATGACTAAGAGGCCTTACATGTTATTGTAGGCTCTGTTTGTTTCAATTTCAAATTTTTAATAATTGAAACATGGTATATTTGAAACAATCTAATGTAGAAAAGCATGCCAGGATTCCGATTCGAAGACTTATAAGCTATCTCTATGATGGCATCTTTCTATAATAGCTGCTTATAAATGTACCCTGCACCCAGCTGTCACATTCCCTCCTATAATGTATGTAAAAAGAACTATTTACATATGTTTAATACCCAATGTGCTTAATATACTTTTGCTGCAAGTTTATACATGTGTCGGGTATAAAGTCAAGTTACTTGAGATTAGATAAATATACTGTTTGTGAAATACTGGAGGAACACAAGACATGCTTTGAAGGAAGGTCTTGTATGTTACTCTACAATTCTTTATGTTCATTTGACTTTACTTCCAACTCAAACGTCATAGAAAAACCCAACATTTTCCTACTTTTGAAGAAAAATGATCCAAGAATCTGGCACCCCCTTACAACTCCCTGTTTTAGATGTTTCGCAGCCGTTAAACCAATCATCTTTGTTGTCTCTAGCTGCAGCCTGTAGAGAATTGGGTTTTTTCCAAATTATTAATCATGGAATCTCAAAGGATCTCTACAACAAAATGTACTCACTCGCAAACAAGCTATTCTGCCTCCCTTCTAACTCCAAACTTAAACTAGGCCTCAAAACTTACACCCCTCGTTTCATTGCTTCTCCGTTCTTTGAGAGCCTTAGAGTCTCGGGACCAGAGTTCGGTGTCTCTGCTCAGAGTTCTGCAGATGTCCTCCTCGAAGAACATGATTCTGAGTTCAGGTAATATTTTTTCAAAATATGGCCTTTTCTTTTTGGCTTTTGGGATTTTTCTTTTCATGATATAGTTTCTTTAACTATTGATTATAGTGAAGTATTGCAAGAATATGGGAGTAAAGTGACTGAATTGTCGAAGATTATCCTTAAGTTTGTATTGATGACTCTAGGCGATGGATTTGAGACGAAATACTATCATTCTGAATTCAAGAATTGCCATGGATACTTGAGGATAAACAACTATACCCCTCCGGAGGACTTGGAAGAAGAAGAAGCTGAGGGTCTTGGAATGCATACTGATATGAGCTGTTTGACAATCGTGTATCAAGATGAAATCGGAGGGCTTCAAGTGAGATCAAAAGATGGAAAATGGATGAATATCCTTCCATGTGAAGGAACCCTTGTTGTAAATATTGGCGACATGTTGCAGGCTTGGAGTAATGAACGGCTCAGATCATCCGAGCATAGGGTGGTCTTAAAGAAGCTTATGAATCGTTTCTCTCTAGCTTTCTTTTGGTGCTTTGAGGATGAGAAAGTGATCTTAGCACCAGATGAAGTTGTAGGCTTCGAAAATACACGGAGTTACAAACCTTTTCTTTGCTTGGATTACTTGAAGTTCCGCGAAAGTAACGAAAAGGGCAGGTTTGAGAAAGTTGGTTTTACAGTTAAAGATTTTGCAGGAGTTTTTGGGATCACAATCTTAAAAAGTCAGAAATTGGAAGTTATGGACAACATTCTTGTATAGCTGCAATAAGGTTCTTGATCAATCATTTGGGATTTAGTTAATTTTTGTCTTGATATGTATTATTAAATTGATTGTTTGTTATGTGTGTTTTGAAATTTAAGAACAAAGAGTATAGACTGAAGGTGGTTGAGGCTTGAGAATTTTGGACAGCTGGAATTCCAATTTTCAACTTGAACATTTTGTGAAATTTAGCATTGCAATTATTTTGTCTTCTTGTCCTTATGGCAAGGTTTGAGAATGTATATTTAATGATTTTTAGACGCTGGTCAATCAATTCTAGAAGTATGCCTCAAACAATATTTCTGTTTTGGTGGGTCAACTTATACTTTTTTATGCAATCAAATGGAGTTCATGTCATTTAAATGAAATGTATCTATAAGATTGAAATTCTGCAATGAGGGTGCACCTTTCGTTAAATTTAATATTTATACTTGTTACAAATTAAGTTTTTACTACTGTCCTGAAAATTCCGATCTTCATGAGCTTAGTTAATTACTCCATCTATTTCATATTAATTGATATATTTTCAAATTTTCTTTTTCAGAATATGTTTGAGTTTTCAAAGCATGTTTTTCCAATTTTGATCATTTCTCATATTTAAATTGAAAAATTCAATGGTCACCACTCACTAATAAAACTTAAAAAGTAGTCATCATTATAAAAAGTATTTAAGACATTTTACCAAAAAAAGAAAATAAATAAATATATATATATATATATATAATGATGAGGTTATGTGTGAAAATAAAGAATATATCAATTAATATAAAACGCAGAGAGTATATCTTAATCTTGTATTTATCAATTTGAACAGTGAGTTCAAACTCAATTCTCTTGTAAAGAACAAGTATGCAGTGCACGAGTATTACATGGATTTTTTTTTATCTTTGACGGAGAAGGCATGGTCGTGAAGACGCTTTTATGTCATGCTCGCTCACATTCCTAAAGATATCTAAAGTACGATACTTTTCATGTAACCCCTCCGTTTCAAATTAATTTGTATATTTCTTGTTTTTACACAATTTAAGAAATCTGATAATTAATTTTTTCTTATTATGGTAAAATTTTAAAAATACCTCATTTAATGATTGTTATTACTTTTGTCATAAACTACTCTATACATTTTTTTCTACCTTTTTAATTTTTTTATCGATGACCCTTGAGCTCCCCAATAAAGAATAAAAATTAAAAAAAATTGCTTTGAAAAATCAAATGTGTCAATTAATTTAAAATAAAGGGAGTAAAACTTTGTACTTGTCTAACATATTACAATAATATCATTGGTTAAAAATCAATCGAATTGTTAGAATACTAGTATATGATTACAATTCCAAGTTCAAAATATGTGGTTCAACAAATTTGAAATTCTTGTTATCAAAATAGTTTCAACTAGTTCTAAGAAATTTGAACATACATGATTTGTATGTACTTACTGCCGATTTTCTTCTTTATATTAACTAAACAAATGCCAATTGAAGCACACACTTTTTTTGCCTAATTACCAAAAATTCACACTTTCATTGCTTCAATAAGTTGGTATAGTGAGAAACTTCGCAGGGTGGTCACATTAATGTTGCCTTTTTTTTTTGATAAACTAGCCGCTGTGGCACGCGATACTCGCGCGCATAAATTCATTTAAATGTATAACATTTCATTTGAAATAACAAAAAAAATAGAGACGGATGGATGTGTGTATATATGATTGAAAATGAATGATTAATTAAGAATACAGTTTTTATTATTATAAATGACTTCACTTTTAATAATGAACTTAACTAAAACACAGTTAAATTCATCTTTGAATAAGCCACTTCAAAGTCAGTGATAAAAAAATCTTAAATTTATGAACGAAGAACGCAAGAGCATTTACATTGGTGGACACCAAATCAAACTTCAAAGCTCATTAAATCTGCCGTTTGTTGAAGTTACCAGCACCTGCACTTCCCAACATCAATTTCTTATTAGAACCAAAACTCCCAAGATGAAGCAATAATCAAAACTCACTCCTTTTGTTTTGTAATTAAACTACAAACAACCACAAAAACAAAAAGGTAAGTGCAAATATATATATACAAAGAGGATTAAAGCTACATAGGAACAAATCAACTATACACAGAGATAAAATGTTTACATGGATACATAGGAATAAGACATTAATAAGAATTAAATGGAGTGAAGAGAAGACGGTGGCGGAAGGGATCAGTTAATTCAAAATTGAAAATATAAAAGTGGTTTGTGTGTTGAGGTATAGAAAGAGAGTGGGGGCCGTGGGGCTACGGTTGTGGGAATAAATTTACATTAAACCCAATTGCTGAAGTATTGTAAAGTAGAGTAGATAAGGGTGAAAATGGAAAACACTTTTTTGGTATAACAACAGCCGTTATTTTCCATCATTTTCCCATTTTGACCCTTAAATTGGAGCAGAAGTCGGATAAATGCAGTTACTTTTGAGAATCATTTGTGTAAATTTACAGAAGAAACCGCCGTTTTGTGAGAGGAAAATGCCTTTCTTTTTATTAGTAGTATAGATAAACATTAATGTTGCCTAATGAAGGTAGAAAAATTGAAAATTTTACATTATTAATATTGTGAAATACTATCAAATATGAACAAACAAGCCCCATGTTGAAGGGTCCCACCAATAACCCGATATTGGGCAGGACACCAGGCACGTGCAGTGCGTGTGAGCCGCACGTCCGAGGATAAGTCCCTTAACTCGTGCCAATTCTTTACACGCTTCCCTCGTGCGAAACCCTCCGCCGTATCGCCGCCGTGGAATTTTCCACCGCTGCGATTAATCCATAAAACATACCCTGGACATTTGCTCTCTAGTTCCGTGATTTCCGGCAAGCCGCTTCCTTAACCTCCTGCCAGTTCGATTCATTTGGGATAATCGATCTTCGTGCAGGTGTGTGTGATTTTTAGCCTATATTGAGCTGTTGCATTTCTCTTCTTTTTCTTTTTCTCAAGTTGTAGAACTATAGAGACGGTGCATTTTAGCTAGTGTATACTGTATAATATAGGTTGATACTACTGTGTGATACCTTTTACTTTTTTCTGGCTTGTTTGAATCAAGCACTGGTTATACTTTGTTTAGAGTTGAATTTTCTTGTTTTTTGAAGAAAAGTTATTAGCTGTTACGAGATCTGCAAAGTAAAATCAACTGAATCAACTGTCACTTCTTAAATGAAACACATTCGGTAATCAGGAAAAGAGAGATTCTCTTCGCTTAAGGATAAATAGTTAAAAGATTTTCTTATACGTGCATAAAAGCTTCATTTTAAGATACATTGAAGCAAGTATTTGTTTAGCAAAAGCTTGACCTTGTTTTACATTATATATATTGTGCTAGATATTTTGTAGCTAATGTTGAGTAGTAGGCTGATTATGACGCACACATTAGTTTTCCCTGGAGAGTATGCCAACAGTGGTTGACGTTAAAGGTGTTTACTGTCGCCCCTGTATTAGGATGTTTAATAAAAATAACATCTCTGCCCCCTAGAGGAGAAGATAAATAAGAGGTAAGAACGAACTGGAAAGAGTTATGGCGGCAGAGATGCATAGATTCGTAACAAGTGAAGAAGATGATGATGAGATGGGAATGGATGTGAAGGATGAAGATGACGATGATGAAGACGAAGACGTTGAAGAGAAGAATATGATGAGCCCTACTGTTGTTGGTGTTGACGTGGGCGTTGTACCAACAAGTGCTAGTAATAGGTTTATGCAGCACCAGCAGTACCAAGACCAGCTAACTCCACAAGGAGGGGCTCGAAGGTGTAGACCACAGGAAGAGAAAGAGAGAACTAAGCTGCGGGAACGACAGCGCAGAGCAATCACTGCAAAGATTTTGACTGGACTTCGTAGACATGGGAATTATAACCTTAGAGTTAGGGCTGACATAAATGATGTTATTGCTGCTTTGGCTAGGGAAGCAGGTTGGGTTGTTCTCCCCGATGGAACCACCTTCCCTGCCAAACCACAGGTACCTACCACTCTAATTGTGCTCAATCATTTCTACTATATCAGTTGTCCTGGTGAATTTACATGTCATTACATTCTTGATTGGCCTACTTATGATGCGCAGTCCAGATTACTGGTGCCATTAATCTGTTAATGCATTTAACACACACACACACACACACACACACATATATATATATATACATATATATATATATGTATGTATTGTCCATGTATATGTATTCTGTCAATCTCCCCATGCACCATTTTTCGGCATGACATTGCACTAGGAAGGGTATGATTTTTGTTGGATTCTTCAACTGATTTGACTAATACCTCCATATGCAACTCAAAATCCCAGAGGATGAAATGATTTGGGGAAAAGGAGAAGTGTAAGACTTACCGAGGTGCTAGGGTTCAAAATCGAAAATGACATAAAAGAAGACTTCCAGCAACTCATTAATATATTTTGAAAGTTATATTATATTGTGTAATAAATAAAAAAATTAAATCATAGTTTGAATATTTTGCCAAACTTGCCCCTCTTCAAGCATTTTGTATGTGTGTGGTATAGAGCACTTTGCAGTTGAATACCTGTATCCTAAAGTACAACGGTCTATCAAGTCCCTGGGACCTAAAGTACTAAAGCATGTCAAGCAATTTTATCCGAGATGCAAAATCCTGACTCCAGATATACTCCCTTATCCAACTCCATAGCTGAGCCTGTACAAAATAGTATATGAATGTCTAAGTTGATGCAAGCAGAAAATGCACCTTCATGTATCTTGGCTTCATACAAGTGTACATTTCCATATCTGCAGGGCACGGGACCTAGTCATTGTGCACCAAAGACGGCTGTAACCTCGTCTTCTTCTCATATGCCAGCACAACATGCTTCTCCTACTTCCTTGAGGAGCATCTCTCCAGGCTATCGGAGCACAGTTGATTTTAACCGATCTCACACAAAAGGTGTTTTTGTGCCCACTTCATCTGCTTTTAATGCATCCTCTGGTGCCAGATCTCAGACATCAGATATGATTGGGGATGGAGGAGACCTACCGGACGATCCTCTTCTTGGAGGCTCCATTAATTCCGCCGCCAACAGGCAGGTTAGGTTGTTTTTGTTTTTCAAATTGAAATTATCTCAGTTGCTTTAATTTTCTATTTAGTGCAGCAAATTTTATATTGAAGGTATCCTTCAAAGAGAAGAAAAGATAATATTGTTAGCTATTTTCACGAATTGGTCTTAAGCCTATTAGAAATGATAGAAGACATCTTGCTCATTCTCTTCCTTTTTCTGATGGGCTTTTGTTCGCTAGGTTCTCGACATACCCACAAAATTGCAGGAGCGGGATTTTGCTGGCACCCCGTATGTTCCAGTTTATGCTATGTTGCCAGTGAGTTCTGTCTTTTATATTTTCATGCATGGTGTAAGCCAGTATCTGTACTTCACTAGTTCTTGCTCTGAGTGGTCCTACTAGTTGTGTGCATGTGTTTTCAAATATTTGCTCCCAATGTATAATTTAACATGATTTGAGAACTTATTAGTGGGCTGTGTGAAATAGTACTATGGGTGTTTTTGGTTGGAACTATAAGCTATAATAAGATTCTATGTTCCTATCATTTTGTTGCTGTCATCTGTTAAATGAAGTTTGATTATTTTAAACGTCTTTTTACCTAATTTATTGTTGTTCAGCCTATTCTAAGAAATAGATATAGAGAGTAAGCAGGTATATTGTGGTATGTCTGTTTAGTCTATCAGAAGATTAAAGTTCTGATGCCTTCCACTCATTTTGTTGCCAGTTGGGTGTCATGAGTATGAAGTGTGAGCTTGTTGACCCTGATGGTCTGGTGAAGCAACTGAAATTATTGAAATCAATCAACATTGATGGTGTTATGGTTGATTGCTGGTGGGGCATAGTGGAAACACATGCTCCTCAACAATATAACTGGAGTGGCTACAAGAGGCTTTTTCAAATTGTAAAAGAGCTTAAAATGAAGTTACAGGTAACTTGGCATATTATAGAAACTTATCATTTAGTTTATATGCTTGTATTATACTCCTCCTTGAGTATGCTTTCTATATATGGAAATATCACTCTATTTCTTCCTATGGCAAGATACAGAGCCAACGCCAATGATTTTATTTTTAACTCCCATGCACCTGAATCCTTCCCATGCACCTGAATTAAAAAAAGTTAAAATTAACATTTTTTGCTGCACATTGTGTTGGATTTTTTGCAGGTTACTCTGAATTTTTTAAACTGCTGAAATCATATCAACAGTTCCTTACATTTTATGTTATGTAAAGCTTCTATGACTCAATGTTGTAACTCATGGATAAGGTTATATACTTATATTGGGTGAAAATATACCAGAGAATCCTGCAAAAGAAGGATCTCTGATTAATGATTCCCTGAATAATTCCTCATTATTTGTCACGTTCACTTATGAGTTTGAGGGCTACTAAAAATAGACTATTACTTGCAAAGAAATATAATTCTTTGATGTTGGGGTTGCAAAAGAAATTATGATTAATTTGCTGTAAGTTTTATGTCTTTCTTTTGGTCTGCAGTTAACACTGGTGAAGAATTTATATTGAAAACAGGTAGTTATGTCCTTTCATGAATGTGGGGGGAATGTCGGGGATGATGTTTGTATTCCACTGCCTCACTGGGTGGCTGAAATTGGTCGAACCAATCCTGACATATTTTTCACAGATAGAGCTGGGAGGCGGGACTCAGAATGTCTCTCTTGGGGAGTTGACAAGGAAAGGGTTTTGAGGGGCCGGACTGCTTTAGAGGTAATTACTTTAACGTCAATTAAGTTTTATATGATGATGTTGGTTCTATCTTTTCTTATAGTCAACACGAGAATTAAAATCTTAATTTTAGTTTATTGGTTAAATTACTTAAGAGAACCCTAATATTTAAATGTTCTCTGATTGACACACTTGTTTTAAATAAGCAGGCTACTATTATTTAAAAGAATCTGTAAATGTGCAATTGAAATACTCGTATCACAAGTCAACTTTGAAGTGATGCTCATTGTCTTCATAATTTGGAATACTGTTGTAGGTCTATTTTGACTACATGAGAAGCTTCCGGGCCGAATTTGATGAGTTCTTTGAGGATGGTATCATATCTAGGATCGTAGTTGGACTTGGTCCATGCGGAGAACTGAGGTACCCTTCTAATCCTGTGAAGCATGGGTGGAGGTACCCTGGTATTGGTGAATTTCAGGTAATTTGAAATATGTTTCTTTCAGGTTTTTAAGCTCCTCACTTCGCTCTCACTCGAACAATCCCTTGACACATGCACACGTTGTCAATTTGAAATTCATGTATACTAATACTACTTTTTTTTTCTCCTTTCATTTATTCTTTTTTTTTTGGTGGGTATTAAAGTGTTGAAAGAACTGGTCGAACAATCTCATCACAAATTATCAAAGTGTTGATGTACACTTTCCTGAAGCAAAACTAATGTATCTGAAATGATCAACTATGTTGCTTAATCCTTTGCAGTGCTATGATCAGTATATGTCGAAAAGTTTGCGGAAGGCAGCTGAAATTAGAGGACACTCTTTCTGGGCACGAGGACCGGAAAATACTGGTTTCTATAATTCGCGGCCACATGAAACTGGGTTTTTCTGTGATGGGGGAGATTATGATGGCTATTATGGCAGATTTTTCCTTAGCTGGTATTCACAGGTTTTAGTTGACCACGGTGACCGAGTGCTTTCTCTGGCCAAGTTAGCATTTGAGGGAACTTGCATTGCTGCAAAGGTGCGTCAGCTCCAGTTCATATAGTAATCTAGCAGATAAACTTTTATGTTTCCAAATGCAACATACTTTTCTTTGCTGCTGCTTTCCTGAGATAATTGTATGGTATAAATATAGGTTAAATGGCTTTGGAGATGCAATTAGTTAATATTTACTAGACTGAGTCAAAGTAAAATTCAGGTTCAGGCATAGATTGAGTTCTTTACCATGGTATTAAGAGTTTATTTTTGCGCTTATGTGTACAGCTTGCCTGATATTTTCTTGTTTCTCCCTACAGCAACTCACTTACAGATTTTGATTATACTATTCTGCTGCAAATTGAACACTCTATTTGTTTGCGAAAAAATTAATCTACTGATGAGAAAGTAATATAGAATTTATTTATAAAATGATTACTTTCATATAATTCATTGGTTCTGGAAATGTGTCTAGAGTTGGGATGATAATGAACATGGTGATGACTGCAACAATAGAATGGTTGGCAGAACTTGGCAAAAATATTATTTAGGCTGGAAAGATGCATTTAGAAAATATGAAGTCTTTTATTGGGTAACTTGAGGCAAAACTAAGGTGAAAATACGCTTATGAGATATACAACCTTTTCTAGTACAAAGCAATCTGGGGATTGCTTTTTAAGTTTCCAAATTCGTAATATTAGGGAGGTGCTTTTTTCTATCAACTATCTTTAAGTGAAGCTTGGACATTTAAATTTTCAGAGGCATATGTTCTCGGTTCAGTCTTTTCTATATTAGAACTGAACCCTGTAGTTTAAATGATAAAATAAATAATAATGCATTAAGATCTGTAATATGATTCTTGAGCTTTGTGAGAATGACTTGGTCCCAGAGAAACATTATAGCTCAATCTGGTCATATTTGTTAATGTGCCAGTGCCTGTGCTAATATATAGCCATTATGGCCTCATGTTTCCTATAAATAGTATATAGTTCAGATATTAATGTCCCAGGAGATATTTTGATATGTGATCTCGTTAGTTCCTACAAGCATGTAAATCTGAAGTTGTTATTATGCACCTAAAAGGCTAAAACTACGCTAGAGTATGCTGTACCACCATCAATAGATTGCTAACAAATTTTAGCCCATTTCATCTTTTGCTATATTTAATGTTTGAGCAGCTATCAAGCGTTCATTGGTGGTATAAGACAGCTAGCCATGCTGCTGAATTGACTGCTGGATTTTATAATCCCTGCAATCGTGATGGCTATGCTCCTATTATGGCAATTTTAAAGAAGCATGGAGCTGCTCTTTGCTTTACATGTTCTGAAATGAGCATGGTAGATCATCACATGGGCATCTCTGAGGCTTTGGCTGATCCGGAGGGATTAGCTTGGCAAGTAAGCATCACCAACTTGGTTTTATTTTTACTCAGTTGCCAAAATTCTAGTTATCATCTTCCAAAATGTGTGTTTCTTTCTTTCTTTTTCTTCTTCAAATATAATCTTAAAAAGCTAATCACGATTTAGGTGCTAAATGCTGCTTGGGGTGCTTGCATACCAGTCGCAAGTGAAAATACTCTTCCATGCCATGACAGGGACGGATATAACTATTTATTGGAGAAAGCTAAGCCCGTCAGTGATCCAGATGGGAGGCATTTTTCTGCTTTTAGCTATTTGAGGCTCAGCTCACTTCTTATGGAGAGACACAACCTTGTAGAATTCAAGCGATTTGTCAAAAGAATGCATGGTAAGATCCCCATCTGAAGTATATTATTGTTTCTTTATAAAATCATCTTAACAAGTGGCTGACATTAGACTCGAGAATTTGAATATGTGCTGACATTCTTCGTGGATAGGCATTTACAATATGTATGTTCTTGATATAGTTTTTATCAATTTGGATTAAGATCATAGATTGCATGTGCCATCCTGCACATGGTTTTTAGCCCTGGGATTTATGGGCAGACTTAGAAAGCCACCTACAAAGGCTTTACTCATTCTTGATGATGCTTTTTACATACCTCTTTTAATTTGTTGAAGAAAGGAAAGTTAATGCCCTCTTGTTGAGATAATATGGACCAAAAGAGATTTGGTGGTCATAATATTTTTCTCATCTGTGTTGCAGGAGAAGCCGTTGTCGAGTATCCGACATAGTTGAAGTATAGAACACCTGACATAGTAATCTTATATACTACCCCCAAGTATAGCTGTAAAGGATATGGAAGCAAGTAAATTCAGCAGTTTGTTAAAAGTAGGCTAACAATTCAGGTGTAGTTGCTGAGTAAGACTATTTAAGTTTAATTTGTGTATGTACAAAGGAAGATGAAAAGGTGCAGAGAAACAAAACTTAATTTATTCAGTCATTTGTGCAACCACTGAAACCCTATATTTGATTCTTATATGGAGTAAAGAATGTGTTCACATCATTATCTTGTATGCAGTTGTAAATTGTGAGTTTATTAATGAAGGAATATAATGTGGATCAACAATTATTATCTCATGTACAAGTACGCGACATAAAAGAAACAGTCTTTATTGGAGCTTTAGTTTACCAATCTTTTTGCATGGTGGGGCAGAAATTCCATATAGTCATGCCGGATATAATTTCTACAGCCCCATACATCTAAAATCATTTGTACTGCTCGAATTTTCATCTCTCTCTGTGTCTTGGAAAGTTCCATAAGACGGTGAATATTCAATTTGTGGTACATCCAAAGTAACTGCTCTCTTTAGTGCTGCCTTGAGCTCCTCCATGTGTTCTTTGGCAAGAGTTTCCTGCCGTTCAATCCTCTGCGCTACTTCCATGCTCATAACCCGCTCTTTTTCCAGCATGGACTGTACTTAAGAGAAAACTAAGCTACTTTAGCAATCACCACAACAGCAGAAATAATAAACATTCAGACTTCAAGAAGACAAGAAATTACCAATGTACTAAACTGCACAATTTACATGTTTTGACACCTCTATGACATGAGAGCAATACTCTATTCTAGCCCACCCTCAATATTAGAAAAATTCTTCATTCCTTTCACTTTATGATTCCAAATTCATATATCTAATATCCTTACACTGAGTTTGTTTGTAGATAGAATTTTCTCTACTTTTTCCCCCTTTTGAATTCAGTACCAAAAACTTTATAAACAAAACCAAACTGTAAGAAAGTGGCCCAATTTCTGGTTCAGAAACAGTTGTGAACCGAGCCAAGAATTTGGTTTGCATATTATCATATCTACGATCAGAAAATTGAGAAACTTACATCAAGTGCTTTTTGAGATTCCTGCAGTATCGAAATAATGGCATGATCTGATGTTATGTTGCATGAAATAACTATGTGCTCAAACCTTCCATCTACCGGTACTGCTGTCCTAACAAGAGGTACAATTCTTCTACACCTTAACATAGAACAAAGAAACAAAAAACAAATAACAGCATCAATTGGTGCAAGTTTATTCAAATAAATTGTCCTAAATCAAATTTGCAGTCAATTTAAAACTCACAAAACCTGAACGACTTTCTGGCAATGATGTGATAAAGCCGACCAGGTGCATACAGGCGCCTTGGATCCTTGAGCAATTTCTCCTCTAATATGCACGTATCTTTCAAGCACGTCATGCACAACAAGCAAGGGAAACTATGAAAAAGAAAAAAGGTGCATTAGTGTGAGTAATAGTTTACAACAAGCATGCAATGTTGATCACTTCTCGAGTCTTGCTACTTTAAAGGACATCTACTATCTATTGCACGTGGCAATATTTTACCAGAAAAGTGATTTATAGACATGTTCCAGCGCTACTGTTGTGCGGGGTAAGAAATCATCCTGGCTAAAAAAGGTAAATATGAATCACAAAGTATATTATAGATAGTTTGATGATTCTCAATAGTCGTAATAATGTACATATGGTCATAATTAATCCATATTAACCTGAAGAACGACCGAATTGATGACGTCTGCATATCTCACTGCCAAGTTTAAGGATATACACCTTGCAGGGGCAAAAGCAAAGCATCTAATCCTTTTCCTCTCGATGTTCCCCAACAATTTCCCCCTATTCTTGACTGCCAACATTGTTAACAAAGTCGCAACTCCTGCTCCAAGGGAATGCCCAGCAAATGTCAAAGTATAGTCTCCATTCTTGTCGACTAGCTCCTTCAATATCTCACACTCTTCTTTCAAAACGTACTCAGCTGCCTTTAAAAGTCCATTGTGAACATAGCCACCATCATAACTTGTCTGCCCCAATTTGTTATCAAGTAAGAGAAGATAATCACTTTCTTTCCCCAAATTAAGCCCTCTAATTGCCAATACTATATCTGCATTATCGCGATCGAGATAGATCATATAAGGGGATACTTTCCCTTGGAAATCCTCATAATCCCTTTTTATTACAACCCAGTCGGGATTAATGCCATACCCTCCTGATGGAGCCCAAATGGGATTACGAAGATCATCCTCGTATACTGATAGAATGTATCTACAAATTCGGGGAACGGGTTCAAATTCAATGGCAGTTGCTAGGCCCCAATTTTCACTCTCACGGCCAGCACTGTACAAAAATTTCTTCCACACCCAGCGGACACAAGCTAAACAGGACACACATTCAACAAGTGGAAGACAACAGGCAATAGACATTGATGCCTGAAAAAACAGATCAGATTCTTCTAGAATGAAAATAATAAATCATGCTTTTCATCAATTAAGTTGAACACATAGGAGTAGATAAGTTAATTTACCAGGATGCCAATAACATAGTATAAGTATCAGAACAGTGGATTTTGGAACATCAAGCTTTCTCTGCAGCCTTTTAATGGGGAAATCTTAAATCAACCAGCCAATCAATCTACCTTAAAGAGAAGGAAGAATTATGCTGAAGTAGCATCATTATTACTGCAGACTTTTGTATCAAAATTTATTGATGAAGACCTGGAACACGTGGGGATATTTCAGTTGAGATGTGTTAAAATTACAGTTCGAAATTTATTTACTTTTACGGTAATTTGAAGTTCTGGACTGGTAATTCTATGGAAGAAACAAAAAAATACTGGTAATTTTGAGTTTACCAAAAAAAAAAGAAAAAGGGGGTACTATAACTATTTCGAGATAAGGTATATTATTATATAGTACTATTCCTAAAGGAAAAAGCACTGTTTTGAGATGGACGTTAACATATGACATATCATGATATAGGCCAAAGCCCAATCTAACCTTGGCCAAATTGATCCACAAGGAGAAGGTAGCGAGAATCTGAAAAATAAAAAGAAAAAAAGAGTTTGTAGATTATTAAGTAGTACTCAAATTTTGAATACTCTAAAACTGGAAATGATCATAAATTCTATGTAGATTGTAGAGTTTGTAGACCAGATCCCATCCCCTATAAAAAAAAAAAAAAAAACTATTTAATTTAGAAATTCTTTGGTTTGGTCATGATCCTCCCCTTTTCTCGTATATTCATTCTCTTTTATTGAATAAATGAACATCGCTTTTCATAAATTATTATCTAAAAGAAAACCACCTAATTGGGCCGGCGACCCAATGAAAATGAGCCCGAGTCCAAATGGCAGCAGTGTCCAGCCCCCATGTATGTAGTCAAAAGAGAAGATTGTGAACCTGGCTGGCATTAAAGATTTGTTCCCTACAAAACACATTAATGATCTTGTTTCATAGTGACCAAGAAAGAAAGAAAGAGTTGGCACCACGGCCTTCTGATAGAAAAGGGGTATGTATGTATGGCTGCTTCTAGAAGTGTGGAAATAATAATTCTTGGCATTAATTTATTTCTTCTCTCAGAAAGAAAACCAGTAATTAGCGAGTACATTACTGGAGTAATTTGTTACGACAAGTCTCTCTCATAAGGGAAGTTATCTTCTTTTAATTGGTTAGTTTTGTTAAACTGACTGAATCTAGCGGCAGCAGATTCTCTGTACCACTTATGTGTACCATCAATATAAAGATGACACATGTCCATATTAATTGTAGAGTTAATTCAAATTAAATTTAATTAGATTAATTATTAGAGTTAACTCAGATAATTGTACAATTAATATGGACCTGTGTCATCTTTATATTTGTGGTACACATAAGTGGTACAGAGGATCTGCTGCCGAATCCAGCCTTTTAGTGTCATTTATCTTTATCTTAATTAATTACTTACTAATCTTCTATTCAATCTACATTTCAATATTATTTAAAAATGTAGTCTGGTTTCCCCATCTGTCCGCACCTCCTTTCACTCCCTCCAATACCCCTTGGCAAGAATTATATTAGCTAAATATTTACTTGAATCTTGAATGAATAGGATTGATGCGCGAATTATAACTATTGGATGCTCAAACATGATGATCTATTAGAAACATGCATGCAAACTAGGTAAAAAAAATTCAATGGCATATTGCAATGTGTACACACTCTTTTTCACAAGAATCATCGGCTAGGTCTAACCCTATATGTTATGTTACATCTTAGATCAGACGCTTCACACTAACAACAACAATTTCGATCGACATACCCTGTTTCAGACGTGCTATAATAGTCAATCGTTTACTCTAGCTCTAGCACATTAGAATGCGCATAAAAACCAAAATATTATTTTAACACAAGGAATTTGGTCAATTTGTTCGTTTCCTTTTAAAAGCAGGATGGATTACCCCATTGGATGACTCTAATTTATCAATCCTCCCCATATATTCTCTCATCCTCTTCAAAAGGGTGGGCATTGTAGAGGCATGACTTGCAATCTTCTGTTTGAGGAGTTTAATCTTCTCGGCTTCTTCTGGCTCCTCTATTATTACCAAGGCCGTGTTCTCTGATCTCACCAAATCTATACACGCAAGAATAGTTCAAGACTAAAGAATGAATATGACAAAAATCCAACCTTCAGAAGGTAGGAAAACATAATAAAATAAAATGAGATCAAACATATAGAATGTAGGGAGATACTATTCGGATTTCAACGTGTACACTTTGGAACACAGATGCCACTTCCACAAACTATACTTATCAGATGAAAAGAAGCTCATATTATTTTGAATATATCTAGTTCATATCACTTACGCCCTAATACAGCTTCGCATCTACTGACCAAAAAGAAAATGCATAACCAAATATGGAGTATTTGAACTATAAATTTCACCGCTCATCCTTCACCTGCACCAAAATATGTGATGATACCGACTTCAGGTAAAATGTGAACTAATTCTGAACTAAATTAAATGACAAAGCTTAAATCCTACATATTCTCTTGAAACGAACGCATTAACGAGATAAGTGAATTCACCATGTCAAGCCCATACATTAAAAACTCTCTTATTATAAGTTACATTGTTCAATTCAGGCATCAGCGTCCCTAGGACGTAGTCAGTAAACCAATACAACTGGGTGTGTACTTTTAAAATAACACACACACACACATACAAACACTAATTCCCAAGCTAATGTGCATTATTTCTTATATAGCTCTATATGGTTAATATGGATGTCTTATTTAGATTTGACCCCATAAGAGCAACATGTAAATATTAATATATAAAAATATAAAATTCAAACAATTGAACCAGTACCTTTAAGCTCACTCGTAATCTTATATTTGTAATTTCTAAGTAAAATCAAAGTTATATATCAAAAAATTATCCGAAATATGGCAAATGATCACCGGAACTGAAGGCAATTCGGATAAGACGAAACAAATAAATCATTTTTTCCACTGTTCCGGTGTTTTCAATTCAATAATTGAATAAAAGAGTTAATAAGCAACAAAAACATAATCTTTCATAAGCTTCTAAACCCTAAGAAGAAGGTACGGACCTTGGGTGGGTCCAGATTCGGGTTGGACTAAATGGGTGGGTAGAACGGGTCTTTGAGAGGCTAGAAGAGAAGAGATCGTGGAACTGAGTTGATCTGGAAGAGTGTCTCTGAATTCGAGTATTCTTTGAGCCATTGTTTCCACTTCTTCTTCCAGCTTCAACAATTCTTCTTCTTCTTCTTCTTCTTCTTCTGGTTCTCGAATATCAGAAGCATCGTCGTTTCTGGGTTGGGGAGACATTTGTTGATTTATCATGGTAAGGATGGAATTTGGGGGGTAGGGCTTTTTGGAAATTTTTTATAATTTGAAATCAAATTGGGTAAAGGGAGAAAATGAATCGAGGACACCTTTCTCCTTTTATATATTGGTTGAGTACTTATTTTCAGTTGTGCGGTTGTGCTTGTGCATTTATTTTCTTAACAAATTTTACTAACGTTGAAAAAAGGAATTTCTCTTTAAAAGAAAAAGATAAAAAGAATGAATTGTGCTTTTTCTATGAAAAAGAAAAAAATTGCGAATTTAGGAACACTATTGTAAATGAGAAATAATTATATGTGTATCTTTAACTATAGTAATCAAGATATCGGGCTAGTATGAGTTTTTCTTCTATTTTAATCTTAAATAGTATGAGTATCTCCGCGTAATGCACATAAAAATAATATAAATTCTATTTTTTTTAAATGAAAAATATAATTGGGATTATTGCATTTTTGTGTCATAATTATAATTCATTGATATTTTTACCCTATTTTTTTTTAAACTGACATATTTTATGCCACAATTATAACATCGAGAGTGATTTTGGTGTCAATTGAGAGTCACAATTTTAAAATTGACCCAAATTTCCACACGTGCGGGCCAATTTTCATGTCACGTGGCCCGCATATGGAGAATTTTGGGTCAGTTTCAGAACTTGACCTCAATTGGCACCATAATTATCATGGATGTTGAAATTGTGGCACCAAATATATTATTCATAAAAAATGCAACAACCCCAATATTAATCTACATGACCATATTAATGTGTATCAGTTTTACATGTTGATCCATATAATCATATTAACAATATGCAAGAAAGAAAATAAAATATTCTTAGAACATTTAAATAAAAGAAAATATTTTATTAATCATCTAAATATAAAGACGCGAATTCCGATTTCATGACGAAGTTGGTTTAATTTAGTGAATTAGTGTCAAATTAGATTATAACCTTTATTTTTCCCTTTATCATTGTCTATTTCTTGTTGGGTGATTTTTTTTAACGTACGTAAGTACGAAATGTGATTGATGTTATTTGTTAAGATTGATAACATCATTGTTAACAGGGGCGGAATTAGAGAGTTTTGGTTGGGTGAGGAAGGGGGAACATTTTTCAAATAACAAGCTCTATAAATTGACAACTAGACGAGAATAAAGTAACGTTGTATTTCTATACAATAAAAAGGTGAAAAAATAAACTAGTAAAAAAATTATCATATAGATTAACATGAATTATTGCATTTTTTGTACCACAATTGTAGCTAAATTCGTTTCTTCATTTTCATTTAATTTTTTTCCTTTATTTTTGTTTCAGTTTGCTTTATTATTTTTTGTTTCAATTTTTTTCTTTATTTATATCTCGATTTTCTTCATGGTTTGTCTCGAATTTAATTAGTGATAGTTATCTCCATTGTTTTCGTTACAAATTATAATTAATTTTTCGAGTAATTCTCCTTCAAATTTTTACTCGAAAAATTCGAACTTGACTTAGACTTGTATCGTTAACTCATCAATTTATAACTACGTTAACTTCTTTATACACTTATTACCAATCAGAAGCAAGATTCAATACCAATAAAATCATTACCAATAGTATGAGTATGTGTCAAACTTGAATTCTATGGGAAGGACTTTGAAGGAGAATTACTTAATATTTTGAATAATAATTTGTACCAAAATGAATGAGATAATTCTAACCAAATTAAAAATGAGCAAATATAAAGAAAAAATTAAAACATAAAATAAAGAAAATAAATTGAAATAGAAATAAAGAAGAAAATAAAATTGAAATAGAAATAAAGAAGAAAATAAGATGAAAACAAAGAAAAAACTTGAGATCGAGAAATGAAAAGAAACAAAAATAATGAAAAAATTAAAACATAATGTTATTTGGTGGATTGATGGATTCATAACTAATAAATAGAATTTTTTTTGTCTTAATAAATTAATAAGAAAATTATTTATAAAAGGGACAGGAATGCATTTTGAGTAGAGAGAATTTCACTTTTTATACCATAATTCAACCTACTTTAGGGATTTGATACCACAATTTTTTTTACCAACACATTTGATACTATAACTCAAATCAACTCGACACATTTGATACTTCCGTCAAATTGAAAACGGAATTGTCACGTGATTGTCACGTGGCCGTTAAAACTTTGCACATTTGATATCATAACTTATGTTGACTGATAATTTTACCCCATAACATTTCAGGTTACCAAAAAAGCCCCACATCTCCAAATTTAGTGACGATTTTAGTCCACATTGTTGCCAAATTTCCAAATTGACTCGAATAAGACCACGTGCTGACCAATTTAGAACTTTACACATTTGATACCATTATTTATGTTGACTGATAATTTTACCTCATAGCATTTCAGGTTATCAAAAAAGCCCAGATTTCCAAATTTAGTGACGATTTTAGTCCACATTGTTGTCAAATTTCCAAATTGACTCGAATAAGACCACGTGCTGATCAATTTAGAAAATTTTACTTATTTTATTTAAATAACTAATTTAATTTATAAACAATATTAATAAATTAAATAGTACATTAACATAAATATCTCCAAAATTAAGAAAATATATTCTTTTTAAATATAAAATTTGTATAATAGAATTAATATATTTAATATTTATTAAAATAATAAATTATATAATTTAAAACTATTAAATATTTATTAAAATATTAAATAATAAATCATTTTAATTTAAAAAAAAAATCCCCACCCCACCCACCACCTCCCCACCCTTCCCCCCTACCCCCGATTCCCAGGCCGCCGGTGGCCTGGGTCTTCTGTCCCAGGACAGATCGGCCATAGGAGTACTCCGGGATATAAACCAGGGCAACAAAAGTGGAGCATACGACGATGTTTTCCGATCCAGTTCTTCCACCACCGCGAACCCCAGTTAGATTCAGGCATGCTACACTTTTTAGTTATTGGGAGAACCCAAGTACTCTCTTTCGGATTCAGGAAACAACTCTCAGAGATCTTTTTTCCTTTTGGAAGATACAGGAGCGCCAACCCTCAATCCTCTTTTCTAGATTTATTGATATTAAATCAATCGAACGCACTTCTAACACGTTTTGAATGTAATGCCTTTTCGACGGAAATGGGGCTATCAAAATGATAAAAAAGGAATTTATTCTTCTTATTCCCGTCTTTGATCTCTTCCATCTCTGCCTCGCTCGTTGTCACCTATGTTGCAATTCGCGGGGTTTTTTAAATCCACCGGGACATCTTATTGATCCCCTACGAAATGAGATGCGGCCTCAAGAGTGGATCCTGATTCAAGTTGGTTCAGTGAGGGCGACCACGAAAGTCACCGAATAGGTCGTACAGCTAACCCGACTTCCGGCCTAATCTTGTGACCTGTCTGGCAAAGAGATACGCCCCAACACACCAATCCTCAGAGTCTCGTAGGTGGACGTATCGAACCGAAATAAGATCTCAGATTGAGATCTTGATACACTGATTTCCCATAATAATAAATAGAGTCAATGGTGACTCCGCCGTGGGAAGCGTTGTTGTTGGAATATCCGTTGCTTTCGTAAGCGGTCTTCTTCTTTGGCTAACTGTTCAAGCCTGGTCAGAGACCACTGTGTTCGCGCCGGCGAAGGAAGAAGAGCTTATTCAACTCGAGTTCGCCGCAGAACCCATCTTTGGAACCGAAGCCAAGGCCCCGTTTCAAATATTCTTCGCATCCATCTTCGGCCTTGTGTTACCCGCGAGACTGAGTTAGTGGTTCAGGAAGCTAAGTGAGGGAGACCAAAGTCTTTACATGGGGAACAGAAGGGATACTTCCTTGGGGGCCGGCGGTGGCCTGGGATCTGAGAACCCAGGCCGACGGCCTGGGTTCTGTTCGGGAATCGGGGGGTAGTGGGAGGGGTGGGAATTTTTTTATTAAATTATAATTATTTATTATTTAATTTTTTAATAAATATTAAATAGTTTTTAATTATATAATTTCTTATTTTAATAAATATTAAATAGTTTTTAATTATATAATTTCTTATTTTAATAAATATTAAATAGATTAATTCTATTATATAAATTTTATATTTAAAAAGAATACGTTTCTTAATTTTGGTGATATTTATGTTAATGTATTATTTAATTTATTAATATTGTTTATAAATTAAATTAGTTATTTAAATAAAATAAGTAAAATTTTCTAAATTGGTCAGCACGTGTTCTTATTCGAGTCAATTTGAAAATTCGGCAACAATGTGGACCAAAATCGTCACTAAATTTGGAGATGTGGGGCTTTTTTGGTAACCTAAAATGTTATGGGGTAAAATTATCAGTCAGTATAAGTAATGGTATCAAATGTGTAAAGTTCTAAATTGGTCAGCACGTGGTCTTATTCGAGTCAATATGGAAATTTGGCAATAATGTGGACTAAAATCGTCACTAAATTTGGAGATGTGGGGCTTTTCTGGTAACCTAAAATGTTATGGGGTAAAATTATCAGTCAACATAAGTTATGGTATCTAATGTGCAAAGTTTTAACGGCCACGTGACAATCACGTGACAATTCCGTTTCCAATTTGATGGAAGTATCAAATGTATCGAGTTGATTTGAATTATGGTATCAAATATATCGATAGAAAAAATTATGGTATCAAATCCCTAAAGTAGGTTAAATTATGGTACGAAAAGTAAAATTCTCTCATTTGAGTAAAACTCCAAAATTATAGCATAACAATGGATGATAAGTGTTATAAGTAATTTGGTTACATGTACCATCCCCATATTTTAGGGGAATATATTTCACATAAGCGAAGGATGGAAAAAAGATGGGGATTGAAGTGAAAGGTTTGGAACGTGAACACCCTTCCTCCATCATATACTCATACACGTCATATACTCATACACACAGTAAAACCACCGAGATTAAGCAGTGACCGAGGAGGAAGAAGAAATACGGCGGCGGATGCAGGAGACACCGTCAGTGGTGGTTCCGGGTAAGTTTTAGATTTAAGTTAAATTCCTAATTGAATCTTTCTATTGAAGATTGAATATAATTTTGGGGAGGATAGTAAAGGAGTTGATTGGTGGAGTTTTTTCACGAAGATGGCAACGGCGCTGTTGAGGAGAAATTAGGGTTTTCGCATTAACGAATCTTAGATCTCCTAAAAAATAATAGTTAATGATTAGATAAACACGCTTCATTTAAGCTGATGTATATGACAAGAATGCTGAATGCACATTGAATAGTTGTATTGTGTTTCTACATCAGTGAAATTGCTTTTTACTGGATATTATATATAACTACTATAATTTTAAGTTAGTCTACTAGTATTGGTTCTTTAACAATTTTAATTTTTGTTTGAGCTTAGACACTAATGAGCATGGGTGGTGTAGCTGGCTATTTAGCTATTTCGAACTGGCTAATAAATTTACTTTGGCTCAGTTAAATCGTAGAGATGACATTGTTTTGAAGCTCCCAACTTTTCTCAACAAACTAGAATACTTTATATGTACGGTACACTATCTCAAAGATTTCTAGTCTAAATGTAGAATTTTTTTTTTGCAGTTTTCACATTATTTTTTCAAGAAACGTTTGCTCGTGTCCAGTATGTATGTTCAATCATTCCAATTTCCAAAGCTACGTCTCCAACATCTACCAACAAAGCAGCAACACAAGCTAGCGTCCCATCCAAAATCATTGTCCGGGTTGTCCAGTTCAGGCAAAAGGGTGTCTGTATCAATAATGAGCTCAAGGAAAAGTGGGAATTTGGCTGTGATCGGGTGTGGAAGGCCGCATATAACACAGGAACATAAACAAGAAGAGAAGCGTGATGATGAGTACTATATGAGGAGGTGTGTGGAGCTTGCTAAAAAGGCTATTGGGTGCACCAGTCCTAATCCAATGGTTGGTTGTGTAATTGTGAAAGATGGGAAAATCGTTGGGGAAGGATTTCATCCAAAAGCTGGGCAACCTCATGCAGAGGTGAATTTCTCTTCTCTCTCTCTCCGTGTGTGTGTGTGTGTATTTGTGTTGTATGTCTACATATTGTTGGAAGATATGTGTTATATGTTCAATTCTTGATGTAGGTCAACACTGTGTTTTCATAGCAAATTAAAAGTTTAGAGGTCTATTTGGTTTGCGGTGTTGTTTTGATTACGGAGACTAGAAGATGTCTTGCTAGTAAATCTGCACATACTGAGATTGAGATTGTGATTGTGTTTAAACAGTTATCTTTCAGTCTTTTTAGTCTGACTAATGCAAGAACTAAGAATTATTTCAGATGAGTCCAATTGATGTAAATATGTAATATCCATCATGGGTGTATCAAATGATAGACTTCAAATATTAAGGATAAATGGCCTTCTATGCAGGTGCAAATTGATGTTATATGTTAAAACTAATTCATTTCTCCTTCAGTGCCCTAAACTATAGTTACTATTTTTTAGTGATACGATGTTGATGAAAAGGTTCTTATAAATAATTTGCCTAGGAAACTATAGGTTTTTGCACTCAGAGATGCTGGGGATTTGGCTGAGAATGGTACAGCATACGTGAGTTTGGAACCATGTAATCATTATGGAAGGACTCCACCGTGCACAGAAGCATTAATCAAAGCCAAAGTGAAGAGGGTGGTGGTTGGTATGGTGGATCCTAATCCCATTGTAGCCTCAACTGGGGTAAAAAAACTGCTAGACATGGGTATTGAAGTGACAGTTGGAGTACATGAAGAAATGTGTAAAAGGCTTAATGAAGCCTATATTCATCAAATGCTGACTGGAAAACCCTTTGTTACTCTGAGGTACTTGCATTTTCTTATTCAATTTCTTCACTACTTTTCTTCTTTTGGATTACATGGTCGATGGTTCATTTAGCTATATGTTTGCTCATGTAACAGGTACTCCATCTCACTCAATGGTTATCTTCAAAATCAGCTCGGCGAAGAAGCAATGGAGTGTGGTGGATATTATTCAAAATTGTTGCAAGAATATGATGCCATCATACTTTCATCTATGGCATTAGTAGAGAAGTCTTCTCTTCCAATGTCTAAAGAACCTGGGGCCAAACAACCCCATAAGATTGTGCTATTGAAAGGTCCAAATTCCCTTGTTCAGACCCCCTCTTTCGACACAGATGCATCTTCTAAAGTAATGATAATCTCTGAGAAAAACACGATTGTGGAGTCGGAAATAGGTCGTGATGGAATAGAAGTGGTATCTTTTGATAAAATAAACTTAGTCGCAATCTTGGAACACTGCAAGCGTCAAGGACTATGCAGCGTGTTGCTGGATTTGATGGGTAATGGTGACGATTTTGAGGATATAATTAAAGAAGGTTTGGAACAAAATTTGTTCCAAAAACTCCTGGTGGAGGTGTTGCCTCTTTTCGGCGGTGATCATAATTATATGGATCTGAAAGGGGAGGTGAAGAAGTTGATGTCAAGGGTATCGGGCGCTAGTGTTCTACTTGAAGGATATTTCTAATAAAATTCGACTTAATTTCATTCGGACTTGGATTTTACATATTTTATAAGATGGAAGCAGTGAACAAGGAGACGTTCCGTCATTTAAAATGATTCCCAACTGATTTGGTGCTCTCTTTCTTCACAGCTCTTGAATATTTGTGCTTCCATTGAGAGCATGAATGCCCATAATTTACTATCTCTCCCCTATCTGATAACCTACTTTGTAGTTGTAGTTACAATATTGACCATCCAGTATTGGTGACAAATTTTCTTGATCACATGAATCTCTGGAAGCACCATTTGGGTTTCCGATACTTGTATGATTCTTTTTGGTCTTCTGTTATTTGTTATATATATATATGTCCATAGATTTTGAATTCGTCAAGTTGAAGAAAATTAAGGTCTTCTAGATCTTGTTAGAATGTGGAAGATGTACTATTGGAATTAAAGGAGCAAGGCACATGTATTGAAAAATCAAAGGTCAGAGAGCAGCTGACGCGATCTGCAAGGAAGGGGACATTTTATCTTTGGTATTATTAATTTTGATTCTACCTGATGGTTATTATTGGTAGCATGGATCAAAATTTCGTTTCGAGTGTATATTTTCGTCAGTCTAATATTGGAAATTTTTCGAAAATGTTTAAGAAACACTAAGAAAAAATTGTAAAAAAAGTTGTTAAATTTAGAAAAATGCAGAGTTTAAGACAAACTAATAGTTTGAGAATTACATTATGTTTTCGTTTCGTTCGATTTAAAAACGGAAATTTTTCGATGTTTTCAACGGAAAAGATGAAAATTTTAATCTATGATTGATAGAGTACCAAAAATTGCTTTGGAATTAGGGATAATGAGCTATATCAACATCTCCGTTTATTAAATCTTAAAATTTTCAAACAAAAACTCTTAATTTTTTAACTGTGACATGGATTACGTACTTAATATAAACTTACAACTACTATTTATTTCATCTTACAATTTTTACACAAATAACATTACAAAAAATCTTGATTTTTTTAAAACCTCATTTTTCTTCTAAAATCACTTGTAGACTCGCGAGACAAACAAAGCCTTAGTAAATCATTATAGACATGGCCGCATAATTCAAACTAATTAATGTAGGTGCTTTAATATAGGCGTCAATATTAATAGATGATTGGTCTAATGGAAGAAATTAGTCAAGGAACCAAAGTTCGAATCCCTGTTGAGAATTTATGGAAAAAATATGAGGAAGGATTGTTCCATGACTTCCATCATTAAAGAGAAGGCTTGAAGTTAGCTTGGGATAGAAGATTTCCGCGTATTGTGTTTGGGATTGATTCTAAAGTAGTGATCCACCTGATTTGGCAATGCTTGGGATTGATTCTAAAGTAGTGATCCACCTAATTTGGGAAGCCGATACAAGCACCCATCCTTTGGGTTGCATCATTGAAGACTGTAAAGAGCTAGGTAACTAATTCGCGGAGCGAAACGCGAGTGCGGAATGCGAGAGCATCATTTTCGAAAAAAGTCGAGTTTCAGAGCGTGCTCAGAGCGCCTTTATTCTTTATATTTTAATATTATTTTATTATATAAATTATTTTCATTATTTGAATTTTAATGAATTTTTTAGAGCTAAACATGAATTATGCTTCATAAATTCATAATTATATGTTACGTAAGTATAACAATCAATTAAACTATCACATACAGTATACATTTTAAAAATAAAGTACAGTCTACTTCATTAGTTTTAAAAATAATTTGATTGTAATACTTTCGTTATGATAGGATACAAGTACGACACTTCTAATTAAAGATTCTTTGATTCAAGTCTTCCTTGAGATAGTTTGTCACAATGCAATACGTGGCATAATTTTATTTTATTTTTAATAATTCAATTTATAAATTACAAGTTTACCCTTATTAGTTAAAAAATTAATCTAGTTTTAATTAATTCACGATCTCCTCTCTCTCCCACAACTGATTATGGAGTGAAAAACCATGGGTACTAAAATTAAACCCGCCGCCGCACATTAGTATAAAACATCTGCCGGAGACAAAAAAAAATTGGCCATTTAATTATTTCCTTCTTATCTGTCACATTTCAAGATAAAGTCTCCAGATCTATTTTTTTTTTCTTTATGCATTTTGTTTATGATCCTGATGCTTTTGTGTCGGTATAATCAACACAACACTAATATTTACTAATTGCCACATTTAATTTGGTGATCATTTTTGGTTGGACCACTTGAATATTAAAAGACGTTTCATGCTCTTCAAGAGTTGTGAAAGATCAATTAGTTTTAGTCTTGTATCCTTATTTTCAGTGTGTGATTCCAAGTCTTCTCTCAAAAGTGCAGGCAATTTGTCGACAACAGGCATAAGAAGAAAACAATTGAACTTCAATTCTGCAGATGCCAAGATATATTCTCTGTGAAATATTTGTTGAACCAAAGCATAAACAATCCTTTCAGATGAAGGGTCAAGCTTCCTGTTCCATAGCGTACTATCTAAAAGGTCAGGCAGCATTGTCTATGTTGTTGGAGAACTGCTTGTTGAATTACACCTCCTCCATGGACGGCCGGCGACGAATACAACGGGACGGGACATCGCGCGGTTGACCTTAAAACCTCAGGCCGTCGCGCGGCTGTCCCGGAAGTTAGGTGGTGGGGATTTTATCGCCGGTGGAAAAGCGGGCTAGGTGGTAGGGATGCAATTGATTGGCATAAGAGTGTGATTTTGAATGATTATCCCGTAGGTACAGAATCAATAGAAAATCTTTTCTTCTGTATGAATCGATCTTATTCCATTGCAATTCCTTCCCGATTCAGATGTGGTGGTTGGGAGAAAAAATTTGTGTGGAGAGAAATTAGTTTTACGCTAATATTTTTTTTGTTTATGTATAAGGGTATTATGGCCATTGTGGTTGTACAACATTTTGTTGCACATATTCAAAATTGGAGCGCGTGTCAACCATAGTCAGACGAATTAAGTTACCTAGGTAAAGAGTTGCTGCAAAAATCTTGGGAGCGTCGGATTATCCACACTAAGCGGGAGGGGAATGCTTGTGCGGGAGAAATTATGTAGTACAACCGCTGCACCACGTCATCAAGTACACGTGGTGCAGCCCACCAATACACTTGGGGCATGTGGATTAAAAATCCACATCACCCATATTCTGGCAATGTGAACACAACTTTCTTAACCCCTATTTTTTTGGAACATGGCCAGAACATGGGGTGATGTGGATTAATAATCCACATGCCCCATGTGTATTGGTGGACTGCACCACGTGTACTTGATGACGTGGTGCAGCGGTTGTACTAAATAATCTCTCCTTGTGCGGATGCTTTGGCTAAAACTGGACATCATAGGCAGGGTACTTGGGATGATGCTCCTGCTGAAATTATGCCCCTACTTTTGGATGTTGAGAGAGAATATACTCAACTGTTTTGTGGAACTTTAAAAATATTTATATATATAAAATCATAAGAATAGCACCAATGGGTCCATAGCTCAGTGGTAGAGCAATTGACTGCAGATCAATAGGTCACCGGTTCGAACCCGGTTGGGCCCTCTAAAATTGATGCCCTTTTTCTATATTTCTTTTTTCATTGGTTTTGCTTTTGCAGGTGAGTGGGAGGTCTTCTCTTTATAATAGTATAGATATTGCTATACATTTCTCCTTCAATTGTAGAAACATGGCAACATTATTTTCTCATTCATTGGTCTACTATAAATAAAATCGAGATATAGCAGATGCAAAATAAAATTGCTTTCTATCAGATTTATGATTTTCCAATAATTATAAGTTTATAACTACTACTGTATTTTAAGTCCAGGATTCAGGGGTCGTTAATGCAGAAATATTCTTTTAGTTCATTTTGTCTCAATTTGAACTTTTAAGGATGTGAAATTAAATCAAAAAGTATCTTTCATCAAACCGGGTTCAATGACTTCGACTTTTAACTCGACCACAAATAGAAGACCATACAGAGAAAATGGATGATCACCCCTCCAGAAACCTAATTTGGACTAATAGATTATAGATCAGGCCATCCATCATCAAGGGAGAAAGGAAATGCTGATTAAGTAAGACGTACCAACAGGTGATTGGTCTAGTGGAAGGGACTAGTCACTACAAAGTAGCGGACTCAGGTTCGAATCCCTGTTGGGAGAGGTTCCCACATTATGTGCCCGACGCGCCTCGAAAGGGATTAAACCCTTGGGAAACCAAAAAAAAAAAAATTAAGTAAGACGTAAGGATATATTCGATTGTTTCATATGAATGAGTAAAATGATGATAAAAATGAAACTGAACAATGAAACTTAATATTATATTCCTATCATTTTATGCTAGGACCTTTTTTTTTTCTTCTTTATTATTTTACTCACTAAAATCCCAAAACCAAATTGGCAGCTTTAAGACACTAAACATGATATCAAGATGGCATATACCGTATTTGGAAGTCAGCTAACGACTCTACATTTTGGCAAGTGACTTACCATGTTCTTTATAAATGATCGTTAAATTCAAAATAGGATACATATTTTTCTGCTATTTTGCCATGCTACATAGTAAATCAAAACATTGTAAACATCTAATCTCAAGACAATTTCACGGGCTGCCATAGTTGTATAGAAGTACTAAATAATCTCAACACACTACATTTACACACAAAGATGAGTAATCCAGGGTGAAAAACAAATCCAAAGATCCTACACGAAACATTAGAATCTTCGGATATCTTTAGGCGGCTTAAAATGAACGGGATGAGTTTCCGGAGTTGCCATTTCATCCTCTTTCCACATCTTGATAGTCTTGTCTGCCTCACAAGTAATAAGCCTTGAACCAGTTAAATCATAGGTCACAGCATAAATACCAGCTTCACTATCCAGTGATCCTGAAACCATAAATCTTTGTTAATGTTGTTCCTTTGGAAAGACTACAGTAGAAGAGAAAAAAGAAGATACGATAAGTCCATACCGGGTTGAACAATTGTTTGGGCTTGCTGAAAATTGTGACCACTCTTCCAGTCCCAGAACCACAAACTTCCATTATCACCTGAAGAAATGACGAGAAACATTAAGATTCTAGTATTCTCAGAAGGATGAAAATTTTCCAGATGAAACGAGAATTAATTCCTTCTAGAAGAGAAGATAAAGTAACACAACTCCATAAGTTGGTTTCGTAACTCACCTGCTGTGGTTAGTACACCCTCCTCGTTGACTGCTGCTGCATTAATAATGGTCTTTTGTTGAGAGCTGTACAATTGTAACATGATGTCAGCTGCAAATTCTGAGTTTTTGAAGATGATGTTATCCATTTCTGCAATTTTTCCTTTATTTTTCTTCTTCCATTACAAAAATCATCACTTCACTTTAGAACATAAATACAAGATGAATCGTCCAAAAGATAAATTGGTTTGACCCCACTACCAATCAACACAACCCGATGGTTTAACTTCAGCAGTAATTCCCCAAATTCCCATCTCACTTAATTAAAGAAACAATGTTTTCACCTTGAAGGCTTGAAGCTATGTCCTTAACACAAGGATGAAAGAGGATCTAACCAGAATTATTCTTGCTACTATATCCAGATCAAAATTAGTAAAGTTTGCATTGCTAAGTAATTTTTAAGCTAGAAGTGCCAAACATCAGATTTTACGATTTCTATAATTATGTACAGATGTGAGTCAATTCATAAAAACTTACAGCATGTTGTGCATAAATTCTCCTCTAGGAAGTTTAAATTTCTTTATATTCTCAGCAGAAGCAGATACAAAACAGTCTCTGCAAAATGAGATTGTGAAATTAGGCAAGTTTTGAGATAGCATAAAGGTAAATTCATGCTCCAAATAGTTAATCAGAAATGAAATACAAAAGTAGAAGGAAGACGCTTACTCCTTAGGATGCGGAGCCATAGCCCGTACAGATTTTTTGTGGTGTGTGAGAGTTACCATGGTTTTACCTGCCAGGCCAAGCATTAGAACTTCGAAAAGGGAGAAATTGAGATTTTAACAAGGAACCCAGATACTTTTTCACATCGCATTACCATATCTAAGGTCCCAGAACTTTATAGTTGAATCGTGAGAACCTGTTATGACTTGTGGATCCTGCAAATCCAATTTAGTGTGAGTTATGACTAAAGAATAATGTAAAATTACATTACTTTTTCACAAATCCACACAAAATATGGTTACAAGTAGTGGAAGTGCAATGCCACATTATCAAAGTTATTCTGATGAAGTGATAATATTTCTTTGGTATAACACTGATTTTTTGATAAACACCAACAGTTTACTAAAATGTCTTAACACTAGAGAATTATAGTAGAAACACATTAACTTTTTACGGAGCATGATTTGCACGTCCATGAACTGAAATAAATATGGTGCCATAGTAAAGTTGCAAGTAGTCTACTTGAGGTAAAGCTTAATAGAATAGTATCTAGTCAATGGTAAATGGATTATCAATATGTTTAAGCCCCAAATCATGTTTACAATGTTGCAATGTCATGATAAAATGCTGAAGTCATTGTCACTTATTGACCTAATCAATTAATCTTGAAACACAGTGCTGATACTGAATCTTCTATGCAATGTCAGAAAGGGACACACAACTAAGTATTCTGGAACGGCTAAGCGAGCAAACAATTACAAAGCGATACAACTAAAATCTCGAAGAGAACAGATATGTGAGATTCTATTCAATAAAAAGGAAAGAAGAGCGAGGGCTTCCCATGAAGAACTTGTAACATGACATATTGTCTTGTTTTTAGATATTGTAATATATGTGTGGTAAGAATACACTAACCCTTACAGCAAGGAAAAAAAAATTCAAAAGCACCGATTTGTCATCTTCAAAAGTTTTCAAATGCTAAAATTAATTAATCATGTACTCAATTAAACCTAAGTCAAGAAAAATGAGAAAATAAATAGATTGACTTATGACCCACAAGTTTAATTCATACATTCATACACCAATAACAAGTCAATCTCCCACTCATTGCAAAAACCTAGATAGGGACTCACACTCACAGAAAGAGATATATCAAATGTTCAAGTATCACAATTTACAAAATAAGCACCCACCGTAGGTCGCGTGAAAACTGAACAAACCGTATTTTCATGCCCAGTAAGTGCATGGATTTGGGTTTTGCTGCGAATATCCCACACCTAAAACCACCATATAACAAAGATAAGTTGGTATTTTCTAACTCCTCCAAAGCTGAGGATGACATTTGCACATGATATCCATACCCGACAGACAGAATCTCGACCTCCAGTAAGCAGAACGTCAATCGTTGGATGGAGAGCCAAGCAGTAAACACCACTAAGATGACCGTGATAAGAACGAATAACCTGAAGACAGAATGAAGATTACATTCCAAATCAGAATTATTTAACCTGAAACAATTATTTGACTTTACATCACACACCTTATTTTGCTCTAGGTCCCAACATTTAACTAGCTTGTCATCACCAGCTGAGAACATGTATGTGTGAGTTTTACTAACAGCCAGACCTGCAAGAATATATTACTTGCAGTTATATATCTCATCAACTGATTCAGAAAACAAGTCTTAGCCAGACATAGAAGATGAACTACCTCGTACTTGATCAATATGGCCAGTAAGTGTGAGTTTCAGCCGCCCACTTGCCAAATCCCAAATCTGACCACAATAACAAGACGAAACTTGTAAGGAACACCACAGAGCAACAAAAATATAGCAAGCACATGACTCACACATACACGAGCAAAAAATAATATTGGTTAACGTTGTAGTGCCTGTAATGGCACCAAAAGGGGTATACTCACTTATGACAATGCTACAATACAAGAAATTGCTGAAATATTACAAATCAGATTAATTTTTTATTTCAAATAATATATATAAATACTTCTGATCCAGTTAAACTTGACAGCTCCTTTCATTAGGAAGCTTTTCGTGAAAATTATAATGAAACTTGAATGTCCTAAAGCTCAACTATTGGCAATACTTCCTTAACTATTCAATTCAGGTTCCACAATTATATCATTTTCTATAATCATACAACATCAATAGAACACAGGACATCTGACTATGTCGAAATAAGAACATTAAAAATTTAGTCAATCTCATGAGTAAATACTTAGGTCCAAATAGGAGCATTCACATAACATTCACTCCATGCATCACTTGTTCCATAAAGAACTTGAACAGAAACTTGCTTAAGAATCCCTTGCATCCATTTTTGTTCACTCCAAAAGCATTCCAGATGTGTGAAAATCAAAAGTAATCAAATATTGCAAACAATAAGAAGTGTTTCTAGAACCACAAAGCTCTTGAAGAAGCATATTCATTTACCCAATTTTTCAAAACTTAGATGCTAAGTCAGATTATAGCAAAAATCCTTCACCAGGGGACTTGCTGCTATTTCCCCTTTCCAATTTATATTTCGAATGCTGAGTAAGTGAGTTGCTTGCAACAAAACAAGATTTAATTTCTAACCTTGATCGTTCGATCAGCAGATCCCGTGCAAAACCAATTATTGCTTGGGTCAACAGCAACTGACCGCACCCATCCCAAATGGCCACTGATGACCTACAGAGGTAAGAAAATTAGTAGTCAGAAAGCGTTACTAATGCATCAGTAGGACCTAAAGAACTGTTGCAGTACACATCAAAAGGAGAACAAACATAATCATGACAGCAGAATTGTTATTGGTTACTTTTCTTATTATATAATATAGCAAAGATGCCATGAAGTACAAGTCAATAATTTCATTAATACTGCAGCACTGGTTGGGATGGGTAACACATATGTAGCAGGTTTTAGTAGAATATGGAGTGACTTGATCTCCACAGCATTGATGCTGAAACCCCATAATTCAGATGATGAGCCAACACGTGAAACACAGACAAACTTAATCCTGAAGATGTTCATAATAGTATTCAGCAGCACATTAATTCGATTATAAAGTTTGTTCATGTGGTAAATATGCCCTCAGGAGATCTGCATATGTAATGCAAGAAGTTTGATTTCTTTTCTAGATGATCTGGGTGATTTCTAGCAGTTACAGAAGAGAAACACTTTATAAATCTTGCTATCCATGTATAAGTGCAGAAGGACCCAATGAACTTTGAGAAAAATATAACAATGTTGGTTTAGGTTACTTCAAGCTACATGCATTAGATAATCTAAGTTATTAAAATACAACTTTGCAAAAGTAACTACTGAATGACCAACTCATCTACAAGCTTAAGCTGTTAGAGAGAGCAATCATTTAATATATATCACTTAACACGCCCCCTCACGTGTAGGCGGTATTCATTTACTCAAGCCTTAACACGTGGATTTTATAAATGGGTGGCGGAGGGATTCGAACGCAGGACCTCTTTTGGCCTGACCTCTGATACCATAATGAATGACCAACTCATCTACAAGCTTAAGCTTTTAGAGAGAGGAATCATTTAATATATATCACTTAACAGTAACAGATAATCTAGGATGTCTGGTCTTTCAAATGGAAAGACAATCAATGCTAAAACATATCCTTTCCTTCTCCTCACAGTTCACACACCCAACCCCTCAGATAGAAGAAATAAAGTAAGCAATCTCCGCTCATATGCCTGAACAAGTTGAACTTATACAAGGGCATGCAAAAGTCATAATAATAGTTTTGGTGATATTTCTGGTGCACCAAGTCATGAAGATATGTAAATTAATTTTCAGTACATCAGATGATGTGTTGTAAATTATTATAAAATGAAAGAAAACCCATAGTTTCTAAGGAAAAAAGGTACAATATAGGTTGGAGTTGCTCTAAGGGTAGAGGTCAAACAAGGCATATGCATCAATAATTATTTATACTAACAATTTATCATTATTTGTAGGTTAAGGAATAGCGTCTATGTAAGTCTACATAAGCTTCTTACCCTGTAATTCTTCCAGGGGGCATGCCATACAGGACGAGGCCATCTACTCGGAATTCTTTCCATAATAGCCGAGGTAGATAAATTCCTGAGAGATAGAATCACACGCAAGCAATGTATCTTTATCAGAACGAGTAAAGCTGAAGAGCTCCTTCTCCCTAACCCGCAAAGTATACCAAACCCACAGGGAAAGTAGCTTATTATCTGGTTTTGCTTTCAGGATCGTGAGATTGTTAAAGTTGGTATACTCTATTAAGGAATCAAAGTAATAACAATTAAATCGGTTGGAAATAGAGGATAAACTAGCATTGAGTTTCACCATGCGAGCATATCATAGATTTTCAAAAGAACTAATAGAGGAGGATGGCAACACCTTTCAGATGAACCATGAGATAGAACAACTGCTGTACTCCTTCCTTGGAATCCGGCATCAGTTCTGCAATGAATATTTTCAAAAACCACGACAATTTTAATAACTTGAAGTGCACAAAGAATCTGGCATATGATCATATGCATACTGAAATGAGAAGTCAAGTTCTTAATGTTATGAGTTCCAAAAATTCATTGGATAGGTATATAATTGAGACAATTCATATGTTCACCATCCCAGTAGAAAATAATTAGTCTTATGTTAATTAATAACTAAGACAATGAATCTCATAATGGACCAAATTAGGAAATAAATGATACATACGGCTCCCTCGGCTGCCCTGTTGAACTGATTGCCAAATCCTTCTGGAAACCTACTTTCTGAATATCATTTGATCTTTCAGGTCCTGTGAAAAATAAACATATTTACCATCAGCTACTCATATGTTCGGAACAGCATGCGAGGATAACAATTCATATGTCCCTTGCTTTCGAGTTATAGTTCTCAAGCACTAGCGAACGTTGCTACTTGAAATTGAAGAGTTTGACATAAATACAGCCTATATCAGTAACCAACAATAAGATGTAATACCTGGAAGTGCGAGTGCATTGGAGGGGACAGAAGCTTGCTGCGCTTGAGTTCGAGCAGCTACGGTGCCGGTCGAATGTTCAATTGCCGCACTTTTCACTCCTCCATATTCAGTATTAAGCTGAAAAATAAAATAAAAACTAAACTTGGTCAATTTTTGGAGAAAGAATAATTCACAATTAAATAAAACCTACAAAAACTCGTATTTTCCATTATTATAGGCACGAAAACACCTAATTAGTACTAACCTTGTGACTCACTCTTATCTTCTTGCTGCAAACCAAACAAAAAATACTAAATTAAGTAATAAATACTGTTACATTAAGAAATGAAAAAACACGATGATGAATTTATACTTTAAATCTAGGGTTTTGAAAACCTTTCTGGATCGGGAGGAGGAAACTGGCCGTGGAGAGGAGAGAAGAGATCAAGGGATCGCTTCAAGGATTTGAAGCTCAGCTTCTTTAGAGATTGTGGCTCAATCGGTAGCTCGGCTTCCATTGTTGGCCCTGGCATTCGTAGTTTGTACGATTGAAAGGAATACTTTGCGGTTTATCGCAGGGTTTCTCTATTTCGCCGCTCTTTTGTCTATAATAATGGGAATATTGAGCGTGGTACCAACGAATTTCACTGAATATTATTTTACCAGTTAAATAATTTTCCCTATGTACTCCTTATAATATACTAATAAATAGGGTAAATTTCATTCATCGAAAACACAAAAGATATATTATATCTGCACCTCCTAAGATATGCCCTAATTATGAAAAAACTCCTATGATTCTAGAAACTACAAAATCATCCCTTTTTTTCAGAGAAAATACTAAAAATCCCTTGTGGTTGGTTAAACCTCTTATGGTGTCAATTGGTAAGGGGTCTTCATTCTTGAGGCTATTTTCGGGAATTATAAGGGTCTGTCTGTTTGATAACTTCTAAAAAAAATTCATGTTTAGAAAAAATGAGATAAACATCATTTTTACTTTTTAAAATAAATTTATAATCTCTCAATTTGTACAAACTAATTTCTCAAAAGTCAAACAAATAATAATTTTACTATCCTAAGAAAAAGCCTATATAAACTCTACTTTGATTTGACATAAAGTAATAGTATATATCTTACACAACTTATCATACATAACAAACATGATTTGACAAAAGGTCTTACACATCTTGCACATACAACCTAAACTCTTTAAAAAAAACTACAATCGCCTTATTTCTCAAACCACTCTCTCAAAATTCAAACAAACAATATTACGCACATCGATTATTTTACAAATCTCCACAATTCTCACAAATGCCAAACAAACAGACCCTTATATTTTCTCCCATGAACTATTTGTGTCAATGGATTAGTTCGATCCAAAACTTAAAATAAGATGTGTAAACCAGAAAAAAAAATTATAAGTGGTTGTTAATGGAGTTGAAGTTACCAAATTCTGAGGAGTCAAATGTGATTTGCCCATATAACTTATAATTTGGCGATCATTGGTTCTTCCCCCACCCACCCCTATCATGTGTCTTATTTGATTAAAGAAAAGGATAATTCACTCAAAAAATTATGTTTAATTTAGTTATTTGGATTTGGAAAGTTCTAAACTATTTTATTCAGGAAATGGATCCGTATAATTCATTTTGCCCTCCTATACAATATAGTTTTTGGTTTGCATTCAAAAAACAGGGTAGAAATATTAAAGAGATTTCGGGTTTTCATCTTCAATTAAACCATGCTATTTATTTTTACAGATCATAGTACATCCATTTATTTTTACAAATCATAGTACATCCACGCACACTCTGATCTTTGATTTTTTTTTTTATTTGCAAAACTGTGCATTTATGGTCCGAATTGAAGATAATTTTCAATAATGACAAAGACATAATCTCTCATCAAATTATATTAAAAGAAATTAACACGGACATTTCGCTTCTTCCATTGTTAAGAAATAGGATAAATTATGGATACTCCTGAGGAAAGGTTAGACGAGCTTTTATCGAATGCGATTGCCCCGAGTATCGAGTATCTTGATATTTACATGTATATTATTTTTTAGTTTATTGAGTCGATCTCATGCCAAGCTTCAAAAGTTATCCCATGAAAATATGATGTTTATTTGATCAGTGTGACGAACAGAGCTCAAACGAGCTTTATATCGAAAGATCTCGAATCGAGTAGTTTGGTTTGATTTTCAGCCCTAATTTATGTGAGGAAAACAAATTTTGTCACAATTGTTTTTTGCGAGGGACATAATTTATTTGCGTGCGATGAATTTTTTTCGTCACATTAATGTTCTCGTAACGAAATAGTTACTTTTTTTGATAAAATTTCATGTGGCAAAAGGATGATTTTTTTGTAGCTAGTGCATCACATATCCTCATGAATCCACATATTTCGATACAACCGCCATTTGCTCCTACAATATATATCACAAGATTCATCGACAAGAATATCAAACAACCCATCACCGTACAATCAAATAATAGCATTGGTAGATTCAATTGAGGAAGCATTGACAATTTGGTATTTGAATTGATAGAGCAGTCGACTTAAAATTTTTCGGGGCATTCCGTAAAATAACGGTTCTAGCAACCTCATTTTAGTTGATCAGTAAGAAAACTTAAAAGCTCAAGAAAGTTCCCTTAGTTGCTTGAAGATTCCAATTAATCATGTCCACGAAATGCAAATCCTTGTTTAAGAAAAAACTGAATGCAATCAATCTAATTCCGTAGTCATTTAGCAAGAATTCTTGGAATGACTATTTATTATGATGGATCAAATTTTTGGGTTAGACTGAAAGTTGGTCCAATTATCTTGTTTGGGCTGAGATGAACAAGAATTTTGCATCAACCCAAGGGAATAGTAGCACAAAAGAAAAAGGAAAAAATTGTACAAATATGATAGTAAGTTAATGACGATAGTAAGAAAGGGATGATTAAAAAAAAAAAAAAAAAAGAAGGGACAAAATGTATACTGTTAAATTATATAACTGTAGTAACCGATATTTTAAAAAAAATTATGTTGCCAAGCAATATAATATAATTTATATAGAACTTATTTATCAATATTTAGTTTAATAACTTCCAATTGAAACCAAACCAAAAAAATAACTTGTAAATGAGTATCCAAACCAAATGGCTCATGAGTGTATAGGGGAAATGTGGCCACAAAAAGTTATCCTATCCGGGCAAATGAGGCCCCAACCCCGTATCTCCATTGAGGTCACCTCAAATGTCCCTACTACTCATCACCTTTTATTTGCCAATGTCTAAGGCCTCCGTTCATATTCATTTCCACTCTTTTTTTTTTTTTGAGAACCATATTCATTTCCACTCATATATATATATATATATAACTTTGGCGCGTGTGATGAAACATGTTTCAACATTTTGAACTTCGACTCCACAACTTTAAGATATTTGCATATGCTACTCTATTTCATCCGGGCCGGCACTAGACGAATTTTAAAATAGGGCCCCTATAATTATAAAAATATATACTCATTTATTTTTATTCTAAGTACAAAAATAATAATTAAATATTGTCATATTATTTGTTTTAACATATTAAATAAAGGAACAACTATTAAGAAAGAATAAAATTGAAGGAAAATGAAACAACTAGAATATAAAAAAGAGTTTATTATTGCGTCTTGAACCGCAATTCTTCCATCCATGATGAAAGTCTATAATCAAGTGAGATGAATGGTCTATTTTGTATATAAACTAATATAACTGATAATATTAACTTTACAAATTTTAAAAGGCTATGTTGGAAATTTTGGGACTCTTGCATATTGGGGGCTCTAGGTAGCGGCCCAAGTTGTTTAACACTTGGACCGACACTATATTTCACTTCATTTGTTATACTTTTTTATTAATTTGATCAATGAGTCTATTATAAATTAAAAAAAAAATAAGGGTAATGTGGTCATAAAGTACTATTTGGGAATTCTAATTGCATCATCACTTCTTCACCAAAGATTCATATTAAAAATATTTGAGACCTATACTTAGTCTATTATAAATGTTAAGAAAAATCTATCGAAAAAAGGTTACAAAAGAATTATATTAAGTGTTTGTAAAATTAAGACCTAGACATAGTTTATAATTTGATTTGGGGTGAGGCTTTACCAACAAATATAAAAAATTCGGTGAACTCATATTTGAATATTTATTAGAGAGGTGCTTGCATAATGTACTTGATACGCCTAAAAAATGATTAAGTTAAACTTTAGAGACGAATACTATGAAAAAACAAAAAATAAATAATATTATAATTATAAAAAAAATTGACATTAATTCTTATTCGAAATGTATCCTATTTGAATATTCATTGAACTCCACGCTCCAAGTGCGAGTGGGATTCAAAGTTTGACAATCAACAATATTGTAATTGTAATCTGACTGCTCAATAAAAGATGAGAATTATCCACCAAGCGGCCCCGTGTTTTGTCTTTCACTCCTTTTTAATTAAATTTTGGCTTCTCTTTTCTCTCTTCAACTCAATCCCTGAAACAACAGCATTGATAACAAAGTATAGAGAAACCCGCATCACTCCTCACTCATCACCTCATCACACACTACACAACACCAAAATACCCAAAAAAAAAAAAAAAAAAAAAAAAGGAATCAGAGAAACAAAGAGAAGGGGAAAGAAAAGCATTATTAGTAACAAGAAAAATGGGATAAGAATTCTCTCACTGTTAATCTGAGTTCATCAATGGCGCTTTTATAGCATGGTGCCATTCGCTAAAGGCTAAAGACTTCAACTTTCTTGATTATCTTTCTCTACTTTTTCAGTTTCCATACTTTAGGTCATAAAGTTTCAAACTTTCTGTCTTTCTTTCGTTTCCTGAAACCTTTATGCATGTTAATGAGACATGGGTTTATCAGGGCATAGTTTTTTGTTGTTTGGAGAAGGGTCTGAGTTGTTTTTGTTGAAGGGTTTTGAAAATTAAGTATAAAGATTGATTTTTTATAATGAGTGGAGTTATTGAACATGGTTTGGTGTGTGTGGACAAGAATTGTATTCACTTTACTCTGTTTATGAAGCCCATTTTCCCTTGTCTTTCATGATTCTGTAAGTTGAAAATTATCTTGAAATCTTTCATTTCCTTTAAATCAAACCCTTTTAGTACATTACTGAAGATACTCTGTTTACTGAATTCTAAAATCAAAAGGTGCCATGTGTTGTAGTGCTTGGAATTCTCTAGTAGTATTGTAGAAAACAACCAGCCAATTGAGTGTCAAAGGCAGAAGCTTTTTAAGTTAAATTTGGATTTTATTTGTTTTTAATTCGAAAGTAGATGCATGGATCAAAGGGAGGATATGTCATTTCCAGGCTCGGGTTCGTATTACATGAACCTAAACCCGAACGAGTCTGTCACGAATTTACAAGGTTCCTCACCTAGCATGAATCATTTATCTAATGCTACTACGATACACTTCCAATCCAACACTGGTGGTAGCAACTTAATTGGATCAAATTTACCTTTGGATACTTTATCATCAATGTCACCTCATGGAGTAGTTAGTGTAGGTGGTCCAACTATGATGCAAGGTGAACCTGTGCGTAGAAAACGTGGAAGGCCGAGGAAATACGGTCACAGTGCTGCAGTTTCATCAGCATTGTCTCCATCCACATCTACTTCTGTGCCAATACTAGGAGGACTGACTCAGAAAAGGAGAGGAAGGCCCTCGGGGACTGGTCGTAAGCAACAGTTATCTCCTCTCGGTAGTTTTCCAAATCCATGGAGTGGATATTAGCATATACATATGTTTTGTAAAATTATGGAAAAGAAATGATTTATTATCTTGGAATAGTATTTACATTGAAATATTTGCTATTTGGCTCATTTAGTATGGTATGATAACTCACCTGGTAGGTGGATCTCTGTATAATGCTGCGGTTGGAACAATGGCTGCACATGTCATCAATATTGCGGCAGGAGAAGTATGTTAAGTCTCTAATTATCAGTATAAGTACCTCCAGTTTCTCATAGATCAAACATGTCATATAATTATCTCTTTGTTTGCTACTTGTCTGTATCATCCAGATAGGACATTTCCAGAAAGTGATTAAATCTCGTTCGGATCCTATATTTTTAGAAACCGGAGGCTTGATAAAATAATATTCTACTTTGATGCAGTCTAATAATTCTTGTATTTGCTACCTTAATTTATCTCAGGAAAATATCTTCCTATGAGAGGCAATATGATACCATCACAATACCAAAACATATATTTCTATTCTATAATGGACCTTTTTTAATGGCTTTACTGCAGGACATCAAGAAGAAGATACTTTCATTTATACAGGGACAACGAGCCATAGTCATCTTGTCGGGCCATGGTTCCGTCTCAGCTGCAAACATCAAAATATCAAGTTCTGGTGGGTCAGTCACATACGAGGTTTAAACTCTGAAGATTCTTATTGTCTTAGTCTTGAATTTGCAAATAATTAAATCTAACTAAACGACTACCTTCCCCTCAGTCTCGTCATTATCTTTTTCTTGTTTTTCATCCTCTTGTAGGGGCGATATGATATTGTAAATTTATCTGGTTCGTACATCAATGATGTTGAAGCTCCTCATTGCTCGACTTCTGACCTAAAGGTTACTCTTGCTGGTCCCGATGGCCATGTTATAGGTGGTATTATAGAGGGAGTTCTCATTGCATCCAGCCCTGTTCAGGTACACCTTTAAAATGCTTTAGCATCGTAATTTATTATTTTACTCCATGAACCAAACATAGCCTTAAAACAAAATTGTCAAGTACATTTATTTTTGGTTTACGTGAGTTTTGTGTGATTTTCGCTCTTAAAAAACATGGAATTTTCATTTTAAGTTGTTCCATTGACGATAAATTGCTCCAGGTAATTGCTGGAAGCCTGATACCTCGCACTTCAAAGCCAAAACATAAGGCTGTAGAGAATCTGGAACCTTCCGGAGATCCCGACCATCGTACAAATATTCCTCCAGCTAACATTCAGCCCAGTCAGAATCTCAATTCAATGGGTGTGTGGACGAGTTCTAGATAAATGGATGCCTGAACTGCAATGCTGACATTAACACATGCACGTGGGTTATAACTTCCAGTAATAATATAAGCCAAATGATATTATATTTCATTATTATTGCCAAAAGAAACACATTGGCTCACGTGCATTTGGTTTCTTACCTGACATAAGTTGTCATCATGTTCATATTTAAGTTGGCGCCATACAAATGGTGGCAATTGTAATTTATTTTCAAAGGAAACACGAGCAGAAAGGATATCTCTTTCGTTCAATCTGTATTCTCTACTTGTTTTAATTCTTTAAGGTACTGTATTTGGTGCTATTCATTTCTCCGATTCCAGTGATAGTGTCATGAAAGAATTTTTTATGACAAATTTACGAATATAAACATTTTCAACTCTGCTGGTGTGTATTTGCAAGTGGTGTTAAATCTTTCTTTTTGACTCATTTTGTGTTTCGTTTACTTACCCTTTATCTTTTCAGTTATCTTAGGAGAAGGAGAATCGATATTATGACATACGTAAGGTAAAGTAATCTCTATCTGTGAGTATTTTCTTGAAATTCATAAAGTGCTTAGTGCAACAAATATGCTATGTTTTCTGTTTATTTTAAAATGGTCCAGTAGAGATCTATTCTGGAAATTTAGATGGTCTTTTTCTAAAATAATTTATGTAGATATAAAATTTGATTAATATATTAGTTGCATAAAAGTCATTATACTTCTTCCGTAGAACAGGGAGAAGAAGAAACTTTCGAGAAGAAACAGAGAATTTGATACAAATATAGATAATAATTAAACTACACATAACATGACTCGTATGCACACACACAACATTCTTACCACATATAGAAACTGAAAAAAGAAAAAAAACATATGCACCCATATTAAATGTTCTAAGCATCGGACCAAGTTATATCCAGTTCGCCCCAGTTATCTTCCGGTACTCCTAATGCTTTCCAAACAGCTTTAGATGCATCAACAATATTATTAGGACACGGAGGCTGATAGTCATGCTCCTCATCACATCCCATTGTAGAATCACATTCACCGACCACCATGGCAGTTACACTATTGCCATTACCACTTATGACGACATTTTGTAAGCACCTGCTTCCTCCACTGTACCATCCGGTCGAGAGAGCGACAACCGGTGTGTCATCAGAATGGTACTGATTGTCACATTCCGATGGCCCACCACCATCTCCACCCTTTTGGAAACTGTTGAGGGTGAGCACTGCACCTGTGGTACCAGATACGGGGGGCGAGCATTCGTATGTGGTGTAAAGCTCCCCTTGTTTGCAGCAATCCGAGTCGTTTTCTTGGTTGCATTGACCTGGTGGAGGTTTTATGCCTCATATTTTGCCACTTGGTTTGCAAGATTGGAGTCGGGATTCCGAGGAATGAGTGCTGAGGATGATGAGCAGCAAAAGAAGAACTGCTTCTAAGGTTGAGTTCCTCATTTTTTTTCTTTCTAAACTGTGCTCTTTCACTTGTGGTGGAATTTAGAATATTGAGTGCAAATGGGGAGCATTTGAGAGGTTTTATATAGAGTTTTGACAAAGAAAATGCCAAGATTGTGCTCTAGCTGCAGAAAGTTTTATTGGAATTTAGTAAAGGAACTTAAATCTGTCATGAGGTTCTATAGAAAATTCCAAAATTGTGCTCTTGGTGCAGAAGATTTCAGTAAAGGAACTCGGATTTTTCTGTCTTTTCTTGGTTTCCTAAAATTATTCAAATCTTAGATCTGACTTAGTCCGTTCCGAGACACCGTTGGACACATTATGCTCTATTGTATGATCCAGTGGAGCATTCAAATGTCTGAGTACGTAAACCTTAATTTGATCATGATATGAACATGTCACTCAGTCAAATGGCCAGCATCTTAAAGCAACATGCAAATTATATAGCTACTTAACATATCAGAATCTCGAGAAATGAGAAGAGACTTTTCGACCTCAAATCCTAATTAAGACTCAGTATTTTCACGTCTTGAAGAATGCTAATATGGCCGACTAAACGCAGCTGGCACCCCCAGTCGTGGCTTTACCGACGGGAATGTTTCAATTTATGGTAATGGGAAGAGTGTGAATGATATGATGGTTGATGACTAATGATGAGTGTGACTCCACAGTAACATTATTGATGCCTGTTTTGGAGGCTTCAAACGATCGCGGTGACTAATGGTCTGATGCTTGAAAATGAGGTCATATTAATATAGCAGAATTAATGTGATCTAAGATGATATTATTAATTGTGACTCTGAAAATGAATAAAAGTTTGGTCTTTTGTGGTCTGATTCAATCTTTCTTCCTTAAGTTGTAATTGTTGGATTTCTGTATGTTCTAGTGCATATATATGAAACAAAGTCATGTAAATCACGTGGACAGCTTTTAACTCATAAAAAACTGATATTATGTACTTTGGACAAATTTGAATATGGCAACTTTGCTATACACAATATAGTCTCTCAAGCATCTATAACAAAACACAACATACAACAAAATACAAAATCAAGAATTACATACTTTAGTACAATTCATAAATAACTTGAGAAAATAGCCAAGCTACACTTGCATTGTAGAGAAACAACAAAACAATAATCCAATGAATTGGAAAACTACTTACAAGTTCAAGATGACACCTTATAACATGCTATCGGTCCTAGCCGGCAGCCGACGGAAGAAATTCAACGGTGCCGGTGGTAACTTACGCCGAAATTTCGGATGCCTCATAACATAAGACCCAACCAAAACAACCAACAACTGAAAAGGCACAGAATACAGCACAACAGCAGCAACCACACAAAACACCATGAATATAACTGTGGCCCGAGGATCCCGCCAGCTCAGCAGCGCCTGCATCCTCTCCCCTTGAGAAGCTATATCACCTACCACCGTCTGAATCCGACCAGCCACGCTTCTTAAACGATCATACCTCATTCTCACAAGATCATTACCTCGTGCTGTAGGAAACGTATCAAATTCCTCGTCTAACTCATCTGGATGCACGGAATCAGCACAAGAAAGTCTTATATTCATATGAGGAGGGTATCTCGGTCTAAACCGATAGTTCCAACCTCCAATCAAAAACATGTAGAGAAACACCGTAGGAAGAATCAATTCCGGGAAACATATTAACATGATGAATAGAACGTGAACTAGCACGGTTGTGACCGGATTCTTCCACGTACAAACTTCTTTAAGCCATTTGCCTACGGCAAATAACCCATTGAAAACAGACATTAGCCTGAAAAAGTTAGCTTTACTTCGCCTCATGCTCCATAGATGTGAATCAGCATCGGCCATGTACTCGATCACTTCCTTTCTGAGAGGTGGCTCAGCTCTGCTTAGCCGTGCAGCCACTATACTAACGGCTTGGAAACGGAGGCCTTCTAGCTGAGCCATAGTCAAGGGCCTTACGTAATGCATTTTGGGCAAGAGGGGTCTCGAGTACATGCTCATCATGTTCACCATTGATGTGCATGAAAATCGAATCGCTAAATGCAACTCTCCCATTTTCTTTACTCCGGTGGGCTGAAGTACTAGTAGAGGGTAAGAATGAGTGTAAACATTACCGGTTTGGAGGGTCGAGATTCTAATCCGAACTTTCCCGATTTTCGAGTCTCGGTTACCGTTAGGACCGATTTGTCCGTTGTCGAAAACACCTATAGTAAGAACTGTGGCTGGATCGAAAACTTCCCAAGTGTACTGCTCGTTGTACTTTGGGTTCAAGCTGTCGATAATTGTCCTCGTTCGTATCCATTTCTGACCGTACTTTGCGACGCAAAACGTATCTGAAGTGCCTCGATTGTTTCTCGTCTTCATTGGTGTAAGAGCATCAGCATTTAGAATCCCAAGCTCTAGAATACCAATTGGTGGCTTCCATAGTTGCTTTGCCGCGGGTCGAAGATCACTACTGTAATGCGTAGATTCATCTAAAACATGGTATCCTCCATCGAGGCATATACGAAGATGAACCCGACTAGCAAACTTATCTCTCTTTGGCTCCTCGATATCAGTTTGACTCGGTTTTTGAAGGTTAAACCATTTGGAGTGGATAAGTCGATCATCTGCCCGTTTCTCTACCGTTGTCAATGGTATAAAAACTCTACCAAGAACCTCATCTTTGTTTACACCTATACGATCCTCAACCGTAAGTATCAAATGGTCATCAAAAGGCTCAGCAGCAACAAACATCAAATCTTCATTCCATAAAACATTCATAGTTTGTGTCTGCGTTGGTTTTGTCTTCAAGATTTGGTTACCGATTTGCGCCTTAACATGTAAATTCGGAAACCGGTTTTTCTCCGCTATAATCAAGTCTTGTGCTTCAATCACATTAACTCTTACGTACCATAATCGTGGTGAGTGGTAGACTTTCGAGCGAATGTGGGAAGAAGGGACCGAGCTATCGACTGGACTAGCCGTGTCCGAGTGCCAAGCGTCGGGAAAAGCCTCGTCAGCTTGTGTGCCTATCCAAACAGCAAGCATCAATTCACCTTTCCTTTTTTCCCTGTTTTTGTCCTCGAGCCTATACCATTCCGGAGCCAGAGGACTATCGGGAGGAACTCGGGTCGAAATTTCACTAAGTTCGAATCTAACACTACCAACAAAATCATCTTTTACCATATCTTTGTTTTTTACAACAACTTCTAAAACAGATGACTGCATTCTATCTTTCGAAAAGGTAAATACTGTATTCCATTCCGGATTTTGGGTTTTCTCGAAGTGTCTAGTGACACCTTTGTAGTTTCCGAGTTTCACTTCAACATAAGGGTCAAGACTCCCGGTAACATCCTTGGAAGGAAGATCACGAGCTTTCACAACCCGAACGAAGAGGAAATGCATTTGCTCAACAAGGTCATAAACACTCGAGTGCTTCTCCGAACGTCTAACTCGCCCCCCAATTACTTGACCCCCTCCGAGAACCGGGCTCGTTTCTTTAAGGTTAAAATCAGTTGGCTGTGATGTTGAACCTGAGTACGTTCGTACATTTTGCGTTTGTGGTCCCTGAGGTTCAGACCTCATTTCATTGGCCCCATATATGATCGGTTGAGGTTCTTGTCTCGAGTTGGGAATAGTATAAAGACTGCGTCTTGAACTCTTTTTGCCTTTCTTCATCACATCCGAGATAGCCTCTTCGACTCTCTCAGAAGGCAAAGGCAACTCATTATGGCTCGAATGCAAACTTGAATACGAAGATGAAGGCGTATGAGGAAGAGGGCTCGAGGATTTGATGTACGGGTCATCGGTCATATAGACTTTCAAACCAAGCTCCCCTCGTGCACGTGAGAAAATACCTCCTTTTTCAAGAGGGTAGTTAAAAACGACAGCATCAGAATAGGGAACAAAGGAGGTACCGGTAATTTTGACCTTTCCTAAGGAAGATTTCGAATTGGTTGTTTTATTAGTGCTGTATACATGAGCATCCAACGTGAGACTATGAAGGTCGTTTGGGTTAGTTACGTTGAAATAAAAAGTCTCGTTCCAGAATGGGTCGAGATCTTTTTCTTTGATTGTGGTGCGGAATTTTTGATGATCGAACTGAAGTTCTACGAAAGCATTGGAGGAACCATTTCCATCTTTGGATATCAGGTTGTGGGCTCGGACAACTTCCACGGCTAGCTTGAGATTATTCATGTGTAATATATGTCGATCTTTCTTTTTTTTTCTTTTTTTATAATTCCTGATGAAGAGAATCGAAAAAAAATAGTTATTTTTTGTCAAGAGAAAATTAAGAAAAGATTAACATGTTATAGAAGAGGTATTATAGCAACTAGAGAAACTTTGTGATGAACGTTTGACTTTAAAAATCTCCAAATACAGAACATTCAGAAAGGTTATGTTTAAGCACTGAGAATTAATCCAACAAAGAATAAATTAGTATCTAAAAAGGTCTATGCATATAAGTACAGAAAGGATAAAAATTATTAAAAGCATCAAATTTCACTTCGATTGTAAATAAACACGAGGAGGAGTATCTTAGGCAAAAGCAGAAAAGCTTATATCCATTTGCTAATTTGACTTCAAAATTCCAAGTGATGGATAGAGTATTTTTTTAACCAAAGAATCATAAATTATGAAAATTGCTGATTTATTGACTTCATGAAATATGATAGATAGATATTGAAATAATTATACAACATGTCCTCTGTTAATCATCCAAATCACTTAAGATGCACAATAATCTCAATCTTTGATATTAAATTTCAGTTCGAACCATTAAAGTCTTTTAACACCATTTTTTCAAGCTCGTTGCTGTAGTCATAATTCATTCATTAAATATATAAAATTTAACTGAATGATAATCGAAACAAAAAACTGATCAAGAATCCCAAATTAAATAGGACATATTAGTTAATATAACATGAAAAAAAAACAGACCTTCAAAGTCAATCTTTTTGCACGGACAGAGAAAAAATATACTACATAATTCTTCTTCTTGATGAAAAACCAATGAAGAAAATACCGATTATTAAAATCGAAAAGGAAGAAAAAAAGTTACCTGGTTTTTAAATTTCAATTTCTTCACAGCTTCTAAATTTGTAACCTTTAAAACTGTTTTGACTTCAACCAAACTGATGAAAACTATATTATATAGGAGAAGAAAGGAAATGATGAATTAATTGTTTTACGGTACAAAAGAAACAGGGAAGATGTACATCATAAAAACTAAAAACAAAATTTGGGAAGAGGAAAAATCAAGGAAGGAGACTATGAAAAGAAGAAGAAAGCATCAACTTAGATATATTATGGTAGAATTGACTGGTTGTGCTATGATGTCATTTTTTTTTTTTTTTTTTTGCGATAATTACGTGCGTTTCATGTTTTGGATGTTTTTTTTAAGTTTCAAGAAATTACGCGGGTACAAGTTTGTTTCTTTTCTTGAATAATACACATATATTAAGGCAAAATTGCACTTTTAGTCCCACTTGATTGAACCCTCAGTATTTTTTATCCTGTAATTTAAAAAAGTTACAGTTTGGATAACAATTTTTTAATATTTTGCTCCCACTCTTACAACATTGGACTTTTGGTCCAATTTTTTTCAAAATGATTTGCATTTATAAAATAAGTGATCCATCATACTTTATGAGAGAATAACTTTGATAAAATATTTATGTTTTAGAAAATATAATCTTGTTGTAGAAAGTTAAAAAATAAGAAGCAACAATATTTAAAACATAGACACTAATTAGTATTAAACTACATATACTACATCTATATATCCCAATTCTTTTTTCGACTGTAGACCTAATTTTACTAATAGTAAAAAAAATATAAAAATATTTAATTTGAAAATTAAATACTAGTAAATTGGAAATTCACTGTCTCATCATTATTCGGGAGAACATATACTAATTTGGAATACAAAGACCATACAAATACCCTATATTTAAAGCGTTTCAAAAAATATATCAAAAATAAATTTGTTTAAAAAAAGAAAGAAAGAACAAATTTATTAAGTTTTGAATGGAGTAGATAAAGTTTCAGTTGATAGTTGATACTAAAACCAGCAGTTACAAGTATAACTTGCAATTATAGACCATATAGTATATTTATAAAACGTGCCGTCTGACTTCACCTTTTATGTTCTAGAAACGCTTTTGGTGGCATTATAAGTACAACATGGGCAGACTTTGTTTGACCTTGTAATAAACTTAGCAAGCAAAGAGACTAACGATTCTAACTGTGAATTCTTACAAATATATAGAAATATAAACAAAATTAAACCAACCTTTGCTAAAGCTTAGGGACCAGTAAAGAGATATGTGCAAGTTTGATAAATTTAATTAAGTAGGGTTAGGTGAAAACTAAATTAACTTATATCTAGTTGACAATTAATTAAGACTCTTGCCTCTTCAACCAAATAATTGTTTAAGTTGACTTCTTTTGTTTCCGGGTGAAACACGTTTTGCATGAAATTCTCTGTTGGATGCATAACAAATCAAACTAATTTTGGACTCCCCTTTTTTTTTTTTTTTTTTTTGGACTCCTCTTTCTTTCTCTCTCTCTCTCTCTCTCACTTTTTTTTTTTTTTTAAATCAGGTCCAATTACTCAAACTTACATAATTACTAGACAAATAAATATACTTATGCATGTTTACCAACATGTGATTGGTCGAGTGAAATGAACTAGTACCCCAAAGTGGCGACTCAAGTTCGAAACCCTTTTCTCTCATATAATATGTGCAACGCGCCTTGAAATGGATTAAACCCAAAATATATTTTATGATTTTATAGACTAAATATCTCATATGGATTGAAAATCAAGTTTAAGTTCACCTAATAAGGTGTTGAGTAATCATAAATTCTTAAGCTGACTTTTGAGGTGAGTTAATCCTAAATATAGGTGGAGTTGATCCAATTCATACAGTGAATTCTAATCATTGATCGACGAGAACATTACAAAGCTCGGTCAAGTTGGTCGGAGTTCCTCACAATATTAGCAGAACACTAAATCATCCATGGTCTTTCACTATACACACTGAATTATTTTCTATTATATACCCAAACTTAAATAAATAGGAAATATTTAGATGAAATGGTGATATTAAAAATGATTATCACATTGGCCTTGGCAAAAAAAATCAAATTAATAGGTAACCATAACACTACACATTATTAAACATTAACTAGAACTAAATAATTAAGTGGTTAACATCTAACAATCATCAAATGACACAAATTAAACAATTAAAGTCCATATCATAGCATAAAATTAAAGAATTTTATAATCAAACTGAAAAAATTAACATTTAACAATCTTCAAATGACATAAATTAAACAAATAAAATTCATATCCATAGGCATAAAATTAAAGGAATTTAAAGTCCATAAAACCGCACAAAAAATGTTTACTATTTGAACCAAAAATTTGATTTTCGGTTTGATTCGGTTAACTGAACAAAAATAATCGAACCGAAAACTAAATTAGATCAAAACTCAAAATCGAAAATCTAACCCAATAGTTTGGGTTCGGTTCGGTTTTCACCGAACTCATTTTAATTCGGTTCGATCGATTATCCGAATCGTAAACATCCCTAATATTTCCCATTAATTTATGCAAATTTTTCAATGGGTCCCAATAAAAATTAAATTCCACGAGAAGAAATAAATAAAAACAAGACAATTGGTTCTGTAGAAGAAATAGGACAACTTACAAATTGAGGATTGACCACAGAAAAAACATGCCTCTTTTGGATCAATTTTGTCTGATGACAATTTAGAGCTGATCCAAAGATCTAAAAACAATATGACCCAAATTCGACGTATCTATGGATCGGATCCGCTTTGAATCTAAGAGGATCTATTAGGTCATGATCCATTATCTGTCTTTGATCCATGTTGATCCATCTTGATGTGCCCTAATTTCAAACTAGTTCCAATTAAAGCACTATTTAACTTAAAATTCAAAAAGTAGACAAAATTGTGAATCAAAACCCAGCCGGGTAAAACAATGAGATCGTCCCCCGACCAACTTTGTACCCATGCTGGGCCAGGTCTAGGTCCACCAATTTTTTGCCAGAACAGGTCTGGGTCAGGCGACCCATTTGGTCCTGATCGAGTCCAGTTTGACACATCTTTTGCATTTAATAATTTATTATTGTAAGAGTTGACGATTCCTGGTTGGGGTCGAGTCTGAGTCAATCCGTTTTGTGACAGTCGACCTGTTTTGCAACATATCAATTCAAATTGATCCATTTTGTCAGTGGCAAAAGATTTAGAGAAAGCAAAGCCCATTTATGTTCAAATTTTATGACAACTTTTAAGATGTCTAAGGAAAGCCCATTTACGTCCAAAGGATTAATCAAGTAACTTGGGACAAATAGAAGAAAAAATTGTCAGATAACTGCATTTGACGTGGCATTATAGGGCAAATCTTTAATTTAATACAGGAATCCAGTTGTTATTTTAGAACAAACAGTATGTTTGGTAAATTGATAAATTCCTTATTCTAAGAAGTGAATATGTAAATATTTCACAGGGCGACCACAATATATTGTGATAATTAAATGCAAGAATTAATTATCATCAATCATCCCATTTAAATGACTTAAGTTCATTGAATTAATATATGTTAAATAATCACTTCATGATCAGCCTCAAAAGGCAAAATGTGATACGTGCCTTAAGTTCCCTATAAAGAACCTGAAATATCTCTCAACCATTGAACATTTCTTCAACTTCTCCAAAAAACAAGGATCCCTTTTCCATTCTATTTTCTCCTTTCCATCACTTTTTCCATTTCTCTCATTGTTTCTGATCAAGGTCCATTTTTTCACTAGACAAGCAACATGGTAAGTAATTCATCTCACTCATCATTTTTTATTTTTTTTTAGATAAATCAATCATCTTATAGATGTATCAATTTTTAATGATTATTAATTAGTTTTATATATAAGTCCTCCTCCAAATTTTATTTATGTCTAGGTGATGTTCAAGAAAAATACTATTAAAACACTGTGTCTATTCTTCTTCTTATTTGATTTCATGAGTTCATATACCATTTTCTTGAATTTGTCCTTTTGGATGTATATGAGAAGGTGAAGGATTGTGAAATTGTGGAATGAATTTAACCAAAAAAAATAAAAAAATCATTGATTATATTAATATTTATTATTTGGTTTGTAACATGATAAACCAGGGCCATTCTATTATACACTAGATTGGACATGGCCATACCCGGATCGTGCAATACATTCGTCTTAAGAATATTGAATAATACTACGAAGAGAGTGACCACCATTCACAAGACACATGTTAATAAACTAAACTTGCAATTGTGACCAAACGTGGTGTTTGTAATGTTGTGTGATTTTAGTATTTGGGTCGCTCTATTGTTAAAAATTATATAATTAGTATTAGAGCCAAGTTTATGGGTTCAATTTCATTGGAGCAATTTCTCAGCGCATTGTTGGATCTGGGTATGACAACAATTGCTCTCGTGAGGGGAGGGTCCCGAAATGTGGGCTTGCACAGTCAAAACATGATGCTTAGATTGTCATAGAATTTATATATATTTGAGTTGCACCGTAGCTATCAGTTATTATTTTTTGCATACGACAATCGCTAGGTTCTTACATAGAGTATCATAATAACAGTGGAATTTGTAGTTTTGATATCTTAGACAACTTAAGAAATTGTTGATGTTTGTTTATTTTGGTAATTTCTACAAATTGGGATAGGCTAATTCAGCATCTGGAATTGCTGTGAGTGATGAATGCAAGCTGAGGTTCTTGGAGCTGAAAGCAAAAAGGAACCATAGATACATTGTGTTCCACATTGATGACAAAGCTCAACAAGTTATGGTAGAAAAAGTTGGGAATCAATCTGAGACGTACGAAGATTTCACCAACAGTTTGCCTGCAAATGAATGTCGATATGCTGTTTTCGATTATGACTTCACCACTGATGAAAACTGCCACAAAAGCAAGATCTATTTCATTGCATGGTAATTTTTTTTTTAGAGAAATCATTGCATGTAAAATTATAGTAGTATATACTTAGCTTTTACAATTTTCTTGAAATTGTTCCTTTAATTCTTTAGTATATATATGTGATGCTTTTAGGTCTCCAGAAATCGCGAGGGTCAGAACTAAGATGTTGTATGCAAGTTCGAAAGACAGGTTCAAAAGAGAGTTAGACGGCATTCAAGTCGAGTTACAAGCAACCGATCCAAGTGAGATGAGCTTGGACATAATCAAAGAAAGAGCTTATTGAATATTGTTTGAATAGATCACCTATTATTTCCTCCTCCTTCTTCTTCTTCTTTTTTTTTTTAAATCTTTGAATTGAATCTTTTGTCTTATGGCTCTTTTGATATCTTAGTATTGGATTGTGAAACTATTTTCATTTAATTATATTATTTATGTATTGAATGCGTCTTTATTTTGTGGTTAATTTTCTGTTTTATCTAGCAAAGTATATTTGTATATTGCCATTTACATTTGAATGTGGATCATAGATTTGCACTGTTATTTCCCTTTCTTTAATATGCAAATAGAAATTTGGAAAAAATATATGTTCTTTGTGAAAAGGTTGTACTCTGATTGATGGCCCGGTCTAAATCTTAAACATATATTGTTCTAAACCAAACCAGTTTCGGTTTTAGCAATAAGTCATTTGATGGGCCCAAAGCCCAAATAATTTTTCTACTTTAAAATCTACAATGCATTAATTAGCCCAATTAAAGCCCAAAATAGATTTGGGCTCCAAAATAATTGGTTTTGAACTCATGTCAGTTGAGTAGCACGTGCCTACCTTAAGAGCAACATAACACTTCAAAAATGTTGGAAACATACAAAATATCATAATAATGCTCTGTAAAAATAATCGTTTACATAACATTTTTCCCTTAAACTTAAAACGTTCATAACCAGTTCAATTGAAAAGCATAATTTTAAAATATCAAAAACTATAAACTTATCTAAACTTAATTCAACTCAAATCGTATTTGAAAGTTTGGCCGAAATCATCCAAATAAATTCTCTAAAATCAAAATAAAGTGAAATCATACAAACATCGATCTCATATGGACCCTATATATGTAGTCCACATTGGAAAAATAAAAATGATGTATTAGCTGGGTAAAATTGCAGAAAACGTCCCAAATTAATTACTTATTTTGGATTTTTGTCCCGAATTATTTAATTTGACGAATTTCGTCCCGTAATTTAATATTTTTTTGGAATATCGTCCCAAACTAATTACTAATTTTAATTTTTCGTCCCAAACTATATCAACTCGTCAAATTTCGTCCCATAATTTACCATTTTGTATGAATTTAGTCCCAATATTAAATTTTTAATTTAATAAAAATGGCGTTCAATCTTGTAATTAATTTGAGACGAACTCTGCAATATTATATAATTATTCAAGTTAAAATTTACCATGTCATGACACTTAAGCAGCCATGTGATAATTAATCGGCAAATGCGCGCAATTCCATCTTATAATTATGGTGGGACGATATTCCAAAAAAATATTAAATTACGGGACGAAATTCGCCAAATTAAATAGTTTGGGATAAAAATCCAAAATTAGTAATTAATTTAGGACGATTTTTGCAATTTTACCTATTAGCTGGTAGTGGCATCCAAGAAAGTTATTGGGTCATAAAATTTGTGTGCCTCCTTCAAGTTTGCCATAATTCATGTCCTCTAGGAAAGAAGGCAGATCTTGATGTAGGTATAGATCTCATCATATCTCTTCCACAAATATATAACCAAAAAGAGAAAAAAAAAAAAAAGAGAAAAAAAAAAAAGAAAAAAAAGAAGGCGTCCTATATCTCTAAAGATTTTAGAAGTAGGAGTAGAAATATCAACAATAACAAGAGGGGCTCACATACCCAACTACACTAATAAATGCAATACCAACAAGATTGATGGCAATTCATGATAGCTATCCCCTTAAAAAAATGAAATTATTGAGACAAGAGTTGTCGCAATCCAAAAAAAAAAAAAAAAATACTATTACATACACAATTATTTATACGAGAGGCGTTTGACGAAATAGTAGAAGCTATATTTACTTTAATTTAGTAAATAATATAATCCCTGTGTTATGTTAAACCTTCAAGAAATTATCCTATAAAAATTTTATTGCGCTAAATTTTCTTGTATTTTCAAAAACCCTGCAAAAAAACATCCAAATATGTCTTTTTGGATCGACAAAATTCAAGAAATAATTTTTAAAATATATCAAGTGAAGTTGTAGGGACCAACTTGAAGTATTTTAGAAATAGTTTCTTGAAATATGTTGATCCAAAATGACCTATTTTTTACAAATTAGGTATTTTTTGCAGGATTTTAGAAAACACAAGGAAATTTGGTACAATAAAAATTTCACAGGATGGTTTCTAGCCGATCGGTTTAGCATAAGTGTGAGTATTTTGCATCTACCCCTAATATTATTGTAGAAATTATTACATTAGCTCACAAGCAATTGAGTCTGTCTGTGTGTGTGTCTAAATAATAGTAATGAAATCTGAGATGGAGTTGAATTTATTTGGTCACTTGAAGTTAATGATTAATTTATTGGATTAAAATTAATTAGGTGGGACTCATCAAAATTCCTTATCGGTTGGAGTTTATGTATGGTAAAGAAAGGTGCAACTTGGACAAGGCATCGCTATATATATATATTTTCGCTAATGGAATTGCTAATATTCCTTTAGATGTGGAGCCATTGAAATCATATAAATATAAATATATTTTATTTATACAATCAAATTACCAACACAAATGTGTAAATACGTCGACACTGACCGAGTAGCTAGCTAGTGTGATGGATACATATAACTTGTTGTTGTATTTAATATATGAAATAATTATTTTTAATAGAAGGACGTATTATATGTTAATTAGCTGCTTTATCTACAAATATATTTATATTTAACATGAGTCTAAGTAAGAGTGCATAATGTAAAAAGGATTGGATTCGTTTCTTCCACCTAGTTCTTTATGCAATGGAGCAAATGTGCCGGTGCGTCTTTCTAATGATAAATATTTTGCTTGTTTAATAAGATAGACTTTTGAAAATTCAAAATACAATAATAAATAAAATTAGTCTTCAATATTTGAAATTTAATTTTACAATATATTGGTTTATTTGGATACTCCAACTATTCAATATTTCTTCTTCAGTATGAGCAAATCCAACAGCGTCTGTCTTACTTAAGTAACATGTCGGCACACGGGATCTCTTCTCTACATCTCATTCACACGCCTCTCCCTACACCCTCCTCTCTTCTTTCATCTAAAATTAGCAATTTTCGAAATCAACAACCAAAACAAAACAAAACAAAACAAAGCGGTCATTTCAATTTTCGACCAAAACCTCCCATGCACCGCCAACGCAGACAACTATCTCCCTCACTCTTAGCGGAAAAAACAGAGCACACACGCTGTATACGCTGTCTTTTGGATGGCCTCAACTCAAATACATAAATAAATATACTAGTAATTAAAAGGCCCTTTTTATTATCTATATCTAATCTAATAAAGTGAGTGAGTGAGTGGAGAATTTTTTCATTTTTTTCCCTTCTTTTTGCTTTATTCGCCAATTTGTTTCAAGGAGAGAGTTGTTCTTTTTTGTGTGTAACTGTATATATAGATGGCAACAGCTCCGCCGGAGGATGTAATTGAGAAGAAGGCTGAAGTGGAGGAGCCACCACTTGCGGCGGTCATGGCAGTAGACAAACCACCTCATGACGACACCAAGGATGTCGCAAGTAATAATAATGAATCTTATATATATAAGTTTTGATTGTTAGATTCTACGTACATTACATATACATTAATACATTGTTTAATTGATCAGGTTTTACTATATATATAATGACTCTGAACAAATTCAAAATTGTTTGTTTGATTTGATTTGAATTGATTTATTTTATCATTTGTTTTTTGATATTGGAGTTTGTTACCATATGTTTGTTATGTTCCCAGAAACTGCTGTCCCGAAAAGCTCAAAAGGATCCCTTGATAGAGGTAGGTACTTGCTTCATAATAATTTATCAAGTATTATTATATATATATATTCATTTCTGTCAGTGTATTATGAATTGATTTTATCAGAATTAAGTAAGTAACAATTTGATAAACTAAACATCTTAGAATCTTAACATCTCTTGTTTGGCAGCTTTGATTAATAATATGCGCAATTGGATTTTGCCTCTTTATCAATTGTCATTACTCTGTCTATATTCCAAATAAGATTTTATAATATAAAATCCGTAATTTAATTGCTACCAAACTAGTTTTTATTATACCATGTAAGCGGATATGTGTTTAGTTACATTGGGATTATGGAAAATGCGATCGAGTGATTTGATTATGAGGAGATAACTAATCATCGATTTTGTAAATATAACTGTCTAATATTGTACAGATGTTGCTCTTGCAAAGCTCGAAGACGGGAAGAAGTTGTCTTTTATCAATGCATGGGAAGAAAACGAAAAAAGCAAAGTCGATAACAAGTAAGTTTCACTACTAAATCGTTTAAATTAGGCTGCTTCGTTTGCACTGCATTGGATGATAATGGATGGATGGATAACAAATATTAGTAGACGCCTATCCATCTTGTCTTAATCTGTGAAATGTGGTGTCTTTGCTAAAAGAAATGATGACAATGACTACTATATATATATATATATATATATATATATATATATGGTTGAACAGAGTCCAAAAGAAGCTCTCTGATGTTGCTTCATGGGAAAACACCAAGAAGGCATCTTACGAATCCGAACTAAAGAAAATCGAGGTAAAAAAAGTCCTTAGAATACATCAAGGCAAACATATCAAGAAAATGTTTGTAACAATCCTTTAAATAAATTTGCAGGAACAAATTGAGAAGAAGAAAGCAAATTATGCAGAAAAAATGAGAAACAAAGTAGCACTAGTTCACCAGCAGGCACAAGAGAAGAGAGCCATGGTTGAAGCGAACCGAGGAGAAGATTTGCTCAAAATTGAGGAGAGTGCTGCAAAGCACCGTGCAACAGGTCACATCCCCGCAAAAGCTTTCGGATGCTTTGGAAGCTATAAATAAAAATATTTGGTGGTGAAATGATCAAGAACAAAAGTTTCAGTTTTTTCTTGTAAATTTTTTTTTGCTTTTATTTTTGTTTTCCTCGTGTGTTTTATAGTTTGCATGCTTTTTGCTTTGATTTTGTCGTTGATTCTTCTTCTTCTTCTTTTTTTTTTTTTTTTTTTCGATTGATAAATGAAACTACTAATCGACAAGAAGAACATGAATCGAGCTTAAATAGTTTGTACTTTTATATCTTTTCTAATTATCGGTCGATTCTCACTATTTAGAGGGATCTTAGTTTATGGAAAAAACCTTAATGGACTAACCATAATTATCAAACATAATGATTTGAACTTGAGGAAGTTTTATCAATTATAAGAGTCAAATAAAGGTATCAGACAGGTGTAATTGAATATGAGTACTGGTTATATCGGCAAATGAAGGGTTATTTTCGTTCGTACCATTATTATGAAAGTCTTGTAACATCATTACCAATCAATCAACAATTAATCAATTCAGAACAATTTATGTAGAAGGATCAACATTCATTCATTCATTCATTCATGTCATTTGCAAAGATGATCCAAAGTGGAAGTTTGAGCAAATTGACTAGATTTTAATTGTCTGCCTGAAGAATAACAGAATGCCAATATCGAAAACCTCAACAATGTTTGCCGTTATAACATATTGTGAAGATGATTCTCTGATATTGTCAATATTCGCAACGTATTAGAATTATGTAGTTCACATAATCAAGATACAATTAGATAACACTTGATCATACAAACAACTGTGAAATTTTCAGCTAACAGAGTCAAAATATCTCCATTACCAACAAAATACATACACTGGACAGATCAAAAAAACGTTCGTGCAACCAATCTTCTTCACCTAAAGAAAGCCACTTTTGTGCTCAGACGAGCAATGGAATGAGCTTTCAAATATGACAGGATATAAACTATAGCAATCATTATGTCCCAAGAAGCTCATATCATTGTTACCCGGGAAATCCAAAAGCAACTGTAATGCAGATTCGGATGAATCTTCTAATTCGTTCGAGCTACATGAATCCGATTCTGGCAGTACGACTTCAGTCTTTGGGGCCAGGAAATCTGTTGCAATAAGTCTCGTTTCAGTAGTAGTTCCTGACAAAGAACCGCATTTTGTTGATGAAGAAGAGACCGGACTTAGAGTATTGGTCTTTTCTTTTTCGTCTTGGTTGAGCTGTCGGAATGTTTCTCCAACTTCGGAATTCCACAGCCGTAAGAAATAGTCGGACTCTGATTTTTCCCCTGATGATGATGGCATCGATTGTTGTATTGATTCTTTGGATAGGCGAGCTTCGGCTTCGAGTCTAGCGCTCTCCCACTGGGCCATGTGACGGGTAGATGTAGATGAAGAAAGTCTATTGTGGGACCCATTTGATGTTAGAGAGGGCTCGTGAGTTTGTGGATCGATTCCCATTTGAAGCAAACGTTTTTTCAGATGGGTGTTCCATAAGTTCTTGATTTCATTGTCGGTTCTACCGGGAAGTTGAGATGCAATGGCAGCCCACCTAAAGGAGATAACGGTAGAATGTTCGTGAATCAAATGATAGTTTACGATCCAAAAGATGCATAGGTAATATTAAATGGAAGAATGCGATGTTTTAGGACATCAAATAAGTGCAATTTGTTTCACTATAGAAGAAATGGCAAAATTGCATTTTTTGCCTGTAATAAAATAAATAGTCCATGATCGAATTAATCTTTTTTAATAAAATTAAACCATAGAAGAATAGAAGTGATGATTAGAGGATTAAATGAGTTAGCTTAAAAGATAAAAGACCAGCTGTATTGAACCTAACAGATAAAAAGATTAAATCTAGGAAGAAATGTTTATTGGTTTAAAAGACAAAGATCAAATTTATATCACCAGTTGAGAGTTAAAGATAGTGAAAAAACCTGTTTCCGAGAATGCCATGTAACTGTATGACAAGCTTCTCCTCTTCAGGAGTGAAGGGGCCTCGTTTAATGTCCGGCCTAAGATAGTTTGTCCAACGTAGTCTGCAACTCTTCCCACAACGAAGAAGACCTATATATATAAGGAAAAGTATGCACATATTGATATTAGTATTCATCCAAATTTACTGCAAAATGAAATCAGAACATCGTTTCATGTTAGAAGACGACAAGTTCATATTGAGCAGGGCTGCCAGATCTATAAACCCTGTTTCAAATCTTTGAATTTTGGTTCATTTCTTATGGACCTATAAACTGAAATGTGAAGAACATGAAAGAGTTAATAAGTAAGTTCAACCCCCATTTTTATCCATCTTACTCGTTCCAGTGCTAGGAAAAAAACATAAAATCAAATGCAATAATCAGATAGATTACACCCCTAACATTTTCATTTAGTTAAAAAATGGAAGGAAATAAAACCTGCGAGCTTGGGGAGAGAACGCCAGCTTCCATGGCCATGTTTGTTGATATATTCCACCAATTTCTCGTCTTCTTCAGGCGTCCATGGCCCCTTCTTCAACCCCTTCTTATCACAACAAGGTGCTCTACCCATCAAGAAAAAACCGCACACTACCAATCTTCCTTTTTTCTTCACAATGAACAAGTTGAAGCTTCTAATCTAATTTCTTCAAAAATCAAACACATTAAAGATAGAGATACTCCTCCCTCACAGAAAGAAAATACCCTTTTTCTTAAAGATGAACAAAAAGCAAGAAAGTGCAAGTCTTGAAAAGTTTCAAAGATAAATGTGTTAAACACTAAACACACACAGACTTTCCCAATCAGAGAGTTACTTTGTTTTTTTCACAAAAAGCATTGCAAGCAATTGAATTTTACAAAATGTTGATCAAAGATAAATGTGAAAAGACAATAGAGACTACTTTAAAGATCAAACCGGCGACTCATGGCATTGAATGCTCTCCACTTACACTGATATATATAGATAAACAGATACTATATACCACCACATGTATTTACTATTTTAATCTAAATATGGAGCAATAATTTTTACAACAACATGGACGAGGATATTGAATGATTGATTCAATGGAACAAAGAAATTCTTATATTTATTGCTTGCCCCTGTTGTTCCCTTGCCCTCAGGTTCCTTATTTAATTTAATCTGCCCTCCCCATATACATTATTATTTTATTAAACAAACACACACAACATAAATTTAACCATACGGATACATAATATGCAAAACCCTGTCCCTGTGGAACCAATAACATATTCAAGTTTGGTTTGATTTTAATTTGTTATCGAATTGGAGCATGTATATTGAATGTCCCAATAAGCTAAAGGAGATCTCGTATAATATCAATATGTGATGACATATTATTGTTTCTAGACAAATACTTATCAATTAACTAATATATAGTATTAAAAAAAAAGAATATTATGAACTAGTAAATTTGAACTTTTGAGGTTAAATGTTTAGGTCAGAGAAGAAATAGCAAACAAACAGAGTTATTTAATTTACAAGATTTGGGGCAATTCAAATAAAAGTACTGTGTGTGCGTATGTGTGGGGGAGGGAGGAGTAAATGCAAGATAAGAGAGAGAAATTACCACACAATCAATTTAGAGTAGGGGAGATGCTGTAAAAAGGAAAGCAATTAATGAGCTTTCTTCAATGGTGAAATGACATACTCTATGCATTCAATGAATTCTCTCTCTATCTCTCTCTCTCTCTACATATACATGTATATGTAGAGAGAGAGAGAGAAAAAGAGAAATTAGGCATTAATGGCGGGGACAGATATTCATGAAGCAAGATAGAGTACGGACTGCAGGAAATGCATTAAATTGGGGGATCCATTTTTTCTTGTGATTCGTCTTAAATTTGCTTTGAAGTTTGAAACTTTGAACTCTATTCTTTTTACCCTTTGCAGGATTGCTTGCACTGTTTCTTTTTAACATTTTCTTCTTATATAGAAATATAGGTACTTAGATGAGAAGAAAAAACAAGAATACGTATGAAATAAATATAGTTCATTCCAGCAATTGTGTGTGTGTCTTGGAGTGCGTGAGAAGACTACATCCATTCCCCATTCACAAATACTTTTACTTCAACTGTGACAATACATCATCTAATCTACCTATTTTCTCTTTCGAGTAAAAATCATATCAAATGTGAGAAGATTATTTCCCAAAATCGAGTTCAGTCAAACCCTTAGGCCCTGTTTGTTTGACCTTTCGGAAAGTGATTTGGGAAAGTGGTAGAGATTTGAGAAATAATCTCAATTTGTGTATAATATAATGGCCCTGATTTATCATGTTACAAACCAAATAATAAATATTAATATTATCAAGAAAAACTCAACACCTAACACCCCCTCTTTTTTTGGGCAAAGTTGACCACCGGGGGCAAAGGTTTTTTGACCCCAGTGGTCAAGTTTGTTGAAAAAACGAGGGGGTGCTAATAGTTGAGTTTTTCTTAATTTGAGGTGTTAAGTGCTAATTTTGTATTTAGGGGGTTCAAAGTGTCTATTTTTCGTGTTTCGGGGGTGCAAGTTGATGAGCTGTTCTTAATTCGAGAGTCATAAGTGCTAATTCCATCTCGAGGGTGCAAAATGTCTATTTCTCGTGTTTCGAGGGTGCAAAGTGCCAAAGATTCAAAAATGAATTGCCTATTTTGTCCCTAGACTTTTTGAGAAAAATAAAATAGTGTGCAAAGTGCTTAATTTGTTTATATTTCGAAGGTGTAAAGTGCTAAATTTATGTTTCGAGGGTACAAAGTGCCTATTTTTCATATTTCGAGGGTGCAAAGTGCAAAAAACCCTTAGTAAAATTTGAAGTTATTTATGAATATTTTAAACACATTAATTGTTTTGAGTTTAAAGTTACCCTCTCTTTTTGTCTTATAATTAGTTTATTATTAATTGAAATTAATACATATAAAATTATTTAAAGTAAGATTAATCAAACATCAAACAAAATCCGAACTTACTTTCAATCTAGACTAAGACAAAAAAAAAAAGCAAACTTAAACGATAAGTTGTTCGATTCTACTAAATTAGTCTACATTTTTTATAGTAAATTGTAAAACAATAATAAATTAATAACTAGCTAAACGATATTCTAAAAGAAAGACTATACACTAATTAAATAGTCCAAAGATAAATTCAAAATGTAAAATATGTATATAGAATTATATAATAATTAAAGTTACTAATTATCTTGTAGTCTCATTCATCAACTTTTCTTTTTACTAATTATATATGTGATATAAAGTAATGGTATATGTGAATTTATCAACATATTCAGAAACAGATATTTATAAAATATTATTTTTTGGACTTGCACCAGAAACAATTACTTCTGATTAAAACAATAACTTAGCTCTTCTCATTTATAAACTAGTATTGTTCACTAAATTTAGAAAAAGGAATCTTGCTTGTTCCTTATTTGTTACATGAAATTGACCACATATATATTCCATGACCCAAACTTGTATCGAGTTCTTGCACTCCCAACTTAAATACTACGTACCACCTTGAGCTTTTCTCAAATCCAGGCTCAGAGTAAGATATAGTAGATATTAATTTTCCTTTTTTCTATCCAAGGAAAAAGTCAAATCATTTACTTATATCAACTTATGAAATTTAATCCATCAATCAATACCAATAAACAATCTCAAATTTAATGATGTAATAATATCGCTTCTTCTACTAAGCAAACCTTGACCAAATTGAATCTAGCCAAAATCAAATATTTGTGGTTGAGTAAAACAAAGTGACCAATGACTTGACAAGTACGAATACTCACTCCGTCAATCAGTATTGAAATGAGATAAATTCAAATATGATAAAAGTAAAGCTAGTAGCACTAATAAACTCAACTCACTCTTGACTTAACCTTTCATCATATCACATTAATTAGAATGAAAATATTTATAAATATATATATATATATTAAAAAAATAAAAATACTACCATATCAGACACGCAATTAGTCCCAAACCTAGCATGTATGGTACACCAGGTCAGTTTGAGTAGGTGAATTGAATGCAGTCAAATGCTCTCCTCACTCTCTATAGCACACCTCCAGCATTAATTGAACACCAATATCTCTCACTTGTTTATCAAACCACAGCTCACAAGAACCACAAAATTATCACAAGAACCCAATAAAATATCATAACCTAGCATCACAAATGTTAGTACAAGCAAGTTCAACATTTCCCTGTCAATTTACCAGACTCGAGAAGCCAATCCTAAATCAACAAAGAGGTTCAAAACTCCAACAAACATGTAATATGAGACCAGAAGCAACACCTTACCATTAACCAAATAGATGAGAAGGAAGAAAGCAGGAAATATTGTTTTTTTTTCTTATTGATTTACTGAATCTTGAAACTAGAAAACAACAGAGCGAAAGCACCAATAATTTTTTTGCATTGGACGTAAAGAACAAGTAGATCGACTTATAGCTTCACCTTGTGAGAAAATAAGAAAAAGCCATGGACATAGATGCGAAAGCAATGGTTTAACGCAGTGCGATTCCAAATCTTTTAGACTTAAAAGGCCATGAGATGTCTGGTATCATCTGCCACGCGAGTCAGATACAAAGTCATAGATGACCAAGACCATGATTTCAAATGACCCATGAAGTTCATTCATGTCGTGTCTCGAACAGGCAGCCACATTCCTGAATCATATAGAGATATGTTAAGAGATTAAAAGCAAAACGAGAATTCTTTTAAAGTTTTATTTCATATAACCACTACAGATTACACTTGATCAGTTTCTTTCACAATGAACAGTCCAAAAAAAAAAAAAAAAGACCCCCCAAAAAGAGAACAACGTCGAATTTAAAATACAGGAAGGAAAGATTATGAAGGTATCCACTCACTCCAGATAAATGGGAGAGCAGAAAATAGATATTGACTACTGAGAGTTGCACACGAGATTTTAGAGGGCTGTCATCTCATGGATAAAGCCAGAAAAATAACGGGTATAGATAGTGAATAATGAATATCTCAACTTCAAAATATTTTCAATACGTGTCATTACATTGATTGAGTTTCAAAATATCTTAACAGTAATTGCTTTTTGCTTTTAAATCCTCGCAGATTTTGCACCTTACATAAGGCCGAATTGTGTTCCCGTTTACGATTTCAATATGTCTCCAGATTCCAACATTTATCAAACCTTTTCAGTTTCTCCTCCATCACACAAGGCTGAACTGTGTTTCCCGTATACCCTTTCAATATATAGTGAAATGCAAAAACACCGCACGTGCTTTACCTGATTGGCAGATGAACCCGCATGCTATTGTTATTGTCAAAAACCCTTGTGTTCTTTTTTTTATTATCATAATACCCCCCCCCCCAAGCCGCAATGCTACACTCGCTATAAGCGCGAATGTTCTTCATAATTTACAAGAAAAGTGACAAATATAACCCCACAATAAAATGCGGAAACACTCCTCTTCACTTAAAAAGTTAGCAATAATCCTCCTGCTAACTTTAAAAATTGGCAGTAACCCACCTGTTCAATTAAAAGTATATCAATAACCCCCTTGTTCACTTAAAATAATTGACAATAACCCTCTGTTTAATTACGAGGATATTTTAGATGGGTGCAGCAAGCTGATAAAATGTAAACACTGAGGATTTTTTGCTATTAAAAAATTACAAGCAGGCGTTTTCACCAATAGGTAAAGCAAATGGGGTATTTTGACATCTCACTCTATCAATAGATCTCCAGGATTCAACATTCTATATCATTTCAACATATCCCCAGAATCCAACATCCTAAACAAGTAACAACCATTCAAGTTTCCCGGGTAAACACCATTTTTGGTCCCTCTTATCATTAACTTTTTACAGAGTGGTCCCTCTTATGTTTTTTTCCCACTTTAGTCCCTACTATGAATTATTTGTATCACTTTAGTCCTTTTCAAGTGGTCCAAGGCGATTCCGATAATATGTGATATGCTCATGAGGGAAATTTTGTCATTTCAAGTAAACTAACATGGATATTTTCGTCTTTCTAATTATTTTATTAAAAAAAAAAAACTAAATATATAATCTCTTCCAAACTAGGCTTTCATTCCAATCGAACTTAATCGTACGTTTCGTTCCAAACTAAAGTTTTTTCCTAAAATCTTTTTCAAACACCAAAATTGCTCACCAATTAAACAATATCTCAAATAATCTCAATAGTGAACGGACGAAAATGCCCTAAAAAATATTCATATGCATGTCACGTATTATCGGAACCACCTGATAAGGACTAAAGTGAAACACATAATTCATAGTAGGGACTAAAGTGAAACAAATAATTCATAGTAGGGACTAAAGTGGGAAAAAAAACATAAGAGGGACCACTCTGTAAAAAATTAATGATAAGAGGGACCAAAAGTAGTATTTACCCCAAGTTTCCCCCTCCCCCTTCCGCCCTCAACCCCATGAAATAAAACATATCAATCAAACACCTAAATTAGGTTGCAGCACATCTCAATTGAAGTTGAATAACAACGGCCAGCAGAAATGACATTCTAGCAGGCAACCTTCAAATGTCCCAAAAGATAATAGAGTACATATACAAACTTCACTAATAATCTTGCTTGCTCAAAACATTCAGCAAGAGTCATCATTGACTAATTTGAACAATTCAAAAGGATAAATAAAATCTTCTAACTCAAACCATTAATGTCAAGAGAACATAATTAATTAAATCACAAACACCAATTCATAAAAGTTATAAGGAGTGATAAAACTTTTGATCATAAAAAATTCAATGTGAAATGACAACAAAAAATGGGACTATTAAGGCTGAAATGTTATTGAAAACCAATTTTAAAAATGTTCAGTAGCTCACCAGCATTTCCAACTCCAACCATGAAGCAAACAACCGACACCACCACGCCAGATCATCGGCAGTATATACCTTGGTCTATATGAGGAGGGATCTGCTTGATCTCTGTCCCTAATTCTTGTTCAATCCTATACCTGAAAGATGCAAGAACGTGAGAACCAAAAAACTCGAAAAACAAATGACACATTATAAAATTTACTAGCTAATATCACAAATACGAATGTGGCATACAAATTAAAGCGATCCTCATAGGTGATCAGATTCACTGCTAACCCAAGGTGTCCAAACCTTCCTGATCGGCCAACCTAAATTAAAACCAAAAATTGTAAAAAAAATCGAAGACAACAAGAATAGTAAATAGATAACACCAAATGTTAGCATCATACCCTGTGTAAATAAGTTTCTGAATTCTTGGGAAAATCAAAATTGATGACAACATTGACGGCTTGAATATCTATCCCTCTTGTAAATAAATCTGAGTTTTGGGATTGCAAGAGCAAAAGGAAGAAGAATTAACATGATAAGTCGCACCATAGAGATATATAACAAACAGACAAAACAAGTGGAAGAGATAAGAATCATAAGTACAATTAAGCAGTTACACCCCTTTCTTCCGCATTTAGCTCAGACTCAGTCGCACAAAATTTTCCTAGATGAAGAATCTAGTGTTCTGTAACTGCAATATAAAATGGATGACTTGCTAAAACCCTGAGAGAAAGGCGCTTATAAAAGATGAAAGTTTGGAGTACTGATTATTCATGTATAAGTTAGTCAATGGCAGTGTAGTAAGAATAATATTTCCTTCTAAAATAAAGTGATCAAGATAACAAGGAAATATAGAAGAATAAAAAGGTCCAAAGGCAAATTAATCGGCACAAAGTTCCAATATATGCCATGCTAAAATAAATAACTAAAGAGACCTTTCATTTATTGATATCCTCAATTTTGCCCAAGCATATGACTGACCATAAAAAGGCCTTGCAGTTTAACTGCAATGTCGTCTTGTCGAATTTCAAAGTTTGCCACCCTGGAACAAGCTCACTTTCTACCTTGATCCAATTTCCTTTGAACTCTTTTACAAGGGAAACTCTTTACAACTAAAGTAAAACCTCAGATTAAAATGACTAAAATTCATAAAAAAAAATCAGCAAGTATCAAAAACAATGTTGACAGGAAATGGATTCTAATAATTACTACAAACCACCAATTTCATAATAAACAAAGAAACAGAATAGCCTTCCTCAGAAAAATCAACTTAAAACAATCGCCAAAGCATCATCAAAGCAAGAAAACCTAGAGAATGTACCGGTGCAAACAAGATTCCTGCAGGCACCATTCCGGAAGTCATGAAATACTCTGTTGCGATGATCTTGGAGCATCTTAGCATGAATGTAGAAGCAAGAATAGCCGATTTCAGTGATTTTCTTGGCAAGAAGTTCTACTCGATTCACAGAATTGCAGAAAATAATTGATTGGTTTATTTGAAGCTGCAGCCACGTGGTACATCAAGTTCAAACCAGAAGTGATTGAAAAAGTATTCACTACGTAAAAATTAACAAAGTGGAAATATTTGTGGGTAAGAATTTTGGACCTTCGAAAAGAGAGTGTTGAGGCAGTGGATTTTCTGTCGTTCTTCCACAAAAGCATAAAACTGGGTTATACCCTTGAGGGTAAGCTCATCCATAAGGTTGATGACAAAAGGTCTTCTCAGGTACCGGTCTTTAAAATCTTTTACGGTAACAGGAAATGTAGCCGAGAACATAAGGATCTGACGATTTGCAGGCAAAAAGCGAATTAACTGCTCTATTGAAGGTTGAAATTCAGGTGACAAAAGCTTATCTGCCTGTAGATAATAGTACAATGAGAGTCAGATTAACTGAGTTCATAACACGTACATGATCATCAAAATAACACGGTCTCCAAAGTTGAAATAATGCAGAACAAATAGCAAACCAAGAAATTGATGGAAAAATTAGGTACATGAACACTAGAAATCCAACATCAGCATTATACAACGATGAATAACATCCAATGACAAACAGTACGAAGTTTTGACACGTAACAAATTCTCCCGAGTGTGGAAACCTTCCCGTGCATTTGCAAAGATTTTCACATAACTCATAATCATAATGAGAAACTACCATCAAGTGGTGTCAGACGACCACATCTCAAATGTTCTAGGAGCAATTTATTCAATACATCTGCCAAAGAAAAGAGAAGTTATTCAAGAAGATCCATACCTCATCCATTACAAGCATACAACAATCCTTCAAGATGCAAACACCCTTTCTTGCAAGATCAAGAATTCTTCCGGGTGTTCCGACAAGTAAATGAACTGGTTGATAAAGACGCATAATGTCATCTTTTAAGCTAGTCCCACCAGTAGTAGACATGACTTGAATTTTTAAGTGCTTCGCGAGTTCTTTACAAACTTGGGATGTTTGTAGAGCCAATTCTCTTGTTGGGACAAGAATAACAACTGCAAAGATGCAAATATGTAAGACACTGAATTAAGATTGGATACTTTAATTAAAATAACTACAGCCACAACTAACCATCAATGTGTGTTGTGTGCTTACATACATTAAAAGGAATATATTAGCATCGTAACGTGACAAAGGCTAAACAGGAGTAAGCAAACATCTCCTACCAATCCAATGTTTTCGTGGACCAAGACTGAAGTCATAAGTATCAGATAGGGTATATTCTTACTAAGCATTATATCTAGGATATAATTTCAAAACTTGGCTGACTGCTACTAAAGAGGAAAAGATAATTACCGCCGCACATTTGTCTGGACCTAATCTTCAGATTTCAAAGTTCATTAAGTCAATCTCATAACTCATAAGAACATAACATAAGGCCTACTTCTGCAAAGAAAATGCAGAGTTCTAGACTGCAGGAATTCATAAAATAAATAACTCAAACCTTGAATAGCGTTTTTATCTTGATCAATCTTTTCCAAAGCAGGAATGCAAAAAGCACCGGTTTTTCCAGTTCCATTTTTGGCCCTGGCCAAGATATCACTTCCAGTGAGTGCAATTGGAATACTCTCTTCCTGGATAGGGGATGGCTTCTCAAAACCTTTTTCATATATTCCCATAAGCAGCTCACGTTTCAGAAAGTAATCTTCAAATTCATTTCCTTTGGTAGCTGTAACATCCTGAAATAAAAATACAAACATAAATCAGGTGCTTCTACAGATATGAACAAAGGACAAACTGCATACTTAACAAACAAACAAAACTCTGCAGGAAATGACCCCATAGCAAACCAAATGGTATGTCATTGTATATATAGGGAGATGAGTGCCATAAATAGCTTCCAATTTGTCAATCTACTGAACAACGATTAAAAAATTAACATATGTCTGAATTGCACAATGCAGATAATCTAGTAGGGAGTGTAGTTTGAATAGTACAGATGATAATAGACTCATAATATTCTAAAGAATGTGCTTTCCATTTATGGCCTACTAGCTTCATATCTATATTATTTAGCTGTGTTGACCTCGTAACTTCAGTTTCTCAAATACGTCATTACAATTACCAATCTTCTTCTCATCTTCTTATAGTTACAGTAAAAACAACTCAAGTTCCCCGTCTACCCATTAATTTCAAAACTTGATGGCAATAAAGAGTGCACAAAACTAACCCCAACTGAGACATGTATAACCCAGGAATGGGTAAGGCACTGACTGAGCTGAACTGACCTAAGCCAACTGAGTCACTCGTATGCGGGTGTTTTTATTGTAAAAAGTAATTAGGTCTTATTGAACTCAGCTGATCCCTCTCCTATTATCTAATTCCTTTTTCAACTGGATCAACATCAGCTGTGACATCTCAATTAACTCAGTATATACAATAACCATTTTCTCAAAATACTTATTACCCAATGATTGAATTTACCATAACAAAAAAACTTGACCTTTTACTATTAAATGAATTGTGGATGCAAGTGAGATCCCAAAAAAGGACCATGTCATTGAAAATCTTACCTCGGTTCTGTAACGGGTGTCCGCTGGCGGTAATTTTAAGCCTGCCTTCCAATCTTGTGAACTGGTCACAAACAAGAATAACTTATTAACAGCATAGAAAACAGTAAAATAAAGGGAAAGGACATTATTGCTTCATGACCAAAGAGCAAAAAGGAAAAGGAAATCCCCACCCCAAGCATTTTATATCAAAGAATTTAATGTCATATGATTTCTCTTTTCAACCTTAAAGTTCACGCCACCAGACTTCTCAGGTATTATTTGCATCATTCAACTTGTACATACATTCAGTGAAATTCAGGATTTCACAACAAAGAAACCAAAAAAGAAAAAGAAAAATGAGCTAACAGTTGAGATTTGAGAGTCACAGCATCATGAGGATATGGTAGCATCTTACGAACAGCAACACCATAAGAAATGTCTAACTTAACCAAGTATACCATGCAAGAATAGAATTGATCAAACTTCAGGACAACAACGTAATCATGCTAATTTCCACCAAGACTTAAAAGCTGCTCCACAGAAAACTTCCTATTCAACCATAAGACAAATCAGCATCTCATCCCACCGACTAGAACACCAAATGTCAAAGTAAATTAGACCGAGGATAACCATAGCTATCCAATCGATGCTTTGGCTAGCTACACTTGAAAGGCTCTCGCATTCAGACGCTCAATACTTAGTTCTATAATATCAAAAACGAACCCAAGTTCCAAAAAGTTCCCAAGAAGTTAACTAATAACAATGAATTCATTATTTTCTTTTCTTAAATTCCCAATGTATAAACTCCAGCTCATCAAGGAGGCACTCCTCTTCCACATTTTCCCCTTTATTTAAAAAAGACAAACAAATTCCATGGATTTCCAACTTTTTATTCCTCGTTAAGATAATTAATAATAAACAGGCACTTGACAGATAAACATACCAAGAATCATAAATATTTAAACAAGAAAGAACTCACGAACAACGGAAAAGAATAACAATCCAAAAGCACAGAGTTCCAGTAAATAATGAGAAAAGAGAGAAACTAATAGACCTCGAATCGACGGCTTCTGATTGTACAGTCTTTTCAACCTCATCGACTGTTGAATCTGTGGGCAGAAGCTGACTTCTTCTCATCCATTGCTGTTGCTGAGGGTTTTGAAACATTTGATTGTTCTGATTATTCGGCGCTGGACCTCTCTGTACATACTGTTGAGTAGGGTTTCTTGGTTGAAAATTAGGGTTTGATCCCGCATTCAGATTTATTCCACCACCACCTCGGCCACCGCCCATACCCGGCGGAGGATATCTCGCTCTTGAACTCATCACAAACCCCTAGTAACAATATCTATTTGATCAATACAAAAATGCACAAATTCTATTCTCGAGTATATGTATGTATCTACACCAAAATTAGTACAAATCTGTTAATCCTGAGTAAATTCTGTTAACGGAATCTTTATTACGAAAGTTTTGAATGCAATCATATAATTATAAAACGACAGTAAAGATAATTCAAATGAGAGTTGAAAGAAAGAGAAATCAGTGATGGGAAAGTCTACCCAGGAGAGACTGTTCTAGGGCGTAAATATATATATATTTATGTATTTGCTTTATGGGACCTTTATTTTGTCTCTTTCTTAAAATGGCACTGTCTTTCACATATATCAAACAAGAACCCAATTTCGAATTTAGAAAGTATTTTTTAAATTGATTTTCTATTAATTCTAAAAACAAATGATTTTATTTTTCTTTCATGTCCTAATGATTAGGTTATTTTATGTTTTAATTTTTCACTTTTTTAACAAAATAGTGAGTGGGAAGTATCATTGCTACATGATTACTTGACTTTAGAGTTTATTTTATTTTATTATTAAAAAAAATTGTTTTAGAAAAAAGAGCATTATTCCTTACCGTTATACAAAGAAATTTAAGTGAAAAAAATGAAATCATACTTGGAAGGTTTAGTAAAATCTCAATCCCTTCATAGTTCATATTGATTTAATTAACATACATATAAAATTCTTCTGTAATCTAAACTCAACCTATTGATTTAATTAACTAATACATAGTCAAATATGAATAGAAGATATATGGAAAGCTAAATTAAAGCATATTTTAGGCCGATTTAAGTCACCACTTTCCATTATCGACTGCAACATTTCCTTCAGCGATTTCTTCACCGGATGACGATTAAAGCTCTACTCTTAAGTTCTCCAGCTTCTCTTTAAGGTGGCTTGAACTAAGAGCAGTAGCAATAACTTCCTTGATTTCTGCTTCCAGCTTCTTCACTTTCTCAGAACTAGAATCTTTAATAGCTTCTGCTTTCAACTCATCAATTTTCCAACTAAGTCCCTTTTCATTTATAACCTTCTCAATCTCTTCCCTAATCTCTCTATTCACCTTCACAATTTCTTCTCTTAGTTTCGGCGACAGAACAACCTTTTCTCTTTCCCTCGTTGCAACAACTTTTAAGTTAGAAGAACGTAGAAGCTCCTCAAAGTCCTCCTTAGCTTTTTCAACTTCATCTATGAGATTCTCGTCTATCGAATCCCCTTTCGATAACTTGTCTTTAGCAAGCTTTAATACTTCCATTTTAGCTTTTATATCAGATGAAAGTTTCTCATTAACTTCACTTTTCAGCTTCTCACTGCTTTCTTTCAACTCCAGAAGCCTATCAACCATGTTTAGCTTTTGGAGCTTATGCTTTAATCCAAGATAAGCACCAGGGCGTGAAAGCTTTTTATTGAACTCTTCTGTTATTTTATTTGCTTTTTCTTGTAGACCTCGAGTTAAGGGCCTAAGGCTTGATCGGGGTTTGGGGATCGAGTCAGCTCTAAGTTAAGAGATTTGATTTGGTCAATCAAGCCCATTGAAATGAATGCCTTTGTCATTTCTTGGTCTAGATCTTTTTCGATTTTCTTGAGTTTCTGGTTGATTATTGGATCGGATGGACCTTTTGCTTCGAGTATCGTTTTCTTGAGATCCTCGAGCTCAGATTCTATGTCGGAGAACTTTGGTGTGTTTACTTCGGATGCTTTCATGTTGCGTTTCCTTTCAGGTTGTATCTCAGATCCTTCTTTGAAGCCCCCAACTCCAATTGACCGGAACTTGGTGTTCAAGTAATAAATTAATAAATTGTATCGATCTAAATTCATGATGGATATATATTTTAAATTTCAAATATTTATAATCAGATCATTTTAATCGAAATCTAATCTGACTTCGGATTGACAGCCCCACCGGAGAATATTATCCATTGGCAGAGGGATATTGTAGTCAAATTGTCAATCCATATCTGGGCTGGGCCCCATATTTCTCTAGCTAGAACTACGCACCTCGCCGTGTACTCAGTGATACAACCGTATATAATTGGAGCGTGCTTCACACGGAGAAAAGCTGGAATGTGGCTGAAGGTTGTGTTGTGGATAATTAACTATCAGTGCATGATAGTGGCTAGTGACACATTGGTCATTCTACAGTAAATATATATTTCTTCTATCATTACCCCCCCCCCCCCCCCCCACAAATTTCTCTCCAGTGAGTATGGACTCCCCTTTCCCTCAAACTCCCCTTCCCCTTCAGACTCATTTTTTATAGTCATCTTCAATGATTCAATTTTTTCATTTTATTTAAATTGAATTATCATAACTCCCCACTCTCACTTAATTTAATGATAATAAATATATAATAATTATACTAATAGTAAATTGAACACTAACATTAATAATAAATAATTTAAGACTGACATTAATAATAACATTACAAGTAATAAAATAAATTAATATTAAGTTTAAGATTTAAAAAAAATATTTTATATAAATATTCTTAATTTAACTAAAAGAAAATAAAAAAAAATATATATGTGCAGGACAACGACAGAGGTGAGTAGGGAGGTCTGGCCACCCACCTCTCCACCCCCGCTCCCCCCCGGAAGTGGTTATCCACCTCCAAAAGACTCCCTCTCTCCCACCCCTCCTCACCAACGCTCATTTATTCACCCCTTCCCCTGTGTATTCCCCCTCCCCCCACCTCAATGGAGATGCCCTTAGGTAATCTAGTTTTTTTTTACATTCCCTCGGAAATAAATACTACATGGTTTCATAGATAAACTTGAAAAGCTGAAAATTTTACAAATTTATATTTTGGTCTAATATAAGGGTTTTTGTCCCAAAAATTTATATTTGTAGGGATTATATGTGTAATTTTTCAGAAATTATTATTAGTATGTTGATACATGTGTGACTGAAGCGCTAAATTATGAAATTATTAAAAAAAAAGCACTAAATTATGAAAAATGAATACTTAGACGGCCCTAATTAATGGTATTTTCATTTTCAAACCTTGAAATTAACTTTATCCTATCTGAAACTTTTGTGGAAACAATTTAATTTATGGCATCAAAGGAAGAATCAAGCAATGGAAGCACGGTGACTCCCGACTGCGTCATCAAGCTGGTTAGCTTTAACTCCATATTCCAATGGACAAAGAATACCAAAATCATCATAATTTAAGTTCGTTGCAATTGCAGAGATTGAATCCGAAGAGACGAAAGGAGAAGGTGATCATAGGATGTGGAGCTGGTTTCGGAGGCGATCGACCTATGGCGGCACTGAAATTACTCCAAAGAGTGAAAGAATTAAATTATTTAGTACTCGAATGCTTAGCGGAACGCACGCTTGCGGAGCGTCATAACGCAATAAAGTCCGGTGGCAAGGGTTATGATCCACGGAGTAGGTTTTGATTTTCAATTTCCTCGTTATGTTTGTTGATATCTCTTTTTCTTTTTTTGTATTTGAGAATTGGTTTGAGGAGTGGAGTTAATTGTGTATTGTTATGGCAATTGGATGATATCTCATAGTTCCAGAATTTGAATTTTACTGTTGGTTCATGTATTAGAATTCTTGCATTTGTATATTGTACTAAGGAAGCAAGTGAATTCTTTGTTTGCAAAATACGTACCGTTTATGCTGTTCTTTTGATTCTTTGGAGGAAAGTGTTGAGTAGTCCATGATTATCCAGTTTCAGAATGGATGCGGTTGCTTTTACCTCTGGCTGTAGAGAGAGGAGTTTGCATTGTTACTAACATGGGGGCAAGTAAGTATATTAAATAGTATTAGTAATATGCTTTATGCTTTGTGGTTGTGTTCTCATAATTATTGTACTTGTTTTTAATATCATACTTTGAAACTTCAATTTTTTTTTTCTTATTATATATTTGCATTAACACGTTTTGAGACTTGTGAAGAGAGTCCATATGGTGCTCAGGAAGAAGTTCTACGGATTGCTAGCAAATTGGGTATTAAAATAAGGGTTGGCCTGGCATATCAATCATCAGTTTCAGAAATGGGTATTTTTTAACATGATAACAGTATAATGAATAATACTGCAGTAACAAAAATAGACCTTATGATGCTAACAGTATTCCTTTTTTGTTCTTGGACATATCCAGGAGTGCCTGATCATTTGAAGTGTGTCGATGGTGTAAGATTGAAACCCTCTTTAAGAGTATTTTTCTGTAGCATATGGCAATCGTTATAGGTTTAATAGGAGTTTATCGACTGAAGTATAAACCTGTGGACCTCTTGTGGTTGGGGGATATAATATGAATACGCGCTTAGGCATCCTAGAGGCATTTGCACTTCCTTTGACATCTGTCTAATTTTTCCCCCGTGTAGGATGTCAGTGTGTATCTGGGAGCAGCTCCAATTGTTGAATGTCTGGAGATGTACACACCAGATATTATAATTACTTCTCGAGTTGCTGATGCTTCTTTATTCTTAGCTCCTATGGTATGAACTTAGATCACCCTTTCCTATGCTAAATGCTTGTGTTCAGAACATAATGAATGCTTATTGACTAGGTATACGAATTAGGATGGAACTGGGATGAGTTTCAGCTCCTGGCACAAGGTTCTCTGGCAGGGCACCTGCTGGAATGTGGTTGTCAACTCACAGGGGGCTATTACATGCATCCAGGTAATTTTATAGGTCATATCATGGATAGAAACGATGCGTATTTTAAGTGTTTTGATCACTTGTAGAATTATTTGAAGAAATTTTTGTTTATGACAATATGCTTTCTTCTAGGCGATAAACATCGAAATATGTCTCTCCAAAGTCTCCTCGAATTATCCCTTCCATTTGCTGAAATTAGTTTCGATGGGACAGTATGTGTAGCAAAGGCAGAAGGAACTGGAGGGGTTATAAATTTTAGCACTTGTGCTGAACAACTTCTTTATGAAGTTGGGGATCCTAGTTCCTACATCACCCCAGATGTTGTAAGTTGAGCTTTAAATGGGTAATTTATCTACAGTATATGCATTACTGGAATAAAAGATGGCAAAGAGACTGACAGGCATTATCTTTTGTTTTTTGTAACAGATTATAGATGTTCAGGAGGTAACATTTCGATCATTATCAAACAGCAAGGTTCTCTGCTCTGGGGCAAAGCCTGCTCCAGAACTAGTACCTCAGAAACTATTGCTGCTAAGATCAAAGGTAACCCCCCCCCCCCCCACACCCACACACACACCCCAGAAAAAAAGTAGTGGACCAAAGAAAAAGGCCATGTTGGATCTCTATGGTGCAGGCATATATTTGGCATCTCTATGCACTTCTCTTTCTTAGTAGGCCATGTCCTTTATTCAACGAAAGAAACAGGCCCCCTTTTTTATGCAGTTTTCTTATTTCAGGACAGTGGATGGAAAGGCTGGGGAGAAATCTCCTATGGCGGCTATAAATCTGTACAACGTGCTAAAGCTGCTGATTTTTTGGTACGCATATTTATTATTCATTTGTATTCTTTTCATTTCCAAGAACTCTTGAATGCTTCTTTTTTTTAATCATCATTAGCATTTGGTTATACTAGATTCACTTAGCATAGTATTCTCTCCATCAGGTACGGGCATGGATAGAAGAATTATATCCCGGCATTAGCAACAACATTGTTTCCTACATTATTGGTCTTGATAGCCTAAAGGCAACATGCATGGGTGATACATTGCCCATGGCTAGTGAAGACATTAGATTACGGATGGATGGCTTGTTTGAGAAAGAAGAGCATGCGGTCCAGTTTACAAAAGAGTTCACAGCTTTATACACCAATGGCCCTGCTGGTGGTGGTGGCATCAGGTCTTTCTTTTCCTCTTCCTTTTCTTTCTATATTGGCACCAGGTCTAGCACTTCTCAAACTTGTTATATGTTCATCTAACAAAAGTCACAGCAAGCTTCTGAATCAAAAGTTCATGTGTTTTCTCAATCTTAGATTATAGCAATAATCAAGTGAACAATCTAGTTAATATTATAATCATAGATCAACATGTTATATTGAATAGCATGCAGCCATTAAGTCTCATTCGTTTAAGCATGGGGCGAGAAATTTGACAATTAAGGGGTGTTTGCAAGAACTTCTTCGTTTAGAGAAGCACCTACTTTTGCTTATTTTCAGCGCAGTCTCGTTGAAAATAAGTAGTTTGTGTTTGCAAATTTTCAAAACAAGCAACGGAGTAGTGTTTGCAATTACATAAAATTAGATTTTTTAATTGTTATAATTTTTTAGTTAAAGACAAAATTACCCTCGATTTCGTACACATTTCTTGTATGACTTCATAAATGTAAGCCTTATCAGAACGTTTTTTAGGCTAAAAAATATAACACATTCAAAATCAATTGAAAGGAATTTTATTCTTCAAAACATCAATTACTATTTTACCATTACTTTATATATTTAAATTGATATTTTAGTTGAACGAAAATGCAGTCATAGTCACAAATTCTCCATTCAATAACAATTGTCATAAATCATATCCACATATTGAAATTCTTGTTTAACATCAAAACGAAAAACATATATCACTCTTCTTCACCCAAAAAAAAAATGAAAATCATATTATTATAGAACAAAAAATGAAAAATTTATTAAGATAATGATAAAAAATGCTATGAGCCACATTAATTTAATAAATAAAGAAAGAATTTTTTCAATTAATTAATATTTTTTAGAATCAATTTAATTAATTAATATGATAAGATTTGAATTTTAATTTATTTTTGTGTGAATAAAATAAGGGGTATAATTGGGATATTGAATTTGAAGGACAAATATGTCCCAAAACTGCACCTGGAAATGCCACCAATGGATAAGTAGGTCATGTGATGCTTCTCCCAAACTCCATTTAGCTGTTTATTTTAAGCAGAAACAGATTCGAATTTTCGGGTCTGCGAACACTTCCAAACTGCTTCAGGAAACCAAAAAGGATGCAGTTGCAAAACACCACCTTAATCTGATTCCAAGACTCCAATGATTTGTCAAAAGGTATTAAGACCCTTAGATATCTTTTTTGGTTTTCCAAGGGTTTAATCCCTTTCGAGGCGGGTTGGGCACATTAAGTGGGTACCCCAACAGGTATTCGAACCTGAGTCCGCTACTTTGTAGTGACTAGTCCCTTCCACTAGACCCCGAATTAGATATATAGATAAACTATACCATTAAAATAGTACTGTTTAGTTATGGAAGTTATTGCTGCAGCAGCCAATGTTTCAAGAATTCGTTCTGGAGACTTCATCTATATAATGGGAACAATTATTTTGCTATTCATCTTACTCATTGTTTACTCTTGTAGTTTGTACAATTGAAGTTCTAAACTTGCTATTATACTGATTTTTCATTGCTCATTTTAAGCATATTCGTTATCTCGTGAAGTGCTTTGCCAATAACGGAAAATTTTAATATTCATTGCTCATGCAATCTATTTACTTAATGCAGCACTGGATGCAAGAAAGAGATATTTCTGGAGAAAGAATTGGTACGTCTCTCTCCATGTAATACGTATGCACTTTCTTCCGTTGAGTTCGTTTATTGGTCGGTTTTTGATATAAGTGCTGGTTTTTGGTCATACAGGTAGCACGCGAACATGTTCACTGGCAAATTTCTGTATCTGGGAACAATAAAATCACCAGCCATACAATTACACAACAAAAATGTGCTTGGCATGAACCAGACTTGGTTTCAGGCCCGGGAGGAATTACATGCTGTTCAAGCCAAGAATTGTTAACTCAGCCTGCGCCCGCCAGCCAAAGAATTCTTCTCTATGAAGTAGCTCATAGCAGGGCAGGTGACAAAGGAAATGATATAAACTTCTCCATTATACCACATTATTCACCTGATATTGAGAGACTGAGGTTGATTGTGACTCCAAATTGGGTAAAGGAAGTTGTCTCAAATTTATTGAACCAATCTTCCTTTCCTAATGCAAATGATATCGAAAGAAGAGATAAGTGGGTTAGCCAACATGTTACGGTGGAGATTTATGAGGTTAAAGGGATTCATTCTCTAAATGTTGTGGTTCGCAACATTCTTGATCGTGGTGTCAATTGCTCGAGAAGAATCGATAGGCATGGTAAAACTATATCGGATGTCATATTATGCCAGAAAGTGGTATTGCCATAATGATATGCAGTTCATTGAAGGCTTACGCTCATTTTGCCATCTTGGCTGTTTATATCAAATATGTTAATTTGGGCTGGTGAGTGGGAAGAGGGGAAGATGTAGCTAGCCAAATAGGGAACATGATGAAGTTATGACCTTCAACTAAATTGGAGGATAATATAACAAGACTTCATTAAATTAGTGTTCTTAATTATATTTTAATTGCTTCTCTCACTCCTTTGAAGTTATATAAGTTCAACAGAGACGCATGGCAGAACTGAAGAGGCAACACAGATTCACTATGCTTCACTTCATCTTTTCCAGAAAAAAAAAAATGTTCCATCTGTAATTAGACGACCTTAATATGAAAGTTGAAAATTTAAGTTCATCTGTCACTTTAGCTTTACCTTGTGAATGGGTAACCCCAATTCAAGAGACCTTGGTGAATTATCTAGTAAATGCTGGAACCGTTTCTGAATCTAGGTATTCAGATGTATTACTAGAAACAGAGTGGTGGAGCTAATGACAATTTACCCCCTTTACATAATGTTCAGTTTACTTCCTCTAATTTGAAAAGAAACACTTTAAACCTCTCCCCTCCCTCACCCCACATAATCTTATAAAAGTTTCGCACTACCTTCATGACATTTTTAAACTTTAAAAAAATACAAATTGACAAAACTATCCCTCTTATATGTGGTATTTTACCCTATGTGTTATGATAAATATGATAGTTTTATCTTCCTTTATAATGAAGAATGTGACACTTTACCTCATGTGTTATGATAAATGTTGTATTTTATTCCTTATGTAACTAAATACTTTTCATGTTAACTCTCAATTCGGACGAGTGAATTACAATCGGACTCAATTCTGGCGAGTGGGTAATACTCTCCGATTGAATGAAGTAAATTGCATCTTTAAATTTTTTACTAGAGGTAAAGTACTATTTCTCAAATTACAGTAAATAAATTGAACATTATACATATTATATGATAAATTGACCTCAAATAGGTCTGATTTGATATCAGTTATGAACAATCATGTCTTTGCATGGGACAAACAGGTTCGAACCAAACTATGAAATTGTTATGGGTTCGAGCAGAAATATCACAATAGGTTGGGTCAAAACTCAAAAGTGAACACAAACACTGTTTGGCGTTGATTGGATTGATGTGCGGGTTTGGTCCAACACTCATTTTGGTCGCAACTTCTAGGCAAGATGAAAGATCACACAAAATTTAATGTTTATTAATTTAACCACTACCATCTACTTTTTATAAACCCCGAAATCCAAATACAATCATAATTATATCTCAAATTTTGCTAACCGCTAAACCCAACATCCTAAGTGTTTAAAAGGTTTTGTTTACGAAACCAAAATCGATCGAAACCGGACCAATAACAAGCCGCATAGACCCTTTGGTACCTTTTGCCAAATTCAAATGCGTATAAATCAAAGTCTCATCATCACTCAATATAATGTGTGATGATGTTCAACTTTCTTATATATTTTCTTCACTAAAATTCAAGAACTAAACACTTTAATCTCGGTTCGAAAACCATGAATTTCCAACTAAGGATGAGGAAGAATAAATTTATTTGCACCCCATTCTCTACACCATCTATGCCATTGCATCATCCAACATTGTACTGTGCTAATAGATCTATTGACGTAAGCTCTGGGTTGCGAAATTTGAAGTTTGAACACAATTATCATCCATAATTTAGTGAGAACTGGAAAAAAATGTTTTAAATGAAACAGGAATATCGACATTCTTGGAGGAAAGCGCATTGATGTTGAAGGTCCTGTCTTTTCTGCAGAAACTGATTCTTCTGCTCAGTTATTTTGACCTCTTTCCCTCTTTTTTCTTTATAACTTCATCGATGTACATTATGCCTTTGCCCTTATAAACTTCAGGAGGCTTACAGCTACGAACGGCAGCAGCGAATTGATGCACTCTCTCCTTGTCAATACCAGTACAGCATACAACATTGTTTTTGAAGCAAAAGACACGAACTGCTGGAGGTACAGTCAGTTCAACTTCATGGCTATAACCGAGTTTGAGATACAAGAGGCGACCTTGTGCTTCTGCTCTAGCTTTGAAACCGACTCCAACAATTTTAAGAAAACGAAAGAATTGGGCTTCCATTATAGGAAAAGGTATCAATAACCTGAAATCAGACAGATATGCAAATGCAACCAAGTCAAGAATATGCAATTACGCATAAAAGAACAGTATTGCTTTTTCTTTTTCTTTTTTGAAACAACACACCATTTGTATTAATAAGGATAGAGTACAAGGGGGAGTGCAGAGGTTGCACTAAAAAGTATAATACATGGCAGGTAGAGGAAAATATACGTAACATAGAAACAATCTAAACTACAATTATCATTAAAACTCAATTTTCAAGAACATCACTTGATTTCAAAATAGCAGCAGTACGAAAAATACAAACACTTCCAAAAAGAGTGTATTAAAAACAAGTTCAGACAACTATCCACGTTTTTAGCCCAGAGGATGTTGAAAGCTTTGGCGATGAAACGGCCATGGACCATGCCCATCATCATTGTTGAAAGGAGATCAATTTGGAAAGAGATTTAGGAGCCGTTAATTGAGGGTATTTCCTAACCAAGCGGCTACTTGGGATCTTTGGAAACATGAGTGAAGACGTCAAAAGAATGGTGTCTCAACTCGATTACTTCCAAGCCATTTATACTCGTAGGCAAGGCGATGAAGCAGCACATTCTTTAAAATGTACTCCCTAGAGCTGCATTAGCTATTGTAAACTGGCAAATTAAAATTACCTGAAAATCTATCGTGCTTCTCCAAAAAATAAAGTTTATAATTCTCAGAATTTTTTTTTAAATCCAAAATTTCAAAAGTTAGGCTACTTGGCCAATGCACATCTAAACAATCTCCATATTTCTGAAAGACTACAAAGGTAACTCTGGAACTGGGTTCTGAATGAAGCATCTATGAAAACTGTAAAACATTCAAATCTAAGAGACAATTATTAATAGTAGAGCTATATGATCTCATCAACATGGAAAGAAACTAACAAATTGGAAAATGAGGTGAACGTCACAAGATAATTCAGATTTCGTAAGAACGATAACAGCTACGGGAATAAAAGCAACTTGTTTTCTTTTTCATGGTTAAAATTCGGTAAGAAAGATTTAGAGTTTACCCGATTGAGAAAGAATTGCTATGAGTTAACTAGATGATCTTCAATAAATATGCGATTTCACAGGTTCTGAGGGTTTGGTGAGAACACACCGGTTTCCTGAAACGGAAAGGAAAGGCTGATTTCAGTGCGTTTGGGCCACACTTTGCCTTGGGAAATTGGAGATAGGAGTATTATCGGGCCATTATTCATATTATTTTGGACTAGACTAATCTCCAGTACGACTTCAAATTCAAGTAAAATTGGAGCGGATTGTAATCTGAAGTCGATCTACATTTACTCCGATTTACTCAGAATTTTTATTCCACGACTGAAAAAATTATAATTTCAAAATACATAAAAGTATATATGAAGTAGGTATATTTAGTTCATTAAAACTTCGAGTCTGGCAATAATTAAAAAGTAATATTAATGTTCATATATAACTCAAAGTTATTAATTTGTATTAATATTTGAATTTTGTACGGACGAATCACTTTAAGTTTATGTTCATCAATTTTTTTTTATTATTATTTCTCAAAGCACTCAATTTATTTTAAATAGAGTTATTTGTATCAATTACATCAAATTTTATTTTATTGGACACAAGCTTAATTGAAAATATTGGATATAATTTGAAAACGGATCCAATTCCACGTTTCCTAAAAAGTTTTCAGAAAGAAAAATGTAAGGATACAATATGGAAGTTATTATTATTACAAAAAAAAAAAAAAAGGAAGTTTGCTGATAAATTTCATGGGTTGCTAGCTAGAATGCACGGATACTCTGAAATTATATATCGTGCAGTATCGTATGCTTATTGGATATTCGGATACTCAGATACTTGTACGATACATGTAAAATACTCCACCGTATCGTTTTCAATAATAAGAAAATAAAAAATGAAAATGATACTTATCGGATACAAAGAAAGGCGTATAGAAAATGCCCAGAATACTTGAGAGCATGCATTTCTACAAATAATTTTTAGATTATGTATATAATCAATGTAAATCTACATAGAACGATTGAAAATATATATAGGCCAAAGACTTTGCGTATGATATTAATATTGTGGTTTTACTTGAACACTTATATAAAATGTAGATAGCATTATTCATTTTAATATGGAATAAAAAGTTAACTAATATATATTACATAATATTTGTTATATATTTTTAAAACAATAATTTTTTATTATTATATATTTTAAAAATACACTCACGTATTTTAGCCGTATCATATTTTATAAATTTTAATAATTCATATCACGTATTTTAGCCGTATCATATTTTATAAATTTTAATAATTCGTATCGCCATATTCGTATCGTATCCGTTGGTGTCGCCTTATTCGTGCTACAGGTTGCCAGCCACTTTGGAAACAGAGCAGCTAAAACGCAATAACTTGCAAATTTTCTTGGGTTTTTTGCACTTTGCACCCCCGAAACATGGAAAATAGGCATTTTGCACACTCGAAACTTAGATTTAGCACTTTGCACCTTCGAAATATAAAAAATATTGCACTTTGCACCCTCTCTTATTTTCAAGCAACAAGTCAAGGGCAAAATAGGTAATTCTATTTTAAATCTTTGACATTCCCCCCTCCCCCCCCCCAAAAAAAAAAATAAAATTAGCACTTAACACTCCCTAATTAAGAACAAATTAACAACTTGCACCCTGAAAACACAATAAATGGACACATTGCACCCCAAAATTCAAAATTAACACTTAATACCCTCAAATTAAAAAAAAAAAAAACTCAAAACCCCTCATTTTTTCCGGCAAAGTTGACCATTAAGGTGAATTTTTTTTAAGACAAAATAGGTAATTATTTATGGGTCTTTGATATGTTGAAGTAGACAATGGGTCTTCGAGAAATTTACTTGTACTTTATTTAGTTATTAATGGGTATATTGTTGAATTGAAAAATGGAGAGAGAAATGAGTATTCGAGTATTTATAATTGTATTTTGCAAAATTTAAGTAAAAAAATGAATTACCTATTTTGCTTAGATTTTTTTCACTCTTATAGAAAACTTTGACAAAAAAATAAACGAGGGGTTTGGGTTTTTTAAATTTGAGGGTGTTAAGTGTTAATTTTGTATTTTGGGGTGCAAAGTGCCAATTTATTGTGTTTCGGGGGTGGAAGTTACTGATTTGTTCTTAATCAAAGGGTGTTAAGTGCTAATTTTATTTTTGGGGGTACAAAGTGCAAAATTCTCAAGTTTTGAGGGTGCAAAGTGCCAATATTATTGAATTACCTATTTTGCCCTTGAATTTTTGCTTGAGAATAAACGAGGGTGCAAAGTGCTGTATTTTTCATATTTCGAGGGTGCAAAGTGCTAAATCTAAGTTTCGAGGGTGCAAAATACCTATTTCCCATGTTTCGAGGGTGCAAAGTGCAAAAATCCCAATTTTCTCACTAAAGCTATTCAATAAAATCAAATTTAGGAGTGAGATTTCCAGATTTCTTATTGCCCCCATACGTTGGACATCAAATTTCAGTTTCAAATCTTTGACATTCCCCCCCCCCCCCCCCTCCCCCTCTCCCCAAAAAAAAAAATTAGCACTTAACACTCCCTAATTAAGAACAAATTAACAACTTGCACCCTGGAAACACAATAAATGGACACATTGCACCCCAAAATACAAAATTAACACTTAATACCCTCAAATTAAAAAAAAAAACTCAAAACCCCTCATTTTTTCGGGCAAAGTTGACCATTAGGGTGAATTTTTTTTAAGGCAAAATAGGTAATTATTTATGGGTCTTTGATATGTTGAAGTAGACAATGGGTCTTCGAGAAGTTTACTTGTACTTTATTTAGTTATTTATGGGTATATTGTTGAATTGAAAATGGAGAGAGAAATGAGTATTCGAGTATTTATAATTGTATTTTGCAAAATTTAAGTAAAAAAATGAATTACATATTTTGCTTAGATTTTTTTCACTCTGATAGTCAACTTTGACAAAAAAAAAAACGAAGGGTTTGGGTTTTTTAAATTTGAGGGTGAAAAGTGTTAATTTTGTATTTTGGGGTGCAAAGTGCCCATTTATTGTGTTTCGGGGGTGGAAGTTACTGATTTGTTCTTAATCAAAGGGTGTTAAGTGCTAATTTTATTTTTGGGGGTACAAAGTGCAAAATTCTCAAGTTTTGAGGGTGCAAAGTGCCAATATTATTGAATTATCTATTTTGCCCTTGAATTTTTGCTTGAAAATAAACGAGGGTGCAAAGTGCAAAAAACCCAATTTTCTCACTAAAGCTATTCAATAAAATCAAATTTAGGAGTTAGATTTCCAGATTTCTTATTGCCCCCATACGTTGGACATCAAATTTCAGTTTCAAATCTTTGACATTTCACCTCCCCCCCAAAAAAAAAAAAATTAGCACTTAACACTCCCTAATTAAAAACAAATTAACAACTTGCACCCTGAAAACACAATAAATGGACACATTGCACCCCAAAATACAAAATTAACACTTAATACCCTCAAATTAAAAAAAAAAACTCAAAACCCCTCATTTTTTCCGGCAAAGTTGACCATTAAGGTGAATTTTTTTTAAGGCAAAATAGTTAATTATTTATCGGTCTTTGATATGTTGAAGTAGACAATGGGTCTTCAAGAAGTTTACTTGTACTTTATTTAGTTATTTATGGGTATATTGTTGAATTGAAAAATGGAGAGAGAAATGAGTATTCGAGTATTTATAATTGTATTTTGCAAAATTTAAGTAAAAAAATGAATTACCTATTTTGCTTAGATTTTTTTCACTTTTATAGTCAACTTTGACAAGAAAAAAAAAACGAGGGGTTTGGGTTTTTTAAATTTGAGGGTGTTAAGTGTTAATTTTGTATTTTGGGGTGCAAAGTACCCATTTATTGTGTTTCGGGAGTAGAAGTTACTGATTTGTTCTTAATCAAAGGGTGTTAAGTGCTAATTTTATTTTTGGGGGTACAAAGTGCAAAATTCTCAAGTTTTGAGGGTGCAAAGTGCCAATATTATTGAATTACCTATTTTGCCCTTGAGTTTTTGCTTGAAAATAAATGAGGGTGCAAAGTGCTGTATTTTTCATATTTCGAGGGTGCAAAGTGCTAAATCTAAGTTTCGAGGATGCAAAATGCCTATTTCCCATATTTCGAGGGTGCAAAGTGCAAAAAACCCAATTTTCTCACTAAAGCTATTCAATAAAATCAAATTTAGGAGTGAGATTTCCAGATTTCTTATTGCCCCCATACGTTGGACATCAAATTTCAGTTTCATCTGGTTAGTATTTTGTTTTTTTCGTTTTTAATTTTCGATTGATTAATAATTTATTATCTTCATGATTTTCACTTCAAATTAGGGTTTTAAAAAAATATGCAAGGAGATCGATCCCATTTTAGTTGATTTGACTCTGCTACAAAGTTTCCTCTATAAAACTCTGGATCCGTCACGTTTAGAATTAGATGTTGCTTTGAAACATGATGTCAATTTCCCAATCCTTTTAGTTTAATGCGACTTTTGCAACCAAAAAAAAGGTTAGTAGTTCAGTGATTTATGCAGATTTTCATTGTACATTAATATGCAGGGGGAAAAGGACACCTAATTTATCTGCGGTGGATGATTTAATTAGTGTTTCTTGTGTTTGTAGACGTATCCTGGGAACTGGGAGGCTGAAAAGTATCAAAGTAGGATACATAGTTAACCATGGTAAGATGATAAATGAATGTGCTTCAATTATTTTTATATTTTTTTGGTTTGCTTAAGAATTAATTACTGATTGTTTTCATTGATTTTCAGTCTGCTCTTTTCAATTTCCATTCTTTCCTGACAGTAGTGTTGTTAGGCATCTGTGCCTGCACGTATGTGAAGATGCAATTTCCAGCGCTTCTTGAACAGAGAACTGGGTAAGTTAATCTAGCATATGGTTTTTTTAATGTAAAACTTCAAACTATTGCTCATAGTTTGTATTAATGTACTGTTTTGCAGTCATATGGGTTACCATCTTTTCATATAACGTCATAATTGGATAGAAGTAGTTTACCATATGCTTGTATGCTTATACTTAGTGATTTAGCTTCGTCTCATTAGTGCAGATTAGTTATATAGCTGTTCAGATTATTTGAGTCACTCGCATATTTGGGCTAAGCAGTCTAAGCCATCAAGGTGGTGCTGAAAAGCATGATTTGTAATTAGTATACTCGTTCCAGTTGATTGCATTTATAAGGACTATTTTTCAATGTATCCATCCCAACTCCTAACAAAATACAAGAGCCTGATTACTGCCTCATGCAGTAAGCTATATCTCCACATCATATGTAAATCCGTATGATGATCAAAGATACAGTGAGGATTGACTCTTAGATCAACCTGGTGATCGAGTAGAATCCACTACTTTAGTAAGGCTACTAACTCCATTTGGGTAATAGACTAACGTGAAAGTAACATGAAAACTTTGAAGGCAGGGGCGACCCTTCAAATCTTACACTGAATTTCCAGTTTATTATTGTGTTAGAATTGCTCCTCATGTCATGATGACCTGGATACTCCTGATTGATTAAATGTTGGATTAGCTGTGTTGTATTAGTTTCTGTTTGGTAATTTACGTTCTCAAAGTTGATAGTGTTTCACGACGACTGACGATTTTTTTGTACTGAGCCTTTTTGGATTAGGATAGGGATTTGAGTTTACATTTGTGAGGAGTACTCATATGGAATTTCGAGAAATTTATTCTGGGATAACCAATGTACTTGAATTGTTGCTCTGAAAAAAAACAAAAGGATTTTGGGTTAATCTACTATTCCTAGGGTAATTCTTGTCCATACCAGGGTTGGTCAAACCCAATACATACATTTACACAAATACACTTGCCTTGTGTTTGGATATTAGTATCACTCATAAGAGAGTGGCCAGTCACATGACAAGTGCAATAAACCTTTGTGGTTGGATAGGTTTGGCCGAGCCAGGTCTGGGCCATAATTTCCCCCATGCATATTGGCATATGGCTTGCTTTGCCTTGTTTATCGTTTTTAAAGTAAATTGAGCAAGAATGCTACATAACCTCGTTTGCCTGCTCCTACAACAACTGACTCAAACGCAACCTTTACTTTAGTTTGTTGTAGGCCTACAAGCATAGCAATCATAATCTCATGTGTCTTCTCTATTGATTAATGTAATGAAAACTCTTTGAAGGTTCCCATGATGTAGTTTGCTCTCTGTTCTGCCCTTTGAATCCCTTGCTGTAGTTTTGAAATCATGTTGATTGTTAGTCTTATTATCTCTTGTCATATCGATTGTGTACTATTGTTATAGTGAAATAACATTGAACATTGCCACTATGTTAGTTTATATATGCATCTCCATTTTAACTATCCAGTGGTTAACTTATGTCTTTTTTTGATAAGCCTATTTTCATATGCATTCTTAAACGGTTAAATGGCAGGTTCCGAGGTGTCTTCTGGAAGGCTGCTAGAATAGGTAATATTCTTTTTATAACTGTTGTACAATGTCTGCTTCTAATGTATTAGTCTTTGATGCTTCACAATGCTATCTGGACAGGTGAGAGACTGAGCCCTTGGGTAGCTCTTGGATGCTTCACAATGGGGGTTTCTATAATCTTCTTCTGAATAGAGATCTAATACATTATGCGTAAAGCTCCATCAACTTTGTTAATTATGTAGTTATCATGTACTCTATAAGTTTAAGGACCTCCTTGAAGCCAAAGCACTTATGTTTGTGATTTTGTGCCACTTGATACAAGTTCCTTATTATATTATATCTTTTTGGTTGAAATCTTTTACATATTCTACTTGCATCGACAAGAGAACTATGTTTCTTTTATCATTCGCTGCGAATTTGGTTGTAGTTAATGTGATTCAATCCATACATGTCTAAATCATAATTCTGTATTTGAAAACTGTATAGATTTGAATTTGGAAGATGTTTGTAAAAAGGATAATATTCCAAAATGAAATGGTACTTCTATATATGAAATAAAATAAACTAAATAAACTGAGAGAGATAAAATGAAAAAAAACATACATTTGCTATATTGGATTATATACTATATTGTTTTTCTTATTTGTGTTTTCCACATGCTTTAGAGTTCAGATGGTATTATAACTAATGTAATTAGGGGAAATTGGATATTTTTCGGATATCTCGTGATTATTAAACATAAAAAACAGTGGGATATATATTCTTATCTGACCAACACCTTTGAAATCTTCGACCCAGTCACAATCACCCATAAGCTAAATAACATATTTACATTTTAATCGCAAAACAAGCTTATTGTATATAACAAAATACATTTCAATTAAATAATTTAATATATCTGTTTCGGATATGTCGTGATTTAATATAACCATTTCTATTTTCCATATATATATATATATATATATTAAAATTCAGTTCAAATTAGATTGATGAAAAATTATTTAATGCGTTTTGTTATGTTATAGTTAACATGCATTATTGTTCATAAGTAATGACTAAACTTTTATGTTTATAAGAGTGTGTTCATCGAACCGCCAAACAGTCTCAACGGATTAATCCAATCTAAATCGATCGAAAACCTTGGTTTGAAGGTTGAATGAGTTGATCTCGAGCTTCTTTAGAAAAAAGACCGCAAGTTGTAATTGAATTTGATTTTGCACTTTAAAAAATTGCAAAATTATCACCCTGACTGCAATTTATATACAAGTATACGTACATATATTTTCAACTTATTTCTCACCCCCAAAATCGAAAGCTTAATATATCCATGAAAAAATATATTTAATAAAGGATTTATTATCTTCTAAGCGTCAAACACTAGTAGGCTAGTAGCCAAATAATACTAAAAAAAAAAAATTGAAAATAGTATTATGCAAAATAACAATATAGTAAAGCCAAAAATAATCATTTAGTCAGATTTTTTATTATCTTCATTATTAGTAATTTTTATGAAATTTATTCATATATTCATAGATTATCTTCATTATATTCCGGTAGTTGATACACATTACTGTTTTTATATGAATTTATGAAATTTATTCATATAAGTAATAACGTAATAGAAAGTGGTAATTAATTCGTCTATAAATTTAATTTATTAAATAAATATTTACATTAAAATTTGTAAAGTTAAGACCACAAAACCGCACCAATTCGAATGGACCGCAAAGTGCAGTTTTAAAATTCTTTGGGTTGGGTTTGAGTTAGAATATTAAGAAATCCCAAATATTTGGTTGAGTTTGTGTTAGTATTAAATCGCACTAAATTGAACTGTGTACACCCTTAGTTTATATTTAAAAAAAAAAACTTTTATTTTATGAAAGAGTTGAAAATTAATTGGAAAAACATTGACAAACAATTTTCAACCAACATAACAACCACAGAGAGGAGGGAAATATTTTCCATGGAAGTAGTCACTTCATCCTATTTCCTCTCCGCCATAACCGGATTTCTTCAAATTTTCCATAGCTTAAACAATCATCCTTCAATCCATTACCTCAAAATTATGGGATCTCCAATCACGTGTCCAACCTCCATCGGTTCAATAATACAATTCAAAATTGTCCATCCATTGCAGAAAAAAGTAAGAGGAATTCTATTATTGGGCTGATATAACATCACAGAACTAAAATTTTCGTTTAGTCTCAATAGCTGTGAATTTTGGATATTAGGGTCAGATGCTCTAGAATTTGCTTCTCTCTTTGATCCCTAATCTGAGTTGCGAAGAAAAAAAAAGTTATTGAGATTCTGAGGAAAAAGTAAAACTAAAAAAAAAATGGCATCATTCACTGGAACTTTGGATAAATGCAAGGCTTGTGACAAAACTGTTTATTTTGTTGATTTGTTGTCTGCTGATGGAGCAACTTTCCATAAATCATGCTTCAAATGCAGTCACTGCAAAGGGACCCTTGTGGTATGTAATTCTGTGCCTTCCAACTGTTTGATGTAATGTCTGTCTGTGTTTTTCTTAGTTTGTTTCATTTCTTTGTTCTTCAAGTCAATTTTAATCATATATTGTGCTTCTTTTTATGTTTTTGCTGCAATATTTGAATTGGGAACTGTCAGATTGATCTGTATAGACATTGAATGATGGCGTACTTCTGTATCATATGTGTTTACTGGTATGCAATTTTTTTTTTTTTTAAAGATGAGCAACTACTCTTCCATGGATGGAGTTCTGTACTGCAAGCCTCATTTTGAACAGCTTTTCAAGGAGTCTGGAAATTTTAGCAAGAACTTTCAATCCTGTAATATTCCATTTTTGCATCTATTATAATAACTTGGGTTATATCCATTTATCTAATTACTTCATTTACTGATTATTCTTTGACCTTTTTATGAATTTTGAGCAGCAGCAAAGACTGAGAGGGAAAATTCACTGGTATGTACCTAATTCTTTGACGTGGGAAAAAAGTTGAATGCTATTACCTCTTTGAATCAATATAAAGAACTCTAATCTTCTGCTAATTGTTTCAACTGTCATTTCTTTATACCAATGCCATGCATTCTGAACATTTTGAGTGCGACCGGATCAAGTCTGGTCTTGAATTTCTCTCGACCTAGACGAAATGAAAAGATTATTATATGTTTTCTTGTTCTTCTTTTGCTGGCATCTGAGACATGTGGTGTTCACATAATGTAGACAAGGGCACCTAGCAAGCTCTCTGCCATGTTCTCTGGAACCCAAGACAAATGCCCTGCTTGTAAGAAAACTGTGTACCCATTTGAGAAGGTGTGTAATTATCAAACTTAAGTTTATACATTATGATCAGAACAAATCATCTATCACATCAATATAATTAATTAAAGATTAATTATTTATACTAATCCAAACACATATTCAAATTTTCCTATCCGTTTTCTCTATCTGATGTTTTATTTGTCTCGGAAAAAAAGGTGACAATGGAAGGAGAGTCATTCCACAAGTCATGCTTCAAGTGTGCTCATGGGGGCTGCCCCCTTACACACTCAAACTATGCTGCGCTGGATGGGATCCTATACTGCAAAGTCCATTTCCAGCAGCTGTTCATGGAGAAAGGAAATTACCAACATGTCCTCGATTCTGCCGCTCACAGAAAGAGTGGCGTGGAGATGGTGGAGGCCGAGGATCATGATGTGTCCGAAGATAATCCAGAGAAGGAGGAGAAGGAAAAGGATGAGGGAAATCCTGATCCTGAACCTGAAATGGATCATGAGAAGGCACAAGAACAATCCTAAAGATAAAACGTGTTTCAGGTTTTTGATATGAGAGTTGAGATATTTGTTTTTCTTCTTCGTCTTCTTTCTTATTTTGGTTTTCTTGTTTAATTTTAATTTATTCTTTAAGCATTCATTAATGTAATTACATGATCGAGCCTTTATTATGTGGAGTTTGTTAGTGATTAAGAAGTTGTATACCTTATTGATATCGATAATTCTTTGTACGATCTGTGGTCTTTAGAAACATCTATAGAAGTACGGTACGTGATTTAGATGGTATTATATGATTTTTGAACAATAAAAACTATGTTGATTTTTGTTAATTCTTTAACATTTATACACATTGTAAATTAATAAGCAAATAATGCAGTGTTATTTCAAAACAATACACATAATAATTGGCGATCTTTAATTAAAATTACAAGCATTAAATTTCTGGGAAGGCTCAATCCTAGGGTTAATTCCCATTTATCTTCTGCATAATGTTCACTTTATTCCATTTTGATTTGAAAAAAGAGCATTTTTACCTTCTTGTTGAAAATTTAAAGGATCAATATACTTCTTTCCATTGGAGAGTATAACTCATTTATTCAAAATTGAGTATGGAAAATGAAGAGTGTGACGCAGAAAGATAAAATTACTCTTCTCCATGTAAAATAACATTCCTAATAACATGTGAGGATAAACATATACGTATTACATATAAAATAATACATGGGTATACTGGCTCATGTAAAATAACATAGAGTGATAAATTGCTTCATTTATTTTTCATGTTTAAAATAAGTTTAAGTAAGGGACGAATCTAGGAATTTAGTTTAGTAGGAGCTAATTTTTTGCGATAAATTCAATAATTGGAATACCAAAAAAAAAAAAATTACAATCAAACAGTCAAATTTAAAATTTTTATATCATCATGAGAAATTACTGGAAGAAATAAAAAAAATAAGAGGAGGTGAAGTTTTGACAAAAAAAAAAAAGAACCCTACAAGTTACCTTAGTTACAAATTATACTTCATCATAACACAAAACATCTACGTATTTTAATTATAATTTAAAAAATGCACCAGTTACATTAACAATTGATCGTGACGATTTTTAATTTTCTAAAATAAGTCCATAGTAGCATTATTTAAAATACCACTAAATATGTTTCTCTCAATAAAGACAACTAGACTATTATTTAGCCACTGATAGCTCATTCGGTTACGAAATCGATTCTTCACTATCTTCATACCTGAAATAGTTATCTCTAATTTTCTATTGATGCAGTTGCAAAGGGTATCTATATGTTTGTTTAATGTTATGCTTATGTTGGGTCCCATAATCCAATATAAATGGACTAATTATTTGGACTCATACATACTTGTAATAGCAGGAAGTCTATAACTAATATTATAATATTGAGATCAATTTGAAATTATACACAATATATTTTAAAATGAGAAAAAAAAAAACATAAAAAGAAATGAGAAACTTGAGTGGGGGCTACAACCCCCATTTGCCTCTATTTAGATCCGGCACTGAGTATATATTATATAAGGAGGGGTATTTTGTCCAACTAGTTTTTTAAAGTTTAAATAATATTAGGGAGACAATGCAAAGCCCATATTTTTTAAGTTATGAAAGGTAAATTGAACATCGTAATTATCACAAGGAGGTTAAAAAAAAAAAAAAAAGTAAATTGCTGCAAATTGGATACCTGATTGATGGGCAAAATGGAACTTAATGTTAAAAAATATTATAATGCCATTCTATTTTATTTTTAGTTATTCTTATGCCAACATTGATCAATAGAATTATAGAATTGGAAATGCAATTGAAAGATCAGTTTAACAAATTAACAATAGTCAATGACAAGAAAATCGTAATAGGTGACTGATAATTAAGGGATAGACTTTATTATTCCAAACCAAATAGCCTTTACATGCACTGCAAAGGCCAATATATATATATATATATATTTATAAACACGAGTTGAGTAAAACTAAAAACATTTCACGGTCTCCACGCATTTATTTTTCAAAAATTAATTAATTTATTTATTTATCCATCAATGATCCACCAATAGCGAATATTCCATTATTAAAAATACTACTAACGGACGGCGATACCTCTGCCGTTAAATTGTTGGTACGAACAAACAGCTACAAAAATCAATTCCGTTATCAGTTACGTCTCTCTCTCCTCCCAATATCTCCCCCTTAGAATTTCCGCCTCCTTTGTTCATCTGCTCCACGCTTCAGAATTGTTCTTCATCACTCTTCGCCGGTTCGTACTTGTACTCCTCATTTTTCATACACATGCTCGCACTTCCTACTTTCTTCTCACTTCTTCTACTTCTTCTAGCAAAACCCAAGTCCTCTACTTCTTCAATTCAAAATCCAACCGCGCCTCCACCATCTCTCTCGGCCCAGATTTGTAATTTACAGAGGTACAGTCCAAAATCTTAATGCCCAATTTTCTTCTTTTTCTGATTTTCTCTTACTAAATTGGGTTCTAATTTCATTTAAAACCCAACACATTGAATGGTGCTAAAGTAATTTTTGGAGAGGGGACTGAGGCTAGGGGGTCTCTGATGTATTCTTTATAATGTCTATTCAACTTCATTGGATGGTTAGAGTGGTAGGAAGCATATTATTATTTACATATGTATTCAAGACAAATTATTTTTCATTCAATAATTTTTCGGTTTTTTGTACCGAATCAAATCGCACTGTACCGAATCGGTAATTTACCGAACCAGACCGAAATTTTCGGTTTGGAAAACTGTACGAGAATTGAGAATATCGAACCAGCCGGTATACTGAAATACGGTACGGTTCTGTTCGATTTTACCGTTTGCACAGCCCTACCTAAGATAGTAGCAAGAGAAGCTATGTTCTAGTTTCATATTTTATCTATTTATTGATTCTGATTATAGTATTTGTTACTTTACATTTGTTATATAATTATATTCACGATACTTGAATTTTCAATATGTATATATACATACGATACTTGTAGTATTTGCTTTTGTTAAGAGAAAGTTTAAGAATGAAAATTGAATCTAAAAAATATCAGCTAATTTGTAAAAGAGGGCCCCAATTTTAAATTTCGCCTAGGGCCCCGTAATATGGCAGGCCGGCCCTGGCGATTCACTCGATATACCTACAGTCACTTAATACATTATGCATGAATATCATGATGCATGTATGATTAGTGATTTTAAGCGGCTGAAAATGCGATTCAGTTGATATACCTATCCTCACTCATTATTATGTACATATATCACGATATCTGTATGTACACATGTATATTTGGAAATATGCAAGCATGAAATATGAATGATATGTATATGATGATAAATACTACTAGTTCAATTTTTCATGAGATGCTGAAAAATTGATGATTCATGAATGTATGTTTCTGCGTTATTGTTATATCTTCCGACTTGGATAGGTGTGTGAAAACTGCTGAAGAATTTTGATAGAAGGGTTTAACAACTAAAATTATTACAGTTATGGATGCAAATGTTCTGTAATTTCTTCATGAAGTTACTTGATTTTTTTTGTTTCTCTATGTTGAATTTTCCCTTTTTCTTTTTAACTTATTCAGGTTGATGTGAAGCTAGCGAATGTCAGGAAATTGATGTAGAAAGTGTTGAAAGCTATTATAAGGAGCTATGGATGTTGCGTGTAGTCTATCTCGGTCAAATGGGATACATGGAGGTGAAGGTTCGGGTTGCAGGGCACTGGGAAGTTTCAATTTGATTAGAAGTTTGAAGTACAGAGATTTTCAGTGTAACTATTTTGGAGATTCAAGGCTTTCCTCGAGAGCACATTCACTAAAGTTGAAGAAAAGAAGTACATGTATTTCCAGTCCAAGAATTCTCCGTGAAGGAGATCTTTGGTTGTGTTGTTATAGTTCCAAGGGTTCTTCGTTTTATAATTGTGGCAGATTTTTCAAAAATTCAAAGCATGTGTGTCTCCCTAGGTGTCAGGGGAATGAGTCATTAGCTTATATAAATGGAAAAGGCAAAGATGTAGAAATAATTGAGAGTGGTTATAATGAGGATTGTATTGAAACTAATGACTTCAAAGGAAGAGCAGGTTGGGAAGAAGGATTGGAGGTTCCTGGTCTGGATGAATTGAGGGAATTGTTGCAGAAGGCATCTAAAGAGTTGGAAATTGCACGGCTTAACAGTACAATGTTTGAGGAAAAAGCCCAGAGGATATCAGAAGCTGCAATAGCATTGAAGGATGAAGCCGCAAATGCTTTGGATAATGTAAATGATGCTCTTAGGAATATCCAGGAGATTTTGAATGAAGAGTCCATTGCCAAAGAAGGAGTTCAAAAGGCTACAATGGCCCTTTCTTTAGCGGAGGCAAGACTCCAAGTCGCTGTTGCTTCATTAAGAAATGCAAAAGAAAAGAATGGTTCTCCTAAAGCTTCTACAGAAAGCGATTCTGAGCACGAAAATGAAGGAGAAGAATCAAGTGAAGAGGAAGCACTCTTGGCTGCTCAACAGGACATAATAGAGTGTCAAGATCATTTAGCAAAGTGTGAGGCTGAGCTCAGAAGCGTGCAAAACAGAAAAGAAGAGTTGCAAAAGGAAGTGGACAGGTTGAATGAGGTTGCGGAGCAAACACAAATAAATGCTTCTAAAGCAGATGATGAAGTGGCAAATATAATGCTTTTAGCAGAGCAAGCAGTTGCTTACGAACTTGAGGCTGCACAACGTGTTAATGATGCTGAGATTGCATTACAGAGGGCAGAGAAGAACCTAGCTCTTCCCAGTACTGATGCTGTAGATTCTGCAGTGAAGGGGGCTGTTGCTGAAGAGGCATCTCAAGAAAATTCTTCAGATGGTATTGTTGAGAAAGACTGGGGAGTCCTGGCTGAGGTGGAGTTACTTGAACCCCTGCAAGATGGCCAGTTGGTGGAACAAAATTTGTCAGATGAGAGTGACAAAGAGAATGGAAAGTTCAGTGTGGACTTTCCAAAGGATACTGAAGCAGATGCAGAGAAGTTAAAAGCTATTCAAAGTAAGATACAAGAAATGCAGAAAGAATCATCAAGGGATAGTTCACCTTTGAATGCTCCAAAGGCATTACTGAAGAAATCATCCCGGTTCTTTTCTGCTTCTTTTTTCTCTTTTACTGCAGATGAGGAAGAGTACACACCATCTTCATTTTTTCGTGGAATTGTAGAGTCTGCTAGAAAGCAATTGCCTATGCTGGTATTTGGGTCACTACTAGTTGGAGCAGGGTATGCTGACTTAACTACGTGCTTTGATCTTATCAACTCTGTTTGTTGTAGTTTACTCGAATTTCAAACTATGTTCTTTTTCTGTTTTAAATTGTATAATTGCAATATACTGAATCTTTCGTATGCTGCTGCAATCAACAACAGCTTTGCCTTTTATGTCAAACGGGGTGAAAAGGTTGCTCAGCTATTTCAGAAGCCAGACATCATCACTACTAGTACTAACGAATTATCAACTACTACAAAGCCTCTGGTTAAACAAATAAGAAAGCTCCCTGAGAAGCTAAAGAAATTAATGGAGATGATTCCTCACCAAGAGGCATGCCTTCACCTCACCTTTTCAGTTGTCTAATTTAGATAAACCTGTCATTTTGTGTGTGGTTGTAATGCTAAACAATTTCCCTTCCATTTCAGATAAATGAGGAGGAAGCTTCTCTCTTCGACATTGTGTGGTTACTACTTGCTAGTGTTATATTTGTGCCGATTTTCCAGAAAATTCCTGGAGGTAAGTGAAATATGAGTGCATTGTTTGATCTAAATATATAAATCAGTTAATTGCTTCCATGGCAAAACCGTGTCCTGTTACAACTTTTTTCCTGGGATTTCTCTAGTTCTTATGCACTACTTTTGAGCATTAGAACAAATTTCCACAGACTACATATGTTATCGTTTTGTTTGCATCAGTGTTGTTCTGGCAGTTGGCCATGTTCATACTGGAGAGCCTTTTTCCACTATGAATCTTGTATATCGTAATATCTATTACTGAGAAAACGTCTCCCTTCTGAAATGTAGGCAGTCCTGTGCTAGGATATTTGGCTGCTGGAATTTTAATTGGACCCTATGGTCTCTCTATTATTCGTAATGTACATGGGACTAAGGCAATAGCTGAGTTTGGAGTTGTCTTCTTGCTATTCAATATTGGCCTTGAGGTAAAAGCCCATAAAAAGATTGTCCAGTTTTGGTTTTGACAAAAGCATTCATTTTCAACATATACGTGTAACTTATTGTTTATGCGCAGCTTTCAGTTGAAAGACTAAGTTCGATGAAGAAATATGTTTTTGGAATGGGCTCCGTTCAGGTGATAAGAAACTGGAACTTTTGAATTTGAACTGTATTGCTATGATATCAGAGCACAAGTCACCTATTCAGGATTTTGATTTGCATGAAATAATTGCAGGTCTTGGCGACAGCAGTGGCTGTTGGCTTGCTTTCTCACTATGTCGCTGGGCAGCTTGGTCCTGCTGCGATTGTCATAGGGAATGGCCTTGCGTTATCTTCAACTGCTGTTGTGCTGCAGGTAAACATCATTGAACTTTTTGACTACGTTGTGGAGGATTTGAGGACTGCCATCTATCGTTGTTATTGTTTTGCAATTTAACTTGCGAGCATTTATTGAATTGCTTTTTAGCACCACAGAGGCAGTTAAAATGATGTATGTTGCATATCTATAGGTTCTGCAAGAACGTGGTGAGAGCACGTCGCGTCATGGGCGTGCTACATTTTCCGTATTACTTTTCCAGGTATATGTGCACAAGTCTTTTGAGCATCTGTATTCATCTCTTCCCCCACCCTCCTCTGTCTCCCCCTTTCTTTTGCCTAATTTTTGGGATATTATCTGGTTATTTCTCATCTGATGTGATTTTATGTCATGCCATGCCCTCCATTTATGCAATTTCCATGTTTATTCCAGGATCTGGCTGTGGTCGTTTTGCTTATACTGATACCACTTATTTCACCAAGTTCATCGAAAGGAGGGGTAAATTTTATGTTCAGATTTTATTTAACTAGATAGAAAGAAGAAGAGCGTGGGTTGATACCCTATGTGCATGATTATGTGGTTTCTTTTTCATTGTGATTCTAATATATAGTTGGTTTCTATCATGCTTGACTTGTTTAAAATTTTAATTTTTTTTTTTTTAATAAATAACTTTAAATTGAGTATTCACTACCTGTAGAACATGGTTGTCTGTCACATAGTAATAACCAGCAAGATATTTTGTTGCTACTGCTGTTAAAGACATCTTAATAAGCCGTTTTCATGTCTTTCAGGTTGGTTTCCAAGCCATTGCTGAAGCTCTTGGTTTGGCTGCTGTGAAGGCAGTTGTTGCCATTTCAGCAATAATTGCAGGAGGACGCTTGGTAAATATAATAATAATTCTTTTGAGGCATTTCTGAATATCTTCTCCTGGTGGTGGAATTTATCCTTTCAGCCAGATTCATTTAACCACTGTTGAGATTTCACCTTTGCCTGGCAGTAGGTGATTCATTTTATTTAAAATGACATTTATTTTTCTTCTTTCTGCAGCTGCTTCGTCCAATCTATAAACAAATTGCAGAAAATCAAAATGCAGAAATATTTTCGGCAAATACACTTCTTGTTATCTTGGGTACTAGTCTTCTAACTGCCAGGGTAGGAGAAATACTCTTTATTTGTGCACCTTAATAGTAATAGTGCTTCTAATGTCACAAAAATGTTAATATTCATTCATAATCTAAAAACAGGCTGGCCTTTCTATGGCTTTAGGAGCATTTTTGGCTGGATTGCTTCTAGCAGAAACTGAGTTCTCACTGCAGGTTGAATCTGATATTGCTCCGTATCGTGGCCTTCTATTGGGTCTCTTCTTCATGACGGTATGATTTCATATTTGTCTGATTGTAAAGTCCACTTGTTTTCACTACACTTTATAACTTATTTGCCTTTTTGTAGTTCTTATGATATTTAATAGCTGATTCTTGGGCTCTTTCATAGTCTCTTAAGTTTTTGCAAAGTGCATTCTAGTTTCTATGTAATTGCTATTTTCTATTGGGTCATTCATTCGACCGTGTATTTTCATAGAATGCTTCCATTTCCTCAATTTTTTTTTTTTTTTATTTTTCAGTGTATAATGAGTAATTAGTACTGTTTTTTTAGTTGTTTTATTATCGTAGAAATTGATCGTATTATTTGTTCACAGGTTGGAATGTCAATTGACCCAAAACTTCTAGTTTCGAACTTCCCAGTTATCACAGGAGCATTAGGTCTTCTAATTGTTGGCAAGACCGTCTTGGTTGCACTTGTTGGCAGACTTTTTGGTATTTCATTGGTATCAGCAATAAGAGTTGGTCTTCTACTTGCACCTGGTGGAGAATTTGCATTTGTAGCTTTTGGTGAAGCTGTTAATCAGGTACTTCGACAAGTTATACCTGTTGCCATTATTATACTGCTAGTTTGATATGTTGCATATATGGATTTTAAATTATCTGAAGCTAAATTGCACCAAAGTTTCACACAAAATACATATTAACGTTTCTTTTTCTCGCAATGTAATCAATAAAGCAATGCTTGTCGATTGAATGTGTTTCAAATTTCAAGTTGCAAATTCATTGTGACTTTGCATTTCAAATTTATTTGTTGTTGAAGTTGAATGTTAACGACTTTGAAGCTAGTATCTCTGAAATTTTAGGCTGACCATGAATGTATTGTTGCTAATGGAGAGAAAATATTGTTTCTTTCTTGTCTTCTTCTTTTATTTGCAGTGGATTCCAGAGGTGAAAATGTTTATTGTTCCCCATCTTTTTTCCTTGCGCACTGCACCACTCCTTTCTTTAGATTGTCGACCAACTGTAGTAATGTTTGGATATTCATTTGTCATGTGTAGTGACCTCAAGTAGAAGGAGATTGCAGCTGCTAAAAGCAGTCAATACATTATGCTGGATATAAAATTTTCAACAGAGTCTTCAATGACTTGTCCTTCTTTGTAGGGTATAATGTCTTCGCAGTTATCATCATTGTTGTTTCTTGTGGTTGGGCTTTCAATGGCTATCACTCCATGGTTAGCTGCTGGAGGTCAATTGATAGCTTCTCGCTTTGAGCAAAATGATGTTAGACGTCTGTTACCTGATGAAAGTGAGGTGAACTGCTAAAACTCTTATTTATAATGTGAAGTCATAACCATCTTAGGCACTGTTTATGTGGCTTATAAACACATGCAAACTTCTTTATTGATGCATTTTTCTATTCTCAGATCCATAACTCTTTCCACTGAATTTGGCATATTCAAATCTAGAAAGCAAGATTTAATCTCTCTCTTATTTCTTTTTAGTTTTTTTTTATTTTTTGATAATTCAGCTGTCTTGTGAACTTGTTTAAGCTTTATACGGTGCTATTTGCTTGTAAATAGTACTTTGCTACTAGTTGTTGACACTGTATTCGATTCAAACTCACCATTCTAATGAAGTATATAGTGGATAACATTTGATATTCACTATTTTGTATGGATCTGCTAAGTTATACTTCTATATTATTAGTGAATGGTTTGACACTTGAGGAACACCTTTTTTTGTCCGACTTAGGAAAGTTGCTATACTCTACTTTATTAAAATAATCGGAAAACTGAACTATTAGTGATTTTTTTTCTGTTGTTCTTTTTCTTCTTGTATATGCAACTGTTGGGTAGTTTGGTTCTCTCTCAAAATTGTAACTTTGATGTAATATCTTTTCTGTAGGTAGTCCTATGAAAAAAGAAATTCATAAGTGGTTACTTGAGTGGCCATAATCATTGTACCTAATTTCATATGCTGCTTCGGTTTCCAGGATGAAATTTCCTAATTCTTTATTTTTTCTTTGACGAAAAAATATTCTTCAGACAGATGATTTGCAAGATCATATCATTATATGTGGTTTTGGACGTGTTGGCCAGGTACTTTACTATCTCCAGTTCATGTTTATTTCATTGAAATTACCATCAAACTAGTATGTGAACTGAATTAGTTTTTGGTTGCTTCGTTTATCTCACATTTATAATAAATTTTACAGATTATTGCCCAACTTCTTTCTGAACGGCTGATTCCTTTTGTTGCACTTGATGTCAGGAGGTACCAGTACAACTCTTTTAAATTAAGAAGTTTGTATTATGTATTTAACTACATTCTTCTAGTAGAGAAAATGATTGGCAAATTCCAATTTCTAATTTCAATGACTTTTTGTGGTTGAAAGTTTCAATAAGTAGTTTCATCAAGTAATGGCATACATTTGGAAGAAAAAAAGAAAGGAAAAAGAGAGTCAAATTTATTTTGGTAAATTGAACAGGGGAAGCTAGTATTAAACTCTTGCTCTTCAGTTCTCAAACTTAAGGATTTTAACATATTCTCCTACTTATCTTACTTTCACCTTTCCAGTGATCGAGTTGCAGTTGGGCGTGCACTTGACCTTCCTGTGTACTTTGGTGATGCTGGTAGCCGAGAGGTGACTCGAATTATAAAAATTCTGATTATGATTATGTGGAAATTAAACTCATATTTTTACTTCTTTACCCTTCTGGTTCTCAGGTCCTCCACAAACTTGGTGCTGAACGTGCATGTGCCGCAGCAATTACTTTAGATAGCCCCGGTGCTAATTACAGAACTGTTTGGGCCTTGAGCAAATACTTTCCCAATGTCAAAACCTTTGTCCGTGCTCATGATGTTGATCATGGTCTCAATTTAGAAAAGGCTGGGGCAACAGCAGTAATTTCCTGTCTCTTTTCTCCCATTAGTTTATCTCTACCTTTTATTTTTTTTCAATTACGCGTAGTCCATGCTTCGATGTTCTAGGAGTTAGTGAGCAAATAATTTACTTTTGTTATTATGAAGTTATAAGTAAAATAAATTATAAGTTGTATGAAATATCATAACAGGTAGTCCCTGAGACTTTGGAACCTAGTTTGCAATTGGCAGCTGCTGTCCTTGCACAAGTAAGTTAAATGATTCTGAGTTTTCAAAAGAGTTCACTCTTCGTCAATCTTAATGATCAATAAATATTAATTATAATTTCGATTTTTTGGTTATTTTATATCGACCATGTATACTTCTTTCGATTTTTTTTTTTTTTTTTTTGTAATTCAAACTGATTCCATGTTTATTTCTCTTTTGGGGTCATCTAAATGAAGAATTGTTTTGATAAAAAAAAAATGTCCAAGATAGTTTTCTAGTTACTCATTTTCTATTTGATCTTTATCATAACAATGGCATGATATTGCATCTTTAGTCGTTTCATTGTCCTTTGTTGCCTACACTTTCTGACATTTTCTGAAAATGTAATTTATGAATGTTCTCAGGCCAAATTGCCTACGTCCGAGATAGCAGCTACAATTAATGAATTCAGATCTCGTCACCTCTCTGAACTTACTGAGGTATGCATTTTCATCAGTTGGTACAATTGATGTTTGGTTCTTAGATTTTAGTGGGTAAAATTAAAGAAAATATTTGTATTGCATCAAATGATGGAACAATGAGCTTTAGTTTTTGATATTTCTTATAATTAATTCATAAAAAACCAAGGACCACGCATTGCCTAAGTTTTAAATCTCGAAGGTCTCAATCTCATCTCTCTTGTTAATGCAATAGAACAGTTGTAATCAACATGATCTTCTTCCATGTGCAGCTCTCTGAAACTAGTGGAAGCTCTCTCGGTTATGGATTTTCTCGAATAATGAGTAAACCTAAATCTCAGATTTCGGACTCAGATGACAACCAGTTCTCTGAAGGCACTCTAGCAATATGACTCTTCACGCATTATATAAATGAAGAGAGACAAGGGACTTTTTATTTTCCCTTGACATGAATAAAGGATTAAAGAATGTATAGCAACAAACCCTCATTTGTGAAGATTGTACAGAAAATGCCAGCAGTAATTGGAAATAACTGAAAATGGCTCCAAGGAAATTACCCCCCAGCCCCAAAAAAAAAAAAAAAAAAAAAGAAGAAAGAAAAGTGGCAGACCGATGATTAATCTTAGATTCTTTTGTTCGGTAAATTTTGGTTTAGAAACTTTCCCATATTCCTGTGAGACTCAGTTTTACATTGCTTTATGAATGAAATAATTTTGCTAGTAGATACTCTGTTTTACTTTCCTGTAAGAACTAGGTGATTTTGCTTGTACATATTCAAATTCTCATGTGCTTGAAACTGAGATATCTGTTGCTAAGCAAGTGATATAGGGTGGTGCTTACTCCACAGGCTCTTACTATTACAATTTACAAGTTACAATGTAGTGATGTAAACTCAATTGTCTAGGCTGGGTTTGTTCATGTATATGTCAATTGTCTAGGCTGTTCCGAATTCTCAAAATCTACCTCGTTGGTTGGCCTTGATTTTTTTTGGGGAAATTTGCTTTTTTGGTACCATAGGATAGGCTGACTTGCACTTTTGGTACCATTGGATACGAAAATGCAAATTTGGTACTATAGGATATGTTTTCATTGCAATTTTGGTACCAAACCCAATTTTTCTGTAAAGTTAATGGCAATTTACCCCATATGAAATGCATAATGTTCAATTTATCCCTCTATAATTTGAAAAAAAATCAATTTACCCCCTGTAAAATTTTAATGAAGCAATTTACCCTCTTCAGCCGGAGATTGTAACTCACTTGCCTAAGTTGAGAGTATGCATGCAAACTATTTTAATTAACATAGGGGGATAAATTGCCACATTAATCATAACACAATGGGTAAAAAATCACATTATCATAATACAAGTGGATTAAGTGCCGCCTATAAAAATATCAGGGAGGCGATGTAAAATTTTTACAAAATTTCAAGGGGTAAAATGCTCTTTATTAAACCACGAGGGGTTAAATTGAACATTATGCATTTAGTAGGGGGTAAATTGCCATTAACTTTGTTGAAAAATTGGGTTTGGTACCAAAATTGCAATGAAAACCTATCATATGGTACCAAATTTGCATTTTCATATCCAATGGTACCAAAAGTGCAAGTCAGCATATTCAATGGTACCAAAAAAACAATTTTCCCATTTTTTTTGCCTTCCTCTTTAATTGTCAATTGTATACTTTCTTTAGTACAATTGCCAGTTGTATGAATATCAGAGGAAGTCCAGTCACAAATATTCATGATTCTGTTTGAGGAAAGAAGAAAAACTAATTAATGATCTAGGGTGTCATTTTTACAATTTATTTATTTATTATTATTTACAAAGAGTATTCAGGTTTTATATCCGACTTAATCCATTTCTTGGTGTATCGGACACATTAAGTAGTAACCTCTCCAAATAGAAATTCGAACTTGAGTTCGATTACAAAATTGGAATTCAAACTTGATTTCGATACTTTGTCATGACTCATGACTAGTCTTTTCGGCTATAGACTAATTACCTTACCAACAAATTGGCTCCCCGTCAGCATACCAACATTTTAACAAGGACAAATAGGGGGCATATAAAAATATTAATATCTATTCTAAACTATGTAATACAAAATAAGTAGAAATCCAAACAATAGTTGTCTCGAAATTTAACCAGATAATATGCCCGATAGCATCCTTCCTCTGAACCTGAATTATGTTCTTTGCAGCAGGAAAATAAATATTCAGAATTATGTTAAAAACCGATAAATATTAATTATACAAGAACTACATTAATAAACCAGAGGAGAAGCTGCTGATATTTCAAAAGTCTGTCTTGTTTCGGTTACAGGCACTATAATTTTTCAGGTGCAAGATTAATTCGTGCGGCAAATTGGTCAACTTTGTTTTGATTTTGCAGTCTTGAACTGCGTAGAATAGAGACCTGTGGAGAACAATCACAACAAATGAAACAGTAGCTTGATATTTTACATAATAATGAAAATTTATTTACAGAATCGATTTTGAATTGACCTTCAAAAGCTACCAAACGATAAATGTTGTTCAAAGTTGGTCTGTTATATAGATTAAACGAGTTTTTATAATGAAATCTAACCCGAATCTCGAACAGCTTGGTATGAGTTTCATACCTAAATTGCTAACTAAGAGCATCAAATTTCATACCTAAAATTGCCAATTAAGAGCATCTAATATCATTCTTAAATTGCCAACTAAGATCATCTATAACACAATCAGGTTTCTGATGTCAAAATAGGTTTAAATCATTTAACTTTTAAAAAGAGTTGTTTTAGTCTTTTGTTTGAATATTGATACAAGGCCTAACAACTCTCACCACATCTCAGAGAAAAATGAGTGGAGAAATTAAAATCACAGTCAATATGTACTTGGAGAAGAGGTGATAGTGATACCTTAGGCCGTTCCATAGAGCTTCCGAAATAACCTACTCCAAAAGATGAGGAAGTATAGGCAGCCACTATTTCTACAGCTTCCAGCTTCAAAGAATTACCAGCACCCTGATGGAAGTGAAAAAAATAAAAAACCAAAATCCTGATGAATGGGAAAAAAAATAACCAAAATTTGTACTAGGCGTAATCTCACCACTGGAGAAGTGTCGGCTTGCACAAGTATAACTCCAGCACTTCTCTCACTGTTACATCGGTCATCTTGAACAGCACTCAAAACTTTTGTGCAAGCAGAAACTGGACCATCCTGGGACCTTCAACAAAGACAATGAATACAGGTTCACTTTGCGTAAATCACCAGATACTATTGAAATTTGAGTTTTTAAGTTGCGAGAAGACAATGAATACAGGTTCACTTTGCAATAAATCACAAGATACTATTGAGATTTGAGTTTTTAAGTCGCGAGGACTGCAATTCAACAAATTACTCAGTAATTCACAAAAGCTAATAGCAACCACCAAAGGAGGACATACAATGAAGATGATACACAGCATTCACGAGCAGTAAATCCTTTCATTAGGTACTCTCCAGCACCACTGACACAACAACCGACAATAGAAGGAGCTTCCAAAGGATCTCGCGAGGATGCCCAACAACCAGAACCATATGTTGCTGCTAATCCCACACGGCCACTAACCTGTATAAATAGTTGGAAATTGTTTAAGTGTGTATTAAGGGGTACTATATCATCTTATTCATGACTTTACCTCCACTAGTAAGAAACAACAAGAGAATATTATTATCATAAAGGATCACCGAGAAAATTTAAATTTTTCATTTTTTTCCGTGGACGAAGGAGATCTTTTATATTGTCTTCCCCACATAAATAGTCATTAGTGAATGAAATATTGAAAACTAAGTCAAAGTGCAGATAAAAGGATAAATGGTGATGTGAGACTTGCTGACACTCAGTATACACTAAATTTATCCAACAACACAAAGGAGAATCTATGTTAAAGTACTCTTTTTATATTTTTATTAATCCTTTTGTTGCAAAGAGTTAGAGTGTGTGGGTGTATGTACTAGATGATTTGGCCAACTGGTAGGTGACAAGAGGTGTCCATTATTGTGTATTCTTGTGCCTATACAAAACCAAATTAAGATTTGGCAAGCGTTCATCATCAGTTAAATTAGATTCCCAACTGTCCAGACCATTTTCGCAAGGTGTGTGCTTTAGCTAAAGGGCGAAGAAAGGCCAACCCCTGGGCCTCGCAGCACCTTGCGCCCCTTATAAGCTGAACCCTTTAGATAACATTTTTTGGCAAACGTCATCCATCCCCTTCCATGAGCTTACTAATCAATAATAATGGAAAAAAGTCATCCATCCCCAGGATATCTCTAGGCTTGAATAATTAACAAAAAGTGGGACATGCACAAAGTAGGAAAATAAATATTCTGAAGTGGACCTAAAGTTGGGTTGTGATACTAGACTAAGTTTGATAAAAACATTCAGAAGTTGCTTTTAATTGTGAAGTTCTTTGGATTACAATAATAAACTGCTAAGAAATCCTAGTTCTCTTCAATAACCAGATCCAATGGTCAACCTAAAAGTGAAAAGATATATAACGAAGGATCTGTTGTTTTTGGTACGAACTATTTATTAACAAAACAGAAGTAGATTTGCTAAAGGGCAAATTTTAGACCACTTGTATCCTGCCATGGTTCGTTAAAATTGTCAGAAGTTCACCTTAAGGGCAATACCACCACTGGAGGCTCCAGATGCTACATGTCCGAAAGAATCTACACAAATTACTCCAACCGTGTCCACTATGTTGTCCTCTTCTAGTGTATCCAGATGAGATAACAGAATACCACCTTCTTTTTCCTTTGAAAGATCACATGGTTGAGTCTCTACCAGTGCAAAAAGGATAAAACTTTATCTCCAATAGAAAACATAATGCAAGTTGCAGGAAGTGATAAAAGATAAAATAGGGACCTGGTTTCAACTTTCTAAATCACAGAAAAAAAAACAATAAATGTCAATGTCATCTAGGTTATAGAAAATGATGCTAAAACATTAAATAATAGCACTGCCATCAAGTGACAATAGCTCTAGCATGTCACTTCTGTAAATCACGCTGTCAGCCTCCTCCCCTGGTCTTTTGTGTTTTTTATCAGGTCAATAAGGGTGAATAATCTATATAGAACTACGACTTTGTTCAGGGCAAACCCAGATTATTTGCTGCTGCCTCATGGGATAAATTTGGTTTGTGTTGACAACATCATTATTGCAATAAAATACAGGTTATTTTATGTTGATGTTGTCACAACAAAGTTGTGGTAGCATCAAATAAACTTTCAAGGCCATGTGCCGAACCCGCATATTATCTATATTACGGTAAAACCATACTGGAAAGTTACAATGGCATAATAAAAAAGTGTAAGAACTTATTCTACCACCGGGTATTGTTAATAAATTTTGCCCAGGAAATTAAAATTCTAGGTAGCATGTGAAACTATAAATCAAAAAATTCTGATTCTGCTAGGTCTACAGGACTATGAGTGGTACCGGTAGCAACTGCAGCAGTCATAGCTTTGGCATCATCAAGCATTGCTTTATATCTTTTCCATTGATTTCTTGCCTTTTCAGTCACCAACCACTGCCACATTGACAAGCATATAAAATATGGAAACACCAACTTCAAAATGGACAAAAGCAATTGTAATCCCTAAAATAAAATCTCCTGCATAAGGATTTTAATTGATACTACTAAATAGAATATAAAACTAAGAAGAACTACCTCGTCAGCTTCTTCTACAGTGTCATTTGAAGCAATACCTTTAGATTTTGCCCAAACACGGGCCCCTTCACCAACCAAGAACCTAAGCAGTACAATTTTTTTAATTAACAGATTATCTGACCTAAAAAGTACAGATTTGGAAGAAATGATGAACTTCGCATTATCTTCTAGAGGAGAAAAAAAAAATTCATAGAGAGAACATTTTATGAGACAACTCTAATACAAATTCCCAAAGATGGCAACAACGCTGACTGGTAAGATCAATTGTTGGTAAAATATGGGTGGAGCATATCTTTAACAAAGTAGGCCAAGACAGCATATATCTATATGAGACATGTCATAGAAGTCACCCATCCACAAGAGAACAACGGAATCAGAATTCTTATAGCCAAAAAAAAAGCATATATCAAGAAGAGCCTCTCTATGTTGTTCAAAACTAAATCGTAATATTTAGGCACCACACATCAAGCAAGCTTACATTTTTAGAGCAGTGGACTTGAAAAATGGTAAGGCATTCAGAGGGCAAAGAGTACAAATTTGTATAACAAACATTATATGCAAAAAAACTGAGGAGGATCACCATACATAGGAGTTATTCTACCCAAGAGTGATGAACCAAACATCTGTTCCTTGGCCAACAAGACAGCAATCTGGATTGCATTTCTAATACCTGGTAACCATTAGCTTCACAATAATGTAAAGCATTAATGAAAACATAAGCTACAATAAGGTCTGAAACTCAGCCTGTAATGAAATGCTACTAACTACAAAACCAAATACAACTGGTAATTTGCAAGATTAGTACCTGGCACTGCTCCAACAGCACCAAAAGCTCCAGAATGACCATCCATTATACTGGCATCACATTCTACACGGCCATTCTCAGTCAAATTAGAGCCTCGCCCAGCATTAGTGCAAGGATCATCCTGCCAAAAAAACAAAATAACCCCCCAAAAAGGTGAACTCTAAATCATGATAGAAAAGTTTGAGCCTTTAAAGCTGACTATTATTGGTGTACTACTGTTCCAGCTAGAATGATTATTAAGTGATATCATATCACAACCACAACTGCGATAAGTTTATGCAAAACAATGTATGATAGTTACTGTGTCTATGTCCCAGTATACTTTCTTGTGCAAGAGATATATACAAGAAAATAAATTCCACCATTAAAGAAAATAAACAAAAAATTAAGTCAAGGGATAATATTATTACATAACTATATGCACCAGAATAAAAGTTAAAAATATTAAATATACCTCCAAAACTTGAATTGCAGCTTCAGCCGCATCTATACTGCTGCCGGAACCCTACACGTAACCAAAAAAAAAAAGATCCAATGAGAAAGCTGCAAAAGATACAGCAGGCTCAAATTACTTGACTTCGTTACGCTCCTATTCGACGATTTCAATTACACATTCAAGGATCGACATCAAAAAAATGTGAAGTTACAAATTTCCATTTGATTAAGTTAGAAAGGAATAAATGCGTTGAGTGTGTCAGAGGGACCTTGCGGAGAATAAAAGTGGCGGCGAGGCAGGCACGCTTCATAGCCAAGCGCAGAGCTTTCTCGTTCGACGGCGCGTGGAATCCCGCGCCCACGTGCACGGCGACGAAGTATCTAGGGTTTTTTACGCCTGTTTCGCAATTCATCAGGACTAATTCAATATTCTCTGTGAAGAAATCAATATTCTCCCTTTTCTCCGATTCACACACATATACGAAATAATGAATTTCCCTCCAAAAATAACGAATTAAGTTTAGAGGTGAAAAAAATAAAAAGCAGAGCACGCCTTATTTTTTTAGGTTAATTTTCTAGAAATAAAACTAAGAGTCATGAGAAACAGATTTTGAGGGAAGCCTAGTTGGATCTCAAATATTGAAATAATTACGGTAGGTTTCATTTTCTTGAAATCTTTATGGCAAGTTTTAGTTTCTTGAATATTTATGGCTAGGTTTTAATCAAGTCGAGCAATGTCGAGTGACACACTGTGTTAAAAAGACCGACTCAATCGAGCTTTTGTCGGATGAACTCGAGCCGAATATCGAACATCATTTTTAAAAGTTATCATTTTTAAATATATTTTACATATATAAATATATTTTTTCTTTCATAAATATTTTACATTTTTTTTTTAATATTTAGTTTATCAAGTCGAGCTCGAACCAAATTTTAAAAGTTATCGAACGAAAAATGATATTCGAGATTGTTTGATTTGTGTGATAAATCGAGCTCAAGTCGAGTATCGAGTAATTTGATTTGGTTTTCAGTCTTATTTATGGCATTTTTCAATTTTCAATGTGGTCCAGAGAATATTTAAAGTTTATTTGACAAATAAAATTCAATTTTATCCTTAAAAGTTTCAGTTAGTAGTATTTCATAAATCAACTAGAATGATTTCATCATCAATTAACTATTTTTGCTGGTATAATTGTATTTTTACTAAGGTATAACAGATAATATTTAAATACGCATATCTAATTTTTAAATTAATTTTCAGAAAATATATCATATTTAGATAGAAACATAACATCATGATTATTTATGTATCTCAGGTGTAAAGGTCAATATAACACTTCATTAATGTAATTTTAATTAAAAGAATGTAGGATGACGCTGCTAAAAAAATCCTCCACTTTTTAATACCAACATTTGAGTTAAATCGATGTATTATTCATAGACAAATAAATCTTAAAATTGATGAATGCAACAGACAACCAACACCTGTATTTTTTTACAACTTAACCGCACTTTTCTTATTTAGATTGTATCGAAAATCAAACGATCAATATATCAGCACTTTTTCTTTGAAAAAAAAAATATGTGTTCTAAACAATGTATTGCCACAACAAAATTTAAAAGTCAGAAGTAAGCTTTAAGTTCTGTATCTTGCTTGCTTTTAAATTGCATTGCTGTATTCCTCACCTCTATTTCATGATTATTCTTCATCATGTGTACTGTATAATCTCAATGGTTCAAAGATCAGGGACGCTAATCTTGCTTGCTTAAGAAGAGAGCTGTACACTGGGCAACTGTGTCGTCAGGGCTAGTAACTGATAACAAATGACAATTCATTATGTCAGGAAGTTTTACCAAAAGCAGCTTAAGAGAAATCATAGTTGCAAAGTCGGGCTTATTTCTCGTTTGAGGGGGGAAAACTTGATTCCGGTTCAGATAAAGGGCCTTCATAGACAATTATAAGTTAAGGAAACGATATAGCTTACCAGTGTGACCTTTGGTTCTCTCAGACTCGTATATCTCATAGTCATTTCCTCCCTGTAAGTAGAAAAGGATGCATATTAAATAAATTTCTAGGAAGAAGCGCAATAAGATCAGTAGAACGGCTCTTATTACTAAACCACTAGTCATTACTACGCAAATTTGCAGAGAGAAAAACCAGAGGCATTATCAAAATAATGGTTCGAAAACCTTGTAAGTCTTGTCTCCAAAGAAGTGAATCTCATCAAATTCATCCAAGTATCTCAAACAATATGTCTTGTCCCAGCCTTGAGGGAAAACCTGCAGGAATGATTGTCATGAGATAAACTGAAAAACATATGCTACAAGAAACACAGTGAAAATATTTACTTACATCAAAACTGATTTGGCCCCCGATGGAAAAGGTTAGGTTGAAGTGGGCAAACTTCTCACGGAGCACTGATACCATTTTTGCCCGAACATTGTGAACCTGATTAGATTTTTTAAACTCAATCTTTTAGATCAATTGAAACATAGGACGAATTCTTATGTTGAAGAATAATTTTGAAAATAAATATAGACTTTGGCTTCCCTTTAAAAGTTTGGAGCATAATAGATGTATACCTTGTCATACTTTTCGAACTCATCTCGTTCTTCCTGACTACAGTTTCTTCCAATTGGAGATACATTAAGCATCCCAGCTCGAAATTCGATAAATGTTCCCCTAGAAGAAATCAGCACAGATTTAAGTAGCTATCAAAGGATGAATAATACATACTATGTTTTTGCTTTTGGCTTACTCACCTTTTAATTGGGATATCCAAGTCAGCAATGTAATGGAGAATGAAATTAATGATTTCCTGCACCATTAATACAGTATATCAATATCCCATAATCCCACACAATGTAAAATATCAATGTTATGGTTCAGAAAGCCAAAACACGAATAGATGTCATGTTTCCTACTAATTATGATATATTAGTTTGCATTCATAATCAAAGCATAGCACGAGATCATGCACAAAATCATATAAAAATAACAAAATCATGTGATGGTTTTTCTCAGTAGTTATATTTCCTTGAAAAATCAAACATCTATACACACAACACTTCATCGGAAATAAAGCTTGTTCATTCTTGCATTATCCCAAACTAATAATTTCAAAAACAATGTGGCAAGTTCTAACCTTGAGCTTTTCTTCTCCAAGAAATGACCGCAAGCTCTGCAAGAGATAATTCAAGTAGTCAAAACGAAAAAGGACTAAAAACAAAAAAGAATAAATCTAGCAATTGTTTTCATATGAAATGGTTTTCTGAAAAGACAAGAAAGATAATTTTTTCTTTACTTTCAAAATTCTATAGGCACATATTGTTGATCCCGATTAACAAACAGTAATCTGGAGTATTTACGGAGTTTCTTATTGCATATCTTTAATTTTGATGCAGAACTACATAAAATTTACCTGTTCCTGGAGCTTAAGAACATACCCGATTCTATCTAACAGTTCTCTTTTACAGAAAGTAACGCAAAAAATGGCACCATCATTATTTCTTGAACTTTATAATAGGTCTGAGTCTTAGATGATACCTGTGTTCCAATTAACACGCCATCCTTGTAAGCCACAAGGCCATTCTCGGAGAACACATAATCGTAGTCATTAGTAACTGCAAAATGCAAACAATAAATAAAATCTTTAGAAAGTGGCGCTTACAGTAAACATAAATTAGTTTCGCAAGTCATAGATAACAATCGACATCTCAAATCCAGACACGGAAAAGAATGAGATTTGTTTAGCAAAATTATGCATGTGAAAAGCAAGTGATGAACTAGTAATAGATAAATCAAGGAGTAGCTTAAAGCACAAATGCATGCTAGACTTTGCTGTTATATTCAGTTTACAAATGATCTTTTTCGAATTTAAGAATCAAATGTACACATCTTTGTTCTGAATATATTCTATTGGCATGAGGCCTTTAAATCTCTTGATCACCACTTGACATTTTTCTCTTCTGAGATGTAATCATGACATAATAAAACAAATTAACCCTCACTGACAGTAAAAGGAAAAAGCTCTCTGATTGGAAGAGGTCATTCTAGTAATCAAATATAACGTGTCAGACGAACAATGCCGTAATAAAAAAAAATACATGTTCAAATAAAGAAAATTAAAGAAAAATGTTATTGTTATTGTTATAAGAGAAAAGATGTAAGGAGAAAGTGTAAATCTGTTATTAATAATGAACCCGGGAAGGGGTATTTATACAAAGAGATAAAGACTCCATAAATACCAAAATACCCAACCTAAACCTAATACTCCTAACACGCTCTAACTCTAAAACTCCCCCTCAAGCTAGAGCTAGTAGCTTTAAGTTAGTTACAAATACGATAATCACTCAATAACAATTAAACATAAAACACCATAAAGAATAACTAAGTAAAGGTTGTAGCAATAGTTCACAATTGATGATGAACTTGATAACGAACTGCATTGAATTGGAGAACTCCTGGTAACCAATTTTAACGTCGAAACTAACACCTGCGAACACTGCGGTGACAACGATTGGCAAACCACCAATCAAAACATAACGAATGGATCACTTGATCCACACAACCGACAGTCTTGGGGATCAATGCCGACGCCGGGATAACATCCGCTAACACTCTATAGCTTCCTCGACCGTAATTTGATTCCAACCAAATGTCAAACAAATAGTGTGCGACGACTGTACTACCAAAAATTACCAAGAAACAATTCAATTGCAACGTCCATCAACAACAATATCACCAACCAAAACCCAACAAACCAAACAACGAAAAATACCTAGAAAGCAAAAAACAACTGCTACTCACTACTCCCCCTGAGCAACTCACCATAGAGTTGCTCAACACATCAATCCAAAAATATAACCACCAGAAGTCCAGAACAACTACTCATCTTTGCTCTACTCCCCCGATTGGGCTAGGGTTGAAACAATCTGAATCCGTAGCACCATAAACAATTGCAAAAGAAAGATAACAAAGACAAACGAGCAGATCTATCGAGCAGATTCTGGAGTAGCCGTTGTGAAGGCGAAAACAGAGCGTGGATGGGGGCTGATTGTAACTTGATCTAGGGCTTGAGACGCCCCTTCCTTTTCTTTAAATCTGATGTGGGTGGGTGGGTTAAAAAAATGGATTTGTCGAAGAAGATGGTTCAATTTTTTCTCTTAATGGTGGTGGGACAATAACGAAAAGACAGCGGCTCTTTAACTTTGAACGGCCAGCCGCCGCGGCGATGAGTGATGCGGCTAGGGTTTTACTCTTATCTTGTGTACTCCTGTTTTTTTTTTTTTTCTCAAAATCCTGGGTAAAAAACCTAATGCTGCTGCAAAAACAAATAACAATCTCTGCAGCAAAGCTTCAGCTCTGCCTTTTAATTCGAGATACCAACAGCCCAGTTCCCATTTTTCAAAGCCGATCTATCAGAATCAGCCACTAAAGCCTCTGAACAAGCTAGGTTCTGGCTTCCAGGCTGCTGGACTTGAAAAGGGATATAACCCAGTCGGAAAATATTCATCATTCACGCACAGGAACCCGGGTGTTTACATGCAATATGGTCCCTTAAACTACCAATCAAATGGTAGAACATGGAGGAACAATAATTACAGATACAAGTCGAGAGACAATTTTGGCAGAACTGGAGAATTTGAAGCCTTAACCGAGTAGACTCGTGGTCCTAGAGCTGACAAAGAAACAATTCTTCAAGTATATCGGCTGAAATTGAACAGCCTGGGCTGGCTATTGAAGGATAAGTATAATTTAGTAGAATTTAAGACAGACTATAAGAATGCAAAATTTTACGTCATCAAGTCATACAGTGAGGATGACAATCACAAATGCATGAAATATGATGTTTGGTCAAGTACTCCAAATGGTAATAAGAAATTGTATGCTGCTTTTCGTGAAGCCGAAGCTAAAACTAGTGAAATTGGCATAAAATGTCCAGTCTTCCTATTTTTTTCAGTGAATGGGAGTGGGCAGTTTGTCGGTATTGCTGAAATGATTGGACAGTTGATTTTAGCAAAAATATGGAATTTTGGCAGCTCGATAAGTGGAATGGTTTTTCCCAATTAAGTGGCACATAATTAAAGATGTTCCCAACACACCATTGCGACACATTATCCTTGAAAACAATGAAAATAGGCCAGTTACTTATAGCAGGGACACTCAGGAGATTGGATTGAAACAAGGGCTAGAAATGCTAGGCGTTTTCAAAAATTACTCTGAAAAGACATCTGTTCTAGACAATCTCAGTTTTTATGAAAATCGTGAAAAGTCGCTTAAAGCAAAGAGGAACTTGAAACCCGCTTCTCAAATCAGTGATTTTAGAAATGGTGATTATGAGAAGCATTTTAATGCCGGAGGAGTTTGATCAGTTGGTGAACAATCTGTGAAGACCAATGAAGCAAACGCTTCGTCTCTTGCTTCTCTAACCAAAAACCTCTCTCTTAATTCTCAACCGTTGAAGAGTAGTATATGAGTAAGAGGTACTGAGTTACGGTGACTTCCATTGAAGCAAGTTGATTGAAATGGTGATTTTCTTAGTGTTCTCATCTTTTCTTGTTACTTTTTGTTTTTAGTTTTTTAATGAAGGCAAGGAATAGGCTTATATTAGTTTTGCTTTATTTATCTTGTTGGTTAGTTTGTATGGTGATGAGTTAGATGGTCACCGCGGCGGCTAGGGTTTTACTCTTATCTTGTGTACTCCTGTTTATTTTTTTTTTCAAAATCCTTGGTAAAAAACTTAAGCTCTGAAACCATGTTATAAGAGAAAAGACGTAGGGAGAAAGTGTAAATTTGTTATTAATATAAGAGAAAAGACGTAGGGAGAAAGTGTAAATTTGTTATTAATAATGAACCCAGGAAGGGGTATTTATACAAAGAGATAAGACTCCATAAATACCAATACCAAAATACCCAACCTAAACTTAATATTCCTAACACGCTCTAACTCTAACAGTTATTACGAAAAGAATGAAATGTATCATAACAAAATAATAAAAGTAAATCTTATTGCTTAAAAGTTTCAGCTCAAGATGTACAGTAAGTTATATGATCTGAAACTTTGAGATCATAGTCTAATTGGAGGTGACCTGTTTTTCCAAGCTGCTCGGATATCTTGACAAAGTCAGAACCTCCAACAACACCAACAGTTACAACCTGGAAAGAAAAAAATCACAATATTAATCTTTCTGATGTATGTTCTTCAGAGAAGGATCATTGAGTGAAGTAGAAAAGACAGCCTGATTACTTGAAATTGGGACCATATATGACCAAAAAAATGAAAGAACATATGAAGTACCTTCCGTAGCTCCCGCATAAATTCTAACATCTTAGGAGTAACATCCTACACCAATTAACAAATGAATGTTAACATTACCAAAAAGAAAAAGAAAAATACATACGCAAAGGATTGGATCACATTTACACCAATAATCTTCAGATCCCAAAGATAACACCAGCAAACTTTAAGATAGTACAAAAGGAATTTCATAACTATCCTTTTACCCATTCAAATCCATACAAACACAAGTAAGCAAACACACATAAGATGTTCATGAATGAAAAGAATCATCATATAAGTCGTATCCTCAGTTCTCAAGCCAAATCATAAATCCCCTAAAACCCATTCAAATCTGCATTGCAAAATATTCTAAATGCAAATTTGAGAAAATAAAGACATACATTTCGGGGAGCTGTAAGCGTGCCATCAACATCAAAAAGAGCAATTAAGCCAGGTCTCCTAGCAGCCATCACTGTTTATCAATTTTATCAACTGCAATGCAATTTGATAATTTACTTACAAAGAAGAATATTAATAAAAATGAGCCAAAATAAAAGAGGAAAATATGGTTTAGCTACTTTAAAATCAAGCCTGAATATTGGGCAGCAATTGCTCCAGAACTCCCTAATACAGAAATCCAGAGAAATTGTAAGCAGATCGGAATGGAGTTGCGGTGGTTTATATATTTTCTGATGGAGCTGAGATCTAAAGATGTGGTTTTTCCTTCTTTATTTTTCCGATTTCAATACTTGGGGGGCACTGGCAGAATATTTTAGGGATTTGGATTTTCAATTTTTAATCTTTTTCCTTCAAATGAATCCAAAATTCATGACAAAGTGAGAGAGTTAGGCTGCACCAGCTGAATGATTTAAATTAATGGCACACAAACCCCTGTTATGTGTTGACAATTACAAAGAGACCCTTTATTATTGAATTTGTCCCCAGTGTTCATTGTAATACTCTTAATAGGTCATATATGTATTTTTTTTTTTAATAAAAATAGAATAATAAAATGTAATTCCATATTTAAAAATCAGTTTTTGATTTAAATAATTATAGCATTTTAAAATTCTATTTTAATTTTACATATTTAAACTTTCATTATAAAAATAGAAAAATAAAATTTATTCCACGTTTAAAAATTAATTTTGATTTAAATACTTATAGCATATTAAACTTTCAAAAACAAAGATAATTTACTTTTATATAAAATAATAAACACGGACTTAAATCTTCGATAACTTAAACCTGATTACATAATTTATTTTGTTATATATTATAAATTACAAGTTTTAAAATTCTTGTAATTTTTTACTCATGGTTCAATAGCCTTTTGGATTCAAAGATCAATTTGGACTAGACAATGTGGTAGTCAACTTGTATTGATTTCATAATAATATATGATGAATAATATTTTGAATTTAATTTATAACGGATCATGATGAAATCAATGATCAGTTCTTTTAACGCAGTATTGTGATTAACTTTTTAAACTCAGAATTTATGGACAAATTTTCTTTTAAATGGAATACATATCTCCTAATAATTATGGATTAAAAATTTATTTTTATAGTGTATGTTTCAATCAGCTAAATATTGAAATATTTTTAAGAATTTTTAGAAAACGTTTAAAAAATATTAGAAAAGATCGTGAAAATGTTATTAAATTAAGAAAAATAAGAAAATTTAAGTCAAATAAATAGTTTTAGACTTACACTAATTTTCGTTTCAAATGATTCAAAAATGAGAACTTTTTAATTTTGATCCATGACAATGATACATCAAATAAAGATCATGCAAAGTAAAGTGTCCCTTTTGTAATTCTCGAAAATCGAGTAGGGCTGTAGTTTTTGGAAATATAAACTTAACAAGTAACATGTTACATACGTAATTCCTAAGCAAATGAAACAAGGCTCTGTACTTTCACAGATCGTTAAGATTTTCTTATGGCTTTTGATAGTTTTTAAAATTTTGTTGACAAATTTTATAATATTAATCTAATCAAAACATATCAAAGCCATGGTTGAGATGTAACACACAAATGATTTAAGAGGTTGTTTGGTCTACTAGAGTAGATTAGTCCCGTGATGTGATGAATTCGGTAGCAGATCCTCTGTATCACATAAATGTACCATATTTGTATACCACCAATATAAAATTGACAAATGTCAAATCTAAATAGCATGCATTGCATAGGATTATTTGCCTTATTCAATTTTCTTTCTATCTGTAATGTCTGATATTTATCTTTACCCAAAATCATAGCAAATTCCATAAAAATTATTGAAACTTACAATTCAGAAATTTAAATTGATATTTACCGATAATTTTCATCTTTTAATAGAACTCCATTAAAATTATTGAAACTAACTATTCATATTTAATTATTGAAACAAAAAATTCAAATCTCTGAACTTATTTTGAATCATTAACTTCCATGTTCCAGCATCTTAACCCAACAATTTCTCTAATTATATTTCAACAATTATAGTTCCTTCGATAAATAAATAAGAAAAAATGGTAGAAATAAAAAGTTTATCGAATCAGGACGCCCATCAGATTTTTCAATGAAAAATCATTTCCTGATTCAACGAATTTGTTAATTCAATTGAATGAGATCTACAGTAATTTCTTTTACCCCAAAATCAACTCAAATTATTCTTCTATTTTATACATAGAGTGATTTCTTTTACCCCAAAATCAACTCAAATTTCTTCTTCTATTTTCTTACCAAAAATCAATTCAGATTTCTGCGTTGTTATTTCACTAATTTCTTTTCCTTTCGATATTAGATAAGAATTTGCCGGTATTATTATTTGCAAAAAGAGATCTTAAAACAAAAAATGGAGATATGAAGGAGAAAGGGTGGAGAATATAATCCTATGCAATGCATGCTATTTAGTTTTAACATGTGTCAATTTTATATTGGTGGTACACAAATATGGTACATTTAGGTGGTATAGAGGATCTGCTACCAATGAATTCATTCTCAAATTTTCGTAAGACTCGATATTCACGTAATAGGTCCCTTAAAAAATTAAGTCAAATTTAAGATAAAACATATAGGTACTCGATAGTGACAAGAAATGGTCACCTAGACTCCGAATTCAAATATAAGAAGAGAGTAAAATTTTGAATACACATCCTTTTGATCTAATCAAGCTTGAGGGATCATGAAACTCTTGTTCCTGTGAGTTCAACCTGAGCTTCTGCTTCGTTGATTGCATCAATGACATCCATCTTTCCCCGATTGACGGCCTCATCAATTGGGGTCCTCTCATGGCTAACCCCCATCCAAAAATGATTAACGAAATTTCAGAAAAGGAATGTACAAAGAAGGTTATACTATTGGTAGTAAGTAGATCACTGACCTGTTCAGCAATGAGACATTGGCTCCTGCAAGAATCAGACGTTTGACAACCTCAATATGGCCATTGAGACAAGCCCAATGAAGAGGTGAATTTTTCTCCATATTACAAGCATTAACATCCTGTTCCGGAATCACATTGGCAAGTCACAATCTCTACATAAAACTAGATTCTTGAAAGGATATACCATGATGAAATTGGGAAAAAGGAACAATGAACCATGATATAATTCTCGGTAGATACGAAGGAAGTAGAAATCTATCAATAGTTAAACAACCAACTGGACTGGATTATACTTTGGCCTAATATTTGTGTAATATTAGATGGCTTAAGAGGTATAATTATCATATAAGGTCTTAATATGGTCAAGAGAGTCTAGACCAGTATATCACTTCTTGGTGTGATTACCATACTTTGCTTCTTCAGATCTAGTAGCAGACAGAGTACGTCAAGCTCACACGAAGAAGGGCATTATTTCATTATTAAGATCATAAAAAAATGAACCAACACTCGTGCTTGTTCATATGTGAAAATAATAATATCACATTGGAATGACATCCTCACCGCTCCGTTGTGGATAAGATAGTCGACAATGTCAAGATGTCCATTTGCTGAAGCCATATGTAATGCTGCAAAACACAACATGAGAACGAAACTAGATGGCAATGCAAAAGACCGAACCCCAAAAGTCAATTAAAAGAAGTAACAAATTATAATAATAACCTGTGCGGCCTTGTGAATCCTTAGAGTCCAAAGAAACACCAGAAGATGCTATGCTCATAACATCATCAATATCATCATATCTAGCAGCCTATCGAATAATATAAAAAGATTAATAGCTATCTTCCAATGAAAAATACCAACTATTTAGCACATAGATGGCATACTTGGCAAAAAGATCACATAAGTATCATGTAAGTACGCAAGCATATTGGTGAAAGAGTAAATCCAACAACACAAGTTATGCGAGCCTACCATTCTAATTAAACTGCATAATCCTACCATACATCTTGGCATTCAAAAATTAACCACAATCAAAATTAAAAGAAGTAAACAGGTATGACACAGAATATATTATCTTTGGAGCATAGCTGTTGAAAGGACTTTAGCGCGAAAATGTGTGAGGGATTTATTGCGCCTTGTGCGGTTTTCTTCTGAAGGAAGTGCTTGCTTCATTTATGTAGCGATCTGAAATTAATTGTTAAGAGTTGGAAACTCATTCTAGAACTTACTATTGAAAATTTAAAGTGCATACATTTATTTGAATTCAGATTTCTTGGCATATGCTAAAAATTATGAAGGTATAAACCTTACTTTGCGCCTCAATCCTAGAACACATTTGCACCAGGGTCAGACTTTTAACAACTACAACTGGAATGCAGTAACAAGCATAATTGCTTTCATTTCTGGATTAAAGTAAATTAAAAGCCCTCAGTTTAATTGATAAAAACAGAATAATAATAATAATAATAATATATATATAGCAATAAGCAAAGGGTAAACTTAAACTTTTCTAATAGCAGGAACCATAGCTAGTAATTTTCTATGTCATCTTAAATCGAAGCTCCAAGTGCACACACATAAATGAAACTAAAGGGCCCAACAAAGTTTATATATTAATTATGAAAAGGTTAAAAGGAAACCATGTTGGTTTACGTTGAATCAATGAAGAACAGAAACTGTGTCTAACTAACTATTAATTAAAATAAAAAATGAACGGATCAAGTTGAGGTGTGTGGATTGGAATCACCTCAAGCAAAGCGTCGACGCTATCAAACGCTGTATCTTGGGACGGCTGCTCCGCCGCTCCCATTTTTACTGTTTGTTTGTAAAAAGATGTAAACTGTTCGACCCGGCTGAAGTAAATTTCAAATCTAAAAAGTTTCTTTGAATTGTTCGGTTTGACCCATTAAAGGTTGCTATAGACTGGATGGGTTGTGGGCCAATATTTGGGTTGGGGCTTTGTTATTTACTTGAGCGACGGACAATTCCTTGTAAAATACTACGAAATAATTTTATTTTAAAATTAGATCCAGTCCACGATAGATTATGCACATATTAGTTTGTAATATCGTTCAAATTGGTCTACGTGAATACAATATTATGTGCACCTTGATTTATGTAATAATAATAATAATAATAATAAAAAATTGCAAATTTTAAGAATTTTTTGTGTTTGACAAAGGAAACATTGACAATTGAGATGCCAACAAATCTCCAATCCCATCTGATCCCTTTATTTCCCCCAGCATACCACAAATTTCGAGTTTTATTCCAAAGAAAAAAGTAACATATAGAGATATAATTGTGAGTCGACTTTATCTATAAATCATGAAAAATGTTGACTTCTGCTGATGCCAATATATAAGCTTTCCAAGTTGGGACTTTCTTTAATGAATTGAGCAAGTGAAACAATACTAGCTAAATAAGTGACATGATCAAGCTGATGTTGTTATTAGATCAAAGAATGACCAGATATAAAGCCATTGAATAATGTTCATGACAACACAAATCTTTAACAAATAAGTAATTATGAATATGCATATGAAGTATTCCTAAAAGGAGGACTCTTCCTTTCGGACAAAGAACAATCCAGAAGGGCCATCATCGGGCAGCAGAGCAAGCCACACAGGGCTTTCAGCGCCTTCTTCGGTGGTCAATATGCCCGTGTTGTAGTTCATGTCAGTCTTCACATAGCCAGGGCATACAGAATTCACCGTTAAAAACGGACACTTGTTTGCAAGAATCCTTGTGTATGCATTCATGGCTGCTTTTGAAAGTGTATATGCAGCCAAAAAACTAGGCCAGCCTTTTGCTTCTAAGTTACCTTCCTTGAAGTCCTTGAGAAACTCGTCCAGCACTTGATCTATGCTCTCTTCTCCAAGATTCTCAGCATCGGTTAGTATCTTTTTAGCCCATTCATTTGGTATTAACTGAAAGTATATACATGGAGAAAAGATTAATGCGGTAGTGCGTTGAAAATCAAACCAAGTTATTTGTATTGTTGGTGAAAAACGAGGAATATAATTAACAAGTGTAAGGTGTAACCTTTAGCTTCCCACTTGCAGAGGAAACATTTACAATTCTAGGAGAATCAGAAAGCTGGAGAAGGGGAAGAAGGGCTTCGGAAAGTCTTTTGGCACCGTAGTAGTTTGTCTCCACACATTCTACAGCCACATCATATGTCTGAGTCATTATGTTCTCCAAATTCATTTGAGGACCCACCTGTCCCAACAAAAGATCAAACAATGAGTACTAGCTGTAATTAAGGAGAAGAGTACTGAAACACCAAAATATATAATCGGGTGTCAAACTAAAATTGTTTGAAATGAAAAGGACTTACTTACCCCTCCGGCAGCCTCAGCTGAAGCTCTCAAAGCATCAGCATCTTCGACTATAACTCCACCAATCGCTGCATTATTCACCTGCATACTTGTGTAATTTCATTCTTCCGTTTTATAACCATTTAACAACTGAAAGAGCAGAATTCAGGGGCACGACTCCTCTTAACTAGTTGTCTAGAGTTAGAAGTAGGCAAAGATTGTGTGGATGGTATGGTTTTCTTTGATCTAAATAATACTAAAACACTGAAATCAAATGAAGAAAGAAAAGGGAAATAACTTCTAGTCATACCAAGATATCAAGCTTTCCAAATTGGGACTGAATAAATTGAGCAAGAGAAGCAATACTTTGTAAATCAGTGACATCAAGCTGATGAAATATGACAGAATGGGCATTGAGTTTTTGAACAGCTTCAAGCCCTCTCTTTTCATCTCTAGCAGTTAAAACAACCGTGATGCCATGAGAAGCCAACTGCCTACAAATCTCAAACCCAATTCCTTTGTTTGCTCCACTAACAACAGCATACCTAGTAGTACTTATAACATCAAATAATTCAACTCAACGCGTAAAGTAAATAAGAATAATCAATTTGGGAAAACTGAAATAAATTTTGATGGGATATTTTTTTTTGGTAAAAAAAGAATGAAACAAACAATTACATCAAATCAGGGATAAGGGATATTCAAAGGGTGTTATTTAACTTAACCAGGATTATATTTATAGTATTGTGCTTACTTTTTCTCAGTAGTCTTGCTGCTTGATTCAGCCATGGGTGAATTAAAAGATCACTAATTAATCAGAACAAGATAACAATATCATATCGGGAGTCTCTGAGTGTTTGTTTGTTTGTTTGTTTGTATGTGAGGAGCGTCTTTGTTATATTCTAGGCAAAATAGCAATTTACGTCCCCTAACTTTCACTAGTGCGCATAATTAGGACACTTAATTTTTAAGCAAGCAATTTACGTCCCTTAACTTTCACTAGTTCGCAGAATTAGGACACTTAATTTTTCAGCAAGCAATTTACGTCCCTTAACTTTCACTGGTATGCAGAATCAGGACACTTAATTTTTCAGCAAGCAATTTACGTCCCTTAACTTTCAGTGGTCCGCAGAATCAGGACACTTAATTTTTCAGCAAGCATTTTAGGTCCCTTAACTTTCACTGGTATAGTGGATTGATATTACCGACTTACCGTACGAGTCATTTTCCAATTAAACACCAACCATCAGTTGATTGATATAGTGGAATAGACTAGTCGTTACAGAGTGGCGGACTCAGATTCAAATCCCTGTTGTGAGAGGTACCACTTAATGTGTCCGACCCGCCTCGAAAGGAATTAAACTCTTGGGAACCCCAAAAAGGAAATTCCAATTAAACAAGTTTTTTTCTTTTTTTCTTTTTTATGATTGAAGTTTTTGTATTACTGTACATAGAATAGATCTAAAAGAATTGAGATGCTATCCTCCTCGTTAGTCGTTAATATTTTATAATGTGATTTTGAGTCTCAAACATCTATGATATTGAACTTGGCTGTTACTGTTAGTTACTCCCGTCTGGAGAGGGAAAGAGAACATATGAGCTAAACCAAAGACAAAATGATAACTGTTGAGCTTGAATTTGAAATTTTTTGGAACTAAGTTTGAACCCGACTACAAACTAATGAAAATACATAGGGACATTTTTTTTTTAGCTCAGCTTGTATTCGACTTAATCAAAGTTGAAACTCATTAGATCTCAATTTCTAATTTTAAATACTAATATCCGTTATTTTTCCACATTCATTGCAAAAACATTTCGTAAGCATTTTGTGGGTGGGTGGGTGGGTGTGTAATGTTGCCAACGTAGGAGATACAACACCCAATGTCCGTTTCACTGTGGAAAAGCTAAAAGTGCCAAATAGGAATGAGAATATGTTATTGGAATAAACCCGACTAATCAAGTACCAGTATTCATTACATTACATTACATCAAGAAGGATAGGTTATAAATATGAAGAAGAGCGAAGGAGTCTCAGTTACATACACTATACGCCTGTTGTATAGTTGCTCTAATGTCTATATAAAATCATTAATTAGTCTTGAAACTTAAAACGGGTTGCAAAAGTTCCGAGTATTCAGTGGAAAAAGATAGCCTCTGGAAAAATAAGAGCTTTCACTTTTCATGAACAAGAGGGCTGTAAATAGGATACCACATGTTGTCTTTCACATATTGGATGATCTCATCCTGCACACAACACCATTTAATCATCAAAATAACTTCATTTAGTTTTAGAATTTCAAATTTTTAGCATGTTACTATATAAATAATGTCTATGAAATTTACACTCGTGTTTCCAATTAAAATTTAAAAAAAGAAGTACAAAAGGAAAATCAATGTCACCATACCTTCGACATGTGTGACAATTCATTTGGCCCGACATCACCATGTCCTTCAGCCACTTCTTGAGCAATCGCTGCCCTCATAACAGCGGCTCCAACCTCTGCTGTGATATCACGTATGCTGATAACACAAAATAAAAAATTCAGCAAAAAAAAAAAAAAAACTCTTCTACATATGCATCACATGCAGCCAGAACAATTATAGTGTTTCAGCATTTAAAGTACATAAAACCATTTCGTATTTGCCATTAATATAGTTCTTTGTGCAAAAGGGGGGCAAGCTTTCTTATGTCAGAGTATAACTTGAGTGCTAAGGATAACTGCTTTTTTCCTTTTGATTATGACCAATTTCGAGAAACGGTGAGACCGTGAGAGTAACTAAATTATAAAATGAGTAAGGCAAGATTAAAAAAAGAACACCAATAGTTCCTCCTAACCTCTTCATACCCCCCAAAAGGCAACAATTCCCTTGTCTCCCCTCTACCCCTACCCCCACACTAACAGTAATTTTTATTATAGTTATAGCTTTATATATTAGCCTTCTCACTGAGAAGCTGATAAACTTACCTATCAATAGATGGATACAGGACACCTCTTTGAATCTCTTCATCTGTCATGTACGAAGCAAGGCTGTATAACCACAAGCAAGAAATTAGTGAAAAATAGGCTATTTTACTATCCTGTGATTTTAAAATGGCAACAGAAAAAGATAATAAACTTCATAGAAGATAGACCATGCCAACAAATAACAAACCCAGCCCTCAGTTCATACACAAAATGGAATAGTTCTAGTAGCACAACTTTTATCACAATATATAAATCTGAGAAGTTGCTTGTGACGCTGTCAAAGATTAGCTTAGCAACACCATAATTTGTTGACATTTAAAATTCTATAGACAATAGCTTTTTCGAGTTTTTCAAATATAACATTGCGAAATCAATAGATAAGGATGTTGCTACTTCATACCACTCTGCAGCTGCTTGCAGCATTTCATCAGTTATAATACGAGCCCCACAGAGAAGACTTCCCAAGCCAATCCTAAATGAGCAGAATATGACTTTTCAGAAATGAGCAGGATATTAATATAGAATATATACTAAAAAGTCCTAGGAGTTAGTACTAACCCTGGAAAGAGGTACATGTTGTTTGCTTGATTTACATGACCCACTTTCCCGTTCCCTGCCATGAAAATTAAAACTCGACATTAAACTTACTGACATTATACCTGGTAATTATGATGAGCCTTCTGCCTCTACCTCGTAAAACATGGGAATGCAAATAGAAGATTGATATACCATAAAAAGGGAAAGATACTCATATTTTCATTGGGGAAGAGGAGACACCTCAATTGTTCAATAATGAAAATGAAAGAGTAACAGTGGCAAAATTAAAGAAGTACCAAGATCAACATTCTCAAAAGGGCTCCCACTTGCAAAGACAATATTTTCGCCAGCATGTTTGAAGGCATCAATAGCAGTGCATTCAGCTGTTACACAAAATGTATGCATACAAAAGTTGAAATGTTAAAAGTCAATAGAAGTATTATGAGTGCCAGAAACAAAATCTGTCACCAAAACTTCATAAACCGACCATTTGCTGTGGGATTTGACATTGCGAAAATAGCAGGTTTAATGGAATCTGACTCCCTCATGGCCTTAAGGACCTATTACAAGATCAAGAAGAAAGCAAAGAGTTTATCAATTTGCACAATGAAAACTAAGTAGATAATTTCACTTGTTCAAGTACATGGAAGTATATAACTTTATACCCAAATGGTACAGACTAAAATATAATTTAAGATAATAGGAAATGTTCGCCAATGGTGAGATATTCACCAACCTCCTCATTAAAGACACCACCAACTCCAGACAAACCAAGAAGCACATGAGGCTTAACTTTTTTGACCTGCATCAGAGTCGGTTTTCTGCAATTAGTTTCTAGAAATAAAAGATGAAGAGAGAGAGGCAATTCTTATGGCTCAAAAGCTTTAATAGAATGCATTCAAGCTTAAACATTCCATCAAATCTTCTCATACATTATATAACCTAAAGAAGTTTCTTAAAGAACTTACGACTTCAACGAGACCGGATCCCTCGTTAAGTCCACATTCTTCAATCTCACCTAGGGACTTGGCAAATGGCACAGCTGCAGGATCAATACATTTTCTTTCCTTTGTTATTAGACCCTGCAATGATACACACTCAAATTTGGTCAACAAAATAACCAAATTGTAAAAGAAATATTATAGGCATTATAACCTTCATACTGTCATAGTGCAAATCGTATTCCCCTCCCCTGTCCTGTGTGAATTGTGTGTTTCTTTTATTCATTTTTCTATTTGGTGGCATAGGATGGAATGTTGACAAAACATGCAGGTTCCATTAAGTGCATGGGAAAAAAAAAGACTCAAAACTCAGATATTATATAACACAAAACTTTTCTAACCACTATTGCTTTCTAAAACAACATGACGTCTCTCTATCAAATTGCAGCTAATATTTTTACAGCTCAGGAGATAAGTAAACATAATTCAGTGTCGTCTTAAAGTTGTGAATCATTACATCTTTGTCAAGTAAGAAAAAGTGAGGAACTGCTTCCGGTCCAGACATCCTGGAAACAGCCTGCAAAGCCATCTTGAGCACACCAAGTCCAGCACTGGAATACATATTGTGAAGTAAGAATATAAATCAATGCTTCCCAGGAGACCATTACTTTTTTCACATGTTATCATTAAAAGAAGAGGTGGTCTATTAGAACTCAAGGATATATGCTACCTTCCAGCCCCGACCACAACTATCTTTTGGTTTGCAAAATCAGTCAATGGCCGTCCCTGTGATCTAACTGTACCAAGCAGCCCAGCCAATGCAACGCCAGCTGTTCCCTATACATGTGAAGATCAGCATAGGATATCAGTGTATAGATACACAAAGGCACCTCTTGAATTTACAGTTTACCCTAGGTATGAAGAATAGCAGGATCTACACTTGTTTGTTAATACCTGTATGTCATCATTGAACATGCAAAACCTTGTACGGTAACGTTCTAGTGTCTCAAATGCCCACTTCATTTGGAAATCCTCAAACTGAGAAGATTGTTCAAACCAATAATTTTAGCATCACGTTGATTAAAATCTGTTTCAGAATAAAAAATAAAAATAAAAAAAGGACCTGCACAATAGCCTTTGGCCAACGTGCATGAACAGCTTCCATGAATTCATCAACAATTGATAAAAATTCTTCTCCTTCCAGCCTAGGCTGTCTCAATCCTAAATCTGCCATACACAATCATGTCAAAATCCAATCCTTACAAACTCTCCTTTTAGCTAGATAAGTTCAGAGCTTTAACCACTTCTAATTTCCAGATAAATTACTAAGATGAAAGTCAGCCAGGAGTATAAACAATATTACTGCATTACATGTTTCAAGTATATATTACACAATTTCAAGTTTCTAACTTAAGCATATGGAATATAAAAACATGTCCATCTTAAAAAACAAGAACAAAAAAAGAAGCTTTTAGTAGAAATCGAGGTTGGGAAAGAAAATTGAGGAACATTCAGCAAGTCATAATATGAGTGAGTTTTACTGAGTCAACTTACAAAGGCGATCCTTGAGAAGCTTCTCGTTGTTTGTACCAACATCAAGCATAACTGGTAATATCTGGCAGACATGGGCATAAGCAACTTCACGTGTTGAAAAAATGAAGCATTATATATAAAACAGAACTTGCAATTCCAAGACTAGTAAGATATTCAATATTTCAGTTATAACCATGTAGCTCTTCTTTCAAAGACAACGACATCTCCTTTATGGTTATATCTTTTAACTGGTAAGTCAAGTTTGTAAGTAACAAAAAAATATAATAGCTAAAAATAACATTTAGAATGCGTTTATATTTCCATATAAACATGCTTGCTTAAACTCGTTCGTGTAAAAAGAGTACTGACCAGAGATAATTAGGTATCCACTGATATTAACAATATGTAGTACATAAGTTTAAGTGTTGGATGCATACTTGTAAAGGAAAAAATTCATTTAAGCTAGGTTTTCTTCTCCAACCAAAACAATCCAACTTGAAGCATAAATATGTGAACAAAATCTTCTAAAATGAAATTGAGGAATTTTATTGTTTGGTTCAGTTGGGGCATCAGACTAAATCTGCTTTTCATCCATGCAAATATACAGAAACAAGATTTAGACATACTCTTTGTGGGTTGATGCCAGCCGCTGCAACATACATATCAAGTTTCCCAATTGGTATGCCCATTCCCTGAACTCCAAGATCACCAAGACCAAGAATACGGCTCCCATCTGTCAACACAATCATATCGACCTTCAAGAAAAAATAGTTCAAGAGGAAACTTCAGTTTCAAGTGTGGGTAAATGTATCATTATAGAATGAAAATGTCTATAAAAAGACGATAACAAGGTGGCAGGTGCTTATATGTTTCCATGATCATCTGATAAGAAATACATAGTTTTGCAAAAAACGCAAGTTGCAAAAAGAACTTCTAAGGAAATAAATTTTATTTTAGTCCAAGTGTGAGAAGATTGACAGGATATATTTGTAATGTGTCTCAGCAACGACCAAGTAACAAACTTCTGAACTTTTGTGTAAATAAATAAGTGGACATATACCTATGATAGATAAACACAAAAGAGATGAGGAAGACGGTATTTTGGAGTCCATACTCTATGTTCGAAAAGAGTTCATAAAGCTGCTTCTGAAGAACCATACAGACAAATATTTCCAACTCAAAATGAGTGAACCAATTACTATATTAAAAGTGCTTCTGAAGCATCAACTCAAAACTCAGATTGTTGTGTCAAATTCATGATAGTAACTTGGTGAAAGACAATGAACTTCTGATGTTCCAAAACCATACCGAAAGATAATGGATAACTTAAAATGATTCTATTGTCTCTTTTCATAGAACTATACCAACTAACAGAAAAAGTAATTTGTTTCATTAACCAATTATGTTGCGCCAAAATTTAGAAGATATAAAAAACATTATGTTTGAGTGCAGAAAAGCAATCGAAGATTCAAATAAGCTTGAATATTTTGATGTCCAGGTTTGCAGAATGGGTTTACAAATCACAGGTTTTAACTACCAAGGATTACTAAACTCGGTTAGTAGCAGCAAAGTAAAGGATATCACATTTTAAGACTAAAGGGGATTAAATATAATGGTAGAAAATGAAGTAAATAAAACGACATCTAGAGTAAACCTGATACCTGATGAGCAGGCCAGTTGTAGATCATAGACATCATCTCCCCCTTATCTTTTGCGCTGAAATACATCCCTCGTGGACGTCTAAACAACCCTGAATAGTTTTGGCATACCAATCCTACTGTTGGAGTATATATTACTGGAGCAAAACTTTTAATGTTATCCATGAGCACCTGCACAGTTAAAAAGATTACTTCAGCTATTATTCATTAATACATGTTTAGCCTTCCTTGGATCCATGTACGACAAACTTACTCGGTAATATAATGTCTCATTTCTATCATGCAGTCTATTTAGAATCCTCCATTTTGCCAGGGATACAACTTTAATGGGTTGACCTTGAGTGTTCTTTTCCAGTGAGCTATATGACTCCACTAACAAAAGAAGTAGATCAAGGATTATCTTTCAAAGCTTAAATTATTTGCTCTCGTAGCAAAAGTTACACCAGACGACATATATATAGAAAGATAGAATCACAAACTTGTCTCTTTTACTTTTATATATTATAAGAGTCATAGTGCTTATGATTGGATAATCTAACAAAGCAACATCAGAATATGCAGCTTCTCGCTTGAATTACAATGCCTGTATCCTCTGTGGTTATTTTTTTCAAGATAAATCATCCCAAAGAATAAGAAAATGTATCCATCGACTATTATGGAAAATAGAATAACACTCTATTAATTCATCATATATTTAAGCCCAACGAAACCATGCTTATGTATGCTTCCAAACAGAACTTTAAGGCAAATATTGCCAGTATTGTTTGGTTCTAATCTAGCAGAGCATAAACTTCCATGTATAGAGGTCTGCAGGAGGCACAAAGGTGAAATCAATTTAAAGTAGGCAGAACTCACTGAAGCGAGCATATTGCTGTTCAAACGATATTACACGAGGTGGGAGCAGACCCCGCAGTCCCAATCGATCTCTCTCCGTCAAAGGGAAACCTGTATCCTGGTTTATTGAAATTTTATCAGTTATATATTAATTTAAATCTAAAAAAAAAGCACTTTAAGTTTTAAAATAAATTCAAATATGACAACTTGCTTTTCATCCCAGTACCCTGAATTTGGCATGTTCATTGTGTAAGTTTAATCGATTAAGCTCTGGAGCATGAAATATATTGAAACTTGATCTCTTGAGCAAGTTATGCAGATAAAACTACCATAAATTGTTAGATAGATCAATTACTAGTTTAAGTTTGACTTATCTTTGGTTAGATTTGTGAACTGTAAATAATCAAAACATTGATTTAGTTTTTAATCTAGAGGAGCCAATGATGCTAAAGCATATAAACTACAAGCTAATAACTTGTCTATTTCTTAACATATCAATTCAATTCAATAATACCAAATTGCAGTCACTTTATTTTTTACAGTAAGGCGCAGACAATCTAAAAAGGCAGAGTTCAGAGACTCATAAACTAAAATAGATCTCAATATCCTGCACCAATACTCGTAAGCAAAGTGTAGCATCTTAAATTCAAAATTCCACGATCAAATCGAATCAAGTTGCATAACCAAGCTTCAAAAGCACACAAAGATTTATAAACTAAGAAACGCAAATAATTAACCTTGTTAAACCAAGGATCATGTAAAATATCAGCACCACGCTTGTGCACAATAGACGGTCCAGCAATCGCTGTCGACATCCGCCGTGTTTGGCGGAGACTCGACGCCGCAGATCGCGCTACTCTCCACATCATTCACCCCTAAATCACAAAATAAATGTCAAAAGTAATTTCTCAACGCAAGCCACTGATCTCTTATAAATTAATCTTTCTTACAACTCCACAATGTCAACTAGAGTTGTGCTCACGCATATATATACATAAATATCTAATAGTTAGATTTTTTTCATTCCTGGGTTTTGGATTTTACCTTTTATGAAAGTTGAAGCGGATGAAGCTGCTGAGTTGAGAGTGAAGACGAAAGCTTGACTATGACTGCCCGGAGACAACGGGCAAAAGAGGTAAAGAATGTACGGAAACTACTTTGCCTGTTTCCAGAATTAGATGTGTAATCTGTCTACGCGGGTTGAAAGGACAGAAGAGTCATTTTACCAATGGAAAATAGGGGTTTAAAAACATTCTTTATTTTTTGTACTTCGATTTAAATTTTGTATTGAGCTTAAAATTATGTATTAGTTTGATTTGGTTGTTTAAATTTACGGGTTTTTATCATCAATGAGCTCAAAATCGGAGCTTTAGGATTAAGAGGTTCTTATTCAACTCCCACTAATATGAATATTTATCAAAACTTATTGCTAATTTTCGATAGTTATTTATTATTTATATTTATTTGCACTTGAACAATTATGAAATAAATGATGATAAATGTATTCTCAAAATTTTTAAAAAATAAAATTTTATCGTATATCGATTAGCTTGATATATATGCAAATACTATTTCAATCTTTTGTTTATCTAATTGAGCTCAAATTTTGTAAGAGTTATTAAGTAAGAAAAATATTAATTCAAACTTATTTAGTTTGTATAATAACAAATCCGAAAAGAACTTAAACACAGTATTAAACATTTTGGTTGATTTTATGTTCTGACACTAAAAAAAAGTCCAAATGTGGAATTATATGGCGTGGGGTCAAATGCGGCTGCTGATTTGTAATTTCAACCTAACTAGAGAAGGGTTATTATTACGTGCCTCACTGCCCACATATTATTACGTGCCCACGTAATCAAATTAATGAAAGTAACAGACTGAAATATTAAGCCCCAAAAGGTCAAATTGAAAACATAAGGCACATTTATAAGCTAAAAGCCTGTTTGTTTGGCTTTTTCATAAATAATTTGTGTTTGGAAAAAGCGAGATAAACATGATTTTTATTTTCTGAAATAAATCACAACTCAATTTTCTCAAACTATTCTTCCGCAAGTAAAACAATATTTTTCTTATCTTTAAAAGAAACCTACACAAACTCTACATTTATTTGACATTGAAGTAACGCATCTTTTACACAACTTATCTACATAGTACACATCTTACATCCAGGGGCAGATCCATGAATTTAGTGTAGTGTGGACTGGGATTCTAAGATAATTTTTTATAATCGAAATGTAAAAAAAATTGTTCAATCAAACAGTCAAACTTGAAAATTGTGTTTCAATCCCAAAAATATATATGATGAGATACAAAATAAGGAGGTGAAATTCGATAATAATAGCATCCACAAGTTACTTTAATTACATAATACCCAGTTATGACCCCAAAAAAACACAAAACATTTACGTATCTTAATTACAATTTCGAATGACACAAATTACATTCACAATTGATCGCGTCATTTTTTCATTTGAACTAGATCCATGAAATTGAGACACTAAATTTTTTTTTGGTTTCCTAAGGCCATCTCCAGCCGAAGCAGGCAATAGCCCCCTCCTGCCTGCCTACATGCCTGCCTGCCTGCTTGCCTGCCTACCTTGCCAAGTTAGTCATCTCCAGCCGTACCAACAATTCAAAATATTTATTTCAATCTCAAACTTTCTCCACTCTCACTTAACTATAACAACAACAACAACAACAACAATAATAATAATAAAAATGGAATAATAATAATAATAATAATAATAATAATAATAATAATAATAATAATAATAAGTCATTCATAAAAATAAAAACGAGCAAACATAATTCACGAAAAACAACAACAATTATTATTAATGCACTTAGATTGTTTAATTGATCTTTAAATTGTATTTTTAAATTCATATCTTATTCACTTTTGTTAAAGTAAACTTAATTATATAACTTTTAAATAATTAAAATAAAATTTTAATATAATCTAATGGAGTAAGAATTTGATAACGTTAAATAACACAATAAATATTCAACTTAAAAGAAATTAATAATAGTGAATTAAATTTGTCAAACGAGACCTATAGTGAATTAACTTATATCTTTTTTATACATTTAAATTACTGAACTTATAACTTATAAATTTGTCCTACAATTAACTTATAACTTATAGGCAAAACAACAACAAAAAAAAGAAAAGTGAAGGAATGCAATAAGACAAAAGCCAGTAGGCAATATTGCAATAATACATTGCAATAATACACTACAATACACTACAAAAGAAAGAAAGAAACGGCCAGCAGATTGAAATAAAAGAAAAACAATTGAAGGCAGCCAATTGATTGAAGAAAAACGAAAAAAAAAAATGAAAGGAAGGGGCTATGCGCGTGAGCCTCCTGGCAGGCAGGGAGGCAACCATTGCCTCCCTGCCTGCCAGCAGGCAAGCATCTCCCCCCGGATGCTTGCCTGCCAGCTCCGGGGAAGCTCTTCTCCGGCCGAAGGGGGGGCTGTTGCTTGCCTCCCCCCTTCGGCTGGAGATGGCCTAAGGGTTTAATCTCTTTTAAGGCGGGTCAGGCACATTAAGTGGATACCTCTCCCAACAGGGATTCAAACTTGAGTCCGCTACTTTTTAGTGATTAGTCTCTTCCACTGGACCAATCACCTGTTGATGAGGGGATGAAATTTTGTATTTTAATATGTTACTTTAATTATATAATACCCCGTTATAACCCCAAAAGAACACAAAATTATTTACGTACTTTAATTACAATATCGAAATTAACCACAAACTTTCACTAAACTGTTTTCACAAACACCATACAAACAGAAAGCATCATATGCCAATTATATCATCTTTTAGCTTTTACGTATAATAATTTCAAACTAGCGTGAAGCATGTTGGTAGTTTTAAAACAAATCAAGCAAACGAAATCAATTTCATACAAACCAATTTGGATAACAAATGAATGTACAATTAGTTTACGGAATAAATAACTTAAATAATACTTATCTCACAATTTTGTATAGTAACATAATTGATTAATCAAATCACAGAAAGAATTATGTTTGCCTTGAAAAAATTATCGATGCACTTTGGTGCAATTGGGCAACTTTGAAACTCCTTCCAAGATAGAAATTCCACCTCGAAGGACACTTCGAAGCAAAAAACAACCCAAAGATAATTTTCAAAGAGATTTTTTCGGAGAGGAAACAAAGAGTGTTCCGTATTATGTCGTCCCTTTATGAAATCAGAAACAACATATACATATATAGGTGGGGAGTGGACAAATTAAAACTACAAAATTAATTTCTGCAAAATAAATTTCGTAACAGAAATGTTTTTGTCAATCAATTTTCGTAAGTAAAACGTGTTACACGATTAAATATTTAGAATTAATATTGTAATTGAATTGACATTAAAATGTTTTATAAGTTCAAAATTTCAAATTATTTTTTGTAAAATATTTCAATTCAAAATTCCTCCAGAAAGATAAGTCCAAGACAAGACAATTCGCCCAAACGCTCGAATCCAATCCAGACCGAGCCAAGTCGGGCGGGCGGTGGCGACGCTCGTGTGATACACCCATATGATCATCTTTGTAAATACTTTATACCAAGTCTTTACACTTAAATTCAAAACTAAGTTATAAAGTCAATGTGGGACAAACCCACATACAAATTATCTATTTGAACTATGTCTTCTCGAGTACACACTATTCACATAACAATTTATTTATGGATTCCAACCATGTATTTAGGTATCTATCCACAATAAATTAACTCTATTTAAATGTAAATACAACAAAGCAATCTATCGTATTTTATTGGTATATTAAGAGTGTTCATTGATTCGAATTTTCATTTCAAATCGAATCAAATCAAACACTAGCGTTTGCTTTTTGGATTTTTTATATTAAATTTTTTAGCTTCAGATTCGATTCTCTTTTAACAATTAGTAGAACTAGATCGAAAAACCATTTTATATATTGATGTACTTTAATTAGTTGAGTGGAGTGCAATTTCTCATTTTTTTTACTATGTTTATAATTATTTTACTCAACCTAAAGTGGTTGACTCACGTGATAGTGGCTTGCGATTCCAAAGAGGCAAAACTAAAGTTTGAATCTTACTGAAGTCATCACATGAAAAAAAAACATATACCCAATGCGTTCTCTAGTTCAATATGTAAATATACAATTTAACAAATAAAAAATATATACATTTCGATTTTATCCAAATTTGATTAATTTGAAACAAAAAAGTAACAAAAACAATTTAGAAAATTCATTTTCTGTTAATTTTGGGGAAATGATGAAGTGAAAATTAAGTCCCATTCAAATTGAATTACCTTCGATTTTGATTTTTTGACTAAATTATCTGTCATACGCGTAACTATTTAAATTAAAGTCGCAAATACCCCTAAGAATAAAGTATATAAATATATAAAGTATAATAGTCACTCCCTAGACCTTTTTTTTTTATCTTTTATTCTTTATAACAATCACTCCCTACTCCCTAGTCGCAACCACAATTATTATCTCTAAGACTATAACTTACCAGTAAATGCCATCTTTACTTTGACGAATCAAATGTCAATAACGGCATCATTCTACGGTTCTACCTTTCAGATTGTCAACAATTTTCAAATTCTTGAACACGTTTTAAGTTATTGTTATTGCATTGTCTTAAATTTTTTAGAAATTGTTTGATTAAAATTTGCGAAAAAAAAGAGGATGATTATACAAGTTGTCAAGTATCTGATGTTAACTGCATATCATGGACGCCATTTTTGGGGGTGCTGGACGGTTCAAACTTCAAATGATGGCATGGCAGGCCCCGGCTCACCGCGTAAAAATTCATAGCCCACCAAAACTGCCCAATTGCCCAAATTAGAAATTTAAATGCCTGTTTTCGTGGAACAGAAATAGCTTTGAAAAGGAAAAAACGAGTGCTGTTAATGTCCAATTTATTATATGGACTTTTTTGAATTTTATGAATTTGCACGAAGTCAACTGAGCTGTGCATAGCTCAACTTCGATGGCAGTTCAATTCTATTTATAATTTTGAGTTTAAGTCTTTTGGTCCCATTATTTGACTTAATGAAAATTTTAAGGCAAGTTTGAAATAATAAACCCAACTTATTAAGAACATAAACAACTTTATATGTTATGTAAAATAAATATCTATTTCTTTTTTTTTGATGAAAATATAAATATCTATTTCAAGGTGTTAGAAAAACACATTTTATGCATGCAATTTTTATTTAGGAGTATTCTAAATATTAATAGGTACTATTACAATATGCACGAGTTAACTTCTAATTAGAGATGTTGCTTAATATTTATTATAGAGATAACTTTATGTGTATTATGTCATTGGGCCTGTTTGTTTGGCATGTCCAAAAAAAAATTGTGTATGAAAAAAGCAAGACAAACATCATTTCTATTTTTTGAAATAAATTTATCATCTCTCATTTTTCTCGAACTACTTTCTCAAACCCAAACAAACAACAATTTTCTTATTTATAAAAAATACCTACACAATCTCTACTTTTTTTTTTTTGATAACCCAGATGTACAAGCTCACACTAAACTAATCCTGGACCCTCAGAACCCTTGTCCTAGAACCCTGAAGGATGTAAATCGCAGGATGTGCCTCCACCAAGCCTCGGGATCCCACCATACTGCTGTACACTCTGCGCACAAAGGGGTCTTCACCACAAATGGCCCTTAGATAGACCCATAGAAATGCTTCCATCCAAATTCCAAATGGGATTCGAACCCCCACCATTGCCGCTGGAGCAAGCCTTATGAATTATTGGTCAACCAGTTGGAGATATGCCCTGGGGGCACACAAACTCTACTTTGATTTCCTAAAGTAATTTATCTTTTACACAACTTATCTCACATAACAAACATAATTTGACATATCTTAAAAATCTTACACCTATAACATAAACTCTTAAAAAAAAAAAAAAAAAAAAAACTATACCCACCTTGTTTCTCAAACCACTCTCTCAAAATCCAAACAAACATTACGCAAATCAAGATTATTTCACAAATTCCCACCACTCTCACAAACTACTCTCCCATACGACAAACAAACAGATCCATTGTGTTTGTGTAAATGTTTTTTGAGAGAATCTTGATATTGTGCTTAAGCCAATCCTGGCCTGTCTCATATGTAAAGCTCGATTGACAGCACAAAAATTGAATTTTCAAAGGGTAAAGGAAACTGGTACATCTAACTCATAAGTCACAACAGGAGGACAACATTTAAAATTATGAACAGGCTTCATCAAGCGTTAAACTAACACCTTTCGTGTATGAAACTGGAGAAATGCCTAGAGTCTGAATCAGCTTAGTGATATCCATGGAGATATCAGCTGGGGATTTGACACCACGATCGACCTTAAAATAAAAAAATGCGTTCTTCAACATCCAAAAGTAAGAAGTTGTAAAATAGAGCATAAATGTAAATCACCATATATAGAGCTTTTTATAATAAATGAAATGAAGTATGTGTTTCGGTGAGGAAGTTTTCAGAGAAACGTACCGTGGATGCAGATACTGGTTTGATCAATGAGGTAACATAACCTCTAGCATGTGCAACAGCCTCAGCCATTTGGACTCGGGATACCCTATCTGGCCCACCAACATTCAGAACCAACTGCAGTTGCTTGCGTTCTGCACAATAATCACGAATCCCATTGTATCAGCCACAGTGTCTAGCTTATACAGTACTTTTTATATATTATAAAAATAGAAATGCTTATAGCAGGTAGGTTAAGCATACAATTAGCCCTCATGCAAAATGTATCTTTGGAAATTGGCAATCCCGTAAAGGAACTTCTATCGTCGCAAGGGAAAACAAACAAATTATCCAATCATTCAAGATGGTCAGTAAAAAGGACCAAAACATTCTGGAATTCATTTTCTGGTCCTCCATTTGATATATCCATTATCCATATTAAATTGAGTTAATTATCCTCATGAAATACTTCACAACGTAATACAAAGATAGCGAGTGTTGAAATTTCTTTTTTATAGGTATTCAATTATCTCCCTGCAACTTAAAATATGGGTCAGATGTCATAAACAGGCGCAAATTGACATGTGAAGGACAAACATTTTCAAAGGAAAGAGGTACAAAATGGGTATGCTCGAACAATTTGTGCATTGACTGAAGTGAAGAAATCACACTCTAATTAACTCAGAACGGGTAATCATCTTCCTTTCCAAGCACAATAGTAAAGGTGGTAAAATTCCTGAACTTTTGGCATGGACGAACCACTCGAGCAATGGTCAAAGTTCACATTCTCACACCACCACATGAAAGAGTACAAATGCAGAAAACTCTAACCTGAGATCCATTGGTTAGTTAGTGCGTCAATGACTTTGATAAGATCCTTTACATAGACAGGGCAACGAAACTCGTCATAAAAGAAGTTCAATGCCTCTCCCTTAGCAAGTACAGTATCCATCCACTGCATCAAAAGCGTCATCATAATCAGTTCAGTAAAATCCTCCAATACAATAATTAATGATCACAGAAAGCTATACACATACAGATCAAAACAGATTGGTGTTAGATATCAACTAACAGTTAAAGAGGCTTGATTTTCGTATAAACTTTCCACCATATTTTATGTTTAGAACTCATGATAAAAATTACATGATTTTAGATTTAGGATGCCAGATTTGCATAAGTTACTTCATAGTATTTATTAACAATACTACATGTAGTTTTACTGATTTTCAGTTGGGCTGATAAGTCCACATCTAAAGGTTCTCCCATTCATAATTAAGCAGGACAATGCAGATGAAGTATGCATGCCCCTTCTCATCATCCCAGCTTACGAAGGAACAGCTCTTGTAGACCATGCTATTATTTAGAATAATATTGGACTCAGACTACTAAATATTTATTAGTATGATCCACACATATACGAAGACTACCTCAATATCGCATGAAAGAAACTTAAATTGTAATGCAAACTATATGTCCACCCTTCCGAGTAGACAAGGAAGAGGATAAGAGTGAACATCTCACTCTGTGCTCTATATACCCATCTTCTTGTTTGTTCGATATGAACCACTTAAGTCATTATGCAACCATAATAGTAACTTATAGCCTGTCCCCAGCATTTAAGCGCAAATTATCATTCTGGAAATTTGTAACTCAGAAGTCTACGCTGGAAATATGTTAGAAAGATCCAAATCTGACGAAGTTACAAGAGAGGAAGAAATGATTGCTTTATGCAAATATACCTGGATTGGAAGTGATTTTGGAACAGGTGAGATGGTCTGTGGTCCATAGATGATACTGCTTCTCAAAATTGCAAAGTATGGGCAGTTTTCAGATACAAATTTTTCTGCTTCCACTTTAGATTTCCCATAAACATTCACAGGAACAGTCTCATCCTCTTCTTTATAAAAGGATTTGGTCCCTTCATAAACTGCAGCAAAGTAAAATCATTCTCAAGATAGCAAACAATTACATGGAAACATCATTTTTCTTTATGTCTAACCACCAATTCATTATGTTGCAATTGGAACTCAAAAGCATGTTGAATACAATACAAGATGAGTACACTGATGGTTTATTCAAATTTAGAAACTAGGAAACCTCCATACCACCTTGACTGAGAAAACAAACACAGATTATAGCTACAGTATGACAACCAACAGAGCAATTATGTTCTTCAGGTTAATCAAATTTCTGAAAGAGGAAAACGCATATGACTTCAACTAAAAAAAAATACAGCTTGTGGTTAGTTTAAGCAACAAAAACCAGAGTCACATTGAATTTCTTAAACCGAACCACATAAATTCCTAGGTAACTCCTGAAATTATTTGAACATTGTAGTATAAAAATAGGAAACTGCAGCTTACCTTGATCAGTTGACAAATGAATAAGAAGAGTATTACTCTCTCCAAAGCTTGATAACCATTTCACAAGAGCTATCGGTACATTTACAGAAACGGCAGCTTCTGGATCTATCTCGCAAGCACGAGGCACGGAAAGAGCAGCACAATTAATCACCACATCAGGCTGAACAATCAAATACACTAACATTCAGCATTCCTAAATGATAACATATCAACATCCAAAACATAAACCAATAATATATGTATATACTGGAATTAAAAAACTGAACCTGTCCGAAAGCGTGCGATACGGCATCAAGACCATCGCCGGATCGCAAATCGACTTGGAAAGGAAGCGCGTGGGGAATGGCATCAAGCAGCGCGTGAGGAGGAGGAACGGAGTGGTGCGTAAATGCAAGGGCAAAAGGAGAATGAACGGTGAAAGATTGTAAGAGATGCTGCCCCAAGTAGCCTGTGCCTCCTACTATCAACACTCGCTTCTTGCTCATCTTTCACAGATTCGTAGTTGTCACTTCTCCTTTGTATCTGAACTAAAAACGCTAGTGACGTATTTAAAGTGTCAACTCGATATTTTCAGGCTTTGATAATTTCTTTTCGGACCTTTGCCGCGTGCTTGTTTTTGGCCTCAAATCATAAACTTGGGAAATTGTTGTATTGATTTCGCAAGTAAAGGGGAAATTTGGCTAAATGCCATCCCCAAATAGTGAAATTAGAAAAATGCCACCGCCTTTTTTTCTTTTTTTTTTTTCTTTTTTTTTTTATACATAATTTTAATTAATAAGCGATTAAAACTTGTAAAAATTGCAAAACACACCTTCTATTCTTTACTTATTTATTTTTACACTATCTTACATATTAAAAAAAAAAAAAAAAAAATTTCTTCCCAAACAAATTCAGATCAGATCTCTCCCCCAATCTTCACTTCAATTTCTTCATAACTAAAAAGTGACACATAACAACTACATTGAGGGCGAGGAAATAAATCAAGCACCACACCCATACAACTTAAGTTTAATTTTTTTTTTCAATTACGGAATAAATTGCATTTTTCGAACCCAGTTTCTAAAACTCACCGCCGTGAGCAATATGCTCACCGCGGTGAACTTTAACGCTCACCGCGGTGATGGTGAATTGGAGGCCGTACTGGAGACTGACTTCAGTCTCCAGTCTCCAGCATTCACGAACATCTAGGCGACTGGAGACTGGAGACTGACTTCAGTCTCCAGTCTCTAGCATTCACGAACATCTGGGCGACTGGAGACTGGAGACTGACTTCGGTCTCCAGTCTCCAGCATGCCCGAACATCTGGGAGACGGGAGCATTCACGAACATCTGGGAGACTGGATCTCCATAATTCACGAACATCTGGAGACTGGAGATTGTCGAGATGCAGTATTAACTAGAACTAGAACTAAAAAGAGAATGTTGGAGACAGGAGAATGGAGACTGGAGACTAAAGTCAGTCTCCAAAAGTCTTGAATATCTGGAGACCGGAGACTGAAGTCTGTCTCCGGTGTCCAGATACTCATGAACATGTGGAGATTGAATTGAAATTCGAAATTGATCCAATTTTTAATTATTTGTTTTATAGGGATATGGCATAATACCGACGCATACCCTTCCAAAATTACCTCGATTTCACTATGATGAAGTGGTAGTACAAGCAAAAATCACACAGCATACTATGTGGTCGGAAATTAATTCAATGCGATCATGGTGCGGAAGAGAATTTCGATCATGATATTTGATTTTTTTGTTATTAGTGTGTATTTTTTAAAAATACAAATTAATCGACAAATAAGGGATTAAATTTAACTATTTTTGAAAAATATGGGATCATATTGCAATTTCAGTAAATTGAAAAATCTAACAAAATATTGTAAAAATAACATATTTGTGGGGGTTAATTGCAATTTCTATAAATATTAGGTCAATTTAACTATTTATGAAAAATATGGGAACAAATTGCAATTTCAGTAAATTGATAAATCTAACAAAATATTGTAAAAATAACATATTTGTGGGGGTTAATTGCAATTTCTATAAATATTAGGTCAATTTAACTATTTATGAAAAATATGGGATCAAATTGCAATTTCAATAAATTGACAAATCTAACAAAATATTGTAAAAATAACATATTTTTGGGGGTTAATTGCAATTTTTAGAAATATTGGATCAATTTAACTATTTTTGAAAAATATGGGATCAAATTGCAATTTCAGGAAATTGACAAATCTTACAATATTGTAAAAATAACATATTTGTGGGGTTTAATTGTAATTTCTAGAAATATTAGGTCAATTTAACTATTTTTGAAAAATATGGGATCAAACTGCAATTTCTAGAAATATTGGGTCGATTTAATCTTAGAAAATTGACCAAAATGTAAGAAATGGTTTATTACAGATGATATAATGCTGCCGTAAGTGTTAAATTGACAAATCTAACAAAATTGTAATTTTTATACGAAGTTCTGATTTACGGAGGATATAATGTTACCGTAAGTGTTACTTCTCCTTTCGGTTCATAAATTGTCGAAATCTTATAAAATTGACCAAATTGTAAGAAGTGGTTTATTATGGAGGATATAATGCTATCGTAAGTGTTAAATTGACAAATCTAACAAAATTGCAATTTTTATACGAAGTTTTGATTTACGGAGGATATAATGTTACCGTAAGTGTTACTTCTCCTTTCGGTTCATAAATTGTCGAAATCTTATAAAATTGACCAAAATGTATGGAGTTGTGTTTTACGGAGTATATAATGCTACCGTAAGTGTTAACAATTGACAAATCTAACAAAATTGCAATTTTTATACGAAGTTCTGATTTACGGAGGATATAATGTTACCGTTAGTGTTACTTCTCCTTTCGGTTCATAAATTGTCGAAATCTTATAAAATTGACCAAATTGTAAGAAGTGGTTTATTATGGAGGATATATTGCTACCGTAAGTGTTAAATTGACAAATCTAACAAAATTGCAATTTTTATACGAAGTTCTGATTTACGGAGGATATAATATTACCGTAAGTGTTACTTCTCCTTTCGGTTCATAAATTGTCGAAATCTTATAAAATTGACCAAAATGTATGGAGTTGTGATTTACGGAGGATATAATGCTACCGTATGTGTTAACAATTGACAAATCTAACAAAATTTAAAGGTTAGGGTTAAATTAGGGTTAATTTAGGGGTTAGGGTTAGTTTATGGTTTAGGGTAAATGTGAGTGGAGACTGGAGACTGGTTTACAATGTGCATGGAGACTGGTCATATTGAATACTGGAGACTGGTTTACAATATGCATGGAGACTGGAGACTGGTTTACAATGTGCATGGAGACTGGAGTTTGATACTTCAATTGGACACTGGAGACTGGAGTTTGGTCTCCGGAGATGGTCTCCAGTCTCCAGTCTCCAGCCTCCGGAGACTGGAGATGGTCACCAGTCTCCAGTCTCCGGAGATTGGAGACTGGACAAACTCCAGTCTCCAGTACGACATTGGAGAGGGCAACATATTTGCCATGTCATGACATATATCAAACCATGTGACAATTTAATGAAGACATGCACAATTTCATCTCATAATTAACGATGAGACGATATTCCAAAAAAAATTTAAATTATGAGACGAAATTTGATAAGGTGATATAATTTGAATAAATAATTCAAAATCACTGATTAATTTGAGACATGTTCTACAATTTTGCCTATTTATTTTAGAACAATCAACAACTAAATTCACTCGGCAAAAAAAGCTTCCCTTTTCCGAACGACAAGAAAGAACGTAAAGATATATTATTCAATAGTAGAGAACTCTGTCTCCAAAAGAAACATGTAATTTTCCATGGTTCATTACTATTTCTAAAGGTATGCATCTTTCTGACAAATATTTTACAAAGATAAAATTGATCGATTGTCGTGGCCATCATTAAGCAACTAGTTATGATTATATATATATAAAAGAAAACATTCAATCTTAATCGGCTAGGAATAATTATTGGATTTATTAGTAACATGTCCTTGAACTGCCACTCACCGCGGTGAGTATATAAACTCACCGCGGTGAGTGTATATCTCACCGCGGTGAGATTCCTTCTGCAGAAAAACACCAGGTTTTTTTTTTCGCGCTTTGTCCGTAAAACACCAAAATTTCACTTAAAAATTAAATTAACTTGCAAATAATATCTTTATATGCTGTTGTTCTTCCTTTTCCTCTTTGATTTGAGTGAATGTGTGTGAAAATTTAAAATTTTGTGAGAGAATTTTGTTAGGGTTTATAGAAAAATAATGAAAAATAGTAGAATGGGGTTTGATTTTAATTTTTGAAAATGTTGGGGTATAGATAATAGTTTGTTTAAGTTGTTGTTTAATTAGGGAGATTTAATTAAGTTAATTATGTATCCTAATTAAACCGATGGCATTCTTACAATTTTAATTTTTTTAATGGCATTTATCCTATTTAACAAAGCTGTAAGGGCATTTTAACAATTCCCTCCAAGTAAAGGCTGTGAACGGATTAAATCATAATTTAAATTTGATGATTCAAAACCTGCATCCGATAAGTTGGTTTTTTTTGGGGGGGTTGATAGATGAGTTGATTTGATGGATCGTTTGATATAAAACATATGGAGGGGAAATATGCAGTTGAGATGATTCAAACCGCTAAATCCCGAGTCCGATAACTAATAAATCAAATCAATTGTATTTATACATAGACAATATTATTCACCATTCTAATAAGAAGAGACATTAATTTGCATTTTTATATCACAATTCTCACCTAAAATATAAGTTAATTTGTGTATATTATAAATGTGTATGTTGTTCAAGAACAACTTACAGGAAATATAAAAAAATGATAAAAGAAAAAAATCTAACAAGTACTGTGAAACAAGTATTTTGGAGCAAATGGGTAAAGAAAATGCAAGATACGTGATTAGTTTTGCCTGGGTAGTATTTGGTTTGGATGACAAGAAAATTATAGTTAGGTAGGATTGTCAATTTAGTCAAATATATCCAAAAGTTGATGTCTCAACTCAATTAAATATGAATCTAGTCTAGTCTAACTATTTGTGAGCAAGGCTCATTTTATTGTAATAGGTTCCACCAGAAGAAACAACCCAAACATCTACCGGGAATATATAATAAAATGAACAACAAATAATCATATCAAGCACCACATGGTTTTAGTTCATCCTGTTCTCATTCTAGGAAACGTTATATAAGCAAAACAGATCCATACCTTAATATGCACACCACTAAACCTACTGTTATCTCTACACGATAACTAATGGAAGAAAGGAAAAAAGAACCTCGTATTCCTCCAAAACTCTTTTAAGTGCAAATGAAATATATACAATTCTGCTCCACCTTCAAGCTTCATCTCGCTTTTATACTAAACATTCATATGCTTGTTTAATCTTTTTCTCTGGCCAAGGTCAATTATAGTTGATAGGGCGGGTGTAACAATCTCCTCAGATATTATTCGGACTCAATTATGGAGATGGATGGCCCTGATTTCTCTCAATAAGAAACTCAATTTTCTGGATACACATGAAATAAACCACATTAAGATTAGTTACAACTTACATGCAACATTTAACCCGATTGTACATGCTGTGTACAACATAGAAAAATGCATTCTTGAACTTTCCAATATCGCCAATTACTGGGGAAGCTGCTCCTCCAAATTATTAAGCAGCACAGACTGAAAATTGAAAAGAAAATGTTCTACTCACCTTCATTGACTTGTTAACTTCTTCAAGCTTGTGAAGCATCAAATCTGTGGGAACTACGCCTCTGGGTTCCACTGAGGTATGGTGAGGATAACTCATTCTCTGCAAGATAATTGATATTGTGACTTAAGACGACAGTTTCCATGAAATAAAGAGACCTAACTCCCAAAATGAACCATTGAAATATTTCAATGCATAAAAGTAACATAAGGATGTAGATATAAATGGACTTTTGATGGGCGCAATAAAAGATCATATCCAAGGGACATGGTCTCCTGGAGACTTATCACGATAGAGTTACGGTATTAATGAATTGGCTCATATAATACTTCGGCAAATTTCAATTCTTTTCACCAAATTAATTGCAGCAGACATTGAGGGGCATCTTCAGGTGCTAAACCTACCTTTTAGTGGCTTTCTGACCACTCTAAAAGCAAGAAAAAATGCAAAGATGTTTAAGGAGGTCTGTCTAATCTATCTCAAATTTTGTGGACCATTGTTTTCTGTACCGCTAATGAGCTTCCCTAATATAATTAAGAAAAAGCAAAAGAATACATGCAATGGAGGTCATTTTATAACCACTATATCAGGTTATAGTGAAAAGCGAGTGGTCTCAAATCTCAATAAATAAGCTCATTCTCTTTCTTTCTTTCTTTATTTATTAGCATGGAAGCATAGCCTACCAGATTCTGATGGAGCCAACTTGAGATCAATAATAGAAAGAATATAGACACAGGTTAACAAAGTATCATAGATTAATTAGCACCTGACAGAAATTTTATTATCTTGTCCAGCTACTTATGTGACATGCAATCAAGAAAAGAGTCGAGAATTATTATTACCTTCCAGCCTTTAGATGGAGACCTAAAAACAGCTGGACCCAAGGTCAAAGATTCCATGTTGAACATGCTTTCACCTCCAGCAATTTGAAGATTAGGAGTCCAATTTCTACTTGAATCTTGTATAGCCTTTGCAGCATGTGTTACAATCACCTGCATATCATTTAAACATTGCACTCCTAACCTCAACTAAAATCTAAACAAGCACCATGGTGAAGTTTTATTAATACTTTCATAATATCAAGACAAGTACATAAAGATAAAGTTTGCACGTCAGATACCTTCCTCAGAAACCCAGGGTTATGAACTCCTTGAACCCGTAGTTCATCAACAGGTGCAGCGTTTCCATGTGCAATACTTTCAACCCTAAAAGTATGTAATCCATACCCTGACTGTAAGCAACCTGCATGTGAATAAAGATATATGATCCATGACCTAAAAAGAAAAGAGAAGGTCCTGTGATAATAAGTTCCACAAAAAACAAGATGTGTATGATAATAGACAAACAACAGTTACTAATGCCTTATCATTTTCAATTCTAGCAGTCTAACCCTGAACCTCCTCTATGTTTGAGCTTATTGTTAGAAGGACAATTCTATGGATTCATTTGTTAATGCAGAACAAGAACAAACAAAAACCAACAGTAACATGAAATCTTACTAAAAGGCCTGATGAGGAATCACAACATCCTGGCACCAAAGCATGCCTCAGAAGCTGTGAAAACTTTGTCGAATTCACTTTTGTAGTTATGTCACATTAAGTCAAACTAAGCCAGTTAGTTTAGGAATTGGTTACCGAACAAAGCAGGAATAAACAGGGAAGCTTGTTACACTTCTGTTATCGGATCTAATTTCCTTCTACATCATAATTAAAATATTAACAAAAACTGACAGTAGGGAAGTTCGAAATGCAGTGAACCAGGACATGGGTGAATAGACTTACAAAAGAAAACACTATTATACCTTGTTCAATTATAATATCAATCACCATGGATAGAGGTACATGCTTCTGAATTTTGGTTTCTCCCCAAAAAGGTATATATGAAGGTCTAGAGACCTGTCAATTAAAGGAAAAATATAGAGATAAGCTCAAAAGCCGGATTCTCTTTCCCAAGTTCGAACAATTTGAACACAATCAAACTATTAAATACCTTGTAAACAATTTCTTTTGATGTAACATAGAGTCTGCGTGATGTAATATCTTTCCGAAGCACATATCTTCTAAAAGGCAGATATAGCAGCATAAGTATCCCAATACCCCATGCTAAAACCAGAAGTAAGGATATCGAGAGCCAGATTATTGTATCATATTGAACATTTTTTGATGCAAGTTCCTCAAATGACGCCGTGTATAGTACTTGCAGAGGACCATCAGCTTCTTCATCAACATCTAGTTCGGAGACAGGATCAGAAAGCAGCAAATCCTTCGCAGACTCTTGCTTAGGCAAACCCTCACCATGACCCATCGACATTTTATAAACACAAGCCTAACAATAAATTTATGCAATTCGATTAAATTAAATTATTTTTAATATATTTGAAAACAATTCAATCTGTAGCAATAGATAAATTAATTTAGAAAATACCATGTACAAGTAAACACACTTTAAATGGACACATGTATAAGGTAAAAGCAAAATTTAAAGCTGAAAAAACTGATTTAGCTCAAAATCGATTGATAAAGAAGTCCGGTAGTTATGCATAACAAACTAAGTTTGAACAAGATTGATTTGAAGCTTTCAAACTCAATCCGCTGACCTAAAATTGGAAAAAATATGCATGTAAAATATCGTTACTCGAGCTCTGAGTTCACGCTAGTTAAGCAAGTTTAAACACAATCTCATCCTAATAATAAAATTAAAACAAACACGCTTTGTTCTTTGAGACAAAATAACAAACTTGCATTTGCATTCTTAATATCTGCAGCTGCAAGACAGAGAGCAAGGCAATCCTAATAAAAAGAAAAAATTAAACTCGAGATGATTTTTACCTGAAATCTTGGTCCTGGAAAACCGATTATCAATGTTGGATTAGGGTTTTCATGAGAGTACAATGCAACTCAGTACTGTTTTGATCGTTATCGATTCAGGAGTTTTTGTTCCTACTGATTATTTCCTATTGCTTTCCCAATTCCTGAAATGGAAAACCAAACCAACATCTTGAATCTTACTCACTCGTATAATAATGTTTAGGGAAGAAAATAAAGTTGGGGGTTAAATAAATTGGGTCCAGCCCACATGTTTGAGCCCAACTGAATAAAACTCATGTTATTGGACATTAGTGGGGTGGGGCGGGTAATTATTCGATTCGGGATTCGATGGACTTGATTCAACTAAGAAGATCCGTAATTCAAATTATATAGAGTGAATATGGATCTAGGTTGATTCGATCCACTAAAGATTCGCGTCCGATTAATATTTAATATATTAAAATATTCATTTAACTTTCATCTTTCATAAAGTTATTTCTAACGTTCACTTCTTTTTTGGTAATATTGACGTGGAATTATAATATTGATAGCTACAAGTGAAAAAGATAAGTATTTTTTACTTGACTTAAAAAAATAACATTATTGTATTGTTTGATTTGTACTTGATAAAGTAAGAAAAAAGACTACTACTATAAATTTTATTATGGTAAAACTATGTTATTATGTTATCAATTAACCATATTCATGTACCAAGTTAGTATTACCAACAACCTAATCTCCATTCGACTATAAGTAGTCGTGTTTAGTATTTTACCATTTATTATAGAACTTATAGACTTTATATTATGATAGTACATATTATTTGCAACGATTTTCATTCCTCTTTAACGTAAATATTTTTTTGGATTAGATAATTCATAATTTTTTTTACCTTTTTAAGTAAAAATATATTTAAAAAATATTTTTTATTCGGATTAAATTAAGGATCTCATTTGTCTCGATTGTCTTAAAGTAATTTTAGATATTTAAAAAATTAATCTCTTTTTGTTGTGTATTTTAGAATTTTTAGATGAACTTATATGTTTGAAAAATGATCTTTTTTATTTTTTTGATATTATGGAAATAAGAGAATTTGTGTACTAAATGCATTATTTTATGTCAATTATATTCATTATGTGAGATAAATAGTATTAAAAATCGATTACTTTATGTAAAATTTGTTTAAATTTTTAGAGATAAGAGATTATTCTAAGATGATACTATTTTAAAATTTGAGATATGATAAAATTTGTTTAATTATTTTAGAGACAAGAGACTTTTCTAAGATAATACTATATTTAAAATTTGAGAGATGATACGTTTATAATTCTAAAAAGAAAAATGTTATTTGTTTGATTTTTTAGAAAATACTTTTCGATAGGGCGACAAACATACCCTTACATTTTAAGTTAAATATAGATTAAGAAAAGATGAAAATGAATAATTGTAGACACATAATTCTATAGTTTGTTTTTTATGCAAAATAATTATTAAATGCATGAGAACGCCGCTTTAAATAAACTATATAAGAGCAATTACAAATCATGTGTTCTCGATAAATTTGTATAAATGAATGAAGTGGCTTAGACAGTTTTGTTTTCGATAAATTTGTATTACTCTTTGTCAGCAAAATATCGAGTGGTGAGTTCTCATTATTTTTAATCTCCTGAAAAAACTTATTTATAAAAAAGATTTAACATTAGGGGAAGTTTTTGTAATTATTGAAATTTGAAGGGTGTTTATTGTAATTTTTCACTTAACTTTGGGAGGTGGTTCCTCTCTCCCTCTCGTTCAACGCCTTTTCATATCCAACCAATCACATCTCTCCAGTTTTCAACGGCATAAATACAATCGCGCCCAGCGCGTGTAAACCACCATTTCCATTCCAAAGAAAACTCTTAATCGAATATTATTATTATTATTGTTATTATTCTTCCCTTCATTATCATCCTTCCTAATCTAAACGTGTTATTCTTTGTTCCGAAAGGTACCTTGCTCACACGCGACATTCAGGTAAGCAACGAATTCTCTAGTTTATAACAATTTGATCCTTCTGTCTGAAGTTCTGATTGAATTTTTTGTTTCGAGTATTGTTTTAATTTTGATGTATTCTATGGAGTTAATTTCGGTTTAGGAGTTTCATGCCGTGTGGTTAGGGGATGTTGAATCTCGATATCGAGTAAGATTTTTATTTTTTAATAAATGCAGACAGGAAGTTTGTTGTTGCGTGTGAAAGAAGAGGTTACTGGCTTTGAATCTAATGCGTGAATGGCTAAGAAGCAACATATTGCGATATTTACAACGGCTAGCCTTCCATGGCTAACTGGAACCTCTGTCAATCCTTTGTTTCGTGCTGCCTATCTTGCAGAAGACGGGGAGAGAAAAGTCACTTTGGTGATTCCGTGGTTGAAATTGAAGGATCAAGAACATGTATATCCGAATAATATCACGTTTGATTCACCTTCGGAACAAGAAAAATATGTCCGCCAGTGGCTTCAAGAAAGAACTGGATTTAAACCAAGCTTTTCCATACGTTTCTATCCAGGAAGAGTAAGTCAAGCCATACCTTTTTTCTTTGGATGTAACTGCACGTGTATCTGTAGCCTGTTAATTTTGTTAGCTTCTTTATGGTCTTTTTGTAACCTTTTTGGGCTAGTAGAAGCTAAGTTATGGTCCTCGTCTTCATTCAGTTTAGTATAGTATGTTGGACTTTTTTCTCCACAAGGGGGTAGTGGATCGTTAACCAAGTATCATGTTTCATATGACATACTCTAGTGCACGCATATTTGTTTGATCAGAAAAGATTATCATGGGCATGATTTCAAGCTTCTAATTTGGTTGAAAATACATAAATGCAATCATGCAAGTTAATAAAGGGAGACGGTGCTGAGATTAAAAAATCCCCAAATGTATTGGATATCAAGACTAAGTTCTCATTATATGGTTTTAGGCAAACCTCACATCGTGAGCTAGCTTTTGAGGTTAGTTGGTTCCAAAACCCATTTAGGTGGGCCTGGCCCAATCCAAGTTTATTTTAACAGAGGGAATAAAGAAAAGGTTGCCAGTTCAATGGGAAAGAATTGTAGGATATAGCATGAAAAGAGTGCCAAAAGAGACCTTTATGAAGTTGACGCCATGATTGTCATCCTACTCTAAAAATATTCATGAACTATGTCATGATGCTGTTCACAATGTCGGTATCCTGTTCACTTTCTTCATATGGGTAGTGATTTATTTCTCTAAAAACATAGTCATGTACTCATGTAATCCTTTAAAGTATGATCATGGTTGTCATCCTGCTTTATTTGTGTACATTCTTCCTATACTATCCTGACTCAAATAGTAGATTTTCACACTTTAAGTCACATCCAAAATTATCATTTTACTCCTCCGCATCATATTTTCAAGTCACCGCATGGTTGTAAATTGCAACTTATTGCCATCAACTTTGTTAAATCATATATTTATGCACTCTCATTCTTGCCCTGCAGTTTTCTCTACATAAAAGAAGCATCCTTGCTTTAGGGGACATAACAGTAGTCATCCCTGATGATGAGGCAGATGTTGCTGTCCTTGAGGAGCCGGAACATCTCACATGGTATCATCATGGAAAGAGGTGGAAAATAAAGTTTCGCCTGGTTATAGGAATTGTTCATACTAATTATTTGGAATATGTGAGGAGAGAGAAAAATGGGCAACTCCAAGCATTTTTTCTGAAGTACGTCAACAGTTGGGTTGTGAACATATACTGTCATAGGGTATGCCTCCATTTTTTTCTAAATATATTTCTTGATTACAGGGTATGCCTTTGATAACTGCCTTTTTCAACAAATGTTTCTCCCATTTGTTTTAGACCAATGCCTTCGTACGGCTATAGTGCTACTGGATCTTGTACCTGTTGCAATATTTCTGTTAAGTTGATTTTCTTATCGATTAGACCTCTAAATAAGATGAAATTTTCACTCGTATTTCATAATTCGAAGTGGAGCTAAAAGGCCAATCAAACAAATGTAAAATATTTCTTCAAAAAAAAAAAATATGATTGATCGAAATCGCCAATCAACTGATAAATTTCTGAATCACTCCAAAAACTTGTGGCAATATCCATTCATTCCCTCTTGATTTAGACCAAGTGATATTGTAATACTGAAATTACCACAAGATCTGTAGATGCTGACTTCGATATGATTCTGCTTTGTTGTGCTTATTGTTTTGTTTATGTTTGATACAGTTCTTTACCTCTGTGTTATGTTAAACTTTACCATTCCTTTTTGTTATTGTTTTTCTTGCTCTGCTCTTGTAGTGTAGTATTCATAAAACTGATAACCTCCTAATATTGACTTTATTGTGGGTGAATCTGGAGCGTCTCCTTGGTCCTCCACATGTCATCCTTTTTTTTCTTTCCCTTTCTCTCTCAGGAATTTTGTTGTTTTTATTATCATAAAGATTTCTTGAATAATCGATGTGGTTTATTAACTAGGATGCTTTCTTAAATTTTCTGAGAGTATGAAGATTGTGGCACTAATTATAGTACCAATAATAGAAATTACGGGGATTACAATCCCAAGTTCTAAATTGCTGGTCCTTAAATCTCTTACCTAATTTACGGAGGTAATAATTGGCTTTTCTGCAGACACAATTAAGTCTCTCATGAAATTGAAATCTAGTTCATAAAAAATTCAGTCCACTTTATAATTTGTAGGTTATAAGATTGTCAGCTGCCACTCAAAATCTTCCAAGGTCTGTTGTCTGCAACGTCCATGGTGTAAACCCGAGATTTCTTGACATTGGTATGAAAAAGAGAGAGCAACAAAAGGATGGAAACCAAGCCTTTACTAAAGGTGCATACTACATTGGGAAAATGGTATGGAGCAAAGGCTACAAAGAACTGCTTAAACTTCTGCGAGATAACCAGAAAGAACTAACTGGACTTGAAGTTGATTTATATGGTAGTGGAGAGGACTCTGATCAAGTTAAAGAAGCTGCTGAAAAACTGGACATAACAGTCAGGGTTCACCCGGGACGCGATCATGCCGATCCTTTATTTCATGAGTAAGTACATGCTTCTATTTTGCAAACATTGAAAAAGAATCAAATTTCATGGTTAGATTTTACACCCCACATATGGTTAACCATAATTTTCTTGATTCAAATACTAACATAAAATGCAACCTAAATTCACATAAGGTTGATAGAATTCTTCTCTTAAGTTTATTGTTAAGTGAAATTCTGTGGCATATATGGTATGACTTTTGTACCTATACTTACCATTGTCCTTTATTTTATTATTTCCACTCCAGCTATACAGTGTTCTTGAATCCTAGCACTACTGATGTCGTCTGCACAACCACAGCCGAAGCATTAGCAATGGGCAAAATAGTTGTCTGCGCTAACCATCCCTCCAATGATTTCTTTAAGCAGTTCCCAAATTGCCGAACATATGACAGTAGCGAAGGGTTTGTTAAGGAAATACAGAAAGCATTAGAAGACCACCCTGCTCCATTAACAGATGCTCAAAGGCACGAGCTATCATGGGAAGCAGCCACAGAGAGGTTCCTAAAGTCTGCACAGCTCGAGAATGTGCCTAAACAGAAATTGACAAAAACACCCTCAAAACTTTTCATGTCGACATCTTTCAATTTGAAGAGGAATCTTGAAGATGCTTCTGCATTAATACATTACATGGGAACTGGATTTGTAAGTAAAAAACCAGATGAAGAGCAATCTAATCAGGTTGGTTTGTTAGTACCTTCGAAAAGCAAGTCTTACCCTTCAAGAAAATGGGCTTTTTAAGATTGATGATTATATGCTTGACTTGTGCAAATTCTTTGAATTTTTTTTCACTGCTTATTGGGTGTTTGAAGATTCCATGATGCAGTGTGTGTGTAGTATGATTTTAGTGAAATTGATAATTCATTTGAGCTGTATACATTTTGTGTTAATTTTTTTGTTTTTTTGTCACATGTGACAACTATAGTTGGAAACCACCAGTTAATGAAGATTGGCGTGTGTTAAGTGTCTATTGTTTCCTTGTACAGAAATATACATACTACTTTCTGAAATTTGCTGTTTTTGGCCATGAAAGAGTGTTTTTTTTTTCCAAGATTGAACATCTATTTTATTTCGCCATTTTTCAATTATATTTGCTTTCTTTCTTAAATCTAACACAACATAACGTATATATTATAGAGTCCGTTGTGTCTTTTTGTGGTGAATTCTTCGTTGAATTTAGCCGTACCAAAAGAATACCTACTTTGTTGCATTTCCATTCTGTCAAGAACATGCATCTTAATAAATATCAGTTCTGTTTGAGTGCATAAACACTGTCAAAATTGCTGATATCCAATCATTTTTTATCCTTGGTCCATTTCACTTCCGAAACAATCGGTCATAAGTCAAAACTTCAACATCATCGGACTCTGTCGAAATCCATTCAAGACTTTGTTCACTTTGCTCTTCATCACTAGTGCAGCCTCCCAATTCTTGAATCATAAATGTTCTAAATCTTGCTGATATTAGTTAATAACTCACCACCCCATTTATTTGTTCGAACTTTTCATTTCACTTCTTTTCCACGTTACAAAGATTTTCATAAAATTCACCAAGTTTTAAGTCCCTATCATGAAACGCAACACACAACATAATATTAAAAACGTACTTCCTAGGAGAAAGCACTTGCAGAAAGAGGAAAGTACATCTACATAGTATAATACTCTATGAATCAGTCACAAACAAAATTGGAGTATCGACATTACATTTCAAAACTTGATCGTCAGATTAACGGTTTGACAAACTTTCTAAACAAAGAAATGGCAACAGTAATTAATATGCTAAATGTAACATGTTGTAGAAATAAAGATTAGAAGACGGAAACTTCACTTGATGGTATAACATCAGTCCATAGATGATTGTTTCCATCCGCCAAAGTTCTCCTCCAAACAAAATTCTCTGTCTCTGCCTCTCTGCAACGAGAAACACTCTAGTATTTTAGATTATAATTGCAGGTATGCTATTATTATTAGAGATCGGTTCTACTAACTACCTGAGGAATGAATTTGAGGCCAACTCGAACATGTCCACGGTACTGTTCATCCTTAATAACGTTGTATGCAATTGGCGGAATGCTTTCTTCCTCAAAAACAGAATGCAGAGGAATTCTGTTATAATACATTTTAATGTAATGTAAGATGATATATTTTGGAGAAAGAAAGGATTAGTACGTAGAATTCTGACAAAGTTAATTAGGTTACTGACGTAGCTTCGCCAATAAAATCATCTTGAGTAAAAGTATCTTTATCCATCATTCTGATTTTCAGTTCAGTGATACCATCGGAGATGGTGAACAAGAAGGTCTCATTCCACTCAGGGTTAGGTCCATCACCGGCTGCATAGCCATATATGATGACAAAATACAAAATAAATTAAAAATATAAAATACGTAGATAGATCTATGAAAATGCGGGAGAGGGAAAAGAAATTTGCAGCAATTGATAGAAACACGCGCGGTAATGTTTATATTTATTTTATTGTTGGGCAAAAAGTATATATTATTAAGTGCAAATGGAATCAAATGCACCTGATGCGACACTGCTTTTCTTCTCCTGAGTTCGGCAAATAAGAACAGCATAAGCATCCGTACCAGCTACCGGCACCATACAACCAAATTCAGTATAAAGATTAGCGTTTATAAACAAAACAACATTAATTAAATAATACACGTAAGACAAATAAAGCAGAAGTTTCAACACAATAGATTGTGGAAACGGGAAAAAAGAAAAACACTCTTAGCTATCCGTCACAGACAATGCGCGAAAGCCATTCATATTTCTAATCTATTAATAATGATTCATATCATATATATTGAAAGGACAGCACTTGCAATCCTTCAAGATCCGAACCGAACATATATAGCTGATCAATATATATGCCATTCGGAAATTAACAGGATACTATTATATTAATTGTGCGAACAAGTTATGACCTTTTCGACCTGACTTAAAAAAAATTAAGCAAATGCAAAACCTGAAGAGCATTTATCTCAAGATCCTTAGGGAGCTGCAATACCATACATCATAAAGAAATCAAATTCATCAATCATTTTTTTTTTTTTTTTCAATTTTCATTAATCACTTTGTTATCAAGCATTCGACAAGCAAGCAAATCAGCTAGGGGTCCGAATAAATGGAAGATTTGCAAGAATGAAATGCATTTTGTAAACTACGAATTGTGAATGAGATAATTTGTAAGAGAGATGAATTCATCCTATAAAAGGAGTTTTGGTCCAAAAATGACCTTTCCAAAAACCATAATTTTAAAAACATACAGTATGTATTTTGACATACATAAATAATCTGTGTTCTCCAGCCCTTTGGCGCTGACAAGAAGAACTTCAAGAGTGCCCTGTGCCATCTTCGACCCACAATTTAATATATTTTAGAATATTTTCTTTGTCAACAATTTTTGTGTTGGTCTAATAAAATTATGAAACTTCTTTTTCCTAATTCTGATGATGTATTATGGCCGATGTAATGTTGTTGAGTTAATTGCAATTTACTCCATATGATATTCATAATATTCAATCTACCTCCCTGTAATTTGAAAAGAGCAATTTACTCCCCTGTAATTTTATAAAAGTTTCACACCGCACTTTACCTCCCTGTGTTATGATAATATGACAATTTACCCATTGTATTATGATAAACGTGCCAATTTACCCCCTATGCTACAAAATATTTTTTATATCTACTTTCAATTTCAGCAAGTGAGTTACACTCTCTAGCTGAAGGGGGTAATTGTTTCTTTAATTTTTTTAGGAGGAAGTAAAAATTTTTTTTTTAAATTATATGAGGATAAATTGAACTTCATGAATATCGAATGGGATAGGTTGTCATTAACTCTAAAGTTGTTACCCGGTTAGTGAAACTCGCGGTTTGTTAGCTTCTTTGGAATTAGAATAGCAGGTATTTGGACTTCCCCCTTGATTAGTTGTAAAAGAAATCAAATGTTTTTTTTTTTTTTTTTTAATTATTAGTTTCTTTTAAAAGTTTAACTAACACTTGTAAAATGGAAATTGCATGTGTAATGTGTCTGATGCTATTAGTTAATAGTTATACAACCGGACTTACGCAACTCTAAAAGCTGAATCTAGCATAAATAATTGAAACTCAGATTGATTAATTACGAATGTTTTTCATTAGATTTAATAAATTTGTGAATCCAATTTGAACTTGATGAAGATTAATCGAATATAGTCCGATTCAACTAATAGTTTCAATTTAATTTATAAGATCCATGTTGCTTTTGAAATTTACTGAGGCAGTCTTAGTTAATTAAAATATGATTTTTTTAAGAAAAAGAGATTATAAGAACTAACTTTTTAATTTTCATACATATAATCGTTATTTTCATTGACTTATAATAAATAAAAAATATGATTGAAATGTACATGTTCTTTCTCGTACTATGTAAATTATTGAGTAAAATGTAAAAACAAGGCCGTGTTATTTCTAATTGGTAGAAACTTATTTAATTAGAAAAATCCTTTAATTTTGTGTTAATATTCTATTCTATTGGTATGTTCATATTATTATTTTATTAGTTCATTGGATCAATTTGAAAATTAAAAGTTGGTCGAAAGTGGTTTACTGCTATTATTTTACCAATGAAATAAAGAAAGTATAATGTCCTTGTCCAATGAAATTTCGATGATCAAATCCGCCGCAGTAGCCCGAATTTTCATGGCTACCCTATGAGGTAGTCACCGTACGTCATGTTAAAGGGGTTTCAGTATCCTTAAAAGTGATCTAACATGACAGATGGTGGCTACCCACAAATATTCCACCCAAGACATGAATTTGAAAATATTGAAGGGATTTTCAACAATCGTGGGTGTGTTTCAAAAAATTAAAGCTGAACACAACGTCCCGGACTCTTTCTCCAACCTTGGACTTCTTAAAGTCATCTCTCCATCCAACGCTGCAAAATCTCTTGCTCTCTTACTTACCGTCAAAGCCCCTATTTTGGTATTCTTAATAATTTCTTCTTTGTTGGGAAATTGGCTGCTTTCTTGGTAATTTTGTAAGGGCTATGATGGATCGGTTTTGACTTTCAGCCAAACTTTGTTTGAATTTTCAGTTCAGTGATTTGGTTTTTAATCTTGTGTTGTTTAGAATGGAATGCATGGAGGTGCAGTTGGGGCAGAAAGGCCAGAACAGTTAGTCGTCTTCCTTGGAGAATGAACGAACTCACAATCTCTTACCTCTATGCTGCTCCACATAATAGATAGCTAAGCCAAGCCAAGCCAAGCCAAGCCTGATCTTTATTTATTCAACATTTGTTTCTATACATTATCAGGTTGACCTTCTTATTGATACATCTGTAATAAGGAAAGGGAGGAGGAACCTCACACTAGTTGCAGTTGATTTCCGACATAAGGACTCAGATCGGCTGGCATTTACAACATGGCCCACATTCTACAATATGCCTGTTTCGCGCTTGTAGAATCAATCTTACATACATACATACATACATTGATTTATATAATCTCTCTCTCTCTCTCTCTCTGTATTCAAGAAATGAATTTGATCACAAACTGCACCAATTTCTTATATTTTATAACAGTCAACTGTGCCAAATTCTTAACAGTTATAAAATGAGACAAGTACAAGCATTCTTTCAGCCAAGTCCAACAATGTGATGGAGTGAAGTTAAATCCATCCTTGGCAGTTCGAGGAAAGACGTGTTGTTGATTTCTCGAGGAACTGACATGGGAAGATGCAGATACCTGTGCACAGTTGTTATAATTTGGCAATGGGACGTTTAGACGACATTCATCTCATATGATATGTGACATGCTTAACTGGGGGAAGATCAGAAACAAGGATAAAAGAACAGAGTTAAGAGAATTGCATACTTATTCACAGTAGATGTTGACCATATCAGTCATGGAAATATAGCATTAACGAATGCCTCAGCATCAAAAGGTTGAAGATCTTCTATGCCTTCACCGACACCGACAAATTTCACAGGAATGCCAAGCTCATCAACTACACTAACCTGCGAGTCAAATTTAGAATAACAATATTATGTTATCATGTTTCAATATGTAGCGTTTGGCATCATAAACGAATATGTCGAAAAGAACAATAATCAAAGAAAGTTAAGCATACCACACAGCCACCTCTGGCAGTGCCATCAAGTTTGGTCAAAATCAGACCAGTTACTCCAACAACCTGGCATTGAACATTAAGCCAAACAACATATATAGGCATTCAAACTTTCCTTGAGAAATCAAAATCATAGAATGATTAAATATAGCCTAATGAGAAGGGACAGGATGAATTACATCATTGAATTCTCTTGCTTGTGGGAGCATGTTTAAACCAGTTGTTCCATCTAGTACTTGCAAGATTTCCTGCAAATTGATACATAGAAAAGAGTCCACACAATATGTAAATAGTTAATTGATGAAAAGGTAGAACTTATAATCCTGAACTAGGTCAGGTCTCGCAATGGGTGATTTTACCCAACCCAGACCTAGAAGCTATCCTTTGGGTCTGGGCCAAAATCCTGTTGACTGGGTCAGGGTAGGGTTTGGATTGGGTCTGTTGCATGTGCATCTGTTGACTTCCAAAATAAAATATACCACTGGATTTAAAAAGATTGAATGTCCAGATTTAATATTTTTTCAATATATATATATATATATATATATAGAAAAAATAGCAAAATGCTAACAGAGAATGAACGAATAGATTTGAGAGAGAGAGAGAGAGAGAGAGATAGAATGCTGACATTTGGTGCACCAGAGACAACTTTCCCAATAGCTTTCTTGAATGCAACCAAATCTTCCATAAGGCTATAATTGGTGTGCAAACCTTTTGAGCAAAGAAATGCAGGACGAGCAAGGAGAAAATCAATTCGAAATTAACTAAGATGTGAAATATAAAGCTCAATTTAGTAGTCTGTTAAACTTACGTCCAGATGTGTCACATAGAACCACATCAAAACCTTGTTCTTTTCCTCGTTTTACAGCCTGTGAAATAACTACTCAGGAAAACTCAAGATCATATGTCAGGAGCATCAATATCACCTAAATTTCACCACAACAAAGTTATCTATAGTTACCTGATGATGCCTTAGCATTTTCCTTTTCGGCTACAACAATCTCACAGCCTGTCCTTTCAGCCCATATTTCCAATTGATCACTTGCAGCTGCTCTAAAAGTATCTCCTGCTGCCAACAACACCTAGCATAATTTTGAATAAATGCCACATGGAAATGAGAAACAACACAATCCGCCTAGGGGCTAGGCTTGGCTTATCCCTATGAAAGAATATGAGTCCAACTTCCATGGAGTATAAAAGGAAGAAAAGTGAATGGCCCTAGCCATACAACCTAACTATCATATAAAACTACTCCTCAGTATCCCTCAAATACGAAGATTAATAAATTAAGTCGTTTAACTGTACTTACCTCCATCACTAAAATAAAATCGATCCTCAATAAGACTTTATAAAATTATTACAATATAGATAACCAAAACTAGAGGTTATGTAATAACCTTAATGTGTTAGGAAAACAAAATAAATTATCACCTCACCTTGGTCCCTTCTTTCTGCAATCTATTGGCTAGCTTACCTGCACAAAATAAATTGCCAGTTATTATCAAAAACAGAAAACACTGACTATCAACAATGACTTATAAGTTATATAAACTTCCTTCTCGAGTGCTAAAACAAACACATAGTAAGTTCCTGCAAGAGAATAATTAAAAGCACCTTCACAAATAATGATCATTGCTATTCATTAATTGATAAATAAATGTGCAATAATATTGAAAAGGATGCATACAAGTTTTCCAAAATGCAAACCAAAACACCTGATTCCGGGCATTCAAATAGATGTAATTTCTTGTTATTTTTATTTTGGTGTTTCAAAACAGTCTCAGCCCCTCAATTGTTGTTCCACATGCAAATATCTCACAAACAAAAAATAAATATATAGAAGAAAATGTTCACCAGACCTCAATATTGCTTTGATAGACTTACCAAGAGACGTTGTCTTCCCACCTCCATTGACACCAACAATCATGATGACAGCTGGTTTCCTAGTGACTAAAATATGGTTAAAAACGCAGAATGGTATATCAATGGGAGCATCAGAAGAAAATGCTGACCTGAAACCCAGCTTTAGCTCAGTTTTAAGCCCCTTTGCGGTTAACAAATTCAATATACTCCCTTTTAAAGCATCCTAAAACCACAAAGCTAGTTTCAATTAGTTTTTTATGTAAAACCACTTAAAGACATAAATGTACAAAACCAATGATTCAGGTCATCTAACAGCACTAAAATATAGGTTAAATATCAAAATAATTACTTTAATTTCACTCCCTGATTTGAGCTTTCCTGCATATATATCATCCCTCAAGCTCTCCACAATCTTTAGAGTAATCCTTGGCCCAAAATCAGCCACTAACAATACCTATATCAACCCCAAGACAAAAATACAAGTAAATGATCCATCCATATATAAATTTACTTAATTTCAATTCGAAGCTAAACTTAAGAAACACCTCTTAGCAACATACATAGTCCTAGTCTGGTATAACAAATGTGCATCCACAAATAGATTCTACTTCACGTACACTGTGAATTGTCATCGATCACAACAATTATATATAGATTCAAATTCAAGTATTTCTTAAGGAACTCTAAATAATTTATACAACTTCCGGCATAAAAGCTATTACTAGGCCAGATGTGATAACAAACGTACAAAAGAGAAACCAAATTTCTCATGCCCTAAATTCCAACAATTGAGGTTAAATAAGTTTATTGGAAAAAACATGAACCTCTTCCAGTTCATCTAAAACGCGGTCAGTATCTGAGAGATTCCAGTAAAGAAGAAGCTCGTCGATAACAGCTAAATTATCTCTGGTTTTCGTAAAACCCGAAAATAGTTTCTCCACATCACTCTTGGCTTTTTCCTTGATTAACCGGCCTAGTTTTGTAAAAAAGCCGGTCTGGCCGGCGGAGCATTTGAACCCGGTGGTTCTGGTAGACGTCCGGTCCAGTGGTAGGCGGAGTAAGGTGGCGGTGGATGACGGCGGAGGTGCTGGTTTGGAGCGGAAAGGGGGGAGATGAGAAGGCAGAGAGCAAGTCATTTTTTTTTGTAGTTGATGAAATGAAGCGCGGAGCTTTGGTGGATAGAGTTAGAAATTAGAATCGCAATTAAGTCTCCGACGTCGTTTTCGTCTGACTAGTATTAGCTGCAATTAGCTGCTAATTGATATTACCGTTTCACGTACCAATCATTTTAAAAGCAATTATCTTTTGTATTATTTTTAAAAGACAGTTTATTCTCAAGTAATAAATCAAACGATAATATATTATCATCTGTTTTAATTAATATATCTTATCTTACATATCCATAAAATATAATTGGACAAAGTACTCTTGCATATATAATGTCTATTAAAAAAATTATAAAGGGTATAGTGATCATTAGAAATATTATAGATGGAAAATTGTCAATTAATCAATATTATAGGGGATATAGTGTTTAATATCACGAGAGGATTAAGTGAAGGGATTATGTTATTAGCGGATGATTAATTGATCTTTTTCACATTAGAATGAAGTATTACTCGCAATTTAGGCGTGTGCAACACTTAGTCTAGAAAAGAATTAAAATCATCGTTATTATTTTCCACATAGATCACAAAGTAATATACTTATTTTCATGTCATAACGAGTTAAATTGCTCACTAAAAATATCACAAGAAATAACATGAGAAAACTCATAATAGGGTATGTAGATATGTGCATGATTGCCAAAAGAAATTTGTAACTCATTCATTTAAGAGTAAAAATAGATTTTTTTTTAATAATATAAAGAGTTTGTTTCTATTCGTAATTAATTAACCCAATTCTTGTTTCTTTTTTTTTTTTTTTTTTTTGTTAACGAGAATAAAATTTGATCCAATCCATCTATACATTAGCGCTAGGCTTACATTTTATAGGCGGTATAAAACTTGTTAATTTAGCGAGAATAATTAGGCGGTATAACAATTCACCCTAAATTATAGGAAGTATTGAATAGGGGTGTGCAAACGGTAAAACCGAACCGTATCGTACCGAATTTCGGTATACCGATTGATTCGGTATTTTGAAATCTCGTACCGTTTGCCAAACCGAAAATTTCGATTCGGTTCGGTAAATTACCGATTCGGTATGGTTCGGTTTGATTCGGTACAAAAAAACCGAAAATTATTGTGCCTCTGAATTTTCTGAAAATTTGGGAGTTTTTAATTGAAGAACATGAGCATATATATATATCATGACAATATAATTCTTGCTTTTGAATCTTTCGTTGGCCAAATAAGAAAGCATCGACCCTTCAATTTCATCCCTTTCTTCATATATATATATATATATAAATCAATTTCCAGAAAGTATCTCTTTCATCCCTAACTGTTGCTGCTGCTGCTTCTTCTTCTTCTTTCTTGTTGTTTCTTTAATTTTTGGAATTACAGACGAAGAGAAGGTATACATAAATGTGGATGAATTAATTTGTTGTTGAATTTACACATCTCATAAATTGAGAAGACGCTTCTTACTTCAGTTTAGGATTAAAATTAAAAAAAAAAAAAGAGAATCGGTATTTCGGTTCGGTTCGGTAAACCGGTCGGTAATACCGAAAACCGAAGGTTACAAAGGTTCGGTAATGGGACTCGTACCGTATACCGAACCGAAATTTCGGTTCGGTAAACGGTACGTACCGAAACTTCAGTTTCGGTATGATCCGGTCGGTTTACCGGATCATGCACACCCCTAGTATTGAATATATCAGTTCACGTCAATTATTTTTTATTAATAAAATTGGCACTATAATTTTCATAATTAATTAAGAAAAATCCATACATATCTACTTGACGTAATAATCTTTTTAAAATATAATTTTTTTGTAATATAAAAACATCATAATTTCAACACAAAAATATGTTTACAAAAATATTATAAATAAAGTATGAATTTGAATTTTTTTTGTCTGAATGATTATATATAACCACCTATATTCTAATTAAATTTAGCAGTAAAATGAAATTAAAGTTTTAATTCAATAAATTAAAATTTCATAAATAATTATGAACAATAAAAGTTAAACAATAAAATTTTAACTAAAAACTATATCACAAATTACATAAATATACTACACTATTAAATAATAATACACACAATAAAAACAAAATTAAAAATAAAACTAAACAATAAAACTAAACAATAAAATATATATATATTTTAATCAGTGGCGTCCCCTAATTGCTGCTTGGGCGCAAGCGCCCTGGCAGCTGACAGGCGCATTTACGTGCCTGCCGCCCCCAACCTAACCCCAGTCCAACCCCCCCCCCCCTTTCCACTAGGTTTGGCCTAAGAGTACTCTTCAATATTCTCTGGGCCTATTTGGTTGGGTTCTGGTCCGAACTCGCCAAATTGAGCCAAAACTTATTTAAATGGAATTTGATAAAACTCATCACCAATTTATTCAAAAATTCATATTCAAACTCTTGAAATCTATAAAACATCTATTTGTCAAATGCCACTTATTTTTCCCCTCAAACTCAATCAAAAACATTGAATTGACACCTATCACTTTCTTTTTTCTCCAAATCTCAGCATTCATTCAAATGGGGTTTCAACATTTTCAAAACCATAAAATTCAACATAAAAAACATAATCAAACGAGGTTTCACAAAAACCATCCAAACTATTTTTTTGAAATAGAGACCCGTGAAATCGAGTCAAAATTCTTTCAAATTGGGTCAATTATTTTGGGCCTTCCCAAAAGTTGGATAAAAGATTAATTGGTATGTTTCACATTTTATGCGATTATCTATAATAAGTTTGACCACAAGGAAAACGAAAAAAAAAAGTAAAAAAAGTGGTCAACCAATAAAAGTTTCAAGTTCCACTCAACACGTTGTCAAAACATTTGATATTTTTGGGGAGTATTAGAGGTAAGTTGTGGTACGTCTTTTACCAATTGTAAAATGCTATATTAATATATCCAGCGCGTAATGAGCTTATTCACGCAAAAATCCAGGATGAAAAATCATTAGTCACGTTTTGCAATTTGTGAGTGGTAAATTCATATAATAAAACCAATATGTGGGGACATTTGCATACCATGATACTATTTTTGTAGAAGAGATTAGTCTTTACATTGTAGTTTAAAAATTGTATTGGGATTTGGGAGAAGTTTTCACATCATGGGAAAGATGCACTTTTAAAAAAATTAAGACAGATGTTAGACTTGAATACCTCTTTAGAAATTAAAAATAAATAAATTCAATTAATACATTTTTTGTCCCGTGTACACGCTGAGATGAAATTATAGAGTATGTTGTACCAGTGCAATATGTTGAAATATTAGGCCTCCAATACGCATTTTTTTTAGTACAATAGGCATTTAAAAAATAATAATGAATGGTCAAATGACTCAAATTCAATAGGTCATTGTAAAATTGCAAATATTAAAGATATACAAGAACCACTCGCCAAGGTTGAATTTTACCGAATGTATTTATTCCTATGTAATAAAAGAAACTATTCCAATGTACTATTTAATGATTTAAAAAAAAAATATATTCCATATATACACAACAAGAAAAGACATTTCCTATTTCCACTTCTTTTCCCTTTCTGCCACTCAACCCAATGGCGGAAAATAGTATTTTAGAAACAGCCAACATCTTTCTCTCTCCTTTCTTCCTTCCTTCCTCTCCAACAAATATATAAACCCTAATTCCTCAATCTCACATTATAATCTTCGAACAATATATACATATACGTATACTACATACAACACAAAAAGTTAATTCCTCACGTCCAAAAATAAAACCATGGAAAAATCTTCTTCTTCGAAATCGATTGAGGTCAATGTAATCTCCGCAGAGGGTTTGTTCATAAACCGGAAGCAGCCGAAAAACGTATTCGTTATCTTAAGATCCGACCCGTTTAACTCCCGATCCACGGTTACGGATATCGAGGGCGGGAGTTACCCGAAATGGAACGAGAAGTTGGTGATGGAGCTACCTTCGCATGCCCGTTTTATTACCGTGGAAGCGCATTCGGGTAGAAAACTAATTGGATCCGCAAGTATTCCGGTGTCGGATTTCTGTGGTGGATACCTGCCCGATAATTATTTGAGTTTTTTGAGTTATAGGTTGAGGGACGCCAATGGGGAGAAGAATGGGATTATTAATTTGTCTGTGATGGTGAAGGGGAAGGGCACCAGTCGTGGAAATACGGGGGGCTGCGCCGCCAGTTGCTCGCGGCCGTGGATGGGGGTACCGGTTGATTATAACAATAATAATAAATATAATAATAAGGTGTCTGGTGGGATGGTCACGGGTATTCCGGTTCCGTATAAATTCTGATGAGTTGTGATTTATTTTATTTTATTTTATATATTTGGAAAAATTTATTGATTTGATTGGAACAAAAATTTATTGATTTGATTGTACAAATTGAATGTTTATACTGATTCTACTTTTTATATAGGTTGTGGAGATTGAATGTATCCACAAAATTAATTTTGTGATTGAATTGATTTGATTTGATTTCGTAGTTTACCTTTAGATTAAGAATACACTAATAATTTAATCACTGCATTACAATATTTTTTAGTTATTAGTAAAATACAAAGATATATTAATTACAAATATTAATAATAAAATAGAAAAATACACATGAATGAATGCAAGAGCACAACACCAAATAATAAATATGTTAATGAATGCAATAGCACATCATCAAATCAAGATAACGGAGCTATTGCACATAAGGAATTTTACTGTCAATATTGTGAAAGAAAATTGTAGTTTGCATTATAATAATTTCACCAACAAATGAATGGTTAAACATAATATGGCGAACTCATATTTAAATTTATGTTTGAGAGATTTCTATTTTTATTAAATATTAAATACCCTTGATAAACTAAAAAGAGAAAATGTTAAAGTTCAACAACGAGTGCACGAATGAATCAAAGTTTTATAACTCCACATTATTTAATTACTTTGGAATTAGCCCTTGGCTATTGAATATTTCCACAATCACGTTAGTAATCCATAAGTTTTATGCCAAAAGCTACTGTACCGCTCCACATTATAAATTTAAATTAGTTTGGAATCAGCCTTTGGCTATTGAATATTTCCGTAATCACATAAAGCCAAAACTTTGGAATTTAAATTCAATTACTTTGAGGTTGGTGTGAATATGTATGACCAAAACAAATTGCTCTATATCAGCATATTTCACACGCGTCCCACAACTTCACAAAAAAGAATTTTAAAATAGTTTTTTGAAACATGTCAATTAAAATCAACTTTTTTATAGTTTCATGAGTATTTCACATAACAAAAAGACCTTTTCCCTTATTTTCATTATTTTTTTTATTTTTTATTTTCACAATATTTTATATTTGTGGATATGTAGTCTAATAGTCATGAACCACAACTTAAAGGCCAGTTGAGGTCATTTTAGCCTAAACAACATTTGATGGAACACCAATTCATATAACAAGTATACTATATATCTATTTTTCTTTATATCTTTTCTTGTTAGGATATATACTTATTTATTCTTCTACGAAATGACTAACCATATTCTGTTTTTGTGGTTGGATGAATTTAACAAAACAAAAGTTGAAATAAAATTTTCCAAAATTGAATTAATTAAAAGAAAAGCCCTACATTGAAATAAATAAAATATTCAAACCCTTATTGTCATTGAGGTAATTTAGGTTTTCTTATGGGCATTTACATATAAAGGTTGAATCGCTATTTAAAAATGAAATTTATCCCACTTTGTTGAAGAGATTATTTAGTACAACCGCTGCACCACGTCATCAAGTACACGTGGTGCAGCCCACCAATACACATGGGACATGTGGATTATTAATCCACATCACCCCATGTTCTGGCCATGTTCCAAAAAAATAGGGGTTCAGAAAGTTGTGTTCACACTGCCAGAATATGGATGATGTGGATTTTTAATCCACATGCCCCAAGTGTATTGGTGGGCTGCACCACGTGTACTTGATGACGTGGTGCAGCGGTTGTACTACATAATTTCTCACTTTGTTGTTTCATTTTCTCGTTACCACGTACATCAATATATTAATATATATGTAAATTCAAACAAACTAACTACTTACTTATTTGAAACATCATAATCATAAGTGTTACTAAAATATAAAAAAGTATTTAAAACAAAGTCTCAAGAATGACACAAATAGAATTTTCAATTTGCAATGACTTTAAAAAGAGAACTCCTTAAGAGATGAACAAGTAAATAAATTTCTTTTACTTCCGTCGTAGATAGAAAATGATTTACAAGCAATTTGATTGGAGTTTCACAAAATTTTGTGCAACTAATTACCTGAAGAAAATTGTCTTAAGTAAATATTTTTGTTTCACTTCATACAAAAAGCACCAGTGGTCTAGTGGTAGAATAGTACCCTGCCACGGTACAGACCCGGGTTCGATTCCCGGCTGGTGCAAAAATGTATAGGCAAGCAATGATGAAAGCTACGCTCAATGGCAACGGTTGGGTCTGTTGCATCGTCTGATATATGGATGAACATGTGGCGTTGCTGAGCTTTCCTTCTTCAATTTTGTGTTTTCTCACGCTTCTATTTGATTTGTTTTATCCAAAGCAACACATAATAAACTGGCAGTCATGATTTCTTCGATCCAACTCATCCTTCAAAATAAAATCCCGAACCAATACTAAATATCATATGAAATTTAATTGAAAAATTTGATAAATATTGATTTAGAATTCTGTACAAATAATCACTTCAACTTTATATTTAGATTTCTTCTTTCTTGGATATGGTAGTTTTAAGTAGACCATATTCTTACATTCGAATCACCTTGGAGTCGCTTTCAAATATGGAATACTCGCAGGTTGAATTCATATTGTTCCCATTATTAGCTCTGCTACTGAATGTTATTTATGACAAATCTTATGATGCCATGAACCACGACATGATTGTCAAGACAACATTAGCAAACCATATTTACAAAATAGCAACAAGGCATCTGCAGAATACATCACATGTCTATCACATTTCTGCTTATCTTAGCCTCACAAAATAGTTTTAGCCTATACTTTAAAAAAATTGAAGTACGCTCAATTCCAAACGTGGCACAAAAACAAGTTCCTCACAACTATCGGAAAAGATATACATACATATAATAACAACATTTAAAGGCACAAAAAGGGCTGCGAACAAGCAAGCAAGTTGTTGTAGCCTTGTAACCTATCATCATGGTTGATAGTTGCTTGCTTGCTCGGTTAAACTTCTTCACTACCACTTTGGTTACCATTTTTCAGTATATTGAATTTGCATAGAGGGCAGGTGGCGTTTATATGCAACCATTTATCTATGCAGCACGAGTGGAAATGATGGCGACAGGGGAGCTCACGCAGTTCAGCTCCATCGTCGTAGGCACAAAGGCAGATGCAGCATTCCTGCATGCAAGTTAAACACAAAAACATTTACAGGTGTTCTATAAAGTAATGCTACAAAATCCAATCTAAGTTACTTGTTTACATATGCAGATGTCTAAATTTTAAAAAGAAAAACATATGATAATAATTAAGTGCAACATATAATGTAAAACAATTGTCAATAAAAGAAAAGTGAAACTGAATTTGTAGAATTTTCTAAAAGAAGTGCAAATGGTATCACCGGACATACAACATCCTCTAAAGGAAGAACTTGCTCAGTCGGAGAGTCAGTGCCGCACTCGGTCATTATTCCACCAAATGATTCTTGAATTTCACCATTTTGCTTCTCAGAGTCCCCAATTTTTTGGAACCTGAATGTGGGTAGTCTCTCAATGTCTTCCTTAGTAGCTCCTTCCTGTAACCACATGGGCAGATAAATGCTGGGTCAACAAAAATAAGTCACTTAGCATAGAACAAAAGGTATTTAATAAGTCATTCCGTGGAATTAACAGTTCACTTTTTCTTATAAGAGTAGGGCATCATCATAACAAATTGAAAAATGACACACCGGCGAACACACGAACTTGTGTGTGTCTGTGTACACATGTTTGAGCATGAAAAGATTCCGCAACAATGTAAAGTACCTGATCTGCAACTGCATATAAGACAGCAATAATGCATGGTAGACAGCAGCAAACAGCAATTCCAATAACACATGCCACAAGAACACAAATGACAACAAAGAACACATCAATGGCCAAAAATGTAATGCAAATCCTGCAAGGAAAATCAATAATTGATGATAGTACATAGTAGTAATAAAGAATGTGTGTCTGTAATAATAAAAGCAACAATATATGTATATTTGGACAAACCAGTAAAGTTGAGGTGATTCACTAATCAAACTTTGGCCACCAGCAGATACCCAGTAGAACCCAATTATCCACCATATGAATGAGAACATAGTATTTGCAGACTCCAGATGCTTAGCAACGCTGCCAAATATTAATAGAAAGACATTATTGGCTATATTTTCTCTACTTCAGACCTATGAAATAGAGCCTCCATTAAGTTGCTGATTGAATCACAAATTAATTAGAAAGTCAAAGAAACACCTACACATATAGATTCGTATGGGCCAATAGGCTCAATACATTTAAAATTCAAAAAAAAAAAAAAAAAAACCCTAGATATTATAAGGACCATGCATCTGAATTGGTCCCTTCCTGACATAAATTAGTGATCGTTTTAGTCAACAAAGAGTGAATTATACAATATTTCACATGGCACTGTGAAATAATGTCGAAGTAGTTATTTTAGACGAATGGACAAAATGAAGATTATTATAACCAAAATGTTGCAACAGAAGTGGAAACAAAAACTATTTCCATGACCTACCCTTGATATATATCATGTAAATAACCCTAAATAGACCTTACAAGAAGTTTGAAAAACAGAGCCTCTGATTGAATGCAAGCCAGAGAACAAGTCTACTCGAAGCAATAAAGTATTTCCGTGACCAGCCTTATGGTACGCTGTGGGCCTAGCCTTCTAAAGAAGTTTCAAAAGCAGATTATATACGATTCCTCTGATTGGAAATGCCAAGCCTTCATCTTTATAAAGTGGTTCTACATTATATTCATCTAATGAGATTCACTACTACAACTGGTTCTACATTTAATTCATCTAATGAGTCTCTTTACTACCAACCAAATTTCATTTCCAGGTAAATTAAGCAGAAATATTGGAATTCATTACCTTGCTAAGTTAGGCAAGCATTTGTGAAGTCAATATAACTAAGCTGTTGCTGGCCAAAATATCAGTTCCCACCAAAATATAGAGACCATTCTCTTTTAGTAAATAGATTAACCAAGTTCTCTGTCAAAATCCCACATATGCATTAATTTCCAATTCAGAAAATCAATCATATACTATTCCCAATTATGCTACCTTGATCATGCATGATCTATAGTCACCTAAAATCACCAAACCCTAAAATATAACATTATAGGCTCAGTTTGAACAAAAGTTATTATATTATACCTATTTTTCTGAGAAAAGAAATGGAGGAAAACCTTCATTTCATGCATCTTACTTTCATTTTCATTTACTTTATTCAATCCTGGGCTCAACTGAATCATCGCTATTCCCCCTCTTCCAAATTAAGTTCTATAGTCAACTCCAACCATTTGGGCATTCAGCAGAATGGTCACTTGTTTTAAGATATTTATACAAGCAAATATTATAAACTATTAACATATTCTTTAGTCCTGCAAAAAATTTCAATTCAATTTGACATGTACATAATACTATGAAACATGAACTTAAAAAATTCCAGAATTCTACAAAACCAGAAAGATTCATATATACCTGGTTTCATCATCACTTTGCCTGCCTTCAGAAACATAATCTCCAGAGTCCACGTCATCACTTCCGGAGCTCAAATTCGAGTAATTCCTGCTACTCCGAAACTGATCTCTTTCTCCCTCTTCGAAATTCCGATGTGAATACCTCTTCTTATACCCCGCGCACACACACACGATATGAAGAATACACTGCAGCGCGTAGCCAACAATCCAAAGTCTCAGCGGTACCGACGGCGTTTCGTAGCAGCTCATAATCAGAACCGAAGTCGATACGATTACAAAGGCAAGGTTCCATATGAGGTCCAAGAATACTATAGGCTTCGAATAAGCCCAATCGCTTTGGCGTTCTTCGATTTGCTCAGCGGCGGCTTCGCGGACGCGGACGGAGGGCTCACGCATCGAGCGGGTCCGACTGCTGGCGCGGCGGAGGAAGCGAGCCGCGCCGCGGAAGCTCGGAGGGCGACGGAGGAAGCGGGGGCGAGAGCGGAAGAGCTGTTGGCTAAGTAGCGGCGCCGTGTGGACGGCGGTGGAAGGAGTGGGAGTGTCGCCATTAAACGACATCGTTGTAGCCGGAGGAGTTTTTTGTATTATGTACTTTTCTTGTTTTCTTTTATATATTTGTTGGACGGGTGGAGTTATACATGGAGTAGAATAAATAAAGCTTGAATTAAAGGCAACAAAAAGAACGAGCAATATTTTAAGGAAATATATATATTTAGCACAATTTAAATTTGTGACTTGAGATTACGCTTGGTGACTATAAGGTGAAATGTTAGTTCTATAAAAAAAATCAATATTGGTAGAAGTTTTATCGAAATGGATTAAACATCGGGAAAATCAAAACAAAATATTAGGAGAATATTAATGAAATTTATAGGAAAGTCAAATTTATTTTTATATTTGAGGCAGTTTAATTATAGAATTTTAGTAGCGTTTAAATGAGAGATAGATTTATTTTTACATTAGAAATTGTTCAGTATTAGAGTTCTATTATAACACAATTTTGGTATTTTTATTGATAACTTACCTTCTTACCTGCGCTCAGTTTAAGTGACCTATCTATCTACTTATAAATATACTTGATAACACTATTTGACTCAATTACAAGAATTTTGACCAAAATTCTAATTTATAGAGTTTTGAATTTTATTTATTTATGAAATTACCGATTAAATTCAAAACTAAAATCTATTTCCCTAATATCTCGCATCAGTTAAAAAACTTACCGCCAACTTCACTCCCCCCCCCCCCCCCCCCCGCCTGACTCACAAATCAAGTCACCAAAAAACTCCTCGTCCTCTTCTTCCTCCCCTTTATCTTCCACCCCTTTATCACAAAAACAAAAGAACTGAAATTTCTCTATTGAAATCTCAAAACTGAGATTTGTGCAATGATGGCAAAGGAAAAGACAAAAACTAACAAAGAAGGCTAAAGCAACGCGCAGAACAAGAGGAAGACGAAGAAGAAAGAAGAATAAGGAGTTTATTTGGGTTTTCTACTAAATTGGGTGTGTACCTTTTATTTCTAATTTCATTAAATAAATAAAAACCGTTGCTTCATAATATGATAAGGTTGATGTGATATATAATGGAGCCCTGTCACTAACTACAGAGCAACTACAAAACTTGTGCAACTAAAATTTTGACATTGAAACTGAAGGATCAATGTAATCAGTAATTTCTACATGGATTTTCTTATGGTATTATGCTTGTGAACCGAGGTAATTTGTATTTTACTAAATTGGGTATTGCTATTGCAGTTTTGTTTTCTCATTTACTAATATATTGATAGTGTGTTTTATTGATTTCCAATGAATTATTCTCTTTATACCTTTTGCAAACAACTCAAACCTACAAATCCATGTTTGACCATGGTTGTTACCTAAATTTGTAGCATAGATCCGATCATCAAAGGTTAGCTTTCCCATTCTTAATTTATTTTATGTTAATGTTCTTTTGGAGAAAGCAAATTTCTATCCTACATTTTCATTCACAAATTATGTTTCATGTTGATAATATATTCAAGAAGGCAAATATTGTATTACTTTGATTGACATTTTGTTAATTTAAATCCAAAACAGAAAGTTTTAATCCAAAAAGGAATGTGTTTGAAGCATAAAACTCATACTTGAGAATTAGTTTTCTAATTTGTACACTATTTCCCCATGTTTGCAACCCTTCAGCGATTTGGGAATGGGAAAGCTAAGAAGCATGTCACTAATGCCATTAGTTCATTATTAAACACGGTTATGCTAATGATATGAGCCCTTGGTCAAGAAGGTTTGCGTTGACCAAGAAGTTTTAAGTAGATGAAAGAAGACACATAGAATTGGGGATTTGATTAAAGTGATAAAATGCCAGCTTCTGATCGATCGATCACATTTAACCTTATCTTATTCCCTGACATATGGATATGGTATTGCTAAATCTAACCTTTCGTTTCGAATTGTAATAGTAAATTAGTCTATATATATAGTCTGGACTTATCTTATTCCCAAGATTTAGTTATGTGCTTCAGCTCAACGCCTAACGACCAAGTTCACTACATTTCCACCTTTGGAAATGAACATTCTCAACCTTTGATTCTTGAAAACTTCATTGCCGAGATTTATGGAATTGCCACAAACCGCCATTTTGATTTTTTTGCTGGGTTATTTCGATCTGCAGCAGATTATTTAGGATTAGTTTTTTACATCTTGATCATTACTGTCGTTTGGTATTGGTCCACTGGAGTAGCTGCTGTCTAAAATGCCTACAACTTAAAACTAGCTTTCTTTCTTTGAAGAAACTGAATGGCTCTCCTTAATATCTTTTGATTTTGACTACATGTTTCTTGGTTCAAAGGAAACATTTAGGTATTAAGAATTTTGTCAAAATTTTCACTTTTCCTTGGTGAAAACTTCACGGGTAAAAATTCAAAGATTAAAGAACTTTTTTTTAAAAGAATTTTTTTTTTATCCTTTGGGAACTGGAAGTTCAACATAAGATGCTTGTTTGGTTTTTACTTTTTATTGTAGCGGGAGAAAGAGTGAAAAAGTGGAGTATAAATCATCACATGAAGAAATGCGTACGTGAATAAGTGAGCTAAAGAAGGGGATCCATTGCATGCGACTATAATATTATGTACTCTAGCTCTTTTATTAGTTATATTTTGATTTTGGATTTGTATATTCAAATAAGTGATTAAGGAAGTTGTTGGGCATAAATGTTCAATAAGAATTTTAATTTGATGAATTTGTGCATAAATTGTTAAATTATCAAATAGATTGTACATTTGTAAAAATACATTTTGTAACGACCGTGCAATAACACGGTGTATATACTAGTACTTATTCTATTTAAACATTCATTGGCTCTTTCCCTTAATTTAATTGCAAACATCAAAGTTAAGGTGTGAATACCACAAAAATATTAATATTAGTAAATGAAATTAACCCTTCAAACCATAAATCGATCATCACTTATTTCTCCCCCTATTACGAAAAAATTCATTTAAGGACTTACCTCTTGTCTTGTGATGCACGACTAAACAACATGTATTCGAAATTTAAAATAGAATAAAAAATAAAATAAGAATTTTAGATTCGGATACTTGAGGGAAAACGTTTAAATAGATAACATTTAGCTGGAATCCAATTGGTTTCATGAAGTTCTTCAGAAGGCTGATGATTTTGCTTATGTGGTGTTGAAGTTGTGTCTTCGTCTATTATGATATGGACATCCATAGTGGAATGAAAAATGATATCTTCTTGTTAAATTTTCAAGTATTTTCGGTCTCGGTCTGCGACGGAAAACGGTTGGAGATGGTGCGGGCTCGCGGGGCGGGGCGGCTGGCGGGGTGGATTGGACTCGGGGCGTATTGATGCAGGGAACGGGCTGGAGGTTGAAGAAGAGCGGCCCTCTTTAAAACAGGTGCCGCCAAGTGGCGACACCTGATTGGGCCATTTTTATTTATTTTTTTGTTTTCTTTTGTTGTGTATATTAATGTGTATTTATGTATTTATGTTGTGTATATATGTATATTGTTGTGTATTTAAATCTAATTAATGTTTTTTAATTAAAATCTAATTAATGTTGTGTATTTTTTTAATTAATGTGTTGTTTTAATTAATGTGTTGTTTAATTAATGTGTTATATTAATTAATATGTTGTTTTAATTAATGTGTTGTTTAATTAATATGTTATTTTAATTAATGTGTTGTTTTAATTAATGTGTTATTGTAATTAATGTGTTATTTTAATTAATGTGTTGTATTTATTTGTGCTTTTTAATTAGCGATTTCCCTCCTATAAATAGGAGAAAGGAGAATCGCATCTTGCACCTCCATTTCATGTCACCTTTAGTTTTGTTTGTTTGTATTTTGGAATTTGGATTAGAAGAAGATCAAGTTTGAGTGAGAAAAAAAATCAGAGCACATAATTTAATTAAACACTCATACAAATAATTAAATATCATTAGTATTAATTTTAATTTTAAGTTACTTTAATTAAATATTCTATTTAATATTAATATTTTAATATAATTAATAATTAAATTACGAGTACTAATATAATTATTATTATTAATATTAATATTAAAAAAATTTAAAATTATAATATTAATAGGTGAGAGTGGGTAAATGGAAAAAATGAAATTAATTCTCCCACGGAGCCCAACCATTGGAGATGACCAGGCCAGCCCGGGCTCCATAGGAGATGGCCTAAGGCCATCTCCAGCGGTGTTAAGCGGGGTCGGGCTCGGGGCCGGGCTGAGGAGGAGAACCGCTGGAGACGGCGCGGGGCGGGGGCCGGGGTGGGAAACGGGGCGGAACGGGCTGGGCGGACACGCGCCCCTCTTTAAAACAGGTGCCGCCAAGTGGCGGCACCTGATTGGTCTTTTTTTTTTTTTGCTTTTCTTTAATGAATTAATTGGATGTATTAATTGGTGTATGGTTTATTTAATGTGTGTATGGTTAATTTTGTATAATTAATGTGTTGTATGTAATTTTAATTAATGTGTTGTATTTTAATTAATGTGTTATTGTAATTAATGTTATTTTAATTAATGTGTTGTATTTTAATTAATGTGTTATTGTAATTAATGTGATTTTATTTAATGTGTTATTTTAATTAATGTGTTATTTTAATTAGTGTTTTATTTTAATAAATGTGTTATAGTAATTAATGTATTATTTTAATTAATGTGTTGTTTTAATTATATAGATATAATATGATTAATTATTTAATGATATTTTAAATAAAATTATGATATACTATTTAATATTAGAATAGTCCATTTAATTTAACACTCATACAAATAATTTTTTTTTAAAATACCAAATTAGTTAAAAATACAAAATAAACACATCATAAGCATAAAATTTAGATTAATACTTAATCTAAATTAAAAATTTAAATACATACTAAAATAGATAAGAAAATTAAATTTAAACACTCGTTTTTAACCGTATTTTGCATAAACATGTTCTATTAAGTCTTTTTGGAGTCTACGGTTGGTCATCTTGGAACGAATTGCTTCATGACGCAGCATATAATTATCCAACGTTTGTCTTCTCCGTCCAACATTTTGAAACTCTATTCCGCGATTGTCATAAATTCTAGCGCGTGCTCTACGAGACGTCCTAATGTCGGTATCATCATCGTCCGAGTCATCGTCCTTGTATTCGTCACGTTCATCCTCCACAATCATGTTGTGGAGTATGATACAAGTTAACATGATATTGCCAAGATCTTGCGTATGCCACCCCCTGCCAGGTTGATTAACGATTGAGAACCGAGCTTGGAGAATTCCGAACGCTCGTTCAACATCTTTGCGGAACGATTCTTGATACCGCGAGAATACTTGTTCTTGATGTGTTCTCGGATTTCTCACCGACTGTATTAGCGTTCCCCACTTCGGATATATACCATCCGCAAGATAGTAAGGCATGCGGTAAGTATTTCCATTCACTTCATACTGAACCGCGGGAACGTTACCGGAAGTGAGGTTATCGAATAGAGGTGAACGACCAAGTACTGTAATGTCGTTCAATGCTCCCGGCACGCCAAAAAAGGCGCGTGCCATATCCACGTATCATGTGATGCAACAGCTTCAAGAACAATCGTAGGTTTCTTCGACCTTCCAGAAAAACTTCCTTGCCATGCGGTTGGGCAATTTTTCCACGTCCAATGCATACAGTCGATCGAGCCAATCATCCCCGGAAATCCACGTCGTTCCGATTTCTTAAGTAGACGGTCCAAATCGTCTGCGGTTGGGGCACGAAGGTACTCGTGTTTATATACGCGCAAAATTGTTTGACAAAATTCGCGGACAATTTCGCATGTGGTACTCTCTGCAACACGAAAGTTTTCATCTTGAGCATCGTGGGGAGTTGCGTATGCCAACGTCCGCATGGCAATTGTTGCCTTCAGAATTGGTGAAAACCCTGCTCGATTGGCGGCATCGTATCTTTGACGAAAATATTTATTTTCACGCTCGCAATCCGCAAGGATGCGGAGGAAAAGAGGACGCTTCATACGGAAACGGCGCCTGAACGTTTCATCAGAGTACAACGGTCTTTCGATGAAATAATCGTTCATCAGTTGTAGGTGTCGTGCTTGGTGGTTCCTGTCTAAAAATGTACGACCAGGAACAGAACCACCATGAACAGGCACAATTTCTGTTGGAGAACTGAAAAGTAAATCATCAATTTCTTCTTGTGTTCGTACACGTTCATTTTCTTCTTCTGCGATCCTGGTGTTATAATCTTCCCAAAATTGGTTTCGGGAAGAAGATGATACGTCATAATCACAATAACCGCCAAAATCATCGTACGGATTCATCTTGAGAAAGTAAATCGTTTATGTAGAGTGAATATTTTTTGTAGAGTGAATATTTTATGTATCAGATATTTTTTAAGAATGAATGTGTTCACTACAATGTGAGATTGGATTATTAAATAGGCAAAATGTATCAAATCTCAACCCTTCTTTATTTTGTACCGATCAGATCTCAACCCTTCTTTTTCTGCACCAATATCAACCCTTCTTTATTTTGTACCGATCAGATCTCAACCCTTCTTTTTCTGCACCAATCTCAACCCTTCTTTATTTTGTACCGATCAGATCTCAACCCTTCTTTTTCTGCACCAATCTCAACCCTTCTTTATTTTGTACCGATCAGATCTCAACCCTTCTTTTTCTGCACCAATCCCAACCCTTCTTTTTCTGCACCAATCTCAACCCTTCTTTATTTTGTACCGATCAGATCTCAACCCTTCTTTTTCTGCACCAATCTCAACCCTTCTTTATTTTGTACCGATCAGATCTCAACCCTTCTTTTTCTGCACCAATCTCAACCCTTCTTTATTTTGTACCGATCAGATCTCAACCCTTCAATTTTTAGAAAATTACATAATACACCCTATAGCTTTTCCTATTTAAAGGGAGTTGTATTCACTTCTGAAATCACACCTCTCAATATCTTTCTCTCTAACTAAAAAAGAAAGCAAAAAATTTTTAGGCAATGTCAACTAAAAAGTGGACTCCCGCTGAAGATGTAGCCTTGACAAAGGCTTACATCGAGATATCGGAGGACAACATCGTCGGGGCAGACCAGGCTTTGGGAAATTTCTGGGATAGAGTCATCTTTTTAATGTATGTTCTTCTTGAAAGTACTGGAGTTCATTACGAACGCAGAACAAAAGAATCACTCACTAGTAGATGGAAAAAACACATCTGCAACAGCATGCAAAAATGGAACGAAGCACTTCAAAAAGCCAGAAGGGAAGTGGGAAGTGGCGGCCAAATAATGGACGAGGTAAATATTAAGTTAATTATATGCTAAATAATTATTAATATGTTATATTAACTATTTTTTGTAATTTTTAGCATGATCTGGCATTGCGTTTGTACAAGTCCGAAATGAAGAAAAATTGGTGCTTCCAACACACATGGGAAGTTGCATCAGAGTGGATCATGTTCAGGTCAACAGCTGGAACGCCTCAACCACCTCCGGTTAACCGATCTCAACCAACGTCCGATTACTATATTCCAACCCCACTAGAAACTCAATTTGAATCGGAAACAACTCCACTAGGCGACGAAGAAAATCCCGAGACTCCCCACTCGAGTTCAAGATCTGAAAGACCTATTGGTAATAAAAAAGCCAAGAAGGGAAAAGGGAAGGCTTCGTCGAGTTCGCATCTTTCTGATTTTGAAAGCCAAAAATTGATAGCCATTGAGTTGTCCAGACAAACTCAAATTGAATTCGAGGCTGGACGAGAGAGAAGGCATGCGGAGAATCTTCAACGTCAACGGGAAGAAGAAGCAACGAGAGTGGGAATCACAGAAAAGTTACAAGAGGAACGGATTATGGCGATGGACACTTCATCATTCTCTCCAATTACAAAGGCGTATTGGACTCACAAAAGAAGAGAAATAGCAAGGAAAAATCTTCCAACGAACTTATTTGGAGATGCATCGAATGAAGGTCCCGACTGGTTTCAGGGGGGTAATCAGTAAAATGTAATATTTTTATGTGTTTCCTTTCTTGTATTTCCCGTATTTTTGATTTCTTGTATTTCCGATGTTGTTTCTTGTATTTCCTTTGTTGTTTGTTGTATTTCATTTCTTATATTTTCTTCCGTGTTATAAAAATATTTGTTTGCGTATTAATTTTAAGCTACTTTTATTAAATATTCTATTTAATATTAATATTTTAATATAATTAATAATTAAATTACGAGTACTAATATAATTACTATTATTAATATTAATATTAAAAAATTAGAAATCTATAATAATAATAGGTGAGAGTGGGCAAAGAAAAAAAATGGAATTAATTCCCCCCTGGAGCTCCAACCATTGGAGATGACCAGGGTCCCGGGCTGGCCTGGGCTGCCCCGGGCTCCGGAGCCCCCTCAACCATTGGAGATGGCCTAAGGATCACACCAGCTATATACATACATCTATTTAACAGAAATATAGTTCTTCTACCTCCATAAACTGCTAAATTTTTTGACTCCACATTAGCTACCTAGGCCTTTGCCCGATAGGTGCGTTATTGTATTGGAACCCAATTTCTGAAAAGAAAAAAAAAAAGAATATTTCCGCAACTTTCGGCAATTGATGGTGCCCGTTGATGTATTACATTCATTGTTCTCTTTTAATTTGTGTAATTTTTTAGAATTTGGGTATATAATATAATAGTAAAGGAAGACTGCGAAGGAAAGAACTGGGTTATGTTCAAATTTGTTTCCAGGCGTTCATGTGGATACTTGAGCACTAAAATTCGGAACATCAGCACAAAATCTTCACTGATTGACACAAATAAATATTTGAGCGACCTTCTTAAACTAGGTCGAATTGATGAAGCTAGAGAAGTGTTTGATGAAATGCCTAAAAGAGATAAATTTACATATAACACAATGCTAACAGGGTATGCGAATTCCGGAAGGCTTGTTGAAGCTAGACGACTTTTTGATGATACACCAACAAAGAGTGCAATTACATGGTCATCACTTATTTCTGGGTACTGCAAAATGGGTTGGGAAATTGAAAGCTTTTACTTGTTCTATGAAATGCAGTACGAGGGGTACAAACCTAGTCAATTCACTTTGGGAAGTATACTTAGGCTGTGCTCTATAAAGGGCCTGTTCTCGAGAGGCGAACAAATGCATTGTTATTCCGTGAAGACTAGTTTCGATATGGATGTTTTTGTTATCACTAGTCTTATTGATTTGTATGCCAAATGCTTGCGTCTTGTGGAAGCAGAGTATCTATTTCGCGGGATGTCTAAAGGGAAGAACCATGTCACTTGGACTGCTATGCTTAATGGTTATTCTTTAAACGGTGATGCTGTAGGAGCAATTGAGTGTTTTAGGGGCATGAGGGCAGAAGGTATTGAGGCTAACCAGTATACATTCCCAGGCGTATTGGCAGCTTGTGCGGCTGATTCTGATCTTGGATTTGGAGCACAAGTTCACAGTTGTATTGTTCATGGTGGTTTTGGTGCTAATGTGTTTGTTCAAAGTGCACTGGTTGATATGTACACAAAATGTGGGGACCTACGTAGTGCTCGGAAAGTAGTGGACTTGATGGAATTCGATGATGCAATTTCTTGGAATGCCATGATTGTTGGGTATGTGAGACAGGGATTTCCGGAGAAAGCATTATCTTTGTTTACCAAAATGCATGAAAAAAATATGGAACTTGATGAATTTACATACCCTTCGGTCTTAAACTCTATTGCTTTGATGAAGGATATGAAAAACGGTAAGTGTCTCCACTCGTTGATTATTAAATCTGGATTTGAGAGTTACACACTTGTGAGCAATGCCCTTATTGACATGTATGCTAAAATAAATAACTTAGATTGTGCATTTAAAATATTTAATTTTACTGGGGAAAAGGATGTGATCTCCTGGACCTCCCTCATCACTGGTTGTGCTCACAATGGCTGCCATTTAGAAGCTCTTAAGGTGTTTTGTAAGATGAGATTGGATGGAACTGATCCTGACCGATTTGTTTCTGCCAGTATCTTGAGTTCTTGTGCAGAGTTGGCTTTGTTAGATATAGGGCAACAAGTTCATGCAAATTCCGTTAAAACTGCACTTGACACATCGTTATCAGTTAAAAATTCTCTTGTGTCATTATATGCAAATTGTGGGTGCTTGGAATATGCCAACAAAGTATTTAACTCAATGGAGATGCGAAATGTTATCTCTTGGACCGTTCTAATTGTTGGTTATGCTCAAAATGGTAAAGGAATAGAGTCTCTCCAGTTTTACGAGAAAATGGTAGCTTCCGGAATTAAACCCGACTATATAACATTCATAGGATTGTTATTTGCTTGCAGCCATGGAGGTTTCATTGAACGCGGTCGCTATTACTTTTCTTCAATGGTAAAAGATCATGGAATAAAACCGGGTCCTGATCATTATGCTTGTATGATTGACCTATTAAGCCGATCTGGAGAAATGCAAGAAGCAGAGGATTTATTGAATCAAATGCCTGTGGAGCCTGATGCAACTATATGGAAAACATTGCTTGCTGCATGTAGAGTGCATAAGAATATTGATTTAGCAAAGAAAGCGGCAAAAGCCCTTTTCGAATTGGAACCTCAAGATGCTGCACCTTATGTTTTATTATCTAATATTTATTCTTCGATTGGGAAATGGGAAGAAGCTGCTTCAGTGAGAAGATTGATGAAATCAAAGGGAGTTGGTAAAGAACCGGGCCGTAGTTGGATTGAAATGAATGGAAAAGTGCACGCGTTTATGTCTGAAGATAGAAGCCATTTAAATGCAGAAGAGATTTACTTGAAAGTAGATGAAATGATTATGAAGATTAAAGAAGTTGGATATGTTCCTGATATGAATTTTGCTCTTCATGATATTAACGAGGAGAATAAGGAACGTGGTCTTGCTTATCATGGTGAGAAGTTGGCTGTGGCTTTTGGACTCCTTAACGTGTCGATAGGAGCACCGATTAGGATATATAAGAACATTAGGGTCTGTGGTGACTGCCATAATGCAATGAAATTTATATCACGGGTATATGATCGACGTATTATTCTAAGGGATTCAAATTGTTTTCATCATTTTAAAGAAGGGATGTGTTCTTGTGGGGACTATTGGTAGAAATTTCCTCTATTTCTATTGGACTTCAGTTGGTCCCTAAAATGCGATATCCATTTATATTCAACATATGAAATTTCTGGTTTATGATGATTGTTTCTGTTAATGGAAACTCAGCCTTTAATCTTGTTTACTGCAATTAATGCAACCTGGACGGGACCTTTTTTCACCAAGTTGAGCTACTGCTGGTGCATTAACCGAATGAGGTTTTCCGAGTACCTTCGTGCTTGGACTCTCGGAAAGGCTGAGGTTTTCAGAGCAAGCTGCCGACATCTTTGATAGCTGAGGTTGGTGTTTTACCTCTATTAGAAGTTGTTTAGTAATTTTTCATAGATGAATGTATACATAGTTACATTATAAAAGTATAGTTTAGTTAGTACTTACGATTTCAAGCATTAAACCTTGTCCACAACTTTGCTACCTAATGGCTAAGAACGACTTAGTTCATGTGATTTTTAAGACGAGAGTAATAAACTTGATAAAAAGAAGACAAAAATATGTCCAAAACCCAAAATATTGACTGTTTTTATTTCAAGAAGTAATTTCCTCTAAACACTTCCACAGTGTTGATTAATTGTTGAAAAGCCTGTCAAATTTTAGTAGTTCTGAGAACTTCCATGCTTCAATAATATAGAGAGAACAAGAAGATTACAGGAAGTATATATGCATCCATTAAAAACTCATTTTCCCTTGAGGAAAAAGTTATCGCAAAAGAATATACATAAATTGTTGCCTAATATATCCAAACACCTCCAGCTTGTGCATCCATTAAAAACATGGAAATCTGCAAACTGGAAATCTACAAATTATCTTGAGAGGCATATAACAATAGCCCAAAACTATATTTGCTATTGGGATCAGAACATTTCAATAATTTTCTAGTCAAAATATGTACATCAACAAGATTATACCATCAAGTTACTGTAAATCTACTTAATTTGACTGTCTGTCGGTTTACCATTTCAGGGCAAGGAGGCATGCTTCAGATGGCCCAAAAATCTAGAAAGAAACTGACAGAAAAATCTACTTTTGGAAATTCACTTCTTTGAATGTTCTGGAACAAGTCTTTTTAGCAGTTCAGGAGGTGCACCAGCCAGTTCTGAAAGAATGAGTTGTTGAGTTGAAAAAAATGGAAATCATAAAATAGGAATTGGATGATTAATTTACCTTCAGGTGTAAAGTTGAACAGAGGAGGTAGCGGTCGCCCATTAGGCAAACGCGCATTAGGTTCTCTCAAGTCGTCGAAAAAAGGATGTGCACAAGCTTCCAACTGAAAGTAAATAAAAAAAAAAAAAAAGTAAGAATTAGGAGCTTATTCTGCATTTCTCATCATAGGATCATATGAAATAGTCATTCATGTCTTTGAAAGCATGATTCTCGGTCGTTTAGATCAACAGAAGTGATTATTTCCCGTAATACTAGATTGTAAACCACTTACGGCAGTGAAACGTAAAGTAGGTGAATACTGGAGTAGCCTTGACACTAGATCCATTGCTTCATGTGGCAATTTCTTATTAAATACCTGAAAAATAACTTCATCAGATCTCTTTCTTTCTTGATTGCTCCTGATCATCTTTTTTGACATTACATAATTGTTGGGGGATATGAGAAGCGGTTACTTGAACGAACCTTATGCCACGGGTGGGCTTTAATATGAGGAAACTTAAAATCAGTGTAATTTGGATTCATACACTTGATTTCTTCTCTAGTTGGCGTTCCCAAGACCTAATATGTAAACAAAATACATAAAAAGATTAGAGATGCAAATGAAATGACTGGCATTTTAGAAAGGAAGAGTAAAATACTGTACCTTAATTATTTCAACTAGCTGATCAATACTGCTTTCCCCGGGAAAGAGAGGCTGCAAATATTCATATTATATTATATGCAATAATAAGAGTTTGAAGAAACCAAAACAAAACAGGAAACACTTGGAACAAAAGTATATGAATATGCGAGTGCCTGCTTACCTGCCCTAGAAGTAACTCAGCCATCACACAACCAGCAGACCACATATCGATAGCAGTTGTGTATTCTGTAGCACCAAAAATCAGTTCTGGAGCCCTATAATACCGAGAACATATGTATGATATATTTGGTTCACCGGGTACCTGCAGCAAAATAAAAGCCATTCATATCTTATCTACTCCGACTTTATCCTAATCTTTTTTTTACAGAAATATTAACATACCAACATCTTTGCACTCCCTAGATCACAAATCTTAAGCTCATATGTATGAGGATTGACCTGCATCAACGATGCTTTTATACTAAAATTTTGATATTTACACCAAAATAGTTAAATTTATAAGTGGGAATATCTTCAACAATATATATATATATAAAAGAAAGAAAGAAAGAAAGAAATATACCAGCAGATTATGTGGCTTAATATCACGGTGACACACACCAATAACACGATGTAGGTAATTTAGCGCTCGACAAATCTGCAATTCAGAAGGAAAAAACATAAGCAATGAAGCCGCCGTCGCCACTTTGGCAATCAGAGCCTAACACCATATATACTATGTACGGACCTGGTATGTATAGAGCTGCACATACAGAACAGGCAAGTGTTGGTTTACTTTGGTATAGTGCCTTGAAGCCCGGTAAACCGTCTCTGATACATACTCCATAACAAGATTAAGGTACACTTCATTCTTTTCAGTGGTAGAATAAAAGCAATGCTTCAGCTGAATAACATTAGGATGGTTAAGTAACCGCATCATTTGCAGCTCTCTGTTCTTATATCTCGTATCTTGTAGCACCTTCTTTATAGCCACAGATTCACCCGTTTCAAGGCATTTGGCCTACAACGCACATACGATTGATTCATCCAAATAAAAAAAAAAAAAAAAAAAAAAAAAAAAAAAAGAACCTTCCTTCAACTCCCTGTTTGAAAATATACCTGATATACAACTCCAAAAGAACCAGTTCCAACCACTCGCTCTGCCATAAAAGACATCGTCTGAGGAAATAACCAAGGCTTCGAATAATTAAATTTTCCAAAGAAATAAACAAAAAACACTCAACCAGTAATAAAATAAAAACTCACCTGTTTTGGTTGTCCGTTTCTGCCACCAATGGAAGCCACAACTATGTGACCAGTTTCAGTTCCATTGCCACTAACAACAGTTGGCTCCACATCCTGGAAAAAAAACAGTTTAGTTAGTACAACCAGGCTTTAATTTTGATCAAGACCAAATCCAAATGGCAAAGGCGGAAGATAGATCCGTATCAAACCTTGTCATCAGATTTACGGTCTCGAATTCTCAGTTCAGTCATTTCTTTAGGAAGCTCATCATAGGCATGTACATCTGACGAGGAGCTAGATTCAGGGGCAACTCTTTGTTCTATTTCTTGATCCACCTTCACCCTTTTAATGCTGGAATCCCCACTCTGAAACAAATAGATCAAACTTTAATTAAAATAAGTAAGGCATGTTTCAAGATCAAGGGGAGGACTATTAGAGCAAACCACTAATCGCAATTTCATTCTCAATCAAAAGAAATATAAAATCTGAATGAATACGTGGCTTAAAAAACTTCACCAACGTCCAGAATATCATACAACATAGAACATCATCATCACAGTATAACTAAGTCCATCGTTACATGTTCCTTGTATTAACAATGAATATAAAATCCATCACAAAGATTCAATTTCGAAAGAAAAAAAAATAAAGGGGGGGGGGGGGTAATTTCTCATCATCATCATCATCATCATCATTAAACAAACAGATAAAGAAATAAAAAGAAAAATTACATGATCTGAAACGGAGGTGCGGGCAGAAGCAATGGTCTTCAGCCGACGCATCATATTCATTTGATTATCAAATCGAAAAAATAATATTTATATCAAAATTTGCTTCCTTCCCCGGCCTTGAATCACAAAATTTGAAGAAAATCTCTCTCTCTCTCTTTCTTCCCTACATTCATTCAGACAAAAACAGGGGAGAGAGAGAGAGAGGATGTGATGAAGAAAACTAAGTTAGTAAGTTCCTTGAAAGAAAGAAAGATAAGATAAATTAAATGATTATTCTTTCCGACCAAATCTCCTATTATGATTGGTTATGGATTTGTGATCAGACGAGAGAGAAAGGAGGGAATTTAGATACTCTTCTCTTCTATTCTATGGTGTATAATTAGTAATTACAATAGCTTTCTTTTCTTAAAACAAACAAACAAACAAACAAACAAACAATTACTGACTAGTATTTCTTAATTTAATTTCGTTGGATGGATCTATTCTAGTTCAACCATTTCCAGATTTTATTATTTGCTCTTTAAATATTTACACCTATCTTTTCATTTCACCAAAAACTACAACATGAAAAATACTTTCAAATTTAATCTAAACCATGACTTGACTCCTGTTTTTAAATACACCTCACACATAACTAACACTATCCTATATTAAAAAAAAATATCTGATCAAACAATTCAAGTCATATATCAATTATTTTGCTCAAGTTTCTAGAAAAAAAAAATTAAAAGGCTCACATAAAATTAAGTTTTACTCTTACCAAACCATGCCAAAGTATAGGGCCCATGTGAATGAATTTTGACCCGATTTTGTAGGTTTTGCGAGATTGGACCAAAACTCTTCCGAATGAGTTTCGTGAGACATATAAAGTTCATCACAAACTCTTGAAATCACACTATTAAAATCAATATGATTCATTCAGATATTGTTTCGATGAAATCACACTATTAAAATTCATTTGCAACACGCTAATTATATATGAATGTATTTTTAACAACTCCATATCCATTTAGTCATATTTGGCTCCACGTCCAAAACTTGTTGGAACGCAACATCCCTGACTGCATATATTGGATCTTGTTTGGATTCCATTGGCTTTGGATTTCTTCAAATTCTATAAAAAAAAATATTAGTATTTTATTTTATAACATATTTTTTATTGTTACATTTAACTCAACTTAGCTCACATGATTGAACTTTTTTCCATGAGCTACAACATAAAAGATATTCACTCTAGATTTACTATACATTTAAACACTTAATTTAATTCAAATGATTTGGAAAAATCATTACGGAGCAAATTATAAATTAACTAGTATTATTAGGTGAAAATATGTATTGAAACAAAATCACGTGAACTGACAAACAATCATAATATAAGATATTATGTACACGTTAAATTTTACTTATTTTGATTCCAGATCATAAATAATTCGGATTACCCTAGATTCGTACAATTTTATTACATAGTTTCATTTATTTTAAATCTTATACTACCATTTACTCCCTTCGTTTTTTTTATTTATCGCTTTGGCAAAACTAATTTGTTATTTGTCATTATAGGAGTTCAATGTAAAATTTATTTTTTTCTTCCAAATTTACCTACTTATTAATGCTTGTAATTAATGATGTGATTATTTGGTTAAAAGGGTGATTTTGGATTTTGGCTTTAAGAAATTGACTATTTATTATATTTATTAATATGTGTGCAATCATCTAAAATGACAAATAAAAAAATGGAGGGAGCATTATATTATGCATATACTTTTAACAAATTTTTTAGCAACTGATAATTATGACGTGAGATTTGATGAATTTTACTTCCTCCATATCATTTTAATTGCCGCTTTAGAAATTTTTTCCTGTTCCAAATTAATGGTCGTTTTAGGATTTCATTGAAGCATTAATTACATATCTCTTAGATATTTACCCATATTTACTCTTTATTTTTCTATTCCTCTTCTATTTTAAGAGTATATGGAACGAAGAGGGGTATTTTAAGTTTAACATTTTCCTTAATTTTAGGTTAATAATTAATTTTCTTAATACTTGTGCAAAAATGGAATGAAGGGTGTAATAATTAATAACTGTAGTCATTGATTTCCGAGGAAACCTATAAAAGTGGGGTTATTTCCACTTATACCCCCCAATTTATTGCTATTTAACATTTACCGCCTAATTTATTGCTATTTAACAGTTACCCCAAAAATCTTCATTTTTTGGCAAAAACACCCTTTTCATTAACAAACCATTCAATTCACTTATTAAATGTCTATTTCCAGAACTACTTGAATTGATTCTAATAATATGAACTTACGAACATTAAATATTATTTTATTTATATTGTAATTTTTTCTAAAAAATTCGCACAAAACATAGTTATTTTCTTCCACTACTTTAACCCAAAAACTCAACTGATTAAAAAAAAGAAAAAAATCTCAAAAACTCAAATGATTAAAAAATAAATATATAACCTTAAAACTCAGAGATATTGAAAAGTCTTTATATAAAAATTGTAACTAGGACATCAATATATGAAAACTGTAACTAGGACATCAAAATATAGACGCTATATGTAATAACACTATGCTTAATATTTGCAACATGCTACTATTCTAATGCCCTTATTATATTTTCCTTAAAAACCTTATAATATTTTTCATCTTTGTAACATAAAAATAAGCAAACAATAGCATAAATTCATGAAAATATTATGCATGGTATTATTGCATATGATACTTTTATTTTGATGTCTTGGTTTCATGTATAGATTTTTCAATATCACCGTCTGAGTTCTGAATAAAATAATGGAAGAAACTAGCTTATATTTTCTGTGAATTTTTTTAGGCAAAAATGCTGTATAAATAAAATAATATAATTCAATATTCTCAAGTTCATATTACTATAATCAATTCAAATAGTTTTAGAAAAAAAGATCAATTCAAAATGTTGTTAAGGGGAAGGGTAAAATGAATATTAAATAAGTGGAATGGATGGTTTGTTAACATAATGGGTGTGATTTACACAAAATAAAAAAATTTGGGGATAACTACCAAATAATGATAGATCAGGAGGTGGAAGTGCAAATAACCCTGTAAAAGTGCAAAATCATGTTCGGACGGTCTAGTTTGATATGGGTTGGACTTGGACTTAAATGATAGGTAAAAGAGAAATTGGGTCAAAACTAGACTTAGTATGGGCCTTTATATGAAGACATCCATTCAACCCTAACACTTAAAAGCTCAGCCCATTAGAACCCATAGTACTTGTATCTTTTAATAAGATTACTTTATACTTGAGTGAAATACAAAACACCCATTATTTGTCAAATTAACAAATCGAATAATTGAGTTGGCCAAAAAATTTATGTGCTAACATTTTATTATCTTAGTAGTACTGATCCATTCAACTATTCTCACAAGTTATTGTAATATTTTTAGGTGAACAAATGGTTATTTCCGTTTTATAATAGAAATTGAAGATTATTATCAATTTATAAAGTGATGAAAATTATCTAAGTGAAAATGATTGTTTTTGTATTTTATTGTGGAGCTATAATTGTCACTAATTTTTCCTGTAATTTATGAATAGTACTCGTTTTTATAGTGACCGACTTGAAAGAGGTGGTATAATTAATACATTGTATATGGTATTATATGGTTTTTTTGCAAATAAAAATATATAACACATATTTTTCCTTACGTTTAAAACAAATCATAAGGGTAGTTTTGCATTTCACTCTTTAGCACTCCTGAAAATCAATGCGTCAAGGTTCAAAATTTTAGTAAACTTCAGATTAATTTTACTCCTAGCTTAAATAAAATGTGTTGACTTTATCATAGGCTTCAGTGTCATACTATCATTCCTCATTACATCTTTACCATCATCAGTTATGTTAGGGCAATCCCAATGGTGAATGTAAAATGGGTATGCAAATACTTAACTGCCAATTTGCATCAAACTTTTGTACTTTTTCACTCTCCAATGGAGGTATGAAAAGGAGAATGCATTTTGCATTTTCAGATTTGGGGCTGCATATTTGGATTCTCCGGAGGAGAGAGAAAATGAGTATGAAAAAAAAGAGGGAAAGGACAATTTACCGTTGCTCTAGCAGATATAGTCGATGTTCAATTTTGCCATTAAATACCAATTCTTCTTCAAGTTAAAATCCACAAAATCTTCTGATTTTTAAGTAAGAAAATCGAAAATTGATATAGGGAATTAAAGAATTAGAGAGGAATTGAGCGTAGAAAATTGATACAGGGAATGAATTGAAGAAGAAGACGACTGCTCTGTTGAAAGAGACGACAAGAGGCAGGTCAATTCCTTTCTTTTTTGTTTAATATAGGTTAATTTTAGGCTTAATGTTGGGCTTTAGTGTTTTATTATTTAATAATCAATTTATTATGATTTTGGGCTTTACGTGTGGCTTTTGGAAAAAAAGTGATATAGATATGTATATATATATTAAACGTAATTTGCAAATGTTGGCTTAATTGAGGCAGGTATGGCTTAATTGAGATAATTATTATAATTTGCTTAATAAATTAAACATAATTTAATTTTTCATATTATATATACTCACTATGCCATGTTCTCAATATCATATATATTGTACGCATTATTTGCAAATGTTGATGCTTATTATAATTTTGTTTATGTATAAATATGTCTTATTTCACTTCTTTAATGGCGGACGATCTACCAATGGATGAAAATATCATCAATTTAGCAAATCAATTTTCAAATGAAGTAGAAGATTTAACCACTCAATTTCCAAATGAATTTATAAAACTAAGCAATTATTAAGAAAAAATGGATATTCACTTTGCATATCCATGCATTGGAGTGAAATTATTTTACAAGGTATGCAAAGTACTATTTAGGTATGCAAAATACAATATCCATACTCAAATTTGCATACTACCATTGGGGTTGCCCTTAGGTCTATTTTTATGTAAAAGTGTCCCTAAAACCCCCCATAACATAAAATGGTGGCTACGTCAGAGAGTAGCCACGAAAATTCCATAATAAATATGTAGTTCCTCAAATTCAAGTCTTCCCGACGGTATATTTATGTTTGTATAATATTTAAAATATTACTCCCTCCGTTTTGAGAGGCAATGAATTTGTTCTTTTGGCCTCTCACTCTCTGAAAATATGTTAGTTTGACATATCTCTGAAAAAATTTCAGAGAAATATGAGATAATTTACTCATTTTTTTAGGTGTTTCTAGAGAAAATCAGAAAATTTTAAGAGAAAAGCACAAAAAATGAAAGTAATTTTACCTTTTTTTATTTAAGACTACAAACATTCCTTAATTTTCTTCTTGTACTCATAAATTAAATTTATTCATCTCAAATTTCTTTTTTTCTTCAAAATTCGAGTTTCAATCGATAAACTAACATACATATTTTTTCCATCCAACACTCACTACTAGGTTCTAACCATATATTATTTTTCAAAATGTCAAATTTTTTTTTTATGATGGTAATAATCTAAACCTTATAAAATTTAACTTCACATTAAAAAAAAAAGAAAATTTAAAACAACATAATTGCACCCCATGAATATTTCAATCATATGGAAAATCCGTGTGTTAACTTCCATTCATATTGCAGCCCATGATTTTTTTCGTTTTCCCACTTCATCCTCAAATTTCCCAACTCTCTCTGTCTGTCCTATACAGTTTGAATGAGTTAATAGGTCTACTTCAATTAATGCAATTGAATTTACCTAGATTTCAACTATGACTTGTTCTTTAATTAATAATATCTCACTTTATTTGTGCCATTTCAAAGCTATTCATAAATTCTGCCCTAGGATGTGGACAAAATTACACTTTCCATAATAATATTTTATTTTCTCTATTACTTCTATTTACAATGCGTACGTGCATACTTGCAGATATTAATAATAATTTTCTTTATTCTTGTAAAGACATTAACTTCAAATATAGAATATGATTAATCATTTATCTAAGATTGAATAATCTTAGATAAGAAGTGAGTTGCTATAAACAGGATCAGTATATAATTTAAAATTTTGGACTGAGATGAAAAAACACCTCATTTTTGTAGACAGACAAAAATCATTTAATCATCACTACTATATCAGAAATATATTTCATTGATTGATATCAAAGTATATAAACAAACTAATTATAAAGATTAGTATTAAATTAAAAAAATACTCATACTATACTAATAAGCATATATCTCATAGACCAAATCTTATAAAAAAACAAATCCTTTCATTCTATTATACGGAAAGTCAGCTTTTGAGAGAGGAAAATTATACATACAGTACATTATTAATTAATAATGGAGGTGGGTAGCCTATAATATAGTAAAGTATGTTGGATTCTAGAGTACTTGAGAATTGTACATGTGGACCCCATTATACCATGTCCATGTGATGGGTCGGTCCAATTTCCTTAAAGCCCAACTCTCTTCTCATCTCCTCTAATCAATTCAATTTAATTCTCAATATTCATGTCAATATTATTTTTCTCAATTTGATTATGAAGTTGAGGATCGGAGAAGGAAAGAATTCTGATTTCTTATGTTTCTAAATAAATTATAGTATATTGTATCCGATTAGTCTCAAAACTCTTAATTGGTTCCTATATATATATATTCTATTGGAACTTAATAAAATAAAACTTTATATATATTCTAAAACTTAGTAAAATATCATACACAGTTATTTTAAATTGATTGCATCATATTAATTATATACACCAAACAATTAAATTTTTTAAAGTGAAAATTAAAACTAGAGTACTCAATTAAATGTGCTGCATTGTCTACCAACTACCGTTAAGTCTGGACGTTTAATTAATTTGTTGGCTCACAAATTATATTGCTAATCAAATTAAATGACCTGATCAGATTAATTAATTAATTAAAGAAAACACTCTCAACTTTCAAATCCTAATTCCAATTTTCACACTTGGGGTTACAACCTTTCCCTTTTTGCATTAATTCCAAAGTTAAAATAGTCATGCAAATGGTCCAATTTTGACCTTTTAAACTTAATTGGACGCCATACTATATTTCAAAGAGTGAATTTGCTTTTTGGAGACTAAAAATTAATCCACAAATTCAGACTTTGTTTTGTAACTTTCATGCATGAGAAAAGGAGACTTTCTTTGTAATTATAACTAAAGGACCACAACACCTTTTCGACATGCAGCTGATTGATACTACAAGTCAATAAAAATATGCATGCATGATTCGAGAAGGGATCTACTTGATTACTCCATATTAATTGCACTTCCAAATTACTATAATTTTATATATTACTCTTTTCGTGAATACATTTGCATGCCTTGATTCATATAATAAAAATAAAAAAGAAGAAGAAGAAGGAATAGATTAATTTGCCTTCTTTGTACGTAAGTTTTAATATACAATTATACATAAGTACATGCAGTCAAATAATAGACCAGTTAGAATTTTCACCATACATATATGATATATATACACCCCTAAGCAACTAAACAAATTAATTGAATAGTATTGGAATATGAAGGAGTTATCCATGTTTAATTTCACAGTTCATACACACTAACAATAAATCTCTATCTTTACTATTATAAAAGTACGTAGATTTTTTTAATTTCTTGTGTGGACTAATGTACCCTTAAATAAATTATAAACCGAAGATATATCAAACAAGTAAAAGTAATTGAAGATATATAATTATACATAAAGTCTTATTATATTTATCTCCAACACAAACTTCTAAAATCTAAAAATTCTCTTAAATGTCATTATGTTAAAAAAAATTAAAATTGAATCATATCTTACCTATGAAAGAATAAAAAATACTTATGACTTAACTAAGTACGTACTTTACTTTGGCTATAATAGAAATTATAAAGAATAATCAATAGTTCTTAAAATAAATATTTTTAAGAAATTAATTTTCTCTATTTTATGACATTATAAAATTAATTTTACTCTAATTTATAAAAATTACCCCTAAAATTAATTAGATAGGTACATTCATGTAGATGTAAAACACATATATATAGTAATGTGCCAAAAGTTTCAATTAATTAATGGTCCCTCTTGCGTTATTGTACATGTATGTCCATCTAGTGATGAAAAGGCTAGCTGTATAAATGAGGACATAGAAATAGAAGTCGATGGAAAAAGAAAGGTCACGAATTACGATATATATATATATATATATATATATATATATATATATATATATATATATATATATATATATATATATATATATATATATGTACAAATTAGAGGAATTTCTGTGAATCATTACAATTTTCGTACATCTGTTTCATTTGTCCTCTATAAATTTACTTCTCTCGGAATCGTTGGCAAAAAATATCACATTTCTAGGATAACCATAATTCCCTTTTGGCATAATGTTATGTAGTAGGAAATATAATTTCTCTCGAGCCATTTTTATTTTGGTTTTTATCTATTACTATTCATGTATAATGATCATCCATTGATACTATAATTAATTGAGTTGGACCCGTGACTTGACCCTCTTAATAATTAGAAATTCCAATATATAACGTACCAATGGATTTTAATTGACTTGTTCCAAATTCTTGACTGCATGTAACATCTTCTTTTAGCCAATAGTAATCCATTATTACCGCTACTAGAAAAACTGAAAATTCCAATATATTATAACTTATATGCAGTACGTACATTAATTTGTTTATTCATAATGACATTATACAAATTGATAATATTATATAATTTTTTTTATAATCCAGGTGTACAAGCTTAAACTATAGTAATCATGGACCCTTGGAGCTCTTGCCCTAGAACCCTGAATTGAAGGATGTAAATCGCGGGATATTCCTCTATCAAGCTTCGGGATCCCACAATACTGTTGTACACTCTGTCCACAAAGGGGTTTTAACCACAAATAACTCTTAAACAGACTCATGAAAATGCTTCCATCTAAGTTCCAAATAAGATTGGAACCCCTACCCTTGCCGCTAGCTGGACTAGCCTTATGAATTATTTCACCCAATTTATTGAAATTTTGTGACTTTTGGTATGATAAAATAGTCTCTATTTGCATTAATTTTTTATCTTACATTTACAGTTAGGCTTACTGTTTGCACTTCTCCATCAAGATGTGATGAGACCAAAATATTTTTAAAATGAAGGATAAAAAAATGCAATTTTTTCGAGAATTGAAGTATCGAAGGTCCAATTGTGTAGAACTAAAAATACAATTTCCCCGTAAATATAAAATACTTATACTTAATTTTCTGTTTTGGACTTTCCAGGCCCACACATATTATAATTGTGTAGACTCATTAATTTCTTTTGGTATTTCAAGGGCAAAATTAGAATTTTTCAGGATCATGAAACATTGAAAGATAGTAAGAAATATGAGAAAAAAAATTCAAAATGAAATATACATGAAAATTTGAAGATTAAAAAGATCAGCAAATTTAGAAAGTTAATTTGTATTTATGATGAAAAGAAAAGGAAAAGGAAAAAGAAAAAAAGTGGAAGCCATACATTTGAGTCAACTCAAGGGTAGTCCTGAGTCAATACCCGAACCACCACCCGTTGCATTGTGCTATGCGGTTCGTTCTTGACTCACTCCCCAATTAAGTAGACATTATACCATTGTGAATATTAAGTTTTACATTTATCTAATAAAAAATAATAACCCTATATATGCAAACTAGCTAGCTTGTAACACACTCATATACCAAACAAATTAATCCTTCCTTAAGCAAGCATGCATGCAGGAAAATATAATATAATTTATAATGAGGCAGGCAGCTAGTGAAGGGCGGCCTTGATTTTCTGCACCGTGCATGAGATGAGATTATTGACGGTCTCCACCGATTCCACCGTGAGTTTGGCCGTAGGGAGAGTATTCACGAGTATCTGAAATGCCACGGTCAAGAGCGACCCACTACTACCCGATCCCGGCCCATCAGGCACAATCGAAAACCCCGAGGGAAGCAACGCCACGTAAGCGGAATCTCCACCGTTCATCACCACGTGCATCGCGGGGATGTCAACTGGTGCGTACACCACAAGCGACCCTGCCGCATCTATGCATGTCTCTTGGAGTATCAGCATGCTGCTTTGGTTTGTGTTCATAGCCTGCAAGTAAATAAATAATAAAATAATAAAAAGGAAAAGAAGATACTACTAATTATCTATCAATCAAACAATCACCTCTCGCCACGTCACTTTCCTTGCTGACTCAAATCGATTAATAATGTATTGACTTTTCTATGGTGTCAGGGACCCACCCATACATAAAAAGTTGTTGACAAGATTTTTAATTCAGCTGGATTTTGACTTTTCACAACACAAAAGAAAAGAAAAGAAAAGAATTTAATTTTAAACTAGAGGTTGAAAAATACTAAAGACATACACACCAATCCATCCATTGGATCTCTCTTTGAGGGGAGGGGCAAAATTCCAAATTACACATTTGTCCTATATATTCAGATCCATTCTAATAATGCAACAATGAACTGACACACCAACACCAACATTTTAGTTTAGTAGGCACATATGTATTTTAATTCTACTAAAATATATATATATATATTTTAATTCTATTTTAATATATATATATATATATATATATATATATATATATATATATATATATATTGTACAGTAAAATAAAAGTATTAATTTTTTCTTACACTTGATCTTAGTAGTGAAACACAATTTCCATGATGTTGGCCTTTAGCAATGTGTGCCATTTCTTGCATAGGGCCGCCGTTGGACAAAATGTCCCACTGGCTCCTCAAACGTTCATCGCGGAGGAAGTCGAATAGCCTCTGAGGGGAGACTGCAGGCAACCACACGGAGGTGGCGGCGCTCAAAACAATCCCGGGTGGCTCCCCAGGATCGTCTACACTCTTGCGGGTCATCACCCGCACATCCTCATCCACATTTTCTGTACGAAGTATGTTCCACTTGTGAACCGTGGAGGCGCACACACCAGCGCAGAAATTGCTGGTCATGCGTTGGGCTAGCTTCAACATGCTTTTCCGCCCACCACCAGTTATTGCTGCATAATATAGTATATATAGTATAGTATAGTAATGATATATGATTTTAAATAAATTAATTAATTTTAAGAGAAATGATAAGAGTCAATTACGTGTATATATATATATATGTATTTTAATTACCGGTGTGGTCCCTAGAGGAGGGCAGGGCGGATGACATGAGGATGGCAAGACACTCGCTTTGTCTTTGAAGAGTGGCGACCCACCTCTGGGCGCCGAACCCCATCCCAGCATTGATTAATGGCCGGTACAGCTGGTGGACTACACTTTCTTCGTATTCACTATGTTCCACCCATGTAACCTATACATATATCATAATATCTACATATTAATAAATAAAAAGAGTTACTTAATTATAAGATGCTCACAGCTCACGTGACAAACAAACTATTATAATATATAACATGATCCAAGATTTTGGAATAGAAGCATCAAATTAAATTAAATATAATATACTACTACTCTACTTAGTCTACTCATGTTTGTTATTACCAATATGGAAAAATTAATGTATGTGTCCCAAGGAGCCAAATTAATTAATTACGAGTAATATATAGAGGAGGAGGAGGAGGCTTCTATTCATACTATTAATATTATTAATATGCACGCTACGTAAACCTCGATTACCCCGTGTACGGTTTGGTTTTCATTATTATATTAATCCCATCTTACATAATCAACTATCAATTGATCTTTAGGAATTTCATAGTCAAATGGACCTAGACTCATCATTTTGCCAGTAGTGATCGATGATGTAACAAAAACGATTAATTTCAATTCTATAACTTTAGTTGTTGTATTAAATGTTTTCAACTAAGTTTCAATGGTGCAGTTGCCTCAACTAACTCTCCAAACACACATTAAATGTATGTAATTTAGCTGTGTGTAATAATAAGTAACAAACCAACAAAATAATGCAATTAAGTTATTATTATTATTATTAATTATTAATACCTTCGAATAGCCATTGGGCATGTCCTGCACCACACAGCCAGAGGGGAGCCGCCGGCAGTTGGGAAATGGTGGGCCACCGGAACTTTCTCTAATGGTATCAATAGATACATCGACCACCGCCCATACACCCTCCGCGTGCTGCTTACAGAACCGGAGAAAATTGACCTCTCTCACGGGAACTAATGGTGATAGAACTTGAAGTTCAGCATACATCTACAATAAAATTAGTTGTCGACTTTTTATGTATTATCAGTAGTGATAACTCAGATACAATTCCGGTCACTAATATGTGAAGACATATATAATTCAATTGAAATTACCAGTTGCAATGCACCATTTCTTGTTCCTCCCATACCATTTGATATCACATCTGTAGTTGAGCTTGTAGCAATTATACCAGGAAACATCTCTGCCCATTTTGTCTATCATGCAAATTTATACATCTCAAATTAAAAAAATTCAAAATTTGAATGAATTAATCATCAGTCAATCAATAAAATAATGAAAATGAATTAAAAAAAGGACTTACAGAATCCATTAATGTTTCCACAAGAGCCAAACTGTTGATAATAACCATGCCATTTTCCCTTGAGCCCACAGATACAAATCCATTAGGCTTCATGCCAATGCAAGGGGTAGTAAAAGCTCTTAAATACTCTTCATGGTTCAATATCTCTCCACCACCCTCTAAACTCTTAATCCAAAGTGGTTCTTCACTTTGAGCCAATTTTACTAATTCATCCATTGCATTCAACGCAAGCTCAAGATACATAGATCTTTCCGATGATTTAGTTTGATGCACCACCGGCAAAGGACCACTCGTGATCCCCACTCCGAAATCATGAGGGCCTAAAGGAGGTAATGTTGAAGGGATTGAATTTAGGCTACCTACTCCAAGCTCCAAGCTTGAATTAGGCATTGATAGAGACGAAACCGGTCTACCTAAAAACTTGCCGGCAAGCGTGCATACGCGATCTAGTTCGTCTTTTAAGCGAGCATTCTCGATCCTCAAGTGTTGCTCCTCTAAGGATATTTCGCCCATTATAGCGGGGCCACCGCAGTTGGTGCAGATGGGGTTCCTCATGGCGTTTCTTATTGACATGTTTTCGGCACGGAGCTTGTCATTTTCTTGCCGGAGTATTGAATTCTCGTGGCGTTCGATTTGTGTCTGGGTCCAAATTCATGTATGTATAGAAAAATTGTAAATCAAAAGAACATGTAGCAGTAGAAATTACTTAATATTTTTTTTTTTCAGGGCAGGACTGATCCAAAATCCATGGGTGCATCTAAGAACACATCAATTAATTTAAAAAAACAGAGGAACATGGTTATAAAGATAGTTTACCTTCATTTGAGTTCTTCTATTCTGAAACCAAAACTTGACTTGTCTTGTTTCCAAACAAAGCCTTTTACTAAGGTCCAACCTTTGCTTTTCATCTGGATGAGGACACTCTTTGAAGAGACTAAAACAACAAACAAAAAAAATTCAAACAAAAATTGAAATTTCTTGAAACAAAACAAATTAATAGAAAAATTAAGTTAAAGAATCAGGGTACGTACGCTTCAAGTTCTTGAATTTGTTGAGGAGTGTGTCGGTGGTATCTTTTCTTCCTGGGTGGTTTGTCCGAAGATTCCAAATCATCCCCAGAAGCACCATCATAAATATTATTATCACTACCAGATCTACTAATTTCATGTTCTAATTCATCTCTACTTCTTCTTCCATTCACATTACTTGATGACTCATAAATATTATTATTATTATAATTATTAATCTCCCCAGTTCTTTCTCCTTGCCCATGCCCATCCATACTTGTTTGCTGCCCAGAAATTAAAAAAAAAAAAAAAAAAATCAGCCTATACATACGAATAGATACACATTTGATTTGATTTAATTTAATTTAGTTTATTACAAGGGCAAGAGAGAGGCCAGAGGAATTGAACATAGGCGGCTTTGTAGTGGTTGTTAATGAATGAGCAATTGCAGTTGTGGGCATTGTGTTGTTGTTGTTATTATTGCTATATGGTAGTATATCGCCACCGCCACCGCCACCGCCACCGCCACAAGAATTGTTATCAAGAAAATCCCCAAAATTCATGAAATGATTATGCACTCTTTATTTTTCTAGTTTTTCTATCAATTTCTTTCTGCACTCACTCTAACTCTATATAAATATGAAGGATTGATTGTTTTTTTCTTTTTCAACAAACGTACGTTTGATACAAATGTTTTTGAACAAGAAAAAGCTTAAGCTTTATTATTAATTAATGTTTATAATATACTAATATTGAGAGAAAAAGAGAGAGAAAGAAGGCAAGCAAAAAAAGAAAAAAATTAAACCCTTCAGAAGTTTTACTCTCTGTTTAAAATTAGCTCTTCCTTCTCTCTCTCTCTCTATATATTTTTTTTTACTTTCCCACTTGACAAAATCAAATCTTTTTCAATGTCAAGATGAAGATAAGAAGAGAAAAAGAAAAATCGATTGAAATAAATTGAAAAGGAATGGCTCGAAAAAACCCTAGCTAGCTTCCTTTCTTTTTTGCTATTCCAATATCATCTGCATGCTTGACTTGCAAAAAGCTAGTAGTATTCAATGAAAAAGGGATCTTTTTTAAAACAAAGGGTTTGTATTATTTTGCTGAGAGAGAGAGAGAGAGAGAGAGAGAGGAAAAGAAAACAAACAAGACCTACAAGAAGAGAAAGAGAGAGAAGAAAAGGCGAAAATGAAGATAATACCCGCAATACTATGTGGAGTCTTGGAAGCCCACATATAAATACGACCAAAAAAGCACGGATAAATGGGTCGGGTCGGGTCAAATTGGGTTGACTCTCTCAACACATACATACACACTTACATAAAGAAAATTCCTTTATTGAAAATAATATATTTCTGGGACTGTGACGGCCGTGAAAAAATGTGACTTCCTTTTTAACAAATAGTCAAATAAGTATTTGTCTTTTCATATTTTTCAGACCGTCCTCGTCTCGTTCAGATCCCTAGAATTTTCTTCTCTGTCCCCTAAAAGAGATTATCTTGTCTCATAGTGCAACATAATAACAAAATAAAATAAATTTTCACTTATCATATTAATTATCTCTAATTAAAAATAACATTATGTACAATTATTGTAGGGAATAAGTTTTCCTTAAACATTACACATCATCAAAATTTAATTACACATATTTAAAATATATAGCAATACTTTTTATTCCCATCATTTACTATAAGAATGCATGAGGAATTCCTCTCTACATTACAAATATATATATATATATATATATATATATATATATATATATATATATATACATGAATTATAACTTTCATCTTTTTTCCTTTGATAAAGGGTGAGATAATTAATACATATATGGCAATCCATTGCCATGACTCCTCCTCAAAATCTATTTGTCCTGTCATCATTAATTTTTCCAAATTTGGTAAGTGAGGATTATATTATACTAATTAATTAATGATGTGCTCGGAATCGGATAAATTTCAAAAAAAAAAAAAAAAAAAAACCAACACCTTCTGGTGTGCTCGCTAGCTTGTGAGAATTAATAGTAATAGTTTTTCTTAAATTCGTCTTTTGGATAACCACAAATTATTATTATTATTATTATTATTATTAATTAAATAGGAAGGGTTTTCGATCAATTAAGTAATTTTTAAAAATATACTCCATTTTCTTAAAGTCCAATTGACAAAACTCTTTTTTCAGCAATTACTTATGAAGTCAAAAAAATATATGCTTATATAAACCACCGGGAAAAACTTACTTTACTTATATAAAATATTTAAAAGCGACAAGAAATAAAAATGGAGTTATATAATTATTAGTATGTACAAAATGATACAAGTGAATATATATAATTACCCAAACAGGGCCTGGTTGGGCTGCAGTACCCAACATGTGATGGGCTCTATACTTAATTCAATTCAGATTATGATAAAAACAAAAAAGAAAACATGTTTGTGAAATACTCCTATCAATTAATCTAATTTGACACCAATGCTTAAATTACTTTGGTGAGTTGGTCACTGTATAGTAGTACTAAGAAGCATATCATTGACTCTACATTCACTTCAGTTAATTTCTAACCTTCAAAAGTATAATTGTATTTACTTTCTTTGTTAATAGAATATAATCCATAAGATATATAATGTGATTCAATTAAATTGACATTAAACTCTTAAGGATTATTAATTTCTACCCGAAAATTAAAATTGCCGATTGAAAATCACATATTTAGTGTACTAGTATATAAAATCTCAAATAAATAAACAGGACAGTAATATTGATTTCCCCCTGAGATATATATTAAGAATCTAATCTACTTAAGGACCTATGTACATTCAAATCACATCAATAGAAATTTATTTTTGGTATCTGCTTATTATTTATTAAATTTATGGTGTAATCAAGGCAGTAGGTAAAAATAAACACATACTACATAATTAAGCTAGTTACTTGTAATTAATTATTAGGTATTTCATAAATTACACAAGGAAAATGCTGAATATAAAATTCTATACTAATTTCAGATGAACTAATCAGCCATGTGTTGATTGAATTATTTGGTTAATTAGAGTAATCCTATATTCAGAGAAGAGAAAATTGTATTTTTCTTATATCAGAATTCTGAAGATAATTTTAGTAGTGTGTTTCTTAATAAATTATTAAATGCTAAATCAATTGACATAAAAAACCGTAAATTTAAAAAAAGTTAGGTGTGTGTACATATGTGGCTCTTTTGTGCGCTTATCATTTTTTTTTTTCAAATCGAAAATTGACAAAATCATCAAATTACAAACAAATATTTATAACCTTACAGTGTTCTAAATACAATTTTGACACGAGTTGTAGTATTATTAATAATATATATAAGTAAACAATATATTCTAAAAATATTTATAAATATTTACATTAATTTACATTAATTATAATTATGTAAAAATTGAGATTAAATTGAGTTGTAGTGTTCTAAATATTTATAAGTCCGGTTATGCAGACAATATATTCTAAAAATTAATGTAAATTATGTAAACCAAAAAGATCTAACATATAATAAGAAATTTCACAATATAGTGCCAAATCACAAAATAATGAATAAAGGATGATGAAGTACATGCCAAATCATGAAACTATAGTGAAATATCCCGAAAACCAAGTCCGATTCTGTTTCTCCCCTACAAAATCAGACTTTCTGATAATCAGTATTGAAAGTATAACAATAGCAAAAAGTTATTGAACAAATATATCTAAAAAAACGTTTGGATAGAAAATATATAAATAAAAAAAGATTGACATAGCTAAATTATGTTGTGTGTTTAATTATACGTACTCCATGATTCGGTTATCTCTACAAATTGCACGATTCTTGCATCATAATCAAGTTGGGTCAAAATAAATTAAGAAGAAATGTGTGTCAAATACGGCTAGAATTAATTCAAAGCAAAATATATATGCAAATGTGTTTTTAAAAAAAAACAACGTATTAATGTACTAACTTAAAAATTAAGATTCTAATTGTAATTTTCCTAATATAGTTTTGGCTGTCTAGTTATTTGGCATGTTCTATTGCACGAATTAGTTCAATTAGAATTCATTTCAAGCTAATCAATTTTAAAATTGGAAAAGCATTCCAAAATTGTGTATAATTGATTAATTACCAATCAAACCATTTTAATAAAAAAAAAAATCAAAAATCTAAAAAATAGTATTTGGTCAAAAGTGAACAATTGAAGTAATTACATTTCCAAATCAATGAAATTTTTTAGTTTAAAAAAATTCAAAACTCTAGAAAATTAGGATTTTGATCAAAACAACTAATTGGGGTCAAAATACACTCTTAACTCAGGTTGGGGACCGTACGTTGGTAATAATAAGATGAAATTTTCACTACATTAAAAATTCGCATACATGATGAAAATTAATGGATGATTCCTATTTCTCCATTTTGCTTTTTCAATGGTATTCATAGAACTATAATTAAGGAATGCAAATCAGTGAATCACTTTCACCGCACTCAACTTACATCATTAATTTTGTTACTCATTAATATATCTTACCTCTAAAATTCACCGCTATATATTAATGTTCCATGCTTCCTTAGTTAAATCATGAAAAGGAATATTTACGTTTTGATTAGATTCATGTGAACATGCATGTTGCCAGTAATATATAGTTCCTTAGCTTGCCTGACAAATCCAAAGTCCATAGAATCGGAGTATTATTTTTATACTTCTTTATTTATTTTCACATGCTAATTTCATATATATCTACAACTACAATGTGTGTGAGTGTGACCTATATATATATATATAGTTAATATTGAACTTGCAAATTTAATAAGTGATCGTTAATTAATTGAGTTGCAGTACAATAGTAATGAAGTAGATTAATTAGATCGAGCTACGTACTGTCTTTTTTCAGTCAAAAAGTTGTCCAACTATATATCTCACTTTAATGCTTTTATTCAACTACTACTACTTCATGTCCATGTTGAAAGATAGAAAGAAAATCACCAATTATTATTTATTAAGTTATCTCTGAAGTGTATCATATATATATATATATATATATATATGCATTTCTTTTAACAGCTGGATTTTAATACCTATACACTCTTTTTAAAAAAATATATATTTATATGTAAAAATAAACCCACTAAATTTATTTAGATCCAACTGTATTAGAAATCCATGGCCATGGCCCCCCTTCACTTTAATCTGCATCATATGATACTTGTACTCCTTTCTACCACGTACATCCCTCCAACTCCGTGATCACTAAGACAGACTTAATTTTGAATTTGAAGTTTGAGGAGGAAGTATTAATTAATTAATTAATTTGGTCCAAAATATTTACTCCTATGTACATAATATATTGATGATTATGAACTTGGAAATCAAAGTAGACAATTATTGTGATTTATTAGCAGTAGCAGTAAGAGGGGATGGTACTACTACTACTACCACATTTACTTTTTGGTTTATTAAAATCCGCCAAATCTATCAACTCTGTCGTCGGTCGGTCAATGTACTTTGTCTTTAATTACCTGTTAACCCAATGCTGCCGCCTTAAACCACATAAAATAAAATGATGATTAATATTAGTATACAAATTTGAGCATTTCTACAAAATTTAATTTAATAAATTGCAGTGACAACCAAAAAATTGAACAGCACAAGGTTGTCAATGTAGCTTCAACAAGTTCTTTGTTGCTACCAATATTCTCTCACTTTCATGAGATTCAGATTCTTGCTTGTGTATAGAAACGCTCCATCTTATGGCACCAGAAATGTGATCTAATCTTTCAATTACTTCAGGTGAATCTCTAATAATAACAGTGCCTTCTGGGCGCAACATTCTATCAATTTCGACCATCAAATCTACAAGATTACACCTACAACCCACATCCAGTTCAGTTGGGTCAATATGGGTATTTAAACGACAATTCCACCACAACAATTGCTTTATACGATATCGAGCTTCTATAATTCTAAACAATAAATAGCAGCAAAAGGAAACAAAGGTACCTGCTCTTTCCAGAACTTTGGTCCTTTATAAGTGATTCTATATCAGCTACATGGATCAGATCATAAGTACGAGGATAGGTGGAAAAAGGCTCACACCTGAAAGCATCAGCCACAAACAAATTTTAAACTTAGAGATCTTTACGAGGTTAAGTGAATATCAAATAATAATCAACCAAAAAAAAACAATGATACACAAAAAGTGGCACTTCCCTTACCAATCATGGTAAACTCCTATAAGTCCTCGATCATAAATGACATCAAGAGTTGAAGGGTTGCGAGATGGGACAACATTCATTACCCAAACAGGATCATATACTATTGCTGATGCAAAGCCTCCAAAGCCTGCATTCATGTCCATGACATTTCGTATTGAAGGAGTCCCTAATTTTATTTTTAATGAGTTCTTGTAGTAAGCAACCCTTTTCGCCCATCTTTGATTGTCAGCTTCAAATACATCGATTCCATTTTCTATAATATTGGCCCTTGAAGGAGCTTTTGTTACTCTCTCTGGCCATTTTGGAATATTCCCAACAGCATATTCTCCCTTTGGAGATGTCCTGCTCACACATTTCTTCAACTTGATATACCTGCAAAATTCGTATAGTTCACTAAACAAAAGTTTGCTTATATTAACAGTGTTGCTAGAAGGTACATGCTAATGACAATATCATGAGGTCTAAATTAAACTTACTATCAGCTATCGTAAAAACAAATACAACAATAGGCACAATTTATACCATGCAAAACTTGAGTCATCAGATTCATCACACAATTCTAGCCCAAATTCATTTTGATTTGGAAGACATGAATCTCCATTAGGCTTTTTCCAGATGGCTGTGTTACCATCCACAACAACGAGCTCGTAACACAACGATCTGGCAACTTCCTGCAGATCAGCCCATTCTTTGTCTTGTTTAGGCCACTGTACAGGGGGTCCTGATATAACTAGGTACCCACCTGGGCGAAGTAACCGATCAACTTCAAGAAAATACGTTGCATCTGCAAAGTGAAAAGTCACCGTATTCTTTGTTAAGAACAGATGCGATATATTATACAAAATCTCAACAGAGGTTGTAATAAACCAGGAAGAAGACATGTACGTACTATATGCTGTGAAAGGAATCAAACACCGAGAACAGTGCAACAAATCAAATGAGAAACCAGGAAAGGGAAGTCTACTCGTGCCAAGCATCAAAACGAATGCTGGTAATCCTCTCTCCAAAGCAAACTGTATTTGTGCTTTGTGTGAATCTCTTGGAGCAAAAGAAAGAGTTAAAATGTCTTCACCAAGCATATAGCCACCAAAACTAGCAACCTACAATGTAAATAACCACAAAGATATTTCAAAAGCTACGTTCATCGATAAGAGTTAAAAGGAAATAGGGCAGAAGTATTTACCCCACATCCCATATCAAGAGCTGTTCTCAAAGCTCCACCTGCGATAGGGATGTACTTTTTAAGTTTTTCGATATATTGTACTGCTCCATCAGGAAACATCGTGCCACCACCAGGAAATATGAAATGTGAACCTTCCCTTTTCATCCACCCCTGGTGACCTTTCCTATCGGCTATTTTATTATATGGCATGTTATTATGCCAAATCTGCATAAAAAACAATTGGTAATCAATTCAGAAAAGATAGCATCGTTTCAGATACATAGAGAAAAACAGAAACATATAAGTCAAACAATAAGCTTTAAACTGCTTTGCCCAAACTGGTTAGAGAATAGAACAGCTTATTAAATATATGTTGCTCAAGTAATGTGTCATGATGTGATTTTGGTACAAAAAACATAGCAGCTGTCATTGGCAGAGTCCAAATTTTATTTTTCCTCTCTCTATAATATCAGAGCATAACTTTAGGTATCTTATCTAGAAAAATAATGACATCACCTTATTTTCATATGAAATAGAATTTTTTCAATGCAAAATATTATATGATGGGGCATACTCTTCTGATTATTTAGGACTTGTAGTTTTTCTTGATTTCTAAACAAGCTTCGGATAAATCAGGAAACATGGAACTTAAAGTTTAGCAGCTCAATCTAGAAACAAAAACAGCCTGACGAGTGATGACCCATTCACATTCCCAGCTCAATATCACACTTGACTAACTTTTGATTGAATCAATAAATTCCTAAGAACTGGATCTAATTAAATTTGAGGGCACAAGAACACAAAAGTGTGTGTAAAATGACTAGAAGAACCTAGTGTTCATCATCTACTAGACTACTAGTTGGTGACAATTAAGTTCCATAGCTGATCCTAATACCAAAAAGGGACAAATACAAAGGATGAAATTACAAACACCAATACCACCTGAAAAAGCATAGCATGTGACTAAAGCCAAAGACAAGCGTATAGCAATGAACTGGCATATACTCATGAAACCAAAACTTAATCAACTAAGAGTAACAAGCAAAGTAATACATATTAACATGGTAACAGCCTCATAAAACCACACAAGCTTTAAATCTAAAAGACACTAGAAAAGCATTCTCATCTTTATAGAAGCTAACTGAAGCTCAAGAAATATAACTAAATAGGATAACCAGGTTTGGAACACAATGCAGATTGCAGCAAAATACTAGTATAACTCCAACAAAATCAAACCAACAACACACATTTGAATATTTCTGAGCCATTAGTGGGAACTGAAATTTTTTTTACCTTGTGCAAACTTTGCGGCCACTGAACCGGAACTCGGTAGCCCTTAGGCGGCGGAATCAAGCAAAGAGGCGTCTCCTCCGGCGGCGGACAATGCCTTTCCCTATAATAATTCATCTCTCGACTAAGTTGGCTATTAATTTTGGGATCCTCGCATGGCATGTGATCCACCATTTCGGCCGGGCAAGCGTCGAGCTTCTGCTGCCCCAATTCCACCAGCGCCACCAGCTTCTCCCGGTGGCGCGGATCCGAACCCGATGAAAGCTGCCGCCCCGACGCAGCTAAGGAGTCGCCTAATGGGGTGAATGTTACGAGGAAGAAGATAATAACTGCTCCGAAAAAGGCGGCGGTGATAATGTCGAAGAGACGCCATTGTCGAGCGGGACGCTGCTTTGAAAATGGGAAATTCAACTGGGCCATTGAACACAATTTCAAGATCTCATTTTACAGTATGTGCTGTAGAGCTGGGGGAGAGTACAACTTTTGATGCAAGATCTACAACACGGGTTGTGAGTTTCTGTTCATTTAGTGTTGGAGGGAAATATCACAAGTGAAGTGAAGAAATCGATTAATAAATTCTTCATTGGATTAGATTATAGTACATGTTTGTTTGGACTTTTTCAAAATTATTTCTGTTTTTGAAAAATATTTCACAGATCTCCACTAATTTTCTAAATTACTTCCACAAACTCCAAACAAACATGTTATTCTAATTTGCTCCACCGATTATTTTGTTCATTACTCTCTCTTAAGATAAATTTTCATTTTCGTTGATAATTGTTTTGCGTATCTTTGCCTGTCTATATTTTTCTTTTAGTAAAAACAAGACAAAACAAAACCATTACATTTCCCAATTTTCATCCAAATTCCGAACTTGGATCCCGTCATGAACTCGTTAAGGTATTCAATGATTGGAAGGACAAATATAGTAACGTTATGTATAAATATCATTTTTCACACCAAAAAAGAAAAGAAAAGAAAAGAAATATAATTCTGAGTACATTTCCAGACCATAACCAAAACTGACAAAATTATATTTAAAACTGTTTTTAACTTAAAAAAAAAAAGGGCTACGAAAGACAGACTTCTAATGTCGCATTTTCTTTGCACGATAAGAGAGCAAAATCTGCCATAGAAGTCTCAACACCAGTAAACTATACAATTCAATGCCTCCGTGCTGCCTTAAGGTTAAAATCATGTTTGAGAAGGTTTGCTCTCAAAAGCATAGCCCTCACTTCCCTATCGAATTCACATCCAGTCTGCAGAACTCGCTGGAAGGTGCCGTTTCTCTGATCCGCATGCCGAGCATAAAGAATTTTGTTATGTGAGTCGATTCGAGCCTAGTAACAGTAATCATGAAAAATAGTTAACTATATCCAAAACCTCTAAAATATTGAACAACTACGCTTAATATAAAACCAAATTCAATTACCTGTATTTGGTCGTTAGTTATCAGAGCTGCAAGTTCTTTCTCCAGACCTGCAACACTTGTGTTGAAAGCATTTGCCATCATATGAAGATCAACAGAGACAAATGGATGAGTGTACTGAATGAGAGCTTTGTTTCGTATTTGCTCGTATAGAGTCTCCACATGATCGTGTAAATGGATGTCAAGCAACAAGTTTGCTTTGAGGTTTCCCAGATATTCCAGACAGGAAGCATAGTGGCTACAAAATAGAAAAATGTGCATACCAAAGTCAAAACTAAGAACTATAGATATTTAACCTTCACAGTTACTGCCATGGCCTCTGCTAATTAATTGCTTCATTTTGCGTAGATAACAAGATTATATTTTGCCTCTGCATATGTATGTGATCTTACTGTACAAATTTCTTTACAAGGGACAAATTGAGTTACCTGGTGTAGAAATTATTAATGGCCTCCCTTATTTCAGGTACCAATTCCAAGAAATCCCTGAAGTTAATGTTGTCTATAACTTTGCTCTGCCGAAAGAAAAAGAAATTTTCAAACGTAAGAATATTGAAAGGCGCCTATTCTAATGCAGCTTTATACTAAAACATCACCAAAAAAAAAGTGGGATTGCAGTAAATTGACCTTCAGCTCTGCGCGGTCGAAACTTGCAAGTGCACATAGACCACCGTAGGTTGCAATATCTTGGGGTGATATTACTTCATTATAGTTGTTCCCTAGTTCTGGGCCAGTTTCCAAGAACTGCAAATACCAAGGGAAATATAAGACAAATGTGTAAAACAAAAAAATGGTAGCCAATTTGTTCTCACAAAAATCTCATAAAGTGGAATACTATGAAGACTTAAATCGACTTGAAATTGATTGTTAGGACAAATGACCAAATAAAATTCTTGATATAGACTCAAAATTGCCACCACAAAAGTGGATTTCTGTTTTCTGTGGCAAAATTCATCAAGTGAAGCACTTAAATGATGAATTCAGATATCTTCCACACTTAACATTACAACTTTTTAGAATCAATCATATCTATATATAGCATTTTCTCCCTAACATTTGAATGAAGTCCCTCTAACAAAGTAGCAGCCAAACTCCAGCCAAAACCACAAATAAAGCAACAGAGTCCATGCTCATCCCCGCCCTTGCCTGTGTACTTCAACAACTCAGAAATTGGTCGTGGACATCACAGCAGTACAGCGGGCATAAATATTGATCGAGTATGGTTCTATCATATTTCAAGTTCTGGGTACAAGAAGAATATTTAATAAGCAAACCTTTCGAGCAGCAAGCTTATATTTTCTGCTATCCAAATGAGCCAATCCAGCAGCACAACGCAGTTTTGCAATTATTACAGGATCCAAAGCATCTTGACTTTGTTCAGCCTTGCTAATATAGCTAGCAACATGTGAGAAGTGACCCATCTCGATGCTTACTAAGATTGCATTCAGACACATATGAACAACATGTCTTGATGTAGTGCAATAGTCACGTGCGCGGACGTAGTTCTTAAAGGCGTCGCCAAGATGACCATGCGCATAGTAAAAATCTCCAAAATCATTGTATCCCATCCGAATGCTCTCTTTGATCAAATTTGTCTGCATGAAGAGAAAGTGAAATTAGCACTGGAAATAGGAGAAATTTAATACAGATATCTAAAAATATTAACACTGTAAAGCTTCGGAAAGTTACATCATAAAAAACAAAAAACAAAATACTGCACCAAAAAGGAAAGAATCCACTTCCTGAGCAATCAGGAAACTTCTATGAGTATATAACTAATAACTTAAGAAAATTAGAAATAGCAATACTAAACTAGTTAAACCAGCAACGAACAGTTTCACCAGCTCAAAGAATTCTATATTATATTGCTTAAAGCACAAACCACACAACATAAGTAAAACAGATTAATAGATTGCAGAAAGTGAGAAAACCATTTAGCAACCTATTTTTCCTTCAGATAATTAAAAAATAAAATCGTACAGTATCAGACAACTCAGAAAAGATGCCCAAAAAATTATTTTTCATTTTCGAAAAATTGCAAGAATATAGAAATATCCTAGCCTTAGTACATTGAGGTTCATGTGTCCCTTGACTAAGCTTTAACAGGAATTCCTCACTGACCAAAAAATTCACTCAATAATCCACCAACGGTCATTAAACTTCAGAATTGAAGAACAATATCCAAAATACTGTGCGATGTGTGATAGGTAAACCTCCACCGGTTTTTTCAGAAGCATTCAGCAACCCAAACTGGCATTGCGCCCATCAGTTCAAAATTAATAGTCAAGATGAGGCTTTTCTTGGGTGCAACCTCAGTTGACAATAAATATGTCCCAGCTAAAACTCAAAAACCCATACCTCAAGTACATCCGCATTAATCCTAAATAGTAAACCATGGAAAGCTAGAAATATCTTAGTTGCTATATTCACAGAAGTTTCATGCAAGATTAACAAACTCAACTGCCACACACATAATACATAAAAGCCTACAGCTACAGCTAAATTTCTAAAGCACAATCCTCTACAAACTCTCATGTTTGAGTTTGTAAAGTAATAACTAATTCTATAAAAAATTTAAGCGTGCTCGAGTCATACCCTGTAAGCATTAAGTTCGTTCTCGAGCTTCTCCTTCCTCATCTCGGCGCGTCGGTCCACGGCATCGGCCCAAGCGATATCCAACCCGTACTTAGGGCCCAATCGCCCATCAATCTTCGCCACAACCTCTCTAAATAGCTGTGTGTTTTCCCCCTTCTTAATCTCGTCATACGCCATACGCAATGCCTCAAGCTGCATTGTAGCAACGCCGCATTTCTCAGATATGAAGAGAAGGCGACTGATCTTTGTGCGGCCGGTGTATAGTGCCGCGTATGCCTCGACGTCGAGTTGCTCGCCGCTTATGATTGGGCGGTGCCGCCGCGATTCAGAGTCGTTTCCGCCGTTGACGTGGATTTCGTCTTCCTCGATCATCGTTCGAGCGCCTTCGTGTTCCGCTTCCATTGAGCGAGTAAACCCTCGACCAAACGACGTCGTCCAGGAAGGATTAGAGTTTTATGTGTTCCTCTTTTGTCTCAGTGTTGAGTTATACTGTGAGGTGGTTATTTAATAAAGGAAGTGGGCTTGGCACGTGTGAGATTTTATTGTTCTGCTTTAGCTGTAGTAGATCCATTAGGGATTTTAGGGCTGGGCTTCAGCAGTCATGGATTTTGGGCCTGGCCCTACATTTTAAAGAATGAATAACATTATATTGTTATTATTAAGAGAGAGGAATAAAATTTTAGCACAGGTATTATAGGATAGGGGGTCAACGAGTTGCATAAAATGGTGTCGAATTATATATTGTTCGAAGTTTGATTTGAGCTTGTATCGAGTTTACAGTTACGATTAAAAGAATTGAGTTTCGAGCAATTTAATATTTAAATGTGTTTTGTCAGTTTTTAATTATTAGGATCGAGATTGAAGAACTCCAAAACTTAATAACAAAAAATGTATTCCAAGCTTTGAAATGTAAGACGAATCAGCCCAAACGACTTTTTATAGAATGGACTGGAGTCGAGTATCTAAGATATTGGTTTAATTTTCATAGATGCGGAGACATGATGGAAAAATAAACAAGGAAAGTAGGAATTATATTAGCGTTATGATCAAAACTCAAAAGTGGCATTATTGATTCCTGAGATGAGATTATTACTTACTATTAATATTATGTACAAAAAAAGCATCAAGCTACTACAAAACACTCGAAGCAAGAAACCCAAAAAACTAGCTAAGCTAGGACTACAACAACTTTTTACAAACTTGAGCATCTACAGAAAACAACTCTTTTCCTAAACTAGATGGATATATCAAGACAGAATCTACACAAAGACCACCTTTCGTATGCGTACAGTCGATCTGAGTCAAAGAAAATTTGATCTTAGTCAGCGCACTCGGGTCTTCAACGACAAAATCACCCACGTGGTAGTGTACCCAGGTTCCTAAATTGTCTAAAATGCCCTGGGACACAGCATGCTGCCCATCCTGCGTTGTCAACTTAAAGTGTGCGGGTTTTAGGTCCCATCCATGTACATTTTCGGAATTACACACCCGACGGCCCAATCTTTTACTGACCTTTCCAAGCTGCAGTCTGAAGAAAAGACTATAACTTCCTTTAGGAAATTGAAACTCGAGGTCTCCATCTACTTCAAACCACCATATTTGTTGAAGATATGCAACCGTTTGAAATCTACATGAAATGAACGTGTATAAATAAATGAGTACGTCAATTTCCATTAATTATGATAAACAAAATTCATCACCAGTTTGATGGTTTTATGATAAATTTTGATAAACGCGCGAGTTCATTAAGACTATCCATCACCAGTTTGATTAGTTCAAATATAGAGTATATGATGAATTGAAGGTAACCAATATAGACATTATTCATTATTAATACATTCTTCATCATCAATTAAATTAAGCGCTTAAGCAAAAAGGCGCACCTTGATTCATCACTTGGAATGTGATTCCAATACCGCCTATCATCAATCCCTGTAATCGACATCGCCTTGGAAGAAATCGCCAAACAAACCCCTCCACTTCTCTTATCAATCCAAACTTCCTACATAAAACATAAAACACAAATTAAATTATTTTTTTTTTTTTAAAAAAAAAAAGAAAAAAAGCACACACACACACATCACACATGACACATGACACACCTACCTTTGTGCCACCATCAAACGAATTGGGCCTACACAGCCTGGCGTAAATGTCCTTCTCGCCCTTATCTGTACGGCTCTGATCGGGCAATTTGTTGAGAATATATGTATAGTTGGAGGGCAATTTGGGAACCCAAATAAAGTCCGCGGAAGATGCATCCCTGAAAGACCGATTGAGCCGGGCGAGGTTGGCGATTTCCGGCGGGTCCAAGTAGGAGAGGACCATGGCGATACAGGATTCGGGTATGTCTTCCAATTTGGGCCTCGATTCCCTATATACAGACGACGCGTTTGCACCCATTTTCGTTTAGTAATGGGTGTGGGTTGTTCTTCTTCCTATAGAGAAAGGTGAGGTGAGGTGAGGGGATATGTCAATATATATATTCACTGTATTATTTATTTATGTACAGGTTTTAATTATTATTAGAGAGAGGAATGCCAAAGAAAGGGCATCTTCAATTTGGTCTCAGCATATCACTCTCAAAACTATTATGCATTAATAAATTAATATATAATTATATAAACATTCCTAATAATAAAAAAATGTATTTAATCCTAACCGTGCTTAAACATAATTTGTTTGCAATTTGTATGTCAATCACTCCCTTCTTAAAAGCCCAAACAAACAAATATCTAATTCATATGCTACATTTAGTCTCGACATAACTTCATACTACACTAGTTTCACAAATCTGATTCATTTCATTATTATCCTTCAATTTTTTATTGATTGGTTCATTTTTTGTTAATACACTAGTTCGTACAATGTAGCGATCCCATATTTGAATTGTTGTACAGAAAGTTATCCGCATAACCTGTCTGTCAGTATTTTAAAAAGAAATACGTTAAGTTTAAAACTTGGATACTTTTAAGAGGAAAATACATATAGCTAACATGAGCATATAAGGAATAAATATTGTACAATCAAAAATTTGCAAAACTCCTTTAAATCATATTATTATACATTCGGTTTTAGAATTTTGGAACTTATAATGGTAGAAGCATTTAATATATACTTTCTAATACGAGCTATAAATACACAATTTAATAGATAAAAAATAAATACAATGATAGTAGCAATAAAAGAAATAGACAATGTCCCACATAAGTAATTGGGTCAAAAGTGAGGTGCATAGTTGGCCAAAAATTCCAACATAAGGCCATCTCCAATGGTTGGGGCTCCGTGGGGGAATTAATTCCATTTTGAAACTTTGCCCACTCTCACCTATTAATATTATAGTTTTAAATTTTTTTAATATTAATATTAATAATAGTAATTATATTAGTACTCGTAATTTAATTATTAATTATATTAAAATATTAATATTAAATAGAATATTTAATTAAAGTAACTTAAAATTAATACATAATACGCAAACTCTCACCTATTAATATTATAGTTTTATTTTTTTAAATACGGAGTATTAATTAAAATAACACATTAATTACAACAATACACAACATTAATTACACAACATAATCAAGGAAAATAAAATAAAAATAGTCCTAAAGCTCCTTATAAACCTCATAAACATAGTGTTGGAAAAAGTAAGTTAATGGACCATTTTGGACGTAATTTAAGTGGGACCCACTTTGAGTAAAGAGTCGGGTCTTGACGGAATTATATTCTACTCCGTGAGTAGATTAAAATGGTATATGGTACGTCCAAATCGGAGTACGAGTGAATGAGAAATTAAATCTCAAAGTTCACATATGTAATGGGAAAAATTGGAAAGAAATAGACTAATCCCACATTGGAAGTGTGATAAGAAAAACTTGGGTTTATATATGATTTCTAAACCATAAGGGTTAAGAAATTATTACTAGAAGGCTCCCTCCTTGCGCGCAGGGGGGGGGGGGTGCAAATCTTGGTTCGGATTACTACTCGGCCCTTCAAGACTTGTGCGTGCCCGCGACCTGCGCACACGATTGTCGTCCCGAAAAGCCTACTCGGTCGAGCCTAGTTTTGCTATTTTCTTCCAAATTCCATTTTTTTTTGCCAATTTCTTTAAATAATTAACTAAAAATAACACATTATGGAATTCCATTTCTTTTTTGCCAATTTTTTTTGCCAATTTCTTTAAATAATTAACTAAAAATAACACATTATGGAATTCCATTTCTTTTTTGCCAATTTTTTTTGCCAATTTCTTTAAATAATTAACTAAAAATAACACATTAATTAAAATTACATACAACACATTAAATTATACACATAAAAATTAACCATTTAAATTTATACACACACATTAAATTATACACATAAATCATTAAAAGAAAAACAAAAAAAAAAAGAAAAAGAACGGCCAATCAGGTGCCGCCACTTGGCGGCACCTGTTTTAAAGAGGGGCGCGTGTTTACACGCGCCCCCCTTTCTTCTTAATTAACCGACTCGCGCACAGGGCTGGCCTGCGGGCTCCAAACAGCCCGCAGCCGAGCCCGTTCCGCCCCGCTGCCGACCCCGAGCCCGGCCCCTCTCCATCTCCAACCGTTTCTTCACCGCAGCCCGACCCCGACCCCGGCCCCGCAAGCATCATTGGAGATGGCCTAAGGACTAATACTTTTGAAGTATATAAAATGTAATAGTCCACTTGGCAACCATCTGAATAAAAATAATTATAATGGATATTTGTTCAGTTATTTATTTTGGTCAAAACCACCCAATAAAGTGGTACCCTTTTGCCCATCCTAACAGACATAGCCGGTGTTTTAACTTTTAACATAAGTTCTTGATAACTTCGAGTCAATGAGATCCAGGATCAATATGTTTTGTGTTCAAGTTTCATTAATGTAGGTTATTTTCTAGTTAGTTATTAATATTTGATATCGATTTATAATTTGTAATTTTTTGTATTTGTTAAATTACTGAAATAATTTTTTATGTAATGATTGATAATAAATGAATTCTAAAAAGTTCTTTTAACTTTAAAAAATGTATGTAATCAACAAACATCATGACTTTTCAATTGAAATGATAAAAAAAAAAAAAGTGTGTTTAAGTTTAATTAAGTATTGCTCACATTTAAAAATATAGAAGTAGGGTTAAAAATCAAACATAACTATAAGATACTCGACCTAATTTCGTTCAGTAAAAATATCGTTTGAGACGGTCCGAGACATATTTAACAAACTTGTTAACAATACCAACGACCCGAGCTTGGCTAGTGTTCGGCCCGATTAAAGTTGTTCAAGTCCGGCTCGTTGAAAAATTCAAATAAAATTTCAACGACATGTTATTCAATATTGATAGAATTCTATACTCTCCACCACAAAATATAAGTCATAGGTGGCCCCAAGTCCAAACCCGTACTACAACATTTATATAAATAAGGCGTGCAATTTAATCTTTCCTCTTTCAATGTGGGATATACTCTTGTTTTTATCAAATCGAACTGAAATCATTTGAAATTATTCAATTTGAAAGTTAGATTCTAATAACATTATTTTGTGCTTTTAAATAAGTGAACATATATATATATATATAGTCTTCCCATAAACTCTGTAAATTCTAATTTTAATTATACAAAATTTAAGAAAGAAAATATATTGAACGTGATTATAAAACCATTGATTATAAAATACTTATTACAAGACCTACCCACCATATTTCTTTTTCATATAAGAATCCCTATTTAATAAACCACTTATCCACACTCATGAAATTTGGTAGCCTGGGTCAGTGATCTATAATGAGATCCAGAGGTCCCATTCTTTCCGTGTCGGAAAGCACTTTTTCCATAAGATAAAAGAAAAAGAAACACCAAAAAAAAAAAAAAATTGCCTTAATTAAGGACTTTTGGCAACATCAATGTATCCTTGAAATAAATTAGTTATTGCAAGTTGTACACTCTAATTAAATAAGAATTATATTTTAATAAAGATTTTTTTTAAAAAAGGTTTTAAAATTAAATAAGATAATACAACAATTAAAACTTGATTGACATGATTTGAGAATAATAAAAATAATTTAAGATTGACATTAACTTTTCCAAAATAATACACAAATTTAAGGAATTTAAGGATTTTTAAAAAAAAAAGGTTTTTATTAAATTAAAACATAATTAATTAAATTTGAGTTTATTAAATAAGAGTTACATTTTTAAACTAAAATTAACTTTTTAAGAATAATACACAAATTAAATAAGAGTTACATTTCATTTAATTAGGTATTTTAAAGGATTTTTTGAAAAAATAAAAGAATTTTTATTAAATAACAAATAAAAAAAATTAAAAAAGAAAAAGAAAAAGAAAAAGAAAGGTTCAACAGATGGCTGACAAATGTCGGCCACCTGCTGGCTGGGCGGGCGAGTGCATCACATCGATGCATGAGGCATTGAGCAATGGATTAATTGTGGAAAGGGGAAAATTCATTGATCGCCCCTTGAATAAAAAAAACTTCACACATTTCACCCCCCTAAGTTTTCAACTCATTCCCCTTCAATCATAGGAAATGCCCTTATGATGGGAATGGGATTACGTGTATTTATCTTAAACCTTTCACAAAGATCATACAAAATCCACATTCATGAATCCTTTTTTCCAATTATGTATTTGAGAATATTTTTCCCCTTTTTTCCAATTATGTATTTTAGAGGAAGGTTAGTAGGTGGATTCTGATATAATGGTGACAATCAAAAACTTGAAAATAACAAACAGAATTATACACATGTCACTATCGTTTTTAAATTTAAAAAAATTCGAGGGATATGAGTCGCAAGGATAATTCTACCCCTAAGATATCAAATTTCTCGATATTCCGCCAATCTTTTTGACCGAAGAAAATTAGAAGGTCCAACTTTCAACATCTAATGTATTTTAAGGGTGCACTATATAAAATTTTAATTTCAAAGGTGTATTTTGACAAAGCATTTATTTTCAAGGGTGTAAGTTGTCAAAAGTCCCTTAATTATTTTCAAGTTGTCAAAAGTCCCTTTTAAGGAGTTTTAAAAAGATGTAAAGCAACAACAAAAAGCAAATTTAGTATAAACAGTAAAATATATTTGGTCCAAAGGTGGTTGTTTTATTAACATTAAAAATTTCATATGGGCCATTTGACATATTTTATGATTCATATTTGCTTACATTCAAGAATTAAGATATGAAGCCATTCAATAATGGACAAAATATGAATAATTAAATAGGAAAGTTCCATTATTTGTATATGTGGAGCTGACACAGCAAAACCTCGTAGGCCACAAGTGGATTCGATTCCAATCCAGTTACACGTCCCCTACTGTCAGCATTCACACACTGACACGCATTTTGTGTGTGTTGTGGTACCAATAATATATAATTATATACTACTCCCTGGGTCCGTCCCATTCCAAAATACAATTGATCTGTTAATTTGGTTAAATTTAAAAAAATAATATATAATAAATATTTTAATTAATTTATTTCAACTATAATTTGATAATATTATGAACACCATATACATTAATACTTGAAAGGGTTAAAAGGCTATTAAATGTAAAAATTATATTTAATAAGTCACCTAAAAAATTAAGAAGTTGATTTTTGACTTATGATTAGGAAGCTTCAGGCTAAATGTTTCTTAAAAATTGTTCACGGCTTGCATTGATTCACATGTTTCATAGTCCATTTCGATTTCGATTTTTACCAGTACTACTAATTTATATCGTAAATATTCAATATCATATCTGAAATTTTGAAAAATATACTTAATATATGTAATTGTTATATGTTTCAGTCCTATGCATCTCAAACCTCTCTCTCAATTTTTTAAAATATATATTGAAATTTAACCACGCATTTACCTTGTAGTAATTGTTGATGACTTGATTCATATTTATGGCAAATGAGATACCAAAAAGAGGAAGAAAAAAAAAAAAAGAGAAAGAATGCGCATAATGCAACTATAGGCCCAACAAGTCTTTCACCATTATGGGCTAGACCACACGTGACTTCAATATGGGCTATAAAACTAAAGTTTAGCTACTCTCCAGTTTTTTCAGTTTCCCAAATTCCGAATTTCGGTTTTGGTTCGGAATTATTAGTGGTACCAATCCAGATTTTCCGATTATTCCTGTTTCTTTTCCATTTCATAATCAAAGTTCCTTAGACCTAAATAGCATATTTATTGCATTTTATTTTGTGATACCTTTGTCTGATGTTTGAATTTTCATGGATGAAAAAAAAGGTTCTTGCTTCGAAAAGAGACAACTAAATCAAACCGTACTAAACCAAATGAAGCCTATTTTCGAAGGATTTCAGAAACTTTGGGTCAAACTCATCTCAAACTAAGTCTCGACAAGAATTTCGCGAATCTAGACTCAAACATATCAAAAAAATTGATTTGATACATAATATTCGCTGATTTTTTTTTTTGTAAATCATTGATTAAATATTTACCGTTTATTGTTCTCCTCAATTTCCAACAATATAATCAATCCAAGTGATACCTAATTTTTTTTCAAGAATTACAAAACACTACATCTAAACTGATCAATCAATATGTGGTTTTAGAGATTTCACAAAAATTCTTTCAAATTAATTTTTAAAAATCAAAATCAAGTAAAATCGAATTAAAAATTACATTCAAGTGGACCATAAACTATTCGAACAGAAATTTTGATTTTGATTAGATGTGTAACACCTCTATTCCTCTTAAAAGCCGGAGAATCCCATTTTCAAGTCATTTCCTTGGCAGAGGTGTAGGCATGTATAAGTTAGAATTTCTCTTGAATAAGGTCATGCTCTGACACCCATAATAGCCTCTTTTTTCTTTCTCTTTAATTGGAACCTTTGGTTGTTCACATCACAGAGAATTTTTAGTTTTGACAAATTGATTGAAAAAATTGGGTGGTCTATTTTGAACCACCCCTTTAGAGTCACGAACGATTCAACGTGGTGTTGACATGTGTCCGTGTACAGCACCTACAAAATTGCTTGTTGTATGATCCCAGCTTTTTTGTTGAAATGACTTTAATGCCCTTTTGCTCTTAAAAAAATAAAAATAAAAAAATCCCAAAACATAAATTGTTCCATTTCAGAACCAAATCTTGAATTCTAAAATCCATAAATCAATTTTTGTAATTATTATTCCCTTTATTGTTTTCTTCATCTTTCAAACAATCTCAAGAGAACATTTGAATGCTTGCTTTAGACCTATGGCTTCCTAAGACTACTTCTGGGCAAATATGCTTGCAAAGCCCACCACCCACTACCCATCTAGTTGAAGATGTCATATAGGCATGAGCTTTGAAGATTTTGTTTCGGTGAATGATAAATCTTTAAGTTTTGTATTAAATTTTGTTGGTAGATGTTTGAATTTTTCTTTGTTTTCGGATTAATCGACTTTTTGGATCATATTAGAAGATGCCTTCTTTATTTATCTTAATCTGAAAAAATAAACCCAGATCCATAAACCCTTTTAATACCTCAAATTCAAGTTTTGAATCTTTATCTTCATACGAGAACACAAAACTCGGTCTCAAATGCATAAATTTTTATTACTACTTTTTCTCCTTTGTAGATGGTAAATTTCAACGGGAGGTGGAGGGGAGTTGAAGGCGGGGTGGTTTTGGGTGGATGGTGGGTAGGAATTTTTGGGCCATTATTAATTTTTTTAATATTAAATAATTATATTTATATTACACTAAAAACATATATTTTTGTTCACTTATGTATCATTGACATTTTATAAGAATTAAAGGAATAATAAATATATAAAAATAATATAACTTCATAAGATGTATGTTAATATAAATTGTGAATAATTTAAAGAAAATCCTACCAATTAAATTTTAGTTGATATATTTACAAAAGAAAAAATTCAATAATTACATCAATTTATTCAATTGCTACTCGAGTAAATTATTTATTTTATTACGATTAACCTAATTATATATGATGATACGGTCAACAATATTGACTTCGGTTAATACCTTTATAAATCAAAATTGGGGGAAATTTGTTGAAATTTTGTAAATTGAGAATCCAAACAAAATACTAAAGCGTATTAGTAACATTAATTCCTCCATAAATAAAAATTGGAGGAAATTTGGTCAATTGAGGATCCAAATGAAAGACTAACAAGTCTAATACCAGTAACTCATTCGTAAATTAAATTTGGGGGAAATTTGTTACCAAAATTTTGGTCACAATTGACCCCGAATGGAGAACTAAATGTGTCAGTATCTTTAAGTCCTCCGTAAATCAGTAATTTGTGAAGTTTTTTTTTTTTTTTTTTAATTTTGGTCACAATTGACCCCAAGCAGAGAACTAAGTGTGTCGGTGTCTTTAAGTCCTCAATAACTTAGTAATTTGTGATTTTTTTTTTAATTTTGGTGACAATTGACCCCGAACAGAGAACTAAGTGTGTCATAATTTTTAAGTCATCTGTAAATAAGTAATTTGTGAAGTTTTTTTTAATTTTAGTAACAACTGACCCCGAACGGAGAACTAAGTGTGTCAATATATTTAAGTCCTCCATAAATCAATAATTTATGAAGATTTTTAATTTTTGTCACAATTAACCCCGAACGGAAAACTAAGTGTGTTAGTATCAAGTCCTCCGTAAATCAACAATTTATGAAGATTTTTTAATTTTGGTCACACTTAACCTAAGTCCTCCGTAAATCAACAATTTATGAATATTTTTTAATTTTTGGTCACAATTAACCCAAAACCTCCGTAAATCAATAATTTATGAAAATATTATCGATTTTTAAAAAAAATGATGATTCGGTCATTATTCCGAACAAATTGTCTATTAGATGGTTATGTAATACTAAGTCCTCCGTAATTTGAAAATATATTAATAATTTTAAAAAAAATTGATGATTAGGTCATTATTTCGAACAAATTATCTATTAGATGGTTATTTGAAAAAATATATCGATAATTTTTAAAAAATTGATGATTCGGTCATTATTCAGATCAAATTATCTATTAAATGGTTATGTAACACTAAGTCCTCCGTAATTTGATAATATATTGATAATTTTAAAAAAATTGATGAAGTCTTCGATCAAATTGTCTATTAGTGGTTATGTACGTAACACTAAGTCCTCCATAATTTGAAAATATATAGATAATTTTTAAAAAATTGATGAGTCGGTCATTATTTCGATCAAATTGTCTAGATGGTTGTGTAACACTAAGTTCTCCATTATTTGAAAATATATCAAGAATTTAAAAAAAATTGATGAGTCGGTCATTATTTTGATCAAATTGTCTATTGATGGTTATGTAACACTAAGTCATTCTTAATTATAAAATATATTTATAATTTTTAAAGAATTGATGACTCGGTCATTATTTCGATCAAATTGTCTTTAAGATGGTTATGTATCAGTAACTCCTTCGTAATTTGAAAATATTTCGATAATTTAAAAAAAAATTGACGATTCGATCATTATTTCGATCAAGAGGTCTATTAGATGGTTATGTATCAATAAGACCTCCATAATTTGAAAGTATACCGATAATTTTTCAATTTTTTTAAATTATCAATATATTTTCAAATTACGGAGGACTAAATGTTACACAACCATCTAATGGACAATTTGATCGGAATAATAACCGAATCATCAGTGTTTTTTTTAGAATTATCGATATATTTTCAAATTATGGAGGACATACATAACCATCTAATAGACAATTTAATCGAATAATGACCCAATCATCAATTGTTTTTTAAATTATTGATATATTTTCAAATTACGGAGGAATTAGTGTTACATAACCATCTAGAAGATAATTTGATTGAAATAATGACCGAGTCATTAATTTTTCTAAAATTATCGATATATTTTCAAATTACGGAGAACTTAGCGTTACATAACAATCTAATAGACAATTTGATGGGAATAATGATCGAATCATCAATTATTTTAAAATCGTCGATATATTTTCAATTATTTAAATATTGTCGATAATTTGATTGAGAATAATGATCGAATCGTCAAATTTTTTTTTTAAATTATCATTATATTTTCAAATTAAGGAGGAATTAGCGTTACATAACCATTTAAAAGACAATTTGATCGAAATAATCACCGAGTCATTATTTTTTTTAAAATTGTCAATATTTTTTTAAAATTACGGAAGTTAAAAAACAAGAATTAAAAAAAACAAATCAAATGTATTTGTAATTTAAAAAAAATTAAAGGATTTCACCATCTTAAAAAAAAAGTCGTGTTGTGTATTAATTAAGATTTATTTAAGTTTTTTTCAAAAATTTTAATTAAGTCATTTTTATAATATTCATATTAGATATTTCGTATTTTCAAATTTCAGACTTAAAATTTAAAACTAACAATTCAAATTAATCACGTTATTAAATTTTTAACTTTATTATACAAAATCTTTAATTTCCAGTAAAATTGAAAGTTTGAGGGTGATTTTGACAAGAAACAGAGCCTGGGGGTTGAATGTGCAAATATGTCATCTTTCCTAACACAACTTCTTACAGGTAGCAGTTGAAGGAATAAAATACACATATAAAATCAACTTTTAATTCCGCCAAATTAACTCAAATATCACCAAATTAAATCAATCATCAACAAAAGGAACAAAATGTACACTATAATATAGTAATATATACTAATATGTCAACTGCAAACAATGCTATATAAATGAGACATGCATGCTAGGATGTATAAGAGGAATAAATATTTAAATGGTCAAACTTTCAAATAATTGAGCCAATTCGTGGAGTAGACGTGATAGCCGTAGTAATTAAGAACTGCACTTCCTTTTCTTTTTAATTATTTTAGAATTAAACGATTGTATTAAAGATGCAAATGTTCCAATAATGCAATCTCCAAAATATTCCAAGGAGAAACAACACTAAAATCAAAATCAATTGAAGATATCTTAACCAACAAATTACATGAGCAACTTTGATATGCATGGTTATTGGCGTAAAAATGAAGATTTTATCATAAGATTTTAAGGATTCATTTCACCTGATGATCGATCGATACTCTCTCTTAATTTCACTACTCAAAGTATTCAAGATTAATTGACCATGCAAGTTTTACATCACATAATTAATTAGACTTTTTGTCAATAAAATTGGTATAGGGAGAACGTGACAACTTAATTTAAAAAGAACTCCTTTCATAGCAAAACTATGATCGAATTAATATATAGAATTAGAATTAATTAATGGTGCAAATTAAGAAAGAATTAAATAATTATACTGTACTTAATTTCCACCATTTAACAATTAAATTAATGTACTTAATTAGTGGAAAAGATATATATATAGACTATGTATCATGTATGTACAGAAGAATCGTGGCATGCATGAAGCACATTTGTCAGGATCCGAAGGACAATTGTGGCGGCGACTCGATCCATTTGATGTCAAACATATATATTATTAATATATAGTAGTTGTTGTCGATCGAGCAAATTTTTTCACGCACTCGATCGGTGTGAATTTAATTTGTGATATATATAGATAGATCTAGTAGTAGTTCATGTCAGGTTTAATGTCTAGGAATTTGTGAATAAACTCACATTAATTAAAGTGCATGCACCATATTTTGAATTAAAACAAATTTAATTTGTTTGTTCCTAAAGCTCTGTAAACGTCTGATTTTTATTTCAATATTTTTTCTTCCTCATCTCAAACCATTTAAATGTCATAATGTACTTTGTAATGGACATTTTAGCAAAATCAATTACTTCTTGATCTATTTTTATGATTTTATTTCAGTATAAAAATTAATTGATTTTAGTTGAATATTGAATAATGAGTTCGACTAAACATTTTATTGAGAAAAAGTCTAGTGTATGTCTTTGGTCAGTTCTTTGAATATTATAAATGTTGATATATTTATGTCATTTACAGTTTATCCAAAAAAAGGTATAGTGAACTTAAAAATAGCTTAATTTTGCAAATGTAATTTATGTATTTTTTTTTTTTCAATTGGAATCCACATGATGTTTGGTACAAGGCAGGTAGCTTCATGGGCCTATGGCGCCCTCCTTTTCATTTTTGTGAAAGAAAGAGCAGAGCGAACGGATCTACTTTGAATTCAGCAATAAACTATGTGTCCTAAATGTCCTTTGTCAGACACAAATGACAATTTTATCTTTTTTTTTTTTTTTTTATAACATTCCAATCATTTGATCATTTTATCTTTTTCGCCTTCCCTCCCTGACTATGATAATTTAGTTTTATACTCAGCAGGCAGTTGCATTGACTTTCATAAAATAAATGAAAGGAAAAGAAAGGCGAGAGAACACATCATCATATATATATATATAGTGGTCCATGTCGTTCACCCGGCCACTCTGCTTATTTAATCAAATTTACTTTGATATGTTGTTTTAGTTCGATCAATAAATTAAGATGTCACTAATAAATCATTGGCCATAATATATATATATATATATATATATATATATATATATATATATATATAGCACACTTAAATTAATTTATATTTGTTTCATGTTAAGTCTTGGTTGATTCACGAAAGATAAACAACAAAAAATGATTGATCATGTTCGGAACACACGTATAAGTTTGAATTTTGGTAAACATCAATGTTTTCAAAACCGGACCGGACAGTGAACCGGTGAGCCGACTGGTTAGTGGTTTTACTGGTCGAACCGGTCGGACCACTGGTCGAACCGGATGACGTAATAATAATATAATAAATATATTTAATTTTAAAGTATATGTAATATGCATAAAATTTAAACATTATCATACAATTGATTAAAAATATAAAAAAATTATAATATTTTAAAATTAAAGCATATAATAGTTATCTAACTTATATCATAACGGTAATATGGTACTAATTTGTATGCTCGTATAAATATAATGTGATTATACTTCTTTTTAAAAATTTAAAAGTGTAAGTTAAAAATACAACAAACTAAGATATTCATAAATTTTAAAATATGGTTATGTATAAAAGTCTAATATTCAAAGTTAAACTTGCATATTATATCGATTTGACTCTTTATCCTAAAAATAATATTGAAAAGAATATTTTATAGAATAAATTTTAATAAAAAAACTATTATTTGAGTATTAATTTTCATTCATAATGTGTGAAATATTTATTTAAGTTAATTATCTAATTTATAAATAAATTTGGCTACAAGTTTCTATAATTTATAAATTTTAATTTGTACTAAAATTTCAAAAAAATGGTGTGGTTCAAATGGTAAGGAAGTCATGTTTCATCCTAGAGGTTAGGTGTTCAAATCCCACCTTGTACAAGAATTTTTAGTCTATTTTTAATATTAAAAAAATCAAAAAAAAAAAGAAAAAAAGAAAAATCAGAACCGGGTTGAACCGGTCCATACCGGTTCGCCGGTTCACCGGTTTTGGACCGGTTCAACCCGGTCCAAACTGGTTTTTGGAGATACTGGTTTTAAGGGGTAAATCGGACCGGACCGACCTCCGGTTCGCGGTCGAACCGGTCGGACCGGCCGGTCCGGTCCGGTTTTAATAACAATGGTAAACATGTGTAGTGTTGTTTGATGTTTTTTGTTATTTGAAACATTTTTCTTTTCTTTAACGTCAACCTTTACTCTTTAGGTAATATATTTGTAGGGGTTTATGACGGTTTTTTATTTTTTATTTGACTTTTCATTTTCATGTTTTGTTTCAATGTAAAAATGTATTGAAGTTTCTTTTCACTCGATTTTAAGAAGTATACATATATATATATATGAGAAGATCGAGTGGTATGTATGTATAGAATCATACATATTTCTTTTAAAAAATTATAAATATATATCTTGAAATTTACAAATTAAAACTTCACTAAGAAAAGAAAAAGTAGTACGTATTTAAAACTCAAATTAAATTTGGAAAGACATAATGTGAATTTAGCTCTTGTTTGATTGAGGCAATTGGTTGTCGCCCACTAATTAAGAAGATTCAAGTCAAACTTATATAGCAAAGATTAGTAATTCTAAAGCAAGTGAACAACCACATGCATACATGCACATCATATATTTATATATATATATTTCAAATCACATCAAGACGGGGAAATTTTGATGCCCTTTTAAGTTTAAAATTTGATTATCTACGTACACCCACTAAACTAATTAATTAGGAGAACAAGTAAGAAATAATTAGTTTCGGTGCGGTGCGGTCCATTGAGAACCGGCCCTAAACCTAAATACTAGATCAGGCCAGTTCATGTGATGTGTTAAACATCAATTGAAGTTAATGTGTCGTCCTGCAATTTCTTTTTAACTAGCTAGCTAGTCAATGTCTGACCATATCATATATATATAGTATGTGCAATTATATATTTACCAATATGGTTAAATCTTTTGGAGATTCTGTATTCATTAAGTCTCGATTTACAATTAATCACATATTATTTATGATTCAAATATGCTGTGCAGATAGATATAGATAATCCCACAAATATATAATGAAGCAAAAAAAAAAAAAAAATTACTCCCCTTTCAGTCTCTCAATCGGTATAAATAAACCACTTTCACGAAACTTCAAAAATTAAAATATAATATTTTAATATTTAAAAAAGATTCGGCCGGGAATTACTTAAATCTCAAGCATTATTTATATGCATGCTCAAGAAAGTTGAAAAGAAAGAAATAGAATACAAAATTTGAAACTGTTTGGTCAAATTAAGTAGCAGTCAACCTCAATAAATATGAAAGTTATAGTATAATTATAAAGATGAATTAAATTTAATTACATTGACCATCAAATGAAATGAATAAAAGAAAATACTCCGTAATAAATATAGAAAAGGGAAAAAAGATTAAACTCAAATACATACAGATATATATATATATATAAAAAGTAAGGTACGTAAGAAGAATACAAATTAGGAAAATCCCGCGTCCCTCTATATTCTTACCTTGCATACTACAAACATACCATAAATACTCTTCCACTGGAGCCTCCTTTCCTTCACGTCCATAAATACAACAAAAGTAATCACTTCTTTCACGAGAATTCGTCGGCGCGTGTCCCCCACCCCTACAAACTAGATATATAATAATAATAATATTGCAAAAACTCCCCTATATACTTTTATCTATATTTCAAGATATTTATTTGTTCTATATAAGCAGTGGTGTAAACTTCGTGTCATAATATTATATTATAATATGTATGTTTTCGTCAACTCTTTCGGAAATACTATTGTAAGAAAAATAATAAAGATCCAAGGCAAATCAAATTTATTTCCATTTACATTGATTCCAAAAGGAAAATTTCGAATGTTTTTGATGGAAACAAATTTTTTTTTTATCCATATTTGTTGTATGTTTTTGTGATTTTTATCAAATATATAAATTTTTATATATATTTTTTTCTTTTTGGTATAAAATGCAAAAACACCCTTGACTTGGATTTACGGGGTATTTTCGTCCATTTATTTTCTAATTGAACTCTAGATTTTTAGAGAAAGGGAACACGCAAATTTTAATTGGTAATAAAAATAATACAGATTTTCCGTCAATTACTAAGAAGTTGTGTTTACATTTTATTCTATAAATTTACAGATGTAAACATTCATTTAGAAGTAAGTATATATACAAAATTAAAACACAGCATCTGTCTCTTTTTTTCCTTGTCAATTGAAAATACTAAAATCACTTCTACTTCTTCTTCTTCAGTCTGTCTCTCTCCCTCTCTCTATCTCTCTCTCTCTCTCTCTCTCTCACACACACACACACACAAACACAAACAAATTATCTTTCTTTATAATTAATCCTCTATTTCCATTTCCAATTTCTGTCTTGTGATCGATCGATCGATCGAGAACAGAAAAATGGCGACATGGCGAAACCCAATCACTCAATACATTTCACTAAAAACAAAGAGAACCAATCTCTACTACATGGCTATAACCACAGTTCTCTGTTCCATCTTCTACCTCATCGGAATCTGGCAACACAGCGGCGCCGCCACCATCCTCCCCTCCATCCCATGCAGCAACAACAAAACCACCACCCCCTTGGCCCTCAGCCTCGACTTCGCCGCCCACCACACGGCAGAAAATCTAGTCCCAATCCCACCGGAGGCGCGTGTGGTACACTTCCCCTCCTGCAATTCGAAATTCTCCGAGTACACGCCGTGTCAGGACACCGACAGATCGTTGAAGTTCGATCGGGAGATGCTGGTGTACCGTGAGAGGCATTGTCCGGGGAAGAATGAAATCTTCAAGTGTCGAATTCCGGCGCCGTACGGGTATACGACGCCGTTTAGGTGGCCCGAGAGCAGGGATGTGGTGTGGTATGCTAATGTTCCTCACAAGCATCTGACGGTGGAGAAAGCGGGTCAGAATTGGGTCCGATTTGAAGGGGATAGGTTTAGTTTTCCGGGTGGTGGGACCATGTTTCCACGTGGCGCAGATGCTTACATTGATGACATCGGAAAGTTGATTAACCTCGAAGATGGTTCTGTCAGGACCGCCATTGATACTGGCTGCGGGGTACGTTTGGATTTATTTTTTGTTTTCTTGTGAATTTTATTAATCGATTCTTACTCTTGAAATTTACTCCATATTTGAGGATGGTTTTTCTATAAGAACTACTAATAAATAAATCAAGGATAAGGACGGTAATTATATACTACTACTCTATTAGCTTGGGTTAAAAAGATTGTTTTTTAGAAAAATATTAGAATTTTTTGAAGATATTCAAAGAATTTATAAATCAATGAACCACTGTTCAAGTAGAAACTTTCTGCATTGATTTGACCCATAGGAAGAATTAATTTTGTTGTGGAATTTTAGTCCAAAATTTCTTCCAAGATTTGAGTAATCTGCAGATTGAAAGAATTCAATGTACGTAGTTGTTTGTCTACATTTATATAATCACTTAAAGATTTTAGTTATTAGAAGACATTATTGCACTATTTTATTATGCATAATTTGATTGGATTTTGGGTAAAATTATTTGAGAATTTGGATGGTGCATATCTCGTAGTATTATGTTTCCTCTTATTTTTTTTAATTCCCTAACGTCCGCGTTGTAATTTGGTAATAAATTGTTTGGCCACCTTAAATAGGCGAACGGTTAATGTCAATATATGTTAGACACATTATTTAAATCATTTTTTTTTTTTGGTTTTAAGAATGTTTGCCTAGTTGAAAAAACGAATGTTTTGAATTGGTAGTCACGTTGGAGACGTGTAGTCTTAGAGTAAGAGAATTGTATTTTTTTTTTTTTGAATAATTAATTAATGAGCTTTGACTTTTGGTGATGCATTGTAGTAATTTGCTAATATTGGATTGATTCATTAAATGAACATTTCCATATAAAAAAATTTAGAGTCATTGATAATAATTGAGTGAAGACCCATGGATCCGTATGTAATTGAAATATAAATATAATACTAGTAGTAAGTTAGGCAGAAGCTTGTTGAGTCATGAGGATTGAAGTGGCTAATAATTAATTAAGTAGTATTTATTTTTATTTTTTATAGTTGGTTGGTTGGTTGGTTGGTTGGTACCTAGTAGCTAGGTAGCCTAGATGAGACAGACACATCAATTAATCGGCACAAGATCCTGTGTATCATAATGGTGTATCACAAATAAGTATTTCTCATTTCATTTAATTTCTCATTTCATTTACATGCACTGCAAGAATATTTGATTGGTTCTGATCCAGATAAACAAGGAAATTGTTGAATAAAAAACCTTAGGTAGGTTACTAATTGTGGCCATATATAATACTTCATAAGTATTTCTTTTTAGTCCAAACCTCCTCTGCACATCTGATCTATTAATTATTCCAACACAACAGGTTGCTAGTTGGGGAGCTTATTTACTCTCTAGAAACATTCTCCCTATGTCCTTCGCACCAAAAGACACGCACGAAGCACAAGTTCAGTTTGCACTCGAACGCGGAGTTCCTGCTATGATTGGAATCATGGCCTCCCAGAGGTTGCCTTACCCATCACGAGCTTTCGACATAGCTCATTGCTCCAGATGCCTAATTCCTTGGGCCCAATACGGTAAATTAAATTAGTTTACCCTTGATCAGCTCTGGTTTTACATTATTATTATATATGTGTACCTCCTAATACTGTATATATATTATTCTACATCTACAGATGGACTGTACTTGATCGAAGTGGACCGTATTTTACGCCCCGGTGGATACTGGATCCTCTCTGGCCCACCCGTAAATTGGGAGAGTCACTGGAAAGGCTGGAACAGAACCAGAGAGGACTTAAACACAGAACAAAACAGGATCGAAGCAGTAGCCAGAAGTCTATGTTGGAAGAAATTGATTCAGAGAAACGACCTTGCGATTTGGCAAAAGGCTACTAATCATAATCACTGTAAATTAAATAGAAAAGTCTTCAGAAAGCCTCCATTTTGCCAGGGTCAAGATCCCGATAGCGGATGGTATATATATAAATATTATAAGTACTATATCATAGGAGTATTCCGGTTTTTTTCTTCTATTTTTACTTACATCTTTTATTAATTATATGCCTGCCCTTTGATTAGGTACACGAAAATGGAAGCGTGCCTTACCCCTCTTCCAGAAGTATCTGACATCAAAGAAACTTCGGGTGGTCAAGTGGCTAAGTGGCCCGAGAGATTGACTGCGGTTCCACCAAGGATTCTTAGTGGAAGTGTGAATGGAGTAACTGGAGAAGGTTTTGAAAAGAATACCCAACTTTGGAAAAAGAGAGTATCACATTACAAGTCCGTAGACTATCAGTTAGCAGAGAAGGGGAGGTACCGAAACTTGCTAGATATGAATGCTTACTTGGGAGGTTTCGCAGCTGCACTAGTCGATGATCCCGTGTGGGTTCTAAATGTTGTCCCAGTCGAGGCTGGAGTCAATAATAATACCCTTGGAGTTATCTACGAACGTGGATTAATTGGAACTTACCAAAACTGGTATATATATATGGATATATATAAAAAATACATTAGTTTTTTTTAAGACTTAGGCATCATTAAAGTTATTTATGTGGCAGGTGTGAAGCTATGTCTACGTATCCTAGGACGTACGACTTCATTCACGCAGATTCCGTATTTACCCTCTACAAGGACAGGTAAGTAATTATAGTATTCTATTTCATTCAAGAAATGAAATGTAGGTAGGAGGTAATTAATAAACAATGAATTGAATGATATATAATATGCATATATGTGGATGATTTCAGATGTGCAATGGATGAAATTTTGCTAGAAATGGACAGGATTTTACGGCCACAAGGTAGCGTGATTATAAGAGACGACGTGGATATTCTGTTGGACGTAAAGAGCATAGTAGATGGACTTGAATGGGAGAGTAGAATGACTGATCATGAAGGCAGCCCTCATGTAAGGGAAAAGATTTTGATTGCAACTAAGCAGTACTGGACATCTCCACCACCTGATCAACAACAAGATCCAATTAAAACAGCTTCATAATATAATATATATAAATTAATTAATCCATTTTATTTTTATATATGTCAATATTCTTTTCTTTTTTCCTTTTACAATATTCATTTTTTCCTTTTCATATCTTCTCTCTGTCTCTCTCTTTCTTAGTTCTTCTATTACATTTTATGGTATCATCGACTAGTAACTGAGCTAGACAGTTTTTTGCTTTCTGGGAGAGTTTCTACGTACCTTAGTTATGATTAATGATCGATATATAAAAAAAAATAGTATTGCCGGCCCAGCTACAAAGTAAATGCATATTTGACTCGATCGTTTATTTGTATCTTGCAATTGAAAATTTGACATTCTTACTTAAACCTCGAATTGTATAATATAATTTTCTTGTAAAACAATGAGTATTTTGCACCCCATGGGGTCATGCATTTTCTAAAGAATGTGCAAAATGTTAAATTTCAATTATAGGGTGCTAAATAATATAAATTAATTTCTTGTTCTTCAAGCATATATATTTTAGTTATTTTTCCAAAAACAAAAAAACATATTTTAGGTCTTAAATATATTATTTTTGGTTTATAGCTCATGTTATAAATATATATATTCAAAAATTTAAATAATACGGAGTATATCCTACTGAACGGATCGATATATTCAAAAAACATATTTTTCCCCTTTTATGCAAAATGTTATTACAATATTTTTATGTTTGACATACAAGTTATTCACAATCAAATGAAACTCCAACTGGTCAAGCTCAAATGGAATGTACTCTACTTTTTTAAGAGAAATTTTTTGTGCGGGATTTATCAAATTCACCCAATCATCAAGCTAGAAAATTGCATTTGTTTTAAGATTTGTCATTCTTATGAAAGTTTCAATCACAAAACAAATATATTGTACTTATCATATAATTACTTTGTGTTCAATCAAATCAGATTTAAAATAAAATTTTCAAAAAATATCATAAAAGTATATTATAGGGTAAAAAAATAAACTACTCCATAAAATAGGGGAATGGTCCTTTTCGCTTTCTTATGGGACCCTTCACTTTTTGAAAAACTCGAAGAAGCCCCACTTTTTGTGAATGATATTTGTCCAAGTCCTACGTGGTACTTAAGTCACTTACAATTTATTTATAGAAAAGATTAAAACAATAATTAACATATGGTTTTTTTGCAGGTTACCTCATGTGGTAAAATCAATAAAAAAATTAATTCCATGTGGTTAAAAAATAAATATATATTGTCCTCATATGAAAAATAATAATATACTTTTTATTTTATTCCTCGATCAAATATTGCACACAAACTTAAAGTTGAGAGTGTAATTTTATTTTATTAACCCTTATCTTGATAACATAGTAAATTCTTTTTATTACTGTGAAATGTTATAATAGACACTTTACCCTTTACGATACTAGTTTCATGAACATTTTGGCTCTTGTGATTTAGCAAAGGGGATAAATTAACTTTGTTCAGTTTTTCTTGAAAAAAAGAAAAAGGGGAAAAAGAAAAGAAAAACTTTGTTCAGTTTAACTACAAATGGGGCAATATATATTCTGGCCTAGAACTCTCTTGTACCAACTCTTTCACCCCTCTTCTCTCTCTCTCTCTCTCTCTCTCTCTCTCTGCATATACATACACTCAAATAATTTCCTCTGTATGCTCATGGGTTTTCCTTAAAGCGGTAAAATTATTCTTCTATTCTTATTTAATTTCATAATTTTTCTTTCTGAGCGTGTCATTAATTTTTGGGGGAAGGGGTTAGAGATAGAATTTTAGATAAATGATAATGATATTTGTACACAGAATCTGAATTTCTCTAATTCAGGATTGCTTTCATGTTGTTCGGTGGGTTTTTCTTGATCCTTTTGTTCAATTCCTCGAAATTGGTGTTTTCTTGATTTTTTTCTTCTGTTTTCAAATGTATCTGTGTTTCACATTTTTGGTTGATTTGTGATCAATTTTTGCAAAAGATTGGAACTATAAATGGTAAAGAGGAAGCTCATATTGGGTTTTATCAAAAAATCTTAAATTAATTTCGTTTTATCATTTATCACCCCGAAGCATAAAACTACATATGTTTAATAATCTCTCAGGGGCATTGTATATTCACCCCTCATGACTAATTTTTAACATTTATCTTCTTTTTTCAGCTTTCTTTATTTGCAAATTGACAAAAGTTGAATGAAATGGATCGCCAAAAAGTGGACACCCGAATTGATTTTTTGCAATGCCTGGAGACAGATATGTCATTAAATGTAATGAGTTTCTTAGATGATCCAGCCGATCTAGTTCGTGCAAGTGCCGTCTCACGCTTCTGGCGCCAATTTGGTGAGTTATGCTGAGCTGAAATTATTTTATGTTTCTGCATATAATGAATGGTCTACTTATTATTTTGCGTTATAAAAAGTTTAAGGTATTCACACGGTAGATAATCCACCTTTTTGAGTGTCAAGATTGCTCTTCATGTGAAATCAAGGAACCATCAACGTCATGTGAAATCAAGGAACCATCAACTTCATGTGATTGTTGGCTTCATCAAATAATATACGAGCTTAATGTGTTTGATTAGCGATGCTTATTTGTTTCAATTTGAAGTCATTTATGAAACAGTTGCGAATCAGTGAAATTTGAAAAAAGTTCTACAACACATACAAACACATTGTATTATGCAATTGCAAAAGTGTATAATGCTTATTACTTTGGACAAAAGAGACCGCAAAAAATTATAGAACTAGGAAACCTTGAATTCTTGGCTGTATAAAAATAAAAAAGTCAAATTTTTACATGGTAGATGTCATTTGATTTTGCAATTTCTATTGACATGTCGATATTTGTAGTATATCTCATACTCATGAATTTTCCACATGCAACAATGCATTATCAAATGTGCCACCTAACATATCTATAATGGAGTTATATTCTATTCTATAGCGTAAAGTTAAGTATGCTACTTTAGCATGATGGCGGAACAGGGAAATGTAAAAAAAATTGTGGAGAAACAATTTTTGGGCTTATGATGTCACTTTGTTTTCCAGTGATTTCAAATGGTCTAGCAAAAAAGTTGTGCTTAAATAAATTCCCAGAAGTGTGCAATATTGTTGGTGTAGTTGATACAAGTAAAGGGACTATAGATTCAGTCGAGTTTGAATCTAACAATGACAGAGAATGGGAGATTCTCGATACCGATCAGAAGGTATATGCTTCTCTACTTCAGGCCCTCACAAAATCAAAAGTATCTCCTAAAGACTGCATAGCAAATGCAATAAGTGCTTCAAGTACTGACAATTATCCAGATGAAAGCGTTGTCAATACTCTTAATCCAAGAGACAGGTTCATCAGAAGAGCTTCATACTGGTCGAGTAAAGGACAAAGTAATCCTGATGCACCTGAGACGTTAATATATAAACTAAGAGCTGGTATTTGGGTTATTACTGAAATTGATATTCAACCTTTTGAAGGTAGGTAACTCCTCAATTCGATTTTTAGTAGTAATTTTAGATTTCCTTTTTGTATTTTTTTCAAATGTTGTAATTCATACATATTGGTCTGCATATACAGCTTTTTTCCAGCAGGGGAAACCCATTTACTCGGCAAAATCAGTGAGATTTAGAATGGGGCATCCTAAATCCCCAAGAGAGATCGAAAGGGACCTCCAATATTTGCCATTGCAAAAGCCAGGTGATGACAAATTTGTCTGGACTTATACTTCACCGGAGTTTCCGATGGTGCAGGTGATCTTATTCAACCTCTAAACAAATATTCCTCTCTCGTTTTCTCATATTTGCCTCTTCTTTAGTGAAAGGAGGGTGACCTGAAGTTGTTGAATAGGATTTGAGCCTTTGGGTTTAACTTGGAGATGGCTCTCAATATAATTGCAAAATTATATAACTGGACTGGAGTACTCATGTTCATCAGTATTGGTTTTTCTCTGAACAGGAAAATCGGTTGCAGCCATTCAAGCTACCAGAACCTGTCCTTTGTATTGGTGGATACCTACAAATCGAGTTATTGGGTAGAGTTCAAACACAAGAAATGGATGGATTGTTCTATTTATGGTCAGTTCCATTCACACAATTAAGGAATTATATATGTATGTCTTATTTGTTAAAAACGATAACGATCATGGTTTATCTGTTGTCAGTGTGTCATATATTCGAGTTCTGGGACGACCTCTATATCCTGCGTTTGACATAGAGATTCTTGAGCCACATGGGGGGAAGCCATTGCTGAAATACTACCCAGAGAATCTTAGCTATGTTCTGAAAAGCAGTTCAAGTGATGAAATCCCACATCTGAGACACCTAGAAGAAGAGATGTTGTGGGAAAGGATAGGTTTGTTGGAGAATTTGTTGCGTTCCATACAACAGGGCCCTCATAATCCCTTGGTTTGGGACGAAGATGGAGAGGAGGAGGAGGAAGAAGAGATCAACGGAGGTCTTATTTTGTAGTAATGAATATATGAAGTATTTCTCTTTTCACAACGAAAGCAGCATCCCCTATTATAGGACCTTTTTAGAGCTTATACTACTATTATATGGTTTTAAGCAACTTTAAACTGGGAAAATGGCAGCAGGACAACAACCTATTCTTGATGCGGAAGAAAAATATCTCAAAGTGGTTTTGGAATCCATTAAAATTCAAAATGATTTAGACAATAGGATGATTTTCTTACTGCGAATTTGAATTCTTCAATCCCAACAATCAAACTTATCCAAGTAATTTAGCCAATACTCCCAATGGATTCTAATTTAGAAACAAACATAATCAACTTCGATGGAATTAAGAATGTCTATAATTAACATCCCTGCAAATGAGAATTTCTAAATTTAATGTTTATATTTCAAATCCTAACTACATTTAATCTTCTGCAAAGTCACAGTTTGGCCTAACACTGAGTTTCTAAAGTTACTTTTTTTTTTTTTAATCATAATTTTAAATGTATATGAATCAATAAGCATTTTTGAATATTGTGATAATGATTCCACCTTGGACTTCTTTGTCATACAATAATCACCTTTGGGATTTAAAACACCAAGAATAAATTTGTTCTAATTTTTTTTTTCATATTAAATGTAATTATAATATAATAAATTAAATGAATATTATTCATCTAGAATCCATTATGGTAAAGTTACTTTTTCAAACTAGTTCACTTATATATAATAATTTAAAAAATACTACTCCATTAAACTAAATAAAGACAAATATACGTGTTTATGACATTTCATCTCTAGAAAGAGAACCTTTCTCCCCTTCACTCTGTAGTTATTTCTTGTATATAACGACTACATACACACATTCACTCAATCTATTCGACCGAAAAAATATAGGGGAAAGAAAATTCTTTCAATCTCTATTACTTGAATTCTCTCATTTAAGGTATGCTAATTTCTACATTTCTGTGTAATCTATTACTAATATGTTGCGATTTCTTGGTTTTGTCTTGATTTTATCAGTTCTCTCTGAATTGGGTGGTTTTTATTTTGTGAGAAAACAACTTCTAATGCTTTAAAGGTTGAGTCTTTTTATAGAGGAGTAGGGGCCATTGGGTGTGTATGAAAAAAGTTCAATTGATGCATGTAATGTTTTTGATGGGATTAGACCATTTCTTTGTTTTGTTTTAATTATTGATGGGGTGAGCTTGATCTGTGTTAGAATTCAGTTTATTGGAATTTATGAGATTTGAGCCAACTTTTGCCAGTTTCCACATCAGTCTCTCTTTTTGAGTTGAGGACAATTTAATTCTTATATTCTGTATTGTTATTCTATGTTTGGAATTTCAATTAGATTGTGAAAAAACTGAGCTTGATAAATGTGGCAGGGTACATATACCTCAAATGGATATCCGTATAAATTTCGTGGATTGCTTTCAGAGTGATGTGGCCAATGATATCTTCAAATTCTTGGATGATGCAGCTGATCTTATTCGTGCTACTGCTGTTTCACGCACTTGGCGCCATACCGGTTTGAATTCGATTTATTTCTTTTAACGATTTCTGTCGTTAATTGCATTGCCACTATACTATTGGCCAACTTTTCGGAGTTGCTTTTGTGTTTTGTTTAACCCTAAATCTTGTTTTTCATGCATGACTCTATTAGCTGGGTTGGGTTGTGCCGGTTTTTGTCCTGTCACATCGTGTTGCATTTGTTCTATCTGATTATTTATAGAAGTTCTTGTAATACCATATGGGTAAAGAGCATTTAATACTCCACAATTGATTCGTTATTGAAACACACTGTATTTAACTATGTAAAAGTCTCACGGTTTGCGACATAATTTTCTAGCGGATCTCTAAGTCCAGACAAGACTTCATTTGTACCCCATGAACGACCTTTGTTCCATTAAAGATTGTGCTTTATTTTTTATTTTTCTTCTTTACCGACTTCACATCAGGTAGGTAGGATTAAAAATCCAAGTTACTATTGCTGGAGAACTTTGGAAATACTCATCTTATTTAAAAATTAATGTATTTTCTTTTTTGCTTTTGGGCAGTGATTGCAAATGGACTCTGCAAAAAGCTATGTTTGAGAAAGTATCCTCCATTTGCCAGTATTGCATGTGTGGTTGAAGAAAACGAAGGAATAATAAAAATATTAGATGTTTTATCCAAAAGTCCCGTGAACTGGGGAACTCTTGAGAGGCAGCATGATATTTATTGTTCTCTACTGCGGGTTCTAGCAACGCCGATTGCTATTCCGAGGGAATGCATAGCATTTGCAGTTGGTGCGTCCAGCACAGATCGTGATCCTGCAGAAAATGTAGTCAACACTCTTATCCCAGTTGATCGATATTCTGATTGGGGAGGATCATACTGGTCAAGTGCAGGGCACAGTGACCCTAATGTTCCTGAACATATATTATACCGACTAAGAACTTGTATATGTATTTTGACGGAAATCAATATACGACCTTTTGAAGGTGATTTCTATTAGATTCCTTATTATTCTTTTTCATGCTTCATTTTAATTATTTATAGTCTTCTTTGTTGTCCGTTTAGTGTTTTGGGAGCCTGGGCGTCCCGTTTACTCTGCTAAATGTGTACGGTTTAAATTGGGTCATCCGAAATCGGCAGCGGATTTTGATATTGATGTCCGAACATTGCAAAAGCCATGTGTCGACAAGTATGTATGGACTTATACTTCACCAGAGTTTCCCATGACACAGGTAATTTAAGTGTACTATAGTGAATCTCATAAAATGCTCACTTGTTTTTTTACATGTTTCCTTTTCTTTTGTCATGGTTTGCATTTATGGATTTGAAATCCGTACATAATCATAATGATCCAAACAAGTAGTTATTTTGGATTTGAAATCCATACATAATCATAATGATCCAAACAAGTGAAATGATTTTTTTTTTAATTATAATTTCAAGATATTTAGCTCCTAATTCCTCAATCTTAACCAAATCAAATGGAGGAATCTCATGATTTTCTAGTACAAGTCTTGGCTTATTATTTTTACATTACTAATTGTGTAAAGACTACTTTTGCAGCCCAAGAGATAAAAGTTGATAAAAACACATAATCTCAACCTATCTTTACTAGTTCTTAGACTTGAAACCGTTGTGATTTGTGAATGATCAGTTTCTTTGCTTCAGTTACATCAAGAAGAAACATAAAAGAATAAGGTTGAAAGTTTTGTTGTCTGTGTGTGAGCAGGAATCGTGCATGCAACAATTCAAGCTACCAGAACCCGTGGTATGCATTGGTGGACTTCTCCTAGTTGAGCTACTGGGAAGAGCTCAAAAAGAGGAAATCAATGGATTGTTCTATATATGGTGAGACGCATCACATTAAGAACAATATAATGGCACATACATTTTCCATTCCTATCTATCTTTTTTTAATTAATTGACGCAATGCAGTCTGGGGCATGTTAGAGCTCTGGGGCGGCCCCTGGGACCCGCGTTCAATCTTGAGATGTTTCCGTCAGGAGAGCTTCTGCTGAGATATTGTCCAGATGCTATTGATTCTGTTTTACAAAGCTTTCCTGGTGAAGGCACAAATAATGCACTTGCTTTTGTAGACACAGTACGTGGGTTGCATCAAATCGCAGAAGTGTTACCCTTTCATCTGGCTGAGGAGGTATTTCATTGATTGGGATGGAGCTCCTTTACCGTAAACTAAACCTGTTTTGTGTACCTATCTGATTGAATAGGGAAATTTCATGAAGTCTTCTTCTAGCTTGTGTTATATGTACTGAAAATTGATTGATAATTAGTGTCTTTAAGAAGGAGAATATGGTTATCCAAAGGTTGTGATTTGCTCATATTGGAACTAAATTTGAGTCTCTTAATTTTGCCTATGCTAATTTTTTGAATGTGCCGAGAGAAAAGAGAACTGCTTCAAGAACGAATTTAGTGTTCCAAGTTCCAACTATGAAATAAGTTGGAGAATAAAATGGGGGAGAAATTAGCTCAATTTCACATGACAAGACACAAAAGATAATGAAATTATTCAATCTTTTCACTGGCAGAGGAGAAATTGTTCGCTCCTTCTCAACCTGGAAATCAGGTGAGTTGACAAGGACAGAACCAGAATATCAAAATATCCAGAGCTTTTCTTTAGTTTAAGGATAGACACTAAAATATGAAAGCTGCATATATTATTATTGTTACAATGTAATGGAACAAAATCATCAATTACACAAGTGGATGATCAAAGTTAAATTTCAAACACACTTTGCTCAGATTCATACACCTTCCAAGTATAATAATTATTTCATAACACCGAGATTCGTTAACCGCTTCATGGTGCCTTGGCCTTTGGTGGAGATGGAAGCAACTGCACATATTACTCATCTCGTTAACAAGTGAATATCGCGACAGTGTCAAAAAACATATACAGATAGATTAATTAATGTTGTCCCCGGCCGGCCTCACATTAGGCAAAATCAAATCATGTAATCTGGGTACTTATGCTAATGAATTTATGATAATTGATTCAGTAAGTATTTCCCCTTCTGATATACTTAATAATTTCCATTAAAGATAACCATTGTCCCCATTTCAAAATCTATTTACAAATGAGGAATATCCGAATATCGTTTCTTATTCATCACTCGAACAAGAATTCCACGTGCGATATGTGTGAAGAGGAAATATACCTGGTAGCAGGAGATGAGAGAGCTCACGAATCCAAAGGCACCTGTTACACGAGGAGTTACTTTCTTGGGTGCCAATTGAAGCAAGCCAACTGCAACAACCAAATCCATGGATGCTTTAATGAGGGCTAGAGATCTCTCATTTGATTTCTTAAGCTTACTCCGATACTCTTCATTCTGGAATGTAGAAGAAGAAGACAAAAAATATCAATAACATGAATTCGAGGTTGGAAATGCCAAATCATGTTAATAGGTTTTACAAGTGCCCCAACCTTATATTTATTAGTATTCTTCAGTTCCTTATCTAACTTCTTCATTGATTTCGAAAGCCTTCCAATTTCCCCAATCTGATGAAGCAACAAATCCGGAACTTTATGAACTCATAACAGCAATTTCATGTTCAATCTACAAAAGGAGAGGGAAATCAACGACTTACCTCAACTAGGTTGGTGCATACTGATGAACCCAACCAACAGAAAAGAGAGATTCTTCCAATCAGTTCTGTACGTTCTTTGTTCTGCATCGAGAAACACCTCTTGTTTATTCATGTAAAATCTTCCTTCTTTCCTAAACTATGCAGAATTTGAGAAGTTTGAAGACATACCTTGTATATGCCTGTCCTACCCAGCCACACAATTTGATCCAGGAACAAGAAAGTGGAGAGGAGCGCATTTTTGGACTGCAGCAGATATCAGCTAATAGGGTAAGACGCCAACCAAAGATAGGGTAAAAAAGAACCCAGTATACAATATGTAGTCAATACCTTTCCCAACAAAACCAATGGAAGTGGAGTTCCTGGAGCAGTTGGACTAATGAGCGCATGGAGATCATTGACAAACTGTAAAAATAAAAGGGATGTAGAAAGTTGGTCAATAACGGTATATTCCTCATAGAATTATTATAAATGCTGACCTTGAACAAACGGAAAACTTTCCGAGCCAAGCTAGTTGATTTGTCAACATTTTGTGCTGTGCCAGGCTCCCCATTACTCAAAAACTTTGAACCATATTGTATTGCCCTGCATATCTTATCCCTTGCTTCAGCTTTGTTCAGGTACAGAACGGCAAGAGCAAGCTCTGTTCTGGCAACATCCAATGAACTCATGTTTTATCTAAATGAACCTGGAATTCCGAGATACAAACGGGCTTAGTTTACATTAACTACTATGCAAGGTAAACAACACTAATAGGAAACTGAAGTACTATGCAAGTTACACAAGAGTAAGTAAGTTATTACAGTATACATACAAATTGTTAACAGAGCCTAACCGTTGGACTAAATGTAGAACTGAAAAATTGAGGCTTAAACAATTCTAACCTACATCGAGAACTCAATTGGCATAATTTGGCTGTTCAAATAAATCCAAAATCAAGTCTGATGAACTGTAATAATACAAATTGAGGCTTAAACAATTTTAACCTACATCGAGAACTCAATTGGCATAAATTGGCTGTTCAAATAAATCCAAAATCAAGTCTGATGAACTGTACATTATGAAAGTAACTGCTTGAATTCAGAGCAATCAAACAAATAGTTCTCAAATGCAAAAAGCTATGGCTCCAGAATTGTTTAATATATTAGCCTTTTATAGGGATTTTGAATATGTCAATGTTATAGTTATTTGCTGTATTTTAGAAATGAAATCAAAATTACATATACAAAATCTTTAATCTTTAAGTTATTGATCTAATAGTAGTTTTCCACTGTCCTTTAAAATTGAACAAGATAGTACATGGTTAATTTCATAGCCAAAGGTCAACGCTTTCAAAATTATAGCAACCCGATAAATTAAATCCAAATTTCTCTACAACCTAATCAACAACTATTCTATTACTATATTCTAACAAGATGCAGACCTAGTATCGTTATAAATTTGTTCAACCAATATAAACTAAAAAATTGAAGCATAAGGTTGCGCGAGAATAGATTCAAGCGAACCGTAAACACACAATCAAAAGAAATAACGAGCTGAAAGGAAATCTGAAAAACTTCGAACCTGAAATTGAAGAAGATGAGTATTTCTCTGTAGTACAAAAAGAAAGTTCATACAGAAAAAGATGTCTCGAGTATATATGAATATGAGATGGAAGGAAATAGGGTGTCGTAATTCATACCGGGAGTTGTGCCGAACCCTTTTGTCTTGAAATTTGCAATAATAAATCTTTTTTTTCTTCTCTTTTTCTTTTTCTTTTTTTATTACTAATAAGTAGAGTAGTGTTTTTATATTCATTTGTGCTCCATGTTTTTTCTCGATAAATGATTAGATAAAGATGGGGATAAAAGGCGTGTTTGGTCCCTCTTTTTCCGATGCTTCCAATTTTTCTTTTATTATTTCCTAGTGTCTTTTTTCCCATTTAATGAGGAAAAAACGTGTTAAATGGATCATATTCCGGGCAATTTTTTTAATGAATTGTCTCACGTAAATTAAATAACAAACAATGCATATAAGTTTTGGAGTCATCTAATAATCAATATTTCGATTTTAAAACAAAAAATTGATGTAAATATCGGATCATATTTGTTGAAATTTGTAATATCATATATTATTGTACAACTTGGGGATTAAATTCAAGTGACCACGAGAAAACTAATCCACAAGTGATTTTATGTAATTACAAAAAATAAAATAAAATCAAAGATTTTTTTTATGTCAAGACCATGGAATCGAATACTCGAAGTGTTGTTTCTTGTTCTTCATAAAATTAAACAATTATTGAGGCTAGAGGAAATATTTTTGTTGTATTGTTTTTTTTACTCATTAAAATTTTAAAAAATAAAATAAAATGACCCATCAATTAACATTCATTCAATCAAAATCATAGAAATTTTCTGGAGTTTTTTTTTTTTTTTTGGGGGTAGAAAGATAATATCTTTAGACAAAAAGATAGTTATACATACACCTATAATCAGGGGCGGACCTAGACGATGTACGTTGGGGGGCCCAAGATTTTTTTAGTCACAAATTGTAGATTTTTTCGATTTTTGATAAAATGACTTAAGTTAATTTAAGATAAAGTAATACTATACTTTTCTTTAAGGTGTATGGTAGAATTTTTTTGGGCTTTTAATAAAATGACAAAAAAACTAATTTAAGATAAAGTAATACTATAAGTTTATCCAACAAAAGGTGAAAAACATATCAACAATTCTTTTTCGGAGACAAATTCTTAGCTAACCAATACATATATATTTAAGATGCAATCAAATTGAACAAAATAACTGAAAAAGTCGAATGTTCTGCTAATGTGTAATGTAAATCTAAAGCCAAATAAAATTGAATTACTATAAAAAAGATGAAAAAGAAGTATAAAAAAGTATCATACCACTAAGCTAAATTGCTAAAATAGATAAATAAATGAATTACTATGAAAAGATAATTCATTTATTTATCTAAACAATCGGTTATTTCCTTCAGGAGAAAAAAAATTGGAAAATGAATTAGTTGTGCGGAGCAGGTTTCGAACACAAACCTTCAGCCACATTCACTCACATGCCTTACCGGTGCATCACATTCTAATTACATTTTCATTTTGTACATATATATATACATACTATTTATTTTTCTGGGGGGCATAGGTCCGCCCCACCTATTGGTTCATCTTCAAACTGTTGTTATGTTATCACACTACTTGCATTGCATATATGTTTTGAAATAATCACCTAACAACAAACATTGCATATATGTTTCAAAAAGTGATTGAAATAATCACCAAACAACAAAGACGACATACATACATACATGCATATATATATGCTTTAATTATACATACAACAAGGACAATAAATACTACTACTTTCCTACTTCCTAATGAATAAGCTTTTCAGTTTCCCTCTTTCCAAGCTTTCAATCAACTTCTTCGCATCCGGAATATCCATTTCAACTAGCTTTTTCAAATACCCGATCGCCCCATACGAAATCATCAACTTCTTACATCTTCCGCTCGAGGAGAGCAAAACGAGGCAAGACACCGCATACTTCTTGGCCGTATTTCGAGGACTCGAATCCAACAACGCCACCAAATTCGGCACACTCTTCTCATCTTTTCTGACTTCTCTACAGTTATATGAAAGAGTCATCAAACTACAAATAGCTTGTGCTGCAACTTCTCTTACATTATTATCCTTAACCTCAAGCATTCTCACAAGAAGAGGAATACATCCAGCTTCACCCACTAAACTTTTCGTTTCACCTGAACTACAAATCCGACAAATTGCCGATGCTGCAACGTGTTGCGCGCCAATTGACCCGTGTTTGAGCACGTGGACCAACCTCGGGAGAACATCAAGCGAAACTAAAATGTCTATAGATACTAAACCGACCAAATTTCTCAATGCTCCAACTGCAGATTCTCGAGGCAAGGGACCATCTAAATAAGACAACAAGCTCCTCATTCCACCCTCGGAAATAACCGATTGTTTTAGGTTTTCGTTTAACGTAAGATTTTGCAAGCATTCCGCGGCATACTCTTTAGACCCTAATAAAACTCCACAATCAAGAAGTCTAATCATTACCTTAATAATCCCTTCTTTGGCGAGAGATTCCCGTGCCTCTGGCACAAAAACCGAGATATTTTTCAAGGTACAAGCGGCCGAAGCTTGTGAAATCAAATCACCGGTTTGACAAATCTCGATCAACGGCCTAATCCCATTATGGCCAACTATCGAACGAGCGGCTTCAGATGACATGGACAACCTTTGGAGTGCGATAATAGCCTTCTCTTTACAAACAACACTACCCGATTCCACAAGCCTAATCAAAGGTGGAAGCGCACCTTCTGAGATGAGCCAACTCTCGAAACATCCCGATTCCGCAAGCGAGGAGATAACCGTGACCGTTTTTTCCCGAATTCGAGGAGATGTGGAGGTGAGCAATTGGACTAAAGCTACAATATTGCTTCGACCTATAACGGATAATACATTCTTTTCATCATCTTTCATGAATTCTAGAAGGGTATCGATAGCTTTATGTTTAGCCTCCAAATGACCAATTTGAAGTCGGGCGAGTAGCTCTTTTAAATTGCACTGATTTGAAGCCTCCAGTTCCGTAAAATTACTCGCAAAAGTAACCTCAGCAAGCACACCAGTTTTGATCAAGAGCCCACAATCACGTAGATTCAGATCTAATTTTGCGGCTAGTGAATTTAAACCGCTTTGCATTTGAAGTTTCCCTTCGTATTTTTCATTCACACACAACTCTGCTAACTCGATTGCTTCATTCAATGTCTTGGAAACGGACTGCAGTTGCTCTCTACAAAGTGTGTTTTTTGTGAAGCACGGGTGGCTAGATAAGTCCGACAATCGTGAGGGAACTTGCTCCAATTTCGAGATTATCATCTTCCATTTCGCAGGGAACCCTTTAACTTCTCTAGCCTTATCTAGTGCCTTTGGAACTAGGCCTTGAGCATGAGATAGCCATTCTTCAGTCGAGAGAATATCTTCTCCACCGCCTTCGACCATGATTTTGGTTTAAGACAACTGAAAGATAGAAAAATTAAACCTTTATTACAATAACCAATATTATTATAAATCTATCATGTGTGTATGTACATAGGTGGCTTCTTGGATGAGCAAAATGTTAAAACATAATGTTGTGGAGTAGTTACAATAAATAATACTAAAGTCATTGAAAAACTGCAATAAAAAACCCATCTTGCAAGATCACAAAGTCTTGTCTATTGAAAAAGAAAGCCGACATGTAATTACTAATTAAGCCCCACGAGTCTATTCAAGGAAAATGTGTTCATACAAATGATCATAAAAGAATTACTAACATAAAGATTCCAATAAGAGCTGATGTCAAATTTTGTTGGTATAATTACCAGTGCACCCTTTTGCACATGTACTGGATATAGGAAAATCAAGAAAATATTCAGAAGCCACTGGTCAACTACAAAGGTTCGAGCAGTAAATGGAAATAAAACCTTTCAAGAGATAATTACTGCATTTCTCTACTATTAAGTTTTGACTTTTAAAAAAAAATATTCAATTTAATTTCTATATGTATATGGACATTAACATTTGATTAGATAGGGAAAAAGACTTTGCTTTAAAGAGAAGATATGAGTCGAGTCTTGTATTTAAATTAACCAGAAATCATGAAATTGATGCAATAGATATCGAAATGATTAAAAAGGAAATAGTATTACCTCAAATTGCTGCTTTTCCTTTAGCAACCTACCATTCAAGACACTCACAACGCTTTATTCAGCTTCTCTTCTATTTCTGCAAGCAAAAGAAAAAGAAAAAGAAAAAAAACAGAGTGCCATTAAATATATCTATCTTGATCCTAAGATTCTTTCCAATTCTAAGTTGAAATCCATAAAGAAAGAAATGCCCATAAAGTTTAAAAAATCTTTCTAAACTAACTGATTATTCAGTTCGAATAAAATAGCTCACCATTTGAAAGTGAAAGGTACTGTAACTTTTACCAAGAAAGAAGACGAAATGCTTAGAGAGAGAAACTGAAATCGAGTTCAAAATTTACGATAGATTTCAAAATAAAATAACCCCATTTACATTTAGAAGAAGAAAGAGTCAGATTGTTTTATGAAATAGTACAAATTACTCTCTCTCTCTCTCTCTCTCTGTGTGTTGTGGAGGTGTATGTATATGGTAAGTAAGTCAGTGCGTGAACTGTGCTGGACAAAGGGAGGGTGATTAATATCGTGTGTTGATGAGGGATCGCATCGGACGGTGAGGATGAAGGGGTGGAACAGTGAATTAGACCGTTTGTTTCAAAGTTGCTTTGAGATTTCCGATGAAGAGTTAGAAATATTTTCTGATTTGGAAGTATATGTAAAAATATTCAATTTCTTTTCTACATTTGTTGTCTTTTAAATTATAGTAACTCGATGTTGTATTTGTGTGTGTTTTCGTTGGCTGGCAAAATATGACTTTTTCAAACGGGAGAATTGCATCCACCTACCCGTAACTATAGGCTATTTGCAATCCACCACTGCAAACTTCTTAAAACATCTGCCTTCTATTTGAAAAAATACATAATTTAAGCATGAATAAAAAAAAAAATCATTATTTTAATTGAACACATTCAAATTTCAGATCAATAAAAATGAAAATAAAGTGTAATTATTTATCTTGAACCTACCTCATTTTCCTTAAATTTTGTTGATATTTTCCAAAAACTTCTTAAAAACTTTTCCTCAATTAATTACCGAAAATTATATTAAAAATGAAATCTTGATCCATAAATCTAAGACAAAATTAGTTTGATGATACAAACAATGCCCTAGCTTCTTCCTGCTGCGGATGTGAGAGGAACATGTTTATGGAATGACTTGGTTTTCCTTGACAACAAGTTTGACTCTCGTATTCATTTTTTAGAAGATTTCACGTTGTACTTTTATTCATGTTTCAAAATGTAAATTATAAATACTAACTTGCACAATTTTTCAGATTAAATTTACTGCAAAAATACCGTAAAAAATTTCAATTGTCAACATAATTTAAAATTTAACGAAATTTGTTAGATGACAATTATATTCTAAACTTCCTGATTTTCACGATACAAGTTTATTTCTAATTTGTAAGAACGGGTTGTCACTGCACATGGCTATTAGGTAATTGTTTTCCTATATATAAAAAGTCTTGAACTTTAATAAATATTGTAGTATAATCCAAGATCCAATCTCCACTGCAAATATTAAAAATAAAAAAAAATAAAAATTTAACAAAATAAACCTACTGCACCCACTCCCTTTAAAAATCATAATTAGCAGTGCAATTTCTACTTCAGGTCAAATTTAATTGCTAATTTTTTTTATCATACTCAATCAAGAAGTTCTAACACAACCATGCTACAAATGTATTTCTTATCCAGAACTTGAAACATACAATTCTACAACCTACCTGAATAAGCAACATTTCACACAAAGTACTAAGAATAACACACAAAATCAAGTCTAGAGTGAATAACCATGACAACATACGCTACCAATTGCGTCCAACAGTTTATTCCTTATCAAGATCGAGATATCTCACGTGGAGGAGGTGAACGGCTGCATTGTACATGTGCAACAAGGTGTTACATAAACAATAAAATCAGTAACACAGGCTAATAAACTAGAAAATTACAGAGCTAATATTAACCTGTGATATCTGTCATTAGCAGGGCTATCTGCTCTGCCATAGTTGGGACTTCCCCTGCGCTCAGATCTAGAATTTGGTACAGATCCACGTCCATAATCAGGGCTTCCCCTATCCCTACGATAGGGACTTGGGGAACGTCCACGACCATAACTTCTTTTATCAGGCGACAAATCACGACCTCTCCTTTCGGGGCTGTGCCCATTTCTTTTGTTATCATCATCACGAGATGCATACTCCACCGAAATTTCGCGATCCATGAATTTACTGTATCCCAAGTTAGAAATAATTTCATGAAGTGAGAAGATTTTCAAGCACATTCCAATGGTAAGATCCACAGTAAGAAAATAATTGTTACATAAACTCAAACCTCATGTGAGTCGCTTCTAATGCTCGGGTGGCATCTTCTTGCAACTCAAATTGCACAAATGCAAAATTTCTTCTGATCCGAACATTTAATATTTTTCCATACTGCTCAAAATGCCTTTCAAGGTCACTGGTCCTAGTATTGACAGGATCAAAGTTAATAACGAAAAGAGTTTTTGAAGGTTTTGAGTTGGCTGATGATCTTCTGGAGCTATCAGGATTTCGGCCACCACGTTCTTGCTGCAAATCAATCTCAAGTATGTTAATTATGTAAGAACAGAAGAAATCAACATCCAGCTGGGGCAGAAAAGGTATGAACAGTATTCAAAATGTAAAGGAACATTGTATGTACCTTAGTCCACTCAACACGAAGTCGGCGTCTACTTCTACCAAAATCTATCCTGTCCAGCTTCCGGATCGCATCCTTTGCATCACGCTCATCTTCCATATAGACAAATGCAAATCCTATGAAGGAAGAGAAAGTTAGATAAACAAGCCACATAACTTAAATTGGCAGATTGATATCAATTATGCTAAAAACGCTTCAATTAAGACACTTAACAATCAGATGCTGTTTACTAAACCATGGATACCGCTTAAATCCCTGCACTTTGAGGGAGTGAAAAAGGAAAAAAATTGCAAAGAAAACACAACACCTGCCACTGCATCCGGAATGAACATGATATCTATGTTGAAACATGTCGGAATTGAAGTGGGCAAACTCATGAGGAATGCAAAAGGCAATGGTCTCAGGAAAGTGTAGGATGGTAGGACCATGGCAGACCATTTTGGTTCTTTTCTGACAAACACAAGAACATGTATCTTGGGCACAAGCCAGAAAATAAAGCAGAGAATCATCCATCCAAGAAGTTCATGGAATATCCAAGTAATCCTGCGCGAAAGAAACTATTGAGCTCGGGGGTCTCACTACAACAATGAAGCGCTTTCTCAAAGGGAAATGACATGCACAAAACATTTTCGTTAATAATTAGATGTAAGAACATGGTTATCCTTCAAAACAACATCAACCAAGAGCTTCCTTCAAAGACAAAGATACTACTATATTGTATCACCCCCAGCTATATAAAAACACTTTTAATTTGCAATGGGAGAGCACTCACATCTCAGGTTCATTCAACCTCGTGCATCAACATTCAGAGAACGGCAGTAAATGATTATTGAGAGCAAGCCATTTCGGGGAGCAAGGGGCCGATGGCTAACAAAGTATAATCCTTCACATTTCAGTAATCTCATCCACCATTCTTACCAGATAAACTCAGTTTTGGAGCACTATGGGCGTTCTTTTGAGACAGTAAATCACACACAAAAAATTTCAGCCAGGTATTTGCAGATCACGACCTAATGGTTTCGTGCCAATTTTCTTACACAGAACAGGAGAGTTGCATATTCCCCTATCGTTTTTATTATTTATTACGTTACAAGAGGTCGTGACCAAAGTGAAAGCTTTAGGTTCACATTAAGTAACAAAGGATGATTCCTTCATAGTGTCATTGGAAATAAGCCAAAAATTAAAGAAAATAAAATGAAAACTTACCAGATTTTAAATCAACCCTCTCAACCCTCCCATATCGTCCGAAGAGGCGTTCGATGTCAGATTCACGTGTATCAAAGTCCAGATTTCCACAAAATATAGGCCTCATAATCCTGAACTTCCTGCAGAAATGAGATTCATCATCTCCCAAAACTTTTCCCCATAGTATAACATGTTAGACATAAAAATAGTTCCTCAAATAGCACAGGGTAACAAACTCTTTTACATGAATTTTGTTGCCTTAATATATTGGATAACTAGTAATAACGAAGGAGAATAAAAAATCTAGCGTTCTAATTTCTAAAGCATCACAAAGTTATAGCAATACTATATTTCAGTTCACTAACTTATCCTATAATTATCTTGAAGCAAAAACATGGTCTATGGTCTATAAATTAGTAGTATTAGGATCCATTTAAGAAGAAACGTTACTTGAATTTGATTTAGTTTTCAAGCTTTAATTAAAAAATTGCAAGTAGCAACAAAGTGCGCAATCTTAGTTATATCTAATATTTCCATCTTATAACAACAATGTTTTTTTTGGTCAGTGTCAACAATGTTTTATAAAAAGCAATAAAATCTTCCAAAAGTAAACTTTAAAAAAAAAAGGTTTCAAGGAGTTGAGACACTGAAGTAGAATAAGAAGTTATTACATACAAAATTGATTAGGTTTTCCTGCAATAATTCAACATTGTCCACTGATATTTATATGTAGCCTGACAATGTTTTATCAAATAAGTCCAATCTACCAAAAGTTAACTCCAAAAATATTATCAAGGAAATGAAACTCTAAAGTCGAAATTGTAAGTTATTACATCCAAAATTGAATAGGTTTTTCCATTAGTAATTCAAGATTGTCAACTGATAAATACATGTAACCTGAAAATGTTTTCAAGAAATCAAATCTTCCAAAAGCAAATTTAAAAAAAAAAAAAAAAAAGAGTATAAAGGAAATGAAACCCTAAACTCGAAATTGGAAGTTATTACATTCAACATTGTTCAGTGATGAATATATGTATCCTGATTTGAACAGGTCTCACATTCTTCAAAGTTTAACTCCCAACTAATCCATAGATTAGAAAACCATAAGAAGAGAGCTGGATACGTACCTGAAACTCAGAGATTTAAAATGGTACCACCTCGAGATCCAACGCAAATTATCTGAAACGCTAAAATCGGATCTTAGAAAATGATATTTGCACACAAATAAAGTTGAAAAATGTCAAGTGGAAGTCACCTTATCAGCTTTTTCAGCAGCGGATTGATGTGGAGAAACCCTAGCTGAATTTTGAAAACAATGAGCTTCCCTAAGTTGACAGCTGGATGGAAATGTAGTTGGGTGTATTATTTAGGGCTATTAGAAAGCCCAAAAAGAATTAAATTGGGCCTTTCCATTTATATCAGAAATATTACTATATTTCAAATATTTCCATTTAAACTATTAAGAAAAGTAATCAAATTCCAAGGGTGTACAACCTTGACAAAAATTGAATTATTTTTATGTATGCAGTAGGCTTTAGTAGTTGTATATCCATTTGCAATTAAAGATGGAGTATTAATATGTTTTTGTCAAATCCGGAAAAAAGAAAAGACACCTGTAAATGTATTAGTTATGAAAATGGAGTCCCACTAAATTAGTACTTCTCATTTCTATTGGCTGTCTGTGGGGAAATAATAAAAGGCTTCTCTAGACTCCAGTGCATGATTTGCAATTGATTTCATTATTTACAGCTTCTATAATCTAATTATTTTGGGAAATTTTTGTCCTTTATTTTAGAAAAGACTCAATCAATATTAGATTTAGCTAGTTTTAACCCAATTAGACTAAATATAATTAAGAAAAAACAAAGACTTACCCTAAAATATTTTAGAATCTCATCTTTCAATTTCGGATAATTTTTCTATGAATTCACTGTTATTTTCATACAGGTTTACATTTGAGTTAGAATATAAATTCTTCAATTTAGACGGGTATAATTTCATATTCAATATGTTTAATCAATTTGCAATTAACGTTCAATATAAATTACATTGTTTTGATTAGACAATACACAAAAAAGAATTACTCTAATTAATATACAGTACTGTATGTAAGGTAAAAGAAGGCTCCAGTCCTTATATATAAAAAAATTCCTTTGTACTGAACCCCTGGTTTTAGAAATTTGCCAAAAAAAAAAATTAAGATTCATCATGGTTTTAGAATTATCTGTTTTGTTTCATTACACTTTCATTTAGGGCTGAAAATCAAACCAAACTACTCGATACTCGGCTCGAGTTCGTTCGATAAAAGCTCGTTTGAGCTCGGTTCGTCAAATAAATCAAACAAGCTTGAACAAGATTTCTCGTTCAATAACTTTTAAAGCTCGGCTCGAGCTCGACTCGATAAGCTAAAAATTAAAAAAACACATGTAAAATATCAAGCTACTCGATACTCGGCTCGAGCTCGTTCGATAAAAGCTCGTTTGAGCTCGGTTCGTTAAGAAATCAAACCAAGCTCAAACATAAAATTTCAAGCTCGATAAAATTCAAACCAAGCTTGAACAACGTGTCGTTCGATACTACTCGGCTCGTTTACACCCCTACTTTCATTTATATATGTATACTGCACGTACTATAATTTTCTTTATGGGTGATCCATAATCTTTGAATTAATGGTGAATTCAGATATGGAAGGATGCTATTCTGATTTTACATTTATTTTATGTTGCTTTAAAATAAAAACTTGTTTTCAAAGGTATTATTTTAGAGAACTTATAAGGTGATGTCACGTTATGCGACGTTAATTTAATTTAAGGCATTGGATTATAAATATGTAATCACAATCACACAAATTTTATAATATAGAATAAAATTAAACTTTAGTTAATTATGAGTTATCTGTTTAACAGGTTAAAACTATAATGTATCTTATACTCTTTAATATTCTAAAGTTAACTACCTTAAATATTTCTACTTTCCTTCTTTTCTTTTTTCTACCCAAATTAATATCAAATTACCATAAAAATTATATGTTTCCACATTTTATGGTACAAGTTCATATATAATAGTACAACACCACCAATGTGTATAATTATTCACATTACATAATATTGACTTCACATACTAGTACGGTATCATATTAGTAGTAATTAGTCACATTATATAGTATTACCATTAATATTAACCAATTTACGGATAATTATTCACATTACATGGTATATGTCTCACATGTAATAGTATAGACTCACATAGCATAGTATTGATTCCACAAACTTAGTACGGTCGACCCATATTAGTAGTAATTAGCTACATTATGAAGTATTATCATTAGTACTAACCAATATGTATAATATCTCACATTATATAGTATTGACTTTACATACTTAGTACGTTGTCTCATATTAGTAGTAATTAGTCACATTATATAGTATTACAATTATTACTAACCAATTTACTGATAATTCTTCACATTACATGGTATATATTCCATATGTAGTAGTGTAGACTCTCATAGCATAGTTTTGACTCCACATATTTAGTACGGTCTCATATTAGTAGTAATTAGTCACATTATATAGTACTATCATTAGTAATAATCAATTTACTGATAATTTTTCACATTACATGGTATATGTCTCACATATAGTAGTATAAACCACATAACACAGTATTGACTCAACATACTTAGTACGGTCTCATATTAGTAGTAATTAGTCACATTGTATAGTATCATCATTAGTCATAACTAAATTACTGACAATTCTTTATATTACATGGTATATATCTCACTATTAGTATAGTATTGACTTCACAAATTTAGTACAGTCACATATTAGTAGTAATTAGCCACATTATGAAGTATTACTGATGCAGGATTTATAAACGCAAGTATACGCGATCGCAGCAAGTAATATAATGATAAGTAGAGTATCGTCTCCACAGGGAATTAATGAACTAAACAACTAATTACTAAAGATCACTATTTTTCTTATCCAAATTAAACGAATCTTTGAGATTATTATAACTAAGCAACAATGAAAGTAAAACTAAATTATGAACTGACAAGATTAACTATGACGATTAAAGCATAGGATTACAATTTCCTTCAATGTTAAACTAATTGCTTCTATTTTCCCAACAATTCTAATTTAATTAAGATTTATTGCTAGTCTAGGGCACTTAAGTTTTTACAATTTCTTTCCAGAATATTGTAAAACTAATCTAACGTAATCAAAGAGCTATATTCCTATGTCAATGAAGTTAGGCCAAATCGAGTCAAGAACAAGCCCTAATTATGACTACCTAAGGCAATTAAGTATATTCCTATCTTAATTGCTAAACAAATTACCCAATTCGATGTGGGTGCAATTCGTACAAAGGTTACCCAATCTTTAACCTAAAACCTAATTTCCTCTCCCGATTCAATTAGATTTGTGAAACAATAGTTGGCCAGACTAATGAAATTCAAGCACAAGAATGGGTAAACAATAAACCTCAATAAAAAAGAATAAGGAAAAATAACAACAATCAATTTAAACAAAGAAATCCATTATAATCCTAGAAAACTAAATTTAGTTCATAGCTAAAACAGAAATAAACTCAAGAATCATCAAGTCATGATTTCAAGAACACAAAAGATAAAAGAAATTTCAAAGAATGAGAAAAGAGAAGTAGATCTGTTTTTCCAATCTTCAAGAATTGTCTTCTCCGATGTTGTTCCACGCTTCTCAATGATATTTTCTTCTTCTTGGTCTCTCCTCTTGTCAAAAAGTGTTCAAAGATTCCTTTTCTCTCTCTTCCTCCACATATAAATAAGTTTCCAAGTGAAACTAGGACACTAAAAGTAAGAATTCGCGGACAGCTTTTGCCCCAGCGGAAAATTAGTTCGCCCCAGCGGAGGTCTGCCTTGTGATTTCGCTCCAGCGGAGAGGTTTTCCGCCCCAGCGAAGAGCCTTCTGTTTGCACGTCCAAAAATCAAGAGAAAAATCTGAAAAATTCAAAAGAAAATACCAAAATGAATACGTGACTCACCAACGAGAAAAACCAAGTTAAACCGAATGAAAACGATCTAAGATCTCCAGAAATTCATGTCATTCCCCGCAAAAATACATAGAAATTAACTCTATTTTGTAGAGTTAACAATTACCATTAGTACTAATCAATGTGTATAATTCTTCACATTACATGTCATATGTCTCACATGTAGTAGTATAGACTCATATAACACAATATTGACTCCACATACATAGTACGGTCCCATATTAGTAATAATTAACCACATTATGAAGTATTGCAATTACTAATGTCCAATATGTATTAAAATATAAATTATGTGTATTAAAATATTTTATGAATTTTTTCAAAGATTAATATTAATTATTCAACACGAAATATAATATATCATTTATTATAAAATATTATTATACAAAATTATTGATTTATATTTATAATAATTTATTAGTTTATAATTTACTATTGTTGTGGTTAAATATTACAATGAATGTGGTCAAATAATAGTATAGTACAACTATTTATGGTAATAGTATTAATTATGACTTGTTAGTAACCTGTTAAATAGGTAATTTATTAATGCGGTGTCATAATTCTATTGGTTATAACTTACGTCATGTGTGACGTGACGTCACCTTAGAATTTCCCATTATTTTCCATTCTAAAATAATGGAAAATTCCATTATTTTATTTTTTACATAACTCTAATTTTGTCTGGTTGATTTAAATTAGTTAAATATAGTAATAGTTGATTTTTTTTAAATTTAAATGAGTTGGCAAAACCTATTCTACAAATTCTAGGAATAAGCTCTTAGGCCATCTCTAATGACTTCGGAGGGGGAATACCCTCCCCCTCTCACCCTCCTCCTAGTTTTTTAGTCATTTTTAATGACTCATTCTATCAAACTCATTTAATTATAAATTTTATTATTTCTCACTCTCACTACTTAGTATTATTATTATTACACCCAAAATATATTTAAAATTAAAAGGTACTACTCTTGATTTGGATCTCGAACAAGTTTTATATCCCTAGAAGATTATATGATCCGTCGTCGCTAGAAACGATTTGTAGATGTCAATAGTCAATTTCTAAATGACTTAGGGTGAGTTTGGCCTAGCGATACGAGAAGCAATTATATGAGAATTAATTTTAGTAAAATTGATTTTGGTAATAATTGATTATAATAAAAATTAATTATAGAATAATTGAATTTGTATATTAGCTTTTGCAAAAGTAACACTTTAGTAGCTTCTAAATTATGTTGATTTTTGCTTCTCGAGATCCCAAAAGTGATTATGATCTTGGGGGTCAAACACCATGAAAATCACGATTGAGCATAATTTATTTTTATAATCGGGGCCAAACACTTCAAAAATCACAATAGAGATCTATAAGTAATTTTAAGAGCTTCAACCGCTAGGCCAAACTCACCCTTAATCGAACATGTGTGAAACACACAATGTCAAAATTAGGATCCGTATGTAATCGTATTTATGAAAACATATTTGATATCAATATGTAATTTGTAGGGTTGTAATCGTATTTCCTCCCCTTCCCCCCACGTATCATTGAGCAAGGGCAGACCCACATGGGGTCTATAGTCCCCACTCAAATTTTTTATATAAAAACTAAATTAGCTTTCCTAAGATTAATTACTTTGGCACAGTAGTTTTTTAGATGAAAGATAAATCAAAGGTTGAACTTGTTGTCTGAGTTCGAAACTTGGGATTGGGAGGAGCGACTAGCTTCTACGTTTTGTTCTTAATAATTTTTTAATTTTTTTTTTTTAATAACTATCAAGAAAATTCAATTTTTTTTATAAATACGATTTCTTCTTATTTTTTATTTAAAATATTATTACACAAATTTTCGCCCCCTCCCCCCAAAATATTGAACTATATCTGATTTCAAAAAGAGAAAATTGACGTGGTCCATTATTAATGTAATTGGTATCATTTGGATTTGTAATTAAGTTAAGTAGATGATTTAGGTTCTTTTGTTGTCATAGCGGGATATCGTATATAATTAGAGTAACTTGTACAGGTTATTTTTATCAAACTTCAACTCCTCTTAATCTCCTCATGTATATCTCATTTAGATATAGCTTTAAAGTTTGAATATTTGATTGATTTTATTTTTATTTCGATTTTTAAATATTGGTAGAATCTTAGGCCCAATTTGAAAGAGTATGACCTCGGGTTTCGTGGGTCTCGATTTAAAACAAATGTTTTGAGTGATTTAGGTGAACCTTTGAGAACCCATTTGATTATGTTTTGAATGTTAAATTTTGTGATTTTGAAAATATTGAAACCTAATTTGGATTGAATTTGAATGTTGGGGTTTGAAAAAAAAAATTAGGTAGTAGCTATCAAATCAATTTATTTTTAATATAATTTGGGGTTACATACAAAAATATAAATATAATTTGGGGGAAAAATAGGTTGTAGATATTAAATCAAAGATTTAAAAGTTTCAAAAGTTTTGGTGTGAGTTTTTAAATAGATTTATGATGAGTTTCATGAGTTCTGTCAAACTCTATTTGAAAGAGCTCTGACTTAGTTTCGCGAGATCCGCGAGATCGAACAAAAACTCATTCGCACATGATCTCAGCCCCCACTACATCAAAATCCTGGATCCGCCCCTATCATTGAGGACATCTCCCCCTAATCAGTAGAGATAGATGCCCTAGACCTGGTTTAGGTAATAATTTCATGTGTGAACATAGGCCCATGCCGAACCAAAACCATACTAGTGCGGGTGACATGCGATATAATGAATGTGCAATAAATTTAATATAAATGACTCACGTGACACCATGAAAGTTTATGTGGGAGTAACAAATTGATTATTTTTTACAATTTCACATATATTTATATATCTAACGTAAAATATAGTTAGGCCATCTCTAATGGTGAGGGGAGGGGAGGGGAGGGGAGTGGGGGAAGTGGGGGAGGGGTAGGAGAGTGGGAGTGGGGGATGAGAGAGAAAGTACAAAAACTTGTCCTTCGGTCATCTTCAATGGTGAGAGGGAGGGAGATTTTGGGGTTTATCTAGAATTGTGGTCTTCAATGGTCGGGGGGACTAGGGAGGGGGAGGAGTATTGGATGAATTAGGCTTTCTCCAGAATCTGCAAAATGAAATCACAAAGTTAGAATTGATAAAAACAGAGAAGCAAAATGGAATTGGAAGAAGAATTGAGAAATGCGCAGCTGGAGAAGGAGATGGAATGTGAATTAGGGATTTTAATTTAATTTCCTTTATTTTGTAAATAGCCGTCTTATTTTGTCAAGGGTAGTTTAGGTTTTTTATTGTATAGTCGGTGTTTTAGTTGTATAAATAAGTTATGGGTTCAAACCCATTATGTAACAATATACACTTTATTTTTCTGAATAACAGTATTCTTTTTTCTTCAAGATTTTCTCTCAATTTTTGATTTCAATTCTTCCATTGTTATATGGATTATAATATGGTATCAGCAAGATAATTCTTTCACTGTTTCCGCATCTATTCACGATTTCATACTCTGGTTTCTCTTTTGATCTTGTGATCATTCTCAATTTCTTGATTCTTTCATCATTTTTTTTTCTGTTATTTCGGTTAATTCTTCAAGTTTTAATCATGGCTTCTACTGATTCTACATCCTCCACCATTATTGGTTCCAGTCGATCTAAACCTCCCATGGAAAACCCTTCCCACCCTTATTTCCTTCATCCTTCAGATTCCCCTGGTTTATTACTTGTTCATCATCCACTCAAGGGTGACAACTATCCCTTTTGGTCTAGGTCTATGTTACTAGCCCTAAATGTTAAACATAAGCTTGGCTTCATCAATGGTACCCTTCCAGATCCAGGCCCAAATGATGAAGATCTTCAAACTGCGTGGTCAAGAAACAATGATTTAGTTGTTTCTTGGATTCTAAATTCTGTTTCTCCAGAGATTCACTCAAGCATCATGAATACTACTTCTGCCAAGGATATCTGGCATGAATTAAAGACCAGATTTCAACAAAGTAATGGCCCTAGAAAGTTGCAACTCCGAAGAGAAATTGCAACCCTTCATCAGGATCAACTTTCAGTGAACATGTTCTTCACAAGACTCAAATCAGCCTGGGATGAATTGGCTTTATACAGACCTGTTTTATGTTGTTCTGTTTGTGATAGTGTGGAAAAGGTTCACAATCAGTATCAAGAAGATTTTGTTCTTACATTTCTCCTTGGGTTAAATGACTCTTTTGATAATCTCAGGAGTCAAATTCTACTTATGGATCCTATTCCTAATATTGATAGAGTGTTTTCTTTGGCCACTCAAGAAGAAAGACAGAAACTAATTGGATTGTCATCTTCTATTGATCTTTCTTCTTCCATGGCTTTCACATCTAAATTTACACCTTCAAACCATACCAACAACCAACAACTCCAGAAAAGACCTTACAACCAATTTCAACAATCTACTTCTACACATCCATCACAGAATCCATCACAGAATCCCCCTATTTTTAATCCTAACTACAAAAAGAAAGAAGTTCCTATATGTGCCCATTGCAATTTCAAAGGGCACACTATTGATAAATGCTATAAGTTGCATGGTTATCCAGTGGGTTATAGACCTCCTAATAACTCTAAACCCAGAAACACATACACTACCAATTCAGTTACAGGTTTCAATACTCCAGATTCTCAGCCAATCATCACTCAACAGACTGAGCATACTTCAAATCCTCTCACTCCATTACTACAAAGTCTCAATCAGGAACAATGTCAACACCTGCTGAATCTTTTTAGCACTCATCTCAATGTTACACCTGCTACTGAATCTTCTCCAGACACTGCACACATTTCTTGTGTGACAGGTATTTGTTCCACTTCTATTTTTAATACTGTTTTTCCTGTTTCTAATGCTTGGGTAATTGATTCAGGAGCTACAAAACATATTTCCTATAATTGTTCATTATTTCAGAATTTAAGAGATATTACTAATGCTTTTGTAATTCTCCCTGATAATAGCAGATTTCAAGTAACTAAGATTGGTGATATTCAGTTGAATCCTTTTATACTTCTTAAAGATGTCTTTTATATCCCTCATTTTAAATTCAATTTAATTTCTGTTAGTGAGTTAATTAGCAAAAATGACCTCTCTGTTAATTTTTCACAAGAATCTTTCATGATTCAGGACAGCAGAGGGAAGAAGATTGGAGAGGGTAGACTACTAGATGGCCTCTATGTCCTACAACCAAGATCTACTGAAATTTCACATTGCAACAAAGTTTCTAGCATAATTTGGCATAGGAGATTAGGACATATGCCTTATAAGAATTTGTTTAGACTTAAAAATGTTTTAGGATTAGATTCTTTACATAGCTGTTCTGATTCTATTACAAAACCATGTTATATTTGTCCTCTTGCTAAGCAGAAGAGGCTTGTATTTCCTACTTCTGTTACTTCTACTTCTAGTATTTTTGAGATGTTACATTGTGATATTTGGGGGCCTTTTCACACCCCTACTATTTCTGGACAAAGGTACTTTGCAACAATAGTTGATGATTTCTCCAGGTTTACCTGGATTTGCTTGATACATAAGAAATCAGATATGTCTGTTATCATTCCTAATTTTTTATCTATGGTCAAAAATCAATTTAATAAAACTATTAAAATTTTTAGAAGTGACAATGCACCAGAATTAAAATTTACTTCTTTATTTAATGAATTGGGCATTTTACATCAATATTCTTGTGTTGAAACTCCACAACAAAATTCTGTTGTGGAGAGAAAACACCAACATTTACTTAACATTGCTAGGGCATTATATTTTGAATCCAAAGTTCCTATTATTCTTTGGGGAGAATGTGTTTCAACAGCAGCTTTTTTGATTAATAGAACCCCTACTAAGGTTCTGAATTATAAAACTCCTTATGAGGTTCTTTATAATGATTCTGTTGATTATTCTTTATTAAAATCTTTTGGCTGCTTGGCTTTTGCCTCCACACTTAAAAAGGGCAGGACTAAAATGGACCCCAGGGCCAGATTATGTGCTTTTATAGGATATCCTATGGGTTTCAAGGGCTACAAATTATTTGACTTACTTACTAGAGAAATTTTTATATCAAGGGATGTGGTTTTTCATGAAGACACATTCCCTTTTCATACCATTTCCACTGATCATAATGACAATTCCTTAACACCTGATAACATTTTTCCTTATCCTAATGTTACACATACTGATTCTTTTCCTTCCACAGAATCTGATATTGATTTCTTAGATAATGATCCTCTTTCTTTTGCCCCTTCCCCCTCCCCTGATCACCAAACTTCTTCTACAGATTCAGTTTCAGAATCCCCTACTGTATTAAGAAAATCCAGCAGAACTATTACTAAACCTTCTTATCTTAATGACTATATTTGTAACTCTTCAATATCAAATAACTCTGTCAAATATCCAATTTCTAATGTTTTACATTATAATAAAGTTTCTTCTGATTACAAGTCTTTTCTACTTAATATTTCTTCTGAGTATGAGCCACAATTTTATCATCAAGCTGTGGGCAATTCAAAATGGAGGGAAGCCATGAATACAGAAATACAGGCTCTTGAAACTACAAACACTTGGTCTATAGTTCCTTTACCAAAGGATAAAATACCCATAGGTTGTAAATGGGTATATAAAGTTAAAAGACACTCTGATGGGAGTGTTGACAGGTACAAAGCTAGACTTGTAGCAAAAGGCTACACTCAAAAGGAGGGCATAGATTATTCAGAAACATTCTCACCAGTGGCCAAAATGGTTACTGTCAAAGTTTTATTATCACTAGCAGCATCTAAAGGATGGGGTTTATATCACTTGGACATTGACAATGCATTCCTAAATGGTGATCTACATGAAGAGGTTTATATGGATTTACCTTTGGGTTATCCAAGGTCTCAATCCAATCCTAAACTAGTTTGCAAACTTAATAAATCTTTATATGGCCTGAAACAGGCATCTAGACAGTGGAATGATAAGTTCAAGGAGTGTCTACTAGCATATGGTTTCATTCAATCAAAGGCAGATTACTCACTTTTTACAAAAGGATCAGGTGATACCTTTCTTGTTTTATTATTATATGTTGATGACATAGTATTATCTAGTCCTTCTTCACATTTAATTACTGATTTAAAATCTTTTTTGAAATCACATTTTAAGCTTAAAGACTTAGGTGATCTAAAATATTTCCTTGGACTGGAAATTGCTAGATCAGCTAAGGGTATTATACTTTCACAAAGAAATTATGCTTTGCAAATTTTAGATGACACTGGATATTTAGGAGCAAAACCTTTATCTTTACCTATGAATCCTAAAGCTAAACTTCATTCTACAGATGGTGAACCTCTTCCAGATATAACTTCCTACAGAAGATTACTTGGAAGACTGCTCTATCTTACTATTACAAGACCTGACATTAGCTATGCAGTGCATAAGCTTAGTCAGTTTGTATCTAATCCTCAAACTCATCACTTGCAAGCTGCCCATCATATCTTGAGATACATCAAGACTTCTCCAGGGCAGGGATTATTCTATGCATCTAATTCAAATTTCCAACTTAAAGCCTATGCAGATGCAGACTGGGCTTCTTGTCAAGATACAAGAAAATCAATCACAGGGTTCTGCATCTACTTGGGAAATTCCTTAATTTCCTGGAAGTCCAAGAAACAAGTAACAGTCTCCAGGTCTTCTGCCGAAGCAGAATACAGAGCACTGGCAGCTGTGTCCAGTGAAATAGTATGGCTACATCAATTACTACAGAGTTTTGGAATTCATACAACTAGCCCTACTCTATTATTTTGTGATAGTCAATCTGCAAGACACATTGCAACTAATCCTATTTTTCACGAAAGGACAAAGCATATTGACATTGACTGTCATTTCACAAGGGAACAAGTAAATAAGGGCATAATTAAACTCATGCCTATTCGTACTGAAGAACAAATCGCAGATGTATTCACAAAAGCTTTATGCTTACCTCAGTTTCTTCAACACACATCCAAGCTCTCCCTCGTGAATCTCTACGGTCCAGCTTGAGGGGGGTGTATTGGATGAATTAGGCTTTCTCCAGAATCTGCAAAATGAAATCACAAAGTTAGAATTGATAAAAACAGAGAAGCAAAATGGAATTGGAAGAAGAATTGAGAAATGCGCAGCTGGAGAAGGAGATGGAATGTGAATTAGGGATTTTAATTTAATTTCCTTTATTTTGTAAATAGCCGTCTTATTTTGTCAAGGGTAGTTTAGGTTTTTTATTGTATAGTCGGTGTTTTAGTTGTATAAATAAGTTATGGGTTCAAACCCATTATGTAACAATATACACTTTATTTTTCTGAATAACAGTATTCTTTTTTCTTCAAGATTTTCTCTCAATTTTTGATTTCAATTCTTCCATTGTTATATGGATTATAATAAGGAGAGTGGGAAAGAAAGAGCAAAAACTTGTCCTTTCTTTACCCATTGACTCTCGCTGGCTACAATTTTTTTTCGTTTTTTATTCATTGCTTTTTACTTTTATAAATTTTGTGTATGATTTAATAAATTTTATATTTTAAATTAAATCTTTAAAGGAATTAGTGTTAATTAGATATTTTAAATTTGTATTATAATTTAGATAAAATGTTCAAATTAATCAAATTATAAATTAATGGAATATCAAATAAATGAACTTTAATATGATTAAAACTCGAGTATAACTTCATATATATAAGTGATTGCGATTTTTTTTATAATATAATAATTATTATTATTTCTATTAATATTATTATTATTATTATTATTATTATTTTATAATTATTATTATTATTATTACTATTACTAATATTATTATTACTATTATTATTATTAAGGTATAAACTTTTATATAAATACGATCTAATTTAACAAAATTATATATTAAAAAAGTTAAATTTCATAAAAGAAAACTTAAAATATTTAAACAAATAGAATACATACTAAAAATATCGTTATTAAATCATCGACCGTGCCTTTCCCACACATGGGCAATTAAGTCGTCCCGAAGTTTACGATTGGCTACTACCGATCGTATTGCTTGATGGCGCATCATATAATTCTCCATGGATTATTCACCACATCTTGTGATTTAAAAAAGAGCACTTTATCTCATGTATTTTTATAATATTATTAGTATTTATAATTATTAATATTATTATTATTACTACTATTACTATTACTATTATTATTATTATTAATAATATTCTTATTATTATTATTACGTATTATTTTTTATTATTACTATTATTATTATTATTTATTATTTTTATTACTAGTATTTGTATTATTATTATTATTTTATAATAATTATTTTGTATTATTATTATTATTATTTATTGTTTTTACATTTTTGTATTATTATTATTATTATTATTATTATTATTATTATTATTATATATATGTGACTGTTGAAAAAGATTATGAAAAGTGAAAGAAAAAGAAGAGGGGGCACCGAAAATGGCCTTACTATATGTACTACATTAATTAATGAAAAAGTGGGAACAAATCAATATATGTATAGCCTTGTCATCTTAGGAATTTGATACTGTGGGGCCCGTGGTTAGATATTATGATCAATAAAATTTCATTCCATGGCCATGGCGCTCAAGCTAGAACATACTAGACTTTGAGCCCACATTTATCGTTATTTATATTTATTCCCACTACATCTTGTCGTGAATATATGAAGAAAAATATAGGACCTGTTTGTTTGACGTTTTCAAAAAAAATCGTGTTTAAAAAATACTAAACAATTATATTTTTTATTTTTTAAAATAAATTTTTAATCTTTCAATTTTTTCAAACTACTCTCTCAAAACTTAAACAAACAATAATTTTCTTAAACTACTCTCTCAAACACCAAACAAACAGGCCCATAATATTCCTTGACGAGGTTGTAAACTTTAGCCAACTTAAATTTATTCATTCTAAAATGTTCATAACTAAATAGGAAAAACATAATCTTCGATCTCTATCCAATTGCAGTAGGAATAAAAATAATTTAAATTTAGAGGATTTACTCGTGTGAAATGTTGACTCTACAATAGAAACTTAATAAAAAAATATAATTTTTTTAGGGGATTAAAAAACTGAAATTAGATTATAAAGGACATACGATAGGTGACAACATTTACATGACATCATCCCTTGAGCTATCTAGTTATACAGTATCATAGCATGAGATGGAATTGATTAATTGATTGAAACTTAAAACTCGAGTCAGGTCATTCCCGAACTCTATGCCAAATTGCATAATTGTCGGAAAAATTCTTACTTAGACCTATTTTCCTAGACCTTGTGGTTGAAAAATACTCTAAATTATTAATTGTGATGATGTGGTGCTCTCACAATGATGATGTGGAGTATTTTTCAACCACAAGGTCTAGAAAAATCTCATAGACCAAGTCTAAGTAAGAATGTCCCATAATTGTCTCTTTGACCCCTATTTTTGTCTAATTGCCTTGTCCAATTGCCCTTTTCCCCAATTAAAAACTAATCTCCAACCGAAGGATAATTAATCTTCATTTTATTTAATTTCACAACTTTCTCCACTCTCACTTTCTACACTCTCCTCACTCTTAATTATTTTAATAATAATAATAAATTTAATTAAAATCAAAATAATCTAAATCGTAATTTTCGTTATCATAATCTAATATTTCGTATTTTCAAAATTAAAGATATAAAATTATAACTAACCAAAGTTTGTTCTAGTTTATTTAATTTATTTATTTGTATGAATTATATGAATATAGAAATATTAAATTTCACAATTTAAACTAATCATTTTATTAAATCCAACACACATAAAAATAAATAAAACTAATTACGATTCACATATTAAAAATAAATTCAACTAATTATTATTATATATAACTAATTTATAAAAAAATAACTAAAAAAATAAAAAAAAATAAATAGAGCAACCTCCAAGCATACGCTGGGAGAGTATGCCTGGAGCCAATTGATCCACCGCCCAATTGCCCAATTCTCTGTCCCAACCCCCTTGCCCGCCCTGCCTTGTCTATCCGCCCAATCCCCCTTTCCATTTTTTGTCATCTCCAACCGAAGGCAATCGACATGTCCCCCTCATGTCTGATTGCCTTCACGGTTGGAGATGACCTTAGAGACAAGCTTCACTTACCCACACTAGTCCTTATATTATTATTTTGCACTAAAAAGTTGTGTACTATATTAGAAAGAAACCTAAAAGATTAAATACAGTATACCCCTTAAAGTATGGAGGTGATATCAATTATCCCCTAAAGTATCACTTGTAACACTTACACCCCTCTGTTATAGTTTGGAGTTTTTATTCCAAAAATACCCCCACACATTTCATAATAATAAATTCCTTTATTGATTTATCAAAAAAAAATTGTCTCTTCATTAATGAATAATCTATTCATCCACCAAACAACATTATGTTTTAATTTCTTCATTTATTTTATTTTCTTCATTTTTTCGATCTCAAATTTTATTGTTAAATTAATAAAGAAACAACTTTTTTGTTATAAAACGGGCGGGGGTAATTATGAAATAAAATGTTCAATACTATAATAAGTGGGGGTAAGTGTTACAATTAATACTTTAGGCGGTAACTGATACCACCCCAATACTTGAGAGATTATTTAGTGCAACCGCTACACCAAATACATATGGTGCAGCTCACCAATACACTTGAGACGTGTGGAGTGATAATCCACATCACCCCATATTCTGGCTATGTTTTAAAAAAATAGGATTTCAAAAAATTGTGTTCACATTGTCAGAACATGAATGATGTGAATTATCACTCCACATGTCCCAAGTATATTGGTGAATTGCACAACGTGTACTTGATGACGTGGTGCGAAGGTTAAACTAAATGATTTCTTCAATACTCTGTATTTCACCCAAACCTAAATAAAAATCCTCACGTGATAATAATATTTTTTTCTGTTCACACTCGATAATTAATAATATGGTAAAAGAACATACCCGGTGCTCCAATATAAAAGCCCCTTAAGAACTCCACATTCAAGCGCACTCACTAATTTTAGTTCTCTTCTCTTTCTCCATGGAACAAAAAAGTAGTTCAGTAGCTTTGGTACTGTTCTTTTGCGTTTGGCTCTCCTCCTCATCCACATGGCGCACAGGTGAGGCACAACACACTTGGCAAGAAGCCTTTAAGGTTTTAGGAATTTCATGGAACCCAAACGGGACCTTAAACAGGGAAATTCAGATCCCAATGGTGGATCCGACCCCTTATGAGGACTCCACCACACCCGCACCAACTGCACTTTCTCAGGACATATATCTCAGCCCAAGGAGCAAAGCCTACATCCGCCTCTACATTCCCCTCAACCCACCCAAGAACAAAAAGCTCCCCCTCGTCATCTACCTCCACGGCGGCGATTTCGTCCTCTTCAGTGCCTCCACCGTCATTTTCCACAACTTCTGCAACGACATCGCTTCCCAATTCCCCGCCGTGGTTGCCTCCGTTGAGTATCGCCTAGCCCCGGAGAACAGACTCCCCGCAGCCTATGACGACGCCCTCAACGCCATCTTCTGGGCTAGGGACCAGGTAATATAGATCATACTTAAATTATTTTTATTAACAAGTCATAGACATTCCCCCTCTTTAATTTGGGACCTGATATGTAGGGAAAATGACAAAAATATCCTTACATGTTACTTTTTCTTTTAAATTATACGTGGGAACCCGAAAAAGTTAATATAACTATTAATTAGATGTTTTAATCTATAATAATACAAATAATAATAAAGTGTGACCGAAAAGACCTCATATATATATATAATACCAGGCACTGGGCACAGGCGGACGGGATCCCTGGATGGAATACGCTGATTTCTCTAAAGTCTTCTTGCTCGGAAGCAGTGCCGGAGCTAACATAGTATACCACGCAGCCTTACGTGCCCTGGATTTCGACATCAGGCCGTTACAGATCAAAGGGTTGTTATTAAATCAGGCGTATTTCGGCGGATTGAAGAACACTCAGTCCGAGATCCGGCTCAAAGACGATCCTTACGTGGCTCTGTACATAAACCATGTGTTGTGGAGCCTAGCATTGCCCCCATATTTGAATCGGGATCATGAGTTCTGCAATCCGATATCGGGTGGAACTTATCTGGGTCGGGTCAATAGATTACCCAAAGTTTACATTAAAGGCGATTTGGGTGATCCATTAGTTGACAGATCCATACAGTTGGCCCAATTCTTATACAACAACGGGGTGACGATTTATTACCGGTTCAATGCGGGAGGGTTTCATGGGATTGAGCTTCAAAACACGACAGCAGCTCAAGAATTGTACGATGATATGAAGTATTTCATTAACAATCCCTTTGGAACTTCTCATGAGGGCATTTCTGACCAACCACTCTATAATGATATGAAAGACATCGTCAATGCGGAAAAAACCCATGCGTCGTCTTAAGTAATTATTAGTACAATTGTCTGGGTCTTTACTTAGGAATTGAAGTGTTTTTTCCGCGGTTATTGTGAATTTTCTGGTTGTGTGATCCAGTGTTGATTAGTTTATGGTGTACGTCCTGCCTAGTTAATGTACGTGTTGTAAGTTGTAACTCGTATTAGGTACTTGTTATAATAAAAGTGATGCGCGCAGTACTTACTTGTGTGCATTATTGGTTGTTGCAAATAAATTAAATTATTATATATTTGATTTTTTTTTATACAACAAACTAAATAAGAATTTAATTATCAAAAAAAAAAAAAAAAACTAAATAAGAATTCAACAGAATTGTGAACTCGTTTTTTTCAAATTTAATTTGAGTAAATAGATAAACCCGGATAAATGGATGGACCAAAATATTGTCTTTTACTTGCGGCCGATTAGGAATTAGGATGCGTTGTCATTGGGGTTGTGGAAGTGAAAATTGATATATACCAGACTTTGTCTTAATTTGTTTAAAACTATCTATATATTATAATACTATAGCTATACTATAGTACATTAAAAACATTAATTATCTCAATTAAGAAAGAGATAGAGGTAGTAATTGTACAGCATCTAGGTCTAGCTAATTAATATCATCCAAGAGGCCAGTTGTAAAGTAGTAATTGTGGATCGGGCCGGGGACGCGTCTTGTGAAATAAAAGTACTGATAAGTAAAAAGTGATGGTGCATGTGGAGTTGGTTTCATATACTTATTTTTTGCTAGACATAAAGATGGTCAATTTTGTCGCATATGTAGTACAGTTCAGGATTTAGTAAGAAATGGAGATAGAAGAACAAGAAAAGAAAGAAAATCAAAAGTCCAATTATTATTGTTAGTTTAATTTAATATGTGTAAGAAGAAGTGTAGAAGTTTGTTATTTAATATTTTCTTTTCCACGACCATTATCGTATGTTGTGCTCCTGAAATATTAATTGACGATACCTAGGCATTCAATGCCGTTACATTATTTTTTTTTTTTTTTTTTTTTTTTTGATAACCCAGGTGTACAAGCTTACACTTGACTAATCCTGGACCCTCAGAACCCTTGCCCTAGAATCCTGAAGGATGTAAATCGCAGGATGTGCCTCCACCAAGCCCCGGGTTCCCACCATACTGCTGTACACTCTGCGCACAAAGGGGTCTTCACCACAAATGACCCTTAGATAGACCCATAGAAATGCTTCCATCCAAGTTCCAAATGGGATTCGAACCCCCACCCTTGCCGCTGGAGCAAAGCGTGATCTTTTTAGATACATGCATTATCATAATCGTTATAAAGCTCACGCTGACTCCTTTAGCTCTTACTTAATTTTCATATAATTATATATCATTCATTCTCTAACTTGATTTTTGGCTCTGTAATATTTTGTTTTGATTTAGGGTAATCAGCTTCACATATGAAAGTCAAATTCAAATTGTATTTAATTTTCCATGATCTATAATAGAATGCAATATATTATTACGATTCCTTATAAAAGATTTTCAGTCTAATTCTTACTACGTAGGATTCTTTTTCCATATCACCATAATTTCCGTACAATTTGGGACAAAGAGTGTAAAAAAAGACAGTAATTCATATATAGATGGAAAATGCAAATTTTAGATTGAATAGTTTAAATTATAGAGTACGTTCTAACATAAAGTGCACGTACTGTTTTAAAACGTGAGACCAAAAATTTAATATTGCATGTCTAGTTCAATTCGATGTTATATATATATATATATATATATATATATATATATATATATATATATATATATATATATATCATCACTTGCAAAATCTAGAAAGGATCGATGACTTAATGTAAAAGGAACAGCTTAATTAATTAGCAGTATGTTTATATACAGGGACATTACTAATATGTTACTTGCAGCCTTATTGCTAACTAAATTTTAGATATAAATATACTATATCTCAAGTAGTATTATAAAGTGTGATCATAATATTAGAAAAATCTTACTGTTATATATATGATTAAGGTTTATAATGTGTGGCATCTTTAGAATAATTATGACTATAATTGGACCTGTTTGTTTAGCATCTCCAAAAAAAAAAAAAAAAAAAAAAAACCTACACAACTTTACTTTAATTTGACATAAAGTCAGTCTATCCATTTTATATCTTACACATACAATCTAGGAAAATTCTTGTCCAAGTCTGGCTTGGCCAAACCCATCCAACCACCAAGTAAGTGCATTGCACTTGCTTTTTGATTGGTCACTTTCCTGGAAGCTACAACCAATCCCAAAGTAAGTGTATTACACTTGCCATGTAATTAGTTTGGATTCGACCAAACCCGGTCTGAATAAAAATTTCCTTACAATCTAAACTCTTTTAAGAAAAACTACTCCCACCTTATTTCTCAAAATACTCTCCCAAAATTCAAACAAAAAAATCGAGATTATTTTACAAACTTGTATCACTTTCACAAACCACTTTCTTAACTGCCAAACAAACAGACTTCTTTCTTATTTTTGAGCGACCAAAAGGGTCTTTAATCAGTTTTTCTCAGACTTTTTTCTTTTTTATTAGGTGGACTACTTTCTTTTTAGGCCGTGAAATAAGCTTTTAAAATCCAAATATCTTCTAGATTTGTCGAGATGTCCTCCAATATCCAATGCAATTCATACATCTTACTCTCTTAGCACAAAAGAAAATGAGTAAGAAATGCCTTTGAGGCTTTCACATGCAAATAAAAATATTAGTAATTGTTATGGGACGTGTCAATTTAAAACATCAACAAGATTAAAAAATTAGGGCCGATGAAGATATTATTTAAATTCAATAATAACAAACGTGATAAATGATTTAAAACTTTATACTAATATAATTATATTTGGTCGTTTTAAAACTTTTGGAAATTTATTCGAATTTCGGATGGATAAATCAATCATTACAATTCATGCGTAGTCGGAGGGATGGGGACCACAGACCATTTCATGTTACAAGAGTTGGCCTGGCCCATCTAAGTCAACACAGACAAGGATTTCTTTCGGCCTTTGTCCCACTGCCACACAACGGCCATCAAGTAAACAGTAGGAGTACCATTTTTTTCATTAGAAGAAAATAAAACAAATTATTCAAGTTTCATCCTCTACGTTCAATCTTATTTCATTTTAAAATTCAAATCTAGATTTTTTTTTGTTTTGCCAAAAAAAAAAAATTAAAAAAAAAATGAATAATTTGAATATTAACATTTCAGACAGAGAGTGCAACCTCATGGTTAGCAGGTATCTTATCTTTTCGAAAGGCTTAAATTAGAAAAAGCAAAGTGTCAAACATTATTACTCTTTAAGTTCCTATTCAGTTGAGTTAATGATATGACGAGCAAGTCTGTTTAAGTTAGTTAGTTCCCCTCCATCAATGCTAATTCCAACGCGTGCTCTGCCTCCCTTACGAAGAGACGAGTGAGTTGCTTCTGCCCTTGCCTGTATACAATACTAGCCCATCTGTTCCTACACATCAAAGAACATTTAAGAGAGCCATTTCTGCAAAAATGTTTCACACCGTAAAGTATTAGAATCACAGTACCTTTCGTGGGCGTCCATATTTTCTCTGTTTTGAGCTCCTTGGAGTAGTAATTCAGAATCACTCTCTTCTGTCCCCGAACCCTCTTCGAGTTCCATCATTCTTTTACAAACATACATAATTAGTAAGGTGAGAGCCAGGACAAAATTCGACCAATTGATTCAAGGTTAATCAGGAAGTCATTATGAAATAGTAATAACAATGGCAGGAATGAATGCATTAATTACTTCATGTTTAGAAGATCAACAACAAGTTGTAAAGCACCGGAATCCCCACAAGCTTCCCATATAGCTGCTCGAACATCAGTTTCAGATGGTTGTCTCTCTCCTCCACATCCAACAAGCTTCCAGAACAAGTTTGAATGAAAGAGTCATTTTATCTATAACTACACTCTATTCACAAAATGTCATCACTTTGCATATAATTTTGATTCAAGATAGTGTAAACGGACAAGTGCCCAAATTTTTAGAAAGAAAATCATATTTGTGATGAGAAAGCACACCTCCTCAAGCAACGATGAGACCTCGTAAAGCTCGGTTTCCTTCATGGCTATTGTTCTCAACGAGGATAAGAACTCATCTGGGAAAACAAGTTTATCAACATAAGAGGGCATCTTGCGGTGACCACTCCAACTATAATTCAAAGCCTGAGTGCCGGTGCCCTTGTCATCAGTGCCTCCCGATAAGGTACTCTCAGGGAAAAAGCCATTCTTTAGCAAACTTCTATGCAAAAGACACCTCAACTCGCCTTTCTGTTTAAAAAATATAAGAAAATAAACAACCGCTAAAAATTCATGTGTGTAATATAGAGCCTATTCTCTATGGCACATAATCAAATTACCTGTGCTTCAAGAAGCTGCACTTTCGTCTCAGAAAAGGGAACATCTGAAATAGCTTCCATGGGATAATGAATCTGCACCGTTTAGGGAAAAATAAGAATCATTTTGCAGCAAAAATTAAATATTATTTATTGAGGAAAGAACATAAAAGAAGTGGAGAAATAGATGTTTTAGGATAAAATTACCATAAGATAGTCATTTGAGTTGTCCCTTATAACAAATCCGTAAAGGTAAAGTAATTCCTGCATCAGAGATTTCACATGATTATGGTACGTTCAGAAGGTAGATTAGAAGTTTCTTTCAGTTTCTCCAGTGTCATTTTTTGCAATCTCTAACAATCTATCTATGAAATGGCCAGCCTCTTAACAAACTAGCACATGCACATATACCTTACTAAATTTATTCACACAGAAACAGAAGAAAGTTGACAAAAGAAAGTATATAATTGCAAAAGTTTACTAGAGAAACCTTCCAACAAAGTTTCACATAAAAAATCAACATACCTCATTTCCCTTGTCGCCATAACTGATGGATATCTCTTTCTCGCCTTGGAGATTTTTCCCAGCTGAAGAGAAAAAACAGCTTATCAGATTATATGAGATGTTTTATAGCCAAGGGTCCTTCTTTTTTTTTTTTTTCTTTAGAACAGCCAAGGGTCCTTATAAATAATATACAAACAGATGACAATTTGCTGACATGTCAATTTTTTAATTAAATTAAAAAAAAAAAAAAGTAAAAAGTTTAAGTGAAGTAATTTGGTCCATTTCTATTTGAACCAGGTTTAGAAAAGATGCGAGCATACAATACAATGTGCTTAAAAAGCATAGTCCCGAAGTTGTCGAGAACTAGAAGTGAAAAATGAAAAGAAAAATAAATACCTGAGAGAAGATACATAGAGAAAGGAATTCCAGTTGTTGATCCTGTTCCATCAACTTCCCATGTTGCTGCAGCCTTCAAGTCTAAACAACAGATTAGCAAAATTATGAAGAAGAGCACTTACAAGGACACATAATGATATGATTGTGTAACAATTTGAAGCATATATTTAGGATAGGCGAAACGAGAAAGTAATGTTGTTGTAAAAGTGGCCAAATTATTAGAGTGACTTGAAAGTTATATAATATATACATAAGACTGACTAATAAAACACTCAAGAAAGAACTGAATAGTTATTCTAAAAGAAGCTGAATTTTTATCTATTCTCTCTACATGTACATTCATATGTTCAACACGAAAACCATTTGAATGTAAAATATATAGATTACAAGAATAGATGTTTACAATAAAGTCTAAGGCTCTAAGCAAATCCAATTACCATGATTGCAAAAATCAATGCCTGGCACAAGACCCTCGATCCATACGGTCTCTCCTTGTAAATTACATACAACTCCAGATTCTTGGCTTGCAGAGTTGTTCATCTGATGAGCTGATTAATAACAAAAGCACCCCACATGCATGGTTCAAGAATAGAAAGTGGATGAGAAGGATGTAGAAAGATTGTCTACAGAACCTCACCTTTTGCATTTCCTCTGTTGGGCGAATTTTCAATAGATAAATAATTTGGACTCTCTTGTTCTTCTTGAGCTCTTGGAAACATGTAGGAAGATGGTAAAGGAATATTCAGTGCACGAGTCCAAAATATGGAATTTGCCCTGTATGGATTTCCACTATTAAGTATTAGCAATCATATGAGCGGATATGCATGTACAAAAGTAACTGGTTTGAATCATACCAAAGGAAGTCTTCAAATCTCACTTCACTGCCAAAAAGAAACAAGGAAGTTAGAAAGTGTTCAGAAAAAATCTCCTAAGATAATAATTTTAGTACACAACTACAAATTGCATAAATATTTATTTTGCTATCAACTATATATAGCATACAGTTTTTTATTGGTAAGTGCCAGAAAGGAAAGAAGATAAATTATAATGGATTAATTAACTCACCACTTCAAATATGCCGATAATGTTATCTGAACCTGTGTTTTATAAAAAGTCCTTAAGTTTGAATAGACTGTGGTTCATAAATGTTGGTTCAATTTTCTAATTCAGTATTTCTTCCACGAAATAAATAACTTCTAGATAAGACCATCTTTTCCTTATAAATAATACACTCAAAATCTTAAGAGAATCCATCTTTGGAAGATTTTGAATCCTTCACCAGCACCAGAGATAGAATCCTGAACTAAAGGTAGGCCAGAAATCTAATACTTCTAACATTTTTTGCAACTTTTATCTCTCTTTTACCAGCAACAAACATTACCTAATGCATGTTTGAAACGTAAAAGAGTTCTCAGATAAGGAATAACTTTTCTCTCCTACTTATACAGCTAGCACAGGAACTTCAGAATTGACGATCAATTTAATTAAGTTCTGGTGATCAATACAGATTAAAGTTCATTATATGATGAGTCAAAACTCCATTGGGGACAAGAGCTATGGTGAACAGCTAGAATCTTTTACAAGTGAACAACAACTAATATTACACACGCAACCATATAGGGAAGTAAATGGTGGAAAAGTTGTACAAATTTTGCAGAAAAAACTCAACTCGTGTCTGAAATACCAATAAAGTGATAATGTATTTCACATTCTTAAACACACCTTTCTGGATTTCCATCAAGAGCCAATAGTTTTTCCGCCAATTTCTTCACTTTCGCATCAAATAGAGACTTTAAATTTTTCTTCTGTTACATAAACCTGTCTCAGTCTTATAAGCTAAATGGTAATATCAGCAATCAAGTCTGCCAAAACATTAACAATTATACAAATCATCAATGTCAGCCATGTGACTAATAATGTTTCTAATAATTCAGTATCCGATGATGGTCACAATATAGCAATTGTGCATACTCAATAATTGGAAAATCTATAAAAAAATCCACAACAGAATATTGTAGACATAAGATGCTTCACCTGCATCTCAGTAGCTCGATGCAATGTGGTTCCCTTCAGCTCTGAAAGCTCATCATCAGTAAACCAAAGAGGATTTCCAAAAGTAGTAGGAAGCATATCAAGATACCTGATGTGATCAAAACATTGTAATTAAATCTTGTCTGGTATTTTTTATATGATATTTCTGCTTCACAAAAGCAAGAGAACATATTATATACATACGGCTTCCATGAAGAGTTCTTTCGTAGACGTTCGACAGTTAGAAACAACATAATTAAGAACCGGTCATCTACTTCCCCTTCTTGTAACATTGCTCTACATTCAGGACCCACAAAAGGATCTTCTAGTACCCTCATAGGAGTTATTGCTAGATCAAGTGGAACCACCAGTAGAATCTCTGGACATATTTGCAACAAAAACCAAACAATTAAAGATCTACCAATTTAGCAAAGGAAACTGAACTTAATAATTCACAATCTTCTTGTATAGAAGAAAAGTTGAATTGCCAAATAGCATCCTATTTACTCAGCAGTATATAATGTTCTAACCCATAATCTTGTTGAAATTGAACGAAGGTGAAATTGCATACTAATCTTGTTGACAAACCATATATATTGCACGTGTAAGAAGCTTTGCTATCTCCATTTCATATGTAAAGAAGCTTTGCCATCTCTAACAAAATACCATGGCTTCAATAGATTAAAACTTGAGATTAATAAACCATTATCTCACATCCTCAGAAACACAACTAGTTTTTGTTTTGAACTATGGATATCATAACAACATGATGTGAAAATGCTTTATTTTTCTAATTAATTGTTGTTCCCTAAGATGCTATATTTGCCTCATTTGATGTTTTTCGACATATATACTATATGGGAATTGCAATGCCCCAAAAGTATTGGAAATTTCATGTTTAAGATTGCTTCTGTCCACTTTAGGTAAAAAGAAAATAAAATACTCATGATTGTTACTCAAGTTCAACAGGAAAGGATATTTAAAAATGTCAAAAATTTACCATCAGTGACATCATTGGATGAAAATATTCCAAACCCTTTACTGGAATTGCAGTATTTGATTTTGCAACCCCGTCGTTCTACTCCATTCACCTAAATTCAAATGTCATTTTCAATAAGAAAAATATGATTAATTGGTAAAGAAGAATAAAAATTAACTTTCGGAAAAAGACGAACCTTCAGCCACTGAAGAAAATGCTCGAGCTTGGCTTCTTCTGAATTCGTAGCCATTGTAGTGGAGCTGCGGAGACTGAAGAAAAATAAAAGGAAAATGAAAAATACTTTCTTAAAAATAGTAAAAGGGTTATTTCTTAATTCCACTTAGGCCCTTCACTTTTTGGTTAATTAAGTATACGCCCACAACATATTTGAGAAACTATGGCTTATTACACCCATTAATTGCTTTAAAAAGAGGGCTGTAATGGGTGGATACTAATTCGAATCCGATCTAATTTATTAGGATATTTATTCAATTTGATATTCGATGCACATGATCCTATTAAAAAGATTCGTAATTCAAAATATATGGACCGAATATAAATTTGACTTGATCCGAATCCGATTATCTGTATATAATATATTATACTTTCTCGGTCCCAATTATGTTTATCCCTTGTCACAGTTGACCAGTCAACTTGACTTAATTTATAAAAATTATAATAAATAATTTAATTAATATATTTCATTAATAAGTTAATAATATCATATATTTTTATATTTAAAAGGTTTAATACTCCACAAATGTGAATAATTTAAAATAATAAGTCACTTAAAAGATTGAAAAATTTAACCGGGGTACTGTAGCAAAGGAAACAAAATACATAGAACGGGGGAGTATATTTAAATCAAATGTTAAGAAACAAACATTTGTGATCAGTTTGAATTTTTAACTCCATTGATAAAAATATAAATCCCATTTTAAACAGGGTACTGTAGCAAAGGAAACAAAATACACAAGACAATGACAGGGGAGTATATTTAAATCAAATGTTAAGAAAAAACATTTGTGATCAGCTTGAATTTTTAACTCCATTGATAAAGATATAAATCCCATTTATAAGTGCAATTAGTGACTTAATGGGCCATGTTCACATTTCACACACATCATGGAAGACTTAACGGGATGTTTGTTTGGCCTTTCCCAAAAGAAAATTGTGTTTGGAAAATGCCAAACAAATATATTTTTTTATTTTCTGAATAAATGTTTAATCTCTCAATTTTCTCAAACTATTCTTTCAAAATCCAAACAAACAATAATTTATTATCTCTAAACAAAACCTATACAAACTTTACTCTGATTTGACATAAAGTAACATATCTCTTACACAATTTATCTCACAACAAACATGATTTTTGACATAAATTCTTAGACATCTTACACATATAACATAATTCTTCCAAAAAAAAAAACTTACACCTACTTTATTTCTCAAATCATTCTCTCAAATTTCAAACAAACAGCATTACGCAAATCAAGATAATTTCACAAATCTTCACTACTTTCCCAAACTATTTTCCCAAATACCAATCAAACGAACCCATTTATCATTTATGCAATCGCTTCTCAAAGGAGAAAAAAAAAGGAATAAAAAACAAAAACCCGAAGTACTCATGGATCAAAATTTTCATCTTTTTCATCGAAAATATCGAAAAGTTTCCGTTTTTGAATCAGGCGAAACGAAAACAAGTTATAATTCCAAAACTACTTATTTGCCTTAAACTCTGATATTTTCCTAAATTTAGTAACTCTTTTTACAAATTTTCCTTAGTGTTTCCGAATAGTCTCGAAAAGTTTTCAATATTTAACTAACCGAAACATACATTTGAACCGAAATTTTGATCCACAGAAGAACTACAACTCCCGTTTCCAGGGTGGAATTATTAAGGAATTAAAAGTTACAATTAAAGTTTAGTTCCTTATTTAACATTTTTATTTCAAGAACTACAACTCCCATTTTCAGGCCGGTCCAAGTAGTAAGCAATTTGCCTAATATGGAGGGACCTTAAATTTTATATATAGCTCTTCCAAAAATAATTGAAAACTTAATGTTAATAGTTATTAGTTTATTCTACACAATGTGTCTTTGTCAGTGTTTTAAAAATCGGATTGGATCGATCTGTTTAATTGATAATTGGCTGTCAATTCGGTCCGATTAATCCTTCGAACTCAATTTTGTTCCTGATCAATTTGAACCTGAAAAAATCAATAAAACCAGTGAACCGATTGAACCACTGGTTCACTTATAAAAATAAAAGTTTACGCTACGGATTGTTATTCTCTTAAGCGACCTTTAAACTTCATCAATACTCTCACATCTCTTCTTCTATTTTTTACTTTGAATTAAACAAAATCAACAAGAATCAAAAAATATTTTATATAATAAGTTATATAAATATATTTTAGCATAAATTTTATTAGAAAAGTCATATTTTTCTCAAACTTCAAGTATTTTCATTTTTTATACTAGTCGCCGTGGCATGCGGTACTCGCGTGTGTTGAATTCTTTAAATTATAATTTATCTTGGCATATTAATTTTGTATAATATATCATACTAAATTTGAATATGCATAAAATATATGCAAATATTCAACTAAGAAAAGTTCATTTCACATATTAACCTTAAACGAAGACACACAAAAGAAAGCCAAAAAGATAATTAAAATCAACTCACACATGTTGTTTCTCTTTTCTTGTCCTGGTATTATGTCACATTCCGAAGTATTATCCATTCATCAAAATAGTAAGTTCCATTCATTGTCCCTGCAACTATGAATAAATAACAATTATAGTTTGAGTTGAAGAAATATTAACAAATCTATGGACATCAAAAGATAAATAATAGAAAGAGGAAATAAATATGAGTAATGGAGAATTAACCTTGACTTTGTCATGGTGATCAAAGTGGAAAAATGTAGTTTTCTTTAGTGGGTAATTTTTGTGTTTTGTAATTTTAAATTTTGAAAAAGGATAATGGAAAGTGACTATTTTTGGTGTAGCATGGTGTCACAACCGTCGCTTTGTGAGTAAAAACATGCTTCTTTTTCTAATAATATATAGATATAGATACTTCAATTACAAAATTCATCAATAATTTCTATTCTTCATAAGTGATTAGTAATAAAATTATTATTTTTGATATGGTGTTTATTATAATTTGAATTATTGCGTTGATATCATGTTATCATACTTGTAATTTTATTGCTATCATTCATTCTCAACTCAAAATTTGTAGGAAAAATAATTGATCATGAGATAAACATTTAATTTATGGAAATAAACTTGAAAATGAATAATATATTTTTTTAAATAGTTGATCACACACATTAAAACTTAAATTAAAATATTATATTGTAATGACGTCACACCGTTTGAACCAATAGTTAAAACGGTTAAATCGATCTAACTAGTAACCAATAAGACTACCGATTCGATGTCCGATCCGATTTTTAAAACATTGATCATAGTTCACTTGGTTGAAGTCTCTCCACATGGATCAAAGGTTAATGTCTTGAAAGCCAATGTTAACTTTTCTCCTTTATTTTTAATTTTTTAATTTTTTTTCTTCTTAATAATTGTTTTTCTTTATTCTTCTTTCGCAGTAATTATTCTATTTATATATTTTTCTTATTATATTCTTAATGATTAATTCTTTGTCATTTTTCTTCCTTTAATAAGTGTTAATTTTTCAAAATTTTATTTCTTAATAAATATAAAAAGAATATGTAATTTTTAATATATAATACAATGTTATGTTTATTACTTATACTTAATAATTGATATTGATAAGTAAAAACTTAAATTTACTTACATACATTTGTTATGATGTTATATTCAATGCATATAATTATAAATTTTACTTTGGCTAAAAGAATAATTTCAAATTAGAAATTATAAAAAAAATATTCACGATTAATTATGTCAATAAAATCAAGTGAATTTATTATTTAATTATCTATAGGAATATCAATACTTAATTAATATTTTCACATTGAGTAAAATTTATAACTAAAGAAATTTAACTATATTATTTTATAACATGGGCTCCATATTTAGAAATTAGAATTCGTCTGGGCCCGAATGTCTACTAACGGCCTTACCCGTTTCCAGTCCTTTTAAGGACTCCCCACCTCCTTATATATAAAGAGTTACCTGTTCTATTCTTACACAACATCTTCAGTTCTTAAGCACAAACAAATTTCTTTTTCCGCACTACTTGCTTATCAAGTTTCCGACTAATCGCTGAGGAAGAGTTTTTTACAACCTCATCAGGTTTGCTTACTTTTCCGATTGACCTTACCTTTAGAATCTCCAACAATTTCAACAATCGCTGAAGATTGGGTCGAATTTCTGCGGTGGCTCGTTAGCGATTCGAAATATGGGAGTTTATCTTTTAGGACTGCGTTTATCCGGAATATTTAGGGCTATTTTGATTTTCATGTTCTTATACTTTCTTGATTCAATTGGGTTGTCTTTTTTGGATTATGGACAATCATTGGGTATTAACTCAGTATTATGAATATACGATGAAGATCAGATTTAGGATTAGGGTTTGATGTCTTGATTTGCAAGCTATCGAAAGATTAAGATATTGCCTTTTGGGTTTGAGCTTGCAGAGATAAGAGATTTGGATTTTGGTGGATTTATTCTCGGGAACAACGAATTGTGTTGTTTGAAATCGATTTGTTGGTTCAGTTTTTTATTGTTGTGTTGTTGTGTTTCCTTTAGTATTCTATTATGGAGATTGGAGCAGAAAGGAGAGCTTCCGCCTTTGATAGAATTGGTGGAGTGCACCCTGTCAAAAACCAAGTTTGCAAATACTGGCTTCAAGGGCGATGCAACAGGAATCCATGTAGGTTCATGCACAGAGAATCACCACCCTCAAACTTTAAGCACCCTAATTCACCAGCACCACCAAAACTTAAGCACCCTAATTCACCGGCAACCCCAAAGTTTAAGCAACCTAATTCATCGGTATCTGATGACATTTGTCCCAAGCAATCTAAAGGGAAAACATGGGTGAATCCTAATTACAATAGCCCAAACAATGCTACCGTGTCAACTATTGGTGGAGATAGGCTCAGCTGTACCACTTCTCGCTCCGAGATTGATAGTGGTCTACAGAACCAGCAAAAGACACCTGTATCTCAGCCAACTCAATGCAAGTACTGGGTTACGGGCAATTGTGTCCATGGGGACAAGTGCAAGGATCTGCACTCTTGGTTCTCTGGCTCCGAATTTACAATGTTGACAAAATTAGAAGGGCATAACAAGGTGATCGAGTTTGTGTATTGTTTAATTCATGTTCAATATGCTAATATGAATACTATTTAGGTGAATTTAACCTTTTCTTTCTTAATATTTTTTTACTGAAGCACGATATTTCTGATTTATCTTTTACAGACCATTACTGGAATCGCCCTCCCATCTGGCTCTGACAAGTTATACTCAGCTGGCAAGGATAAATGTATCCGCGCTTGGGACTGCAACAGTGGTCAGGTTGGAATTTTATTCTTTTTTTGTCAATTACACATTACATTATGTAAATAGGAACTGGTATTTATATATTTTCTTTTGCTTGATAATGCAGTGTGCTGGTTCTGTTTGTCTTGATGGTGAAGTTGGGTGCTTAATCAGTGAAGGTCCATGGCTCTTTGCTGGATTTCCAAATACTGTGAAGGTATAACTTGCTTAACTTTTTGATGCTCAAGTTTCTCTTTGTGCAGTTTTCATTCCATTGAATCTTGTTTTCCTTATGGGTCATATAGGCATGGAACATCCAAAACCAGGCTGAGTTTTCTATTAACGGACCACTTGGCCAAGTTCATTGCATGGTGGTGGATAATGATATGATTTATGCTGGAACAGAGGTAACATTCATGGTCCTTCACTTTTTGTTATGTTCTAGTCTGTTTTGAAATACACCCTTTATACCAAGGTAGTTAGTTTTTCACTACGTGTCTGCTTTGTGTTTCCGATTCTCATTTTACGTATGAAACTACACATTGCTGCAGAGTGGTACCATATTTGTGTGGAAATATAACCTGGAGACCAATATTCCAGAACAGGCTGCTTTGCTGAAGGGGCATAGTGGTGCAGTGTGTTCACTTATTATAGGAAGAAATATGCTCTATTCAGGTTCGAGGGACTGTACTATAAAGGTATTCTTCCTAACATAGTAGAAATTCATCTTTTACTTCTTCTATAATGTCTTGTGCATATTTTTTGAATGAGGTTTCACATTTCTCATATTTGACCTCCTCTGTTTTCAGATGTGGGACCTTCAGAATTTGCAGTGTAAGCAGACGTTACACGGGCATACAAGAGATGTGACGTCTGTCCTTTGCTGGGACAATTATTTGTTATCTGCTTCACTAGACAATACATTGAAGGTCTGTTTCCCTAATTAGTCATATGTCAATGCATTAAGAATTTCGTTAATTATATTATATATTTATATGCTTTGCCTGTAATGATTTTACTATAAGTCTTCTACTCTTCTCTGTCTAATAGGCGTGGGCTATGACTGAGAATGGGAAGTTAGTGGTGGTGTATGAGGCTAAAGAAGATGATGTAAGTGAAGTAAAATATTGATTTCATAATATAATAAAGTTACATTCAAAATTGCTCAATCAAATATACATGCTCATTTTATTTCAGGGTGTGATTGCTCTCTGTGGCATACACGATTCAGAAGCTCGGCCTACATTGCTTTGCTCGTATACTAACAACACAGTTCGACTCTATGACTTGCCTTCGTTTGCTGAAAGGGCCAGAATATTTTCAAAGCACCAAGTTGGAGTTATTGAAATTGGCATCGATGGTCTCTTTTTCACTGGTGATGCAACTGGAGAGGTCTCAGTTTGGAAACTGCTTGGAGTTCCAAAGGCATCAAGTGAATTGACTTGATTTTCATTAATTTTTTTTTTTTTGTATCTATACACTTACAAGTGTTAATATATCAAGTATTTATTCTTTTTCAATCTGGCCATGATTTAACCTTTTCTAAATGTTTATGCCATTTTTTTTTTCTTTCTTTCTTTCTTGGTATGAGTTCTATTGACATACTCCACGTTTTCTTTGAGGAGAAGGAAATCAATAGGAAGGTTTGGCATTTTGTTTTCACTTGTTCTTGTTTATTTACAATCTTTTAGGAGTAGGTCATGAAAGACTACTTTTTCTTTTTTTTTAGAGACTAGTTTATTATTAGTATAGTGAGTTTGGTTAGAAATAATAGAGCATCAACCACTCTTGCATTGTCTTTTTCCGCTGCACATCAAATAAACCCACCCGTGATTGTGACCAAAAGGTCTTATCATAAAATTACAGTACATAATATGCCCTTCCATTTGTGAAAATAAAAAGAAATAGTTTTCAAAATTAAGTCAGTAGTGTTATTGGGTTTGATAGATTAAAATGCATGATTCATTTTACATAGCAAGTAAAATACCGATGAGTCTTTTTTGGCATGATTCAATAAGTTATAATTAATAAATCACGAATAAATATTCAAAATTGTCTGGCATCAATTTGTATTTGATTTAATTAATTAAATTGAAGCACAATCTAAACTTCTTCAATAGTACTAAAACAAAAGAAAAAGAAAAAAAGGATTCATCAAGTATATCATGTTTACTCGTTTTGATGTTATACACCAGATTATGACAACTTGCTAACCTAAATATAGTATATAGTATTTTTAATATTACTTAGCTGCAGTTTGGATCTAAAAAAATCTTTTTGGCTCCCCTTTTCTGAGCAATTATACTATATCAAAGTAACATGTGTCATTCTCTTATGAAAAGATGACATAAAATAATATGGTCCAAACTCTCTTTATATTGTCCTCCTGTCCAAGACCAAGACCAAAGGCCTCACACACTTATTCAGACACTAGCTACTACTCTTTATCTATTTCTATTTCTATTTCTTTTTCTATTTCTGGTCTTTTTTGCTTGAACTTGAAGATTTGAAGCACAAGAGAAATCTCCAATTCCAATTCTTCTCTTAAGGTTAAGGTAGCTTTCCCTGAATCTCTCTGCAATTTTTCAGTTTTTTGAACCACATATATATATACACTCTTATTTATATATCTAAGTAAGCTTTTTCAGTACAATTAATTTTATGGAGTATACATACATGTATAACATTAATTAATTATGATATATATTCAAAAGTCAAATTTTAACATTAAACATTGATACAATATAAATTTTGTTAGAAAGAATCGCAAAAGTACATACACCACGTGTCTTTAATTCTTTACATACCATGAAACATAACATACGCCCAACTTTTTAAGTGTGTAAATGTTTTATTCATTTTGGAGATTGCATGACCATTCATCGCTCATAAAATACAAATATTTTAAGAAAAAAAAGGTAAACATCGCTAACGGTCCTTTTTATCATTAATTTTTACAAAAGTAATTCTTCTTGTATTTTTTATCTCACGTTAGTTCCCACTTTGAATTATTTGTTTCACTTTGGTCATTTTCAGGTGGTCCAAGGTGAACTAAAGTGTCAATTTTTTTTATGAAGGACTAAATTAATAAAGAACATTTACATGAGGGATTAAATTGATAAATAAATAATTTTATGAGAGTCTTAATTGATACAAAATAATGTTATTCGGGACTAAAATATAACATTATAAGTAAAAGTCCCTTTGTAAATGATCAAAGTAAAAAAAAAAAATCATAGTAGGTACTAATGCGGAAAAAAAAAAATTACGAATGAGATCACTCTATAAAAAGTTAATGATAAAAAAATCATTAATGATGTTAACCTTTTAAACAATAACAGAGTCAAATGGAAAAGATATCCTCATAAAATCTCTAGTTAATAAAAACAGCTGTGTATTAGTTTTATTAATAAAAATCTTCTATGAAAAGTAAGTGGTGTGGGCCTCCAAGGGCTCAGGCTATATAGGAATTATGGGTGTGTGTGGATGGGTTTTGGCCCGATCTCGTGGGTTTCGTGAGATCGAGTCAAAATCCTTGCAAATGAGTTTTCGTCAAATTCATAAAAGTATAAAACCATTAAAAATGTATTCAAAAACTAACACTCAAACTCTTCAAACCTATAAAACATTGATTTGACACCTACCACCTACTTTTTTCCCCAAATCTCACTAAAAAAGACATTGATTTGACACCGATTACTTACTTTTTTTCTTAAACCCCAACATCCAAACCCAATCCAAGTAGGGTTTCAATTTATTCAAACCACAAAACCCAAGAGTCAAAACTCATCTAAATGAAGTCTCAAATGTTTCATTGAAACCACCCAAACCAATTATTTTAAACCGAGACCCGCGAAACCGAGTCAAAACCCATCCAAATAGACCCTATGTGGCTGGATTTTGTCTTTCGCGAGATCGAGCCAAAATATTTTCAAATAAGTATTTGTCGGACCAATAATACTCATCACAAAAAACCTTTCATAATTCAAAACTTAAATTCTTGAAATCTATAAAATTTTGATTTGACGCCTATCAGCTACCTTCCCCCCAACTCTATTAAAAATATATTGATTTGACACATACCTACTTACCTTTTTTCCCAAACCCCAATATTTAAACATAATTCAAGTGGTGTTTCAATTTTTTCAAAACCCAACATTCAAAAGCTAACAAAATGGGATTTCAAAGGTTTCACCGAAACCATTCATACTATTTTTTTAAACTAAGATAAGGGAAATCGGAGCAAAACTCTTCCAAATAGGTCCATAATATTGAATAATTTTTTAACACGTGAGTTTTGTTTTGGCTAATTAGTATTTATAGCCTTAGACGTGATCAACGAGAGTAATCAGACAATGTGCAACGAGATAATAGAAATATAATACGAAAGATTCTTCCTAAATGAAATTTTTCTAATAAAAAACTTTATGGAGGAGGTTTTTGTATTTCACTTTCAAATATATCATATGTACATCTATTTTGAAGGGCATTTAGTTATTTCTAAACCATCAATAATAGTAAGAATATAGTGAGTCGAATTAATTATAAAATACGGTGATGTTAAAATAACTATTATAACATATTATAATATAATTTATATTTATTAAATAGACATTGTCTAACCAAAAATTATTACATAACTCAATTTTGTACCCAAAGAAAAAGACATAATTCAATCTTATTTTGCTAAGGACATAAGGATATCGTAACTAGTAATTCGTGAATATTCACAGATCCCAATTAATGACGTGAATATATAATATATGGGTGTCTTTATCAAGATTCACTATGCGACAGTTTGTTCCACAGGAAAAATAAGAGGTGAATAGAGAAAATGACAAATTGAAGTGCGACAACAAAAAAAAAAAAAAAAAAAAGAATAAGTGGCTCAGGATAATTAACCCCAAACCACTAATAATTACATGTTACTTTATCTTTATGCGTATATCTTTGTTTGTTTCCAACTTTAAGATTTTGTTTATTTGCGCCCAAAAGTTTTCCTTTTTTTTTATTTTTATTTTTATTTTAGAGAAAGCGCCTAACAGTTGAATTGGTCAAGTTGTTAAAATATCAGACACGATACAAATTCCTTGTTTTTTTTTTCTTTTTTTAATAATTTATATCCATTTTTTAATTTAATTGTTACTCCATCCATTTTACAATATCTGTCGTGTTGCCAGGTATTAAATATATAAATAAATAACATAGATTTTTGGTAAAAGAACAAAAGATACACTTAAAATATTCTTAATTAATACATTGAAATGAATAATATAGACCTTTTGGTGTAGTAAATAAAGTTTAAATTGGAAAAGGAGTAAGTAATATTGCATTATAATCCTAAAGCGACTTATATTTAAAAAAAAAAAATTCTTTAAAACGACATATATTCTAAAACAGAGGGAGTGACAAAATTAGATGAGCAAACTTGAGTAATAGTATTTCTTTATATCAAAGTATTCCGACCAACTTTTGAGCACTTCGTCGATAATGCTTTAGCCAAGTGGTTAAGGATGAGACTCCATGATCAAGAGATCATGTGTTCAACTCTAGCTAGTGTGAGTATTTTTCTTAGTTTAATACTAACATTTATAATTAATTTATCTTGATGTCAATGTAATAAGTTGTATTCGATATAATAACTAATGTAATATTGTACTCACCATCTAACAAAACTTTCGCGCACTTCGTCATATTTCAAAAAAGAAAACTCTAGTTTTACTAGCTCAGTCAATATCACACGTCACCAAGTTAAGAGAGAAATTGTTGCTGCCGGAGCAAATATAATAAATTTCCAAATATACCCTTTAGAGTCAAATTATGTTCAAAAATAAACTTTTCTTCTCTCTCTATGCAGAGAGATTAATTAGTACAACCGCTGCACCACGTCATCAAGTACACGTGGTGCAGTCCACCAATACACTTGGGACATGTGGATGGATAATCCACATCACCCCATATTCAAGCCATGTTCCAAAAAAATAGGGATTCAGAAAATTGTGTTCACATTGCCAGAACATGGGTGACATGTCCCAAGTTTATTGATGAACTGCACCACGTGTACTTGATGACGTGGTGCAGCAGTTATACTAAATAATTTCTCATCTATGCATACGCCGCCATATTTCACCTTCACCCTTCAATTTTCCCTTAAATCTATATTTCTCCACATAGCATTAGCATCGTCATCCTTAAATTAAGTTCATTCATCTACATCCTTGATCCTTCAACGAATTGAAGAAGCATACACCATTTTTTCACATTTTCTTAATTTTGGGATAATTAAAATTTTATTATATATTCTTAAACCCAGATAACCAGAAACTCCACAATTGTCTTGTATTTATGCTATTTTCTTTAGATGGTTTGTTTCTAAAACAACTGATCAGATCTAATCTAGAATAAAGATGCTGAGATCTACAAAGAATTGTAGAAGAATTGAGAGAGATGATAAATTACATTTCACAATTCTGATATACTTAAAATGATATATTCACTTCATCAAATTATAAAAGGATAAAAATAATAATATTATTATATGACTTGAACTGAATTAATGTTTACGTAGTTAATGAAATATCAAAAGACAGATTTTATATTTGGCTTCACAACATAATTAACAATTTAATAATCAAGCTCATGAATGACAAAAAAATCATTAAGTAGTGCAAAAACCTTTAACCTTACCAAATGATTCTCAAATCGGTTGACAAATATACGGGGCGACGCCAATTGATCTCTTAACAAATCTATCGAGAATCACGTCGTATATACTATACTATACTATACTATAATATACACACTCTTCTGTACTGTACATGCATATATACATTTTTGTGTATTTGTCATCAAGAACTGTACATCTCTTATCTACTCACTAGAACTTGAGGTAATCAAATTTTGTATGTAAATTTCTTTTGTTTTAGCACTTATATTTCATGAGAATCAAATAATTTAAGATTTTGTGTTTTTTCTACTGAAAAAGGAACAAAAACAGAATCTCAAGTATATTCATTTCTATAATTGAACATTTCCAAATGTCAACTTTTAAATGCATGTGCTATGTTGATTTGATTCCATGAAAATGAAATGTGGAATCTTTGTTATACTAATTGATTAGGATATATCTGGTTACAGAAAGGGTTGGTCATTAATATAAATCTTTTTTTTCTTCTATGGCCCATATCAATAAATCATTGATTATATAACTTGAATTTTTACAAAAAAGTAGCCCATAAGTCTTTTGCTTCAGGGCCAAATGTATCCAAATTGCCTTAGTATAATTTGTGTTTGATAATCATCCCCACGATTTTGTTTGTATTATTTGTGTTTGATAAATCTACTCTGATTTTCTTGTGTGTTTCTAGAATTGTGTTATACTATACTCTATTTTTTTCTCGATTGAGTTAAGATTATAGTGCTTAATGCAGGATGGTTGCGTTTGGGAAAAAATTGAAACAATTACAAGTCCAAGAGTGGCAATGGTAATCTTAAATTGAATCATTCCATTCTACATCATCTGGGATTTATTTGTTAAGGAAAATGTTGATGAAAATTAAATGTTACTTATGCTTTGATCATCAGCTATTTGCTATTGTATTTGAAATTAATGGAAGGTTTCTTTAATCCTTGATATTTTTTTCATTAAGTATTATATGCATGAATTGCCTAATTATACTTCATTTGGTTGTTGGAGTGGAGCCGGAGGCTTGTTTTCTTGATATTGTTTTCAGATTTCTCTATGTGCACCTTTCTTTGCTCATTTGATTCATTAGGTAGAAAGTTTGGTGTAATTTTCAAATACCTTGTTTTCAATATCATTAACATGCTTATGTTCTGGTTTCGATTTCCACCAGCTACTATATTAACTACAAGTTAATGAAGAAAAAAGTGAAGCAATATGTTCGCCAACTTGAACTTTCAGAAGAAAATCGCGATCATATCCTCAAGGATTTCTCAAGGATTCTCGATAAGCAGGTAACAAGTCATATCATATTTAAGTTGGCAGCTGAATCAGAGTTAAAGCTATTATTTGAGGTTAATTTCTTAGTACTAATGTTACCTATGCGCTTAGGCTAATTAATATTTATAATTGCAGATTGAGAAAACTGTGCTGTTTTTATTAGAACAACAAGGGTTACTAGCGAAAAGGTTGTCGAACCTCGAGGAAGAGCATGACTCCCTTATTCAGCAAAATGATAAATCTGAATTGCAAGAAGCATATCGTAATGTGGGGCAGGATCTTTTGCGACTCCTATTCTTTGTAGAACTAAATGCCATTGGACTTCGTAAAATACTGAAGAAGTTTGATAAAAGATTCGGTTACAAGTTCACTAATTACTATGTCAAGACTCGTGCAAACCATCCTTACTCTCAACTTAGACAAGTGTTCAAGCACGTGGTAAATCAAAAAAAAATCGATGTTTTTCAGGTGATGCTTTGAGGATTTTATGCTAGTGTAATTACCATATTAGCCATTAAATGCAGGGAATTTCAGCAGTTGTCGGGACTTTATCTCGACACCTTGCAGATCTGCAGGACCATCAGGGGAGGTTTTTGTCAATTTACGACCAGCCTGCTCTCCCTCTCCCGGTTGTAATATATATGAAATTTATAAATACTCCTTGTTATTGGAAATGCTAACACTTAATTTCTTGCTTGTTGCTTATTACAGGACCCTATCATTGAATCTATCAACTCTGCAGTGGACAGGTTAACAAATTCAACAGATTTTCTCCATTACTTAGGGAAACACGCATTGATTCCGGAAGATGAATTGACAAGTCATCAATCCTCGGATGAATTGGAAGAGAGATATCATTTCATGTCCCTTCTCTTAAACCTGGCAAATACATTTTTATACATGGTGAATACTTATATAATAGTCCCAACAGCAGATAGCTACTCATTGAGTCTCGGAGCTGCAGCCACTGTTTGTGGTGCGGTTATCGGGTCAATGGCGGTTGCTCAAGTGTTCTCTTCAGTGTATTTTAGTGCATGGTCAAATAAGTCATACTTAAAGCCTCTCATATTCAGCAGCATTGTTCTTTTTGTTGGGAACACCTTATATGCTCTTGCTTATGATCTCAACTCGATTTACGTACTTCTCATCGGCCGTATATTTTGTGGGTAAGTATTCAAAATATTGCATTCTGTACTTCTACAGTAAGTACAATTTTTTATGAGCTAAATGCAAGAAAAAAACCCTGTACTCTGCCTAATTGGCAAAAAAAAACCCATTTGAAACTCCTTCATATATCAACAGGGGGGTTATTGCCAATTTTCAAGTGATCAGGGGGGATATTGCCAATTTTCAAAGTTAACGGGGGACAATTGTCGATTTTTTTGGTGAATAGATGTGTTTTCGCATTTTTGATGGGGATGTAATTGTCATTTTTCCTGCAAAATAGGGGGGAGGTGGTTGCTAATAAAAAGTAACAAGAAATGGTTTTTATTTTTTAATTTGCTAACTAGGCAAAGAATAGGGGGTATTTTGTTATTGAAATACTAGTATTATTTTTATAGATTGGGATCTGCAAGGGCAGTTAATCGACGTTACATAAGTGATTGTGTTCCTCCAAAGATGCGTATGAAAGCCTCTGCTGGTTTTGTTAGTGCCAGTGCACTTGGGATGGCTTGTGGCCCTGCTCTTGCTTCATTACTTCAAACTAAGTTTATCATCTTCAAATTTACGTTCAATGAAGATACTTTGCCCGGATGGATTATGGCTTTGGCATGGCTCGTCTATCTATTTTTGTTGTCCATTTTGTTTCGAGAGCCATCTCACTTCGAGAAAGTGCAACCGGAGAACAACAATGGTAAGTCGACCGTAATTCTAGCTCGTCCTTTTCTTTCACTTAACAAGTCAACTAGATTGAAAAGTGGGAAGAGGACAAAATGTGTTAAAAAAAAAAAAAAAGATACAAAAATTGGGACCAAAAGTGCTACCTAAATTGGATTTAGTTATTCTTGTTCTGCATCATAGGACTGCATCCTGGTAGTTTGGAGAATGGTGTTACTACCCAACCGCTGCTTTCAAGCTTGTTAGAGAAGCAAGAAGACGAAGATGAAGACGAAGAATTTGACATTAGTGAAGAAGCTTCCGAAGAAAGTCATAAACCTGTCACTTCCATTGTTTCCGCGTATAAGTTGCTTACACCATCTGTAAAGGTCTGATTGATCTCTTATAATGATATTGATACTTTCTAATGAGGTACGTACTTGTATCATCTGAACTAGAATACTGATGATGTGAGCAGGTACAGTTACTTATATACTTTATGCTGAAATACGCAATGGAAGTTTTACTTGCTGAATCGAGTATCATTACTTCATACTACTTCATATGGTCAACCAGCAATGTCGCCATTTTTCTCGCATGTCTTGGACTTATGGTCCTTCCCGTAAATGTTATTATCGGAAACTACCTCAGCAACATGTTTGAGGAGAGGTAAATAATTCAAATTAAAGATATGATATTGTCTGATCGAATGTGATCGATTACACTAAATAAGTGCTTAATCTTATATATATGATCATGTATAGGCAAGTTTTGCTGGCATCAGAAGTTATGGTATTCGTGGGCATAGCTCTGAGCTTCCATATTATAATCCCATATTCTGTACCACAATATGTATGTTCGGCTTTACTTACATTCGTAGCTGCTGAAGTTCTTGAAGGTAAGTTCTCAGTCAACACTAGCACTTTTGGTCCCAAGTATAAAAATAAATTGCACATGTTGCCCTTTTTCCCCCTTTCCATCCAATTTTAGCACTCATGATCCCATCATATGACATCATAGAAAGTGTTTGGTCGTGTGGGACTAAAAATGTATGATTGCCAATGATAAGCAACTCTTGATAACTTGCTTTAATCTTTTTCATGATTAGGTGTTAATCTCTCGCTCCTATCTCGTGTAATGTCACCGCGGCTATCAAAGGGTACGTATAATGGTGGATTGCTTTCGACTGAAGCAGGGACGGTGGCTCGAGTAATTGCGGATGGGACCATAACTGTGGCTGGGTATTGGGGTATGAGCACGCTCTTAAACGTAACTCTGCTTCCTTCACTATTCATCTGTATCTGCTCCATTGTAGCCACTTTCTTCACTTACAATTCTCTTTATTAGTTTCTGCCCTCTTTTCTTCACTATCAAATGTAAGAATTAATACATATTGTGTACATAAATGCAAATTATCTTCTCTAAGAAATAAATTAAATGTCAATCCAAAATCTGATAAATTTGTTTACTTCACAAACTGACTGCATTACTATAATTCCGTTGTACCTTACTTACCCATTGCTTTTGATTTGCAAGTATTAGTGTTAATTACATTTAGGAGGGATGTAGAAGAATCGAGTAGAGATAAAAAAACATTGTGTTAATTTTTTTCTTTTCATTTTGAACTTGGTTTAATTGTTAATTTATATTCAGTTGTTGTTAATTTAAGAAATAATAAATATTATTATTATTCATACGATCTCGTATCGAATAAAACTATAAAAGATAGGATTCAGAAATTTGAGTTGCTAATCCATTGAAAGATTTGGGTTCTATGATCTATTTTACAGAAGGCTTAGACATTGTTGAAGACTTTCACTTCAAGAATTCAATGAGATTAATACAAGTCCCAAGTAGCAGAATGAATGAATTCATATATCGAACGACACACTGTTCAAACTTGATTTGATTTTTATCGTGTTTGAAATTTTGTGTTTGAGCTTGGTTTGATTTTCAATTGAGCCGAGCTCAAACGAGCTTAAGCCGAGTATCGAATAGCTTGATATTTTACATGTATTTTTTCAATTTTTAGCTTTTCGAGTCGAGCTCGAGTCGAGCTTCAAAAGTTATCGAATAAAAAAATATGTTCAAGCTTGTTTGATTAGTGTGACGAACCAAGCTCAAACAAAGCTTTTATCGAACGAATTCGAGTCGACTATCGAGTAGCTTAATTTGATTTTCAGCCCTACCCACAATATTCATATTTAATTAATATATTATGTGAAAACCACGACAAAAAAGGTACTATTTATTTTAAAAATTATTATGTGAAATTACGAAGACACATAATTCATTTCGCATTGTCTAGTATACTACTCGATCATGAACATTTAATTTATTTATCAAGAATATAGTGTTATTCAGAAGATTGCTTTTTTAAATACATCATTATTAACTAATCAAATGTGAATATTTTTAAATTTAGATTCCATGCCAGATTTTTATTTAGTTTAGTGTTGTCATTTTAAAAGAAAATATACTGTACAAAAAAGTACTGTATTCTGGAGTGGAGTGTACATAAATAAATAAAATAAAAAGAAATATATTTGGAATTAAAATTTTATATTCCTAATTGATTTGATTATTAAATCCACAGGCCAAAAGCAGCAGTAGGGTTTTTTTTTTTTTTTTTTTTTTTTTTTGTAGAAGAAATACATCTACATAGACATAGACATAGAACTTCCTTCAAACAATCACATGACGCATACTACTCCATAGATCTGTTTCTCCATTCCGAACAGAGTAAATCGAATCGAGTTATGGGCTCGATTGAAGAGCCAACGGTGCAAAATTTGTTAGACCAAGAATCACTCAAATGGGTATTCGTAGGTGGTAAGGGCGGCGTGGGTAAAACCACGTGCAGCTCCATCATAGCTATCCTGCTCGCACGGGTGCGATCCTCTGTGCTTATCATCTCCACAGACCCTGCACACAATCTCAGTGATGCTTTTCAGCAGCGATTGACCAAGAGTCCCACTCTTGTTAATGGGTTTTCCAACTTGTACGCTATGGTACCACTCTTTCTTATTGATTGTTAATTGTATAATGAACTAATTTTTTTTTTCTTATTTGTTTAATTGATTGATTGAAATTGTGTGTTATTTGTAGGAAGTTGATCCTAATGTGGAACACGATGAAAGTTCTGGTTCGGATATGACTGATGGATTTGTCTCGGATTTAGCGAATTCTATTCCTGGAATTGATGAGGCTATGAGTTTTGCTGAAATGCTCAAGTAAATATATTTACCTCTTTGCTTTGCTTTGGCAAAAAAAATTCTTGTTTATTTCATCTAGGGTGTTTTAGCAATATACCTTCCTGAGATATGCCTAATAGGCAGTATACCTCCCTGATTTTTTTTTTTTTTTTTTTTTGTAGATTATTACTCCCTTGTGAAATTAGAAAACTGGCAATATGTCTCCTTAGCTCCGTAGAGCGGGGTGTTATTCACACGCCTAAAAGTGCAACCGGAACTCTATTTTTATGTTGAAAAGGCAATTTTACCCAGTTATATTTCATATTTTCTTAGCAAGTTAACTCCCCAAGATATGCCTAATGTGCATTAAAAAAATATGCAGATTACCCCCTCATGAAATCTAAAAACGGGTGGGAGTGGTGATAATTTTTTTGTTCCAATATTATATAGATTATAGGGGCATTTTAGTCCTAACACAAACAAAGTAAGTGTTTGAAAGGTTAAGGGATGGCTATGAACCTCTTTTTAATATTAGAGGGAAGTGTTTTAGCTATTCTTTTACAAGGATGTAAATTGTGTATTTCGAAAATCACAGGATGGTAAATTGCTATTAACCCTTTCATCTATGGTTGGTATAATTTTGGTCCTCATTCTATAGGTTGAACGATTCTTCTTATGTAAATTTTCAGGCTAGTGCAAACTATGGATTATTCTGTCATAGTATTTGATACTGCTCCAACTGGCCATACTCTTCGCCTGCTACAATTTCCTGCAACATTAGAAAAAGGGCTTGCCAAAATGATGAGTTTGAAGAACAAATTTGGTGGCTTGTTGAGCCAGGTCTCATTTTTACTTTAAGCTGTACTTTTTTTTGGCAGGATGTACTTTGAAACATTGATTATGATGTGAAAGATATTATGATCTGGTTGCTGTTTCAATGTAATGTAATTAGATTTTATGGTCAAGATAGACACCATCCATATGAGTATGATTTTCTTATTTATTTTTGCCTTCATATAGAACTCATATTCTCATTCAGCTGTTCTTTTAGTTTGTTTAAGTTTCACTGGATGGTTTATTGGGACTCTTTTTGTCATTTCATTATAGGAGTTAGGTTTTGGGAACATCTACATTTTAGTATGATGTTTGTCTTCTACAAAGATAGGGAAGAGGTGGGAAGTTATATAAATGATGAAACTGACTTTTTTAATTAGAAAGATTTTTTAAATTAAAACAAATATGTAGTATAAATCAAAAGAAGGGTTTTCGAACTTGGATTTTTTGGTTAAGTTCATCTATTGTAGCTCATCGGAGTTTAGAGACTTCAAAGTCTAAGACCTCAAAGTCCCTCAAAAATTATTGGCCGACTCAGACGCTGAACATTTTTATAGATGTATACGTCCACTTTTTTTGTGAATTTATTTGAGACCAATGAAGGCTTTTTGCGAATGAAAAATGAACCTTATGCTGATAATGTCTAAGCTATCTTGTTGAATTGCAATGAGTAATTACTTTAGTTAATTCTCATATATGTCTTGTCTAGTGTACTGGCTTGATATTCAGGTAATTTAACTTTCGACCTTTTCATGGCAGATGACTCGTATGTTCGGTGTTGGTGATCTTGGTGAAGACGACATCCTGGGAAAGCTTGAGGGCATGAAAGATGTGATTGAACAAGTCAACAGGCAGTTTAAGGATCCCGTAAGATATACTGCTTCAAATAAAAAAGCACATTTCTAGTTTATTGCTATTATCTGGAAATATTGCCTTCTTAGTTAAGGGGTCGTCAAAAAATAATTAAATTGATGTTTAAATATTTTTTTGTATCTGAGGATCAGTTTATGTCTTTCTTACTCTGGAAATGTCACTAATCAGAGAACTAAAACTTTAAAAGCATATCAAGTGGTTTAATTTTTCTTTGAACTCTGTGTTATATATTCTTTCTCTAATTGCACTCACACAACACTGGTAAGTAGAATATTTCCTATTATCTCAAATCTATAGTATACTGGAAAATTCCTGATGCATTAATCTTTCTTTTTTGCAGGATTTGACAACTTTTGTTTGTGTATGCATTCCGGAATTTCTTTCTCTCTATGAAACTGAAAGACTTGTTCAAGAGCTTACCAAATTTGAGATAGATACACATAATATCATTATCAACCAAGTAATTTTTGATGAAGAAGGTACAATCTTCGTTTTGCTGCTGAGGTGCTCTTTTGATGTCAAATTAATTTTTACTCGGACAATTTACATGGTCTTTGTTTTGCTTATGCAGTTGTTCAATCGAAGCTGCTCAACGCTAGAATGCGCATGCAGCAAAAGTACCTGGATCAGTTTTACATGTTGTATGACGATTTTAACATAACTAAGTTGCCGTTGCTTCCCCAAGAGGTATATATATATATATAGTTAATCTGTACTTTTTTCGTGCAGTTTTTGGTGGGGTTATTTGCAAAATACACTCCTATGTTCGTTCTTATTGACAAATACACTTCTATGGTAGTTCTAATATGACAAATACACCCTTGTTATATTATGTATTAATAGAAATGTAGCTAGTTTACCCCTACCCCATGTTAAAATTAAATGCATTATGCAATCTTTCATAATTCATCTACACGTATTAATTATGTTATTACATTTCAGTATTTCATAGAAGTGAGTTGGGAAAAAAATATTTACATAAGATTATTATGTACTTTATTTTGAAGAAAAGCAAGTGATTATTTATTTCTTTTAGTTTTAAATAATGAAATATACAATTTTTTTTAAAAAGCATCTGATATTATCCAAAAAAAAAAAATCAGTATGCATTGACAGTACAATATGAACATTTGAAGGTCATTTCACAAGAAAAAAAGTGAATTGATTAATCTGACATACATGGTTTTTACTGCCTGCATTTCTTTTAACATGAGGGGAAATATGTTAATAAAGATAACACAATGACGTATTTGTCAATTAAAATGAGAACAGGGGTGTATTTTGTAAATAAAATTTTCTGGGCTTTTGTCTCCTGAGTCATATGTATAGGAATATATATAGATTGTAATCCAATATGAGTGATCTCTATCCATTTGCATGATCAGTGATTGATTCTAATTCACCATTGACATTTAATAGGTGTGTGGGATTGAAGCATTGAAATCATTTTCGCACAATTTCTTATCGCCCTATCAGCCATCCATCGAACGAGGAACAGTAGAAGAACTGGAGTTGAGAGTATTAACATTAAAAGAGCAGTTGCAGGATGCTGAAGAGGAACTTGAAAAGCTTAGAAAGGGTAAACAAAAGGTCTGATGCAGAAAGAAGTATCAAGCAAATTGTGTTGCCATTCAACAGTATGTAAAATTAATTTTGATTTGTTGTCTGAATTAATTTTTATTTCTTGATTTTATTTACGTTATAGAGAGAAATAAGTGGAGATTATACTTTTCTTTTTAAAAGAGTGGTAGATTATTAATGATTACCAGCTGTCTTGACTGTAAAATTGATGTCTACAAAGTGTATCGTTTGGTAATTTCAATGGGTTCAGTTCTTTCATTGTATGTAATACTAATTTTCCTTTATTTTATGGAAAAAAATACAATGTTTTTAATGTTTCTTAAATATTACTCCCTCTGTCCTAAATTAAGTGTCATTTTACTACATAGCCTCACTTTTATGGAAAAAATAAATTATATACCTCAAATATTCTTATTTCTTATTTATCCCACCATTAGCTATTTACACGTTATTCAAGTTTTGTACTCTCTCTCTTACTTTTTCTCTAAAAGTACCTAAAATATGTAATTAATGTGTATTGAAATCCTAAAGTGACAAATAATTTGGGACAAATTTTTTCTCACTAAAAAGACAAAGCTGTTTGTCTCGCTTTTCCGAAAAAAAATTCGGTTTTCAGAAGGGCCAAACAAACAATCCAACCACTTTCCCAATTAATTAGCTACAATAATTTTTTTCTCAAACTACTCTCCGAAAGGCCAAACAAACATGTCACTTTTCTACTCTATTTCTATTTCTCTCTATATCAGAAAAGTCAAAAATTGCGGCTATTTTCCCAAACAACTCTCTCAAAACCCAAACAAACAACATTACGCAAATCGAGATTATTTTTCAAACCTCTACCACTTTCCCAAACCACTCTCCGAAAGGCGAGACAAACAGGCCCAAATAATTTGGGACAAAGGGAGTATCATATTAAATTAGGCATAAAGTAGGGCCTGTTTGTTTGGTGTTTGGGAAAGTAGTTTGGGAGAGTAATGGGGGTTTGTGAAATAATCTCGATTTGCGTAATGTTATTTGTTTGGATTTTGAGAGAGTGGTTTGAGAAATAAAGTAGATATAGGTTTTTTTGGAAGAGTTAAGTTGTAGGTGTAAGACTTTATGTCAAATCAATGTTTGTTGTGAGATAAATTGTGTAAGAGATATGTTACTTTATGTCAAATCATAGTAGAGTTTTATATATGTTTTGTTTAGAGATAAGAAAATTGTTGTTTGTTTGGATTTTGAGAGAGTAGTTTGAGAGATGAAAAATTTATTTCAGAAAATAGAAAATATGTTTGTTTGGCATTTCCCAAACATGAAATTTTTTTGGGAAACGCCAAACAAACAGGCCCGTAATGTTTTTGCAGTTTTACACTTTCACAAGTAAATAGCACTTTTGATCCTCCTTGTGGACAATTTTTTGCACATTCGTTCCTCTTAAATTTTCCGTAGCAGATAGTGTAACACATTCATCCTCTTAAACTTTTCGTAGTAGAAAGTGTAACACATTCATCCCTCTTAAATTTTTCATAGCAGATGCGTCCCTCTTATCAATGTAGTGTGATACATTCGTCTCTCTTAAATTCAAAATACATCCTAAAACGGACGAAATTGATGTATTTTGAATTTAAGAGGGACGAATGTGTTACATTACATTGATAAGAGGGTCGCATCTGCTATGAAAAATTTAAAAGGGACGAATGTGTTATACATTCTGCTACGAAAAATTTAAGAGGGACAAATGTGCAAAAATTTGCTCATAAGTACCAAAAGTACTATTTACTCTTTACGAGTTGTCTCGTTGGAGAGTTATTCATATTATTAAAACCTTGTACTTAATTTTTTATTTTTTTGGTTTTGCATTGGTTAAATTCCTTCTGATGCGTGTCGGACATAATATTATATGAGAACCTCTCCCAATAGAGATTCGAACCTGGATCGTCACTTTAGGGGTACTAGTCAATTCCACTAGACCAATTACATGTTGGTACCTTTGTACTTAAAATTTAATAGTGCAGCCCTATTTGGAAGGGTTCTGCGGGTCTCGGATAGAAAAAAATACTTTTGGTGGTTTCGGTGAAACCTTTGAAACATCATTTAGTTAGATTTTGAATGTTGAGTTTTTTAGATTTGTAAAAGTTAAAACTCCACTTAAATTGAATTTGGGGAAAAAAATAAGTGGTAGATATCAAATCAATGTCTATTTTATAGAGTTTGAGGGAGGGGGGGTGTGGTTGGATGGTAGGCATCAAATCAAAATTTTATAAATTGCAAGAGTTTGGATGTGAGTTTTTGAATAAATTTTATGGATTTTGTCAAACTCCATTTATAAGAGTTATGGCTCAGTTTCGTGAGGCCCGTGAAATCGGACCATAACCCTACCAAATTGGCCCCTTTTTGCTTTGGTTTCAATGTTAGATATTTATGCAAAAAGGAAAAAAAAATGCTTAAATGTGTCTCGAGTGGTTTTAAATTATTATGTGATAATCAATTAATAGGTTATATATTTGTATAATTTTGAATGTTTGTATAAAGGGAAACCAATGGGAGTCATTGTTGAGTTATTTTGCGACTTAGTTGTTTTAAATATATGTACGTGCTTTCACTGAAAAACAGATGTGAGTTGTTTTCCTTTTCTTAATTGTCAGATTAAGATTAATGAATTTCGGTAAAATTTCACTCTTTGGCAGCTCTGTACGGTATATAGGTTAGTGGGCCACCTTCTGAAGTTAGATTGTGCGGCTTTTGTTTATAGGTTGGATCAAATAGTACTCTATAATGGGCTTGTAGGCCCAAGCCTATTATACAATTAAAGGAGCAAAAAAGGTCCATAACAAAATGTCAAATAATAATATTATATGTATATAAGAATATATTTTGGTATATAATCAACATTTATAGTTTGCTTGGACTTATAAATATACACGCTTGCATGTAACATTAACATTAACAAAAACAAATCATGTATGTCAATTTAGTATCATTGTGTGATATTAAAATGTAACAGTAAATTGAGATTGAGATATTAAAGTATGATATTCTGTCATTTTGTTAGCATTAGTTGGAGGCCATAATGTTCTTACAAAAAAGGAAAAAGAGTTGGGAGTATATATTATGAAGAAAAAGAGAAAAGAGTAGTAAAAGCCATTAGGAAAAGTACATGGGGCGGTTGGTCCCACAGTAAGAAAGAGCCTTTAGCCATATACTAGTATTATTATTATTATATCTCAGGAAGTGCTCCCACCCCCACCCGCACGGTACCAAAAGTCCCTATCCAAACCAAACCATGTGGGGACCACTTTGGAGCTAGTGGGGGCAAAGTGGCCAGGTGGGTCCCACTCCGGACCCCCTTTCAACCCGAGTCTCTACTCTAGTATCTAGTCTAGATGAACATTAATTAATTAATTAATTAGTGTAATAATTTTGGAAAGGTCCACCACCTGGAGCTGGAGCTGGAGCTGGCGTCCACCGCCATAGTCCCCCCACATCTTCTTGGGAATGGGGGCCCACCACCGGGGCTGCACCCTTCCCCACTAAAAGTAGAGTTTGAATTGGATACATCGAAAAATGTAGTACAACCCCTTTCCTTTTCATTAGGATTAGGCCACATCTCCCAACTCCCCAAATACCCCAACCAACAAAATTAAATCAAAATAAATGAAGATTGCAAATACAAATTTACCTCTATAAAATTAATCTTTACCACAATAATTTTACTACATCAAAAAGTAAAGAATAATTTTTACAAATCTAAAAATTAAGAAAACAAGGTTTGCCGGATAATTAAAAGAAGGTATGTATTTATGAGATAATAATATTTTTAATTTTTCAAATTATTATATATTATGTCATTATTATTTATATATTAATAAATATTAAAAGTAGTTTGTTAAAATATAAATGAATTGTTGGAGTGATGCGATGTGATTGTTTAAAAGTGAACTCTTAAAATATAAATTAGCTGTTGGAGTGCAGAGTAAAAAGTGGGAATGTATAACACTGTTCACCATTTAAATTTTAAGATAAGAGGCCTGAATTTAAACGGACTGTTGGAGATGGTCTTATGGTATGGTATGGTGTGTGATTAGCACTTTACCATTAACCACATTTCCACAATTAATTAGCATTATTTGATTTGATGAGATTTTTCTATCTAAATTAACTTTGACATTCAACTATTTTAATTTGAATAATACTATTGAAGTAGACATTCTTGTTAGGGTTTAAATCTAACAACTTATCTCTTTTGAAGTGAATAATAATAAGATCTAACAAGTTGATTTTGTATTGAAGAAAATTTGCAGAAAAACTAGTATTCGCACATATAAAATAAAATGGAGACATCGAATAATGAATTGCATAAGTAAAAATTGTGATCTATTTCTAAATTGTATACATGAAGATTAATTATTGAGTCTGTTCGAGATCTTCCTAAATTTTTTCAACACCATCTTAGGTTCCGTTAGCCATACCGAATTGGGACTTGCCAATTCCGTGTGATGCTCTTTTAATTTTAACCGAGACTTCTCCCAAACCCAAAGTACTTGTCCTCGGACTCCCAGATCAATTATGGTGTTAAATTACTACAAATTAGAGATAGGTTTAAATTTGGTTTGAACATGCATGTATTGATTCAATATAATTTTTTTTATATATAAATTATTTCGAATTAATACTATTTGAGTAAAATCAAGGAGGAGTTAAATATGTAAAGACGCTAGCTATGAACCAACCTAACAAGTAAGAAAAGCTCAACGTATTTAATTTCATATCTGGCCCGTTTTAATTAGTGACCTTTTTCTTTTTCCATCAGGACCCATCTTTATAGCATTCAAATCCGATTAGACCCACAGTATCATTACTGATGGTTTATTAATAAATCAAAGTGCAGATTTTTTATTTATTTATTTATATAGCTGTTAAATTATTTAGAATAACATCTGTTTGTTCAAATCATTTATTTAGACCATACTATTATTATTCACTTATTGACTATAATTATTTTATTATTAATTGAGTGTGTGCTGAACAAACACATTATACGATTGGAATTTCAGTTCCAAAATCATCATATGAAAGATCAATTACATTATCCATTTATCCTAATTATAATGTATTTGAGGCTATTCGACTACTATGTAGAGAGAATCAAGACAGGATATCACAAAATATTTTTGTCCATTCTCAGGAGTTGAAGAAAAATCCGAATCAGCAAGTTTCCTTTGAGAAGAATATGCCTTAAGCTATATACCGAATGACAAAATTGCATTTTACGCCCACGAGATTGAACCTCTACACTTTTGATACAAAACTTTTTAAAAATTAAGCACTACTGATCCGGCATTTTTAAACCCAATTTTTTTAATATGTTGGTCTTATAAAAATTGTCCCGCTCTTTTGATCCCAAGCCAAATATGACTATGAGACCAAAATTGGAAATATTTTATGAAATTGAGCCTAATTAAAAGTGTATTACAAAGACTGAAAGGCATAATAGAAAATAATTACGGTTCTAGTAGCTAGGACCAGTTTCGTGAAACAAAAAATGCAATTTTTAGTGAAAAAAACTAGATGGGCCACACAATCACTTTGTTGTTGGTCCATGATGTATCTAGTTGACTAACAACCGTTAGATTTCCTCATCAAAACAAAACACAATATGCATTTATCAATTTTTTTTATGAAAATTTTGTGCATAAAAAAATTATACAATTGTACAACTATTTATAGCTCCCAATGTCCATTCGTTTTTGCTTGCTTTTAAGTTGTGTATATATCCTTGTTCATACTCTAATTCCCTTTTCTAATTCAATTTTCATGGCTTCATCACAAAACCAACTCCGCATGGCGCCACCAATCAAAGAAGAAAAAGACACGGCGGAGGAGAACCCAACTCCGCCACCGGGGCCGCCGCTCAAACGGTCTTCAACAACGAAAGACCGCCACACCAAAGTTGAAGGCCGAGGGCGGAGGATCCGAATGCCGGCCACCTGCGCCGCCAGGGTCTTCCAGCTGACCCGAGAACTCGGCCACAAGTCCGACGGCGAAACCATCCGTTGGCTATTGGAACAAGCTGAGCCCTCCATCATCGCCGCCACCGGCACCGGAACCGTCCCCGCCATTGCCATGTCCGTCAACGGCACTCTAAAAATTCCCACCAGCAATTCCTCCCCTGTTTCCGACGACCCCACAAATCGCAAACGCAAACGCTCCTCAACAAGCGAATTCATTGATGTAATTAGCACAAATAATTCAGCAATTATGTCGAGCAATAGCAACGTTTCGGTTTCGGCTCCATTAATGTCAGTAACACAAATCCCTACCCTGTGGGCCATACCAACCCCAAATGCAAATTCATCAACAACACCAACAACTTTTTTCATCATCCCACCAAATCAAAACCCACAGGTCTTAGCATTTCAATCAGCCGTTCCTCTAACCGTAACGCCCATGGTGAACATCTCCACCGCCGCCGTAAGGCCTATTTCTACGCTATTCGCCGCCGTGCAACCCTCTCATTCAATTAATCTGCAGAACTTACAGAGCCCTAGTAATTTGGGGGTTTCGAGTAGTACGAACACGAAAACACAGATGCTGAGGGATATTTCTTGGGAGATTCACGATAATAACAAGGAATTTCCATTTCTCGCCACTACTCATTCCGCTAAACATTAATCAGCACGTGTTCAAGTTGGCGGTGGTGGAATTCGGGATCAGCACGTGTCACGGCTGGTTGCGGCAGGGCCTACTGGGAACGATCAATAATGGTGGTGGACCCACCGGGGAAAACTGTTCGCAAGGCGGCCGCCGGTGGTCCCGGGTCTGGGTGTGCCCAATAAAAGCAGCCTTGTAGGCCCAAAAGACGTGGTTGCTAATGGGGGCTTTTGAATTTAGTGGGCCTATTGTGATAAAATAACGCCATGTGGGGAGTCATTTGCAAAAATAGCCTTATGGCTTTTTTAATTTGCAAAACTAGCTTTATGAATGTTGTCTTTGCAAAAATAGCCTTCCTTAGATTATGTTATTAATTAACTTTAAATTACAAAATAATCCGGAATTTTTGTCACTTGTCACTTGGACGCCCAAGTGACAAGCGGCAATAATGCCGCTTGTCACTTGGGCGTCCAAGTGACAAGCGACAAAACTGCGACATTTGTCACCGGTCGCTTGGAGGTCCAAGCGACCGGGTGACATTTGAAGATGAGTATCTTCGAATGTCACCCGGTCGCTTGGACCTCCAAGCGCCCGGTGACATTTGAAGATAAGAGTATCTTCAAATGTCACCGGGCGCTTGGAGGTCCAAGCGACCGGGTGACATTTGAAGATACTCATCTTCAAATGTCACCGGGCGCTTGGACGCTCAAGTGACAAGCGGCAGTAATGCCGCTTGTCACTTGGGCGTCCAAGTGACAAGTGACAATTATTGCAATTTGTCACTTGTCACTTGGACGCCCAAGTGACAAGCGGCAGTAATGTCGCTTGTCACTTGGGCGTCCAAGTGACAAGTGACAAAAATTCGTGATAAAAATTTAGAGAGTTTTTTGTAGTTAGAAAAATTTTGAAATTTGAATTGAGAGTTGGAAATGAATTTTATAGGTGTTTTGTATTATTATTATTAGATTAACTGATTAATTAGACTTAATTGTGTTTAATTAGATTTAATTGTTATTAAAACCAATGAAAAAAAAAAGAAAAAAGAAAAGGCTAGTTTTGCAAAAAACATTTGGGAGAAGGCTATTTGGCCAAATATCCCTGTGGTGAGTGGTCCAATTATTATTTAGTTTTATTTATTAATTGTTGGTCGATTTTTAGGAGATATAATAAAGGTGGGGCTCGTTTTGTGTGGAACTCTAATTTGGATTATGTGATGGTAATGTGATGATATGAATTGAAGGAGAAATCATCTTTTTATTATAATAATGTTTTCTTTAATGCTTCAACTCTATTGGGTTATACTCTTTATTGTGAGTATTTAGTAATCAAGTGTGAAATGTAAAATCCAAAATTAGAGATTAGTAAACTATTCAACCAGTGACTAAACAAGTTTTGTATTTAATATAAAAAAAAAAAAAAGTTTTTTTGCATTATTTCAAGTGATGGAATAAAATATTCGAGTTCGAAACTAACCCTTAAAGCTAACTAGAATGAATACCCAAACTGCGTGATAATTTGGATGATATGCCATATTAAACTTTCTCTTATGTTCAGGAGTCCAAGCTTACACTAAATTAATCATGGACGGCTGGACCCTCAGAACTCTTGCTCTAAAACCCTGAATGATGTAAATGGGATGTGCCTCCATCAAGCATCGAGATTCCATCATACTGCTTCACACTATGCGCACAAAGAGGTCTTCACCATGCATCGAGATCTCACTATACTGTTGTACACTATGCGCACAAAGAGGGCTTCACCATGCATCGAGATCTCACCATACTGTTGTATACTATGCGCACAAAGAGGTCTTCACCACAAATGATCTTTAGACAAACTAATGAAAAAGTTTTCATCCAAGTTTCAAATGGGATTCGAACTCCCACCTTTACTGCTGGAGCAAACCTTATGAATTGTTGATCAACCAATTGGAGATATGTATTTTACTTGGTAATTTCACTGACATAAGGTTTTTATCTAAATCTTTCAAGCATCTGCAACAACCAAATATTACAAATGAATATTCCAAACACCAAACCCAAACTAATGCATAAAATTATTTTCTTTTTTTTTCAATGAGGAACTCTAGACTCTTGAGGGTGGGGTCTCACTCTCATATGTGTGTGCACTTATTTACTGGACCAGTGTGGCCCGTTGACAATGGGCCCATAACGGGGTGGACCACTCTTTAGAAAGTGGTCCACAATGATCACTAAAGCACGTTAAAGGTGGGCTGGGTCTTCAGTGTATTCAAACCTCCAATTGGTCACTAGACATGGAGTCTTAGCTAGGACACATTTAATTCAGCAATTTTTCCTACTAAACAAGCCATGTAGTTAGGTAAACGAGTAACAAATCAAGTTATTCTTCAATTAAATATCCCCTATTTTATTTTATTTTTTCAACAGCTTTCGTTTACCTCAATGTCTAGACCAGCTTTTGCGCGGCTCGATATTTTTCTAACCGAAAAAAAAATCAAAGTCACACAAATTTCGTAGCTTCTTGGCTTATTGAAACTTGTTTCAAATTGGAATATTAATTTATTATAAAATTGATCTTTTTTTATCCCACAACATATTTAAAACTGACTCGTATAAATTCCGAGAAAGTTTCTTTACAATCCAACCTTCCCCATAGTATGTTGTCCACAAAATCGAATTTTGAATCCAAAATAATTATGGAATTCATGATTATTTCTTCTTCTTTCACATTTCATTGAAATTACTATTATTTTGATTATAGGATACCTAATGGTACAAAAGGCCTACTACCATTTATTTATTTATTTATTTATGGAGTCACTCCAACCAAGTGGTTGGGTTAGGTGGGCCCTTTTTATAAGTTCTTTTCCGCAACATGCTATCCTTTGAAGATGGATGGTTCATTTATATCCTATAATTTAATTTTGACTCGTTTACCTAATTCAAGTACAAAATTGTTCCGGCACGTCTACCACTACAATTTCTACGCTGACGGCGAAATCGCAAAATAGATATGTACCATTTCTTGTGACGATTTTGGTAAAATAAATCCTACAAGTATACGGGTTGACAATTTTGATCCTGTAAATTCAGTTAATTTCTTTCTTCGACTTGGGATAATCTTAAAACTTACTCTTATATCCATTTATGAATGAATACTCAATATGCGCAGATTACGTAATTGTTATTATTAATCTATATTCAATATTGTTTATTACTTGTATTATACGATACATACGTTAGCTCTAAACAATTTTATTTCAGGATTGCAAGGTTAGTTCTCGACAATTGTGTTTGTTTGTTACTGAAATATGCTCTTCAACTGTTTGATGAAAATCCCACTAGAAAATTACATGTTAAACTATTTTTTTATTATTATTAAATAAATGTTCTTTATGGGCAAAATGTTATTAGATTTTTTGACTTATTGACATACGGTAAGCTTACTTTACTTAATAATGTACCGAGTGAAGATTCTTATTTTGTTTTTGTAATCCCGTAAAGATGATTGCTTTATACATTAATTTATGAATTTCCACTCTCTTTAAGAGAAATATATTCAAAAATTGCATGTTCATGCAAAGCCGACTCTATAGCTAGACAATTTAGGTCGTCGCCTAGGGCCCCAACTATAAAGGGGTCTAAAAAAACTATTTTGTAAATATAACTCATTTTTTTTTCTATCTGATAATTTTCTAGTCAAATAAGATGTAATAATGCAATAAACTTGGATAATTTTTCAAATAAGTTCTTGCCCTATTTATATAACCACATTCTCTAACAGACGATGATAATCAACTTGATCTAGTGGCTAAAACTGATGCTTTAGAGTCTTTTCATATATATATATATATATATATATATATATATATATATATATATATATATATATATATATTTATATAGAATGTTTTACTCCATAATCTTGAATCATGTATATACAAAAATAATGTTCCTCGATATCTTCATGCATAATTATATATTGGATTTGATCAATTAATGTTGAGGCAAGTATTAACATTAATGCGTCATGTATTGGTTTGGATGTGTTGGACAATTATCGGAGCGCGAAACTAAAATAAATTTAACATATCAAATTCACTTTTCGGAGTACGCATTCAATTATATATTGGATCATACTTAATTGATTAATTAATGTTGATGCAAATATTAACATTAAGGCGTCAAGTATTGGTTTGAATGTGTTGGACAATGATCGGAGCACGACATTAAAATAAATTTAACCTATCAAATTAACTTTTCGATTAACAATACACATTCAATTATATATTGGATCATACTTAATTGATTAATTAATGTTGATGCAAATATTAACATTAATGCGTCATGTATTGGTTCGGATGTGTTGGACAATGATCGGAGCACACATTAAAAATAAATTTAACCTATCAAATTAGCTTTTCGATTAACATTACACATTCTATTGGAACTCTTCTTGTGTTTGTTATGTAAACTATGTTGAACAAATTTATATAAAAGTGATTATTTCATATTATTGGTGTCAAATGCTAAAGATTACTCCCTCCATTTTTTTTATTTGTCGTTTTAAGATTTTAATGTAGAATAAAAATTTTCTACCAAGGGTATAAGGGTGTTTTGGGACTTTTACTTAAAAATGACTATTTATTATATTTTTTAATTCTTGTGCAATCCTCCAAAGTGAATAAACAAATGAAGTATATGCTAATTGATAGTACAAATGTATTTGCTTTATTGTATCTATATCTAAGTATTATGGGGAAAAAAATCATGATACTTTTGTTTTGCATAAATAAATTAAATTTAGTATTTAATATAACTTAAATTCAATGAGTTTGAGTTAATATATAATTATTAATTATAATTTATTAAAAAAATACTCAAATGAGTGTTTGAGTCAATATATAATTATTAATTATAATTTATTACAAAGAAGCCTCAAATTACATAAATGGCTCGATTTTCCAATTCTTTTATCCCAATTCCTAACTATTCCAATTTTCCAATCCAAGCTTCACTTCACTTTTCTCACTTCTTCTTCGGACTGCCCTAGAGCAAAACCCAAATCTTTTTCTTCTTCTTCAATTCAAAATTCCACCGCGCCGCACCACCCACCCCCATCGCGCCTCCACCACCTCTCTCTCGGCCCAGATTTTTAAATTTCAGAGGTACGGTCCAAATTCTAAATGCCCAATTTTGTTCTTTTTCTGATTTTCTCTTAATAAATTGGGTTCTACTTGTATTTAAAACCCAAAACTTGAGTGATGGTAAAGTAATTTTTGGAGAGGGGACTGAGGCTAGGGGGTCTCTTATGTATTCTTTATAATTTCTATTCAACTTCATTGGATGGTAGTGGTAGGAAGCATATTATTATTTACACATGTATTCAAGACGAATTATTTTTGATTCAATAATTTTTCGATTTTTTTGTACCGAATCAAATCGAACCGCACCAAATAGGTAATTTACCGAACCAAACCGTTTGGCAAACGGTAGGAGATTTCAGAATACCGAACCAGCTGGTATAACGAAATTTGGTGCGTTTAGGTATACCATTTGCGCAACCCTACCTAAGATAGTAGCCTGATCAGAAATATTTACTTTCATATTTTATCTATTTACTGATTCTGACAAGTAAAAAAAATTTGTTAGTAACTATATTCACGATACTTGAATTTTCTATATATATACACATACACATATACACACACACACGTGTGTGTATATATATATATATATATATATATATATATATATGCACACGATACTTGTAGTATTTGCCGGCCCTGTGTTCATGAATCATATTGTGTAGATTTTTTATTTATTTTCTATTTAAGTATGAGAAAGAAAATAACAAGAGGGTTAAGTTTTTATATTGTCATTGTCTGTTTGATGCACCATTCCATGGTCTCGTTTTACTTGTATATTGACATCAACCGTTCAATTGTTAATGGGTGCAGGATTAATTTAACTTCTTTAGAACTTAAAGTTTTAAGCCACCACAGCAGCTTCAGGATCATTCCTTTCACTGTCCATGTTCAAATTATCTCATAAAATAAAATGGATGATACAGTATCACTAGACCTTTCATTGCCAGATAATATACTTCAGCCATTCTTAGTTTTTTCTGGTTCGTCTACTTTAAAACAAGCACTAGAGTGTCTCATTGAGATTGCCAAAACTACTGATGGCCGATGGGACCTTGCTTCTAAACGTTTAGTAATGCCAGTTCTTCAACTATGTCAATTTCTATCATGCCCTTCGCATCGCAATCTTCTTTTATCAACCTTAAAGCTACTCAGGAACTTATGCGCTGGAGAAATTAAGAATCAGAACTTATTTATTGAACAAAATGGTGTTGGAGTTCTTTCAAGAATTGTTAGCTCTGTTGGGTTAGCTTCTAGTTCTGATAATGGGATACTTCGTATGTTACTGCAAGTTCTGGGAAATGTTTCGTTAGCTGGCGAAGAGCACCAGTTAGTTGTTTGGCGCCAATTCTTTTCCTCCGGGTTTCTAGAGATTGCTAGAGTTCGTAGCAAGGAAACATGTGACCCTCTGTGCATGATTATTTATACTTGTTCTGGAGGTAGTGATGGATTACATGGAGATCTATGTTCAGACTCAGGTCTGGAAATCGTGATAGAAATTTTACGGACTGCTACATTAGGTAAATAAAATAACTTGTTAATTTCTAGTGTACTCGGTAAATACCAATTTTTAATATGTTTATTTTTATATGAGCAGCTGGTTTCACGGAGGATTGGCCAAAACTGCTTCTCTCAAGAATATTCCTTAAAGAATCTTGTTTTTCATCAACCTTCTCTCGATTATTTCCGGTATTTGCTACTGAGAAATGTGATGGTACCGTGTCCGCAGTCAATAATTTTGGACCCGAGCAAGCATTTTTACTAAGTATTCTCTCAAAAACATTGAATGAGGGAGTCGGAGACGTTGTGTCCAATGACTTCGCATTATTCGTTTTTGAGATACTGAAAACTGCTGTTCGGATTGTTGATTTTACCACAAGGGGGACGTCAAATCTTCCAACGGGTTCTTCAAATATTGATGTTATGGGATACTCCATAGCCATTTTAAGAGATATATGTGCTTGTGATGGTCCTAAAGATTTTAACCAAAACGAGAAAGAGAGTGCTAAAGAAATCCTAGTGTCGGCTGGGCTCATTGAATTGCTCATAACCTTGCTTCGCAGCCTAGAGCCTCCGGCAATTATAAGGAAAGCGATGAACCAGAGTGAGGCTAAAGACGGGATAACTTCACAGTCGTTTAAATATTGCGTTTACAAAGGTTTGCGAAGAGATATTGTGGGAATTATTGGAAATTGTTGCTACCATAGGAAGCTTGTTCAGGATAAGGTTCGAGAGCTAGATGGGATAGTTCTTTTGTTGCAGCAGTGTGTCATTGATGAAGAAAATCCATTCTTGAGGGAATGGGGAATGTGGTCAGTACATAATTTATTGGAAGGGAATGAAGAGAATTTGAAATTGGTTGCGAGTTTGGAGCTTCAGGGGACTGTGGATGTCCCTGAACTGGCACAGATGGGCCTCCGTGTAGATGTGGATCCAAAGACTCATCGTGCCAAGCTTGTAAATGTCTAAGGTGTGTTAGTCAAAAACTTGTGTGCTGCTTGGGGACTTGTGCTTTTCTTTACGAATGTCAGCGGCTCTTGTATTAGGTAAAGCAATCAGAGTTCCAATTCTTTAAGGGTGATGAAGTATAGACTCTTCAAAAAAGTATTAGATGATGTAATAGTAAAGGTTGGTATAGGCAAGTTAAGCAATAGGCATACTTCAAGTTTGAATTTGTGTGCGAACATTGTTGATTTTTAAATGAAAAATACATTGTTATGAATTAATTAATTTTTTTTGAGGAGTTTAAGATTGTATTTGTACTTGGTTTAATTGCTCACAAATAAACAAATTGAGCTCCAACGAAGTTTAATCTTTTCGAACACAATTTAACTTAAGTATCATTTCATAATTTATCGAGTTGAACTCGTATTGAATTTCAAACATTATGAAATGATAAATGTTCCTCCAACTTGGTATGTCAAGTATAATGATTGAACTTGTCAAATCTCAACTAGTTTGATTTAATTTGATTTTAAAGAAGAAAATGTCTTGTTTCCTAAAATTTTCAGACTAACCAAACTAATGATCCTTAGTAGTTGAATCATGTAAAGTAATAGAAACAAAGGTCAAATTCATTATTAACCCTTCACCACAAGGCAAGGCAACGTCATTCATTACACAGCAAATCAACTACATGAGAATGAGGATAAAAGAAGATAGAAACCAGTATATCTCAAAAATCTGGTCTTTGTAATGAATTTTACACCTCAAAAGTCTACAATGTACATGAATGAAACACCTTACATCAAATCATCATTTTTTTTTTAATGCTTCCAAAATATATAATTAAAAAAATAAAAATACAAAGAACATTTCAATAATCCAAAATCCCAGAACAATCCTGGTTCTGTTACATACATTATTATTTTAGACTCCAATTACATTGAAAACACAAGAAGAATTAGATAGTCAAATTTTCCTGAATGGCAAGGAAAGATCCAACTATGTTTCCTCCAACATCAGGAAAAGTTTCAGATCCAGGGAGAGGCTTCACTTTACCATTGCGATCAACTTCAACAGGGTACTTAAGAAGGTGCCCCCTCATTTCCGAAACCTCATTAGATGCAAATTGGTTCCAATTAGCCTCCCCCATTGATCTAACACGTCTTACACACTCCAAAGACTCGGGTCGAGTAAAGCAATCCTCCAAAACTCCAAGATGTTCGGCCCATAGTGACATTCTATATCCATATATCTACAAATAAAAATTGCACGTAGATATATAGTTAATCTGTATAAGCTGCTCATGTTTTAGCAGCGTGATTTAAATTTGTTTAAAGGGGTTACCTGTCCCATTGGACTCGCTTGTTTTCTTGCCCATGTGTGATGAGGCTGATAGGCCCCCATTGCAATCTCCGTGTCTCTAGTACCCTCCATAGATCGTTGATTAATGTTTGCCGACCCTATTATTACGTATTCATCATCCACTATCATACCTTTTGAATGAACATATATCATGAATCTGCGGTTTTTACGGCTAAGTCCCTGGAAACAAACAAAAAATGATACAAAATCTTGGCATAAATAGGGTATTAAGCTTTTTGGATGCTAAAATATGCAGAAGGAATCCAAGAAGGCCCAAGTTTTTCTTGTGATTATTGGTCAACCTGCTTTATTTATCAATGCTCCGAGAAAGTGGGTTGATAAAAGACCTATTTCACCTAATATTTACTACCAAACGAGTTCTTGGAACAAAAATAATATCCGAAGGTAAAGGATGTAATACCTGAGGAGTGTTTGCTGGAGAGTTACTCTCAGACAGGTCACCTGCATCGAGAGCCTCGCGATTTCCAAGGCAGTAAAAGTTTAAAAAATCTTGTGGTGAGTAAGCATCCTCAAGGCCAACCTCGACTAAAGCTTTGTGAATTGTTTCATACATCATTTGCATTGTTTTATGCTGCCAAAATAATATCCTCTGTGTTGCAGCCCCAGCGGGATTACCTTCTGGCCACATTGGGATAACAATATAAGCTGCAAACCTCTCGTGCACTCTAATTTTTTCCGCAATTTTCAATGCAATTTCCATAGGAATCAAATTATTTGCACCTGCATGAACCAAAATGCTTTTAATCTCGTCATTATAAGCTCACAAAAACTTTCCCATTTTCAAAGGGAATGATTTTACTCAGTGGAGCCTAAAGAAGAAAAGAAAAGGGCAGTTGTTTATTACCGATGTCCTTGTACTGATTCCAGTTATACGAGGACCCAACAAAGTACTGATTCTCGATATATATGAAATGCTGGGCAGAACGAATAGCCTTTATGTAGGCTGTATGTATGCTCATATCTATAAGAACATTCTTGCCACACACCAAGTTCTGTTCCAATACAATTGCATTATTTCAAAGTAAATTAACCAACAAAGTTGCTTGATTGCAAAAAAAGATCTACTTGTTAACTCACCCGTTTTGGAGCATCTTTAGGATCCTTGGGAAAGCCTTTTACAGAATTTGAATCAATTGAACGAAATACCTGCATAATTTGTCAAGGAAGAAAAACTAACAGTCAGCCATATAATAAGAAAATTTTGCAATCTCAAAAGCTCGTAGAAATTAGAATCGAGTTTACCTGTACATGAAAAGCTTCAGGATCATCTTCACTTACACAAGGAGCATCAGATAACCCCAATATATCAGGCATCCTTTCGATTCTAAGCAAAGAATCGTCATATGACATTTTCAATTTTTTAATCCCATGTGGCTTGGCAGCCTTCATCCACCTCTCCTCAAAATTAGTCAATATATCGTATGCTGCTGGCCCATCAATTTTACTGTGCAAGTCGTGCCATGGTTCTCTTGGACAACCATCGACATTTCCCTGTTAATAGGACACATTTTGATCAATTTTAAAAAATACAAACCTTATTATTAATTATTACCATCCACCGAAAAACAGTGTGATTCTGATAAATGGAACATATAAAGTAAAAAATAATGCTCAATTGCAAGAAGAGTGAAACGCAAAAATAACCTCTATGTTTTGGTAAATTAGCAAACCGTCCCCCTGTGTAAATTTTATTACCAGAATCCCACCTGTGCTAATTTTTATTAGCAGAAAAAATCCTCCCAAGCCAAAATGACAGTTATACCCCCACCAAAAGATGCGAAACTATAATCACCCTGTTAACTTTGTAAATTGGCAATAAACCCTCTGTTCACTTAAAAAAATTGACAATAACATCCCTATGATTTATGAAGGAATTTCAAATGGGGTTTTTTTGCTAATAAAAAAAGAACACAGATTTTATTGCTAATAAAATAACAGAGGGGTTCTTTTGCCTATTAGACAAATTACAGGGGATATTTTTGCATTTAGCTCTTCCAAGAATCATGTCTTTAGCCAAAAAAATTAAACCATAAAAGTAAAGGAGGAGTACAGATAGGAGGAAGAAGAATTACCGTATAAGTGGGATTGTGATAATCATCTGAGTGGACAGTTTGCAGTGATCTAAATATAGGATGTTGAGGAGTATCATATCGGCCATCACATACATCCAATCCTCCTACAAAAGCAATTATTCTTCTTCTGTTATTTCCAGCATCAGCATCCACTATCACCGTTTTCTGATGGTGCGTATAAATTACTCCGACTTCCTAATCATTTAATTGTAAAGACATTAATCATACATATTTAATCATCTACAAGAACATAGCCCTAATGTGACAAAAATACTTAGATGGTAGAGTAAACTTTCATTGTCAGCTTGTGATGCATAAAATTATGAGCAACTGAACACACCTCATATATATTTCCAACAAATTTTGATACAAGAGAGTATTTGTTTCCTACTTTTGAAAAACATACATCCAGTCCAAGCATCCAATTTCTAGAGTTCTAGTTTCTTGGAAGTTAACATATAAAAGATAAAGCATGTAACTTAAGAAAATTCAAACGGGCTCAGCTAAAGGTAATTTTTTTCAATATTTTTCTTTTATATGACAATATTATTTTCACTCATTGTTGACTAATGAACCATTGTACTCATCAGTTAGATCACTAAAAAATATTTCTTAGTCAATTTTATAGTTATTAATGTATAGTCAGCACCACAACAAGAATCAAAGGACATGAAACTGTGTTCTGCAACAATCACATGCTCTACATTATTTGAAATGAAGAAACTGAAGAATGATAATATAATAATAATTGGGGATAAATATAATTAAAACATGATGCCAAAACTAAGATATAAAAATGAAATATGATCAGAAGCCATACCCTCTGCTTGACCCAGCTGTGACGCTTTCCAGCCACTCGAGGACAAAGCAATACTTGAACAGAAGAGTGTTTAAAGTAACGACGAGTTTCTTCATCATGAGTTGCCATGACTCCATCCTGAATATGAAAAAGTTTATCGTAATAAGAAAAAGTTCAAAATAAATTGTTATGAAAGTGAAAAATGAGATAAACAGAAAACTAATCTTAGAAAACTATGGATGATAGAGTCAAAACTAGATGAGCATATATGAGATATTTTAAAATATCCTTTTGAATTCATTAAAAACATTGGACGGTAAACAGGAAAAAATGGCTAAACTTTTGTTCACAAGTTTGGAAGGTCAATTTACTCACAAATATAAAACAATTTAACTCAACTAGAAAAAGCTAATATCTATAAACCTTCTGGCTGTAAAAGGACATGATCAGTGAAGTTATCATTTACTTGCTAAAATGCAATTCCAGACAACCTCCAGAGTCCAGAATCAATTTTTATTTTTTTTGTCATTAGAAGATCCAGAAGGATGGTTGAGCACTTGACCACCTCACGTTTTCTAATAATAAAACATTATAATCCGGTGCTCTGCTAATATATATTAACAAAAAGAAACAATCAGTTTAAAGCAATGCAAGCAAGCACTTACAGTTTTGTACCCAAGTATGCTTCTTGAAGTAGGATCATCCCATACAAGAAGAAGCACTCTAACTCCTTCCTGTGACTTTGACTTCAGAAGTTCACCCAAAGTGTACTCAGAGAGAGAATTATCATCCCTAACGAGCCTAACTTTATGCCAAACTGACCATCCAGTGATATATATCAAGCGCCGAGCATGGCGTACTGCATCAAAAATGTCTCTCCAACATTTCCCATGCATATATTGCATCCCATTATCGAGCTTCAAATTCGGAAGACACCCATCAGGTACATGAGCATCTTGATAAAGGGTAACTGTTCCACCTCTCCTAAGAGGAAAATACGTCCCTGGAACTCCCGTATAATCAGGGCCAGCTCCAATTCCATGATGGTAAATGCTCAACTTCTCTATCGGATTATACTGAATCGAAAGACTTAAAACGGCACCAGCCTTGCAGGGTTTGCCACTAGCATTAAGAATAGGGAAAAAACCCTGAACTTTCCCCCCTCCATATATATGTTCAGCAGGAATTGACACTGTCCCTATATGCTGTGACCCCACAACATCATTATCCTTCACCACAAAGTGCACTTCTGAATCCTGATGAGCTAGTGGAACTATAAAGTTTTGCATCCAAACAGGATTTTCATCATTACTTATAACGTATGTCCTTCCGAGAGTAGCCCCCGTTATCATAATCGAGACATAGGGGTCACTTGTAATCTTACGGTTTATCTGCCCCTCGATTTTATTGCTCATGTTTCCAGGTATTTTATTGAACATATCCCCTATTGTTTTGTGAAACATATCCATGTTAGGAAGGTTTTTTGCCTCATACACCCAAATATCCAAATTCCCATGTAAGAGCAAGACCTTCAGAGACGATTTTGGAGAGGGGACTTGCACAAGCTGCATACCCCCACCATACGGAGTAGTATTGTGATTTGCTGCCATAGTTGGTGACATAGGTTGAGGGGATGACTCCACATGCCCGACAGAAGAAGTCTCCCATCTTGAAAACGAGGTATTAGGATGCCCATATATAGTCGCAGCACCGCTAATGTTATTAGTTATAGGCAAGGGTCCAGAGTGAAATTTCTTAGGGGGGCTAGATGCAGGGGCAGGAGGAGAGGCAGGTGCAGAAGGCTTGTTATTGTTATGACTATCGGACAAACGCATATTTGCCAACTGGTCATCGATAGGTGGATACATAGGAGGATAAGTCGGGTTACTATTATCTACACGATCATAGTTTGATGCAGCATCATTAAGAGACGAACTATCTTGGTAATGGTGATAATCACTGCCGGATTGAACATCCGGAGCCTGCAATCTTCCGGAAGACTGATGATTTAGGTAATGAAACGAACCATGTTGGAAGCTTCCGAAAGACTGCAGGCTAGGCTGATGATGGGCAGATGGCTGATGAGACGAGAAACTACCGAAAGACTGAAGAGTAGGCTGATGGGGGGCGGTTTGTGGAGGAGGGGCGGCTGCCCCCGGATAAGCATGATATTGGTAAGGATGGGAACTATAGTCTAGTGGGTGGTGAGGTGGCGGTGCGGATGGATTTGGATAGGGATAATTTGGAGGAACGGAATTGGGATAATGAGGATAGTGTGGATAGGCATATGGACCGGAGTTTGGAGGTGGTGGGTATTGATTTGGAGGGGGTGGGTAGCCATATGCTCCAGGGTAAGGGTATGGAGATGGAGGGTAATTATTGCTAGTATGATTATTGTCCATTTAACAGCAAAATTGGTTTCTAGCTACTATTTGTTTCTCTACATACATAAAGATCACAATTTGATCATACAAAAACTCATCAAACTACACATGTATCAGAAGGGTCTCTCCCAATTAACAACTACAACGAACAAACGATCCAGATACAGGGTAAAAATGAAATCTTTAGGGATATCACAATTTGATCATACAAAAACTCATCAAACTACACATGTATCAGAAGGGTCTCTCCCAATTAACAACTACAACGAACAAACGACCCAGATACAGGGTAAAAATGAAATCTTTAGGGATCTTTTTGATTTCTTTAAATGATTCAAAACCCCTTCCTTGACGGGAAATTTTTGATCGAGATAGGGAAAGAAGAAAAATAAGTACCTTTACAAATTGAAATCTTTAGAAGAAGAAGAAGAAGAATCGTTCTGTTCTGTTCTGTTCTTTGATCGGGATAGGACAGGTAATCTGAAATCCCGCGTGATGTATAAGAATAACCCAGATTTTCCCTATGTAGAAAATTTCAATTAAATGTCAAACTTTTTACCGGCTCTTTCATTTAATGTTTCAGATTAAATATCTTTTCTTCGGTTAGTTCATAGGTTAGGTTTGTCAAGCTTAGGTGGGACTATTTTGTGCAACGGATGATGGTTAATTTTCTTCTGTGTTATTGATCTAAAATTTTCTTCTGTGTTATTTTTTTTAGAAAAAGTATTTCATAAAATTTGCACAAGATCCTTTTTTCGTTCCGTCTGTCACTATTTTTTTTTTGTTAGATTGATATTCAATTTTCACTAATTTAAATTACAAATTATCAAAATAACCCTAAAGAAAAGTGCGCAACATTTTAAAATATTATTTAAATTTATTAACATTAATTAGTTTAATATACATGTAAATATAATAAGTATGGAGGGTAAAATAGTATTTTATAATAAAAATTGACGGTGTTAACCATTTAACGATGAAATGAAAAGTGCGCAACATTTAATAAAACACAAGGAAATTTTTTGTTAAAAAAAATAAAAAAATACCACAACCCAAAACACAAATGGGTATCATGTTTTTTCCCCTACTATGTACTATATATCTTTCAAAATCAATAATATTTATAATCAAATTTGATGCATTATATGTTTGAGCTATTTTATTGGCTTTTTCGAAAACACTATTTCTTCAGCTTTTCTAGGTATTTTCTTGTTTGTTACATGAATCAATTTTTCATGTGAAGAAAATAGAGAAGCTGGACACCTGAGTTATAAAAAAAATAAAAAATAGAGAAGCTACTAAATAAAATGAAGTCATACTCATATCTTCCTTTGAAAAGTCATTTATTCCTCTAATCTTAGTGCTTACTCAATTGGAAGTTATAACTCTAAGCAGAATGGAGAAAAGTTGAGATACTTTTGCAAAAGAAAGAAAGAAAGAAAGAAGGTTCTTCTAATAATTTCTGAATTATTCCTCTAATCTTACAACATTAAATTCAGTTTTATGGTCAATCATTTTGCATGAATACTTGAAATAGTGTGGGTTTTTTTTTACTATAAAAATAAAAGTCCAATATTGTTTACCAAACAAATAAATGAATCAAAAGTATTGTACCAATTAAATACTCCAAATTTGATTCTTACCAAAAACCGCAATAGTCTATTCTTTATTCATTCATTGATTTATTCATTCATTGATTGAGTAGTGAGTAGTACATGATAGGATTTTTACTGCACCCATGTGACAGCAATAGGACTCCTAACAGAATATTTAACGGAAACCCATTCTAAATACCCAAATGAGAAATTACTACTCTTATTAGTCTTTGTCTCATCACCTACTGCCCTAAAACTCACTTTGTAACTCAACTTTTCTCCCACTTTCACAAAGTTCAGAACTGCAGGCTCAACCACAACGGATACCCATTTAGGTTCATTCACTTTCACAGCATAACTACTTTTGGAATCCCCAACATTTGTGACGCTTCTCCTAGACGTCGCAAAAGATTTTTTACTGACACTAAGGGCCACTGCAAAAGATGGGTAATTTAGGTGGAACTCTGAATCACCTGCAGGGCAGCTAAAATTCCCACCCGAAAATAGTGCCATTTGTGTAGAATTGTAGTTTAGGCTACATAAATATTTTAGGTAATCTTCCGTGGCAATGTCGTAAATTAGCCCTGGATCAGACGCTTTTTCTGGATCGACATGTCCGGACCCAAGTGCAAAAGGGGTAGCAACACTTGATCCTGTATCTGATATCGCAGAGTTTCGGTTGTTCCCATTGTAAGCTGTTGTCATTAATGCTGATTTAATTGCCGACGGTGACCAATCATCATGCAACGATTTTATCAAGCCGGCTAGGCCAGTAACATGTGGACATGACATAGATGTTCCCGAAATAATGTTAAATTGAACACTTCTTTTGTCACTTTTGAGTTGTGTTGGGCTAATATTTGGTGGCCATGCTGCTAGAATGTTCACTCCTGGTGCTGTTATATCTGGCTTAATAATGTCGGGCCCAATCGCACTAGGCCCGCGCGAGGAAAACGCCGCCATAACCGGAGCAGGATTTTCATAAACTGCTCCTTTGAATTTGATCATAACAGTTGCATTTCTTGAAACTTTCGAGTAATTTCTAACTGCGGTGGCGCCTATGGAGCCTAATGACGTGGCAGGGAGTACATGTGGATCCGCAAAGAGTTCCTCACCTTCGTTTTCATTGTTTGCTAGAATCATTCCAGCTCCACCACCTAATTTAACTTGTTCTCCTTTAGCAACTCTGCTAATGATTCCTTTATCACAAATGACAATTTTCCCTTTAATAAGTGTCGGAGAAAGTGAGCCTTTTGTGCAGAACCTCGCTTCTTTACCGCCTGCAGTTTCATCATAAACTAGTGGGAGATTCTTGGTGGTGGTTTTCTTGCCGGAGTAAAGTGAGGCTCCGGTGAAAATCTGGCCGTTACCTAGTTGGATTTCAGTCGGGAAACTACGGTCTGTGTAGCTAGCAGCTACGGTCATCATCCACGGGGCAATGTTGCTAACGGTAGAATGGAACGGACCCGAATTCCCAGCCGAACACGAGACAAATACGCCCTTTTGAATTGCGCCAAATGCTGCAATGGCTATGTTGTCATTGTAATATGGCCTCGAAGTACCTCCTAAAGAAAGTGAAAGCACGTCTACTCCGTCAGTGACTGCTTGTTCGATGGCAGCTAGTATGTCCGCACTTGCACATCCGAGTTGGTAGCAGGCTTTGTAAGCAGCGATTCTCCCTGTGTATCGCATCCCGGAAGCTGCACCTTTAGCAAGGCCTAAAAAATCCGCACCCTTTATGAGATTTCCGGCTGCGGTTGAAGATGTATGAGTTCCGTGCCCTTGTGAGTCGCGTGGTGATCTGTAGTCTAAAGTTTCGTTTATTCTACCTGCGATTGCTTCGTACCCTTTGAAGAAGGCTGCGGCACCTATTAGCTTTCGGTTGCATTTCGAAGAGGAAAACTTTGTGCCAGTTTGACATATTCCTTTCCAACGAGATGGGATTGGAGGTACGCCTGAGTTGCGGAAGCTCGGGTGTTCGGGCCATATGCCGGTGTCGATAACCCCGATGATCACATCCGAAGCAAGATTTTGAGAACTCCATAGGCCTATTCCTAGTTCTAGACCGAGGAAATGAGGCGAATGGGTCGTGTGGAGGGTGAGTAGTTCGTCCTGGGTGGCAGAGAGGAAACCGTCGACTTTTTTTAGAGATTCGAGATGGTTCTTAGAGAGTTTTACGGAGAAGCCGGAAATGACATTCTCGTAAACGTAGAGGATTTCGGGATTTGATGTTGGTTCATTTTCTTGGGGTGCGGATACGAGGATAGATTCGATGATGGCTTGGTACCATTTTCTTGAAGTGCCAAGAGAGAGGTCTAAAGCTTTGATCTTGGTTTTGTCCATGTGAATCACATAAGTTTGTGAGTATATGGAAGCATGTGAAGTTAAAACATCGAGGGCCAAGAATAGGAGGAGGAATCTTGTAGTCATATTGTAATTGTTTTTAATTTAATAATAGAAGGAAGAAACACTAAAAATAGAACACTAGATATAGCTACATGTACTTGAATGCATACATAAAGGTATAGAGAATATAATTAAGATGAGGAAATTCACCAATGTTTTTAACTCATTTTAAGGGAAAGTTTGTGTGAATGAATTAAAAGAATGGGGGACTTTTTATAGGCAGGGTGGAGGTTGTCTGATTTTCCATGATACAAACTGAAGTGTGCCAACTTTCTTTCCATTTAAGTTATAGTGCACGCCTAAGATTTTTATCAAACTTATAGAAGAAATTAAAGTTGCATGCTGGTGAAGTATTGATGATGATGGAGTTGAAATGTGGACTGCAACAAGTGATTAAGAGAATATTCATTACTATATGATTAAGCTTCACTTAATTAGCTAGTCTATAAGCGCTTGGATTATGGCATTATAATATGAGTCCACTTGAGTTGAAACAACTCAATGTTTAACTTAGTTTGATTGTTAAAGATATTCAACTCGAACGAGAGTTTTAATTTAGTCAAACATAATTCTAAGTTAAATAACTTGATATATGTACTTCCTTTTTTATTTTCTTTTCATTTTCAACTTATAAGCTCAAGAGTTTGAACTTTGAACCTAATTTCAAAAAATTGACAAAGTGGTAGATATTTTTTCAGTTAAAATTTGATACGTATAATTAACCGAATCTAAAAATTAACATCAAGGGATAATTGCAAAAGATGAATGGACAATGCTATCATACCAAGTTGTGACTTAATTATTTGAGTAGACGTGCATATGTAACAATCATTATATTTTTGCTATTGCGTTGCTTCCATTTAAAGCATAAAAACAAGTGAATTGCAGTCCTCCTCCTCTTTTCCTCATGAGGTAGTGCAGGATGGACCATCTGGTGCATTGGCTTCAATTAATGACAAAATTTCCACTCCTTTGTACAGATACTAATATGCGTTTTTGCGTGCTTTAATTATTTCAACACGTATTTTCACATTCATTAAATCTTTTAAGCACAAAAAAACAATAATTTATTTGTTTGAGAGAAGTAAATTTCATTTAAAAGATGTAATGGTACTATGGAACAAGTAAAAAAGTCATATATTTAAACTAAGGGCAAAATATAAAAATTTTAAAAATTTTGTTACACAATGACATAACTTTATCTTTTTAATAATATAGATATAGTGAATTTCAAATCATTGCATTATGTGTGTTGCTCATCCAAATTGAAGAGCCACCCTAATCATAATTCTGGATATTTCTCTTTTAGATTAATATCAAAATATTTAGAAACAATCAACTTGTCGACTGTCGTGATACAAGTATCTAAAAAAAATAGAATCTCAAATAAATAAATGGAGTATTATTTCCTCTCCAACACAATAACTACATCGTTGATTCACAAAAAAGGTTAGTTTAATTTTATGATTTCCAATTTGTTTCATCTCATTTTATCAATCAAAACCCTTCATCCAACTTCATAAATTCCTGTTAACGAAATAGGCAACAACATTGACAAAATTCTATTTGTAGATTAACATTTGCCGACAGACCTAAAAAAATTCAACACTAGTTACATGTCATCTCATTTTAGAAAGATTTCCCTTGTGTACTTCACAAACTTAATAGTACTCTTAGTTTTCTGAATTGATTTCCATTAATTGTGATCAGTATAAATTATAAATTACTTCCAGATAAACAAAATCATTTACTTTTACAATTCAGTGGCACTGAATTGTAAAGTAAATGATTTTCTAATTTGGAATTTGGTTATCATTCCTAAATTTTATTATGTACTTTTATTAGTAAGTAGAATTTTATTTTTTAATATAACTATGATAAAATAATTCGTACGTAAAGTAGTTTGGAATTTGGTTATCATTCCACTATTACAATTAATTATTCTTCAAATTAAGTTCCGTGAAAGCAATATTTTTTATACATTTAAATCAGAAAAAAATCGTAGACCAAGAGTGAGGTATTTCATTCCATTTGCACCAAAAGTATATATTTTTTTTTAATTTATTATAGAATTTATTGATTGTTAATATTTAATAAGTCCTTATACTTTTAGTTCGGACTTTTTTTTTTTTTTTTGATCTACTAGACTGTGTATTTACAGCTCGGACCGAAGAGTGCAAAGGGTATAGGTCCTCCCCAGTGTGTTGTCTCCAGTAGGATTCGAACTTGAGTCTCGCCTCTGGGGGTCGCAATTGATCATTAACAAAATGATTTTTCATATATTTTTTTAAAAAGTGTTGGAAAAATAGTAAGTTAATGGAGTAACTTGGACATAATTTAAATAGGACCACTTTGAGAAAAGTGTCGTGTCTTTGCGGAATTATATTCTACTCCGTGAGTAGATTAAAACGGTATCTCGTATGTCTAAATCGAAGTTCGGGAATGAGAAATTGTTACTCAAAGTTCACATCTTGAAATGGAAGAAAATAAATGTAATTGGCTTTTATCCCACATGGGAAGTGAGATGAAAAAACTTGAGGTATATATATGATTGTGCAATGTAGTGGTATAACTACTTAGCTACAAAAAGTCTCTTTCCTTGCGCGTAGGGGGGTGCAAATCATGGATTGAAATTTGCTTCGAACGATCTTCGGACAAGAATGTAGCCTTGAAGACTTTCGGGCAGGCTCAATTTTGCAATTTTTTTCGGCCCATTAGAGAAAAAAAAAAATTGAAGACCTTTTGAATTTGTAACTTGGCTTTTAATTTTTTTTTTAAATTGTGTAACTTCCGAATTTAAGGAGTTGTAACTCGCGTAACGGAAATCTCCATTAATTTACTTGTTCCGATTTTGCCCTCCTCCATTTCTATAAATAGTGGCTTCATTCTTCACTTTTAACACACATAAAAAAACAATCATCTTCTCCTCTTTTCCGAGTTCAAAGAAGTTGCAGTTCGATTAGCAAAAGCTTGGTGCAAAGCTTCGTTGCTCGTACTGTTGTATCATAGGAGACAGACGTTCAAGTAGCCTCGAGCACAAACCAAAAGGGTGAGGGACCGAATTTGTCTTAAGGACACTGTATTTTCACACAGGTCTAGGTTTGGATAATTTCGTTAAACTTTGTTCTAAGTTTTCTGTCCAGATTATATTGTTTCTTGTATTTAAATTTTAATTTTCCTTATACGTATACATATTTTCCTACAAAAAGTTAGGAAATCATTTTTAATTAAACATGCAGAACTTCATAATAAATCAATTATTATTATACGAAATTTGTATATCAAATGCTTTCATAACCGATATATTGATTTTTTTCCGAGGAAAATTCTTACACACATCGGATTTGGTCAAACCCAAATTAATTACAAGGCAAGTGTAATACACTTATTTTGGGATTGAATATAACTTACAGGAGAGTGACCAATCACAAAATAAGTGCAATACACTTACTTGGTGGTCGAATGAGTTTGGACAAACCAGACTTGAATAAAAATTTTCCTTCTTCCAATTTGTATGTGGATGGGTTTTGAAACACAAATTTTGTATAATAATTGATTTTTTATGAAGTTCTGCAAGTTATATTAAATATTATATCCTCATTTTTTAATTAAAAAAAAATATGAAAGTCATTTGTTAATGATCAATCCGGACTAAAAGTAAGGACATGAAATATTAACAATCAATAAATACTATAATAAATTAAAAAAGAAATACCTATGGTGCAAATGGAATGAAATACCTCACTCTTGGTCTACGATTTTCCTGATTTAAATGTATGGAAAATATTGCTTTCATGGAACTTTCAAGAATAATCAATTGTATTAGTAGAATGATTACCAAATTCCAAACTACTTTATTTATGTACGTATTATTTTATCATTGTTTTATTAAAAATAAAATGTATTTTATTCTATAATCAATCAACGCTTTTTTTAGTAGAATGATCATAATCATCTTATGCACAACAGTACATGGTAAATTAACATGACACCAACGCTTTATATATTAAAATTTAAAACTAAAAAGACGACACGTGGGTCTTAGCTGCAACCCCCACCCGACCTCATTATGTGGTCTTTCTATTTCCTTTTCCATCAATTGTGTCATTTGTGTGGACGAGGGAGCACGATGAGAGATTATTTAGTACAATTGCTACTCCACGTCATCAAGCACATGTGATGCAGTTCACCTATATATTTGAGATATGTGGATTGATAATTCACATCACCTCATATTCTAGCTATGTTCCAAAAAAATAAAGATTCAGAAAATTGTGTTCTTATTGCCAGAACATGAATGATGTGGATTATTAATCCACATGTCCCAAGTATATTTGAGGGCTGCACCACGTGTACTTGATGACGTGGTGCAGCGATTGTACTAAATAATTTCTCACGAGGGAGAACCATTTATATTACTCCTATTATTGTGGATGAGACTTAATGGGCATGTTTCTTTAGGGATTTTCAAAATTATTTCGGAAAATGTTAAACAAATATAATTTTTATTTTCTAAAATAAAATTTTCATCTCTTAATTTTTTAAATTACTCTTTCAAAAGCTAAATAAATGTTAAGCAACATATACAATTTTTTTTTGATTTGACATAAAATAACTTATATCTTGAACAATTTATATCACGTAACAAATATGATTTGACATAAAGACTACACATCTTACATCTGCTAGATTATTTCACAAACATCCATTATTCTTCCAAACTACTTTCCCAAACATCGAACAAACATGCCCAATAATTGGTTGCATTCATAAGTTCAGAGTTGTGATTTTTTATCTACTAGATTGTATATTTACAGCTCGGACCGATGAGGGCAAAGGGTATATGTACTTCCCAGTATGGTGTCCAAATTATAACAAAATATATATATATATATATATAATATTAATGTCTTATATAATATATAAATAATGTACGTAGTTGCGTACTTTAAGTCCAATTTAAACTTTACTACAATTTTCAAGGAGTAAGAAAACGATAATAATATCATGTGTATGGCCGTGTAACCGTGTTAGGATTGAACATTTCTTCATTTTGCTTGCAATGTGGCTTATTTCTAGTTAACTTTGTTTCTAAAATTGATTCTCCTTTCCCACTCATCATTTCTTTATCAATAACACATGTACAACTATCAGTCTTTAGATTTTCAGGATAAAGTATAGATCACGACTAAATTTGATGAGGAATATTGAAATTATTTATAGTTATCTAAAATGATTAAATCAGGCCATTCTCAAACACGAAACTTAACTTCGAATAAATTAATTATTAAAATTCAATATTTTGTTATCTTTCGGAACTTTCCAAAATATTTTCAATATTCAACAGAAACATAAAAAAATAAAAACAAAATTTTAATCTATAGTTACTTATGAGTAGGTCACATGATTACCTTTTTATATTGTGGGTGTTAAATAAAATATTTAAAAATCTAGTACTAGCAGTATTTTGTTTGGAGGCGATACACTTATATACACAGATGTAGTAGTAATTACTATAGTAAATAGCTGAATTAAAATTAAAATCAAAATCAAAATCAAAATCAAAATCCGACCAACCATTTGCTCTAAATCACCATTTTTAACTTTTACTCCTCCACTACTCTCTCTTCTCCTCCATCTTTAACTAGCAAGCAATGGCGGCAGCTTCGGCAGATCAATCTCTCTCCACTCCCTTACTCTCCGATAATCACCAGAACCACCACGTCATCCTCACCGTCCACGACCACCCCGACCCGCCCCCACCCCTCATCCACGACTCGAATCGTCTCAACAACCCGTTCTCGTTCATCGGGGCGGAAGATGGGTTCCAAGTACCCGAACCCAGCACCATAGATCCGTTCCGTAACTACACGCCGAAAATCGAGGGTTTGTACGAGTGGGTGAAGATTGTGATCTGCCTGCCTATTGCGCTTGCTCGGCTTTTGCTTTTCGGGCTTTGTTTGATGGTGGGGTATGCAACGACGCGTCTCGCGTTGTATGGGTGGAAGGATAAGGAGAATCCGATGCCCACGTGGCGATCTCGGCTCATGTGGGTCACGCGCTTTTGTTCCCGCGCTATACTCTTCTCTTTTGGGTATGCAATCATAATCATGCATCCTTATCTTGAATTTACATTTATGTTGAACTAGTTTAGTAGATTAAATACAAAATTCAACTAGTTAAGGCTTTTAATTATTCAGTTTGATAAGTTGTTCTGGGACTTTTTGCAAGTTTATATTGCTTGACTTTTTCTGCTTTTGATTCGAACATATAAAGTGAAAGGATTAGCGGGGTGAGTTAGGCGAAACTGAGGGGTTTGAGTGGGAATTATTGCAGGTTTAAGCAACATCTTAGATCGAATTTTAGCTTTATCAACTTGTTTCTTGTGTTCAATTCTGTTTATAACATCATTAGGAGGTCTTCGGTAAGTTTCTTTAGTATTGTCTTTAATTGTAACCTTCCTATTAGAGGAAATGCATTTTTTTAAAGATAATTTTATTTATGGGGATACAGCTTAATACTTGATATACATGCGAGCACATGTGCTACTAGTTTCCCTGCTTATACATTTTCATTCCAGTTATGTATGGCATCAACTTCAGCAAGAAGTATCCTTGCATGTTTTTGATAAAAAAGTATTGAAACAATAATAAAATATGTCCTAGTTTCTTACCAAGTAAATAGATTTAGAAAAATCCATTTTTATTTAATTTTCTTTTAGCAACTGTGGTTTGATTAAGAAATCTATCTCATTCCTCATCAATTGTCTGCACTGCAGCTACCATTGGATAAAAAGAAGAGGAAAACCTGCTCCAAGGAAGATTGCTCCTATTATTGTATCTAATCATGTATCATATATTGACCCTATTTTCTTTTTCTATGAACTGTTTCCAACCATAGTGTCCTCTGAGTCGCATGATTCCATGCCTTTTGTTGGAACCATCATCAGAGCAATGCAGGTACTTTGAATTCCAGAAGTCTTTTTTTTTTCCTTTGTAAAAGTTACGTTATCGGTTACCTTTTTGTTCTCTGAAGTTCAATATCTTCACTGTAGTCCTTACTATGAATTCCACCTTTGAAGTAATGTTTGATTATGATATCCTATTCTGTTCAACAGGTTATTTATGTCGATAGATTCTCAAGATCATCAAGAAAGCATGCTGTAAATGAAATAAAGGTAGAGAACATTTGTCTTATTTTCTGCTTGAACTGAAACAAAGTTAATGAACACTAGGAAAAAAATATCATCTTGTTTAGATATTCAATCTTATATTAGATGGATAAGAATTTTACGATTTATAAATTGTGGATATATAAGCAATTTGATACAGAAATGTGCTTTTAAGGATTTGAAAACAGAGAAAAGCTTCTTCCAACCGATTTCCTCGAGTGCTTTTATTTCCCGAGGGAACAACAAGTAATGGAAGAGTAGTTCTTTCCTTCCAACTTGGTGCATTCATCCCTGGTTATCCTGTTCAGCCTGTTATTGTCCGTTATCCCTACGTACACTTCGATCAATCCTGGTATATTATCCTTCTTTTACTTTTCTCACTGCTATTTTCTGGATGTGCTTTTTTATTTTTATTAGCTTATGCTTCATTAATAAACATTCTTTTGCAGGGGAAATATTTCAATTGCAAAATTAATGTTCAGAATGTTTTTGCAATTCCACAATTTCATGGAGGTATGCTTTGATATTTTCCGTCATTCTATTTTTCTTGTTAACATTCTTGAACTAGAACTAGTTATTAACATGGTTCCACTTACAGTTTTACAGTATGTGTGTGCTTGTGACTCTTAATCTGTATGTGGTGGATTACTTAGATGACAAGTAATCCTGAGACTCTCTATTAAAAAAGTGTAGACTTTACTCCATTCTTCAGGAATATTGTACCACTGAAAAAAAAAATCCTACGGACTGAAAGGAAAAAGAACTGGATGTCTTATTGGTACTGTGTATGCTTAAAGATACCACTATAGGGTAGAGAACTTCGAATTTTTTGCTGCCTGGTATGGTGTAGGATTGCTGTCTAACCGCTTTCTGTTAAACTTAAATTTTTCGGTGTAGGAATGTTGTTTAATATCTCTGTTTATCTGATGAAATCACGTCAATCATTCTTATGTTCACAGGTTGAGTATCTTCCTGTTGTGTCACCTCATGAAAATCGGAAGGAGAATGCCACCCATTTTGCTCACAGGGTGAGCCATAGCTAATTTATTATTCAGATGTGTTCCTTTCATTTATGTTCTGATACTTACTCAACTTCCTTTCATTTATGTTCTGATACTTACTCAACTTCCTTTCATTCTTGTATACATCCTAAATCTTCAAACGTTCTCTCTTTTGGTGGTTGGCTATATTCCAATATTTCAATGTTAATGTTTAAGCCAATGTGATTGACTTGCTTCCAAAAGAAAAAAAGGATTATGGAACTACAAAACCTTTTGTTTTTAAGTTGACTATGAATGACAACCTTTCAATATATGACATTTCTGTCAATTTTGAACTTAAATCAGGCTGCTGCATCCTTTAAAATGCTAGTACTTATTACCAATTGGCAATTTTTCCATATTTTATTTCCAATAGAACATGTTTTCACACAACATTGACGTGGAATCGGAATTCTTGTTGTAAAGGCACACTTCTCTGTGCTACAACTTTGTTGACGAGAAAAATTGTCAACTTTGAAAAGAAAGTAGTACTAATACTGAAACACTTCGAGGCCTTGTTTGATTTTGAGGGAAGGTGCGGGAAATAATTATATTTAGTTTGGAAATAAGATGTAATCTTTCTTTTTTTCCTTCTTTTCTCACTTATCTATGGTATTACATGAAAAAGAGATTACATCACAGGCAAGATAAATTCAATCTTGATACCACATCTAACTCAAAACCAAACATTAGATTTACAGATTAAAAAAAACACAGGACAAAGAATCCTTTCTTGTGATGTTAAGATCGCCTTTTTTTTGTTTTTCAGCTTTTGAACCAGAGGAAAGACCTATGCAGACTTTCGATTTTGATTTTCTTTTTACGGATATATTCATACTTCTGTTTCTGCAGAGGTATTGCACTTCATTGTACTTAAAGTACAAATTCTTTGTTTAATGAATACGATTCAATGCAGACTGGTCGTGTCATTGCAAGTGCTCTCAATGTGGTACAGACATCACACTCTTATGGAGACTTTATGCTTCTTTCAAAGGCAGCGGAGTTGAATCAGGTATGTAATTAGTTTGCTTAGTCAGTGGTTGCCACAACTTTCTGCACTGAGGTCGAAAGGCTTGTGGTGTTCTTAGAATTGGTTCGGAAGTAATAATCTTTAGTCTTATTGTTTTTGTACTGGCCATATACTTGTCATTTCCATTTTATTTAATTTTCTTTAATTGGCTTTGTCGAATCAGTGATATGCACATTCTCTAATCTGGATGATAAATTGTTCACTAATACGACACTAAAATTTTCTCTTCTCAGGAAAAACCGTCGATGTATATGGTAGAAATGGCCTGGGTACAATCAGTAAGTTATATTTGCTTCACTAATGTTGCGGATTAGAATTATGTAAATTTGTTGTTTTGCGTCTTAAATTTAATTTCAATGAAAACTTCTTTAGATATACATGTGTGTCGTCATTTTTCGTCCCAGATAATAAAATGCTTCAGACATTTATTCCACTAAAGCTAGGATTCTTGGTACTATTATGATTCTCGGGATTCTAGTTTTACTCTATTGGAAGGTGTATTATATTTGTAAAAATTAAACGGTGGGCATTGTGTCAGGAATCTTTAATTTTTCAATGGGTTGGAATGAAAATCTCATTGTTAGCAAAGAAGGAAGCAATGATGATTTAGTTTAGAGGATTCCAAGTTGGAATTTATTCTCAAGTATGGCTGCAGAAGTATCGTTCCCAAGTTTAATTAATGTATTTTTCAAATCCTATGATCTATTAATATGCCTGTAGGTTTGCAATTGCCTCTTTAATACAAATAATTCCTAAATCTGAAGTAAGAAACAAATTACCCAAAAATATGGTGATTCTAGACTGAGCTATGACTACAGACTTAACTTTGAAGGTAGATAGAGTGGTGTGATAACTGGTTTATATTTGGATGCTACCCATGTTCTACTACTCTTTGCAATTAATCGGTTAATCGTATTGGTAGTTCTCAGACATGTTAGGAAAAATTATAGAAATCTGAAAATGCTTATAATAGGGGATAATTACATCCACCTCGTGAGGTTAGGTGAAATTGTAATCTCCTCAGAGATTAGGTGAAATTACAGAAACTTCTCCCATGTGAGGTGAAGTTACAAGAACCTCCCTTGAGATTTTCAAATTTAAATAACTACCAACATTTCCCTGCCTTTAGTTTTTAGCAAATGAGGTGATGTCATCACCAAAATATGAATTAAATGCCTTTTTCCCCCCTTCTTATTTGAATTAGAACTTGGCAAACTTTTATGACTAACATACCCTTCATTAAGAGGGGGTGTATGCGTAACAATTAAATATTTAAAGAGGGTGTTACTGTAATGTTTAATTCTTACAAATTACACGTCCTATTAAATGAAAATGTAATTATAATAAATTGATAAGAGTATATGTTTTGTGATTTAAAAAAAAAAACTTATTAATGTAAAGTATATATATTGAACTAAATTATAAATAAAGTCAATTTTTAATTCTTATTTAAATTCACATTTTGTCTTCTTAAATAAATAACAATTTAAATATTTTTAAATTAGTGAGATGTATTTTATTTCTTAAAGGTACCATTCCCTTAATATTAATATTTAGTTTGGGTTGATCAAATTTGAATGTATCATTGTTACTTGTATTTTAACTATTTTTTCTCTCTTTATTAGAAGAATTACTCCCTCCGTCTTTTGCTCCTTTTTTAAGGGTGGAGTTTTAGGTAAGAGTGGAAAAGGTGAAACTTCTGAACAAGAAAGGGGGGAGTAAAAGTATTGAGAGAAAGGGAGTATTACTTAGAGAAGGGTGGGGGTAATATAGAGATAGTACACATGATGTGTACTTTTTAACAACTAACAACATGGGAGGTGTTTGTAATTATCAAAACCCTAGGGGAGGTTTCTGTAATTTCACCTAACTCCAGGGGGTGTGAATTAATGTTCCCTTTTAATATGCACTATACGGAGGGCAGAGTAGTGGACTTGACTATTTCGGAGTCATGTCTCATGCAACTATGCGTGGATGTTCTGTGTTTCTATTTTTTCATTTTTAATTAACTTCCGAGGGCTTCATGGAATGCCTTTGATTTTTCAGTCACTTCATCTAAGAGCTTTGGAAGCCGTAGACTTTTTGGAGATATTTCTGTCAATGAATCCAAATCAGAGGTACTTTCACATCTGCTATTTTTTTAGCTATATTATACTGGGAAAGAAATGCTTATCTTTTCTATACATCTCTTATGAGTATTTTGATACTCATACCAAGTCAATTTTATTGATCTCTCTTCTTACTCTTGCTGTATCAAGGGCCATTCCTCGAGTTTATCCGCAAAGACTCAAATCTAATTACACCATTTCCTTGGATTTGGGCCAGCCTTGTCCTCTAATTGTTTGTTGATAATAGGCTTGTATTATACTCGTTCTAACAATCTTCTAACGAGTGCATAAGATCGAAAGGGGTTTCTTTAATGTCATGAGAAAATTAATTATTCCCGATCTGGTAAACTGACGTGTGATCATTGAAAACATTAATGTATTGAGCCTCAATTCGAACTCTCATATGAATTTGCCTGTAAACAAGATATAAGCCCATATTGCTAAGTCAGTACATTGAACACTGTGTACCCATTCATTTCCTTCTGTTTGCAGTTTTTTTTTTTTTTGGATTGAAAATGTTTGCTTAGAGTTGCAGACAAATGGAGCCAGCTCTTGAGCATTTTTACTAACTTTTTACTTTATCAATAGACTTTGACTTGTGATGACCCTTCATTCTTCCCAATTTATCTTACAGATGTGTCCTAATGTTCTCTCAACACGTCCCTCTATCTTCTCTCACAACTCACACTCCACTCAGTCTATCTCTCGCCTTACTTGATTACAATAACTATGCTATCAAAAGAAAAGTTCGCATGCAATATTTTTGCTTGAGGAATAATGTCAGCCCGTATTTTGGTGACACCAACATAAACTTCACTCCAAGTATTAGCAAGTCCATAGAAGCCTCCATGAAAGCCTACTTGAAATCGCATTCTTTTTCATGTGGAAGAAAACCCATCTTAAAAAACTGAAACTCTTAGCTTAGGTTTTTTTCTTCATAAAGAAAATGAGCTGCTTGTTTACAGCTTGAGTTCAATGGTTCCGAATCTCGAAGCTTGGGTTGATCTCGAGCAAAAATATTGGGTTAATCGAGTTCGAGCCTGCTTAAATGTGATTCAAGGTTGAGCTGAAGCCCAAAAGTAGTGCTGTCAACCCGCTCGGATTGGCTTGGCTTGGCTCGTGTGCGCACCTAGTTGTGCCTGAGATGTTGCTTCATAATGTGTCTTATTCGGGTGGTGACTGATGTTGGGTTTCCTCAAGACTATATTTGTTTTTTAAACTTGGGGCTAAGAATTGTGGCTGTGTAGTTTTTGTCTGAGAAATTTGAGATGCTTGCAATTCCTTAGTTAGAGTTTGCTTGACAAATTACTATACCAGAAGAAGGGGTATTTTCTTAAAGTTCCAAAATTTACATATTTGTGTTATATTTGAGCATCGTTCATATAATGTTGTTAAACATGCTACTGATAGATTTCCATGCTCTTCACAGTGGTTATGTTGAATTCCATGACTTTCTAAGAGTTCTAAGACTGAAACCTTGTGGTATTTCTGAGAAGGTTAGCAGCTGAACTTTTTATGTTTTCCATGGTCTTGTAACCAATTGTTTCTGCATTCACCCATATGTGTTGAGAATAAAGTCATAAAAACATCCCTAAATATAGATTCGATCAGGTCCCGTTGCTATAGCTTACTGCTCGCTATTTAGTTTTCTGTTTATTGTCAGGATTCATGCATTTAGAACTTGGCTTTTCATTACAAATATCTTACTTGTCTGATGAGATATCCTTGCCATTGGAAAATATTGTTATGGATTTGATGCTAGAAAAAGGTATACTTTTTGCTGAGTGACCATTCAACCGAGAACATATTTGCAAGTTTCATCACCTCCATAGCTGAGTGTATAGACATGAAGCTAGTGCCTTGTAGCATCAGTCCCATATGAAATGATTTGATTCTTACTTGAATCTGGTACTATTTACTGAAATATTACCTACTCGTACTTGCAGATGTTTGAGTACATTGATGTTCTAAAGACTGGTAAAATTACATTTAAACAGGTAGATTTTGCAATGCTCATGTTTAGTTATGATTCAAATGTATTTTCAAATTTGCTCATTTCCCGACTTTCATTTTTCTTTTCATGAAGCTGTAAAAATCCCAAAATTTATGCATACCTTACCCTTTCGTTATTCCAGTTCTTGCTTGGTTCGGCCCATATCTTGAAGCAGCCGTTATTTCGGCAAGCGTGTGAACTCGCATTTAGCGAATGCGATGTTAATGGAAAGAATTTCATTTTGAAGCAAGAGGTATACAATTATTGTATATTCCTCTTCTTGTTTGCCTTTTATCTGTTAGTCTCAGATTTTCCTTTTCTTTTCTAACAGTTACAAGATGCAGTTTCACTTTCAATTCCAAACTTGAGTTGTGACGAGGTGAGTTGGGGAATATATACTCAAAATTCTTTCGCCTTCGAGGCCCTAGACCTATCAATTTCTCCACATTGCAGTTGTTTTCATCAGTCTAAATTCTTAAAACTAAACTAAGACCTACAAATGATAGCAAACCTGATTAGGCAATCTAGAAATTCAAATGTAGCAGATTTGAGTCCCACAAATATCAATCCCACTTCACTTTTAATCTTTGCTTTATACAAGTGCACTTTATGTCCTATAACCTCTTTCTCCTATCCAATTTCTGCATTTTAAGTCTCATAGAATAGTGTTAGCTTTGCAATTTTAGTCCTATAGGACTGACTCAGTTTGCACTTTGGGTCACAAATTGGATGGAAAGGGGCATTTGGACCAGCAATGCAATTTTGTAAAACGCATGATCAAAAATGTTTAGATTCTAGTCCCCTAGGACTAAAAATACTATTTTGCAGAAATAAATTTGACAAACTAAAATTACTATTTCGCAGAAATAAATGTGTCAAGCCCAATTTAATATTCTGGCTGTAATAATTAACTTAGAAATGGTGCATGTGTCATAATGACTTTTACTTATCATGATGTTCTTAGCTAACTTTCTATCCATGACTCCACATGAAGATATGAACATTAAAGGAGTTAAATAGAAAATTAATTAGAAACTTAGCCTTTTATGAGTAGAAGCAATGTTTTGTCATACATTCATAATTTTTTTTTTGTATTATTCTACTTTCTCCGCAAAACTATGCTCATGAACTGTTGGTTTTGAGGTTTGCAGATGAATGGCCTTTTTAGTTTGTTTGATTTGGATAGTGATGGGAGAATCAGCAAGGATGATTTTATTTCCTGTTTGAGACGATACCCGTTGCTCGTATCTCTTTTTGCACCCAAATTGCTGCACACGATTTTGTCTATGGATGATCACAGCTTGATAGAGGAGATTTCATGAGGGTCGACGTCAAGTAATTAATTATGTTATTATTTGTGAAAGATTATGCCCCTAGTAGAAGTGAAATATACAGTTGTTAGTGTTTAATGCTTTTCATGGAATTTTTTTATCCTAAGAACAAAAATATGAATACATATACCATTGATGGTATTGTCATTAGTATTACATATAGTTAATTTATTCTCTTCTGGCTTTCCTCTGTGCTTTGTAAAGTGTTTGTCTTTTGCATTTTTCTGTTTCCTTTTTTTTTCTTCCCCTTTTTATCTATTTATCAAGCCTGTTTAACTGTGTTGAAGGATGGGTATATTGTTCTTTTTAAAAATTTGAATTTTGAATTTTTCATACGGCTAAATCACATTTATGGTCACTCAAATATAAAGTGTTTTATACTTATTTTCTTGTAAAAAAAGTTACACTTCAATCCTTCTCATATAAGTTATATAAGTTGTGTTGCACTTAGTTTCATGATACTGGTGTCAACAAATGCATCAGTAAATGGACAAGTGTAATTATCTATCTACTTATAAGTACATTTGAGGTCAGTCTCTTAATTGCTATTTATTAATTTTGACTCAATTCTAATTTTATAGAATTTAGAATTTTCTTAAATTCTCCAAAAATTTCTCCAATTCAGTTAAAATTTAAATTTCAAACTCACACAGTTTTTCCTCCACTTTCTCTCCCACGATCAACAATGCCAAATTTCACCACCATGAATATTTTCATCAGATTTTTCTCCAAAATTTGAGTCAATTCTATTCTATATTCTAATTACCAACAGCATAACCTCTTTCTTCTTGACGCATGGCAGATTCTTCACACCTTTTAGATTCACTCGACACCAAATTTTGGTGCCCAAAGTTACTGTGAGGATACAACCCAAATTAACAAAAATTAGACCACTTTCCAAAATATTGTGAGGAGATTTGCACAACCCAAAATATATGTGAGGATTGCAGCGTCAAATAAACACCTAATTAAGGGGATGGAGAAGACGATAGCATCACTAAGATGCTGATTTGTTTGTAAGATTGGTTCCAACATCAATATTCTATCTAAATTCTATTTTGCTTTACTTCCTAGGTTCAAATTGCAAATTTTTTTCAAATTGATAAAAGCACTTCACGAAAGGATAGCCACAAAATGGGGGAGATTTTTGTGTTCTTTATTTTGTAATCAAGGGGTAAAGTCCTCATTTTTATCTCTTAAATTTATTTACACAAGGTTTTAAGTCTTTAAATGTTCTTCATTTTTTGGGTTTTTAGGATCAAATGTTCAGTTTTTCGTTCATTATGTATCATGTCAAGTTTTCAGTCTAATATGATCAATTCTTCTTTCATGAGTATTCTATTTATACTCTGTAATTTGATGGGCCTTAACTTCAGAAAATAGAGTTAAGACTCCACATTGTTACAACCACAAAAGAAACACTTTTATGAGAAGCTCCACAAACTTTTCAAGCATTCTCATGTCATTCTTATGACTGATTTCACTAAATTGTATGTGTAAGTTATATGTGAATATAGTGGTAACTTTAAAAGAGAGTGTAATAGAATGAGAAATCGAGATTGATGTTTATTATTTGATAGTTTTGGTTGATAGATATTAAATCTTCTGGATTTTGTCTTTATACTAAATAAATTGATTTTTGGTTTGTCAATAATATATTGAGGGGTGAAATAATTTGACTGTTCAATTCGGGAAGAGGTGTGTCAAAACTTATAAACCAAAAAAATGGAAGTTGAATTTTGAATAATTCCCATGTCATTCTTATGGCTGATTTTACTTATTTGTCTTTGTAGGTTATATGTGAATAAAAAGGAACTCCACATTCGTCCTGACTCGCCCTGAAGAAATCTCAAACAGAACTTGGTAAGATTCTTTACGAAAATTATTTAAATGCTTACTTCCTAAATTAGTAAATTGTGATATAATTGTAACTTTAAAAGAGGGTGTATAAGTATGAGTTTAATGAAAAATCGAGATTGGTGTTCACTTTATTGTTTGGTTGTTTTGGTTGATAGATATTGTATGTTATGGATTTTTTTTTACACTGAATAAATTGATTTTGGTTTGTTAATAGTATATTGAGGGGTGAAATAATTTGTGCGCTCAATGCGGGGAGAGGTGTGTCAAAACTTATAAACCATAAAACTGAAAGATCTTCTTCTTCTTTTTCTACACCGTGCATTTACTTTTATCATTCAGGTGCCGTCGGAGTTTGGGAGACCACATTCTTGTGAAGTTTATTTTGCCTATAGACTGGTCTGAAGAATGTTCACATCTTCCAAAGAGACGATCGATTTAGGCTAAAACAAGTAAGTCATAATTCATTACCTTAAATCCTAAATATGCATGCGTAACTCAATTATATTGAAATATTATTGACTTCTCTCTTGTTCATAATGCAGGTATCAGTTTAACATTGGTGATGTGCATATAACCACAACTAAATTATTATTTTTAACTTAGATGTAGAGAGTAATGTGTAAAGATTATAACTCGTTCCTCTATCAACTTTGTTGATATTTAACATTTAGGTTTTTTTTTTTTTTTTTTTTTATATATATATACTGTCATTTTACATGTTGATTTTATATGTTTTAACCATAACGTACGGTACACCATTCTAATATATTATGCAAGGTATTCAACAAAAATATATTTAGTAATAATCAGTGCATAACATTGAGCGTATCCTAGTTAATCTTATTTGGAAAACAAGACGTGGAGTTATTAATTCTGAATTTTATGGGTTTGTAAGAAACTGAAAAGAATTTTCAGTTCCATTGATTTTATGGTAGTCTAAGTGTAGGAGTACGATTGGGTTGATGTCTTAATTTCGACCACTGAATTTTACAGAGATGCAATAAATTGGTAAAGAATGACACTAGTGGTCGTTCATATTTATAACTTTTTATAGAGTCGTATTTTTTCTGTTATTTTTTTTCATGATAATTTTTACTACGACTTATTTATTCCACTTTGATTATTTTTAGGCGGTCCACGAAGACTCCGAGCTTACGTGACATGCACATACATATATTTTGGGGAATTTTCATCGGTGCTATGATAATGTTACCCTTAAATTTCTCATAATACAATTTTGTAGCAAATTAGTCCCTGACTTTTATGGGAAATAATAGTTTTAGAAAATAAAAATAATAAAATCATGTAAAAATAATCTTAATGAATCAAAATCATTTTAAAGAATAAAAAATTCAAAACAAAAATTTGAAAATAATAATAAAAACAAATAATAATGAATCAAAAACACTTCACCTATTTGTATTAATATAGATGAGAAAATATTTATACTTTTACAAATAAGTGTATTATTTTTTTGTTTGTTTTTTGATTTTTTTATTTATTTTCTAATTTACATTAATACAAATAGGTGAATTATTATTATAGTGTTATTAGTTAATTTTCTGATTTTTAAAATAATTTTATAATTTATGTTGATACAAATAGATGAATTATCATTATTTAAAAAAAAAGTAATTTTGAATTTTTTATTGTTTTGTTATTTTCTAATTTACATTGATACAAATATGTGAGTTCTTACTATTTTTTTAGTCATCTTACATGATTTTCAATTCATAAGGATTATTTTAAATATTATTTTATAATTATTATTTCTCATAAAAGTCAAGGACTATTTTGATATAAGCATGTTTTATGGAGGACTTGAGTTGAACACTTTCATAGTGAACGGACGAAAGTATTCTCGAAAAATATGAACGTGCATTCCCCGTAAACTCGGAGCCGTCGTGGACCACCTGAAAATAATCAAAGTAAAACAAATAATCCGTAGTGAGGACTAACACGGGAAAAAAATATAAAAGAAATGGCGAACTCTGTTAAAAATCATGGATAAGGAGGTCCACCGGGGGAAATTCTTACCAAAATCGGGTTTGGCTAAACCCAAAGTAACTAAAAAGCAAGTGTAATACACTAGCTTTGGGATTGAATGTAACTCCCAAGAGAGTGAACAATCACAAAGCAAGTGCAATACATATTTGATGGTTGGATGGGTTTGACCAAGTCAGACTTGGACAAGAATTTTATCATTTACTCCTTAATGTATATAATGTTTATATATAATATATAAAAGCCAAAAGCCTAATACAGGCTACCTATCCCTTTCAACAAATATGGACATATATCGATAAGACTTTACAAATTGGATGGGCTGCAATAAGCCATAAATAAATTGGAATGAGTTTTCTATTTACTTTCTTGTATTACTAATATTTTTTATTTATATAGTAGTCTTTATAACATTGTGATAAACATAATTTTGATCTCCCATAAAAATAGCCCTTTCAAACCCTACTATCACGCTTGAATGTGTACGACTGGGCCCAACCAATCCAACATTGTATGGACTTTCACGTGCTATCCTCTAGGTAACATAGAATCACCTGTTAATAATGATAATTTATCCTCTTTTAATTTGAATAAAGTTCAATTTATTTATATGTGATTTATACTTTCAAATTTTACAAAAAATATACGAATTGACAAAACTATCCATTTTATATACACTTATCAGTGTGTGCTAATCAAATTAAATATTTTGAATTATTATTAATTGTATGAGCTGACATATATATTTTTCAAATATATATGTGCAAGCGCGCGACAACGAAAGATAACAATGATATTAAATAGACAATTTTTGTTGAAAATATTAAGGGTATAAGTGGATGGGTTTTGGTCCGGTTTCGTGGGTTTTGCGAGACCGAACATACCACCTATTTTTTTCTCCAAATTTCATTAAAAAAGACATTGATTCGACACATATCACCTACTTTTTTTCCTATACCACAACATTCAAATCCAATCCAAGTGGAGTTTCAACTTATTCAAGCCACAAAACCAAACATCCAAATGAGGTCTCAAAGGTTTCATCGAAACCACCCAAATCATTTTTTTAAATCGAGACCCACAAAATCGAACCAAAACTCATCTAAATAGACCCTAAAAATAAATTAACCAAATATCGAAGCTGCAATCTTATTAAGATTCATAAGCTCAGCTAAATCTACATGACAAACTATATTTTTCTTAGGTCCACCGCATTTAATTTTCATTGAAAAACATATACTAATATTTGGAAATTATTCTGAAAAGGAAAATGTCACGCTTAAGTGGTCCCTGACCAGGTACCATTGGCATGTAATTCCTTGATATTTGAACCCCACAATCTTAAAAATGGCAAAAGAGTTGAAAGTAACCGATTAAAAAGGCCAAACTCGACCCACCCCACTTGCCGACAGGTGTCGACATTACAACTTTTCAGTTTAGGGCATATAAAATCATCGTGTTCTTGATTTTTATAAGCATATTTGTAAATACTTGTGCAAAATTATTATGGTTTTAATATTATAATACTACTCTTTTAGGGGATCTAAGTTTAAATATAACTTCAACTAATATGATACGTAGATTAGAAATAGGAAAATTTATGGGATCTATGTTCTCTTCTCTCAGCGGGACCATTTAATTTGCCAGTACATGTACATATATGGTGGATTATATATACTTAATTATAATCTTAGATTCGGAACTTTAATCAAAAGTAATACTATTAGCTAGTTCAATCAGAACAGACTACTACTTGAGAGGTCCTATAGGCCTTAATTTACTAATAAAAGAGGAATGTCGATACGTGTGTCGCGTTTTTATCTTAAATAAAGTAGTGATTCGTGTAACAATACATTTTTATTTAGATGGTGCATGATGGATCCATAAATGCACTTAGATCACGACAAAGCGTGTAGATATATTCTTACGGACAAATAATTGATGCACGATCAACTATTTAAGATTTAGAATTTAAATTTCAAATACTAATATGTACAAATTTATCTCTAACAGAAACATGAGCTATATGTAATGTGTGTTTTCCAAGAAACGTTATTTGGATTCGTTGTGCGAAAGTTTGAAAGACGTAGAGTTATTGAGGTTTTAGGAATTAAAATGTAAAATAGGTTTGGGCTAGTTAATTTCCACGTACGGTTAAGTTTATAAGAAATGTGTGTAAATATAATTAATTGTGTTAAATTATGTCATGAAAATTGGGAAGTTCGAGCTTGAAAATTAATCCAAAACTCGGAAAATGCAAAAACTGAAACTAAATCAAACGAGAACATAGTGGTTTAAATGTTTTTATTGTCATTTTTTTGTACTTGCTTCCTTCGTCTCGAATAAGACCAATCCAATTTGACTTTTTTTATTTCTTTCTATTAATTGTTGAATCAATCCCCATGACGTACGTGCGTGTTCATACTCGAATATCATTTTCTCTTAAAATATAGTACTACATTTCTTTATATACTCTATGTCATATTTTTCCCCAGAAGTATCACTAAATATGAGCGTGTATTTAAAAATATTTTGAGAATATATTTAGAAATTTTTAAACCTTTATAGGTATTTTCTTCCACAATAACTATACAACTCGTCTCTCACAATATAAAACCAAACAAATCAATTTATTTTGATTTTCTTTCCGTCCATTTCCTGATCAATTATTTAATTAATTAATTTACTAAGTAATTGCATGTAATCATGTTAATTAGTAGTGTAATATTTTTGTTAAATTACAACATGTAAAAATAATAATATATTGAGTATATGCAGATAGGGTTGTCAATGGGTTCTCGAAAATAGATAGCATATTCGGGTCCATCGGATATCCGAGCTCCGGCGAAATATCCGGATCCGAAATTCAGTTCATATCACCTAAGTTTTCTGTTTTCTGTTTTCACTTTCATCTCCACCACCACACATAAGATCAAATCCTCACCATTTACGAAAATACTTGTCAAATACTCCGTACTTAAAATAGATGATTTGATTGTTTTACGGAGAAAAAGACACCGGAACAAGAATAATGAGATGCAACCCAGGAAAATAATTGGACAAAGAGGGAGTAGAGGAAAGAAAAGGGCGCGGCTTTACTTTACTTTATTATTAAGTTTTACTATATTTATTGTAGGTATATGGCCCATATATATGTTGCAGTGTGCATATATATATAACCCATTAAGTCACAATCACATTGAACCAACTTATTTTGTTTGGTGTTTGGGAAAGCAATTTGTGACTGTAATAAGGTTTATGAAATAATATTGATTTACGTAATATTGTTTGTTTGAGTTTTGAGATAGTGGTTTGAAAAATAAAGTAGGTATAAGTTTTATTTAAGGAGTTAGGTTGTAGGTGTAAGATATGTAAGACTTCATGCTAAATCATGTTTGTTATATGAAATTAATTGTGAATAAATATGTTATTTTATGTCAAATGAGAGTAGAGTTTGTATAAGTTTTGTTTAAAGATAAGAAAATTATTTGAGAAAATTAAGAGGTGGAAAATTTATTTCGAAAAGCAAAAAACTTGTTTCTTTGGCATTTCCCAAACACAAAATAATTTTAGAAAACGTCAAAGCTCATTGTATTTTGATTCGGTTAAATTCGGATTTATAGTTTTCTTTAATGGAGTTAAAGTTTAAGACTTTTACTTATGATAAATGGTTGTTTTTTCGTTTGGTTTAAATACAAAATATGTAGATAATATATAAATAATTAAATCAAAATTCTTAACGAATTGGATCAAACTAGATCCATATTCGCTCAATATAATTTAGATTATTAATATTTTTAATTGGATTAGGTCTATCGAATAAATATTCAAATTAATCAGACCAAATTTGGATCCAACTCGAATTATAATCCGCCCCATTGACATCCCTTTATGCATTTGCATGCAGTAAATAAGGCAAGCTACACATTAATAGACTATAGCATATTTTCTTGAACGAGTGGGACTTTAGACCATCTTCAATATAAATTTAAGGGGTGAACAGTGTTATACATTCCCACCTTTTACAGTGCACTCCAACAGCTCGTTTATATTTTTAACAAATTACTTTTAATCATTATTTATATATAAATAATAATGATATATATTTAGTATTTATTATTTATTGATATAATAATAAAAATTATTTCAGAAAAATAATATGAATTTAAATGAAATAAATCTGAACTATATTTCGAGATTCGTAAATTTTTTTTAATAAAAACTTACATTAAATATTTTTGCAACAAAGTACAAAATAATGTTGTACTTTGTTGCATAAAGTAGAATATACATTTGACTTTGAACTCTCAAATTTGAGAGTCCAACCTTAAAAATTTAAATGGCCCTTAAATTATAACATGTTACTTGGAACACATTTTTTGTGAAAATCTTATAATTTCTTATAATTTGACATATAAGAATTTAAGGGCATCTCTAATGACTAGTGGGAAGATGCCCTAGAGGGTATATGGGGGGAAGGGGGTAAAAAAAATCATCTCCAATGACTAGGGGGCGGAGAGGGTATACCCACTAGAGGGACCCTGGAGGGACCTTGGAGGGAGGGGGAGGGGGAGCTTCATCCGTCCAAGCCCCCTCCATCACATGCTATATTTTTTTTTTTAATTTCGTTTTGTTTTATTTGGTTATTTTTTTATCTTTATTTAAAAATAAAAAAATTACTAAAATTTGTATATTATTTGGAGATAATTATTTTTAATTATAAAAAAATAACTTTTATTTCATTAAATTAACACTAGTATTTTAATATTGATTTATTTTAATAATTTTGGGGTTGTATTTATCACCCAAAAATAATTCTTTCTAAAAATTTAAAATAATGCGATACAATCATGAAACCCAAAAATAATTATTTCTAAAAATTTAGAATAATGCGATACAATCATGAAATCATGTTCGACTAAAACATAGACCTTAATTTTGACCTTGTGTGTCCCACATATGTTCGACTAAGTCCTTTAGTAGTTCGCGATTAACATCTACAGATCGTATTTGGTGACGGCGGATCATATAATCTTCTAGGGATATGGGACTTGTTCGTGGATCCAAATCAATAGTAGTGCCTTGATTTTGCTCATAAATGGTGGCACGGGCCCTACGAGATCTAGTGGGATCACTATCTTCATCGTCCGAGTCTTCCTCACACTCGTATTCATCTCGTTCGTCCTCCACAATCACATTGTGAAGAATGATACATGTCAACATAATGTTGCCCAGGTCCTTTGTATTCCATCCCCTTCCTGGCTGCTTTATGATAGCAAAACGAGCTTGAAGAATTCCGAACGCTCGTTCAACGTCTTTCCTAATGTACTTTTGATTTTAAATTAATGTTAATTTTAAATTTATTTTTGGTGTAGTAGTAGTAGTAATAATAATAATAATAATAGAGAAGAATAAAATTAATTATTAAATGGGTTAGATAGAAGGAGTCATTAGAGATGACTAAAAAACTAGAGAGAGGGGGAGTGGGAGGGGGAGAGGGAGAGGGGGGGGAGGGGGAGAGGGAGAGGGTATTCCCTCTCGGAGTCATTAGAGATGCCCTAAGAACTCTATTAGAGATGATCTTATTTAAGGTAAAAAGTTTTTGTACAAATTAAGAAAGTTGGGAGTTAAGAGAAAACATATGAAGACTCTCATTAGGAAAAAGGGCCCCACTAAGAGCCAAAGGACCAGGTGCACCCCATGTCGAAGTGACTTCTGTCCCACATCCCTTTCTTTTGAGCGCGGTCCCACATCTCTTTCACAATTGAAGTAAAACATCATAGAATGGCAGATGCGTTTTCGAATTCTGATTGGCTAATTTTGGTACGTACTTGTACATTAGATGTTGATGTGTTTCTAACATTGTACGGACGCCTCCTCTCTCTCAATAAATTTACTGTGTATACATACAAATATTATACTTTCTCTCTCTTCACTTGACTTTTTAATATATTTTTTCTTTTTCCATCTATATTTTCACTTTGGGTTTGATTTGTGGAGTTTACCAAAACTAGCAAAAGATGAGGTTATTGAACTAAAAAAAGTGTCATAATGTTGGTATTAGTGGGTCTTCATCCTATCCTTTTTCTTGTTAGGAAAGATTAAGAAAACATAATTAATTGGGCATCCAATTCAAATTTTGTCCCCAAAAGTTTTTTATTTCGCACTTAATCCCCTAAATGTAAAATTTATGCTTTAATTGCCTGAACTTTAAATAGTTTCTCCATCGGAAGGCCTTAGAACATCTCTAACACCGTCCTCTATGATTGATCTTCTAAATTAAATTATATATGGTGAAAGTATATTACATATCCAGTTTTAGTTACCCACTCCAACAATCATCATTCAGAATTTACATAACTATTATATTTTATTCTTCTTCCAGTATTAAATTATTAATGACATTGTAAACAATATTTATTACCTTTTACACGTCAAATATAAATAATAAATATATATTTTTATGATTAATTTTTTACATGACTATTATATTTTATTCTTCTTCCAGTATTAAATTATTAATGACATTGTAAACAATATTTTATTACCTTTTACACGTCAAATATAAATAATAAATATATATTTTTATGATTAATTTTTTATATATAGTAAATTAATAAATATTTTTTACATTTGATATAAAACTTTTAAATTTAAAATATATCTATTTAAACTATTTATATAAACTATTAACTTAAAATCAACATATAATTATTATTTAAACCTATTTTTCTAATTTATTTTTATTAACAGTTATATTCTCGACGGGTTTGTTTCATATTCTTGAAATAGGCTAGTGAAATAACTTCTTTGTTCCAGATCCATTTACACATATGTTCAAAATATAATAAGATATTAATAATTAAAATATAAAGAATTGAATTTCTAAAATTAATAAGATATTTATAATTCAATATAAAATCTGATTTTCAAACATAAATTCTTATAATTCAAGAATTCTTCACAGTTTTAAGCACAAATAAATATTAAACACATTTTTCAATAAGAAATATTAAAATAAAGCAGCACCAACTTAAAACATTTGTTAATTTGATGAGGTGGATCTCCATGTATAAATAAATATTCATGAATACGCAAATATACACATGGAATGTGGAATATAGATAGGCTATTCAAATATACAGCTCATTGCTGGAGGACCTCTTGTTGGATTTGAGTATTGAGTAGCTAAAAGTCAGATTTTAGCTATTGTACAAACAAAAAACAGTATTCATGTTGAGGATCCACTTAAAATATTTTTGTTAAGGTCTTGTGCAAATATTTAAATATTTATGGTGTAGTGCATAATTTCCATAATAGTTTAAACCGATCAAAATAAAAACTACGGATTTATGTACACATTGTTCAATATTTACAAATGTGTTTCTATTTAATACAGTATTTGCTGTTTGTATATTTCATATACTCCTATTAATATATATGTTCATGCTCTAAGCCCTAAAATTAGGTTTTTGCGGTTTAAAACCCAAAAATATTGACCATGAGGTAAATTGCACCTCTTAATTAAATTTAGAAGGTTAGGCGCACAATTATTCTTTTATAATGTTAATTGCGAAATTGGAAATTTTGGGGGGCAAGAGGTAATTTCTTGTAAGAGGGAACAATAAATTTGTTACTGATACTGAAATAAAAAAATAAAGAAAAAAAATCCCAAAAACAAGAGACTGAGAATCAATCAGTCACTTGGCAAAACATCAACAAAACCTTTTCTTGATATAGCTAGCTAGTGGGTTTTCTTGATTTAAGAAGTACTTAGTAAATTAAATACCCAATTTATTTTTTGCTTTATTCCTCTTTCTCTCCCTCTCTCTCTCTCACACACACACACACACATCAGATTTGTTTCTTCCTTTTTATAGGCTTAATTATTTGCACCTTCCACCTGCAACCAAAAGTATATCTGTGCTTTTGCCGAATTTGTATCGATCAATCCCCTGGCCTTTTTACTTGTTCATTTTGATAATTTGGGAAATTCAGGTAATGATCAAGAACTCATGTAATGACAAATTAATTATTGCTGGCTTTCCTTTTTATGTATGTATGTATGTATGTATGTATGTATGTATAAATTCAATTAATTAATTAAGATTAAATATTTGGATATAGCTAGGTAGATCAAATGGTGAGAGGAAAGACACAGATGAGGCGTATAGAGAACGCAACAAGTAGACAAGTGACCTTCTCAAAGAGGAGAAATGGTCTTCTCAAAAAAGCATTTGAGCTTTCAGTTCTTTGTGATGCTGAAGTTGCTCTCATCATCTTTTCTCCAAGAGCCAAACTCTATGAATTTGCTAGTTCCAGGTAATAACATTATTAATTTATTGTCCATCTATCTATCTATTTTTTTTCTTCAAAACCAAATTATATCTTGTACATGTTTTTTAATTAATTTATTGATTTTGTTTTCTGGGTTTCCAAAATTAATTAATTTGATCATACTGCTACCTAGCTAGCTGCATATATATATATATATATATATATATATATATTATGTGAAACAATTAGGGGTTTGTGTGTGTTTTCCAAGGATTTCGAAGTCACTTAATTCTTTTTGAGGTATTGTCAAACATAACCTAATAATCTTTTACATTATCGAGTTTTTTGGATCTCCCTACTAAAAAGAAGATCAACACACACACACACACACACATATATATATATATATATATATATATATATACAATTTTTGAGAATAAAGGATGTGATGTTTTTAGGAGCTTAACCATAGGAGATGAAATAGATTAAATTTTAATCTGATGTAGTATGTAGTATCTTTGGTTTTGCCGTACTTGTAAACAAATCTCAACTTTTTCAATTCGCAGTGAAGGGTAATATATGTATATATATATAAAGAAAGATTATCAACAATATTAATCAATCTTATACATTTTGTGTACTTAGATTTTGAAATGAAACATTTTAAACTTTATCTACAGATTTATGGAAGTACAAGTTTTGTCTCTCTTAATCTCATTTAAGTTTATCATATGTACTGTATTTCTTTAAGAAACCTTTTTTTATTGGCTTGGAATCGAATTAGCTATTAATTATTTAGCCAAAGTTCGATATATATATATATATATAAAACTTTATATAAGTTAGACTGTCGAAATATTTTTTGAACAATTATACTCTATATATATCATTTGATAATCTTGAGTCCCTCTTTTAGCTAGTCATTATGATTATGGAATTTGTGATATGAATTTAAAAGTTTATGATATCAATTGTTAGAATACTTTGTGATCATACATGATATTTCGAATGGTACTATTATTTTATTATTAATGGGTAATCTTTGCCCATAATAGGTTTCTCATACCTAAGTTGATATATATGATAACCACAATATAATTATAATGTGGTTGAATAATACTTTATTTAGATAAGTTTGTTCAAATCTGATCTAAACTGAAATTCTCTTTAAATTAATTTAAAGAAAATTGGTTAATTCCTCTTTGATTTTCTAAATCACCGTTGACACACACAAATCAATAAATGAGATAGTCGTTCTCTTGTGCTGACTATCTTCTCTTTATTCCAACATTAATATCACAAAGTGATAAATCTTATAGATTGATTCCACTAGTATTATCTATGAAGAAATATGTTGAGATATACTATAAGTGATAGTAAATTGTACTTTAAAAAATTATGAAATATGTTTGAGATACATGATATTAATAAATAAAAAGAAAATGTACTTATATTGACCAAAAAGTAAAACTTGAAGGTCACCCCTCCCGGTTATATTTATCCTACATTGGTGGATTATATTCATAGGAATTGGATGATAAATACATGCGCATAAGAGGACAAAAAATTGTCCTCCCACGTACATTTGTCGCTTATCCAACACTCCAATGTATTGAATACATCGGGATAGACACATAATTTCCACCCCTCAGACACAAGAGACTTGTCAAGGCTGTAATAATAATAAAATCATCAACTTCCCTTGTTTAAGATGCCAAACCTTGATTCGTTCCTTTTATGACTCTGAGAGCATCTTTTGTACAGCAAGATCTCGTACAATGTTAAAGATACCATATCAATCTGCCTTTGGTATATTTAATTCTTAGTTTTTCTTTAGAGAAATTTAATTCCTAGTTCAGGTTCCAATAATATTTTAGCAAATATAATATCGTCTTTAGTTAAAATAAAATAAAATAAATAAGTAATATACTATTTGGATAAATGAAAATCTTAGATTTCTTCACATGGATTTGGCCAAGTTTCCTTACACAACTTGTACCTAATTCACCTCAAAAGTTAGCCCAAGAGTTGAGGATTGCTCAAAACCTTATAAGGTGAACTTAGGGTGGTTTGCGGTGCGGTCTAGTCTGATTTTGTACTCGTTCAAATCCAACCCAAATTTTGTGGGGTTTTAATACGATAGTCTAAACTTAACTCAATAAGTCTTGAGATTGCACTTTGCAGTCCATTCAGATTGGGATGGTTTGAAGCGGATTTTGCGGTCTCAATATTTTCAACGTTATTGTTTTTTTTATTTCACAAGTTAAATGCAAATACACTAATTTATCTACTTTTTATAATCATGAATAAATTTCGTAAACTTTCATAGGAAATATAATGAAGATAATAAACAAAATAAGATCTTCACTGAATACACAATTTACTGAAAACTAAAAGCAATTTTGATTATTAGGTTAACAAGTTATCATCACAAAATAAGCTAGAGAAATCAATTTAATCTATAGCTAATTTTAAGAATTTCGAAAACTAGTTCCATGACATCAACTACATATAGTCTTGACTTGAAAAAATATCAACCATGCATATATATATTTAAAAAGACAAATTACTTATACCAAATCCCTAAACATCAGCTCCTTTTAAGGATTTTTATTTGGCAGAAGTAGGTATTTTTTTAACATAGTTGGGCTTTGAGATGTGGAATGAGACTAATTTATTGAAGTATATACTTGAATTATAAAAGAATGTCTCATTTTCTAAATTTTAGAACTGAATTAAATAATAAAATAAAATACATACAAATTATCATAATTTATATATAATGCGGTTGAACGAGGTCATGTGGTTTAAAAAAGTACAAAACCAGAAACCCGATTGCAGTTAGGGATCTTATTTTTAAGCAGACCAAGATTAACCCATTAAAGCTTCAACCTGCAAACTATGGTCGATTTGAGTTGGGTCGATCGTTATGGCGGTTTACCGGTTTTTTACTTGTTTGAAATTAATATGTAGAATATTTGAATCAATGTACGAAAATAGGAAATAAGTTTGAGGCTTGCCCAAATATTTCTATTAAGACAATACTTACAATTTGCCTACGATGCATATAGTTGGTTCTTGGTAGTCTATCAATATACAACAATATGTTGATTGTTGTTTGTACTAACAAGAAGTCCACGGTTTAGCTTAAATAAATAGAAATTTCGATATAATTTTAAGTGAAAAACATAAAAGAGTAGAGAGAGTAGTATTTTCTGCTTAGATTTGGTATATAAATTTATTCAGGATTGACCAGATTCTGACTACTATTTTATAAATGCAAAATCTCTTACCGCAGGAGACACGTTGTTTGGATTATAATATTATGATCCAAAATTTACCTATTCGGATCAAACAGACGCAACTCTTACTCACACTTTTTCATTACATTCATAAGAATTGCTAAAACTATCGTGTACGAATATATTTAATTTCACATTTAAAAATATTTATATACATGAACATAGTTCGTTCATAATCTTACATAGAATCATCAGTTTCGAGTAGTAAAAACTTTTTTATTCAGGAGAAATTAGTAAGACGTGAACTTTACATATTGAAGGAAATTCTTCCTTAGACTTGGCTATGAATGAAACCACAGCATCATTACATCATTTCATTGTAGTACCAAATGAGTAAATAAGAAATTTCTTGATATTGATCATGTAAATATATGGAGTATTTTATAAATTAAATTAGTTGATTCATATTTACACATTGGTGGACTAAATCAAAGCAATGAAGAATATAGATTATTAATTAACTAGTGATTAGGGTGATTTTAAGTATTATTAATTTTAGTTGTGAGAAATATCTTATTTGTTGATATATAAATTAAGAAGCTCTTAGGAATTTTGTTTTTTCAACAAATGATCATGTAAAGTTATTGTTCCTCTCTTTGTGGTGTGTTTGACATGATGAAGTAGTTAGATTTAACAATTCTTTATGGTATATGTGCAATTATATCAATGTTGTTCACCTTCACCTGTATAATCAATTTGTAGATCAAAGCAAACTCTTATTAATGGTACTGTCAATCAATTCGTAATCTAATAAATTTAAGTAAATGGGTAAGCTTGATGAATTGTACTATATATACGAACGTATGTTTGATTATAAGGGATTGAGATTTGTCATATTTAAAGTATTTTGAGTTAAGGATGAGCATATATATATATATATATGTCATATTATACATGCATTTTTGCCTTTTTCTCTTACAAATTACAGTACAATTTATTTTATTTGACAAATTAAATGAACTTCGATCCCACCCAGTATGCAGGAGACAATAGAACGCTACCAAAGGCATATTAAGGAATTAAGAGCTAATAACCCCCCAGTGGAACAAAACTTGCAGGTTAATATTATTAATTATCCAATATTATATATAATATATATATATATATATATATATATACATTAACAATATAAATTAATTACGTCGATCCTATTAGCTAGGAAATTTATCTATTTAATTTTCTGAAATTGCAGCACTTAAAGCATGAAACAGCTACTATGATGAAAAAGATAGAGCAACTTGAAACTTCAAAAAGGTTTGAAATAACACGAATTTAGATTCATTAATTGCATATAACAAATTTAATTTATGTATTGTATATATATATATATTCTCTCCTCCAGAAAGCTTCTTGGTGAAGGTCTGGGAACATGCACAATGGAAGAACTGCAACAGCTTGAACAACAGTTGGACCGCAGTGTCACTAGCATTCGTGCAAGAAAGGTACGTTTTAATATACAGTATGTGATAATAAATATTTTCTAACTCAAATTTGATTATATGTCTAATATAATTAGTCACACTTGAGAGCAAATATTGTATTTGGATAATTATTTGCAAAGTATACTCGTGTGTTTTCGTTTTCTATTAACAAATACACCTCTATATAAATGAGAATGTATGCATATTAGTTGATTATTCACAACAAATGTTAAAATTCAATTAAATATGTAATTACCTGTATATATATATTGAATGCTCAGTTTGTTATTTTAAAGAGTTGAGTTAGGCTTGAAAGAAATCAGATAAAGCTATATATGTATGTACGAGTACGACTCCTTATTAATTGAAAGAAGATATTCAAACAGAGTAACATATGTAGAAGATAAACATTTAGAGGTCCTTTGACTAGAGAAAAATGAATGAATTATAGTATATTAATTAAGATTTATATATATATATATATATATATATATATATATATATATAATGCACAAATTAATTAAGGGTTCCACTGCTATATACTCGAATATTTCATTAATGCACATGCCACAAGCTAAGCTAGCGTTTATATATATATATATATATATATATATATATATATATTACTTCTATGTTATTAGCTAAGCTAATATAATAATTATAACACATGCATGCAGTGACAGACACAGTGGTGTATTTACTTTTAAGGAACACCATGCAAATGTATATGTATTTATAAAAGATATATAGGTGTTTTAATTTCTTGTGACATATATATATATGGTCTGCTAATTATTAATTAATTTTCTCTTACTTTTCTTCTTCTGTTTATCCATCCATCCATCCAGATGCAATTATATAAGCAACAGATTGATCAACTGAAGGAAAAGGTTGTTATATATATATTATATATATATGCCAAGGCTTTAATATTATATATAGTACTCCTTTATACTTGAAATATTTATTCAACATTTAATTTCTTCCATTTTTCAGGGAAAAGCCCTAGCTGCTGAAAATGCAATCCTGTCTCAGAAGGTGAAATAATTAATTAATTAATTAATTACCTCTCTTCTTTTTTCTAGAGTCAGAGAGAGCTAGATAATTGAATTGTACCCTTTGGAATTTTTCGGAGCTACCTTTTAGGCATTGACTTCTGAACTTTAGTGAGCAATACGTTCAGAAGGTTTCTAATTAATATTCACTAAAGTTCAGAAGGCACTACCTAGGATAGAAGGTAGCTTCAAACAATTCGTCCTAAATAATGGTAATGGTGATCATATTTCATTCATCTTTAATTAATTACTAGCTATATATATATATATTTAATAATTTGGATGTGTAGTGTAATAATACACACAATCTCTCTCTCTCTCTATATATATATATATATATATAGATTGAAGTTGAAGGTGCACCAAGATCATCGTCTTCAAGAGGACCAATAATCTTGGAGAGAGCATTAATTAATCACGTGGGTTCCGCTTCCGCAGAGATTAGTGAAGTTTCAGATGTGGAGACAGACCTGTTCATTGGAATGCCTCAAACCAGGCGTCCCATCAACATATTTATGTAAATCACATTTATTTATCTCTTAATTTATACAAGCCTACAATCTACATGTTAATTTTAATTAATTGGAACTTATATATATCTATCACTCTAATTAATTAATCAAGTTATTGGTTTGTATTTCCACTTGCCGCACTCTTAATAATAATTAATTATTAATAATTAATGCTTCTTGCATTTCTAATCACATTACTAAGTGTAGTTAGTGTGAATATTTATTTGATGTTAATTTGTCATCTTATTTATTTATAGGAATAAATAGTATTATGTATATGTACTTCGTGCTATTATCAGTCCAGAAAAGCCCAACTAACACTTATATAGTAGTTAGTTAGTTACCAAACTGTTGGGCTTGGGTTCGAACATGTTTTATTAATTAGATGGGGGCCCAGTTGAAATATGAAAAAGATCAGATTAATTTGTTGCTAGTGAAGTGGAGTCTTGTTGATAAACGAACAAAAATTAATGGATGATCGGCTGAATCCAGAAATCATAGTCCTCGGGCCACCTGCCGTTTTCATAAGATACGAGAAAGAATTCTGTTCAAGATTTCATGTTCTAAAGCCATGGGAATCTCCCTTACCTCTGCCCCAATTCCTCGAGGCCCAGGCCCACAACACTCGAGCCGCCCTCTGCGGCGGTATGTTCGCTCTCTCCGCCGCCGTGCTACACCATCTCCCCTCCCTCCGTATGGTGGCCACCACTAGCGCCGGCCTCAACCACATAGACCTCGTCGAGTGTCGCCGTCGCGGAATCTCCGTCGCCAATGCTCCGGCCATCTTCTCCGCTGACGTGGCTGACCTTGCGGTGGGGCTCCTCCTCGATGTCTTGAGGAAAATTAGTGCCGGAAATCGCTTCGTGAAAAATGGGCTTTGGCCTAAACAAGGAGCCTACCCTCTAGGCTTCAAGGTAAATTATTTTATTACTATAACTATAATATTTATTCAAGATTGATTTCAAGTTTGTATGTATATATACATATCGAGCTTGATTTAATGGTTAGACGAACTGAATTCCATTAATTTTTTTTATCTAAATTCATGTAACTTAATATTTTTATATTTTTTTTGTCAATTTTTGATTTACATTACAGTTTTAGTTATATTTAAAAGGTTAGTAGTAAACTTGATCAATGAAAGAGGAGTATTTATTTGTTGAGATTACTTTTTAGGTATAAATAAATAGATACCAAATACTGGCATTTATATATTATAGTACAAGTTTAATTTGGGTTATATAGGCTTTAGCAGCATGTTAGGTATTAAAGGAATTTCTTAGTAGTTGCTCTGAAAAGTTAAAGAAGGGAATTGCAGTTGAAGCTAGCCGTAAATACACAGTATAGTAAATAAAAAAAAATAACCATATCCACTGAATAAAATCATTCAACTATAAGCCCATGCAAAATGACATACTAGTATTTAATATTTTTACATGATTATGTTCATAGCTCCTAGTAAACAAAGTATAGCTTAAAAAACTTCTTATGATAATGATATGAGGCGATTATCGTAGCTGGGAGGCAAGCATGTTGGAATCGTGGGACTAGGAAGCATTGGCCTAGAGGTAGCAAAGAGGCTTGAAGCTTTTGGTTGTACTATATCTTACCATTCACGAAAGAAGAAGCCATTTGTTTCATACTCATTCTTCTCGAATATCCGTGAACTAGCAACCACCTCTCATATTCTCATACTTTGTTGTGCATTGAATGAGGAAACTCATCATATGATCAACCGTGATGTTCTTATGGCTCTGGGGAAGGAAGGAGTGATTATTAATATTGCACGTGGGGCTGTACTAGACGAGAAGGAATTGGTGCGGTGCTTGCAGCATGGAGATATCGCGGGAGCTGGACTGGACGTGTTTGAAAACGAGCCTCGTGTTCCTAACGACCTTCTGGTACTTGATAATGCTGTCTTATCACCGCATTGTGCTGTCTTTACGGAGGAATCTTTTGGGGATTTGTATGAACTCATGTCCGGGAATTTAGAGGCCTTCTTTTCAGATAAACCTTTGCTTTCTCTGGTTTCTGAGGATGGAGATATGTAGACTGCTCTGCTAGTGGTAATTATATTATGTGTTTTGAATAATTAATATTGGAGTGTTCATTGGCAAGAAGCCTTTCTCTTTTTCCATTGAAGACAATTGATTTTGTATACCCAATTGCCTCTTTGACCCCCTTTTTGTCCAATTAAAAATTCATCTCCAATCGAAGGACAATCGACCTCCATTTAATTCAATTTCACAACTTTCCCTATTCTCCTCCCTCTCACTTATTTTAATAATAATAAACTCTATTGTGTATTTTTTAATTAAGTCTTTTTGTTCAACAAATCTACTTGAGACGTATTTTTTGTTATCATAATCTAATATTTCTTATTTTGAAATTAAAGGTATAAAAATAAAAACTACCAAAAACTATTTTAGTTTATTTAATTCTTTTATTTGTATGAATTTTATGAATATAGATATTTTAAATTTCACAATTCAAACTAATCACTTAATTAAATTTAACACAAAAAAATATGATTTTATTAAAAATAAAAATAAAAATAAAAATTGCTATTCATATTTTACAAATAAATAAAATTAATTATTATAAATAAAACTAAATTTAAAAAAATTAAGCAATGAACTCCAGTCATACACTGGGTGCATATGCCTAGAGGCAATTGAGTAGTCATTAAAGTCCACTTGCCTAATCTCCTGCCCAACACCCCCTGATCGTCCATTCTCCCCCTTCTCCTTTTGTCATCTCCAATCGAAGGCCGTCGACAAACCCCCCTCATGTTCGGTTGTCTTGTTGGTTGGAGATGGCCTTAGAGAAAGACAAAGTCAATGATTTTAGGGTTGATTTTATTAGCTCCTTCAACTATTGTCTCTACGCGCATGATCTCTTCAATTGCATCACTTAACTTCCTGCATTCTGAAACAAATAACTCACATATATGTAAATGAGAAAATAAAATCAAGATAAATTATATATATATATATATATGGATTGATTAATTAGACTCTTACTCATAATTAGACTCTACTGACTAGCTAGGATTGTGAGCTAGCTAGGGAACTGCATATTTATGAGATTAATGTCAAAAGATTATAAGACAGCATGGCTGGTTGAATACGAGTTCTCTAATTTTAGGGATAATTACATCTACACCTCATGAGGGTTCTTGAGATTAAATTATGATACATCTCTTCAAGTTCAATAATTAATTATAATGTGATCCACTGCTTTATATAAGTTAGGGGTATGTTTACGAACTCAAAATAAAAAAAAAAAACCTTTAAATTATATTTCTATGAGTTTATGATTTTTTTTTTTTAATCTTTACTTCTATAGTTCTACATTCATCCATGAAATAATTTCAAGGTCTCTATTGAACGTTGTCGGTTCGCTGTGGTGACACAACTTTTCTGGTTGATATTATTAAAATTGTCGAAAATCCTTCTGCTTACGACCCATTGAGTAAATGTCCATAACTGAAATTTTTCTAATAGCATTTTAATTAGTTCAAGGACATTCAGTACTATTAACCAGCTTAATAGCATTATAATTAGTTCAAGGACATTCAGTACTATTAACCAGCTTTTGATCAACAATTTGTTGACTTATGTTTTGTACGGTTAATGTGGTCTCCGAATAAATGGGTTTCCACGATGTCCTCTGTTTTTCGCTAATTTTATCGGTTTTTCCGAATTATATATGTATTTATCGATTTCACGTGTGCTTTTTAATTTCACCGGTTTTTCTCGTTTTCGCCATTTTTATCAGTTTTCATCAATTTTACCCAAATTTTATTATTTTTTACATATTTTAACACCGATTTTCATTAATCGATTCCGCTCGTTCCCATGAAAAGATCTTCATGAAAATTCGGGCATCACCAATTTCATTCATTTTCACGAATTTCACCCGAAATTTTATCGATTTCACAAACATTTTTTTTATCGATTCCACACGTATTTTAACCAACTTTACCAATATTTATATTCGAAGTTATGCATGTCTTGAAATTCTTGAATATTGTTTATATTTTAATTCTCCAGTCAAAGAAAAATTACAACTTAACTAAGTCATAAGCATTTTTTAATCTTTGATGGATAAACTGTACGTGATTCTTTTTTAACTACTATTTTTGTTGTATAACATAATGATGTTTAAGAGAATGTAATTTTAATTTTTTAATTTTAGAGGACTTTTAGAATAGGATTTTATCTATCAAAGAATAAAAATGATGTTTAAGAGAATTTGATTTGATTTTTATTTTTATTTTTTGAGGACTTCTATGACTTATATTGTACTAAGGTGGTGTTTTCAGTGATACAAACAAAAAATTTCCATACGTGTTTGAGACAGTTTCTAAATTTTGGGATTTTTTTTGAGAATTCAGTTTAGTGGTTTTGAACTTCAAAGATGATTGATTGAGATAATTATACTTGTGGTACCAAATTATATGTCGATTCTCACTTGTGGTACCAAATAAATAGAGACCGACACATTTGGTACCACAATTTAAGAAATCGAATTACTTTTTGTACCACCGCTAAAAATGAACGTTAAATGATGACCTGACAGCTAAGTGATATTGCAAAATTGATACCATTATATATGATGACTGACAATTCTACCCCATAATATTTTAGATTGTCAAAATAACCTCGTATCTTGAAATTTACTAACAATTTTAATCCTTTCCAATTTTAAAATTGACTCGAATAATACACTTGCGGACCAATTGAATATTTTACTTACTATATTTACATATTTATTCAACTAATTTAGTTTTATAAAATAATATTAACAGACCAAATTATACTTGACAAAAAATAAAAAATAAACATTTTTTTAAAATATAAAATTTGTATAATATATCAAAATTATATATATAATTGATAATGATGAATATATTATATTTAGAAACAAATAATTAATTATGCATACCCACCCGAATTGCGAGTAATCTTCTTCCCCCATTAGGTTGTTGGACTTGTGAAGATCATCAATTCATCACCAGCTAGCAATAGCATTTCTTTCCAAGGAAGTTTAGATGAGAGAGAATCTGCTAACTATTAATGGTCTGGTCTCAAAGCCTTCTATTTTGTTTCTCTTCACCAAATTATGAGCTTCATATCAATCTCATGGTTTACTACAAGGAAAAACCTGTACGTGCTGGTCAACGAGTCCAGTCGCATAATTATTACCCACGGCCACGGGGTCCCTAGCAAGAAACCCGGCCATACCGAGATCTTAATTTCAATTACAACATTGAATTGTAACTTGACCAACATTCAGAGCCTTGACCAGTGGACAGTTGTCGTCGTCAATGCTCTGACCAATAATCTTGGCCATACCAACAATCTCCACTTCAGCAGTTGCTCTCACTGGGAATCATATTTATGATCTTAACTTTGATACCACTTGTAGAATATCTATTGCTAGTTCACCAACGTGCTCTCATGAACCACACCCAGAAATTATCAGCACACTTAGCATGCGAGGCTCCCGAGGACCGAACATATAAGCTTATATGCAAATCATATCTCCCCTGTAATTATACTACCAAGTATTGGTTTGACATTTGAAGATTGACTGCATAGCCGAAACAAAATTTAAAATTGCCAAGTTATAAGCTGGAAGCTAACACTGGGAAAACATTTTCACAGGAGAACAATTCTTGTGAAGCTCAAATTGATAACCTTAATACACACTAAACAAGTGTACCATAAACACGCCCAAAATGCAATTTACAAGGTGACCACAAAAAATCACGCAAATTCCACAAGTTCAATTTGGAACATAGGGTTCAAACAAAGTTACACAAGGATTAGAGTCGTAGTGCATAATTTGGGCAGCTCGTTCAAATTCTTCTCGGAGGACTCTAATGCTAAACTTGTCCACCACTCTGCCAAGATCATGAGATACCTCAAATGGATCCTCAATGCATATCAAGTGCCGGTCATTGCCAACCCTTCGGGTCCAGTCTTTCGCTCTTTTGCTGCAAGGAACAAGGTACTTTATCATTGATGTGCTTCCGAAATTGATGCAAAGCAGAAACCATCAATTTCTTATGTGCATTACTGCCTAAGAGTGACAATTGGGCTGGTTGGTCCGGTTTACTCTAACCTAAGAGTCACTTCCTTTGGGTCAAAACAATGTTAGGTCCCCATCAAGGACGGATCCATGGGAGACTTTAAGCATCGTTAAACTAATTGACAATGATTTTTAATATAATTTATTTGCATAAGAAAAGATTGTCAACGAGAACTCTATTGAATTCAAAATGCTAAAGTAATTGAATGAAAAAACTATGAAAATTGTATACGACACTCTTCATATCATAAAATTTCTCAGCATTTTTATTCACAATGTGAATAATCAAACAATTCGCAAGGTAGTAATTTTTCATCTCATTTCTAAGCCTATTTTTCACCAAATTTATTGATGATAATGATTGTTTTTGTTGTGGTGGTAACACGAAAAACTAATATCGAGCAAATCAAACAATCTATTAAAATTTACATCATAGACTTTCTTGTACTCTTCAGTGGTAAACTTAGCACAAAAACTATTGATAATCATGTCTTCTAAATTAAGTCTAAACAAATGTATTCATGTAGGGTGTAATTGACAATTTAACATGGAAAGATATTTGACTTTTTTATTAGAATTGTATTGGGACCATGGATATATACAGAGTATAAGAAAATAAACTTTTAAAACTTTGAATTAGATCAGTGGTTGAATAATGTAAAATAGTAGTACTAATTTTTTTTTCTAAAATTCATTTTTTTTTTGGGGGGGGGGGGGGGTGGGGGTGGGGGGGAGGGCTTAAATGGCTACATCGGTCCCTGGTAACCGTTGGCTCTACTTTTAAGGTTGGTTTGTTAACGATATTATTTTGTTCTAAGCATGCATTAATATTATGAAAAGACACTACTTCTAAATTTCACATACATTTAGATTAAGTTTAATGATCTAACATTTTTGTAAGTGATAAGTATAAGTAAGTAGATACAAGATTATGAGATCTTTCAAGATTTTAGATAATTTAAGGCCTAGTATGTGATTAAAATATATAGGTTAAAGGTAATGTTTTAGAGCCGGGTTAAGTCGGGTCCGGGAGACTGCGATGATCTTGAACTGGGTTGTCCCGACGAATGTTAAAAAGTGCTTGACAACCTTACCCTAACCCAAAGGATCAGTTCTATTTTAGAAGGGAAAAAGAAAAAAAAAAAACTAGTTAAACTATAATAGAGCACTTATAGATCAGAAAAGTGATCTAACCTCAGTGTTCTTCCGGTTCGAACGGATATAACATCATTTGCATAATCATGACAATAAGCCCAGTAATGGAAGAAGGCCCAGACCAATTGAGCAATGCTTTCCCCATTGCGGGACCCATAATTGTGAAGCTTTTCAACTTGATCAAAATAAGCACATTCAATATTGTCTACATTGGCAAAATAAGTAGGCTCCATTCCCTGTGAAAGAACCATACGAGTAAATACAAAAACACCATTGCTGCTCACATGCTCAAACCATGAGCAAGCAATAAACTAAAAGTAAAAAGCTATAATTTAATACCTGCAAGCAAGGAAGAATTGCAGGCCTGCGCTGTTGTAGGAAGTGAATACACATTAATACATACCTGAAAAGACATTCCAGCAATTGATTAGCAAAATGGTATACACACAAATGCTCAAATTCAAGAAAACTGAAACTATGTTTGATTCTTGAATTTTAGTCGTGGAAAACGTATGACAAATATTTTTGTTGTACCAAATGTTGACATCAGACTTTACGTCTTGTTTATTTTCATTTTTTTTCTCTAAAATTCAAGTTCCAAGTAATACAGCCTAAATAAATCAAGACTAACTCACGCATAGCTTGAGAGTGTTCCATGGTAAGTTTCATTCACTTGACGAGATTTAGCCCAGTGTTTCACTATGAACACTAACTGTCTGAGTCTTTCATCTATTTGTGCATAATCTCTGAGCAACTTTGTATTAACAACAGCCAGCACATTGTTTATGCAAATGTCACAGGAAATACCAGTAACTGGATCCATGAGCTTAACAATAGGGACTCTAGCACGCGTAAGTGCCTGAAGAAGAAACACTTAAAATTGAGAAATTTAAATTTCAAGTAATGTAAGAGGCACAAATATACTTTATTTTACCTGCACATTCCGTAGATTATTTGATTCAAATATATCCGCCAGCTTTAGTAAGATATCAGACTTGTCAACATTTTGAAGTCCCATTGCAAGGCATACATCAATATCGCTTTTCGAGAAGCCAAATGAATTGGCACATGATCCATAAAGAAATAATCGAGCCTCAGGATATTCTTTGCTTACAAGCTTCTCCAACACTGTTAACAGTTGTTTTTGCTTAACCTTTTCTTCATTGGGTGGGATTAAGGACTCAAACATTGTTAGAAATGGAGCATTAAGCCTGTTTATGTCATTTGGGTATGTTGTATGCATTTTCTGATTTCTCATCCTTTGACCCATTATCCATTGTCCTCTCTTATCAGATCTATAGTCCTGATAGTAACGAGCAAACAAAGTTCTCAGAGCGGAACTTCATTCAAATATATAATTTGAAATTACAAAAAAAAGGACGTATGATGAGAAAGATAAACAGCAATTAATAAGAGTTCAATATCTAGTATGTTGGTATGGTAAAAAATAGCTGTTTCTACCTCTATGTAATCTCGTTGAACACAATCCTGACTCCCTGATTTTTTTTCTCTTTTTTGTCAACTCTTCATAACATAACAACATATTACAGAATTTGTTCCATATATTGCAGATGATGGAAAATGGTATATTGACAGAGTAAACATCCAAAAAGTGTAAGCAATGACTAAACATATGTAAATGAAATGATTCCCAATGAAACAGATAATAGTTAGACATCTTTCATTATTTCAATTCTTAAACCACCCATGGAACTTATGAAATAATTTACAGATATTAAGTGAAATTAACAAATGATGAACCTAATCTCTAAAAACTTGAAGAAAACAAGACAGAAGAAAAGCTGACAGTCATTATGACTCAAAAAATGTTGACAACTATCACATATGAAATTATATGAGTTATATAAAACAGTCACTTAACAAATTCGAAGAGAATGCTAATACAAAGACCACAAAAAGAAACAATAGATGAATTAATAACTAATCACAAAAAATGCAGGTAAAAAATTCAAGTTATTTTATGGACAAATGCATATAAATGAACATAGACTCAACATGTAGATATCTATGTTTCTGAATCATGAAACATATCAATTACTAAAACCACAGGGATCCAATCTACATTCAGAAAGATATCAGAGAAATAAAACTATTCTGTCAACTATAGCAATTCTAACCTAAAAGCATAAGATAAAAACATGTAATTTTGGTGAGCCAATGAATTAGTGAAAAAATGTTGAAGGATAGCGTATAACAATACAATTTCAAGAGATGTTCACATCTAATTGATGTTATGGTTATATAAATGTACTGATTCCTGACTGCCAATAGTCAGTCAGGACAACAGATAACATATGTCCTAGACATGTATCAGAAAGGATTACCCTTTGTCATTTTCCAAATGATCTTCAAAATCTCCTGAGGCGTAAATAATTAATGTTATTTCTTTCACAATCTTTCGACCACTGCAGTGCTAGAAAAGGACGAGTGGGAAATTAAGCATTCAACATACGTTATTACTTTTACTTGTATACCTAGTAAAGGCCTTTCCAACAATATTAATGTCAAATTTATGACGCCATTCCTTTTGTACAGTTTTATTCAAGAACTACGTTCTTAACATCAGAGAAAGACGTCGAGATAACAAAAAGAGACATGATTCTTGCATGTTCAACCTAAAACAAGTATGTAAAGGCTAGATGCACAGGGTAATTACCTTGTCACGAGGATGCTTCTTTTTGTCACTAGATTCATCTTCCAGTCCCAGAGAATCCACAAGCCGATCCTCCAAATCCTCCAATTCTTTGCCATTATCACCATCTTCAGGGGAATCAGGCCGACTGGTTAATCTATTATTCTTATCCATATTACCAAAATTACCCTTTCCCTTATCCAGATTTTGATCATACATCCTCCTACCATAATCATAATCCCTGTCCTCGACAGTCTTGATCTTACTTGGAAACCCCGGTGGAGGCACCACTATCCTGGAATTCCCGTTCTGCCCTTGATTTTCATTGTTTTTTCCATTTCCATGTCCTTTTCCATCTATCCCAACAGAATTTATCTGAATACCATTCAATCTTCTATCAATCCCTTGATTATCAGCAATATATGAAGTACCAAATTGACTCCCCTGACCTAAACCCTCATGCGAATGATTCCCAGCACGATTCTGAAGTACATCGCGATTTAGAGATCCAAAGACGAGATTCTGCTCCTGCTGATGAGCTAAGTGTTGCTTGGAATTGTCCCCAATAAACCCTAATATCCTCGAGTTTTCACTCTGTGGGGTCCGGCTAGGCTGAAGATTAAATTGATTAGAAGCGTAATTGAATCCCCCAGAATGCGAGGAAAAATCAGGGTTTAAATTAGGGTTCGGATTAGGGTTTTGCTGAAAGTAATTGTGCGGTGCAAAAGGAGGGGAAGAGTGATTCCAAGGGTTGTAAGGGAAATCGGCGGCAATGGTTGGGAAGGCTGCGTGCGGAAGCGGGAAGGTGTTGATTGTACGGCCCACGGCGGCGACGGCGGGATCGTTGGGAAAAGTTTGCGGCGGCGAAGGGGCTGGAGAGTGGGAAGTGGGTTGTTTACGGAGGAGTTGAAGAATGAAATCTCCGCCGTTCGAAGGTGGTGCGTCGCCTCCTCCGCCGTTCATGGTGGTGGAATTTTAGTATCTGATTGCGAGTGAGATTAGTGAGAAATTTTAAATACGGATAATCATGATGAAGGGTTTACATGCGCCGGTTAAATAGTTACATTGATGAGGTTTTTCATTTTAGGAAGGATTGGAGAAAAATGGAGTTGACGTTGGATTTATATTAGGAAGATGTCTCTTGATCTAACATTTTGGTAATAAATCTAGATATTAAATATCTAGGGGACATAAAGAGCCAATTGAAAGAAAATTGTTCGTTTCTTTGAAGTAAAATTTTCATAGACGTATAAATTGCACTATTTTGTGTACTTGAACAAAAAGTAGAAACATTTTGGGCCTATTTGTTTGATGTTTGAGAAAGTAGTTTGGGAGAGTAGTAGAGGTTTGTGAAATAATCTCGATTTGCATAATCTTGTTTGTTTGAGTTTTGAAAGAGTTGTTTGAGAAATAAAGTATTTGTAGATATTTTGAAAGAATTAGTTTGTAGGTGTAAGATGTGTAAGATTTTATGTCAAATCATGTTTGTTGTGATATAAATTGTGTAAGAGAAATAAATTATTTTATGTCAAATCAGAGTAGAGTTTGTATAAGTTTTGTTTAGAGATAAGAAAATTATTGTTTGTTTGGGTTTTGAGAGAGTATTTTGAGAAAATTGAGAGATTAAAAATTTATTTTAAAACTAGAAAATATGATTGTTTGACATTTTCCAAATACGATTTTTTTTTTTGGGAAATGCCAACTAAACAGACCCTTAACTTCTAACTTCAATAAGTAGATACATTTTCTCGTCTCCCCCAAATTGTTTTTATACAGTACACCTAAATTTACATTAATGTTACAATTTTTTCATGGAACTCTTTTTGATCACTTTTTCGGTCAGAGTAGGTCACATGAGAGGCACATGCCAATTTTGTAGGGTTTTTCCATCATTTAGAATTAGGGAGAAAAGTGCAACACAAAAAAATTCAGGGAGAAAGTGCAACAAGTTTGTAGGTTCAGGAAGAAAAGTGGAACTTTGCTATATGTTCATGGGAAGGAAGCATTTTCATGGGTCTGTCTAAGAGTCATTTGTGGTGAAGACCCCTTTGTGAGCAGAGTGTACAACAGTATGGTGGGATCCCGAGGCTTGGTGGAGGCACATCCTGCGATTTACATCCTTCAGGATTCTAGGGCAAGGGTTCTGAGAGTCCAGGATTAGTCTAGTATAAGCTTGGACATCTGGATTATCAAAAAAAAATTAATTAATTAAAAAAAAAATCATCTTCGTTTATTTAATAAATACGTTTGCATCTTTATTCCTAATTCGAATATCAGTTATCAATTAGAAAATCCACAATTTCATAGGGTCATTTGCACTTAGACCTCCTAAACTATCGGTATTTGACAGTTATTCCCAAAACTTTTCATTTTTTGGGTATCAAAAACTATCAATTCCACTTATTAAATGTCCATTTTACGTACCCTTTCCCCCTTAACAACTACTTGATTTGATCTATTTGAATTGATTATAGTAAAATGAACTTGGAAACATTGAATATTATTTTATTAATGATGTTATTTTACCTTTAAAAAATAAAACAAAATATAAGCTAGTTTTTTCCATGATTTTAATCCAAAAACCCGGACAATGGTATTGATTGCACACACAAGCACAAAGGTGAAAACTCGTGGCTTGAATTAATCTTTGTTACATAGTGGAACAACAAGAGAAAACAAGAGAATGAATGTGGATATATACAACATTTATTTCGCTACCTTAACTCTTAACACTGAAAATTGGCCTTGGAGCTGCCTTTTATCTCGGAATGGAAGAATGATATATCTTGAAAACATATCAAACCAGCGTGCATTAGAATAAATAAATTTTAGTTTTGTTGTATATATTAATTAGGATCTTGAAAAATGATTGGAAAATAGTTTCAGGTGAGAAAGCATTTCCATGGGTCTCTTACCAAATTATTTCCAATGTGCATAGTCTTCTTCTAGGATTCAAACAAACTCTTTAATAAAATTACGAATGGCGGTAGCCCTCCTAGGATCAATCATATCAATGCCATGGAATCCGACGTCATCGAAGCGCGCCTCCACCCTAACCCCCTGTTGCACCAGCATATGAACAAAAGTCTGCTGCCTATCAATCAAAGGGTCCCCACCAAAGCCTATAACCAAACACCTCCCCAAATGCTTGACCTTATCCTTCATGGGGCCGTCCACAAAGGGATTGCAATAGCGATGATCTCGATCCGTCCCCAATGGGAGCGCCAGTTCCCACAGCAAATCGTGCACTGGGAGCGGAAAGTACTCATCAGTAGCTAGCTTCAGCTCGCTCTTGGTACGCTGCTTCCCCCCAAAGAACGGTTGGTTAAGTATTGTACCCGCCACTTTCAAAGGTTGTAGCTTCAACTCTGCAGGCATCCGAAGCGCCGCGTTGAACGCGATGTTAGCGCCGCAGCTTGTGCCGTAGAGGTAGCATCGAGAGAAATCCCCGTACTCCCTGTAGATAAAATTAAATTAACTAAATCATTTTTTTATTTTTTATTTTAGATAAAATTACAATTAAGTATACCTACGTACATACCTGATCCAGGGGTCCCCGTTGGCTCGATCAGCTGCCTGGTTCCTAACCCAGACAATGGCGTCCATGGCATCTTCGTATTGGGCGGGGAGGCGGCTCTCCGGAGCCAAACGGAACTCCACGGCCACCAGGATGGCCGGGACTTCGCCGGAGATGCGGTTGCTCTGCTCGTGAATAATGGTGTCGGCAATGCTCATTTGTATCCAGCCGCCGGGGTGGAAGTAGAGGATGATGGGGAGGCGGGCCACGGCGCTGTCATTCGAGGGGAGTTTGTTTGGACGGTAAATCCGCATCCATGTTTTCTTGTCTGCGTTCAAAGTCACGTCTTTGCTCACGACGGACTGACCCGGTTGTGCGGTCTCTCCGGTGGAGGTGGAGTTGGGGAGATGTACGTAACGGGTCAGTGAGCCGTCCTGATTCAGGGACACGTTTAAGTGTTCATAGGGATCAAATTTTGACATGATTGATTAATCGAATCAAAGGGTGATTTATTTTCTTCTTCTTTTCAAGTATTGTTTAATTAATTTGCTTTAAAAAGGCCCATGGAATTTTTTGTTTATTTAATTTAATAATAATTGTTTTGTTCCCTCATGTTGGGGAGAGAAAAAGGGGCTATCCTCAAATTTCGTTCTTCAGAAGCCATTTGAGTAGGAGGATTAGTTATTCCATCGCCTGCAGTGCAGATCTTAATATTACTCCCAAGTCATGATCAGGTATTATATTTCTCTTATTTTATAAATGAGAGAATTGTATTTTTGGTATATAGCTATAGGTCAATTTTAACTTTTGGTACTGAGTTTTATGGGTTCAACACATTTGATACAGAGCTTTAACAAATTGTGACATATTTGGTACAATCATTAAAATTGCCGTTAAGCGATAACGTGGCAGTTAAGTCTAATTAAAAAGTTGATGTCATTACTTATGTTGACTGATAATTTTATCCCATAATGTTTCAGGTTACCAAAAAAGCTTCACATCTCCAATTTTACTGACGATTTTAGATCATAATGCTGCCAAATTTAAAATTGACTCGAATAAGACCATGAGCGGACCAATTTAAATATTTTATTTAAATAGCTAATTTGATTTATAAATAATATTAATAAATTAAATAATAATCTAACATAAGTTTCATCAAAATTAAGAAAACATATTCTTTTTAAATATAAAATTTATATAATAGTATTAATATAATAAATTATATAATTAAAAACTATTCAATATTTATTAAAATAATAAATAATTATAAATTTAAAAAAAATTCCAACCCCACCCACCCACCCCAATTCCCAGGCCACATTCGGCCTGGGTCTTCAATCTCAGGCCACCGTCGGCCTGGATTCACCTCTATAAACGAATATCATTTTTCTCTTTTAAATAAGTGGTAGTAGTAGTATATAGTATTTGAGTAAAAAAAAAAATACATATAACATATTATGCTCGTAAGTTCTTTTTTCCAAGAATGACCTACTTTTTTAGTTGGTGGCTATTTAATAATAACCAAAAGTATATAGTTTTGCAACATTTTTATCCTTCAAATTTAATTGATATACCAATTATTCACTAACACAAAATTCAACTAAAATCTTAATCATACCATGTTAATTAATTAAATTAATTATATTTATATTAATTACTTTGGGCTCATACAATACTATTTTATTTTAACTATCTTACTATATTATTCTTTTTTTTTTTTTTTGTTAAATAAGAATTGTAATTAAAACAATTGATATTTTACTGGCTTGTAAAAAGTAAGGAATAAAATGCAATGTGAGATTTTTAAAATTATAAAGAATTTACTTTTTAATTTCCTTTGCTGTGTTTACCAGATCTAAACTAAATGTATGTTTGATACTCTCTTGTATTATGTTAAATCTACAAGAAACTACCCAGTAAAATTTTTATTGCGCTAAACTTCCCAGTGTTTTCAAATACCTTGCAAAAAACACCAAATTTGTAAAAAAATAAGTCTTTTTGGATCGATATATTTCAAGAAACCATTTTTTAAATATTTCAAGTTGGTCCCTACAACTTAACGTGATATATTTTCAAAATTATTTCTTGAAATATGTTGATCGAACATGGCCTATTTTTAATTTATAAATTAGGTGTTTTATAGGATTTTGAAAATACAAGGAAGTTTGGCGCAATAAATTAAAATTTTACAGTGTAGTTTTTTGCAGGTTTAGCATAACACAAGGGAGTATTTTGCATTTACCCCTTCTTTCTCTTTTTTCGTCTCTCCTTGAGTTGGAAAAATGGATATACATACATTATATCGGAGTTTCTTCCAACAAAAATTTGATTGATATACCCTTTCAGGTTTCATTTTACCTAGGTTGCACAGATATTCCGAAAAATGGCCCCGTGCAGTATCCAGTACTCCGAGGATACGGATACGCGTACAGTACGCCATCTGGAGTAACATAATTAAATTAAATAAAAAATAATTCGGATACAACAATACGTTTTTTTGGAGTATCTTGCAGGTTTTGGACATGTTTTGGATACATATGGGGTGTTTTTGTTAGTTTTTCAAAGTTATGTATTTAAAAATAATAAATTAAAAGTTAAAAAAAACGTGTATTTTGAATGGTCTTGGATATATGTGTCCATCCTCGTGATGCTTAGTTGAAAATTTCAAATCAATTCGGGATTTTTCTAACTTTTCCAACTTTTGATATAACTTTTGTGTATTTTGAATGATCTTGGACAATTTTAGTGTATAACTTTAATGTGATGTTGTCCAATCCGAAATTAAATTAGTAGACAATATATATTTTGAATATGATCTATTTCTTTTGTGGTATAATAGAATGATCAAATTAGTTATGTTGTTATGCATAATATAAAATTATTTTATTTTATATGCGTATCTTTGCCGTATCGAATCCTATAAATTTTAAAAATCCGTATCGCCGTATTCGTATCGAATTATAACGTATCGCCGTATCCGTATCCGTGCAATCTAGCATTTTACAAAAGCTTATATTCAAGAAGATATAGTAGCATTTTTATAATTTACTAGAATTGTTTTTGAAAAATAAAGGGAAAATACATTCTATTTTCAAACATACAAGCAAATTATTTAATATTTTGGCGTAAGTAGTGGACAATTAAAAAAAGTACCAAAAGAAATTAAATTTCTTCCGAAATCAAATCACAAAAGACTGAAAGAGATGAATTACTTCAATGTCCGATGGTAGGTACAGTTTATAATGAACTTCAAAATTAATTGTATTGGAAAACAAAAGTAGGAAATGGATAGGATTTGGTCTCTGATCGATGAGGAATTTAGCAACATTAATTACTTTCGGTGCACAGAATTTTGTGCTTCTTTTCCGGTTTTCACGGTTACACTGTTGGGTATTAAAAAATAATTTAAAAATGTAAAATTACATTGTTGGAATTTGGAAATAGTGTCCATCGGTTGAGAGTTATTTTCCCATAACATTGAAAATATGTAAACCTAATGAGTTAGGTTAAGCTCGGAGCTATCTTTTAGGTAGTGTCTTTGTTACGCTCCAAATACGAGTGCGTAGAAACGCAAGTATACGGTCGCTTTCAAGTAATAAAGTGGTAAAGGGTGTCGAACCCACGAGGAATCTAACGAATAATTATCAAGATCTATTCTAATATCTTACGCGAACTTATGTGATTAAAAGTAGTTGGTTTGTAGTTTGTTTGAACACATAAAAGTGAAATGAATAAAAACACAATACTTTGATTCGATTAAATAAAGGTTCCTAGATTTCCATGTCACTAAGAGTGATCCAATCTCGAATGATTCACAAGTTGACGACTATACTTATGTTTGTTGTTCAAGATTTCATAATCTATTCATACGTATCTTTCGATATCGTACGAACCTACCAAAGTAAACTAATCCAATTTATGTCTAAAAGGATTAAGCTTAAATGATGCTTTAGTTCCCAAACCTTGATAGAACATGAAATGACCTAGGTATATTCCTATCCTAAAATCACATCACAACCTAGTTTCATAATCTAATCTTTAATCTACTATGTCTAGCAATTAAAGATCAATCCATTTCATCCTATGGTTGGCCTAACCACAAGTTGACAAAGGCTCAAACTAGATTAACAAACATTTGTAAGCATAGCTACAATCATAAACTCATCATTCAATCATAGATCAATCAAAGCTTCATGAAAACCAAGGAGTTAAATGCTTAGCTACTCATATTGATCAATAACATATTCATTACATTCAAAATATTCATAATACAAGATAAAGATAAAGGTAGGAATAAGCTTATGTAAATGGAAGCCACTACAACTCTTCTCTCAAGCTTCTTTAGTCTTCCAACCAAAGCTCCAAGCAAGAACTCTTCTTCTTTTTGATGGAGGCAAGAGAAAAATCTTTTTCAAGTATTGTGTTGTAAGTTGCAAGAGTTGTGAATGAATTCCACCTTCTACCCTTATAACCTAGCAAACTATCACCCACTCATGCCTAAATTGCCCCAAAAACTATAGCAACTTAGGCCAAAATATCCCTAAAGGAAGGTTCTAATTACAAGTGGGGAAGAAGACAATATACAAAAAGGCCCTTCAAAGTGCGCAGAAAAACAGAACAGATCTCGCGGCCGCGAGACCTGGGCTCGCGGCCGCGAGACCTGGGCTCGCGGCCGCGAGCCTGCAGTTGGTGGCCACCTCGCGGCGGCGAGCTGGAGGCTCGCGGCCGCGAGGTCGGGCAGAAACTTTCTGCCAGCTTCTCGCGGCCGCGAGGTTGAACCTCGCGGCCGCGAGACCTGGGCAGAATGTTTCTGCCTCAGCTCGCGGCGGCGAGCAACTACCTCGCTGCGGCAAGGTTAAGCAGGCGCCAATTCTTCGATTCTTGCTCTCTCGTTTGCGTTAGGCCCCCCCTCGGTCGAAGGGGACTTGCCATCCACGCACGAAATGTTCCGGATGTGCTTCAATACGTCAAAACCTGCAAAACACCGACAAACAAAAGTAAAACACGAACAAAACATGAAAAACGAACAAAGGTCGAACAAAGGGACCCAACGCACAAACGACACGAAAACACGCAAAGACACAAAGAAACTCGGATCAAAACAAGATGTTTTGAGCTTAAAAGGATAGATAATAACGACGTTTTCACGGCGTTATCAGTCTTCTGGACCTAGTGAATAATATGTGTTGGTCTCTAATTAGTTTTGAATATATATTTAATGTTGTTGGTCCGTCACTTGACACATGTTGCTCACTAAAGTCCAGAAGGTAGATCCGAATAATTCATGAGCTACTATTTGGATTGAGGTTTTGATTTCGAAGAATAATTTGGATGATTGATTTGAATGAGAACTTTGAAACACCATTTTAATTGAGTTTTGAGATAATCAGATACTCCCTCGTTTTAAATTAGTTGGTATATTTGCAGCATTTTCATATTTCAATTAATTATTGTCACATTTAATTTTATTTCTAGATTTACACAATAAAGTAGATTGCAAAAAGATCAATGTTAAAACAATCATAAAAGAATATTTTTAACATTTTATCTTAGTTAAAATTATGTACTACTCTTTCAACACCCAACCCAAAGAGATTAAACAGCTGGAAATTACTACTCCTATTGAGAGAACGACAAAGGATCATTTTTTGCTATTGCTACTGCTCTCTCCAAAGAGGGGTACCTTTTTGCTGCCTCTTCTCGGTTGCGGAAGCTTTGGCGATAAAAGAAGCTTGCTCTTATTTAAATCATTTGAAGATTGATGATGCTACTTTTTAATGTGATTGCCTTAATCTTAATTTTGTGGTGGCTTTAAACGATTGGGAGACCAACATGGATTCATGTATCGTTGAGGAGATAAAAGTTTTTTTGGATTGTTGGCCACGTTGGCTTTTTAAATTTACCTTTAAGAATGCAAATTGTGTTGTCCATAATCTTTTCACTTGGACTTTCAATTTGAAGTGGACTGAACGTAATAGTTAGTCATTATAATATTCATGATACTATTTTTTTGTTATGGGATTACCCTTTGTAAATTAAATTGATTAAACTTTTCGTCTAAAATTATTAAGAAGTTCTTTTGTTATCAACAAAAAATAAAATTATTTATTAATTTTTCACTTTTACTTTTTTTTATTTTTTTACTTTCAAGTATTGATGATGCTATTTTCTAATTATTGTGAGTACGAGTATTTCATTTATTCGCTCCACCTCGTCACCAAAATAAAAGAGTTGATGGTAATTTATCATTGTTTGATATTTATAAGATCTAATTTATCTCCTTGTGATTTGAAAAATAGCATTTTATTCTCATATAATCTTATAAAAGATTCACACTATCTATTTCATGTTTTTAAACTTAAAATAATACAAATTGATAGCAATATCCCTCTTATATATGGATCATTGCCACCCTTGAATTATGATAAACGAGTCAATTTATCCTTATGTGTTTTGATAAATGTGGTGATTTATCCCTACGTTATGATAAATATTGTACTTGAAACTCTTACATTAGAAAAATACTTTCATGCACGCTCTCAATTTTAGCAAGTGAGTTACACTCTCCAATTAAATGAGATAAATTACTTCTTTAAAATTTTCATTTATAATTAAAGTGTGCTCTTTCAAATTACAGGAAGATAAATTGAACAGTATGCATATCAGACAAATTGACATTAGCTCAAAAGTAAAATATAAGTTCACATCATATTAGGTTCTTATTATTATAAAGATGGGACATTATATTTTGACTCTCACTCATACAAGAGTCATAAAAAATTGTGCATAAATAATTGTACATTAAGCTTAATAAATTGTACAATGGTGTACGGGTGTATGAACCTACCACTAACCAACCCCTTGAGTATGTACACCACTAATTGACATTTATGTCCTTTCCAAAAAAAAGTTAATTACAATATTATCCCTGTCATTTGTCCCTCAAAATTTTCTTCCTCTTCTCAAACCGATTTCATTCCGGCGACTGATTTCTTTCGTTTCTCAACGGACTTTTGCAAAATTAGTCTCATTCTCTTCGTCTCTTCATCAGGATTACGTTGGTAGTTTCAATTTTTCGTTTCTCTTTGTTTTTCGTTGTTAATTTTCAGATCTATAAAAAATAAAAATAAAAGCTTAGTTTATGATTTCTTCACTTTTTGCTGCGTTTTCTTTCGGATTTATGTTTCTGGAGATGTTTAAACGCATTGGCCGACTTCAATTTTGTGTTTTCAGCTCGGAATTAGGGGATTTGAAGATTCGGGCCACGAAGAACATTTTCGGGCCGTTGATTTCTTCACGTTTCGCTGCGTTTAATTCCGAGTTTCTATTTTTTGAGCTGTTTAAATGCACTTGCCGGCTTCAATTTTGTATTTCCAGCTCGAAATTAGTGGATTTGAAGATTCGGGCCACGAAGAACATTTTCGGGCTATTGATTAGGCAGGGTATTAATTAATAATAATGGCAATGCTACCTTTTTTTTTTCTTTTGGTTCCAGAGAAGAGAAGTAAAAGAGGGTTGGGGGAGGGGAATCCATGTCGTCCAAAATCAATTTGCAGCGGCGGCGGTGGCGAAATTTGCAGCGGCGGCGGTGGTGCAGCTTTTCAAAATACTACTTCTACTATATTTATTTCTATCTATCGGCGGCGGCGGTTTTGGGCTAGGCAGCGGCAGCAGGAAATTTGCAGCGGCAGTGGCGGCGGCGGTTTTGGGCTAGGCAGCGGCAGCAGGAGATTTTGGATTTTGGTTAATTTTTTTTTTAATAAAAAGGATATTTTTGATAATTTATGATGAACAGTGATCGTACATTTTTGGTGACTCTGAATGACCAAGAGTCATATTAGAGTATCCCTATAAAGATAGTTATGAGGCCGAATAAAATTATTATTATTTCAGTGATCTTTTTCGCTAAAACGAACACACCAGTTAGCTTAAGATGCAGATTTGTAAATCCTAATCGCTTAGTTCAGATTTAAAAGAAATCAAATGGATCGTACAATGCTAGGCGCCATTTTATTCATATTCGAGAAAAAACAGCAAATACAAGCTTAACTGAAAGTAACCAACAAAACAAAAGAAGACTACTTTTTTTTTCTTAAAAAAAAAAAAAAAAAAAAAAGTCATCAAAACACATCCTAGGACGAAGCATAAGCACTTCCAGTTGACCGTACAATGTTCTTCATATCATTATAGAGTGGTTGGTCAGAAATGCCCTCATGAGAAGTTCCAAAGGGATTGTTAATGAAATACTTCATATCATCGTACAATTCTTGAGCTGCTGTCGTGTTTTGAAGCTCAATCCCATGAAACCCTCCCGCATTGAACCGGTAATAAATCGTCACCCCGTTGTTGTATAAGAATTGGGCCAACTGTATGGATCTGTCAACTAATGGATCACCCAAATCGCCTTTAATGTAAACTTTGGGTAATCTATTGACCCGACCCAGATAAGTTCCACCCGATATCGGATTGCAGAACTCATGATCCCGATTCAAATATGGGGGCAATGCTAGGCTCCACAACACATGGTTTATGTACAGAGCCACGTAAGGATCGTCTTTGAGCCGGATCTCGGACTGAGTGTTCTTCAATCCGCCGAAATACGCCTGATTTAATAACAACCCTTTGATCTGTAACGGCCTGATGTCGAAATCCAGGGCACGTAAGGCTGCGTGGTATACTATGTTAGCTCCGGCACTGCTTCCGAGCAAGAAGACTTTAGAGAAATCAGCGTATTCCATCCAGGGATCCCGTCCGCCTGTGCCCAGTGCCTGGTATTATATATATATATGAGGTCTTTTCGGTCACACTTTATTATTATTTGTATTATTATAGATTAAAACATCTAATTAATAGTTATATTAACTTTTTCGGGTTCCCACGTATAATTTAAAAGAAAAAGTAACATGTAAGGATATTTTTGTCATTTTCCCTACATATCAGGTCCCAAATTAAAGAGGGGGAATGTCTATGACTTGTTAATAAAAATAATTTAAGTCTGATCTATTACCTGGTCCCTAGCCCAGAAGATGGCGTTGAGGGCGTCGTCATAGGCTGCGGGGAGTCTGTTCTCCGGGGCGAGGCGATACTCAACGGAGGCAACCACGGCGGGGAATTGGGAAGCGATGTCGTTGCAGAAGTTGTGGAAAATGACGGTGGAGGCACTGAAGAGGACGAAATCGCCGCCGTGGAGGTAGATGACGAGGGGGAGCTTTTTGTTCTTGGGTGGGTTGAGGGGAATGTAGAGGCGGATGTAGGCTTTGCTCCTTGGGCTGAGATATATGTCCTGAGAAAGTGCAGTTGGTGCGGGTGTGGTGGAGTCCTCATAAGGGGTCGGATCCACCATTGGGATCTGAATTTCCCTGTTTAAGGTCCCGTTTGGGTTCCATGAAATTCCTAAAACCTTAAAGGCTTCTTGCCAAGTGTGTTGTGCCTCACCTGTGCGCCATGAGGATGAGGAGGAGAGCCAAACGCAAAAGAAAAGAAGAAGACTAGTTTTTGTGCCTTTGGAATTGTCCATTTTCATGATAGTAATGTTGTTCTGTTTGGTGGGGATTATAAAGGAGAAGAACTTGTACTTTTTAATCTTAAAATTTTGTAGTGCTTGAAAATGCTACTCACTTTCATAATTAAATAATGTCGAGCATAGTTAATTTCACGTGATATCTATTTATTATAGCAACTTTTATTACAAATTTCATTAATTTACAATAGTTTGGATCACGATCCAAAAGGGTTAAAACCAATACTAAAGACACTTTTTTCATTGTTCAAGTTTCAAAGACTTTTGTCTAACTCGAAACTCGATATATTTTAGTCTGAACTTATAATTCGTTACTTATTCCCTTCATTCTTAAATATTTGTCTTAAAGGTTGTTGCAAAACTATCCAGAATTCTAAATAAATCTATAGCTTTCCATATTGTCATTAACGGGAAAGAATAAAAATGTAAAAATAAAATTTAAGTGTCTCTTGAAATTCTAAAATGATATGTATTTTGAACTATTTCTTTTTACTTAAACTAAATGTAATTTGAAATGGAGGGAATAATTTAGAAAAAGTTATAGTTTAAATTTTTAGTTAGTTTAAATAATATTGAATAGACAACTATATGGTGATTATTAACAATTCAAAAAATAATTACGTAGAAGAAATGATTTAAAAACATATCAATATACTAAAATCAGATTTGTCGCTTCCTTATTTAATCTCATAAATTCATTAATATATACTATACAAATTGTCTGATAAATATAGTATTAAGTGACAGCTAGTGATGTGATCCTCCGGATTTAATACCTGCCCCACGCTAACTCGGATACAGGGCCGGCCCAAGTACTAGGTAACTTAGGCCGGCGCCTAGGGCCCTCAGTTCAGAGGGCCCCAAAATTTATATTTAGGCATTTAGAAAAATTAAAAAATTAAATATTTTTAATTTATTAACTTTATCATAATGAGTGGGAGGTCTAGGGTTCAAATCTCAATATTGAGTTTTTTTCGTATATTTTGTGTTTATGTTATTTAACTTTTTTTTTGTAATAATGTTCGTCTTTTTTATTTTCCTTTCGTTTCCTTTTCTTACTTAATGATTTCTTGTCAATTTTTTTCTTAATAAGTACTTCCAAATAAATTCTTTCATAATTATTATAATAAGAATACGGTTTTTTTCTTTAAAATTTAATTTTTCTGCTTATTACTTTCTCACTTAGTACATTGCAAAAAAGAACTTCACCCCCAATAAAATTGATCTAGCCCCATCCATATTTTTATATGTATGTACATCGTTTTTTAGTTTTATATATGTTGTACAACTTTTTCTATACATTATAGAGTTAAGAATGTCATGAAATGAAATAAGTTCATGAAATCAATTATGATATTAATAAAAGAATGAAACAGAGTTAAGGATACATATACTTGTAAAATTTGCTTCGGCTAAAAAAATATTTTTAACATTAAAAATTATACAAAAAAATTCACGGTTAAATCCTTTAAAAGTTAAATAAGTTTGTTATTTAATTACCTATTTAAAAAATAATATGTTAGATTTAATTATCTATCTAAAAAATAAGATGTTAGAGAAAATAATATGTCAATATTAAATTAATATTTTTGCCTTTAAAAAAATAAATTGATTATATATTTTTTATAAGAACGGGCCCCAAATTTGAAATTCGCCTAGGGCCCCTGAATGTCTAGGGCCGGCCCTGCTCGGATACTATGTTGCACGGATACAGATACGACGATACGAATTTTTGAAATTTATTGAATACGATACGGCATTAATATGGATGTAAAATTATAATTTAATTTATGTATAAATAACTAGATCTTTCAAAATTCAAGCTCTGGAAGAAAAAATAATCTAATTTAACATAAACAAATATTTAATAACTACACAATCAAGGGTTTTGGCACTTTGCACCTGGAATTATAGGATTTTGACACTTTGCACCCTGAAAATACAATTTAGTTGGAACTTTGCACCCTAGTGAGTGCTTTGAAGGAAAAATTCAATGATTGAAGGGTATAATAGTTATTTTCAAATATTTTTGGCACTTAACACCCTAAAAGTACAAATTCTGACACTTTGCACTCTGAAATATTGAATATTGGCACTTTGCACCCAAAAATATAATTTATGGTATTCTCAACCCCGACAATATGATAATCTAAATAATGTAAATAACATACAATATAATAATTTGTTAGATATGTAAACGTGTATTTTAGATATAAAGTAAATAATCTAGAGGATACTTGAGAACAAAATGAAGATAATGTTCTTTTTTTAATTTGAATTTTACTTAGAGAAAATGTTAAAATAAGTTATTATAAAGTAAAATAAATTTAGAATAACAAGTTTATGATTGTTGTGCATGGAAATGACCATTTTATCTCTACATCGCCGACATTCATGAGATTTTTTTAAGAAATTACTTTAGGATGCAAACTGTCAAAGGAATTATATTTTAAGGGTGCAAAGTGCCAAAAAAATTAAGGGTGCAAAATGTCAACATTCTATATTTTAAGGGTTGAAAATCTATATTGCCAATGTGCAAAGTGAAAAAAAATTGAAAATAACTATTCTACCATTCTCCCAATGAATTTTCTCACTAAAACACACACTAGGGTGCAAAGTGCCAAATAAATTATATTTTCAGGGTGTAAAGTGCCAATACTCTAAGTCATGGTGCAAAGTGCCAAAACCCTATAATTCCATGGTGCAAAATGCCAAAAACCCAAAATCAAACATAATTCATTCTTAACATATCGCAACAATGGAGTAAATTCATATCCGATATTTCATGACCTAAGAGAGACACTTAAATAAGAGACTGAGTAGTGGTACTAATCGTTTATGTTTAGTCCTACAGACTTTATCATTTTATTATAAGTTTAACCCATAATATTACATAAAAAGTCCCCCGGAGTATCATAATGTCCAACTAGTATATTCGATACGTATCTATTTTAATTTTTAATTACTTTTATTATCGATATGCCATGTGGTGTATCGAATATGTATCCCACGCGTATCTTATACGTATCCGTATCCCTCGAGTATCCGATACTATACTTCACATTTTTCTGGAGTATCCGTGTATCATAGCTCAGATCCATTTTTATAAACGTGATACTTGGACTAATAAACATTTTTAATTTAAATAGTTTTTTTAATAGATAAATAAATACATGATAATTAAGGCTGGTAATGGGGCGGATTTCAATTCAAATTCGATTAGAGATTCGATAGATCTTATCTGATTATAAAAATTTAAAATTCAAAATACGTGGAGTGAACATTAATATAGGTCGATCCGAGCCGTTAAAATTTCGTATTCGATATTAACTAAATATATTATATACGCATAATATTTTATTAATTGCACCCTCTTTTATTTTCAAACAAAAATTCAAGGGCAAAATAGGTAATTCAATAGTATTGACACTTTGCACCCTCAAAACTTGAGAATTTCGCACTTCGTACCCCCAAAATAAAATTAGCACTTAACACCCTCTAATTAAGAACAAATCAGCAACTTTCACCCCCGAAACACAATAAATGGGCACTTTGCACTCCAAAACACAAAATTAACACTTAACACCCTCAAATTTAAAAAATCCAAAAACCTCATTTTTTTTTGTCAAAGTTGACTATCGGAGTGAAAAAAATCTAAGGCGAAATAGGTAATTTATTTTTCCACTTGAATTTTGCAAAATACAATTATAAATACTCGAATACTCATTTCTCTTTCTATCTTTCTTTTCAACAATATAACCATAAATAACTAAATAAAGTACAAGTAAACTTCTCGAAAACACATTGTCTACTTCAACATATCAAAGACCCATAAATAATTACCTATTTTGCCTTAAAAAAATTTCACTTTAATGGTCAACTTTGACGGAAAAAAACGAGAGGTTTGGATTTTTTTTTTAATTTGAAGGTGTTAAGTGTTAATTTTGTATTTTCGGGTGCAAAGTGTCCATTTATTGTGTTTCGAGGGTGCACATTGTTAATATGTTCTTAATTAGGGAGTGTTAAGTGCTAATTTTATTTTGGGGGCAAAGTGCCAAAGAATTACAATAGAATTACCTATTTTGCCCTTGAGTTTTTGCTTGAAAATAAAAGAGGGTGCAAAGTGCTGTATTTTTCATATTTCGAGGGTGCAAAGTGCTAAATCTAAGTTTTGAGGGTGCAAAGTGCCTATTTCCCATATTTCGGGGGTGCAAAGTGCAAAAAACCCACAAATTTGTTTAGAAAAAAAAATGCTTCGTTGGAGTCGAGAAATATAAACCCAAACATGAACCAAATTTCACCTGAATATGACGCAACATAAACATAAAGATCTGGATCAAACCTAATCCGATCCATTGACATACATAACTATAATTAGCATATACTCCTCGCTTGTTGTCTATAGAAATGTGGAAAAGAGGTCCGCATGGACAGCTCAACTGGTCTCAGAGGGGGAAGTTGGAACAAGTGACCAAGGATCGAACCTCACCAGCGGCAGTGTGGGAGCAACCTCTCAAAAAATGAGGGGGGCTCCTTGTGCGCTGTGAGTACTGGTCCCAGCCTCTGTTGCAGGTTGAGTCACCATGATTTACCTCCTCTCACAATCCCGTCGGACAGGGAGGTGAGGGGCGCCCGGGGTGAGCGATTTCACCTTTTTGGAACAAGAAATGTGGAAAAGAGATCCCTTTATGTGGGTCTGGAAAAATGGGTCAGAGCCCATCTGTTAATAAAGCCCATGACCCCTCCTAATTAACCCAAATTATGTTTCTGTTCATTAAGTTAGGTGGTGGATGCTCTTACAAAACGCTTTTATATATATTACCTTGTATTTTGACCGAAACGACTATGTTAGAATATAAGATGTTCATATATAAATTACAATTGATGGTAGAGAAAATAACACTAAATAATAACTAACAACCAGTGTAAACTAGACAATTTGAATTAATGGAGATTTTTAATGTGAATTAACCTAAACGAAATGGATTTATGACTTATTCTCGTTGATTAAATTCTGAAAATAACGGCCCAAATGGACTATAGTACTTTATCATTTGGGCCTATTTATTTTTGAAAAATTATACAAAACATTTTTGTCACGCAAATGCACATGCATAGTTCTTGTCTTTCCAACCAATCCAATTTCATGGTGAGTTTGGCCTAGCGATTTAAAAAGCAATTATAGGAGAATTAATTTTACTAAAATTGATTATGGTTATAATTAATTATGATAAAAATTAATTATAGAATAATTGCTATTGTATAATTGCTTTTGTAAAAGTAACACTTTGGTTGCTTCTAAAATAAGTTGATTTTTGGCTTCTCGAGATCCCAAAAGCGATTATGATCTTGGAGGCCAAACACTATGAAAATCACGATTGAACATAAGTAATTTTTATAATCAGGGCCAAACACTTTAAAAATCACAATAGAGATATAAAAGTGATATTTAGAGCTTCAATCGCTGGGCCAAACTCACCCTGAGGCCAACTAAACATGTAATATATGATGGGACTGAACACCATATAAACCCCAATTCAATATTTGAACTAGGGATGTCAATGGGATCGGATTCTGGTCGGATCAGGCTCCTCGAGATCTGGCTTCATTATATCGGATCGGATTCTGTCGAATTCCAATTTTGTTTGAATATTGTGCTCGGCTTTAGATTTTTTGAATCCAACGGATCTTTATCGAATTTGACCGGATATCGGATCTTTTTCGGATCCTATTAATTTTCATTTAAAAATTATATTAATATTTTTTTCTAAAAGAAGTTTATTAACTTTACAATTTTATTTAATTTTAGCTCACATTTCAAACATCTTTTACTAATATTCATATTTTTAGATGAAAATATTGGTTTAAATAAGTTTATAAACGAGTTATAAATTATTATTTTCTTAAATTGACAGTGAAATATTATTAATGATACTTAATATATATATCAATCTTTTTATTTTTTACCGGCTACAGATCTTTAACGGATCAGGTTGACATAAATCCATATTCGCTCCATGTATTTCGGATTATGGATCATTATAATCGGATAAGGTCCATCGAATATTTAATCGGACTATTATCCTAATAAATCCAAATTTGGACGGATCCGAATTGAAATTCACCCCATGAACAGAGGGCATTATGAACCATGTCATAAAATTCCACTTTAGGCATTTTCCCATAAATGGATATAAATTCATGTTAATTAGTGTCTCGATCCTTAAATTCTTACTCTTATAATAGATGTCACCGACAAGATCTTCTTTCTCAAAATAAAAAAATTTCTTAAAAACAAATATCACATAAAATAATAATTTGACACGATTGTTTTTTAACCAGCCACTACTTTTAAAGACATTATTGTAAAGAGATAAAATGTTTTAAGAAAACAAAAAATTATAGTAATCAATTTGTTGAGAGTTAATAATGGCTACAAAAATGAAACTCCAAAATATATATATATATATATATATATTGTTTGTATAATATTTTCTTGTGTCAAATCGAGGAAAATGCATCAAACTCACCTGTGTTTTGGGAAACCTGCACAAAACCACCCTATGTTATTTTATTTTTTGGCATAGAATCCCCTTGTGTTTTACCAGATGTTACACACTCTTTCTTTAACGGTTAAATAGTTGAAACCGTAAGTTTGTTTAGATTAAATACTATTTTATCCTCCATGTTTAATCTATTTACCTATCTATTATATCAATTAGATTTTGTGTATAATACTAATAAATTAATATATATTATATACACAAGGGGATTCCTTTCAAGTGTTTGTAAAACACTGGGGTGTTCTATGCAAAAAAAAAAAAAAAACAGGGGGGTTTGAGCATGTTTTCCAAAATACATGCGGGTTTGATGCATTTTTCTCTATAAAATCTTTCAATTTAAATTGATTAAAATTGAGTTTTAGTCTCATTAACCGCAAGTGAGACGATACACTCGCTGTAACTTTTGACCAAAAAGAGATTTTGTTCATTTTTTTATAAAACACAAGGGAATTTCTTGCAAGTGTTTGTAAATCACAAGGGGGTTATATCCAAAAAAAATAACATGGGGGTTTTGTGCTGATTTCTCAAAACACAAGTGGATTTGGTGTATTTTTTCCAGTCAAAACCATAATAATTCCCATTATTAATTGACTTATGGATACTAGTTGGACATCAGGACACTTCGGGGGGCTTTTTATGTAACATTATGGGTCAAATTTAAATTATTATAAAATGATAAAATCTATAGGACTAAATATAAACGACTAGTATCACTACTGAGTCTCTTATTCAAGACTCTCTCCTAGGTCATGAAATCTCAAGTATGAATTTATTCTATATGTAAGAATGAATTTTGTTTGATTTTGTAGTTATATACCTTTTGTTTATGTTTCCTAAACTTGAATTGAAAGATCTAGTTGCTCATGCATAAATTTATATTATTTTTACATCCGTATACATACCGTATCGTATTCAATAAATTTCAAAAATTTATATCGCCGTATTCGTATCGTACTATATCCGTATCCCTGTATATGTATCCTTGCAATATATATATATATATATATATATATATAAACAACAAGAGATGATGCAATTAATTATAACTCTAATTAAAAAGATGCAATTTTTCCAAAAAATATTTCTCCTACTTTAAGAAAAAAAAAAACATACTCGTTTTGTTTCAAATTGTTAGGCACATTTGACATTTTCACATAGATTAAGAAATACAATAATTAATCAATTTTTTAAGATAAAATATAAAAAATACTCTTTTAATGATTGATTTAATTAATTCCATTAATCTTTCTCAACTTAATTTATTGTGTAACCTTAATGTAAGGAAAGATAAAATTAATAAAAGTTGCATTAGAAAATCAAACTAATTTGTATGTCAATTAAGGATGGAGCATTACTCGTCATCATACACACAATCCTCCTTCATCAAATCAAATGATGTAGGTCCTCTCTCTCTCTCAAAAAAAAAAAAAAAAAATTCACTTGTCGTTTTCAGTTGAACAATCATTAATTACAAATTTACTGCACAAGACAAGAGGCAGCAATATTTATTAATCGTGTGCCATTTCATTTCATTTCATCGACAGACGACTTTCAATTACTACTCTTTTACTATCTTTAATTTTCCACATTATTGATGCTGCTGGTGCGTGTCTAGTTATTACTAGGAGTATGTATTATCTTTCTTTTCTTATCCACATGTACCTGCAGCTACAGAGCACACAAAATCTCTCACAGCATTATACAGTGCTTCTGCATAAGTAGGATCAAAGACCTCCACACCATGATACCCTCCATCAATAAACTGCGGTATCACGTGCACCCCACGCGCCTCCAACATCTTCGCAAACTCCTTCTGCTTATCAATCAACGGGTCCCCACCGTACCCTCTCACAACACTCACCGGCAGCCGTCCGATCTTCTCGTCGTCACCGGCAAGCGGGTCGCAGTACACGTGTCCTCTATCCGCACCTACAGGCAGTGCGAGCGACCACATCAGATCGGATACATGCAGAGGAATGGTACGATTGACGATATATTTAAGCTGTGACTCAGTCCTTGACACCCCACCGAAGAAAGGCTGGTTCATTATCAGCCCTACGATTTTAACAGGCTGGAGATCGAGATTGAGTGCACGTAACGCTGCGTGGTATACGATATTCCCCCCCGCGCTACTTCCCATCATGAAAACCCTAGAGAAATCAACATACTCCTTCATCCAGGGATCCGTTGGAGATCCGCCTAGAGCTTGGTTTTTGACCCACAGTACGGCGTCGTTTGCGTCATCGTAGGCGGCCGGGAGGCGGTGTTCCGGGGCCAGACGGTACTCCACGGAGGCGATTAGGGCGGGGATTTTGGCCGCCATGCGACTGCACGATTCGTGAAAAATTGATGACGTTGCGCTTAAAAGTACGAAACCGCCGCCGTGGAAATAGATTATGAGAGGAAGTTTGGTGTTCGGGGGGGGATTTGTGGGGCGGAAGAGGCGGATGAAGGTTTTAGTGGCGGGGTTGAGAGGTATGTCTTTGGAGAGGGCAATTTGGGTTGGGTCGGGTTCTGGGGTTGCGGGTCGGGTTGGGATCTGGTTGAGTCGGGTGATGGAACCGTCTGGGTTGGGAATGAGGTTGAGAGCTTTGTAGGCTTCTTCTTCCATTGAAGATGGATTGCTGATTTGCTGATCATGAGACGTTTTTGTTGAAAGAACCTAACGAAGAATGAGGGAATGTGAAGAAGGTATTTGATGAAGTTTGAGTGGATGAGGATTGAACAACAAGCTGATTTGGTCCGTCACATTTATTTCAGCATGAATTTACAGTTCTCTTTTATGGTTTTTTCCTTTTTTTTTTTAAATCTCATCTAGAAGTTCTATTAATACTAGTTTTACATAGTCAGTAATCGATTTATTATCCAGTATCTATATATTCAAATATATAATATGAGGTTATGAATCTAGTGATATTCATTTGAAAATGAATTTCAATTTTACTAGTATTACAATTTAAGTTGCATGGTAGGACAAGAACTACTATACTTAGGCCATCTCCAATGGTTGAGGGCTAGCCCCGGGCTTAGCCCAGGGTCAGTCGGGGCCCTGCTTGTAACGCCCCCAAAATTTCGAACCCGTTTGATTTGGATTTTTAATCCAAATTTATGTGCTACTTTTTATTTTCAAAGTTAAACATTCATTTGAACTAAAATATTTTGACTTTATTGTGCAAAATAAATAATTTCTGGGGTAAAAATGCACTTTATCGAAACTTCAGGGGGCAAAGTGCAAATTTCGCCCATACTTGATTGCAGCTAATAGGAGAGCCTTTATAGCTCTCCTAGCCTGCCATAGGGAGTGGCCAAGCATGCCTCTTGGTTAGAGAGATTTCTCTATCCAAGATGAACATGCATTGGCTTGTTTTATGGGAATAATTATATCTCCCATCTTCCCAAGGTGTATTTAAACACCTTTCTCCTCATTTTCAGATTTCTCTCCACTCATTTTACACCTTAGAGTTCATAGTTAAGTTAGAATTAGAGAGAAAATAAAAGAGAGAAAAGAGACTACACATTTAGAAAGATAGAATTTTCGGATCTTCACAACCCAGCCTCGGTTTTTCGACCATTCCGTCTTCGTCCACCGTTGGATCATGCCGAAATTTTGTATGAAGGTCCTACACACACGGGGCTACATATTGACCGTTCGGATCGTCGATTGGATCTCCCAAAGTGAATCTCCAGTCGTTACAAGTTGGTGAAAAGTAAAGATTTGAGGGCTTTTGATATGAACCACCACCGGAGCCACCACCACTGCCACCGGAGCTGCCACCACCACCTTCGGAGTTCTGGAAATGAAGAAATTTTCACCCCTTTCGTTGATTTGGGTTTCGGATATGCATCATTTGTGGAGTTTTAGTCGCTATACTAAGCGACAAAGGTGAGCGCTGTGTGTTTAATTTGTATGTCGGTCCGATGTGCTAGTAGATCGAGTACAAACATGCACTTAGGCTCTTAATAATCAAAGCATGAATTTTATTCTAACTTTTCTTGCATGTCGTCACGAATAGGTGGACTTATTAGGTCAACATTACTCGCATGAAATCACTTAGCATTTCAACATGATTATCCAAATACATGCTACATCCGAATCTACTAGTTGCGAATATAGTTTTCGAAATTATCATGATACCCAAAATTTCATTTTATAAGTTATTAAATGTTGATAATATGTTAAATATGTTTGATATGTTATGTTCCGTTTGTTTCCGACTGTATGTTTCCGTTTGTTCCGATTTTGTGTGGGCCCTTTTGATTTGGTGTATGGACCCGATGCCAACCTGGCCGGCAAGGGCCGGCAGGATTGTCACGGTTACCCGTAGGCCTGGCCTTACAACCCAAGTGGGGAGGAACACTTGGGGAGTAAGGACGAACTCCGGCAAAGACATGTCGATGCATTTTTTATAGTAAGGTCGCTCCTTACTTGGTGTGTTTGGATGGACTTCAGACTGAGGATGGAGGGTAAGTGGAGGACGACATCAGCAATTATGAGTTATGTGAATTCTGTGTTTCTTCCGTCTGGAATATATGTTTATTTGATTGATAACATGCTTATGTTTTATAATATGTTGCATTCACACATCACCATACAAATTCGCACATAGCCTCACTAAGTTGGACGATCAACTTATGCGTTCTATGTTTCACTCTTTTCAGTTTCAGGTGTTCTGGAAATAATAGTCGGGTTGCGGTTAGGTCATCACGGTTGCGGTCCCACCCTAGTATTCGGGAGAGTAGTAATATTTTGTGGTCCATTTATTTTCTTTCGATTTTGCCTAAAACTTTGCTTAGAATGTTTGTTTCACTAAAGATGATCCATGTTTTCGTCAAAAGATTCAAGATTTTCATAAATTACTTATTTATCTCTCTCGGTTGATTTTGTTCAAATCTTTCGATACGTTGTGTTAAAATGCTTCCGCTTCAAAACCTTTAATTTATTGATTCCATATATAAAATTCTACTATGAAAATTGATTTTATTTGTTCGTCAAAAAAAAAAAAACTTAGTAATTTAAATTGTTCTTATTTCTCTTTAAATCGCTTCCGCTTTTAAACTTTTAATTCATCGTTTTCGTTTTAAAAAAAAAAAAAGAGTTTCGATATTTTAACGCTTTTTCAAAATAACAATAATTTTCCGACCGTCATCCGACGGACCCGCGGAGCCGGGCCGTCACAGATGGTATCAGAGCTTCGGCTCAAGGCCAGGATAGGATCCTCGGATTTGTACTGAGGTGCTAGTAAGGTGGGACTCACCGTCATGATTTTAGGGTGTCTACCCACATTGGGTAGTTCACTTTTAGGACAAGACCGCAACCGAAACCATACGTTTAGTACGTGTCCTTGGGGTTAACGGTTATTTTTGCTTGATTCTGTATTTTCTTGATTAATTATTTTGTTGGTGGTATCCCGAATACCGTAATGTTATTTGAACTTTGTTGTTGATATTATTGTCTGGTTATGATTGTATATGTTTGCGTTCCGTAATTTTACGTAAATTGAAATATTTAAATCAAGTGACCATTCTTGAAGTACATATTGAATGACTATAATAGCCCTAATCCTTTTGAATTCCATTATCGAGTTTACCTTACTCATAATTCTGATTCTAAACGAATCCATCTCCAAATTGATCTCTCGACTTCAGTAAGCTCTCTTGAGTCTATTTTCGGTACAATTAATTGTTTCGCCCTTATTCTAATGTTGGTACTTGTTCATTTTTGAGCTTGTGATCCCTAGATGTCTTTTCTTTATCGTTTTGGCGAATCAAATTGTTATCTATGTAATCTTTCTTTCAATAGAGAAAATATCATTCAAATTTCATTGACATCATCTTGAGTTCTAACTTGTCTATTACTCGTTCCTTGCATTCAGCTATGATTTTTATCGATAGCGAGTAACTTCATTTTGAATTCTAAAACTACCCTGAGTTCATATCTAATCTTCTCATTCTTGCTCTTGCTTTTCTGAAGTTTCTAAATGCCATTGTCCGATTGTATCTATTCCTTCATGTTGTGTAATTTACCGTAAAATATTCTTCAATCATTTTTAGTCTCGTTCTTGAAATAGCTTCTTCAAGCCATGCCCTTAATTACCTTTAATCTGAATCTTTGACTGTTTTCCTTCAGAGCTCGTCGACACTCACAATGAACATGTCTTTGTCTATTAGGGATTGACTTCTTGTATCCTATCGAGCTTTTATATTGATCCCTCATTTTTGTACTTATTCAGAGTTTACCCCTCCCTATTTCATGAGATACTTTCTCGTATCGACTTCATAAACCAAAATTATTTATTTTTGTCGGATTCTACTATTGTTATTGTTCATTGTCCTTCTTTTTCCCGAGCCTGTTTATTCCGTTATGATCGATTTGAAATTATCCATATGATTTCATGTTACTCTTTTTGTTGTATTCAATTATACAATCTTCTAAATTTCCTGAAGGAATTGAATTGTCTCAATTTCTTTTGAACTTCACGTTTTCATTTGTCCATTCATAAATTGTTGTTCCCTTGTCTATTTCATTCCTTGTTGCAAGCCGCATAAATCATATCAATTTATTCTCAATTTCTTTTGAACTTTGGACTTACCTTCTATTGTTTTGAACTTATTTTTAATCCCGTCTCGCTCAATTTGATCGTTTCGATGTTCTCAGATTTCACTATGAGCTTTACTTGTTTTCTATTGCAGCTTGTTGTAATCATTATTGAAATGATCTTCGAATCGCGCCATTTATCTTGACTTGCTTTTCAAATGACCAAACACACTTTAATGTTTTGGTTATTATTGTCATGATACTTGTTTCGACTTTCTATTATCCTTACCGATATCCTTGCTTTGATCTTCTTTTTACTTGCACCGTTTGAAATGGTGAGGCTCATCCCTTTCGTTATTCTTATCGGTGCACTTTAATTGTTCGCCTTGTCACTTATATCGAACTATTCATTTGGTTATCTTTATTATTGACATTTCAGTCCTTTTCCAATCTTCGTTGATTCTTCTTTATGTTGCCATTGCTAATTCTTATCTTGTCATCTTGAGCATCTTGATTCGATCATCTTTTCTAATCCTTATCGTGTCTCTTCATTTGACTCATTTTGTTCCTTGCGAGAATCCCAAGTTAAATGTCATTCAGTACCTTTTTAATTCTCTGGGTCAAACTGAACTATATTTTGCTATGTGAGTAGTTTTTCCTTTGAGAAGAATCTATCCGCGACATAGGAATTGGAGTTATCGTCGTATCACATTCTGCCGCATCATGATTATGCGTAACGTATATGGCACGGCCAGAGTATAAAAAGGCGACTTGGGAGTTAGAGAAAAGATACGTCAGAGTTTTGAAACGCCTAATGTACGAGAGAACATTTCCGCACACTCGTTTTAATCAAGAAGGCTTCAGATTCTATAGGAAAATGTTTTGTGACGCACACAGAGTTATGAAGAAACGTTTCGGGAGCAAGAAAAGAAGATACGATGGCGTTAACCATACCACGCGAATCCCAAGAACGAATTTGGGGACCAAATTCTTTTAAGGGAGGAGGATTGTAACGCCCCCAAAATTTCGAACCCGTTTGATTTGGATTTTTAATCCAAATTTATGTGCTACTTTTTATTTTCAAAGTTAAACATTCATTTGAACTAAAATATTTTGACTTTATTGTGCAAAATAAATAATTTCTGGGGCAAAAATGCACTTTACCGAAACTTCAGGGGGCAAAGTGCAAATTTCGCCCATACTTGATTGCAGCTAATAGGAGAGCCTTTATAGCTCTCCTAGCCTGCCATAGGGAGTGGCCAAGCATGCCTCTTGGTTAGAGAGATTTCTCTATCCAAGATGAACATGCATTGGCTTGTTTTATGGGAATAATTATATCTCCCATCTTCCCAAGGTGTATTTAAACACCTTTCTCCTCATTTTCAGATTTCTCTCCACTCATTTTACACCTTAGAGTTCATAGTTAAGTTAGAATTAGAGAGAAAATAAAAGAGAGAAAAGAGACTACACATTTAGAAAGATAGAATTTTCGGATCTTCACAACCCAGCCTCGGTTTTTCGACCATTCCGTCTTCGTCCACCGTTGGATCATGCCGAAATTTTGTATGAAGGTCCTACACACACGGGGCTACATATTGACCGTTCGGATCGTCGATTGGATCTCCCAAAGTGAATCTCCAGTCGTTACAAGTTGGTGAAAAGTAAAGATTTGAGGGCTTTTGATATGAACCACCACCGGAGCCACCACCACTGCCACCGGAGCTGCCACCACCACCTTCGGAGTTCTGGAAATGAAGAAATTTTCACCCCTTTCGTTGATTTGGGTTTCGGATATGCATCATTTGTGGAGTTTTAGTCGCTATACTAAGCGACAAAGGTGAGCGCTGTGTGTTTAATTTGTATGTCGGTCCGATGTGCTAGTAGATCGAGTACAAACATGCACTTAGGCTCTTAATAATCAAAGCATGAATTTTATTCTAACTTTTCTTGCATGTCGTCACGAATAGGTGGACTTATTAGGTCAACATTACTCGCATGAAATCACTTAGCATTTCAACATGATTATCCAAATACATGCTACATCCGAATCTACTAGTTGCGAATATAGTTTTCGAAATTATCATGATACCCAAAATTTCATTTTATAAGTTATTAAATGTTGATAATATGTTAAATATGTTTGATATGTTATGTTCCGTTTGTTTCCGACTGTATGTTTCCGTTTGTTCCGATTTTGTGTGGGCCCTTTTGATTTGGTGTATGGACCCGATGCCAACCTGGCCGGCAAGGGCCGGCAGGATTGTCACGGTTACCCGTAGGCCTGGCCTTACAACCCAAGTGGGGAGGAACACTTGGGGAGTAAGGACGAACTCCGGCAAAGACATGTCGATGCATTTTTTATAGTAAGGTCGCTCCTTACTTGGTGTGTTTGGATGGACTTCAGACTGAGGATGGAGGGTAAGTGGAGGACGACATCAGCAATTATGAGTTATGTGAATTCTGTGTTTCTTCCGTCTGGAATATATGTTTATTTGATTGATAACATGCTTATGTTTTATAATATGTTGCATTCACACATCACCATACAAATTCGCACATAGCCTCACTAAGTTGGACGATCAACTTATGCGTTCTATGTTTCACTCTTTTCAGTTTCAGGTGTTCTGGAAATAATAGTCGGGTTGCGGTTAGGTCATCACGGTTGCGGTCCCACCCTAGTATTCGGGAGAGTAGTAATATTTTGTGGTCCATTTATTTTCTTTCGATTTTGTTTAAAACTTTGCTTAGAATGTTTGTTTCACTAAAGATGATCCATGTTTTCGTCAAAAGATTCAAGATTTTCATAAATTACTTATTTATCTCTCTCGGTTGATTTTGTTCAAATCTTTCGATACGTTGTGTTAAAATGCTTCCGCTTCAAAACCTTTAATTTATTGATTCCATATATAAAATTCTACTATGAAAATTGATTTTATTTGTTCGTCAAAAAAAAAAAAAAACTTAGTAATTTAAATTGTTCTTATTTCTCTTTAAATCGCTTCCGCTTTTAAACTTTTAATTCATCGTTTTCGTTTTAAAAAAAAAAAAGAGTTTCGATATTTTAACGCTTTTTCAAAATAACAATAATTTTCCGACCGTCATCCGACGGACCCGCGGAGCCGGGCCGTCACACTGCTGGTCGTCTCCAATGGTTGGGGCTCCGTGGGGGAATTAATTCCATTTTTTTATTTGCCCACTCTCACCTATTAATATTAATTCCATATTCAACACTTGTCCACTCTCACATATACTTTTAGCTTTAATTTTGTTTTTAATATTAATAATAATAATTTGTCCATAAATAAATTTAATTACAATTCTATAAATTATTAATGATTTTAATTTTAAAAATCTTAATTATATTTTATTATATTAAATAATTAAATTAAAAATTGATGACTACATATATTTATTAAATATGTACAATAAATATACTAACACGTTTTATTAAATAATTTAATTCTACAAATTTAATTTAATTAGGAGGAACTTTGAATTTTATTTAAATTTACTTTAAATAAGTAATCATACTATATACTATATCTATAAGTATATCATAATTATCTAAAGTAACACATTAATTATATATAGTATATAACACATTAATTAAAACCTATCATATTAATTAAAGGTACACATTAATTATGCAACTAATTAACATAGATATAACATTAATTAAGGCCATATCATTAATTATGCAACTAATTAGCTCGTTAATTTAGGCTCATTAATTATAATTATTAATTATGCAACTACTTAGCTCGTTAATTTAGGATGATTAATTATAATCAATTAATTATAGTCAACTAATTAAGGCTATTTACTAAATTCTCTCTTCACCGCCACCACTATCCCAAACATGGCAGCCATTTTCAAAGTTCAGCCATTTCTCTACTTTGGAAATCAAGGATCAGTGCAAATATCCCACGCGAGCCCACCCCGTTCCGCCCCGCTGCCAATCCTCGTCCCGAGCCCTCTCTGTCTCCAATGATTTCCCCAGCCCAGCCCGACCCCGCCCCGAGCCCGGAGGGCACCATTGGAGATGGCCTTATAACCAAATTAAAAGAAAATTATTATTAAACCCTATATCCATTTTCTTTATCCCACTTGTTTTTTTTTTCTTTATATGGGTGTTGAAAAGTAAAGTGAAATTTGTAGTTATTTTCAGATTTTTTTTTATTCAAAATAATGAATACTATTAGGAGCCAATGATGTGATGGTTTGGAGCATCGCAATTTGTGAGGACAAGCTGGCTAAAAATGAGGACAATTAATTGGACGTATGTACTGAAAATAGACTAGAACGGTTGTGTTTTTAACCCAAAGTTTCACAGCTCTTTGTATAGTCCATGTCTTAGTTGTGTTACCTACTACCTGTTTAATAGGGTTTTTCTTGAAATAATTTTTTAATCTATTAACAATTCACTCAACTTTTAAAAATTACAAAAAAGCACCAAATTTTTTCGATATTACCCATATAAAAAATAATTCAATGCTTTCCAAATGATAATTGAACATTCATTAATATTTGAATATAAATATCTCAAATTTCAAAAATTACAAAAGAACACCTAAATTATACGATATTACTCATATAAAAAATAATTAATTACTTTATAATGTTAATTTATCATTTATCAATATTAGAATATAAAATATCTCGAAAATTACAATAAAAATATAAACTCATAATTTAAAAGTATTTACAATGCCTAGAATTTAGGGTTTATGGCATAATATTTAATTTAGGGTTTAGGATTTTAAGGTTTAGGGGTCTAGGGTTTTAGGGTTTATTTTATAAATAGGATTTATTTTTATTTGATGATTAGTTATGGTTTTTTTTTTTTTTTTGCAATTTTATATTATGGGTTGTGAGCCTGTAATGTTGAGTTGTGACACTTAGCTTTGATGCTAGCATAGTCCTTTTCAATTTTACCTCGTGCACTCACTATTAATACCATTATTAATAATCCACCTGTCCTAGTATTTGCTACATTTCGTTCTGACACACAATTTAGGATAATATTCCCTCCATATTTTTATTTGTTGTGTAAAAAAATTATTTACTTTTATTTGTAATTTTAGAATTTTAATGACTATTATATGGTAATATTATTTCATTTCATTAAAAGGACATTTTAGAATTTTCAATTCAAAAAATGACTATTTATGATATTTTTTAATTCGTGTACAATCTCCAAAACGACAAATAAAAAAGCGGAGGGATGTTTTCAATTATGAAAGGACTACAATATTTGTGTTATTATATGGTAATTTGTAGAAATTTTGTTTTGTAGCTGTTACAGAAGTTTTATAAAATTGTTCTAATTAGAGAATTTGTTTTCTTGGTCATGAGTACTTATTAATTAAGTGAAGGCCCAATTGTGATTTTCTTGAAACGATATACATTCCTTTTCCACATCCTGACCTTTTACCTCTAAATAAGGAAACAACTTATTATGATCTTTATAAAGGAATTGATAATAATTCATGCAGATTTTGTTTCCTACGAGAATTTTGTGATTTTGGATTCTCATCACAAACTATATTATCTTACCGGATTTCATTTCCTAAGTTAATTATTTATTAGAATATTGTCCCACCATTAATAATGAGACGTAAATTATTTATGTATCCGTTAAATTGTCATATGGCTGCTTGCGTGTCTTCACGCGACAAATTTTAGCCTAGACAATTATACAATATTGCAGAATTCAAACTAATTACAAAATTGAACCGTCATTTTCACTAAATTAGAAATTTAATATTGGAACTAAATTAATACAAAATGATAAATGACGGGACGAAATTTGGCGAGTTGGTATAGTGCGGGATGAAAAATCAAAATTAATAATTAGTCTGGAACAATATTGCTAAAAAATATTAAATTAAGCGACAAAATTTTGAGGTTATATAATTCGAGACGAAAACCCAAAATCATTAATTAATTTGAGACATTCTTTGCAATTTTACCTTTCTTTTCAACATCCGACCATTTAACTCTAAATAAGGAAACAACTTATGATCTTTATAAAGGAATTGATAATGATTCATGCAGATTTTGTTTCTGCAAATCAAATGTCAGTTTTAGCCCCGAACCTCTAATAAACTAGGTTTATTATAGAATTATTTTATCTTTTTTTTCAAAGGATTTAATCATTTTCGAGGCCTGTCAGACTATAAAACTAAGTTTGATTTTATGATATATAAGTTAGATTTTATGATATATAAGTTAGATTTATTATAAAACCAAAAGACAGTTTAGAAATGATGCTAATTCAGAATTCTAGGTAGCATACATATATGTAAAGTATCAAGTGCTCTGTTCACGTTTGATATAATAATTCAAATATTTATTGATTTCTATATTTTTGTTGGAATTTTTAAAGTGTTGGACTGTTAGTTATGACTGTAACACATTGTCAATTTTTCCCTTCTTTGAAGTTTGAACTGTTGGTAGAAGCGCACTCGCGGCGACTTACTTTTTCTTTTTCGCGAAAAGAAAATACTACTATTAAGATTGATTGCTAATTAATGTGTGTTTTATAAGGGTAGCGATATTGCCAGAGCAAGGATTGTTGCTGCCAGAGCAATTTTTTTTCATTTCCTAATTTGCCCCTTCTAGTCAAAAGCCATAAAAATCCATAATTTTCAGCTCCTAAAATACCCCTCCTTAATCATTAACTCACTCTCTTCTCTCTCCTATTAAAATATAATTAGAAAACTTCAAACATGAAAATAATTTAAGTTTGAATTTTCATTTTATAGAGTTTAATCTCTTGGGGAGGTCATGAACATAGATTATAAATTTATAATTTCGTTTTAATTAAAGTTTAATTTGAATATTATTAAAAAATTAAAAAACTTTATATAGAAACAACACAATAATATATTTTCAATGAAATATGAATATTCATTAAGTAACAGATTAATTTTCACTTTCACAGTATAATTATATTTTTATTATCTAACTTGCTAAATAATTTTTAGGAACAATTTATATAAAATTCTATTTTCATTATCTAACAAGTAAGCAATATTAGTAATATTTTTATATCAGTTTAATAAAAATGTCATAATATTTCATTCATGTTCACATATTTATACATAACCCGATCACGTGAATTAATATGAATGGGAACAATTTTCAACATGATTTCTGAAATCAGGTTATTAAGTGATTAAATGTATCGAAAAAAATAATATTTTCTATGAAAAGAATTTGAATACGACCAACTAAGGTAAGAATAATTTTTTTTTAAAAAATGAAAAAAGAAAAAAAACTAAGGTAACAGATTATTTTATATAAATTGTTCCTAAAAATAATTTAACAAGTTAGATAATAAAAATATAATTATACTGTGAAAGTGAAAATTAATTTGTTGCTTAATGAATATTCATGTTTCATTGAAAATATATTATTGTGATGTTTCTATATAAAGTTTTTTAATTTTTTAATAATATTCAAATTAAACTTTAATTAAAACGAAACTATAAACTTGTAATCTATGTTCATGACCTCCCCAACAGATTAAACTCTATAAAATGAAAAATGAAAATTCATCTTAAATTATTTTCATGTTTGAAGATTTCTTGGGAAAAGAAAAAGTAGTTAATGATATTTTAATAGGAGAAAGAAGAGAGTGAGTTGTTAATGATTAATAAGGGATATTTTAGGAACTGAAAAGTAAGAATTTTTATGACTTTTGACTAGAAGGGGCAAATTAGGAAATGAAAAAAAATTGCTCTGGCAGCAACAATCCTTGCTCTGGCAATATCGCTAGCCGTTTTATAAATATTTCATTTGTGTCAGCCGGGTGATTGCTCTCAAAGGAAAAGCCGAAAAGTATAATGATCCCATTTATATTACACAGAATGGAAATATGTAATATTGTTTCCATTACGTATTTCTACTAGTATTTAGCTTGTTTTTAAATAACATTCATTCATTATTGAAGTAATTCAGACCGCACTTTTCCCCCAGAGAAATAAACGTGATTAATTTTAATAAGATTGCACGTATTAGCAAAAAGATTGCACGAGCAAGGACTGCCAATTGGATGATCAAGAAAAATGATTTGGATGATTTGAGAGTCTAATCTCCTTATGAAACATTGCAATATAAAGAAAGACATTTCCCATACAATCAAATTCAGTGAAATTTACATTGACAGAATGGATTAAACAATCACCTATATTTTCTTCGCAATCGAATCGAGGAAGTTATTACCAGCACCAGCCAAGTCGATTATTTAAATACCAGACTTAAATCAAGAACACAATGGGATCGTGAATTTTTAAACCTTAATCAAATGAATTATAGATCTCAAACTGATTCACAAGGACTAGATTCAAAAAATCGGAAAATAGAAACAAATTTACCTTGGCTTTGCGCCTCCATTTTCTTGGACTGAGTTTACTGGTGTGGAAGATCCACTCCTTCTAGATGCACCAGATTGCCCGGTAATAGTCCGGCCCATGAACTTACCAGCTTTACTGAGACCACTACCAACTGCTCCAAAGCCACTTCCGACAAAGCCCATTCCAGTACCAATACCAGTGCCCACCATGCCAACTCCAGAACCAACTACTGAGGCTGCACCATCAAGTGCATCCATTGTACTCCCGATTACTCCAGCCTCTTTCAGTTTCTTACGTTCTTCTAAGATCCTTTTCTCTTCTTCAAGGGCAGCCAACTGCTCTTCCTTGTGAAATTCATGATAAAACACCTGAAATCAAGCGATACCTTGCTCAGCAATGCGAATAGTTGCAACCAAAACGGACAGAGTAAAAATTTAGATCATACCAAAAAAAAAATAACAAAAATAGAAATTCACAAAATGTGAGGTGCGAGTGTCACAATGTGCACATAGACAGTTGACACGGGCCATTACGTTGCATGGGTTCCATTTTCTAATCAAAAAATGTGTACCTGAATTGTCACGGTTCCTCTATCCTTCTTGTCTTTAATTTTAAGCATATCAAGTGATGGGAGAAGCCTTAGTTCTATTTCTTTTGATGTTTCAGCTTCCAGCTCGATCAGAGGTAACTTTGCAATGCCCAACCGCTTGTCCTGCCCAATGTCTTGATCGAAGACCTGTTTTGACAATAAAGGAGTTATAATCATTGGCCCAAAAAACAATGGAATTAACCTTACAAAAGAAAGGAAGTCCAAAGAATGAAATTTCCAACTGCATGACATCGAAGACAAACGGAATCATAGTTAAATAATCACACTCATAAGAGAAATTTACAGTACGCATCTGTAAAGGGAATATCATTAGTCAACTTATTTAGCAAGCAAAGATATTGTTCATAGACACAGTACACTTATTCAGATAACGCCATCCTTCGCATTAAGAATAGGTTCCACAAATATGCACAAGACAGATTCTCTGAAGTCAGACATACACTCTTGTTTACTTGCAGCATATATGATAAGATGAACTAAGCAGCACATAAATTAGGTATCACACGCATTAAATGACATAGTTGGACAAAGTATTTATCAAATTGCCAGTCTGGTCTACTATGCCTATATTTCAAAGCAAATTCTGAGGGTAAAAGATGCAGTTTGGAGTCTTTTGACCAATATCACATAATTTACTAATTTGTATTCTTAGGTAGTAAAAGACCACCTCATATCTCCTTACAATTAGCATCCTTCATTACATGATCCGAAACATCATAACACCATCATCCTCTTCACACTAACAGAATGACCAAACACAATTGAATTAATACACCTATATGTCCAAATAAGTATGACACATCAATTCTTTCAGATGTTACACGAAGATTCAAGGACAACAACTAGATAGCATTAAACCTTGGTACATAAATACCATCCATTCCACTACATACCTGTTTCTTTGTTCAAATTTCCTACACAGACCTCAGCCAGTTTTTATTTCAGATTGTTCTTAATTACAGCTCTGTGGCACCAACTTTTACAGAGCACGCCAATACCACATATTGTAAAACCAAATATAATAATACATTACATGCTTTGACAAAAAATATGACCTGAAAATTTTAAAAATAACAGTAGGATACATTCTTTAACAATTAATTATAATTTAATTGGCATCACTATGACCTGGGATATAATGTTAACCATGGGAGGTATGCACATTCTTAGGGAACCGAGCAAGCACCATATAAATAATCTTGAAAGAAGCACAAAGAAGAGAGATTTTTTTTTTTTGATAAGTACAAAGAAGAGAGATTAGAACCTCAAAAATGAGCGATTGTGTCTCCTTGTCTTCTGCTATTAACTCAAATGTTTCATTCCAAACTGGATTCAAGTTGTTATCAATAACCTTTGTTTTGACTTTAAACAGGGGACGAATGTACACAACAACATAGGGATCAGATTTTCCAATCAATTCCTTGTTTTTTAGATCGCTTGCCTTCATGATAGTTACTGTGAGCTTTCCCACTGGCTTAAGCTCCAACTCGCTGCAAAGATTCAGAATAGAAGGTTAAGGTCCACCACCAGAAGCATGTCAATACGAGCATTGAAATAATTTTCAGGATACCAATGAATAATAGTTGCACAGATGGAAAACTGAATCACACAAATCTTATAAAATATTATCCACAGGTACATATCAGGTTTTGCAAGAGTCAAAGTAGAAGGGAGGATATGGGTATATTAATTTGATCAGAGGTCATCAGCTCAACATTTTTTCCTAAATACTAGTTTCTCATAAGAACTGACAACATCAAGCCAGAACGAAAGCTAAATACACTTTCCCTCTCGAACTTACATTTTCATAGATAACTTTGTTGTAATGCCAGTTACAGGGTTTAGATACCAAACAAATAAATACAACATAGACGAACTGATGTTGTGATAAATAAACTTTTCCAACTGTCCACTAAAGTTCAAGTGAGTCATCTTACAGTATTAAAAAAAAGATCACTTTTTTAGATGTTTTTTTTTTTTTTTTTTTTTTTGGTTTCCCAAGGGTTTAATCCCTTTCGAGGCGGGTCGGGCACATTAAGTGGTTACCTCTCCCAACAGGGATTCGAACCTGAGTCCGCTACTTTGTAGTGACTAGTCCCTTCCACTAGACCAATCACCTGTTGGTACTTTTTTAGATGTTATCAAAAGCTTAGAGTAAAGATGAAAAGTTAAATTAAAAATATAATAAATAGAGCAACAGCAACAAAACAAGGAGGCGCTCCTAAGAGTATAGAATTGTAGCAGAAATGAAGTCACCTTGTATCTACAGGAGTGCCACCAATAGGAACAACAATCCTGTGGGGCCATTGTAGCATGTCTGTCACGATTGTGTTAACAGTATCCTTTCAGAAATAAAATAACACGGTCAGTCCATTTAACAAAGAAATCATTCATCTAAGAAGGAAGATTATCAAAGCTTACGTCAATCATATCCGAAATCCCAGGAAGAGCTGTTAAACTACCACCAACGGCCTTCAAAATATAATCGATTCGTGGCTTTGGCTGAATGCATGAATAAGGATTCATAAATCAACCATGCGCAAAATACTATTACTAATTGTAAAGAAAGACAAAGTTGGGGGATATTGAATTCTCATTAATAATAAATGTGTAGTGTTACAAAGTGAACCCAAGAGTATTTATATAAGTAAAATACTTCTAATACAAATATGACTCTAACGCTCCTACTCAATTTATAATACTAATACTCCAGTAACTCTAGAATGGAGCAAGACTGGGACAAAACCATCCATTACGAACCTGATTGATCTCAACGTCCCTGTCGGACATCATTAAAAGGTTATTCCAAACTTTCACACCAAATTTGGACAATACTATCCTTACACTTCGCACTTAATGTCATTTAAATGTACTATCTCTTCTCTTCACTTTTCCATCCAACCATCATCACAATTTCAAAGAGAACAGTCCATGACGAATGAGCATTAAACCAATGGGAAACTACAAACATCAATGATAACCTACACCAGGAAAAATCATTCTAAACTTCGTAAAGAGTTTGAGTGATTTCTTGGATGATGCATTTCAACTGTTATGCACAAAATAGTGACAAGACTAGTGGGTTTCAATCCAAGATGCCAAAAACATGGAGGGAAAATAGTTGTTTTCTTGATTTTCACATATAAATTTCCACCAATCAGGCCAATTTGCTCCATATAGCTCACATAATCTAAGTTTTTAAATTTTCTGATCTTAGACCTCGTAGAAATCATAATTTGATATCACTCATCATAACCTTTCAATGCACCTAAACTCAAGAAAGAAATCCACCCAAGGGGGAAAACACATCCAAGAATCTTTTTTTGTGATTTTTAATCAAATACCATTCGTCTATCTACTTCTCTTACTGATAAATTTCAGTGTTTATTCAAATGATAGCTACACTAAAAAAAAATTAATAGGTATGCTCAAGAATGTACCTCAGCTAGAAGAGCAACAACAACTGCAGAGATGCAAGGAATTTCATCCGTGAGTTGGAAAATAGCACGAATTACAGTGAAAACTTGAAGATCCTTCAACTGCAACAAACACAGAACAGGAAGTTTTTCCATCTCAGTGCATAATACTACAACGTGAATAAAGGATAATTTACAATGTACAGAAGTAACAGAAAACACTGCAATAATACTCGGACGCACAAAAACAATGTTAGCTGTTAATATATTTAAGTACTTTCCTTGTATATATAATAGGCTAATTAGAAGGCTGAATATATGGCTATCATATATATCGTTTCCTTAGTTAGCTATCTTGTAATTGTATATATATGTACCATACCTATGGAATAAAATCATCAGGATTTATTCAATTCTCTTTTACATGGTATCAAAGCCTTCCTGTTCCAAATTTTTTTTGCAAAACCTAGGGTTTTGCTAGGGTTTCTTTGTGGGTTGCTATTCCGGTGACCCTGTATTCTCACCTCCGCCACAGAAGGGGGCGGGACATCTTTTCCGGCCGGACGGTGCATCTCCGGTGACTGGGTGGGCCGCGCGTGAGCCTCACGCGCCTATTCTTTCCGCTGCCAAGTTTTCACGCGCCGGCGCGTGGTGGAGCGTCCCTGCTCCGTTTGCTGTCCGATCACTTTTCCGGCGTCGTACAGTGGTTTCCGGCGTTCTTCCGGTGGTTTTGGTGAGGTTAATTTTGGTTCAGTTTGGGGTTTAATTTTGAGGCAGTTCCTTGATTATTTTTTTTGGCTGTTTTTTTCTTTGAGTCTTTTTTTTAAGACATTATCTTGGTTAAAATGACTGATAATAAGGCATCGGTGACTGAAATTGTTCCAGCAATGTCTAAAATTACTGACCACAAACTACATGGCAGTAATTATTTGGAATGGAGTAAAACTGTTAGGGTGTATTTACGTAGTGTTGATAGAGATGATCATCTAATACAAGAACCCCCTAAGGATGATACTAGAAAAACCTGGATGCGGGATGATGCCCGTTTGTTCTTACAAATTCGAAACTCTATTGATAGTGATGTTGTGCGTTTGATTAATCATTGTGAGTTTGTGAAGGAGCTAATGGATTACTTAGATTTCTTATATTCTGGAAAAGGGAATGTGTCCCGTATTTTTGAGGTATGCAGGGCCTTCTATCGTCCCGAGAAGGAAGCTAAAACTCTTACAGCCTATTTCATGGACTTCAAGAAGACTTATGAGGAACTAAATATGCTTATGCCATTTAGTTCTGATATTCAGGTGCAACAAGCTCAGCGAGAGAAAATGGCCATCATGAGTTTTTTAGGTGGTCTCCCTCCTGAATTTGAGACAGCTAAATCCCAAATTCTCTCTAGTTCCGAGATCACCTCTCTCCAGGAAGTTTTTAGTAGAGTATTGCGTACTGAGAGCACTCCATCTGCTCAGCTGAATAATGTTCTGGTTGCCAAAGGGGGTGCAGATAATGGAATGAGGTACAACAACAGTAGGGGAGGAGGACAGAAGGTTACTGACAATCGCAACACTAATTCAAGCAGTGTTGTTTGTTACTATTGCAATGAGATTGGCCACACAAAGCGTTTCTGTAAGAAATTACAGAACCGGAATCAGAGGGCTCCGACTGCTAATGTTATTACTGTGACGCCTAGTTCATCTTCTGAGAAAACAATTATGGTGTCGGCCGCTGAGTTTGATAAGTTCTCTCAATATCAAGAATCACTGAAATCCCCAGCTCAGGTTACTGCTCTTGCTGAGTCAGGTAAGACATGCCTTATCTCTTCTTCAAACAAATGGGTGATTGATTCAGGGGCCACGGATCATATGACAGGTAATCCATTGACTTTCTCTACTTTCCAATCACATAAAGCTCCCTCTCCTGTTACCATAGCTGATGGGACAACATATGATATTGTGGGATCTGGTACTGTAAAACCAACTCCATCCATTACCTTATCTTCTGTTCTGAGCCTACCCAAACTTGCCTTTAATTTGGTGTCTGTCAGTAGACTTACGAGAGATCTTAACTGCTATATCTCATTCTTTCCTGATCATTGTCTTTTTCAGGATCTTATGACGAAGCAGATTATTGGTAAAGGACATGTATCGGATGGTTTGTACGTTCTTGATGATTGGGTGCCTCGTTCTGTCGCTTGCTCCAGTGTCATCTCTCAGTTTGAAGCACATTGTCGTTTGGGACATCCTTCTCTACCGGTGTTGAAGAAGTTGTGTCCTCAGTTTAATAATGTATCGTCGTTAGATTGTGAGTCATGTCATTATGCGAAACATCACCGAAGTTCATTAGGATCAAGAGTTAATAAACGGGCGGAGTCTGTCTTTGAATTAGTGCACTCTGATGTTTGGGGACCTTGTCCCGTTGTGTCGAAAATGGGTTTTCGTTATTTTGTTACATTTGTTGATGATTTTTCTCGAATGACTTGGATTTATTTTATGAAAAATCGATCTGAAGTTTTTTCCCATTTTTGTGCTTTCTGTGCTGAAATCAAGAATCAATTTAATGTTTCTGTTCGTATATTGCGAAGTGATAATGCTAAAGAATACATGTCAGTTGCATTCCAGACATATATGACTAAACATGGAATTCTACATCAGTCTTCTTGTGTTTATACGCCTGCTCAGAACGGGGTTGCTGAAAGGAAAAATAGACACCTATTGGAGACGGCTCGGGCTCTCTTGTTCCAAATGAAGGTTCCTAAGCCGTTTTGGGCAGATGCTGTTTCAACAGCATGTTTTTTGATTAATCGGATGCCTTCAACGGTACTTAATGGTGATATTCCGTACAACGCTTTGTTTCCGAATAAGTCACTGTTTCCGGTAGAACCACGGGTATTTGGGAGCACATGTTATGTTCGAGATGTTCGACCCTCTGTCACCAAACTGGATCACAAAGCTCTGAAGTGTGCTTTCTTGGGATATTCTCGTCTTCAAAAGGGGTATCGTTGCTACTCTCCGGATCTCAACAAATACCTAGTATCTACCGATGTGGTATTTCCGGAAACTGCATCATTTTTTTACTCACCTTCCATTTCCAGAAGTGAGGGGGAGGAAGATGAGTGGCTAGTCTACCAAATGACTTATTCAAGTACTCCGACTAAACAAGCAGATGATAGTCCTCCTCTTCGCCCATCTATTGAGCAACCTTCTGCTTCCTTAAAGCCGCCAATTAATAAAGTTTATTCCAGAAGAGGAAAGACCAATGATACATGTCCTGCACCAAATACTTCGTCATCTGATCCTTCTCCGCCAAATGACCTTGACATTCCCATTAGTCTACGCAAAGGTACACGTCAATGCACTATTCCTAAGTCTATTTATCCCATTGCTAACTATATTTCATATGATCATTTATCCCCTGCATCTAGTTCCTTAATTGCTTCTTTAGACTCCATCTCTGTGCCCAAGACAGTTAAAGAGGCTTTGGATCACCCTGGGTGGTCTAATGCGATGCTTGAGGAGATACATGCCCTGGATGATAATCACACGTGGGAGTTAGTGGATTTGCCTAAAGGCAAGAAAGCTGTGGGATGTAAGTGGGTATTTGCAGTCAAGGTCAATCCGGATGGATCTGTAGCAAGACTTAAAGCAAGACTTGTGGCTAAAGGATTTGCTCAGACTTATGGTGTAGATTATACGGATACTTTCTCTCCAGTGGCCAAACTAACTTCTGTTCGCCTATTTATATCTATTGCTGCTTCGAGGAATTGGCCCTTACATCAGTTAGACATCAAGAATGCATTCCTACATGGTGATCTCCATGAAGAGGTGTACATGGAGCAACCACCTGGGTTTGTTGCTCAGGGGGAGTTTGGGAAAGTGTGTTACTTAAGAAAATCATTGTATGGCCTGAAACAGAGTCCTCGTGCTTGGTTTGGAAAGTTTAGTGAGGTGGTACAGGAGTTTGGATTAAAGAAGAGCAAATGTGATCACTCGGTTTTCTATAGACCGTCAGAAGCTGGTATTATTCTTCTGGTTGTCTATGTTGATGACATTGTTATTACGGGTGATGATTGTGCAGGCATCTCTTCTCTCAAGTTATTTCTACATACCAAGTTTCACACAAAAGATTTGGGTCAGCTAAAATACTTTCTAGGAGTAGAAGTAACCAGAAGCAAAAAAGGGATCTTCTTATCTCAAAGAAAGTATGTACTTGATCTGCTTGCACAAACTGGAAAGATGGGAGTCAAGCCATGCAGCACACCGATGGTTCCCAACTTACATCTTACAAAGGATGATGGTGATCCCTTTGAAGATCCGGAAAGGTATAGGAGACTAGTTGGGAAATTAAATTATCTTACTGTGACTCGTCCTGACATTGCATATGCGGTTAGTAGTGTCAGCCAATTTATGACTGCGCCTACAGTGAAACATTGGGAAGCCTTAGAGCAAATTTTGTGTTACTTGAAAGGAGCTCCTGGTCTTGGCATTCTATATAGTGATCAAAGACACACTCGCATTGAGTGTTTTGCGGATGCTGATTGGGCTGGATCCAAAGTTAATAGACGGTCTACTACAGGGTATTGTGTTTTTGTTGGTGGAAACCTTGTGTCTTGGAGGAGTAAGAAACAGAATGTCGTATCCCGTTCCAGTGCAGAGTCAGAGTACAGAGCGATGGCGCAGGCCACATGTGAAATTTTGTGGATTCATCATCTTTTAGATGAGGTTGGATTGAAGCATTTGATGCCAGCAAAGCTTTGGTGCGACAATCAAGCGGCCCTTCATATAGCCGCAAATCCAGTGTACCATGAAAGGACTAAACACATTGAGGTTGATTGCCATTTCATTCGTGAGAAAATTGAGGCAAATCTAATATCTACTGGATATGTGAAGACTGGAGAGCAACTTGGGGATATTTTCACGAAGGCATTAATAGGGGCTCGAATTGAGTATCTATGTAACAAGCTGGGTATGATTAATATCTATACTCCAGCTTGAGGGGGAGTGTTAATATATTTAAGTACTTTCCTTGTATATATAATAGGCTAATTAGAAGGCTGAATATATGGCTATCATATATATCGTTTCCTTAGTTAGCTATCTTGTAATTGTATATATATGTACCATACCTATGGAATAAAATCATCAGGATTTATTCAATTCTCTTTTACATTAGCTAAAGGTGAAATATTTAATGCACCAACCTGAATGGGTATAGAAGCAACAAGTGCAGCCTCAACAGCTAGAACGATGTTAGGATCACCACCCCATCGAAGGTCAATATCCATTGTGATTTGACCTTCCTTAAGACTCTGAACTCGAATCCCTGCATGAATTAAGTAATTATTCTATCAAAGAGGCATAAGTATATTCACAGTAAGAAGGAAGTATTAATACGAAGGTATATGTCAAAAATTGAAGCAATTATATGAGGCGCAATCAATAACTGCAACAAATTTTATTGCATGGGAGTTCTACATTGTATTTCTATTAGAATATGGCATGCTCTGCAACTTTTATTCTTATCTTGGTCCAAAAAACCAGACATCTCGTCAGAAGATGAAACATGACATTATATGTAGTAAGTTGGTTGTGTATAGTGTACATTAATCAATTCTCTTTTGGGTCACATTCTACTAACACATATCAGCGATCATCAATACCTGATAAGTGTTAACGAACTATATGGTCTTAAAATCAATGCAAAGCTTACCGTCTTGCCACTACCTCAAAAAAAAAAAGGTCATTCTATGAATTTTGTGGGTTTGCAGACTCTCCAGTCAACCCAAAAATAGTAAGTTCCAACTACGCAAAATGCACAGCCGCTCATTGCTTTGAAGTTACTAGATGTGAGGGAAAGAACTTATAGTCTTATAGACTCTTGAACAATGCAACTTTCAATAAATCAGAATTAGAAGGTTCTGTCTCAAGTTTCTTATAGCTCTCTTCCATCACAAAACTTCAAAAAGATCTAGGTCCAACCTAACCATTGATCAAACCTTTAACCATTGACAACAAAGTACTATCACGATATGGGAGCCTGTATAATTAGTTTCTATAAGTTCTAGTGCATCTCCAAACAATACAATATTAAAACAAAAGACCAATAAGAAAAGATTACCTAAAGGAGGCTGACTAGAATCTTGCAAATGCAACTAAAACTCAAAAGCAGAAACCAGTTGCATGGGTTCTACTATAATAAAGTCAAATAGAGTTAAGTAAAACACTATGATATATAATCCCAATATTTCATCACACCTTCAGTCAACTGCGAGCTTCCATTATTTGCATGCAGTTCGAAATTTAAACAAGTCTATAAGCATCTTCAGTGCAAAAAAAAATATCTTCACCATCAAAATGATACTAATAGCAATTCTCAACCAGTAAAATAAGAATATTAATGAAGCCAAACAATACAAACAGATTGATGAAGATATCCATGGAATTCAGGCAATGGAAATTTCATTAAGGGACCATCAGTGACAAAACCTCAGACAATGAATCTCCCAATAAACAATAAATTTTGTTCAGCTCAGTTTGATTCAAATGTTAAAAAATGATGAAAAAATGGCAGTATGGAATAAGCAAACATAAAATAAAAACCAACATATAAATGATTTCTCAACACTGTTGCAACCTTCAATTTTAGGAGCCACCGTCCCAAGAGACAACTTGCTGAATTTCAATGAAGTAATCCCCGGAGGCCGATATTCTTCCAACAACGGTTCAACAGATTCTTTTATGACAGCCTCCGCTGCCTGCGGAAGGAATCACTTAAGACACTTAGTAATGCGAACTAACTTGACTGGGTGCATAATATCAGAACTGCAGATAACATAACTAGGCTGCAATGTTGAGTAAATCTCCAACAATAAACAAATATTGCATTTTAAAAACAGAACCTGACACAATATTTTATGCACATGCATGCCAATAGCAGGTTGAATATGTGATCATTAAACCCCAACAATAGCCTAGCAAGGTCAAATACATGCAACACCTGTAATCATTTTTTTTTTGTCATGCCAGTTAATCTGAAGTCTGAACAAATAATACCTCTACGTAATTTTGGCATGGTTAAGTCTTAAAACATGTCTTTCAAGCAAGAGATTTCCACATTTATTTGATCAGAAATTTATCAGGATGAAATAAGGTGAAATGTGACTGAATCTAGACTTATGTATTAGTAATGAAAATTTATCAGTTCCACTGCACGAATCTAGAATATAGCTATGCATTGAAAGAGGTATATACAAGCGAGCGACAGACTTCATACATGCACATATATGGATTGTTTTGTAATACTGATCGTTCAATCAACAATTTTGATACCCAAACCTAAAGTGCAGTATAGTGGATGTAGGGGTTTTATTGAGGGCAACACACACAGAGTACCAAGCCATATGTCCTAACATGTACATCTATTGAAAGTGACTTGCAACCAATTTGTAAATGTATGTGGTACCCATAGTCACGTCGCATGATTATCTTATCTTATTTAGGAAGCTAAAAACCCAATGAAATCAGAAATCCATTTTGTACATTTGCAAGGTTCACTCTGTTTATCAAGAGAGTAAATAGCTTCTCAACTTCAGAAGCAAAAGATTTTTTAAGTAAATAACAAATGCCTGTAATATGGTAGGTGTCCCTCACAAGTAATGTCAATTTCATGATGCAAAGAAGATAAGCTTACATCTGCTACAAAAGGCCATAGTTTGCTCAGATGTTTGTTAAGCCATTTCACCTGAAACAGTAAGCAGAGTATCATAGAATGAATAACAATGGCCCATTTTAAGGGGAAAGAAGACAGTATATGTTCAGGTAGACATAATTTATTAACACAAAACCTAACGTAGGAGGGAAAAAGTAGAAATTTGCAATGCACTCTCTTACACCTGATATGGTTATAATTTTTAGCAAAAGAAAAGTATGTTTCTAAGATCTACTGTAACTGCATCTAATACGATCTCCCAATGAGTTGCTCATTGTGAAAACAAAAAAAAAAACAAAAAGTTACACGGTGCACCTTCTGACCAATGCATATATACAGAGCTAGTCGTAATTTCACAATTCGAGAACTCATATTTCCCTCTCCTATGTCATTTCAAGAGACTCATAGTCTTTTTTTATGTCTGATTAGCACACATGTTCAGTGTGGAAATAAAATCCTCTTAGTACAGTCGTAGTTTTTAAGGGTTATAATAAAGCTCTGGCTTCTTAACCATGGAGGGAAATCAACTAAATGAGTAAAGTACTAATGATGAAACAAACAACCCTAAATTCCCATATCTCTCAGCTAATTGACAGAATGCGAATCTCCGTGGAGAAGAAAAGTCCAATGACCAAAGCAAAACAACTATATGGACTGCACAATGGCACTACTATATATAGCAGAAGACTATGACAATACAGCAATCACAGAAGTCAATGAAACTAAATATCAAGATATTACTAATAAATTGAATAATAATTGTATTCCTTATTTGTTTGCTAATCTGGGTCAACTAAGAAAATTCCTATCCCTAATCTAAATTGTAATCAACACAACAAACCCTTAACCAATGACAATACCAGGTCCGTCAGAGAATCCTGTTTTTCTTGAAGGCCATTCGCAGCAAAACTAACAGAATGCCATTGCACATGCATGTGAATAGATCCATGTTTATGAGGAATTTCAGGAAGTTCGTAATCCACACCCCAAGCCACGCAACATGTCCATGCTAGGGGACAGACATTTTAAAAACATAGATACCAGAGCAGCATAGACAGAACTAGAGATCATGCAATTCGTAGAGTTAAGAAAAGGAAAGGTACTTGAACAATCTCAACACCGATATGTTAAAAAGATATATAAATAGACCAAATCCAAAAAAAAAAAATATTCAAACCATTAGATAACTATACCAAATGTTGAAGGTTCAAAAACAATTAGAAAAAAAATTCTAACCTGCTCAAAAACCGGAAATGATATCCATTCTGGAAAATTTTCACCACAGATTTTCTTCAAGTCATCCCTGTTCAGTGAGCTTAGCAATTTGATATCCACTGCCTGTCACACAAATAGAACAACCAAGTTCTCAACATTTTTTCTTAAAATGCCGAACAAAAAACATACATTCAAAACCAACACTCTACTCAACAATCATATTTATAACAGCAAAAACATTCTAGAAATTCATGATTAGATGACTCTACAACAACTTAACTTGTGCCAATGAGGCCGTAGCCTAGTGGCAAAAGTTGAGGCCCAAGACCAAGAGGTCTTCGAGTTTGAATCCCACTATTGTGGCTATTTTTTATAGTTTAATACTAGCCTTGGCAGTTAGTTTATCGTTGTAATTTGGTTGTAATCGAACATTTTCAAATAGATTTTCTGATCACTCAAAAGAAAAGAACAACTTAACTTGTAAAATTTCTCTAATTCATTAATTAGGATAAAATATATAAACATATTATAACAAACATTAGGAATATTTAACTCGAAAAGAAAATGGTAAAATACGAAGATATGGATTAATCTGAGAAAACCAATAAATTAAACAGAAAACCTTGGCGACACGCTTTTTGCTCCGGTAGAGCATCATATGCTTCCATCCCGCCATCAACGCGATCCCGAACAACATCCCCATCACCATCCCCGATATCAACCCCATCTTCCTCTCTTTTGTTATCTTCTTTCAAAAATCTCAAACCCTAATTTCCAAATTTTCACAAACGAAATGGGAATTTACGTTACAAAACCCACACAACTTCTACAAGTGAAATTTCTATTAATTACTATTAGTATTTTTACAAAATTGGTCTACTTACAACTTTATAATTGCGAAAACAATAAGAAAACGTTCAATTATTTCAGACTGTCGCTTGATACGTGTGATTTGTGTATTTGATTTCATCCACAAAAGTGTGTGTGTGTGTGTGTGTGTTTGGTGGGGGGTTAAATGGGATTCGAAACTATGAATATGATCAGTTGATCACAATAATGCCTAAGTGTTGTAGTAAAGGAAGGTAGTTGTAAATTTATTATTATTAATTTTTTTTTAAGAACAGGTAGGTGTAAATTTTTAATGTACGAATTTTTCCTTTTGTCATTATCCGCCTTCTTCCCTCTCTCACTCCGTCCAAACTCCAAAGTGTGCTTTCAGTTTGTGTGCGTGTATTTGGGGTTTTTTTTCACTTTGCACCCCCGAAACATGGGAAATATGCACTTTGCACCCCCAAAAATTTGATTTAGCACTTTGTACCCTCGAAATATGAAAAATACAGTATTTTGCACCCTCTTTTATTTTCAAGCAAAAACTCAAGGGCAAAATAGGTAATTCTATTATAAATCTTTGGCACTTTGCCCTCCCAAAATAAAATTAGCACTTAACACTCCCTAATTAAGAACAAATTAACAACTTGCACCCCCGAAACACAATAAATGTACACTTTGCACCCCAAAATACAAAATTAACACTTAACACCCTCAAATTTAAAAAAAAACTCAAAACCCCTCATTTTTTTCGGCAAAGTTGACCATTAAGGTGAATTTTTTAAGGCAAAATAGGTAATTATTTATGGGTCTTTGATATATTGAAGTAGACAATGGGTCTTCGAGAAGTTTACTTGTACTTTATTTAGTTATTTATGGTTATATTGTTGAAAAGATAGATGGAGAGAGAAATGAGTATTCGAGTATTTATAATTGTATTTTGTAAAATTTAAGTAAAAAAATGAATTTCCTACTTTGCCTTAGATTTTTTTCACTTCAATAGTCAACTTTGACGAAAAAAGAGGGGTTTGGGTTTTTAAAATTTGAGGGTGTTAAGTGTTAATTTTGTGTTTTGGGGTGCAAAGTGCCCATTTATTGTGTTTCGGGGGTGAAAGTTGTTGATTTGTTCTTAAATAGAGGGTGTTAAGTGCTAATTTTATTTTTGGGGTACAAAGGGCGAAATTCTCAAGTTTTGAGGGTGCAAAGTGCCAATACTATTGAATTACCTATTTTGCCCTTGAAAATAAACGAGGGTGCAAAGTGCTGCATTTTTCATATTTTGAGGATGCAAGTGCTAAATCTAAATTTCGGGAGTGCAAAGTGCCTATTTCCCATATTTCGGGGGTGCAAAGTGCAAAAAACCCGTGTATTTGCATCAATTTTTCAGAATTTAGTCATCAATTTTATTTTATTTTTTTATTTTCTAAGGGTATTTAATTTAATTTAATTTTTTGATTTTCCAATGGCTATTTAATCAATTTTGAGACGCATTAGACACATTACATATGAGAATTTTTTTAATAGAGATTTGAACATCGATTCATTAAACTATAAACATTAATCTCTTTCAATTTCAATAAACCTGTCATATGGTGTTGTTATGAAAATTACTATATATTTATGTTTCAAGAGAATTGTGTGGATGTTTTTCTAGCTTATTGTTGGGGCTTGTATTTAATCATGTATTTTGATAGTATTTGAATATGATATGATATAATGAAAAAAGTTATTATATAACCATATGATGTATTTACTGTCTTTAAAAATTTGAAAATTGTTTTGATAAGACAAGGGTTATTTTACTTGGTTTATAAGGGTTGGTTCCACTAAATTAATTTAGTCATTTACGAAATGAAGTGGTAGAGTATTTTGTATGATATGTTCAATTTACATTTTATCGTGTCTTGAAGTGAAAGGCAAAAAAACTTCTTATATTTTTAAATATTTATTATAACTTGCAGCCTTTTTAACCCATTCATGCGATGACTTTTATTATTGAGATTAAATTATCATTGCTTAAGTAATAATAAAAAAAAAACCATCATATCTTCTAACTCGATCTCAACAATAGTGCTGTGTTTGTTCTTTCCAACTCTTTACTTTTGTTTGTTTATATATTAACTGATGAAGGAAGAACATATATTGCACTCCTCCTTATTTCTAAAAATCAATTTTTAGAAATACTTTTTTGTGCATGAACACACTCTAGGGGTGCACATGGTTTTCAAAATCATACCGCATCGTCCCATACCGTATCGAATGTTAGGTTTTTTTTTTCAAAATCGAATATCTTGGTATGGATCAAAAGCGTACCGAGTATTTTGGTATGATTTTGGTTTTAAACTTCTCATATCGTAAAAAACCATATCGTACCGAAATTGAGAAGAAACATGAATTAATTATTATTTATTTATATCATACAATTAAATTTTATAAATTTATAATCAAATATTATCGAATACTATATTATTTATAATTTATATTATAGTCTATCATAGTTTATGTATTACTACATTGTTCGCGTTCAATTAAAAAAGATATGCTCGAATTTAGCACAAATTAAACTTGTTATATGTTGAAAACTTAAAATGCAAAAATTCTAGACAACAAATATCAAATAGTAAGTTCATTTACATAATAAGAACAATATAAAATAATTAACCAATTAATTTTATTTAAGTAGGTCGAATCATAGCATCAAATTTGTGAACATTTTCTTTTTCAATGCTTTATTTAATGTAAAAAAATAGTTTTTAAGATATTATATTAATAATTTTATATAATTGTCAACAATGTAATTGACTATATAAAAAAATTGTATGAAAATTTTTGTTTGAAAAAACCGTACCGAAACCGCACAAAACCGAGCTTGTTGATATGGTTCATAAAACTCTAGTATGGTTTTGAATTTTTAAAAATCGCACTAATTGGTACGGTACAAATTTTGTTAAAAATACCGCAGACCGGAACCATGTGCACCCCTAACACACTCTAAATCCTAGGGGATTGATTTACCCTTTTTTGTTTACATAAGGGGGTATTTTTACTTATTTTTATGTTATAGGAAGTGAAGTTGTCCAATAAATTTTTCTTGGGGTTAGCCAGAAATAAAAATGTTCAGCAATAAAAACAAATTTATTGCTGAACTAATCTAAATTCACCCATTTTTGGTACTAACTAGAAAAGAGAGGAATCAATACTTGCCGGGCAAATCTTGTTTTTTTTTTTAATCTAAATGCCCGGCAAAAGAATATGTCGATCACACACACACACACAAAAACGAGTCTTGCCCCGCTCCAGTCTATCTCAACAGTGACCAGCCCAAAGTAAATGAGGCACTCCTATAAAGGTGTGAGTGTGACATGTTGTGCATTCTGCGGATATAGTAGATTAAATATGTCACGATACTTAGGAAAATGTTTTTATAATAATTGGTGAATTAAGTATATATATGAAAAAATCCGATAATCTTCACTTGGAATTTTTTGTTTCATCACTTCACAAAATGTTTTAAAGATAATTAAAATTTAGGAACTAAAAAAAAAAAAAAAGGCTCTGCTTTTTTGTAGATGATCGTTTGTATAAAGATTTAATTACACTTCTATTGCCCTTTTATTTAGTGGGTGCCCAATCTTGTTTTTCTTTTCTTTTTTCTTTTTTTTTTTGTGTGTGTGTGTGATAATTGTTTTGTTTGGATATTAAGGGCTATGTAAATTGCACAGACCTTGTGTTTCGAGATTCTCACATAATTTGTAGATGAAATTAATTTATTCAATATGTATTTTATAAAATGAATCTCGAGAAAGAATTATATGCACTGAAAAGTGAAAACATACTAATTAATTAAAATATTAGAAACATTTGCTCAGTCTTAAAACTCTACACTATAATTGTGTGACACACAATATGATGACTCATTTTAACAAGTTAGAATTACCAAATAAATTCCAAAAAGATTTTCAACGAGAATAGCATTATATTTGTGCTGGGAAGTGATACTAACTCAAGATTAGACATATTGTTCCCACTTACTAAATTAGAACGTAGAAGCTAGCCGGAAACTGGCCAAATTAAAAGTAGCATTAGATGCTAATAATATATGCATGAGAAAGTGATGCTCCATTGCTCTGTACATCAAATCAAATCAACTACTTTACAAAAGAAATCGATTGACTGTTTCTTCAAATTACTGTAAATTTGAAAAATCACTATTGGGAGAGAATTGACGATTTATCTATGCTGCTCCAGCAGTAGTGCACATTCAAATTATGGTAATTAAATAGTTTTCACATATATGGTAGCATGCAATAGGATTAATCATGTGATCATAGCTAGTATGATATATATATAGGAGTATTATATTATACGTGTACACAAGATCTTGGAGAGAGTCCAACGTCCAGTACTATAAAGCTAGCTGAAGCTGAGAACTAGCAAGTAACTTGATCAATGTTGTATTTTCTTTATTAATTATAGTCTAGATTACTTTTCATTTCACACACAAGCACCAAATAAAAGGCGAGAGCGCAAATTTAGCCGATCCTCTAGGTGTTATCGAGGGGCTAAGCTGAAATTTCAAGATTTCAACTGCATGTATTTCAAACATCCACCACTAGGATTTGTCGTCATATCAAGAACCATCTGGAAACATAATTTTGAAAAGTAAAGGGTAATTCATATATACAGTACTGCATCATTTTATGAGGTCAGGGAATGATGATATAGAGAGAATATATGCATTATATCCACAGTGAACCTATGTATGGTATGGATTCCATTAATATATTGTCTGCAAGTAGACTAACCAGTCATTAATTGGAGTGAGTAATTAAAATTGCCAAATGAAAAGTAAATTCATGAAACAGATTACCAGTTGCTTAATTTCCTCTGATGTACGTTCAACCCCAAAAGTTTCTATTATATTATTTATTTGCTACCTAAACATATAATCCATTTTCAGAAACATAAAAACACGTTAATAAGGTCATCATTAATTAATCTATTATCCCATTCGTCAAGATTTTGGGAAAAAGCAAACAAACATTTTAAATTCAAAAGAGATTGAGTGAAAATAATGCAGGATAAGGAAGCTCTGGAGTCTGGACCCTACTTACAAGACACTCAACGCTTTTGGTCCTAAAGTTTTAATTATAAATTGCTTCTCATATTTCGTCCTTCATTCTCCATTCATCTATTCGTCCAATATATATATGACCAATAGTACATAACATAAAGAGATCAAAAAGTGCAAAAAAACTATCCTACGGGACCAAAAATGGAAAAAAAAAAAAAATTGATGGAAACAGGGAAATGGCGAAATATGCAAAAACCAATCAAAAGACTGGGACCAAAAGTAAGTACTTTATGTAATTGCGAGACCGAAAGTGCTGATTTTCCAGCACCATGGGACTAAACATATATTCTTGCCTTCAAAAAAATATCATCTTTACACATTATGAAGAGCTAAACTCCACTATAAATCTTAGCCTTGGGACTCACTCCAACAAAGTATATGTAGCCTAAGAAGTACTTAGTGACTAAAAGAGAAGAGAAGTAAAATGAATTGTGTTGAAAGGTGGAAGCCTGTTGCTGCAATGGTGGCTATTGAGTTTGGTTTTGCTGTAGTAAACATACTATTCAAGAAGGCCCTTGATGGAGGAATGAACCACATGATCATTGTAGCATATAGGCAAATAATATCCACCATTTTCTTGATCCCATTAGCCTATTTCTTTGAAAGGTATTATGAACATACCAGTTTATCATTTATATCACGTACATGGAAATCAAATATGATAAAAATTCAATGTAAACTACAGGACTAGCTGGAGTAAGCTCTCACTCTGTGTCATTGGTCAGATATTCATCTGTGGGCTGCTCGGGTGAGTCGGCTTTGCTATGTTATATATGTCATTGTCTTTGTGTTCTCATCACGATTCATGAAACGAGAAATCTATTCTCATCTTACATACTTGTTAAGTATTTTTGCAGGTTGACACTTTCAATGTATTTATTCTTGGTTGGGCTTGATTATACATCAGCAACATTCACGTGCGCTTTCATTAACATCGTGCCAGTAATTACATTCGTGCTCGCATTGCCTTTCGGGTATAAGTAATTAAATTAAAGAAAATAGCAAAATTTCAATCAAATTCATGATATAACCAATCTTAATTAATTAAATGTGACAGGATGGAAAAAGTGAACATGAAGAGAAACAGTGGCAAAGCTAAGGTATTCGGCACACTGACTTGTGTCGTTGGAGCTTTAATAGTCATACTTTATAAAGGGATACCGATAAATAAGCAAGAAGTTGCCATGAATCACAAAAGACCAAAAGCTTGGGGACTTGGCTCGGTGTTTCTATCTGCAGGAAGCCTTTGTTGGTCTTCATGGTTTCTTATACAGGCCAAAGTTGGGCGGAATTATCCATATCGTTACTCTAGCACGACAATCATGTCATTTTTCAGTGCAGTTCAATCAGCAATTATGTGTTTGGTAACAGATAGAAACATTTCTAAATGGATTCTCAGAGGAAAACTACAGATTTTTAGTGTCATGTATGCTGTGAGTATTATATTTGGTTTTCTCTTACACATTTATATAGGAGTGTAACATATGAATTCACATATACAGGGGATTGTGGGATCGGGATTATGTTACGTAGCAATGTCGTGGTGTGTTAAGCAAAGGGGACCTGTTTTCACCTCAGCATTTAGTCCCTTGATACAAATTTTTGCAGCTATTTTTGATGTCACGGTATTGCATGAAGAGATTTACCTTGGAAGGTAAGATAACTTCCATAATTATCAGTTCATATATATGATATAACTTTGCTTATATATAGTTATTCATTTGTTTTTTACAGCATTCTGGGATCCATTGTAGTTATCATCGGTATGTATACTCTTCTTTGGGGCAAAAGCAAAGATGAAGAGATTTTGAACCATATTCAGACAAAGGTGAATGCAGATCATGGCAAAGAATTAGCAGTTGAAGTAACCACTCAATGAGGATTTTTAGTCGTCTCTTTTAAATAACCAAAAATCCTTACTTGAATCCAATTGTACTCATCTTTCAATTGATTGACAAACCTACTGCCAGTCATTGATAAGTAGTTCATACTAATTGTTTCTACACTTGCTCTAAAGTATATTATTATCTCGCCTTTCTTCTGATTTTATTCTTTTAGTTATTGTTGCGCAATGTTTACAATTTACGAGCACAAATCCTAACTATATTCGTTCAAAGAATATCATTTGATTCGGTTAATTAGCTGCCTTTTTTTTTCATGTTATAGAAGCACTTTCTAATTTTTATGTATTTTCAAGAAGTTTAATTCAAGATTAAATGTGCATGGCAAAAGAAAAACAACAACTAATTTTTTTTTTCGAGAAAAAAAAAAAAAAAACCAACTATTTGAAAACCAAAAAAATTGTATTAGAAAGTCACTGGAAAAATAAGAAGTACAAGATTTCCCCAGATTTAATCAATAACGATTTTTGGCATGAAGGGAGAAAATTATAGGTATTCAAACAACAAAAACTGTTCCGAATTCTAAATCTATAATCTCGACTCTCCAAATTAAAGTGACACTTTGTATATCCTATCCTCACTACTCCAAGTATGAGAGCAAAACAAGAAGCACGAAGACTAAGCACCTGAAGCTAGGACCAGTCCTCATCCCGCGATTGGGAGCATTAGTCGCCACCGCGACAGGTGGCGATTGCCCCTCATCTGCGGGGCCCGGAGGCTGAACGTACGGTGGGGGAGGGGGTTGGTTGAGACTTGGAGGGAGTCCAAGCCCGTGGGTCACATTAATCTGGAAGGCCATCCCTTGCTGGCATTGCTCCCCATCCTCGGCAGCCGAGAAATAGTACTGTGTCCCCTCAATGGTCAATGGTACTGGTATGGTCACTGCATCCCCATTTTGATTGCTGCCCCCATCGTATTGAAATGTATCCGTATCTAATGAGTCATCGATTGTGCAGCTACCGTATGTCGTCTGGTTGAAGGTTTGGATCACTGTTTGGTTTGTGTTCGTGTTGAAAACTGCACGAAACACAATAATCCAAGGTTTGAATGATAATAATTGTATAGATCTCCACTGTGAAGAATAAATTCTAATAATTGATTAATTGATATTCTTTCCTTATATAGCGCCAGGGAACCAGAACCACTGAGATACTACTTTCTTGAAGGGACCCTATGTGTTTGGTACTAAAAAAATATGGTTAATGACACAGAGTACAGTAAGTTCCAGCTAAATCTTTTTTTCTTCCTAGTTGTAGTAATATTATAGTATAATCTTCGAATGATTTTTCAGAATTTGAAAACTACGACTTCATGCTGATTAGTAAAACAATAATTGCTAATTATATTAGACAGTAACTGAAGAAATGAATGAGTTCTTCATTGTTAGAACTCGATCAAACAGCATAATTCTTTAAGACCCCCTTCACTAGAATCTAAGTAAACACAGCTAGATTTATATTTAGGCATCCATATTATTATATAAACATTACAACTATGCAGATTTGTATATATTTGCTAATTAATTGATAATGAACAATATGTTTCAGGAAAATAAAACGGAACCCCCTCACTTCATCCCAAACTTAAGTCCCTCCCTCTACCTGAAGCACTAACCATGTATGCATTGCATTAAATAATACTCCTTACATATTTTTTTCTTTTTGGGATGTCTCAGAATAAGTTTTACTTTCCTAAAATAATAGTAGGAGTATTTTATAGTTAATTCGCTTGTGTGTGAACTCAAATTATCATGAAAATTTGAGTTCTAATAAACAAACACATACGAACCAAAATCAATCAATTCTAGAAGCCCAGTTGAAGCAAATACACGGAAAACACACAAAAATAAATAAAACAGAATAACATTTAACCGGCGATTCAGAAGCAAGACAAGAAGATCTCCTTAGTCTTACAATAAAGAAAGAAACCCAGATCAATAATCTAAAGTGAACATTAAATGCTCCACTAAACTTACTCAGAAAATCTCCAAGACTGAAGGTTTGATTGGTAGCCCAAGCTTTGTAATCTGCAGAAGTGGTGTTGGTGGTGGAGTTGAAGAACCACCCGGCGTCGCCGCCGACTGTGTGGTTGCTGTAAGTATCAGATGCCACCGCAACATTAATTAACAGAGCTACCACTATTAGGCACAATGTAATGCCCTTGGTGGTTGCTTCCATGGATGTGAAATGAGTTTTGATTGAAACTTGTGATGATCTATTTCGAATCTTGTTTTTTAGGATTTGAGTGTCAAAGTCAAGTGTGTGTGTGCGTAAGCCCGACTTATTATTTTTGATATCTCAAGTTGTTTGTTTTTTACTCGGGAACGGCAGAGGAAGGTACTCTGTTCTCATTTTATTTTATGTAAGGTCATCTCTAGCCGAAGCAAGCAATCTGTCTTGCTAAGTTAGCCATCTCCAACCGAATCAAAAATTCAAAATATTTATTTTCAATCTCAAACTTTCTCCATTCTCACTTAACTATAACAACAACAACAACAACAACAATAATAATAATAATAATAATCATGGAATAAAAACTACTACACCGTAGAATTATCCACAAGATCAGGTTACATCGATATGGAATCATATTTGATGCTTCGTGGCAACGTTCGAAATAAAGAACTCAATAGTCAATTGAAAAAAGATTTAGTCGAACACTTGTGGGCAACACATGAGCTATTTTAGAATTACGTATTTCTTAGTAATCGCATCTGTTAAGTTGTTTAATTGATCTTTAAATTATATTTTTAAATTTAGATCTTGTTCACTTTTGTTAAAGTAAACTTAATTATATAATTTTTAAAGAATTAAAATAAAATTTTAATATAATCTAATGAAGTAAGAATTTGATAACATTAAATATCACAATAAACGTTCAACTTAAAAAAAAATTAATAATAGTGAATTAAATTTATCAGACCAAACCTATAATAAATTAACTTATATCTTTTTTATTCATTTAAATTATATTTTTGCAGGACTTATAACTTATAAGTTATAAATTTATATTCAATTAATTTATAACTTTGAAAACAAAAAAAAAAAGAAAAAAAAAGAAGAAGAAAAGAAAGGCATGGCAGCAGCAACAAGCAAAAAACAAAAAAAAATGGAAACGGAAAGAAGAAATGCACCAGCAACAACCAATAAGAGAAAAAAAAAAAAAAAAAAGGATGAGGGCGCGTGAAGCTGCTGGCAGGAAGGCAGGCAACCAATGCCTGCCTGCCAGCAGGCAAGCACCTCCCCCCGGATGCCTGCCTGTCAGCTCCGGGGGGAGCTCTTCTCCAGCCGAAGAGGGGGTTGTTGCTTGCCTCCCCCCTTCGGCTGGAGATTGCCTAAGGTATCATCAAGACAAATAAATAATTTACGAGTTACACCTCATTTTCATTTGTATTTATTCAAAGTTTGAGAGCATTTTGAGTTTTTTTTTTTTTTAATATTCAAGACATAAGTTACTTTTGAAATTTGAAAAATTTGATTTGTTGAGGTTAAAATAATATATATAGAATTATGTCAATTCTTTTGTCTTCTTCCCGTTGGTCTACACAAAATCTTTTGTAAAATTTGAGAAATAGATCTTGAAACGATTTGTAATACTTGAAACTCTCACTTTTTTTTTTTATATAATTTCATTTGAAACTTTCTCTATAATTATATTTAACTAAACTTCTTATTTATATTATAAACAAACTGAACTTGAAAGTTACAGTCTAGCTAAATAGTTTAACTTAGAACCATGTTTACCATAAATAAATATAACTTATCATCTTTGTCTTTGAAGTAGACGGTGTGCTAGGCAGTTTTATTTATATCCTTTGAGGTAGTGGACCATGCTTTAATAAACTACTTAGATTACCAAGAATCATTAATGAACAAATCAATACAATTATTAAACAGAATCTTAGTCACTTCCTTTTTTATTTAGAGACAACCTAGTTGTCGGTTTTCAAAAATCTTTACTGTGTTTATGGATTGAAACGCTATATTTTGATTTAAAAATTGTTAGGGCTTTTAATACAATTTTGGATTGGCTTTAGATAAAATATTGAAATAATAGACAATTTTTAAAAAAATTTAAGATATAATTTTGATTGAGTTCATTTAAGTTTTTTTGGAGATAAATATATAATTTTCTTTTTGACAATTTAAGAGATAAACTAATAAAATAAAACTTATTTAATTTGTTTCTCGAAGAGTATCTGAGAATTGAGATGCTCTAATTGGGCCTTTTGTGCATTGACAAAATGATGAAAAGCCCATTAACCTAATTATGGAAAAAAGCCGTTGGGCCGATGTTATATCGTAAATAATTGTTTCAATCGGTCCTTTTGCGCTCGAATCGCCTCCTACTTCGATCCCCCCATTCTCATTCATTTTTTCCATTTCTTATTCTATTCTCGATCATCATAAATTCTCCTGATTTATTACTCCATACCAGATTGATTCATCAATTAAATCGTTGCGTTTTCCCCGTCCTTATATTATAAGGTAAGAAACAATCATGGACATTATGTTCTTCCATGGTAATTATGCGGACTTTCGCATCTTTCTTTTTATATTCACATGAATGTGAGTTTTTTTTTATTATGTCTGCGGCTAAACATGATCTGCATTTTGTTTGTAAGCCGTACAATCGACAATGCTTTGTTTAAGTAAAGCTAGATCTGTGTCTAAGTGCTTGAAACTTAACTATTGACTTTTGTTCGTTCTGGAATTTGTTTACCTTGTGTTTTTTTTTTTCAGTGCCAAGCGGAAATAAAAGGAACTCGTCTAATTAATCGGTGAATAAACGGCATTTTGCCAAATAGTGTGAATTATGAGCTTGCATTTCCACATCATCTTTATAAGCCACAATTAAATGAAATTACTAGACCTGTTAGTCTAACTGAGTTCTAGTATTATTGAATTCTAGTATGATGAGACTGTATTGACCACAAGAAGAAGGCAAGTGGTTTATTATTGAATCTTAGTTTCATGGGTTTAGTGAAGTGTTTAATCTAAAAATTAATTATCTCTCTTCACTGATGGTTAGTGGAATTACTTTTTTGTCATTTTAATGCTTGAGACGTTCATTCACGTGATTGAAACCATGATTTTTATAATACTCTCAGGTAAATATATGAAAGGTTCAGATGAATAATCTATAGGATATAAAAATTTGTTGTAGTTAGAATATGGAGGAAGAAACTAGAGACCGGGAAGAAATATCTGGGAAGACCTCCGAAACGCAGAGGGAAAACAATAGTGTAGACAATGATATAGGAGTATCTTCTGCTTCAAAGATTGAAACAAGTACTTATAATGCAGACAGTGTGGGTAATGATGTAGTTTCGGAAGGACTGGATGCAGCTGTTCCTTCTGTGGATGATGATCTATTTGAGCATGTTTCTTTGAAGGATCGCGATAAAATTGGTGAGGAGTTAAATTATTCAACGAATCCCGATGAGTTGAGACATTCATCTATTGGAAGTGAGGATGCATTTGAGTTTTCTTTCCCGAGTGTGCGATCATCTGGATTTGATTCTCCCCCAGATGCAGAGGTGCATCATGATCGCCATTTTTCAAGCCCTGGGCCTGAAAGAGATTCAAATTATGATGTTCAGGATTCCCCATCTTCAGCTAGTCTTGATTCGGCCTTGCATTTTCTTGGAGAGAGTGGATACTCTCCTGTTGACTCACCTCAAAAGCCTAAGCCTAAACAGGAAATGCCTAACGTATCTCCAGAGCTTTTGCATCTAGTAGATTCAGCTATTATGGGAAAGCCAGAGAGCTTGGAAAAGCTGAAAAATATCGTTAGTGGTGTTGAGAGTTTTGGAGGTGATGATGAGGCTGTTGGTATTTCTTACTTGGTCGTTGATTCTCTTCTTGCCACAATGGGAGGTGTTGAGTCTTTTGAAGAGGATGAGGATGATAATCCACCTAGTGTGATGCTAAACTCTAGGGCTGCAATAGTGGCTGGTGAGCTCATTCCCTGGCTTCCTGATATTGGGGATTTTGGGGGTCTCATGTCTCCTAGGACTCGGATGGTAAGAGGATTACTTGCTATTTTGCGTGCTTGCACTAGGAACAGAGCAATGTGTTCTGTGGCTGGCTTATTAGGAGTGCTACTTAGCTCAGCTGAGAGGATTTTTGTTCAGGATATTGATTCAACAGAAAAAATGAAATGGGATGGAACTCCTCTCTGCTACTGCATTCAGTACTTAGCTGGACATTCTCTTAGTCCAAGTGATCTGCATCGGTGGCTAGAAGCCGTTAATAGAACCCTTACAACGGTATGGGCATCCCGTTTATTGCGTTCCTTGGAGAAGGCAATGGGTGGAAAAGAGGCAAGGGGTCCAGCGAGTACTTTCGAGTTTGATGGTGAAAGTTCTGGTCTACTAGGTCCAGGAGATAGCAGATGGCCTTTTACTAATGGATATGCATTTGCAACTTGGATCTACATTGAGTCATTTGCGGATAACATAAGTACAGCTACTACTGCTGCTGCCATTGCAATGGCTGCTGCTGCCACATCATGGAAGTCATCTCCCATGTCAGCTGCTGCAGCTGCTGGTGCACTTGCTGGTGAAGGCACGGCACACATGCCTCGGCTGTTCAGTTTCTTATCTGCTGACAATCAGGGGATGGAAGCATATTTTCATGCACAATTTTTGGTTGTTGAATGTGGCAGTGGGAAGGGAAGGAAAGCTTCTCTACATTTTACTCATGCATTCAGACCACAGTGTTGGTATTTTGTCGGGCTTGAACACACTTGCAAGCAGGGTCTCCTTGGGAAGTCAGAAAGTGAGCTGAGGTTGTACATTGATGGTTCCTTGTATGAAAGTCGTCCTTTTGAATACCCAAGAATTTCTAAGCCGCTTGCGTTTTGCTGCATTGGCACTAATCCTCCTCCGACTATGGCTGGTTTACAACGTCGCCGTCGCCAATGCCCTTTGTTTGCTGAGATGGGGCCTATTTATATTTTTAAGGAACCTATTGGGCCAGAAAGGATGGCACGGTTGGCTTATAGGGGAGGGGATGTGCTACCTTCTTTTGGCAGTGGTGCTGGGTCTCCATGGCTTGCAACAAATGAGCATGTCCAAGGTATGGCACAGGACAGTGCACTTCTGGATGCTGAAATTGCTGGATGCCTTCATCTACTCTATCATCCTAATTTGCTCAGTGGGCGTTACTGTCCAGATGCTTCTCCTTCTGGTTCTGCAGGTATCATAGTTGTACTTCTTTGAGAAATATTATGTAATATAATAAAAATAAACATTTGCCTAGTTTATTGTTTTTAAGCTAGCCTATAGTGCAGTTTAACTTTGTTACATATAAGATAGTGGTGGCCTTCAATGTATTGTTACTCTCTGCATGTTATAATTACTGTCTAATCTTTTTTTTGGACTGATATCATGTGATGGTGCTTGTTCTTCTGTTGGTGTAGTTTTTGCGGAATACAATTCAGAGTAGGTTAAAAGTTAAGTAATACCCATTGCCTTCTATCCTCTTTTGGGGGGATTGTTTTCATTACTGACATTTTGAGATCATTTTATACTCCTGTAAAATTTGCCTACATTGATATCACTATTATTCTAGTCATGTCAATTCTTCTGAATTCTTATACATTTTTGGTGGGCTCGGCTTTCTATGCTTACTGATTTCCCCTTATTACTCAAGTACTCTAGTTTCTCCTAAACATATTAGTGCTTCTCTTTTTACATTGCCTGAGCACTTTGACCCAACTTCTCTGTAATGAATAGTCTTTTTGTGCATTTCAGGCATGCTTCGAAGGCCTGCAGAGGTTCTAGGTCAAGTACACGTTGCTACAAGAATGCGGCCTACGGAAGCTTTGTGGGCCTTGGCTCATGGAGGTCCCATATTCTTGCTTCCATTGGTGGTTAGCAAAGTGCACGAGAGCAGCCTGGAACCACACCAAAGTGACCTTTCTTTGTCTTTGGCAACAACTGCCCTTGCTGCTCCCATATTCCGAATTATCTCTTTGGCCATTAGACACCCTGGAAATAATGAAGAGTTGTGCCGCCGAAGAGGCCCTGAAATATTGTCGAGAATCTTAAATTATCTTCTCCAAACTTTGTCTTCACTTGACATTGCCAACCGTGATGGTGTCAGAGATGAGGAACTCGTTGCTGCTATTGTATCTTTATGTCAATCTCAGAAGTTTAACCATACACTTAAAGTACAGCTTTTCAGTACACTGCTACTTGATCTGAAAATTTGGAGTTTATGCAGTTATGGACTACAAAAGAAGCTTTTGTCATCACTTGCAGATATGGTTTTCACTGAGTCATCTGTGATGCGAGATGCGAATGCCATTCAGATGCTCTTAGATGGTTGCAGGCGATGCTATTGGACTGTCCGTGAAAGCGACTCTGTCAATACATTTTCAATGAATGAGGATGGTCATCTTGTTGGTGAAGTGAATGCTTTAGTTGATGAACTTCTAGTAGTTATTGAACTTCTAGTTGTGGCCGCTCCTCCATCTTTTGCGTCAGGTGATGTTCGTTGTTTACTGGGGTTCATGGTCGACTGTCCCCAACCAAATCAGGTAATGGATGTCTATATCATATATGTTTCTTGTATTGAATGAATCCCTCTGTACTCCCCCCTGTACTTTATCTTCATTAATACAAGTGTTGTGTTGTTTCAAGAAAAGAAGAAGAATGAATCTGTTTACTGGGGTTTAAGAAAATATAGGCTATATACACTATTAATTGTCGCCAGGCTTCCAAAACTAGAATTAGTGTAACTTTACAGCTCGTTCACATTGGTTTGATTTTCTCCGAATAGCGTAATGATCTTCTAATTTTACAATCAGCAATTCCAGAAACTATAGAGGCCAGTTTTGAATGGTGGCATTTTACCAATGAGCCTCCAGGATAGATTCTGGTGAAAATTTGTATGGTAGTTCACGAATTGGGAGCTTGAACATAAATTAATATGATTGTAAAAATAAGTTATAACTTTCAAATCAAGCGATTATATATTTATTATCCCTCTTTCCCCATAGAATTAAAAGCCATTGGGACCAATTGAATGGGTCCTTCCATGCATAAAGGAACTGGGATTTTTTTTTTCTTTTGTGTTAATTGGGTTTTAATTACCAAGGCTCTGAAAATAAAGTCCTCTGAAATACTAGATCGTTGTTTTATCATAAAAGGCTGAAGGTTCAAATCCATCTTTATTATTATTAAAGGGGGTTTTCCTCTTTCGCTGGAAGTCTATATGTTCTTCTCTTGTTTCATAAAGGTCATGTACTCATGTCTAAGGAATGTTGGACTTTCATCCCAGTGAATAGTTTTGTTGCCCAACCTCTCACCCTTCCAGCATGTCTCATTTCTTCTATAAGAGAACTATTTTATGCGCTACACTACTGTATAATATTATATAGGTTGACTTGCTAACTTCTCGCCATCTATCAGTTGATGTCCACTTGAAGTGCAAATTCTGAAGGAATTTAAATTGCACGAGTATATGGAAATTATACCACCAAAAAACTTCATTTTTTATTAGATCAATTATTGGCAGTTGTAGCCTATAATACAAAAAAATGATGCTTCTTTCTCTATTTGGTACTACTGAGAGGAAATCTAGCTTTTTGATTGTGCTACTTCGGATCATACTCTGAATTTCCATCCCTTAGGTAAAATTCCTTAAAGGGTACCTGAGTTATATGGATAATATGAATAAGGAGACATTCCTTGGCAATTATTATATGTTAAGTTGTAACTAATTCCTTTTGAAGCTGAACATCAAACTTGGCCAAACCTAACTGCAGGCCATGAATGTTCTATTGCTTATTTAGTTATGGTTCTTTTGATTTCCCGTGTCCTTGCGTGTGTGTTTGTGCACTCCTATTTGTCCAGCCCATACCTTTTATGAATCCATGGTGAGTCGTACCATTTTTACCTGATAATTTTCCTACCACCTTTCTCTCTCTCCAACCCCCCTTTTTAAAGATCTGTATATGCATATTCCTAATATAATATTATAATGTATATAATTGCTCGATTCTATTTGAACAATAATTGACCATGAGAGTATCTGATAATATAATAGTTAATACAAAGCTTTTGTGCAATAAAAAACGAGGATTTGTGTAATATGTATGTTGTGAGGGATATACTACCCATAATATTTTGGATTTGTACTGATAATTTCATTCACAAAATACATTATCTCATAGGCATACTTAAAATATAGTTTATGAACAAATGTGAATCCTCCCATAATGAACTGAAAATGGAAGTTATCATATGACTTACATTTATTTGAAACACAGTGAATGCCAAAGATTTTTATTAGTGTGTTCAACCTCTTAATGAATATCAATGGGAATGTGACTTCAAACTTATTTGTATTTCTTACAGCAATACTTAGTTATCTATTTCTATCTCCCACTCCAGTGAGCCATAGTTTTGTTAGACAAATGCCCTTGATTATTCAATTCTTGTAGTTCCATTGAGTTTTCTCTTGCTCCTTGCTTCTATGAAATAAAGTAATTGTTGACAATCAGCATTAAGCATCTTTGAAAGACATTATGTCCTTTTTATTCACTCAGTGAGTGAATTTTGAACTGTGATAACGATTTGATTTAGAAAAAATGTGTTTGACAATGTTCTTTTCCTCTGGACTTGATTGTTATAGCTCCCTCCTTTCAGGTGGCCAGGGTTCTGCACCTGATTTATAGGTTGGTGGTTCAGCCAAATATGTCCAGGGCTCAAAACTTTGCCGAGGCATTCATATCGTCGGGCGGCATAGAAACACTTCTTGTTCTGTTGCAGCGTGAAGCCAAATCTGGAGACCATGATGTCCCAGAATTTTCAACCCAGCATGAGAAAACTTTATCATCTGGCAAAACAGATATTAATATTGCAGAAGAGGCTTCTGTTTCTACTGTTCGAGATGATGTAGGATCTTTGGTGAAAAAAGATTTGATATCTAACGAAAATGCTTCTGAACCTGATAATTTTAGTGATTCTGCAGCATCTAATATCGATAGGATGTCGTCTTTTTTTGAGAATCCTTTCCTTAAAGATTTGGGTGGTATAAGTTCATTAATAAGCGCGGAAAATGCAAGGAATAATGTATACAATGTTGACAAAAGTGATGGTATCGTTGTAGGGATAATTAACCTCTTGGGTGCTTTAGTAATATCTGGACATTTGAAATTTGATGTACCTACTCCTCCAGATGTGACAAACAACCTTCTTGGTTTACTTGATGGAGGAGGTACCATGTTTGATGATAAGCTTTCTCTTCTTCTATTTGGTCTACAAAAGGCTTTCCAAGCAGCACCTAACCGACTTATGACCAGCAGTGTATACACGGCATTATTGGCTGCCTCGGTAAGTCATTTTTCTTTTCTTGTCTTGTCCTCATCCTTCTTGGTGCTGCAGTCATTTTTGTCCAAGTAATACCATGATTGTCAGTTCTTGTATATATATATTGGACTCTTATAGGCCTAAAAAGTATTTTTATAGTCTTCTTCTTTGGCGGATGGGGATTTTCTATATGATATTGTCCTCTTTATTCACTTTTCCTCTATCTGTATAAGCAGTGGAAACATGCCATCAATTGCATGATTTTAGTTGTTCTTTTGCTAGGTTACGTACGGTTTTATGCAGGTGATGTTCTTTTTACAATTGTATTTGTTCTGATCTACTTGCTAAGTTCTTGCTGAGATTTTTGTCATGGAAGAGCAAAACAGACACCTTGTAGAATTTAGGATTATTTTTTCAAAAGATGAAAACTCTAATACATATTATTTATTTATATGAAGGATCTTTCACCCTTTCTTTCATTATCAATCCATGTACTTACTATTTACAATCTTTAGAGCACTAACTTTCTCTATACTAAACCATTTTTATGTCTCTCTTCTCTTGGTATTCCTGCTGTTAACAGCTTCATTCCTCTCCATTCTCCTAACACATGAACTCCAACTTATTTTAGGGAAGATCTCAATAGCTTTTTTTTTTCTCTGTTCAAGTTTCCATTTTGTCAACATTACCAACCCTAATCTCAAACACATTCAATTTCCAGAACTTTTTCATTTGATTGATGATCATGGCACTGAACCACCTTTTGCTCTTTTGCTTTCCATTCCTCAACTCTAGATGAAATATATCCTATTCTTCTAAGAACCACACAGTTATGAGTGAATATATTACCTTCTCAATCCTAAGTCATTATGGAGGCCAATGAAGTAAAAATTCCAATATGCAGGATTTTCTCATGCAAGGTGTAAGCTGGAAAATTCTTACTCTTTTAAGTCCAAACCAATATTTGAAGCATAGGTTCTGCACTGAGAGATATATGAGGATTCCTATCATGGATCAGTGCATGAATTAGTGACAGTGTTTGTAGTATGCTTGTGTGCCTATTACATCAAAGTATTAGAATGACCCCATAGTGCCAATTACGTTTAAACCTAACTACTATGCTTTGTGTTGGTGAAAATATTAGGTAGTAAAGAAAATGTCCAGGTAGGTCTATTAGTAGGACTTTTTAGGTAAGCAAGCAGTACAGAACAGAATGTTTCCGTTAGGCTCAACATCCCCTTTCTGCTTGATCCAGAAGCTTCAAGCAGACCACGAACATCCTTTTACACCTCCATCAACCAGGACTTCTTTGCAATTTCCCATTGATGATACAAATTTTGCAGAAAAGGACAATAAAGGTTCACACTTAAATATAACCAGATTTTAGTGTTTGCTCCGAGATGGTTCTCATCTTTACATTAGGATACTCACTTTTTTATTCCTTTTCCTGTTACTCGCTCTGAGTGTTATTTTTGGGCCGATCATTTTAGTTTTTATTATGATATTATGGAAACTTCTTACCAGACCATCATTTATAATTGTCTGTTACGTGATCTAAATTTTATTGTGAAATCAGACTGTAATTTCTCTCTAATCTTGAAGAAAAAGTTGTGGCCTTCATTTTAGATTCTTTATTAATTGTGATGAAATAATCATTGCTTCAGTTCATGTTATACATTACACTTCTTATTTGAGTTGTCCCACAGATAAATGCATATGCGTGCCTTCCAAATTTATCAACTGATAAAAAGTGATGTTGACATATCTCTACTCATTTCAGAATGCATGATGTAAAGAGTTAGTGGTTTGGAAAAAAAAGAAGTGCTTATCATGTGCCAAAGATGATATGACATTTTCTTGGAATTTGTCCGGATTTGATCTGCAGATGGTGGAATCTAACAATTTGTTTCATTATTATATAGGACCTAATGAAACAATGATCGATTATATTTGCAAATATGCTGCATTGATGTAGATATTTCATTTAATATATTTTCCCTCAAAGTTTGAGAAATGAACGATTCAACCAATATTTCCCACCAATTTCTGTAACTTTTTCATCTCTTCCAGAAATAGGTCTCAGTGAGAATATTCATTTTCTGGACTAGTTACTCTGCGAGGATGACAATTGTCATCTTAGTTGGTGCAACTGGTGACCAAAGATTGTGTCGCTTACAGAGGAATGGAGACCCCTCGTCGTCTGCCATGTTACATGATTTAGTTAACTAATATCATTTATCTGTTTCATAATCATGATCATGAAAATTAGTTGCAAATTGTTGTCATCTTTCCCCCGGCAAAGTTTCTTCAAGAAATGCAGGCATCCACTGATCCACTTGAGATTTACCTACAATTTGTTTAACTTCTTCATTAGATCCTTTCATCTGTAAAGCACAAACAATAGAAGATGACCATTTTTGATATACTTGTTCGTAGCATTTTTAAGAATCATGTTCCTTTAAATGCAAAAGGAGTCAATAGAAGTGACTAATTCATGTTCTTGGGAATGAGTTATGGACTACTACAAAATAAGTTTGTACATCTTATAGTTTGCTTACTTTAGGTATCTAAGATACTTTTAATATTTTTTTCCCCAGATAAACGCATCTTCAACAGACGATGGATTAAACTTTCATGATTCAGGACATCGCTTTGAGCACTTCCAGATTTTGTTGGTTCTTCTCCGTTCTCTTCCTTATGCATCGGCCACATTGCAAAGTCGAGCGCTACAGGTTTGTTGCATGCAAACTATTTGATGATCTAATTTCCATTAAGCAGTCTTAGTTTTGTTTGAAACTCTCGGTCTCTTACTCCCCCCCCCCCTTTTACTATGTTTCCCCTTTCCTTTTCTGGGTAGGTTATGTTTTTGGGGTGGGATGGGATGTGGGGTTCTTGGAAGGAGACTTGAAAGAGAGATTTATTTAGCAAGAAAGACATGACACCGCTTCTGAGATTGCTTTGACATTGAAGTTACAACTTGGTTATGCATCATGGCTTTAACAGCTAGACTTTTCCATGTGAAGAATGATAATGGTGGAAACCATTTTCTTTTCCAGGCTTATCCTGAGCATCTATTTGTTATTTCCTTGTTTTCTTGTTTCTTGTTGATCATTCTGTCTGCTCTTGATGTCGTGATTATGAGTTTGGTAATCTTGTGCGCATGGCATGTCGGATATTTGTTGACTCCTCCTTATTATCCCACTCAATAATTTTGAGCTATTTAAAAAGTAGGCTGCAAGTTATCTAAAATCCTCCTTAACTTCTCTGTCCCAGTGTTAGTAAAAAAAATCTGCATTTAATTACAATGGAATTATTTGGAAAAAGATTTATATATATGGAAGTAATGTACTTATTTTGTTATGCTTGTGATGAAGACTTGTTGCAAATAATTTCTAGAATATCTTGAATTACCATACTCCTACTGGATCTATTTGTTTCAGTAATTATACTTTCTATTTGATTTCAGGATCTTCTGATTTTGGCTTGTAGTCATCCAGAAAATAGAAGCAGCCTGACAAAAATGGACGAATGGCCTGAGTGGATTTTGGAGATTCTCATATCTAATTATGAGGTACCATTATCATCCCCAACTCATAAGCTATTCATACGAGGCCTATTTTTTCCTGTTATGTTACCTTTTGTTACACATTTCCACTCTATTTATGCAGACAGGTGGAAGTAAAACGACAAACCTGTCCAGCTTGAAAGATGTAGAAGACTTTATTCACAATTTCTTGATTATTATGTTACAGCATTCAATGCGCCAGAAGGATGGATGGAAGGTTGATCGTCTTTGATATTTTGTCTTTTGTATTTATACCATTATGTTTTATGACCATCATTTCTAAAACAAAATAAGGCGGCTGAAAATTAGCACTACTAGGACATGAGCAAGTGCGAGTAAACTGAAATTGTACAGTTGTACTTAACTGAAGGCAATAACATGATAAATAAGAACAGCGATAATGTTCTGTATAGAGACTGAAATTAAACTTTTGTGTTAGTTACGAAAGATCTATGGCTTTCATTACAGAATAAACTAATTGCAACAATATTACCACTTTGTTTAGTTAATGCTAGCTGCATACTTGAACCTCTGGTTGGATCTTTATTTCCCTTTAAGTTGAAAGTATTTGGTAAAGTTCAGCTTACATGTGCAGTTTCAATGCTGAAACAATCTCTAGCTAGTGTTTTGTTATTTTAGTTGATCCGTTGTGCTGAATTCTGGTATAACTGGCTGGATTTGATCTAGATACCTATATTAACACAGCTCATTTGAATTTGTTTGCACCTTTGAGTGCCAATAATACAAGATTAAAGCTGGGAATCAAGCTAGAAATAATACTGGGAATTCGTCGTCTTCACTCCTCAAATGTAATCTGTCGGGGAATCAGTGCTTGGAAGATCATTTCGCAAATCCTATTTCTTCTGGAAAACTGTTCTGCTTTAAAACCATGCCGTCTTTCAGAACTTTTGTCATTAAGACTTTGTCAGATACAGCTCCCAGAATTTTGTTTGTCTCTTTTTGTTAAGTAAAAAAAATTAAATGTCACTTTTCTGTAACATCTTAAGCTTATAAATGAGTTGGATATTCAATATGGTATTAGACCCAAGATGAGGTCCTGTGTTTGAGTCTCTCTCCATCTATTTCTGCATCTTACACATGAAGAAGTCATAAATATTAAATGTCTCTTCTTTCTAACAGCTTAAGGTTTTTAATGAGTTGGGCATTCAATACATTTCTGTTTGTTGGCCTCTGTTAGATTATTTCTACCTAATGGGTTGAATTAAGCATATGAACGAGCAATTAAATTTGATGGTGTCAACCCAAACCCTCTACTGTTAGTTGTGTGTACAATCTGCCTATTTTTTTCTTCTTGTTTTCGCTGATCTTTAGTTTCTTTTCACCTTCAGCAAATAATTTTTAATTTCATTCATGTATTTGGTCATTACTGTAACAGGATATTGAAGCTACAATTCATTGTGCAGAATGGCTGTCTATGGTCGGTGGTTCTAGCACCGGAGATCAAAGGGTCAGGTATTGCAGCTAATCTCTAGACACTTGCATTATAAAGCTTTCATTATAGGATAAACACAGATCATGTTTGGAATTGGATCACTGGTGTTGATCATTAGGGGAGACCTCACTTAAAAAAGGTAAAAAATAGGGTTTGGGTTTGGTACAACCACTTGTAGCCAAATGATCTGAAATGAATATTGATTCCACGCGAAAGCAACTTTTTTCTTGGTAATATTGATTAGAAAACCGTGCAGAGCTTATTTAACTATGTTCCACTGAAAGCTTGGGCTTCATATGGACTATGCATCTATTTTCTTTTTTGTTTTCCATTTATATTGCAGTCTTATAATACATCATAGTGTTTTATAGACGGGAGGAATCATTGCCCATTTTCAAACGAAGGCTGTTGGGTGGCTTGCTGGACTTTGCTGCAAGAGAATTGCAGGCTCAGGTGACCTTTATATCTTTCTTTTGGCCAATGCTGTTTCAATATGTCATTATGTCTAAATAAACTTCATATTGGTTTCATTTCATTCTGTGTTGAGGCATTGATATGCAGCTGCTACACTTACACTTTGTTTAAAATACGCTTAATCATATTGACATGTATGATCGTCATGTCCTAGTCACTGGAAATAGCTTTGTCTTCTCTTTACCTTCTTTCAACATTATAAAACATTTTTTTATATACTAACAACATCTACCAGATTGATTATTATTGTAAGAATCAGTATCTAGTATAAGTCAATTTTGGTTGCATCCTTAAACCTGACCTCTTGCCATTAATATTTAATGTGATTCCAGTATCCGTTTACATGGCTCCAATACGGAGTTCTTTAGCAACAAAAATGCAAATTTTAGTATGACGATGGCGAAGGGGTAGTTTCAAAATGTAGGAACAATCTTTTAGCATCTAAACTTTTATAAAAGAATGTTTATCAGAAGTGGAAAAATAAAAAATATCCTTGGTTCCTGCAGGTGATTACATAACTAGTAATTTTGGCTCTCATGTATGCATATCCTGTTTTTAGGCATGCTTCCTTCCCACAATACAATAGTTCACTTACTCTGCCGGATGTCTTTTACAAGGCACTAATCCTCCAAAAGAATTCCAGAACTATTATAAATATGTGCCTATGTGTTAAACAAACTAGTATCCAACCTTTACTTGATAAATTCAGTTTTGATTTACCTTTGACTTAAGGCCTTATGTTTCTTTTTGCTGATTACATTCTCTTTCTTATGTTTTCACATTATATACGTGGTATTAGAGTGTTTTTATATGTTTTATAAGGATTTACATTATTCATAGCTCTTTTATTGCTATAGACTCAAGTTATTGCTGCGGCTGCTGCTGGTGTGGCAGCTGAGGGATTGTCACCTAGGAATGCAAAGATGGAAGCAGAGAATGCTGCTCAGCTCTCCGTTGCTTTGGTTGAGAACGCAATTGTGATCTTAATGCTTGTTGAAGATCATTTACGTTTACAAAGCAAACTTTATAGTGCTTCAAGTCTGCCAACTACATCTGCATCGCCACTATCAACCGTGTTGCCTGTTGGCAACCGCACTTCAAGTACAGTAAATGGAGAAAGTTTAGAACCCTTGTCTGATCGTAATTCATCATCTAGTGATTCTGGAGGACTCCCTCTTAATGTACGTATGCCACTAATAGTGATGATGATGTTAACATTTCTGATCTTCACTAAGACAAACTGATACGCTTGAATATGCTGTAGTCTATTTTTTTCCTTATTCTCTTTTGTCGGATTTTTTTCTATGAGCATAATTGTCGCTATTTTCTCCGTACTAAATATCTAGGGTTTTCCCAAGTCTACTGAATGTGCTCCAGATGGACATTGTTTCATATGTGGTCTTACCCTCAATGACATTGCAGATATGTCTGCACTCTGATCACTATCCTATATTTCCGCATTCAACAACATTGGTCATAGAAGAGCATATCCTTATATAGTATAGTTGAAGTTGCCTGTTCCTTTTTTATCCATAATCAGTATGACTCCTTGTAAATTCTGACTCTTTCTTGATCTGATTTAGGTTCTTGCTTCAATGGCTGATGCCAATGGGCAGATTTCTACAGCAGTAATGGAACGACTGACTGCTGCAGCAGCAGCTGAACCTTATGAATCAGTTTCCTGTGCTTTTGTGTCCTATGGAAGTTGTGTCACGGATTTAACAGAAGGATGGAAATACAGAAGTCGATTGTGGTATGGTGTTGGTCTTCCTCCAAAGACATCATTCTTTGGCGGAGGTGGCAGTGGTTGGGAATCTTGGAAATCTGCGTTGGAGAAGGATGCTGATGGAAACTGGATTGAACTTCCTTTAATAAAGAAGTCAGTTGCAATGCTTCAAGCTTTGCTATTAGATGAGTCTGGGCTTGGTGGTGGTCTTGGTATTGGTGGAGGATCTGGTACTGGAATGGGAGGCATGTCAGCACTTTACCAGTTGCTGGATAGTGATCAACCATTCCTGTGTATGCTCCGAATGGTGCTTGTTTCATTGAGGGAGGATGATTATGGAGAAGATTCTATGCTCATGAGGCATGTAAGTATGGAAGATATGCCACCGGAGGGTTTCCATCGACAAGCTGGCTCTACATCTTTTGACACTAACACCAGAATATTGACTAGAAAGCCACGATCGTCGTTGATTTGGAGGTACCATCTCCGTCAACCAATATAATCAACATAAATATGTTATTCTGCTGCCATCTATGCAGTTACATGGATAGGCTTATAATTCGTGAAAAATGCATAAAATATTCGCTATAAGTTTTCATTTATTTTTTGTATTGGCTGATAGCAAATTCATATTCTCTTTTTAGAAAAATCTTAGCTTGGTAAATATATGAATATATTTTTCTATGATAATGCTTAATCTGTCAACCATTCTGACGCTCTCTTCCCATCTGGCATTGAATATTGAGCTTCTTAGTGGCAACTCTGGCTCTATGGTAGTTAGTTATATATTCTGAGACAATAAATGCTACATATCTCTTCTCTCAACAAGCTAAATCTTGTAGATGAGTTGGTCATTTAACATGGTATCGGCGTGATGCCAAAAGAGGCCATGAGTTCAAATCTACCACCAACCATTAATAAAAAAAGGTTTTACGTGCTAGGATTTAGAATAATATTACTGCCCGCATGTGAGGGTGGAGACAATAAATTATAAAATATCTCCTCTCTACCGGTTAAGCTTTTGAATGAGGTGGTCATTTAACATTTCCCGAATTCCTTTACTTTCCTGAATTAAAGCATTGCAAGATAGAGATATTTGGTCCAAATGTGGAGGGATCCAGATTTTTGGGTTTTTTTCTCATGAAATACAAACATAAGTTCCATTGACTTGGGAAATTTTGTTTCATGCTTTTCGTTGTGTAAATCAACAATGTTACTGACTCGCAGTCGATGATATACAGTGTATTGTCGCCTATCTTGAACATGCCAATTTCCGAGATGAAGAGGCAGCGGGTCTTGGTTGCGTCATGTGTACTATATTCCGAGGTCAGTTTTTGAACTACTGTTAGGCTGCTTATGTCTAACAATATTTTGCATGATATTCGTCCACCCTTTCCAGGAGTTCATTGTGTCGCGTGTGGTGCTTTTGTAATATATATGTTCATAATTTCGCACGCATCAACTCTAATTAGTGCAATTACTCATGCTCTTATCCTTGTAATTTTTTTTTTCGTGTTGCAGGTATGGCATGCTATTGGCAAGGACAGGAGTCCTCTGCGCAAACAATACCTGGAGGCCATTTTACCTCCATTTGTTGCTGTTCTTAGAAGGTGGCGGCCTCTTTTAGCTGGAATTCATGAACTTGCCACTGCAGATGGTATAAACCCCCTTGTTGTTGATGACCGTGCCTTGGCTGCAGATGCTTTGCCCGTGGAGGTGACCAGTCTTTGTTATGCTAATTCTGTTTACATGGCTTTCGGTCTCAAGTTATGAAATAGTCTCCTAAATTGTACTTGATCCACCATGTTGCTGACCTAATTAATTGTTATGTTTTAAATCCTCCACATCTGGCCTATCTCACCTTAGGTCACATGTACCGAGAATACTCTTCAATCATTAGGTTGAGAACATTTGGCTCTACATGTCATTACATTTGTTTCAGTAATAATGATTTTAGCGCTATTTGTTTTCTTCTTCCGTTTGCTCTATGAAGGGCCAAAGCTATACCATGAGAACTTCTTCCGTTTGCTCTATGAAGGGCCAAAGCTATACCATGAGAACTCATTATGTTCAATAACGGAATCATATAAAAAGCATATATGTATGTCCATAAGATATTGACAGTTTAAGGGAACCAAATTTAACTTAACTCTCTTTCTTCCTGGCCTTGGACCAATTGTCTTAAATGATTAAGATATTAAGCATGTAGTTAGTTGACTAATAGCGATTATTCTGCAGGCAAGATAAATTTGCTACAAGAACACGAGAAATAGGCACCTATGAACCCTTGAGAGAACGAGTCTCTTCTTTTTTTCAAAGCGTCATCATAATCAATATTTCATAATAATGAAGATTACAACTCCTTTTATAAGACTCGAACCCTAAATAACTATAGTAAAAGAAGACTCTTATGGAAAACGAATAACTCCTAGACTCCTACAGGAACAAAAACACCAAAAATAAGGAAACTATATAACTGAAAATTAGAAACCTAATTACCAAAAAAACTAATAAAAAAGAGAGATTGTCTTGATGCTCCTGCATCAAAAGTGTACTTTTATACATTTTGCATGCATCCTCTAATTAGATTATATTAGCTATATTTTTCAGATTAATAAAGCATTCAGCATACCATGCAATATCTAAGACATTTATTGATACCTTTTAGGCTGCTCTTGCAATGATATCACCTAGCTGGGCTGCTTCTTTTGCCTCACCTCCTGCTGCTATGGCGTTAGCAATGATTGCTGCCGGTGCTGCTGGTGTAGAAACCACCGCTCCTCGAACAGCCTCACATCTCCGTCGTGATTCGTCATTGCTTGAGAGGAAAACGGCTAGGCTTCATACATTTTCAAGCTTCCAGAAACCTTTGGAGGCATCTAGCAAATCTCCAGCTGTTCCGAAGGATAAAGCTGCTGCTAAAGCCGCTGCTTTGGCTGCTGCAAGAGACCTTGAGCGTAACGCAAAAATTGGCTCCGGAAGAGGTCTTAGTGCTGTGGCAATGGCTACATCTGCACAGAGACGGAGTAAAAGTGATATGGAACGTGTAAGGAGATGGAATGTTTCTGAGGCCATGGGGACTGCCTGGATGGAATGCTTACAGTCAGTGGACTCAAAATCGGTATATGCAAAGGATTTCAATGCACTTTCCTACAAGTATATTGCTGTCCTTGTTGGAAGTTTAGCTTTGGCTAGAAACATGCAGCGATCTGAGGTATTTTGTTAGTTTATGGTTCCCATTAATACTTATGAAGAGACAGATTGCAATAACCTGTACTTCCTCATGGTTTTAGGTTGACAGGAGGTCTCAAGTTGATATAATAGCTCGTCATCGATTATACACTGGAATACGTGAATGGCGCAAGCTAATTCACTGCTTGATAGAGATGAAATGTCTGTTTGGGCCTTTTAGTAATGATTTGTGCAATCCACATCGTGTATGTTTTTGGTTACCTGAACATCTCTGTTTAGTTAAAAATTTATGGGTAAAATTTCTCTAACTGTGAGTGTTGCATGTATTAGGTTTACTGGAAGCTAGATTTTATGGAAAGTTCTTCAAGAATGAGGAGGATTTTACGGAGGAACTACCAAGGCTTGGACCACATTGGTGCTGCTGCAAATTATGAGGACCATATGGAGCAGAAGCATGATAAACCAAAAGTTGTAAGTCCATCTAAAGCCTCTATCTTAGCTGCAGAAGCCATCTCAACCAATATAGTTAACGAGGAGGATGAGCATGATGCTGCATATTTGGATGGTAGCCCGAATGGTGGACAGCATGGTGATATTCTGATGATACCCTCTGGATCCGGTGAGCAGCCACTGACGTCAACAGAATCTGCAGAACCCTCAGTGACTAATGACCTAGACTCGGCACCAATCCCATCAGCTGTTGCCCCTGGCTATGTTCCTAGTGAGCATGATGAAAGAATTGTTTTTGAGCTTCCATCATCAATGGTTCGTCCATTAAAGATTCTGAGAGGAACTTTTCAGGTAAGTTTTACATACTTAGTTACATATGTTTTATTTATTTAATGTATTGTCCTAGGAAAAAAAAGTTATACAAGAATGACTCTTGGACTTTGTGCTGTTGAAAGAGTCAGAACTGTTATCTTGGCGATGCCCCCAAATACTTTTGTTTTAAATTTTTCAAAACTAAGAATGTTGGGATCCTTGAAAAGACAGAAAATGAGAATTTTCCTTGTAAGAACAGTTCATACTGTTTTCTCTTTCCCTCATTTATACTTGGCCTCTAGACATACTTCTTTTTTGATATTGGTAATGATATTTCTTGCTGGAAGGTTAATGAAGTGATTGTAGCACTTGAAGCAAAAACATCAACTCTTTAGTATAATTGTTAAGTAATCATTAATCTATATATTAAATGTCTCTCCACTTTAACAACTTAAGCTTTCAGATGAGTTGGGTATTCATCAGAGCCAGGCCAAAAAGAGGTCCTGTGTTTGAATCTCTCCCTGACCCATTTCTAAATTACACGTATTTGGCTTGAGTAAAATGATTTTCTACTATGTATTGGCTGCATTAGGTTACAAAATTATGTGAGATCAGTAAGTTACATCTTTGACTGTGGTTCCTGTACAGATGTTCTCATCTAGTTTATAAGTTCAACAGAGTTGTGATATATTTTTCGAGCACTTTGCCTGAATGTGTGAGTGATGTATTTTTTCAGATAACGACTAGAAGAATCAATTTTATTGTTGATCACATGGACAACAGTGCTACAGGAGATGTGTTGGACTGCAAAAGTTTGAATGGAGTTCAAGAAAAGGATCAAAGATGGTTGATATCATCACTTCACCAAGTATACAGCAGAAGGTGACATTAGAATATGTTCAATCACTTTGACCTGTTTATAGAATCATAGTCTAAAGGGTCTGCAACTACTTATACTTTTAAGCCCTCTATAATGTGATACTAATGTTTCCTTTCTTATTTTTGTTCCATTTTATCTTTATTTTATTCTCTTCTTTCATGGGGTTCGGATGGTCCATTAATATACAGTTCTAATTACCTGAAGGAAATAATTATCTTTCTATTTTGCTGTTTGTTATTTCTTCTAATGATTCTCTCGGTCAGCTTGTATCGCTAATCAAATTTTACAGCTCCACTTGTTTTCTATTGTATGGATTGGTTACTTGTATTTATTACCTATGAAATGTAATTATCAGATATAATAGAACTTAATAAAACATGACTTGATAAAGCTGAAAATATACTTGTTAGAGACAATAAGTAGTAAATGTCTCTCCTCTCCAACAGTTTAATCTCTTAGATGAGGTGGTCATTCTTTATGGTCTTGGAGCGATACTAAGAAGAGGTTGTTTGTTGGAGTGTCTATGTCCTTATGAGAAAAAGTTCCACATGTTAGGCTTGAGTAGAAGAATATCGTTTAAACATGAGGGAGCATTTTAGAGACAATAAGTATTAAATGTCTCTCCTCTCTAACAACTTAAACTTTTAGATGAGGTGGTCATTATTATTTAGTTGGCTCTTTTGATTCTTGTTCGAGGCAGATGATTAGAACTATTCTTACTAGAATAGCTTGCTAGCTGTGTTGCACTATGTAACCTTCTAGCTTTTTCTAAATCTAATCTCAGATGGAGGAAATTCAACATTCTAAATTTTACAGTGATATTGCTTATATTGGTATTTCTTATAAGCAATATGATATTTATAATCCATCCATGGGATGGGCCCCTGGGCTTCTCTAAAATTTGCGGTATAGATTTTCGTGTCTAGCATATTTTTTCACAGTATATAGACTCTGTATTCTTAATGATGGCATGCTTGCTTTTGGTCCAGAAAAGCATATTCTAAATATTATACGAAGAGCAAGTCTGATTTGTTTCCCTGACTGCGAACCTTAGTTTAGTCCTATCTAAATGTGAGACCATATATCTATAATGATCAGGACAAGGTAATTTTTCTTGTCATAGATACATTTGTCCTGTTCTGTCCTTTTCTTACTACGTTTCCTATTCATTACACTGTTTGCTTTGCTCCACATTTGGATAGGGTTGTGTGCATGTAGGCACCTCTGTTCCACTGGGATATGTGGAAAACTGATTTTTTTTTTTTGCAGATATCTTTTGAGAAGAAGTGCACTGGAGTTGTTCATGGTTGACCGGTCAAACTACTTTTTTGATTTTGGGGTATTTTTCTCTAAACATCTGTAATTGCAGTTTGACTTCCTTCAGTTATTTAATCCGTCTTGGTTTGTTTTACTGCAGAGTACTGAAGGACGACGAAATGCATATCGAGCTATTGTTCAAGCTCGTCCTCCTCATTTGAACAATATCTATCTTGCAACTCAGGTATTGATCAACCTTGTGGATAACCTTGTGATGTCATGCATGCTAGTTGCTACCCTCTTACATTAGAAGCACATGCAAATCTGTCTTCTTCACTGAGATTAAGCACATGATTCTCCATATGTTTACTTGCAATATGAAAGTCACCAATAGGCCTAAGGTTGAGTAGACACTTGGATCTCGATGTTTTATATTTGGCTGTGGTTATATTATATAGAACAAAGAAACTTAAATTGTTTTCTACTTTCTTGAAGAGACCTGATCAGCTTTTAAAAAGAACACAGCTTATGGAACGATGGGCTAGGTGGGAGGTACATTTGCAGAACCATGGAACTGTCATCAATTCTTTTTTTTCTTTCACTTAGTGCCTTATAGGAAGTCTTTTTGCAGATCAGCAATTTTGAATATCTGACGCAGCTTAACACATTGGCTGGACGCAGTTATAATGACATTACACAGGTATAGTTTTTGCTGAAAAAATTCTATTACGTTACTCAACATAAACATAGAAGAATTGTTATGGTTTAATGCTTTATTCCATACATATGTGCAGTACCCTGTATTCCCATGGATCCTTTCTGATTACAGCTCACAGAGTTTGGATCTTTCAATTCCTTCTTCTTACCGAGATCTCTCTAAGGTGGTCCATGGTTGAATTTTGCTTTCCTAATTACCATACATGTCAATTTTTCATCTCACCTGTGTATAAATTGCAGCCTCTTGGTGCTCTGAATGCTGATAGACTACAGAAATTCCGTGAGAGATACTCCAGTTTTGATGATCCCCTCATCCCGAAATTCCACTATGGTTCACATTATTCAACAGCTGGAACAGTAGGTTTTTTTCATTATTTATGTGCTCCTGTTAATATAAATCACAAATTTGTTTCGGAATCTTTGGTTCTATAACAATAACTTACGAGTTTAATAATCAGCTTCTTTGAGTGTTGTATTAAGTCGCCATCCCGTGAGTACCTGGATCACAAGGGTATAACTCAATTACCAAGCCAGTTATGTGACATTCTTTTACAAGTCTCTTCCCATGAGCAATTTGTTATAAACTAATGTGAGAATCTTCTCTTTAGTCATCAGAAGTGCTTTGTGGTTGCTAACCTCCCCAATAAAAGTAATTACACTTATGGGAGAGTTAACGCCATGATCTACCTCTGATGGGGCAAGTATGATCTTTTGGGAATAGATTGGCCATTGTCTGGTAAAAAGATACTCAGAAATGTAAATTTGATTTATGCGAAGGACTAAGAAGGAATTAAATTGTTAAGCTATTATCAGTGATCTGGTAGATTCGATCAGGATGTTGAGCTTGTTGTCACAGTGGATAAGTTGAGCATGATAATATATAACTCTAACTTAATTGCTTGAGCCTTCTACAAGAATGAGCTTTATCAAATTCTGACCTTTGAAAGTATTTCTTTCCCATCCCAGGCTTCTAAGTTTTTTACCAGTCAAACCAATGTCCCTTGGGATCTCAGTGCAACTACTAGTACAGAATGCTTTGATGCTATCGGTTCTATTATATGTAACAGGTGCTGTATTACCTCACGAGAGTAGAACCTTTTACTACTTTATCTATCCAACTTCAAGGTGGCAAGTTTGATCATGCTGACAGAATGTTCTCCGACATTGCTGCAACTTGGAACGGAGTTCTCGAGGACATGAGTGATGTGAAAGAATTGGTATAAATCTGTGTTAGTCTCACTTAGTCTTTCCTTCTTTACTCTTGTTAATTTTTCTTTGCACTGAGTTTTGATGAAATCTCATCCTTCTTGAATATTCTTCTCTTTTTAAAGATTCTTGCATCCTGCATATATTTTATGCAAATGTGCATGTAGCTCTACTGATGAAATATTGCTATTCCTCGTCTTTAAACATCAGGTTCCTGAGCTATTTTATCTTCCAGAGGTTTTAACCAATGAAAACTCAATAGACTTTGGAACGACACAACTTGGAGAGAAGCTTGGTATGCATTTTGTTGCCTTCTTCCAACAGAAAAGTGGAGTTATGTTAAATCTCAAAGTACATGTTTCTTCTGTTTTCTAATTTTGTCCTCTCACATTTCAGATTCTGTCCGGCTCCCCCCTTGGGCGGAAAACCCAGTTGATTTTATCCGTAAGCATCGGAAGGCACTTGAGAGTGAGCATGTCTCGGCCCATTTGCATGAGTGGATTGATCTCATATTTGGGTATTCTTTACTTCTTAATCTCATTTTTCAAATGCTGATACCTGTTCTGATCCTGGTGTCTCTCTCTTTCTCTCTCTAGTAATTGAGAATTATGGTAAATTAAAATGATTTTGTATGTATCACATCTTCTGAAGCTTCTTCCTTGATTTTTAAATATGTAGGTACAAGCAACGTGGAAAAGAAGCTATACAGGCGGATAATGTTTTCTTTTATATCACCTATGAAGGAACTGTTGATATTGATAAAATATCTGACCCAGTGAGTTTGCTTTCTTTTAAACCTTTTCTTTCAAATATTCACTACTTTGGTAGCAATTACTTATATCCTGAAAAATTATAGGTACAACAGCGAGCTACTCAAGATCAGATTGCTTACTTTGGCCAAACCCCATCACAACTTCTAACTGTACCTCACATGAAAAGAATGCCGCTAGCAGATGTCCTTCACATGCAGGTATTTATTAATGCCCCATTTCTGTTTATGTTTTCACTTTTGCTGTAGGTGTGTCTTTCTCTATTCTTCTCCCTGTACTCATGCACACAACACCACACAGTTTACATATCACTACTCTAAAGGGAAGACATGACAACCCAATCTCAAAATTCAGTAAATAAAATAAATAAATAAAAAGATCATGATACCCTTGAATAATTGAATTGGGTTGATACAAGTGTTCCTAAATCTGATTGGAGCAAGATACTGGACGGGAGAGGGGGCAAGAGAATGCGAGGATTTGGGACACAAATTTGAGAAAAAATCTTGAGATAATGAGGAAATATATTTATATTGGTGGTGTTGTAGTTAGGTTCGTTTATTACTACAGATTAAGTGAGCAAATTCTGAGGTACATTGCACTTATTGAAGATTAAATTTCAAGAAAATGGGCTCTCTTTATGTTTCACCATAATTAGAGAAAACTTGTTTAAATGCATTCAAACAAGTGATTCTCACAGCTGTGTTACATTTTTAAGTGGACTTGCATTTAAGGTTGCCATTTGGAAGCCAGGTTTTGAAATACTGCTTACTGTTTATTTTCCTGTTTTGGAACTGGATTATCAGCAAATGGCTTCAATTTTTTGTTGAACTCCAAGTATGAATAAACGAGTTTTTGCTTTGTTATCAGACATCAGCATTCATGAATCTTTACCATGAGTCACTGCTTTTAGACGTCATGGCTATGCTATCATCTGTTTATAATTTGGAAATATTGTTTGTTATCCACTCCCATTTAGCAGTTAAATAGTTCATTGAAACAACCGAAATTATTGTTACTTCAACACTAACTTGTAGTTCACATGTATCTGAACCATTATGCAAGATTGGATTCGTTTTAAGCATGCCAGAAGAGGCATTATTTACTTATTTAATTGTTCTTGTATGTAGACCATCTTCCGAAATCCCAGAGAGGTTAAGCCGTATGTGGTTCCCCATCCTGAACGCTGCAATCTGCCTGCTGCTGCCATTCGTGCATCTTCAGATTCTCTTGTAATTGTTGATATAAACACCCCGGCTGCACATGTAGCGCAACATAAGTGGCAACCTAACACACCCGATGGCCAGGGAACACCTTTCCTTTTTCAGCATGGAAAGCCTGGTGCAGGTGCTGGTGGTGGAACTTTTATGCGAATGTTTAAGGGACCAGCTGGCTCTGGATCAGAAGAGTGGCATTTCCCACAGGCATTGGCATTCCCAACATCTGGAATCCGAACCTCAGGGATTGTTTCAATCACTTGTGACAAAGAAATTATAACCGGTGAGGATAAGTGTTTCCCAACTAATTTCACATTTTATTCCAAGTTCAACTTATATGAAGTATGTGATAAATTATTTATCTATTTCACCAGCCAACTGCCAATATATTTTAGGATAGACTAGCTCTTTGGACATACTATCTTTTCATGTCTGGTATCTTTGACTTGTGTTCTTGTTAGAATGATATTCTGAGATGGGGGAAACCTTTCTAATGTCCAGTATTGTTCTTCTATTATAGGGGGGCATTTAGATAACAGTGTAAGGCTGTTATCAGCTGATGGAGCAAGAACATTGGAAATAGCCAGAGGACATTGTGCTCCTGTAACATGCCTTTCTTTATCTCCAGATAGCAACCTTCTTGTCACTGGATCTCGTGATTCAACACTTCTACTCTGGAGAATACATCGATCATCAATTTCACGTTCTAGTACCTCACAAGAGCTTTCAAGCAATCCAAACACGCCCACATCCCCAGGCAGTGGTGCAGCTGGAAACAACTTAACAGACAATAGTAAGGGGCGCCGTATCGAGGGTCCTGTGAATGTTCTCCGGGGTCATTTAGGGGAAATTACATGCTGTGACGTAAGCTCAGACCTTGGAATTGTTGCTTCCTGCTCCAACTCTTCAGATGTCTTGCTTCATTCGATAAGACGAGGCCGATTAATCAGAAGGCTTGTGGGTGTGGAAGCTCATTCTGTACGCCTGTCATCTGATGGAATCGTTATAGTTTGGAACAAATATCTATGTACTCTGAGCACCTTTACTCTTAATGGAACTCTGATTGCTAAGAAACGACTTCCCTTCCCATCAAGCATTAGTTGCATAGAGGTTTCTGTTGATGGACTGAGTGCTTTGGTTGGACTAAACCCATCTCTGGAAAATGATGGTAGCTCGGACTACAGTCAGCATTTGAGGTCGGGGAATGAAGACAATGATGAAGGAAATAGACTGGATTTACCATTACCTTCTATCTGCTTCTTCGATCTATATACTCTACAGGTATGTTAAAATGGAGGAATTTGGGTATTCAAGTAAAAGACCTCTTCTGGTGACCTGTTTCTTTGTTAGATTTTAGTCCCCATTCAGATAATTTCCTTTTTTTATGATATTCATTTTTTTATCTGACAATTGGAGATTTTCTGATTGCAGGTCTTTCATATGATGAAACTCAAAGAAGGACAGAATATTACTACTATTGCTTTGAACGAGGATAATACAAATCTTTTGGTGTCGACAATGGATAAACAACTGATAATATTCACAGATCCTGCCGTAAGTTGTATTTCTTGCCCGCCAGTTATGGGTTTTCCACTGTAAATTTAATTTTCATCTATGGATTTAAGATTTTTTTGATAACAAACCTATCAAATATCATGATCTACTACGATATCTTCTTTGGCACTTTTCAAAAGCAAATAACATGAAATAAGCGCAATTTTAAATATTTCGTAGGACTGAAAGTGATTTTCTTTTGTTTTTTGATTTCCTTGAGTAGTCCGTCAGTTGGTGCCTAATTGTTTTATTAAGAGGATAACGTAGAAGGACGATATAATCTCCAATTTTCCACGTTTCTCTGCTCTCTGCCTCTCTATTCATCAGACATTTAAATCAATAAACTGCATCCTCATGTTGAGTGCCCTTAAAAATGAAAAATGCGTTCTCCAGTATTTAGGTGAATTCATTCTGGTAATCATAGTCAAAACCATTTAAAGATGCTACCTGAATCTGAATTAATATGCCATTTACTTGTTTCTAAGAACATGTATTTTTGTCTCTGTTTCTTTCAGTTGAGCTTAAAAGTGGTTGATCACATGCTCAAGCTCGGCTGGGAAGGTGATGGGCTAAGCCCCCTCATGAAGTAATTCCCATTTGAGGATTTCATCATATTTTTATACACAATCGCCACTCGCGGCTGGCCTTGTTTATGTAACATACCATGTTCGACAAGAAAACTCAATATAGCGTGAGTTTGATTTGCCATGTATGCCGAGTGACTCGATTATAATTACCAGTGAGGTGGCGAGTTTTGTTACATTAAGCTCTGATTTGATTTTTCGCCTTCAAACTGTATAGTTGTGTCTCCATTCTTTAATATTATGATTACTGGATATGTATACAAAACTGGGATTTGTAATTTCATGTGGTGTCAAACTGTCAATGCAATGTAAATTTACTGATGATTCACTTGTTTTGTGGCGTCATTTTGTTGTAGGCTTGTAGTAGCTACTATTGCTATTTATATCTACTGTAGACGAATGACAATGAGCAAATCTGTTGTCACTTGGAGGGATACATGATATAGTTCAATAACTAGGGCTAAAACTCAGACCAAATTAGTCGGGATTTCATTCGAGCTCGTTCAATAAAAGTTCATTTGAACATAATTTGTTATTTATTTATTACAAGCTAGAATAATATTCTCTGTTTGATAACTTTTGAAGCTCGACTGAAGCTTGATTTCATAAGTTAAAAATTGATAAATATATGTAAAAATATCAAATGATTCTATATTAGACTCGAATTTGTTCAATAAAAGTTTATTTGAACTTGATTAGTTTAAAATCAACCAGTTAAAGCTGAATAAAAATCAAAATCAAAGTTAAATAATGTGATGTTTGATATTACGTACTCGTTTACACCCTTATAGAAGGGTTTGCATTTTGTAGTTTGAAATTTGGTACTCTACAAATTAGATCAGTTTTGAAGTTCTAATACAGAGTAGTTTTTTTTTTTTTTTTCATTATTAAATGCATAAAATAAGACCAAATATTTAAACAAGTTTATCTCGAACTATAAATTATTGTTTTCTAATAAGGGATAATGCTACCAAATAACTTAATAATTAATAGAAAATATAGTTAATATTCGCTATAATACACAATCATATATCTAGATAATTCATTCATAATCGGATAAAACATGAACCTAAAGGCTGCAGCAGCCTGCAGTGTGGTTCATTTACTTATTCCTTTTATGGGTACTGTGATTGGAAATCTGTATAGGCCCATCCCATGAGCATTTTTCAATGACTGCATAATTAAGAGCCCAATACTTGCACACCTCAAATCAAATAGGGTTTTCAAACTTTTCTCTATCTCTCTCTCTGTGTGAATCAGAAAGACACACACTGAAAGTTGAAAAAAATGGGTGGGAAGGGAATAAGAAGAAGAGAGAAGAATTATCAAGCGGCGCATGGAGGAGGTCACACACAAAGACTACCGCCCCCACCTAACCATTCCTCCATTGATACCATCCCTTCCAAACTTCGTCAACTCATGTCTTTGAAAGGTTCGTTTATCCCCGCAATTATTGAACTTCTTTTTTCCATTTATTTACTTATTTTATGTTTCTGAGTATTGTTTTCAGGACAAGAATTTAAGAGTGGCAAGAGAGGTAATACAGTTGAAAAGGTCAGTTCTTGTTAGTGTTTTATTTATTTCTCCTTCCACTATGTGTTGTACGTGTGAATTTTTTCTGTGTTGGTTTTATTGGAATTGATATGGCATTGATATCTAAAATTTATTGGATTCAAGAATTGACTTTTTGTGAGAATTCTCGATGATGAAAGAAATGGAATTTGGGTTTTGTAGCATTCGAATTTGAAATTTGATAAATTCTATTTGATGACAAAATCCACTCAAGTTAGGACTTGGAACATCTACTGCTAGTAGTAATGACACTTGATGACAAGTTATTGAAGCAACATGGATTCTTAGGAAGTTTTACTTTTCATTTAACTCACTTCGCGTAAATGCATCAAAAATTTATTGTTGTCTTCAGAATTTTTTTTGTTATTAAGCTGTCTCTAGTTTTAAAATATTAGGCTCTGTGTTGTTTATCAGTTCTTCCTTGTTTCAAGAACAATGAGTTATGTGACTAACCGTTTCGCCTATTATTGCTGCTATCTTAGTGTCAAGCCATCAGCTAAAAAATGTACCAACACTTCAAAATAGATGCGTTTTAATGATAGGTGATTGCTGACTCCATGTTATGTTCGCAAATTATAGGTTTCGTTCTTTGTTGCAAGCTGATATATCATTTGTACATAGGAAAATCCTTCAGAGGAAGGAAGCAATTCAACAACTACTAATACAGGAACGAAAAGAAAAGGGAATGATCAGAATGCGATGACAGATAATAATGCACATGGTGATCTAAACGAGAAGAAGAAAAAGAAGAGGAAAAGAAACAAAGCAGACGACCTCCGATTTGAGCCGAAAGAGGGATCAAAGGGTGTTGGTAATCGAAGAAAAGAGCATAGGAAGCAGTAAGCTTGTTGCTTCTTATATTCAATATTTTGTGTGCCTAAAAGGTTCTTAAGATGTGTGAATTCAATGTATTTCTTCCTTTTTTATTTTTGGTGAATGGAACTTTGTCAATACAGTATATGTGCTAGCTATTAATGAGGATATAGGGATTAATCATAGAGATGAAACTGTTTTCTAGGCGTTTAGAAGCAAAGAAGAATAAAAACAAGAAGGACAAATCAGAAGCAGATTTGGGATTTCGTGGGCACGAAGAAATAAAATTTGGAGATGTTGTTCAAGCTCCACCCAAGTTACTTGCTGTTCCTAAGGTTCGTTTCTTTGTTAAAATCGATGCTTTCAGAAGTTTTACCAATCATTTTAATTGATTAATTTACTGTTTCTGGTAATAATGAAGGCATTCAAGACAATACAAGATGCTTCAAAAGAAAGACTTCGATTACAGGCAGTTGAATCGTACAGAGCACGTAAAAAATGGGCATCAAGGCCAGGTGTTCAGCTTCCTCCGCCTGTGACATCATCATCGTCCTCATTCTAATTGGTCATTTGTGGAGACAGACAAGGTTACGTATTCCTCTCTTTATACGTAATGGGCATATGTGATGTCGATGCTTCTTCCCCACAACTTGAAGTAAAAAAAAAATCAAAGAGTTTATTTTCCATCTTTACTTCGGGTCCTTTCGCCATTTCCCATCAAGAGCTGTAGCATTGGAGTAAATTATAGTAACGTCTAATACTCCAGTTAATTACCTTCTTACTGTAGGCATATTGTATAACTATTGAGATTGCCTCTATGGCTATGCTGCAGTATCTTCTGAAAGGGTGTGATGAACAAGAGTGACAGATTTTTCATTTTCATCATTACATTTACAGTTAAGTTAATTTCATGCTTTGCAATCGAAACTGGATTCTTGTTTGCAGGCATGGATTCAAATTAAAATTTTGCTTCTTTGGAATGTTTCAAAAGTAAAATACTAGTATAAACTTTTTTAGGGTATTTTATTATTCATTCATTCATAGGGTGGTTATTTTATAATTTGAGAAAATATAGACATAATTCAAGCTAAGATGGTTCTCTTGTTTTATTTAAATGTCTTATTCATTGAAACCAATTTTGCTTTAAATGTTTATTTTACTATTGAGGGCAGGTTAGGTAAGCAGTCAAAAGTATTATCAGTCATTTAAAAGAAATCAGGAAACTTTTTATCCAAGTTTAATATAAACTTACATCCGCTTGATTTCATACATACAAATCAGGACGCGTCGAGTGTTCAGTTCATGTTGGTACTTTATCTAATCTGTGGAAGGCACGGACGCTGAGTCCACCATCAATGTGAAGATTGATCATTGTTCTGTATTTCACTGCTCTTTTCTCATCACTTAATCTGAAAATAAAGCATCTTAAAAGAACACATGAGAATATCTTCATCTGTCTATAAGCAAATTCCTTCCCCAAACAAATTCGCGGCCCAGCCTGTGTTCATTACAAGAAGAATGAATTCAGTCTCATATGAAAGGTCCCAACTATGCCAGCCAATTCGAGTATGCATATGATATGAGCTAATGGAGTTTGAATAATCTCTCCGAATAAATGAGATATCATTAGGCGGGTGTAATTCTTAATACTAACCTGAAAGGCTGTGAATTTGAAGGGGCTTTCTGAACGAAAGCAACCATTCTCATCGAGCCATCTTTCTGGTTTGAAATCTTGTGCATCATCACCCCATATGAATCTCATTCTCCCCATTGCATATGGTTGATAAGACACCATGTCACCTTTCTTTATGCTGAACCCATCTGGCATCGTGTCTTCAGAAAAGCATATTTTTGCATCCTTTAATAGTGGCACAAACAAAAATTAAATTCTGATCCATATCATAATTGGTATTAATAATTTATCTCTTCCTTACCACTGGAACTGCAGGATAGAGCCTGAGAGTTTCGGTTAGAGCTGCATGAAGATAGTGCATCTTCTCGAAAGCTTCTTCACTCACAGTAGCTGCAAACTCTGATATATTTTCTACCTCCTTCAAATCTGTTGCTTCCTTTATTTCTTGTGCAACTTTTTCCTGTAAATGAGGATGCTTGCATAACATGTATATAAACCATGAGAGAGTTGTTGCCGTTGTGTCTTTCCCAGCAATTATGAAGTTTAATATTATATCTCGTAAGTACTTGGGATCTGTCTCGGTAAATTGCAAAAACCTCGATAGAATGTCTTCTTTTTTCAACTGAATCTGAAAGAAAGACATAATAACATTTAGCCAATAAATGAAGTAGAGTATGCAGCATGTATACATAGATTCACCTACAGATGGATCATCTTGCGACTTTCGCATTAGTTCAGTTTTGTTAGAGATCAACTTGTACACAAATTCATCAATCACTTTGACACTTCTCTTCAGCTTTGCTTCTAAACCAATACCGAGAGCTTTCTTCAATTTCCATAAGATATCTACGTATCTATAGAGAGTAAAAGCACTTGCATCATCAAAAGCTTTGCTAAATATGGCACCTTCTTCATTTGAACCACACATGCTATCTAAATCAACTCCAAACGCAACTTTGAATATCGAGTCCAGAGTTGATTTCATAAAAAGGTCCTGCATGCATAGAGACAGAAGACCATAATAATCATTTCGTCTAAGAGTCTGAATTAATCGAGAGGTTGAAGAAACTCACCTGAATATCCATTGGTTGATTGGAAATCACAGATTCAGAAACTAAGTTAGAGAGTTTTACAACATTTTTTCTGAAGACCACACTACTGAAATCCCTTAGCACTCTTGTAGAGAATTCGTAGCTCGAAACTTTTCTCTGCTCCCGCCATTTGTCACCATCAACTGTGAAAATCCCATCACCTAATAGATCTTTTAGATTGCTGTAATTGTAATCTCCCTGCACAGATTACTATTTATTAATGAGAGAATTTCAAAGCATCACAAAAAAGTCTGCTTTTTACCAATAATAGTACAAAATTGATCGTTTCATATAGGCATATTTCAATAAACTAATTTTAAAATACTTTATAAGCATGTCTCTTGGGCATTCTATTACAAGATTTTGTTGGTTATTGTGTAATTGAGATATCCCTTCAGGAAGTGACACATGTCATATTTTTTAATTTAATTTATATGTTAATTTTTTAGTAGACAAAGTTGCCTTTTTGAAATGAACTAATTTTCATTCAAATCCTAACCCACTTCTCACTACAATGCATAGACAGATTTGTAGCATTAATGACCTTATGCCAATGTATAATTTGATTAATCGTAATCCAAATCGATAATTGTTCCTATTAATACATTACCCTAAGATTAATATTGTTGATTTTGATCAATTAAAAGGACCAATTATCGATGTTGATTACGATTAACTTTATTATACATTACCATAAGGTCTATAGTGTTGACTTTGAACACTTACTCGGGCCAATTATCAGTTTCAGTTACGATTAACCTTATTATACATTACTCCTAAGATTAATAATGTTAACTTTGATTAATTAATTGGAATAATTATCGATTTCGGTTACAATTAACCTAATTATATATTACCCTAAGGTCAATAATGTTAACTTTGGTGAATTAATTGGGGCAATTATCAATTTCGATTATAATTAATTTAATTATACATTACCTTAAGAACATTAACGTTGACTTATGATTTAATGATTTTAAATTTCATCTTTTTATTGTGCTCCAATAAACATTTATAAATTTACTCCTCATTGATTATGTTTGGAGATTCAATTTTAGTAAGAAAAATGACAAGAAGATTATTCTTCCATTTTAAATTGAGAAAACAAAAATAGGCTTTGTAAAATATTAATAATTTCATAAATATATAATCACAAAGTAAATGAAAACTTATAATAGTCATAAATACTTTATGAATATTGAATTGAAATATAAATATACAATCTCAAAATAAATTAAAAAATTTAATATCGAATTTTTACTATTATTAGTGAAATATATATTTTGCTTGAAATTTTTTAATTAAAACAACGAAAAATGTAATATTTTAGGGCTAAATTGACACAAATCAGAAAATTAAGGATTCGATTGTTAACTCTAATAATCCAGTTAGATCCAAAATATTTAAACATTGAAATTTGAGGGTAAAAATTGTAATAATATAAAATTTCAAAACACCCAAAGGCCCAGCCACTCAACTCCAAATCCCCAAACCCTAATTTCATCTACTTCCTCCACAAACCCTAGTCGCCGCCACTCTTCTACCGCTGCAGCCGCAGCCAAACTAAACCCTAAAACACAACCCTCACCCCAGCCTCCATCCAGCGACAAAATATAGGGCCGCGATAGGTATAGGAATGGAGGCTGCGGCCATGCGAAGGCCATTTCTGGCAACTCCACGGCCAAAAATGGCCTTCGCGTGGCCCGACTTAGTCACAAAAGATATATTTGAGGAGATGGTGGCGGAGGTGGTGGTGGGCTGTTGTTTATATGATTTTGAAGGAGGAGAGAATGAGAGAGATGAATATGGAGAGAAATTAGTGAAAATTTTGTATCATTTTTGGGTTTGTTAAACATATTTATATGAGGATATAAAAGTACATTTTGATTTTCAGGTTGGTTCAACTAAAAAAGAGGGGCTACTTGATCAATTTTTCTTTGGACAAAATTATGTCTCCTAGATTTAGTCAGATGAATTTTGATGGTCAAGATTAACTATCTTATTGAAGATAACTCAACTATCTCATAATAGACAAACCCACGTCTCTTTGACTTCATTTTGGATATTTTTCAAGGGTTAATCCCACTTTGCACCCTATAAATAGGAGCATTTTCCACTTTGCACCCTACAAAAAAAATTATCCCAATTTGCACCCTATAAACCACTATTTCATTTCAGATTGCACCCTCAACCATTTTCAGACCATTTAAGTCGTCTGAGTAAAGGTAAATTCATTAACATTATTGACCACCCCAATTTCCCTCCAAAAACTATATATGAGCAAAATTGACATATCACCATAATAATTTAAAAAAATGATGAAAAATAGAAAACAAGTCTTATGGGTACCATATTTTCAATTTTTCCTCTTTCTTCTTCAAATTCAGTCCAGTGCCATTTTTTTTTATTTTTTTTATTTTTTATATATGTTTGAAGAAAAATGGGTTGAGTGTTAACAAAAGAGAATAAATTGTGTTTACCATATTCTCAATTTCTCATCTTATTTACGTTTTGATTTCATCTCGTTAACAACTCTATTATACTTGTTTGTAGAATTAGTAATTAAGGATAACTACATGTATATTCTCAGAATTACTCTAAATTAGTTTCAATAATTATATGTAAAGTGAAAGAAAAAGGCGACACTGGACTCGACTTGAAGAAGAAAGATGAGAAATTGAATAAATCCTCGTAAGACTTGTTTTCTATTTTTCATTTTTTTAAGTTATTATGGAGAAATGTCAATTGGGGTGGTTAATAATGTGAATGGACCATTTTACCCTTACTCCCGACAATCAAAATGGGTTGAAAATGGTTGAGGGTGCAATTTGAAATGAAATAATGGTTTGTAGGGTAAAGTGGGATAAAAAATTTTATAGGGTACAAAGTAAAAAATGCTCATATTCATAGGGTGCAAAGTCGGATTAAGCCATTTTTCAAAGATCTATCTAATAAAACAGGAGGATTCTACGCAAAAAGACAAAATCTCATAAGAGTATTTTCATGTAGGTTTCGTACAAAATTAGCACAAAATAATTATTAAAGAGTGAAATCTACTGTACCTTGCCATAATTTTCGAAGTTTGATTTGAGAATGTACTCAACATTAGCCGGGTCGGAAGTGTAAACCTCGCTCCGGAAAAGCCCGATCAATCTGTAAGTTTTGTACTTTTCTGCAAGATCAGTCATGTAATCGTGAAGCCTATTGAAGTTCTTCAGCTGGTGTAAAACGGTGCCGCCAATTGGATGGTACTTCTTTTTCTTTTCATGAAGTTTCCGGACCAGTAGATTTGTAAAGAAAATGGAGAAGAAGATGATGAAAAGAAAGGTTATTGAAGTTGAGCAGCTGAGAAGAAAATCCATGGCGGTTTGGATTAAAAAAAAAAAACTGATGATAGAGAGATGAGGCAGCTTTGTACTGGGAGTACTATTTATAGGGATAATTACCTTCCCCTCCCTGAGGTTAGGTAAGGGAGTCTTTTGGCTGTTTGTTTGGTGTTTTGAAAAGTATTTTGAGAGAGTAATGGAGGCTTGTGAAATAATTTTGATTTGCGTAATGTTGTTTGTTTGGGTTTTGAGAGAGTGATTTGAGAAATAAAGTAGATATATGTTTTTTTGGAAGAGTTAGTTTGTAGGGGTAAGATGTGTAAGACTTTATGTCAAATCATGTTTGTTGTTAGATAAATTTTGTAAGAAATAGGTTACTTTATGTCAAATTATAGTAGAGTTTGTATAGGTTTTGTTTAGAGATAAGAAAATTGTTGCTTGTTTGGATTTTAAGAGAGTAATTTGAAAAAATTGAGAGATGAAAAATTTATCTCAGAAAATAAAAAACATGTTTGTTTGAAGTTTCTCAAACACGAAATTTTTTTAAGAAACGTCAAACAAACAGACCCTTTATAATTATAAATATAAGAAAAATTATAAGAAATGCACAAAAATTGTACGCCCAGAGTCTTAAAAAAAATAAGGCTGCCAAGAATATATAACTTAGGTGAAATTTTAAAAAAGGGTTTTGCAGAGAAAAGTACTTTCCTGCACGCACAAAATAAAAGTTTCTCTGCAGAATATTCAATCCCAACCCCCAACCCCCAAAAATTAATGAAAAAGTTGAAATATGAATTGAAATTAAAATCTTTTTACGTCTATAAATTTACTTCACACAACTATATTATTTACCACAAGAAAAACAAAAAAAAACAAGTACAAAGAAAAATTAAAAGGTAAAAACCTAGAAAATTTTTGTTGGTAAAACAAAAAAAAAAAAAAGAAGCAAGAACAAAGAAAAATTAAAAGGTAAAAACCTAGAAAAATTTTGTGCCGATCAGAGTAGGCTCACCATTAGAGAATCCATACCATCCCCTCGAAGGTGTTGGAGTGAAGTGTGGTTATTTAAATGTAGAATCTTAAAATATAAAATAATTGATAGAATGAAGAGTAAAAAGGAAAAATATATAACACAGTTTACCCCTTAAATTTTAAAATTAAATATTGAATTTAAGAAGTATTTTGAAGATGACCTAATAAATACAAACACTTTCCATATATTTCAAGTTTTAATAATAGATCCATTCTAATTTTTGTAATTGGAAAAGGTCATGTCATCATTTATATAAACATTGTAGTGATTTATCCCCGGATTATATTTATATAAAAAATAAAAAAAGAGGAATACTGGTAAAACTACATATTTGAAGAACTGGTCCAACATTTCTATTCTATTCAATTCAACTTTCATTAATTCATAGTTTAATTTGTCAGATGTAGAATATTTTTCACAAGTCAAATTAATCATGATGATCGAGCCTAATGTCGTCTGTGGAAGGCACGAACGCTGAGTCCACCATCAATGTGAAGATTGATCATTGTTCTGTATTTCACTGCTCTTTTCTCATCACTTAATCTGAAAATAAAGCTTCTACACAGAACAGCTGTAACAATTTTCATCTGTCTATAAGCAAATTCCTTCCCCAAACAAATTCGCGGCCCAGCCTGTTCATAATATTCAAGTAAGAAATAAATTTCATCCAGAATTAATGGTTATGCTTAAATATTCATTAATTACCTGAAAAGCTGTGAATTTGAAGGGATTCTCCTGCCGGAAACAACCATTTTTGTCGAGCCATCTCTCTGGTCTGAACTTTTGTGCATCATCACCCCATATGAACCTCATCCTTCCCATAGCATATGGCTGGTAAGCCACAGTATCCCCCTTTCTCACATGGAACCCGTCCCTCATTTTGTCATCAGACATGCATATTTTTGGATTCTATGATGCGACAAAACCAAATTCAACCACAGGCTATATGAATGAATGTTACAAGGTCAAGTCAACGAAATTACTGTATTCGCTCACCACAGGAACTGGAGGATAAAGTCTGAGGGTTTCGGTCAATGTTGCGTGAAGATAATGCATTTTCTCCAAAGCTTCTTCACTCACACTAGAAGCAAATTCTGAAATACTATTTGCTTCTACCCCTTTTGTTGCTTCTTCAATCTCTTGTGCCACTTTTTCCTGCACCAAAGGGTGCTTGCAAAGCATGTAAATGAACCAGGAAAGTGTCGTTGCTGTTGTATCCTTACCGGCCATCACAAAGTTCAATATTATATCTCTCACATACTTTGGATCAGAACCATTCAATTGCAAAAACCTCGACACCATGTCTTCCTTGTTGTTCAAACTCCCCTACAATTTACAAACATAGATTATCAAACATCAATGCTGGAAAACAAAATTCAAGTGATAAATCTCCAAACTGCCAATATCATGTAAATACACGACATGCAGTGTTAATTACACTCTACAACTTAATAAGAGGTACTTCATCAATTGAAGAAATGCTATGTATGACCTTAGGATAGCCCAACCCAAAAGCTAGGTATTGAAGTGGGAGAGCCCAAGGCCACATTAGTATCCCATTCTACCAATTTGGGACAAGATCACATACCCTTCAACTAGGATCATTACAAGAAACTATAAACTGATTAACCCTTACACAATCATCTTGTAAACTGTGCATTTGTCCAATCTTGTTATGGATAAGTTTATACACAAATCCATCAACCACTTCAATATTTTTCTTCAGTTTTGCTTCTAAACCAAGATTTAAAGCTTTCTTTATCTTCCACAGAACATCTACATATCTCCAAGCAGTCATTGCACTCGCATCGTCAAAAGCTTTGCTAAATTTTTCACTTTCGTCATTGGATCCACACAAACTGTCTAACTCAACTCCAAACGCAACTCTGGATATTGAATCCAGAGTTGATTTCATGAAAAGATCCTGCATAAATCATGACACTTAGTTCATAATAAAAAAAAAAACAATAAAACTGTTTGGTTTATAAAGTTTGAGCTGTACATGAAATTTCACCTGAATATCTATTGGTTTATTGGTTATAACAGATTCAGATACAATGTTAGCAAGTTTAACGGCGTTGTTTCTGAAAACTCCGGCGCTAAAATCCCTTAGTGCCCTTCTTGAAAATTCATGGCTTGCCACTTTCCTTTGCTCCTTCCATTTATCACCATCAACTGTGAAAATTCCATCACCTAATAGATCCTTTAAAATGGTGTAATTGTACTCTCCCTGCAGAGATTTACATTAATTAACTTGAAGAATTTGAAAGCATTTCCAAAAGGTCTGTTTTTAACCGAATTTTCTCATTGAATTAGTAATTAATAGCCAGTCCTATTTCTAAAATCACACTTTACTTTCTCTTAAGAAGGTTAATATTTATATATAATCCTTATCTATATGCTGCATGCATCATTTAATTGAAGTAAAAACACAAATTAGCCATCATGCTGCAACCAAATAACCCTATTGTATCAAGTTTTATAAATGCCTATTTCTACCACAAAAATTTTCCCATTACACAAAAAGAGGGAAATGAGAAATTCAACATTTGAAACAGAATTAGCACCAAATTAATTAGTTAAAGAGTGAAATATACCTTGCCATAATTTTCGAAGTTTGATTTGAGAATGTACTCAACATTAGCCGGGTCGGAAGTGTAAACCTCGCTCCGGAAAAGCCCGATCAATCTGTAAGTTTTGTACTTTTCTGCAAGATCAGTCATGTAATCGTGAAGCCTATTGAAGTTCTTCAGCTGGTGTAAAACGGTGCCGCCAATTGGATGGTACTTCTTTTTCTTTTCATGAAGTTTCCGGACCAGTAGATTTGTAAAGAAAATGGAGAAGAAGATGATGAAAAGAAAGGTTATTGAAGTTGAGCTGCTGAGAAGAAAATCCATTGTGGCCTTTTTGATAAAATCTTTGAAAAGGAGACGGCAAATTTTTTTTTTTATAACAAAAATCACATAAAATTAATACGAAAAGTTTAATCAGTTTACAAGGGGATAACCCCATCACAAAAAATAGTAATTGGAATATTAGAAGGACTAAAACGCTCAGTCCACTTCAAACTAGACGGCACTTAAAACTTGTATTTTACCGACAAAAGAGAAATTGCACTCCCCAAAACTTACAGTCAAACTGCACTTTCCCCCCTAAACTTATTTTTTTTGCATTATTCACCCTCAACTTATATTATTATTGCACTTTCCCAATGAACTCTTTCCCGGCCAAAAAGTTCAAGAGGGAAAATACACCATAAAAATTCATGGGAAAAAGTGGAATAATGGTGTAAGTTTAGGAGGAAAGTGCGATTTTGATGTAAGTTTATGGGACAAAACTCATTTTTTTTCAACCAATTATAATTCAAAATGCAAAAAACACATAATTTTAAAATTTACGTGTAGTTGTAATCAATGTTTTTAGAACCGGATTGAACAGTGAATCGGTGAACCTACTGGCCACTGGTTTTACTGGTCGGACCAGATGATGTCATAATAATGTAATAAATATATTTAATTTTAAAATATATGTAATATACATAAAATTTAAACATTATCCTACAACTGATTAAAAATATACAAAATCTTATAATATATTTAAATTAAATCATATAAAATTTATCTAACTTATATCATAACGGTAATATGATACCAATTTGATAGCTCTGGCCCCAATTTCTTTTATTAAAATGATCCCTATCAAAACAAATTTCACTTGATTGATACATAAGATTACCAATTCGACATGAAAGAAATTTCAAGATATTTCACATGAATCGTGTGAGGAAGAAGTATAAATATAATATGATTATATTTCTTTATAAAAATTTAAAAGTGTAAGTTAAAAATACAACAAAGTAAGAAATTCATAAATTTTAAAATATGGTTAAGTGAAAAAGTTTAATATTCAAAATCAAACTTGCATAATATATTTCGATTTGACTCTGTATCCTAAAAATAATATTGGAAAGAAATATTTTATAGAACTGATAAAAAAATATTATTAGAGTATTAATTTTCATTGACAATGTGTAAAATATTAATTTGAGTTAATTATCTAATTTATAAATAAATTTGGCTACAAGATTCTATAATTTATAAATTTTTATATTAAAAGTTTAACAAAAATGATCTAGCTCAAATGGTAAGGAAATTATTTTCATGTAAGAGGTTAGGTGTTCAACTCCCATGTTTTACAAAAAACATTACAAAAAATTCAGAATCGGGTTGTTCAATCTGATTTTTGAGTCAGGCGGTTTTAGGGGTAAATTGGACTGAACCAACCTCCGCTTCACGATCGAATTGGCCGATCCGGTCCTTTTTTAATTACATTGGTTGTAATAAGATATAATACAGAAAAAACAAAAAACTTTATTAGAAATTTAACAAATATAAATAGTTACAAATATATTATTTTAGACATTACAAAGTGAGATTAAAATCGACACATATTCTGTAAGTTTTGGAGGGGAAAAACTTAGGCCCCGTTTGGATCAGTTTGGTTCTGTTTTGCCTGTTTCGGTGTTTCAAATTGGTTTGAATGAGTTTGGCGAAACATTTGAAACACGACTTGAATTGGTTTTGGTTGGAATATTTTGATAGTAATATAATAGTAAAATAATAGTTAGTGGGTTTTGAGAAATTGAGATATGATTTGAATTGAGTTTGGATGTTGGTGTTTGGGGGTGAAAATGTAATGACAAATGTCACATCATAGACTTTATAAAAATATGATATAATATTAAGTAGTGTAATAATTGAGATTGTGATTATAATAATATTGTTATGATTGAGATGATGATTGTAATAATATTATTGTAGTATTAATTTTTGATAATTAATAATAATTGAATGTAGGTGTAAAATTAAATAGTACTGCATATATAGTAATTTTTTATATGATATTTAAAAAATAATATAATAAATTAGTAATAATAAATTCTGATATAGATATATAATAATAATGATTAAACAATCATTTAAATATAATTTAGTAATGAAACAATCATAATAGTATATATTCCATATTATACCACACCATTTATCAAATAAAAAAACAATATACTAAACAGAAATTGAAAAGGTGGGGTCGTTGGGAAGTGTGCAATTGACAGAAGTCTTCAAAGGCTGCTGCTTGTGTTTTGAAACAAGCATGTTTGGGCCTTCAAGCGAAACAAGTGTTTAGCTGACGTTCTGGGCTAGAAGCGATTAGGTTGCTGTTTGGCCCATTTCGCGGACGAAAATTTTGGGTTAAAATCGACCCGAATAGATCCTTAATGTTTGGAGTTTAGAGCATATTTTTATAACTATATATCCCAGATACTTAATAGGTTAAGCGAGTTTCGACACATATTCTATTCTATTGACATCGAAGTCTTGGCAGAGATAGGACTTTTCTCTTTGAAATAGTTTCGAACATGGATACAAAGAGTGGAATCTCTATCTTTGGGTCATATAATTTATAAATGGAACGAAAATCGTTTAATTTAACTTCATATTAGTATCACATACTAACCAATAAATTTCATTTCAATTCATTTGTCTCCTACGTGCGTCTGAAAACTTATTGGTAAACTAAGTTATGCTCTATTTCGGAATGACATATACTCCGTATTAGGAGTATTTATTTAAAGACTACCCAAACAACTAGTATAAATTTTAAATTTTAATCTCAATCCAAACTATTTTTAGCTAGGAGAATATATATGGATATGAATTTAAATATAACAACTGAGAAAATGTTATTATTCAAATTGTTTTTTTCACATATTAAAACTGTATTAAGCCTATCCTCGAAACTGCATGAATATCAAGGCTTCCACTGATATGAAGAGTCAGCATGATTCTGTATGTCACATTTTTTGTGTCATCACTTAATTTGAACCTGAAGAAATGAACTAGAGCTGCTGATACTATCTTCATCTGTCGATAAGCAAAATCTTTTCCCAAACAAATTCTTGGCCCAGCCTGAAAATATTAATAAAAAAAAACAGAATTTTATGAAGTACTCAAGTAATAATGCATATATATATATATATATATATATATATATATTGTTGCACAAATAAGAAACTTACATGAAATGCAACAAATTTAAATGGTGATTCAGGTTGAAATACACCATTCTTGAGCCATCTTTCGGGTCGAAATTCATCAGCGTCCTCTCCCCAAATATAAGGCATACGACCCATCGCATAGGCCAAGTAGTATACATCATCCCCTTTTTTCAGTTTGTAGCCATCAGGAAGAGTGTCTTCTGTTTCAGAACACCTCCCATCCTAAATAAATATTGATGAATTTGTTAGCATCCTATATACAATAATCTAAACAATAAAAATATACAGTAGTACATAAATATTCATGAGAGATTTGAGTTAATTAATGAGAAGCTTGTTCATATATAGTGTACCACTGGTACAGCAGGGTAGAGCCTCAAGGTTTCAGTCAATGTTGCATGTAAGAAATGCATTTGTTCGAGTGCTCCATCAGTAACACTTTGAATAAAATTACTGACATTAGCTTCATTCAATGGACAATTGACGACTTCTCCCAATTCTTGTGCGATTTTTTCTTGGATCAATGGATTTCTGCAGAGCACATAAATAAACCAAGAAAGCGTGTTTGCGGTAGTGTCCTTCCCAGCAATTATAAAGTTGAGAATAATATCTCTCAAATATACATCACTCATCGTCTCTGGATACTTCTTGCCTTCCGCTAAAAATCTTGAAAGTATGTCCTGCTTTTCATTCTTAATTTCAAACACAAAATGTTATATTTCAAAAATTGCATTTTTAGTTTCACGCTACCCAAAATGTATGAATGATCCTTCTTCAACAGTTTTGATCGGAACTGAATGGAAGGAACGCGATGGACCAAAGGTGCAAGATATTTTAAAACATTGAGACCCAAAGTAAAGTTTTGTAAAGAGTGGGACACTAAAATCAGTTTCCCCTTTTCTATATAGATGAATTACATTAATATATATATAGCTATAGCAAAATTAAATTCATAAAATGGATTAGGAATTGAAACTCACAAAATGTTTTTCCATTTCCATTCGTTCTTTCTTGGTTTTGATCACTTTGTCCACAAAGTTATGGGTGATTTTGATGTTCTTCTTCAACTTTGCCTCAGCACCAATGTTGAGATATCGTTTAAGTTTCCAAAATGGGTCGACATAACGCCAGTATAGTAATTCATTTGAATCATCAAAGGCTTTGATGAACTCATCACCTTCTCTATTTGATCCTTCTAAGCAATTTAAGTCCACTCCAAAACCAACTTTGAATATCGAGTCCAGAGTGCATCTCATTAACAAAGCCTACAAATATTTAAATAAAAAATGAAAAAAGTGAATCTCAAGTAAACCGTGGATAAAAAATTCATATTCATTGTGCTGGAGGATTAGGCCCATTAGTTTCAGTGGTTTCTCCGAAATTACTCAAACCGATATTCTGAAACCAAATTGATCAATCCATATAGACCCTTAAATTAATCCTACTACATAATAGGAGTACTATATGATTGTAAATGAAGGATCATTTGAAAGCAAAAAAGTCAACAGATGAATCAGGCCAAAACCTATCCATGAACATATAGATCTTTAAATCCTACTATATATCATTGTAAAGAAAGGATTATTTGAAAACAAAAGATTACAAAAAGCTATATAGGTGATCAACGTAGGAAAAAGTCCTTATGAAGTATCGTTCGTACGTACCTGTATATCAAAAACTTGGTTCTGCTTGGAGAACTCACAAATTGTTCTGACCAGTTTGGCTGAATTTTTCCTGAACTCCGAGCTGCTGAAATCTCTCAAAACTACGCTCGAAAACTCAACACTTGCAAGCTTTCTCTGTTGAATCCACTTCTCACCATCGACTACAAAAATTCCGTGGCCAAACAAGTCTTTCATTACATCTTGATTATACTTACCTTTAGAATACTTACTAAAATTCGTTTTGAGAATATGTTGAATATTTCTTGGTTCGGTTGTGTATATCTCACTTTGATATGGAGCAAGAAGTCTGAATGTTTTGTGCTTTTTGGCCATACCTATTTGGTAATCATACAATCTGTTGAAGTAGAAGAGTTGACTAAATACAGTTCCCATTACTGGAGGGTAATCTGGATTTCTGATTGATTTTCCGGTGAATATTCTAAGCATTAAAGCTGAAAAGAGCATGAACATAAGCAAAAGGGTAGTTGCTACAATGGAAAGAAACGCAAAATAGACATCCATTTTTTTTTAATCAAATTAACTTTAGTTCTCTCAGGTTTTTATTCACAAGTAAATATGTTATTTAAGGATGTCAGTTTTCATTTGACAAAACAATGAATAAACGTTAATCTTGTTCCAGTGGAAACTGGTACCTAGGGGTAAAATGCACGATACTCCACTGTATTATGGGAACTTGGCATAAAATTTTCAAGTAAAATTTTTATTGCATCAAATTGCCTTGGACTCTCATTATAGAATCCACTTCCATCAATTTGTTAATAGGGGCTCAAAACAAAACAAAATCCTCTTGTACTTTTTAATTTTGGCCCATAAATCTTTTTGTACTTGTTTGTCTCAACTTTTAACACAAAATCCCTTCGTATGATATCAAAGATTTTCTTAAATTTAGGGGGGAAATGCAAGATACTCCCATGTGTTATGCTAAACTTGCAAGAAATTATCCTGTAAAAAATTTATTACACCAAACTTCCTTGTGCTTTAAAAAAACACTCAATTTGTAAAAAAAGGTCATTTTGGACTGACATATTTCAATAAATAATATTAAAATTATAGCACGTGAAGTCGTAGTGACCAACTTTAACTATTTTAAAAATGGTTTCTTGATATATGTCGATCCAAAACGACCTATTTGTTACAAATTGGGTGTTTTTTACAGGGTTTTTGAGAAAATAAGGAAGTTTGATGCAATAAAAATTTCACAGGATAATAATTTGTACCAAGTTTAACATAACACATGAGAGTATTTTGCATTTACCCCTAATTTTAGGGATAATTTAGATAAATCAATTAAAATTTAAAAGTGTTAGACATTTAACGGGGTAATGGGGTACATTATAGAGATCTAAAAGGAATTAGACGGAATAAAATTTCACAAGAGAGTTTCAAACGAGTTTTCCATAATACATGGAAGTATTATGCAATTGTGTAGACAAATATTTGTTTACATCATTGAAAATGGAATTGAGGAAACAACAAATTGCATGTTGACAAACCTCTTTATCAAATAAAGGGTAAAAAATTTCTTTGATATATAAGGGCAAAAGACTTGAACTATGTTAACTTTAACAATTTGGTGTCTTAATATCAATGTTATTAAAATCGGACCGGACCGTTGGTCCGGTTTATCCCCTAAAATTGCTTGACTCAAAAATCAGATTCTGAATTTCCCCTTTCTTTACCAATTTTTAAATTTTTTTTAATGTTAAAAATAAGCTAAAATTTATTGTAGAAGGTGGAATTTGACACCTAACCTCTTGCATGAAACATAACTTCCTTACCATTTGAGTTACATTATTTTTGTTGAACTTTTGGTATAAAAATTTATAAATTTAGAAAATGTGCAGCCAAATTTATTTATAAATAGATTATGATAATTAACTCAAATTAACATCTTACACATTATCAATGAAAATTAATACCCAAATAATAATTTTTTATTAAAATTTGTTATATAAGATATTTCTTTCCAATATTATTCTTAGGATAAAGATCAATATATCATGCAAGTTTGATTTTGAATATTAGACTTTTATAATAATCATATTTTAAAATTTATTAATCTCTTAGGTTGTTGTATTTTTAACTTACACTTTTAAAAGTTTATAAAGAAATATAATCATATTATATTTATATGAGCTTACAAATTAGTATCACATTACCGTTATGATATAAGTTAGATAATTATTATATGGTTTAATTTAAATATAATCTAAGATTTTGTATATTTGAAATCAATTGTAGGATAATGTAGAAATTTTATGCATATTACATATATTTTAAAATTAAATATATCTATTATATCATTATGATGTCATTCGGTCCGACCAATGGTCCGACCGATTCGACCAGTAAAACCAGTGACCAGTCGACTCACCAGTTCACTGTCCAGTCCGGTTCTGAAAACATTGTTTAATATCACAAGCCAATAAAATATCAGGATCAAGGGATACATTTTTAACGGGAAAAATGTAGGACACTCCTCAGTCTACATGAAACATGTACAAAATTATCCCGTGAACTATTTGTTACATAATAGCACCTTGGGCTTTTTAAAAATGATACAAAGAAAAGTTTAATTTACAAAAATGATATTTAGAAAACTTTATTTACAACAATGATATATTTTTAATCAATTAGTTAATAGGTTATTTAAGTAGTTTAAACATGTAATTAATTAACTATAATTAAATTACAAACATACCCACAAAATTTCTAGGATTAAAATCAAACCCGTCTTCCACTTCTCTTCTAAGCCCTAAAAACTTCATCTCAAACTCACTTAAAAAAATTCAAAATATTGTTTGAAATGAATAAGAATAGCACAAGTGCACAACAAGAACAAAATTGAGGTTAGCATTCGATTTTCTATTACATTTGGTCTTTATTTGAGTAGTTTAATAAGCTAAATCGAATAAGAAAATAGATCGAGTTTTCTGAAAATGTCGGGGCCTTTGAGCTTGGGATAGATTCCAGTTCCAAGCCCCAAGCGACCAAAAGTTTCTGAAAATATTGGGGCTTGCATCCGAAAGTTTTCTGAAACTGTCGGGACTTGGGGCTTGGAACAGTCCCAAAACCAACAATTCGATTAAAATATTTTACTAAGTTCTATGTAGTTATGAGTTAGTTCAAGTATCGAATGTACAATCGAATCGAACGTTTGATTAAAATCAATAATTTCGAAAAATTTACTAGGTCCTTTATAGTCTATAGATATGAGATAGTTCAAGTACTATCGGATGGACAATCGAATTGAACGAGATCAAAACCAACAATTTTAAATATTTTACTAAGTTCTATTCAGTTTTGAGTTAGTTCAACTATCGAATGTACAATCGAATCAAACAATTGATAAAAATAAAAAAAATTACTAAGTTTTATTTAGCTCTGAATTAGTTCAAGTATCGAAGGTACAATCGAATCGAACGTTTGATAAAAACTAATAATTTTGAAAAAAATATCAAGTCATTTAAAGATGTGAGATAGTTCAAGTACTATCGGATGGACAATCGAATTGAATGAGATCAAAATCAACAAATTTAAATATTTTACGAAGTTTTGTGTAGTTCTGAGTTAGTTCAAGTATCGTATATATAATTGAATCGACCGATTGATAATTTGAAAATTTTACTAAGTTATTTAGAGTTAACAATCGAACTGAACGAGATCAACATCAATAATTATAAATATTTTACTAAGTTCTATGTAATTTTGAGTTAGTTCAAGCATCGAAAGTACAATCATATAGAACGATTGATAAAAATCAATAATTTTGAAAATTTTATCGAGTTATGTAAAGATATGAGTTAGTTCAAGTATGAGATCGAAAATCGAAGCGCACTATTAATCAACATAAACAATTTTGTGACTAAATAAATTGAAACCTCAAAAGCCCTAAACCTTAAACCGTAAAAACCCCAAACCCTAAAATATTTAGAAAGCACTCACATTGATAATTTACATTTATAATTCTTCAAAATCAACCATGTTTCTAGAATTTTCAAACATAATATAAAAACTTAGCTCCCCGCATGAGGGAATTACCTTGCCTTCAAACCACTAATTTATCATGTGGATATCAGAATTTTTTGGTTTATAATTAAATTTCAATCTTGAGCAAAATCTCCCTGCCTGAAGCCCACCCCGATGAGCAAAAGTCTCGCCGTGGTGGGATTGAGGTAGATAAACTCTATGTGCCAATTTTGTTCGGCTCTAGGGACTTGTAGAAGATCAAGTCATCAAGTCCCAAGTGATGTTATGTACGTCACTTGGGGCTTGGAGAAGGCCAAGCCCCAAGCGCCTTCTCCAAGCCCCAAGCGCCGTTTTGTTGTCGTGCCAAACAAAACGGAGTTTGGGGCTTGATGTTCTCCAAGCCCCAAGTGTCGTTTTTGCAGCAACAAAACATAAAAACGGCACTTGGGGCTTAATCTTCTCCAAGTCCCGAGCGCTGTTTTGTTGCCGTGCCAACAATACGGAGCTTGGGACTTTATGTTCTCAAAGCCCCAAATGCCGTTGTTGCAGCAAAACATAAAACGACGCTTGGGCTTAATCTTCTCCAAGTCCCAAGTGCCTAACATAAACAAAATTGCGCCAAGCCCTAAATGCTGAATGTTCTTCAAAATGACAAAAACAACAAAACAACAGCGATCAAATACCATATTGAAGAAGAATACTAGTTGTGTGAATGATTTTGGTGGATTGAAACCTAAAAAAATAAGAGGATTTGAAAGCAAACTTTTTTCTTTTAAAATAACGGATCCCGATTCTGCTAGAGGATTTATAAATGAATAGTGGGTAATTAGGTTAAGGCCTAAGAGAGGCAGGTTAATCATGAAAGATTAAATTTAGAGGGACTTAATTTGTAAATTATATCCAAAAAATCTAAATAAAATAAAATAAAATAATTATATAATTTTTGTAATAACAACTTTCAAACAAATTATTTCAAGCAATTACTCCAAATTGGAAGAAAACTCCTTGTCCGTCCAATTTTAATAGTTTAACAAAAACGTATTGCAAATCATCTGACATTACATCATAAACAATCCACAAATACATCATTATTACATGAAAAATGATCCAACAACTTAACAACAATACTAATATAATATTAGAAGAAAAACGATATTGAAAAATAACCTTATTGATTTCAATTACTTAAGTTATTTTTTTAGAGAAAGAACACCTGAATTGTTCATCTTTAGATTGGTAAAATACTGCACCTACTTTTTAAATTTCTTTTCTTTGGAAAATATCTAAATGAACTAATTGCACGGATCAATTTACCTGTCAGAGATGAGCTTTCTGAATGAAATCATCAACAATCTAAGCTCGATCTTCTCCAATTCCGTTCAGTCGCAGCAAAACCCTACCACCTACGCCAATCGAGGCTCCATGGACGGAGACGGGGTTTCGACGGGGAATGAACGGACTGCGTATAAGCTGAAAGGATACTTCGATTTAGCCAAAGAGGAAATCGCTAAGGCGGTTCGCGCTGAAGAGTGGGGTTTACCTGACGATGCGGTTTCACATTATCAGAATGCGCAGAGAATACTTGGTGAAGCAATTTCCACCCCAGTTCCTTCTTATATTTCCTCTAGGTACAACAAGGATCGGTTTATTCCCTCAACTATAGTACCTTGTTTTTTAATTTCTACTATAGATTTGTTGATTTTGAGTTCATATACTTAATGTATGATTAGGCATCTTTTTAAACTTGTGTGAATTTTCACTGCGTGTGCGTGCAATTTGTATGTGATTGAACAACCTGTGTAATTTGTATGTGATCGTAAATGGTCAATGATGGATGGTTATGCCAGATTTCAATTACTGTTAATTGCTTTCATCCCAACTAAACTCGCACGAGTAATTGCATTGTTTCTGAAGATAGTCATATTCCTGACTCTGCATTAGATACTTGGGAGTAGCTAACATCGTGACATATTCAGATTGTTTAGTTCTCGTTGCATCCTTGCCTTCAATGTTTCGTAAATTTTTAACAGTGAACTAGAGAAGGTGAAATCTTATCGTCAAAAGATATCAAAATGGCAGGGCCAAGTAGCGGAGAGATTACAAACATTAACTCGAAGAACAGGTTCATATTCTCTTGCATATTTTGATTCCATAAAAGAGGCATGGTTTATTAGAAGGCACTTAATTTATATTTGGTTGCTCCTCCTTTCCATCTCCCTTATCTCAGGTGGCTCATCTGGAATCAAGGTATGGACTGCTTTAGCTAACGTGTAAGTTTTAATCTTTGGTTTGTGTCTTTGTTCAATTTGGCATATGTTAATGTCACTGGGCCAATTATGTATGAGATGTTAAAAAACTTACCTGTTATGTTGGTTGCAGAAATCTATTTTACTCTCATTAGTTTATTAAGTATGTTAAGCTTTAATAAAAATTAAGCATTCTGGTCTCTTCACAAAGTTGGGGTAGGTAGAAGTTACCTTTCTTCATCATTTCGCTTAAGATGTTAATATAGAACATGGTGGTACCTGCCACCAGTTTGTCCTAATATTTTTCCTTCTATTACTTAATTTATTTAGAGCACCTCACCTAAGGCGCCAACTGTGAAAATTGCGTCTGCAACTTCACATTCTAGAAAAGTGGCAGTACAAAAGTCTTCCGCCTACGACAGAGGCAGCTCTATTGTGAGGAGTCAGGCTAATAATGTAACAAATTCAAGGCCTGTACAAGAATCTGGCAGTGGCTATGATGGCAAACTGGTAGAAATGATAAACTCTGTGATTGTTGACCGAAGCCCCTCGGTTAAATGGGAAGACATTGGTTAGGGTTCTGTCATTTCTTCATTTTCTCTTTAGAATTCTGATTCTTCTTTTCTAAAGATTTTTGTCTCTATACAAAAATGTTCTTGCAGCTGGCCTTGAGATGGCAAAACAAGCATTGCTTGAAATGGTTATTCTACCAATTAAAAGAAGAGACCTTTTTACTGGGCTCCGGAAACCAGCCAAAGGTAATGAACACGAAATGAACTTGATGGTTCCCCTCTGAAATACTTTTTCTTGGACCAAAGGTGATTTCTTTTTTGCCAGGTTTACTTCTCTTTGGACCACCAGGCACTGGGAAGACCATGCTTGCCAAGGCAGTTGCTTCAGAATCAGAGGCAACATTTTTTAGTGTTTCTGCTTCTTCACTGACTTCTAAATGGGTGAGTCTTCTATCTAGTTCTCTCGCTCCGTGTGTGTGTGTTTGTGAGTGCAGGTTATTTGGGGCAGGTTTACGCCCTTGTTTTGTTTGCTTCTAACATATGAAGTCGTATATTTTGCCTAAAATGTCAGGTAGGAGAGGGCGAAAAGCTTGTTAGGACTCTTTTTCAGGTTGCAGTTTCCAGGCAACCATCAGTAATTTTCATTGATGAGGTATTGAACGGTCTGGGTTCATCTATGTAACCTCTAGCTGCTATATTTTGTATTTTCTCTCTGTTGATGTGCATTATCATGTAATTACAGTAGGGTTCTAATGGTCTAGAATGTTTAATGTTGTGTCTCTATTTAATAAGAAGAGCACTCCCAGTGTTGTATATATAAATACAAAAGAAATTGGACTATAAGCCTTCACTAGAGAATGGTTATTGCTGGCCATAATACGCTGTTGAGTAAACTTATTTTTGCTTAACGAAGACAAAATAATTAAGAAGGCAATTGTTGCTTCTCATCATTCTTATGTTTTCTCCTTTCACATGGATAATTTTAGTAATCACTCATTGTTACTTATGTAACAATTTGCAAACCTTCTGCGGTACAGATAGATAGTATCATGTCAGCGAGGACAGAAAATGAGAATGAAGCAAGTAGAAGGTTGAAGTCAGAGTTTCTAGTTCAGTTCGATGGGGTAACCTCGAATTCTGGTGATCTAGTTACTGTCATTGGTAAGCTTTCTGTAAAAATATTGCACTTAATTATGTTAACTGAACTTGTGGATCTCAACTTTCTTACATATAATTCTTTAGCGCTTCATGATCTCTTGGTGTAATTCCAGATGTCATGTATCAATTGTTGCATATTTATCTTGGCATTTCTCTTGCTCTCTAATCAACTTCATACTCTATAGTCTATATACTGCCTTCAGAGTCTTACATCCCAAATCCAAATATCTGGCGGGCATTCTTTAACTAACTTCCATTTTTGCAATAATTCAAAAATGTTTTTATCTCAACTAGGAAAGGAAACAAAATATTAGGCCCATTACATCTTTTCGTTTTTCAGGGTCTAAACTTTAGGGTTCAGGTATGCTGAGGGAAGACAGATGAGGATGGTTTCCGAGAATTCATCTAGGAAGGAAGGTTTATTGCTGTTTCTTTCTTAAACCTAGGTTTATTAGGCCATACATGATACATATATTAAGATTTGGGGTTAGGTAGTTTGAGGCAAAGACTCTGATTGGTATAGCTCGTTCAAACAACAGTTTTTTTTAATCCATCGTATGATCTTAAAGGCACTAGTTCATCAATGCTTTATTTAAATCATGCAAAGACAGTACAACTTTTGACTTCTCATACATGTAAACTTAACTACTACAACATTTTTCCTGTCCCATGCCCCGATCTAACTTATGCAACTTTATGGAATTATGGAAGTTGAACCCTAGTCTTATGATTTAGCCTTGTAAAAAACTCTTATCATGTTGCAGTTATTCTAATTAGGCTGCATCAGTGCATCAGGACGCTGTAATGATGCATAGAGCACAGATGACATGCAATTCTTTGCGTTTTCAGCTAATAAAAGTTGAAAGTAATAAATTTGTTATATTGGTTCTTTTCTCACACATGTTCATAATCTATTGCAGGTGCAACCAATAAACCTAAAGAATTGGACGATGCAGTTCTTAGAAGACTGGTTAGTATAAACATCCTCCCGTTGACCTCATCATGAATGTTTTGTGTAATTTACCTTTTTTGCTTAATTATTCTTTATGACTATAGATTGTCTAGTTCAAAAAAATAAATTCTTAGACCACTATCTTTGTTTTCTGGATGCTTTTTCATCAACATATTGATAAATTCTGGTGGACAAGATAAACTAAATGTAATTCTGACTCGAGTCAACTCTGTCTTCGTGCTAGAAACTGTCTTCTTTTCTTATGTTCATTGTTTCAAAAAGCTACTGTTATCTTGTCAGCCTTGAATAAATTGGGGGAATGTCAGATGCAGTCTAGTGTTGCTTGGTTAAGATATCTGCCTGAACTTGGTTATTTCTGGCTGGCTGTTGGATAAACATAAATTTGAGTTGTTAGTTTTAGTTAATTACATTCCTGTGCAGTTATTGACTTCATATTACTAGTTTGATATGCTATTGCTAAGAAAGATTTTGGAAAACATGTTGAGTGAAACATATTCCTGCAAGATTAATGGCTTTAACTACCTCTCTTTGTCGATTTTTTTTGTTTTTATTAAATCTAGGCACATATCTCTTATCCCAGGGCTTCGATTGGGCCATGCCAGATATAAATTGTTCACATTTATCACATTACTGTAAATTATGGATCTTACAGTAATTGTTTGATCTGATGAAAGCAATCCGAGTGAAACATACTACAATTGTCCTGCAAGCTAAATATATTATAGCTGGCATGGATTTGAGTGGAACTTGGTTCTCAATCTTTTTAAATCTTTGGAACAGGTGAAGAAAATATATATACCTCTACCAGATGCAAGTGCCAGAAGACTTCTTTTGAAACACAAACTCAAGGGCAATGCATTTTCTTTGCCAGGTGAGATCATATATTACTCAACATATCAATATTGCCACGGTTATGTGTCTTTTGCTCTGAAAAATGAACAATTTTATTATTTGACATCGCCTTTTGTTCTTGGAAAACAGATAGAGATATAGAGAGACTTGTCGCAGAAACAGATGGTAAGATTAATTTCATCTACTAGTTGCTGTAAGCTAATTTGTGAGCTTTATTTTCAGAAGTCTAAATTTTAATTATATTTTTATATACCATCTAAAGATTAGTATTTACATTCTGTACTTAAATCTATGAAACAAGTGATGAGTATGAAAGAAAATTTGTTAAAATGAATAAAATAGATATAAGATAAGAAAAAACTACCACACTAGTGCCACTTGTAAGTTGTCACACTATCACAAGGAGACCAAAATGGTTACTCTAGGGTCTCTTCAACTATATATTTTAGATAATAAATCTTACAGATTGGTCACTGTTTAATAAGTGAAGCAAACAAGGAAGACTAGATGATTTTACAGATCCTGGTTTATAAAATTGTGACCTTCACTCTGGAGCCAGATCTGGAAAACTATTTCATGTATTACTTTAGCTATCTTAATTTCATGTTAAGGTCATTATTGTAGGATATTCTGGAAGTGACCTACAAGCGTTGTGTGAGGAAGCTGCTATGATGCCAATCAGAGAGCTTGGATCAAACATTCTTACAGTCCAAGCAAATCAGGTTAGGCCAGATTATATTATAATCTTCACTTGATATTTGCTGATTCTTCGTTCATATTTTTTGGGACCTTATGAAACGAATAAGGCAAGATCTTTTCCTTATTTCCTATTAGGCTGTATAATGTTGCAGTCTTTCTTTCAAGCATTTCTCCATGCAAAAGTTCCTGATTCTTTTTTAACTTTTCCCAAAGAATGTTGTCTTTTTTCCGATTTTCCGTCTTCTTTCTAGCAGATTTTCCATATAACACCTCTTTTTCAAGATCATACGGATTTATTATATTGGTGGTAGAAAAGTTTTTTTAGATATGTAGTTGAGGCATTCAGGCAAGTTCTTATTGACTAGTACAGTATTATTTTTTCTTCATTGTGGATCTTGTTTGATATGCATAGTATCTGATTTCTTATCAGCTGTTCTCTATTCTAAAGAATTGTTGAACATATATACTCCAATGTGCAGGTGAGGAGATTAAAATATGGGGATTTTCAAAAGGCAATGACTGTTATTAGGCCTAGCTTGCATAAGAGCAAATGGGAAGAGCTTGAACAGTGGAATCGCGAGTTTGGCTCTAACTAAAACTGATACTTGCATGAGATTTTCCAGGATTCGAAACAAGTTTGAATTTAAGCTTACAGAAAGTATAGAATTTGATAATAAGTGAACGGAAATGGAAAGTTGAAAATATTTATGTTGTACTATGACCATGTAAATATTCTTACTAAATTGGTTTGTTAATACGTGATTCAATTGTATTGTTTACCAGAATGTAAGATGTAAACATAGGCTGGCTACAGTTTTATGAATAATAGGGTTTTATCTACTAGAATAATAATATGGAGATATAATTTTGAGTTAGAATTCACGTATAGCTGTATTTTGCAAATAACGCCTCTAAATATATGATGGTTATGAAACTGCAGTTACTTCCGTTAGCTTTAGTAATTTTTTTCTTCAGTTTTATAAATTGTTGCTGTTCATTTTTTTTTTACTGTGAGGCCGTAATACTGATACATTTATCTGTGATATATCTACGTGAACTGTTTAATAGCAATCGCGTAAGGGAAGATGACGATTTACTTCTTACCACTTATCAGCTTCACACTTCTCTGGTTTTTTACTCCTTGAATTTGTTGTTTTTCGCAAAATGAACTACAATAGTTGAAAATCAGAGGAACAACTGCAAGCACAAATTCGTTTGAGAATGAATTAGAAAGGGCCAAGCTAAACAATATGTGGTGTTGGGAATTGACGTTGAAAGCACAGGTCATTGACTCCGCAATAACCGAGTTAAGTGTTGCGGGGGGTCATTTTAGTCAATATCGAGTTTAATCGAACTCAAAATGTTTACATTGTAGACGCGATATATTTGTCTTGTGATTTAACAACACTCCAAGAATAGGGTACTAATCACATGACATGTACAACACTTGCTTGTAGTTGGATTACAATTTTTTAATGTTGAGTTACAATAATCGAAGTGCAGCAGAATTTTGTGAACTACGATAATTTTACAAAAAAAAAAAAAAATTGAAATAACAAGTGCAAACACAAACCACAAAAGTTTAGACAGTTTAGTGCAAAATATATACAGTATAGTCTACAAGTTTGGATGCGAACTTTGATTTTCCCTAGTATATGAAAACTAGAAACCACTCAATAAAATGTCTTGTACTCTTAACCCTCAAATCAATCACATCAGGTTCCAAAAACAAGTTCACAAAAATATGTAGAGCACCAAAATCAACCTCAACCCCAATGCAAGTTCATGTGCAATAAAGCTTGCCAAAGTACAAAAACACGAGGAGAATTTCCACAAACATTTATCATTTATCGAGAAGTCGTGAGTCAAGCACGGGCACGACAAATGCTAATTGTTTCATCAGTGATGGTGGTGGCATCACTAGTGCTACTTGTAGAATGATTCCCTGGGATGGTGTTCAAATTGATGCCATTATCAGGACTTCTGGGTATGGAACGAGATATAGACGCAGATTCTGTATTTAATGCACGTTTTTTGGCCCCTCTATGCATGTGCGACTCACAGTACTTCTGAGCAGGAATTGCATCTCTACTGCATTGCCATTTCTTGCCATCAGTTCTCCGGCATCTTTTCAGTTCAGATTCTATGGTTTTATTGCTACCCAATGCCAGGACGAGTTTGCCTGCAACTCAAAAAGAACAAATTTATTGTAAAATAAAAGCATAAGCCAATTATATTAAGAATTGCCTAGAGAGTGACAAAAGCACATATTAGTAGTAATCTCACCTTCACCACATTGAAGAACACTCTTTGGAGACAAACCAAATCCTTGAGAAACGGAGCCCACGACATTGTTTTTATGTACACGATGTTTCCCGCCACCAATTTTCTTAGGATTAGTACTCTCATAACCAGCATCCTTCTCCTCAGTATGATTGCTAACACTATTATTATCACATGTAACCAAAGAATTAGTAGGCATTCTAGTATTATGAAAAGTAGAGGTTTTATTATAGGGTTCCGGAACTTTTTCAGAAGATTCCACGAGCTTTCTTGAACCCTGACGTCCTCTGTGCATGTGCCTTTCACAGTATTTTTGGTTCGGAACCACATTTTTGCTGCACCTCCATTTTCTCCCATCGGTTCTTAAACACCTTCCTGGTTCCGGATCCATCATAGCGCTATAATTGGACTGTCGAGGACTGAAGCCTGTGACTGAATGAAAACAACAGAAAATAAAGAATGCGCTAAATGAATAATCACATTTTAATTTGAGTATGAAAGTTTGAAACTATGGGAACTTGAAGCCAATTGAAAGTGGCATATTTTTACGTGAAAGTTAATAAAATTAAGAAATACTAATTGACCAAAAGAAGTTACATGCATTTGGATTCTTCTTAATAAATATTTTATGATCTGCATAGCAACACCTAATTAACATAAATTGTAAGAACTGAATCCAAGTTCATTGTGCTTGCTTCGTAATATGTTCAGAGTTATAACGAAAACCATCTATCAAAGGCCAAATGAATCACAGAGCTTATGTGAATAAGATATGTCAAGTTATAAAGGCACATAATGCTTATCTCTCTCTAAAATTCTGGTGCGACAAGATCTAGCCCCACCGAGACTGGATCCGAACCGATATGTATCTAGTCCCACCCCAGAATCCGTAAGAATCAAAGTCCTGACCCTTAAACCCCCAAACCCAATCCCCTCGAATCTACAAAATATAGTATTATTATTATACCTCAAACTCTACAAAAGTCATTGACTTTTGACACCTCTGACCTTATTTTTTCTCTCCAAATTCCAAACCCAACCCAACATCTACCACAAAGTCAATCCAAATCTTATTCCTTAAAAACCAATATTCAGAAAGCTAAACCAAAAGCAATCGAGGCATCACCTATCCATATAAACCCATAATTCTCAAAAGCAAAGAGGAAAAAAGAGAATGCACCTCTATATGAAAAAAATCAAACAAAGCAAAGAAGAGAAATAGTACTTGTAACATACCAACTGAAGTTCAATATAAAAGTAAAACCAGTAAATCTACTCACATAATCTAATCACACATTCATTTTTTAATATGAAAAACAAATGAACAAAAGAAAGAATTCATAACCGGTAAAATCCAAATCACATAACCATACATCCATTTAAAGAAAAGAAAAAAATAAGCAGAAATAAAATACTCACAGCTGGGGTATCTCTTATAGATATCTGAACCGTAACAATTAAAAACACTAGTCCAAATTGGAAGAAAAAGGTGAAAAGGAATAGGCAAACCAGAGGCTATGAAATTATAAACCAAAATCTGGTTAGAAAAATCATGAAACTGAAAAGCAGTGAAGAAAGACTCTTCCTTTTCTGGTTTAATAATTTTCTTATTTTCCTTCTGCCCTGACCCAATTCTTCCAATCCCAAGATCAAGATTGATCTTTTCTGAGAGATCTTCTCTTTTCTCGGCTTCTTCTAACATAGAGAGAGGACCTGGAGGGGGTGAAATAGTAAAAAGCAGTTGGGGATGCATTTGCAATTAATTTACATTTCTGGGTTTTTCGAGAAAGAAAGGTGAAGAAAAGAGTGCAGAGCAGTGCAGAGTCTGGGTCAATTGAAATAGTGCTCTGAAATTGGACTGTAGAAGCAACAGGTGTAAAGCACCCACAACACACACATACACACTTATGTGTGTGTAAAAGTGTATGTATAGATGTTGAATTAAGAGGAAAATTGGGATGTGCATGATGTATGTGAATTGAATGGGAAAGAAAGAAAAGACAAAATGGAACCGCTAAAAAGAGAAGAAAGACTGACATTTTCATCACTCATTACGCGCATGGAGCCATCCTTTATGTGTGAGAGGGGAGAAAGGTAGTAGTAGTAGATAGTAGTGTGTACTCTGTGTGTGTATTTAATTGTAAGGGTTTTGTCAATGTCAGCTTTTTGAAACACACTGCAGAAATTTATTACTGCAAAAATGCTTTAGGTTTGTTCAACAAGGAAAAGGATCGGACGATATGTTTTAGATTTACTTGTGTTATTCTTGAATTGGTGTAGATGTTTGTATTCTGAAAATATTATCATCAATTTGTTGTTAGTAACATAAAATAAAATAAGAAGAAAATTATGGAAAATTCTTGTCCAAGCCTGGCTTGGCCAAACCCATCCAACCACCAAGCAAGTGTATTGCACTTGCTTTGTGATTGGTCACTCTCCTGGGAGTTACATCCAATCCCAAAGCAAGTGTATTACACTTGCCTTATAGTTATTTTGGGCTCGGCCAAACCCGGTGTGGGTAAGAATTTCCCGAAAATTATGGAGTATGAGTATATTTTTTATGACGGTGTTTTAATGTAGCTAACTTTTCTTGACCTCAAATACTAGATTTTAAGAAATAAAGATCAATTTATCCAAACTGATCCCTTACAGAAAAATCTTTTTAATTTAAAAAAAAAAAAAGGAAAAAACTTTTTGTTTCCATAGAAAAGGAAAGATAAAACAATACGGAGTGTTTTTTTTTTTGTTTTCTAATAGTTTACAAATATTTCTAAATCATTCCCAACAAAAACAATTGAACACATTTCAAAATTATATGTTAATTTGTTACACACAAAACCTTTTTTTTTTACGATAAAAAGAAAAGATATGCTAGTAGCACAATTTTTTTTTTTTTTTTTTGAGTAACCAGTTTTCAGAAAAATATATAGAACTTCAAACTTTAAAAGTTAAATCTGGGTTTAAACTAAAAACCCCTAATTTCTCCTAATTTTATTTAGCAGCGTACAATAATCCGCAGGGGCTCAGAGGACGAACAATAATAACAATATGACTACAATGGCAAGCGAAGTGGGCACCGGCATGAAAGATAAACCAACAAAATCGCATCTCCGGAAGCAAATAAAGCAAGACGAGTCGAAACGACACCGTTCTATATTCGAAGTACCGTCTGACTTCTTTAATTCCTGTCGCCTCCTGCAGTCCCCTCAAATTTCGCTCCCGGATTATGATTTTGCCCTAAACGACGTCGTAGAGGAATCAAAATCTGAAATTGAGGTTATCGAAGCTAATAATAATGATAGTGATAGTATTAATGCTAAAATTATGCAGAGATGGTCTTGCAACACTTGTAAGGCGGAATTCGAGTCTCTACTAGACCAGCGCTTTCACTTCAAATCCGACCTACATCGGTTCAATGTATATGTTTTCCTCCTTCTGTATATTTTATTTTCATTAATTAATTTTGGCTTTCTTTATTATGCCCTATCATCTGTGTTGTAGTTCAAGTGGAGATAAAATGTTGATCTGATTGATTTGCATTCATTCCCAAAATTATTTTTAATGTGAAAGTTTGATGCTAATTTAGGTGCTTCTAAGAGAAGTTATACGAATAAGTATTTATCTAGGGATGCTAATGAATTTTTTTAATTACAATGATATTCTTGTGAGTAGTTTTCTAAAGATCATTTATGTTCAAGCAGATACTTGATGTGATGATGAAAATATCGTGGCAGCATGTTTGATTATTGTTTGTATTGGGGAAGGTTGATAGAAGTCTGAAGGGGTCTAAGTTGCGTCTATTTGGGAAGTAGCCAAGTAAGAAAACTCTTGAACCTGTTTGTTTGGCGTTTGGAAAATTAGTGGAGGTTTGTGAAATATCTCGATTTGCGTAATGTTGTTTGTTTGGGTTTTGAGAGTGTGGTTTGAGAAATTAAGTAGGTATATATTTTTTTGGAAGAGTTAGGTTGTAGGTGTAAGATGTGTTGTTATGTGAGATAAATTGTGTAAGAGATAGGTTACTTTATGCCAAATCAAAGTAGAGTTTGTATAGGTTTTGTTTAGAGATAAGAAAATTGTTGTTTGTTTGGCTTTTGAGAGAGTAGTTTGAAAAAATTAATGGATGAAAATTTTATTTCAGAAAGTAGAAAACATGTTTGTTTGGCAATTTCCAAACCCAAAAAAAAATTTGGGAAACGCCAAACAAACAGGCCCTTTGTTATCAAAATTTTCTTATTTGTGCTAATGCGGGCTTCAGAAATTTTTGCGTCCTTCATATTAAGTTAATATTTTTGCCTTGTGGAATGCAAAACTGCCAAAAAGGGTAACTGAAGATGATTTCTTAATGTATGTTATGTACCAATTTAATTCTTTAGTCCTATTATAATCGAGAGCGGACATATTGAACCCTATTCCTGACCCATAAAAAAGTGATTTTTTTTGTTTCACATCTTTATTACTTGACAGTGTCTGATCTCAGATAAAGCTTAGTATTGCTGGAAAAGATACCATCAAAGAAGAAGATTTTGATGAAGCGGCTTCTGATTCTTTATGCAAAGACTATGATGTATCAAGTATTTCAGGATCAGAGGATGAGGATGAGAGAGACAATAGTCTGCCTCTCCTTGAAAATAGGCAACCTGAAATTGGTGAAATTTCAAAAAGCAAAATCTTTATGCAATTGCAGACAGGAGAGAGAGTTTCAGTTTGGAGATGTTTACTACTCGATGAGTCTGAAAATATTTCATTTGAAAAAGACAAGTCGATTCTATTGGATGATGATGGAAATAAACTACATCTGACTCAGAAGGAAGTGATTGAGAAACTGAAGTACATAACTCATGAACCTAGAGATAACACTCGATTAAGGATTGTTTTACTTGCTAGGGGTGGGCACTTTGCTGGTGGTGTCTTTGATGGTAATTCACTTGTGGCTCATAAAACATTCCACAGGTTTGTTCTTTATTTCATAATAGCTTCTCAGAATTGGATAAGTTTCCAGCCTTCTAAATTTTCTTTTGATTTTAAAGAGCATCACTCAACTTTTTTTCTTTTTTTTCAAATACATGAATGTGGTATTTGGTGCTATTATCTTTTAACGATTCCATGAGTTCATGCTATTTGTCCATTTTTGTTGTTTATTTTCAAATTATTACCCTTGTCATAATTGACCACTTATTATCCATGCCAGGATCATGAGTCACTTCTGTTTTTCTGATTTATTTTCTATGGTAGAGTTCATCTGCATTTGTGAGAGTGCATGAACTTTGGAAGATTTTCGCTTATTTTATTTTATTGTTTTTCTAAACAAACTGTTAGTATATGTCTTGATAGTCACTATTCACCATTTCCCTGTGATGGTTTCGTGCTTCCAGTCTTTTTGTGAGTTTTGCGAAGCAGTGAGGTAACTAATTTGGCCCGAGCATTTTAGGCAGATAAAGTCACTATTCATTAATTTATTACCCTTTAACTCGCTTTGTATCCTGTAAAATTTCGTAATTTACATGCTGAGTGTGTGTGTTAAGAAATTTTCTACTTGCCTTTGTGTGTGCGTGACTGTGATTGTCTTTGTGTGTGGGTGGGGGGGGGGGGTATCATAAAGATTAAGGCATCAGCTATATTCACTATGCTGTTTCCTTCGATGTAGATATGTTGTTAGGGCCAAGGCTGGTAAAAAGCAGTCATTAAAAGATGGAGGTGGCCGGGCTATACATTCTGCTGGAGCTTCACTACGTCGATATAATGAACTTGGTCTTAAAAAGGTATGAGTTTCTAGTCGGCATAGAAGTTCAAATTTTAGTATTTTTTTCTAAGATTTTTTTCTGATCGATTGAATTTCAAACTAATTAGGAACATTTAATAAATCTTCCACCCAGTCGCAGTTCCTGTGTTGTCTTTTCTTAGATTCTTGCATACTGGTATAACATGTTGGATGATGTGTGAGGATTCTCTAAATTGAGTCTTCCCTTCATTAGGGATGTACACCTAAATTGTGTATTCCTGTCCAGTTTCTTGGGAGATAATTTACCATGTCATGTCTAACAAATTTCTTTAAAATTCCAACTGGGAGAAAGTATGTTCTTAGTGTACCGTCAACTTTAACCACGTAACAGAATATTTGGGAGTCTTTTCTTACCTTTAATTAAAAAAATCACTATTGTAGGGAGAAAATAATAATTTCAAGCATGTCTTTGAAGTCATATCTTTTCGGGTGCTGGACTTATTATATTTCCTCTATGACCAGGATATTCAAGAATTACTTACTTTGTGGAAGCCTCATTTTGCAATTGCCTCCTGCATTTTTATATACGCTTCTTCAGATAACCGCCAGCTTTTTTTTGATGGAAAAAAACCATATTTTATCTGTCAGCATCGTGCAATTAGAAATATTCCATTGACTGTTAGGAGGCCTACTCTTAGAGAAGCTAGACGAATATATAGCTTACTGACACAAATTTCCTCTGAGATAAGTGGGGAAAGAGCTCTTAATACAAAAGAGGAATTATTATCTGGTGCTGGTGCAAGTATAGGAAGTTATAGCAATCCTGACTCCTGTGAAAAGAATTTGAGAGAAAATCAGGTGGATATAAAAGCTGATGAGGCTAGTTCTATAGTGAGGGAAATGGATGATTTGTCTATGTCAATCGAGTCTGAAAAGGAGGCTGATATTGTTTGCACAACCACACCTTTACATGAAGCTGCGAAGTCAGGAACTTCGCAAAAAGTTTTGGAACTCCTAGAGCAAGGTCTAGATCCTTGCATGAAAGATGAGAGGGGCCAAACACCGTATATGCTTGCAAGTGAGAAGGAGGTGAGAAATACTTTTAGACGATTCATGGCAGCAAACCTTGAGAAGTGGGATTGGGTGGCCGCTAAGGTGCCAAGTGCACTGACAAAAGAGATGGAGGAGTCTCAAGCTGCTAAACAGGTAAAGATGTTGGTTCACTAATTTACTTAAATCTATTACCATCGTATATCTGTAGAGTTTGATTTCTTCTTTGACTCCTGCAATACTATATTATCTAGTAGCTTCTAGTTACTGGATGGCTGATTATGCTGAAATTCATTTCAAAATCCATCTTCATTTTATGAATTTGTCATAGTGTTATCTAATTTTCGGATATCCGTGTCTAAAGCTAGATTATTGACAAGTGGCAAACTCCATCTAAATTTGTTTAACCATTGAGACTGTATTATCATGGGACTGGACATGTGATAATTATATTTCTATTAGTGCCTAAAAGTGGTGGATTAACAATTGTTTATGGATTCACCCCTTTATATATCATCACTATCAGACGAGATAAATGTTGATAAAGACCTAATTGCACCTAATCATTGGATGCCAAACGAGTTCGTTGGGTATCTTTAAGAATACTTCTCACCCTCTGCATTTTTTTAAGATCCCAGTGTGACTTAATTTCCTAGTAGAATTCCTACTAAATCAAATCATGTATTCTTGCATGATTATCAAGAATTTACAAATACATATATTTTAATTTGGATTTCTCATCAGGCTGAGAAAGATGCCAAGAGGAAAGCAAAAGCAAAGGAGTTGAAGAAACAACGAAAAGCTAAAGAAAAGAAAGCCCAGGTTTATTTCATTTCCATTTTTGTCCTTATTTAGGTTCTGTTTGAAGCTCTGCTACACAATCATTTTAGTCAAAGAGTGTGTTTCTTTATATCACTATTTTGGTTCTATTTGAAATTAGGTGTGATTAGGTGCGTTGCTTTAAGAAGACAGAATTAGAAGAATGATTTGGTGTTTGGGTTCTTATTTTTAAATGCAACCATGATATCAATAATCTAAAGAAACAGAAGAAAAGAAAGCCCAGGTTTATATCATTTCTAATTTAGTCCTTATTCAGGTTCTGATAGGAATTCTCTTATAAGTGTGTTTCATACTCCAGTCTTTCATATTATTGTTTTGATGTGTCACAAAATGCAACCATTGGTGAGAGACTTGGAGTTGCCATTGGTCATTTAAAATTATAGGACTTTAACTGCTAACATGAGCAAGTAGCAGAGAGGCTTACACAGTCACCATTCATATTCTTTTTTCTTTTGGTGGGTGGGGATTGGGTGTGTAGGTATAAAACCACTGCTCATTTTTGGTGTTTATGTTACTTGTGAATGGCATTAAATGTAGGCTCTTTCATGGAAATTTCTGTGTCATGCCCTTTTCAAGTTTGGTCAACATAGTTATGCACACAGATTTGAGTGGAATATTTTTTCAGTTATGTTTCAGACATATAATTTAGCCATCAATCAAGTAAACAAGCCTTGTTTCTTCTAATCATATACCACCGTTGATAAGCAGGCTGAAGTTGCTCAATCCCAGGCTGCTTCCTCGGGGGGAAGTGGTCCAGTTCCCACTCAGATAAGGCACTCTCAGTCTAGCGGTTCTGCAATAATCTCCAGAGAGGTTCTGCTTTACAGCTTCTCACCTTGTTCTATGATGCAATAAATGACGATATTGCTGTGGATTTATAAAACTTAATGTGTCTTTGTCTTTTTAGGAAGAACTCCGAAGAAGTCAAGCTGCTGAAAGGGAAAAACGAGCTGCTGCCGCTGAACGAAGAATGGCAGCGGCCCAAAGAACACAAGGAACTGGGTCACTTGCATCTGGAAGTGATAATTCATGCTCATGTTGCAATGATTCGCTGGCTGGTAAAGTACCCTTTCATCGATACAATTATAAATACTGCAGCTCTACATGCATGCATTTGCATAAAGAGATCCTTGAGGATGTATGAGCTTTGAGATCTCAATTACTTACTTCACTTCTTCAACTTTGGTTAAGAAAGATTTGTTTAGTATTTCTCTCCTCTGTTGTTTTGAGTACTTTTGACTTGGCCAGTTTATCTATGAGGAACATGAGTGGAAATAAATGTGATCAAAGTCCTTTTGCTTCTAAAGTTTTGTGTTTCTATTCATGTTAAAATAAATACGACTGCTATTGCGTTGTGTACACTCGAATTAAATGTTGCGTTAGAATAGTTGATTCCGCGCATACTGACGAATTCAACATATAAAATCCCAATAGAATTTTTTTTTTTTTTTTTTTTTTTGAAGAGTTCCCACTCCCAAGCATATATATTGAAAATTAGCCAATGATATATAGATTTTATTATATTACTCCATATAATAAGAAAGGTTTAATGTAATTATACAAAGCCATGATTTTCAATTACACATTTACATAAATAAGATTACTGAAATTTAATGACTTAACTTTTATATGTAATAATATTAATTTAAATACTCTAAAATTATGGGATTGCGTTAAGTCGGATTAATCAGGAAAGTTGTTTATATCTACTTCATTGACATACACAAAAATAAATTAATTACAAAGATTAATATTAAATTAGAGAAACACACACTAATGAGAATTGAATCCTTATCCTTTTGATTATAAAACATAACTTTAACCAACATCCTACTACATCTTGGGCGAAATTTCTTTTAAAACCTGATTCATTTGACCCACATTCTTTTAATGTAACTATAATAAAGTCCAATGTAAGGAATAGAAATTAAAGTTGCCCGGGACCAAGCCGGGCCAACCCTAAGATCCAATTTGCTAAATAAATGCCATTCAAGGCAGGCCAACCTATAAATTAGGCGAAAGCGAACCCTATATTTTAACAAGAAAAATTGGAAGAGAGAGACCAGTAATTTCAAAACACAATTTATTGCTTAAAAACGATGTAGCTAGAATTACAAGTAAATGACCTCTCCAATTAGGCCTGGTTTTCCTAATTATTTATTACAAATAATTATACTACTATAATTTATTTTTTGAACAATTCTTACACATGGACCAGAAAAATTATTAAACCTTATAGTTAGAAATGTACCACATCGTTCATTTTAAAATAAAGACTTCACCAAAATATATGATGTAATATATTTCTAAACATAAGTTTCATGAATTTTTTCCTAATCAAGTTCAAATAAGAATTTTCCCTTTTTTATTTCAAGGGAGGGCTCCATCTCCCCTTGCATACAATACAATAACTTTATCTCTAAACTTTCAATTCTTCATTGAAAATAGCTTCAAAAGCATCTTGTTTTGGCTCGAACAAAGACAAACCAATCTCCAACCCTCCCTCAAATTCCCTCGACTTACAAAGCGACATTGAACTATCCCCATCAATCGAAACCGCTTCATATTTACTCGGTTTCCCCCACCCGAAATCCGTATCATACAAATCAAATTTTGGGGATCCAGCCACCCCAAAAATCCGTTTCTCAAACAACGGGGCGTATTTTGCCATCCAATCATCTGCACCTCTCATAGTCTCCTCCTTATTGTTTACCCTTTTACTTATAAGCTCACTAATCAACTCAACCGCCACTAAAAACCCGTCCCCCCCTTTCAATTCTCCGTGAGTGGACTCTGTCACTGCCGCAGCTAAGCAGTTGCCAAAATACGTGGCTGGCACCGGAGGGTCCAACCTGTGCCTAGCGTCCACGGTGATGACATAATATTCGGGCTCGTTGTCATCGACCATTTCATTGATTTTTGCCGCGGTTTTTGCTAAACAACTCCATACATAAGCAGTCGATATAGTAAAAGATGATAAGTGAGTTAAACGTGGCCTTTTGGTTAAAACATGACTCCTAAGTTTTTGTATGTCTTCTTTTAGAAAGATGTAAGTTTGTCTGAGTTTATTAGTAGGGAGAGTTGGAGATTGAGGCCAATATTTGGAATGCTTCATTTGGTTCCAATAAATATTTGCCCGCCTCCCTGATGGATCTTCAATCACTGATCTGTCATAAAATGGAAGTGATAAAATTTTGGCTTCTTCTTCTCCGAGCTTGGTCGCGGAGCTCCAAGCCTTGATGAATCTCACAATTGAACTCGCGTCCCCAACAGTGTGATCATTGCTAAAGCCAATACATATGCCTGTCTCTGGAAAAAGTGTCACCTGCAAACAATTAGAATCAAGTTATTCAATATACAACTTGAATAATTCGTTCGCTAAAAGCTTGTTTGAGTTGGGTACGTTCTTCGAACAAATTAATACGCAAACTCATGCTATGAAGCTTGCTCGAGCTCGGTTCATTTAATAATCAAACCTACATAGCTCAAACACAATATATGTAAAAATGTCAAATTATTCGATATCCGACTTGAGCTTGTTTGATACATTTACTATTCAAATCAAGTTTGAACAAGTGTTATTGGAACAATGTGACTAAACGCAAACCAAAGTACTCGATCGATATTCGACTAGGACTTGGTCGGTAAAAGCTCGTTTAAGTTTATGCATATTAGACAAGGTTGAACAACATTTATGAATCTTAAATCTCGATTCGAGCTCGACAAGCTAAAAGCGGATAAAATGTATGAAAAACTATCAACTTACTCGAATTCATGCGATTTATGTAATGATCAAATCTAGCTCAACTTTGAAACCGAAAGAGTCGTTACCTGCACCGCTAGAAGGGGGAAAATGTTGAAGGCGGATTCGGAATCAGTCCTGGGTTCCGGCAAACTTGGCACGAAAGGATAGAACTGATCGGCATCACGGGCTTGGTTTCCTATAAGATAGTTAAAATCATGAGTACTAGTACTAGTACTTGTCTCGGCAATGGTGAACGAAACAGAGTCCCCTGAAACATAGCGAAATTCAGGCATCCCTGAATTCAGAGGGAAGTAGAAGCTTCCGGCGAGGGGAAGGTGGTGTTTCAGAGTTTGGGAAAGAGATTTCTTGAGATTTGGGACTATCTTCTCTAAGAATTGAGCACTGGAACAGGGGAATTGGTAAAAGAGAAGACGTTGGATTGGATGAAAGTTTAGCCATATTATGTCGAAGTATGTGAGAGGAAGGGATTGCTCCGCCACCAAGTCGGCGGAAGCGAGCGGCGCAACCCGACAGTGATCGTGAACGGTGATCATTTTTGTGGATGTAGCCATACGTTCTGGAACAGAGGGTTGGTTTGTTGAAAAGAGAGAGTTAATAGTAGTAATTGGAAGAGCAAGATAATTATAATTACTAATAAGACTTTAGGAAATTAATTAATTAATTAGTGTTTACTACTACTACGAATCTACGACAGAGTATTTATAGTGGAAGGGACCTTTCCTTTTTCAAAATGATGACATCTAGTACTCGAAATTTTGGCTAAATACAAACAACGTTTCGTTGGGCTCCATGACATAGAAAAAACAGGGTAAGTTTAGGAATTCTTTTTCTCATAAACCTTATGGTCTATATGCTCCACTCATCATTTTTTAATTTTCTTATCAGTCCAATTTAAATGTAAAATTGAAAAAAAAATTACTTTGAAAATTCAAATATGCCCAAAAATTTGACAAATATGTCAATTAATATAAAACGGATGAAGTATTAAATAACTACGAGACAATTTAGTTAGTTAGTTAATTAATTAATTAAATATATTTAATAAATAACTTTTTAACTATAATTAATTAATATTCCTTTTAAATTCTACACTACACTACACTACACTTATAAATTGAAATGATTGGTTAGATGATATATATGTTTTATGTCTCAAGATAAAAAGTGGTTTGGTTTAGCAAAAGAAAAAGAACAAAAATTATTATGTAATTTACTTTTGATGGGTGCGTAGAAAATTGATATTTTAAAAAAATATATGAACCTGTAATTCTGTCTGGCAATAATTGATGTAGTCAAATTAGTATGTGATGGGTGAGACTAGTAATGTCAATCCTGAAATTTTATTATACTCGTGTCTCTAATCTCAAACTTGTTCGGGTACCCGAATTATTACGGGATAGATTTAGACTGAAAATGTCAATCAAAATTTACTAGCCTCGTGTCTCTAATCTCAAACCCATTCCGTGCCCACCTAACATGAATGCATAATATAATTCTCTCGTCCGGAATTTAAGTGATTTGTCAAGTTAATTTTCTTACATTGATGTTGTTTGAACCTTTTAACCATAATATATGTTGTATTATCTAATATTACTAAAATAAATAATTAGATTATGCTTTCCTAAAATTTATTTAAGTTATCTATTCAACCATACCGAAGGACACAAAATTAGGACCGAGGAAGTATTTGTATTCCATAGGTCCGAGGATTCTTGCTTTTTAATTTACTAATTTTTTTAAGATAAGAAAACCATCACTACATTATTATCATTCAATTTACTCTCTCTGTAAAAAAAAAAAAAAAAAAAAAAAAAAAAAAAAAAAAAAAAGAAAGAAAGAGAAATTACAAATTTACTCTCCACTTATCAATCAGCCGTTATACATGCTTGTTCAGAGAAAAGATGGCTACCAGATTCAATTTGGTTGGTTATACCAACATAGTATAAGTCTGACGGCCCCCTTTCCCCATCCCAATAAAACCTAATTTTTTTAATCAAACATATGGCTTTAAATTATCAAAATCACATCAAATTGCAAAAAGGAATGCTTAAAATTGAAATTAATTCAAACCATGATCTGTTCCACTAGTTACAATTGAACACTTCAGGTAGGTATACCAGTAAAGCTTCCCACCACACATGACAAAATGAGAGTTTTGGAATAATTAATGATTTTATTTCTTCAGAAAAATACAGATTACAGAAAGCATAAATGGTTCGGACCATTTTGGTCGGAAATGGAAATCCTGAAAGTGGGAATTTATGTCAGTTTTTGCAATATAATATATATGGTTCCATGTTTAATATCCAGTCCAATTGGATCTTTAACAACAGATCCGTCATCCATAAAACAGCTTGAAATTTCCTGATTTATTCATTTCCACAAAATTTCTTGATTGAAAATGAAAACAGTGTTTATGAAATTTTACACTTGGTACTTGCAGCTGATACTTCATGGGAATCGTAGCTAATGGGAATCCTAATGCATATGCTAAGCCCCAAATATTAAATTCTCTAAGTAAGGTATAAAAGTCCGGATAATTCTTGCATAGACCTGGTCTATGAGTTTTTCATAGACCTTGTGGTTGTAAATGAACCACATCATGCATTTTGAGAGTATGACATCATCAAAATGTATGATGTGGTTCATTTACAACCACAAGGTCTATGAAAAGCTCATAGACCAGGTCTATACAAGAATTTTGCTAAAAGTCCAATATATATGTGGTATGATTAACAAATTTCAATTCTTTTTTTTTTTTTTTTTTTTTTTTAACAAATTTCAATTCGAGCTCATAGCATGAGGTGATAATTCAGGGGTCCTACTTCAAATGACGACCCTGTCCCTGAGGGGTTTCATTTTGTTGCTTACTTGAGTTCGGATTGTTAGGATAACGTTCATCTCTAGCTCTTGCTATAGCTAAAATTAACCCACGTTGATTTCGTTTTGTACAATAGACTTATAAATAGACTTATAAATCATCAACAAGAACTAGCAGAATTTGAAAATAGAATTTGAAAACAAAGTCACTTAACCAATCAAATCATAATTCTTGACATACTAATTTCACCTTTGATTTCACACTAATAGTTACTAAATCCTCTGTTTCAGACAGAAAGAAAGAAATTCAACACTGATAAAAATCTAACACCCAGAAATCATCATAAACTTAAACTCCTCAAAATTAACAAATCCATCACCATCTCTATCCACGCCTTCAATCATTTTTCCACACTCTTTCAAACTACACCTCCCACATCCAATTTTTTCAAGAACTCTTTTCAATTCCTTATCAGAAATCAAACCATTATTATCTGCATCAAAAACTCGAAAAGCTTCCTTAATATCACTTTCCCTACAAATCCCATTTGCATCGATATCCATTACATTCAAGAACTCATCTAAACTAACAAAACCATCACCATGACAGTCCATTTCCTTCACCATTCCTTCAGCTAATTCCTTTGCAGCCACCGCCTTTTCGTGTCCGAGGCACAAAAGGACTTGTTTCAGCTCCAAAGGCGATATCTTTCCATCACCATTTGTGTCGATTAGTTTGAAAACGTGCTCCATGACTGCCGAAGATGAGGTCAACCAAGTACAATCAGAGGAAATATACTTACTTTTCTTTATCTTCCAACTTCTGATCTTGGTGTAGAGATTTAGCTTTTCAACAAGTACTTTTCTTGCTTGTTTAAATTCGGAAATTAAGCATAGTTTGAAAGAATCTAACATGGTGGGGAATTTTCAGTTGAGGAAGAGGCAGTTGAAAATTGAAATGATCAAGAGATGGGATTGAGTGGAATTAATTACACAAGGAGAAAAAGAATATTGATAAATTCGGACTAAAATTGGTACAAGTTTTGTGGTGTGAGCATGTGATGTTTATTTTGGCAATCCATAACTGCCAAATTAAATGATTTTACAGCCATGATGTCCTACAAACAAAGAATTCCTACTTTCTTATAGAACATTATATAGTACTATTTTGTTGGTAAGTATCAAGTTCATAGAACCGAATGAGAAAGAGTACATAAGTTTTAAGCTGAGCCTAAATGTTTCGAAAAAGAAAGGTAAATTTTTATTTATTTGAATGAAGAAACTTTTTGCAACCTCAAGGTGATAAAAATAAAAATAGTTGAAATCCAACTCAAAATTCATATTAATAAATAGAATAGGAAGAATATTTGACCAAGTATGAAAGAAGAAAGTGTTTCGTTAGATTGCCGGCAGTTGTTCCTGTCATTTAGCTTCACGTTGTTTACGACTTAAGGACGTCGGGTCGGGGTTTCCCCATGTGAGGAAGCAAAATTAACTGATTCGGTCAGTTAATAAGATCTTGGTCGTGCTTACAGTATATTATAATAACCACTTCAAACGGCAATCTATTCCTATGTACAACAAAATCTTACAAATTAGCTAATGAGGAGATATAAGAAAAAGGGAATAAACGTATGGCGGCACCACATTACTTAGTTAATGTGAATTTGACTTGTTTCTCTCATAGAACATATGCTCAAATCATAGACTCCATATGGACTAATGTTAGTCTAAAGTCTAAAACCGCGAAACTGAACCAACACTAATCCGAACAATATATTAGTCCGGGTTCCACAAATCCAAGATTATAACTCATCTAAGACAGCAAAACTAAGCCCACACTAAAACAAAACAGTTCGGGTTTTGTGAAACCAATTATTACTAACTCATCTTTCCAAACCGATAAAATGTTACATGCATAAAAGTCATTGATATGACATCTACAATTATCCCAACATCCAAACCATTTCAAATTTTTAAAACCCACAAAATTCAATAGACAAACTCTCTTCGGATCAAGTTTCAGCAATTCCGCTGAAACCATTGAAACCAATCCAATTGTACGGCAGGATAATTTCTATTGACACTATCATACTTCAACTCAAATTGCATATATGTCCCCCCAAAATATATTTGAATTCTACAGATATTTTGACAAACATGATTTGACACCTCCATCTCTCGTCCCTCGAGGATTTTGAATACATCAAGAAAAAGTTCCAAAACACTAAAACCAAGTGAAAATACATCCACACTGGACCTAAGCATTCACTTTTAACAGTGAGCCTTCGGGACATGAGCAATGTTCGCATACGAAAGGTACACAGAGGAGCACTATAAGAACATCATAGTTATTTACTTATAGATCAGAGTTCATAAATTTCAGTCCACTCACATAAAAGTGACCTCTATAAACATTTTATGAATACATGAAACAGCAATGAAGAAACTTACCTCCTGTACCTGTTGATAGCCCATAGGATGTATGCTTCTTTCAGACACAGAATATGACAAATGGCTTATAGTGAATGACAACATAGCAGTCTGCAAGAGAGAACTGCATACACATTTTTTTTCTTATACAAACTATTGTCCCAAAATTGAGAAAAACACATCTTAAACTTACAACAAAGCATCTCCTGATTACTGGTCGTTCTAAATGAAAAAAGCATGTGAAATACTACAGGTTTCTAATGCACTGACAGTAGGAAACACATTACCAACTTTTTTCATACACTGTAATCCTATATTTCCAAAACAATTATTACGAAGAAAGAATTGAAAAACTCAATATGGATATCATACATCTCCAAAAACGTGAAGGTCAGAGATCAACATGAACGTAATAAAACTGGACCAACTGATGAGCTAAGCATATCACTTAAGGCCAGTTGAACCTCTTTTGATCCATGCTCACAACTTATCAAGCTTGAAAGCAAGGGAAAGAAGCAAGTCAAGTTCTTCTCAAATGACGAATCTCCCAAGCTGCATATAGCGTGTAGAGTTGCAACAACAAGAGGTGCTCGTGCAGCCAATTCTCTTCTTCTTCCAGAACCTAGAGGTATCATCCATTGGGGCCGTCTGTCTAGAGATGATTCGGGTATCTGTCCTAAACGTGCAACTTCAATGTAAAATTGCAAGACCTCCTGGCAGATATTAACAAGGTAAGACTCCACTTCTGACTCTTCATAACTAGGAGGCCTATCCAGTACAAGATTTTGTAGAAATGTGAGGCAAATTTGGTAAGATTCATTTTCAAGGCGAAGTAGAGGAGGATCCTGCAATTGTGTCAAGGACCCGAGTTCTAGAAGCCTTGAACGAAGAGCTCCATCACTATTTATCTTGTGAGCATGAAATGCAACAGCATGCACGGCATCAAATATGATTATAGTGTTTTTGGCTGATAGTTGAACTCGATACATGTTATATATTTCCATCACAGCCTGCCAGATTGCATGGAAAAGCTATTTTTGTTAGATTTAATCCACTATTAGAATAGCTTAATGTGTAGCGCGAATAGATCACCATCATGAAAATTACTCAAGCTCACAGATTGGATGAAATAATTTTATATCATCCTAGTCTCCTTTACTAAGAAAGAGTTTCTTAAAAAGGATGAAAAGTAAGTTCGCAAAATAGATCTACAATTACTCATTCAGAAAATTAAAAGGGTGTGTGAAGGAACCGAATTAAAACTTTATAAGCAATTGTATACCTGTATTAATAAAAGCTGAACCGCAGCTCTGCACTTGACGTCTGATATAGCATCATACAACCGATTTCTCCTCGAGTTATGAGCATCATCATCGGAGTTAATTGTTCCAGAAGATTCATCGTGGCTGTTTTCATTTGAATCTTCTTCTTGGGCCCAAATCTTACCATCTTCATTAAGTACAAAGGAAAAATCAGGAAGAGTTTCTATGGTAGCTTCTTTGAGAGACGCAACCACCTCAAACCACTTGTCTTCAGAAAAGAGTTCCCCAGCATTGCTCATCAAACGAACAAAAGCAGCAATACCGATACCAGCAAGGCTTTGATGAGGGCGCTTGATAAAACTAACCAATAACATTAATACTTTCTTCAGAAGGGGATTCACAGTGTCATAGAAATTAACAAAAAGATCTACAACCAGTTGAAGAGCTAATGTGCATGTCTCATAAAGCCATGCATCTTGATCAAGTTCTTCTGTGTCACCATTAGCCAAATGCCCAGGGAAGTTGTCACTGGAAGGATCAATAGCGCGCCGAGCATCGTCAAAGATTCTAAATAGAACAGATTCAAACACCTTCTCCCACAAGGGCAATGAAAAATGTTGACCATAGTTGCGTAAAGTATCAAAGAGTACTTGAAGGGCACTCTTCCTAATTTCTGGTCTTGGGTCAAAACTCAGTTCGGATAGACCTGTGTGTGTGAGGGGGGGGGGGGGGGGAGAGAGAGAGCGTAAGCACATAACATCATTTAACTCGCAATATAGATAGAGAAAAAGACACTATAAGGATGAGTAAAGCTTGATATCTTAATCAATTTAAAGGTACAAGCATAAGAACCAATAATTTTTTTCCTTTTACCTGCCAACAAAGGAAACCAGAAATAGAGATGATCCACCCTGTCTGCAGGCTCCAGGTTGTCAAACTTCTTCTCTTTTCCTTTCTGAGGTGAAGATGGAGAAACCTTTTCAGAGGTTTCATTGCCTAGATCTCCTTCAGCAAGTTTTGCGGCACAGAAACGGAGGAAACCAATGGCATTAAGACTAATGTCTTTGTTGCATCTGCTATTGGTGAATGCAATCAGACAATTCACGCAGTCGGTGAAAGTGGTGGTCTCAGTTTCGGTGATATACGGGAAATAATCTCGCACAATTTTCTCAATTATTTCAAAGGCCAGAAGGACAATGTTTTTATGATCATCATAAGCTGCTGTTGTGAAGACCTGCCAGTTGCAATTATAATCATAAGAGAACAAGCTAAAGAAAAATTTGTGAATTGAGTGCATCACCATAAAATATGCCATATACAGGGAGAATTCACTACCATGAACATGCTTTTCCAGCCTGACTTGACATTATTTACACGAGATAATACCATCTGAGAAACACATCTGATTATCAATTCTCTGATTTCAACAGCACTACTTTTCCGCATCACAATTACGAAAGGCTTCATGAACTCATTCTGAAAGTTATAATTAGCCAACTCTTCCCTCTCCAAGAATTTCATTGATAACTGGCGTAGAGAGTCCATTGCAAATATCGCAATTGAAAGGTTCTCCGAACAGCCAATTTGCACAAAAAAATCAGATAATACTTGCCAAATCTTTGACCAGACAAGCCTAATACGGTTCATATTATAGTGCCTGTTTAAAGAAAAAAACATATCAATATTAGTTGCATAGCCAACAAAGAAAAATTAAGTAGTTTTACCAGAAACAGTTTTTGAAAGAGTAAGGAAACAGTAACATACGCAATCTCAACTATCTTTGTCAGGCTGAAAACTCGTGGATTAGATGTAGACCTCAATTCATCCATAGATACCTTGCAAAGTGCCTTAACAAAATCAACTATCGCCTCACTGTTAAGCTTTTGGCTTCTTAGGAATATACGGTTTATCTCACCAACTTGTTCCAACATGTTCAAGTTAGAGACCAAGTTGTTCATCTGTTCGGATGTAATTCCAGCAGAGGCATTACCACCAATACCAGCACTATCATATGAACCTCTTCTCAGGGCCGAAGCTGCATTCTGAATCTTTCCAGGTCCTTTCTTTCTTAGAACAGGAAGAATATTTGAGTTGGCTTTGTTGGATTTGTCAAAGTCATTCTGAGGAATTGCAAAGAAAGTGGCATCGGGTGGAGCACCCTCACCCAAGAGATGCAAATGCTCAAACCGTGACACGCATGTTAAAATATGTTCCCAGCCCTCCTGTAAGTAGTTCCCTTCTTCATTTGCTATTGTGACTATAGCCTTTGGAAACAATAAAAGTGATGAATCAGAGTTCAGAAATTCGCAAAAAGGTAAACATGTATATATACATATATGCAGACCTGGAGCACATTGGAGACATGTTCTCCTATAGAACTGAGGTTTAACATGCATCAAACTACCTCAAATATATTTTCCTAGAACTCAGGTTAACATGCTAAGGATTATACAGATTCTTGCCAAGCAGTCAGATAATAAGCACATGCACAACAGATTTGACATGTATACTCCCAAGTCTCCAAGTGAAAAATAATGAACTAATAAGCACAAGGTAACATGAGAAGACGAGGGTTGAAAAGGAGGTTGGTGCGGCAATATATAGAAGCGCAAGGTAAAGAATATTATAAAAATTCCAATAGAAGCGCATACAATGCATAGCGCATCATACGAAGAGGGGAAAGATGAAAACAAAACAATCAAAGAAGAAGCTCATATTGATGAACTCATTCTACAAAGAAGGTTTTCAGCTACTTGAATCCATAAAAACGGAAAATAAATAATACATGTAGATCTACTGTATTTTATAGCGAAAATTAGTGGCATGTTACCTTTCTTGTTGTTTGAGTTTATCAAAGTGCAATTATCTGATTTAGATAATAGTACTCTCACAAAGATGAGTCATGTTCATATCGAATGCATAGTGTATCACTCACATATACTGCCCAGTGAGATAGGAAATGAACATACCACTTAAATAGAGAATCTGGAAAACAAAGAAGAGGGCATTTTACACTATGATAGAGAAACTGAGAGTTATCACTTAACGGATGTAGTTTAATATGTACTTCATAATAAAACAGAAATTGGAAAACTATTGCATCACACAAAATTGTTGCCACTCTTCGTGTAAGACCATCATTAGTTTAATCATACTAGGCTTGATAGCACATAAGAAGTAAACACCAACCTTGATTGCGTCAATGTTCTTCTGTTTAATATCTGCAGGTGAGTGAAGGGATGTAAATTTTGCTAATGATGTCACAAAAGCATCTCTATGAGTTTTCATGGACATTGCAGCTGTAACATGGATTGCACTATGAAAGCCTTCCAAACATAGAGCTATAACAAGTTCTTCATCACTTTGGTCAAGAGGCACACTAAAGGCAGCAAGCATGGGAGCCCAACATGCCTCAATCATGAACCTAAGGATCACCACATCTGTTGCAGGATAATATATTGACCTACAAATTGCAATAAAAGCTGAACATCAAATGGAGATCTATGCTTCTTACATTCTAGAATATTAGAAATCATCTTTCTCCCAAACAACAAGCAAAAACTTTAAAAAAATCAGGATGTTCTATCTGAAAACAAGTATTTCACTGCTTATCAAAATTCCTAATGTAGTGTGCCTGAGTATGTTTCCATATATCAATTGAGTATAACATTAGATATTTCAAACAAACTAATTCCCAGAATGAAGATAACGGGCCAACAAGACAAAGAAGAAAATTTCAGAGGCTGCTACCAGCTAAGATGCAAAAGATTTCACAATTGGTCTTACTCAGATTTGCGAGCTTTTTCTTTGAACTGTTCCTGCATGTGTCTCATGAGATCGTCACCAGTCTCCATATTGTCCTCCCCTCGCTTACGGACCACAATATTCAGTATACTATCTAAACCCAGAACTCTGTTTGAGTTAACAGACTGCTTCTGTTGGATGGACAAATTATCGTCTTTCATTTTAATCTCATTTTTTGATATTCGTTCAAACAATGATTTCAAGTACTCCTCTGGCAGATCTTTTCCATCATCAATTCCACGGTTGTTCCTTATAAAATCCTCTGCTGACATCTGCAAAACCAATGAACGATGTCAGGAATTGAAAAAACATATCCAATGTCTGCTTAAAAAAGACGCTTCAATATGTTAAAAGTTACAGCAATACCTTGTTCTTGACCATAGGATTATGAGCATCAGTGTTTAGCATTATAACAGAATAGGCAAGCACATAAGCAGTGTCAGCACTTGTAAAAACCTTGGGGTTACATTTACAATACCGTTCAGCAAACTTCTCCATGATACGATCAATCTTTTGTGCCTCACCAGGCAGTCTAAAGCCCTGTAGAAAGACCCTGATTGCCTCATCAAACTCCATACCTTGGAACTCAAAAGAGTCCACATATGCATGCATCACTTTCAACGATAAATCTTCCCTTTCACCCAAATAGTCACCGATCAAAGTTTTATTTAAACCAGATGCATTCTTCAGGAAAGCCGCTATCTCTTCCGGCGAGTTCCCAACTTTGTTTGCATTTATCAAGAACTCAATGCCTTTCTTGGGTTTACGGTTAAACAGAGATATGCCTTCCTGCCATATATATTATATCAGATTCCATGAGTAACCCATTGTAGTACTCAATAGATACAACATTAATGGAACAAATTAACTTAAATTGCACCTGAAGTTCAAGTTTATATGCACGGCGTTGCTCAATGGTTGAAACATCAGAAACTTCGCTTGAGGTTTCAGAGTGAGTATCTGATGATTCAGCGGGATCATCTCCATTGCCATTTACCAAAGACAGACTTCCAGCATCAGAACTGTCTTCAGCAGGTTCAAATTTCTTTATAGAATGAGAATCTGGAATTCTCAATTGTCTGTTCATCCAGTCACCCATACTCTTTAAAATAGCAACTAAGCATTTCATTGCTTCTAGCTTCATGGTAACATCTTGAGGAGGCTGAAGTGTAGTTCCAACTCCAGGTGGAACACCTTGAGCAGTTTTAAGAAGTCCATTAACCATCCTGAAATATCACAACAATATGGTGCGAGGATGTAGAGACTTTAGTTTCAATAAACTAAACATTTGCTGCTAAGGAAGTTGCACATGGAAGTACAGATACTAAGACCTTAATACGAATAGGCAAGCTAACAAACTCAAAGCATCGATTCAGCGACATTAATGTGACTTAAGTAATACTCCAAAGTAACAACAGTAATGATCAAGGTATACCTCTCGAATATGTTGGAAGCATTAACATCACAATCATAGTTAAGGAATATGTCTATCAATATTTGTGAATCCACACACAGCTTCTCCAGAAACCGCAGCACTATCATCTTTTGCTGAAAATTTGGTTGTGCAACATTTTCAAGTACCCTGAGTACAATCATAGGGAAAAATACTCCAATTTCTGCCTTGAGTCCAGCTCTAAATCTTGAGACCAGACTTATAAATATTGAGCAAGAAAGCTGGAAAACAATCATAAGTGTTGAGGCACTGTTCTTCAACAGTGACAGACACAGATACTGCTTTATGGCATCTAAAAATCTGTTCAAGAAAAAAACAGGATGACAGTGATCAAAAACAGTGATAAAAAAATGTCATGCATTAGTTGTCAACTCTTAAGAAAAAGAGAGAGATGCATAATATAGGAGGGTGGTCAAGAAGCAGTATATTAAGCAAATAAAATGTCTTTTAACATGGAAGACAATTATTCATCCAAATCTGCATGATACAGAATAAACAAATTAATTAGGGGAAAATGAAACCTAGCACGATTAAAACAAGAAACAAAAAGAATGAGAAAATGTTATTAAATATAACAACATAAAATGAAATATGCGCAGCAGGTGGATTGCTTGGTGGAAGGTAAAAAGAAAGCCAATTCATATGGAGCAACTAAACATGTATTATTAACAAAATAACTGTCCTCAATGAAGCCAATGATACTTTTCTCATGCATAAATGGTTCAAAATCTATACCTAACTTCGAAACAATAACTGCTAATTCCAGCTTGAGGGGATGGGTAGTATTAAAGGCCACCTCTCCACCTAAAGTGGTGCTGCGAACTTCATTTCTTAAATAATTTCCATGTGATCTTCCAGTGGGTCAACAAATAAGTCATCCGAGCCAATAGTTCTTAGGCATCTTTTTGATTAACCACCCAAGTTCTAGCAGCATGGTTTTGAAAAATTATTTAATATGACATCATAATGGTCATGCACTACAATAAAATATGTAGTTGTATCAGAAATTTACTCCAGCATAATTTCAATGCAATATTCTTTTTAAGTAAACACTAACAACAGAAGCAACCCACTGTGCCGAAAATGATACTGGTGGTAGAAAGCCAGGGGAGCAAATGGGAGATGGGAGTTAATCATTAGCAATCCCGGCTGTAGTTGATGGATGCTGGCTTTGGGCATATCAAGTCATGCAGTGCTGCAGTTAATGCAGTTTAAGACCTTCGTTGGGATTATCTATGACCGAAGAACAAAACTGAAGAAGATCTAAGTATGTTGCAGATTATATACTCATCTTCCTTTCAGGTAGAGAAGATGATTGTGGAGAATTCTAGTTTAGTACTAACTCACAATTAAAACAAAAGGGAGCTAGACTTGGATTAAATCTTGCACAAGAAGCTCTCTTTCTCTTCTGGAAGATCTAAGTATGTTGCAGATTATATACTCATCTTCCTTTCAGGTAGAGAAGATGATTGTGGAGAATTCTAGTTTACTACTAACTCACAATTAAAACAAAAGGGAGCTAGACTTAGATTAAATCTTGTACAAGAAGCTCTCTTTCTCTTCTGGACAGTATAAACTTATTATCCTAAGGTTGAAAAGTCGACATGATTTCCTCCAGTGCGACATCATGTTCTTTGCTTGGATGCATAACGAACACAAAAGCAATTGAACATCTTCTTTGTGCAAAGCTAAAAAAGTTATAGTTACTATTTTTTGGGTTTCCCAAGGGTTTAATCCCTTTCGAGGCGGGTTGGGCACATTAAGTGGGTACCTCTCCCAACAGGGATTCGAACCCGAGTCCGTTACTTTGTAGTGACTAGTCTTTTCCACTTGACCAATCAGCTATTGGTAAAAGTTATAGTTACTGCTTTGTTGCAAGTCATGAAAGTTCTTTCCTGAATGGATACTTTAGCAAACCATGATGCGGTCCATCAAAGTACAATCTCATGGTATACTATTCCTATGTAACTCGAGATATTTAACCAAGAATTCCCTCTGGAAGACGGTTGAGCGAGACCCGCGGTGAACAATTTCTGTTTTCGTTGGCATTAAAAACGAAGTAGCAACATGACAAGCTAAATTCTTTGTGATTATATAGAGAATTTAAAGAGAACTTTGCTAGCTGTAAGTTGATCACATGCTTGACCAGTTCTAATAGCACAAAGAAAAACATGCACCTTTTCCTCTCTTTAAAGTTGCAGTTCATGTCATTCATCACTGTGGTCAGTGGTCACAGATAGTTTAATAAATACAATATATCAAATTCTTAGCACCCGAACAAGCATAATCCAAGTTATAGAAACACTATGGTATTGTGCTAACTGTGAATACCGATTTGGTTTTACATCTCAATGATTTTCAAAAGACAAATGCACTTGATTCTGTATTGGGTATTTTTAATATCTTATATGTATTAAACTAAATTAATATTTTAATTATTTTCTTATACACTATCACACAGCTGTATATTGTGCAGTTACATCATCTTTGATGATTAGCTTTACCCATAGAATCAGAACAAACCACATTTGGCACCATTAACTACATTCCTAATGTACCCCATGTAGTTGCACAAACTGTAAATTCATCATCTAGAATATTATAGCAACTCCAGGATCATAACATAAAGATATAACTTTCATGATTCATGGGCAAAGAGCAAAAATACTGAAGTAGTAGTTCACAAAAAAAAAAAAAAAAAAAGACAAGTCAGCCACAATACCTTTCACTAGTCCTAAATATTGCCCCGGCATTTTCCAACAAAATCTTGAGCAACTCCAGTGCCACAATCTTTCCCTTCATCGCCTGAGGATCAGACACGGCATCTTTTGGTGGAGTCTTCATTGAGAGCTTGCACAAAGCCCGGAAAACCAAAAATGCATCCCGCCTCAACTTATTCCCAATTTGGACCTCCAAATCATCATCCCTTTCACCCTCCCCATCTGCCAACTCTCCTTTCCTTCCCTCTAACGCCGTCTTATACATACTAATCTCCCAATACTTAGCATCTAACATGTCCTTATCCGTCGAGTCCAACAAATCTGCCGGATTTGTACCCTCCACTGTGGACGTCTTAGTCTCAAACGCCCCATCATGTGCTCCAACTCCTGATCCCACAACACCCCTCGGGGTACTAGGACTAAAAACCCCATCAATATCCTGCATTATCTTCGTAATAAAACCCTGTACAAACACAGTCATAGAGCCATCCACATCAGCCTTCTCCACGGGCTCCATCAGCTCCGCCACTACAATCGGTTGCACCGGCACAGTCGACGAATCCGCCTCCATTCTCCGGAACACAATAACCAGCATCTGAACCAAAGACGCCTTTGCAGTAGTCTGATTCACCACATTCTTGCTATTCAAGTAAATATCGTAACAAGTCCTCACCACCTGCAACCATGGATCAAAATTTTGACACATAAACCACCAAAAACTTCTAAGTCAATCGAAACGAAATATAGTAATTTCTACTTCAACATGTTTCTTTGATTTACAATTTGTTTAGATGCTTCTGAAAAATTTGCTAACATTTAACTGAACTAAACATACCTGCAACAGACAATCACCGTGTATTCGCAGAGAAACTGATGTAACCGCAGACAGAAGCGCCTTGATCACCAATAACTCCACATTTTCATCCGCCAGATCGTGGCATCTGCACACAGAATCGATCAATTTCGAAAGCAACTTACCCTCGGATCCCCCGGAGGGGTCCGCCTCGCCGTGTAGGTACCCATGCGCAATTAATTTCTGCACCGCATCAAGGGCAGGTTCCGAGACTTTGAGGTAATTAGATAAAAGCGCGTTGATTAAGGGGCTGAGTACAATATCAGAATCTGGTAAAGAGAGATCCAGCAAAACACCTGGAGCGGAGGGGGAAGCAGGGGGTGAGCTAGGGTTAGGGTTTTGATCCGGTGAGGTGAGGTGTTCGATGACGGATTTGCACTCGGCGGCGAGCTTGGAGTGTTTGCGCCAAGAAGCATTTTTTACGATCTTGTCGAAGGCAGGGATGAGGAGCTGGGTTAAGCGGGAATCGGCTTCCGGAGAAGCCATTCCCCGACGATTTGAATGGTGGTAGGTGTTATGGTCTTTACAAATGTGGCGGCGGTGGCGTTGGTGGTGGTGGATCTAGAGAAATGAGAGTGAGAGAAGTGACAGCATTGTGGATCGAAGTGTGGAGTGGAGGTGGTGGATTTGATGCAGAATGGAATGGAAGTCTAAAGCTTACGACAGTTTGAAATGACCGGAAGGCCCTTCGGGTTTGACTGTTATGGTTATGGAATTCATGAGATGGTAGTAATGTAAGTAAGAATCGATTAATTTTCTATGATCCAATTCTGCTGGGGAGTTAGTAATACGAATGATGGTATATGTTTTGATGATATTTTGATTATTTTCCATAATTTCAATATTATTATTAATGGAGTCGAAGAATATTGCGACAGGTTTTTATGATTAAGGAAAATAATTAGGCAAAATTAATTTTCTTGTCATTATAGGTATGAAAATCAAATTAATTTAAAACTAGTTTGAGTGAAATTTGTTTAACTATCAAATCAAATTCTAACATTTCAAACTCAATACAAAATTTAGATTAAGTTTAAACAGTATTTTGTTCATACTACTCAACTCGTTTACATCCCTTCCTATTATGATTACGTAAATAAAAATGTTCAATTACATATGAATTAAATTATAGTATGATTTATAATAACTCAAATTTATATAAATCTAATAGAGAAATTAACTTTAATCTAGAATATTATTACATTGATATATAAGATGAAGAAAATCAGCACATATAGCAACGTTGTCTAAGAACATCTCAAATAATAGTAGTCAAATACAAAATTGAGAAATAATATGTATATTTCACTTGTCAAATCATCAAAATGTCATTTCATTCGGACAATTGTAAATATATTTGGGTAAGTATCGATATTGCAGAATTGGGAAGTCAAATTCCAATTTGGCTATTCATTTTTAGAATTAAAAGGGACAAAACTTGTAGTTCTCCAATTTTGTAGAAGGGTCGAATTATTATTCCATATTCCATAGGTAAGTTTGAAAATATATATATATATATATATATATATTATTTATATTTTGTGTATATATGTTATAAATAGAGTTGAATATTGTTTATAAATATCATTATTAAATATTTACAAAATTATATTTAATTAAATAATTATGTATTAATATAACAAATTATTAATCTATAAATTGTTGCGACTCATTCAATGCTCTGTAAATTGTTACTCGTTGAATATATTGTTTACATCTTCGGGTAAATATATTCAGTTTCACATATTAAAAATTATACTATTATCTATCTAATAAATTTTTTAATATTATACATTTATGATTGATCCATTTACGTTAAGGTGTAATAAAATGTTAATAATATAATTTATAGTTACTTGACATAAAATAAAATATGATAGATATCGAAATATGAACATTAATTATCGGAGTAAGTAGCAACAAGTGGATTGCCATAACATTATAGAGTAGTCAAATATGTATTTGGTTGTCCACCTATGGATCTCCTTGTTGGAGATGATCTTCAAATATCTAATAATATTAAAGAGTAAATTGCGCTTTTGATCCTATTTATGGATTAACTTTTGCACTTTCGTCCCTCTTAGATTTTTTATAGCAGATTGATCCATTTTATCAATGTAGTATATCACATTCGTCCATCTTATAACACATTCGTCCTTCTTAAATTTTTTGTAGCAAGTTCGTCCCTCTTATCAATGTAGTGTAACACATTAATCCCTCTTAAATACAAAATACATCACTTAAATTCAAACTATTTTCTAAAGTGGGCAAAAGTTGAGGGACTAATGTGTTACACTACATTGATAAGAGGGACGAATTTGCTACAAAAAAATTAGGAGTGAAGAATGTGTTATAAGAGGGACGAATGTGATACATTACATTGATAAGAGGGACTAATCTGCTACAGGAAATTTAAAAGAAACGATGCAAAATTTGACCCATAAGAGAACTAAAAATGCTATTCACTCAAAAAAGTAATATTAAAAGATCGTAAATTATCACTAACATATAAATCATACACTTATCTATAGTCAAATATGATTTGTTTATTCTCTTATCTATTACATTAATACTATTAATGTGGTTAGAAAGAAATTGGATTCAATTCATGTTCTTACCTCTTCGCCAATGATCAATATATATAGGGCTGTTAATGGGTCGGACTCGGACCGGATATGGGCAGATCCGGATCTGAGTTCGATTTTCATTTCTTTTTTTTCCGTTTTCTTCCAAATCACTTGCAGATTCCACCATCATGAATTAAAATGTAAAATTTTACTTACTTCATCGAAACTATTGCCTAAAAATTGTAGAAGATGGAATCTGATGGACAAATGTAAACGATAAAAATGAGAACAAAAGAATAAACAAATATAAGTAAAAAAGATATAAACTGGGACAAAGAAGAAGAAAACTCAATATTGAGAAATGGAAGAGAAGATGAAAATTGAAGGATGAATGGTTATGGTTTGATTTTTCTTATTAAATAGTATAAATTAATATGTTGTAGACCCAATTAATTATATGGTCAGTCCACCAACATCTTTCATGCATTTCTTTTTAAAATTATTTTTAATATAGTAAAAGATTTTAGTGGAACATAGATAGTTTTATTTTTATTTAAATACATAATATATAAACAACATATAGTAATATATATCGGATATGGATATGTAACGGATCGGATCAGCCTAGATCCATATTCGCTCCATATAATTCGGATTACGGATCTTCTTAATCGGATCAGTTCCATCGAATCACTAATCGAACAATTATCCTAATAAATCGGACCGGATTCGGATCGTATCCGAATTGAGATCCGCCCCATTGACAACCCTAAATATATATATTGAGTGATTATGAACCTACGAGCTTGATATTTGAACCCAATTTGTAGATAACAAAGGACCAATGAAAGTTGCGAGTGTTCCCAATCCCAACACAAAAACTCTCTAGAAATCATGTTATTATAAGAATATCGATTGACTTTGGAAAGATGAGACAAACCTAGAAAATAAAGTAATCGAATTACCTTTTCTTAAAAAATTTGAATGATCGTGATCAGGGGCGGATCCAGGAATTTGGGTAAGGCGGCTAAACTTATACAAAAAAAAATCAAACAGTTAAACATAAAGTTTATATTATTCACATAAGAACCCAAAATATCTACATATTTACTTTAATAATTGATCACGACGGTTTTTCATCTTTTGAAACCGGTCCATGATAGCATCATTTGAAATACTACTAAATATGTCTCTCTCTATAAAGACAACTAAACTATCATTTAGCCATTGATCGCTCATTCGGTTACGAAGTCGATTCTTTACTATTTCATAGCCGAAAAAGCTCTCTCCACTGATGCAGTTGCAACGGGTAGAATAAGCGCCAATGTCACAAGTTTGTAAACCATCGAGAATGCGACATGTCTTTTAGTTGCAACCATCTTCTTAGCAAAATCACCAATCCCTTTCAAACTAGAAAAATCATCACTTGATCGAACATCCCTAATATAATTTTCAAGTTGATTGGTAAGAGCCGAAAGCTCAAGAAAAGAAAAGTCATTTGGATAAAATTCGGCAAGACGAACAAGTTTTCCTTTGTCAAAAGCTTCAAAGTAATTGGATGGGTTTAAGCATGCAACACAAAGAAGCAACTATGTGTTTACTTCATTGAAACGGTTGTTCAACTCTTGCAATTGTCTATCTATCACCTAATCAAATCTCTCAACTTTGTAATGATGTTCGATAGTCACTTGTTCAATCCTACGCTTTGGCCTCCCATATGGAACATAAACATTACTCATTGAAGGAACTTCAATTTCATGTTTAGAACAAAAAGAAGTAACATCCTCCAACAAAGTTTCCCATCCATCATCTCTTGTCTCTTGAAGACGATCTTTAGCTAATTTGACTAATTTCATAGCATTCACTATATCTTGATCTTTTCTTTGTAAAGCTTGAGACAAGTCATTAGTGATCCCCAATATCGACGCCATCAAATGTAAATTGAAGACAAAAGAAAATAATTGCAATATTATCAATAGATTGTTTGCTTCCCCATTCTTATCGGTGCACTCCTCAACTATGAAACCAAGAATGTCAATCACGGAAGAGAACATCTGAATTACACTCATCAAAGTACCATAATGTGATCCCCAACGTGTGTCACTCGCACGAATGATAGTTCTCTCTTGGTTGAGACCTTTACCACTTTCAATTTCATTATTTGATAAAGCCTCGACTACTTTTTCGAATTGCTTGTCAAGAAGAATATCTCGACGTTTAGGAAATCCTCCAAAAATATTGACCACCATAGTAACCGAATCAGATAGTCCGGCCATTTCCTTGCTACCGCAACAAGAGCAAGTTGAAGTTGATGTGCAAAGCAATGGACATAATATGCACTTTGATTTTCATTTAGAATTAATGCGTTCAATTCATTAAATTCACCTTGCATGTTGCTCGCCCCATCATAACCTTGCCCACGTAATCGATCAATACTCAATCCATGTGTAGCAAATAAATCATCAATTGATTCTTTGAGAGATCGAGCCGTGGTACTCTTAACATGGTTGATGCCAATAACACTTTCATTCACATATCCTCGTGAATCAATATATCTCAAAACAACCGCAATTTGCTCCTTACAAGATATATCACGAGATTCATCGACAAGAAGAGCAAATAACCCATCCTCAAGCTCTCTAATAATAGCATTAAAGTGGGCATATTAATTGGACTTGAAATTATATTTGGGCTATTGGGCTAATATATTAAATTTTTTGTTAAAAAAAAATTACAACACACACACATATATATATATATATATATATATATATATATATATATATATATATATATATATATATATATATATATATATATATATATATATATATATATATATATATATATATATATATATATATATATATATATATATATATATATATATAAAAAGAATTCCCTATAGCCCCACTTGCCCCTACGTGGATCCGTCAGTGCTCGTGATATATACAAAGATGACCCTGAGAGGCTCTTTGTACTTTAATGTCAAAAAATACCCAGAAAAAAATAAAATTAGTTAGTTGTGCTTGTGAGGGGTCGAGTAGACCAGAACATTTTGTCAAACTCAAACTTTATTAAGTCTCCATTCACTAAACATGGGTGCTCAAAAGGATACAAACCATACTCCAAATTTGAGCTATAGAATACTTACACTCTTATTTTCCATCAATACGGGATGAACATTTTCCATCAATATGGGATAAACACATTATCATCAAGTAAGGAGGAAAAATATTAATTTCAAGGCACCAACTTTGGAACAATTTATAGTCACGGAATTCATGTTTATGAACAAGTGAACATACATACATGAAACTAGTGTATTTATGGTGCTCCATGTATACTTATTTTAATTACAAATTAATTATGATTTGAAACCCGTAAATCTATTTGATTCATGTTAATTTGATATGTGCGCACGCTAATAAATTTATTAAAACTGGTAAACTCACTGATGCACAAGACGACAAGAGTAGTCATTGCAAAGCAAATAATATATATAAATAAAGGATATGTATGCTTGGTGTTTTGTAAAATAGTTTGGGAGAGTAGCAATGTTTTCAAAATCGACCTGAATGTTGAACCTATGGCCTACCTGGTTAGTGGCTTGATCGGTTAGATCAGTCAAATCGGGTGACATCATAATCATTTACAAATATATATATTTAATTTTTAAAATGTATTATATGTTCATAAAAATTCGAAATGATATCTTAAAAACGTGATTTAGAACTCCATTCATTTTTCCACTTGTCCGGCTACTTCGACCACAGTTTGAACTCATCTTGGTGGTTATAGACTCGTCTTCACCTCCTATCTCGTCACTCTATTTTCAGATCTACGAATCCTACGTTTTTTTCAATTTTATGCTGCCGCTGATGGAGCTTGACCCACTGCTTCCCCTTTCAGTCGTAGGCCTCCCTCGGTGTGATGGTCATTTTTGTAACAACATTGTCCAATCTGGTTCTGAAACGAAGATTCCCCATTTCCAAGCTACGTCAATGGCGAATCTTCCATCTTCGCAAAATCAACCCCTTGATCCCAATTCACAAATTGACCCATGTATTTTCTCACATTTAAAATATGCCCCTACATTTGCAGAAAAACTCAAAATTTTCCCTTGATTTTGTCAAAATCCCCAATTTACAGGTCACATAGCCTACACGTGGGCGATTTCGGGTTAATTTTTAAATTGAGTCTGAATTTGGATCGAAATTATCACCGAAGTTGAAAGGGCACCAAATATGCTAACCTAAAAAGATGTGGAATTGGAAATGCTAATGAAGTTAAGTTATGCACCAAAAATGCAATAATTCCTTTGTAAATTAAATAAACTTAAAAAGTAGAAGGAATAAAAGTTCTTTTGGTTGACCCGTTCACTGGCGGTTCGGCACTTGCTAAATTTGGAGGCATTTTAGTCTGAACAAAGCACCAGTTCACGGTCGAAGTGGTTGAACCGGACTGTCTGATTCGGTTTTTAAAACAATGGAGTGTAGTGGAAGTTTGTAACATAATCTCGATCTGCGTAATGCTATTTGTTTGAGTTTTGGGGGGAGTTATTATTTATATATTTTATTTCCTAAGGGTTTAATCTCTTTCGAGGCAGGTTGGCACATTAATGTGGGTACCTCTACCAACATGGATTCGAACCCGAATCCGTTACTTTATAGTGACTAATAACTTCCACTAGACCAATCACCTGTTGGTTTTGGGAGAGTTATCTGAGAAATAAGGTAGATGAAGATTTTTTGAAAGAGTTTAGGTTATATGTGAAAGATGTGTATGACTTTATATCAAAGTGAGATAAGTTGTGCAAGAGATATGTTACTTATGTCAAATAAAAGTAAAATTGGTGTATTTTTTTTATATATAAGTAAATGATTGTTTATTTGTCTTTTGAGAAAATAATTTGACAAAATCAAAAAATAATTTACATCAAAACATATAAAATGAAAAAACTCGAATGTCATGCATACATCTCTTTAAAAAAAATGTATCTCTGAGTGGTTTGAGAGAAGTAAGGCCATCACCAATGGAGCTGGCCGGGGCTGAGAAGGGAAGCCATCTCCAACAGAGAAGGGCTCGGGGCGGGAATGGGATGGGGTCGGGGCTTCGCGGAGCCCTGACCGCGGCCCGTTCCCGCGAGGAAGAAGAGGGGTGCGTGAGATTCAACCGCCCACTTGGCGTCCCTTGATTGGTTTCGCTTTTATTTTTTTTCTTATTAAAAATTGTTTATTTGATGAGTTTACATAGGAAAAAAAAATAAATTATATACATAAATAGTTAATAAAATTAAATTTCCCTCCTAAATTAAATTAAATTTGTAGAATTATATTATTTAATAAAATTTGTTAGTATATTTATTTTATATGCACTAGTATTTAATAAATATATGTAGTCAACGATTTTTAAATGTTTTTAAATAAGTAAAAATATATATAATAAAATTAAGTTTAACACCTAAATGAAATGTGTAGAATTGAATTATTTAATAAAAATAAAAATATGGAGATATTTTTTTTGCATTTAATTAATAAAAAAAGGAGATATGAAAAATTTGGGATTATCCGAAAGCTAGAGAATTGGACTGCATTCGTGTCCGCAGGTCGCGGGCTGGCACAAGTCTTGAAGGTCCGAAGTGAATTTCGATCCTGAAGAGACTTTTGGTGGCTGGATTGTTATACCACTACATTGTCAAATCATATATAAACCTCAAGATTTTTCCTTCTAATTAAACCACTTTAATTTTTTTTCTTCCATTTCAAAGGGTGATCTTTGAGAATCAATTTCTCATTCACCCGAACTCCGATTTGGACATACCATATGCCGTATTAATCTACTAACGGAGTAGAATATTCCGAGAAAAGCCGAATGAATTTTATATTTATCAAAGTTATTTTAATTATAGATGAGAGTGGGCAAGGAAAGAAAATGGAATTAATTCCATTATGGAGCCCTGCCATTGGAGACGACTAGGCAGGACTCGGTGGGGACAGGGGCAACCCCAGGGCTCCGGAGCCCCGAGCCCCCACCATTGGGGATACCCTAAAGCTATATGTGCCGACAAACTTAAGCCATCTCCAGTGACTCCTCAGCCTAAGTCCAGCTTCCCCTCATATTTCAAGTCCAACTTCCCCTTTCTTTTTTCATAGTTATCTCCAAAGACTCAATCTATCAATTTCAATCCTCGTTTTTTTCCACTATCATTTAATAATAATAAATTGTATTTAACTTTCTTACAATGTTATTAAATTTACCAATTATTAATGTTAAATTTCATAAATTAAAGTTGCGTTCTTTTAATTTTTAATTTTTTAAAATTAAATTTTATTTAAGATTCTTTAATAAAGATTACATTTTAAAAATTAAAATGAACCCTCTTAATATTAATCATAAATTAAAGAAAGTTTTTATTTAAAAAAAAAGAAAGAATTTTATTAAATAAGAATAAATAAAAACAAAAAACAAAAAAATATTGACTTCAAGATTCAAGGAATAGAACAATCCAACATTGGCTTGCACCACCCTTTGAGCAATGGGTGGTTGAATTCAAGGGGACCTCCCCTTGAATTAACGAAGATGGTCTCCCCTTGATCATTGGAGATGGCCATATAGAAAACCCATCCCAACTTTAGTTGTCATTTTCTTAATAAAAAACTTTTCTGAGTTATAATGTTGTATTTCTTTTGCCTTTTTTTTTTCAACCAATAATTGTCTGTCAATGAATGAACGATCGATGATTGTCCCGACCCAAAGAGCAAGGAGCTATGTTGCACATACACTGACTCGGCGACTCGGACTCGACACAATTCGGATTCGGCCACTCGTTTTCTAAAAAAAAATTTAAGATACGACACGGTATGGATACGTATATTAAAAAAAACTATATAGTTTATATAAAAATAAAATAAATTAGCATCATAGTCAATGAATTAACATTCATTCTAATATTTCAAACAAAAAATCAAAAGAAGAGATCACAAAAGATATACGGATATTCAAATTCGGGTACCCAAACCCAAAAAATACTCGTCCCATTCGGGTATTTTAAAAAGGGACGGGTCGAGTTTGTGCTACCAGAACCCAACGCCCACCCCTAGCCAAAATAACAAATCGCGAATGAAATCTCAGTTGTTGTGTTGTCTCTAACTCTTGAATCCAGCTCTATTTATACTTGTTTTTGAAATCTATCCGTTGAAGGTGAGACAAATTTCAAAGCTACAAGTACTGGTCCCCCATTTCCTGGAACGGCTCTATACAACTGTTGCACTGTACACTCTGATGTACTTTTCTGCCTGTGACGCCCCGACTTTTCTGCCTGTGACGACCCGAGCCCCCGGGTCGGGTCGTCACAGGCAGAAAAAGCCATGACTTTAATAGACTCAGTTTCCTCCTTCGATTCATCATAAATTTCTTCATCAAAAGAAGGAGCATCGTTTTCTTCATCTGACTCATCATAAATTGGAGGATTTTCGTCCATAAAAGAAACATCTTCCTCATCTGATTCATCATAAACCGAAGGTCCTTCATCAACATAAGGAATGTCTTCAGTTCGCGTTCTAGGGCAAGGGTTCTGAGGGTCCAGGATTAGTTTAGTGTAAGCTTGTACACCTGGGTTATAAAAAAAATAAATAAATAAATAAAAAATAAAATAAATTACGATCTCAAGAAAAAATATAATTTTTCAGAAATTGAACTTTACTTAAGCCCGCACATTATGGGTCGGGTGACGGGTTTAATACTTAACCCTAAACCCTAATTCCATCTCTTTAGACACTTCAATAAGTTGAGGCGTCTTAGGAGGAGTTTGTTGTATGAGAACCCCATTCTCATTGAGATAATTGAGGAGTCCTTGACAAGTATTTGCTATCTCGATTAGATCGAATGGTCTTAATCCTATGTCACGTACTCTTCTTTTTTTTCTTTTCTTTCTCTAAGCAAGTGACGATGACGTCGTTGCTAGAGGTAGGAAGAAACGACGTCGTTTCGAGGTTGAGTGCCTCAAAAAATAAAAATAAAATTAAAACCCAAGTTTTTCTTTTTCTTTGTGTGATGCCGGCGGATGTGCCCTCGGCCTAATGAATCCGGGCTAAACTTGCATTCGTCCATATAGAAATTACATGTTAAATATAAGCCGGTTAAATCTAGGAGCCATAATAAGGAAACGTGAATACTCTCCCATGCTTTACTTGTCAATAATCAAGCTTTTTTGTTCTTTGTTTTTTTATCTATTTGACCAATTTTTTGTTATCTTGTGTTTAGTTGGTGTTGTTCATTTTTTACCAGTTTACCCGTGTTTTGTCGATTTACCTCATTATTTTATCGATCGTACCATGTTTTGTTTTCCTTTTTTTTTTTCCAGATCATGGGTTCGAGCAGAATTATTCTGCTCGAACCCATGATCTGAAAAAAAAAAAGAATTAATATTACATCCAAAAAACCCTAAATATGATAAATTAACAAAATTTGAAATATAGATAGATTGGGGAACAAATTCAGAGATTACCTATGATTCAAAACAAGTTTCGCATGCTAAAAAAGAGGTAGAGTGGAAGAGACGTACTTGTAAATTTGATTAAATTGGAAGAGAATTCTTGAACTAAGGTTTATGAAATGAATGAAATTGGGGAGTTTAGGAGTTGTTTAATTTGTGTTTGGCATGAAGAGGAAGAGTACTTTGTAGAAGTTTAATCGACTAGTTCACAAAAGTATTTTCTGATTTTTGTTAATTAAGTTTCATATTTTCAATTTAAACCCACAATTTTGATAAAAATTACAAAAAGACCCCCGCCGTGTCCAAGACCGAGTCCGAGTCCGAGTCCTTGATCGAGCATTTGACCGTATCCCCGCCGAGTCCAAAATCGTATTTTCTCGGACTCGCCACGTGGCGAGTCCGACTCTGCATACTTAAATTTTTTGAAGTATCCATGCTTCATAGGCAAGGAGTTAAGTAATTGTTCAAAGACTATGGAAATGGAATGGGTTTGCAGAAATAGACCTAAGAAAAGAATATGTACAATATAGATCACTTCAACTTTGAAAATTTAATGTATGTACTGTTATTCCCAATATATGGCCTACAATCTACATGGATCTGTTTGTTTGGTGTTTTAGAAAGTAGTTTGGGAGAGTAGTTGATGTTTGTGAAATAATATCGATTTGCGTAATGTTGTTTGTTTGGGTTTTGAGAGATTGATTTGAAAAATAAAGTAGATATATATTTATTTGGAAGAATTAGTTGTTTCTTGCCGACCTGCTTTTACCTACTTTTCAATTGAAAAAACAGTAACAAAAGCATTTGCTTACAAACTCTACAAAAATACTTTAAACACAAAAAAACAAAAAAATACTTTTTAAAAGCATTCCCAAACATCCAACCCTAATATTATGATTAAAAATGAAAAATTTCCTAAGATGAAAATAATAACCCCTAGCTTGCATAGAAAGAGAAGTGGGCTCATGTGGGCCGCCTTTTAACTGGCCGGGGTATCCCACGTGTGACTGAATCGATTTTAATGCAGTTGATATATTTTCAACATCGACTTCCGAGCTCGTTCATAGTTGGGCTTGAATGAGGACTAGGTAGACCGGCTATAGCATTGATTAATTCGCGACGACTAATCTCAAAGTTTGAGAAAAAAGGACAATTTACAAGAATTACCTAGCTCTTATAAATTCACATGGCAGTGACATATGTATATATTATAAAATTTCATTTTAATAGTTTTTTTTTCTAAATTTATTATACTTTGAAACATGCATGCTCTTGTCATATCATACAACTAGAGATTTGGTTTCATTTGCATGCATCTACATAAATATTTAAGAATTTGAAATAAATATATATGTGACCCTCGATCATCGAAAATAGATAATAAAAAATAAATCAAAACAAATTAAATAACCTGTAATGCATGTTCCAAAAGAAAAAAGACTAGCTAACAATCATTGAGATAAATGCATTGCCAAATACCAAATTCAAACCAGGAAGTAATTGCCTAAATAAATATAGTCTTCCATAATTCATGCATAAACACACTTCAAAAGTTTTGACACTATACCCTGAAAATTAAATATAATTTATTTGATATTTTACATTATAGTGTATGTTTTAATAAATAAAAAATTATTAATGAAAGGGTATGATAGTTATTTTTTAATATTTTTTGACACTTTACACCCTAAAACATAGGTTTTAACACTTTACATCCTACAAATATAAAATTTTGGTACTTTGCACCTTTGAAATATTATTTTTAATATTTTGCACCCTAATATTTTCCTTTGGAAAAAGCTCATGAATGTCATCGTGGAGAGATAAAATATCATGTTTAATGCAGAACAATGAAACATAGGAAACAAATCTTCTAAATTTCGTGTTCAATCACAAAAATAATTATTATTTTTTATTTTTTTTTGCAAATTATATGTACAACTTGTCCTTAAATCGACACTGATTTGCATAACTTGTGATATTTAATTAAAAACTATATAATAGATATAAGTTTTTTTTTCTTTTTATTTTTAAAATATTATACATGACATACTCTGAAAATCTATAATTATTATACACTAGCATGTCAAATTTAAGAATTACAAAAAAGAAGAATGAGTTCTTACCTAAATACTAATAGATTAGTAATTTGATTAAAATAAAAAATGTGTCAAAATTTTGAGTCAGGATGAAAAGTGCCAAAATCTATATTTTAGAGTGCATAGTGCCAAAATCTATATTTTAGAGTGCATAGTGTCAAAATCTATATTTTTAGGGTGCAAAGTGCCAAGAAAATTAAAAAATGAATATTTTGCCCTTCTTGCAACTAAATTGAAACTCACACACTATGGTGCAAAATGCCAAATAAATTATATTTTTATGGTGCAATGTACCTAAAATTTTAAGTTATAATGCAAAATATCAAAACTTCGTATTTTGAGGATACAGAGCCAAAAAAACCCTAAATATGCAATAAGTTTATATGAAGACCATATTAATTTGGATATCCAGTAGCAAGTAACCGGTGAATGGCCTCCAGTTTTCCATAAATTCTACTCCTACATTTCTTCTTTTAATTCTAACTATTTGAATTTAAATATTTTTTCAACACTACTCTAAATTAATTTTATGTTTGAGGTGATATATTTTTAGTTTAATCGTGTGATCTTCAATTTCAGTATTTTACATGTACATTATATTGTGTTATTTAAGTCTCCTTGAATTAACTGATGATCACACCATTTGTTAATTGGAGAAAAGGCATGACCATATATATATATGCATGTCAAAGATCATGTTAATTAATCTCACTACTGACAACTAATTGTTTCAATTTGACTTCTCAATTTGGGTAAGGATAATATGTATGTACGTATTTTCTTACAGATACGTGAGTGTTTCTTTCCTTTTTTTTTTTTAACTATTTTTATTACACCTCCCTCCCCCAAATTACATAGGGGGTAGTATAATTTCATATTTTTTTGAACTATGTATATGAGTTTAAATTAGTATTAGGGGTAAATATGACTTTTGGTCCCTCTTATTATTAACTTTTTAAAGAGTGGTCTCTCTTATGTTTTTTTTCCACTTTAGTCCCTACTATGAATTATTTATTTCACTTTAGTCCTTTTCAAGTGGTCCGATGTGATTCCGATAACATTTGATATGCTCATGAAGGCAATTTTTTTCATTTCAAGTAAACTAACAGGGATATTTTCGTCTTTCTAATTATTTAAAAAAAAACTAAATATATAATCTCTTCCAAACTAGGCTTTCATTCCAATCCAACTTAATCGAACATTTCGTTCCAAACTAAAGTTTTTTCCTAAAATCTTTTTCAAACACCAAAATTGCTCATCAATTGAACAATATCTCAAATAGTCTCAACAGTGAACAGATAAAAATGCCCTAAAAAATATTCATATGTATGTCACGTGTTATCGGAACCACCTGATAAGGACTAAAGTGAAACACATAATTCATAGTAGGGACTAAAGTGGGAAAAAAACATAAGAGAGACCATTCTGTAAAAAGTTAATGATAAATGGAACAAAAAGTGATATTTACCCTAGTATTAGTAATTAGTAAAAGCGTAGTAGGTAGGTGCTAGTGGGTGAAAAAGAAAAATTGAAGTGAAAGAAATAGATCTGCTATTCAGAATTAGATTAACCCTAGCTAGTAGGTGGTCAGAATTAGATCTGTGTTTATTTTGACTGAGTGATTGAAATGACAACAACAAAGGAAAGAGGGAGAGAGAGAAATTAATTGTAGCGGCCTGGTAAATATGATGGGATGTTTGTCTCACACTCACAATCACACGCACACTACACACAGTTGAGTTGAATGAATGAAAGATTGATATTTATAAATCGATCTCTATCTCTATTTATACATGTTGTGACTGTGATTGCAATATATATATATAGTAAAATAATATTTGTGTGTTTGCTTCACGCAATTAATTAATTAGCTAGTTAGTTTGACGTTTCTTAATATTTTTTTTATTTGAAAAATAATAAATAAATATGTTTTTTAATTTTTAAAATAAAATTTTTATTTCATAATTTCATAAATTTCTCTATCAAGAGTCAAACAAACAACAATTTTCTTATTTTTAAATAAGACTTATACCAACTCTAGTATAGTTTAACATAGAGTATCATATTTCTTATAGTACAATTTAATTTATATCACATAACAAACATAATTTGACATAAAGTCTTACACATTTTACACCTACAACATAACTATGGAAAAAAAAAAAACATGAATACACTTATTTTATTTTTCAAACCACTCTTTTAAAATCAAAATAAACATCCTTACGCAAATCGAAATCATTTCACAAACCAAACTTGTCTCTCAAACTAAACACCAAAGAAAGAAGCCGGCGGAGATTTTTTTGGTTCACAAGAAGAATTATTTAATAGATATATATCAAGAGTACCGTAGTAGCTAGCTTAGCTATATCCCAAAACTATTAATTAATTAATTAATTAATTAAACCCTCACCCTCTCTCCGATCCATATATATATATATATAAAGTAGAAGTAGATAGTAGATACACTCATTAACTCATAGTCTCAGTCTCAGTCACACACACACTATATATAAAAAAAAAAAACCGGGTGTACCGGGCGGGGCGTAGGCTGCCTTGTGGTCTTCAAATCAAATCTATATATTAATTAATTAATTAATGATGAAGATGATGAGGGGCAGTAGTGGTGCAGGGATTAATACTAATGGGCCATGTGGTGCGTGCAAGTTGTTGAGAAGGAAGTGTGTAAAGGGTGGTTGCGTTTTTGCACCGTATTTCGAGTCGTCGGAGCAAGGAACCACCCAGTTCGCGGCGGTGCATAGGGTATTTGGAGCGAGCAACGCTTCGAAGTTGCTGCTGAGGATCCCCGCCCACCGCCGGGTAGACGCGGTCATGACGCTTTGCTATGAGGCCATGGGAAGGGTTAGAGACCCAGTTTATGGATGTGTTGGACACATCTTCACTCTTCAACAACAGGTTACGTTGTTGATTGATATCATATATATATATATATATGATTTAATTAATTATTAAATGAATTACAATACTAATTAATTAACTACTAATGCATGCATATTGGTGCAGGTTGTTAATTTAGAGGCGGAATTGGCCTACATTCAAGCTCGTATATGGGCCTCCTCCTCCTTCTATTCTCATGACGATTTTAATGTTTGCAATAACTCTACCAACCAAACAACAGAAATGGTGAGTATCACCAACCACTTGCAGTTTGCCAGTGGATGATCAAGATCAACTACCTGCTACTACAAGATAGCTCTAGCTCAGGCTCGGGAATATATATATAATTAACATTATTGTATTCTAATTTCAAATTGCCCTACTAAGATTAATTAATGGTTTTGCAATTTCCTCTACTTTTATCATCATTCTCATTGTAAGAGCACTACATCATCCCATCACAATTAATTAATGATGTGATTTTAATCACAAGCACTAGAAAATATATAAATCAGTTCTAACTAAGAATTTTCCCTTTCCGGAAGACTGAGACTAAATTAAATACAACATTTCCATAACCCGATCGAAATCACTACTCTCACGTTTACATAAATTAATTTCTATGTATTTATCAAAATTTATTTTCTGACATTCAACAAGTCCATACGTGCATTTCTTTCTTGTGAGCTTATCATTCGTTTCGCTGCCTCAAAGGATCGATATTTGGCTTATATTGTAGTATTATTGGAATTATATATTTATATAATATAACAATACGACTTTATTTTATCAAGTTTATAATTCACTTATTAGTTTTCTAAAATATAGGAAATCAATCCACAAAATTTGATAATATTTCCGTCTAAAAAAAAAAGATAATATTTCTAATTTCATATTTAATAGGAATGTTGTGGGCCGGGATAATCCAGAAGGGGGCTTGTAAGATGTAAGAGCTGTAAAAAGTTCAATTTAAGTCCTGCCCAATTCATAACTGGGCTTTTATATTTAATTTAAATCCAGTCTTAGTTAGGTCGCTTTTAATCGGGTTGAATACTTTTATGGGCTTATAAACTTTCCATTTTTTATATAATTCAATAAACAACATGTTCACCTACGTAAAAGTAGGGAACTAATTAATAATATGGATACAAGCATTTTCATAATTTATTTCGATCAGTGAATTATATGAATTTTTTTGATAAGTTTTAGAAAAAAAATAAAATCTTTGAAGAAATATTAAAAAAATTGTAAATTGAATAATTATTTTGAATTAGAAATTACTCTATATTTTGTTTCCGTTAATTCAAAACTAAATTTTTTTCAGTGAATATGTATCAAATTTTAATCTATGATTAATAATAATTAACACTATAAAACTAAATTTACAATTGAAAATTAAATGTTGAAAAATTCGTCTAAATATCAATTCAATTCTAAATATAATAATACACATATCGATATATTTTAAAATGTCAAACACTTTTAGATTTTAGAAGCTTAAAAGATTTTGATGATGTCATTAAGGAAAATAACGAGGATTTAATCCATTATTTCAGACTTTGCTTTCAACACTGAATTTCCTGCATGCTACTCCATGTCCAGCATCTTTTCACTTTCTTTAAAAAGAAATGTATAAAAATATCTTCTACTCACAGTAGATTTAGTCCCCCCAAATAATGTATACATGTCTTAATTACAATCAATTACCTTAATCATGTCCAAACCATAGTACACACTCAAAGCTACCAGTGGTATGATTAGTAATTAACTCTGTCTTCCAGGGCACTTCTATTGCAAATCACACACTACTTCTGATTAAAATACAGAGGTCAGGTCAGCAACAATGAGAAAAGGTTGACCAAAAATTCCAGTCCAAGTACTTTGGTCCCATAAAATGTAAATTGCAAAAATATTATTTTTAAATTCAAAAGAAAAGTAAGAAACTTTTCACTTTTTCCCATTAGTGGAATTAAGTTAACTCCCTCAATTTTTACCAGATTACCCATCTCTGATAAACTTTTTGAAGATTTTGAATTTGTGACCCGGACTTGAAACGATTTCTTAATTACATTTCATTTCTCGTTTTTGGGCTCTAGTTTCTCTTTTACTTACCATAAGTGCTAAACAAATTTAATTCCTATTTGTTGTCTCCAGTAAATTTGCAATAGCAGTACAGAGATTGGAATTGAGAAGCAAAAATTCGTGTAAGTTTTAATTACTTCTTCCTGTTTCTTTTCTTATTTTATGTATGTTAATTTAAGAATTCTGATGCAAGTTTACTGAGGGTGAAAAATCTAGACCTTGTTATGTTAAATTTCCTTTATTGCATTGCTTGCTTTTTTTAAGTTGAAGATTTTTTGTTTTTCCAATTTTTTTTGTAGTGATCATGTAATAATTAATTTTTCCCTTTGGTTTTGAGTATAGAGGCTTGAGCTTTGAACATTGAAGAAAATGTTGATTGGTTCCTGACTTGATTCTAACGCATATAACAAGAATTTAATTTCTAGGTTTGTAGAATGTTGATTCTATCTTACCTTTCAAGGTTCCATTTTTAGTAAATTGGAAAAATCTTTGAGCTTTTACCATTTGAAATTGTTATATATATTGTTGATCAATTTTACTACTATTAATATCTATCTAATACTTGTAGAAATATAAGCTCTCGTTGGTGATGGATTCTGGAAAAGCAGTGGCTTCTGGAGTGAGTTACCAAATGGCTCCTAGGACAACCGAGAATTTCGAATCAGGAACATTGGCAATAGCTTCACCTGCAATGAGTTCAGAGAGGAAGAAGAGAGGTAGGCCAAGGAAGTATAAACCCGATGAATCAGGAATCGGGATGCTTTCCCCGATGTCCATGTCATCATCGGCTCCACCTGCCTCAGGCAAGTCCTTAGTGGGAGAAGGAATACCGATTGCAGCACGGCCAATAAATTCAGATAAGAAACTTAAGAATAAAGTCGGAGCTGAAAAATTAGGTAAATCTCAAATTGTTCGTGTTGATCAATCTCTTAAAGAATGCTTAGGCTATGTTTTGTTCTTGAATTTCAGTGAGTAAAATGAAAATAGACAATGAAGCTCAATGTTCTGTTATTTGATGCAAAGAAAGACTTTCTTTAGAATTTACTCGCTAAAATCTAAAAACTAAACCTAGCGTTAATGAATATACATATGGGAGTATGGTTGTGCTGTGGAATCTTGATATGGTCAAGCAATTAAGGTTTATTTGTTCTTTTGGGATATATATTTATTTCGAGGTCTTGAGGCTTAAGCAAGTTTGTAGATGAAACAGTATTTATCTCTGTGTATTCTTATATTCTGTATCAAATATTTTGCGGGGGTATTGAAATGGCAAGAGAATATACGACAAAAATGTTCTAGTTAGTAGGCAGAAGAATCTGGAGTATCTAATCTGAAGATTACAGTCAAGTTTGTTAGAAGATATCTATATATTAATGTTTGCTGAGCATAGATTTCATCGTAGTTCAGAATCTTGAGATAAATTTTTCATAATTCAGTACTTAGCGATTTGTTATTGAAATGATAAATGTGGTTTCAAATTCAGAAGAAATAGAAGTCATATTTGTTGTGACCAGTTTGTTGACCGAGATTACTTTTTAGTAATTGTAATCAAAGGAGAGGTTGAAACTCTCAATTTTAATTTGGCTTTTCCCCTAAATGCACTTGCTTTTCTTATTTGGCTTAGTTTATATCATGATGTATTTTATTATTAATTCCAATTAGTTCAGATACATAAAATAGTAGTCATAAATTCTAAGAAAGGATTTATTGTTCAAGATATAGATGTACGGTGCAACTTACCATTTATATCATGGAAAAGTACAAGCGTAAAATTTGCAGGTTTTATGGAATAAATTTTGTAATGTATATTCATGTCTTTCCAAAATGTGAATCATGAAAAGTAAAAAGTCTTTTCTTTTTTCCAAATAATATGTTGTCTTACTCTCCTTCAACTCCCTAACTAGGTTCTCAAATACTTCTATTCCTCGGAGTAACTTTGAGCTTACAAAATGGCAAATTTAAGTATAATCTATTGCATTCTTGGTTTTTACACTTGGCTGCTTATTGAATAAATTTATTGATTTCATTAGTATGTATCTTAATTTTTTTTCCTTCATATTTGTCCAGATGACTGGATTGACTGTACGACAGGTTCAAGTTTTTTGCCGCATGTACTCACTGTCAACACTGGCGAGGTACATATAGTCAGCTTTGGATGAAGCTATGATAGTTAATTTTGTATTAATTTCTTATATGTAATTTGATCGTTCTTTCCCTCTGAATTACTTTTTATTTTTATCTTGTAATTGTTGCCCTTCATTAAGTCTGTAAATGTTATCTATAGTACTCGAAATTTTACTCTTAAGATTTTGGTATAAGAATTTGACTTTGAATCGGATTCATATGCATACCATAGGTTTTCCAGATATAGATTTAAGTTCCTCAATGGAATCATTCCAAATATAATAAATACCATGAGCTGTTTCTAAATGATTTTCTTTGTTTTAAATCTAGGATATTTCGACAAAGATAATGGAGTTTTCTCTACAAGGGCCGCGAGCTGTCTGCGTAATATCTGGCACTGGAATGGTGTCTAATGTAACAATTCGGCGTCCTAGTTCCTCTGGGGGTACTTTGACATACGAGGTCTAGCTTGCGTAGATCTTTAAAAGTAAATTTACAATTTCTACATTTGGTCATAATGATGTTTACTCTCAACAATAAAGAAGTTCTTCTCATTGCTTCTGAAATAAGCTACTCTTTTGCATCTTCGGCAAAATTTCATTTTTAGTCCCGTGGGATTGGACCTTCTGTTCTCACTTTTAGTCCCACATTTTACAAAATTCCACTTTTTGTCCCATATTTTTAACATTCTTTGCACCTTTGGTCTTATCACCCAGTTTCTTCCCATCAGTGTAAGATCAGAGAATTGAAATTGTATACTTAATGTGCTTATTTAATGTCCATTCAAAATTTGAAGTTGAAGACAAATGTATTGAGCTAAATGCAAAAATATCCCATGTGTTATTTTTATAAGCAAAACTCCCCTTTGTTCTTTTTTTATTAGCAAAAAACCCCATTTGAAATTCCTTTATAAGTCAATAGGGAGGTTATTGTCAGAAAAATTAGTGAACAGGGGCATTATTGCCAGTTTTCAAAGGTAACAGGGGGTTTATTGTCGCTTTCTTAGGTGAATAGGGGTTTTTTTGGGTTTTATGGTGGGGATATAATTGTCATTTTTCCTACAAAATATGTACACCGGCTTGGAATTTTTTTTTTTTTTTGCTAATTAGTAAATACCACATTTTTTTTGCTAATTAAAATAACACATTTTTTTATTTATGCAAACCCCAGGGTATATTTTGCGTTTCACTCCAAAAGTATTTGTATTCCATGTAATTCAAAAATGTTATGCTATGTTGCATGGTTTCATTTGATTTGCTGTTCCTTTCCAGTTGCGATCTTTTGACTGTTTCTTGCAATAATAATTGAGTTGTAGGGTATGTTTGAAATTATTTCATTTTCTGGATCCTTTACTCCAATGGAGATGCCGGACTCCAAATTTGGAAGATCTGGCATGTTGACCATATCTTTGTCCGGTGCCGATGGTCGTGTTGTCGGAGGTTTAATTGCTGGACTCACTGTAGCCGCCAGTCCAGTCAAGGTTCGTACCTTTTTGGTATTCTTTTCACTTTTCGATTTCTAAAATTACCTTGTAGCTCTCTCTGTGTCTTTTGTAATCCTATTGTGCGCTCTCTCTCTCTTAGGTGGTTGTAGCAAGTTTTCTGCTAGGCAGTCTCCAAGAGCCGAAAAGTAAGGAGCTGAAAAGTAAGAAGCCGAAAATCGAGCCATCATTCACCATCAAGGCATCAGGTCCAAACGGTGCACCTACTCCCAATGTGGAGAGGAGGAGCTCCACGAGCGTACAAGGGCCTAGTTGCTCGACATCCCAGAACCCGACTAATTGGGCCCCACCAATGATGCAAACTTCCGAGAGGTCGGGTCAGTCCACGGCAGACATCAATATATCCTTGCAAGGATAGTTTCATCTTTATCTCTGCTGTCATAACCTTAACTACTTTTATCCTGCTAATCATGTTTTAGTACAGTTATTATGAATACTAATGTAGTAATATCTATCTGCTGCTGTTGGTTGATTATTTGCTAGGCTGGTTGCTTTGATCTTAGATTGAAAACCAATGTATTTAAACCCATTTATCCTATATATTTTGTAGTTTGTATTTTTCGATGCGAAAAAAAGTGTCTACTTATATAAGCATACATGTTATTGGTAGGATAAACATGGAATAGATGATGTCTTTAATTTAGTTCTCACATGCACCCTATCTAAAATAGTCGAGGTATTTTGAATTGTTTGTTGAAATGGATTCTTCGTCTAGTATATTTGGAGATTTTCGAAACACATTCATTCATTAACAGCCACAGGGTATATATATAGATAGATAGATCAAAAGGGAAGAGCTAGTAAAGATTTTGCTGCTCTTTTGTTTGTGCAGGATTTTCCTCTCCATTACCTTATGGAGTATATGGCATCTTACTGAATTCACCTAATTTTTTACAGTAAAAGGTAATACCATATTAGTAGTTGTTTTAAATTTTGCATTCCAAGATTAATTTATTTATGAGTCTTCATATCTCCGCAAGTTTAAATTGGTAGGGAGGCAAATAGAGTGGCACACGAAATTACTAGATTATCTTTCAGTTCTTCTTATGTGTCTGATATCTTACCGAATTCAATTTTGAACATTTTATCTTCTGAGTTTGCCGATTAATTGATTTCTCGTTGTGGTTCTCAAAAAAAAAAAAAAAATATTCAATTGTAACCATCTTTTTTTTTTAGATGGCGAATACATTGTTACATCAAACACTATATTGAATCGATTATTACAATTATATTAAAGTGAACTAATTACTAATATTAAACAAGAAAAATACTAGTATTCATCTATCTTTCATTTCAGAATATAGTAAAAAACAACTATTTATTAATCCTTGCAGGATATGCATATGTACTAGATAGATTATTTTTGTTACTTAAAGCCCTGTTTGGATCTAAGATTCTCTTAACCTTAACAAGAGTAATTCCAATATTCTCTTGATCAAATGGGACATACAAATTAAACATAATTTAATGATTTCCATACTCAAGTCAAAAGTCAAGAACCACTCCAACTTAATTAACAGATATTTGCTTACAAGTCCTGAAATGTCATCCATGCATGTTATATAAAGATTCAGCTGGTTCACTTATTCTCTCTAAAGATCCAAGTCCTGAAATGTCGTCATCCAATATTAATAATCCTTTTATTGATCCGTTTGTACATCAAGGTAATGAAATCGTAGAGGGAGTTATCTTTGGCCAATGCGAAAATAGTGATTACGATCACAACGAAACAATAATTATATTATATTAGTGAAGATGATGATTATCATTTATCAATATATGGTTATGAAGGTTATAATGAAGATAATGGAGATTTAGAATTAGATAAAGATTTCGATCGATAATTAGAAGATTGAAGAATTTATAGCTAACTGTGAAGAAAAGGAGTATTCGGTCAAACTTTTCAATATTTTAAGTGACTTATCATATTAAATTATTCACATTTGTGGAGTATTAAACCTTTTAAATATATATTATATATGGTGTCATATGATATTATTAACTTATTAATGAAATATTTTAATTAAATTATTTATTATAATTTTTGTCAATTTAACTGGTCAATTGTACCAAAGGATAAAAATAATTATAACGGAGGAAGTATAATTTACGCACAATAAAATATTCGAAATGCCAATTTGAAAAGTTATTTGTGTGGATAAACAAAATGGTACAAATTAATTAAATAATTCCTACATACGATACGATACGGTTAGTCAAGTCAATAACAATTAAGACAAGAGAACCTCAGCTCCTCAAAACCTCAACGTTATATATGTGAAGGGTGACGTCATGAAATACTTGCATCATCGCAACTTATGTGTTCATGATGTAAGCTAGCTAGGGATAAGGAATATTCTTCTCAAATTGGAGGGAGGTTCAACTATATATATATATCATGATATTTTTCTCGAATTACTTAATTATTTTGTCGTACGTGTGCATTCTAATGACAAATTCATTTTACATCTAGCTGCAGTGTTTTTAGGACTCATTCTAACCAAACCATCTGTATTCTATCTAACTATTATATATATTATTTATGAAATTTGTTTTTATAATTATAGAAATTTGTAATATAACATATAAATTTATATTTATATTTTTATTGAAAATAATATTGTTATTAACATTTTTTCCAAAGAAAATTTTTATTTTGGACTTGTGGAACAATAATAATAGATCTGACCAATTCAATTTTTTATGTGTATTTGAAAGGATGAAGCTAAAATTTGGAAGTGCCAGCAATGTAATTAACGAAATGAACAAAATATTGTAGGATATGATATAATATAATTTGGAAAAATAGGAATGGGCCATAACTCGGCCCAAACCTAACCCTTCCCCAGCCCAATCTAAAGAGGTTTTGGGAATCAACGCAAAGCAAAGGTGGTTTAATGTAAAAATTTAAGTTATAATTTTGTATGAATAACCAAAACCTGAATAGAGGTTAGACATGCATGATAAGTAATAAATAAACTAGCAAATATCCAAACAAAAATACATTAATAATAATTAATGTAATGTAATGTAATCCACCGGTGTAGGTACTAATTTTCCGTGATCTTGAAGTGTTGGAGACAGTGGTCCTGGTCCAAGTTCCGGCTCCAGAACTTTTTGTAATACTCAGCATAAGTAAAGTCTTTATAAATTGCACTTTCACAGCTTGTAGTTATGAGTTTCTTTGGAGCACTGATGATCGCGGTATCGCAAGGGCAGAGGAAGGATGCTACTGACAATCGAGCTTTATTCGCATTTACTACAGCTCGATGCCAAACGCTTTTGTATTTCCCGTTACTCAAAGCCTACATGTACATGTACAGAAATAAAATAAAATAATTCAATCCAATCCAATCCAATCCAATCCAATCATATATACATATAAATTTATATACCTGGATTTGATCACCAAGGTTAATGACAAATGCATCTGGGTGCGGTTTTATGGCTAACCATTTTCCATCTTTAAGTACTTGAAGGCCGGACACTTGCAAATCTTGAAGGAGGATGGTGAGGGCATTGGGATCCGTATGTGCTGGTAATCCATAAGTGAGCTCGGGCTGAGGGCATGCCGGATAATAGTTAATAGCCATATGCTGCCCTTGTTCTCCCAGCACATTCTTTACACTGTCCTTTTCCAAATTTAGACTCTCCGAAATTGCTTCCTCTAATCTAAATCCAAGTTGTCGAACTTCCATGCAATAATTGCTTACAATATCCCTGAAAGAAGATGGAATCGAAGGCCACTCGGGGGCGTATTTGTCCAAGGGATAACAATGAAGCCTTAGATAATCCCTCCAGTTATGAACCGTCTCCTTGTTAACATTAAAACTTGTCGACAGTCGCATAGTCTTGGAGGGATCATCCGAGTACAATTTCATCTTCTCTTCCACGGGTAAACTAAAGAATTCATGAGCTACCTTTAGGATTTTATCCACTGCTTCCTTGGATACTCCATGATTAATCACCTAATAATTATTAAAATCAATGATTATAATCATGATGATACTTTTCATTTTTTATTTATACCATAATTAATTAATTAATTAAGAACCTGAAAGAAGCCATAATCGCGACAGGCATCACCAATTTGCTTGATTATTAGGCTTCTATCTTGGCAACCCAAATCAATAACAGGAACGTTATCGCCCTCGGAGACTTGGGAAAGATTAGGCCTCTCGGATTGGGGTCGGATATAACTACTGGGGAGGCTTGGGAAATGGACTCCACTAATCACCTTTGCTTCCATTACTAGCTCAGCTCAGAGCACCGCTTCAAGTTCCAATTGGAGCATTAATTAATTTATGGTTGTTTTTATTTTACAGTAAGGTAATTATATATTCCTGCAAAATCAAGTGGAATGGGTTTTGAATATAAATAAATAAACAAGCGGGTTCACTGTGGGATTGAATTGAATTAAATTAATAATTAGTAATTCACCAAAAAAAACGACGTTACGTACCTTACCTGTCCCAGAGCAGACCCAGTAGGTAGCGCTATTATATCATGGTTCAGATACCAATACCATTCATGGCATGGCATGGCATGGCATGGATTACGTCATATGACTTTTCTCTTTCTTACGTCAACGCGAAGTTCGGATGATGACGTCATTCCCATAGCATTAGCATTAGCATAGGCGTCGGTCAGTTTAGTCAACCAACTGATAGATAGATATGATCCGATCATGACTTCACATTTAATTTTGGACCGCTCGACTATTATTCCATATATACCCTAGTAGTACTAGTACATTTTGGATAGACAGACTATGGAGTAGTTAATGATTTGGGAGTACCTACATAGTGGGTAATGCATATCGGCCTTCTTTGCATGACATGTGTAAAAAGTAGACTTTAACATGTGGTATATGTTTAAACATAAAGGGTCATCTTTTTACACATGTCATACAAAAAAGGCCGATATGCATTACCCACTATGTAGGTACTCCTAAACCGTAGTTAATCAATTAACGTCTCCGCAAATAGAGTCGGTATGTACGCCTACATTCTAGAAAGCTAGTATCCGAGACGTAACTAAAATTTAATTAGTACTACTTGACAAATATATATATATACTCCTATAATAATACAGATACTATTACATTTAAAATATGGAATGTTTGGCTCTTGCGTCTCAAAATTTCGATGTTATTTGAGCTGAGCTGGTCGATCATGTATTTCGATATATGTAGACCAGTTTAAGTTGACGTATTGAGCATACACTTTAAATTTTTATTAGCGCACCTGGGGACGTACGTGGACAATAACAATTTGATGCTCAATTTATGTCACTATTAATCATAATAATAATTTCATAACCAAGTGCATCATGTGTGTCTTTATATTATATTGGAAAAATTGTTTTTTTTACTATAGGATAGACCTAGCTACTTGTCATTATGGTATCATTTTTCATTGCAACTTTGGTACCAAACACAATTTTTTTTCAAAATTAATGATAATTTAACCCCTATGAAATGCATAATGTTCAATTTACTCCCTCGTGGTTTAAAAAAGAGCATTTTACCCCCTAAAATTTTGTAAGAGTTTCACTTCGCCTCCATGATATTTTTATAGGCGGCACTTTGTCCACTTTTACTATGATAATGTGGCATTTTACCCATTGTGTTATGATAAATGTGACAATTTATCCCCCTAGCTATGTTATAAAATAGTTTGCATGCCTACTCTCAATTTCGGTAAGTGAGTTACAATCTCTGACTGAAGGGGGCAAATTACTTCACTAAAATATATTTTTACAGGGGTAAACTGATTTTTTTTTTCAAATTATAGATGGGTAAATTGAATATTATGTATTTCATAGGGGGTAAAATGACATTAATTTTGTAGAAAAAGTGAGTTTGATACCAAATTGCAATGAAAACCTATTCTATGATATCAAATTTACATTTTCGTATCTAATAGTATAAAAAGTGCAAGTTGCCCTATCCTATGTAACAAAAAAGCAATTTCCCCCTTTATATTGATTGACATATTAATATACATGCATCTACTTTTTAATTTACTTGTACGACTTTTTTTTAAATAAAAAAATGTTTGGTGAGCTGAGATCTCAAATCAAAGCTAGAGCATTTCTCAAGCCTCTTCAATGCATAGACTCATGCAAAGATTGGTAATAATTCGGTTTAAAGATAAACAGTACATTTATAAATGCAAAGAGTTAATTCCAAAAATGATAATTATCTATTTTGAATAATGTAATTATGTATGTGTTATATTAATCACAATCGAGTGCATAATTGTCTTGTGATAAATAATTTGAAAATGACCAAATTGGGTTAATTGAGAAAAATTATTGTTCTGTAATTGAATATTCTCTTTAAATGTAACTGAATCCATAAATGATCACTCATCATATATGTAAATAACTTAATCTACTTCAAGCTTTGTCAACATTGTTGGACTCAAGTTCACTAGCCCAAAATGCTTAATCCCATATTGATAAGTAAAAATAGATCAAGTCTTAATTAATCATTCAAACAATCCATCCACAATCAATGTGGGATTGAGGTGTTACAATATATACACATGCACTTTCTATCCAAAATGTTACTGTAATTCGGAACAGAGAAATAATCACCAATAATATATTATCATATTATGCTCCATATTAACCACTAAAAGAAAAAGGACAATATAGGAGGGCCAAAAACAAAAGTTACATATGTACAATTTTCCAAAAACGTGACGACGGGGCGACCGAGTGAAGGCGGTGGAGGTGCATGTGGCTTACTTATTATTATTATTATTCTTATTATTAATTTATAACTTTAGTGATAACGATGAGGGGATCTCGATCCATCTCCTCCGTTAGGCCATGTCTATCCTCTTCGCCCCCCTCCAACTGGATTGACTCACGTCACGCACATACTCAATACAATTACATTATTAATTAAATCGATAATATTTATCAAAAATATTTGTTTGATTACAATCAAATTACAAAAATACATAACTAGTAATTATCAAACATCAGTATTTAAGAAATTTTATTAATCATTGATTTGTGATTCATGATTTAAGTTTTTTTTTACTTATTTTTTATGAAAGCATTACAGAACATTAAAAAATGAAATAATTGAAGAAACAAGTATTGAAAAATTTTAATTCAGTATAACTATTTTTTTTTTGGAAACAGAATTGCAACTTTGATTCATGTAAGTAGACCTAATTAGTATTGAAACCAAGTTGATTTATTACTTCAAATTTGAAAAATAAGGAACAAATATGTGTATCTATATGTATGTTCCAATAACTTTGCTATTTAATTAATCAAATATTAATTCTAGAGGAAAATTATTGTCTCGGATCAAACCCATTCAATTACAAAATAAATACGTTGTACTTAAAGTTACATTCAATATTTTCTAGAATTTTAATAACCCTCTGAACTCTTTCTAAAAATACTGTACGAACCCGTCACTTGGTCAACTGAATGATATGATGGTTGTTATGAGTTTTTAGCCCAACAATTCTTTCTATATATTCAACAAACGTTTGGGAGAGTAGTGCACGTGGAGGTTTGTGAAATGATCTCGATTTGCGTAATGTTGCTTGTTTGGATTTTGGGATAGTGGTTTGAGAAATAAAGTAAATGTAGATTTTTTTTGAAAGAATTAGGTTGTAGGTGTAAGATATGTAAGACTTTGTGTCAAATCATTTTTGTTGTGAGATAAATTGTGTAAGAGATATGTTACTTTATGTCAAATCAAATAGAGTTTGTATATGTTTTGTTTAGAGATAAGAAAATTGTTGTTTTTTTTGGGTTTTGAGAATGTAGTTTGAGAAAATTGAGAGATGAAAAATTTATTTCAGAAAATAGAAAACATGTTTGTTTGGCATTTCCCAAACACGAAATTTTTTTGAGAAACGCCAAACAAACAGCCCCTTGCAGTGCCTTGCTTTCTTTTTAACTAATAAAACTAATAATCATCATCATAACAATTTTTAAAGTCTTTGGTCTAACTACCACCCAAAGAGTTTTCGAATTAAAAAAGTGGTCACATGTTGGGCCTATGATTCTTCATTGTTAAAATTTTAGCAGTGGTGCACAAAGAAAAGTTGTAAGTAAATCTCACTTCATCAAGTAGTTCAACTGGCTCGTAATATTCTTAAAAAAAAAATTTGTAGTTCAACTGGTTCTAGATAGAACAAGAATATATGCTCAAAATTTTAATATATTCTCCTATATACACACACGCATCTACATAATACTTCATCCGTCTCATTAATCTTTATCGTTGACCACTCAACTTGACTAAATTTTAAAATATTATAATAAATAATTTAATTAATATATTTAACTAATAATTTGATAATATCATATGACATTATATATATAATTATTTACAAGGTTTAATATGTCATAAATATGAATAATTTAATATTTACTTAAAAATTGAAAAAATTAATCGAATAATATATCTAATGAAGTAAAAATAATAGAACAAAACAAAGTATTTACGAGTTTGTCAATCTCAGAACAGAAAAATAATGGGGGACACACATTGAAATTTTAACAACAATTTTGATTTTGTAAGTCAAAGTAGGCAACCGCAAATCAATCACAAATGAGGCTAAGTAGAAATACTTAGGGCCCAGGCCCATTGACATAATTGGTAACCCAAGGTTAAGTCACAATAAATAATGCTATTGCTTTCCAAGAATGGTCACATGCAGAGCAGGTCCTAAAATCAAATCAATTTATTAATACGCGACTCAAACTCATTAAATAAAAGTTTATTGAAGTTCGATGTGATAAAGTTGATTTTTTTCATTTGTTAGATAACCTCTTGAAACTCGTTCGATATCAATTTGATAAACTGAAAAATGATAATTACTATACACGTAAATATGTGAAATTACTTGAACTCAACTTGATTAAAACTTTAAAAACATATTTAAAGCTCGACAAGAAAATCAAACGATATTGTAATTTAAACAATCTGTGATTCAAGTCTAATCATGCAAGATCTAGAAAATTGCATGATATATTTCCAAAACATATTTAATTAGATAGAGCAACATTTTTTTTCCAAAAATTCTTTTGAAATATTTTATTAAATGAAATGTAACTCTTATTTAATTTTAGTTTTAGTTAATTTGTGTGTAATTTTATAAAATTAATTTTAAATTAAAAATGTAACTCTTATATAATAAACTCAAATTTAATTTAATAAAAAACCTTATTTTAAAAAAAATCCTTTAATTTGTGTATTATTTTTATAAAGTTGAATTTAATTTAAAAAATGTAATTCTTATTTAATAAACTCAAATTTAATTTAATTTAATAAACACCTTATTTTTTTAAAAAAATCTTTTATTTTTGTATTACCCAACATATTGAAAGATTAACTCATCTAAAAACTTAAGCTGTTAAAGAGAGGAATCATCTAATATATATGACTTAACACGCCCCCTCACATGTAGGCAGTATTTATTTCCTCAAACCTGACACGTGGAATTTAGAAATGGGTGGCGAAGGGATTCGAACACATGATATCTTTGGGCCTGAGCTATGATACCATATTAGAATTCACCACATAGATTGAACTATGTCCACTTATGCTTTGGCCTAACTCAATCTCAAAAGCTAGCTTGTAAAGAGAGGATTGTCCAGGACCTTATAACGTGGACTTAACTATTGTTTTCAACCAATGTGAAACATTTAGTCTCAATACTCCCCCTTCACGTGTGGGCAAGCAAAATGTGTGGGTGAAACAAACCCAACACGTGACATATTAAAGCCCAATATTTGCGAATTATTAACAAGTGGGTAAGAGTCCAACACACGGATTTGCCCAGACCGTGTGGATTCCAATACGCGGATTTTTCAGACCCAAGAATAAATCTCATCATGCGCGCAAGGAAGAGCCTATTACGGAAGGAGGTAGCCCACTTTAACCTGGGGCTCTGATACCATATTTGAATGACAAACTCATCTAAAAGCTTAAGCTATTAGAGAGAAGAATCATTTAATATATATCACTTAACACAACAACCCATGAGTCATGACAATAAACGTGGTTTTTTTTCTACATCTGATCTAGCTGCTAATAAAGCAAGCAAAAACAAAGTAAAATGCATCTGTCTTCTCCTCTAATCGACATATATAAAATTAAACATTTCTTCCTCAGTAGTTGTTGAGCTAGAGATTTAAACAAGCTGGAGAAGATTGAGATGTCGCCTAGCCGTTCAAAATTTCTTTGGTTCTCTCCTTTTTCTGTTTAAATTAAGAACCTAGAACTTAAGCCACTACTATATATATCTATATATATGATGTTTCTGCTCATGATTTGTTGATAGAATCAGAGTAGGTTAGTTGGCTTGCTGATATATATGAAAAAAATATTAGTAGTAATTAATAACACGAGACACATTTTCTATCTTGGCCTTAAATTCAAAATAGTCATCATCAAAGAATCACATGCAAGATCGAGCTTACAGATCTATAGTACAACAAATAAATGTGCCAAGTCCAGATTACTCGATCATTCATCCACAATGCTCCAAATCATCCTGAGAGGTGTCGGATTTAAACCACAAATTAGTCAAGCATTATGCATACCTAACTTAGAAACAAAATAATACTAATTGTTATACTTCATTACCAGAATATTGACAAAGCCAAAAGGATGATCAAATATCCGAGCTTGTACAACCTTAGCTTCTTCTCCCAAGGAAGTTGATTGAATATCTCCGTTACATCTACCAAGTGCTGCCGTTGAGTATATCTGAAGAACGCGCATGGTTCAACACTAAATTATTTAATTACTTATCTGTGAGCAGTTAAACAATCAGTTGAAGTTATGCAATTGGATTGAATAGTCCCCTAGAAATATCTTGAAATGCAAATCAAAAGCATGTACAATTTACTGGATTATCAAGTTGAGTTGAGATGACATGTAAATATATATGTTGCTTTTAAGAGAACTTTGCGATCATAATACCAAAACAAAGTCTTCTTAATTACAGTTAGGAAAGCTCTTCCCTTCCAACAGGGAATTAATTATATAAATATATGAAAACCTGAATCAGAAGAAACTTACGATTTTACATTGTAATATGTATATGGAAGACACAGCAAAAGCATAATCCAATGTCCTGTAATAAGATGTAGGAAACAAAACACTCCTTGAGTAACAAACTCCGGCAAAACGGCCTTATTTATCCTAGATGCTGAATCGTATGGGTTGATGTAGTCGTATTCAAGGTCCGCCAAGCACATTAGCTGCAACAAAATAAATCATCACATCAAATAAGACCCATTCCAAGCTCAAGACTCGCTTCTATCTTAAAGTAATGATCTCATAAAAATGCTACCACAACCACATTTTTATATGTTGGAAATCAATGAAGTATATAAACCTTAAATTGCTAATTCATAAATAATATGTGCACCTTTCCTTTACCAAACCAATGCTCATCTCTAACCTCTAAAATGGAGATACTTTTATCCAATTTTTTATGAGGGTTCTCGGCAAGATCTCACTCTCAGAATTCACTAATTATTATTATGGTACATAAATATACTTCTTCCACCTCCATATAAAAGTAGATAGAGTTTAAGCTAGAAATCAATCAATCAGAATAAATTGAGTGAACTGAAGAAATGAAAATTAAATAGCAATGACATATATAATGGAAATTTACCTGGTAAAGGATAATACCAAGAACACCTATGAGGAGAAAAAATGAAATTAACCATGCGAATAGATCTCCCATTCGCTTCTCTTTTCTCTCTGTTTTTCAATTTTGCTTTTTTTCTTTTCTTCGCGCAACTAATTATTTGGTCGGAAATTAGAACAACGAGGTTCATCGGTTTACTGTAAGAAGTTGGGTATTGAATATTGATTGATTGCATGTTAAATTGCATATTCCCACCTCAAAAATAGGAATCTGCTATACTTGACTTTCAGAGATTGAGAATTGGGATTTTGGCCCCTCAGAAGTGCAAAGTGAGAAAATAAGTGAAATGTGAAGTTAAATTCAAGTTGTAGTCCACTTTATAATAAAATTTTAGATTTAATGTTTTATTTTCTTAATTTTTCAGTGCGTTCTATTTGTCTATTATCTCATACATACATTGTAATGAAATAAATTCATTTGGACTGAAAATAACTATTTTATATAATAAAAAAAATTCACCGCCTAATTTTTTTACTTTTTTACTATGACAAAGACCTTATTTTATTAATTGGTTGAACTTCAAGTTATCCACAAAAAAATGAAATAAGTTTATAGATCTTAAATTATAAAGAATGACAAAACAGTTACTGTATAATTCGTCATGTTCAATGCAATAAGCAACTACAATTATTTATGTGATATTAAGAAGAATTTTAAAGAAAATAAATGGCTGGCTTTTCACTGAGGACACACTTAGGGGTCTATTATGAACAAAATGCAAAAAGCTGAGGGCCTAGTATTGCAATTATTTAGATTAATAAGGTGTCCGACGTCGTATTGAGACGCACTCGAAGCTTAAAGAACGAAGATACCGATTTCTTGAGAAAAAAGACATTGTAGGCTTAAAAAGTTACTCCTAAAATACAAGCTGAAGTAAAATTCATTCTGATCTGCATCCCATCGAACTTCGATCGCATCCCTCTCTCTTAAAATAACTATGACGAAACAGCAGGCGAATTGGTCCCCCTACGACAACAATGGAGGGTATGCTAAAGCCCTAATTCCTTTTTTTTTTTTTCTTTTTTTCTTTCTATGAACTGAAAGATAGAAACCACATTTCTGTTGTCAGTGTAATCTTAATCTTTTTGTATTTTGTACAGGACTGTTGTTGCTATTGCTGGGGCCGACTACTGTGTGATTGCGTCCGACACTCGAATGTCTACTGGCTACAGCATCCTTACTCGCGATTACTCCAAAATTATTCAGCTGTAAATATTTTATTACTCGAGGATCTTTGTTTACTTCCTGTATGGTTTTATAGTTTCGAGAAGTAAAAGGGAGGAATTGTGTATAGGGTATTTGGGCTGATTTGAAATCTTAGATGAAGGAGAGATCAATTCAGGGAATATCTTTTTTATATCGGAACATCAAGAAATATATCTGTTTAAATTGAGTCTATGTTGTTCACAACCCATTCATCAATGAGCAGATAGGAAAAGAGAGGAAAGGTGTTAAAATTTGAAAGAAATAATCTGGATCAAGAAAAATATCATTGCTGAATTCAGCATTTCTTTTGTCTTTAGTGGCTTGGTAAGACATCGAAAATACATTATTGCCTAGGATGTGGACTTGGGTTCGATTTTATATCTTTTTCCTTGGATTTATGATACCAGTCTAAGTTCCTTTGTTCAAAATTCCGGGTTTTGCTGAACTTGAATGGAGAATATTTATGGAACAACTTCTCTTATTCAACCTTACAAAGTCTCTCTAGAATATTTACAACTGAAGGATAGATTTTGGATCAAATATGATATTATTTGGTTTATGGACCATTATAAGCTCCTCTTTTCCGATATTAATATATATTTTGCCGTTTACTGAACTTGTCTGGGAAATTGATTGATTTATCTCTTTTGTAAAATTTATGATTTTATCTGGTGTTTTAGTGCCATTTTCTAACTTGTTTGAAGATGCTAAGTGATAACAATATACATGTCCGTTACCCTCTCATGGATAAAGTTCTTGTTTCCATTACATGCTCTTACTGTACACAAGCCCTTATCCATCTTCACTATGGAGATTTTCCTGTGAAATTCTGTAAAACGAACATTACACTACGTGTGTTTTATTTATCTTTCTGGAAATATTTAAGGGTATCTTCACAACCTTATTTGTATTCGTCAAATACATATCTGTACCTATTTTAACATTTTCAAATGTCACTTTCAAAGTTCTTTTTTGATGAACATTACTGCATTTGTCTGACCATGTAGAGCGGACAAATCTGTGATGGCCTCCTCGGGTTTTCAGGCTGATGTGAGAGCTCTGCAAAAAGTTTTGGAAGCGAGGCACTTGGTGAGTTATTGAAGCATTTTTTAAGTAGAGGTTACTCTTAGCTTCTTGAATAGCATGCATCATGCTTATTGATCCTTAAATGACATGTTTAAGGCTTCATGTCTCCTTGATGCACACTGATCCATATAGCATGATCGACACTACCACTATTAGACTTGGTGAGAGACTGAGAGTCACCCTGTTGTTTGTTCAATAAGTCACGTGTGAACTTGGGCTGAATTTGGCAGATCCATGATTTTTAATTTTATGAAACATGAAAAAACCCTGACCATTAGCTGCAAATGAACTTTATTCTTGGTGTTACAATTTGTGCATTGGTGCCACCTTAAATGGGTTTATTAAAGCAGACATCTAGTTCACTCTAGATGGGGTTACTTTGGGTCAGTTATGTTTTAATTCGATCTAGGGAGCACAAAATTCCACAATCATGCAGTAATTTCACAGGGCAATAGTAGGTGATTTCCATCTTTACAGATATTCCTACCTCCACCAAACAACAGCTCACCACCACCCTCCATTACGTGCTTCCGTGGTGACAATCCTAATAAAGTAAGCCACAATTTGGGAGCCTTGGTACTCTAACTTGGGTCTCAACATAGTTTTTTCTTTCTTTTTTCCTTGTTCCTTGCGAGCTTTCAATTAAGTAGTTTTTATTGGATAAAAACAAATGATAAAGGAGATGATAATGATGGATACAGATCCACATAACATTAAGGGGGGACAACGGACTTGTAAGTTTTAGTTGTTAATGGTTTATCCAACCCCAACAAACAGAAAATGTGCATCAAAGTTTTGTAATTCCATAAGGCAACCTATTAAGCTTGCATGTCAATTTATGGACAGTCTGGAGTTCAAAGCATTGTTATAATTGACTGTGAACAAAAGAGGGCAGAGTTTGTATCTTAACCTAACCCTGAAGGAGTGCAGTGTGAGGACATATGATTCTATAAGTAACACATAACTTACTATAGACTATTGTAAGTGTTTTTTTTTAAGAGAGGGATCTTGTATTAATGGGAGTTGGAATGCTGGCTTTAAACTAAACTTGCTGTTGCCATTTAACGTGTTATATAAATTTTGTGAGAATTGAAGCCACAAAAGTTTGATCTTATTGTATTTGTCTAGCTTTATCAGCACCAGCATAACAAGCAAATGAGTTGCCCCGCAATGGCTCAGCTGCTTTCTAATACCCTGTACTTTAAACGTTTCTTCCCATATTATGCTTTCAATGTCTTGGGTGGCCTTGACAGTGAAGGTAAGACTTGAGCAAATATATGTTGGGCCTTATTCCAAATCTTTCTACCCATAACATGTTTATTTTCTTGATCTTTCGAAAATACTGAAGGAAAGGGATGTGTCTTCACGTATGATGCTGTTGGATCTTATGAAAGGGTGGGATACAGCTCCCAGGGTTCTGGTTCTACTCTTATTACACCCTTCTTGGACAACCAACTGAAGTCTCCTAGCCCTCTCTTATTACCTGCGAAGGTGTGAACTTGACCACATTATTTTGTGATATTCATTTTAAGTTCATTATCAATTGGTATCTACAATTAAAAAGCCGCAAATCTTTGCAGGATGCGGTTACTCCACTTTCAGAATCAGAAGCCATTGAGTTGGTGAAAACTTGTTTTGTATCAGCAACAGAAAGGGACATATACACGGTAAGTTCGTTATTTTTCTTATGTTTTGATCCAGCTGCTTGATAATATTTGGAATCTGAATATTGAGGCTTAATTAGTTCATGAACGGTATTAAATATGAAAATATGTGTGTGACCCTGGAATATATTCACTTGTTACTCATTCTTGTGGAACATGGATGATCTGTGGATTTCACAGGGAGACAAACTGGAGATAGTCATTCTGAATGCCAGTGGCATACGTCGTGATTACATGGAGCTCAGGAAAGATTAAACTAAAGTACGTTTGTGGAACGCACCCTTGTTCAAAAGTGATTGTCGTGGTACAATGATCTGCTACAGAAATCTAAGTCTCTGTCTCCTTTTTTCAAAATCGTAACTTAAACAAGCACCTAGTGCTGATTTGCTAGCAGATTTCCTGAAAGAAGTGTAATGTGTTACTTTGAGATACTTGAATTTATTGAATTAGCTGGTTGATTTTGGAATTGGCTATGGATGCATGGATCTATCTGTGTGCACTTATAATTAATTGTATGTTATAGCAGCATAATTAAGATTAACAAATAAAAAGGCAATTTTTGAAAGATTCTGATGATTGTGTTGCAGTTGGGACAATATTGTCTTCGCATTGGCACATACTCTAAAAAAATACTGTTAAAGAAAATGAACAAGTTCCTCGAAGAAAAAAATGAACAAATTCTAAACATTTAGAAGAGATTCAAAATACTAAAAATATTATAAACAAAATGTTTAAATGCGAGCTTCAAAGTCACCCATGCTTTATTGAGATCAAAGGAATGTGTAATCGTAATGGATTTATTACAGAGTAAATAACATTTATTTTATCGGATAATTTTAAAAAAGTCAATCTGAACTCAACTTAATTATTAACTATAAAAGTTACAAAAGAATTTTAGCAATAAAAAAGAAGATATGTTAAAATTTCACTCATTTAAATTCATACTGGATCACAATTTTAGTAAAAGAAAAATATCGAATGAGTAGAAAATTCTTATTGACATTTTTTTACAAGTTTTCTAGAAAAATAAAACGAGAAGATTCCTTTGTAAGCTAAGTCAGTCAGTCAGGGTAGGGTCAACAATGTAATTTGAGAAACCCAGCGCGGGAATAAGCAAAGATACCGATGAGCACTGTTGCCAAATTCATACTATTAATTTTATTTCTGGTAATAATTTATAAACACGAAGACGGAAGACCTCCTCTCACCTTTTCTTTACTCCTCAATCTCTGTGATTTTCTTCCAATAATGGCTCGAAATAAGGTGAATTGCTCTTGTTTTTCTATTATACGTGCTCATAATCCTCGACAATACTACTTAATTGAACTAATTTTCGTTTGTGTCTGTTCATTTCCACACTCGACAGAATTGATAGGGTTTAGCTTAATATTCATTTTTTCTTGTTTATGGTTTCCATATTTCAATTATTATTACTTTTTGTTGTAGAAAGGAACTTACTTGGCAGGGGTCCTTGTAATTGTGCAATAAAACTGGATTTCTAATATTTTAACAGGAGGGTCTAGTTTTGATGCTTGATGTTGGTCCATCAATGCATGCTGTGCTGCCGGAAATCCAAAAAGTTTGTTCAATGCTAGTACAGAAGAAGGTAATAAAGATTAATTTCAGTACAAGATTTTACTTTATGCTTTTAGACTATTTCCCCAATTCAAGTTAGCAATCTAGCATGACTCATTATACTAGCTGTCGAAACCTCGATTACTTGAAAACTTGTAGTCAGACTAGATTGATCACTAAACATTTCTGAAGCTTTTTCAACGATTGGAAAAGAGTTAGGGATTGCAAGGTTAATAATTATCTTTGTTACATTTGTGCAGCTTATTTATAACAAGTTTGATGAAGTGGGATTAATCGTATTCGGTACTGCAGGTATTTTTAGTTTAATTGATGCAGTGAAGTATAAGAACTGTCAGTATTTTCTTTAATTTGGTACACACTTGTGATTTTCTATGTGGCCATCATGTTTTGACTGGAGAAATTTTACTAGTTCTGATGTTCCATCATATGAGTCATTCTTAATTTTTTTTTGTTTTTATAACTCTTTTTGTTTAATGGAGGTAATGAGTGTATTGTGGTTGACTATTTCAGATACTAAAAATGACTTGACAGTTGAAGTGGGTGGATATGAAAATGTGATGGTTTTGCGGGACATAAAGGTTGTAGATGGAGATCTCGTTGAAGCTTTACAACAGATTCCCAGAGGAACTGTACATGGAGACTGTATCCAATTGGTGCATTAACTGCAAAAATATGTGCTTTTACATGGAATTCGAGCTGAATATATTGATAGTTTTTCTTGTTTAATAATATTTATTATTGCAGTTTTGTAAATGAATCTCATACATATCAAGCCACTAAATTGGGTATATTCTTTTCTCAGATCTCAGTTTCTTTCTTAAAGCAGTTAACTGTTTATGAAACTAAACACTTGTATGGCGAACTAAAAGACTCAAGACGTATTTTGCTGTATGGTTTATCAGGGGCTGCACTTCGTAAGAAGTGAAACATAACTTTCAGTCATTTGATCTAGTTGCCTTAGAATGTGCCTTGCTGACTAGCAATCTGTTTTCTTTTAATTTCTAATTGTCTTGAGCACCACTTGCCTTAACTTTGTTGATAGTTTTTGATGCAATTGTTGTTGGCATGGATATGTTGATTAAGAAGTATGGACAGACAAACAAGGGAAAGAAACGTCTATGTCTTATAACCAATGCAGTTTCTCCAATCAAAGATCCATATGAGGGAACAAAAGAGGATCAGGTCAACACAATTGCAGCACAGATGATGAAAGATGGCATGAAGATGGACTGCATAATTTTTAGAGAAAAACAAGATTGCAATGTACTTAAGGAGATTGTGGAAGAGAATGACTTCCTGTTAAGTATATTTTCAAGCAAATCTTCTTCAAAAAAAGTATATGTTGAGAATGCTACTTCATTATTAGGGGCACTCAGAACTCGTAATATTTCGCCGGTGACTATATACAGGGGTGATTTTGAGCTGAGCTCTAAAATGAAGATCAAGGTTAGACTTAGATTAACTAGTTCTTAATCTCATTAATTCTTTTTATTATCCACTCATTCTCACACATTCCATGCATATTTTTAGAAGATTTGTTGAAATAACTTTTATGTTACTGTATATGGTAAGGGGATTAAATCGCGAAAGCCAAGTAAAAGGTCAATTGACGATTGCATGAGTTTAAGCTGTTCCTAGAGTAGATCAAGTCTCAATTTTCCCTTATAACTGGCTCACAAAATATTATAAAGTTCATGGAAACTGTACATGATGATTGAACTGACTTGGATAGAATTGAATGACGGGCAATATAAAAGCTTTAGTTATTAGAGAGGAAACATATTTAGAATACAGTGTTCCAATGCCTTTAACATGCCACCTCACAGGACAACCTATTTCTTATTTTTCTGTGATGGCGGGAGGCCAAACACTTAGAATATCTCACAAAAAAGGATGGCAATGACACTTCCACGTCATTCATTTGTTTACTTAATTCTTCATTCCATTGGGAATAACCATTTTGATTATAAGTTTTAAAGGTAGAGAGGAACAGCAATATGCATTTATTTTACAGATAGAACCTATCAGTACGTACTAACCAGTGGCTTATAACTTCACATTTCTCTAATATTCCTCCGCTGGGTGGAAAAAACATTTGTTCTGTATGCGAGTGGGTCAGTGGGTGTAAATCTTCTGAATTCATGCATTTGAATAGGAACCTAAGCAATTTTATCACAAATTTTGGCATCAGGGATGTTGACATTTAGATGCACCTTGCTTCTGATTTTACTTACGATAGGTGTGGGTCTACAAGAAAACATCCGAAGAAAAATTTCCCACTTTGAAAAAGTATTCAGATAAAGCACCTCCAACAGATAAATTTGCAACACATGAAGTTAAGGTTGATTATGAATATAAAAGTATTGATGATTCTAATAGAGTTGTGCCACCCGAACAAAGGATCAAAGGCTACCGTTACGGACCTCAAGTAGTTCCCATATCATCTGCTGAGTTGGAGGCTGTGAAATTCAAACCAGAGAAGGGTGTGAAGCTTCTAGGCTTTACTGATTCCTCAAATATCATGCGGTAAATTTGGTTGCTCCTTGGAAGTTATACAATTACTTTTATAATTATATGTAGTAGAACTTTTTTATGACATTCATGATTTACATTTTTTGCCTCCGTAACCTGTACCCAAAGACACTATTATATGAAAGATGTCAACATCTTCATAGCAGAACCTGGAAATACAAAGGCCATTCTTGCAGTTTCAGCGCTAGCAAGAGCTTTGAAGGAAATGAATAAAGTAGCTGTTGTCCGTTGTGTTTGGAGACAAGGACAGGCTAATGTTGTAGTAGGGGTCCTAACTCCTAATGTATCTGAGAGAGATATTATTGTAAGGAATTTGAAATAAAACAAGCCGCTAAGCCTACCATTTAATAAAGTAGACTCTATTTTGCTTTATTAATTGTTATCCTTTCTTGTTTTCGTGCAGCCAGATTCATTTTATTTTAACGTTCTTCCTTTTGCTGAGGATGTAAGGGAGTTCCAATTTCCATCTTTTAGCAATCTTCCTTCATCAATGCAGCCAAATCAACAACAGCAAGAGGCAGCAGATAAGTTGGTCCAAATGCTAAATTTGGCTCCAACTGGCACCGAGGAGGCCTTGCAACCCAATCTCACACCCAATCCTGTTCTGGAGGTATTTACCTATGATATATCTTTGATACATATGTCTCACATTTTATAACGACAAGCCAAAAAAGAGGGTTTTTTTTTTAACAACAAAATTCCCAGAGGAGTTCTGGAATCTGCAAGGTTATTCTCTGGCAGCAGCTACTTAAATTTTTGCTAAAAATAGATCCTGAAAATTCATGATTATTGGGAAAGAAAAAAAAAAAGTAAGTTCATCTTTTGCTATTGCTCCTTTTTCCATCCAGAAGTAAGTTTGTACGTACTAATGAAATGTGGAGAAGTGATATAAATTTATGTAGTAGATGTGCTGTAAATTCTAGACATGAAATTAGGTTGATATTAGTCTTGAACTGTAATGATCATTCTGATTTTTCATGTTAGAATAGTTGATACTCCCTGCGTCCTTTATTTTTTGCTCCTATTTCTATTCCGGGATGTCTCAAAACAGGACTCCGTTTCCTAAAATGAAATTACTTTTCTCAAAACTGCCCTCCACACAAAGTAATGATTTAACACCACTAATTCTGAACCACTGTTTTCAAGATCATAAATGTAAAGATAACCAAAAGTTTTACTTTCTTAACTCTTACCTAAAAACTCCGTTCCAAAATTAGGAGCAAAAAGTAAGGGAAGGAGGGTTCATTAAGGATATAAATAAGAGCAGTAAGTATGTGGTGTTGATTTGTACTTCATTGGTAGAAGGGAGAACAAGTGTATGGAGAAGGAATTGTAGTTGAACGCTATGGTTGTTCTGCTGAGTAATGTGTGTATTTTCATTATATTTTCCAATTTGCATCAACTAGTCATATTCCATGAAATTCCAGCGTTACTACCGCTGCCTTGAGTTGAAATCTAAAGATCACGATGCAGCTGTACCTCCGCTTGATGAAACCCTTAAAAAGATAACAGAGCCTGATTCTGAACTACTTTCTCAAAGCAGAGCTGTGATTAATGAGTTCCGCAGGTCATTTGAACTCAAAGAGCATCCAAAGGTTATACTAATCAAAGCATCTCAAGACACACAATATTTGTAAATATCGAATCCTTTGCATTTTTGATATCTTGAGTTGGTTTATCCTGCAGCTGAAAAAATCATCACGGAGATTTTTAAGAGAGAAGCCTTCTGGATCAGATGAGGAAGGAGAGGGTATTGGCATTGTTGGCCAACCCATGGATGCTATTGAATATACATCTGAAGTCAAACTAGAGAAGATAGGGGATTCAAATCCTGTTCAAGATTTTGAAGCCTTAATTTCTCGTAGAGACGGTTCACAATGGGTTATTAAAGCAATTCAGAATATGAAAAACAAGATATTTGATCTTATTGAGAACTCTTTTGAAGGGGATGCCTACCAGAAAGCAATGGAATGTTTAGTTGCTCTCCGCAAGAGTTGCATTCTGGAGCAGGCATACTTTCTTTCCTGCTTTTTACAACTGAAACAAATTATGAAACAATGTTAACAAACTCAGAAGTTTTATTTTCCAGGAACCAAAAGAGTTTAATGATTTCTTGTGCCATCTCAACAAATACTGCCATGAGAAAAACCTTAAAAGCTTCTCTGAGTTAATAGCTTCACATGAAGTGATGCTTATAAGCAAGACCGAAGCACCTGAGAGGTCTGGCCGTAACATGATTCCATCTCAGTCAAATGCTTATTATGTGATATTGATTTTTATTTTATTGCTTTACGTGCAGTGACGTTCCAGAGAATGAAGCTAGAAGCTTCTTGGTGAAAAAGGAGGCGAAAGCTGAACAAGGATCTTAAGCATGCTGCTGTATTTTTTTTTTTTTGGTCTGGAACTATTATTCCTTTCGGCTAGGTGACCATATAATGCTAATGCCTTTGTGGCCAAGTAATTATATAGTGAAAATGCTTTTGTATCCAAACTAATTTGATCTTTCAATTCTGCTTCACGTCTTTTGATTAATATTAAGGTTTATTTACTCCGTATTTTCATTGCAACACTTTTAGAATTCATTTATAACTGACAGGCATATATGTATATATAACATAAAGGACTTAGTAGTGGGCTGTTCCTCCCTTTTTGAATTAAAAAAAAAAAAAAAAAAAAGAACACTTATGTATTCATCCATGGCATCCGGCAATATCTACTATGTTGCTTCACATTCGAAATTGTACACTAGAAAAATACTAACAAGAGGTGATTTGAACCTTTTAGTCCTCGAATCAAACCAAACTGTTCCAATAATTAATTGGAGTTTGATCGGCAAAAACTCAAATGAAATTGATCAGTTCGGGTCCCTTGATTAGGCCCAAATTGTCTCAATTGGGCTTTGTAATTGGAGGCTATCTCCTATTCGGTGTTCAAGATTATTTTCACGAGCAGTCCGTGTTAATTATTGGGGATTTGATATGCCAACCCGTCTAATTGGCCCGATTATAATTTGATCTCAACCTGGATATTATATAATCTAGCCCAAATTAATAATTTCTATACCACTTATGCCCTTATACTTGACAAAAATTACCCTCCTACCCATAATAATTTTATTGACTCCATTATTTAATCACCCCAAATTGACAATTGGGCCTAATTTTAATTGTGGAAACCGAACTGAGCCAGCTAAATAATATGAATTAAAAAAGCTTGAACAAGATTAGCACAATTCGAAATAGACTCGATGTGATAAAAGATTATATAAGTAAAAGTAGCAAAGCTGGACTAGTGTTCAACTAGATAAGAGTTTGTATGAGTCCAACTCATGTAAGACCCAAACAAAGTTCAAATACAATATCATAAGATAATCAAATGAACAACATATTGTTCAACTGAACACAAAATTTGGCTGCATTATACTAGATTATAGACGAACGCTTTCAATCGAAGAACTAAAATAGAAAGGTTGTGTCTTCTTAGATAAATAGTATAAAGCTGGACCTCTGGCTTCAGACCCCTAGTCATGTGTTCTCTGCTTCAATCTTCATTTCTTCAAAGATGTTGGAAGCAAACCCACAGAGACAATAGGAGAGTTACTTATGCACACTAACCAATTCAATATCATACACAAGCCATGAGTTTGGTGGAACATTTTCTCCGACTCCGACATTTCCAAAACTGCACCACAGTTACAAATATCCAAGTATAATTAATACATTTTGCAACAAACTGATATAGGCAAATGGGACATGGAGAAAATTATCAAAAAAACAAAAGAAATGGGACATGGGACATGGAGAAGCGACAAATAGTACATAAGCATACCCCATAGATGGTGGAACAACGAGTCTTCTTTTCTCACCAACATGCATACCTAAGGCCATACCACAAGTTAAGTTATTGAATATGAAGAAAAGGAAATGTATATCTAGCAAGGAATGAAGACTATTTCAGTTTCAAAAGTAACTACCATCTATACCAACGTTCCATCCATCAATCAAAGTTTCATCACCTGAAAAAGAGATAATGATGGTGATAAGTAAAGCATACCCACAGAGACCATCTTGCATTTTCTTTGTTCAGAACCAAAACAACTAGGATTTGGAGGGAACTGAATCATGAACTTCAAAATTTAATTTTTTACCTAACCGAAACTTGTAAGCACGTTTGCCCACATTCGAGTCAAAAGTTCGCCCACTCTCCTTCAACATGGCAGTGTAATAAATTTTGATCTGATTTAAATTTACAAACAGTAGCAAGGGAAACTCTCGTTAATACCTTCAAATAAAACTTGATATATACCAACCAATTCGATAGGTCTCATTATCACTGGCTAAATGGACACAAGTATACCTTTTTCCCAGATGCAGCTACTTTTCCATCTGGTGGTCCATTAGCTAATACTTCAATAATCAACCCATTTGATAAGGTCCTCTTCTGATTCGGAATTGCGTTTGTAGTCTGATCCTCATATTTCATGAACGTGGTGGTCTCTTGATTATCGGTCACATTAAGTACACCCCTGTTCACGTCTCCATCACCTTGAGTTTTCTTCTTTGCTTTTTTCTTAGTTTTCTTTTCCGGTTGACTATCATTAGCAAGTAATTCAGATTTCATGCTGATATTGCTGCAAGTAATAATTTAATTATGAGAGCACTGCACTAAAATAAAAAGAAGCTGCTGCTGTTGCTGAAAAAGCAACAAACACTTCATGGGAGGATAACTGCTGAGTGGGGGACCTTACGATTCAGACAAATGGTAGGTAAAAAGCTGGGTTCTAATTCAACCCAAAAAATTTCCAGTTTTCCAGCAACAGTACAATCAATTATACTTCTTTAATGAGTTATACTTGTTTGAACTTCAAATTTTTCCACTTCCTTTTTGAAAAAATAACAAAAAATGTATCCTTTTCTTTTTGATATTTTGGTTCAGTAAAAGAGTCATGAAGGTACGATGACTGTTATTTGGTAAGTCTGAATTATTTTTAGTAGCAATAATAAGGGACTAGTGAACCTATCTTTAAGAGTCTTTACCACATATCTAATCCTCTGATTTCTAACGTATACTTTTTGGTTTCACAATTATCTCAGTGAATTTTGAAAAATTGCCAGAAAATTTCATATGAACATCTTGAGTTTAATCAGATCCAAAAGTCTCATCCTTATAATACTCCGTAGCATCCTTATCTTAATTCAAAATTAATTTACACGAAAACAACTAGCTTGCCTCATCTTCATGTTGTTTCTGATATATATAGCACACGAATCAAAATTTGAGAAAAATAAAAACCTAACAAAGAAAAAGGATAAATATATGCTACTAACTTGTCAATCTGTGGTTCCTTGTATTCTCCATTTGCTGGCAGTTCCTTTACCATGCTATCAGCATGCAATTGACCATGCTCGAGTTTATCATCTTTGGGAATTTCATCACAATTTGCAACATTTTTATCACTATATGACCCTTCCAGATGAAGCTCTTTCTTTCTCTTTTTTGTTTTTTGACCTTTATTAGATCCCATCTCTACCAAACAACCAGCAGCAATTTCCCTGCTCGAGTATGTAATACAGCTAACCAGGGTTAATTATAAAAATTGCCCATAGATATACATTTGTGAGTCTTGCTTCTACATGAACTGACCATTATTAACAGATCAAAGAAACAACATTCTTACACATTTGTGGGGGTCTCAACTTGTTTTTTATCCACTCTGAGAACACTGTAATCCTTGTCAATCTCAATATCACAGGTTTTCTCCTCCGTTGAGCGTTCTTTTCTTTTCTTTTTTGGCTTAACACTGATCTCACACCCCAGTATGTCAGCAAATGAATAAACTATGTAAGAGTAGTTTACAGAAGGCATGAAATAGGTAATTAGCTCATTGATGGATGATACTCACAGATCAGGGGATTGCATTTGATCTTTCCCATCGTTAATAGGCAGATTCTGGTTAATGATGGTGGCTTCTGCCTTGTTTTCATGAGCCTTATCATCAATTAAGATCTTCTCACTGCTAACAGCAATTTCAGCAAGATTCTCCAGGTTCTCGGAAAGTTCATTCATTTCACTGTTGACCTGAGTTACCTCATCATCCAATGGCAGCTTTAAATCCCTTCATTAAAATCATGAAAAAAAATAAAACAACAATACACGTGTGTGTGAGATGGAGTGTGTTTGATGAAGCCCTCTCGATACATACAAATATTACAATTCTTCTGTCTTCTCCACAGGGGATGCCAGAGGAAGAAATAGAACTAAACTAAAACATGAAAAGTGAATGCATAGGCTATACTGCTATAATAATTAACAGCTTAATCACCTTTCTGGTTTGCCACTGATATCTTGAGGATCAACCTTTTCGTTAGATTCATTGCCATGTATACCATTATCTTTTGCTTCATCGCCCATTTCTACTGTTACTTGAGCAACTTTTTCTTCAGCCTCTGACAAAGTTTTCTTCCCAGCTTTTTTATTCTTAAATACAGATAAAAGGAATCCATCTTCATCTTCTTCATGTGAATTAGCATCATTATCTGACTCAATCACTTGCGATTTCTTCTTTAGTTTTCTACCACGACCCTTACTCGGCTTATCGTTTCTTGGAGTATCTTCATCCATTGCTTTGTTAAAACACAGTCAAAACAAAATGTGAAAACTCAAACGAACAAACTTGACAGCCTTATTTTAGATGATAATCAATCACAACAACAGTTAAACAGATCAAGTGGCAGGATGGATGGCGATAATATCAGATTAGATGGAAGAAGTATTTAGTTAGCACTGCATTATGATAAGGTTATCTGTATTGGAATTTTAAGGGTTATGAGTAAACAAACAGAACTTTCAGATTTCAAACCTTCAGAAATAACATTTAAAATACCCATCGAGACTAGATGAACGAAACATACCTTTGCTATCTGAAAAAGGTGATGGAGGAGAAACTTGCAACTCATCATCATCGTTGATAAAACTATCCTCGTAATTATAATCATCACTACCATAACTAGATCCCTCTGTGTGAGAGTTTTCAATATCCACCCCATATGATTCTCTATTAAATCAAAGTAAAGGAAGCTCATGACTTGCAACATGTAAACTAAATAAAAGATCTAATATAACAATACAGCATTTTCCCATCCAATAGAATATAGGGAAGGTGTTGAGTTGAGTTGGCCTTGATAAGATATTAGCTGAATATTAAATTTTGAGCTATAAAATTATAGTACTAAATAGATTGGTCTCTAACTCATCAAAAAAGAAAAAAAAGAGAATCTGAAAGGATACGTATCACTGTGCGGAACTGAAGGTGGATTTTGATGGAGATAATAACCAGTAAGGTAGACACTTCTTGGGCCAATAACAGAAAAAACCACATCATCTGCCTCCGCAAATTCCAGTTCTAAATGGCATGACTCTGTTTTGTTAGGGAGCAAAACACAGAGCACCATTGGACTTCTGTTACCCACATTACATTGTACCACACTCTTGTTGGTAGCTTCACCAATTCCAAGTGACGCCTAAGCAAATAAGATTTAGTCACAAACCAAAAAATCATCAAATATAGGGGCAGATAAGCAGTAAAGTTATTCTTTTCCACCATTAAGTTTTAGCAGTGGAAAACCAAATCTAAACGCAACAATACAACATTATCCTTATTCAACTGTAAAGCCAAACATAAGTCAGTTACCTAAAACTTAGTACCTGGGAAATTCGAAGCCTTCCTCTAGACTTCTCACAAGAATGGGTGACTGGTTTTCCAGGTTTTACCTGAATACCTAAAACACAAATAAATACAATGTTGCTTGGCCAATGAAGTAAATAACTCCCACTACATACAATCATTGGAGTAACAAATTCCACATGTTAAATAACTCAATATATATATATATATATATATATATATATATATATATATATATATATATATATATATATATATATATATATATATATATATATATATATATATATATATATATATATATATAACCGTGAATAAAAACAAAAGATTTTCAAATTTCAGCCCCAATAATTACAATATCGAAATTATGAAAAAACACACGACTTCAGGGAAGTGGAAAATCTAACAACAAAATAAAACTAAAAAAACTTGAATTTTCAGCCCCAAAAAATACAATATTGAATATACACACGGTGAGGAGGGATTGGGGGTGAAGTGAGAAAGAGAGCTAACCCCAGAAAGCCATTGTTATGGGCAGAGGAAATTACGAAATTTTTTAAACAGCAATGTGATCGTTTGCTCCCTATAAACCCTAATTTGAAAGAGAGTCTTTATTGGGGCTATTTCTTTAAACCCTACTTTTTATACTCCATAAGAATCGGCACGGCGGGAATCATTTACTATACAAGTGTAAGAATTAATTTTACAGTATCTTTCTATTTTTTATGAGATGACAATACGACGTCTCGAGAAAATAACATGGGCCTTTTTTGTCAGTTTGGAAAAGTAGTTTGTGAGAGTAATGGAGTTTTGTGAAATAATTTTGATTTGCGTAATGTTGTTTGTTTGAATTTGAAGATAGAGGTTTGAAAAATAAAATATGTGTGTTATTTTTGGAAGAGTTATATTAGAGGTATAAGTTATGTTTGTTATGTGAGATAATTGTGTAAGAAATATATTATTTTAATCCAAATCAGAATAGCATATATTTATTTAGAGATAAGAAAATTATTGTTTGTTTAGCTTTCAAGAGAATAATTTAAGAAAATTGAGAAATGTTATTTCAAAAAGTAAAAATCATGTTTGACATTTTTCAAACACGAAAAAAATTTGAGAACACATACAGGCCCATGTTTTTCAAGTACAAATACAGTAATATATTTTAGAACATCTTGAAAAACAAAACAAAATTTACTAAAATAAGAAAATGAATGTGATTAATAACGTTTTTTTATTAAGATTAATTACTTACCTTACTCATATTATAACATGTTTTAAAGAAATATGACTGCTGTTATGTTTGGCTTTTGAAATAATTGAACTTTTAAGTTTTTAACCACTCTCCAAAAAAGAGTTTTTTATAATTTGATTTTTGGATAGCGTATGATATTTTTTGTCTGACACACCTACATTGATAATTGCACCAGATTACGAATGTACCTTATGAAGAAACTATTATTACTTCTATTTCAAATTATGAGAGAAAAAAAATGTTAAGTCATTTTAGAAATACACTATTAATTACATATTTTAGATATAGATAGAAATTAAGAGAGAATAAAATTGGGATTATTTAGTAGGTATATTAATATGTGTGAAAATATAATAAAATGACAAATAATTTGAAATAGAGTGTTTAGTTCGAAAATCGAAGTTATAATAAAATAAATTGTTTAGTGCTTTATTTTACAATGTTTCGAACTTGGGGTCGGGAATTATATAAAGAAAATAAAACATGTTCAGACTCTGAGATTGTAATTAGATACAACCATAAGTTTATGGCCCAAGCCCAAATTAATGGGAACTATCTAATACAGATTGGGCCGTTTGGGAAGTGGTTGTGGCTCCAATGTTGTAAGTAGGGCTGTCAATGGGGCGGATTTCAATCCGGAACCGATCCGAATCCGGTCTGATATATTAGGATAATTGTCTGATTAGAGATTCGATGAAGCTGATCCGATTAAAAAGATCAGTAAACCGAATTAAATGGAGCGAATATGGATCTAGGCTGATCCAATCCGTTAAAGATCCGCATCCGGATTTGATAAATAGTATGTACATTTGATTTTCATGTTTCACCCTTCAAGTGCAATTAGAATATTTGGTTAGTACATAATTCGTTAATGTTGATTATAAGTATCCACCGACCAAGATACAATTTTAATAATTCCATAAACTTCACAAATATATCGAAGAAAGGTTGCCTGATTTGAGATAAAAAAAAAAAAGGAAAAACAACATATTTACCATGAAAAAAACAAAGTCTTATGGGATGTGACCCCTTCGATCAACTTCTATTCGGATATTGTAGTTATGGTATAATTATGTTGTGGTAATGTTTCCAATTAAACATGTATGAGTTGGTATTACCAACAATCTACCTACATCGATTATAAGTAGGTGTAGAATTTTACCGTTTATTGTAAAATTGGTAAACTTTGTATTTTTACCTGCAATTATTTTCATTTCTCTTTAGCTTGTATAAATTTTTTGATTAGATAATTCATAGTGTTTTTTATCTTTTTAAATTGAAATATAAATTAACTTATTTTTTTCGGATCCGGATTTTTGAGTCGGATATCGGATATTTTTCGAATTCGGATTCGGTAGCTCTTTTGAATATCCGGTAGGATCTTGGATCGGATCTGGAATACAACTTTTGATTTTCGGATTCGGATCCGGAGTCACCCAGATCCGCTCCGAATCCGGCCCATTGACAGCCCTAGTTGTAAGTACTAGAGCTGTCAATGGGCATATATCAATTTGAATTTGATTCGAGATTTAATTCGACTATAAAGATTTGTAATTTGAAGTACGTGAAACGAATATGAATTTAGGTCGATTGGATTTGTTAGAGATATGTATTCGATAATAAATAAATTAACTTTGGAAATTTTGCTCTCTTACCAACCCTCTGTATATACCAAATCAAAGAAAATCAATTTGTAGTTATATTTCTTGAACAAGGCAAGCTAAGCATGTTCATAATTTGGCTGATTGTAAGGCCTTACTCCCGGAAACCAATTAGTAAGCAAAATTTAGGTGCGTCTTTTCCTCTACTTCTGATGGTTTATATGTATTTGGTTTCATTTTTAGATCTTCTTTAAATTTAGGTGCAACGAAACGAGCTATTCAATTTAAAACAAGAAAAATTCACGTAAGTATCTTCTTTAAATTTTGTTTGTTATATACTTATATATAACAACTAAACCCAACTTTTGTAATACAGAAACTTGTGATCTTTTCTTTATATTGTTGGTAAAAACAGAAAGTTGTGATCTACAAGCAAATACATACACAAATTCATCATTCAAACTCACATAGAAAAGAGAAATGGAAAATTGTAAAGAGAAAGGAAGAGTATGTGTTACAGGTGGAACTGGTTTTTTAGCATCATGGCTCATTATGAAGCTCTTTCAACATGGATATTCTGTCAATACCACAATTAGATCCCATTCTCCAGGTTCTTCCCTAGTTTATTGCAATATTTAATAAGAATTAACAATAAAAATGAACAAAAGTTGATTTTCACTCGGGTATTTTACTCACTAAAATTCAAGAACCGTAAAGGGTATTTGATTATTTATTATGTACTTACTATTTTTCAGACAACAAGAAAGATGTCAGTTTCCTCACAAACCTGGCTGGTGCATCAGAAAGACTGAAGATTTTTACTGCAGACCTTGATGAACCAGACAGCTTTAAGGATGCAATAGAAGGGTGCATTGGGGTCTTTCATTTGGCTCATCCTATGGAATTTCAGGGCAAAGAATCAGAAGAAACGGTCACCACACGAGCAGTGTCTGGAGCATTAGGCATCCTTCAGACATGCCTCGACTCCAAGACCGTGAAACGAGTGGTGTACACTTCTAGTATGTGCACAGTCATGTCAAACGACAAGGGCTTAATGGTACTAGACGAGGAATCATGGACCGATGTTGATTACACGAGAAGCTTAAGCCATTTCGGGACTACTTATAGTATTTCCAAGACTTTAACAGAAAAGGCTGCTCTAGAATTTGGTGAAAAGTATGGTTTGGATGTTGTCACCGTGATCCCTTCTTGGATTAATGGCCCCTTCATCTCTCCTTATTGCTCTGGTTTTTTAAGAGCATCATTGTCATTGATTTATGGTATGATATTTTAGCATTAATTACACTTTCAGGCTTCCATCCTATTCATTTTTCAACTTTCTACATTGAATTGTGCTGTGAATGTTGTTTAGAGAGATACAAAGAGGTCTTTATACATGCATAGTTAAGTAAATTTTGTTACCTACCCCAATTGCATCATGTCATAATCATATGGACAATAGAATTCTAACATGACGTCGGGTTTTGTCCTAGGAGACAAGCAACATATGTATCTTGAGAACACTCCATTTGTGCATACAGATGATGTAGCCAGTGCACATATTTACCTATTTCAGCATCCTAATGCTAAAGGAAGGTACATTTGCTCTGCTGTTGAGATTACAATTGAAAAGTTATCTGAGTTTCTTGCCTCCAGGTATTCCGAATATCAAATCCAACGTTTAAGGTACGTTTTGATTCATCTCAAATATGCCCAAAAAAGAAAAGAAGTTTATGTTATGACTCAAGAACAACCCACTACTGGTATTTCTGCAGTTCTTCAAGAGATGGAGAGGCCAAATCCAAAATCATTAGCCTTTCATCAAAAAAGCTATTGGATGTTGGTTTTCAGTATAAATATGGCCTCGAGGAAATGTTTGATGATGCAATTGAGTGTTGTAAACAGATAGGTTTTCTGTGATACATATGTTTAATGAATATATATTTCTAGTGTTACTAATGTTCAATGTTTAGTCAATATTGGCATGAAAAAATTCTAGCTTAAACCTGACTTGGTCACACCCAGTATGAACCAAATTAGCACATTCAAGTTACAAACAGTAAGATTTTTCCCATAGATTTTTCCCATAGATTCACGTTTCTTATAAATTCTTAGTTTTTTAATCATGTACAATGTAGAACGACAATCATCAATCCTTCATACAATTTTACTTTGATAAATAAATCAACCTTTAAAATTGAAATCAGTAGACCTTGAGCAAATTTATGGCACGGCATCAGGTTGTCGTACGGGCAAAGAAGCTTGGAATTCCGGCAATGCCTTGCATGATTCGTATATCTTACTCAAAATCGGAAACTTCGACTGCAGAAACAATAAATTCAAGAGTTGATCTTACAAAATCATATTAAATCAGCATATCTATAAGCAAAAGATTTGGAGCTCATCTCATATAATCTCAATAATGAAATATTCAAACAATTATAAGAACAAAAGAAAATGGTAAGAGCACTTAAGAGAGAGTTATGGAAAGGAGAGGATTTACCATATCAACGTTAAACCTACTGGTAGCTACTGCAATTTGTGGAGCCAAAAATACATCAGCCTGCAGATAGTTATAAACACAATTATTTACTTTTTGATTTAACTCCTACAAGCTACAATGATTACCAACATAAAAATTCTACACTTTCCTCTGTTTTTCTTAGAGCAACCCACATAATATGAATGAATCCCATAATATCATAGTCAATAGTAAATTAGCACTAAAAAATTACCATAGATACTTCATTTCCTGTGGCATATCTGCAAGCAAAATGGTTCAGTAGCTTCTCAAGAGCTGGAGAGAAGTCGGGGGATATCATGAGAAACAGTAGACTTTTCTTCATTGGATGATAGAATATAGTTTTTCGTTATGATACTTCCAAACAAAAAAAATTCTTGAATCAGGGCTTAACACATTAAAAGTCTCCAAGTTGTACCGTGTGTTCTAATGTTCGATACATATTAGGATATTCTAATAATATAAACAAAATGGGTCTCATCAGATTTAAGTTATATTCAATCGCTTATAAACATACTTAATGTCATTACTTAAGAAGGAATAAGAGGAAGATTCATCACTATACATAAAAATACATGTTCTCATTTTTCAAAAATCTTGAAACAGAGCACAAATACCAGAGAAATTGATGCGATTGAATTAAAAATTAAATTGTAGTAAGAAAACTTCACCAAGGAAGCCATTTTCTATATAGAACTGAGCCCATGCTATTGGCTCTTCAGGACCCATTTTCTCCTCGAGACGTTTCTGGCCACATTGGCGGACAATTACATTAGAATATTTGATCTTAAAAGATGATATTATTGACAAAAAATGGAATCAGATGCATGAAAACTCATTCACCAGCAGCGATAACATGTGAAGAGGTTGTATGCTTGAAGTAACAATACTTGCTGCCTGCAACAAATCAAACTTTAGAAAGATGCAATTTAACTAATCAGAAGTGAGTTAATTTTCACAATACCACTATACCTGCAGATTAATAGCTCTAAGTTGAGGATCTGTCGGAAGAAGTGCATTCTGAGGATACTTCTCTTCTAAATACTGGCCGGCAAAAAGGAAGAGGGGGATTTGATCTTACTATCATTTTATTTCAGAAACAAAAAAAGTGTGGAAGTATAAAACTCATGTTGAAAATTTACCAACCAGTAGAATTGCGTATGAGTCTGAAACAACCACATCTCCATCCACCAGAACAGGAACATAGTGAAGTGGATTTAATTTCTCAAATTCTGCAATTCAATGTAATTTCTTAAATAAATGATATCAAATCATAGATTTTACCTATATATCTTGTAAATCAAATCAAATCAAATTAGTACAATATCATATTGAAGGGGAAAAAGTAAGACCATGTGCTACGGAAACCTGCACGAAACTAGCCAGTAAAATACTTATGGCATATAATCCTCTTGCGCTACTCAACCCCGTCCATACAATACCAATTAGGCCGTCAAAATTTGTTCATATCGGAGTTTCGTGCAGGATATTTAATAGTACAAGAGGATCCTGTGCAATGAACATTTCACGCGGTAGCACGAAGTAAAATACAAACACACCTGGATTGAACTGCTCTCCTTTGGAAAGATTGACTGCTCTGTAATCGTAACAAAGTCCTAAATAAGCAGGAAGAAATAGAGTATGACTGTTGATTAAACAAATTAAACAAGACATTCATTGATGATTTAGTAATTTTCACAAAGAATTTGAGGAACGATTGGAAGAACCTTTAAGATTTAAAGCGAAGCGAACACGCCATGAACAGGAGCTCTGCCAATAAGAGTAGAGTATAAGCTTCGGAGCTGATGACGATGAGGAATCAATTAAGGTATGACGACTCTGCAACTGTACTCAATTGAATAATAACTCAAATATTAATTTAGGTATTAAATTTCCAATCATTCTATTTTAATTGTGCCAGTGTGTGTGGGTGTGAGTGTGAGAGAGAGAAAGAGAGAGCACCTGCAGATTGGATTCCATTAATTGAATTAGAACTTAGAAGAAGAATGAAAAAAAACCAAGTAATCAAGCAGGCTACCTATCTCTCTAATTTAGTAGGATGCATAATAGTAATTCCTAATCAAGTCTACAGTCTTCAACCTTATTCAAGTGTTTGACCAAATAAAATAAAGCGATAATTACACTCACCTCCCATGAGCTTCGATCAAATTATAGAAACCTCCCCGAATATTTTAAGAATTATAAATTCTTCCCTTTTATAAACCAATGATGTTTTTCTTGTCCTTGTCGTATCCCCAAATATTACTAGTAAAGAAAACTTTGGAAATTTTAAGATTATAGTAAAATAATAGTCTTCATTAAGGACTTAAGTAATTAACGAAGTACTATGTTAGTTTAGACGTGATAAGATTACAACAACATTCTCAAATTAATGACTTTTGATAATGAACTTTGATATGCATAGTTACCAATAAATATGGTGATTAATGTATTTATTTAAATGTACGTACTATCTAGAAAAAGTTATGAATATTTTTAGGTAACTATGCATATCAAAGTTCATGTTTGTTTCAAGCTCCTATGAATATTTTTGTTAATGAACTTTGAAAACATATTCATAATTTTTTCAAATTATGACTTTTGCCAATGAACTTTGATATGCATAGTACTATCTAGAAACACCATAATTAATACTTAATAACATTTCAAGCTCCATAATTTGAAAAGGTTATGAATATTTTTTTCATGTTTTTTCTTTTTTTCTCATTGACAAACTGGCTATTCAACTACATGATACAAAATGATAGTTGGAGGGCTAAATGAGTTCTGTAATATGAAATCTACCCTTTCAATTATTATACCGAGTGGTGGTGAATTGAAATTATTTAAACAAAAAAAAATAAAAATAAAAAATACTAATGGAGTAAATAAATTAATAGATAATCTTGAAATTGATATTTGGTCTTCCCATTAATAGGAAAAAATTGACGAACCTTAGAAGTAGATGACCTCCATATTCGCTTAACCACAAGATCCAACGACAACAATAAGCACCCCTTTCCTTTCTCTTCTTTTCTTTCATTTTCCTTCTTCGTCAATTCTTCCAACTTACACAGCAAAAAAAAAAAAAAAAAAGTTCTCTGCGCACAATTTCACTTCTTCTTTTCCTTTTACTCTCTCTCTATATACAATATCAAATAACACACACACACATATATATATATATATAGAGAGAGAGAGAGAGAGAGAGAGAGATACACAGATTCATATATACACAATGTTGCCATATCAGACACTCCAAGAAGCAGAGTTTTCTCTAGGCAGGAACCTTTCATTTGCAGAGACATTATGGTTCAAATACTCTGCCTCAAAATCAGATTACTTTTTGTACTGCCACAACACGATTTTCTTGTTCGTTTTCTACACGATTCTGCCATTACCGTTCGTGTTCATTGAACTCTTGCGTTCCAAGAACATTGACAAGTTCAAGATTCAGCCCAAGATCAAGAATTCATTTTCAGATATGATGGATTGTTACAAAAAAGTCCTTGTCACATTTGTTTGTGCTGTTGGGCCCCTCCAAATCTTTTCTTTCCCTGTCATTCAGGTATATATATTATTTGCATAAATATTTTGTTTAGATGTTAATTTGCATGTGTGTTTGCTTGGATGAAATTGTGATTTGATTTGTTATTGTAATTTGGTTCCATAATTTGAAAAACAAAAAAATTCATGTAAAATATGTAATTTTTGCATGTGCATGAAATGAGTTCACAATCATAATGTTTTGCCTGTTATGGCAACAACTGCCCTTATGGCGGAGGTGAGAGGTCTCTGACTCCACATGTGCGAAATTTAAAATTTTGAGTTGAATTATTTCTACCGGCTATAATTTTCAACACAAACACTCATTTATACAAGTAGTATCAAAGTCAAAATCACATTGTTGCCCTGGCCAATGACAACAATTGCCCTCGTTGCAGGACCAACTGTCAAGATGTGAGGTTGTGAAAGTTTAAAGATTTGAGTTGCATCATTGCTATCAGCTATAACTTTTAGCACATGAACAAACAAATGTGTAGATGTATATGAATATGGTCTAAAAGATACTAAACGATTGGGATGTTTTTCTTGTAGATGATTGGGATAAGAACAAGTTTACCGTTGCCATCCGGGTGGGAGGTATTCTGGCAGCTATTGGCATACGTTCTTCTTGAGGACTATTCAAATTATTGGCTGCACAGATTGCTTCACAACAAATGGGGATATGATAATATTCACAGAGTTCACCATGAATACACAGCTCCAATTGGATTTGCAGCCCCATATGCACATTGGGCTGAAATCATAGTCCTCGGCCTAGCCTCATTTATCGGTCCAGTTATCGTTCCTGGACACATGGTCACGTTCTGGTTGTGGATGATTTTGAGGCAAATGGAAGCCATTGAAACTCACAGTGGGTATGTACATAAAGAGTCCAGTTTAGTCATATTCAAATCCAAATTGTAGTCGAGTCAAACATGAATCAATCTTTTTTGGGTTTTTGTTTCAGGTATGATTTCCCATGGAGTCCATTGAACTTCATTCCATTTTATGGGGGAGCAGTTTACCATGATTACCATCACTTTGTCGGAGGAAAAAGTCAAAGCAATTTTGCATCAGTATTTACATACTGTGATACCATCTATGGAACAAACAAGGTTAATTTGTAATTTTCTCTCCAATTTTTTTTTTTCTTTCCTTTTTCTTGATTTATTAGAGTTTTTCATGTGCTATTTTACTGATAATTTGTTATTTTGTTAACTAGGGATACCGGTACCAGAGGGAAGTTTTCGAAAAGGTATTTCACCATATATTTTCTGCGCAAACCACGTGACTCTAATATAACCCGACCCACCATCTCAGAAAAGAAAAAATAAATAAAAAAACCCGACCCACATTTAATATCCGTCCTTAACTTTTGACCCGGACAGCAACAAATTGGTCATAATCACCGACATTAATTCTCTTTTAATAATTTGACTATTGTCATTTTTTAAACTGGGAGGTGTGGCCGCAAAATGGTTTTATCCCCCTTCTTCTCCTTTTTGGTAGTCTTACATAGTGGAAGTAATTACCAAGAAATATAATACTATAGAAGTAATCACTAATTACCAAAACAAATATTACTATATGATGGTAGTCTTATATAGTGGAATATTACTATATTCCACTTTTTACTTTTTATGTTTTCTCATACTTAGGTTTCTTTCTTAATAATTGCACATAATAATATCTTAAACAGAGTTTAGAAAAAGAAAACATTTATATGATATCATCGACTTAAGAAAAACATTTAATGTAACATAATTATACACTTAAGTTAAAATCATTAGTGTATACATTTTTTTAACACAATTATTTACTTAGATTAATTGATTATTGCATTTCATTTTGACTATAGATTATTTTTTACACAAATACATCAATATATGCATTTTATTTAACTAAGTATTGTTTACTTAAACAAATTAATGTATGCATTTAACTACATATCATCTATTAAACACAATACATCCGTCAACACTGGTCTATATGAACCTTTTTATTTTGATTTATCTTTCTCTTGTGACTGGCATAGAACTTAGTATTATATCTAATGTTGCCTTTTTTATTTACCAGACAAGGGAAAAACTGAAGCAAAAGTGAGCAAAATGGAGAAGCTCCAGTCTGAATCTGTGCAAGGTCCAAGAATTTGAGCAACCCACAAAAAATTAAATCGGTTCTCCATTAAAGAAAAAAAGAAGTCCCCTTTCCCTCTTCTTTAGGTTAGAGTATGTTATCTAAGAAAATTTTATTACTTAATTCTACGTTTGATGTAATGTTGCATATGTTCTAGAGCACTTACCCTCAACATTTCTTTAACAGTTGTAACTTGTAGTATTAAAGTCACTGTTGTTATGAAGGGTGTAAATGTCCTTAATAGGATTAAACCACAATTATCAATTCAAAAAGATTGCTTCCAAAGCACTAACAATCTTAAAGCATCCGCAAAACCTAATGGATACTACTATACCTTATCAAATTCCTCTCATTTTAGCGTAAAAAACTGTAAACAAAACCCCTCAAATCTAACTTAATGCATGAGACTGGAAAAGCAACTTACATCCTTGATTAAGAAATTCTAGATAGGTCGATACCACTGGGGATTAAGCTCGTGGTGATTTCTGTTAAACAAAAGTATGACGCAGAAGCCTCTGAGCAGAAGCCTCCTCTGAAGTCTGAATGCACTATTTTATTTTAATACTTTTCTCAAGAGGAGGAAGGTGCTGCCCACAGCTTCACTTTCTTGTCAATGCTGGATGTGGCTAAAACCGCTACATGTTTATTTTCTGCAGAAAGGAACAAAATGATGTAACACAAATTCATAAGGAAGATAAATGTTTCCAAGATGTAAATTTATAGCATTTAGTTTGATCTTTTGTAAGGGAAAATCATAGTGTTTCCAAGATGTAAATTTATAGTATTTAGTTGGATCTTTTGTAAAGGAAAATCATAGTGTTCCAAGGAATATATACGCTTCAAGTACATAGATAAGAAGTGAGTGTGTGATTTTCAAAAGAGGAATTACCCATTGGAATGGTAGTAGGTGCCCATGTCATGTCTGTGATATCACCTGCATCGTAGTTTGATTGAATCAAAAACTTAGAAGGAAAATTCATAGGAACACAGTTCTATGCAATACCAATCATATAACAGGTCATCAATCTCATTGGAAAAAGAATCCATACACATTTATTTTCTTTATTTTAAAAAGCCATATAACCAACTTTAATATCAGCCCTTTAATACCAGAAAAAATAGGTGTCACTTTAACCAAATTAGCCTTTTTGTAATGTATGCTTTACTGTTTAATCAAATAGAAAAGGAGATCAAATAGTTCTTGTTTTGTAACAGATAACGCTCCCTAACAATATATACCCTTGAAAGAAGATCAGCTCACTGCTAAACGAAACTAGCACTCAAGCAGATTGACGACGAAAGAATTTGACGATACTTGCTTTAAAAATATTACACCAATACTTGCAAAGTATTCTTTGGACTTCACGAACTCAGTCTCCCGAGTTAAATAACTACATTATGAACTTCTCCATATACATAATAGCTGGTAGCAGTCCTAATTTACAACAGAAGCATTCGTTTTGGGGAAAAAAGGAAAAAAGATGAAATATTTTGACTATTGAAAAACCATCTCGTGTTCAGCATCCTCTCAATCCTTGGCAAAGAGGAAGAATTTAACTATTTCACGTCGATATCAGGTGAAAATCTATAATGCCATTATTCACAAACAAATGAAAGAATTAAGCTATATACTAGGGAATAGGTTTACCATCATGCGCTTTTTCAGCTGTGTCCAAAACCTTTCCAGTCCCAGAGCAAAGCCATTGCAATGTTGAACCATGAGTTGCTGCAAGTATCTTCCCATCAGGGGAAAGACTGAGTCGATCATAGTGTAAAGTAGTGCCATTTGCATCATGGAGTGGAATTGGAAACACCTTCAAAGTCTTAGGGTCCTCATCTAGATGATATCGAACTTCATGAAACAACAAAAGTCAGCAAAGTTGCATAACATATCTCTAATCTATGAGCATATAAGCATTAGTTTATAATCACAATGGCATATGCTATTGACGTAAAGTAGAAAAAACATTTTTATATAATTTGAATGGCGTCTGCTGTTGATTCTAAGGCCGTCAAGAAAGTCGACCATATATCTGTGAACATTTTCAAGATAATTCAAGCTTTCAACCATCTTTAAACACAATTTCAGATTGCTATTGCTATAAAAACTGACTTAGTTGTTGAGTGCAACTATAACAAATCCCTAATTCAAGCACTCTTCTTAACCTTAACTTTCGCGTCGGGTAATAGTGAAAAGGGAATTAATTCATCATAAGTTTGGAAAATAAAGTTATATAACTATACATACCATTGATATTCCATATTCTTATAGAACCATCTTTGGATGATGTGATGATCTGTTCTGAATTTGGACTAAAGCATAGCCATGTTACAGCACTCTGAAGATCACATAAAACAAAAAATAATAAAATAGTTGAAACAAGGGGGTGGGGAAACATGCATATATTAAGGGGTACGCCATAAATTAAAAGCAGAACAACAAACAAATAATTTGAAAGTAAAATCTATTTATTTATCATGAAAAATGTAAGTAATTGATAATGAACTGAATTGAACCTTTAATCAAAAGTTTTTGGTCAGAGTTCATTTATTCCAGTTCAACGCACAATTATAAACTCTGATAATCGGTCAAACTCTATGACTCAACATTGAGAATCTTTTCCTCCAGATTCTCATCTTTAAAGTGAAATCTGAGCACTAGCGCCTTCAATGGACTCAAACCCCAAGACAAGCCTTCTTATGGCAACAATGTCCCTTCCGACACACATTACATGTAATGTCATGATTGTAAAATTTTATTATGATTTTTGTGGGAGTAGGGATTGTTGATATGAAGACTAAGTTTGAAGTTTCATAAATTACAAAAAAAGTTAGGATGATGTTAAGCTTAGGCACAAATGTTAAAATTGACATAATTAAACAGAGACTACCACACACAAAGAAAAAAAATATTCATGTAACCACACCTTGTGCCCCTTGAGCTGCATAGCTTTCGAAACCTCCTTGACTGAACCGTCTTTTGAATACACAATTTCCCAAACCTGTATACGTAAATGAATATCAGTTGGCACCTTAATATACAGTCAATGTTAAAAGCCATTAGGAAGACGAATGATAAATAGACAATGGTCAAACACTGTAAAATCAACATATAAACAAAGAACTTTCACCTTCACGTCAGCAGTGAAAGCAGCAGCTGCAATAAAACGACCATTTGGAGACATAGTGGCCATCGTATTTTTGAGCTGATTCGTGTCAACATTACCCAAAATCTTCCCAGTTTTTCCATGCCAGAGTATAATATCAGTGCCTGGCCAAGGAATATGAGAAGAATGGAGAAAGAAGGTTAGCTTTTGTCACTTTTCTTCTTCCCTATCTTTTTGTGAAAAGTTGAAAATGATATCCAGCCAAATATTTCTAGAATTGTTCACTAGCCACCCATAGATTCATAAGTTGCCTATGAGGGAAACAATAAGGTAAAAGAGGTACTTAAGAACCCATAATTAACAAACGGTTAGAGATCGAACTAGATTATACATAGAAATTTTAAGCTGGTAAAGTTTATGTTTGCAGTGACTGGAATCTTACTTTCAAAAAATAAAAATAAAATCCTAGATATTCAGGTGTTCTCTGGAGCAAACAAATAAAGTGGGAGATTATTAAAATTCAGAATATATGCGTTTTCTCTAAACGCTCCACAATAACAAAGGCTAGATAAATGAAGTAACATGGTAGTGAATTTGACAAAGATGAATCGCATATGGGTTTCACAATCTAAATAGGCGTGATTAAAGAAAATATAGATCTTTGCTTTATTTAGTTGTCAAGAAAGTACACTCTTCATACCACCCAAAATAATTGCAAAAAATACTAATTAACAATTAGAAATTGATAAGCTTTTTACTAATTTAATACCATTGTAACAAACTACTAGAGCAAGGTCAAACCATTTAATATATACTTTAGAGGAAAAGAAACTAAGCAGCATATAAGTTTTCCACAATGTCATGAAATAATAATTCATTTCTATAACCTCAAAGTTTACCTAACTGCTAATATTTAAAAAGTACCTTCAGAGCATGACAAAATAATTGTACTTCCATCAGCAGTGCCATAAGTAGCCCTGGTTCCAACCAAAGTGAGGATGGCCTTTTTATCGTGAACTTTGTGGTGCTGCCATTTTATTTCTGGGAGAGGAAGCTTGGTCTGTTGCTTCTGTTCACCAGCTGATTTAGGTTTTTCTTCTCCATACATGTATACAGATGCTCCTAAAAGTGCCTGGGAAGCCACTGCCACAGATGATGCATCATCAACAAAAGAAATTGCTGTTGGATGGGCACCAGCAGGCAGGTTAATTCTCAGAAACCTAAAAATATATAAATTGGAATAATTAGAATAGACAGAATAAATGAACTTTCACCGAATGAACTAAGCTGAAATACAGAAGTTAGAGATTAACTTGAAGCTTTTGCTTGATGCATCGTCCAACCTGAAAATCCTGACAATACCATCTCCGCAAGCTGTATACATGATGAGTAAAACACTTTAGAATTAAATTTGTAACAGATGGAACCTATATACTATGTTAAAATGGGTTCCATTTACAAGCCTGTACAGTAGAGTACCATATCTATTTTCCAATTTTATGGGTATATATATTGAATGAAAACTAATATGCTATATTAGCATATAACAGGAAGTACTGGACAAATGACCCCCCAAATGAAGAAATTTTTCCATGGAACAGTTGAGATTGAATTAGTGCACAAAAGAAAGGCTGTTACATTGCATGTGTAGGTAAAAATCATTCCATGATTGAGCCTAAAGTTTAGGAAATGCTGTTTTTTTTTTTGGAGTGTTGCAGAAGCAAAATGCATGGATCAATGGTATAAATGATCCATTGGTGCATCTTTTTATATCCACTGATTGGACTATACATATATATAGTCCACACTCCACATAGATAAAAATAAAGTATGTAAAAGAACTAAGAAACACATTAGGTCAAACCACCAAGCATAATTGAAATATCAGCATTTAACATTTTTGAGCAATCACAAGTCCAAAAACTCCTATGAAAACAGTCACAAACACATCAACTTGATCTAATCCCATGTTAAATTTTTCAAATGGTAAAAAAAAATTTACAGCATAGAAGCAAATAATCAAAAGATAAAACGTAATGCTATGCCAAATCAAATTACAGAATTCCGGAATAATAACAACTAAACACATATTATATTAGATTACTCATTTACCAGTAGCTAAGCTACGTGCATCAGGCGAGAAACTCAGACCAGTGACAGCATCGCCGTGCCCTTTCAACGTATTTAAATCCAACAGATGATGCTTCTTATTGGTATCCTAAAATTCACATTACACAATGTCAAATTCTCTAAAACCCTAAATATCAAACCTGAATTGAGAAACAGAAAGATTATCTTTACTTTATCAGTGGCATGATGAGAATGGGAATGCGATTTGTGGTGAGGCTTTCTGGTGGGAATGGGTTTTGGATTCGGGTTCAGGGTTTCCGGTTTGGTGATTGACTGGATTTCGGATTTTCTCTTACGGAAATAGGTACCGAATACGAAGAATGCGATCAGAGCTCCAACGATCAGTGAGAAACCGATAATTGGAAGAACTGCATCCATTTTCACTCCACAAGATTGCCAGTGTTTTAGCTATGATTTAGAAGTTTGGTTTTCTGTTGATTGCAGGGGATGGGAGTTGAATGTTCTCGTGTAACTTTAATGTTTCGTAAGAAAGTCGTGTTTTTCCAGTTACAACGCTTCATGTGATATTGGGCTGAATTGGTTAACCCAAACTGCACAAGTTGAAAATATGGGCCTTTTCTATTAATTAGGATGATTGATTTCATTTAATTAACATGATCACTAATTTCACGAAGCAAACATAAACCTATGTAGATCTGATTTCTTAAAAATTCAAATACGATGATAACTAAACAGAAATTATACTTACATGATGTTTTATTTATAGAAGTAATATTAATAATATTTCCTATAATTAACAACACGTGAGTTAATGATATATCATATGAATTAAGTAGTTAAATTTATTATTAAGGTTTTCATATTTTCTATGTTAGAACATGAAAGTTTAAACATATGAATTAAGCTAAAAGTAAATGTGAAGTTGTCAAACTTATCGAAAAGTAAATTTAGTGGTGAGAAGAGTAATGGATAGCGTTAACATTGAAAAATATAATGTTATGGAAAACTTTGATTTAAATATATTTAGAAAAGTTAAATTTACGTTATTTTTTAAAATTTAGGATAGGATATTAGACAAAATCATAGACCTTTCTAGCTAAAAATGAAGACTTTTTTTGGTTAAATAAGTGGATTTTAATTTTACTGGATTGAAGGTAGCCAGAAGAAGTTACACTAGAACTATATATATCAATAGTTGGCCAAGAATAATTCAAGGTTGATGGTTAAAATACTTTTTACGACCTTAAATGCATGAACTCCCCCCCCCCCCCCCCCCCCAAAAAAATTGTTGAGAAACTACACTGACCTCCTCACTGAAAAAAATTATCTTGTTATCAATTCTTTATAAGAGATAACCTAAGTTGCCCACAAATATGAAATATCATAAATTAGACTATAGACTGCTACGCTAACATTCAATTTTGTTTCATTGTGTTATTAAATTGACATGTTACGAAAAATCTTCATCAATTTCCCTTCTAAAATGTTTTTATTTTATAAATTCTTTTCTGTTATCATATTTCTTATGCAAATCCCCTTCTCTTTCAAGAGTAATTGACATAATGGAGGAAGAGACTTTGAGGAATCTAATTCATAAATGGAGAAAATTTTATCGAATAAAAAAGAAAATTTTGCACGTCACTCCTAAGAAATTTTAAAATTTTGCACTTCCCCTTATGATTAAAAATTATGACAGTCCCTGGTTAATATTTTGTTGAATTTCAAAGGATATAAATGTAATTTTGGGGTTTAATGCAATAATTTGAAACTTTGAGGGGTTAAGTGCACAAATTTTATTAATTTAAGTTTTTTTTATTATTAATATTTCAATGTACAATTTCATAAATTTCCTTACCTTCGTAATAACATCTTAAATTAATTTTAATCTTGGAACATTTTTTTATTGTTATTGTTTCACATTCAAATTTCTTTGATTTGATTAAAATATTTTTAGTATAAAGATGATTTATTTTATAAATAAATAAAAAATGTAGAACTAATGAAATTTTCGTTAAAACATCTTCTAATTTTTTCTTAAAAAAACTTGTAATCTGAATTTTTGTACAAAAGTATAATTAGACATTTTTTTTAATTACTTTTACTTTTTCAAATTACAAGTCATATTTGAATATTTTAAATTTTGTGCACTTAACCCCATAAATTTCTTTAGCTATTGCTTTACCGTTTGAAAATTACTAAAAAAAATGATCAAGGATAAAGTGCACATATTTGTCAACTTTTAGGGACACATATATGTTTTTTCAGTTGTGAGGGGAAACGTGCAAAAATTAAAGTTTCTGACACTACAACACTGCAATTTACTAACAATTGTTCTACGCCCCTCTTAATCCAATTTAGAATTGGATTGATATGATTTTAGAAAATTAGAAAAGTTCGGATTTAATTTTTGTATATACCACATTCAAAGCCAAACTGACCCTTCGGATTACCCTCCCACTGAAAGCATACAAATTGTAGGCTAAAACCTAAAAGCAACCTTCTGCACACGATTCACATACCATAAAATGAATAATAGTAGAACAAATATTTTTTTTTTTTTTTTTTGAAAAATAATAGTAAAACAATTTGTTTCAACTTGAAAAATATATGATGACTAGAGAAAACAATGCTAAAGCATAGAATTTCAAAAACCAAACTTAAAAATTCACTGTCATGGCATCTAAATACAACTAAATTATTGATTCAACACATAACATAAACATCTAATATCAAGAAACAAAAATTTACATCAAGATGTGGGAGTAAGCTAGCATATAATCTCCGGAACTAAATGAAAATTAAATGCGTCACCAAGTGCCAACTTCACTTCTACCAGAAATTGATTTCAATAATCTCTTGGCACTCTCCAAATGAAATGTATTTCTTCCATACATATCACATATGATTGAGCAGGAAGATTCATAAACCAATACTTGCATCCAACACATGTCTGTTTCACAAAACTAGAAAGAAAACAATAAAGTTATTGATATAATTATTAAGGGAACTTCCATGTATTTTGAATGAAATAGGACAAACCTGCGGGCTTTTGGCAGAACTATGCCAAAAATACCTTCAAAATTTATTGTTATCAACTGAAAGATCCATTTCTGATAAGAGCTTAAGTTTCTGCAGAAAACATCATATGACAATACACAGAAAATTATATTATAATTATTGTCATATTTCCATTGAGTAAATGAAAGTGGTGGAAGGCAAATAAAAATTGAAGTAAAAGGCTCATACTAGGTGGAAAAGATGGCTCAATCCAAAAAGCAAAAGAAAGATGAAATAACATGCATGTGAAGGAATTTTTCTATGCCACGCGACAAAGGCGTAATCACATGTGTGCAACAAGTATTGGGAATTAAATGAAGAAACTTTATACTTCCAAGTGCAAGGTCTTCTTCTTTAAAACAATAGCAAAAACATCAGTATTCAGTAATAGCAACTCAGCTGAATTTCAATACCAGAAACCCTTATTCAATTGAATCCCACAATATATAATCATTTTTCCAGAGTTCTACATGGCTATAAATGCAATTGGAGGAATATTATAACTCATAATTAGCAGTAACACTATTTAAGCCAGATAGGGCAAGGAGAGAAATCGTTGATTGTGATTTTACCGTAAGATATTGAGGTGGATCATCCATACTAGTTGTACCAAGGACTACTTCCCTCCTTAATTTTGCTGTAAGTTTATGGCAAACACGAAGCTGAGGACAAAAGGAATAACAGAGTTAAGTGCACAATTCTAACACCGTAAAACTTAGTGTCGAGAAGGAAAACAACCAGAATTTTACCTCAGATCTAGTTGCTCCACCAATAATGAATACAAAAATTCTCTGTCCCATCTTCTTAAAATCATTGGATGCGTTTCTTAAGACTGAATCACTGGAAAGCCATAGCAGGACAAAAAAGAACTTCAATGTAAGTCTCACTAGAACAAAGTTCAATTTGTAATAAAGACCAGGAAATGGAGGACCATGTCATTATAAGAAGGATAAGTTCATTTATAGTATTAATTTACCCCATATGAAGGGTTATCAAATAATAAAATGATATTATATGGATCAAAGTCAGAAGATTCTAACAAGAAAGTATTGAGTTGAGGATAAACCAAGAATATATTTGAAACAAGAGGAAAATGCCAGCAGACAGGTGGTTTACCTTGAATAACCATCGTCAGAAGAGCGCGGTCGAGCCCATGTTGCAGTTCGTCTTGATCTCATAGAGTGTGGAGCAGTTGATTGGCCTGGTTTAACCGGTGCAGCCTGTGAGGCTCCAGTACTCCTTTTGCTTCCACCATTGGAAGGACTAGGATTGTTCATGCATTGGTACTCATCTTTTGGCAAGTCTCCTTTACTTAACTTCTCAATTAACTCCTGAGGAAGAAACAAAGTTACTATTCTCATTTCATGTAACAACAGACAGGAAATGCGAGGAATTTGAAAGTTCCGTTCTGGTTCTGAGAGGATAACATGACCAGTTTCTAATTTCTAATAATAACTCATAATCCAACAATTATGATACTATTACTCATATTCCAATAATTTTAACTAAGGCATTGTTTGGTTCTTGGATTTTAGTGAGTAAAATACTACGAAAATTACTTCTTCATGCATCGAATGGCGAAACATTGAGCTTCATTTTTTGGTCATTTTCATTTTCCTTATCATTTTACTTGTTAAAAATCCAGAACCAAACAAGCCTAGAAAACTTGTGTTACTTTCTCTCCAGTACCAAAGTTTAAATTTGAATGTCCGAGGATAATATTATATTCAATTTTCCACAGACTCATCTAGCAATAAGTTGCAGTTCAAACTCAAGCAACATATGTTTATGATCTTAAATCACCTCTATCACGGGATAAAACCGAAATAGTGCCCATGTCTCTTCCTCTCCGGTTCGATCTTTTCTTGCTGCATGCTTCCTCTAATAAGTAAACAAAATTAGCAACCATTAGGCCTCTTCAGGTTCTATGACTTGGTTCTTAAATAAATATAAGCACTTATTATAGACATACCTTTGCTGAATCAAACTTGAGTGAGAAAGTCCCACTTGAAGCCTTTCTTGAATCTGATCCCTCAAGCAATTTCATATTTTTCACTGCCTTCATGTCCTCAGGTGATAATTTTGCCAACTGAAGCAGCATAAGAAAATGCCCATTTTATATCTAATGATTTTAATTCATAAAATCAGGATCAATCTTTGACATTGTTTTAAAACTCTATATGTTAAATTATAAAAATAGTCATTTTTAATCCAGCCATTGATCAAGTGTATATAGAATTATGAGCAAAAGGCTATGATAATTACTCCGTCTTCAATTGCATTTCTTGGTTTAATTGGGAACAGTGGTTTAGGTCGAAGTGAAGAACTATATATTTAATGTAAAATTTCTCATTTTGATATTCTAAACTAGCAGTCTATTGCTATTATTAGTTCCATAGCACATATTCTAAGAGAAAGGACTTATAGGATATGTTATCTTCTTTAGAAAGGAGGATAAGCTTATTGAAATATTAAATCCGAAGAACATGTCTCACCTTCTTGGGAATGCCATTTATTGCATCAAGTCGAGCCATATGCATAAATTTTGTTATCTAGAGTACTATTTTTTAAAAAGCTTGGCAAAATAAAATCATATTATATGTCCATTAATCAAAATCGACTCCGATTTAAGGCATTCCAAACAAGATAGACAGACATAGTATTCACAGGTCCAGTTTATCTGTTTCCTTGATTACATTCGATAAAAACATCTATATTGCAATCCGCTAATAGATTCTGGCAACGTTAAAATCCTGTAAGTTCAAGTGTACAAGCATCGATCTCCACTGTATATTTCATGAAATTAAAACCATGAATCTTTTTCTAGAGTTGTAATTTTATCTTCTATCATGTTACTCTGTAGCTGTAGTAACCACTACTCTTAAGTGCCAAATTCCAAACGCACTAATTTTGCACTATGTTGATTGTGATAATCTTTTGCAACTATAACTAGAAATTTTATAATGATTAGATCATCATGCCCTGATTTCTTTCAGAATAATATGAAAGGAGAGGTGCAAATAGTTAAAACATTGAGAATCTGGCCACATGTTCACGTTAAAGTATATATTTGTTTACACAGAGGGAGAGAGAGAGAGAGAACCTGCATGAGTTTTAATGCTTTGTCTCCCTCAAATTTTTCTGGATAAACAGAAGCATAAATCATAAGAACTCGCAATTTGTTCTCGCACATTCCTTCCTGTGGGGTAAAAGATTATTACCACAGCATAGCTGAACCAGAATATCAGTACTAGTGTGTATTTCTGGATATGGACAATAGCATATTAGTTACCTGCTTCGTTCTTAGAAAATTGATGACTTCCTTTGTCCCTGCATCACCAAATACAAGATCCTGCTCAAGTTGTCCAAGTTCTCGAAGTCCCACATCTCTGATAATTTTATTTATTTTACCAGCAATCTGATTTGAAAAGGCACAATATCAGAATTCGAATGTTTTGGCAAGTATACATTTTTCTTTTTTTTTTTTTTCAATTGATTGGTCCTCCTAAATCCCATATTTGATTAATCAGACACCGTCTAACATTACATGAGAACAAGAAGGAAAACATGGCAGCTTAAGACTTTCAAGAAAATACAACTGTGGAAACATGAGGTGTTCCCGAGGACGCATGATATACATTAAGGTGCTTACTGCTTTGACCAAATGGGGAAGTTACGGAAGTGAAAGAAGAAACAACCTCAACATGGATAGAGAGTTTCTCCATCTGTTCATTATATTGAGGCAAAGCTTGAACCATTTTCTGCAGGTCTCTTGTAGACAACTCACCACCATCTCTACATTAAAGCAAAAAATTGAATGTTAGAAACAGCAAAAATGGTTATTTGCAATTATAATGCTGTCATCAAGCCACCATTTTATTTTTAATATTTTAAGCTGAATGATATGTAGAAGAAAAACTAATCTTGTAAAAGAACGAAAATTATGTTACTACTAAGCTCACTGATCTTGATTACAAGAAGCTGTATCAGCAGAAGTGTGCAGCATAGCTCTGGGTCTAAATAGTGTCAGATACTATAAACTCTAACATCCTTGCTTAACTATCCATATAGTTCTATTGTAATTTGTGAATTAATTTTAGTTCCACAAGAGATGCCATATGCTCATTGAATAACGAGCCATTTCAAAGCTCAACTGGATGCAGAAAAGATTCTGGTCTATGACAAAGAAAAAGTAATTCTACAGATTGTAGTTACTGATAAAAAATGTTGTTGCGCAATAACATAGGAATGCAACACATTCTAGTGATGTTCATGTCAAGATATTATAGCTCTGCTTAGTACAGAACAAGTGCACATGACTTTAATATCACTGACCTCTGCTGTAATTGTGCTGCTTTGTTTTTAGAAACAAAATTTGTCATCTTCTCATGCAACCGTTCACTAGCCTGAATATTTTAGGTGAGAAAGGATATTCAGAGCACATAAGTGAAAATGACCATTCACATACAGCAATTCAAGTGACTGCAAGGAAAAATGTGTACATGAAAAACACCTCTGCTATGTGGGCATGCCGGAGCTCAAGCCAGACAGGATCATGATCTTCCAAAAGGACTTCCTTTCTTTCAGGCTGACCACCTGATTTGCTAGGAACCTTACATCCATAATGTCGTCAGAAAAGTCTCAAGAGTCTGACAATATACAGCTTGGACAAAAAACATTTACCTCATGCACATATTTATTTCCATCCAGATCAAGCAGATCATGACACATAGCATCATATGTCCACTCGTGAATAACAGGAGCAACCTAGAACATAAATTCATCATGAGTGTAGAAGGACTAAAGCTAAAAATTTAACTGCAGAATCAAGTTGTAAAAGCTATCAGGTAGATGTGTGACACCTGATCAACTGATCTGTCCACTATAAGTAATTCACATGTTTCTGTTTGCGGGAAGTTAGGAATTGAAGATTTATATGTCGTAATATTGTCCCAAATTGCTGCAGCTAGCTTTGTTGGAATTAAGTCACGAGATGTAGTCATTGTGGCATCATCAAGTCCCTTGGCAGCTTTATACCGTACAAAAGGAAATTCCTGCAAAAGGAAATTACATAAAGAGTAGGCTCAAAACTGACAACAATTTATATTTTGCATTACGGAGTCCAGATATCCAAAAGCAAGATAATCTCACAAACCCAAGAAAATAAAAAATAATCCAGTATTAAATCATGCGCTACACCTGATTAATTATTCTTCGGCTAAACTCATGAATATATAGATATACTTAAGTTAATGGTATAAGGTGGTCTAGCCAAGAATAAAAAATCAAGAAGAAAAACATTTAAGGCCAGTATATTAATGTTGATTTTCTTCCTACAAGAGTTTAGATGATACTCTCACCTACCATAATGATAAGTTACTAAAACACTATAGCAATAAGAAAAATTGTAAGGATCTCTCAAGGTGGTATAGTGGCAGGTTTGAAGAATCTAGGAATATTATAAAGATGATTCTGTCGATACCTTCAATGAAGCAAAAACAGTAGCAATTCTTGTGGCCATCACATTTAAACACACATCAAATCTGCGAGAATTTCCAGAATTTTCACCGAAGAGTGCTTCAAGCGCCATTTCATGATCAGTGATAAAACCCTGGAATCAAAATTACTTGCTTATGGTTGTTTTTTGATTAAATGTGAGACTAGAATCCCAAAGCACAACCCATTACAAACTTATTATCTTCAGCAAATTATGATGATTCTTTCTTCTTATATATCCAGACTGCAAATAGGATATGATCAAAATGCATCTAACAAAATGAAATATAAACTACTTGCTGATGGCTGTTTTGATTAAATGTGAGACTAGAGATCACCAAAGCACAACCCATTACAAACTTATTTTATGCAGGAAATTATGATGGTTCTATCTTCTTGTATATCAAGACTGCAAATAGGATATGATCAAAATGCATCTAACAAAATGTAATATAAATTACCTGGCTGTCTATAGAAAAGTACTCCAAATTCATCTGCCAATTGTCAAAATATCAAAAAAGAATTTTTTATTTGCATATCATGAAGATAAATTTAAAATTATTTGATGCCATAAGTAAGATGTAAACCTCTCTCAGTGCACCAATACGTGGCAACACACTTGTATCATTCTTGATGCGATTAACAAGGTCTTTAGGTACAGGTGAACTGAAGAATACATATGCTCTGCAGCCACATGATTAATAAAAAGGAGGTACTCATAAAAAAAAAGGTAAGCTGAACGACTAGTTCTGTGAATAAAAAAAAGTTGGTCATACTTCTTGTATAAAGGTTCTCTTCCTGACATGTCAGACAAGAACATGACGACGCTGAGAAGGATACAAAGACAAATAGTCAGCCTGTAGTCTTATAAGTCATTCATAAAGAATCTGAAAGCGTTCAAACATACACACATTAAAGTGAACATATATAATCTATTGGAAGAATCCCAGATTTATAAGGATTGATTGAATCCCTGATTTGTAGGGATTGATATAATCAATCCCATGTAATTTGTGTATTTATATGTATCTTTATCTCTTCCTTTTTTAGCTAGGATTATTGTAGTATATATAGGTCCTCTTGTAAATGTTTTCAGTAGATTCAATGATATACAAGAAAAAACATTGTTTCTAACATGGCATCAGAGCCAGGGTTATCAAAAGAAGCCCTGACTATGGCTGCTAGCACCTCAACAAAACCAAATCCCATAAAAAAAATGGGTGATGAAGAATTCTCTACCGGAAGCTCGGTAGGACTAGATAACTCCTCTTTCCAACTTCCGGTAGACAAGTTGCGTGGAAAAGAAGGACCCTATATAGCTGAACAAATGGAGCAAAACTATAAAATGTTCCAAAGTTCTCAAAACACCGGTCAGTCAATCTCGTCAAGTTCACTAGCCCACAAAGGTAACTTCCTTCGTGCACTAAAATCTCAAACTAAAACTCCTTGGATCATCGACTCCGGCGCTTCAGACCACATGACTGATTCATACCAATTATTCACATCTTATACACCATGTGCTGGAAATTTAAAAGTAAAAATTGCAGATGGGTCACTCTCATCAGTAGCAGGGAAAGGAAGTATTCGACTCACTGATTCTATAGTCCTAGAATCTGTACTCCATGTCCCTAACCTATCCTGTAATTTATTATCTATAAGCCAATTAACAAAAACCTCAAATTGTTCTGCTAAGTTTCTCCCCTCTTATTGTTTGTTTCAGGATCTATCATCGGGGAAGACAATTGGCAGTGCTAAGGAGTGTGAGGGATTGTACTACCTTGAAGAGGTCAGCAAAAGTAATCAAGGTCGGGTTGCAACTTGTGAGTCTCTACATGTGTCTAGAAATGATGAAGTTCTATTATGGCATTTTAGATTAGGGCATCCAAATTTTCAATACTTGAAACATTTGTTCCCTTCCATTTTTAAAAATAAAACAGTTGAACAACAATGTGACATATGCGAACTTGCAAAACATCACCGTACCTCATTTCCAAAATCACCATACAAACCATCTAAACCTTTCACTATGATCCACAGTGATTTGTGGGGACCTACCCGAACTTCCAGCAGAACACATTCAAAATGGTTTGTCACTTTTATAGATGATCATACACGTGTTAGTTGGATCTACCTATTAAAAAACAAATCAGATGTCCGTACTACCTTCATCAATTTTCATTCCATGATACGAACCCAATTTGAAACAAATATCCAGATCCTACGAAGTGATAATGGGACTGAATACTTCAATAATATTTTAGGTGAGTTTCTAAAAAAAGAGGGGATAATTCACCAAAGTTCTTGTGTTAATACACCCCAACAAAATGGGGTTGCTGAGAGAAAAAACAGACACATCCTCGAGGTCGCCCGAGCCATCATGTTCACCACAAATATGCCTAAAACCTTTTGGGGGGATGCTATCCTAACCGCTGCTCACCTTATCAACCGGATGCCTAGTCGTGTTCTCTCTTTTGAAACTCCACTTGAGAAATTAAAAAAATACTTTCCTACCTCACGCCTCATCTCTAACTTACCCCCGAAGGTATTTGGGTGCACAGTGTTTGTTCATATTCACCCTCATAATAGGAGTAAATTTGACCCTCGAGCCAGAAAGTGTGTGTTCATAGGTTATTCCCCAACACAAAAGGGCTACAAATGTTTTGACCCATCTACAGAAAGGGTGTTTGTGAGCATGGATGTAACTTTTTTTGAACATCAACCCTACTTTCAGCAAGCTTCACTTCAGGGGGAGCCACATGGTGGAGTTCAATATTTTAACTTTGACATTGCATCATATGAGCCTACACCATATATTGAGCCTAGCCCTGCTATTGATCCTCACCTTGAGCCAAGTATGTCACCTGAAGAAGAACAGGGAAATGCGAACAAGGAGATCAAGGTATACTCTAGACGACAAAAATCAAAGCTCCTCACACCCGAAGCACTCCAAGAATCAGAAACGGTGGTAGCTCCAAGTAATCAGGCTACTCCTGATATGCCTCCTCAACAAGGTAATTCTCAAATTTCTGACATTGATCTACCCATAGCTTTCAGAAAACAACCTAGATCATGTACACAACACCCCCTTTCAAAATACATGTCATATAATACCTTGTCTACTCGCTTTCGTGCATTTACATCTAACCTTGACAGCACTAGTATTCCAAGAAGTATTCAGGAAGCTTTGGAATCTCCTAAATGGAGAGAGGCAGTTATGGAGGAAATGAGGGCCTTGGAAAAGAATGAAACGTGGGAGCTAGTTGATTTGCCGAGGGGGAAAAAGCCCGTCGGTTGCAAGTGGGTATTTACGGTGAAATACTTAGCAGATGGTACAATTGACCGATACAAAGCTCGGTTGGTGGCAAAGGGATTCACCCAAACATATGGCATGGACTACACAGAAACATTTGCGCCGGTAGCCAAACTAAATACGGTTCGAATTCTCCTATCTCTGGCTGTTAACCTGGATTGGCCTCTCCAACAACTAGATATCAAGAATGCCTTCCTCAATGGCACACTAGAAGAGGAAGTTTATATGACGATACCGCCTGGATTTGGTAAAAAGGGAGACGAGAACCGAGTATGTAAGCTAAAAAAGTCTTTATACGGACTAAAGCAGTCACCGAGAGCTTGGTTTGACAGATTCTCCAAAGTTATCAAGGGCCAAGGATATCATCAAGGGCACTCTGACCACACTATGTTTTTTAAACACGCAAACGGAGGCAAGAAAACTATTGTAATAGTTTACGTCGATGACATTATCTTGACAGGAGACGACAACATTGAAATGGAAAGATTGAAGAATGTCTTAGCAGGAGAATTTGAAGTCAAGGATCTCGGCCGACTTAAGTATTTTCTAGGTATGGAAATTGCTAGATCAAAGAAAGGCATCTCCGTATCTCAGCGAAAATACATCCTTGATATACTCACTGAGACAGGTATGTTGGGATGTAAACCATGTGATACACCTATTGAGCCGGGAAACCGAATGGAGAATACCAGAACCTCAGTTGATAAAGGCCAATATCAGAGGCTTGTCGGGAAACTTATATATCTCTCACACACTAGACCTGACATCGCTTTCGCTGTAAGTGTAGTAAGCCAGCACATGCACTCACCAAAGCAAGATCATTTGGAGGCTGTTTATAGGATACTTCGGTACCTGAAAGGAACTATGGGCAAAGGTTTATACTTCAAAAGGAATGAGAACAGAACAGTAGAAGTCTATACTGACGCAGATTGGGCAGGTTCGATAGAAGATCGAAGGTCCACTTCTGGTTATTGCACTTATGTGTGGGGTAACTTGGTAACATGGAGAAGCAAAAAACAAAATGTTGTGGCCAGAAGTAGTGCAGAGGCTGAATTTAGAGCAGTTGCTCATGGAATGTGCGAGGGCCTTTGGTTGAAAAAATTATTACAAGAATTGCACGTCATCACAACCTATCCTATCAAACTATATTGTGACAATAAAGCTGCAATCAGCATCTCCCAAAATCCTGTCCAACACGATCGCACCAAGCACATCGAGGTGGATCGACACTTCATTAAGGAAAAGGTCGAAAATGGAATAATATGCATGACATATGTTCCTACAAGAGAACAAATTGCAGACATCCTCACCAAGGGACTACATAGATCTCAGTTCCAGGATCTTGTGCGCAAGTTGGATATGATTAACATTTATAATCCAACTTGAGGGGGAGTATTGGAAGAATCCCAGATTTATAAGGATTGATTGAATCCCTGATTTGTAGGGATTGATATAATCAATCCCATGTAATTTGTGTATTTATATGTATCTTTATCTCTTCCTTTTTTAGCTAGGATTATTGTAGTATATATAGGTCCTCTTGTAAATGTTTTCAGTAGATTCAATGATATACAAGAAAAAACATTGTTTCTAACATAATCTGTTTTCTTTCTCCACACTAACGTAAAACATACAGATAAAGATAACGTAAAACATACAGATAAAGATAAAGATTGAAGGTTAACCATACTTTTCCTTCGAAGGTTGAATGAAATATATTGCGTCCAATGAAGGCAAAGGTTGTCTTCTTCTAAAAAGGTCTTCCACCACTGGAAATATGGAGAAAGATACATGTATGTTATAATACAAAATACACAACCAGAAAGATACATGCATGTTATAATACAAAATACACAACCAATTGCCTTAGCGAAGTTTTTGAACAACTAGTATACCGATGTATTCATATCAGATTGAATCAAACCATACGACATACCCACCATAGTGTAGCAACAGAAGAACATGCTAAGATCACAAGTAAGAATAAAGAATGAGCAGGCCTCTGATATGCGTTAGGCACTCTGCTATTACATAAGAAAGATGTGGTAAAGAAGCTCTCTGAGGTAATTGTAATAAAAGAGGCACCCCATTATGAATGCAATAGCCGGTTCACATAGGTTAACATGAAGCAAAGCATCTATTGTATGCTATGTAACCTACTTATATAAGTGCTTACATGAAACTCCTTGGTCTGTGATATCCGCCATTTTGCATGTATGCGACATCACTTTTACTGTGACTTTATCCATGATGAGAACCTGATTAAAATCAAGTAGTTGAGGGAGCAACTCAAAAAGTAAAGTGACATAAGGGATGGGGGATTAGAATAAAAGATATTAATAAAATAGTCAATTTCATACGCAACCATGTTTATTAGTTCTTAAAGCTGTACACGTATACAATGACGTGTCCAATGAGTACTTAAAGCAAGTATTACAACTCAAGGCCCCTGATATGCAACTATCATCCAGAATTAAAAGCCGTAAAAAATAAAACTGAATTTAACCAAAGCATTAATTGGTAGATTAGGATAACAAATTAGCCGTAATAAAGCCTCACAAATTGACGTCTGATAGTAGGACTGCCAAATGAGTTATATTATACCTTCCATGAAGATCTTGAATCTCCTGATTTGGATGTTTGAAGCATTTCATACAATAACCCTGCGTAATATTAACCATCAATCCATATATTACTTACTCCCATATAAAATTTCATAACCAACATTCAATCTCTTACAATTAGAGGAACATAATTTAATAAAACAGTAAATTACTGAACCACAAAACAATGAAATTTTCTTATCGTTGCATCAACATCTGCAGTTTCTTCAACAGATAATTCAGTACATATATATTTAATTCAATACTCTTAGTAATTACAAGATTTGGTGAACATTAAACTTAATATTATTATACTCCTAAAGATAAGTTTCTTAAGTCAAATCTTAAAAGACATTTGGTTCTAGTCCAGCATAAATTGATCTTGTTCCTTTTTTCTTTTTATTTTCAAAAAAAATAAAACAGAGACAGTTAATAGGAGTTTCCATTCATGATATATCTCTATTCTTCCAAACGTAAAATGTGTGATCAAACAAAAATGTAGGTACACATTCATAATATTCATAGCCTATTTATACTAATGCAATGAAGATTATCGTAAGAAATATAACAGCGTTGGCGGAAGAACATTCCGGTGCAAGTGAGAGAAAGGGCGGGGCTTACGATCGCGGCTAGTTTGGCGGAAAGTCTTGTACTCTCCGCCGTGGGAGGAGGTCTCGGAATCGGAAACTGACATGGCGTCGCGTCTAATTTCCGGTCTAATTTTCAAAATTGTACTCGAATTGATTGAGAATGAAAGAGAGAAATTGAAATTCAGATAGAGTGAGAGAATTTGACAGAGTCAGAGCGTTTTTGAAGGAAGTAAAAAAGCTTATGTTCGTGGGGAAGCATAATTTGCTCCAACGGTATATACGGGGAAAATGCAAGATATATTTTTAAAAGTTTGGCAAAAAATACAGTTTGTAAAAACTAGGTCATTTTGAATATATATATATATATTAAGAAATTATTTTTAAAATACTTTAAGTTAGATCCCTAATGACCAATTTTTTACAAATTAATTATTCTTTTATAGGATTTTTTAAAGCATAAAAAAATTTGGCGTAATAAAGCTTTTACAATGTACTTTCTTATAAGTTTAGCATAATACAAGGGAGTATTTTGCATTTACTTACCCACGTATATACATTCTATTGTCCTCCCTAATATACGTTTTTCCCTTGCTCCCTATATTATTGCATATTTGTTCCTATTCCTCTTTATTTATACTTCCTATATATCTTCGAAGGAATTGTATTTTTCATATCAAATTTGTACCTACTTTATATATTTGGTACCAAATCTTTGAAAAAAATATATTTAATACAAAAATTGAAGATTATTTACATATATTCTTTCTCCATCAATTTAAAAGGTTAAATTTTGTGTTCTTTATATGGATGTTAAACTCTTGACGAGCTTTCGAATGGTATAAGTTTCATTTCATGAAACGCAATAAATATTCCACATAAAATTAATAAAGTTTCGAGATATTAATCAAAATTAAATCATAAAATTATAATTATTTCACAATTCTCCACTACTTTCTCAAATTACTTTCTCAATTACCAGTCATAGGTGCCCATAGTTTTTTATCATTTACGATACTTAGAAAGATCCTAGCTCTTAGTATTTATATCGTATATTTGAAATTTCTAATCTATTAGAGTCCAATCTTTAAGTTAGTTTCAGAGTCTTATTATGTAATCTGCATATAAATTACAAGATAATTGTGAATGAAATGGAATACAAAATTTTCTCATTTTCTATTTTATCTCTCTATATTTTATTAATTTACATATATAACATGGCAACTATTGTACGTCAGTTGTTAGTATTTAGGGTCAAATCATTATTAGCCCCTTCAAAATCCGAATATATACAAATTAGTCCCTTTGAGACCTATAAGTCTACAACAACAACTTTTTGTATTTCCCTTTGGCGTATATATTTTCTCAATCATATGGATACAAAGACGAAACTGGTTGACCACCTTCTATCCTCTTCTTGAAAAATAAATCCATAAAATAGATGGAAGAATATTATAAAGTTTCCTAAATGGCTAATGCATGGGAAAGGATTAGGTGAGAATTGAAGTCAACAAAGCATAAGATAGGAGTCATGCTTCCCACCAACATAATAAATCTGGGTTTTTGGTAAATTATTTCATCCAATATATTTAATGGACAATTTATTTTATGTGATATGAAAATAAATAATTTATCTTCTTAATTGTAAAATAAAATAATGAATAATTTATTTTCATGTGATTTGAAATAATAAGCAATTCACATCATTGCTAATGAAGGTATATATTATTGCACACACACTTTATAATGCGATAGAGACTTCATTTTCATGTAAGAAATATTAATATTACATTATCTTTAACAACATATTCACATCACTTTACCCTATGATTAATCGACACTTTAACTCCATGTAATATTGATTAATAGGCAATTTATCCCCTTGTAAAAATATAAAAATCAAGAGGGAGACAATTTACTTCTTTTGTAAAAATACAGAGAAATATTTTGCCATTTTATTTATCACAAGAAGTTAAACTGCATATTTAGAATAACACGTGATTTAATTTTCTATTCACTCTAACAAATCAAGATAAACTTCAACTTGGTTAGCTTTCGTAGACTTCAAAAGGTTGAATATCATGAATTATGCATTGATAATTGATAATATGTTATAATGGATGTAGAGAAAAATGTTAGTATTCTATACCTTCTCAACCATTTAAATGATAATGGAAAAAAAATTGTTTTTAATGTATATTTCGGTCAGCTAAATATTAAAAAAAGATTGAACTTTTTTCAAAAATACTAGGAAAAGTTGTTAAAAAAATTACTAAATTAGGTTAAAATTGAAGTCAACAAAGCCTAAGATAGGAGTCATGCTTCCCACCAACATAATAAATCTGGTTTTTGGTAAGTTATCTCATCTAATATATTTAATGGACAATTTATTTTTTGTGATATGAAAATAGATAATTTATCTCCTTGTAAAATAAAATAATAAAAAATTTATCTTCATGTGATATGAAATAATGAGTAATTCACATCATTGCTAAATGCTAATTAAGATATTGCACACACACTTTATAATGCGATAGAGACTTCATTTTCATATAAAAATTAATTAATTTGACCTTATCTTTAACAACATATTCACCTCGTTTTACCCTATGATGAATCGACACTTTAACTCCCTGTAATATTGATTAATAGGTAATGTATCCCCTTGTAAAAATATAAAAATCAAGAGGGAGACAATTTACTTCTTTTGTAAAAATACAAAAAAATATTTTGCCATTTTATTTATCATAAGAAGTTAAACTGCATATTTAGAATAACACATGATTTAATTTTCTATTCACTCTAATAAATCAAGCTAAACTTCAACTTGGTTAGCTTTCGTAAACTTCAAAATGTTGAATCATGAATCATGCATTGATAATGGATAATATGTTATATTGGATGTAGAGAAAAATGTTAGCATTATGTACCTTCTCAACCATTTGAATGATTATGGAACAAAAATTTGTTTTTAGTGCATATTTCGATCAGCTAATTATTAAAAAAGTTGTTAAAAAAATTACTAAATTAACAAAGGTTAAGACAAAAAAGTAGTTTCGAAATTACATCTCATTTTTATTTCCGTTGATTAAAAAATAAATTTTTTGATATTTTTATGAAAAAGATAAAAATTTTAATCATGCAAGAAGAACCAAGATAAATGATAATGTATTAATTTTCTAATTGGAGTATAGTTCTGGTGCATTTCTGTTTTAAGGTCGTCTGTGTAGGTTTATACTATTTGTATTCATACATTTATATTTTTGGTAATAATGATATTACTTGGTTCTCAAAAGAATAAGTACGTACTATTATATATATAGTATGTACAATCAAACAGCTATATATTAGTACTTACACAAGAATGTCTGTGGAGCCTTCAAATTTTGGTGGTGTTGAAACTTTAGCTTCAGCCTATCATTAACAGGATTATTGCATTTTTTATGCTAAAACTATAAGTCGTTAGCATTTTTAGCCCATATTTTTTCGGGTTGTCACATTTAGTGTAATAATTTCAACATTATTAGCAATTTTAGTGCCAATTGATGTCAAATTCCAAAATTGGCTCAAAATTCCCCTTGTGTGAGGAAATTCCATGTCATGTGGACCGCACGTGGGTGATTTCGAACCAATTTAGAACTGAACATCAATTTCCATCGATGTTGAAGTTGTGACACCAAATATGTCATCCTGAAAAGATACAAGGTAGAAATGCAAACGAGCTATAATTTTGGCACAAATATACAATGTATTGTAAGGTTTTTGAACCAGGGGAGATCATTGTAATTATGATTCTTGGAGGGGATGAACGCGAATTACACCAAACCTTAAGGGGAGGTCCATGTAAGTAACCAAATTTTAAATTAAATATATCAATGAACTTCTTTATTAAAAAAAAAACATTTAAATTTTCAATAAAAAGGAATAAGTTTAATTTTGTGACTTACATAATTAGGCCATGTAAGGGCATCTCCAGTGTTGCTTCAGTTCAAGTCCAGTTTTCCCTCACTCAGTCCAGCTTTCCCTCAGAATCCAAGTACAGCTTCCCCTTTCCTTTTCATAAGTCATCTAAAATGTATCAATCTATCAATTCCATTTAATTAAAATTCTCATTTTCCCCACTCTCACTTAATAATAATAATAGCAATAATAATAATAATAAAAATTATAAAATAATAAAGTTCATTAAGTTAGGGTTATATCGTTTTTAATTTAACGAATCATATGTAAGGTTCATTAAGTTCTTTTAAGGTTTATTATCAAACAAAAAAAAAAGTTCTTTTTAGGTTTCGTTTTTATTAATTAAATTAAATTTGAGTATTTAATAATTAACTTTTAAAGGGATTTTAAAATTGGTGCACAATAATACAACAACTAAATACTTGATTAACATGATTTGGAAATAATAAAAATAATTTAATATTGACATAAAATTTTCCAACATAATAGTTACATTAAATTTACATTAAATTTGATTTTATTAAATTAAAGTTACATTTTTATACTAAAATTAACTTTTTAAAAATAATACACAAATTAAATAAAATTAAAATTAAATAAGAATTACATTTTTTTAATAAGGTATTTTAAAGAAAATTTTTTTTAAATTAAAAGGGTTTTTATTTGAAAAAGTAAAAATAAATAAACTGGGCTTGCCTCACAGCTTCAAGCGGTCCAAGTGAAGACTGAATCCATTTATCCCTTTTTTCCCCTCTATACATTTTTTTCACTTTTTCACCCCCTATATCCAAAAACCCCCAAATCCATCCTCCCCTTGATACACTAGAGCCCCTAAGGGCATCTCCAGTGATGCCCTCAGCCTAAGTTCAGCTTCCCTTCAGCTCAGTCCAGCTTTCCCTCATATTTCAAATCCAGCTTCCCCTTTCCGTTTTATAAGTCATCTCAAATGACTCAATCTATCAATTCCATTTAATTCCAATTCTCATTTTCCCCACTCTCACTTAATAATAATAATAATAATAATAATAATAATAATAATAATAATAATAATAATAATAGCAATAACAATAAAAATTAAGCAATAATAAATAAATAGTAAATAACAATATTAATAATGGATCATATGTAAGCTTCATTAAATTCTTTTAAAGTTTCATTTTTATTAATTAAAATAAATTTGAGTTTTTAATAATTAACTTTTTAAAAAGTAATACACAAATTAACTAAAAATAAAATTAAATAAGAGTTATATTTTAATAAAGATTTAAAAAAAAAGGATTTTAAAATTGGTACACAATAATACAACAATTGAATACTTGATTGACATGATTTGGGAATAATAAAAATAATTTAAGATTGACATTAACTTTTCCAAAATCATACACAAATTTAAGGATTAAAAAAAAGGGTTTTATTAAATTAAAACAAAATAAATTAAATTTGAGTTTATTAAATAAGAGTTACATTTTTAAACTAAAATTAACTTTTTAAAATAATACACAAATTAACTAAAACTAAAATTAAATAAGAATTACATTTCATTTAATTAGATATTTCAAAGGAATTTTTTTTAAAAATAAAAGGATTTTTATTAAATAAATAACAAATAAAAAAAATAAAAAAAGTTCAACATATGGCCGACAAGTGGTGGCTGGGTGAATCAAGTCGATGCATGTGGCAATGGGAACACATGCCTCAAACGATGGAATTATACATTCAAGGGGAAACTGTATTTTTCACCCCTTAATTCAAAAAACTTCATCTATTTCATCTCCTTTCCCCTTGAATCATAGGAGATGCCCTAAATTGTCCAAAAACTATTTGCCAAAATTATTTTATTTTGCTTTTAAATTTGTTTTAGCGGTTTCTATTTTGTAGTCAATAGTATCAGTACTTAGTAGAGTCATCGTATCCTTTATAAATATGTGTATTGTAATTTCAATTTCAGTACTTTCATCCATAGCATTCCCCGCCCACTAATTATTTGTCTCACATTTTCTCTCTCATAAACATTAATTCGTGGCTATCAACGCAAAAACTCTGTAGGTAGGGAAAATGCTATATGAAGCTTTATTTCAACCACTTTGGTGATTGTACATGTAAAGTAATTTGAACAAACAATGGTGCTAGTAAAGGATATGGGTTTGTTACATCCCCAATTTCCACAGTGATCCTCAGATCAAGCCTTGGAATGTGTTACATCCTCGATTCGTCATCTTGGAATGTGTTTGCTAATTCTCATATGACACATTTTGGCAATAACAGTGATCCTCAGATCAAGCCCACCGTTCCTTTCGTAAACCTAAAACTAGCCGTCAATACATCCCAAATTTCACCGTCGATACATCCCCAATTTCCACAGTCAGTAGTGGCTCCGAAAACTCCACATCTGTCTCTTAAGAACTTAAAAGACTTTTTTGAGTTGGTTTCTAAAACTAAAGATCTTTATGTCCAAATCATGATGATGAATCAATATCGAGATCTATTAAAAGATGACATAGCTATTGTATTCTGTACCCACTAAATTTATATGGATTTGTCTCATAGTCTCTCCCACAAATATTCATGGCGACCAACATAAGTCTGTAATAAACACCACTGAAAAATATATGAAACTTTATTTCAACAAATTTGGTGATTTTGTTTGTAAAATTAATAATTAGAACACATAATGGTGCAAGTAAAGGGTACGAGTTCATTGCATCTTCAACCCCATTTGCCATTGAAAGGGTGCTTGGACCAAGGCCGGTTCCATAGCTAGGCAATTTGGGCTCTCGCCTAGGGCCCCGACTATAGAGAGATCCTCAAAAAATATTATTTTGTAAATGTATATACATCTCAGTTTTTGCAATTTGATAAATTATAATTTTTTGTACATAAATTACATACTAGAAATTAAAGATTTAGGTTGAGCAAAATAGAGTTATAGTAATGCAACAAAATGGATAATTTTCAAATGAGGTATTGCTCTATTTATATAACCACATTTCCAAACATACGGTGGAAATCAACTTGATCTAGCGGCTAAAATTGATGCTCTAGAGACTTTTTCTATATACCTATGTAAAAAAATTTACTCCACTCTCTAGAACCATGTTTAAGCTAAAGATTGTTCTAGATATCTTCATACATAATTTATTGGGTCAGACTTAATTGGTCAAGTATTGTTGACGCAAATTTTAACATCAATGCGTTATGTATTGGTTCAGATGTGTGGACACATGATTAGAACACGACATTAAACTATATATCCTATGAAATTAACTTTTCGATGCACGTTCTATTAAAATTCTCCTTGTGTATGTTATGTAAACTTTATAAGCTAATTTATGTAAACGTGATTATTTCATATTATGGTGATAAATCATAAGATTATATGCTAATTGATAGTACACGTGTTTCTATTTTATTGAATCTTAATATTTTGGGAAAAAAATTATGATATTGTCGTTTTGCAATAATACATTAAATTTAGCAATTAATGTAAATTAGATTCAATGAGTTTGAGTCTAACTATAATTTTAATACTTATTTATTACAAAGAAGACTCAAAACTACATACATATCTCCGGTTTTTGGTAGCGGATTGAACTGTTTGATAATCGAACCGAATAGTTTGGTTGGCATACGCGATAAATTTTAAAATTACCGCACCAGTCTATGGAACAGTAACTTGATGAAGAAGAGTAACTTGAGAAAGAAGAAGAAACTTACGGCACAAAATTCAATGAGCTTTCCAATTTCTGGTTGTGTGCTATTTATATGAGGTACATTTCTGATTAGTAACCCTCACCATGTGTTATGCCACGTCATCTGTCCAACTCAAGATCCTCCCAATCATGTGTGTACACGTGTGTTGACTTGTTCTGTTTGTCACTAGTAGCTTGTTTGGTTGTCAAGAAAGTGAGGGAAAATTGTAGAGAAAGGAAAAGGAAAGGAAAGGAAAGGAAAAAGAAAAGAAAGTCATTTTCCTTTACATGTTTGGTTGTTAGGAAAATTATTTTCTTGCAGATGTTTGGTTGTCAAGAAAATTTTGAAATATAATATTTTTATTTGATTATGAATACTTTCAAAATTATAAAATATATTAAAATATATCTTCATATATCTACATTACACGTTTATATATATATATATATATATATATATATATATATATATATATATATATATATATATATATATATATATATATATATATATATATATATATTAGTAAAAAATTTAATTTTTCTTTGGTTGAGATTTATAAAAATTAGTTGATATTGTCTTTTGTTATTTGTATTTTTTTATTTCAAGATAGGATTTACGTTTTATTTGTTGATAAAATATTGTTGAATAATAATGTTTTCATTATATTAACTATAATATATAGATTAATTTGACACTATTGTATATTTTTTAGTCACCGAATTTATATCAATTTTCAAATTAACAAGGGGTTATCGTCAATTTTTAAAGTTAACAGGTGGCTACTGATAATATTTTAGGTAATAGGGGTGCTTTTGCATCATTTTGTGGGGGTATAATTGTTATAATGACTTGAGAGGGTATTTTTTTTGCTAATAATAAATAAGCACAAAGGGACTTTTGATAGGAAAAATCACAAATGGAAAATTATGATAATTAGACAAAGTACAAGGGGAGTTTTGCAATTTACTAAAAAAAATTCCCAGGATTTCCCCATCAAATTGGTGGGGAAATTTTTTCTTCACAAAATTTTCCTGTAGGAAAGTTGAAGGAAAATAAAAACTTCCTTTCCTATTATCCAAACAACAATGGGAGAAAAACTTTCTTTCCCTCACTTTCTCGACAACCAAACAGTACATAGTAGAAACGTGTTTGTTAATAAAATGTTATAGCCGTTTAAACAGTTAGCTCCTTTCCAGCCCAAAAATGCAAATTCTTTTTATATTTACAAATAACCCCCTGCGCCAGCTAGTTTTGCTCATTATCTTCTGGATTTATTTAACGATTAAAAGGAGTTTTATTTGAACATGCATCAGTTTGGGCTGGCTTGGCTTGGACAACGCACTCACTACATTCTTGGGAAAAGGGTACGTTTCTGTCTATAGATTTAATTTTCCAATTTCTTGATTTTTTTTACAAATACTATGTTTTTTTTTACTTTAATGATCGATGACTGATTGTATCGTGGTACTAATTTCAAATTTTCCAATTTCTTGAATACTCTGTTTTTTTATTTCAAGGATCGATGGTTAATTGTATATGTGGTACTAATTTCATTAATTTTCCAATTTCTCGATTCTCTTATTTCTTTCTTTCCTTGGGTACGTAACACTCTTTTCTTTTAAAAAAAAAAAATTTAATGATCGATTGCTGATTGTATACGTGTACTAATTCATTAAATTTCCAATCTCTTGATTCTTTGGGTACTTATTACTCTGTTTCTTTTTTTTTTTTTAAATGATTGATGATTGATTGTGTATGTAACACTAATTCATTAATTTTCCAATTTCTTGATTCTTTTATTTCTTTCTTTGGGTACATAATACTCATGTTTTTTTCTACTTTAATGATTGATTGTGTACTTAGTACTAATTCTTGAATTAATTTTCATGTATAAGTTACAGTTGGACTTGGAGTTGCAAAAAACATTAATATGTTTTAAAGTGAATAGTTGACTAATTATCCAAAAAATTTAAATGGATAGTTGGCCTAAACTGGGATAAAGATACGGCGCAATATTAATTTAGAACAATTTACATACAGAACTCATGAGTTTAGGTCTAATTACCCAAAAACTAAATTTAATATTTTAGTGTATTGAAATTTCAAAATTGTGTTTTTATTAATTTACTTAATGAAAATATTTATATGGGTATAACTATTTAAGTAAAAATTGAAATTTTATTATTTTATCATATAGATAAAAATTAAATTAATTATTAAAAAACTAAATTTTATTTACTAATGTCTATTCTGATGATCCAATTTGAGTCACTACACATTACACATATGACATTATTAATGAAAATATTTATATGGGTATGTAAAAGTAAGAAAATAAAATTTTATTATTTTGTCATATTGAAAAAAAAACTAAATTGTATTTAATAATGTCCATTTTGATGATCCAATTTCAATCACTACACATTACACATATGACATTATTAATGAATATATTTATATGGGTAAATACAAAAATAAAATTTTATTACATTATCATATTTAAAAAAATTGAATTAATTATATAAAAACTAAATTTTATTAAATAATTTCCAGCATTATTTGGATGATCCAATTTTAATCATGCATTGTTCAGAACATCTATAACACCATAACTATATTGCACGAAACAAATCATTAAAGTAGCTAGAGAATTGCAGCATTCAATTGCTCCATCAAACATTTCATCGAGCCCATATTTATACTTGAAACCAGTATCCACTACTTTCTTTGGTGAAAGGCTAACCAATTTAACTTCAGGATCAGTTAATTAAAGGGCTCGAAAAAGCAATAACTGATTTGTTTCTTACTTCCTGCACAAGATCTTAGTTCATTAGTCAATTATAATTAAGGAGATGTTAATTTGATAATCATAGACAGAGACGAGCTGACTGAGCCAGGACAAGTAGAACAAACAAACGGGCCATGTATCCAAGATCCAACGAGAGTTCTTTTCGCAAATTCAAGAGCTGCCTTTTCCGTAATTGTCTTGGCAAAAAAATTTACATTTCTTATATATATAATCCACGAGCTCTCGCTCACTACATCAATTCCCTCGTTCTTGAACATTACTGTGGTTTTTAAGAGGTAACCTGATGTATAGGAGTGCCGGCCCAAGTGCTAGGCAACTAGGGCCGGCGCCTAGGGCCCCCGGTTCGGAGGGCCCCAAAATTTATATATAGGTCTTAAGAAAATTAAAAAGTTAAATATTTTAAATTTTATTAATTTTATGTACATAAGATGTATCTTGGCTCATTTGGTAAGACTTTCTCTTGATAAGCGGGATGTCTAGGGTTTGAATCCCAATATTGAGTTTTTTTCTTATATTTTGATTGTTTTATGTTATTTAACTTTTTTGTTGTAATAATGTTCGTCTTTTTTATTTCCCATTCGTAGTAATTATTCTTTTAATCCTTTTTCTTATTTAATGATTTCTTGTCAATTTTTTCCTTAATAAGTGCTTTAAAAAAATTCTTTCTTAATTATTATAAAAAGGATTATAGTTTTTTCTTTATAATATGATTTTTCTGCTTATTACTTTCTCACTTAGTACATTGTAAAAAAGAATTTCACCCACAATAAAATTGGTCTAGCCCCGTCCATATTTTTATAAATATGTGTATCTTTTTATAAATGATGTACTATAACTTTTCCTTTACATGATAATATATAATTATTAATATAGTTGATAATGTCACGAAATGAAATAAAGTCAAGCAATCAATTATGATATTTGTAAAAGAATGAAATAGAGTTAAGGATGTGCATATACTTGCAAATTTTGCTTCGGCTAAAATAATATTTTTAATATTAAAAATCATACAAAAAAATTCACAGTTGAATCTTTTAAAAGCTAAATAAGTTTGTTATTTAATTATTTATGTAAAAAATAATATGTTAGATTTAATTATCTATCTAAAAAATAATATGTTAGAGAATATAATATGTCAATATTTAATTAATATTTTTGCCTTTAAAAAAATAAATTAATTATATATTTTTTATAAAAAAGGGCCCCAAATTTGTAATTCGCCTAGGGCCCCCGAATGTCTCAGGTCGGCCCTGTAATAGGACCTAATAGTTGAGTTGTATTTTTATCCGACATTGAAATTGGAAGAAAAAATCTTGAGTTCTATATATGATTTGACAATGTAGTGGTATAACAATCTAGCTATTAAGAGTCTCTTCCCTTGCGTGCAAGGGGTTGCAAATCATGGATTGAAGTTCATTTCGTCTCTTCAAGACCAAGACTTGTGCGTGCATGCAACTTGCGGACACAAGACAGATCTCCTATTTATTTAAATAATTTATTTTTCCCTACAAATTTAATTTAATTAGGAGGAAATCTTAATTTTATTAAAAATTACTATAAATAATTAATTTTACATATATAAAATCCTAAATAACAAAAAAATTAAAAGAAATAAATAAAAAAAAGGAACCAGTCAGAAGAAGCCGCTACTTGGCGACACCAAACCATTTGCAAAGTGTCAAACAGACAAAAAGGAGGAATATGTGAAATTTAAGTTAATATAATTAATTGCGTCAGTTCCCATTTGTGGTTGTTGAGTGTGCATATAACTAAGCAACCTCATTTTGTTGTTATAAAGTATTTTTACACACTAGTTTCTGACAACCTCTAATGGTATGTATGATATTTTTACTTATTTTCCTTTTCCATGTTTAAAAAACATAGTTCATAATTCATTGATAAGGTTCAAAACCAAGAGATTATATGTTCAACTTTTGTTAATATGAAGTTTTTTCTAGTTTAATATTAATTTTTGATGATTAATTTTCTTTGTGATTTAATTATAATTCAATAACTTTTTTATTTACTGATATTAATGTAAATTATGTAATGACAGAAATAAAACGAAACGTTGTTAGAAATTGAGAACTGTATTCAATCGCCAAGACTTAATTATATACTTTTCAAAAAAAGGACACGATTAAATTGAAGGTAAGAAATTGTTGTTGGCAATTTGGTCAAGAAACTTTTTCCATGTTTAGACTCACAATATGACTTATATAGGCTTACGTGTTTATAGGTTTGACAGATGCTTTAATTTCATATAGTTCTTGGATAACTCACTTGAATTTAGTTTCAATTTAGTTTTTTATATAAGTGAACGGGTAAATGATATTGATGGTGTCTTTATCTCTAATTTTCTATAAAGTAATATTTCTTGTATTTTTTTTACAAGTTATTTGTTTCACTTTGATAATTTTTAGATATCACGTGACATGCACATGATGATATTCTTGTCCTTTTCTGTTGTGGTATATAATGGAGGGAAACATGTTGTTGGTTGAAAATTAACGGTATCTTACCCGCCTAAATGTTAGGATTAAAGTGAAACACAACATTATTATGAGGGACTATAGTCTAACAATGTAACATATTGGGCCCCTCGCCAAAAAAATACCTCAACAAGAAAGGATGAAAATACCCTCACGTGACGCCGGAACCATCGTGTGTTGTCTGAAAATAATCAAACTGAAATACATAATCCATAAAAGAGCCTAACATAAAAAATAAAAAAAAAATATATAAGAATAGGCTAGCGATATTGCCAGAGCAACAATTGTTGCTACCAGAGCATAATATGTGAACTACCTATTATACCCTTAATATTAATTACATTAATTATCCTTTTTTCTCTCTCTCACCTTATTTATTACTTTCTTATACGCTTTCCTAAATATCTCAAAGTGTCCATTTCTTCAACATATTTTTTCCTCTTTCTTATTCTTCTATCCAGTCATCTCTCTAAATATCAAACTTGATTCTTAAATTTAAAGATATATATCTAATGTGTTCATAGCACTGCTAAATACCAAAATAATAATAATAATAATAATAATTTTCCTAGAACAAAAATATTGAATATTAACTCATAATTCAATTGTCGAAAGCTTCGAGTTTTTACTTTTCATTTCCCATGTCATTTTCTGAAGGTCAGTTTTTGTTTTTATTGAATTGTTCTAAATTCATTAAATTATATTTGATTCCATCCTTTAAAAATCTAATTAACATCCACTCTTTTTTTTTTTTTCGATTTTATTTCACCCCTTCATCTAAGAGGGATGGATTATAAACTTTTTGCCGTTCTTATATTACTAAAACAGGTAGTTAGAAACTGAAGAAAGTAAAAAAAGAAGAAAAAGACAGAAACTGAAAAAGAGAAATTGAGTTTTTTGGTGATTTGGTAGAGAAGAATTGACATGAATGGATGGTTGGGGGTGTTGTGTAAGAAGAAGAATGGGCAGAGACAATTAAAACATTAATTGTGGGAATACAGTAATAATTATATAGTGTAAGAAAAGCATGAGGGCATTTCTGGAATTATATTAATTTTGCCCTGGCAGCAACAATTGCTGCTCTGGCAATATCGCTAGCCAACCATTCTTTAAAAAGTTATAGATAAGAAGGACCATTAATAGGGCTGTTCATTCGGTGAAAATCGAATCGAAATTTCGGATAACCGAAGTTTCGGTTCTTGATTTTTTCGTACCGAAAATCGAACCGAACATTCTAATTCGGTTTTCGGTTTTAACCGAAAAATTTCGGTTCGGTTCGATTTCGGTTTAACCAAAATTTTATATTATTGATAATTTATTAAAATTATATAATCAAATACTAAATCATTTATCATAAAAAACTTCAAATTAATAGGTAACCATAACACTAAATATTATTAAACATTACATAGAACTAAATAGTAAAGTGGTTAACATTTAATAATCATCAAATGACATAAATTAAATAACTAAAATTCATATCATAGGCATAAAATTAAATAATTTTACAATACAACTGCAAAAACTAACATTTAATAATCCTCAATTGACATAAATTAAAAAATAAATTTCATATCCATAGGCATAAGATTAAAGAATTTTAAAGTCCATAAAATCAAACAAAAAATGTTAACTATTTGAATCAAAAATTCGGTTTTCGATTCGGTCTGGTTAACCGAACAAAAATAACCGAACCGAAAACCGAAAACCGAATTAGGCCAAATCTCAAAATCATGATTCGGTTCGGTTTTCACCGAACTCATTTCGGTTCGGTCGATTATCCGAACCGTGAACACCCCTAACCACCAGTATCATTTACCCACTGACTTGTATAAGAAACTAAATTAATTCACAACAACTACTATATGAAATAAAAGCATCTGTGAAACCTATAACATGTCATTTACCCTAAGTCAGCTAATATGAAAAACAAACTTATCGTTCTATAATTATATTAATTTTGAATCCATAAGGAAGAGAGAGTTGCTCAATAATGATACCGTGACCGTCATGAGTCATACTTTGTTGATCTATAAAGAAGTTGTTCTACTTTGTTAATATTGTTCAGTTCATCAAATCAAGGCTTTCTAATTTGTTTAATAAACAATTAATCAATCATGATCAATCAATTAGGTACATTGCATTAAATTTTATTATTGTATATTTATTCATTTTCTAGTAAATTAGAATTGATCAATGTTGTTATTTTACTTGTTACTTTATTGACTACGCTTAATTGCTAAAAGTAATTAACTTATTAAACTTATAAACTTAATGTATATAACGTATATAAATCTTTAGTGTTTATGTTGTTTCAGCTCGAGGGACTTCATTCAATTTACCTAGTATTTACATAATAATGTTCCGTAATTCCATTGAAAAAAATTGCTCCTCTTTATTAAAAATATTAATAATAATAATAAATAGAAAAAATGCTAATGTAATCATAATTACTACTAAATGGAGAACTAATTATTTTTAGAATATATACTAATTTTCAATCTTACCCCAAAACAAAAAACAACTAAAAAATAATCCCATTCCTTCCCCATTCTTTCCCTCTTTGTATTTCAACAATGGATTCCCACCATAGCTAAACTCACACCCCGCACGCGGAATCCATAAACCCTAACTACACCTCCAGAAACATAGATTCGGAAGCTCAGAATTGTCGGTATTTGTTGTAATTTTTTAATTAATCAGTGAATCGGGAAATATTATGTATAGATCTGGAGCAGTGATGGCATGGAATGTATTCAAGTTTTGCACGGCCCTGAGGGGCCTGGGTTCGATTATGATACTTTTGGTTCTCGCCGTCGTCGGCGTCTCATATTACGCAGTTGTGATCACCAATTATGGCCCTGGTCTCGCCGCCGGAGGCTTCGATTCGCTCATCGCGTTCCTCGTTTTGATCTTGTTTCATTGTCTGGTAATTTCCGTTCTGCGTCTTGGGTGATTTTGGAGTTTTTATCTGTTTTTGTCATGTTGAAATATCTGCTAATTTTTAAAGTGGATGTTTGTTCGAACTATTATGTGTTGAATTTATGCCTGTTATTGTACTTCATGTCTTATTTTGAGTGCCAAAGAGGTAAGGAAAAGGAAAATGCAATAAATAAAGAACAAAAATCGATAGTTTGAAGCAAGAACGTATTTACCTTTATTATTTTCGTCAACAAAATCCACTGCCTTAAACTAGAGACTAACTTCTTTGGAATTTCTTACCTGATTTAGGATTTTTGTGGAGTTGTATATTCTTTCCCCTGAGATCAGCTGCTTATGTGAATTTGAAGTGGGTAGTAGTTCTGTAGTATTTGGAGTTTACTATTACTTATTTGCATATTCTTAAGTTCTCAGATTCCAGCTATAACGTGAAATGATGGAATTGTCCAAAGGATTGTAGCTTAAGCGATGTCCAAATTTTTTGCTCGGGAAAGGAAAAGATGTAGTTTGAGCAATGGTAAATTAACTATTTAAGATTAACTGGTGCCTTTGACAATTGGGATTCTTTTGATTCTACGAAAGATTGAAGACTAATGAAAATTCATTGTCTGGTTTGATTTGCGATTATTTTTTCTTTCTACAGTTCAGATTTAGAAATTAATGGATTTGCTAGGATTGTAGCTCCTTTTTAGTTAAATGTTCTAAAAATAGGCCTAACATAGAATGGAACTGAACAGTATAAAAAAGTGTTAATGCTTGTGCAGTTAGTGATGCTATTATGGAGTTACTTTTCTGTTGTCTTTACGGACCCTGGTGGTGTTCCATGTAATTGGCGGCCAGCAGTAGACGAAGAAAGAGGAGATACAGATCCATTAACTGCAACAGAATTTCCAGCTGACCCAGAGAATAGTAGAATCCGTTTTTGTCGAAAGTGCAACCAGTTAAAACCACCACGATGCCATCATTGCTCTGTTTGTGAGTTTCTTTTATAATCCTTGGATATTATTGTACTGTGTTACTATTTTCCAATGAGTAATGTCAATTGCCTTTTTAGGTGGGAGGTGTGTACTGAAAATGGACCATCATTGTGTTTGGGTTGTTAATTGTGTTGGGGCACTGAACTACAAGTACTTCCTTCTCTTCCTGGTATAGTGTCTTAACTTGTTAAGAGTTTTCGATAATTATATTTGTCTTCAACTATCACATTCTGATATATAAGTGCATCTTATTATTATATTACCTTTCTATAATTAAAGATTTTTAAGAGACCCGGGGCTGGACTTCGTGAAATGATTTTCAGATTCTATATTTAGTTCAGCTCCTGATGGAAATTGTCACTGTTTGAAAGTTATATCAAGGAGGAATATGCTCTTTGCTTCTAAATATTGATACCTTTGTATTTCTACACTTGTTGATTAGATTATGGAATCAGTTATTGTTTACTCTCTTTTGTCATGCAGTTCTATACATTCCTCGAAACTAGTCTCGTTACTTTATCATTACTGCCACAATTTATTGCATTCTTCAGCGACGGAGAGATCCCTGGGTCTCCAGGAACTCTTGCAACCACATTTCTTGCCTTTGGTATGGTTATATTTATTTTCCCCTCCCCTTTCAAACTTCTCTAGCTGATTATAATATAATATCTACAGTATTAAATTTGGCATTTGCTTTGAGCGTTATGGGGTTCCTGATTATGCACATATCATTGGTGGCTGGCAATACCACGACCATTGAGGTATTACCTCCTTCTTTGTTCTCACGTCTGCACTTCTATGATATCGAGATGCTTTTTAAATATTTATGATGTTTGTACTCATCTTGATGTGAGATGTCCTGGCCCCGATTGTCGAAATTTTGTATGTCAATTGGGATATGTCGAGTTTGTGTCAGAATTCAGTGCTAATCTGAAATCTGATGTTATATGCTTGGCACTTTCTACTTAAGGATTTTGTCTTTAATTTCCATGTAGTTTGGAGCTGTAGGGCACTTTAACATTTTACTGGACGCTCAAAAGAGCTTGTTTCTTCTTCTCAACTATATAAAAATGCAGTCTAATACTCTAATTGCTATGACGTGGAGGTGGTATCTGATGTTTTGTTACTGACTTGTGTTTAGGCCTACGAGAAGAAGACTACTCCAAAGTGGCGCTACGATCTCGGGCGAAAAAGAAACTTTGAACAGGTCAGAACATTTTGCAGTTTCAACTGTCACTTTTCTTTTAGATTAACAAAAAAAAAAAAAAAACCACCATGAATATGATCCCTTTTTTGTGCAAGAAATATTAGGCAACTGAAAGCATGACTACCAGAACAATTCCCTGACCACGTGATCAATAATATCACCAGTTGATATGCATATGTTTGATATTTGTGTAAAATGCATGTGGCTGTATTCTGTCACGAGAATGCAAACTTTTTCGTGGAGTGATGTGTTTATGGCTTACCTGATTTCTGTCTTTATAAACTATATACTAATTTTATAAACATCTCAAAATTATTCAATGTAACCGGAAAATAACACATATAGTCTCTTTGCTTTGTATATTTTACAGACAGAATACTAGAAGTAAATGTTTCCATAGGTTGATAACCTTTTCCCTTTAGACTGTAGTTGTCTTTGAATACAAAAGAAATTTCGTATGTGGTTTGTCGTGCTCTTACAAGACGTCTATCTTATTATGTACTAGGTTTTTGGGATGGACAAGAAATACTGGTTTATACCAGGTTACACAGAAGAGGATTTACGAAGAATGCCTGCTCTTCAGGGTCTTGAATATCCGGACTTGGACGCTCAAGGATTCTGAAAGAACCCATAACCTAATTATACTTCATTTCTTCTTTAAACGCCGGAGCTCCAGAATACTTTTCATCACATTCGACTAATTTTGGACTAGAAGAATTAATCTTCTGATGCCTCTAACACGACTTTTCATGCAGAAGAGTTCATGGTAGTCACTGGTTCGAAGATCATTTGTCATGGCGATACTATTGATGCCTAGATTCTCTGGTCGCAAGAAAAAGTAATTGTGTTCTGTACGATATAAAACTATATCTCTTTGATGTCAGATTGTAATGTAAGCCTTTGTATGTTGTTTGAAATGTAGATCAATTTTAACATGTGTAACACATGAAATTAGATATTAGTGATTCTTTCAACTTCCTTCTTTTTTTCTTTTGGCCAACTTTTTGTGTATTTGTGTGAGATAAATATTGCTAGGATTTAATGTTGTGTACATAAATTCAAGTTGTTTAATGTGTTCCACTAAAGATGAGTGCTTTGATGTCATAAATTTTTGTAGCCGCTATCCGGCTGTAGATTTAATAAGTTGACTTATTGTGATTAGAATCAACCTCGCGTGTAATGATTTTCGCCATAAGTTTGTTTGTAACTCACACGCAAATCCATTTTTATCTTTTCCTAAATTGAAATCTTTCAGTTAAATTACTCTCTCAGTTTTTTTATTTGTCAATTTGACAAAATAAAATTTATTTACTTTTATTTTAGGGAGCTCATGTAAAATTAAATTTTTTCTATTTATCCTTCTTGTTAATGTTGTGATTATTTGATTAAGAGGATATTTTAGAAATTTTACTTCAAAAAATGAATATTTATTATATTTTTTCAATTCGTGTGCAATCCTTCAAAACAATAAATAAAAAAATAAAAAAACCTGAGCTAGTACTTATTTCAAACAAATTAAGTTTAGAAGTTTGCATTACCAAGTAGGAAAATGTTCTAGAGGCATCTACTTGGGGAAGGGTAAAATTGTTATTTAGAGAGATTCTGATCTGGTATTAGGGAATCCGCTCTGGCCTTATCAACAGCCGGAACAATCTAGTCCTCCTCAGCTTGACCCAAATTTTAATCTATTTTTAAAAAATGATCAGACGGTGCTAGAATTCACGACACTTTTCCACTCTATATAAACTAATTCTCCATTTCCATTTTTAGCAAATTGACGAAACGATTTCATCCTCACTTCTCTTATTTTATTCTCTCGTCATTGCAATACTCTCTGAATTACGAAACGGTAAAGCACAATACTCTTAATCTTAATCTTAATCTGCCTGTATTGTACATCTAAGTTATTTCACGTTATGTATTTGTCTATTCGGAATTTCTTCTAATGATGTCTTTCTTATTCCTTTTGATTTTTAAATGAAAGAATTACTTGTTTATATTCACGATCGTGTGTTCAACTCTCGAAATTTAATTATGATTAGATAGTGTTATCACTTCATTTATTCAGAAGCTTGAAGCATCTAGTTATTTAGTAGTTTGCTACGCATTGTCCCTATCCCCATGTGCACATATTGAAGAAGGGGGAAAAGGAAGGGCTACTTGATCTAGGACGAAGCACCAAGCTATTCATGAGCGAAACTGTCGGAGTTGTTTAGGCCTTCAAATGGTGTTTTTTATCTTCCGTTTTTTGGTTATTTTTAGAAAATTTATTAGTATGTTTAGGAAATCGCTTCCTAGATTTCTAATTTAATACTTTTTTGCCATTTTATATGATTTTCTTTCTAGGTTTTGAGATTATTATGATTTTTTAGTGTGTGTGCAATTTTCTTCTGTTTCGAGAAAATTTACTGTGTCACATATGGCAGTAGTTTTTGTTTGTGTTTTTTTGTGGAAGTTCCGTTCTCCAATGGTATGTTATGAGATGGAATTGTCATTTACGGCATGTGGTGCTTAGGTTGTACTAATTGAACTTCCATTAGATTGTGAACTTTCAAAAATCCAAATATTTGGGGTTTTATCTTTGTCACGATGTGGTGTTCTTCAATGATTTAAGCGTGTAGGTGCGGCAATCTATTCATTGTAGTTCACTTTATTTTGCCAGAAAAAAACTGTAGCATGTCTCATTCGCAGTTAAGAATGCATGCATGTATCATGAATTTCTAGGGTATCCCATATTTGGATGGTAAATTCGTTATGGATAACTATGATTTCATGTTGCAATATTGATGATAACTTTGATGGAATCACTAGAGAAATGCAGAGACGAGAAGTTAGAGGAAACTCTAATCAATCTGGTGGTTCATTTGACAGTTTTGGAGGTTTTGGTTCTCAAAGACCCATGTTTCCCAGCTTATTTGGAGGAAAGGATCCCTTTGATGACCCTTTCTTCACTCGGCCTTTCGGTAGCTTCTCAGGGTCAAGCATGTCTAGCACTGATACTGATGGTCCTGGTAATTCACATAACACAAGCAAACTAAAAGGACCATTAATTGAAGAGCTCGACAGTGATGATGAGAGAATGTCGGAAGAAAATGAGGATGATTCGAATAGTAATCCGTTGGTTGAGCATCCGGAAGACCAGCACAATGGTAAATAGGCTTCTCCTAAAATTTCGATCATTTGCAAAAAGAGATTAATTATTGCTTAAAGTAGTTTCATTGTATTTCAGACCATGGGAAGAGTAATAGTGACGAAAAACGGTTAACGACATATAGCACCGATCATAACAATGAAGAAGGAACACAACCACAGACGAAAAGTGTCAGCTTTCGGAGGGTGACTTTTGGTGGTGTTAATGGAACTTATTACACTGCAACTACAACTCGTAGAACAGGGGACAATGGAGTAAGTGGCTTTCATACATCCTATGTTTGATGAGCTTTTCGGATTTTTCTTCTGATATTTTGTTCTTTTAATCATTAGGTGACACTGGAAGAGAGCAAGCAAGCTGACAAAACAACTGGTCAAGCAACACATAGGATTTCAAGAGGAATTCATGACAAGGTCAACACTATCCAATGTTTTATGCTTTGATTTTTTGGGGGAAAAAAAGGAGTTATCATATTGCAAAGTACTAGCAAGGGTTATTTTTGTTATGACAGGGACATTCGGTTATGAGAAAGCTCGATTCAGATGGTAAGGTGGACACTATGCAGACACTGCACAACTTAAATGAAGGTAAGAAGATCACGTAATGGAACATACAAAAGTTCTCTTTCTTCTCTTGTGTAAGGGGCTGATCTCATATGATATCTCAGACGAGCTTAATGGATTCGAGCAAGCTTGGAAAGGCAATGGTGGTAGGCATTTCCATGGTCGGAATGAAGGATTTGATTTTCCTGGATATGTAGGTTAGTCGATACCTAGTGCATACTCTTATCTCTTTTGAACAGATATAGATTGCGCTTTTTTGTCTTGTAAGGTAGCTCGGTTTTTTGCTGGTTTTGAGTGCGCTCGATCTTTTTAATCTTTTGGTGCAATATAGGGGCTAGTGGTGGAAGGCACAACAACCGATGGGGAGGATTTGGTGATCATTTCATACAACATTTTGGTCGCAATATTGATGACAACTTCCAAGCCCTGTCCTCTACAGGCAGGCCAAAGAAAACCATCAGAATCAATATCGAATAAAATTGGGTATGCCTTGAACATGGTGGTAGCAGTATGGATCCATCAAGGACTGTTCGACTTTGTAGTAATGGTAGATTGTTAGGCTTTTTCTTTCCTTTTGGTGTTTGACCAAAAGATATAAGAGCAACAGAACAAGTAATTCTACTCGTGCTATAAGCTGTTGTGTAGTGTTTTCATTATAATTTGCTACTCGATTACAAATCATATTTCTTTCTATTTGGTGTTTGGAGAGCTCTATATGGACGACTGTGAATAAAATTACTAATATGATATATAATACATGGAATTTGCTGTTAGTTTTCAAGAGTTTGGGTGTGGGTTTATAATTAAGTTTGTGATGAGTATTATGGATTTTTTCATTTGGAAGAATTCTGACTCAGTTTTGCGCGAATAGGTCATAATCCGTCCACGTAGGCCCGAAAATTTCATGTACATATGGGAGAACTACTTGGGAGGAAAAAAATTGATTTGGTTAGAGTATAATGTAAATGGGGTGTTTATGTTTCGGATTGGATTTAGGTTTCCAAATTTCGTATCCAAGTCCATCAATTAAATAAATAAAATTTGAGTCGGATTTTATCAAATTTTCAAAATCTTATTCATTGGATAATGACTTTTTTATTGGATTCTATATAATTTCATATACAATAAAATCACAATAAATTTACTGATTCTAAATGGAAATCCTACAAATGAATATGTAAATAAATTACGGAAATAATGTGCATGTTTATTCTAAAGTTTATCTTTATATACGCTTAAAAAGGAAAAAAAAAATTAAGAAATTAAATGTATCATATTCCTCCTTTTCTCATTGGATACATATCATAATAAAATTCGATTTCGGATGGTAAACATTTTGAACTGCTCCATTGACAGTCCGAATTAATTTGACCTTTCTTTTTTACGATCTTTTCCTCTATGGTCTGGGCCACATTTACGGGTAGGTTTCTAGTAAAATTATATACATTCTTAAATTATTTAAATATCCTTCTGAAAAAAGAATATTTAAATTAAAAAGTTGATGTCCAAATCTACGCAAAGTTCCGTTTGTTACCCTTGGGCCAAATTTAGGCCCATGTATCTAACTTCAACAACACTTTTCTCCGTTACCGTTTTCAAGAAGTTACACACCCTGTGCCTAGAACTGAGCTTACAATATACTAATGCTTATCCATAATTCAATCCAACCATGGAACTCTCAGCTTCCCACACTTACATTTGCCTCCAAATGCAAAACCCAAATGAAAATAAATCAAATTCATGCAAATTTAATCACTACAGGGCACATTCACAGTACATCATTCTTGTCAAAAATCATCCTCAATTTCGCTTTTCATAAGCACAAACCATTCGTTGATTTTGCAAGATACCTGTTTTTTGAACACAATTACAGAGACCCGTTTCTGTGGAACGCAATTATCAAGTCCTTTTCGCATGGAAGCGAACCGGAAAATGCATTTCAAGTGTTAGTTTTAATGCTCGTGAGGGGGATTTTAGTGGATGCATATTCATTCTCATTAGTGTTGAAGTCCTGTTCTCGATTGAAGTTATTAAATAAGGGCATGCAGATTCATGGGCTGATGTCAAAATTTGATTTTGGGTCAGATGTGTTTCTGCGAAATTGTTTGATATGCTTGTACATAAGATGTGGGGTTGTTCAGTTTGGGCGTCAAGTTTTTGATAGAATGCGGGAGAAAGATTCTTTTTCGTATAATTTGATGATTGATGGGTATGTAAAACGTGGGATGCTTAGTTCAGCTCGCGAGTTGTTTGATGCAATGCCATTAGAGATGAAGAATCTAGTTTCTTGGAACACTATGATTAGTGGCTATGTAAAATTAGACGGCGGTTTTGAGTGTGCCAAAGATTTGTTCAATGAAATGCCGGAGAGAGACTTGGTTTCTTGGAATCTTATGATCGATTGTTGTGCTAAAAATGGGAAGATGGGATTAGCTCAAATTTTGTTTGACAGAATGTCAGAGAGAGACGTAGTGAGCTGGGCTACTATGGTTGATGGGCATGCAAAAATGGGAAATATAGATGTTGCCCGAGGTTTCTTTGATGCTATGCCTCAAAGAGATGTGATTTCCTGCAATGCAATGATGGCTGGGTATGTTAACAATGGACGTTATCAAGAAGCACTGAAAGTTTTCCACGATATGATAAGTGGAAGTCGTTTTGATTTGGCACCTGATACTGTTTCTTTGTTGAGTGTTCTTTCTGCAATAACTCAGTTGGGCTGCATCCATGAAGGAATTGCAATACATAGTTATATGCAAGCACACGGGTTTTCCACGAGTGGAAAACTTGGTGTTGCTTTAGTTGACATGTATGCAAAATGTGGCAGCATAGAGCAAGCTATGCATGTTTTTGAGGGCATCCCAGAGAAAAATATTGATCATTGGAATGCTATGATTGGTGGATTAGCCATTCATGGCTTAGGTGATTTAGCTTTCGAGTTGTTCATGGAAATGGAAAGACGTTCTATAAAACCAGATGATATTACATTTATCGCAGTTTTGCATGCTTGTGGTCATTCTGGAATGGTGAAGGAAGGTCTTGTTTGCTTCGAAATTATGAGAAGATTTCACAAAATAGTGCCTAAGCTCCAACATTACGGATGCGTAGTTGACTTCCTCAGTAGAGCAGGATATATACAAGTAGCTGCAAAATTTGTTAAGGAGATGCCCATTAAGCCAAATCATGTTGTCTGGCGAACACTTCTAAGTGCGTGTACTAACCATGAAAATTTAATTCTTGGAGAGCCAGTTGCCAAGCATTTGATTGAAATGGATTCTTATGATTCAAGTTCTTATATACTTTTATCTAATATGTATGCTCAGTTTGGCTTATGGGATAATGTTAGAAGAGTTAGGACTATAATGAAAGAGAGGGACTTGAACAAAATTCCGGGGTGCAGCTCGATTGAACTAGAGGGAACTGTACTTGAGTTCTTTGCTGGGAGTACATGAATCCTTAATTAGTAATACAACTAATACTTGGGTAAAGTGGCTAGTAAGGGTGAGTAATCTGCTTATATCCCCTGTACGTTCTAGTATTCTATGTAAATTTCACCGAGAAATATGTGTACTTATTCAATTTAGTATTGAAGATAGCTATTCAATTGAATACATGTAGCCTATACGTTATTGTTCTTGTATGAAGTAGGAATATCTTAATGAACGTGAGAGATTGTTTAATCTACCCTTGTTAGTTGATTAAAAGAAAGTAAGGACAAAAAACATTCACAAGCAAAAATAAAGACAGAAGAACAAAAAGATATACTGAAGTAGCTTGCTAGCCTTGGATTCCTACCTAGCTTGTATTCATTTAAAAACAACCTCTTTGTTACAAATTATTGAGGTGCATGGTAACAGAATGCATGTGAATATATATTCTTAAGATGACTCCATATCGAAATGAAATGAAGGAACTAATCAGTCTCCAGATACTGCCATTCTTATTGTATTATAGAGTTTGGGGTGGTTCCCTGTATTTTTGTCCATGTCTGTGCATGTTTTCATGGAAAACCAATTTTTTTACTGACTGGTATGCTGCTAGAAGGAAATAAGTGTCTTAAATGAACTATGGTCTACGGACATCAATTAAATTTCTTTATCTTGAAAAATTGGTGGAGAAGGTTCTTCTGGTTTAATGGTGCAGTTCTCGGGATTTGGTCAAAAACTTCACTATGTTATTATGATTAGCAGTAAACCATCTCACAATACAATTAAAGAGGCAGAATGCTGAGAAATAATCCATTACTGACACAGGATCTTGCTAATCATTCACGACAGAATGAGTTCATATTACAACTACGAGAACATGAGTCAAACGAGTCGAGCTAACCCGTTCAGACAAATGCCTAAAATTTTGATCATAACTTAGTGATCTCTTCTGAGTTATGTACTTCAATTAAAAGTCCGCAACAATAATGTCATCCAATTCCTGCATCACCATTCCGATGTCTGGCCTATAGTCGGGAGATTCATGAGTGCAAAGAAGAGCAACTTCTCCTAGCTTAGCTGCCTCAGATTCTTTAAACTTCCCAGCAAGATTTACGTCTATAAAATCTTCAAATCTCGATAATTCAGCCCCGTTACAGTTCAGCTGAGTGATCCTACTTTTTCCTGAGAGGATTTGAAATATAATCATACCAAAAGCGTAAACATCACTTTTCTCAGTGAACCTTCCTGTGGTTGTATATTCAGGAGCAAGGTATCCCATTGCAGCACTACCCTTTAGAGTCGAGAAGACTATGTCATCTGCTAATAGTTTGTGAATGCCAGAATCCGAAAGCAGTGGGTGGTAGTGTTGATCGATTAGCACCTTCTCAGCTGATATGTTCCTGTGTACTAATGTAGGTTTCCCATTCTTGTTTCTATGCAAATATTCGATACCTGGTAAGAAGAATATTTATATTAGATACTCCATAAGTTTATATTATAATAAAACTGTATTTTAAAGCATGAAGAGCACGAATCAAACAGACCTTTGGCGATTCCTTTGATTATAGATTTTCGGGTAGGCCAATCGAGGACTTTCCCTTTCCCGTGTTTCACATCGAGGTACCACAACAAGTTCCCGTTTGGGACAAAGTCGTAGATTAGAAAGCACTCTCCTCTACCCTTGGAACAACAAAAGCCTCTTATCCTCAAAAGATTTTCATGTTTCAGTGAAGTCAATAATTTCAATCCCTTTAGAAATTCAGCTTCATCAGACTTGCAGCTCATCTTTGAAACACACTTAATCGCAACTATAGATCCATCCCTCAATACCCCTTTATAAATAGCTGAAAAGCTACTCTTTCCCAATAAATTCAGTTCGGAGAAATACTGAGTTGCCGACTCCACTTCATCCAAATTGTACATATAGCTCTCAAGAACCTCTTGAGAGAAACTGTTTGTATCCTGTTGCTTCGCCAAAGGGTCCCAACTATTAGAATACTCTAAACTGATAAGAGGAGATGCACTTCTCCTCCGAACTTCTTTGATCTGGTCAGTACTTAAACGACTATCTCCAGAATCAAATGTGCTTCCAATTTTTTGTTTCTGGCGGCGATACCATGAGAATGTCAAAAAGCCAACTACTGCCAGAGCAACTATTAGTCCAAACACTCCAACTATAACAACAGCAGGTTGAGATTTTGTGGACCTAGTTAGTCCATTTTGTCTAACGTTTGCTGATTCAGGGATATCTTTCGAAGGAAGGTGACTAGTGTCAGTTCCAAATGGTTTTGGACTACTGGAACTTTGAGCAGAATCAGAGCAGAGGTTTAAAGAGGAAAAACCGATGCCACATAATCCTCGGTTGTTTGCATATTGAAAGCCTTCATCTAGTCTCTTGAAAGCTACATTTCAGCAACACAATTTATATAAGATCTTGGAGATTGAAATCGGAAAAGGGAAACGCAAAATCGAAGGAGAAGAGATTGTTACCTAGAGGGACATTGCCAGAGAGGCTATTATTTCGAATGTCTATGATTTTGAGGGTTGGTAGGCCAGCCAATTTAACTGGGATTGAACCAAATAGGTGATTAAAACTCAAGTCCAATCTTGTTAATGTCACCAATTCCCCAAGACTTGCAGGAATTGCACCAGTCAACTGGTTGAACTGTAGGGCAAGAACATTTAGTTTGTGTAGAGAGCCAAGCTGAGTGGGTATGCTTCCAGTTAACTTGTTGTAGCATAGTTGCAAAACTGCAAAAAACAGAGAAAAGTAAATGAAACATATTCACCAACAATAACTGCTGAAGTTATTGTTTGAAACGGCTCTGAGCTAAATGCAGTAAAGATCAAAGCTTTTTTGTGCAAGCATCCCAATTAAGAAACTTTTACTCAGAATCAGCTTTGTGCCTCTTATATATTATACTTCTGCTTTAAACCCATTTCCCAGAAGAAAAGTTGGAGAGAATCACCCCAAAAAAGGAAAACCAGAGCAACAGATCTAGGACCAAGTTTCCAACTTTTGTGCTCCCAAACACGACCAAAAATATGAAATAGAAAATCAAGATTGCATTTTTCATTCTGAAGAAAGAACATAAACACGGATGATATCAACAGGGAAACTAAAAAAATGATAAAGATTGGATTTTTCTTCCTATCCTGATAAGAATTTCAAGAACTAACCTTGAAGATTTGACAGATCACCAAACTCAGGAGGAATACCACCTGAAAGATTATTGACATTTAGGTACAGATCAGAGAGCTCAGTCAAGTTAGCAAGCTCTTTAGGTACAACCCCATGAAGCTGATTGAAATGCAAGTACAACCCAGACAAGCTCTTGAGCTGACCAAGCTCAGGTGGTATTTTACCAGAAAGCCCTTTTCCTTGCAATGAAATGTTGACCACTTGGCCATTCTCATTGCAGGCCAAACCTTCAAAGGAGCCATTGCATGGGTCAGTTGCATTGATTGACCATGAGGAAAGAACCAAGTCCTGAGGGTCTAATGAAGATTTGATTGTCATGAGAAGAGACACAGAGGTGGTGTTTCTTGATGTGGGTTGACAGAATGTTGTTGGTATTGTAAGTAATGTTAGAGATAAGGTTAAAATGGAGATGAAAGCCATTTTTGTTTATGGAGTTTAGAAAGTTGTTTTGGAAGAAAGCTCTCTCTCTCTTTTTCTAGGTAGGTAAATGTGTGCAAAGTTTGTTCCTTTTTCTTTTTGTGAGAGAGAGAGAGAATCAGTGTGTGATTGATGCCTGTGTGAGGATTGTTTGAGGAAGAGCTCAAAGGGCTGAGCAGATCTTTGACTGTTTACATTTGGACAGATTTTTGAATTCTTGATTACTGGGAAGAACGGTAGCCGGTTGCACTCAGCCACTCACATGGCTAGCGGCAGACTTTTTCTGAAAAGTGCTTCTTGTTATTTTGCACTCATGTCTCTATAAAACAAAAAATGTAGTATGTCTGAGTTTTCTTTTTTGTATAAAAAATACTCCACTATTTGCGAGTTCCAAGATTTTTTTTTACTACAGTAGTATAATTTGTGAATTGTGACTATATATAAATAAATAAAAAATAAATACTATTCCAACAACTTTTGTTTCTTTGAAAAATTAAGTTCATTAGGAATTAGCAAATAATATTAATATTTATCTTCGTTTTCATTTCAACTCAAACTACACTATACTTTCCAACTTGCCGATAAACTGGTGGCCAGGTAGATTCTGCTAATTTAATGCTATGTTTCATATTTTGAATCTTGTAGTAGTTCAAGACATTAAATGATTGATTCAAATTGCAGTTAATTCATGTGGATATAGTTCCATAATTTTCCTACATTTGATTTCTATTACTGACCAATCAATGAAATGATTATATGAATGTTCGTACATCTGTTTGAGTTTCTTGAAAGTGTTTTAATTTAACTTTCTATATGTTCTCGATTTACGCATATTTGATTTATTCTTGTAGGAAATAGGAATATAGGATAAAAGATGAATTTTTTATGTTAGATTAAAGTTATTATGTAAATTAAATAAGGTAATATATTTAATATTTTATATTAAATCAAAATATATACTCCTATATTTTATCTTTCTTAGAAATTAAAAAGAAGTTTAACCAATAAATTGTTTTTTAAATTAGGGGGAAAAACTAGTTTTTTTTTTCAAGGGTTTAATCTATTTCGAGAATGGACGGATATGTTATATGAGAATCTATGACAACATGGATTCAAAGTAGTTCATCATTTTCGGGTTATTAATCACTTTCACTAAATCAATCATCTGTTGATGTATGCTTATTTTTAAAATAACTTGTTTGTTTAACTTTAGAAAATGCCCGTTGAAAACTCAAATAAACTAGCACCATGATTTTTTCTTTTGAAGAAACTAGATTATGTCCCGAAAACTTTTCACTAATTTTCCTTTTATAACATCCCAAAACAAAAAATTTCTCTTAAAATACAATTTGCATTCTCAAAATTAAAACTAATGATTAGAAAATACTAATTCTCTGAACAAATTATAAAAATCATTAAAATTTTAACTTTTTTCAACTCTTATTGAACTATCAAACTATGCACCTAATAAAAAAGGAGGGTGAATTTTTTGTCTTCATTTTTTTTTATTCTTTTCCATTTGTGTTTCTTAATACATAAAAGATTTATACAACAAATTGTTGTAATAATATTTAAAGAGAGTTAATTTATTGTGGATAGATGTCTAATTACATGGTTGGAATCCATAGATAATTGTTATGTGAATAGTGGGGAAGACATGATTCAAATAGATAATGGAAAGTTATTGGTTAAACCCTTGAAACTTATAGTTATTGGTTTAATCTATTGTCACATGTGAATAGTCAAGTTATAAAGTCAATTGGTTTGTCCCATATTGATTTTAGATTAAGTGACAATTGCAAAGTTATAAAAGCCTCCTGAGGAAGTTGAAACTTGTCCCACATTGACTTTATAACTTAGTGTGTACTAATATATATGAATTTAAGTGTAAAGACCGCCGACCGCCATCCGCCCGACTCGACTCGGGGCTGGGTTGGGCTAGTATACATGTTGTTTCTGATTTCAAAAATACACAACATAATACAACACACACTTTGTTCCCTCTCTGAAAATTCCGTTTGGGTTGTTTTTTATTCTGAGTGTTCCATGTTGGAATTATTTTCAAAATAACTACCAATAATTAATTTCAAATTTGAATTTAAATTGGAAAGTTGTGACTTTTAAATTATGGCTCCAAATTCAAACAATTGTGTATATCCTGAATAGACACAAATATATCTATAAAAGACAAGTATAATTCTGAATTTACACACAACTTTTTCTCTTCTTCTCCAAGTTACTTATAAATATTTTACTGCAGAAAAATATCTTATAAGTTAGATAATTTTGCCAATTCTGTGTGTGCCCTGTGGTTTATTTCTGTGAGTACAAAACAGAATTAAACATTGAGTTTCATTGTATCCTAAAGGCTAATCGCAAATCCCTATTGTATACCGTGTGGTGGGGGCGAAATAAGTCTTAAGAAAAGTGGCATTGCAACACGCCTTGATTCCATTACTGCAGTCCGCTATTAATTTCCTACACAAATTCTAACAATCTTAAGACTTAGTTATTGTTACTGCATTAATGGCATCCATCAAAGAGATGTCTACAAACATTGTGAAACTCGAACGTTTTGAAGGAGGAAAATTCAACCGCTGGCAAAAGAAAATGCATTTCCTACTTGCAACTCTAAAAGTTGTCTACGTGCTCACTCAACAAAAGCCTACAGAAACCGATGATGAAACTGTTGCTGAAACTCGTGCAAGGCAAAAGTGGGAAAATGATGACTATATTTGTAGAGGCCATATTTTGAACGGGATGTCTGATGCCTTGTTCGATGCTTATCAAAACGTGCCTACTGCAAAGGAACTTTGGGACAAATTGGAGGCAAGATACATGTCCGAAGATGCAAGTAGCAGAAAATTTCTGGTTAGTCGTTTTAATAACTACAAAATGGTTGATGGTCGTTCTGTCATGGATCAATGGCATGAAATTGATCAAATTTTATCAAGTTATGAACAATATAAATTAAAAATGGATGATACAATTGCTGTGTCCTCTATAATTGACAAACTCCCACCATCATGGAAAGATGTTAAGAAAACTCTTAAACATAAGAAAGAGGAGATGACCCTTGAAGATCTTGGAAACCATCTTCGTGTTGAGGAAGATTTTCGGAATCAAGAAGAGACTTCTAAGTCCTTTGAGATTGCTGAAAAGAATTCTGAAGTCTCCAAAATCCATGTGGTTGAAGGGGGAGAATCAAACAAACCACCAAATAACAACTTTAAGAAGAAAGACAAGCAACAACAATCTATGAAACCAAATGGCCAGAATTTCAAGAAAAAGAAAAAGAAGGGTCCTTGCTTCCATTGTGGAAAACTTGGCCACATAAAGGCGGAATGCCGTCATCTGAAAAAGAATCAAAATGCTCCAGCCCCTAACAATAATTTTGTGGCTATGATTTCTGAAGTGAATCTAGTACAAGATGATGGAGCATGGTGGATAGATTCTGGTGCAACCAAACATGTTTGCAAGGACAAGAGCCTTTTCAAAAGCCTTGAACCTGTCAATGATGGAAGTGTTATGTTCATGGGAAACTCGGCTACTGCTGAAATAAAGGGCAAAGGGATTGTTCATCTTGAATTTACTTCTGGAAAAATGCTTGTACTTAAAGATGTTTATTATGTTCCTGAAGTTAGGAAAAATCTTGTATCTGGTGGATTGCTTAATAAGTATGGCTTCAAACTAGTTTTTGAGACTGATAACTTTGTACTCTCCAAGGGTGGTGCCTTTGTAGGAAAAGGCTATATGTATGAGGGCATGTTTAAACTCAACATTATTGATAATATTAATAAAGTCATTTCTACTTATATCGTTGAGTCTACTTCTTGTTTATGGCATAGTCGTTTAGGACATGTTAATTATAGAAGATTGCATGATATGGTTAAATTAGAATTAATTCCTGAAATTGATAATAATCATGATAAATGCAAAACTTGTATGCTTACAAAAATAACTAGAATTCCTTTTCCTAAAGTTGATAGATGTTCTAAGTTACTTGACTTAATTCATAGTGATTTATGTGATTTACATAGTACTCCAACTATAGGTGGAAAGAAATATTATGCTACATTTATAGATGACTATTCTAGATTTTGTTATGTTTACTTATTACATTCAAAAGATCAAGTTATGGATAAATTTGAAATTTATAAAACTGAAGTAGAATTGCAATGTGAATTATCTATTAAATGTTTAAGAAGTGATAGAGGGGGTGAATACTATAATCCTAAGTATTTCGAGTCTACTGGTATAATTCACCAAGTTACTGCACCATATACACCACAACAAAATGGTATAGCAGAACGTAAAAATAGAGTATTAACTGAAATGGTAAATGCAATGCTTTCTAATTCGGGATTGTCAAAAGGATTTTGGGGTGAAGCTCTATTAACAGCTTGTTATATACTAAATAGAGTTCCAAATAAAAAGAGTAAAACTACTCCATATGAACTTTGGAATAAAAGAAAATCAAACCTTAATTACTTAAGAGTTTGGGGCTGTAGAGCCATTGTAAGGGTGCCTGAACCTAAAAAGAGAAAATTGGGCGAAAAAGGAATTGAATGTATATTTATAGGCTATGCTGAACATAGCAAAGCATATCGTTTCATGGTTAGAGAGAAAAATGATTCATATTCTCTAAATACAGTAATTGAATCAAGAGATGCTATCTTTGATGAAACGAGGTTTAATTCAATTCCTAGACCCAAAGATCATGTTATTAACAATGAAAGTATTCCAAAGAATGACAATGTAATAAATGACAAAGAAGAAGTCATTGAACAAAGGAAAAGCAAAAGAGTTAGAAAAGAAAAGACTTATGGTCCTGACTTCTTTATGTTTTTGGTAGAAGGAACAAGAGAAAATATAAATACGCATTTACCATATTGCTTCAATTTAGAAGGTGATCCTCTAACATATACAGAAGCAGTAATGTCACAAGACTCTGCATTTTGGAAAGAAGCAATACAAGATGAAATGGACTCTATAATGGGTAATAAAACTTGGAAATTAGTAGACCTCCCTCTTGGTTCCAAGCCAATAGGTTGTAAGTGGATTTTCAAAAAGAAAATGAAAGTAGATGGAACTATAGATAAGTTTAAGGCAAGGTTAGTAGCAAAAGGCTTTAAACAAAAGGAAGCTATCGATTATTTTGATACTTATGCCCCTGTGGCAAGAATTGCTACTATTAGATTATTAATTGCACTTGCATCAATTCATAATCTAGTAATACACCAAATGGATGTAAAAACAGCATTTTTAAATGGTGTTTTAGATGAAGAAGTCTATATGGAACAACCCGAAGGGTTTATAGTTCCTGGACAAGAAAAGAAGGTATGTAAACTTATTAAATCATTATATGGTTTGAAACAAGCTCCAAAACAATGGCACCAAAAATTTGATGAGGTTGTGTTATCTAATGATTTTAAAATTAACGAGTCAGACAAATGTGTCTATAGTAAATTCATAAATGGTAAAGGTGTCATGATATGTTTATACGTAGATGACATGTTAATATTTGGTACTGACTTGGAACAAGTAGAAAACACCAAGAAATTCTTGTCAAATAATTTTGACATGAAAGATATGGGTGTGGCTGATGTTATTCTTGGAATAAGAATAATAAGAGATGGTGATAATATAACTTTAACCCAATCTCATTATATTGAAAAAGTACTCAAAAAGTTCGGTAAATCCGAATGTGTACCGGTATCTACACCTTTTGATCCAAGTGTAAAATTAGTACCTAATAAAGAAAAACCAATAGCACAACTAGAATATGCAAGAGTTATTGGGTGCTTAATGTACGCTATGACAAGTACAAGACCGGACATTGCTTTTGCTGTTGGAAAACTAAGCAGATATACAAGCAATCCGAGTAAATTGCATTGGAATGCAGTTTATAGAGTATTGAAATACTTAAAGAAAACAATGAACTTTGGTATTTGTTATTCAGGTTATCCTTCAGTTTTGGAAGGATATTCCGATGCAAGTTGGATTACAGATAGAGTAGATCATGCATCTACAAGTGGATGGATTTTTATGCTCGGTGGTGGTGTTATTTCTTGGGGTTCCAAGAAACAAACATGTATAACTGATTCTACTATGGCTGCTGAATTTATTGCATTAGCTTCAGCAAGTAAAGAAGCAGAATGGTTAAGAGACTTACTCTATAACATTCCTTTGTGGCCAAAACCAATGTCACCAATATCTATTCACTGTGATAGTCAAGCTACTTTGTCAAAGGCATATAGTCATGTATATAATGGCAAGTCTAGACACATTGGGGTTAGACATAGTTATGTGAGACAACTCATCACTGATGGAGTAATCACAATTGATTTTGTACGATCAAGTCAAAATCTGGCGGATCCTTTAACAAAAGGCCTCACTAGGGATCTAGTCTTTAAGACATCAAAGGGGATGGGACTAAAGCCTACAAACTAAAATCATTAGTGGTGTAAGCTCAACTCAACACTAGTTGCTACTTCAAGTCTTGAGTTCAATGAAACATATTACATCATATAAATGGTTGGAAGTACTAAAATTTATCATCCCAAGGTAAAAGTGCTTAGTACCCAGGAAGGGTGAACATATGGTTCTTAATAGACTCAATATAAAGTACTATAAATACGGGGGTACTAATTAAAGGTCTACCTATATGAGTGAGAAGTGTAGCCGCTTCTAGGAGTTAAAAGGCTTAACTCTGACAACACTCATGAAAGGATACGAACACAAGGCTATATTCGTGTCAACTAAAGTGGCATATATTGGAACTTGGAATTTATGTGTGATATGTACCTAACCAGTCAAAAAGGAATAGTTGGTTCAAAGCTAGTCTACCATACATTTCTGATTGGCAGCAAAACATTTCACTAAGTGACTGTTCAAATCAAAACGATACATTCATTTATGCATACATTCCACAAAATTATCAAAATTTGGAGATTTTGAAAATGGTGGGGGATTGTTGGAATTATTTTCAAAATAACTACCAATAATTAATTTCAAATTTGAATTTAAATTGGAAAGTTGTGACTTTTAAATTATGGCTCCAAATTCAAACAATTGTGTATATCCTGAATAGACACAAATATATCTATAAAAGACAAGTATAATTCTGAATTTACACATAACTTTTTCTCTTCTTCTCCAAGTTACTTATAAATATTTTACTGCAGAAAAATATCTTATAAGTTAGATAATTTTGCCAATTCTGTGTGTGCCCTGTGGTTTATTTCTGTGAGTACAAAACAGAATTAAACATTGAGTTTCATTGTATCCTAAAGGCTAATCGCAAATCCCTATTGTATACCGTGTGGTGGGGGCGAAATAAGTCTTAAGGAAAGTGGCATTGCAACACGCCTTGATTCCATTACTGCAGTCCGCTATTAATTTCCTACACAAATTCTAACATTCCACCTCTACCACTGTGCAGTGGAGTAATTTATGTAGCCAAATTATCCTGGAAGGAGTGTTCGTGTTGCCCAAATTCACCGAACGTGGGTCGATAATTTCTTCAAGACAAGCAGAATTTTTTCTGCGATTTGGTTAATCACTTTTGTTACTATACAGAATTATGAGATAAGTGTTATTTACGTTATCTATTCCTTAAACAAATTATAGTTGTATCCAAATTGATTTGTTTGTAATTAGTTTCGATTCAGTTTCGGAGTTTGATCATTTTAAAATTGATTGTTTTTCCAACAAAAATTTGTAAGGACAAGCTAAATTGATAATTCACTCTTCATCTTTAAGTACTTAACCCTTTTTTTTTTTTCCTTTAAAAACTTCCGTGCATTTACAGAGAATCCAATGCATGAATCCAGCATATAATAGTCATGTGAGAAATACACTTGATGTCAAATTGCAAATGCAATAGATTTCTTTTATTGGGGGTTGAAAATAATTAGATAAATAAGAGAATATGGCGATAGTTACAATAGAAAGTTGGACGAGTCCTTTTCATGTAGAAAATCTTGTGATATTTGTAGATAAGGACAGGTTGGTACTCCTTTTCCAATATACTACACAAGATAGGGGAGATATTGGAAAGGTGGAAAGTGAAAAAGGGATGGATGAATTTGCAAATTAATTCAATTGGATTCACAAGGGTCTTCATCATTGTAAAAATGTAGTGGATGGTAAAGTTCAATGGGGCAATTTGCTCTACCAATTTCAAATAGTGTATTTATTCCTCACCATATCGATTAATGTATAGTGACTCAAAAATTCAAATTTGCATTCCATATTAGAATGAATTATTTAATTATTTTCATACAAAAAATAACTCTAGTGCTATTATGATGACCACCTTGTGTGCTACATTAGGCTAATGTTGATGGCCCGTTTCTAGTGGCCGAAGTTCACAGGTGTGTGGCTGTAACCTAGATACGGACTTGTCTCATTAGGCTAATGTTGATGGCCCATTTCCTTTAATAAACTCTTCACCATTTTAACTACCTTTTCCTTTTGTGTAAATAATGATTACTGTTTTTGTTAATTTAACAGACGTGTCATGTACCCAAAAAAAATAAAATAACAGATAAGTCTGTTTTTGCCTCTTTATGTTAGATTTTGATTTTTTGAGTAGTTTGATTACTAAAATGAAATTTATATAGTGTAACACTAATAATTGAACTTTTGAATCGCATGGGACCAAATTCATTAAGCATGTCACGTGGCTTGAAACAGGAATACGCTGTCTGCAGGCACTCGGGCAACATGCAATTGGGTAGGGCTCTGTCAGTCTCACTGATTCAAATTGAAAATATTTAATCTATAGTTTATACTTCATATTTGAATTTTCAATAACAGTCCAAAAATCTCTGCGAAACTTTAAAAACAACATAATATTGAGTTTTGAGTTCACGAAGGATATATAAACAGCCACCCACTTGATTTAAATAATTTACCAAATCTCAAAAAATAATATCAGGAATAAAAAAATATTAACTTATAAATTTTCTATTTGAGCATAGCCCATTATTAATATAACTTATAAGCAAGGCATTGTATATGTATTAATTATTCTCAAATAAAAAATCACCTTAAGTAATTATGAAATTAAATGTTCAAAGAAGTCACAGTAAATCAAAGAGAAAATGTCAAGATAAAAGATAGTACTTGAAAACTATATGCATCTCCTCAAAAATATCAATAGACAAACCAACTCATCACGCCACAAGGGTGCTGGCTGTTGTCGATTCACTGAAAAATTAAAGTATAGTAAATCAATATTAGCAATTATTAAACAACAAAAGAAAAGAAAGTACCAATGAAAGATCAGTGAAAAACACTAAAAGAAAAGGCATATCACTAAACAATTTAGTTAAATTTCATAGATATTCGACATGTCATAGGGGGTGACAGAATGAAATATAGAAATGAAAAACAACTCCTCAAACAATTAGCCATTTAAAAAGAAATATTTTCAAGCAGCCAATTTCTAAAATTATCAGAGATTCGGAGAGAATCAATGGGAAACATTAGATATGCAGTTATGAGTAACTCAATCATAAACATTATGGACTTACTATTTCCAGACAGGTGGTAGCTTCTTAGTCTTCTTGTAGTAACGAGCAAGTCTGTGAATTCTGCTTTCAACAAGAATCAGCCTAAACTTGGAGTCTTTGTCCTTTCTGTTTCTCTCCAGATGCTTCCGAATAGCAACAGCTTTCTTAATGAGGTGGTATAGGTCCTCGGGTATCTCTGGAGCAAGTCCTGGCAAGAGTTACAATCTCATGTCAAGAAACAGATTTTCGATTTACTCACAAGTGAGAATATAAAGATAACCACCGCATACGAAAGAACAATACCATGGGCCTTGAGTATCCTCAAAATTTTGCTACCAGTTACACTCTTCACTTGGGCAATCCCATGTGAATCACGAAGAATAACACCAATTTGAGAAGGTGTTAACCCCTTCTTTGCGAACTTACAAATGTTATCCTCAACCGGAAAAATAATTAAATTACTAGATCATAGTGAAAATAATCATAAATAAGATCTCATATGATTGCCTTTAACTGGAGTAATACAGCTAAATTTCCAAGAGAATCATCTATAGTACTGTTGCAGAATATTGTTTTGATAATGTTGGCTGAAACAATTGCATGTCACCAATACTAACATAAAAGGAAGCCTGCTATAAGTTGCTGGGTTTGTTTGTTTTTACAAATAGATACAATATACTAAACTTGACAGAACAACTAATAAACACACATACACAGTTCAAGTACCTAGGCCTCCACCCTCGAGTGGCAGAAATTAGAGGCCTAAGACGCTGCCCCTAGATACTAAATCTGCCGCACAAGGATGAATTCAAAGGTCTTGGTCCGCAATCCATCCAAACATTGAACAATTTAGCATAGTCAGGGACTACTAAACCTTGCAAGTTTGAGGTGCAAAGACATCTCAAAGCACAAGCCTGCTCAAAACATCACCCCAAAGAGCTGAGGATGGGGATTAGACAATGGTGTTGCCTCCTAAATCCTAATTTTTCTGGGAGTTAAATCTATATCACTCTAAACCTCGAACAATTTCAGCATAAAGAGCCATAGATTCTAAACCTTGCACGTCCAATTTTTGCTATTAAATGGAGCCTGCTGTATGTTGCTATACTTTCAGGTGTGCCAACCCTCGATTGCAGTTCCGCCTCCAAGTGGAAAAAATGGGCCTGCCAGCCATGTAGCCCTCTTAAATTTTGATTCAACCACTCAGAGACGGAGCCACAGGGGGGTTGGGCCTTGTTTCCAAAAACATTGAACACTTATTGAGTGCACATACAGTATATTTCCTTTGTCTAATAGCCAACTTGGCCGAGTTCATTTTCTGTCACTGGTTTCCCTGCAATATATTTAACTAGGTATTATAATTATTACGTATTTTGTAAACTTAATTGGCTAAAAGTTGCTTTGTTTGTTTTGTTTGTATTAACAAAAACAATATACTAAAGTAGACAATATAACTAATAGACACACACTTACTACGAAACTAGACAGTACAACTAGTAAACAAACACTTCCACAATTCACGGTATAGGGAGACCAAGACCCAGGCCTCCACCTAGGCTAGCCTAAGACGCTGCCTAAATACTTAATCTGCCACACAAGGACGGATTCAAGGGGCTTGGTCCATAATTCATCCAACTTTGAGCAACTTCAACACATAGACAGACATACTAAACATTTCGATGTTGAGGTACAAGAAGATCTCAAGGCACAAGCCCGCGCAACTTCATCCCAATTGGCCGAGGATGGGGACTACCCTAGGGTGTTGCCTCCTAAATCCTAATTTTGTTGTACAAAGGACGAATCAAGGAGGGAGTTAATTCATCACTCTAAACCTTGAATAATTTCAGCATACAGAGCCATAGTTTTCTAAACATTGCACTCCCAATTGTTTCAATTAAAGGAAGTCTGTTGTAAGTTTATATTCTTTCGTTGTAACATAAGTGTGTCCCGTTTATGTATGTGCGTGTTGTTCAAGGTGTGGGGAGGAGACGGGCCAATCCTCACTGCAGTTCCGCCTCTAAGTGGGAAAAAAGGGGGGCTGGCATAAGCCATAGCTCTCTTTAATCATGTCTCCTCACTGCAGTTCTGCCTCTAAGTGGGAAAAAAGGGGGGCTGGCATAAGCCATAGATCTCTTTAATCATGATTCCACCACTCAGAGGCGGAGTCACAAAGGGCCTGGGCCATGTTTCCCAAAACTTTGAACACTTGTTGAGTGCTTATACACATCATATTTTTCCTTTTGTCCAATAGCTAAGTTAAACGAGTACATTTTTAATTATTGATTTTCTTGCATAATATCAACTAGGTAATAGTTTATATTATTTATTAAGTTTATTGTGAACTTAATTGGCTCTAAGTTGTTGTGTTTGTTCTGTTTATATTAACAGAACCAATATGCTAAACTAGTCAGTAAATCTAGTTAACAATAGCTTACTGCTGAACTAAAACAAATAGTAAACAAACACTTACATAGTTCAATGTATAGGGAGACCAAGACCAAGGCCTCCACCCTACCAACTTCCTCGAGTAGCAGAATCTGGAGGCTAGCCCGAGAGGTCGCCCCCATTATAAATATGTCTCACAAGGACATATTCATGGGGGCTTGGTCCAAGATACGTCCAAACCTTGAATAATTTTAGCACATAGACATAAACTTACTATACCTTGCGAGTTTGAGGTGCAAGGAGGTCAAATCCAAATCTTTTTGCTGTACAAGGACGAAGTTGGGAGGGGAGTTGATCTATATATCAATCTAACCCTTGAACAATTTCATAATACAGAACCATATATTCTAAACCTTAAACATCTAATGGCCGCAAGTAAAAACGAAGCTTGCTCTAAGTTGCTAATTGCAGTTTAACATAGGTGTGTATATGTGTGTGCGTTCACGTTCATGTATGTGTGAGTGTTGTTCTAGGTGTGGGGAGGAGGACGGCCCAATCCTCCATGCAGCTCCGCCTCTAAGTGGAAAAAAATGGGGCGGCTGGCCTAAGCCATATAGCCCTCTTAAATCCTGATTCCACCACTCAGAGGCGGATCTACATGGGGACTGAGCCATGCTTCCCAAAACATTGAACAATTTTAGTGTGCACACTCACAGTATCTTCCTTTCGCCTAATAAGCCAGCTGGGCAAGTTGATTTCCTATTATTGTTTTCTTTTGCATGATGTATAACTAGGGGATAGTTTATATAATTTATTAAGTTTACTATAAACTTAATTGTCTTGTAATTTGGCTATAGCTCTCAACCATAAAACCAATTTTCCACACTGCCAACAATAATAGAAGTTATTCCATTTTCAATTAAAGAACATAAGAAGAGCATACTAAACCTTGCAAGTTCGAGACTTCACTTCACTCCAAATGGCTGAGCATGGGGACTAGCATAGGGCTTTGCCTCCTAAATCCTGATTTCGCTGTACAAGGATGAATCGAGGAGTGGAGTTGATCTACATCACCTAAACCTTGAACAATTTCAGCATATGAAGCAATATGTTCTAAACCTTGCACGTCCAATTGTTTCAATTCAAGGAAGCGTGCTTTAAGTTGCTATAATTTCACTTTTACATAAGGAATGTATGTTGTGCCTTCACTTTTATGTATGTGTGTGTTGGGAGGAGACGATCCAACCCTCGCTGCACTCGGCCTCTTAGTGGAAAAAATTGGTCCGCTGACCTAAGCCATGTAACTCTAGTAAATTTTGATTCGGCACTCAGAGGAGAGCTACACTGAGGGCTGGACCATGTTTCCCAGAACTTTGAAACTTATTTAGTGTACACACATAAAATGTGTCTTTCCGCCTAACATCCAAGGTGCATGATACCTAATTAGGTAATAGTTTATATAAATTATTATAAAATTAATTGGCTTGTAATTTGGCTACAGCTATCAACCATATACCAAAAAAAAAAAAAGTTCATCCCTGTGACTGCTTGAACTACTAACTAGCTGGTGCATGCAGAACATAACCACAAAGAAACAGAACAACAAAGAAAATGAAGCTGCGGACTAGTATTAAATGAGCAGAGAAATTAACAAATCGACCTTGTAGTAAACCTGAGTATGATCTTTCAAATTTAACAAAAACAGTACCGAATCTAAATAATCGAATGTATTAAATGAGCAGAGAAATAGCGTACATCCTGATTAGAGGTCTTGAGCCAGGTCGGTGGAGTCCTCTTGTATGGAATAGCTGATGCTGAAATACCCTTTCTGCATAACATAACACTCCTAAATTATTAGAAAAAAGAAAAGCTGTAAAATGGGAAAATACATACAGAGAGAGAGAGAGATAGAATGCATTGCAGACCCTCGGCTGTGCATACGACCCATGGCTGCGGCTAGTAGTTCAAGTGCAGAACAAACCCTATTTTCAGCCCGTATTGTATTAGCGATAAAGTCCTTGAGGTTCAGGGTTTTTTGCTACTGGCACCTTAATTAATTTTTTAGATAATTTTCGTCTATTCATTAGTCATTGTGTTTACTTACTCTCTAAATTTAATGAATGGTTGACGACTTCAAAATCTCAATTTCATCTTATATTGTAATAAAATATAATTAGATGATTTGTATGATACACATCATAATTTATTAAATTGTAAATGTAAGAAAAGAAATCATATGCAGTTCTATAATAAGGTTGTCCTGTCCATGTGTGATATTTGAATTTGGTATATGTCTCTCTTATTATAATTGGATTTGAGTTTTGGAATTACTACTACACATTTAAACCGTAATAAGGTAACTCCAATCCGTATATACATCCTCCTCCCATGGTTTTTATTTTTGTAGCTTCAATTCTTCTGGACTGGTGAAGAAAATAACCAACTATACCACAAACTCTGTTTTTTTTTTTGGTATCATCAATGCACAACTATATCAGATAATTGATTAAGTCTGCTTTGTTTCTCAAGGCAACATTGCTAGGCTTTTTAATGTAACTTGGAATGGATGCATCATATTTCTATAATACCTTCATTATTAGATATGCATAAAACTGTAACAAGGTTATGCACCAGCGACATAATTACAATATCAACCTTTCAGGTAAGTTTGTTATTCGAAAAAATAAATGTGTGCATATATAAGCATGATCACTTTACTCCAACAAATCTAGTTCAAAGATCTCCAAGAGATATGTTACCAAAATCAGCAATTTCATGCCTCCAACTACTTGCTGAAACCACACGGGTCCTAACATCAACAACGCAAAGCCCTCAAAATTCAATAATTCGACCAACATACCAATAAAAGAGGGTACATACACTACAAACTGGATTTTACAGGTGCAGTAAAACTGAAACAATCACAGTCAAACTTCATTTAATAGCCAACTCAGTATGCTATTTTATTTTAATTGAATTCAAATTATACACGTCCATGAATCACCAAATTTCTATATCAGTCACGAATTCTAACAAATGATAAAACTACAACAAATAGAATCCGTCCCACAAACGACAAAAACATTCTTTTCATCCACAAAAATGTCTTCCTCGTAGGATCAGGAATCTCACCCTTATAAGATCACTAAATCAATGAGATACGAAAACAAGATAGGTTAAAAACAATTTCATAAGAATGAGATTGAAAAAATCGCATCACTGTGAGCTCTTCTTTCCATTACCATAGTAACTCAAGTACCATCGAACAAATTTCTTCAATCCCGTCTGCAGATCAGTCGTGGGCTTATAACCGAGCTCCCTCTGAGCCAAACTTATATTAGCATGCGTAAATTGCACATCCCCATTTCTCGGCAACTTCATAACCATCCTTTTTGCCTTCACCTTAAGCAATCTTTCCAAAATGCTCACAAGATCCGAAACTGGCACAGGAGATGTGTTCCCGAGATTATACACTCTCAATTGAGCGGGCCCCTTCTTCTTGCCCCCACTTCCAGTACTCTTTTCTGCAGTATCAAGTGCACCCAAACAACCCTTAACTATATCGTCAATGTAAGTGAAATCCCGAGCAACAGTACCATGGTTAGCTGCCTCAAAGATCGGGATCGATTTCCCCTTCAAAATATCTCGACTAAAAAAGAAATACGCCATATCTGGCCTACCCCAAGGACCATATACCGTAAAAAATCTCAATCCGGTTAGAGAAAGTCCGTATATATGATTATAAGTATGCGCGATTTCCTCACCGGCTTTTTTAGTTGCAGCATACAAACTAGCAGGGTTATCAGTCCTATCCCTCTCGGAAAACGGGACTTTTGTATTCAATCCATATACAGAACTACTAGAAGCCCATACTATAGAAGGCTGAGGATTTGCACTCTTGCAAACCTCAAGCAAACTAACGAGGCCTGCGATATTACTATGAACATAAGAGCTAGGATTCTCCATGGCGTACCTTACCCCTGCCTGTGCTGCAAGATGCATAACATGAGTAAAAGGCACAATCTCAAAAAGTTTTTTCAACAAAACGATATCATTTATATCACCCTCTACAATGTACACCCCTGTACGTTCTAATAAAGCTTGTCTTGCCCTTTTAAGGGTAGGATCGTAATAATCGTTGAAATTATCGAGCCCTAAAACGCCATCTCCACGGCGTTTAAGGGCAGCGGAGACATGGGTGCCTACGAAACCGGCAGCCCCTGTTACCAGTACAGAAATCCCATTACTTGACCTGATTTTGGATGAGGCTCTAACCCTTTTTTCGAAGTTGGGGCCACCATAAGAGCTGGTTCTGAGGGACCTTCTAGAGAGATCTGAGGGTACAGGGGATGAAGAAGATGGTGATCTAAAAAAGAATACAAATATCAATCCCAAGAAAATGAAAGACCAAAAAGTGAGCTTGGCTAATGAAGAATGGATCCTCAGCCTATGGTATGGAGATTTCTCCTTAAACTTTCCTGGGGTTGATGGGGCGCTGTCAATGTGCTTCATTTTGTGATATGTTTCGCCCAAAATCTTGAAGATTTGAGGACTACCACTTTGATTTTCCCTAGTTATACCACCAATTTCTTCGATTTTCTAGGGTTTGAAAAGGAAATATGAAGATTTGCTTTTGTTTTTCCCCCTTTTAATAATTGATGATGAATGTGGTGTTCATGATAGGAGATAGAAAAGAAAAGGTATATGCCTTGAGTAGGTGATTTAGAGGAGTTTTAAACTTTTATCAATGGCGGAATCTTGTGGTTTCTTGGAGGGACTATGGTACTTTTCACTTTTGTGTAGAGGAGATCATTTTTTTTTTTTTTTTTTTTTTATTTTGGTCTTTGAAAAGGAAAGAACAGATTTGGGATTCTGATGATTGAATAAAGAACGAGTGATTTGAGACAGAAAATGAAGAGATTTGACGGAGGTGGAGTAAAAATGAGGGGAGGGAGAAGAAGAAGGTTTGAACAAATTTAAAATGGATTAATGGAAGAGTAAAAGTGGACTAATAATATTGGATTTGGGTGTATACAAATACAAGAAGAGAGTCAAACAAGACTTAATAATAATAATATTAATTAATTGATTCACATTATCAGTGACTTAATGCATGCATAACTAAGTCTAGGTTCTTTCTTCATTTCTTTAAATATTTAACTGATCATTTTCTATATCGTTGTTGTTGTCCCTCAAAGTTCCATGTATTGTATTTACAAAATAATTGATATACGTGTAATCATATGATGATTTAGTACGTGCAACAAATTAACAATTTAATATTGATAATGTAAAAATAAATAAAATATATCTAGAATACTATTCAGATCCTAATAGATTATATATACTTTTCCATTTAAAAATATTTTTTTTTTATTCAATGGTTGTAAGTAAAGGGCCTTGGAGTGGGAGGGGATTAGGGCTGGTATTTGAAATGTGAGTTAGGGCTTGTTTGTTGGTGATGCTGCGAATGAGAGATTATTCTGGGACTAACTATGAGGGGTCTCTAATTCTCATGGCATTGGATGGTATGAGAGATTTGTGGGGATTTTGGAACTTTTGAATCCTTTGTTTTTAAATACAACACAACATAAGTTAGAAAATGTGCTTTTCTATGTCAGTTTATATTTTCATTTTAGATAAAAAAAAAAAAAAAAAAAAAAGGTGATTTTGTCTCTTTAGTTTTCGAGGTTTATTTTCACCAAAAAGTTGTGTTTGCTATTACTAGTGATTTTCTTTTCATTTGACAATAGAAAAATATTGTTCCTTATAGTTTCAATTATACTCATAAAATGTCCAGATGCTAGAGGACAACTTTTGCAAGCCCGTGATTTAGTTTATGATAACCCTAATAAATACTAGACATCTACCCTAATTACATATATATATATATATATATATATAAAGCAATTATTAATTATTTGAACTCGACTTATATTTGATTTCACTATAACTCATTCCAATTCGGTTCGATTAGAAGAACCAAAATAAATTTAATCAGAAGAAATAATGCATTAATTATACATAGCTTACTTACCCCTACTCGTGGAAGAGTATAAACTTGTCTACCCTTAATTAACTCTTAAGTAATTAACTTATGAGACATATATTTTTAGTAAAATTTTAGAATACTTAAGCAAGGCAGTACATAGTTTTCTCGTCTGCCCTTAGATTAATTAAATATGTTTGAACTTTTTCATTGTTATCTTTAAATGTCATTATGTGTCCACAATTAATTATACGTAAGCTAAAACTAAGACTATCAAATACTAACAAGTACGAAATTTCCAAACTTTTCTTAGGTAGGTCCATTTTGTAGTCCTTTCAAATTCAAAGGAACCTTGATTATGCTGAAGACAATTCTATTGTCTTGTAGGCTCTTAAATAAATTTATAATTTTTTATGAACAACATATTTTGTAGACATACATCAATTCTTCAAACCCTTTATTTTTTTTTTTTTTTTAATGGTGGGATTAAAATGCTTTAATTATGCAAAATAAGATAAAGTGAAGTGAGAGTGGGAGGAGTCACATTTAGTGTGTGGAAATATATATATGATAGGGCAAACAAACTTGAAAAGAAGGCAAAAGCTAGCCTCTCTTTTAAGAATACCCCTTATTTGGTATCTTTACTATTAGAATTAGAATTCATGTAAATTGTGTGAGTGCATTGTTATATCATCAAATTAATTACTAGAGAGATTAAAAACTATAGTTTAATTCAATGGAGGGTACATTCTTTTCTAAGTTTTTATAATTCAATGGAGATCGAGTACGTTCATGGTACTAGGAAAGAAGTATTCAATTTGCACACATTTTTCAACATATAATATATAGTATCAAAAATAATTCAATTTACCTTGATCATACCGTAATCACAATGAACACAGAATATTATAAATACATCCAAATATTAATTAGCTGACATCTGTCACACCTAATGGAAGATTAAAAAGTATGTATGTATTTAAGCATACATAAAAATTAGATGCATAAAAGAGTACTCCATCTTTTATATTTATATATAGGCAAAATTGTAAAAATCGTCCCAAACTAATGACTGATTTTGGATTTTCGTCCCAAACTATTTAATTTGGCGAATTTCGTCCCGTAATTTAATATTTTTTTGGAATATCGTCCCACCATAATTATAAGACGAAATTGCGCATTTCCGATGAATTATCACATGGCTGCTTAAATGTCATGACATGGTAAATTTTAACATGAATAATTATATTATATTGCAGAGTTCGTCTCAAATTAATTACAAGATTGAACGTCATTTTCATTAAATTAGAAATTTAATATTGAGACTAAATTCATACAAAATGGTAAATTATGGGACGAAATTTGGCGAGTTGATATAGTTTGGGACGAAAATCAAAATTAGTAATTAGTTTGGGATGATATTCCAAAAAAATATTAAATTACGGGACGAAATTCGCCAAGTTAAATAGTTCGGGACGAAAATCCAAAATCAATAATTAGTTTGAGACGTTTTCTGCAATTTTACATTATATATATATATATATCCTTTTGGGGTTCTATTCATTTCAATATTCATACCAAATTTGAGGTTTCTATATTAATTTGATTGTCCAGTTTACCGACACCCCCATTTCACATGTGTTTCACTTTTCAGGTTTTCATCTTTAAATTTGGATGGATAGCTTACCCCCCGACAACCGTAATTCCGGCCGTATGCTTTTCAAGTCAAACCATCTGAAATTGTGAATCATAACATACCAAATTATAATTCACTTAATAATCATACCTAAATTATTAATTAGTATTATTTTTTTCAAAAAAAAAAAAAAAATCTTCCAAATATTTCAACTGCGAGATATATAATAAGGAATATTGTAAAGATCAATTAAACATGTTATATCAAATTTTAAACATGTTATTTCAGAGGAGTACTCTTTTATTTATTTTTTTGTTTTAATTTAAAAAAAGAAAGAAAGAAATGGTTTAATTTAACACCTCAGTAATGGCGATCATCATCCGTAACCACAATGGGTCGATTCTCTTTGCGGAAACTTTTTCTCGCCCGTGCCTTAATGCGCTTGCTGCCGAAACTTTTGCCATAAAGGAAGCTTGTGTCCGGCTTCACTTTGTTAAGGCTAAGTTTGTCACTTTTGAAAGTGATTGTCTTGTTGCTATTGAGGCTATTTTGAACAAAGAAAGGGATATGGATTGGGCAATTAGAGAGCCGATTGATGATATTAGAAGATTTTGGACGAGTTGGCCAAAATGGAATTTCAAGTTCATTCCCCGTGCCTCAAATTGTGCAGCCCATAACCTTGACGCTTGGGCCTTTTTGTCTAATGTTTGGGATAAACTTTCTTTAGATTCTATTCATTTTGGTTGTTTTTGCGACGGGGATTTCCCGTTTGTTGATATATGTTGTACCGAATCTTTCCTTTTATTATTAATTTTTTTGTTTGTGATCAAAAAAACACCTCGGTATGGAAGGTGGACACTGTCATGTCATGTCATGTGTCGGACCATTTTTTGTTTATAATAATTAATTTTATTTTATAGATGGTGTAGTAATTGGCATCACGACGTTCATTGCTTAATTATTTATAGTAATACAAGAAACAATAATTAAGGACTTAATTCCTTGATCAGTGCCTTTGCTCACTACTCAGCGAAAACCCAACCCAACCCAAATTTATTTATATATATATGATAATACATTACATGCTGATCATGCATCATCAACATTCAAGGATTTTATATATTCGCAATTTTTGTTCTGAATAACAATAGTATAAAATGGCATAACAAATACTGAGTTAAAATTTTGAAATTCAATGAATTTGAGATTAAATCATTTGACTTTGTATTATAACTAGTAAAAACAATAGGTTATAAAATATCTTCACGAGGAAGACATTTGTAGATTAAGTTCCAAATGGAATATTTATAGTAACTAGGTAAATCTACCTTCATTGCATGTAAAGTAATTAATTTTTTACATTTGTTGCACCGTATAATGATTTTTCTCATACTATCGATTTAATGACATGTTTTATAATTTTTTACTAAAATCACTCTAATTATTACCAGAAATTAAAGTTGAGATTATAAAAAATACCTAAAATCAAATCCTAAAGATTAAAAACGAATCAAAACTATGTGTATACATAAGTATTATTTTAAAACTATCATTTGAACGAATAGGCAATATCAATAAATTTCTTTCTTGACTCTGATATATTCATCTAAACCATTTTTTACTGGTTTAACTTTTTTTTTTTTTATCGATTTCATCAGCTTTGCCAGTTGTACCTGTCTTTGTAACTAAATTCAACGTGGCAAAACTGATGTAATTTTAATACATCAGTTTTTTCTTGATATCAATGTATTGCATCAAGACAGGTACCTGTCTTTGTATCAAAATTACCTTTTAAAAAGTTTTTTATCAACAAACTTGTTGATATTGATTACCTGTCTTTGCATCAGTTTTATCAGTTTTTATCAGTTTTAAAAAACTGATAAAAGACAGGTACAATTTTGATAATCATTTAGTTACAAAATTCTTTAAAAAATTTTTATCAACAACCTTGTTGATATTCATTTAAAAAGTTTTTTATCAACAAACTTTTAAAAAGAATTTAGTTTTACATCAATATCACCTGTCTTTGCATCAGTTTTTATATGCTTCTTAACGATGCAATTTCTTGGCCACAACTCAATCATATTGGTGGGAAAAATTCTTTTAATTGAAGTATATACATATTAATTAAAGATCTTTAATTAAGAAAACCTTTTGATTCAATAAGAAAAATCCTTTGAGCTCTAATAATTTATTCTTGACGGAAGTGTAGATATTTTGGATTAAAGTATAGTTTTTCATATTGACATATTAATTTTTAAAGTATTAGTGTTTTTGTAGAAGTATACTTCTTTAAGTTTTTTCTTATTTTGCTCTTTATATTTTGTATTATAATAAAAATTAAGTAAGGATATATTATTTCGCACAAAAAATTTATGAAATTATTTCTGACTAACTCGTACTTTTGTATCTACTAGAAAAGTGCACGTACGTTGTACGTGTCTACTTAATTTCATAAGTAAATTTTATAAATTATAACAAAATTAACTTTGTCATGTCACAAAAAATAACACAAATTAATGACTAATATTCAATTTATTTATTATCAAAGTTATTAATCCATAAAAAAAAGATGATTTTAAATTATAATAATCAAATATAATTTGATGATTGATTTGTTCATAAGATCTTGTAATTTTTTTTTTAAAAATATGATCATAACAAAATTATTTAGTTCATTTTTTCACGGGTTTAACCTGTCTTTTCACCGATTTCATTCATTTTGCATCGATTTAAAATATTTTTTCATCGGTTTATCCATTCTTTTATCGATTTACCCACTTTCATTATTTTTTCATTTTTCGTCGATTTCTTATGTTTTTTCTGGTGTAAACCTTGCATTTTCTATTGGTTTAACCTAGTTTTTGCTAGTTAAACTATTTTTTATTTTTAAAGATCTTACTCGTTTTCACCTAATTTACACGTTTTTTCATTGATTTACATTTTTTTCACCAATTTCACCTCACATCTCATTGAATTCACATGTTTTCACCAACTTTACATTTTTTCATGAGTCAATGATTTCACCCATTTTCAACAATTTCATCTGTTTTTCACTAATTTCACCGATCTTGTCCGGTTTTCACGAAATTCATCCAAAGCTATTCAATTCCATATGCATTTATCAATTTTACTGGAGCATTTTCGCCGGTTTTATTCGTTTTTCACCAACTTTATCAGTGTTCATCCAAATTTTTATCATTTTCACATGCTTTAGCCGACTTTTATCGTTTCACCAATTTTAATTAAACGATTTAACCTGTTTTCCATGAAAATTCGAGCACATATTTAATTCATAAGTTTAATCCATTTTTTCAGGGGCTTAACCCGTCTTTTTACTGATTTCATTAACTTTTCATCGATTTATTTTATCGGTTTAACCAACTTACATTATTTTTTTTTCATTTTTCGTAGATTTCTTTTATTTTCGGTTTAAACCTTTTCCAACCGTTCCTTTTTTTTTTTTTTGTTAAACTATTTTTTTATAGATTTTATTCGTTTTCACTCACAAGTTTTTTCACTGATCTACATGTTTTTTTCACCAATTTCATATCATATTGATTTAAAATGTTTTCATGTCATCCGTTTTTTTACTAATCTTATCGATCTTATCCGGTTTTCATGAATTTCATCCAAAGTTATTCCAATGCATATATATTTATCGATTTCACAGACGTCTTTTTACCTGTTTCACTCATTTTTCACCAACTTTATCAGTGTTCACCAATTTGACCCAAATTTTTTTATATCATTTTCGCATGTTTTAACCGACTTTTATCAATTTCAACCGCTTTCCATGAAAAGAGCTCCATGAAAATTTGAGTATCACCGACTGCACCAAAAAAATCATCGTTTTCACCAAAAATTTCATCTATTTCACTTGTATTTATCAAATCCACCTGTTCTTCATGTCTTGATTATTCGCGGTTATGCATGTCTTGATACGTTTGGATATTGTTTATATTTGACTTCTTTAGCCAAACAAAAATTACGTACTAAGTAAATTATAAAAGTTGATGTAAGAGATAATTTTAGATTTTAGGAGTTTATGTAGGAAATAAATATTATAATAAGACTTCATGTTTAATTATACCTCTTCATTTAGTTTTATATTGAAGTGTTCATATTGGAGTAGACTTTTTTTTTCCCTATTTTTTTCTTATTTTAATTAATTTAATTATCTTTTAAGTAGGGGTATATTAGTCTTCACAAAAAATTCAAGAAATTATTTTTTATGAACCCGTACTTTTATATGTAATATAATATATAAATATAAAAATAAATAAAATATATAATATAAATATAATAAATATAATATAATAATATAATAATATAAAATATAAATAAATATATATATATATATATATATATATATATATATATATATATATATATATATATATATATATATATATATATATATATATATATATATATATATATATATATATATAGAATATAGGATTTAGATATAGATATAGAATATAGATATATATAGATATAGATATAGATATAGAAATGTAATAAAATGTCATCATCTTAAATTATTATGGACGAGCGTGCCACTACCATATTTCGAATAGCTGCAGCATGCATGTATGTTTCCTATGTAAATAGTCAATTGAATTATTTATACATGCTAGGCAATTCCTAATTATCTTCATTCCAGGCTAGGGGGAATTTTAGCTAATCAATACTTCAGATTGGTTTTTATAACTTTATTTAAATTATTCAAAAGATAGTTTCTTGAAATATCTCGATTCAAAAAACAACCTATTTTGAATATATGGAGAATTTCGTGATAAATTGTTAGCACTTCAGGTGAATTCTATGCAATAAACAAATTAAAGAGTAATTTCTGTCATTTCACAAAACACTGGAAAGTATCTTGATTTTCCCCCTCACCAGCACATAATATGGGAAAGTTCAACGAACAACTTTGTTGCTGAAGGACATTACATTATCTTATCACATTGCACGGCGATATACTTAAAGCAATCATTTATTCAACAGCATTATAATGTTACAACTTACAAACAATATTAATACATGGCAAAACTCTCAACTCTAGTTTAAATGAAGAAATTGTGGCATCCTCCTTTTTTTCTCTTTAGACATTCAAAAGGTGTTCAGTGCTTTGAAAACGCAGCAAGAACATCGAAATAATTAGGGAAGGTCTTGCGTGTGCAGCCAGGATCTCTAATTGTAACCGGAACATCTGAACAAGCAGCAAGAGAAAAAGCCATGGCCATACGATGATCATCGTATGTGTCAATCGCTGTCACATTTAATTTCTCCGGTGGAGTAATTATACAGTAATCTGGCCCTTCTTCTACTGTTGCTCCCAACTGCAATTTTTTTGAATTAAAAGGGCAAGATATTATAAATAAAATCGATGCACCTACTTTGTTTAAATGAGACACAAACCTTTCTAAGTTCTGTGCATATGGCGATCATACGTTCGGTTTCTTTAACCCTCCAGCTAGCCACTGCAAAAAAATGCATAGAGGTTAAAAAGAAGTCTTCGTGCAATAATTAATGGTACCCATACCATCTCTTATAGCAGTGGGTCCATCAGCGAAAAGTGCGACTACGGCAAGAGTCATGGCAACATCCGGCATTTTGTTCATGTTGATATCAATTGCACGTAAATGTTTCCTGCCAGAAATATCACGTGGGGGGCCTTTAACAGTAACACTGTTCTCCGTCCATGTAACTTCGGCTCCCATTTTTCCAAGAACCTCAGCAAATTTAACATCACCCTTGACAAGAAAGAAAAAGAAAAGGAATTCCATGATATGAAAACATAAAATGAAGTATACATCACAACGATTATGTACATAGCAAATGTTAGAAGAGTGACCAATCACGAGGCATATGTATATACACTTGCCATGTCATTGAGTAGGCTAGGCTGAACCAAGTTTGGCTAAGAATTTTTGCACAAATGGTCAAACTGACAAAGTTAAAACTGTTTTTAAAAAAAACAGGAGAATTACTCAGACTGCACCTGAGGTTTAGCGTAATTACACTGACCACCCTCAGGTATTGGATTCATTACAGTTACCCCTTACAACACTAATTTCATCAAAAGAAAATTGAATTCCAGAAATACTCATGGATACTATCTAAGATATCACAAACTTCAAGGGTGGCAAAATGATTTCACCCATTTCTCCATCATTTTCACCCATTTTTTCACTGATTTCTTTCACCGATTTAATCCAATTCCACCCTTTTTTTCCAACAATCTCACCTGTTTTTTCACATACACAAGTTTTTTTTTATGACGTCGGCATGCGCTGTCAGAAATTAATGTCGTAAAGGGGATAATTGTAATGAATCTAATACATAACGGGTAGTTTGCTTAATATCTCAAACATGGAGGGTGGTCAGTGTAATTACACTAAACCTCAGGGGTAGTTTGAGTAATTCTCCCAAATAAAAACATGTACTCGTACTATATTTTGAAGTCAACCTATTATGTTTTCACAACTTTTACATAAATAAGAGTGCAATAAGTACCTGTAAACTACTTGTCCCACAACCTTCAACGGTAACAGTACCACCAGTTACAGCTGCGCCAGCCAAGAAGTAACTGGCGCTTGAGGCATCACCTTCTACATAAGCGTTTCCTGGGGACCTAACGAAATAAATATATCCTTCAGATTTCGAATGAAATCTAAATTTCTCAAATCTTTTTAAAGATTTATTTAACGTAATTGAGCTTACTTGTATTTCTGACCTCCTCGAACAAAAAATCTGTTCCAGCTGTCACTGTGCTCTACAAAGACACCAAACCGTTCCATTAACTTTAGGGTCATTTCCACGTAAGGAACGGAAATTAGTTTGTCAACAATTTCAATTTCGACATCTCCTAAAGAAAGGGGAGCTGCCATGAGCAGGGCTGTCAAATATTGGCTGCTAATGGATCCAGAGAGCTTCACCTGCCATAAGAAAAGACAAAAGGAAGCAATAATAAATTGTACGTAGATTCTTGTCAAATTTACAAAAAGCATTTTTCACCATTCTGATTAGAGAGATAAGCTCAATGCAATGCCTAGACCAAGATAAGAACAATATACATCATCATCTGTTCAGTGTACAAATCAAAAGAAGGCAATAGGCAGAAAACACAAGAAATAATTTTAATTTACACACTCAAACATGAACATCTCGCATGTATAACGAAACCAGGATAATGTGCATGGTGCAAAGATAACACTGAATGTTGCCATATAATTATGCCAACAAATGTTATACGGAAATGAAAGGAAGAACCCACCTTACCACCAGGAAGACCTCCATTTCCAACAACACGAACAGGGGGGCAATTTGTGCCCAAGAAACAATCTACATCTGCACCAAGCTGCTTAAGTCCAGTCACTAAATCACCAATGGGTCTTTCTCTCATGCGAGGAACCCCATCAAGAACATAGCTGAAACACACAAATGTCATAATAGTTGTCCAATTAAACAGAATAGACTACATTCGTACTAAGCTCAAATGGGAAAGAAATTGTTTGTGAGGAAGTGAAATTCATAAATTCATTTTATCATACCTTGCATTTCCACCAGCAGCAACAACTGCAGCAGTCAGTGGGCGCATCGCTGTTCCGGCATTTCCAAGGAAAAGTTGGATTTCTCCATTGGCTTCCTTAGATATTGGAAATATACCACCACAACCTCCAACAACAGCTCGTTGTTTAGCTTTGTCTTCTTCCACGTCCAGACCGAGTGTTCTCAAGGCACCGAGCATATAATGGATGTCATCACTGCTTAGTAAGTTGTCCACAACTGTTGTTCCCTGTAAATCAAGTGTATGATATGTAACATAAGAAACATTAACACAGATAAACATAAATTCTTAGACCTAACTTTGGATTGCAATCAGGATCGTTGAAAGTAACATTGAACAGAATATTATGAATTATCAAATGTAAAAAGAGGCACACTTGAAAAATGAATCATGGAAAGAGGGCCTCAAGAATCCTAAAATGTTTCTGATGCAAAATTAGGTCAAGAGGACATGAAAGTACAAAGCATGACGAATCTTCAAAGCGATACAAACACTTTGTGGCACAGATTTCTGACACATTGAGGTTGCTATTCATGCACGGTTGCATCACACATTTATAACTGATTTTTAATGCAGCTTTATAGAACATAAATTATTGAGATATGTTTTCTCATATTGTTAATACAGTATATGCTAAGAAATGCATAATGTAGGTCCAAGTTGCACAAATGACTGTTTCATGTGCAAATTTGTTAGGCCCTACAAGAATACTGTCAAGACCACATTAAAATGTTAATTAAGAGGATTTTAAACTTCGTACAACACTATTTTTCCAGATGTTATAATCATTTGCAAGGTATAGGCTGGGATCCCACATTGGTAAAATGGGATACTAATGTGGGTTAATATGACATTAGGCTCTCCCCCTTCATTAACTAGATTTTGGGTTTGTTCTCTCGAGTTCATAACAACTTATTAAGCTCAACAATTCTACCCCGTCAATCTTATATTGTCATTAACTAAGTGGGGAAGTGCTTTAGTGGTTTCATAAATGGCAAAAGTATTTAGCTAACCACTGGTATTCCACGCAAACGCATAGCTTTGAAACAAATTTCAAGATAAAACAGATCAAAATTTGCATAAACAGAACTTCATGATCACAAGTTATACATCTAAATTTAAGAAAAAGGGGACAGAACATAATCAATAATTATAATCCATATCCAGTATACAAATATTACCTCAGAGAGGGCAGCAAGAAGTAAAATACGATTGGAGAGTGATTTGGAGCCCGGCAACTTAACAGTACCGGAAATTTCTTTGATAGGTAGCAGCACGATCTCCGGCACCGTCGACGGTTTCTCAGCGGTGGCAGTGGAAGCCACAACCTTTAAATGACTCTTTTCTTTAACTTTAAAGATTGAATTTTTATTATAATCCCACAAACAATTCGATGAATAAATATTCAAATTCTTGGACCCAAAAAACAACGAACACGAAGTTGGAGGGGGAGATTTAGCATTAGGGATTGGGAATTGCGGCGGATTGAGTTTGTGCGCCATGTTGCAAGCGTGCGCCATTACTGAGTTTCAGCGATTCGGGTAGAAAAAATGGGCTATTTTGAGTAGGGTTTTTCGATCCAGGAAAATGCAACTAATTCTTGCTGAAAGCAAAAGGAAGGGGGGAGGGGGTTAGGTTGAATTGTTAGGTGTAGGCTTTGAGGGGCGAAGGAGTGCGCAAGTTAACTGAAAATGTTGGCAAATTTTGGTGGTGGTTGTTTTGCACTTTTACGTTCAAATCTCACCAACCACTCTCTAAATCTATTTGGATTGTCATTGGTCAAAAACAGGCAAGAACCACGTGCTATAATTAGGATTAATAATGGTTATTTGTGGCGAAGAAGCTTTGTGCGTAGGCTTGGTGGAGACACATTATGTGATTTATATCTTTCAGGGTTCTAGGGTAAGGATTCTGAGGGTACAGAATTAGTATAGTGTAAGCTAGACATCTGGATTATTAAAAAAAAAATTAATAACTTTGCGTTTCTACCCAAGGGTGGCTTAGTTGGTTGAGCAGGTGAGTGCGGTATTTTTTACCCGAGTTCGAATCCCCTTGTTAATGTTTTTTAGGTCGAGCTCTTCATACCTAATTTATCTAGTGTGAGTTATATCTCTCATGTGATTTGCTAGCTAATGCACAAGGAGGAGGTTTACCTTGTGGACTTCAAAAAAATAAATTTGTGTTTCTAATACTAGTATATAAATTAGTGTAGGAGGGTATGCAATAATTGTGATTTATTTAACATGCTAAGAAATAAAAAGGATGGAATATTTGAAGGACAAAAGTGTAAATTTAATCACCTTAAAATGATCTTTGTAATTTTAGTTTATATTGTATTATATTCTCAATGTAATAACTACTGAATAGTAATCGTAGTTGGTCAGTTCACACGTCTACACGCATTGAAGATAATGTACGTCCCTATATGCTCCAACAAACACCACCTCAACTTAACACGATATGTTGAGGGATTTTTTTGATTTATGTCATGTAAAGAAACAAAAAGAAAAGTTCATCTTAATTTTCCTAGTTAAGCATTATTATACCGTAAGTTAAGTTGATATCATGATAAAATAAAATTGGGGACTTATATTGCACATTAATTAAGGAAATGGGGCCCATGAGTGGTGACTGTAATTAGTTTCAACTTTATATGTAAATTGAATATTGATCGATGGCGGCCTTTGGTAGGTACAACTGCAACGGAGAATCTGTATTTGGGCTTAGGTTTGGAATTGGGCTAGGATGATTGGGCCTTCGAGAATAGGGCATATGGAGGTCCAGTTCTGTATGTAACCATGATTGTTGGTGTTGGGCAGTAGGATTCGAACCAGTATATATATTAATTAGTATGACCAAAAAGAAAATGTTGTTTATAGTGATACTATCCAACTTGTATATTTTTATCGTTTACATCTGAAAAAATGTTGCTCACTCTTGGAACATAATTCAATTATGAAGAACCATTTTATCAAGTTGTTGCATCTTGTCCATTTTTTTGTCATTTGGCTTGGTAAGCTTTTGTATATAACTGTTGATATATTTATGTCATTTACATTTTATCCTAATAAAAAAATAAGAGAGATTCCGAAGAGATGTGTACAAAAAGCTAGTCTTTTGGGGGGTGTGGGATGGGATAGAATATGCTGAGCATTATTCTATGGCGGAAATGTTAAAAATTTAAACAACATTAACCTTAGATTTTGAAGAGAAATATAGTATATCTTAAATACTTATTAATTACTCCCTCCATTCCTTTTTACATGTCATTTTAGAGAGAAAAAAAAATTCCACAATACATGTCACTTTAGAATTTCAAGATAGACTTAAATGCTAGTTTGACATTTTTACCCTTCTTCATTTTCAAGATAGAGAGGGAATTATGGAGAGTTAAAAAATATTTCCTCATGCTTCTCAAGGGTAATTTTGTCCAACTACCCTTTTATTTTTCTAAAATCTAGAGCATTAAATTATTCCTTAATTCTTGTGAAATAACCTTAAACGACATGTAAAAATGAATGGTATCTAGCAAACTAAAATGAATCGGTACGATTACTTATCAATGTGGATAGGCAGGCAAGCTGAAATCTCAACAGCCACAGCCACAGCCACAGCCACAGCCACATGTATTGTGTACATACTACAAACAAAGGACCCACATCGACGTTCGTTTTGCTTCAAAGTTGTTTCATAAAAAGATAGATTAGGATTGCCTCCTTACCTTTAACTGGATGGCTTCAATTCAAAATCCAATCCTTCACACACATGTATATAGCCAAAAACTACTTCTCTCTCAACCACTCAGCTCTTCAACCCTTTTACAATTAAGTTAATAAGTTGCTCTTTTTTTTCTTCTTCTCTAAAATACCCCTCGACTCGTAGAAATCTTGGAAGTCAAAAGCATCAATCAAGAGAAGAAAGAAATGCATTCTTACTACTTAAATCAACTTTTTAAAATTGTAACAAGAACCTTCATAACCAATCAAAAAAACACATTTGAGTAACAAAATCATGTCGATCTTCAAGTGTACAAGTTCAGGAGCATCGATTTGCCTAATCTATCTCCTGATCCCATCAAGGTCGATCTTCAAGGAGCATCGATTTGCCTAATCTATCTCCTGACCCCATCAAGACTACAAACTCCGTTCAATTTCAAGAAACAAAACAAAAGAAAAAGAAAAGAGAGAAAATCTTATCTTCTTTATTAGAAAATTCTCAAGTAGCGTACACTGTACCGAGTTCTTTCTTGTGCTTTCACACTATAATTGAAGGCCACAAGCAATTAATTATAAACACTTAAGAAGAGACTTCTTTTGCTGCGGCAATAACAGCTTCAACTGTGATACCATACTCCTGGTAGATTTTCCCCGCAGGTGCACTAGCTCCAAATTTATCAATACCAATGGCCTTTCCTTTAGATCCAACAATCTTATGCCACCCAAACGTGCTTGCAGCCTCAATGCTGACCCTAGCTGTCACAGCAGCAGGAAGGACACTTTCCTTGTACTCGTCAGATTGCTCTTCGAAAAGCTCCCAAGCAACAAAGGAGACTACTCTAACTGCCTTTCCTTCCTTTCTCAGTTCATCAGCAGCCTTTGCTGCGATTTCCAACTCTGAACCGGTTCCAATCAAAATGACATCAGGCTTGTTACCTGATGAGTTGTCAGAAATTGTATATCCTCCCTTTCCTACACCTTCAATGGAGGTTCCGGGCAGGTTGGGCAGCTTTTGACGGGAAAGGGCAAGGACAGACGGTCTTTTCCTGTTGACCACAGCCACTTTGTATGCTCCGGCAGTTTCGTTTCCGTCGGCTGGGCGTAGCATCAAAATGTTGGGCATTGCTCGGAAACTTGCTAAGTGTTCAATGGGCTGATGGGTTGGCCCGTCTTCTCCGAGCCCAATAGAGTCGTGGGTCATGACATAGATAACTCCAGCTTCACTCAATGCAGATATTCTCATGGCGGCTCTCATGTAGTCAGTGAACACAAAGAAGGTTGCACAGTAGGGGATGAAGCCAGGGCTGTGAAGGGCAATCCCGTTGCATATGGCTCCCATACCGTGTTCACGCACACCAAACCTTACGTTGCGCTCTTCTGGGGTGGCTTTTTGGAAGTCGCCGAACAATTTCAGAAGGGTCATATTGGATGAGGCGAGATCAGCACTGCCACCAATTAGACCAGGAAGAACCTTTGCAAGAGCATTGAGATTTGTTTGAGAGAGATTTCTTGTGGCATCAGCTGGGGTCTCAGGTGTGTATGTCTGAGAAAAAAGATTCTAGAAGTCAGATACATATTTATGCAAAAATTTCAAATATTGATCACATAATTATTGATAAACATGAAAAATCATCTAACAGTTTGAAAACAATTAAACAAGAATCAGAATAGTGAAAATGGCAAAGAACTACTTACAGGTAGAGCATTCTCCCAACCAGCTGGGAGTTCACCAGTGATGATAGATTTCAGCTCAGCAGCTTCCTCTGGGTACTTCTTCTCATATTCAGCAAACTTGGCGTTCCATTCAGCTTCAAGAGAAGCACCCTCGGGAACATGTCGGCTCCAATGCCTATCATAAAGCATATATGAAATACTTTAAACTAAAACGAAAAAGTTAGTAATCTTGAGGTGGCGAGAAAGCCAATACATCCTTACTTCTTCACATCCTCAGGTACGTGGAAGGGCTCGTAAGGCCATCCGAGGTTCTTTCTGGTCGCTTCAACTTCCTTGGCACCCAATGCACTTCCATGAACACTGTATGAGTTGGCCTTGTTGGGGGACCCAAAACCGATGGTTGTAGTAACCTGCTCAAGTAGTAGAAGAATAAATAAAAGGAATATTTATTTTCTGAAAAAGAAGAGTAAAAACACCTAGATCAGTGAATATCTGACCTTGATCAGAGTGGGCTTGTCCGTCACAGACTTTGCTTCCTTGATGGCAGCACGAATTTCATCATAACCATTGTTACCGTTCTTCACCCAGATCACATGCCACCCAAGAGCCTCAAAACGCAAGTCCACGTTCTCAGTAAAAGCAATCTCTGTGTCACCATCAATAGAGATGTGATTATCATCATAAAAAGCAATAAGCTTTCCTAGCCCCCAGTGTCCAGCAAGGGAGGCAACTTCATTTGAAATACCCTCCATTTGACAACCATCACCGAGGATAACATACCTATAAGAGCCAATGTCATTAGTCAAACAAGACAAAGAAATTTTAGTCCCAAGTAAGAAACACAAACGGAGAGACAAGTAAAGCAGCCCGTACGTGTAGTGGTCGACAACCTCACTGTCTGGTTTGTTGTAACGGGCAGCCAAGTGCTTCTCTGCAAGCGCCAAACCAACAGCATTTGCAATACCTTGTCCTAGTGGGCCTACGTAAAAGTAAAAGAGGAACCACCATGAGTTTTATAAATCTCAACCATCAAGTCAATGTGCTTCAAGAAAATGAATAGAAACTTTCAGGATTGATGCTAACCAGTGGTGACTTCGACACCAGGTGTCTCAAAGTTCTCAGGATGACCAGGTGTCTTGCTTCCCCATTGACGAAATTGCAACAAATCCTCTTCCTGCACGTACGTAATGTTCAGCATAGAAGACTATGAAATGCTCATGAGGCTAAGTTATTGAATATTCCATACAAGCTTATAGCATAAAACAACATTTGCTAAACATAAATTGGCTTCATAAAAAAATAAGAGAAGTACAAAACCAAAATCCTATTGACTAAACCTGAACTAACTTCAAGGTACAAACCCGAAACAACTTTCCATTTCCTAAAATTAGACATTTTTCTCAAAACTATACTTTTAACATAAAGAAATGATTTTTACGGCACCACTACATACCAAGAATATTGAGATGGAGGGAGTATATATTATATCAACCAAACAAATACGAAAAATCAACCTCAATTATAATAATACACAATAGTATGAAAGAGCATATTGCATGTGATGTCTATGCTGATAAGTGAAAACAAAGAATAAGGACATAAGATTAGACCTTAACGGCGTCGTATCCGGCAAGGTGAAGAAGGGCATACTGCAACATACACCCATGGCCAGCAGAGAGCACAAACCTGTCCCTATTAAACCAATAGGGGTTCTTAGGGTTGTACCTCATAACCTCATCGTACAATACATGACCCATCGGAGCACAGCCCATGGGCAGACCGGGATGACCCGAATTCGCCTTCTCCACTGCGTCGATAGCCAAGAACCGGATCGTGTTAACGGACTTGTCCACGAGCTCAACATCGGTTGTCTTCTCAAGTGTTTCTACAGCGGCGGAGGAGCGAACTGTGAGGCGAGTGACGGCGGAGGAGCGGCGGCGAGAGACGGAGGAGGCGGAGGAGGAGGTGGTTTTGAGACCGGAGAAAGAGGGGATGATGGAGGAGGTGGAGAGGTGTTGGGAAGATGAGGAGGCATGGCGAGGAATGGTGGAGCGGGAGAGGATGGCTTGGGAAGAGAGTGTGAGAGAAGAAGAAGAAGCCATGGCTCAGCTGCTGCTGGTGCTACTTTGTGTTTGTCGATGAGAAATGAGCGTGGGAGAAAGATGGATGGATAGATAGATGGAAGAAAATATGAGGTGTGTGGGGTTTTTATTTTGAAATTTATGGCTACTATTATTACTATATATTTTGTTTGTCCCAATTTCACAAAAGAGTTTCACAAAAGAGTTGCAAAAAGGATATAAAATCTTCTTCTTCTTATCCTATTGCTTGAGTTGAAAATATTGCTTCAATATGTATTTATTTACATGTTACTACTAATTTTGTTGTATAAATAAAAAAAACTCAAACTATCTCGAAGTTGAAAATATTGCTTCAATATGTATTTATTTACATGTTACTACTAATTTTGTTGTATAAATAAAAAAAACTCAAACTATCTCGAATTTATTTTATACATCCATGATAGAATATTATTATTTCTACGTAATTGTGATAAAAGAAATATTATTTCATCGATAGTATAAAAATTGTACGGCTGCTATATATAACTATTTTAGAAGTATTTTGGTGTTATCTTATATGATATGATATGGCCATTTTGCAGAAAAGGAGTTTGGTTGATCTTTGGACGATAGAAGCGTTAATATTAACATCGGTTGGCTCAATGTAATGTATGTATGAGCGAGTGTTTGATACAAAACAATCTAGTTCTTCTAGTTTCAATATAATATTCCTTTTTTTGTTCAAAAGTCAGATCAGCTGTTGGATAATTGGGTGAGGAGGAATAGGAAAACAGACCTACTAAAAATACTTCTTCTAGTATTATTATTCAGTATCATGAAGCATGCGTCATTATCATTTTATCAACAAATAAATAAATTCACATATATTTCCTAACTTTAATATAGGACAGGTTGTTGATTTAACTCAACAACAAATTCATTTTCATGTTCTGCCCAGCAAATCTCCCTATTTCCATTCATTATTATGGTAATGGTAAGCTGTCACTATTTCTTCTATCTTTAATTCTTTATTTGTTCATTTATTTATTCGTTATCAAATTATTCAAAAATTCTTCACTAGGGTAGGTACAATAAGGTTTAAGTAAATCCAGAGTTAGGTGTAATAACATTTGATTTGAACCTAGAAACTAGCAGGACTAAATTTTCAATTTTTACATTCTTAAAAAGAATTTTGAACCCAACACAAGTATGTATTAAAGTGCTACAACATTCAATTTGAACCTATAAAATGGGAAAACTTAAAAATGAATTTATTAACAAAATTGACAATAAATGGACAAAGATTATGACAGTTGAAATGAGCAATTGGAGAAACTGAAAGTTATCAATATTGGGACGACAATTTTGGTGAGTATATTTCACTCAACACCAGTAGTTTTCTGAAAAAGACAGATAATATTGGCTGAAGAAACAAGAAATGCAGGCTGAAACTAAAAAATTTACAGTACAAGTTAGAGTGGCAGGATAGATCTCTTGCACAATATGCACTATGATATGATCAATCAGTTCAATCTTATTGAATTGATTACCTCTCATCCAAGAGATATAATCTTCCTTGCTGGTTCACTGACTGAGCCTACATTAACTTCACTCTTTTACAGTTTGAAGCTGAATTTCGAATGCCTTTGCCCGTAACTGTATATGAAGCCGATGCTGATCGCAAAGACGGTGATTTGTCAATATATGCATATCTCTCATTTCCATTCCAGTACAATATGATCCGGTTCGTAGAAGCATGTGCCCAACTATCACCTATTCAGCATAGTTATCCAGATTAGAAGAATATACACAGCAATTTAGTTATACAAGGTTTCTAGCATCTCTCTGAAACTCAAGATAGGTTGATTCGTGAAATTTGCAAGAAAAATGGAAATCATCAATAAATGAAGCCTAAAGTTTTATCATTTGATGCAAGAGTTTCACTCACTAAAATCCAAGAACCAAACCTGACCCAAAAGAAATCCAGAGATAAATTAGTTTTAAAATAGCTATACACGAAATGAAATCAAATGAAAATCATTTCCATTGAGAGTGTCATATTTACCAAGAGCAAGAGTTAACTGAAAAGAACCATCCATGAACTTTGTAGTTACTTGATTTAACAGAACCACCTGCAGAATTGTGCAAATTGTTTAAAATTTCAATAAACATTCATTCTAGCAGAGAATTTATAGGAAGGCAAACGAGAATTGTTTCATTTGTATAATGATTAAGCTTACTGCCAAATTAAATTTCTTTGCAAGTTTCATCAGCTTTAAGGCCATTCCACCAAGTAATCGAGTCCTAAGAGCCATGTCCTCAAAATCTTGTCGGAAGTGGAAAGTGATGCTGTCAATAATGACAACCTTAACCTGTGACAACAGCAAGAACCCGAGCTATAATAACCATGCGGCTTCCAATAAAAAGTTATTTCATGGCATCTGTATAAACCTCCAAGTAATCTACTTTACCTACATCTTTATGCTCGAAGATGAACTTCTCCAAATAATTTATCACAGCAATTTGCTCTGTATAAGTGCATACGCGGAAATAAAATATATTATCAAGAAATTCCTTTGGCTCTTTATTTCCTTGACATGGTTTAAAATTCTTCCGTAGCAAGCTATTATATTCTAGCATGTCTTGAGCACATGCCTCTGCAATTTGTAAAGCACGCTCCACCATAAAGCTGCCTTCTGTATCTGAACATCACAAATATAAAATCTATGAGCTGAACATAATATGAAAAACCTCCAGAAATTATGCATTCTTCTCTAATAGCACACCTATATAAATTGCCTTTCCTCCAAGACCACCATAATCAGCTGGAATTTGGACATTTACCGCCAGTTGAATCCTACATTTAACATACATGATATGCAAATCAAAATATTATGAAATAAATTCTCAACTCGAACAAAGAAGATACTAGATTGTGATCATCCTTACGCAAGTTGTGTTTTACCGATGCCTGGAACTCCACCTAATGGAAACAAAAATCACAACCATACTAAGATAACAGAAAATGAAAGTAATTCGCAACGAACTTGTACTAGAGCTTTAAAAATGTTTAGCAACTGACCAATCTCAGTAACTTCTTTAGGGCTAATTCCTCCACCCAAGATTTCATCCAAATCTGAACAAGATGTGGTAATGCGTATAGAGGATTCCTCCTCATGTAGCATATCCCAAGCTGTTTGTGCTCCTAAGCAAAGTAAATACATATTAAAAAAAAAAAAAATCCCCAATTATTCAAATATATCAAATCTTCAATAAATCGCTGACTTTAGACTCGTTGTTAATTCACAATACATAATAGTTATCCAATCAACAAAGTAAGGGATGCATTATAAATATACCATTCACAATTGCACGGCTTCCATTTTCAAATTTATTTAACCCATTCCTCTGCGATGCAACTTTTAGAATCCCGAGCGCCTCAGTTTCCGAAATCTTCAAATCTAGGGTATTATAAAAGTAGAAAGGAATAATTAATTGAAAAAGTTCAAAGGAGACAAAACACGTAGTGAAATAGAAATTTGTGTATATTATACCCTGAGCTAGGCCGGAAGGAGATAGAGAGGAAAGAGAGGAGAGAGAAGTGTAGCCTGCTGATAGCAACTTTCCTCTCTGCGAAGCGGAAATTGGTAGAGTCGATATTTCCATTTTCACGCTTACTGTGTGTGATTTGCAGGACTCTGGTTTACGCGGGCTCTGGGTTCTACTTTTCGAGAAATTATTTGGTATAGCTACTACACCACCTCATCATGCCTACGTGGTGTAGCAAACCAACCATATTCTAACACGTCAAGAACAAATTCCACATCAGATTAATTGGCCAGATCTAAAGGGATTAACGGAGAAATTAACTTCCATCTTCATCCAAAATTCAACCCACGTTAAAAAAAAAATTCACAACCTGAATTTGAAAACCCACGTTCTGATAAAATGAAGCACATCTTCCATGTTTTTCTTCAAAATTTCAGATCAATTTTGGGCAAGCAAATCATCACCCTCACGTCACATTTGAAGATTTTTAGGAATTATAATGGAGGAATTTTATTAAGCACCATCTTTTCTACGAAACCCTCATTGTGTGAAATTACAGGCTTTGGGTAATGGAGATAAACCAAGATGAAAGCAAAGAACCTAATGACAATTATCTTGGTGATAAAGGTAATGAGTTTGCTCTTTTTTTCCCACATGTATTCCCCTGTTCTTGATGAATTAATAATTGCTTGAATATTCTTTTTCCCACATGTTTATTCTGATCTTTATATACCATAATTATTGGGTTAATTATTTCTTTGGGAGATTTTTTTGTATATATTTGCTTGAAATTTCTTGAACAAGCTTGTGATTTTAGTAAAGTTTGTATTTTTTAAAAGCTTCATGTTTGTCCTATACCTGGTGATTATTAATGAGATTTTGAGATTGTTTTTGTAATGTATGTGAATAATGAGTATCTTGAATGCTTCAAAGGTATCGTTTTTGTTATACGGCAATATTCAGTTCTTGGTATGTACTGTTTGACTAGCATTGAAGTCTAGGATATCTAATGAGCATTTATTTGGCTTTCTTCAGTTTTAATTGGGTTACAAATTTACCTAGAATTAGTCTTGCAAGGTTAAAGATGAACTTATAATTCTTTTGTTTCATGTTTAGAGCTAAATTATGAGAAACTTTTGCTGTTGAAAGTTTGATGACATGGTTGAAATTTGTAATCTTTGTAGCTTGTGATCCTCTGTAGTATGACCATTCTACTGCAGCATACTCATCCCATTCACATTCATTTGCAATTCAGTCTTATATGTCATGACCAATTGAAAATGTAGTTTCTAGGCATATCTCTGTAATACTGCAGCTTCTGCTTTTAGGCCTCATAGGCCTCAAGATTAACAGCCAATGAAGTGCCATGTAAAACTTGATTACTTTGTTCTTGCTGGAAATGTGTCGTTACTAAATTATCAGTTTCTTTTTTTTAAGGGTTTTATATTTTTGAGTAAATTTATTAATTTGTTTTGTGTTCAGATGCATTCGACATAGATCAACTATTGTCTATTATGGAGGAATTAAAACATGGCCAGGCAGTTGATATTCCAAAATACAATTCCAAAGAGTTATAAAAAGGATGTCTAGCATTGATTATGAACTTACTTTACCTATTGTTCAATGTTTGTTATTGGAATCTGCTTATATATAGTTTATACTATCTTATAATTGAGCTTATTATATATATGTTAAATACATCTTATTTGCAGAAACTAATATAAATAGAGATGATGAGAATGCTAAACAATATCCCTCACAAGATTCGATAATTCACTTGGATGAAGATGATGGAGAATCCAATCAAAATCCAGACCAAAATAATTGCAGCTTTGTGCATCGCGGTGAATGTGAGTATGGTTTGAAACTTGGTATGATAGTTTACAATGAAAATGAAGCATACGAGCTTTACAATAGATATGCTATAGAAAAAGGTTTTAGTATCCGAAAACATCAGAAACGATACGTATCGGGTACTAATCAACTTCGCCAGCGAAGTTTTGTTTGTTCCAAACAGGGATTTCGATATGATGATAGAGCTTTTGAAATAATAAAAAGACAACAATTAGATACTCGGACTGGGTGTATGGCTTGTATTACATTTAAGGTAGACAAGGGAGTTTGGGAAATAGTTCGGTTCGATGATGACCATAATCATACTCTTGCTCCTCCAGAGCACAGGCATTTGTTGAGATCTGGAAGAAGTATACCAAATGCTACTAAAGGTGTAATTGATTCATTTGTTGATGCGGGTATTGGACCAACAAAAGCTCGTAGTTATATTGCGAATGAGGTGGGCGGTGTAACAAATATAACATTTACATCACGAGATTGTCATAATTATGTACAGTCCCGGAGATTGAATTTTATTGAACCCACAGATGCCCAAAGGCTTGTCAATCATTTTAAGCTTAAGCAAGCTCAAGATCCGATGTTCTTTTACACAATGCAATTGGATAACGAAAACCGCTTGACAAATTTTTTCTGGAGGGACAGTATATCAAAATTAGATGGTGATTGCTTTGGTGATGTTGTGATCTTCGATACCACCTTTCGTACTAACAAGTATAACATGGTTTGTGCTCCGTTTGTGGGAATAAATCATCACTGGCAAAATGTGTTGCTTGGTTGTGCATTTCTTTTAGATGAAACCACTACTTCATTTATTTGGGTCTTTGAAGCCTTTTTAGAAGCAATGGGAAAGGCGCCAATAACTATTTTTACTGATCAAGATCAAGCTATGGCCAATGCTATTAAAGAGGTGTTTCCGGAAACTTGTCACAGATTATGTGATTGGCATATTTCCCAAAATGCTACCAAAAGAATTCCTCATCTTTATGGAAAGCCTGATTTTAAGAAAAAGTTCTCTAAGTGCTTTCATGGTTGTGACACGGAAGAGGAGTTTGAATCGACTTGGAAAGATATGATTGAAGAATGGGGTGCTTCTGAAAATCAGTGGTTGAAAACTCTTTATAATCTCAAGAAAAAGTGGTGTCCTGCTTTTAGTCATGATTTTTTTTCAGCAAACATGAAATCAACACAAAGAAGTGAGAGTATGAACAACGTTTTTCATCGTGTATCTCGCAAAACACTCACACTTACAGAATTTGTTGACCACTATGAGGAAAGTGTTGAAAAACAACGAGAATCTGAGACAAATGAAGATTTTCGCAGCAATCAAGGAAAGCCTCACGTTCGTATACCAGTAGGGATCCTAAATCATGCAGGGGATGTGTATACATGCAAGATCTTTGGAAAGTTCAATAAAGAATTTGAGAGTGCAGCGGCAGAGAATATTGTTGAACACTTCAGTGATGGAAGTGTTGATTTTTATACACTTCAAAAAGAAGGCTATCGAAGAAAACACGTAGTTCAATTCAAGCCTTTAGACTTTACTGTTACGTGTAGTTGCAAAAAGTTTGAGGCCATGGGCATATTGTGTTGTCATATTCTGCGAATACTCAATGTGAAAACAAATCTTACCCGAATTCCTCAACAATATATTGTTAGAAGGTGGACAAAGGGTGCTAAAGAAGGCATGACCATCGATAGGTACAATGAACCAATCCAAACTAACTCAAAGGAGTCAAAAACAATTCGTTTAAACAAATTAATGCGCAAGGCATTTTATGCCATGAACTTGGCTGCATTTGATGAGAAGACGGTTCAGATGTCCGAAGAAATCATGGAGCAACTGATTCATAAAGTAACCGAATATAAAAGGTCGTTGGATGTGTCTAGTGGTGATTCAGTTGTTGAGCCTAATGACACTTCCTCTGAAAAGTTAACAGTGTTCAATCCCCCATCTTTGAGACCCAAAGGAGAAACAAATGCCAGAATAAAGAGTCGCAACGAAAAGCGTAAAAGAAAAACTACAAAGGTTGCTGCATCTGAGGCACTACAATCTGAGGGAATGATGGAAGGTAACTTAAAGTACAATCGTAGCAGTACTTTTTTATTCTTTTATTATAATTTATTGATTTTCTTTACATCAATGAAATAGGTCAAGTTAGGAGGACCTCGATTAGCATGATTTCTTCTGAGGTACCTCTTGTAGTTTACATATTTTATTCTTATGATGTTTATCCAAGTTTTACTGGATTTTCGTTTATATCATTTAACTCTTTTGAGTATCTTAAAGACTATTAGCTCAAGTGGAGTACCAAAAGACTTTGGTAAATGTATCTCTCACACTAATCAGGTTGTTCCTAAGGACTCTATTATCTGAAAAGTTTGTAATTAAAGTATAAATGTAAATGATTGAAGATATTTATTGTTCTTTTATATAGGCACCCCCATCTACATTGGAATTTGCTTTTTCCGATACACCTTACACGAGCATGCTTCAGAATACTATCTTTATGCCACAAGTAAACCTGGAATTTTGTTAGTAGTAAGAATACTATTGCCTTTTCATTTTAAGTTTTTAACTTGTCTATCCTTGTGTTAACAGGAAAAGTCCTTGCACAACTGTGGAGAGTCAAGCAATTCTATAAAGTCCCCAAACCAAAGTAAATGAAGTGTAAAATTGCTAGCTATCGTATTTGGAGAAGGGTCATACGAAAAAGTAGTCAGAAATGATATTGTTTGCCGACTTCGTTAAGCTGTATAATTAGTACAATTCTTTCTTGTAGCAAGATTTAAAAATACAGCTTTACTTTTCTGCATTCTGCTTTGGTTGATAAAGAATGAATGACTGCTCAATCTCTTAAAACCGTTTTGTGGATGTCCAATGGAAATCATCATGGAATGAACCTGTTAAGTCTTTCTTTTGAGGGAGTATAGAAAGCAACTATATATCGATGAGCATAATAGGCAACAATTTTAAACATGGTTTATCATATATAAGTTGGAACCATTTTGTTAATGTCATGTGATTATTGACTGTAAAAATATTTTGAGCGTGTAATTATAACGTACAATGTCCTCCATTAAATATCTCCGCTACTAAAGTTTTGTATTCAAGACTTGCAAGAGTTTTGACTTCATCAGATCATTTCATATCAATTTTTTGTAAAATGTAATGATGTTGTTCATGTTGTAAATTAGGTGACTTTGGTTTTTTTTTTTTTTTTTTTCCAGTTTTTTGGTACCAAATATTGGTTTAATAGTTTGCTACTTTAATCGTTCATTCATAATTACATATTTTATCAAAAAAGTCTCTCAAGATTACTCAAATTTGTAAAAGTTAAATACGTTATTTCAAACTACCAAAGCTAAAAATATTAATAATTCAAACAAGTGCAAAATGAATCATGGACAAATATTAATAATTCATACAAGTGCTAAAATTTATGTCTTCATGCGGGAGCTTTGGAATAACCATCATAAAGGTAAAGCTTAGATTCACTGTTTATATTTAGGAGTTTGAGCAACCATATTGATAGTATCTGGTGCCTTTTCATAAAACTCCTCCCAAATTTTCATAATTTAGCATAACTCCAGTCGTATTGCTATATTTGATATCTTCATTATTACTCTTGCAACATCTTTGTCCAGCTCGAAATGAATACTTGATAAGAGCTCATTTAGCATCCTCGTAAACAGTCCAGGTGCTTGATTATATGAAAAAGAATCAAATATTAGCTCAACAAAAGAACTTAAGGTTATTAAACTAAAAACAACTTTTTTTAAATAAGGATAGTAGATGGATAACTTTTTCAAGCTATGTTCTAAACTTACCCAAAACCTATACTTCACAAGCTTTTCACTGTCAAACTATAATTGAAAAGACTAATCGGTGAGATGTTAAGTACCCAAAGATTAAATGAACAAGCTATGTCAATAGAGGGAAAGAAAAACATATTTTCCATTCTTTGTCTAATTAGCAAAGAAAACCTTGTGTTATTTTTATTACCAAAAACCTCTATGTGCTAACTTTTATTAGCAAAACACTCATCCCAAGTCAAAATGACAATTATAACCCCACCAAAAGATGTTAAACAACCAGATTCATTTAAAAATATGATTATAATTTCCCTGTTAATTTTAAAAATTGTCAATAACCCCATGCTCACTTCAAATATTGATAATAACCTCCCTATAATTTATGTAGAAATTTTAAATGGAGTTTTTTGCTAATAGAAAAAAAACACGTGAAAATTTTGCTAATAAAAATAACACTAGTTTGCCAATTAGGCAAATCACATGGAACATTTTTGCAATTAGGTCTATGTCAATATGCCAATTCATAGTAATAAGAAATGTCATTTTTGTGTCGGCAAGTCATATACTATCTTATTCATACAAAAAAAAAAAAGAGTTATATACTATCTTCTTATATCAATAGTTATAGCAGCAGAACAAACAAAATACAGAGAATAAAAGCCTGCAAATAAAAAAAGAAGTTTCCAAGATAGTATATGAACACATTTTTATCTCCAATCCAATCGAAAGAGGTAAACTGAGCCTTCAAAATTTTAACAAGGGATAAAACGCTCTTCCTCAAATCACATAAGACTAAATAGAAAATTATGCATATCACATAACTAAAGATGCACTTACCCCATAAAAATAGAATTAAATGAAAAAACACTCTGGGTTTTTGCAAATCTCATACAAATAAATTTCAACCTAACCTTGATTTTGTGCTTTTTGTGAAAACAGAGCACCAAGTATTTAATTTCTGATTTGATGGTGGAGTTGTACGGATTCGAGTACGGAACGTTTTGAGTTTGTTTGCTAACCATTTTTCACTTCAGTTGGATCCCACAAAATTTATCAATGAGATCTTCATTTTGCCCAATTGAAACATGATTTTTTTTTCTCCTTTTCTGGGAGTGAAGCGCTGAAACATTTCGTGGAGGGGTTAGGGATTGTGGCTAAGTAAATTTCTGCAGCGTCAAAGAGTTGGTTTTTGTTGAGACCATCGAATTCATTGATGATTAGTGATATGTCATTTGTGAATGTACAAAAAATGGTGGAATTTGGTGAAAAAATACTGTCTAGCTCGTTGGGGATGAGGTCTCTGGTGAATGATCGGAGGAGCATGGCGGTCGCCGTCACTGAGGCGGCTGTGGAGATGAGTGATTTCGCAGAGGGGAGTTGGATATTCCAGTTCATGATTTCTGTGTGAATAATGGGAATTGAGGTCTGTTTGTGAAATTTTTTTTTTAACGTGGGTTGAATTTTGGATGAAGATGGAAGTTAATTTCTCCGTTAACCCCTTTAGATCTGGCCAATTAATCTGATGTGGAATTTGTGCTTGACATGTTAGAATATGGTTGGTTTGCTACACCACGTAGGCATGATGAGGTGGTGTAGTAGCTATACCAAATAATTTTCCCTACTTTTCGGCGCCGAAAGGGGGATGAGTTATTATTTTGGGTTGGGGGGTGTTTCGGAAATTTAGTGGGCTTTGGGTATGACTTATGCTTATCAAATTTACCCCCGTGTTTTTCCATTATTTTTCTTAAAGTCTCAAAATTATAAATATTTAACCAATATTGGAAAATATTACTCCCATCACCCGACAATTTTTGTTATTACGTGGTTTTCACGTGAAATGTAAATAAATGTTGGAAAATGTTATAAATTAATGGTCTAACCTCACTATATTATGTGAGATGAGTTTAAGTAATAATTCGATTATAAAAAATACTTTACAAACTTCGAGTTTCTTTTAGTTATTCATGATCATATGGAAAGGGAAGATATTGGGACACTCTTCTTAGTTTCTCTATGAAATAATTAATTTAGCCTAATAAATTAAATTAGATCAAATAAACCAATCTAATTTTACTTTTGGCTTAAACATTTAAGCCCAGCAAATATGAAATCAATAAAGATATATAAGATCTGAAGTGGAGAAAATCATAGTGGAGGTCTCAAAATTTAGATATACCGAGTTCAAATTATACCAAAAGAATGAATACATGTCTAGGTATATACTAATTTTATTAATTAATTTTCAAACTATTTATTCAAAAGAAAATTGAGAAAATTGTGATACTACAAATACCATATCCCAATAAAAAAATTCAGAAGAAAAAAAATACTAAAATTTGATGTGAAAATCTTTATAAAAATATGACGCCTATGGATATTCGTCTGGCTAATTAATTATATACTTTGGAATAATAAATATGACTTTTTTTATAGAAATAATTTATATGAAATTGAATATCATCGTTAACTAGAAATTAAGAATTTTAAATGAAAGAAAGAATTAAAAACAAAAAGGAAACCGATTATTTTTAGTAATTAATCATGTACCAAAAAGTAACTTTGGTCATGGAGATGATTAAACCAAAGATCCAATCCATATTTATTTCGAGATTATGAAATCATATAAATTAGATAATATACATGTTTATACTATAAATACTACCACCACCACCACCACCACCATTCTAATATGGCCCTTAGATTCGATGCTGAGGCTAAAGAATGTTAGTATTGCAAGTATGACTTACTTTTAGAACAAATATCATCAATAATTTTGCTTCAAGATATGAGGTCATTGTTGTATAGATGCTTGAATTATGGAGGTAAGAGATGGATGAATCCGAGCCGTTCTCAATGATCGTGCTTCACTTTTTCCTTCAGCGTATTCTTCACCCAACGGCCACCTTGGTCGAAGATCCAGCTGCATTAAGTGAGAGATGCATATATAAAATAATCTCAAGGGAGAGAAGAAAAAGCATTATTTATCATGGAATTAAGACAAACCATGGCATCTTCTGGTTCACAAGCTGGTGGTGGAGGATCATATCTTCCCATATGGAAATGTTCAATTCCAGTCCAAGCAATCATTACACCTAAAGTAGAATTACAGACATAATAACGTTGTAGGAAACCATAATTGGCGAAAGAAAATTCTCTCTCTTATACAAACACCGAGAAGAAGTGGAAGTGTCTCACCATTATCTGTACAAAGGCTGGGAGGAGGGCAAACAAGTTTCAGGCCACTCTTTTCCGCTATCTGATTAAGTCGACCCCTCACTACCTGGTTCGATGCAACACCCCCACAGACTACCTATACAAGTATAACAAAAAGATATATATATCGAGGAAGGACTAAAATTACAAAATAAATTGTGGACTTAAGTTCAATACTTCACAGACCAACTTCTTTATAGAAGGCTCCATCTTCATTGCCCACTCAATTGCTCGTTCGCACTTTTCTTCTAAATGCAGCACTGCAACACGCTGCACAAGACATATATTTTGATGGTGTTATAAGGATATCATAAATAGAATTCTCTGGAATCACTATCATGATACACAAAACCAAGAAGCTAATACAAAAAAGTCGATAGAACTGATGATTACTTGGAAAGAGGCAGCAATATCAGCTCGAACCCTTCTGTCTTCATCACTAGCTGAAGAAACAGGGATTCCAGCATCACTGCACAGTAAATGAAATTACACATAGGCAGCAAAAGAATTGAAACAGAACTAAAGACGTAAGAGACAAACTTTACATGTTTCTGGATTCAATCGCCAGCCTCACTTGAGTTTTCAGACCCGCGTATGAGAAGTTGCAGTCTTTATGTTGTTTCATAGGGACCTTTGAAAAATCACAACATTAGCCTTGCCGAGTGTAGACGGAAAACATTATGAGCAAAATGGGAAAAATCATATTAATATCCAGAGGATAGCATGCCTTAAATTTGATGGAATTTGCGTCACCCTCACGAGCCAGCTCCTCTACAGCAGGGCCTCCACTCTTCCTCAAATCAAGACCAAGCCATTTTGCTATCTTATCATATGCCTCCCCAATTGCATCATCTATTGTTGTTCCAAGTTGTATATAATGCCCAAGATCACGAGCAAGAACTAGAAGATTATGGCCTCCTAAGATCAGAATAGAATAGACATGGTACACTTTACGATCAGATATGTGCAAAATAATTAAACATAAAAGCATAGAGGGCATAATTGTTATCCACGAGCTCAAAATGAAATGAAAAATAAGAATTATTTTTCTCTCTATGAAATGTAATTATGCTTGTAAATTAATTTGACTGCAAAGTGACATGAGAATTATTTTACTGCAGCAATAATCATACCTGAGATAAGCAAGGCCATGAAAGGAAACTGTAACTCTCTTTCCACTAACCTAGATGAAAGCAATATGTTCAGTCTTCAATACGACTTACTTCATAGAATATAAAAACATTGATGTTTTCATTTTAATTATTATGCCAAAATAACAATTCTAGGAGTCAAATTGAAAGAGACATGGAGGTTTGAGCCTTACAAGGATTTGCTGTTTCTCATTAAATCCACATGATCATCATTAGGCTAGTTTAGCAATTAAGAAGACATCAATATCTGCTATTATCAAAAACCCTAAGACGGAAGTATCCATATATGATGTCATAGTCAAGTAACATAATTAATAATGAACCAAAAATATCAGTGGCAGGCCTGGAGTTGTGCTAAATCTAGGAGAGGGATGGAAAAAGTATGTGTTCAATGACATTTGATACGCTGAAAACATAATAGTAAAAAGATACTAAATATATGTACACTTTTAACTTCAAGTCTTGATATTAAAGAAGTACCAAGAGATGCCAATGTAAAGTAAGTGACGAAAAGCTGGAATTAAGTGAAAGTTCATTAATGAACTGATAAATATTCAATTCTTTTTTGTTCTGCTTGAATCATGAATGTCAGCGTTACCTGGCAACGAGAGCATGGGCTTCCATGTGATGGACACCAACAATGGGTAAAGCATAAATGCCAGCAAGTTTCCGAGCTTTTCTCACGCCAACTACAAGAAAAAACAACAGGCACATTATAAGGGCCCTTTTTATCTCGAAAACTCACAGGGTTCATACAACCAAAATATAAGTGTATGACTACGGCTCTTCCTGTATGTCCAACTACTTTGGACGTAACTTAAATTAAATCGAGGACATAACCAAAATATGAAATTAAGTATGGTAAAGAGTCACATTTTAACATACAAGTTGAGCCATGAAGAAGAAAGAAGCAAGAATAATTCTTAAGATACGACAGAAAAACAACAGACAGAAAATGAAAGAACGGCAAAAGGGGGAACCAGAAGGCTCAGAAGCAAAATACCACGCAGACAAAGGCTTAACCCAGGACCAATAGTAACAGCAACTGCAGAAAGATCTTCCTCAGTTATTTTAGCTTTATCAAGAGCCTCTTGCACTACCTGCAGAAAGATAGCTATATAAAATGTTGTTCATATTGGAAGGAGAAAACACTTTAACTGAACTCCAATTACTAAAATAAGCAGTGTAAAAAAGTCTCATTGAAAGACATATTCAATTACTTGTGAGCAAGATCTTTAACCTGATCAATTACTTGTGAATGTGCTTCTTCTGCCATTTTGGGAGCAACTCCTCCGTATTGAGCGAGCAGATCTGCCTTAATGGAAATAAACATTAGAAATAAGCATACAAACTTTTTGTTTATAGACGATGAGCAACATGCTTTCTGTATAGAATAAAACAAGATTTTCTACAGAGTTGGCCAAAACACAAGTATCGACAAATAAAAAGTAGGAATAACTAATTACTAAGGTTATCTGGAAATCAAAATACACGAACACAAAGTGCAAGATGCTAAAGCAAAATTATCTTCACGTAGCATCAGAAGAATCATGTAATACTTCAATTGCTCGCTCATTACTCCCGGATTGCTTAGTTGGTAAATAACATTGCCAATGCCATCATTATGATATTTTCCTATCGTAACAATATATGCCTTTTGTCTCCATGCCTGGTAACTATAATTCCAATTAAATTATTTACAATAAGTGCATAGTTGCTGTGTGACCTTGCTAATCAACAGACACCAAAATATTTTCAATAATTTTCAGGCTTGATTAAGAATTTATCATTCTTCCAACCAAAGGACCAACATTTTAGTAGTGTTGAGTAATAAAAAAAGGAAAAAGTCAAAAAGTTGTTTACCAATATATTTATTCTTCAATAATTCAATTTATGTATCAAAAGTAAATTACTCTTTGAGCATGAAAATATGTTAGGCTCTATGATGTCAATTTATAGGAATATCTGTAAAATATCCAAGAAAACAAATTAATAAAACATAATAATAGCATACACAAAGCTGAATTTCGACTGATTTACCCATCGATACTGAATGTCAAAAGAGATTCATCTAGGCTTGCATGTATTAACACTTTATGATGAAATGTATCTTCTTAATTATCTGTTGACCAAGTATTAAACTAAAGATACTCAAATATGAACCTCTAGAGGCTAGGCAATCATAGTCATCATATGAGAAAGATCAAAAGCAAAAATGCGTACAAAAGAAAAAGAAAAAAAAATGCGATGGCACAAACAAACTTTCTTAAGTTTCCACCAACCATGAGAATGAAAATAAAAGTGACAGACAGCACGCTCAGTAGCACACACACAAACACAATTATACATACCTGAGAAAACACAACCTGGCTCATAATCTCACCATTGCTTCTCACCTATCCTCAATAAACATACAAAGAACCAAATTTCATAATTCAATTCACCAAATAACCACTACCCACAAATATTTGTCATTTATTTTACAAAATGCACAAAAGAATTAGACAACCCCCACCCTCCAATAAAAAAGAAAAAACTCACATACGCAGATATAACACTTACAACTGCAGCAGCAGTGTCGTCGCAGCTAGTTTCAATGCCCAGAACAACTAACTCTTCTTGACCCATTGCCTTGTTGTTTTGGCCTTTTGCGGTAGAACACAAAAATTGGGGACTGAATGAAGTATGGAGAAAACGCGACGGGGGTCTACTCAATTTGCAGTGGACCTTCAAATTGTACAGTGCTCTGATGGAGAAATGAAGCGAGGGCTTGTGGAAATGGGATAGGCGGGAAAGGGTGGAAGAGAGAGTGGAGACTAAAGACGACGCCATGAGAGACAATTACGGATAACCAGGAGGTTGGGTGAAAATTATCAAAAAAAAAAAAAAAAAAAAAAAAAGAACAACGAGGTTGGGTGAAAATGCAATTATTTCGTTGTTATGTGGAGTGATTAAAAATTATGAAAGTTTCCAATGTGTCAACTTTTTGGCTTAAACTTTAAAGGACAAATGCCCCCATAAAAGTCAAAATTGCTGGATTCGAATCGAAAATTATCACTGTGTTGTTTCCAAATAATAGGAATGGGCCTGTTTGTTTGGCATTTCGGAGAGTGGTTTGAGAAATTGGTAGAGGTTTGAGATTGAGAAATAATCTCGATTTACGTAATGTTATTTGTTTGGCTTTTGGGAGAGTTGTTTGGGAAAAAAATAGGTGTAAGCTTTTTTTGTAGGTTTGAGTTAGTTAATTAGGTGTAAGATAGTGTAAGACTTTATGTCACATCAGTTAGTTATATATAATTAATTTATTGATATATATATTATATGTAATATATGTGGTAAATAATATTTTATAATTAGTTATTTGTGCTTTCTAAAATAATAAAAAATCAAGTAAATTAATTTTCATTTTTAAGAAGTTTTTTTTATAAAATATTATACTAAAATTCTTTTAATTATTTCATCTCACCGACGAATTCATTCAAATGACATATTAAATATGCTAGAAATTACACAATATCCTTAAAATATTAACCTAATAATTATTACACAATATCCAGATTAATCTAGGTACGGAAACATATTAAGTTGTCTTCATATTGTTTAGCATAATAAAAATTAATGGCAATATTATAATTAATGTCACTAATTCCACGAAGGTGGGAATGGATCCATCTGTTATCCGACCAATCAAGACTATATACTCCCTCCGTCCCATTTTTCTTGCTCTTATTTCTATTTTGGGACGTCCCAAAACATGAGTCCCTTTCTCTCTAAAAAAAAAGGTTTACTTTTTTAACAAAATGTCCAAAATTCCGTGTTCAACCTAAAAGGACCAAAATTAATGGGACGAAGGGAATATAATATTAGTATTATATATAGTTGGAGTAGCATAGTATAAATATTTATCTATAAATATAGATAAAAACTTGTATACATATATATGGTGTAGATGACAACCCAACCACATATTAATGGGCCCCCACCTCCCCTCCCTCTCTCCTCTGTCGCATGACCTCCCTCTCTTCTCGCATGAGAGAGGGGAGAAGAATAATAGGGATAGTAGCTCTTTTTCTTTTCAAAATGGGCTCAGCCCAGTTTCAGAATTTAGTTTCCGAAAAAATATATGGCAGCCGCAACTTTCGGAGATGGATTACCCTGTTTGTCTCGCTTTTCAGAAATGGGAAATAATTTTCTCAAATGCGAGACAAACAGGCCCACTAATTTTGAAACTTTAACTAATTGAGATCAAGACTATCAGACTTGCTTTATGGAAATATTTATGAATTTTTCTAAAATGAGATTTTATCAAAGTAAAAAAAAAAATGAAATATCTCATTGTAACCTTTAAAATTGTCAAAGCGACATGGGACGTAACAAAGGGGATTAATTTAAATCTGAACCAACTTTTTTTCTTTTTTAAAAATGTCCAACTATCACAAATCAATTGGACATTTGAAATATGAGATAATTTTAGAATTTTTTAAACACCCCCCAATTAAATATCATTGCAGAATTATTATCATTTATTGTTTTTTGTAATTTTCTCCCCCTTGTATAATTTTTTTCTCTCCATCACCACTCTCACCCCCCAGGGCAAACAGTCCGACTCCATCAAAATTCTGTGAGTTTTTTATTCATTTTCTCTGAAATAATGGAGCTATTGGGATTGATGGGTCTAATTATTTCCTGCTGGTTAGTGTTAGGATTTTTATTAACTTTTTGTTAGTTATGTTTAATTGGGTTTGCAGATTCTCTGAAATAATGGGATAGTTTATGTCGCACGACGGCGGCTCACGTAGAGCGGCTCAGGATGGAGAATTATATTAAATTTTGAAAAATTGTACATTGACCCCAAAATCTAATATTTTCTTCAGTTAAGTTCAATTAAATTTTTAGTTGTGTCCTAAATTTCCAACTTAACTCAGTTTAATTTAATACCTTATATATTTTCCAATTTTCCTCCCTTTTACAATGGGTACAAACGGTGTTACAATTAATTTTGGTCCTCTATCTCATGTGCTCTATATCTGAAAGAATCTCATTTTACACTATAAGATAAAATTCTCAAACTGTCCTTCGTTGAATTGCACTTTCGAGGTCATGTTTTTAATCGATGCACTTGATAAACATCGCACCATTAAGGTCATATATTGATCAATGCATTTCTTCACAAATGATTTTTCAACATTTTTCTTATCGAAATAATTTCGTTGATATCACAATTCTGGGAAATTCTTACCCAGATCGGGTTTGGTTGAACCAAAAGTAACTACATGGCAAGTATAATACACTTGCTTTGGGATTTGATGTAACTTCCAGGAAATTGATCAACCACAAAGCAAGTGCAATACACTTGCTTGGTGGTTGGATGAGTTTGGTCAAGTCAGGCTTGAACAAGAATTTTCCCACAATTCTAGTCCAATCAATCAGTTGCAAGATTAGATGAACCAAAATCAAACCATATGGTCGAGATCCTTAAAAGAGATAGAGTACAAACGTTCATGTTTGACTATATATCTTCAAGCATTGTTTCTTGTTTCATCTATGACATTACTTGTTGATTTGGTCTCCAACAATTCACCTCAACTAAAGAAGTTCTAATCATGAAGTTGTAATGTCCGAAATCTATATAAAGTTGAATTCGAAAGACAGTTTCTCTCCTTGAAACATCTATATATAGTGGTTAATTTGTGACAAGACAAATGAACACCTATTAATTAATCAACTCAACAACTACAATCTCGCAAAGTCCAATTCACTAACAATTGTTATTGACGACTCGCTTATGAACATTTCATCTCTCCCCATCCAATGAACACAAGCATTTATATTAGCTTCATATAATTCATGGTGATTTGCATCCTTTTATTTATATATTTAATGTCAATATGCTAAATAGTTTTTGCTAGAATCATTATATATGTGTTCTAACAATTTGATCAAACAAGCATATAGAATCATCAAGAATTGTAATTTGATTATCCCAATCAATCATTTGACTTGGTTAATTTCACATGAGTGAACATCTACAAATTATAGAAACGTTCGTAACTTTTTAATTTAATCTTGCCTTGCATGGTCCTCACATCTTAAAAAGTGATGTCTTATGTGTGGTCCTCACATCCTAAAAATGAACGATTTTAAGGATATTTGACATTTTGCATCATCGAAATAGGCTAAATGTGTACTTTGCACCCCTTAATTGCACCTTTAAATTCCATCAAACAAAGGACTTTCCACCCTCATTCACTCTTCAACCAAGTCTACCATTGAAAAAATGAAAATCAGACTTCTAATATTATAATATTTCCATTGGAGATGAAACATTGTGTTGTTGATATACTCAATTCACCTCTTCTCTAGTTTCTTGTTTCTATTCCTAAAATCGAAACTGCAAATAATATGTCTTCAAAAAGAATATGTTTCCTGAGGTAACCTCAAATTGTAAATGCTCCATTTTCGATGGAAATTTTGTAGTATGATATCTGATTTTGGTTTTTTCGATGGTAGATATGGTTGGAAAGTAAATATGGTTGCAAAGTACCAGGTATGATAGAATTCAAGAATGCAAAGTGCTATTTTGTGATTTCAGGGGTGCAAAGTGTTTATTTAACCTATTTCAAGGGTGCAAGGTACCAAATACCTTGATTTTTATTTTCAAAGTTTTTATTACTAGAAAAGTACATTTACTAATTTACTAAGTTAGTTTAATTATATAATAAAATGTTATCATATTATGGTCTTAATGACATATCATTAATTTTTTTGACTAATTACCAAGTATTTAAAGTTGTTATTATGAATACTCAAAGTCAAAACTTGAAAATAAAAAACGAACTATAATTATTAAGTATTTCTAACATAAAACTACGTGTCTATATATAATTCTAAAACTACCATTTGAACGAATGGACAACATCAATTTTTTATTTTCTTGACCTTGATATTTCCATATATACACAATTTTTCCATCTAAATAAGTTTCCACATGTTTAACCCATTTTTTTTAATCGATTTGATCATTTTTGTCGGTTTTGTACTGAGTTCACCATTTTTAACTACGGAAAATGATTTTGTACAACCCATGTTTTATGTTTTTAGAGTTAATTGTGTTATTTACTACCTGTTTAACATGTTTCTTCTTGAAATAATTTTTTAATCTATTAACAATCCACTCAACTTTCAAAAATTACACAAAAACACCAAAATTTTCCGATAGTACTCATATAAAAAATAATTCAATAATTTCCAAATGATAATTGAACATTCATCAATATTTGAATATAAATATCCCAACTTTCAAAAATTACAAAAGAACACCTAAATTATATGATATTTCTCATATAAAAAATAATTCATTCCTTTAATTTATCATTTATCAATATTTGAATATAAAATATCTCGAAAATTACAATAAAAATATAAACTCAAGATTTAAAAGTATTTGCAATGCCTAGAATTTAGGATTTACGACATAATATTTAATTTAGGGTTTAGGGTTTAGGGGTCTAGGGTTTTAGGGTTTAAGGTTTAGGGTTTATTTTATAAATAGGATGTATTTTTATTTGATGATTAGTTATGGTTTTCTTTTGCAATTATATGGGTTGTGATGCTAGCATAGTCCTTTTAATTACATGCATAATCCAATGTTTTAGCAATTTATCTCGTTTTTACTAATTTTTCTCAATTTTGTCGAGTAAGCATATATATTTTATCGATTTAACCCGCTTCTACACTAAGTTTAACATTTTTTTTGTTATTTTAACATGTTCTTTCATCAATTTCATCCGCTTTTACATTGAGTTTACCATTTCTTTTTATGTTATTTAACCCATTCTTTCATTGATTTCACCCATTATTTGTGGTTTATCCAATTTGTTAATCAATTCTCTCTCATTCTCTTCGATTTGACCTAATTTTAGTCGATTTTGATTTTTTTATGATTTAACATATTTTAACGACTATTTCACATTTTTCGTCAATTTATGTCATTTTTTGTTGTTGTTGTTGTTCTTTTAACGATTTGACTCATTTTTTGTTCTCCCGTGTTTAGCTGATCATATCATTCATTTTTTACCGGTTTGCCCTATTTTGCCATTTTATCCAATTGTTTATCAATTTCACCATTTTTTATTGCTTTAACTCGTTTTTCTTTGATCCAACCCATTTTTCCATTATTTTTCCATTTTTACCATGTATTTTTTAATTAAGTTTCACTTGTTTTCACCAATTTTAACCATTTATATGTTTTCGACTTAAGCCAATAATAAGTTTCTCAGTTAACTAAATAGTACTTTATTTTATTCATACAACACAAATGTGACATTTTTTTCGAGGTTTTTTTTTATTGGTTTTTAGATTATTTGATAATTGATCATTTCTTAAGAATTTTACAAAAATGTATCAATTGTACTTTTTTGTTATTAGTCTTTAAAAAAAAGAGAAGAATTTTCTTCGTCAAACTCGAACTAAACTCGTAATTTTTATATGTATATAGATATAGATATAGAATATATAGATTATATATGGTAAGTAACAGGGTAAAAGATTCTTTCATAAATAGAGAGAAATCCAAATGGGGTAAAAACAACAATTTCACAAATAAGAGATATAATGCTACTTTCCAAATAATTCGCTAGTTTTAGACAATAATAATATATACTAAAATTTAAAGTAGCAATAATATATAAAATTTTGGATTAAAATTTCGTTGATATATTTTGATTAGTTAAATATCGAAAAGTTTTGGTAATTTCTCCAGAAACTTTGTAGAAACGTCTAAAAGAAGGAGTAATATATGCTAGTATATTTTTGTTTTGATTTTCCTAATAAATAATCCTTGGTTGAAAACATACATAGAGACTAAGGGCCTGTTTGTTTGGTGTTTCCCAAAAAAATTTTGCCATTTGGGAAATGCCAAACAAACATATTTTCTATTTTTTGAAATAAATTTCTCATTTCTCAATTTTCTCAAACTACTTTCTCAAAATCCAAACAAACAACAATTTTCTTATCTCTAAACAAAACTTATACAAATTTTATTCTGATTTGACATAAAATAACATATCTCTTATACAATTTATCTTACAATAAACATGATTTGACATAAAGTCTTACACATCTTACACATACAACATAATTCTTTAAAAAAAAACCTACATCTACTTTATTTCTCAAATCACTCTCTCAAAACACAAACAAACAACATTTTGCAAATCGAAATTATTTCACAAACCTCCACTACTCTCCCAAACTCCAAACAAACAGGCCCTAAAGTGTCTTTTCTTTTGAGAAATCCGAAATTAATGTTCTTTGCCACTGGTAAGCACCACTATTTGCATGGCACCCACGTCACCCCACCCCCTATTTGGCTTCACTCTTATGCTGATTGTACACAATTAATTCCATTAATTAAATATATACTATATATAAATATATTCTGCCTTTTCCAATTCATCTTAAAATTATACTACCAGTCCATTCTATCACTCACAGTCACAGGCTCCTATCACTCTTTTAATTCCAAGAATAACTTGAAGACAAAACAGCATTTCAGTAGTCAATTTCTGCTACTGGTAAGAATTCCAATGTACACCCTTTAATTAGTGTTAAAACTTGAATTCCAAAGTTTACCTTTTAATTTGTTTTCCTGACATGTTATATGGAATTTTAAATGTTTTTTTATTTTTATTTTCAAGAATCTGTATATATATATATGATGATACTCAAGCATTGGTTGTGTCCAGAAAAGCAATGATTTTTTCTTTTTCTTATACATTAAAACATTGCTTTTTATCTGTGTTTTGTTTTTGAAATCAAGAATTTGTACAACATAATCATTAACAAAATCTCTTTACAACCGATTCATATATACTTTATAAGCAAGATTTGATCTTTTCCTATATTTTTTTGTGGATGATGATTGATGATGAAGTAGAAGTCTCACACTGATATGATTGAGGATGTAGCACACTCTGTTCACTCAATAAGAAACAGAAGAAAAGCTACCCCCCTTTATGTCTATATATGTTTTATTCGGACATTAAATAGTACTAGTATTATTCTGCACCATGTACCTTTTATCTGATGCGCGCGTTCATGAATTATGTGCATATGTTTCATCATTTTCATTCTCCACATATATTGTTAAGTGCTAATTACTTAAATGGATTGACCGACTGGAATTTTAAATATTTGTTCATGAATTCTTTAATTTTTTAGCACTTTTGGTTTGGTCCCATAGAGTAGTCACGTTTTAATTAGGACCTTTTGGTCCAAGTAAAATTTTCTCAGTTTTTGGACGTGAGGGGTTTAATATTTGGGACCTAAACACAACTTTTTATAACTTACATGAACAAAATTGACAAGTTTTGAATTCTGTCTGTGTAACTAAAAATGTAATTACTCTTTCTTTTTTTTTTTTTAAAAGTAAATACTCTCATAAAATAAAAGCCAACAAAACGAGGCCAAAAATGTAATTACTCCTTTAAGATATTTTTTTTTTAATATTTTACTTGAAAACTAGTAATTGTTGAAAATTATTGGTATGTTTTAAAAATCGAGCTTTGTTAATTATCTTTTAAACATCAAATTAGAAATGAAATTACAGTAGGAGTGGAGGCTCTTGATGGTATGATGAGCATGAAATTTTGATGTTATTTTCAATCTGGCACAAATAATAATAATAATAATAATTTATTCGACTAAAAGGAAAAGGTGTTAAGGATTAAGAGGACCTGATGATGTGCCCATACTAGTGCTAATTTAATATAATGGAACATGTGATCATAAAAGTACACATTTAACAAAATGGAGGCTTTCTGTTTCTTCTAACTTTCAATGATTATGATACATTGAAAAAGCTAGTCTTATCTTATTGTTTGATTTTATTATTGTTTGTGTAAACGTTCTTGCTTTTATTGGACTGATATGAGTACCAGTAGCTTAAATACTGTTCAAACAACTATGGTAACTATCTGTTTTTGTAACACAGGGGGAGGATTTCATTTATTTCTTCGAGTTCAAAAACTATGGTAAGTTTTTTTTAACTATACCATCTTAAAACCTCATAAGTATACCCCGATCGTTTGTCTCTTTGAAACATGATCTTTTACATTAATTCAGGAAAGGGATGCTTGTACGAAAGATGGGACGATCAATATCTACGGGAAACCAGCAATGAAACGGAAAACTGGTGGATGGAAAGCGGGGATGTTATTGCTTGGTACGTACGTATTTACCTTGTTTATACATACTATGTATAACTCCAGGAGTGACATGTACAAAATTTGACTGAATTTCCTATAATGCATTTATTTTTGAATACCTTCCAAATGATGTCGACATTTACTTTTCTTTTTAAGAAAAGATTTATATACACACATTCGAAAGAGATCATATAGTTTTCATTAATGAACGTCCAAAACTTTAACGAATTGTGTTAATTTGGTTTGTTCTTCAGTAAGTGAAGGACTTGCTGCACTTGCATTTACCGGAGTGGAAGTAAATATGGTTCTATTTGCAAAGTCAGTGTTAAGGCAGTCGAATGCAGAAGCAGCAAGCACTTTTAGTACATGGGTTGGAACTCTTAACATTTGCACGCTCGTTGGCGCTTTTCTAAGTGACACATATTTGGGTAGATATATGACTTGCGTTGTGTTTCAAGCTGTTTTAGTCATTGTAAGTGATCTCTTTGAGCAAATTGTATTCATAATTGATTCCTTTCTATCTTTTGCAAAGTGTTCAATAATTTTGAGTTTCATTGTTTTTGCAGGGATTGGTCTTGTTGTCCTTATCAACTCAAGTTTTCATGCTTGAACCAAGAGGTTGCGGGAGAATCGGAGATACGTGCAACCAATTATCACCAGCTAAACTTGTTAGTTTCTACATATCAATATATTTGCTAGCTTTGGGCAGTGGAGCTATTGAACCAGCACTTGCAGCATTAGGTGCAGATCAATTTGATGAAGAAGATCCTGCAGAAAAGAAATCCAAGTCTGCATTTTTCAGCTATTACTACGTTGCTTTGAACCTTGGATCATTAGTTGCAGAGACTTTACTCGTTTATATCGAAAATTTGGGGAAATGGGTATTGGCATTTTGGATATCAACCTCTTGTGGCTTATTAGCACTGATTTTCTTATCAAGCGGAACTTGTAGATATCGACGAGTTAGGTCTTCGGGTAATCCCTTTTCAAGGTTTTTCCAAGTGATTGTTGCTTCGGTTAGAAAATTAAAGCTCGAGTTACCATCAAGTGGAGAAGGGCTTTACGGAGCTCGTCTGAACGAGGAAGAGGAATGTGCTAGAAGATTACAACACACTAATGATTTCAAGTAAGTCTTTACAAATTGATCTGTGGTAAACTAAAATTCATTTTCAAATTGATTTTGTGGATGAAACTGTAAACTAAAAGCTTGACTTCTTGATTAACCTATCTTGATGATTTCTTGCAACAGATATCTTGACAGGGCAGCTGTACTAACTCCATCGGACGAGGTCTTGTTATCGAACAAAGGCCAATCTCCGAATCCTTGGCATCTCTGCACGGTTACACAAGTCGAGGAAGTAAAATGTGTTTTGCGACTTCTTCCAATATGGTTCTGCACCATAGTAGCGTCCGTAGTATTCGTACAAGTCCTCTCTCTCTTTGTCGAACAAGGAGCAGCCATGAACACAAAGGTATCAAATTTCCACATACCCCCAGCCAGTATGACTGCGTTCGACATTATAAGCATATCAACTTTCATCATATGCTATGAGAAAGTACTCGTACCATTATACATCAAAGTGACCAAAAAAGAACCACAAACGCTCACGGAGCTACAAAGAATAGGAATCGGAATGGTGGTGTCGATTGTCGCAATGATAGTGGCAGGCCTAGTCGAGCAACGTAGACTGAAATATGCAAACGGAAGAGAGCAAAGTTCTTTGAATATTTTCTGGCAAATTCCGCAGTATGTTCTTGTGGGTGTTTCAGAAGCTTTTATATATGTGGCTCAATGGGAATTCTTTGCGTCTCAAATACCGGAAGGGTTAAAGAGTTTTGGGCTTGGATTGTCAATGTCTAGTTCGGCGTTGGGGAGTTATATTTGTACTATAATGTTGTCTTTGGTTATGAAGGTGACGACGAAGAATGGGGAACCGGGCTGGATACCTCCAAACTTGAATGAAGGTCATATGGATCGATTTTTCTTCTTGTCTGCTGCTTTGATTGCTTTAGATTTGGTTCTTTTCATCGCTTGTGCTAACCGGTTCAAGTGTGTTGAGTTGGAGAAAAGAGATGAAGTAAAGGGAACGGTGGAAATGCCTTGATTTGATGAAAAGATGAAGTCGAATTACCTTATTTGTAGCTTGTTCGATTAGGATGACGTGAAGAAAAGCGTGTAAGAATCTTACGAGGATAGATGTGTAACCTAAACTATAAATAGGGGATGCAAAATTTTGGGTATAAACTACATTTACTTTTCCTCTTGACTGAAGCTTAAAATTAGTGAGTCTAAGATATGCTATGCATGTATTTCCCCGGCCCCGTTCTGGAGTTTAATGGGGAACCGAAAATTGAATGAAAACTCAAGATTTGATAATAGAATTAAGGTATATATACACTTTCATAAAGACTCGATTGGATATTGAATTAAACAATTTCGATCTTAATTTTTAAATAAGACTTTCAATGTCACTGGCAACATGCATGATTCATCCATTCATAAGACTACGGGGATCTTATGTATTGTTTTAATTAAATGTGTGTGAAGGTGATACATACTAACTAATATTATACATTGCACTCGTAATCATAAGAAAATATTAAAATAAATTAGTTTAAGACCAACGTTCTTAGATTTAGATGATATTTGTATTTTTTTTTCTTTTTTCGAAAGTAACCATAATGAAGTCATATTTTCACATTAAATTAGAAGTAGATTTTTTTTTTCAGTTTTAAAATTTACCTATTACATGAATTTGCGAAGAGAGGAAATGTTAACCTAATTTGTTTATTATTTGATCCATATTTTACTTGATCAAATTTCATTTTTAGCACATATAAATGTTAAACCAAGAGAAATAAAATAATGGTTGCCTCAAGCTGGACCCGAATTGAACTGGTCCATCTATCATCACCATTCACCACCCATAGATCTGCTTAGTTTGGATTTGATCCACCCATATTCACAATCACGATCCATCCACCACGGGCGGGAAAAATCCATGATATTATTCTGTATTATGCGAAATCAGCACAAAACTATTCTGTAAATTTTTGTTTGTATCAAACTCCCTTATAGTTTTAGAAACTTTACATTAAACACGCCATCTCCGTTAATTACTAACATCGTTAAGTTTTAATTGACTTGGTTAAATTACCCCTAGATATATTAAAAGTACAACAGAGTTTTATGCAAACGTTCAAAAGAACAAGAGAGATTTGCTCAAACATTCAAAAGTACTAAAAGGGAGTTTTGCGCACACGTTTAAAAGTACTAGAAAAGTGTACATGCATTGCACGTGATTAACTAATTTTCTATGTTAGTTGAATCATACAATCATTTTTCAATATACTATCTTAATGACATATTATATAATTTTTTTACTAACTCACTTTAATTATTACTATGTTGTTACCAAAAATTATCATGAATACTTATAATCAAAACTTGAAAATAAAAAAATAACTGTAACTATTAAGTATTTTTATCTGAAACTACATGTCTACTGAACTATTATTCTAAAACAACCATTTGAAGGAATGAACAATATCTATTATTTTCTTCATTTACCTTGATATTTCCATCTCAACCATTTTTCACAGGTTTAACCCGTTTTTTTTTATCGATTTTAACCAATTTTGTCTGTTATTAATATCTTTGACTAAATTCATCAATTTTCAATTACATGTCTAATCAATTTTTAACGAATCTAACCCATTTTTACCAACTCTCCCCGATTTTGTAGTGTAAACCTGCTTTTACACTAAGTTTACCCTATTTTTTGTTTTTTTAACATGTTCTTTCATCGGTTTCCTCCAGTTTTACTTGAGTTTACCATTTGTTTTTGTGTTATTTTAATCCGTTATTTCATTGATTTCACCATTTTTTGTAATTTATCCCATTATTTAATCGATTCACTCATTCTATCCGCTTTAACCCAATTTTACTTATTCTTTTGCTGATGTACACTATTTTCTCGACTATTTGCCCTTTTTTTTTCAATTTAACTCATTTTTTGTTCTTGTTCTTTATCGATTTGACCAATTTTTTTTATCTTGTGTTTAGTCGATGTCATTCATTTTTTACCAGTTTGCTCGTGTTTTGTCGATTTACCTCATTATTTTATCGATAGTACCATTTTTTTTGTTGCTTTAACTCATTTTTGTTCGATCTAACCCATTTTTCTATTGTTTTGCCATTATCACCAGTTTTAACCACTTATATATTTTGACTTTTTTTAGCCTAAGCCAATTATAAGTTTTTCAGTTAACTAAATATGATTACTTTAGTTTATTCGTATTGAAGAAATGTTATTTCTTTTTAGGTTTTTTAATAATTAATCATTTCTTAAGAATTGTCCAAAGAAACACCGATTGCGCCTGTATTTACACTGAGTTTATCATTTTTTTGTTATTTTAACCCGTTCTTTGATCGATTCCACCCATATTTGTGTTTTATCAAATTTGTTAATCAATTCATTCATTATTTTCGGTTTAACCCAATTTTAGTCGATTTTACCTATCATGCTTACCCCGTTGTTTTATCAATGACACCATTTTTTTTATTTAAGTCGTTTTTCTTCTATCTAAACCATGTTTTCTCTGATTTACCAATTTCTTTTATCATATATATATTTTTAGTAGAATCTTACCCGTTTTCACCAATTTTAACCATTCTATATTTTGACTTATTTTCGCTTAAGCCAATTATAAGTTTTTCAGTTAACTAAATAGTACTTTTTTTTATTCATATAGCCTGAATGTGACCTTTTGTTTTTAGATTATTTGCTAAGTGATAAATTCTTAAGAACTTTTGAAAGGAATATCGCTTGTACCTATTTTACAGTGAGTTTATCATTTTTTTTTAATTATTTTAGCCTGTTCTTTCACCGATTTCATCTATTTTTTGTGGTTTATCTCATTTCTTAATCAATTCATAATTATCTCAAGTGTAACCAATTTCAACCGATTTTCACACTTGTTAATCAATTCACTAAGTTTCTCTGGTTGAACCCAATTTAGTCTGATTTTACTTATTATTTTGCTTATTTAACCTATTTTCTCACATATTTCACCTTTTTTTTTTGCCAATTAACTCATTTATTTGTTTTTGTTCTTTTATCGATTTGATCTGATTTTTTGTTATCCCGTGTTTAGCCGATTTCATTCATTTTTTTTACTGGTTTTACCTATTTTTTTGCTTGTTAACCTTGTTGTGTTATCAATGGCACGATTTTTTTTTTTGTTTTAACCCGCTTTTCTTTCATCTAACCAATTTTCTCATTGCTTTTACCATTTTTATCATATATTATTAATTAAAATTTTACATTTTTTGCAGGTTTTAACAATTTCGATGTTTTGATGTTTTTTTGCTTAAGTCAATTATATATTTTTAGTTCTCTCTAGTGTAACCCAATTTGAGTCGATTTTCACATTTGTTAATCAATTCATTACTGTTCTCTGGTTGAACCCAATTTAGTCTGATTTTACTTATTATTTTGCTTATTTAACTTATTTTCTCACATATTTCACCTTTTTTTTGCCAATTAACTCATTTATTTGATTTGATCTGATTTTTTATTATCACGTGTTTAGCCGATTTCGTTCATTTTTTTTTTACCAATTTTACCTATTTTTTTGCTTGTTAACCTTGTTGTTTTATCATTGGCACAATTTTTTTTTTGTTTTAACCCGCTTTTCTTTCTATCTAACCAATTTTCTCATTTTTATTATATATTACTAATCAAAATTTTACATATTTTGCCGGTTTTAACAATTTCTATGTTATAAAGTTTTTTTGCTTAAGCCAATTATACATTTTTTTAGTTAACTAAATAGTACATTTTTTAATCACGTAGAACGAATTCGATATAGAGGTTCCTTAATGTTTTTTAGGTTCTTCAAATAAGTGATAACTTCTTAAGAACTCTTCAAAATTTTTTTTGAAGAAATATAGAGTTATAGTTTTTTTTACCATTAATATTTTAATGAGTTGCAGAACTTTAAAAGATAATTATAAGTTTGTTATATAAGGGACTTCTTGTCTAATCATACTTCTGTAGTTCTTTTCTTTTAGGATTCTTTTATTTTACATTTTTGCCATAAATTTAAATATCACAATATAATTTAAATAGGGGTATATTAGTCTTCACAAAAAAGGGAAGAGATTTCCTTAGGCCAACTCGTACTTTTGTATGTATATAATATAATATAAATAAATAATCGATAATAGATAATAGATATAGATATAGATAAGAGAGTTTTGACTGAAAAAATTATACAAAAATTCGCGTGTAATACATGCGCGTTAGTTAAATAATGGACGGAATGAGACAAATTGGGTGTTTTATGCGTGATTTTTGGAAATACAAAATAATTTAATAGAAAAAAAAGTTCACATAGTAGTTTTGTTAATATTTTGCATTACACGAGATAGTATCGTGCATTTCCCAGCCACCGTCCCAACAGATAAGATGTTATATATATGTGATCTTTGAATCTAAAACAAGTAAACGCATCTTATATACTTAAAATATAATCCGAGTAAAATCATACCACTCGTGGATAGCTGGAATCTCGACACATGGAGTATTAAGATTACAATTTAAGATTTTTAACCAGTGTATATTGTTTGACGATTATAGAAAAGCCTTCACCTTCACCTTCACCTTATAAATTTGGATAGACATTTTCAAAAAGAAGTATTCATTTTCAACGTAATGTGAGATCATTTTCAAAAATAAAATAAAATGCATGGGTTGACTGTCTGTGGAGTTCGATGCACTATGCATAGACCATGGAAAATGCTCCACTCTAATAAAGTAGATCAGCACGTGACTCAAAATTAGTCCTCAATTTTTGAGAGGTTGGTTAAGAAAACCTACTTGGAACGGATCAAATGTATTTTTCTTACATTAGAATTCAATTTGAATCGACTATTTTAATTTTCGACTTCTAAGTGTTATCCTTGATTCTGTCCCGATCATTTTATTAGAAATTTCATTTGACTCTATTCAACCATTATTAGAGTTTCAAAATAATAAAAAAAAAATTCTATAATATGATCAATGGGAATCCGAAGCAAAATCTTTTTGATCTTCGAAACTTATCTTTTAAATTTTTACCGCACTATCGGATGTCTCCTAAGGGACTCAATAAATGAACTCAATAATATTTTTTAAAATCAAAATAAACATTATTTTGTCTTTAGAATTTTGCAACTTTCTAAAATTTGCGTTACTCTCACTTACAAATTCAAGCAATTAACAAGTTTTTTCAAATGCACCAAAACTCAAAACATTGCAAAATGTCCTTCAAATCGTAGAGAACACTTTCGGAGAACTCAAACCAACCTAACATTTTGCTAAGTACGGCCACAAGTCAAAAGAGAGAAATTATATCCCAAACTCCCTTTGATTAATCTAAAAGTTCATGTCAAATAGAGAACATATCTTTTGTGATTAAATCTTTAACACTCGTAAAAGGTGATCAAAGGTTGGAAGAGTTTAGCAGCTAAAGTCGGCAAGAATTTACCTAAGTCTTTTTTTTTTTTTTTTTCTCAAGCAGAATTTCCCTAAGTCAAAATGCTTCAAAGAAGCAATGAATTTCTAATTCCAGTTGTTACCAATTACGACTAGCAAATCGCCAGCTAGTTTGATCCTCAGGTACAACTTAGGATTTAATCAATGTAGTACCTAAGTTTTCATTTATTTATTGAATTTAGTCATGCTAGTTGTTTAGATCGAGCAACACCTGTAAATTATTTGGTGAGACAGTATGGCGCAGAATCAGGTAAGGCTGTTCCACCTCATAATTCTTCAATTGCTATGGAAGGTTCATGGTTGGTTCATAGCTACAAATTTTGAGATTTCAATTAACATATCTTTTTAATTAAACTAGAAAAATGCATTGATAGATAAATTTTATAAATTATAGTAAAATCAACTTTATTACTTCGTTATTAAATAACACAGACTAATTAATGACTAGTATATCATTTGTATTTTAATAATTTTTTTTTTATTAAAATTATTATTTTATAAAGAACGATGGTTTAATATATAAACTATTATTAATTTGACCTCCCCCCACCCTTTCATTGGTTATTGTAACTCATTTTCATTGTGTTCCCCTTTTGTCAATTTTATTTAAATTTTTTTCAGTTTAAACTATTTTTCCTCCAGCTTCACTTTTTTTTTTTTTTTTTTGTCAGTTAAACGTTTCTTTCATTGATTTCACTCATTTACATTTATACCAATTTAATCCGTTTTCACATATTCCACAATTGATTTCACATTTTTTCACCAACTTTACCTTTTTTCATCAATTTTATCCATTTTTTTTTAACAGATTTCACCGTTCACCGGTTACATAATCTTTTCATAAATTTCACCCGAACTTTCATCAATTTCATATGTATTTACCAATTTCACGAGCACTTTTTCATTGGTTTCATCCACATTTTCATCATCTTTATTAGTGTTCATTAATTTCATCCGAATTTTATCGTTTTCATCAATTTTCATCAATTTCATCTATTTTTTTACCAATTTCACCCGTGTTCCATGAAAAGAATTTCATGAAAAATCGTGATTATGCATATCTGATATTCTTTAGGTACACTCTTTATAGATTGCTTATCTAGTCACATAAAAAATATTTACTTAGCTATGCCATAAGCATTTATAATTTGTTATTTCATAAGTAATACGTGGTTCTCATTTAATATTATTTAGTAGCAAAATGATATTTAAGAGAATTTGTTCTAAATTTTAGGAGTTAATGTATGACATTAATATGATATGACTTCATGTCTAATTATACTTCTTCAAGTACCTTTATATGTTTGTGAAAAAGTTAAAAGGTATTTTAGTTTGCACAAAAATATTAAGAAACACACTATCTACTTGTACTTTTAGGGCCGTTTGGTAGGACCTAATATATGGGGTACCATGTCGTATTATATGTGGTGATATGGGTTAATACAATGTTTGATGACATTTTCTAATATCGGGTCAAATGGCTTAAATCCTTACGACCCGGTATTGAGATTATATTATAATCCACCCAGGCATGAGTGTTAGTTAATCCGGGTGAATATGAATTCAGTGAAATGTCACTTATAACCTCAAATTTACATATTACCTATTTTAACATATCATAAATTCTTCTTAAATATTTGAAAATGGAAACACATTCTACATAAATAAATCAACAAACTAAAATCTATATCAATTTACAATTAACATGGAGGCATTCGAACTAAAACATTGAATAATCTTGATCAGCTCATACTCTTATACGTATTATACAAATGGCTTTGATGAATTGATATATCTTAACTAACACAATATGTTCGATTAAGTAGTGAAAATTTATTAATATATACCTAAACTCATAACTCCACCAAACGTATTGCGCGCAATTAATTGTTTTAATGTAATATAGCCTTCAATCCGACTTCGATCTAATCCACCTTAATCCCATAAACCCTACCAAACGACTCCATAGTGTTAGAGATGATCACAGTATAAATAATTATTAATACTTCTACAGATCTTTTGTATTAAAAATTAAAACTCGGACAAATATCTATGACCTTTTTACATTTCAAATAGAAATAGTACTACTAATATATTTCTTTTCCAACTTTTATCTTAAATATGGAATGAATCAAGAGTGACCATATTCTTGGGAAAATTAAGAGACATATTCGAACAATACGTACTATTTCCAAATTGTCACAATACACATTCTTCTTGGAGTGCCAAGAGACAATGGTTTGAATATTAATTAAATAATAAATGGTTACTTAATTACAAATAATAAATGGTTACTTAATTACTTTGCTCTAACACAAATTAAGGTTTATGTTCACTACATATTACCCAAAACTGACCACCCTAGTTCCTCGAAACCGCAAACACATGCAACTAATTTAAAATAATCCATACCACACGTTAGTTTAAAGAAGTATAATGCTCAAACATATGAGAAATCCCTCTCTATATAAACCAAACAATACTCTTTCGTACATACAAAAAACATCAAGTTCACAATTTAAATTCACTTCTTAATTAACCATCATTTGTGAACATATATAAAATCATGGCACAAATAATTAAGCTCTCTACTTGTCTTTTTCTTTCTCTTCTCATGTTAACCCTATCTTGGGCTGAGCAACCAATCGTCCACCGACGCTCTCGTGCTAGAGCGTTTATCGAGTTACAATGTGAAACTACACTCTATCCTAATGAATGTGTTCGTTCTTTGTCTTATTACATTAGCAATTTCACGTCTACCCTAAGTCATCAACAATTAGCTCAAATTGCTCTGAAGGTAGCCCTAGTAAGGGCTGAGTCAACGCGGGCCTACGTGATCAATGTAGCTAAGGAGCTCAAGCGAACAAAGGGCAAAGATTACCAAGCCGTGGAAGAATGTTTAAGTCAAATAAATGATGGGGTAGATCAACTCAAAAATTGTATTGAAGAGACACAAAAGATTAAGGAAGATGAAGATTTTACATGGCATGCAAGCAATGTCCAAACATGGATGAGTACTGCCTTAACTGATTCAAGTATGTGCATAGACGGGGTTTTGGCCCGAGCAATCCGTGGTAGGACGAAGGCCTTGATCAAAGCCAAGGTTCTTAATCTTCATCAAGTTACAAGCAATGCCTTGGCCTTGTTCAATAGGTTTGCTTCAAGATATAGGTCCTCCCATGACAAAAAAACCAAAGTCTAGGGGGCTTTTGGACATTTTGGAAGTGGTTTAATAGAGAAGTGTGTGAATATACAAGATTTTGGGATTAGAGATCATATCTACACAAAATGAAATAATATATACTTTAATTTCTTTCCAATATTCCTACTTTACTTTTTATCTTTTAATTTTAATTTTCTCTTTTTTCTCTTTATATACTTGAAAAATGAAGAAAACTTATCAATCGATCAACGTAAATATTTTGTGACTGAAAGTAATAAAACTACATGATCTAAGTTAATGACAGTTGATAATGGATCGTAATATGCAATTAAACATGTCTTGGATCCAGGCCATATATGATTATCATTTTAATTGCCAACTTTTCTTGCAATTAAACTAGAATATATATATATATATATATATATATATATATATATATATATATATATATATATATATATATATATATATATAGTTTAGTTTGATAAAATAATTTGAATTATCACGAGTGCGACATAACAATATAATTAAAAAAAAATTATGTTTCGGAGAATATGCAATTATCGACTGGAATCAAATGTTATGATTTCTATGTTGTGCGATATAATTATCTGATTATTATTTGCTATTTTGATTAAAATGTCAACAATAAAATGAAAATTAATATACCAAATAATCATGACTACCGTATATATGTGAAAGTAAGTCTTTAACTAATTATTTACAGATAACTTTTCCCAACTTATTCAAACAGTCATGGGGTTTTTCCGGGAAGACATCTACAGACAATTCTTGGGTTGTATGCAAAATACTTCCTCCTGCGTATCCGAATTTATTAACAAATAATTAATTGTATTATATTATTTAGCATATATCAAACTCGTGTTCGACGAATTGTAGCATTGATATAAACTTCTCTACGAATTTAGTACGTGCGACTAATCACACTCGATGATTCATTTTTTAAAAGTAAAATGACATTAAATTAAACTTAATGTTGTTCTACCAATTAATGCATAATAATTTGTTTTGGGTATGATCCTTTGCATTTTGGAAAATAGAGTAATTTTTTTGTACATTTATTATTTTAACACTAAAACAATAAAATTGCCATTTATTTATTCAACAAATAAAACCATAATTTTATCTAGTATTTGCTCAAATCTAATCCACGGAATATTGACATGAAATAGGTTTTATATTTATAGATGTAAATTGCATATTTATTCTAATTTTAACATGCGGTGTACTTTTTTTTTAGAATACATTATATTTATTATCAATCATTACACCAAAAATTATTTTAATAATTGTTCATTTACAAAAAAATCAAAATAATAAATTAATATTAAATTAAAAAAAAAACTCATATTAATGAGAGTTAAACCAAGACTAATAAATGCAAGATTATTAACATGCGATGTACATATACTATAGTATTATTAACATGAATGTATTTGCCTTTAAATATATGACATATATGTACATCTATTTGCCAATAAATGAGTCATATACGTACATCAAATTAGTTTTTGTCAGCTGAAAATAATGTTAGAGCCTGAATCCCAATAAATAGGAGCTGCATATCCAGTCCCATTTCGTAAAGCCCAACAATCATTCAATGGCCATGGGCCCAAGGCTATCCATCAACAAAACCCAAATCTGAACAATGTAAGACCATCTTCGGTCGAAGCAGCCAATAGTCCCCTCATGCCCGCCTGCTTGTCTGTATGCCTGCTTGCCTGTCTGTCTTGTCAAGTCAGTAATCTTCAACCGAACCAATAATCGAAAACATTTATTTCAATCTCAAACTTTCCCACTCTCACTTAACATCAATAACAATAATAAGATATATATATTTTTTATTATTATTCTATCTCATTTACTCGAAAAGTTGGACTGTTTGATTAATTTTTGATTTGTTGCAAATACTAACTAAAATAAAAAAGGAAATATGATGAAAGTCTGATTTCATGTTCATCCTTACCAATTTTATTATCAATCCTGTCACCAACTTAATACAAATTTGTACTTAAGCATTTGAGAAAATACCATAGTAGAATAATTATCCATTTGTTTAATATATTATTTTTCTACATTTTTCTTTTTTCTTTTTAGATACTCCAATTCAAGATTTCTTGTTTTCTCACAAAAATATTATCTCACTTATTTTCAATTTCTACTGTATGTAAAATATGTAAAGTTTCCATAATGTCGACGGAGTAATATTATTAAATTCAGACGGAAATTATAAATCCAGCACCATAATCCTAATCATAAACCTCACTTTAATTTATGGTTCTTGCAGTTTTAACCCTTGTGCACGCGGGAAATCAACATTAATATTCGTTGGGGAAGACAAAGAGAAATCAGTGAAGAAAAAATCGAAATGGAGGAAGCATCTTTATTATCACCTCTGCCTGAAGTAGTCGGAGAAGAAGATGCTGAGCACGATTCGAAAGAGATTGTTTTGCAGAGATATTTTCTCCAGGAATGGAAGTTCGTCAAGTCAGTACTCGACGACATCGTTTCCGCTCGCCGTGTCTCGGATCTCTCCGCCGTTCACAAGATCCGATCCATTGTACGCCGCCCTATCCACTACTCTTTTTCTTCACGCGCACCGCACACAGACTCACCATGCCTACATAATGCCTCAAAACTCGCAATGTTCTTTACTTCTGAATATTTAATATACTAGAGTTATGAACTATTAATTTTGATGTTCCATTTGCGTTTCAGTAACCGAACTACTTGACACTGAATTGTTACATATTTGCCTCAAAATTGAGAACATTTGATGTTGGATTGGAATAGCAGGAAGAAAAATTTCAAGTGTAGAAGAGTATATTTGTTCAAATTAAGGTCTATTTCACTAATTTCTATGTTTGGCAGCTGCTGACTATCTTGAATGACACTAAGTTTTAGTACTTGAGTAAATTAATGAATGTATTTTGAGAGAACACTACTTTTGCTATAATTGAATCTTATTTTCTCTGACTATTTTTATAAGCAGAGGCTTAGCTTTAATTTATTCAGTTAACATTGATTAATACTTATATTCAATTTGTAGTTTTATGTTATAAGAATTATAATGCGTTTGATTTGAATGCCCTTAGTAGAAAGGCGCAATGAGTCTTAAAGTACTTTGGTGCAGATGGACAAGTATCAGGAGCAAGGTGAACTGATAGAGCCTTATCTCGAGAGTATAGTTTCGCCTCTTATGTCTATTGTCCGCTCAAGAACCACGGAATTAGGGGTTGCGTCCGATGAGATTCTTGAAGTGATCAAGCCTATTTGCATCATAATTTATACCCTAGTTACAGTTTGTGGATACAAGTCCGTTATCAAGTTCTTCCCTCATCAGGTTTCTGATTTAGAACTTGCGGTATCTCTTCTGGAGAAATGTCATAACACTAATGTTGGAACATCATTGAGGCAAGAAAGTACTGGAGAGATGGAAACTAAATGCATCATACTTCTATGGCTCTCAATTCTGGTGTTAATTCCGTTTGATATATCCTCTGTAGATACCAGTATAGCCCATGGAAACCATGCTACAGGTGACGAGCCTCCTCCATTGGTGGTGAAAATTTTAGAATTCTGTAAAGACTATTTATCAAATTCAGGACCCATGCGCGCTATAGCTGGGTTGTTGTTGTCAAGGCTGTTGACACGCCCGGATATGTCGAAGGCTTTTACCAGGTGTTTTTCCCAATCTCATAGGGTAAAATATACCCTGATTTGTCCAAGATTTGTGAGTAATATATCCATTGTCTGCTTTCAACCTTTAATCTACTAATGTCACATAAGAAATCATATGTGTGTGTGTGAGAGAGAGATTCCCTAATTCATTACATGACTTGAGGAATTCTCCGCAATATTTCTTATATCCTTTAGTTGTGTTGATTTTTGGGGTGAAATTACTTGTTTCCGATTTCTCCAGTTTTGACTTTTCTTATTTTAGTTTTTAGCTCTTGAGTGAATGGTCATGTCTGCAACAACAAAAACATTTGAACTTATTGAGAAATTGCTGCTTGCACCTCAAACTCTTAGAACCATATAAAGTAAATTTCATTATACTCTTAAGTGGATATTATTTTCATTTTTTACTGTGAAACAGTTTATCCTTAGAAGTTCATATTGATTCTTCAGTCGGAAGCCAGAAGTGGACCATGAAAAACCATGAAGTCTTTATTGGTGTTTTACTTCAGTATCGCGAAATTATGAATCTTCAAATTTTTTTTTTTTTTTGTCACAAACTTAATTGTTTTTTCTCATACTCTATGGATTTTGAAATAGTTCACAATATATAGATATTTTTTTACATATTTAGTAATGGACCAAGAGTAATGTTACCTAAATAATTTGCTTTATAGGTCGTTTGCGTTCTTTTTCATGCTTGAACTTACTTGCTTTAGTTTTTCCTTCAGTTTTATTCATTGGGCACATGATATCCTCTCTTCAATGGAGGACAGCGTTATGGACCACTTCCGATTGTTAGGCGTGGTGGAAGCCTTGGCTGCCATTTTTAAGGTTCACTTTGTTTCATGGATTTATTCACTGGCACTGCTAAACATATTATGGATTTTTGCACCTGCTAATTGTTAATGAAACTGGCTAACTTGATAACACTATATAGGGTTTTAAGCATGCAAATTGTAGTGCTAAGATTGGATTTACAAAGGTTGCTTGCTCTTTTTGAATTGTAGCATCTTAATTTAATTTATTTCTTCAAACATGAGTTGCAATGGTTTTCAAGATTGACATTTTTTTTCCTTAAACACTCCTAAGTCCTAATCATATTAGTTGAGCTTTTGTTGTATCTTCAGAAAAAAATCCATTTCAGCTCATGCTGTTTGGTTGGGGCCAGTTTGTATGGATTTAATGAAAGTGAAGACCCTTAGTTGTTTTGTCTTGGTTTTGCGGTTTTCATATGCAAGCAAAAATATTCCAGTTAGCTATAAAAACTGATGTCCTACAAATGGCCTGTATGTTTTTGCTGTCCAACTTTTTTGGCAAGTCAGGAACTTTAGTAGTAAGAAGGCCATTTTCCACTAAGATTTTGTATTGTTCAATTAGATGATATTAATGTAGTGTGTTATTAAAATTAGTGTGAGGATATTATTCTTTGAATTGGTTTTAAGAATTGAACTATCAAGGTACCATGGCATCATTTATTCACTTTTCTTGGTTTTGGTAAATTGTTAAATATTAATACACCGTATAATAGTGATGCATTTCTTACAAGTATCAGTGTTCAGTACAATGGTTCAACTCACAGTTTGATAGTTTTGGCATTGGCTGAGCCATTGCTACTATACTTGATAGATCTACCCTTCCATTGCTGGAAAAAGTAAAGCTGAAGTACACCGATCAGAGCTAGTTAATACAATTATTCAATGAAAACTTATAGATGGAAAAAAAATCTTGAACTCCGCTTTTCCAGGAAATTCAAATGAAATGGATTATGCTGGTCAGTGATTAACTGTTTGGCTTAAAGTGAGCCTTGTCTTACTTCCCTCTCAAAACCCCCTAATAAAATAGGAAAAAGGAACCTGGTCTATCTAGACCACAGTATCTGCACTGAGAATTCTGGATAAAAGGGAAAAAGGAACCTGGTCTATCCAGACCACAGTATCTACACTGAAAATTCAAGAGCAACTTGAGGTTCTGCGTTTTGCATTGGAATTATGAATTTTCCATTCTCTCATTTTTTCTTCGTCTTGTTATGTCATCAAGTGCTTCTGCTATAGGTGCAGCATCCTTTAATTTGAGTTTTTTTTCCTTAAATGCAGACTGGTAGCACATCACTATTGTTAAATGTGGTCCCAGTTTTATGGGATGACGTATCAGTTTTGATGAAGTCTCGTGTGGCTGCTAGAAGTTCCTTACTTCGCAAGTATCTGGTTAAGCTAACCCAGCGGATTGGGATTACTTGCCTGCCTCATCGTTCAGCAACGTGGCATTATGTGGTCAGATAAATTTAATTTGTGATAATTTTCTCTGTACATTGTCTGACTTCATGTTTCTGTAACTGCTTAGATAATCACTGAGCAGTTCCTTAAGTTGGCCTTTTAGAGGACTATATGGTATGCAGCTTTGACAAAAAAAAACCATTGTCTACAGTGAATGGTTTTCAGTCTCCCTTGAGTACATATTATCTACTTCTCAGTGAAAGTATGAAGCAAGCTTCCGGGAGGAGAAGCGTAGGACTTGATTAATAGTTCTGCATGATGATTAATTGGAACAGCGATGCATGAGGACAATATATTTTCTGATGTATTTTCTAATGAATTCATTATATGAAGGAAAAAGAAAAAAGAAGAATAAGACCACAAAGAAATATTTAGGAATGTTTTAAATTCTTAAGAGGGTTTAGTCACGAGGAAATGATTGGATATATATCTGGTAGGTGGTTAATGAGCTTTTTCTTTATTCATAACTTAAAGATTTAAATAGTTTCCCACTTGTAGAATAAGTGCATGCACTCATACATATATATATAATCAATTTGTGGGGAGTGGGCTTGAGTAAACAATTAATTTTCTCTAAAATCACGCAGATAATTCATGTGATTTACGTTAATTTAAATGATAGAAATTCAATTCAGTTATGACCCTTTTGATCCAGTACAAATAGATCCATTACAATAGCACCCTGCATTATATTAGCTTCATGGTAATTATCCTAGAAATCATTACTACATTGTTGGTGGAAACATTTTACATATTTATTCGTAGGTACTATTTGAATTCTTGATCTCAATGTTCTGTTCCTAAGAGTGAGAGATCCTCATTCTATATATCTTAGGTTGAATCGCATATGTAGAAACTTTTTTAATACGAAACTTGTAAGAGAGTTCTAATCACTGCTATTCGTTATTTTGCACATTCCTGTAGGGTAAAAGCAGCACTCTTGGAGAGAATCTCTCTTTAAATGTGACAAGAGATGGTAATCAATCGAATCATTTGTTGAACATGAACTCTTGTAATGACTCTCAAGATACAATCTGCCTTGAAGAAGAAGAAATGGATGTTCCAGATATCATAGAAGATATTATTGAACTGTTACTGTCGGGATTGAGAGACACGGTATGTCTAAAGGGTTAGATTCAACTGATCTCAATGTTTCCCATTGACATAATAAAAAATAGATAACTTACATCATGATTTTTTTTTTAATGTATATGTAAGAAGGAATCAATCTGTTTTCTGCAATTACTCTTTTTGCAGCATGAGATAAGTTTTTTGTTTGAGTTAGCACTTCTCCAGCCGTATGTTTTATGCCTTTAATATGTACTTCATGCAGGACACTGTTGTGCGGTGGTCTGCTGCAAAAGGTATTGGCCGTGTTACTTCGCGTTTAACTTATTCCCTTTCCAGTGAAGTCCTGTCATCTGTATTGGAGCTCTTTTCTCCTGGTGAGGTATGGTGGCAAAACAATTTTTTTCTAGCTGCTTCACAGTTGGACCTTCCTTCTTTTTCTCTCCTCTTTGGACTCACTAAAGTTTGGTTTTGGATGTCCAACAATTCTCAATATTTAAAGGCTTCGCAAATTTCTATAATATGGACAAGGCTAAGCTCCAAACTGAGTTGGAAGAACCTCCATCTTTCAGCTGCAATTTACAGTCCTGTTCAGCCGCGGTCACCAAATCAAAATGAAATATAATACAGAAATAATAATATTAAACGACATTTTGTCCCAAACCCATCCCTATGTTTGGGTTGTGCATTTATTTGGTTTGGAACTTGTGGAGAAACACTCAACTAAAGTTTGTTACTCAGGGGGAGTTAGGATGGAGTAGTTTTCGTTTGTCTTTCATCGCTCAATTTTTTCGTTTTGTAGTCATCATCGAATAGTTGATGATTGTCATTGTTGCACTTGGGGTTGTTAGTAGGTACTTGTCAGCATGAGTATGAGCAAGTTGCACTTGGGGTTGTTAGTAGATACTTGTCAGTATGAATATGAGCAAGTTCTACATTTTTCTCTTCGACATTCGTTAGAACCATATTAAGGTTGGAGAAACTGCAAATCTTGCAGGATTTATCCTGGCATCGACATTGGTCTCCTCACGCATTATTAAGTTCGACAATATATGGTTGTAACTTGTTTTGGGCCAAAGGTCATGGCTTAATCTTAGCTACTATCTTATATGGATCCAAAATTCTAGTATAAATAGATTCTATGTCCATCTCTTTAAGTAAGATTGACACCACTCAGTTTTTATTTCCTAAACTGATTATGCTAACATGTATTATATTGTTGTAGGGTGATGGTTCATGGCATGGTGGATGCTTGGCCTTGGCAGAATTGTCACGTAGAGGATTGTTGTTACCAGTCAGTTTTCCTAAAGTTGTTCCTGTTATCATACAGGTGAGCCTTTCCTTTATTTGTGGTTTAAGAAACATTATCATGACTTGTTGGTTAGTTCTATTTTCATGTTCCCTTATTTGATCCATTGGTGCATTATCTATGCTGCATTCTCCTTTTAATTCAATAAAAATTAATAATTTATGAATATACCGATTCGTTTCACTCCCTCCCTCGCTCCCTAGGACCACTTCATCTGTAGTGCATGCATGTTTTGTGGAGTTCAGCGTTGCCGATTTGTTTCGCCTTGCTATGATCTCATATGTTGTATGTTTTCCAGATTATTCTTAGAAAAATGAGCTCTTCAACTAAAATCTCTAATTTTTGTTGTTTTACTGCTTAGGAGGTTTGATGATTCTTATTTGACAGGCTTTACATTATGATATTCGAAGAGGACCTCATAGCGTTGGATCTCACGTACGTGATGCCGCTGCTTATGTTTGCTGGGCATTTGGCCGTGCATATTACAACAAAGACATGAAAAATGTACTGGAACAGCTTGCACCGCATCTTTTAACTGTGGCCTGCTATGATCGAGAGGTGCTTGAACATTTCTGTTGTAAAAATATAATAATATGATTCTTTTTCTTACTGTTTATCATGACACTGGCGTTATGAACTTAATGCTTAGGTTAATTGCAGAAGAGCAGCTGCTGCTGCATTCCAAGAAAATGTTGGGAGACAAGGAAATTTCCCTCATGGCATCGATATTGTGAATACAGCTGATTATTTTGCACTTTCCTCTCGGGTGAACTCATATATTGATGTTGCTGTCTCCATTGCTCAATATCATGGTTACCTGCACCCATTTGTGGATGAACTATTGCGTAATAAGATTTGTCATTGGGTAAGTGCCTTCTTCTGGCTTCCATGTTATATATTTTATGCATTATGTTTTAGTTCAACTGCCTGATGCCACACATGTTAATTTAGAGAGATTTTATTCAGAAAATGTGTGCTCTCTTGGAGGAGAGTAACCACTATTTATACATAAAGAATATGCTGATTTCCAGCCTCTAAAAATATCCTAAATAAATGAAAGAATAAAATATTTAATATCGAATCAAATCTGTAAAGCGTAAAATCTGCTAATCAAATATGTAACTGCTAATTAGAGCATAAAATCTGCTAATGAAGATCTAATTAATTCCTTTGACATCCCCCCTCAAATTGATGCTGGTAAATCTACAAGCATCAATTTGCTAACTAGGAAATTATGTCGCTGGCGTGTCATGGATTTGGTAAAGATATCTGCAATCTGTAGAGTGGTAGATAAATGTGGGAGCGTGACAATTTGGTGATCATAGGCATCTCGGATGAAGTGACAATCAACCTCAATGTGCTTCGTGCGTTCGTGGTAGACAGGGTTGGCAGCAATTTGAATCGCACTAGTGTTGTCGGCATATAGTGGAGTAGGCTGATCTTGTGAGATACCAAGCTCTGTAAGAAGACCACGTAACCAAATTATTTCGGAGCATGCAGCAGACATCGCCCGATATTCTGCCTCAGTAGATGACTTAGAGACGGAGTCTTGTTTCTTGCATTTCCAAGAGATAAGAGCATCTCCGAGAAACATACACCATCCTGTAGTAGATTTCCTAGTGTCTGGGCAGCCTGCCCAATCAGCATCAGTATATGCTTGTAGCTGAAGCGAAGAACCATTTGGGAAAAATAAGCCACGAGTGGGTGTACCTAGAATGTATCTAATGATGCGTCGTACGGCGGAAAGATGGAGATGTCGAGGAGTTTGCATGAACTTGCTGACTGTGTGGACAACATATGAGATGTCTGGTCGTGTGATTGTCAAATATATGAGGCTACCAACCAACTTTCTATATAAAGTAGGATCCTCAAGAAGTTCCCCTTCATCACGTCTATACTTCACATTAATTTCCATAGGAGTGTCAACAGATGCAGTGTCCGTTAGGCCAGCCAATTGAACCAAATCATGAGTGTATTTTTGTTGATTTAAAAAAATACCTTGAGGCCGATGATGCACCTCTAACCCCAAGAAGTAGGTGAGTTGCCCAAGATTCTTCATGTGGAAAGTAGAATCTAGCAAGTTTTGAATTTTAGAGATGGCCTCCATATCAGAACCAGTGATAACGATGTCGTCCACATAAACAAGTAGTGCAACTAAGCCCTTAGATGTTCTTTGAAGGAAAAGGGAAGAGTCATACTGACTTTGAGTGAATGAAAAACCAAGGAGTGTAGATCGAAACTTTTCAAACCATACTCGCGGTGCCTGTTTCAAGCCATATAGAGAACGTTTTAGTTTACAAACTGCATTAGTGGACGAAGTAGGCATACCATGGGGAAGTTTCATGTAAATGTCCTCCTTGAGGTCACCATGTAAGAACGCGTTCTTAACATCCATTTGATGTAAAGACCATGACTGAGATGCAGCAAGAGCAAGTATGATTCGTACGGTTGTCATTTTGGCTACAGGTGCAAAGGTCTCATCATAGTCTAAGCCATACTCCTGCTTGTTGCCAAGAACCACCAATCGAGCTTTGTAACGATCTATAGACCCGTCGGAACGAAGCTTAATGGAAAACACCAACTTACTTCCAAGGGGTTTCACAGATGGTGGACATGGAACAACATCCCATGTTTGATTTTCTTCTAGTGCAAGAAATTCTGTTTCAATAGCTTGCCGCCAACACTCATGCTCCATTACCTGTTTATATGATGATGGAATAGGAATAGAGGATAAAGTGGCGGTCAAAGATAAAGGTGGGGTGAAACCGTACTTATCTGGTGGTTTATGAACCCGATTACTGCGTCTAAGGGGAGCCGGTTCAGTTGTTGGAACATGATCAGGATCAGCAGCCAAGGAATGAGTTGGAGGGGGCCCGGGAGGTTCAGAAGTCTCTTTGGAAGTGCGACGCTGATACACTAAGAGAGGCTTAGAAGATACTTGTTCTGCAGAAGAGTTAGTAAACAATGGTAAAACAGAATATGATGGAGAAACAGAATCATGGTGTTTGGCAAAAAAATATTGGTTTTCAAAAAAAATCACATTTCTAGAAACTCGAATACGACGCAAATTGGGATCATAACAAAGAAAACCTTTTTGATGTACAGAATATCCGAGAAATGCACATTGAACTGATTGAGCTGTTAGTTTTGTGCGTTCATGTGCGGGAAGGTGTACAAAACAGACACAACCAATGGTACGTAGGTTAGAATAATTTGGAGTACGTCCAAATAACCGAGTGAAAGGAAAGACATGGTTCAATGAGGGAGACGGCAATCTGTTGATGAGGTGGACATCAATAGATAAAGCTTCACACCAAAATCGAGAGGGTACAGATGACTCTAGAAGAAGGGTGCGAACAACATCAAGGAGATGACGATTCTTTCTCTCAGCCACACCATTTTGTTGTGGGGTTGAAGGACAAGACCGTTGAGACTCTATCCCATTAGTTTGTAGGAACTCCTGAAATAATTTAGACATGTACTCACCCCCATTGTCAGAGCGAAGGATCTTGATATTTGCAGAAAATTGGGTCTGAATATGTGCATGGAAAAGCTTAAACACAGAAAATACTTCATCACATCGTCAAGCTCTCATCAAATCCCAATACTAATCTTACCACTTTTCCTCCGTCTTTCTATTTTGATGGCACCTAAGGGAGAGAAGAAGCCAGCGGAGAAGAAGCCCGCCGCAGAGAAAGCCCCGGCGGCGGAGAAAGCTCCGGCCGAGAAGAAGCCAAAAGCCGGAAAAAAGTTGCCGAAGGAAGCTGGTACCGCCGCTGGAGATAAGAAGAAGAAGAGGAACAAGAAGAGCGTGGAGACTTACAAGATCTACATCTTTAAGGTGCTGAAGCAGGTTCACCCTGACATCGGTATCTCGAGCAAAGCCATGGGGATTATGAACAGTTTTATCAACGACATCTTTGAGAAATTGGCGGCGGAGTCGGCTCGTCTTGCACGCTACAACAAGAAGCCAACCATTACTTCTCGGGAGATCCAGACGGCTGTGAGATTGGTGTTGCCTGGAGAGTTGGCAAAACACGCTGTTTCGGAGGGGACCAAGGCTGTAACCAAATTCACCAGCTCTTGAAGGAGTTATTGTTAGGGTTTAGTTTTCTGAATTTGTCATTTCGGTTTCATTTATAGTTTAGTGGTTAGGTAAGTTAGGGTTTGTTGTCTCAATGTAAAGATGCTTTTGTTGGAACTGATCTGTGTAGCTTTTGAGCTATTTGTTTGTGAGCACGTATTAATCAATTGATTATGTTAAATTTCAAAAAAAAAAAAAAACACAGAAAATACTTCAGCTTTAGAGTGCAAGAAATAAATCCATGTGAAACGACTATAGTCATCTATAAAGGTTACAAAATACTTGTAATCATGAGAAGTAACAGGTGCCATACCCCACACATCACTATGTATTATATCAAAAGGTTGGACTACATTTGGTGTTTGAGTAGGAAATGGTAGAGTTTTGCTTTTGCCAAGCCTACAAGAATTGCAATCAAATTGAACAACACTAAGAGATGGTGATTCTTTATTCCCAAGTAAACCAAAATTTAACAAAGTATGTAATATATTAGAGTTTGGATGTCCGAGTCGTTTATGCCATGCTCGGTAATCAACGTGAGCAGAATTACATGTGATAAATGGCAAAGAATAACGTGAAGACAAAGGAAATTGGAGTGGAAAGAGACGTCCTACTTTAGGCCCCCTTGCAATCATCTTCCTTGATTGTTGATCCTGCACAATACAACCAGATTTAGAAAATTCAATTTTACAATCTTTATCAACCAACTGACCGATAGAAACAAGATTTGTGGCTAGATCAGGGGAGACAAAAACATTGGTTAAAGAAGGAGAAATATCACCGGTCGCCGTGATAGGTAATGGGTTCCCATCAGCTGTATAAATCTTAAGATTTCCAGAATACTTCTTTACATTAGTAAGAAGATCAACATTATTTGTCATATGATGGGAAGCTCCGGAATCAAAGTACCAAGGTGATGATGTAGAAAGTGGTTTACCTGAAAGTCCTAAAGCAGAGAATGCTGAAATGATCATTTGTTGAATCATTTCAGGGGTTACAGGTTGAACAATATTAGTAGGAGCACTTGAAGAACCAATTGAGGCAGTATATGCTGTTTCAGATTTCTTAGGGGGTCGGGTAGGACATTCCTTGATGATGTGGCCATCCTTTTTACAGTAATTGCAGAATTTTTTTAGACAGTTTGAAGCATAATGCCCAAATCCCTTGCAGCAAAAGCACTGAATATTGGTCAAATCCCTACCTCTTGGCTTACCTTGAGTTGCATAAGCTACAGGAACGTAGGTAGATTTTTGCTGCTCCATGGTGGCTTGAGTGAGAAGGCGTTGCTCCTCACGAAACAAAGCATTGAGGCATGTATCAAGGGAAGGGACAGGTTCTCGATTCATAAGATTAGACCTGGTGGCTTCAAATTCAGATCTAAATTTCATAAGAAATTGATCCCTTTTAGTAATTTCATGTACAGCTTGAACAGAAGCAAGACCTTCAGGAGGTAAACTAGCATAGACTATATCAGAATATTTAGCCCAAAGATTCATGAAACTAGAATAAAAATCATAAATAGAGAGACTGCCCTGTTGGAGAGTCGCTAATTCATGTTCAAGCTGAAATCTCCGAGCAGTGTTTTGTTGGCTGTAGAGTTTCTTCAAATAATTCCACATTTCAGCTGCAGTGTTGAAGGGCTGAAGGTTTAAAATGATGCTCGATTCAACAGATCCGAGAATTCATGCCATGATTTGAGCATCCTTGACCTCCCACTTGGCGTGCTCATCCTTCTCTTTGTCTTTGTCGGGAGTAGGTTTGCTGCCATCAACATGGCCCCATAAATCCTTGCCTTTGACAAATATCTTGAAGTGGAATGCCCAAGCCGAGTAGTTTTTGCCATTAAAACGAATCAAGACAGAATCATACTTGTCTGTAGACATGATGCCGAGAAAAAAAAAATACACAAGAACAAGAGACTCAACAAGAACTAGGGACTGCACTAGAACTTAGAAACTAGAGAAACGTGAGGGTATAGAACCTTGGCTCTTATACCATGTTAATTTAGAGAGATTTTATTCAGAAAATGTGTGCTCTCTTGGAGGAGAGTAACCACTATTTATACATAAAGAATATGCTGATTTCCAGCCTCTAAAATATCCTAAATAAATGAAAGAATAAAATATTTAATATCGAATCAAATCTGTAAAGCGTAAAATCTGCTAATCAAATATGTAACTGCTAATTAGAGCATAAAATCTGCTAATGAAGATCTAATTAATTCCTTTGACAACACACCCCCACCCCCAAAATATTTGAAGTACAGAACTTTGTTTTCTCTTGAGTTGAGGAATAGAGGTAGTCAAATTAATGTTTCCTTTGTTCTTCCTCTTTACTTGAAAGCCAAGAACATTTGTTGCCTGCATAAAAGAGTTGAGATGTGATCAAATTATCAATTTTTGTTACCAAACTAGGCGTTTAGAGTATATTACTTTTGAGGTGGTATGCCCGGAACTTGCCCATTCACTGTAAAATTGTCATCATGTCTGAAATTTCGATACTGTTAAATACTTGAATTTATTGTCATCTGACCATCAAAAGAGGCCTGCTTTCTTACTTTCGACTCTCAATTGCATCGTGTTCGCTTCACTTGAGTGTCTTCATCACACCAAATCCTAGCACACCATTGTGTCTTCATCACACCACTTACTATAAGATTAGTCACTTTTGTGCTTGAGTGACCACCCAAACCTGAACTTTCAAAACTGTAGTTTTGTACACACTCTCAATTCTCAACATGTGTTGTTAGTTTGAGTACATGGATATTACTTCTTATTTCTTGTTGATTTTGAAAGGTAATACTAAATTCAAAATACGAGGTTTCATTTTTGGACATTTTCCACGAGTGAGAAGTGTGCCAATAACTTTTGATTGAAGAAGTATGTTCAGAAATATATTCCAATTTCCAGTATCAGTCAACTTTATGGTACTTTTTTTATTGCATGCTACACTATAGTTAATTTTATCTGAGTGATTTAAGAGGAATTTCAGAGTTTGGTAAACCAGGCGGTAAAAGTCGTGGCTTGCCTTTAATAGTAATACATAGATATAGTGATATATCACAATGAGAGCAGATAGGAACTACAGAATGTTATCGCAATTTTCGCTCGGACATATATTTGGATAATTTAGTATAATATTTCATATTCAGAAAAGAACCAACGTAAAAGTTTCAAAGGTTAAAAAACACTAATGAATTTAGAGTGCAGATGATGCTAAAATGGTTTGGCCCTGCTTGTCTCGCATTTCTGATAGTAGTTTCGGAAATATATTAAGGTTTCTGGAAATGTCTCGGTTTTCATAATAATGTTTGTTTGGGTTCTGTGAAAGTGGTTTAAGAAATAAAATTTATAGGTTCTTTTTAGAGATTATGGTAAGAAGAGAAATAGTGTTAGAGATAGGTCTCTTAATGTCAAATCATGTTTGTTATGTGAGATAAGTTGTGTAAGAGATATGTTACTTTATGTCAAATCAAAGTAGAGTTTGTTCAAGTCTTTCTAGAGAGAATAGATATTTTTTTAGATGAGATTTGTTTGTGAAAATTGAGAAAGGATGTATTTATTTCTAAAAGCAACAACTGTTGTTTGTTTGGCCTTTCAGAGAGCACCTAAATGCTCTCTGAAAAGCGAGACAATCAGGTCCTTTACTTTCCTATCACACTTTATAAAATGCTACCAAACATCACAATGCAGTTTTGTTGGACATGCAGGACAAGGGTTTGAGAGAACTTGCTGCCAGTGCTATCTCCTCACTTGTAAATTTTGAACCTGAATATTTTGCTAATTCAGTTTTTGAGAAGCTAGTTCCTTGCACTCTATCATCTGATTTGTGCATGCGTCATGGTGCAACGCTGGCCCTTGGGGAGCTGATTTTGGCTTTACATGAACAAAACTATGCTCTTTCCACAGGTTATTACCATAACATGCTTTGTTATAACTGTTTTATAAAAGTATTGTGCTGTTTACAACATAAGTTTCATTGTCTTTGATTGTGTAAATTTTGTAAGCCATCTCCATTTTCTTTTTTGATACCATTTGCTTTGCTGTCAAAGAATATTTAATGCATATATCAACCTAAAGTGTTGGCCTTTTTTTAATTGATTCAGCCATGATTTTTTATGGCAAAGAGACTATTAACAGAAGACAATAATTTTGCATTTTTTTCTCTTTAATAGGCTTTTGTTGTTTGCATAGAAGCATTGGTTGCTTGCTAGGAAATACCGAAGCTCCTCATTTCCAAGTATGGAGTATTATGGAGCCTCAGTCTTATTTGATAATTTTGTGATGCTTTAGGGTCATTTGGACCCGATAGGTAAACATTTTATGACAGTGATTTGCTGTAACAACTGCGTAAGGCTCCATTGGGGTTGCTTCTCCTGAAATGTTTTAAGTTTTACGGAAGAGAAAATAATCAACTATTAATTATTTTTAAAAAAATTTCCACGAACATCTTTACAAAATCATCATTATTACCATATTCAAAATATACTTATATCGACTTGACTGGTGAAAAATTCATTTACACGATACTGAAACACAAAATTATGTCCTTTAGGAAAATCTATTAAACAATTGATCAAACTTTTAAACTATCTAGTCCCAACATATTGAAGAAAAACACAAATATCTAGGAATATTAAGAAACCTCTCTTTTCAGTCTCCACAAAGCAGTCCAGACAGAGTCTAATGTTTTTTGGTTGTGCCCAGTGCTCCCAGTTATACTCAATATCAACTACTATGGAGTAGCTCACATGAGTATTTTTTTTCCTCTCTGGATTTTTCTTGCAGATAAGCAGAAAATGGCTGCTAATGTAGTTCCTGCCATTGAGAAAGCACGGCTATATCGTGGTAAAGGAGGAGAAATGATGCGCCATGCTGTTTCCCGCTTCATTGAGTGCATTGCTAAAGCTCAAGTGAATCTGACTGAGAAAATAAAGAGAAGTTTGCTTGATACATTGAACGAGAATTTGAGACATCCAAATTCTCAGATACAGGTTTTCCTTTTGACTCCATTATTGCAACTTTAGGCTGCATTTTGTAAGTCTGCCTCTTTAATAACTTATTATTTGTTCTTTCAGAATTCTGCTGTTGAAGCCCTCAGACAGTTCATTCCCGCTTACCTTATATCGAAGGAAATTAAGGGAGGTAATGATGTCGTATCAAGATACCTTGAACAGTTGACTGATCCTAATGTGGCAGTAAGACGAGGATCAGCTCTCGCACTAGGTGTTCTGCCTTTACAGTTTCTTGCTGAAGATTGGAAACCTGTTCTAACAAGACTCTGTAGTTCATGTGAAATTGAGGTATGCATAGTTGCCTTAATGAGAAAAAGATCAAAATTCCCATTTCTCACCCATCGTCCAGAACTGTACCCTCTGGAATTGAGTTGGGAATAAATAAATGGTCACTTTTGCTTGGACTGAACATTTTGGTATATGTAGGAGAATCCAGAAGATAGGGATGCTGAATCCCGTGTAAATGCTGTCAAAGGACTTGTATCTGTTTGTGAAATTTTAACTGAGGCAAGAGAATTTTCAGTTTTCTTTTCTAGAGAAGATGAGATTGCCTTGTTTCTTTTCATCAGGAGTGAAGTGTTGTGCAGTCTTTTTAGAGCTCTGGAAGATTACTCCACTGATAACAGGGGTGATGTAGGATCTTGGGTCCGTGAGGCTGCAATGGATGGTCTTGAGAGATGTACATATATTTTGTGCAAGAGAGATTCCGTAAATCAAGAAAATATGACTACATTCGAATTTACAAAAGGTGATAGCCCCAACAGTGACCAGATCAACTCATATTTTGATGCCAGTTTGGCAAATAAATTAGTTGGAGGCATCTTGAAGCAAGCTGTGGAAAAGATGGATAAAATAAGGGAATCAGCTGCAAGAATTCTCCATAGAATTCTGTATAATAAAACAATAGTTGTACCATATATACCACACAGGGAAGTTCTAGAACATATAATTCCAGACGAAGCCGATTTCAAGTGGGGGGTAAGTTTTTTCTTTTTCTTTCAAGAAAGGAAATCATTTCAGAGTTAAACTATGTACATGGGTTTTTTTTTTTATTGTGGGGGTGGGGGGGGCTTGAATATGAAGGTTCACAGCCTGTACAAAATAATCCTAAATCTATTGTAACCAAAAAGAGGCCTTTACAAGGCAAACTAGACTATGGAATGTGGATAAGTTTACTGAGTATTATATTGTTCTGATTATGATGCAGGTGCCAGCATTATCATATCCTCGTTTTGTTCAGCTACTTGAAGTTAGTTGTTATAGTAAATGCGTTTTGTCTGGGTTGGTTATCTCTGTAGGCGGACTACAAGAATCTTTGAAAAAGGCATCACTTTCTGCTTTGCTAGACTACCTTCACGGTACAGTAACTGAAGGCCATGATGACTCCCGAGTCTTCAGTCTGTCAGTGGACATTCTATGGGTTCTACAAAAGTATAGAAGATGTGACAGAGTCATTATACCCACTTTGAAGGTAATTCTACGAAACTGATTTTGTCTCAGCATGACTGGACAATTAATAAGCTATCAGCTGGAGAATCTCTAAATGAGATTCTCTCTGTGATTGTTGTTTGAGAAATTATCGCACCATTATTACTCTTTTAAAGGTAACTCTGCCAAAAAATGCTCGTATTGGTATGTCTGTTTAGTTTATGAAGATTGAACATTGAAGTAACCATCAATGAGAGGATATCTAAACATATAACTTTTAGCTTATTGTTCTTCACGTGAATTTTGATAAGCTGCATATCAGAAGTCTTCAAGTCCTTTTGATCTATCAAAGTGCACATGGATCATAGTTAGCTATCTATCTGCTTTGTTACTTGATCATTTTCAGGAAATAAACCTGCAATTGTTGTTATAAATAACCATTTTTATTTTATTTTAATCTTTTGACTCGTTAACTATTCATCTTTTACCATCTTGAATCTTTGTTTCAGACTATCGAGATTCTATTCAGCAGAAAGTTATTATTGGACATGGAGGTTAGTATGTAATTCTTTTCATTTGTTGATATTTCCATTGCTTTGGTTTCCCTTAGAGTTATTCAAAACTGGTTTCTGTTTTACATTTTTAAGTGGCCTTTTGATTACTGACACTATTTTTTATACTTGCAACTGAAGGAATGTGGTGACATGCATATACTAAAGTTGATAGACACATGTCTCATTGATCAATATATATTTAAGCTGTGTACTTCTTCACTAATCCTCTGGGTTCGCCTTTTCTTCTCTGATGTATGCGCATATATATTCAAAGTTAGACAGACACATGAGACTGATCAATATATTGCTCTGTATGTTGTCTTCTCTGTTAATGTCGTGTGGCATTGGCTCCTTTTTTATCTTTTTGCGTTTAAGCTTCAGTTCTATATATTTTTTTCCCTAGAGTATAATATAAGATGGATGAATGAGTGCCTTATCTTCTTAACTATGCATCCTTAATTACGATTTTCAGGCCCAAACTCCAATTTTCTGTGATGGTGTATTGGATGCTCTTGCCGTAGAGTTGAGAGGAACCAAGGATTTCTCTAAGTTATACGCGGGAATAGCAATACTCGGATATATTGCTTCAATCTCCGAGTCTATCAACACAAAGGCATTCTCTCATCTACTGACTTTCCTGAGCCACCGATATCCCAAGGTCTGTGGTGCAGAAACTCTTTCAATCATTTTTAATGTTTAGAGTAATAAAGTTACTAATATGATATCCTATCATATGTTATTTTAGTGTTCTTTTGTAAATGGATGTATACGACTACAAGAAAAGCTAGAAGCAACTGGCTTCGTTTTAGTCAGGAATGGATCCAACCTCACCTTTGCTTTTATGATTTATTTCCAGATTCGAAAGTCTGCTGCTGAACAGGTGTACCTGGTCCTTCTAGAAAATGGAAATCTAATGACAGAAGACAAATTAGATGAAGCCACTGAAATTATTACAGAGACTTGCTGGGAAGGTGATGTAGAAGAGGCAAAGAGGAGAAAGTTAAAGCTTTGTGATATGGCAAATCTTGGAACTTCCCGATTAGTTTATTCTGGCAACGAAGAATCTAAAAAGACTGTTGAAAAGAGGGTTGTATCTGCTGATGAAAATGCTTCATATTCTTCATTAGTAGGGTCAGCCGGATTTTAAGGAGAAAAGAACACTCAATTCTTTTTCAGTTAAGCATGCATAAAAAATGGAATCGAGAATCAGCACTTGTCATCCTCTATTAATCAGAAATTGAGAAAGCCCTCCATTTAGAGAGTCCTTTTGCCTTCAGTAAGTAACCGGTTCTTTCAGAAAAAGAAAAATTGCATCACTTGTACTTTCTTCGAAAGGAATATGCTACCCGATGAAGGCACATCAGATTATTTATTTATAGATGCCAGATTATTTAATGAGGTCTCTTTGGTATGACAAAATAATTTTGGTTTTTCATTCGTTGCTTGAAAGACTTTGTATAATCTTGAAAAAGACTAATATTGGTTGCTTAAAATTTTGTAGAAACATATAGACTTTATTATTTAGATTTAAAAATATAAAATTATGAAAAATTGCTTTCATTTGATGATGTTTTAGAAAATGTATCTCATGTAATGCTTTTTTTAGAACTATAAAAACAGATACCAACATTCATCAAATTTCCTAAATGGATCGAATTAAGGTTCGCTAAGGATCTCCTGTCCCAAAGTAGGTGTCCCAAACTATGTCCCATTAATTAAATTATGTCACGTGTCAAGTTTATTTAGATGCATCACACACAATTATTTTATCCTTCATCATCTTCTTCGTTTCTATACATCTGCAAGATTATTCTGCCATTGCAATACTTTACCATCTCAGAATTATTATAATTCGTAGATTAAGGATACCACGGTTTTTTTCATCCATAGAAACATTCATCTTCACATGAATTTATGCCGGCAATTGTTTCATGAAAAACCCAATTGCATAATCAAGTACTTAAATTTATTTTGTTGAATTTATAAGAAAACGAAATTAGAACAGTCAGATTAGGTATAAAAATATGGTAGCGCTGTCGTGAACATTGCCTCCCAGTATCGAGATATAAATAGGAGGTATTTGGGATTGATTAGTTTTGACTATGTTTTCAAGTTTATTCATCAAAGAAAAAAAATCTCAAATGTACTGTATTCAAATTTCTTCATCAACAAAAAAGAAATCTGATGAACATCAATTAATATGGATTGGTTGTTTTCTTAAAATCATTTTGACGAACATTACTATTTTTTCAAATTCAATACACTGAAAATTGAGCAGATTTACGGTAGCAGTTGTATAAAGATGGAGATGGGGAAGAGAGTGTAATCGTGTGAGGTGCCATGTAATGGAAATGGACACATGTCATTTAATTACGAATGGGACACAGATTGGGACACCCACTTTGGGACAGGAGATCCGTGCCGATTAAGGTTGCCCGGGGCATATAAGCTTGACAGTCTAGCAGTAAGAGTGATAAACAGTGAGTAGGATAACTCCTTCACATCAAAATTCATTCATCCGATTCGATGATTTTGCAAGGCCGTCTTCACAAAATATGTATACTTAAAAATCTCTAAAGATGACAAGTAAATGAAGATCTCAATACTTGAAAAAATCTCCATCAGAGTTCACAACAGAATTATAACATTTTTTTTCAGTTAAGAAAATTTTAGAAATACAACACTCCCTTGAAAGCGAGATAAAATAGTCAAGCAAATGAATGCTATAAAAGGATTAGCTGATAACCTTCACTGGACCAGTACAGTTATGAACGTCGTAGCCATGGGAACACATCAGGGGATGATGGTAGACGTGCTGTGAGGACTTCAACTCCTGTATCTGTCACCTGCATAATGATGGTGTAAAAGTAGTATATCAATACATCAAGGCAAATAAGATTGTATTATTGTGACAACTGAAATACACAAATACATTGTCATAGTGATGATTCAACGGCTCTGATTTTAAGTATAAGAGGTTTGATGTACAAATGTTCTGTTCCACATCGGTAATTGCAACGAGAAAGAGAAGTCATTACCAGAAGCGTATGTTCAAACTGTGCACTGCGTTTGCCATCTGCAGTTACAGCTGTCCATCCATCAGGCCACATACGATCCCGCCAAATGCCTACCGTGGGACTTATATTTTAGATATAGAGACAATGTATATAAAAAAGTTCAAGTACAGGAGATTATTTTAGGCAACTAGATGCAATACCTGAATTAATCATAGGTTCAATGGTGAAGGTCTGCCCTGCCTTCATCACCCCAACTGCTTTATTTTCTGTTTATGTTAAGGTCCGCATGGGGGCAATATTGACATTGGCAAGATAATATATAGATACTAGCAATATATCTCAGCAAAACTTGTCCTTTTTCAATATACACCATGAAATATATTTATTAGGTTAATTAACTATTCCAATGATAGGTCATTTCACCTAAGAGAAAATTGCCAAATGCATAGATCTTTTCCTATGAAAAAGTTAGAAAAATGAACATGTTTAAACTTGTCCTGAGGATACTTGCATAATGAGGTATGTTTGGCGCACAGTGGAAGAGCTCACCAATACCATGACCACAATATGATTTCACCTAATAGCATGAGACAAAATTAGGGAAAAGGTCTATAACATGTAGGATTTAAAGAACAAACAAATAAAGAATTGATACAGATTCACTTACCAAAGATAACCAAGAACAAATAAAGAATTGATCGACTCTCACTTACCACAGATAATCCTGACATAGTAGCATGGCGGTTAATAATCTCCCCAATTTCCCGAAAACGTACTCCAGGTTTAACTAATGAGGGCAGGAACAAACAGTGAAAAAATAGTCAAGGTCATGTACGCTATACAGACATAAGATTAATGCGCAATAAGCAAATCGAGAGAATTTAGATGAATGATGCAGGAAGTTGGTTAATTATCGGGTTAAAAACTCTTTTAAGTTCATATACAACAATGGTTTACGTGTCAAAATAGCCACCACAAAATAAAGGACAAACACTTACCAGCCGCGATCGCTTTCTCCAAGCATTCATATGTACATTGGACTAGCCGTTGAGATGCCTCATCAACATTACCCACAAAGAACGTTTCATTCAAGTCTCCTGCATTTGCAAGGAATCACGTCAATGTTTAAAACAACTAATAATTTGAGTTGGCTATAATTCTACTTACCATGTACGCCCTTATAGTACACAGTCACATCAACATTTACAATATCCCCATCCTCTAATTTCCTGGCAAATAAAAATCAGTGCAAGTTACGATACACAGTAATCTGGTGTACGAACAATTGGTTAATCAAATTTAGGTTAGGATCAAATAATTAGGTTGCTTTGTTAATAACTCAATTCTTGAGCTTATGCTTTTTAGTTCCTTAGCCAGGAAAAAATATCCAAAATTGGGAGGAAGCATCAAATGTAAAAAACTGATAAAATCATAATAGCATCAAATACCAGCTTTAGTTCTAGTAGAATCCAAACCTTAATGAGAGACAAATTTTCATAGCGTATCCAAAGGAAACTTAGCTCTTAACTAGCAACAGTTACTTGCGTACGTGTATAACATACCTAGCATCTGGAATCCCATGGCAGATCACTTCATTTACTGACCTGAGAAAAGAACGAGAGCCCCTCCCAACTTATTTAGAGACCATACTGCAGCGAAAGCAGAGTAAACAAATTCAAATTAAGAGATACCTACGTGCAGCAAGACTTCGGGAAAAAATGATAATTTAATGGAGATGGATAACCTCCTGCAGCCATTACATAAATAATGGTCATTATAAAAAAAAATAGAATTATGGTCAAACAACACACACAAAGGCTAATAGCACACTGACATGCATAGATAAAAAATCAATTAGCATGCCACATGAACATATAAACTTCCATTAGGTAAAATAAACTCATAATCTGTATAAGGGATACCACAATGACACCTCACTAGTGCCCTGCTTATGTAACAGAGCTCCAAAGTTGACCAAGCTAACAAAAACTCATTGACTTTAACTGGAAAAAGAACCATCCAACCTAGATCTTTTGAGATTAGAAAATACAGCACTGCAAAATAATAAATAATTTTCACTGATGACAATAGGAGAATCCAGTCAGGCTGTCGATAGGCATATTATGTTTCTGCCCCATGTTCAACTCCCACAACCCTAAATATTATCTCCAAATGAAAGGCTGAGTACCAAGACAGATCTATGCTTAGCTCTAAAAGACAGGTTCAGTACCCTGGCTTATATGATGACACAATTGCCTGATGCAACAGGATTTCATCCATAGATCTAAGAATAAGGAAAATGTGGGGTATGTTAATTATACCAGCAGCAATTGTAGCTTCATGAACAACTGCATCAATTTCATCCGTAGTAATTCCAGGTCGAATGACACGAGCTGCAGCATCCAAAACTTCCCTTCCTATCTGGAGATAGCACAAAAAAACATCAAGAACTAACCATCAGATTTAACATATCCCAAACACAGCTTTTCTTATTTCCTTAAATAATAATTCCTGTAAACTGCATATAGTAAGCCAGATGTACATAGTTCATCAATGAAAGTTCCCTGAGATGATACGACTCACATGAAGAATATATACTTTCCGTGAATTCAATTAATAAGAAAGCTTACTCGGCAAGTTTCTCGAATTTTCTCAATTTGTTCTGGAGTCTTGATCTTCAAATTAACATGAGAAGGAAATTGTATTCAGCTTCATATTCTTTCTCTAATAATAGGCAGGAGTAAAGTTAGCTCATAATGAAAGACTACCTCAACAACACGTTGCAGATCACTGTTGGGTTCAATTTTTGGAATTCCCTGTAATGGTTTGAATATAAAAATGTAAGTGCACCTAATGTTGACAGTAATCTAAGTTTGCTTCTTATGAAATAGCAATTGACAATAAGCTATATATAAATATTTAGTAAATGAATTGATTAAAAATCAAACCAAAACTTATAAGAATGAAAATGATAAATAAATTAAGAACTTAAAACAAGACTATATGATTATAGGACATACGACATGCAAAAAAGTTTGGTGAAGACATAATCATTTAGCACTCTTCCCTAACAAGGTCGCAACATGAATGGAATAGCATAATTTAGGGTCAACTTAAGCTGCAGCCTGCAGCATTGATATGCATTCTTTATGATATAACTCATGGATAAGTTCTATGGTTAACTGCTGCTGCAATATACTTGGAATTGTGAAAACCTGCATGTTTCTTCCTATTAACTAGTGTCAAATTCTGGTGAGTTATTAAGATTTTGTGAAAATTAATTAATTCAACTAAGCAGATATGAAAAGCAGATAAAATCATCTATTTTAACGGAAATATTTCATCTGATAAATAATATTTGACAATCCTACCACAGTAGCAATCTACACAAAGAGCTACAGTAAGGAGAGTTAAAACATAAGACTACAGTAAGGAGAGTTAAAACATAATGCATAAGAGTACAAAAAGAAATCAATCAAGCAACTTACGTCTATTGCCCAATCAGGTTGATCAATGTGAGCAGGTACTGGACGTCTTTTTGATATTGGATATGGTCTTAATGACCTAGAAAGGTGCAATGGAAAAGTTTCAGGAGAACAGCTTCAATGTGAAAAATTAAGTGAGCAAACGTGTCATAATACAGTTCAAAGAGCCAAATACAATGCCCAGGGAAACAATAACAGTAGTTAAAAATTCTAATAAAGCATGAACAATTATAAATTATTATGCTTGAAAAAAGAAGCTATAAAGTATTCAAGTTGCAGTCTACATATACATCGAGAATAAATCGAAACTTCTATGGTCAAGCTCCTCTGCATCTACCCAGATAATACCTCCTATGTAATATCCCTAATGCGAGAAAGTTTTTTACTGAAGCATATCCTACTCCCTGGAAGTGATGCCATAACTAATCCCGTTATTTCTTCAATTAAATGTTAATAACAAAATTATATTATGGCAATTTATAGTTAAATTAGACTTGCTAAAGTCATTTATAAGCAGTCCATACAGGCATACAGAGATCATCCAGATGATGTCATTAGTATTTCTGCGTTCTGAATCTGTGAAAAGCAAGTCAAATGAGGCAACTTTCCAACTGGCAAGGTCTTCAGTCACAAAGATTATTACCTCCACAACACTAAATTTACTACAACAACAAAATTGAATTCCAATCTTTCAATCAAAATGCATGATGGATTAACTAAATACGATTATGGTTATAAATTCTACAAATGGATAGTAAAAGAGGTCTACATTTGAGGAGAGGAAGGGAACTAAAATACGATGCAGATTTAATACCCAGTCCAGTCAAATTGTGGAAGTTTGGCTGTCCTAGCCTGTCCTTTCCTCATGCAGTAGAGCCAACCATCATTACCCATGCTCGAATTTTGTTCACCAGGAGTCTCAGTTGTAGGGGAAGATAACTTTGCCTTCAGGTGAACTGATTTATGAGAACTCCAGGATGCTTTGAAACAGTCTTGAGAACTGGAAGGAAAAATATTTTATCAACAATGAGGCCAACCTCGAGAATGCACAAGAAAACTCAGTTGAAAGTAGTCTGTCTTAAATTGAAATACTTATTTTACGGTTCTTATCAGATATTTGCCAAGTTCTAACCAACATGACATGCAAAATTTGACAGTCTCTCCTAAATGAGAACATTGAACCAAAGGCATATACAAGTATAATTACTCCAAGTATTGCATGGACCTATATAATTGCCATTGTGCATATCACCGAATTCTTTTCACAAATAATTCAATGAAGCATATCCAGGTCTAGAATCTTCAAATTTGAAATTCCGGAGTATTCAAATTTCTTAAGCAATACTAGATTCCAAAATGCAAGTCAGAAATACGAACCAGAAAGCAGCACTTTCACGAGGGAGCTTTAACTCGACGCACTTTGGGCACCTGTAAAGGGAAAATATTCAATAAGCGAGCCATACCAATACTTAACCAAAAGCAAGATAACCACTATACTGCCACCTACTTAAATCAATACTCCAATGTTGAACAACCCATGTGTACACAGCTATGTGCACACAGTTCCAATTTCCAACAAGCAGAAACAGCTTATTACTCGTTTAAATGAAAGATTACATATGGTCTGGGGATTACCCGCAGCATTGAACAAAAATAAACAAATAAGAATTCGACTAAATCAATGAGGATTGAGTATCAACATTTCACTTGGTCAAAACAATCAAATTCTCACATGCATTTACCAAAGTGTACACCTTTTCCACATATTATTAAAAATTACAATTAGCATTAAAGATTTATCTGTGAACACACACACACACAAACACACACATAATTATATGAACAAAGAAAAAATACTGATGATTACATACTGCAGATTAGCAGGTTTGCCACATTTAGCACAGGATAACGTATTCTCCACCGCATCTGATCCACCTGCCATCTCTTTCCACTGCATCAAACATGAAATTCATCAAATTATAAATTCAAATGCCAACAATTATCACAGACTTTTTACACCTTCGTTAATTCCAAAGAAAAAGAAATACCTAGTCTTCAGAAATTGAATTTCATGGGATTTACCTCTGATATATTACTTCGATCGCCTTCAATAAAACAGGGGAAAAGAAAGGATTTTGGGATTAGGGTTTCAGAAAATACAGCAGAAAAAATAAGTAAATAAAAAAGAATAGGGGTTTACGGTGATTTTGGTCAAAGTCAAATCTTTGTTCATTTTTTCCTATTTTCTCTTTTGATTGATTAAATAAAAAATTGTACCAAAAAAAAAAGATTTAATAAAAATTATCGACAAAATTGCAGAAATCGACCCAAACTAATTAGTGAGTTTTCATTCCAAATTATATCACCTCTCTAAATTTCGTCCCGTAATTTAATATTTTTTTGGAATAACGTCCCACCATCAATAATAAGACGAAAATCGCGCACGTGTTCGTTAAATTGCCACTTGGCGGCTTACGTGTCATGACGTGAAAAGTTTTAGCATGAACAATTATACAAGCATATTCGTCCCAAACTAATTATAAATTTTGATTTTTTGTCCCAAACTATATCAACTCGTCAAATTTCGTCTCCTAATTTACTATTTTACATGAATTTAATCTCACTATTAAATTAATGAAAATGACAATTTAATCTTTTAATTTTTTTAATAGAAAAATAATATGATTTTCGAAACTCCCTTGCGCTTTTGAGAAAAAAAATCTCGCGTAATTTCTTTAGGAAAACATTGTGCTTTTTTTTAAATGTTAATAAATAATAAATATTTACGAGAAATTAAAAAATCAAGATACATATTTTTCACCCATTGGAAGTGATCATTTCGAAATTAGTTCCCCACTTTAAAAATAAAATATTCAAAATTCAGAAACTAGAAATTTCACTTGAACATATTAGAGGACATAATTCGACGAGTTGATATATTTTGGAACGAAAAATCAAAATTTATAATTAGTTTGGGACGAATTTTACAATCTTCTATAATTGTTCATGTTAAAATTTGTCACGTCATGACATGTAAGCCGCCAGGTAGCAATTTAACGGATACGTGCGTAATTTCCGTCTCATAATTAACGATGGGATGATATCCCAAAAAAATAGAGTAAATTAAGACGAAATTCGGTGAGATAATATAATTTGAGACGAAAACCCAAAATCGTTAATTAGTTTGGAATTTTTTTACAATTTTGCCTAAATTATCCCACGCAACTTTTCCTTAGTATTAAGTATTAACTTATATTAAAACATTCATGAAACCTTTATATAAATTATCCATTTCAACCAAAGTTGCTTTTAAATACAAATTAAAATCACATATATGAAATGACTAATATTTGTATTTTATACAACTTACCCGAACGAGAATTGTACCTATTAATGTATTTTATGATGGAGATTACCCGTAAAATTTTCCATTGTTATTTCCTTTATTTTCTTTTAGTTAATGAAATTATAATTCATATTCATAAAAATGAAAAACCATGTAATTGCTCAGTAGCTAGTAAATCTCATAGCTTTGACATATTTGGTTTGGGTTGTAAAGCCCATACTCAGCAAGTTAAAGTTCAGTACATTTTATAAATGTTGATTACAAAGCTTTTTCCTCACATTTCCATCTCAAACATACAAATCCCATTAATCCACAAACTAAACATGTTCGTACCTACAATTCTGCCCAAAATGGCACACCAGTAGCCAGAATCCAATAATCCCCGCCTATGAAATTCTTAACCGTAAACTGACCGGCCTTGTTCGGATCATTCAACACATGAAAACCAGGCCATTTCACCCTATTACTAGTCGAAGCCCCAATACCCGTATTCAGATACTCCGCGTAATAAAGAGTTGAAATCGCAAAATCTCCACTCCATTCCTTCCACCCTTTCTCATTTACCAAACCATCTAAATCTGTCTTCATAAACACGGTCCTCGAGTACTTCTTCCATGGCCTCCCTAGATAACTCTTGAACTTCCCCTTAACATCTTGGAAATCAGACGAGGGCAAAACCCGACAGTTTACTATGGAAATGCCCGTGTTCTCGCTTGGGTCGTCTCTTCCTTGAGCAGTAATCATATTGGATTGATGAGCCATTGGCTTTCGGACAAATATATCGCAGTTTTGAAATACTGCAGCCGCGTCTCCAAAGATGAAGTCAACTGTGCCATATACTTGGCAATCGCGGTAGAATTGTCTTAGTGAATGTACTAAAAGAGTGTCTTGGTAGCCCTTGAAGCTGCATCGGTAGAAGACCGACAGATCTGAGCTCACTCTCATAGCCACCGCCTGATGTTTATGGGGGCCCGCCGTATTCTCAAACGTCATGTCTCGCGCCCAAAATCCATCACCCGATACACCTAGAGAGAAATGATCATGTGCTAATAATTAATGATGTGGTGTAACATCAAATCATTTGTTCTTTGTTCTACAACCCACAAGGGCAGATGCGGAATTCGTGATTGAATTATTTGCCCTTTGTTCTACAACCCACACCAAGTAATTCAAGTTAACATTCAGATTAAATTTCAAATTCAAAGTTAAAACTTTTCATAGGAATAGAGTTGAATTATTAGACTTAATAAAAGAAATTAAGCCAATTATTTGATTTTATTTAACAAAAAATGACTTAAATGCTTACCAAATGTGGCCGAATTCATAGTGGTTGAGCCATCTTGTACGTTTTGATTGCCGGTTACAATTGTTTTGTCCATGCCATCGCCAACAAACATTAGATTCTTTAGGTCACTTCCAATATCAACTTTCTCATTGTAGGTTCCTGATTTTACGTATATTACAACTCTCTCGGGTCGATTATGACCCAATCGAGCAACTGCAGCCACTGCTTCGGTGATTGTTCTATAATTCCCGGAGCCATCTTGAGCAACTACAAAATCTGCATTTGAGGTTGCAGCATTCCATGATGCTAAAGGCCTGCCTACTTGGTTAGAGCTAGGTCTTCTTGGCACTGCTGTATTAGTTAGAAGGTATTAATTTTTACAATAACCTTCCCTTGATCTTAATTATTAATTTGTAATTATAATTAAGCTAATTTAATTCTTTTTCAACTCTTAATTACTGGGGGTAATCAATAGCAAAACACTTCCAAGAAAAATATACACACTAATATTGTAAGTATTTTAGTGTGAACATGAAATGTTAAATAACAATGTCAAATCACCATACACTACACTAATGTTACAGTGCTTGCTAAAGATCAGTTTAATTTCCGTAATATGAAAACAATTGTAATTTCTTGTCCGTTTCAAAACCGTAGGCCCATTTAGGAAATAATTTGGCCCAAAACTGGACCAAAGGCCATTTAGATATGTGTTGGGACAGGTCTACAATAGGTCAGTCTAAAGTTATTTATTTGATAAAGTAGTATTTATTTTCGTCCTTCAAACTTCAATTAAGGGGATCAAATATATATATATAGTAATGCAATTTGTATTTCAAATTCTCAAGCCCAACCATTATTATTTTAATATATAAACACACTAAAATCTTAATTGGCATTTTGCACCCTGAAATTATAAGGTTTTGGCACTTTGCACCCTAACTTAAAATTTTTGGCACTTTGCACCCTAGAAATATAATTTATTTGGCACTTTGCACCCTAGTGTGTGTTTTAGTGAGAAAATTCATTGGTAGAAGGGTAGAACAATTATTTTCAAAAAAAATTTCACTTTGCACCTAGGCTATATAGATTTTGCACCCTTAAAATATAGAATGTTGGCATTTTACACCCTAATATTATAAAATATTAACTTCCACCCCGATTAATTTTTTTTTGGCATTCTGCACCCTGAAAATAAAATTTGTATGACATTTGTACCTTAATGGATTTTTCTTAAAAAAAATAAACTCATGAATGTCGGCGACGTAGAGATAAAAATGGTCATTTCTATGCACAACAATCATAAACATGTTATTCTAAATTTATTTTACTTTAGAATAACTTATTTTAACATTTTCTCTTAGTAAAATTTAGATTAAAAAAAAGGCATTGTCTTCATTTTATTTTCAAGTATCCTCTAGATTATTTACTTTATATCTAAAATACACGTTTACATATATAATATTAAGTCGGGGTTGAAAATGCCAAAATATTATTTTTTCGGTGTAAAGTGTCAATATTCTATATTTCAGAGTGCAAAGTGTCAAAATCTATACTTTTAGGGTGCAAAGTGCCAAACATATTCGAAAATAACTATTATACTCTTCAATCAATGAATTTTTTCTTCAAAACACACACTAGGGTGCAAAGTGCCAATTAAATTGTATTTTCAGGGTGCAAAGTGCCAAAACTTTTAAGTTAGGGTGCAAAGTACCAAAAGTCTATAATTTCAGGGTGCAAAGTGCCAAAAGCCCTACATATTGAATGATTTGCCGAAAAGACGTCCCAAAACAAATTGTGTAACCAACAAAAGTTTTCCATCATACCCATTACCCGGCCAACTCTTACGGTCTATCTAAAGACACAATTAATATTATCCCATCCAATCATATACAGTATAAGACAATTAAATGTTTTCATTTCAACCAAAGTCAAAATTGATATTATTTCTGTATATATACTTACCCTTTCCTTTTCTCCTTTGACGACGGCTTTTGGCCCCATAAATAGCCAAACCCTCTCGAATAACCGAACTCAAATTCTCGGCCCGTTGGGCTTGGAAAGCCAACCCGCTTTGATTTAAGTTTAACCCATCCAAACAACTCGTATGGCTAGCCAACGCAGCACTGAGCCAAGTCACACCATCATCATAACTCCATTTATTAGTACCCGAAGCCAACCGGGCCAGCCGTGGCCTGGCCTCTCCGTAAAGCTTCACACAGTCACCAAAAGCCCCATCGTGAAAACCCAACTCGTGGCCCGGACCGTTTACAGTTTTGAAGCTTTGAGCCCAGCCCATAGCTTGCAGCATACCTTCCCTTGCCATTTCCACAACCTCAACCTCTTTACTGCAAAAGATAACATTTGCAGAAGCTACTAATAAAAGAAAAAGGGTACTGATGAAAATTAAACAAGACATTTTTTTATTTTCTAGTCACAATTAATATTTTCAATGGGAATCTTTTAATGGAATTTTATATATATAGACACATTAAATTGTTGATCGAGGCCATGTACGTCCATGTGTCAGTAAGGAGATATATATGGTAGCTGTGCAAAAACATCATGCATGCTCAAACATTGACAACTAGCCTCATTTTGGATCTTATTATCACCGCTTCGATCCCATTTTTCTTTTGCTCTTGTCTTGGCCTTTTTATTTCTATTTCTTTTTCTCATTAAAATTTAACCTGCTTGCTCTCAAGAGATGGATATTACAATTTCATGTTCAAATACATTAAAAGGATATTTATATCACTCTCAAATTGATGACCTTAATTGTAATATAAGTGGTTGTGGATTGACAAAAAAGTCCTTCATTAATATAATAGGTAATTTCGAATTAGCATAATATATATTTTACAAATCTGCTCTTTACATCAAATACTATTTTTATTTATAAAATTTGGTTTACAATATTTTCTTACATTAAATACTAACATTTTATTAACATTAATTGAGGGCATGTGCCAAAATGTTAGTATTTAATGTAACTAAGAAAAGTTCTAAACCAAATTTTATGCATAAAAATAATATCCTTGATGTAAAGGGCATTTGTGTAATTTCTTTTCTTTTTGATATATCAATACATTTGTGAATGTTAAACTTTATCAACAAATTAAATCTTTCAAATGGGTTTTAGCTTCTTATCACTTGTATAATTTTCGTGAGATAGAAACTTTTCATGCCAACACTTTCTTGGCCCAAGCCCAACGTATATAAAATGATGAGCTTATGTAAGCGTCTAAAATCAAATCAATCAAATTATTAAAAAAAAAAAAAAAAAAAAAAAAAAACCCAATCTCAAAAATCTAAGCAATCTCATATATCAGCTAGACTAGATTGATCATCACTAATAACAGGAAGCCCAACAAGTAATGTTTAAATAACTTGTGCAGCTTAATTATACAATCTATAGTCAATGTTTTAAAAACCGGATCGGACATCGAACCGGTAGCCTCACTGGTTACTGGTTAGATCGGTTTAACCGTTTTAACCACTGGTTCAACCGGTGTGACGTCATTACAATATAATATTTTAATTTTAATTTTAATATATGTAATCAACTATTTAAAAAAATATATTATTCATTTTTTCAATTTTATCCATAAACTAAATGTTTATCTCATTATCAATTATTTTTCCTACAAAATTTGACTTAATAATGAATGATAGCTACAAAATTACAAGTATGATAACATGATATCAACGCAATAATTCAAATTATAATAAACATCATATCAAAAACAATAATTTTATTACTAATCACCTATGAAAAAGAGAAATTGTTGATGAATTTTGTCATTGAATTATATAAAAAAAATAAAAATTCTTGAAGTTTGTGAATAAAATGACTTTTCTAATGAATTTGATACTCAAATATATTTATATAACTTATTATATATAAGATTTTTTTGTTTCTTGTTGATTTTGATTATTTCAAAGTGAAAAATAGAAGAAAAGATGTGAGAGTATTGTTGAAGTTTAAAGGTCGCGGAAGAGAAATAAAAATCCGTAACGTAAACTTTTTATTTTTATAAGTGAACCAGTGGTTCAATTGGTTCACTGGTTCATTGGTTTTACCGGTTCAAACTGGTCAGGAACAAAGCTGATTTTGGAGGGTTAACCGGACCGAATTGGCAACTGGTTACCGGTTAAACCGGTCGAACCGGCCGGTCCGGTCCGGTTTTTAAAACACTGTCTATAGTATCTTCACGTTTTAGGTTGTAAAAATCTATCCATAAGAATTAATGTTTCAGTTATATCTAGCAAGGTGAGTTAATGATAATCTACCTCCATGTATTCATAATGGTTCAATTTATTTCTATTTGATTTGGAAAAAGAGCATTTTATCCTCTTGTAATTTTTTATAAGTAATTTCACACATCCTCCCTGATATTTTTATATAAGTAGTGTTTTACCCCATTGTATTATGATAAATGTGATAATTTACCCTATGTATTATGATATTTAACTCCCTATATATTACAAAACACATTCCATGCCCACTCTCAATTTCAATAAGTGAGTTACTCTCCAGCTGAAAGGGGTAAATTACTTCTTTAAAATTTTCGGGAGGGGGTAAAATACTTTTTTTCAAATCACAGGGAGGGGGGAGGGGGGTAAGGCCATCTCCAATGGAGATGGCCGGGCTCGGTCTCGGGGCGGGGCTGCGGCGGAAATCGGTTGGAGATGGTAGGGGCTGGGGCTGCGGGGTGGCACGCGGGGCGGCTGGGGCTGGGTAGCGGGCTCGGGGCGGCCCTGCGTAGGGAACGGGGCTCGCGTGGGGCTGGGAAGAAGATGAGGGGCGCGGGTTGGTGACGCGCGAAGAATATGAGGCTTTACTTCAATTTTGTTTTTCTTTTGATTTGTTCTGTTTATTGTCGGCGAAGAAGATGAAGAAGAGTTCTGTGTATTTTCGGCGAAGAAGATAATTAAGTTTTTCTTATCACAATTTCAATGTGGGATAAATCAATTTCCTTCCAATTTTTCCCATTACATATGTAAACTTTGAGATTTAATTTCTTATTCACCCGTACTCCGATTTGGACGTACCATATACCATTTTAATTTACTCACAGAGAAGAATATAATTCCGTCAAGACCCGACTCTTTACTCAAAGTAGGTCCCACTTAAAATACGTCCAAAATGGTCCATTAACTTATTTTTTTCCAAAACTATGTTTATGAGGTTTATAAGGAACTTTAGGACTATTTTTATTTTCTTTTCCTTGATTATGTTGTGTATTATTGTGTAATTAATGTTATGTATTGTTGTAATTAATGTGTTATTTTAATTAATACTTTGTATTAAAAAAATTAAAACTATAATATTAATAGGTGAGAGTGGGCAAAGGAAAAAAATTGAATTAGGGTCTATTTGGATGGGTTTTGTCTCGGTTTCGCGGGTCTCAGTTTAAAAAAATTGGTTTGGGTGGTTTCGATAAAACCTTTAAGACCTTACTTGGATTGAGTTTGGATGTTGGAGTTTAGGGAAAAAAGTAGGTTATAGGTGTCAAATCAATGTCTTTTTTAGTGAAATTTGAGAAAAAAAAGTAGATGGCAGGTGTCAAATCAATGTTTTATAGGTTTTTAATGGTTTTATGGGTTTGGCGAAAACTCATTTGGATGGGTTTTGGCTCGGTCTCGCGAAACCCACGAGACCGGGCCAAAACCCATCCAAATACAGCCATAATTCCCCCACGGAGCCCCAACGTCCATTGGAGACGACCAGGCAGGACCCCGGGCTAGCCCTCAACCATTGGAGATGGCCTAAATTACTATTAACCCTATATAAAACTTGTGGTGAGAGCTATGCTGCACGATACGGACACGGCGATACGAATGAGTACGATATGAACACAAAGATACAAATTATCAAAATTTATTGAACATGATATGACTAAGATATGTGTGTTTATATTATAAAAAATTTAACATAAAAAACCATTGTGTTTACAAATGAAAAACTTGCATTTTTCATGCCAAATTTTCACCTACCTAATACATTTGGTATCATACTTTTTGAAAAAAAAAAAAAACACATTTTATACTATGATTTCACCCTCTCGACATATGTCCTTTCTCTGTCAATTTTTTGTACCAGTAAAATACATGGTGCATCAAGTATTTGACCTGTGCAATCGCAATAAGAATAGATTGTACATGTTGTCTATATAAAAGAAAAAAATATTCGAGCCTAACCTATATATAAATCTCCGTTGAATTGAAGTCTAACATATATTGCTAAAACTACGTGCTTAGAATGATTTTCTACAAAATTTTGGTAAATAGTGGTTAAAGATTAATTAGTATTTTTTTTTCATATAAGTAACTACCTGCAGGCAGTTTCCATGCACCTCTATTCGGGACCAGATAAACAATTGAGGTCTTCAATTAAAATATTAATAAGTTGCACCAAAAAGATAATACTCCGTAATTGTTTTCTCGTTTTTCTTCACTAAGTTGTTGCCAAATTCAATTATGTAACATCTACCTACAAAAGCAAATTATTCAATATTTGCACCCGTAATTAAGTCGTAATGTACTCATAATCGCTCAATTATGCCAAGAAGATTAATCATGTTTAATTAGTCAATGAGAATACTTATTGCGAATTTTATTATTTGTCTAATTGTCTTATCCATAAATAATGATGATTAACAACCCTCATGTTAATTAGGCGCCCATATTGACACCAATCAATAAAATAAAATCATTACACACAACTTCTATGTGGTTTCTTCATGCAATATGTTTTGTCAAGTAAGATTCCGCATTATTTTATTTATATTTTATAAAGGAGGAAAAAACACTTTTAAGTTTTAATATTAAACTTTTATTCAGATTATAAGTTTCCCTAAAAAAATATATTTAATACTATGATTTAAGCCATCTTAACATATTTTATTTGGTCGTTAATTTTTTAATAGAATTCATCACTTGCGCGACATATAAGTGGCACGGGTTTTGCATGTGCAGGGGGTAAAATTTCATTTTTGATATCAGACTTTTACCTACTTTACACATTTGGTACCAAACATTTGAAAAAGACACTTTTGATACCAAAATTGAAGACCATTTATCACCAAAATTGCACATTTTTTGCATGTAATGTACTCGAGCAGGTAGTATTTGAACATAATCTTAATTTCCAGAAAACTAACAAAGTTTCGATTCTATCTTAATGAATGAAATTGGAAAAAATTGAAACTTTGTTAATTTTTTGGGAATTATCTAATGGGTTACATGAAATGAAACTTGTACCGTTAAAAAGCTCCCGTCAAGAGCTTTTCAGTCATATAAAGAACATAAAACTTGGCCTTGTAACAAAGGAGTTATGACGAAATTAATTAGATTAGGTTCAAAGACTCCTTGCTCGAGTACATTACATTCGAAAAGCCTGCAATTTTGGTGACTTAACGGCCATGTGGTCGTTCTGTCCAAAAAAATTAATGGGCAAAGCAAATGTGTCAAATGCCCTTCAATTTTTGTATTAAATGTGTCTTTTTCGAAGATTTTGTACCAAATATTTAAAATAGGTAAAAGTCTAGTATCAAAAATGAAATTTTACTTCATGAACGCGCAAAATTCGTGCCACTGAAAGGACACGTGAAACGCACGTGATGATCTCTATAAAAAAAATTGACGGCCAAATAAATTGTGTCAAAAGAGCCTAAATCATGATATCAAATGTGTAATCTGGACAAAAGTTTAATATCAAAAGTTCACTTTTTCATCTTTTGCGTGGAACTTCTTTTCTCTTAAGTTAATTTTTTACGTGAGACCTCTAATCTTTAATTGTTACAGTGATGGAAAACATTGTACCTATATTCTAGTTCTAATTTTCTACGTGCTCCATCCTTATAACTCTATTGTCAAACTAAAATGGTGTTTGACAAGCAACGTTACATTTTTCAATAAATGCAGTAATATAACTTCCTCTTTTCTAAAGTTGATTACATAATTATATCCAAAAAAAATATTTTGATACTAATAAAGTATAAATAATGTTCAATTAACAAGTATAAATAATATTCACTAACACGACTAAAATTAAAATAAAAAAAAAATACTCATATTTCTGGTGGAACTCAAATGCATAATCTCTAGATCATTGGACATCAACTTCGCCATAAACTTAAACGTGATACAATATTTTCTTCAAATAATTAAATATTAACTTAACTCAAACTATGACCTATAATATTAACACAATTAATTAATTAGAAGGGCAAACATTGTCTAAAAACGCGTTATACTTGCCAACCATATACATGATGATCTCTCTATTTCTCTTTCAGGTCAGGTCAACTCTTCGCAATTATAAGGTTGTATTCTATCCAAAAACTCAACAACGAACAAATAATTTAACGCAATTAGCACCTATATTTATTTCTATTAGTTATGTGTTAAAACTATAGAAAACAACTATTGGAATTAATTCGTCAACCAAATTTCCCAATCTATTATATATATTATTGTCCATCTCTCTCCCTATATAAAGCATGAAACCAAATACATGAACTTCACACCAAAAAGAAATCCCTTGAAATAAAATATAACAAACCCAAACCCTTAAAATGGCACCAACAATTACACTACCACTTGTTATTATGTCTTTCTTGATTTCACCAGCCGTTTCCGGGTATTCCAAGTCATCAATAAAGGCTTGGTGTAGCCAAACACCCCATCCACAACCATGTGAGTACTACTTAACACATAACCCTAAATACAATGGTCCCGTCAAAGAAAAATCTGACTTCTTCAAACTATCGACTCAATTAGTCCTCGATCGTTGCCTGCACGCACAAAATAACATATACTCCCTCGGTCCGAAATGTCGTAACAAGCAAGAAAAGGCTGCATGGGCCGACTGCTTAGAGCTATACGACACTATCCATAAAATAAACAAGACAGTCGATCCCAACACAAAGCACACGTCCACCGACACACAAACATGGTTGAGCACTGCCCTAACAAATCTCGAAACATGTAGGGCCGGGTTTGTTGACCTCGGCGTCACGGATTACATCATGCCCTTGATGTCAAACAACGTCAGCATGCTGCTTAGCAATACACTTGCTTTGAACAAAGGGGTGAGTAATGTGGATACCAAGTATAAAGATGGGTTACCGACATGGGTGGTCCCCGGTGATCGAAAGTTGTTACAATCTACGAACCCTAGGGCGAATGTGGTGGTGGCGCAGGATGGTTCCGGTAACTATAGGACTGTGAATGAGGCGGTCGCGGCGGCTGGAAGGCGATCGGGAAGCGGGAGGTATGTTATTTATGTGAAGGAAGGGACTTATAGGGAGAATGTGAATATTGCTTCCGAGAATATTATGTTGTTGGGTGACGGTATTGGGAAGACTATTATCACCGGAAGTAGGAGTGTCGACGGCGGCACCACCACTTTCAAATCAGCCACCGTCGGTAAGTGAAATATATATTTTTGCAAAAATTTTAATATTCAATTTTGTAACTCTTTTTTTCGCAATGTTTTGCTTTCTAAAAATTTAATTTTTTTTCAACGTAATAATGATGAAATACTCAAGCTAAAAATCTAGAAAAATCAAAAGTTTCAAAAAATTTCTTAACCAAAATTAAAAAAGAAAAATGATGACTCGCGCCACATTTATATATTCTAAATAAATATGAAAAAAGACATACATCGAATAATTTGAGATATACAATCCAAATCTATATTCCTGCCTCGAATTTCTATGTTATAGTCAAACCATTTGCCCATACATGCAGTCTATATATTTATTGCCAAATAATTTTTTAATGGTGTTAGTAAATGTACAAAACTCACAGGTAATTAAAAAAAAACAATTTTTTAAACTTTTTCTTTTTGGTGCAATACGATGACTTTCTAGGGGTCACATTTCCTAATTAAAACTATTATGGTCCAAACATGCATAACTTCGAAGTTATGATGAAATCCGGTGCATTAGAAAATTATATGAGTTTGCCCTGCATGCAGATCTCATCCAAGCATGGTTCAATATATTAGTATTTGAACATTCTATGTAAATTATTTAAACACGACTTTTTAATACCAAGTCAAATTGACTATATCCAATCACAAATTAAGAGTAATTTGTCACCGCCGATGTCATTTTATGTCGGCGTTGATGCCTTTTCTTAGAGTGATGTAATGAATAAAATTGTATTAATTTTAAAATATTTGAAAAGAATCTAAAATTTGAATATCCTCATTTTCTATGTGCAGCTGTTGTTGGAGATGGATTCATTGCTCAAGGCGTCACCTTTCGAAACACTGCCGGAGCACGAAACCACCAAGCCGTAGCCCTTCGATCTGGGTCGGATCTATCTGTCTTCTACCAATGTAGTTTCGAGGGCTACCAAGACACACTTTACGTCCACTCTGAAAGACAATTCTACAGAGAATGCGATATTTATGGGACAGTAGACTTCATCTTTGGAAATGCAGCAGTTGTACTCCAAAATTGCAACATATACCCAAGAGACCCGCCCAACAAAACCAATACCATAACTGCTCAAGGTCGAACCGACCCGAACCAAAACACCGGAATTTCCATCCAAAATTGCCGGGTCACAGCGGCTCCGGATCTAAGACCCGTTCAAGGATCCGTAAGAACGTATTTGGGTCGACCTTGGAAAAGTTATTCGCGTACGGTTTTCATGAAGACTTCGTTGGATAGTTTGATTGCTCCAGCGGGTTGGATGCCGTGGAGTGGGAATTTTGCGTTGGATACTTTGTATTATGGAGAGTATGCGAATACGGGTCCCGGATCATCGACAACGAACCGGGTTAAGTGGAGAGGGTACCGGGTTATTACAAGTGTGTCTGAAGCATCACGATTTACAGCTGGGAATTTCATTGCTGGAAGTTCCTGGTTGCCTGGTACGAATGTTCCATTTACTTCTGGTCTTTGATTAAGGAGTCTTTCTTTATTTTTAAATATTGATCTCGTTTTTCTTGAATTTAAGCAATTGTATTTATCATTGAAATAAACAAATGAATTAGTAAATTACCATCGTAAAGTTTATCTCTGTAACTAATTAATTAATGGGTCTTTGATTCTTCGGGGCTTCTAGGGTGCGGGCAAGGTAACTCGCCCTCACATGCGGGACGATCCTGAAATTATGCCATGTGGCGGGCTAACTAATATGTAACTCGGCGAGTTGACTCGGTCTGTAAATAGACCATTTTACCCTTTTTTATTTTATTTTAAATAAAAGTTGAGATAATCTTCAATTAATAAAAGACATTTATAACCTTTAAATCAAAATAATTAAAACTAAAAATAAATTGACCCCTATGTTCCATGATTTTACGAATTGAATTATTTTGCTTCTAAAAATAAAAATAAAACCGCCTATGATATAAAAGACCACTTTACCCCCAATTTTGATAATAATTGACTTTGAAAATTTTGCAAATTGACCCATATGTTTTGCGATTTTATGTATTGAATTATTTTACTTCTAAAAAAATATAAAAAAACGGTCTGTCATATAAAAAGACCGTTTTACCCCCAATTTAGATAATAATTGACTTCGAAAAATTTGCCAATTGACCCCTATATTTTACAATTTTACGAATTGAATTGTTTTGCTTCTAAAAAAATTGTCTTTCATATAAAAAGACCGCTTTACCCCAAATTTAGATAATAATTGACTTTAACAATTTTGCAAATTGGCCCCTATATTTTGCGATTTTATGAATTGAATTATTTTGCTTCTAAAAATAAAAATAAAAACCGCATATGATATAAAAAGACAACTTTTACCCCAAATTTTGATAATAATTGACTTTGACAATTTTGCAAATTGACCCCTATGTTTTGCGGTTTTACGAATTGAATTACTTTGCTTCTAAAAAAATATAAAAAAACCGTCTGTCATATAAAAAAGACCGCTTTACCCCCAATTTAGATAATAATTGACTTTGACAATTTTGCCAATTGACCCCTATGTTTTCCGATTTTACGAATTAAATTACTTTGCTTCTGAAAAAATAAAAAAAAACCGCCTGTCATATAAAAAAGACCGCTTTACCCCCAATTTTGATAATAATTGACTTTGACAATTTTGCAAATTGACCCCTATGTTTTGCGATTTTACGAATTGAATTATTTTGCTTCTAAAAAATATAAAAAAAACGTCTGCCAAATAAAAAAGACCGTTTTACCCCCAATTTAGATCAAAATTGACTTTGACAATTTCGCCAATTGACCCCTATGTTTTGCGATTTTACGAATTGAATTATTTTGCTTCTAAAAAAACAAAAACAAAAAACCGCCTGTCATATAAAAAAGACCGATATACCCCCAATTTTGATAATAATTGACTTTGATAATTTTGCAAATTGACCCCCATATTTTGCGATTTTACAAATTGAATTATTTTGCTTAGAAAAAACAAAAACAAAACGCCTCTGATATAAAAAAGATCGATTTACCCCCAATTTTGATAATAATTGACTTATATAATTTTGCAAATTGACCCTATGTTTTCCGATTTTACGAATTGAATTATTTTGCTTCTAAAAAAAATCGTCTATCAGAAGAAGAAAAAAAGACCGTTTTACCCCCAATTTAGATAATAATTGACTTTGTAAATTTTGCAAATTGACCCTATGTTTTTCGATTTTACGATTGAATTATTTATATGAGAGGCATTTTTTTATAAGCAAAATAATTCAATTCGTAAAATCGCAAAATATAGGGGTCAATTTGCAAAATTATCAAAATTGGGTGTAAATCGGTCTTTTTTATATGACGGACGATTTTTTTTTTTTAGAAGCAAAATAATTCAATTCGTAAAATCGCAAAATATAGAGGTCAATTTGCAAAATTATCAAAATAAATTATTATCTAAATTGGGGGTAAAGTGGTCGTTTTTATTTGAGAGGCGGATATTTTTTTTTTGTTTTTTTAGAAGCAAAATAATTCCAATTGTAAAATCGAAAAATATAGTGGTCAATTTGCAAAATTGTCAAAGTCAATTATTATCAAAATTGGGGGTAAAGTGGTCTTTTTTAAATGACAGGCGGTTTTTTATTTGTTTTTTTAGAAGCAAAATAATTTAATTCGTAAAATCGCAAAACATAGGGGTCACTTTGCAAAATTGTCAAAGTTAATTATTATCAAAATTGGGGGTAAATCTATCTTTTTTATATTAGAGGCGTTTTTATTTTTATTTTTTTAGAGCAAAATAATTCAATTCGTAAAATCGGAAAACATAGGGGTCAATTTGCAAAATTGTCAGTCAGTTATTATCAAAATTGGGGGTAAAACAGTCGTTTTTATTTGATAGGCGTTTTTCTTTTTTTTGAGGCAAAATAATTCAATTCATAAAATCGCAAGGGGTCAATTTGCAAAATTGTCAAAGTCAATTATTTTCAAAATTGGGGGTAAAGCGGTCTTTTTTATATGAGATGCGTTTATTTTTATTTTTTTAGAAGCAAAATAATTCAATTCGTAAAATCGCAAAACATAGGGGTCAATTTGCAAAATTATCAAAGTCAATTATTATCAAAATTGGTGGTAAAGCGGTCTTTTTTATATGAGTGACGTTTTTTTTTTTTGTTTTTTTAGAAGCAAAATAATTCAATTCGTAAAATCGCAGAACATAGGGGTCAATTTGCAAAATTGTCAAAGTCAATTATTATCTACTTTGGGGCTAAAGCGGTCTTTTTATATGAAAAGAGGTTTTTTTATATTTTTTAGAAGTAAAATAATTCAATTCGTAAAATCGCGGAACATAGGGGTCAATTTGCAAAATTATTAAAGTCAATTAATAAGATTGGGGGTAAAGTGGTCATTTTATATAATGGCCGATTTTAATTTTTTTAGAAGAAAATTAATTAAAAGGGTAAATTAGGTATATTGTAATTTAATTAAAGTCAATAATTACAAATTAAATTTGGCCAAGTTACCTAATCAACGATCCAGATTAATCTGAGCCAAATGAACGGTATGATGAGGCTTCCCGCATGTGAGGGCGTAACTCACATTCCCGCACCCTAGAAAAATCCTTGATTCTTTATCAATTTGTACGGACAACTATAAAGTTTACTTGAATTTAATAGAGATTTCATATAAATCGCTGCTTTTCTCCAAGCAAATGTAAATAGCAACTGAATTCATTCAACCTGTATATATTTGCACTAATTATTTAGTCAAATAAAAAGTATTACTAGAAAAAGTCGATATGATTTGGGTCTAACTCACCTATAAAATTAGTTAGCTTAATTATGAGATAAATATATATATTATCAGTTTAATTAAGTTTAGAATAAATAAAAAAAGTAGAAATTGGAAATTGGAATGAATTAGTCAATGTCTGTCATTTACAAAGGGACTTTTTACAAACTGATAGAAGTACAATGACAAGGGCGATGCCGGCCACTACCCCTACGATTATGGCCACTGTCTTTCCAGCTTCATCCTGGTTCGATGAATCTCCATTATATACATATGTGTTATGTTGCATGCGAAAACAAACAATCATCAAATCATTAATTAAATAATTAATTAATTACTTGTATTGTATTATATTGACATGATATGCATGAAAATTAATTACTAATTTAAAGTATATATATATGTACATACCTGGAGAAGCATGATCATAGTATCCAGCCTCCCAATACCGCACATAACACTGCCCCAAGTACACTTCCCCTGCCGCAGCTGATCCACACAAACTCTTGACCTTCATAACAGCATCCGCGAGGCAACCCGAACAATCTGACCCCGACCCCAAATCCCCCAAACATTGAGCGTAACCCTCCACCGCCCCTGTCGCACTAACACGAAACGACATTGCTCCTTGTAAATCAGCTAGGACATCGTCTCTACGCCTTAGAAACTCCACATCATTATTATCACTATTACTACACTTCTTGTACCTAAGACCAGTGTCCATTTTCCCCAAAAAATCCCTGTCCTCGTACCTGTTAATTTTTCACAATATATATATCCATGAATATAATTATTTAATTTATATATTTAAGACTAGTACCCTTCACATTCCCCCCAAGAAAATATATAATTGAAATCTTCACAGTACATAATTTAATAATCAAAGGGACACTTAGTTCAATTAATGGATATTCTCTACATATTATTATATATATTATCTAGACAATTTCTATTGTCTCCTATAAATAAATAAAGGTATCTTTGTGTATATATAATTAAGCAACTTTAATAATCTTGGAAGATGAACTTAATTATGATTTCGATTTACGTGGGACATATTGTCTCAACACTCTCCCTTAATTTACGTACATATGGGCGAATTGAATGTGTGGGTGAAACAAGTCAACACGTGACATATCAAAGTCCAATTACGACATGCATGTGGGTGAAGACCCAACACACAAATAATGAAACTCAAATATTAATTTGTTATCTCGACAAAGTGTATGGGAAGATAATGAAGCACATCGATATTAGATTTTTTCACGAAATGAGGTGCCCCACATTAATCTTAATCTAAAGCTCTGATACCATATTAGATTTTTTTCACATAATCCACTTACATGACTTGGGTCTAACTTACCTCAAAAGTTAATTTAAAGTTGAGAATTGTCCAAGAACTTAATTAAAAGATGAATTAACTATATATGATTTTCAATCCGCACGCGGTGTGGGATATTTTGTCTCAACAATATGCATGATTTTAATTGAAAGCGTCATTTGTTATTTAGCTACTATATATAGAAAATCAAAAGCTCCAAATATAGACCACCAAAGTATGTATATAATATTTCATGGAATTAAGATTACCAAAGTATGTATAGGTATAGTACGTACGTACCTTATGAAGCAGCCGTCGAGTTGTAAAGTTGCGCCGTCAGTGTACGGACATAACAATTCAATTTGGTTGATTATATTAGATATGCATGTCGTGCAATCTCTTAGTTTTAAGTCTTGTCGGCATTGGTATAGGCCGAAAGCAGCGGAGGTGTCGTTTCCGATAGCGAAACTGTTGTAAAGGGATTGAGATGAAGAAAATGTTATGGAGGAGAGTAAGGAGTTGAGGTTTGTTTGGTAAGGGGAATTTGGTTGGTATTTTTCTTGAGAGCAACCTGCGTAGATGAACGTATTTTGAGCTTCCACAATTAGAAAGCTATGGTGGTATTGGTTAGTCATCATCAAGAAGATGAAGATGAAGATGAAGAGGAAAGGGAATTTGGGAGCCGAAATTTGTTTTCTTCTAATTTGGGAGGAAAGGGCTTCCATCATTTTTCTATTTTCTGATTGATTAATTAATTAATGCTTGCCTTGCTATTCCTATTCATTCATGTTTTGGCTTTCCTATTTTTTTAATCCAAGTGGGATTTTGGACCATCTGCTTTTACCCGAATATCTTAAAAATTATCTTAATGTAATCCAATTGAATTGATATGTTATGAGATTATTATAAATATAAAATATTCGATACATAATTTTATCTTTTTTTTATTCTCCTTTTGTTGGCCCAATTGAGTGCTGGCCTACTTGTTATACTACCATTATGTCTTGTCTACAAATTTCTTTTCTTTTTCTTGTGTATGTATAATAATTTTTATCATATTACTCTCTGACGTTTGAAAAGGAATTTGAATATATTCCCGCATAATTAGCTAGAATAGGTAGTTTGAATATATTATATTCACTTTTTATCTTCTTGTTTATCCATTTCCCCCCTTTTCGTAGTGGGGTTGGCAGAGTCCCAGAATCGTACTACACGCAAGTATCATGAAAGAATAGATGCAAATTGAAAAGAAAATTAAATATCTTTTTCTGTTTTTATTCGAACACAGATCAAAACAAATAACATCTGGACGTTAATTATGAAGCCCATAAGTAGTAGTACCAAGAGTGGATATGGACTCAAATGGTGGCAGCCGCCAGGCCTAAGTTGGGCCATCGTTTTTTTTTTTTGGATAATTGGGCCTTATGTTAATTTATTGAGAACAATATCTTAATATTTTCATCACTATAATTTAGGGTTGTCCATGGGCCGGATTTCAATCCGTATCAGAATTAGAATTTTGATATGATTAGAGATTCGGTAGATCTGATCCGATTATAAATATTCGAAATATGAGTTTAGATTGATATGACCCGTTATAGATTTGTATTCAACAATAAATAAAAGAATTATATATATACATAATATTTTATTAAAATAAGTAACACTAAAAAATATTTTACATTTAGGTCAAGAAAATAAAAGTTAATAATTCATTCGTAATTTTATTTTTATGCATATTTTCATCCAAAAGTATGAATAATAGTTAAGAAAGTTTGGACATGTTAAATTAATTAAATAAAACCGTCTGAAAAATAATAGTGTAAATTTTTAAAATGAAAGTTGAATTCGAAAAAAATCGATATCTGACCGAATTCAGTCAAGATCCTAATAGACTTGAGAAAATTAGATCCAAGTGAGATCCGAATCCGAACCAAGTCCGGTCCAACATAAATGAATCCGAATCTGGTCGAGCCTGATCGGAGTCATTTCCAAGCCATTGACAGGCCTAGTCTTTTTAAACAAAGTTCAGAATATTCCCAATAATAAAAAGGTGTATGTAAAGGTTAAATCTTTATTCATCAACCTTTTCTTAATTTCCACTAATTCTACCTTTGTTAAGTAGACTTTTGAAAGACATCTCGTTCTCGTAACCACATCCTCAAGAATTGAATTAATTTATATGGTAAGAAAATCTTCATACATAATGCATATATACATTTCAATAAATAATACATATATGCCTCATAATGCGTATATAAATAAATATACACGTTGTTTCGTTTAACAGTTTCTTCATAGCATAATTACTCTATTTTACCTCAAATGTCATATGTATTTATTGCTAATTAACGTTCTTAACTTAGATAATTAGACCGTTAGATGAGAAAGATCACGCAACACAAGATTCAGTCTTCTGTCTATATTTGAACACAAAATGTGAGTTACATATGCATGGAATTGAATTAGACATAATAATATATACACTACATATAATATTCTGCCTAACATATATATTGTAAGTGGTTTAGTAAATTATGACTTGAGGGTCAGATATATGATTAATGCGTATTTGTCAATTTTTTATGTTTTAAATACATTGGCACGTGATTTAATTTTCAAGACAATTTTTTATTTTAATTTTGTACTTCTCTTACATCAATGATCAACAATACAAAAAATTGAAAATGTATGAACTAGATCATGATAAAACACTAGTGGATTTAATCCATTGGGATTGGATGAATGCCACATGGGAATGAAATGACAAAATATTGTTATTTTATGCTCATGTGTCACTCATCCAACACCCGGATGGATTAAATCCACCGGTGTAGGTACTAATTTTCCAGTGATAGCTATCAATAAAATTGTATTTTTGATATTTTATCATAGAAAAGTAATTAATAATAAGATTTTTTACTCTGTGTGAATACAAGAAATATGTCAATTAATTTGAAACTGAGAGAGTAATAGTTTGAAAATACTCAACCCAATGTTTGGAAGTCATGATCGGTTAAGAGAGAGGGCACACGTACCAAATAGCTTGAGGACCACACTTTCTTTGAAAATTCTTACTTAAATCGGTTTGGCCGAACGTAAAGTAACTGTATGATAAGTGTAGGTACACTTGCTTTGAGATTGAACGTAAACCTCATGAGAATGATCAATTACAAAACAAATTACAAAACAGATAATTAGTGATCGAATGGATTTGGTCAAACCAAACTCGGACAAGAATTTTCCCTATTATTAGGTGGTGTTGTGTGACTTGTGTCAAATAGCTCTTCACCATGAAATGACGATATTCAATATATCTAGCGTAGATTCCCCACCACCATTAAAGCATATTGTTGAAAAAGGCACCTGCGGTTATGATTTAGTTGGCGGAAATTACCATGTAGCTTGTTTGCCATTTAAGAAATTGAAATGGGAAATAAGAGGTGGGCATAGCTTCTGGGAAAATTACATTACTTTTATTTGCCACTAGCTATCACATTGCATATATGCAAGCAAAAGGAAATCATATTGCTTGGTAATTAACAAAAAGAGGAGAATCTTTAAATTAAAAAATAAACAGTAGGTAGCTTACTCGCGATCCCTCTCATTGAATCATAATATTGACAGTCAAATCAAATTAAATTGACCCCAAAAATGAAAACTAAAGAAGTCTTTGAATATATGTAACTATTTGATTTAATGAACCATAACAAATCTTTAATTGTGATTTTATAATATGCATATTAGTATATATAAAAAGGCAAAAAATTCCTGTCCATCCAAACTTCTTGTAATGTAACCCTGGGGTTTTGCTCATCTAGAATGAGAAACGAGTTCTTTAATTCCAATAATATTTACTTAATCATTGCACATATAAGTAACAATACAAATGTTAGCATTCCACAATTCTCCACCGTCAATGTGGAATTAATCCGCCCGCTACTGATGAAATACTTTTGATTCATAATATTAAAAAGTGAAAATAAAATTATATATATTGAACGAGATAAATATAGTTTGTGTCATTTAGTGAACATAATATCACATTCATACTTATATTTAACAATAATGTGCAATCAAAACTAAAAAATTCTCAAAAAATAAAAATAAAATAGAGAAATTGAAAATCTAATCTAAAAGAGAAACTACTAAATATTCTCATCGGCCATCATCACCACTCACAATTACATGAGAAAATGTTCTTATCGTCATCATCATATTTTAAACATTATAGAAAAGTATCTGTCAACCCATCAAACTTTTATTGGATCTCTTCCACGTTGGCAATTTCCGAGTACACTGAACCGCCTTGATCCGGGTCTGAACACGCTCAAACTCCGAAATCCTACAGGGTATGATAATCCCACCCGGATGATCAAAACCGAATTCCTTTTCGGATTCTTTCAACAAGTCCCCAAACAATGGGTGATTAAAATACACAACAGGAACCAATATCCTTTGAAAATTACCATCTCTATTACCCACATAAACCGCCATATGCCCTTTCGGAACAGATATAGGGTTTTCCAAAATCGGTTCTTGCCCGACCCGAATATAATCCCGACCCGAATAGTGTTTTTTCGATACTATAGCTCTTGCTTTCGTCCTTAGGCGGTGAGTCCAGTTGATAAGTCTGGAGAAAGTTTTGACCTGGATCCGTTGAGATGGGTTCCGGAAAATCCGCCGGAAAAGCGTGGCGACCCGGTGTTTGAGCAAGAAACCGCGTATCCTGCCCATCCTTCTCAAGAAAAACGCAAATGGATAAAAAACACGATTTTAGTTGAATACAAAAAGATGGTTTTGAAGAATTTTAAGAAAAGGGCCAAGGATCGGCAGTGGACATGGCTAAGCGGAAAAGAGAGAGACAAATTTCAGAGAGAGAGGTTGGTATGTTTGACATGATTTAAATTTTCTCTCCTTTTTCCCAAATAAAATTCATCCGAAATTTCTTTTATTTTTCTGAGTGGCGGCGGAGGCGGAAGCTGAGTAGTGGAGGAAAAAAGAAAAATGAGAAATTGAAGGACCTTTTAGTGGTAAAAAAACAGAGGAAAAAACAGAATAAGCGGTAAATTAATTAAAGATGTGCTCGAGGTACATATATATATAAGAAGGAGGTATGAAAAAGTCTTATTAAATCCTGATTTGGGTTTAATTGGGGATTTTTCGGTTAGATGATGGTACAGAAAAATGGGATGACAGAGCAGTGGAAATTTCTGAACATAAAAAATCAGTAGGTTTTATAGTGGGAAATCAGATTTGAGGTTTTAATATTTTTCTTTATTTGGTTAAAACTTTTTCAAAAATCAAGTAAGAGTGCTGACGGTCAACATGAATTTTTCTGTTTCTGAAAGAAATATTCAAACGTATGGATGCTTATCTAAAATGAATGTTCGAAGAATGTTGTTAAACTTTTTTTCCAAATATGATATCGATGAGAAATTTCAAAATAGAGATTTAATTGAATTGGAAGATGTAGTCAAGGCCAGATCAAAATCGGAGAAGAAAGCCTATTTTTAGATTTGGACCAAATTCTAACATTTATTATGAAAATTAAGAATAGTTATAAAATGTGATTTACGTTAAATAATTATATAACGATAATAAAGTTGTAAAAAATTAATATAATTTATAATTTTGAAAGTGAGAATTCTTGAATCCTATAAAATATTTGAATTATGATCGAATATAGACAAAATCACAAGAATTTTGAAAACGACACAAAATCTTATGTCGATCAAAACCTAATCTGATACGAGTGGAGACAAATTGAACTTGATTGATATGATCTGAATTCCACCACTGTTCGATTACATAATTACTTTTTTAAAGTACTCATCATTTAACTTCTAATGACATTTATACCCACTGTTTTTCTTAATAATTGTTCTACACTTACTTCAAAAGTGGTGGCTATGGGATAAAATTTTAGGTAAAATATTCTATATATTAATATCATCACCTTTACTGCATCAACTGTTCACTATTATCGTGAAATTTATTTATATTATATTGTTATGAAATTAGAAGAAGGGTCATAATTATTGGAGATATTTAAGCATGTAATTTTTTTCTTGGAGATGATGAATACATTGTTAAATCAAATACTATTTCGAATCAAAATTATTATAATTATATCAAATTGAACTAATTATTAACATTAAATTTTCATATTCGTAAAAATTGAGCCTATAATCTTCTTATCATGAAACCTCATATTTAATCACTTAATTAAGGCTTCATCAACTCAAGCATGCAATCTCATATCTCATAATTATCCTTAATTAATCAAATTCATGAATAAGAAAAGATTCCATAAATACATACATATCAATAACCCGTACTACGTTTTGAAGTTTGAACTCGACACGATTTTGAGACTAATCACAGGTGGGCCCGCTTCGCGCCACCTTGACAAAAGTCAGATAAAAGAATTCAACAAATTTAAAGTTAATGGGCCTGCTGGTTTAGTGAGGTAAGGGACCAAAGGCCCACATTTTACTGTTTTAGCTTTTTAATAACACCGCAGAATATGGAAAATTCTTGTCCAAGTTTGGCTTGGCTAAACCATCCAACCACCAAGTAAGTGTATTGCACTTGCATTGTGAGTGATCATTCTCTTGTGAGTTACATCTAATCCCAAAGCAAGTGTATTATAATTGCTATGTAGTTGCTTTGGGTTCGACCAAATCCGGTCTAGGTAAAAATTTCCCGCGAAATACCTATCAAATTATCAATCATATCGTAAATTTGAAAACGGTTTAGGAAGAAGTAAAAAAAAAGGTAAATTACGGATATCCCTTGTGAAAAGTCAAATTAATTATAAAAATCGTTCTCACATGTTGAATATTACAAAAAAATCCTCAGGTATATAACCATCTTACTATTATTTTCTTATTCCTAAATTTTTTTAATTTTGTCCCTAATAGGTTATTTGTGATATTTTTAAAAGTTGAATATTAATTGTAATTTATCATAAATTATAAAACTGATAATTATGTATATACCATAAAATTGCACATATTTCAATAAATTTTTAGATATTTATTAACAATTTAAGTTTAAAAATAACAAATTATATAGAATTTTTAATAATAATATTTTATAAATATTAATTTTTTATAATTAAATTAATTAAAATTTGATACAGTATTAACAAATTTAATTGAAAATTAATATTATTGACATAAAAAGAGTATAGAAAAATACTTATATTTAATTGAATGTGTAAATAAAAAATTTATATGAATTTTGTTATTAAACAAATTAAAATTTAATATATTTAATTAAATGTGTAAATAAAATTTTATGTTTATGACATATTATTACTAAAATTCTAGTTAATTTATAATTATAAAAATTAAAATTTAAACTAATACGTTAATAATACTTATTTTTAATATTTATTGAAATTTATGTTCAGGTTTACAATTTTATCAACTTTTTGTGATAGATATTTAATTTATAGTTTTATAATTTATGAGATATTACAATTAGTATCCAAGTTTTAAACTTTTATAAGATATTATAAATAGTACAAATAAGCCCTAGGAGTAAAATTTATTGGGAGATTTCATCCTAACTTGGTGCTGCTCAGTACCTTTTGTTTGCAGGTACTGAGCAGCACCAAGTTAGGATGAAATATGTTAATAAAACTGGTATATTTTGGGGACAAAAGGTTAAGATGATGACAATTTTCAGGGAAATTTTTATAAGGGATTTTTGCACATCACCCCCCAGTTTTTTTCAATTTTCGCACTTTTCCCCACGAAACACATTAAATGTGACCATGCCCCCTGCTTTTATGTATTTTGTGCACTTACCCCCCCGAAATGTCTTAAATGTGACCATGCCCCCTGCTTTTATGTATGTTTGTGCACTTACCCCCCCCGAAACGTCTTAAATGTGACTGTGTCGCCTGCTTTTATGTATGTTTGTGCACTTGCCCCCCCCCCCCACCCCTTCATACCAAATTTCGGCCAGATTTTTCGCCGGAACTAAAGCACTTGCAAAGCACACAAAATTTAAGAGGGCAAAAGGGTAAAATTATCCTTATTTCCCACAAAACCTAAACATCAGTTAAAAACGTGAATTGAAATTGAGAAAAAAAAATTACGGTTTATCTCAGTTAAGCTCAATTTCTTCTGCATTTACTGAAATTGAGTGAATCATGAACAATTTTACAAATTCATATCGTCTCTCTCTCACGCAAAACTCATGATTTAGGGAAATCAATATCAACATTTCTTGTTGCTTTCTTATTCATTTTTTATGGAGACTCCTTCATTACATACACCGAAAAATCAAGTCACCTAGGAATTGGAACTGGATATGGAACGTTGCCGCACCGCTGGTAATATTACCCTTTTACCCTCTTAAATTTTGTGTGCTTTGCAGGTGCTTTAGTTCCGGTGAAAAACCTGACCGGAATTTGGTATGGGGGGTGGGGGGGGGATAAGTGCAAAAACATACATAAAAGCAGGGGGCACAATCACATTTAAGACGTTTCGGGGGGTAAGTGCACAAACATACATAAAAGCAGGGGGCACAGTCACATTTAAGATGTTTCGGGGGGGTAAGTGCACAAAATACATAAAAGCAGGGGGCATGGTCACATTTAATGTGTTTCGGGGGGGAAAGTGCAAAAATTGAAAAAAACCGGGGGGTGACGTGCAAAAATCCCTTTTTATAATACCCAATATGTGATGGAAATTTTGTAATTTAACCTTACTTTAGGATTTTTCCATAATTTACCCTAAAAGAAAATTATTTCAGATCTTCGATTCAACACTTTGGAGATTACACTTTTAATTACAAATCCCTTTTGGTTTTTCTATATATTACTTTCCTTAAAGCAATAATGGAACATTTTTGTCTTTCACATCATATATATTAATATAGCCCTTTTATGGGTGAGGCTTATCACCTTAAAAGTTAAAAGTGTTATATAGAATATTCATATTACTTGACAAAATTTCCATTATAATTGTATTCTCGTAAAAGTGTCGCTTTTATCTTTTTGTTGTATTAAATTTGAGACATACTCGAGTTTCTCACACTATATTTTTTGCTACTATCCCAAAACACAGCGTGCTCAAAATATTCATCATGTCATTTTAGTATTCATTGTGAATTTATATATTATGACTTCTAACCCAAAAAACACGATGACAGCGGAAAATGGATTTCTCTAGCTACCAATTTGTTGAAATTTCACAATTTTGGCTTTCTACTTGTACATTCCATATTATAATAAGAAATTATAATAATGACTTAGATTAATCATATGCTCTCCCATTTCATATTATTTATCGTTTTGACAAAAAGATCTTATTTCGAATTATTTGGCGATTTAGAAGCTCGATGCAAAAATAATTTATTTTTTTCCAGATTTATCATAAAATATTAATTGTTCTGGCTCCTGATCATTAAGAAGAGAGAGAAAAATAATTATTACTACTTAGTAAGGATATATAGAAATTTTTATCTTTAAATGATAACCTATTTAATAAGTTTTTTAATTTTCAATTCACTATCCAAAATGATAAATAATATAAAACAAAAAGACTGCATAATTAAAAATGTATAAGCAATTAGAATGGTTGAGTCAAACAAAAATTATTAATCCGCGTGTTTGATCAATTTGAACTAGTAATATAGTGGGACCCAAACCACCATTATTTAACCTTATAATTTTATCTAGGGTTCGTACAGTTCTATTTGACGATTGATTTCTTATTTATAAGGAGTGTTATTATTCAATAACAACTGTATAAATAATTAGTTTGAGTTGCACGCGACATTAGATTTGGCATATTGGAAAATAAATATCGTTAAATGTATATTATCTCATGTCACGATGACCTATCTACTCAGATTCCTAGAATAATTAAAATAATCAGACATGGGAATTTTCTAGACGTAGCTAGTTTTATAACTTAAATAGAGCAATTGGTTGGTAAGATGTCACCTTGAGTATATATAAAGTAGTATTTTTTGGGTCATTAACTATAGATTTATTTGTTCTTAGGTAGAATGATAAAAAAAAAATTATGTTGTCTTGTTCCTAAAGTTTTGGCTTAGGCTATCGAAAGTACACTAGCTAGTACTGTTAGCCTTAAGCCAAAACTATAGAACAAGACAAAAGAAATTATCACTATATATATATTGTACCAAATAACACCAAAATTATAAGTGAAACTTCGCAAGTGACGGCAACTTGATGGTTTCTCTTATCATTGCGTTGGATGAAGTTTTTTATATTTATATAAAGGACACAATGTTTTGAATTATTTTTTATTTTATTAGGGGAAATTTAAATAAGTAGGGGTAGTAAATGAATTGAATTAGCACGTCGAAGAACATAACATACTGTTTCAACTTGATTTAGATGGTTGAGATAATATTCCACTAGAAGATAACGATTATTCAGTTTTAGTTTGTCTATTAAATCTAACTTACAATTAAATTCTTAATAATTGAATTTGAGCCATATCTCATGTATTTTTGTATATCTATCTATAAAAAGTACAATTCAGAAGTGCTTAATCAAACTCGATTAATGGAATCACTCAAGTCAATATATATATATAATTGTATTAGGTAGTTGATTTCTTTGAATAAATTTTATGATATAATGATATTGGTACGACAATATCATCATCATGATATCATATATACCTAAAAATCTTTAATATATCGGATGAGGAGCTCGATTTATTAAAGATTTTGAAGATAAAAATTTCAATATATCTTTGAATAAATCTTTAATAAATTTTATGATATAATGATATCATGAGATTTGAACTCGATTTAAGATTTAAGATTTATTAAAAAATTTACTTAGTTCAAATCTTAAATCATCAATATCATGTGTAGCTGCATATTTTATTTTCCAAATTTAAATGACTAATTAGATTCATATATACCTAAAAATCTCATCGAGGCCTTAATTAATAATGATTACAAAGCCAAGTGGATAAGTAGATGAGCTAGAAGTCACCATCTTCTCTCCTATACGGCTATACCCAGTTTTGAACATAAGATAAAAGAAACTAAACATGAAGAAAATTAAATGTGAACGAAGAATTGTAGAAAATTCCTCATTAGTTGAACAACAAACTGCGACAATTGTTAATATATCGGATGGGCGGTTCAAAATTGATTGCTCAATCTTGATTAGGTAATTGATATATTCAACTTTGATTGCTACTTACGTCCTGCAAATTGCAATATATTTATTCAACTTATCTACATATATATGCACACTGCTATTCGATCAATATAATATTCCTGCATGGGAAACAAACATATGCCCTAGCTAACTCTTATTTAGTTATTTTCTCTTGAGATATATGCATCTCTTTTTATTTTATTTTGTTATTAAACAGATTATTTGGCGTCTAGTCATTAAATATTAATTTTAATTGAACAAAAATTCTAATAAATTGAGTCGGACCCTAACCTAATTAAGAAGGAAAATTACTTTTTTGTTACCATAAATGATATAGACCTATTTACAATTTTGGTGCCATTGAATACGAATATGCAAATTTGGTATAGACCTTAGGATAGGTTTTCGTTGCAACTTTGATACCAAACTCAATTTCTCCCCAAAGTTAATGATTTTTTAACCCCTATGAAATGCATAATGTTCAATTTACCTCACTGTTGCTTAAAAAAGAGCATTTTACCCCCTGAAATTTTATAATAGTTTCACATCGCCTCCTTGATATTTTTATAGGCGGCACTTTATCCACTTTTCTAATTATAATGTGGCATTTTACGCCCCGTGTTATGATAAATGTGACAATTTATCCCCCATGTTATAAAATAGTTTGTTTGTCTACTCTCAAATTTCTGCAAGTGAGTTACACTCTTCGGCTAAAGGGGATAAATTGCTTCATCGAAAATTTTACAGGGATAAATTAATTTTTTTTTCAAATTATAGAGAGGTAAATTGAACATTATGCATTTTATAAGGGGTAAATGCAATTAAATTTGTAGAAAATTTAGATTTGGTACCAACATTTCAATAAAAATCTATCCTATGATACCAAATGATTTAATGATACCGAAATACAAGTTAGCCTTCCCTATGATCCAAAAAAAGCAAATTTCCCCTAATAAAGATATTTAACAGTTGCTGGCTGCCGCACAGCCCTAGAGAATTCGTCAGAGACTGCAATAAATTGAACGCTAAATAGACGGGCCTGGGCTTATTGGGCCACATCTAAATTAATAAGTTGGGCCACAATTAGGTGCAATATAATCAGGCCTCGGTCTCTTGTGGGCTGCTAAACCCTACCTACTTGTTCCCTTCGTTTCTCTATGTTCATAATAAAATTATTTTACTTAAAAGTATCCTATTATTAATATTTCTCTCCAAAAAAAAAAAAAAAAGTATCCTATTAGGGGCCGTTTGGTATGGTGTATGAGATTAAGGTGGATTAGATTGGAGCCGGATTAAAGGCCATATTAAAAATATGTTTGGTAGATTTGATTGAGTCATATTATATTAAAACAATCTACCGTAATATGTTTTGTAGAGTTATGAGTTTAGGTATATATTTATATATTTTCAAAGATTTGAGAAGAATTTATGATATTTAATGATATGTATAAAAAGAAATATGTAAATTTGAAGTTATTAGTGACATTTTACCTAATTCATATTCACCCGGATTAATTAATCCACCCATGCTTGGGTGGATTATAATATAGTCTTAATACCGGATCATAATGATTCAATGCATTTGACCCGGTATTAGAGCAATGCCACCAAACGTTGTATTAGGCCATATTAACTTATATAATATGACTTAATACCCCCTATTAGGTCCTACCAAACGGCCCCTTATAGTATTATGTAATGATTTAAACCTCTAGTTCTCAATCATACTTGAAAATTTGTTATATAAATATGTATATAAATTTCATTTTCCTTTTTGAGTTTTTTCTAAAACTTCATACCATAAATAAAGGGACATCTAGAATAAATATTACTACTTCCGTCCCAAATTTTTTACTCCCATAGTACAACTAACTTTACCAAATTTTAAAAATTATAATAAATAATTTACTTTATTTATTTCAACAATAATATGATAATAACACCATATATATTAATAATTTAAAAGGGTTAAAACGATATCAATATTAAAAAAAAAAATCTACTTGATAAGCCATTTAATAAATTAAAACGTTTAACTTTACACTATAGCTAATGAGATATATCATTTTTATTTACTATTTTATTTTTTAAGTGAGTAAAATATACATTTATATCTAATGTCCATTATCCTATTTTGAAAATATATATATATATAGGCTAAATTAAGTACTAGTTCTTTTGTAAGCTTATGAGGTTGAGAAGTCAAATTATTGCACATACATGTATAATAGCATCTCTTATGACTAAAGGGAAAATGTTTTAGAGGGTATGTCGGGAGGAGGGGAAAAAAACAAACTCTAATGAGTAAGGGGAGGATAGGGTATACAGGCTAGAGGACCTTGGAGGGGCCAGGGGGAGGGAGAGGGGAAGCTTCGCCACAACCATCTACCTTACATGCTACCTTTTTTTTTTTTTTTTTTGATTTTATTTGGTCTTTTTTTTTAGCTTTTTTTTTTTTAAAAAAAAATCCTAAGATTTGTGTATTATTTGGAGATAATAATTTTAATTATAAAAATATAACTTTTATTTAATTTAATTAACATTTTTATTTTAATATTGATTTATTTTAATAATTTTAGGGTTTTATTTATCACCCAAAAATAATTCTTATAAAAAACCCTATAAATAGTGTATTATTTCAAAATAATTATCTTTATCATGTATATAATTTATTTTGGTCAATCTGTTCTTTTGTTTTTAATTTTTCTTTTATGAAAAACATATGAATTAATTTCGCTATACTAATTGTTTAAAATATGAGTTAATTAAAATGATATGATAAAATTATAACATATTTTTATAAATACGATTACAACCCTATGAACTACATATTGAAATCAAATATATTTTCATAAATACGTTACATACAGTGAAACATAGACCTTAATTTTGACCTTGTGACCCACACATGTTTGACTAAGTCCTTTAAAAGTTGGCGATTGACATCTACAGATCATATCGGGTGACGACGGATCATATAATTTTCTAGGGATATGAGACTTATTTGTGGATCTAAATCAAGAGTAGTATCTTTTGATTTTAAAATAATGTCAATTTTTTTTTTGTGTAACAGTAAAAATAAGTGAGAGTTGAGAAGAATGAAATTTGTAATTAGATGAGTTTGATAGAATGAGTCATTAGAGATGACTAAAAAACTAGGGGGAGGGGAGGAGAGGGTATTCCCCCCTCCGAGTCATTAGATATAGCCTAAGTATTGAGTGCAAATGAATTGAGTTAAACACATTGGTAGAATTCCAACAAGTAATTGATCTATACATTAGTGAATTCAATTAAATTTGAATTTTTATTGAATACGTTCCCACTTTAAATATTCGACACGCCTAAAAAAATTAAATTCTTATAAAACTAAAAAAACACAGTCGTAGAATCATATGGGGTGAGGATAGGGACACTCACCCCAAGCTTCAAGAATTCTATCTATACACTTAAAATGTTTCATAACACATACAAACTCCAAGTTATATTTTAGGGCATCTCTAATCATTAGGGGGGAGGGGGAGGGGGATTTTGAGTGGGGAAATAATTGTGGTCTTCAATAGTGGGGGGAGTGGGGAGGGGGAGGAAAGTGGGAGGGGGAATGAGAGAGAAAGGGGGAAAACTTGCCCTTCGGTCATCTTCAATGGTAAGGGGGAGGGAGATTTTGGGGTTTTTTTCTAGAATTATGGTCTTCAATGGTGGGGGGAGGGGAGAGGGGGAAGTGGGGAGGGGGAGGAGAGTGGGAGTGGGAGTGGGAAATAAAGGGCAAAAGCTTGCCCCTCCTTTACCCCTCGGCTCTCACTTGCTACATTTTTTTTTTCGTTTTTTGTACATTTGGTGGTTTTTATTTTTATAAATTTTGTGTACTGATTAATAAATTTTATATTTTAAAAAATTAAATCTTTACATGAATTAGTTTTAATTAGATATTTTAAATTTGTATTTTAATTTAGATAAAATGTACAAATGAATCAAATTATAAATTATTTTTTTATCAAATAAATGAACTTTAATATGATTAAAACTCGGGTATAACTTGATATATATAAGTTATTGCGATTTTTTTATAATAATAATAATAATAATAATAATAATAATTATTATTATTATTATTATCATCATTATTTTATAATTATAATTATTATTACTATTACTAATATTATTATTTCGGAATTAACGCCGGCAGACACTCAGTCGGCTCCAAATGATACGGAATCAATGTTTAGTCCTCTGAACCGATGAACTCCCCACTGGGTTTTACTACAATGCATCCACATATTGATCTTGAGTCGGATACACCTTCACCTATGCAGACTCCCACTGAAGGCCAACCTAGGAGAGACCTATGGGAACCAAGAAAGCTAAAAAAGGCAAGGCAAAGGCCAACACTAGTGAATTTGAACTTCAATTTGCTGAAAGGTTATGCCAAATGTCGGAAACACAACTTATTTTAGAGGCTGGACGTGAAAAAGGCACTCTGAAATGCTCGAGTATCAATCGAGAGATATCGAACGTCAAACAAGAGAATCCACAAGGGCGGAAGAACAAAGGATTATGGCAATGGATTGCTCCGGCTATACTCCAGAAACAAAGAAATATTGGAAGGGGAAAAGACAAGAAATAATGCAGAAACAAGTTCCAAGGAATTTATTTGGAGATTCATCAAATCTAGGCGACAGTGATTTTGATCAAAGAAACTTCTAAAAAAACGTTGTTAAGTCTTTCTTATATTAGTGTTGGTATGATTGTGTAATTTTCTTTAAATTAAGTTTTTTTTATTGTTAATTGTAACTCTATCTTATTATTATTAATGGACATTTGCTTTTTGAGTACCATAGGATATGCCAACTTGCAACTTTGGTACCATTGGTTACAAAAATGCAACTTTGGTACCACATGATATTTTTATTGCAACTTTGGTACCAAACCCAATTTTTCTCTAAAGTTAATGATATTTCACCCCCCTATGAAATGCATAATATTCAATTTATCCCATTATGATTTAATAAAGAGCATTTTATCTCATGTACTTTTATAATATTATTAGTATTTTATTATTATTATTATTATTATTATTATTATTATTATTATTATTATTTTCATTATTATTATTATTACTACTACTACTATTACTATTTTTATTATTATTATTATAGTTTTTTTATTTTATTATTATTATTATTATTATTATTATAGTTTTTATTATTATTACTATTATTAATCTTATTATTATTATTACTAATATTATTATTACTATTTTTATTATTGTTACTATTATTATTATTATTATTTATTATTTTATTGTTATTATTATTATTTTATCATTATTATTACTATTACTATTATTATTATTATTATTATTATTATTATTATTATTGTTGTTGTTGTTGTTGTTGTTGTTATTGTTATTATTATTATTATTATTATTTTTATTATTACTACTACTACTATTATTATTATTATTATTATTTTTGTATTATTATTATTGATATTTTTATAATTATTATTATTATTATTATTATTATGTATTATTATTATTATATAATAATTCTTTTTGTATTACTATTTTTGTTATTTATTATTTTTACTTTTTTGTATTTTTATTATTGTTATTATTATTTTATTATTATTATTCTATGTCCCTAACTGTTGAAGATGATTATGAAATTGAAGGGGGAAGGGGAGGGGGCATTTTTGCCCCAACGACTGGAGATAGCCTTAATGATAAAAATATAAATGTATCTACGTACTCAAGAGTGTTTCTTAAGAAAGTACAATTTGGATAATAATTAATAAGTACATTAGTCATGTTGAAAGAAAGCTTATACGGAAAGGCCCCTTGTAGTCTAATTCTATGATTCAAAAAGCGCAGCATGCAACATTTTACAAGGTCAAGCAAAATACATTTAATTACATTTATATCTTGTCAAGAATAAATGTATTATAAGACACTTTTGACAAATGCGTTCACTTATGTAAGTGTGAGTTCGATCGGCTCGTTGGAAATTCTTTTAAGGTTGAAATATCTCTAAAGCTTCGCATAACCGAGAATGTTAGGGCCAAAACGAACACAACTGAGAATTTAAAGGAAATTTGTTTAGTGTTGTGTTAAGTTTATTGTTTTGATTTACACAAACAGTTGACAAGCAAAGATGAAATAGTTAACTGATTAGTTAAGTAAATTTAATAGACTTTAACTAAGGAATGTTCAAGATGTAATATTTCACCTATCTCGATGCAATTTTATGCCTAAAGTAATTCCGATAAGCTATGTTTCATCTGACGAGACACACATAACAATTTCATTTATGTAGGGGATTATTGATATTTATATGTAAATGAAATATTTGAGAGGAAGAGTACATGTTCGATCCGATTTGGATCAAACCATTGCATTATAAACGGTGTGTACAAATAATATTTACTAACAAGACTTCTTATATCACTAATAAAGTACAAATAATATTTAACTAACAAATACAAAGAATATTTACTAACATGACTAACATTAAACTAAAGAAAAACCTAATAGGTAAGGCCATCTCCAGCGGTGGTTATCGGGGTCGGGGCCGGGGCGGGGCTGCTGCGGAGAACCGCTGGAGACGGCGCGGGCTCGGGGCCGGGGTGGGAAACGGGGTGGAACGGGCTGGGCGCAGGGCTCGGCGGAGCCCTGCGCCCAGCCCGCTTGGCGCGTCTGCTTCGCGAGGAAGAAGAGGGGCGCGTGTTTACACGCGCCCCTCTTTAAAACAGGTGCCGCCAAGTGGCGGCACCTGATTGGTCTTTATTTCTTTTTTTTTTTTGCTTTTCTTTAATTAAAGTGTATAATTAATGTATTAAAGTGTATAATTAATGTATAATTAATGTATAATTAATGTGTAATTAATGTGTTTATGTAATTAAAGTGTATTAATTGGTGTTGTATAATTTTGTATAATTAATGTGTTGTATGTATAATTAAAGTGTATTAATTGGTGTTGTATAATTTTGTATAATTAATGTGTTGTATGTAATTTTAATTAATGTGTTATTGTAATTAATGTGATTTTAATTAATGTGTTGTATTTTAATTAATTTGTTATTTTAATTAGTGTTTTATTTTAATAAATGTGTTATAGTAATTAATGTATTATTTTAATTAATGTGTTGTTTTAATTATATAGATATAATATGATTAATTATTTAATGATATTTTAAATAAAATTATGATATACTATTTAATATTAGAATAGTCCATTTAATTTAACACTCATACAAATAATTTTTTTTAAATACCAAATTAGTTAAAAATACAAAATAAACACGTCATAACCATAAAATTTAGATTAATACTTAATCTAAATTAAAAATTTAAATACATACTAAAATAGATAAGAAAATTAAATTTAAACACTCGTTTTTAACCGTATTTTGCATAAACATGTTCTATTAAGTCTTTTTGGAGTCTACGGTTGGTCATCTTGGAACGAATTGCTTCATGACGCAGCATATAATTTTCCAACGTTTGTCTTCTCCGTCCAACATTTTGAAACTCTATTCCGCGATTGTCATAAATTCTAGCGCGTGCTCTACGAGACGTGTTAATGTCGGTATCATCATCGTCCGAGTCATCGTCCTTGTATTCGTCACGTTCATCCTCCACAATCATGTTGTGGAGTATGATACAAGTTAACATGATATTGCCAAGATCTTGCGTATGCCACCCCCTGCCAGGTTGATTAACGATTGAGAACCGAGCTTGGAGAATTCCGAACGCTCGTTCAACATCTTTGCGGAACGATTCTTGATATCGCGAGAATACTTGTTCTTGAGGTGTTCTCGGATTTCTCACCGACTGTATTAGCGTTCCCCACTTCGGATATATACCATCCGCAAGATAGTAAGGCATGCGGTAAGTATTTTTTGTAGAGTGAATATTTTATGTATCAGATATTTTTTAAGAATGAATGTGTTCACTACAATGTGAGATTGGATTATTAAATAGGCAAAATGTATCAAATCTCAACCCTTCTTTATTTTGTACCGATCAGATCTCAACCCTATATTTTCTGCACCAATCTCAACCCTTCTTTATTTTGTACCGATCAGATCTCAACCCTTCCTTTTCTGCACCAATCTCAACCCTTCTTTATTTTGTACCGATCAGATCTCAACCCTTCTTTTTCTGCACCAATCCCAACCCTTCCTTTTCTGCACCAATCTCAACCCTTCTTTATTTTGTACCGATCAGATCTCAACCCTTCCTTTTCTGCACCAATCTCAACCCTTCTTTATTTTGTACCGATCAGATCTCAACCCTTCTTTTTCTGCACCAATCCCAACCCTTCCTTTTCTGCACCAATCTCAACCCTTCTTTATTTTGTACCGATCAGATCTCAACCCTTCCTTTTCTGCACCAATCTCAACCCTTCTTTATTTTGTACCGATCAGATCTCAACCCTTCTTTTTCTGCACCAATCCCAACCCTTCCTTTTCTGCACCAATCTCAACCCTTCTTTATTTTGTACCGATCAGATCTCAACCCTTCCTTTTCTGCACCAATCTCAACCCTTCTTTATTTTGTACCGATCAGATCTCAACCCTTCAATTTTTAGAAAATTACATAATACACCCTATAGCTTTTCCTATTTAAAGGGAGTTGTATTCACTTCTGAAATCACACCTCTCAATATCTTTCTCTCTAACTAAAAAAGAAAGCAAAAAAATTTTAGGCAATGTCAACTAAAAAGTGGACTCCCGCTGAAGATGTAGCCTTGACAAAGGCTTACATCGAGATATCGGAGGACAACATCGTCGGGGCAGACCAGGCTACGGGAAATTTCTGGGATAGAGTCATGTTATTTATGTATGTTCTTCTTGAAAGTACTGGAGTTCATTACGAACGCAGAACAAAAGAATCACTCACTAGTAGATGGAAAAAACACATCTGCAACAGCATGCAAAAATGGAACGAATCACTTGAAAAAGCCAGAAGGGAAGTGGGAAGTGGCGGCCAAATAATGGACGAGGTAAATATTACGTTAATTATATGCTAAATAATTATTAATATGTTATATTAACTATTTTTTGGTAATTTTTAGCATGATCTGGCATTGCGTTTGTACAAGTCCGATATGAAGAAAAATTGGTGCTTCCAACACACATGGGAAGTTGCATCTGAGTGGATCATGTTCAGGTCAACAGCTGGAGCGTCTCAACCACCTCCGGTTAACCGATCTCAACCAACGGTAGATTGCTATATTCCAACCCCACTAGAAACTCAATTTGAATCGGAAACAACTCCACTAGGCGATGAAGAAAATCCCGAGACTCCCCACTCGACAGCAAGATCTGAAAGACCTATTGGTAATAAAAAAGCCAAGAAGGGAAAAGGGAAGGCTTCGTCGAGTTCGCATCTTTCTGATTTTGAAAGCCAAAGATTGATAGCCATGGAGTTGTCCAGACAAAGTCAAATTGAATTCGAGGCTGGACGAGAGAGAAGGCATGCGGAGAGTCTTCAACGTCAGCGGGAAGAAGAAGCAACGAGAGTGGGAATCACAAAAGAGTTACAAGAGGAACGGATTATGGCGATGGACTGCTCATCATTCACTCCAATTACAAAGGCGTATTGGAGTCACAAAAGAAGAGAAATAGCAAGGAAAAATCTTCCAACAAACTTATTTGGAGATGCATCGAATGAAGGTCCCGACTTGTTTCAGGGGGGTAATCAGTAAAATGTAATATTTTTATGTGTTTCCTTTCTTGTATTTCCCGTATTTTTGATTTCTTGTATTTCCTTTGTTGTTTGTTGTATTTCATTTCTTGTATTTTCTTCCGTGTTATAAAAATATTTGTTTGCGTATTAATTTTCTGTATTAATTTTAAATTACTTTTATTAAATATTCTATTTAATATTAATATTTTTAATATAATTAATAATTAAATTACGAGTATTAATATAATTACTATTATTAATATTAATATTAAAAAAATTTAAAACTATAATATTAATAGGTGAGAGTGGGCAAAGTTTCAAAATGGAATTAATTCTCCCACGGAGCCCCAACCACTGGAGACGACGACAGGGCTCAGGGCTAGCCCTGGGGCTGCCCCGGAGGGGCAGCCCCAGGGCTAGCCCTGAACCATTGGAGATGGCCTAACATTCGACCGATAATGACCTCTGGCTAAGATATTCGCTTGGCCACAAGGCTAGACCTCTTCGGCAACGCAAACAAGCTATCATCTCGAGTTGAATTTAACCAAACAATCTCTCTAGTGACGAGGGGTTTAAAATGCAATTGTGCTGAGAAGCAAAAGACCCATCATTATTATTATATATGATATTATTGATTTCAAATTAATACCAAATCAGCCTTAATAGAGAAATTTGGGAAACACAACTGCAGTGGTCTCTGCGCGCACAAGGATCCAGCAACACGCCCCAAATCCCCAATTCATACTGTAACGACTACCGAATTCGGACCTTATCTCATACACAAAAGCAAATAGACCGGGTCGGATCCGAGTACATCCGAGTATGGATGTGCTGCAGGAATCGGGTTGGGAAGAGCTCCGAAAAGAGGCTCGGAAAGTCGAAGGCGATCTCGATGTGAAGCTCTCTTCTTATGCTAAGCTCGGTGCTCGCGTAACGCAAGGAGGTATAATTTCTTTTTCTTTTTTGTTTTTTCATGCAGAAAAACTCCATGATCTCATTATAAATGTAATCTATTACATGTATCAATTGCTCTTACTTTCGGAGATTGCTCGATTTTTGTTGATTCGTTTGTACTGCATCAATATATGTGAATTTTGATGGTTTTGCCTAGGGCTTTCTGAGTTATTTTGAATTTTTAATTCTTTTGTAGAAATGCCTTATTGTAATTAATCTAAGGGTTCTAGATGCTTGAAGCCGTGATTTAAGAAAGTGAAATCGATAATGTAGGAATTAAGGGATAAGGAAGCTCGGAATTTTTAATTTATAACAGATATATTTGAAACAATTTACCATCATTTAATATCAGAATAACCAGAGTTCAAACATATGCTTGTGCATTATGTTTTACATTATACGGTCATCTCTGTAGATTTAGCTAAAAAATTGTTGATTTAAGCAACTAAAGCATTTCTTGGTGAGTAATATTAGGTTTGATTCTTGTAACTAGCTTTCCTCATTGTAGCTTGAAATTGGGCATCTAATCATGGTAGAGATATAAGTCCAAAACTTAATTAATAAATTTTATTACTAGGATTCTATTTTAATTTTAATGAAGAAGTGTGTTAATTTTATTAGGATGATGCTCCTCATAATGTTTTCAGGCTCAAGTTGTCTGATAGGTTGGACATGCTAACCTAAGTGGTGGAGTAACAATGATGCCTTTGAACTTAATATAACAAAACAATTTTTCAGTACGCTCAATGACACTAGAAACCATTTCTTTTTAAATTCTGACCAGCACTTGGAAGGGGCGCTTGAGTTTCTTATGTTTTTTTGGGTTCCCAGGTTATGTGGATGGTGGTTCACCAACTGTCGGGTCCAGTCGGTCATGGAAGTCTATGGAAATGGAGATCCAGTCGTTGCTTGAGAAGCTACTGGATATAAATGATTCAATGAGTCGATGTGCTTCATCTGCTGCGGCTACTACTTCAGTTACTCAAAAGCTAGCAAGACATAGGGACATATTACATGAGTTTACCCAGGTTATTTACTACTATGTGTGGTCTTTTCACCAGTCTATCATACTTCTGATATTAACCTATTCCATTTTTATCGAGAAACAATAATATATAGCCGGGAAATGGTGTTTGCTTTATTCAAACCTGTTACCTTTTTTTACTAAAACAGTGATGAACTTCAAAATAACTGGTCATGCTGAATAACTGCCTTCCAGTGAACTTTGTCAAAGAAAAAACCCCTCCACCCTCTTCCTTGTAATATCAAATGGAACCAGAAAAGAAAAAAGAAACATCAAATTCAAAATTATTAAGCGATAAATTCCTCCATTATGCCTTGCTAATTATATATCAGGCAACATGTAAACTCTCATTTCCTTCAAGGAATATGTCATATGTTTCAAATGGAGGGGTTAATCCCATTTCCCTTATTACCAAATATTTCCTTACACGCATACGTCTCTGAACATTTAGGAGCATTCGATCAAACTCATGTAACATATTCAACCTCAGACCTATGCACTTTTGGAAAGCCTAACCGTTGATTGATAAATTCCAAGGATAAAGTTAGAATCATTCAAATTTGAATATAATATAGTTTGTTGGACTTGTGCCAAACTAAGAAGTAAAAGTGATTGTGGTATAGAACTTATAAGTTGCATCAGAACTAAGAATTATCGCTTTCTACGCTCGTTGTCTTAGCGACACGTATATTAGAATCTATACTAAGAAAAATTGAAGTGACATTTACTTTCAATTCAAATGGTTTTGCAGTTGATTAAAAACTCATTGAGACACATATGAAAACAGAGGATAACAATTAATAAGATTATTGACCAACCTTGCCAATTGCCATTCATGGAAATGGCTTTCATGTCCATTAATGATCTCAGATCTCAGAATTTTATTGGTCATAGAACTCAACTACCCTCAACCTTGCTATTATTTGCAAGTAGTCTTTCTATCATGCTCATTTCAGTTCTTGTAATATCTTACAGGATCAAATAGTTTATTGATTTCTTTATAGTGCATGCTTTAGAAATTTCTTGCCTTGTTAACGGGAGATCAATACATATGGGTGATATTATGCATAAATATCATGGCATTTACACCTGTCAGTATTATGCAGTTCTCAGAGTAACCTTTATCTTGCCGCATCTAATGCCTTCTACTGATAATCTGAGGCAACGGGAAACTCAGTTCAAATTAATGTCTCAGAGGTTCACTATATCCATCTTATATCTTACAACTTAAGTTATTTGATTGTCCGTTTTGTATTTGCTTGCACTTTCTATAAGAATATTTGGGCTTCCTATCCTAATTTCCTGAATCCGGCCTTTCTGATGATAATTTGGGATATTGTGATGTTGTGTCTCATGGTTGCTGTAAACAGACTCAAGGAGTTTGAACCTTTTTTACCTAGTCTTCTTGCATCTTTCAAGGTGTCTACATATGGTTCATGGCCTTTTGTATTAATTTCGTTTTTCGCAGATAATTAATCTGTTATTTTGGTGGAATTGACTTCTGAGATTTCTGTAGGAATTTAGGCGTATCAAGGGAAATATTAGCTCAATGAAGGAACACGCAGAACTTCTTAGTTCTGTGCGAGATGATATCAGTGAGTACAAGGTGAGATCATTTAATTTATTACTATGGCAGCAAATAAATTTATTTCTGATGCCACTTCGAGCTAAAAATGGAGTTTATGCAGGCTTCTGGGAGTAATTCTCCAGGAAAGCAGTTACTACGAGAAAGAGCTGCCATACATGGAAGCATATCTCATGTAAGATTTATCGTGTTGGTATAATTTAGTCGAAATATTTCTTATACAATGTGTTGAACTAGTGCTGTGAGAATGGACCTAGTTGATGAAGGCTCAAGCAGTTTTAGTACTTAGCGAGATTTACTCTGGGCAAACTAATTGAAAACAATTAAAGAAATGTATTGGTCACATGAAGCTAATTCTGGAAAACATATTGAAGTTTCAAGGGCTGTGCTATGGTAGAACCTGATGCTGTTTCTGAATTCACTGTTCTCATTAAATTGGACTGAAATCCGTGATCCCCTAATTACTAAGTCAAAAAGATCATGAGGATTATTTTAAAGATGATAAGTTGGTATCTGGGATTACTCCATTTGCAAACAAATTTTGACTATCCAGTGATATTTATAAAATGTAAGGAGTTACTCGAAGATTAAAGAGAGGTGATCATAGTGCATCACTAAGATCATATAATTGAATGACGCTTGTGATCTGTTTTTGTTTATGAAGTAATAACGTATTTTATGTACTCACTGATCTGTATATGCACTAAATTGTTTACATAAGCCTGTGAAGATTATTCAATTTCAATTGTTGACCTTTTGGGACAATTTCTTACAGATAGATGATGTGATTACCCAAGCTCAAGCGACTAGGTCCGTTTTGGGCTCTCAGAGGGCATTGTTTGGAGATGTTCAGGGAAAAGTAAAGCAACTTGGGGACAAATTTCCAGTCATTCGTGGTCTAATTGGTAATTTGCCTAAGAGATATATTCTGTTAATTAGATTCCTTTATATGAAATATGTGTTTTTGATTATTTTCTTCCTTCCCTGATCCTCACAGGTTCGATCAGAAAAAAACGATCCAGAGACACTCTCATACTATCTGCAGTTATTGCTGCTTGTACGCTTTTTATTATCATCTACTGGCTTTCAAAGTGAACTTAATTTTGATTTCATTTCAACACTGAAAGAGAAAGAAAGAGACTTCTCCTAGGAATTTTTTACATGTATCTTTTCAGAACGAAATTTAGTTCAATTAGGTCATGTTTCACTTTCTTATATCCAACATTCTTATAATAATTTACATGTATAAAAGAATCTGCACCGTGGTTAGTAAACATTTTTCTCGAAAGAATTGTAGTTAGCAGATTGAACAAGAACATACTTGATTGATGTAAGACAGTTCCTTTGTATTGGGTGTTTTCAACATTTATATTTAGTCTTAGCGCTGTTATCCTAAATATCGGATCTTGTTGGATCTGGATTGGGATCTATGGTTGTCAAATCCTTGGATTTTTTTTTGGATTTTGGATAGAGATTTGGAACTGCGGAAATCTTCACTATTTTCAACTACGAAAACACTCTTAGTGTAATATAATTATGGTAAAATTGCAGACAACGTCCCAAATTAATTACTGATTTTGGATTTTCGTCTCGAATTATTTAACTTGGCAAATTTCGTCCCGTAATTTAATATTTTTTTGGAATATCGTCCCAAACTAATTACTAATTTTGATTTTTCGTTCCAAATTATATCAACTCGTCAAATTTCGTCCCATAATTTACCATTTTGAATGAATTTAGTCTCAATGTTAAATTTCTAATTTAATGAAATGACGTTCAATCTTGTAATTAATTTGGGACGAACTCTACAATATTATATAACTATTCTTGTTAAATTTTACCATGTCATGACACTTAAGCAGCCATGTGATAATTCATCGGCAATTGCGCAATTCCGTCTTATAATTATGGTGGGATGATATTCCAAAAAAATATTAAATTACTGGACGAAATTCGCCAAACTAAATAGTTTGGGACGAAAATCCAAAATCAGTGATTAGTTTGGGACGATTTTTGCAATTTTGCCTATAATTATTCAACTTTTAATGGATCCTATTTTGTTAAGTTTGAATTGGAGTTTTGAATAGATTGGATTAGTTGTATTGAAGAATTATAATCCTAAGGGAAACTCGAGTTATCAAATATTGTTGTGTACCCAACACTTTGAAATTAAATGCAATTTTTCCTGAATCCGTAGATACTGTTATTAGGAGTATCATTTAAAATAAAAATAAAAAATAAAAAGAATTGGCCATCAAATGGTAGAAGATTGGAAGAAGTCAAGCATTTATTAAGCCCAATCTCAAACTTGAAATTTCGTCCTTGAAAGTTCAAAACGATAGAAATATCTTGAATCTCCTTGCCCAAGGTTAATTAGGTTCCTCTCCTACACAATTCAAGCAAATGCAATCAAATCAAATTTCTTGTCGCGATCATTATATTCAAACTCAATCAAATTGCTTAATATTCAAACTCAATAAGATGACGAATATATTTTATTACTCACACTTGTCGAGTAATTTAATTTGATCTTTCAGCCTTAGCAGAAAACGGTAATATGTTATAGGAGGCTTGTTTTCATTAAATAAAAAATTGACGTTTACAGCTTTGGTGTTGTATAATTGTATTGAGATAGGTAATAAGAGGAAAACACTAGCTTCCACAATGGTCAATTATCTTATAGGACAAATAAGCGCTTCAAATCGTTCTATGGTGGCAAGGATCGATGATGAAACCTTAATTTTGTAGCTTCATATCTAAATGTTCTAAAAACTTGATTCTTAATCACAGGAGTTCAAGAATTCGGGATGCTATGAAGTTTATATTAAGCAATGCTCACAGTTAGCAGTTTTCGTACTAATTACATGACAATAAACATGAAGATGAAATACAACTGCCGTTGATCCCCTACATGTAGATTATACATTTGAATCATCGTATACTCAGAAATATAAAATACTTGGGGTATCAACTAAAATTAGAATGCAAATTTCTATGAATCAAAGCTTTCACTAGATGATATCATATTAGAAAAGTACGTCAAGTTTTCTAAATTACAAGAAACAAACCGAAAAATGCAACAAAGGGTTGATGAACAATTTCAATAGCCAAGTGAAAAATCAATAACAGTGATTTTTATACAATTTGATTTTCAAGGAAACAAGTTTTGCAAATAGGAAAAATTCAGAAATTTACATTCTTCTATATACAAGTATCAAGAGTGAGTACCTATAGAAACAGAGTAAGGAAACTATATGAGATTATACATACCAAACTGCAACTCAATTCCTTAAACTCTTTTATCAAGCCACTTGATTGACAAGACGAGCTCTCCCGATATCACAGTGTATATATCATGTTCCATTATAGATTAAATTTACATCTTTGAGCCATAAAACTCACTACTCAGTACCCTTTAACCCATTGAGATAAACCTGTGACTGAATGACCGTCTGACCGATTTTGAATCCGGGCACAACTGTGAACCCAACTCTTGGCCTAGTCTTTCCTACAAAACTGCATCTTCCCAAAATATCCTCCATATATACCATCGAAAACTCAACTCCTTTCTCAATCTGAAATATCTCAACTGCAGGATGAAAAGAATATGCTAGCTTGTGAAGCAGCCATATCGAGCTAACCATCCTCACAAACGAGTCATAAAAGACGGTCATTGATTTCCAAGAATCCAACACCTTCTCCTTCTTGTCCAAATTGCTGAAAATTGATGACTCCATCGTTGGATGAATAAGCTCATCATACTTCCTCTCACAAAATCGTGAAAACTCCGATTTTGGATTATTACTTATTATTTCCATGGGGTTACTAGCAACATATTCGATTAACTGCCTCAAATAAACACTGCTATCACTATCACTCGCACCATTTCCATTACACAAAATTTCACTATCACATAATCCGAAATCATTCTTATCAAAATTATGAAACATTCCCAAACAAACGTAAGATAAGAACGCATACCGAAAATGGCCGTTTTTAACATAATCCGTTCCTGGATGAACGGAATTTGCGGCCTCCTCCAAATCCCACCCTGCTTTTCTCATCAAATCAATCAACAATTTGGTGAAACAACGTAATGACTTAATTGAATCACCCAGCAAAGCTTCAAACACCCTAAGTGTCAACAATACCTGCACTCCAGAACCCTTTTCCCCATCTTTCAGCCCCAATTTATGGGTTAAATTGGAATTACAAACCCTAATTTTATCCAATTGCTTCCTCAAAACCCTAACCTCATCATCCTTAACATCAATCTGGGATTGCAACGAATTGACCATCGTCTCTAGAGCTCTAAGCTTGCTCTGATTCTCCTGCACCTGAAATTCCAAAAATGAGCCGGCTGGAAACTCAAAATCACAATTGAAACCCGAACACCTTCTCTTGTACAAATTCCTCATTTCACTCAATTTTTGAAGAACGGAAACTAACGATTTATCAGCGATTTCGAGGGCATTTTGGTCAATTTCAGGCACATGAGCTGCTTGAAATTGTAAGTACGAAGCTTCGAAGGAAGAGAGAGTTGCGAAGAGCGAAGGAACTAAAGTTGGGATTAAATTGGTACCCGAATTGTTCGGGCTGTGATTAGAATCGGGCTTGATGACGACGACTTTTTGGTCGGGGATGAATTCCTCGGCGGAGTCAAGGAGGAGTGTGGCGTCGGCGGTTTCGTCTTCGGCGAAGAGCTCGAAGGTTTTGGTCTTGAAAGCGATGGCGAATTTCTGGAACATGTCGGAGATTTGCTGTGGAGGATTTGATGCGGCGGCGGCGCCTTCCATTTCCACCATCTCTCGAAACCTATACATACATATAAATTTTACAATTGCGTGCGTATAGTAATGAATCGAGTTCTTGCGAATTCTGGAGTTTTCCCCGTGGGTGGATGCTTTGGATGAATTACAAGGAAAGTATGTGTGTGTGTGTGTGTGAAATTGTGAATATGTGAAAATAAAATACTCACTACGATATTGACTAGTGGGATTTTAGACGACACTACACCTATCATTTTGTTTTTTGCTTTTAGTTGATTATATTATTATATTGTTGACTAGTCAAATTTAATTTACTTAAAAATTACATTAAACAGTCCAAATTAATGAAATTAAAATTGTCCAGGAAAACAACAACAATAATAATAATAATTAATTAGACTATCTTATATAGTATTACTTCTGACTTGTTAACTAATGCTCAAATGTACATGAAGTATAAGTTCTCATTAGATAACATATTTTTCTATGATTGGCATAATTGATCTCAATTCCATGATGTATAGTATGTAATTGATTGTGTGTATTTTTTGGATATATATATATATATATATATATATATATATATATATATATATATATTAAATGCAAAGTCTGACTTGTTTTTGATCCATCTGAACAATTTTAGAATTCGTAAAAGATATAAATTTTAGTTGATTTATGTGTACATATTTTGGTTTTAATGTACGTAATAGTTTAAACATGTGATGATCGTAAAAATCATACATTTGTTTCTAGTTAATTAAAATAAAAATTACATTATAACTTTTGTTAGGAGAAATATCCACATGAGTTATTCAACACTACCTCAAAAAATATTATGTTAGATCTAAGACCTAAAATATTTTATAAAAAATAGAAATTTATGTAATTATTCAAGATACGCAAATATTCATAAGAAAGAAGAAGTTAATTAGTTAGACTACTATTATCTATTTTTATACTACTAAAAGGAAAACCAATTCGCATTTGTTTTACTTTACGGATAAGTGATTGATTTATTAATTAAAGTATTTTTTTATTTGTTGTATTGTTGTTCATGAGAATGGTGACTTTTTGGAAGGAGACCTTCCAACGGTAACCCAAGAGGAAAGGTAGAGTCACAGCGCTGGTAAATGTCAGTGAGCCGACCAACAGACAAGTCTGAATAAGGTTTTCCGGCTTTCCGTTACATATTACATGGGTATGGTATGGCACACACAAGATAAAGCACCATACTTTTACATTATCAAACTATATTTAAATAATCTCATCCTTAATATATTAATAAATAACACCACTAGTGTTGGAGAGATATATAAATGATGTGAAACAACAAATTGTTAAGATTATTGTATTTTAATCCCAATATTTAAAACATAATGTTGAGCTTTAAAATTTAAAGGTACACTCCTCAAATTTTCTTGTAAATCATATTCAATGTTTAGTAAATATCAATATCACTCTTGCTATTTAACGTCTTAAAAAAATTAATATCATATGTGGAAACAGTATTATTCACTTTATTTAAAGAATTTAAAAATATTAAAGTAATATTATTAAATAACAAAATACTGTATGAACGATTTTCCTAGCTAAATAAATTATGTGGTTCATTCTCTTAATTAAATATTTTCACTGACCCCCAAATCCCATACAAACACGCCTCCATCACCTTCCCCATCAAGCAGAGTCGTCGATATTAATTATCTGATCTCCCGAGGTCGGAGTCACTGATGAATGAAAAAAGAGATACGTAGGGGTTGGTTATGGTATGAGTTTGAGGTATGGGCAAAGGCATGTTAGGGGAGAGGATTGGTTGCTATGTTGTTGCGTTATCGGCCTCATATATAGCGGACAAGGGTAAGGTTAACGATCTCGAAAGCCAACATTAGGTTTACGATTTTTTTTTACATTATTTCATAAGTGAGATAAAATTTGACTTCATTAATTATTTTTTGGATTAAGATTATAATTTATATTCAATGCAAATAATTTTGTGGCCTTTCACTAATGAAGTAGGTTGGAATTTGTTGTTGAGTGTTGGTGTGGAGTCAAAATGGCAGCTAATAATATATGTCTAAGAACGTGATAAAAGCCACAAAACAATAAAGTTAACCTTCTTAAATCTTAAGTCCATTAGTTGGTAAAATTAAGGTTTCATGATCAAGAGGTCATGAGTTCAGTTTTCAATAGTATGAATATTTTTCTAATTTACTAGTATGTATAATTAGTTATTTTTGTACTTTGATATCAAGGAAATATATTTGAATAAATCTACTGATATAGTGATTGATGTAACGTAACGATGTTCACCATAAAAGTAATAAAAAATTCTAGAAGAAAGGTTGGTTTGTTTGGATAATTAGTAGAGGTCTAATTAATAATATTTGGTCAATCAACGAATGACTGATCTAGTGAAAGTGTGAAAGGAAGTAGTCTTTATAAAGTTACGATCTCAAGTTCAAATTCTCGTTGAGAAATGACTATTCCCTTTATATATTCGACCCACACCTCGAAATGGATCAAATCACCTGAATACTTTTGAGAAGAAATTGGACCTTTTTTTTTCTCTCCCTTGATTAAATCATTTTCCTTATGTTTTACGGAGCCAATATATTTTTCTTGTTATGTCCTAACCTTTTACGGAGTAATATAATTTCTAAGAAGGAGCATTTTATTTGTAAATTAACATTAACATACCAAAAGTCAAAGAATAACTATGAAACAGAAGATTGCTTGTCAAATAAGAACAAAGTTAGGTTATATAAGTATTCTATATTGTTCAAATTAGTCTTTATTGGTTTAAAAATCTAACGACAAAACTATATCTTAACATAATCTGCTATATATCAAAACTTTTCAATTTTAAAAAAAGAAGGGTTGTTGACTATTTATATATGCTTAAAAAATTATGGGATTTCGTTATCTTTGTCGTGGGCATAATTAATAGTGCTTGGCTGCTTGCATTCTTTTACCGCACTATTCAGCACGCGCGCGGACCACTTGCACTAGACCTAATATAATTGGTTGTCTGTACTTATTGATACCCCGGTGGATTATCCATTCGGGTGTTGGATGAATGTCACATGCGCATGTGACAATTTGTTGTTCTTTTATGTCCATGTGTCATTCATCAAACCCCAATGAATTAAATCTAGGATGAGTCTATATATTAGTACTACTTCATTTCATATTTCATACCAACTTTCATGTTTTTGAAATAGGAAAGATAAAATTATAAAAAAAAAAAGGAAAGATATTTCTATGCTAACAAAGGTTTAGTTATTTTACTGAAAATATCCATTTATATATGTTTGTACAATTATTTAGAATGACATAGTGAAGGCAGTGGATCGAATAATTCAACAAGAATGATAAACGGTAATTTTCGATGTTATGAGTTCAACTTGTTCTTTTACTTTAAGCTAATCGATACTTAGTTCAGTTGAAATAAAGATGGTAATCTTAAGAAATTGGTGGTCTAAGTATGGCAATAATTACTTGTGTGGAGAGATTCGATACTGGTAATTGGAATGTTAAGTAATTTAAGGACTTGATTTACAAATACTATATATATATATATCATTTAGATATATACAGTAGTAAATTAGGTTTTAGCAGATGGACATATGAATTGATAAGTATATTGTAGAGTTCTCGAGAAGAGAATGGATTCCTAAATATATTATACCTACTGTTGTAAGTAGTAGTTTTTAAGAACAATCCAATCTATCCCCTGACTTTGGGTTCTTAAAGATGAGTGTGTGTATTCGAAAGCAGTGATTGTACACAAACAAAATAAAATAAAACAACTTTAAACAATTTTTAGTGTGCACTTGAAAGAAGCACTCTTGTGCTTCTAGTATTTATTATTATTTAATTATATATTTACCTCCACTTTTGTCCATTTATCAAATAGCAATAATTTATTAAGGACAAAATTGCTTCTGAAATATAACAAAAATTGCACTCAAAAGCACCTCTTTACCTGTTTTTTCTATATGTACTTCTACATGTGTTTAGTCTTGTGGGTTGCTTTGCTTCGATTTATTGTATAGGGTACTTCGAATTTTTTTTGCATGTCGGATAAAAACTTGAAAAGAAAACCAAATGGGTCAACTAGAAACTTAGCCGATGGTCCTTTTCTTATCAAAACTCCGGCTCTATATCCAACAGTAATTGGACTTTCCCTAAGTCAGAGAAGCCCAGTAAGTATTAATGGGCTGCTTATTTAGCTTGGCAAAGAAAAATGGGCTTCTATTTGATTTATTATTTCAAGTTCTAGTCCAACGGATGAAGAGAAACAAGCATCAATTAAATGTGTTTTTCTTTATTACATTATTATTCCACTTCTTTTCCATTCAATTTCTTTTTAATGTCTTCTGTTTCATAATTATACCCAAATTTTAAAGAACAAATATTCATAAAAAACTATTGGTACGATATATGAAAATTTTGTATACCTTATAATCTCAGATATTTCCTTTTTACAAAAACAAAAACAAAAAACCCACAACTCCCAAATAAATAAATAAATAAGGATGGCAATATGAGATATTAATTATCACTTATGTCATCTCCAATCGAAGCCATCCCCCTCTTGCTTTCATTTCCTTTCGACCCCCTTTCAATCCACCTAGAAATTCATCTCCAATCGAAGGACAATCAACATTCATTTAATTCAATTTCACAAATTTTCGCACTCTCACTTAATAATAATAATAAGTTTAAATTTTAAATTAAGTTGCACTAATAATAATTCTAATTAAGTCGTATTTTTTTATATTTATTCTGGATATTTTGAATTTTTCAAATTAAAGATTTAAACTAATCACTACATTACATATAATCCTAACCAAAATTTAAAACTTAAACTAATCACGTTAATAAATCTACACAACATTTGACCATCAAGTGGCGACCACCCATTGGGCTTGGAGGGCCACGTGCGTTGCACACAGCCATCTAGGGCGTGTTTGCCCGCAAGCAAGCGTGCGGTCAAGCCATGACCGCCCCCTTGCTCTCCTCACCGCCCCATTTCCCCTTCCATCGTCGGCATGCCCTTTCCCCCGCCATCCCAATTCCATCTCCAACCGATAACTAGCGGGCAACCTCCCCTCTTGCCCGTTTGGAGATGGCTTTATGCGGGTTGGACAAACCTAACTTTTATTTATGTATGTATGGTTTTAGGTTAAAAAAAAAAGTATTGTATTGTGGGTAAAAAACGAGTTTGATCAAGCAAAATTGGCGGATTCGTTTGGCTGGGATGGCCCTGTGCCATTAGTTTCTATGGCCACCAATGTTCTTTGTGATGGTGGACACCCAACCTTCTTTTGTTGTACCGTCTCACTTTTATTTAAGTAATGCATTTTTACTAATAAAAAAACAAGTTAGAAATTAAATACGTCAAATATAAATGCAACTCAATGAGGTTAACAATTAACAGATCAACCTGAATTGATCAAACTCTAGATAGCAAGTGTACTGCAATTGGAGTTTTGTTCAATCACATTTTTTTATCTTGTTACAGAGAAAAAAAAAAAAAAAGGAATTTAAAATATATTTTGGGGTAGTCTTTCTTTTTCACAAATCAGGTGGTTAGCCGCTGTGCTACAAAAATTAGTGGTGAATCAGAGCAGATAGTAGCTGAGTACTGTACTGATCACTGTCCTCTTTCCCAAACACCTCTTTGTCTGCATTTGACATGCACCACCCCAATACTATGTTAATTTTATGTAAAAAGTAGTACTACATATTTTACACTTATTTCCTTTTGTGTGATAAAACCATTATGCTTTTCCTTGTATTTTTTGTTTCACTTTAAAGCCTCAATTTTCATTTAATAACCCCCCCAACCCAAAGACAAATTCCCATTATTGCATTTGTTTTGTTATGTTCAGAGACTGTGGAGGAAAAAAAAAAGGAAGAATGGATAAAAAGAAAATACTATATGCAGTATAATATACATGTTCAAATTGACTAATTCAATTTTATCACTTCATAGTTGATAATGTCAACCAAACGATTTTTTGAGATCGTAATTGACAGTCCTACCTCAAATCGTTAGGAAAAAGGATCATGACTTGTTTATAAGTATAGTTAAAGATTTTGTTTTATGAAAATGCTTGAGGTTTTAATGTTTTATGAATGTTGGCTTCACTTAGTCTCAAATGGTAAAATATTCTGTGTTGTAAAAATATTTAGGATAATTGCATAATTGAACTTCCAGCAATTTTTGGTCCCATACTTTATAAAACTATACTTTAAGTCTCAAAATTTGAAGGTATTTATACTTTTGATCCTACCGCATCCCGTGGGATAAAAAAAGCTTGGGTCTAAAAAAACCCAAGTTTCAGTCATTTATTCAACCCCAAACCTAGTAGAATTCTAAACACATAAAAAATTTATTGATTTTACATAAATTCCAATATTCAATTTATATCTCAATTTTTATAACACACGTAACACAACAATCAAACCCAATCACATGATGTCTCTGATATCTTGCCGAAACCCTGAAACCAAATTGTTGCAATAAAATCAAGCCAACGCTGATTATATGGACCATAGGAATCTACTTTAGATATGATCATTACTCTTTAATAATTATATATATTAAAAAAAAAAAAGGATCTTCTTCTTCTATATACTTATCTTTATTCAACTTGACCTGACATTATGAACATTTTAATACGAACTACTTAGTATGGCATTGTCGGTTTTAAAATTCAAAAATAAACTAGAATTGTTTTTAGTACATATAACATCATCATTAATCAGAAATCTATTCAATAACAATAAAATTACAAAGAAAAGTAACTACAACAACTAGTATTAAAATTAGAAGAAAATTGACGTTAGAGTGAGAATTAAACTACACTTTGACATCTTAAAAAAGAAATCTACACCCAATTTCCAATTAACATAAATTTGAGAAAACTTATCATAAACTCTCTAATTAAGTAGTTTTAGAATTCCTTTAAAAAATGGAATCCAAACAAGCCCTAGGTTTTGTTCTATTTGGGCCTTGGGCATAATTGACTGGTATTTGTTAAATTTCGATTTATGTATGTTCTGTCTGGACTCTTTATTATACCCAATTTCATTCATTTACAAAAGTAGGTCTAACAGTTTTAGCTATACACAAAGCCGTGTATGAAATGGTAGAAAGTAGTAATGGTATAGTTCCAAGGTGAAGCAGTGGGACTGCAAGAGGGCTTACAGAAAGCTGAAAAGGGAAAAATGAAGTGGCCCTCTACTTTCTGGCCTTTTCATATGTACTTCAAAGTAAACTATGAATTCAAATTTCCAACAAATAATAAGTAAAAGTATATAAAATAAAATAACCAAGGTAGTATATTTTTATACTCCATAATTTATTGAATTTCTTTTTTTTTTTTTTTTTCAAATTTGATCAGTCGATTGCATAAAAGAAATATAAGATGAATGGGAGTAAATAGGCACCCCCATTCTCTTGAGGTGATTGTTTTTAAATCTTCTAATGTCTTCTAATCGGCCGCATCTTCAAAGTAGCGTCTCATTGACAATTTGGCACTTATATTTTGGTCACCTATGAAGCCAATTTTTATCCATTTAATTTATTTTACTATTCTTTTTTACCCCGCCACAAGTTTGCTTTTCTATCTGGTCTTGTCATTTAGCAGCTCATCAACTAAAGTATGTTATCTACGTCAATGCAACTAAAATTAAATTAGTGATGTCAAATCAATATAACTATTAATCATGTCACAAATTAGAGTCCGTTTAAGAGTATTTTCTTAAGATGGATAATTTTTAGATCACCAATTTTCATACAATTCAAAAAGTTTATTTGTTACATTTGATTTTTTTATGCATTTTTTTTTCAATTTTACCATTTCTTAGTTTTAGGGTTTACTCGTTAAAGAGAGTGCACAAAGATCAATGTCAGCAATCATTAAAGGGTATTTTTGACCTTTTATTAGAAAAAATGACCAATTATTGAATTTTTTAATATGTGTGAACATATCAAATGTGTCAATTAATTTAAAGCATAAAGAGTATTTAATTGAATTTTTTATATGAATGATGCAAATACCGAGAAATCACGCTAATCTAGAAAAACAAGACCCGGTGTTCTAATAAGATTTTTTATGTGAGCATTGTCTAATCAAAATAAATTACATTATTTTAGTTATTAGTAGTGTTATTAATGAAACTATTTATTCCTGGTTAGGTTAAAAATAATACGGAGTTTATTTGTATTTTCTTATGGCGAAAAGCAAATAAAAAATATCTAGTCATGCAAGTCGAAGAACAATCTATGAAAGAGATGATCGATCCAAAAATATCTTCCACTTCCATATTTCCCCCCAATCTTATATTTTTTCTTATCTATAATCCAAATAAATTTTCAATTTTTTCTAAACATTAGAAGATTTTAAAACAAAACCAGCAAAATTTGGGTTAAAAAATTGAAAACATTGATCTTGGTATCAAAGTTAAAACTCGAAACCATCTAGACAAAATCACAAAATTAAACAAGACAGAAGATAAAATTTTAGATTCAAATTTGATTACACCACATCATAAAAACTTCAATCAAATTCAACAAAACCAATGATAAGAGGAAAAAAAAAGAAAAAAAAACCAACAGTGAAACAGTACGAAAGAGAGAGTAAGCACTAGAAAATACAATCAATCACACACCATGACCTGACCGAGAACCCAACCCAACAAAACCCCTCCCATTCCTATTTCCTTCATTGGTAACAGTATCATTTTTGCAGTACGCGCGCCGTTCTCTTTTCTTAAATCTTAAACAACAAACCCCAAACCCCCCACCCGCCTTCTCTCTCTATATATATATATTCTTGTTGTTTTAAGAATTCTTAAAATAATTAATATCAAGGACTCAAACCAACAAAACTGTTACTAAAAGATATGGTGGGGTCTCTCCCTCTCTCTCTTTCTCTAATTTTCTTCTTCTTTTAACATGTATGTAATAATTAAATTTTGTTATTTGCAGTTGGATAATTCCGAAGTTCCTAGTTGGCTTTCGGCCCTTTTGACGGAGAAGTTCTACAATGCGTGCATAATTCATGAGTATATGAAAAAGAACGAGAAGAACGTTTTTTGTTTGGATTGTCGTGAAGGAATTTGCCCTCACTGTCTAATTGATCACCCTTCTCATCGTCTCCTAAAGGTAGTAGTATTATATGAATTAATTAATTAATTACTCCTATGTCTATGATTTCCCAATTAAATTTAATTACTCCTATATGATTTCCTTTCAGATAAGAAGGTATGTGTATCATGATGTTATAAGGGTAAGGGATGCTGATAAATTAATGGACTGTGCTCAAGTGCAAGTAAGTTGTACATTCGACTCTCTCTAAAATCATACTTCATCTGCTACAAATACAATAATCATCTAGTGCAAGTAATTTTTCTTTTTTCTGCAGTCTTATACTACTAACAGTGCAAAAGTAGTATTCTTGAATCAGAGGCCTCATTCAAGACCTCCTACTAAACTCTCCGGCAGACTCTGTCTCACCTGTGACAGAAATTTACACGACTCTTCTCTCTTCTGTTCCATCTCTTGCAAGGTTAGGTTAATTAGGAATGAATTATTTCCCTACACCCATTTCATATTAATTAATTTCCAATGGTTTCAAATGTTCTATTCTTTTAATTTTCACACAGCTGCAACATTTACTGAGGACTGGGTGCAACTATCTTCCCAAGTGTGAATTTAAATTTATTGGTCCAGACCAAGGACAAATGACACCTGACTCGGTGCTCGAACCGGCCGGTTCAGTTAGAACAGAATCCGGTTCCAGCAGCTGGGCCGTACCCGGGTTACTAGATTGCCCCACTCTTGCGTGCACAGCCACAACAGAGACTGTGAGGAAAAAAAGAAGCAACCTGTCAGGGTTCCGGTCCGCCTTCAGACCGGCTTGCGGACCGGTTTCCGATATTTCAGAAGCGTTGTTGAACCGAAGGAAGGGTACGCCTCATCGGTCTCCACTTTATTGAATTCTGTGTGTGTAATAGTAATAGTAATAGTGTTTGATCTGATGGGGTTGGTTAACCTAAGGGTAATACTGGTATTTCCAACTTTCTACCAGTGGCAATTTAGTTGATCTCCCAAATTTTGTAGTGTGAAGTGTGAACTTCATTTTCCTCTTATATTTATTTATATATAGTATAGTAGGTCTGTGTTCAATTGATACACAGTTATTAATGTTAATGGTAACCTCTTTTGCTACTAGTGGCACTGTGACGGTGACACGATAGGGGTATTTTAGTAATACAAACCTGCCACCCTATTAAGTTGGTTTAATTGTATTACTATGTGTTTGGATTAAATTTTTTAAATACGCCTCACAGTGTGTGAGCCTGTGAGGCAGGAAATGATGATATTTAATTTGGAGAAACTAATTGGGTCCGTTTCTTTGGTATTTTCGAAAATTACTTCCTACATGTAAATAAAAAAATGAAATAAACATGTTTTCGCTTTTTGAAATTAATTTATCATCTCTTAATTTTTTCATATTACTCTTCGAAAAGTCAAACAAATAATATATTTTATATCTCCAAAATAAACAATATACAAACTTGGTTATATTCATCTTACACCGGTGTTTTATATCCATAGGGTTTGGATGATGAACACATGTGCACCAAGTGCACAAGCTCATCCAACATCCCAATGGATTGAATCTACAGAAGTAGGCACATACTCCCCAATGGATTGAATCCACAGGGGTAGGCACATACTCCCTCCGTTTTTTTTATTTGTCGCTTTGGAGGATTGCACACGAATTAATGAATGCCATAAATAGCCACTTTTTGAGTAAAAATTCTAAAATACCCTTTTAATCAAATAATCTTAGCGTTAATTAGTACTAATGCGAGTATTAGTAAGAAGGGTAACATTGATAAAAAAAAACATTAATTTTACATTGAAATCCTAAAATGATAAATAAAAGTAAAAAGAATTTTTTTGCCAAAGCAACAAATAAAAAAACGAGAGAGTAATTTCCTTCAATGCAATATTAATTACCCCTTTATCAATATATATAGTTCTTATTTATTACACCTAAAACTCTATCTTATTTACTCCGTTGCAATATTAATTAAGGATATTTTAGGTATATATTTTTTTCCTTTTTCACCAAAAATTCATTCTATTTATTTGAATCTTTGTTACTCGTGCAACACTCTAAAATGACAGATATTGTGAAAAAGAAAGAGTACCTTGTTGACTTATTCTAACATGCTTATCCATAAAGTGTTTCTAAAGATATAGGCATAAGATCTTCCAAATTATAAAATGCAAATTTAACTTGAACTCGAGCCAAACATGGTGAAAAATTGTTTTCATTTGTGTTGTAAATACATTCTTCACTGTTTGGTCAACAAACTCTTAAATTTAAAATAATTAATTGAACTGCTACTCGTATAACCTAAATCTTAGTAGTCACGAAAATTCCAAGTATGAGCTAGTTTGGTCATTGGTGGGGTTGTCATGGCTGGCTGCATGTCATAAACTCATAATTGTACTTAATGTTTTACTCCAACAATATTCATGTCAATTTCAATGTTTTGTCTTAACAATATGATTTTCTTTATCTTTATCTAGTATTTTTCAAGAAAAATTCTCCTAGTTGATAGAGCACAATAAGCAATTGCAAACATAACAGTAACATCACAAATTGGCTTCATAGTTTTATACGTTGAACATAGTTTTATATAATATGACTTGAAAGTTCAAATTAAACCGCTGAATTCAAATACCAAGAAATGTAACTTAAATTCATGACGGCAAGAGGAGTAGTTGGTGGACTTGGTAATGATTAATGAACCGTGTAAATGCAATTTAATTACTGTCTACATTAAATTCTCTAACAAGGGGTTGGGAACTTGAAATAAAAAATCTCCGCACATACCTATCCTAAAATAATACTACTACTCGTAGTAGTAATTTTTTTATTGTTGTCTTTTAGCGGATTTATTTGGTCTTAATCATAATATGAGGTCTATTTTTTTGATCTCATAGAAGGCCAAAATTAATGGGTGGTGAAACGTGTCAGCTCCCTAATTGTCCTTTTTTTTTTTTAAAAATATATATATAGTTAAAATTGTCCTCGTTATACCTAGTCCTTTTATGAGCACGTGTTCCTTCAGAAAATGTTTCAAGGACTCTGCTTCTCCTTTTAGCAATTGCATCTGTGCCACAAGTACTCCATAGTTTTGTAACAAAAAAAAATTAAATAAATAAATAAATAATATAATTATAGTTGTACTGTACATGAAAACAAATTTGTAAGGAATATGGTAGTGGACTTTCTCTTTGAATGAAATGAGCTACTTTTGTTTTGGCCATATCCTTAACTCTCATTTCTCCATTTGTGATGATAGGCCATATCTAATGGATGGGGCTCAATTGACCCCTTGAGCTCACACTACCCCTGCAGCCACCTGCTTTACATTTTTCTTAATTATTTTTTTTATATTCATTTTTTATTTTTTTTAAATATTTCAAAATTGAAAAGTCTATTCTTAAATTTTGTGTATAATTTAATAACATTGTATTTTAAATTAATTTTTTTAACATTATTATTTTTACTTTTTAATTTTAGAAAAAATGTGCAATTATTAATATTATTATTATGGTAATTGAATATATATAATTAAAAATGGTGAGAGTGGTTGTGTAAAGTTAAAAGTGAGTGGAGTAGGGGTGGGCGTTTGGTTCGGGTATTTTGGGACCCGTCCTGATCCGTTTGGGTATTTTCCGTTTGGGACAAAAAAACGGGTATTTTGACATTCGGGTTCGGGTACCCGAACCCGAAATATATTTTCGGGTAGGGTATTGGGTATTAATTTCACACCCGAATGGGTATTCGGGTACCCGTTCGGGTATTTAAAAAAAAAATTCGAGTAATTTAGTTGGATTTTCAAGCTAGTAGGTGGATATGATTGGTGAAGATCCGAATGATGAGTTAAAATATGAAATATTATTGAATGTGATTTGTGATTTTATGTCTATTGTAAGTTGTAACTTTCATGCCATGCGATTGTGATATTTAATATTTTAATGCTTTGAGACTTCGAGTTTGATTTGATTGTAATTTATTGAATACTTGAATCTTGAAGGCTTGAGACATTTGTATTGTTTTGTTTTGAAGTTATTGTGTACAATTAATGTTTGAATTCATTTATTTACAATTTTACGTATATATGTTGAAAAAAAATTCTTGAAAAAAAAAAGTGTGAAATTTCGGGTACCCAATACCCGAAAATTTCGGGTACCCGAACTTCTGGTACCCGCCAAATCGGGTAGGGTTTCGGGTATGAAAATTCACTACCCGCCAAGTCGGGTACCCGACCCGAAATACCCAATACCCGAAATACCCTACCCGCGCCCACCCCTTGATTGGAGACGAGGAAGACAGGGCTCAGGTGAGAGATGGCCTTAGCTTTTAACTTCTAAAACGTTGTTTATTTAATTAACTGTTAGTGCTTTAGAAAGAATAAAACAATGGGCTAAATTTAGTCTATGCAGTTTTGATCATATTCGATTTAGACATGAATGAAAAATTAACTCATGTTTGATTAAAAAAATATTATTATCGTTTACATAAATATAATGTAATTAATTTTTGAGTACGCTTTGAGAAAATTCAAGTGTTTGCAAACAAGTTGATTATTCACATCCCGTGATTGACATCCTTCAGGATTCTCGAACAAGAGTTTTGATGGTCCATGATTAATCTAGTGTAAGCTTGGATACCTGAATTATTAAAAAAAAGAAAATGCTGATTATTGACTTTTAATTATGTTCTATATATCACTATCTATCAAACCTATGATTAGTGTTCAAAGAGACGAAGTATATATCAAAAGTCATGTATAACATTATTGTGTCTTGATTGTTATATATTGATGATGTTATTTTACATAAATTGATGGTTGAATCTGAATTTTAACTAATTATGCCTAATGTTGTGAGTCTTTTGACATACATGAACTTCTAAGAATTTAAGGACATGGTTAGTGGTCCAATTCAACGGAGTTGAAAATAGGGTACATAGTTGTCAATGGATCGGATCATCTTCATTTAAATTCGGTTTCATTTATATCAGATCGAATCTTGTCGGATTAGGATTTTTTCATATTGTGCTTGGATTTATATTTTTTTAATCCAATGGATCTTAGTCAGATTTGGTCGGATATCTGATATTTTTCGTATCCAATAAAATTTTCATTTAAAAAATTAAATTAATATTTTTTCGTAGAATAAGTTTATTAGCTTTTCAATTTTATTTAATTTTATTTCACATGTTCAAATTTTCTTTACTATATTCATATTTGTAGATGAAAATATTGGCTTGAATAAATTTATAAACGAGGTAAAAATTAATATCTTTTTGAAATGACGGTGAAATATTACTAATGATACTTACTTTCATTCTGACCAAAAAAAAAATGATACTTACTTTCATAAAACATATTATTCTTTTTAATTATTGTCGGATACAGATATTTAACGGATCGGATCGACCTAAATTCATATCGCTCCACATATTTCGGGTTATGGATATCTATGATCGGATCAGGTCCATCGAATCTCTAATCAAATTATTATCTTAATTAATCGGACCGAATTCAAATGATTCCAGCTTGAAATTCGCCCCATTGACAGCCCTAGTTAAACACATTTCCACCTTATATGGCTGATAAAATTTCAGTTGGGCCGGATTCAGGAAAATGATTTTTAATTGGGCCAACGCAGATTGAGTTCTTAATGGGCCCTTAACGAATAATGGTATAATGGGAGTCTGTGGCACAATACGGCATGATAAATATTTTGTATTTTCTATACACCCGCATGATAAGTCAATTTTACAGATTTTGAAAATATAAATTTGTTATAAATATTAAAATTATGGATGTCATTGAAAGGTCACTTTGAAGTTACTAAAGCCTAGATTAATTCACATTGAAGAGTTATTTATCTTGTAACTTATGACTTTTGGTTATTCCAATTAGTCCTATAAATAGTGATACTTTGTAATGTATTTAAAAAGCATATGAATAAAAAACTTCTCTCCCTACTTTGTTCTCTTTAGTTTAATCTTTACATGTTCATATTCTAGGTTATTTCATAACACGTTATCAGCACGAATTACTTCGAAATACTTGATCCAACTTAAGTATTTTCGTAATACATCAGGTAGGAATTGTATGGTGTTGTCCATGTAAGCATTATTACTTTCAGCTATCGACTTAGTTTTATAGCAGTAACAGTACTTGTAAGCATTATTACTTTCTGCTATCGACTCAGTTTTATAGCAGTAACAGAACTCTCTATTCTTTATCATTATTTGCTATCTACTCAGTTTTATAGCAGTAACAGTACTTTATGTTCTTTATCATTATTTGCTATCTACTCAGTTTTATAGCAGTAATAGTACTTTCTATTCGTTATCATTATTTACCACCACTGGACATGAAATGTTTTACATCGTTCTATATTATATATAAAACTTTATTTGTAAATTTTATGTGATGAATTGTTCTACACAGTTTTATATTGTATATAAAACTTCATGTGTAAATTTTTTTTGTGCATATAAAATTACTTTCATAATATGATAATAGAATGAATTGTTCTACACAGTTTTATATTGTATATAAAACTTTATGTGTAAATTTTTGTGCATATAAAATTACTTTCATAATATGATAATAGAATATTATTGGTTAAATCTTGTATTCTGTAAAATATTTGAAAACAATTTTTTTTTCTAAAATATTTTGATCGCCTAAATCTTTTGAGTTTATTTATGTTCATATCTTCTATGTTTATATACTTGGATTGAAGTTAAATTTAAATTCTTTGTTACACATATTCAGTGACATTATTCTAATTATTATTTTTATATTAGCTAACAATATGTCAAATCTCACCAAGCTCGAGTTTGCCGCTCTAGACATATCGGGAAAGAATTATTTATCTTGGGTATTAGATGCTGAAATTCATCTAGACGCTAAAGGTCTAGGAGATACAATCGTAAAAGAAAATGATGCATCTAATCAAGACAAAGCAAAAGCAATGATTTTTATTCGTCATCATCTGCATGAAGGATTAAAAACCGAATATCTAACGGTTAAGGATCCACTTGAATTATGGAACAATCTGAAAGAACGTTATGAACATCAAAAAACGGTAATTTTACCGAAAGCTCGTTACGATTGGATGCATTTAAGGCTACAGGATTTTAAAACCGTAAGTGAGTATAATTCCTCGGTTTTTTATAAGATAAGTTCTCAACTGAAATTGTGTGGAGAAAAAAATAACTGACGATGACTTATTAGAGAAAACTTTCTCAACTTTTCACGCATCTAATGTGCTCCTGCAGCAGCAATACCGTGAAAAAGGTTTTAAAAAATACTCTGAATTGATCTCATGCCTTTTAGTGGCTGAGCAAAATAACGAGCTATTGATGAAAAATCATGAAATTCGACCCACTGGTGCCGCTCCATTCCCAGAAGTGAATGCAACAGTGCATGGAAATTTTGAGACCGGACCCTATCATGGTCGAGGTCGTGGTCGCGGCCGTGGTCGTGGCCGTGGTCGTGGTGGTAGTCGCGGCCGTGGACGTGGACGTGGTCGAGGTCGTAATAATTTCAATTATTATGGCAACAATAACTTCAGCCAACAAAATAAAAATGATCTGAAATATAAGGGTGGTCCAAGTAACCCTTCAATAGGTGGTCCTAACAATCCTTCAAAAGGAAATGAAAATATATGCCATCGATGTGGTATGAAAGGGCATTGGTCACGTACCTGTCGTACGTCTGAGCATCTCGTAAAACTTTATCAAGCATCAAAGAATATGGAAACGAACTTGACTTTCCAAGATAATGATACAAATACCAATTTTGGTTATGAAGATGATGACCACAATATTGAAGCAAATCTTGCCTATAAAGATAATAACATTAATGATTTTACTCATATGGATGTAGAGGACTTTTTCGAGACTCTCGGTGGGAGAGTTGATGATGGAAATAATAAGCAGAACTAAATAACTAGTTGAAAGTTATGTTTCGATGTTATTTAATTTCAGTATTTCACTTCGTACTTTTGATCATCTTTTAATTGTATTTCAGTTTCACCTATTAATAAATATCACTTATGATAAATTATTTTGTTTAATGAAGCAATATGGATTTGCGAAATTCTATGGTGGGATCCAAGATCGATCTCAATGATGTATGTCTCGCTGACTGTGCTACAACGCATACCATACTTAAAGATAAAAAATACTTTTCTGAATTAATAGCAACTAATGCAAATGTTAATACCATATCTGGTAGTGCAAAACTAATTGAAGGCTCCGGAAGAGCCATTATATTATTACCTGAAGGGACAAAATTTGTTATAAATGATGCTTTATTCTCTAGTAAATCTAAAAGAAATTTACTAAGTTTCAAGGATATTCGCCGAAATGGATATCATATTGAGACTACAAATGAGAATAATAATGAATACTTACATATCATAGTTGTTATATCAGGAAAGAAAAGAGTTTTGGAAAAGTTACCTGCCTTATCTTCGGGTTTGTACTATACAACTATTAGTACAATTGAAACAAATGCTTTAGTAAACCAGAAGTTTACTAATCCAAATACTTTTAATATTTGGCATGACCGGTTAGGCCATCCCGGATCAACAATGATGCGTAAAATTATAGAGAATTCATATGGTCATTCATTGAAGAACCAGAAGATTCTTCAATTCAAAGAATTCTCATGTGCTGCCTGTTCTCAAGGTAAATTAATAAAGAAACCGTCTCCAATGAAAATTGGGTTAGAATCTCCAGCATTTCTGGAACGGATTCAAGGTGATATCTGTGGGCCCATTAATCCATCATGTGGACCATTCAAATATTTTATGGTTTTGATAGATGCATCTACAAGATGGTCACATGTGTGTTTATTATCAACTCGCAACCTGGCGTTTGCGAGATTACTTGCGCAAATAATTAAATTAAGAGCACAATTTCCAGATTATGCAATTAAATCAATTCGCCTTGATAATGCTGGTGAATTCACATCTCAGGCTTTCAATGATTATTGTATGTCTATTGGAATAACAATTGAAAGTCCTGTTGCCCATGTTCATACACAAAATGGACTAGCAGAATCATTCATTAAACGCCTCCAATTAATTGCTAGACCATTACTTATGAGAACAAAACTTCCGGTTTCAGCATGGGGATATGCTGTTTTACATGCAGCAGCACTTGTGCGCATTAGGCCAACAAGTTATCATAAATTCTCCCCATTACAATTGACTTTTGGCCATGAGCCAAACATTTCCCATCTTAGGATTTTCGGATGTGCAGTATATGTGCCAATTGCTCCACCACAACGCACAAAGATGGGTCCTCAAAGGAGGTTGGGAATATATGTTGGTTATGAGTCCCCTTCTATAATTAAGTATCTTGAACAAATGACGGGAAATTTATTTACGGCGCGGTTTGCCGATTGTCATTTTGATGAAACAATGTTCCCAACATTAGGGGGAGAGAATAAAGAGCTGGTAAAAGAAATAACATGGAATGCATCATTATTATCTTATCTAGATCCTCGAACAAACCAGTGTACACAAGAAGTTCAAAAGATAATTCATTTGCAAAATATTGCAAATCAACTTCCAGATGCATTTACCGATATAAAAAGAGTTACTAAATCTTATATACCAGCTGAAAATGCTCCAGTTCAGATTGATGTCCCGGTAGGACAATCTATTAGTGCAAATGAAAGCAAACCACGGTTAAAACGTGGTAGGCCAATCGGTTCCAAGGATAAAAATCCTCGTAAAAGAAAAGGAGCAAAAGATGAAGATGGTCATATTGTGGAGGCGAGCGCTCATGAAGAGTCGCATGACATAACTAATAATAACACCCAAGAAGCGGTGCAGGTACCTGAAAATAATGAAAATAATGAAAATGAAGAGATCTCAATAAGTTATGTCAGTACGAGAAAAAGATGGAACCGAAATAAAATAGTTGTCGACAACATTTTTTCATACAACATTGCTGTTGAAATTATAAATGAGAATGAGGATCTAGAACCTAAATCTGTCGAAGAATGTAGAAATAAAAATGACTGGCCAAAATGGAAAGACGCAATTCAAGCAGAATTAAATTCACTTTCAAAACGTGAAGTTTTTGGACCAATAGTCCAAACACCAAAAGGGGTAAAGCCCGTTGGGTATAAATGGGTATTCGTGCGAAAAAGAAACGAGAAAAATGAAGTCGTTAGATATAAAGCACGACTAGTGGCACAAGGGTTTTCGCAGAGACCCGGTATTGATTATGAGGAGACTTATTCTCCTGTGGTGGATGCAATTACTTTTAGATACCTTATTAGTTTGGCAGTACGCGAAAAGTTAGATTTGCGTCTAATGGATGTTGTTACAGCCTATTTATATGGCTCGCTCGATACTGAAATTTATATGAAAGTCCCTGAAGGACTTAAAATTCCAGATTCATTTGGGAAATCCCGGGAAAATTATTCAATACGCTTGCGTAAATCATTATATGGATTAAAACAATCTGGGCGCATGTGGTACAATCGATTGAGTGGATACTTGTCAAAAGAAGGTTATAAAAGTGATCAAATTTGCCCATGTGTTTTTATAAGGAAATCAGGATCAGAGTTTGTTATAATTGCTGTATATGTTGATGATTTAAATATTATTGGAACTCCTGAAGAGCTTCAAAAAGCAGTTGATTATTTAAAGAAAGAATTCGAAATGAAAGATCTTGGAAAAACAAAATTTTGTCTCGGCTTGCAGATCGAGCATCTATCAAACAAAATTTTTCTTCATCAATCAACTTATATACAAAAGATCTTGAAACGATTCTATATGGATAAGGCACATCCCCTAAGTACCCCTATGGTTGTAAGATCTCTGGATGTAAAAAAGGACCCTTTTCGTCCTCGTGAGAATAATGAAGAACTTCTTGGTCCTGAAGTACCATATCTCAGTGCTATTGGAGCATTGATGTATCTTGCTAATAGTACACGTCCTGATATATCTTTTGCTGTAAATTTATTAGCAAGATTTAGTTCTTCTCCGACACGACGACATTGGAATGGAATTAAACATATATTTCGATATCTCCGAGGAACAATTGATATGGGGTTACTTTATCAAAATAATGCAAAATCATACTTAGTTGGATATGCGGATGCAGGTTACTTATCTGATCCACATAAAGCCCGCTCTCAAACAGGCTATGTATTTACAAGCAATGGAACTGCTATATCATGGCGTTCTACTAAACAAACTTTAGTTGCCACTTCATCAAATCATGCAGAAATAATCGCAATGCATGAGGCAAGTCGAGAGTGTGTTTGGTTAAAATCAATAAACCATCATATCCAACAGATGTGTGGTATACCATTCGACAAAAATACCCCAATAATTTTGTATGAAGATAATGCAGCTTGCATAGCTCAACTCAAAGAAGGGTACATCAAAGGTGATAGAACGAAACATATTTCACCAAAATTTTTCTTCACTCATGAACTTCAGAAGAATGGTGACATAGATATTCAACAAATTCGTTCAAGTGAAAATTTGGCAGATTTATTTACTAAGGCATTGCCAACTGTTAAATTTGAGAAGTTGATAAGTGAAATTGGGATGTGTCGACTTAAAGATGTTAAATGATTTTGTCATCAGGGGGAGTAAAAGATATATTGCACTCTTTTTTCCTTCACTAGGTTTTTATCCCAATGGGTTTTTCCTAGTAAGGTTTTTAATGAGGCAATAAACAATGAACATCCAAGGGGGAGTGTTATAAATATTAAAATTATGGATGTCATTGAAAGGTCACTTTGAAGTTACTAAAGCCTAGATTAATTCACATTGAAGAGTTATTTATCTTGTAACTTATGACTTTTGGTTATTCCAATTAGTCCTATAAATAGTGATACTTTGTAATGTATTTAAAAAGCATATGAATAAAAAACTTCTCTCCCTACTTTGTTCTCTTTAGTTTAATCTTTACATGTTCATATTCTAGGTTATTTCATAACAAAATTCAGTAAAAGACTAAATTCAAATGAAAATCCTGGAGAGGTTTATAGAACAAATATGGCTTTTCCTACCTAACAGTCCCAAAGATTCTACACTTAAGTTTTTATTTTTCTTTAAATTACAATTTATGTCAATTTGGGTTGAACCAAGTTTTTGGGCCATGGTGTTATCATTACTGAAATGTGAGGTTCTAATTATACTGAAAACTTTTCGTATTCCCAATATAACAATAACTTTTTTTTTTTTTTTGGAAAAAATTGATAAATGATTTTTTATTTTTTATTTTTTAGAATGAATTGATAAATGATTAAATACAGGAAAATTGAAGAAAATAATTTTGTGGGTTAAGGGAAATGTAAATAAGGCATTGTTTATTTGAAACCTTTTTTTTTTTGGAGGAGATATATACTCTTATTATATAAAAATGTTAGACCATCTCCAACATTTCTTTTAAATTTCAGCCTCTTATCCTAAAATATAAGTAATGAACAGTGTTATACACTTTCACTTTTTACACTGCACTTCAACAGCTAGTTTATATTTTAACATATACTGTAACTTTTAATTATTGCTCCCTCCATCCCGTTATTTTTACTCAATTAGCTACATTATCGAGTCAAATTTTTCAATCTTTTAAATGATTTATAATGGTAAATTATTCACATTTTTTGGCATATTAAATATTTTAAATATTAATATACATAGTGTCATATAATATTATCAAATTATTAGTTAAATATATTAATTAAATTATTTATTATTTTTCTTTTGAATTTAGTCAAGTTGACTTGTCAACGGTACCAAGGGATAAAGATTAATGGGACGGAGGAAGTATTTTATTTAAATAATAATAATATATTTATAATATTAATTTTTTGATTTAATTTCATAATTAAAAATAGTTTTTTTTTAAAAATATTAATTTCGGATTTTTATGGGCATAATATTATAATATTTTGCATGAAATTACAAAAACTTTTGTACTTTCTTGCAAACAATTGCATATACACTTTGCTTTTGGCTATGGGTATTTGGCCATCAAAACTTATATTTTTAACAACCCATAAATTATACAATAGCTCTTGGAGAGCAATTTTTGTGTAAATCTATCCAAACTCTTATAATTTAAGTTTTACAATAGCTATTGGAGATAGGGGTGGGATCGGGACGGGTTTTTCGGGAATTGGGTGTTTCGGGACTGGATATCGGGTTTCGGGTTCCCAAATTCAAATCCCGAAACCCGGTAGATCAACCAAGGTCCCAAGAGTTTCGGGTACCCGATTTAATTTCGGAATTTTGGGACGGGACCGTGTGTCCCGATAAACAATTAAATTCTTTTTTTAGTTTAATGCAACTTTAAACAGCCTCGGATCTTCTGTATCAATATTGGTGTGCCATTTCACCATTTAGCGCCACATACCACTTGAAGTTATGCACCACATGTAGACTTAGAAAGGATCTCAAAACCTCAAGATCTGATTGGAAAATAATTGGAGAAACTTGAAAATTGAAATCCTCTGCGATGATATATGTTGAAAAACCCGGACGTGGGCTAGTGACAGATCAGTGGAGGATGACGGGAGTTGAGTTGTGGTGGAGTTAAGATTGGATTTAATAGAAGAAGAATACATAAAGGGAGATGGTAATGATTGAGTTTTTATTTAAATTAGGTATTTTTATTATACATATATATATATATATATATATATATATATATATATATATATATATATATATATATATATATATATATATATATATATATATATATATATTATTTTAATTAAACTATGTAATCGGGATCGGGTTTCCCGATCGGGTGGGGATCAATACCCGAAACCCGTCCCAATTTTTTTTGACCGGGTTTTGTCCCGTCCCAAATGAAAAAATACCCGTTTTGTATCGTCCCAAATGGGAAAAACCCGATCGGGATGGAACGGGTACCCGAAACCCGATCCCATTTAGCCAGCCATAATTGGAGATGGACTTAGGTAAATGAATTACAAAACAGTCAAAAGATTACTAAATGTAAAGGCTTAATCCCACTTTGCACCCTACAAATGTATCAATTTGGCACTTTGCACCCTCGAAAAAAATAAATCCCACTTTGCACCCTCAAAACATATATTGTATTTCACTTTGCACCCTAGATTAATTTCAAGCCAAAAGACAAGGGTATTTTCGCCACTCTCTTAAAAAATCAACACATATTCCCTCCAAAATATAATAATGTGACATATATGTAATATTAATAGTATAATTGAAAATTTATCCATTAAAATAACTCTGGAAAAAATCATTTTTAGGGCAGTTAAATGAATAATTTACTACTCTTAACTTGACCTAATATAAAATATTATTCTAAATAATTATTTATATAACTTGAAATAAGAAAATATAATATCAATACATAAATAAAACATAGTCTTGTTTTTACAGTAAAGTGGTGGAGTATAAGTAATTATATGGCGCCAAACGACCATCGAAAATACTTGTCACTCGAAAATTCATCAAAAAAAATTCCGACACGATATTTTTCGACGAAATGTTTCGGTCCCAAGCCGCGACAAATTTTACGTTTTTCTTGTAGTGATCTAAAAATTTAACGTAGTTGGTTAAAATTATGTTCCATACGAAATATAATATATGAAGGTCCATGTAACAATATATATATTAGAGCTTTGTGCATTTAAATAACATTAGGATCCCTAAACTCCAACATGGGCAAAAATATCATTTGATATCGTTCTTTTTAAATTTATATTTACAACATGTGACATCTCATTTTTTTTTAATGTTTTTCTCGGAGTTGTTTTAATGGATAATTATCAATTTTACTCTTAACTGCACATGAATTAAAACATTAAAACCCTAAATTCAAATTTATATTAACATGTGACGTCTCAATTTTTTTTATGTTTTTTTCGGAGTTATTTTAATGGGCAATTGTCAATTTACTCTTAATTGCACATGAATCTCACATTAGTACATTTTTGAGGAAATATATGTTGATTTTTTAATGGAGTGACAAAAATACCCCTGCTTTTTGGCCTAATATTCACCTAGGGTGCAAGGTGAAAGACAATATATGTTTTGAGGGTGCAAAGTGGGATTGATTTTTTTCGAGGGTGCAAAGTGCCAAACTGATGCATTTCTAGGGTGCAAAGTGGGATTAAGCCTAAATGTAAACCAATTTTTGAAAATGGTATATCATTACCACGTTTCTACTTGTATAGAATCTAATATATTACTAAGAGTCGCATATTTGAAAATATTTTAGTAATTTATCAAGAAAATCAAAAATAAAAAAATTAATAAAAACCTTAAAGGGACTTGCCTTTTGTGTAAGAATATATTGGACCTGTTTGTTTAGTTTTTAGGAGAATAGTGGATGTTTGTGAAATTACATCGATTTTGTGAAATGTTGTTTGTTTTGAATTTTGAAAAAGTGGTCGGAAATATAGTAGGTGTAACTTTTTTTTAAAGAGTTACGTTATATTTGAAAAATGTAATAAAGCTTTATGTCAAATCATACTTGTTATATGAGATTAGTTGTGAGAGAGATGTGTTTATTATAGGGTGAGTGGATGTTCGTGAAATTACATCGATTTTGTGAAATGTTGTTTGTTTTGAATTTTGAAAAAGTGTTCAGAAATATAGTAAGTGTAAGATTTTTTATTAAAGAGTTATGTTATATTTGAAAAATGTATTAAAATTTTATGTCAAATCATATTTGTTATATGAGATAAGTTGTGAGAGAGATGTGTTTATTATAGGGTGAAATACAGTTTCTCCCCTTAAAGTATGATAGTGATATCAATTACCCTCTTAAAGTATCACTTGTAACACTTACCCCCTATGTTATAATTTTGTAGTATTTATTCCCAAAATACCCCCACCCCTTTCATAATTAATAATTTATTATTACTTTATCAAAAAAAAAAAATTGTATCTTTATTAATTATGAATCCATTCATCCACCAAACAATATTTTTTTTATTTTCTTCATTTCTTTTGTTATCTTTCTTTTTTCGATCTCAATTTTTTTTCTTCATTTTCATCTCATTCTTTTATAACCGAAGAAAACAAAAGACATGAAGAAATTGAAACATAATATTATTTGGTGGATGGATGGATGAATTCATAATTAATAAAAATTTTGTTTTTTGATATAGGAATGAAGAAATTAACACATAATATTGTTTTGTGTTAAACTTGAATTCTGCGAGAAATAATTTGAAGGATAATTAATCAACATTTGGTATAATTATTCGTACCGAATATAAATGAGATACTTATCACCAAATAAAAACTCAGAAAAACATAAAGAAAAATTCTGAAATAGAAATAACAAAAAATTGATACATAAAATAAAGAAAACAAATTGAAACAAAAATAAAGAAAAAAGTTAGAAGAAAATAATAAACAAAAATTTGAGACCATAAAACCGAAGGAACAAAAAAAATGAAGAAATTAAAACATAATTTTGTTTGGTGAATGAATTTATAATTAATAAAGAGACAAATTTATTTTAATAAAGAAATGTAAAGGGTGGGGATATATTTGGAATAAAACTAGAAAACTATAACAGATGGGGTATGTGACTTACAATAGATACTCTAGGGGTGTAACTGATACCTCCCCCATACTTTAAGGGGTGAAACTGTGTTTCACCTGTTTATTATATGTCAAGGTAGAGTTTGTAAATGTTACTTCTAGAGATAAAAAAAATAGTTTTTTGTTTGATTCTTGAGAGAGTAATTTGAAAAAATTGAGAGATGGTAAATTTATTTTTGAAAATAAAAAACATATTCTTTTTCCTTTTCTCAAACGCGAAATAATATTGGGAGAAGCCGAGCAAACGCATGCCCACTATTTTTGCAGAAAATAAGATCTCCCATTTCTATTGAACTTTTAATTATGGGAATTAAAAAGTAAATTATAAAACCATATGAAAGTTCAATTTAAGTACTATAAAAATAACGAAATAAAATTATAAAATAAAATAAGGAAAGGAAAAAACTGCTTAATTAAATTCATCGTTTTTCTGACCCATTACAAATCCCAAATAGATAACCCTATTTCGTGATTTTACAGACATCACTATGGGAGAATTTCTCAGTATTCAACCCTCTGAATTAAAGTTCCCATGTAAGTCAGTTTTTTTAATTTGTCATTAGTTATTTTGTTAGAAAAACAAGAAACTGCTGTTTAATTCGAGGAAATTTTCATTTAATCAATCCAAGATTGTACCTTTTCGTTCTTTCGACCCATATATCAACTGAAAATTCTGTCTAGCTTAGTTTTTTGTTTGATTAATTAATTTTGATATATGATTCTTAACATGGGTTTTGATTCTTTTCGATGCGGGATTGTGTATGTAGTTGAATTGAGGAAGCAGAGTTCATGTTCTTTGCAGTTGTCAAATAGGACCGATCAGTATATAGCATTTAAGGTATTTACTTGTATTTATTCATAATTGTAATGCCTTTGTAAGATATAAATAAAACTCTTCTAATAATTTCTTTATTGCAATTTGTAAAGGTTAAAACAACCAATCCTAAAAGGTATTGCGTTCGCCCTAATGCCGGTGTTGTTTTGCCAAATTCTATCTGCAATGTCACAGGTGAGTTTTCAAGGTTTTGAATTTCATGTTTATTTAAGTGGATTAATCTTATATGCATTTCAATTTCTTGAGTTTATAGTTACAATGCAAGCCCAGAAAGAAGCCCCCCCAGATCTTCAATGTAAGGACAAATTTCTGGTTCAGAGTGTTGTTGCTCCTAATGGTGCGACAAATAAGGATGCAACCCAAGAATTGGTGGGTTCTTATTGAACATTATAAAATCTTCGTAAATATTGTTTTTATATTATTTCTTCACTCATTTTTCCATGAATTTTTACCCAGTTTAATAAGGAGGAGGGAAAGGTTGTGGATGAATTCAGATTGAGGGTTGTTTATATACCAGCTAACCCTCCCTCTCCAGTGCCTGAAGGAGACGAAGAAGGGACTTCTCCTAGAACATCTTCTGCTGAGGATGAGATTAGAAGAACATCGTTGACCGAGGCTGTAAGAACTTGATGTGTTTCTTTTCTTTACCACTTTCTCAGCTTCGGTTATAATTTTTAATCATAGTCCTTAATAATTTCAGGTAGCAAGATCCTTGAACCAACCATTGGAAAATTCACCGCCATCTGAGGTGACCCATTTTTTTATTTAAATTAAAAACACTGTATACTATTTATGGTAATCGAATATATTCTTATGTATTTTCGAAGTGTGATGTCTTTAAGAGCTATAGGTGAGAAATTATTTCTTGTAGTGACTAGTGACTGCATATGTCGTGGTGTTTTTTTGAAACACAATAGATTGGATCTTGGAATTTCACTTCTTTGCACCATGTCATCTGTGTAATGGCTGCAAATTTTTTTTTTCTACTAATTGAGATGCATTCTTTGTAGAAAAAGTCTAAAAAAGGGCTTATTCAAATATCACTTCTTCAGTAATGGTGTCAAATTTGCTGAGTTTCATTGTTTTTCTTGCTTAAATCAAAAAGGGTTTCCTAGAATATTGATAGTATTGTATGTTGCGATTGAATTGAGTTTCCCTTTTCTTTTCTCAAACTTGACTCTCTTATGACAAACTTTTGTATGGAGAACAACCATTTCTTTACTTACACGGATTCACTAGTTATTGGCTATTGCTGTACTCTTATAAGTTGAAAAGATTAAGAAAAAGGTGGAGCTTTTCCAGGTCATGTGTATTGAAGAATCTTTCCTAGATAGATTTCATGGTTTAACCGGTTTTAGATTCTACTGTAGGATTTTAAATTTGACTTCGATTATGGGAGCATGTGAAATTTGACTTCGATTATGGGAGCATGTGAATAAAGATTCATTATGAGAGAAAATCATCCAAAAAAAAGTATGATTTTCAGTTTTGACCTAAATTATATGGTCATTTTGAGTGCAAGTTAATTGAAAGACATATATTGTTAAAGATATTAACAGAAAAGGAAAAGGGTTTATACTAGAAGAGGTTCATTTAGATTCAGATTGAAAACATAAACACGATTATTTGAATTAGGTTCCTTTAGACTATGTTTGGCTCTTGAATTTCGGTGAGTGAAACGTTAAGGGAAATATTTCTTTTGCATCAAATTATAGAACATTGAGTTTCATTCCTTGTTCATTTTCCTTATGATTGTACTATCTGAAATCCAAGAATCAAACATAGCTTTAAACTTGTGAGCTTCTTTGTTCTGTATTATTGAGTAGTATACTATTTCATGAGAAAAATAAATTAAATTAAATTAAACATACTATATGGTCAATAAGTTATCAATTTGATGGAAAGTGGTTGCCTTCAGGCACAGTCTGTTATCTCGAAGTTGAACGAGGAGAAAGATGCTGTTCTTAAACAAAACCTAAAGCTTGTTGGGGAATTGGTAAGCTATATAGTCCAATCACAATTTCCTTTTAATTTTTTCTTTTAGGTCTAAGCCATATATGCTCTAGCATCTACATAATGCTTACATGTACAATGTTTACGTTTTTTCAACACGGTGTTAAGTATAATGGCTGAAGTAAATTGTATGAATTATGATGTTGTTGGCGGACTTATTTAGTGTATTATCTGTGAAGGAACTGATGAGGAAACAAACAAGACAAAGCCAAGGTGGCGGTGTCTCCATTGTCATGGTGATTCTTGGACTAGTGCTGGGCATTTTGGTGGGATACCTCATCAGAAAATAAGAAATTGCAGAAGAATTAATTAAGTTTCATTCTTTATTTAGATTGTTGTCTGTCACTTGGTTTTTGTATTGCACTTCTTCGTTTGACAATCTTCAGATTTCACTCCTCCTATTTTTCTTTTCTTTTCCTTTCCATTGTTATTTTTGTTGTATTCTGGAATTTGGGAATATTTTTTTCTAAATTAAAGTTAGATACTAGCTGTTATGACAGCTACATGTTAGTTTTATTTATATATATATATATATATATGTGTAGAGAATTTAGTCATTTACCATTTATCATTCATTTATCAATAACAAACTAATTTTCACAATTTATCTAATAACACAACACAGCGCCCAAACATAAGAAAACCACCAAACTATGTACATTTATTTATATGCAATAAAGGTTTATGGGATTTATGTACAGGAAGAAACTTACACACAACAATTCAATTGTAATACATTCTTTGATGTTCATTCGTGCAGATCTCCGTTTTTGGTTTTGACGACGTTCGGTTTTCGGTAAGTTTCCTCTAAATGTTTTGCCATGACAAAACCATAATTGAACAATTTGCTAACATTTGGAACACTGTAAGTTTGAGCAATGTACACCCCAAACAATGTACCCGCCATGAATGTAAAGCTTCTTCTCATCATACCCATTAATATACAGATCACAGTATATATATATGATATAAGATATATCTCTCTCAAGAATTTATTTTCTCCTGTGTTTTTCTTTTTTTGGAAATTGAATGGAAATATTTATATATTGTTTGGAGGATGGTGTACAACTTTTAATTCTTCTTATAAAAGAATTTTACAGATAGATAGATCATGTATGTCAAGATCAAATCCTTGGTCCTTCCCGTGTTCAAGCGTCGACTATTTGTTAGTGCCAAAGAGAAGGGAAACTTCATGGAATAATAAATCCAAAATAATTTAAAACAATGCGTAAGACTAAGAAAAAAGTGATGATCAGTGGATAAAAGTAACCATTATATAATTCATATTATATATAACCAATATTCACAAGTAATTGACTGACCGGGCATCCTACTCATATTTTTAATCATTTACACAGCTAGCGTTGATTAATCTCTATACCAAATTTTCAAAATGGTCCTGTGTAATGTCGAATAAATTTTGTCCTCCACAATTTCAGCTTTAGTCCTATGCATAACAAATATCCTCCTCTAACTTTCAATATGTTTCAATTTTTGTCCTGCAATTACAAATTTCGTCCTATTACCCGAGAAAAAAATTGTAATTGAAGAACAAAAAATGAAACTTATAAAAGTTTACTGACAAACTTTATAATTAAAGGACCTAAATTAAAACTTATTAAAAGTTAGAGGATGAAACTTGTTATGCATATGCCTAAGATCGAAATTGACAAAAAATTAGAGGACTAAATGTGTCTTCTGTATAATTACATGACTTTTTGAAAAGAAAAAAAATCAAAGTTATATGACAATTTTTGAAATTATGCCCTCTCTAAATATAAATGTGTACGAAACGAGAAATTATTTAGTGTAATCGATGCATCACGTCATCAAGTACTTGTGGTACAATTCACCAATACATTTGAGACATGTGGAGTAATAATCCACATCACTCATGTTCTGACAATGTGAACACAAATATTTAAAACCCTATTTTTCGGAAACATGACCAGAATATGGAGTTATGTGAAATATCACTCCACAAGTTACAAGTATATTGATATTTGATGGGCTGCACCACATATACTTAATGACGTGGTGCAACGATTGCACTAAATAATCTCTCTTAGAAAACACATTACAAAGGAAAACTGTCTTTAAAATAATGTTAAGAGTTAAGATCAATTTTTTTTTTTTTTTTTGTTCATATTAATTTTGTCAAGTGCTATATACCACGACAAATATTAATACTTTTCTTACTAAATAAGTAATATTTTTCATATTATCACTTAATATTCTATTAGTATTAAATATATAGTATAGTAATTTTCTTGTAATGATATCGTCAATACATTGCAAGTGTAGGGACGTCTTGAATAAATTATGACTAGTTTTGACTTGACATATTTCATGAGAAGGCATATTTCATTGATATACTTCATTAGATTAAATATATTGTATAATTGAAACAACAAGCACCAGTGGTCTAGTGGTAGAATAGTACCCTGCCACGGTACAGACCCGGGTTCGATTCCCGGCTGGTGCATTAACGTGTTTTAAAGCTATGATGATAGTTGCGCCAAATACGACGGTTGGGTCTGTTGTTCAATCTGCCTTCGCATGAAATATGGCGTTGCTGAGCTTTCTACCGTGCATGATTTTTTCTTTTTGTGGCAAATAATATAAGGTGCAACCAAAAATATTGAGAATCTAGGAAACTAGAATACAATTTTACAAATGTTTTATACGAAATTTCTCAAGAATAGCAGTGATATTAACAAAATTAAGGAACATCTTTATGTCGGTGTATTAGTGACGGAACTAGGGCTGAGCACGGTTCGGTAAATCGACCGAACTGAACCAGAACCGAAATTTCGGTCTGGACCGTTTACAGAATCGAAATTTCGGTTCGGTAAACAGTTCTCGGCCGAGAACCGACCCTTGGGAGCGGTCGGTTCTCGGTAATACCGGTCGGTTTACCGAACCGAACCGATTGGACCGATTTATTTTTATTTATTTATTTTTTTAAATTAGTGTTTTCCAATTACGATTTTGGAGATTTATAACTTTTAAGTTTGAATGGTTTGTATAAACTTAATATTATTTTTCAAAAATAATTTACCTCTTTGTATTTGATTAAGATTATTTTATGTTTGAGACTTTTATGTTTGAATAGTTTGTATGAACTTTGGTGATATATTGAATGTTACGCAATAAATAGAAGGGGGGCTTTTATGTATGGTTTGTGTGTTGTAAGATATTTTTTTTGTATATTGTGCAATAAATTGAATTTTTGATTTTTTAAAAATAAATAAAAATTACATTTTCGGTTTTTTTGGACCGAACCGAAACCAAACCGTACCGTTAAGTTTTTTACCGAACCGAACCGAAAAAATACCGAAGTTCGGTCCGGTTCGATTCGGTTTTTACCGAATGCTCAGCCCTAGACGGAACCTATCATTTGAATTGATAACAAAATTATAAAGTGCCAATATTTCAAGTCACCATGATAACGTCAAAATCTAATTGTTGAGAGTAATTTCCCAAAGGCTCAAAATTATAACATACAACTTACGGAGCCTTTAGGTTGTTGGCGCAATAACTTGTCCTTACAGGATAGCTTTGGAATCATGCCACGTCTTCCATGTAATTGGAGGTTAATTCAGTGAGTTGACTCGTTCTTCTAATATACAATATTATAATTTTGAATTTATTTTTAAAGAAAATTTAAAATAAAAAACCAATTTGAAAAGTCTTTTATAACCTTCCCATTTATCTTAATATGAACATTTAACAATCAGCTATCACAAGTCGGTTATAACCTTAGAAAATAAACTATTCTCCAAAGAGAAACTCTGGTGAAACCAGCAAATTCGAGTTTTGGTAAAAAGCCGGCGAAACCAGCAATTACCTTGAAACTCTTCACAAGGGGATTTCAACCATGTAACTGATTCACATATTGGAGCTGATGAGTGTGTTTTTGGTAGGTTCGTGGTTCTCGGTCGATGTCTATATTCCAGGTCAAACACGACTCGCCAATGTGAGGAGTGACAGGTCAATCAAGCTTCTCCTCGATTTGTAAAGAGGATCCTAACCTGTAATCAAAAATAACTACGTCAGGTTAATGCCGGTGGTGACCTGGCGATAACCCTCCGATGCTTAAGTAAGTATTGAGATAGAGAAGGAGGTCTGTCTGTATTTAATGCTTAGAGTTTACGTCTCTTTTTCTCTTATTTATGAGGGCTATTTATAGTTTTATTATTGGATCACCGGGTCGAATCGTGATTGGACGTTTATTTTCGGATATGAATCCTTTAAAAATGGTTTGATTTGACCGTAAGCTGTTTAAGATTAACAAACGGGTATCAACCACCATGTCGATCCAGATGATGAGATCGACATCGGCGACTAATTGGAGGTGTGTTGAGATTCGATACGCTCGTTGTGAGTTGTGTGCTTCGAGTTCGAGAGTCGAGACATTCGAAGTGAGCTCAAGCATCGATGGTTTTATTGATTTTATTTTATGGTCGATGGTCAAGGGTGACGTGTTGTATGACGAAGACTTGGTACATCTGGAGCCGCACAAAATGGAATCGAAGAAAGAAAGCGGGCATTAATTGAGTTTGCGATCTGGAATTTCAAGAGGAAATATTGGCCAATTAGTGGGAGCTAGGATAATTGATTATACGACAGCGAAGAGGAGAACAAAGCCCACCATTTAATTTCGATGGTGGAGACGGCAGCAACAATCAAAATGAGCAAAAATAGGGTTTTGGTGAAACGCACCAATCGTCGACGAAATCAACAAGAGCAAAACGAAGTCGAGTTTCTTGTAGGCGTAACCATTTATTCTTAAGTTGATTCTCTTCCGTAGTTTTTTTTTTTTTTTTTTCACTTTGGCTAAGAAACATTGTTGTGTTTTTTAATTCGAAGTGAAATTGGAGGAGACTAACAGTGAGATGTTCGACAGAAAATTTATTTTAGAAAGTAAAAACCATGTTTCTTAGCCAAAGTGAAAAAAAACGTCGAATTAAAAAATTTATTTACACTTCTAACAGAAAATTTATTTTAGAAAGTAAAAACCATGTTTGCTTGGCATTTCCTAAACACAAAAAAAAAAAAAAATGGAAAATGCCAAAAACAAACAGCCCCCTAGTCTCTCTAAAATATTCACAGGCCAGTCTTAAATTTCAGTTAATAAAGTGACTAAGGGCATCTCCAGTTATGCCCTCAGCTCAAGTCCAGCTTCCCCTCACTCAATCCAGCTTTCCCTCAGATTCCAAGTTCAGCTTCCCCTTTCCTTTTCATAAGTCACTCAAATGATTCAATATTTCAATTCTCATTTTCCCCACTCGCACTTAATAATAATAGCAATAATAATAAAAATTAAACAATAATAAATAACAATATTATATAATTTAATATTGACATTAATAATCACATTAACAACCAATATTTTTTTTAAAAACACACAACAATACAACAATTAAATAGTTGACAACCAATAATTTTTTTAAAAGTACATAATAATACAACAACTAATATTGACATTAACTTTTCCAAAAAATTGCCTTATCAAGCGGTGGATGGGTTGATCAAGGCATAATTGCCTTATCAACCCCTTTATTCATTTAACTTGATGAAATCCATCCCTTTAAATCCAAATCCAGCTTCCCACTCCAACATATGAAATGCCCTAAAATAATTGAAAATGAAGCTATATTTTATGCAAATAAAACATTTTACGCTACGTTCTTTCCTTACTAAAATCCAATAATCAAACTAGTCATATTTCCCATTCTTCAAGCCTTACTCAATTGCCCACTCTTTTGCCCTCCAAAAACCATTTTCAACAGTAAAATTGAAATAATTCTTAGTTATAAGCTTAGTTTCTTCATCCACTTTTGCATATCCGGCTTCAGTAGCTAGCCAATCCAGGTACTCAAAGATATGCTAAAAGAAGCACACAAACAAATTTAATTAATGATTAAACTACTCATAAAAAAAAAAAAATTTGGGATTGTAAGCCTGAAAGAGGAAAATCAGAAATTCAAGGAAAATTTGCATTTTAACCCTCACCTTCGGTCAAGCCGTTTTTACACTTTACCTTTCACCATCCCCCCCTCCCCCCCCCCCCCCCCCCGATTTTACTTCACTCCTCAACCTTTTACCCATTTTGCGCTAAATTGTCAAAACAGTCATGGCCTAACTGCCAAATTTGTCGATTGGAACAATTAAGAGACATGGTTTTGTCCATCCCACCCCATCCAACACCCTATTCATTTTAACTCAAAGGTTTTTTTTTCTCTCTCAATAGTACTAAAATTTTGATTATACTGTACCAATTAATTACACATAATTTGAAAATATAAAGAGAGTAAACCTCATGACCAATGCGATGAGTGTGATATTTGGGTATCCCTTTGGCCTCCATTTGCCTGTAGTGTCGTTCAGTGTCAGCCAACATCTCTTCTTCAGATGGAAGAGTTTGCTTACCAGATAAAACATTTGCCACCCATTTTGCTTGTAAGTCTATCGTCATTACCACAAGAGACTGTACAAAAAAGAAATCGTAGCTCGTGTTTACTCGAAAGCAATGGAGTTACTTATCTTGAAAATCTTAAGTTTGAATTAAATATTTTTTTTTTTTTTTTGGTTAAAAAGGACCTATGAATTAAATATTTTAACTCACCCTATATGTAAGTCCAATGAAGGAGAGTCTGGGAGCAAATTTTGGAGGAAATATGTGTTTGTATAGAGGTCCAACACGGTTATCATCCACGCTCACAATTCCATCTGTTTTCAAGAAGGGCATATGATACTCGAACCTATGATATTTGCATAAATAAATTCCAGATAAATGCACTCAAGGAAAAGAAAAGAAGGAAAATATGGGAAGAAAAAAAAAAATTGATCGTACCCTGTACAATGAAGGATGATATCTGCAAAGATTGAAGCCCCATCTATGAACTCAACTTCTCCATTTTCATGAACACAATTGATCTGCAAGAATATTATATAAAATGGTGTATATGTAAGTATCCCATTGTACGCTACTTCAAATAATATCAAAACAACTTCGCATTCTCACTAAAAGTTCAGAAAACTCTTCAAAACTTCAAATCAAAAGCCAAAGCAATCTAAATGGATTGAAAACATTGTCTGGTTAATCCGAGAATATAATTAATTACCTTGGAGTGCTGCCGAATATTATCCTTATGATTCAACATGGAAATTGTAATATTGGGATCTCTTGATGAAACATGAACTTGTTTAGCTACCGCAGAAATTTCAATAGAAATATCAATTCCACTAGGCCCATCTCCAATCACCACCACAATCTACACATAGAAAAACAAATTATTTCAATCCTTGTTACATTTTTTCGTTAATCCTTATCTATATATAGTGTACCTTATCTTGAAATAGCTCGGGACCTCGATAGTTATGACTATGCAACTGTTTTCCAGGCCATTTTTCAATGCCTGAAATGAAACAATTAATTAATTAATTAATCATCATTATTCATTATTATACTAAATTGATCAGATCAATAAGATTTAAATTGACAATTAATATGACCTTGAAGATGAGCTAATCTTGGTTGAGTATGGTGTCCATTACAAACAATTACTGCATCAAATACCTCTTCGGAGCACAACCCATTCGATCTCGACTCAACAACCCAATCATCACATCTCGAATCGGCCCGTTCCACTCGGGTGACTTCAGAACCGAATCGGATCAACTCAGTGAGTTCGAACTCATCGGCAAACTCGATCAGAAATTGGAGCACCTCTTCATGCTTCGGAAATGTTCTGTAGTAGGAATCATCAACATTTTTTCTGGTGCGAAATGGATAGTCCCAAAATCCCATAAGCTGTCTAGGGAGGTTAGTGCAGAGAGAAGGATAGAGGCTGCCATGAACGATTTCTCTGTTCGGGTCGAGACCTAATGGGTCGGATTCAACCCGTGGATCGTAAACCCAGGTTCCACCGAGTCGGTCAGATTTTTCGTAGACTACTATTTCGTGGTTGGCCACCGATTTGAGAGCGCGGGCGGTGGCGAGTCCTCCGACTCCGGCGCCGATCACCGCCACCTTGAGTGGTGGTGCGGCCATAAAGTATTTTGACTTTTGTTGACTTGGCGGAGGAAAAAATTAGTGCCTACCCAGTTATTTAATCCACTCAGATGATACATGAATGCCACGTTAACATAAAAAAAACAATATTTCAATCATCCAACTTCAATGAATTAAATTTACTGGGCTAGGATCTGCTAGGTTGCACAGATAAACTGAAATTAGACACGGTGCAGTATCGTATGCGTATCGGATACTTGGATATTCAGATACTTGTGAAATACTCTACCGTGTCGATTTCAAGAATAAGAAAATAAAAAATAAAAAAGATACGTATCGGATACAAAGGAAGGCATATCGGAAATACCCAGAATACTTGATAGCATGTATTTCTACAAATAATTTATAGATTATGTATATTATCAAAGTTGTAACAACCCAACTTCGAGTTAATCTAACACTTACAAATAGGCAACCTCTAAAACTTAATATCTATAATCAAACTCAAAATGTGGTTAATGCATAACAACTAAAAATTACATAGAATCGAGCCCAACCATTTTCAATACCAATAATTTACCTTTACTTGGCCCAAAACAATGCATAACTACAAAACATGCATATAGATAATTATATATACATACTTTCATGCCTACATATAAACCCGAAGTATGGCAACTAGTCATCATGTCAATACCAAAAATAGGTAGGTAGATGTATACATATACAACCAAGTTTCACATTGTTTCGCCAAAAGTCACTACTACATATTTATATAAACTTCTTTACACAAAAAGCACATCCAAGCAATTCACTAGGAAAATATTTCTTCACTTGAGTACGGTGCCGGAATCACTGAAAAATGATAACATAAAAAATGTAAGTTGAAATATTCAACTTAGTGAGGCTGGTGTCTGTGTGTGCATAAACCTTTTTGCAATGTTAGAATATTTACTATAATACACCCTGCATAACCAATACTTATTGTAATTTTAAACCACTTCATTTCACATTCGATCAATCCAACAAGTAATAAACTATCAAGACCAGGGACGGACCTAGACCCCATTTCTTGGGGGGGGGGGGGGGGCGATTAGGGACAGAGCTAAACCATTTTCTTTCGGGGGCGTAATTTTTTTCTGTATCAAACTCGATATTTTATCGATTTTTGATAAAAATAACAAAAAAAACTAACATAAGATAAAACAATTCTATAATTTCATCCTAGAAAAAGTGGGGAAAAAATAACTATTTTCTTTTTAAGAGTATTAGCCAAGTGAATTAAGTCAGTCCACTCAACAAACGGTTACAAATTAAGGAATTTGATAAACATAGAAATTGAATATTAGATATTTATTGTAAAATTGTGCATAATATAATGATTATGTTATTATATATTTATTATAATGTCTATTAGATAATGCCCACTTAAATCATGCCTTAAATAGTTCAAAATAAATTGAATGTTCATGAAAAAAAAAGGTTAATTTATGAAATTGAACATAAGATTCCTACACAATGTCCAAGAACTTTACCAAATATCAATAATGCCCACCCAACTAAAAGTCATGTGTACTGATTAAAAAATATCAATTTTAATGCAAAACACAATTCAATTTTAATGAAAAGAAGGAAACAAAAAATTATTGACATCTACAAGGATCGAACACTAGACCTTCAACAAAATGTCATGAACCTTACCACTCCACCAAACACTTTTCTTTGTCAATTATAGCAAGTATATATATATATAACTATATAAAAATATTTTTTTCCTTAGGGGACCATGGCCCCCCAGTCCCCCTTGTGGTCCGTCCCTGATCAAGACATAAATCATTATCTTAAATAGGAAATTAGACTATATGTAAATAACCACACGTTCAAGAAACAAGAAAACATTCAAAATAACCACTCATTCACTATAAGGATATTTAATCCCATTTTATCACTAAGGATAAGAGACCAATCTTACCATCCCTCACGAAAATGCATTGCTGCCAATTTAGGTCACGTATACCAAAATATAATAGACCAAGATAATGATCGATTCGGAGTCAACCTGACAAGTCTCCACTTGTTCCAGATTTATCCGAACCTATCACTATCACTCACTATGAACAGGTACCCACTATGTCCGTACAATAAGCATTTAAAAACAAGCAATACTATCATTACATATTTCACATCAACTACACCATTGCCACGGATAGTTAATCTAGCAATTTCGAAATATCACAGACACTAAAATAAATATTCACTGCGAGCATCGCAGGCTTACTACTACAACAATTCCATACTATCATAATCAAAACATATAACGAATATTATCTACTCATATATTAACTTGCATCTTAAATAAACTAACATTCACATAACATAAGTATGGTACAACTCTCACCTTCAATGCGAATTACGCAAACCTTACTAATAATTAGATGTTGGTTCTCGGCCCGCTCCTGTACACCGAAAGCAACAATATATTAAGACATACACTTTGAGAGGTAAATAAAACCGTTCTAAACTCATACCATATAGAAAACTACAATAATTTTACGTAATAATCATAATCTAATTTGAAAGGCATGTCACATTCTAATTCGATTCACTTGAGTCAACTTCAATTCTATTGTCACTTCTATATGACCTTCAAGACCCATATTATAAATCTCGTGAAATTGGTAATTGTTCTATTTCTTAATATAAATAACCTTAATAAATTTACAATTCAAGAACAAATACCAATTAAATTTCCTAAACTCTAAACATCAACTAAAATCGTATAGACCCAAATCAAAGTAAAATTTAGCTAATTAGAACTTCATACCCTTCTATTAATAATATCTATCAATAACTAAATAATCTTCAAAATAAAAAGAACCAAAACCATAAAATGGAAATCAAAGTACTTGAATTGAAAACCCTATGTTTGAATGTCAAATACTCAAAGAAATCTGCATAATTGTTCAAGAATCAAAATCTAATAAAATAAGCAATTAAAGATGTTAAGTGTTTTACCCTAAAACTTGTATTCCCACAAACCTTTCTTCTTACAATTTCCTTCTCACTCTCTTCAATGTCGCTCGGCCTTCTCTCTTCCTTGTATCTTTCTCTTTTTTTTCTCTTATATAAGTAATTACCTTTTGACTTGAGAAAAAAAATTGAAGAATTGGGGTATTGTATCCCAATTTACGTGAATCTCTCCATCTGTTCTGTTTTTTTTTTTTTTTATTATTATTTAAGTAAAAATTGCAATCTTGACCCCTACATTATTCAAAAGAAATCAATTTGCCATCAAACTTTAATAATTTGGAAATGAGAGTATCCTAAATTCTCTTTCACTTCATTAATGACTTAATCCCACTTTGCACCTTATAAATAGGAGCATTTTCCACTTTGAACCCTACAAAAGAATTTATCCCAATTTGCACCCTAGAAATCACTATTTCATTTCAGATTGCACCCTCAACAATTTTCAGCCCATTTAAGTCGCCTGAGTAAGGGTAAATTTGTCCATTCACATTATTAACCACCCCAATTTCCCTAAAAAAATTATATATAAGCAAAATTTACATATCAATATCACCATAATAACTTAAAAAAGGATAAAAATAGAAAACATGTTTTACGGTTACCATATTCTCAATTTCTCCTATTTCTTCTTCATATTCAGTCCAGTGCTGTCTTTTTTTTTATGTTTGAAGAAAAATGAGTTGGTTGCTAAGAAAAGAGAATGAATTGTGTTTACCATATTTTCAATTTCTCATCTTATTTACGTTTTGATTTTCATTTCGTGAACAACTTTATTATACTTGTTTGTAGAATTAGTAATTAAGGATAACTACAGGTACATTCTCAGAATTACTCTAGATTAGTTTCAATAATTATATGTAAAGTGAAAAAGAAGAAGGCGGCACTGGACTCGACTTGAAGAAGAAAGATGAGAAATTGAGTATAACCCGGTAAGACTTGTTTTCTATTTTTCATTTTTTTAAGTTATTATGAAGCTATGTCAATTTTGCCCATATATTATTTTTTGGGGAAAATTGGGGTGGTTAATAATGTGAATGAGCAATTTTACCCTACTCCGGCAACTAAAATGGGTTGAACATGGTTGAGGGTGCAATCTGAAATCAAATAGTGGTTTGAAGGGTGCAAAGTGGGATAAATTTATTTATAGGGTGCAAAGTGAAAAATGCTCCTATTTGTAGGGTGCAAAATGGAATTAAGCCCTTCATTAATAGATATAATATACCCCAATCAAGTAATTGTGAAATTAGTGACTTTAAGTAGTGTTAATACGAACTTTCGAAATTAAAAATTTTTCGAGTCCTTACAAAAGTAAATCTACATAAAACGCTTGAAAATCTGTATAGGGCCAAAGACTTTGCCTACGATATTAATACTATGGTTTTACTTGAACACTTATATAAGAGGTAGATAGCATTATTTATTTATACAGTCATGTATTTTTGCCGTATCGAATCCTATAAATTTTAAAAATTCGTATCGCCATAATCGTATCGTATTATGCTGTATCGACGTATCCGTATCCGTGCAATTTAGTATTTAAGTAACCGATACTGATACTATGTTACATAACAATTTGTTTATGACAAAATGTGATGACTATCTTTATCTATATTTGTTTATTGACAAATGACAGACAACAAAATGATCAGAATAAAAAGTTTTTAAGAGAGCACTTCCTCACCACTTCCAAATAATTGAGGTTGCCACCTTTCGAATTTATACGTCTTACTATTTCTACTAACATGTGCAAATTTAGGGGAATGTTCATTCGATTCCAAAGTAATTACACGTCAAGTATAATATATTTATTTTGTGATTGAATGAAACCTTTAAGAGAATAATCAAATTCAATGTAAATGCGATATACTTGTCATGTGATTAGATGAATTTGACCAAAACACATTAAAAAAAAATATTGGTCAAGATTAAAACAATCAAAAAGAGAAAAGAGAGAAATACATGCAGTTTGATATTATACTTATGAATCAAATAAAATCACGTTATAAAAGTAAAAATCATTTACGATAGAAATACCTATGCAGTTTGAGTTTGATTAAACCACATTATATAAGTAAAATCATTGCTTCCTCCATTTTTTTATTTGTAGCTCTGACAAAAAAAATTTATTTACTTTTACTTATCGTTTTATGATTTTAACGTAAAATTAATTTTCTTTAACTAATTTTACCCTTATTACTAATACTTGTCATTAATACTATGATTATTTGATTAGAAAGGTATTTTGGAATTTTTGCTTAAAAAGAGTGACTATTTATGACTTTTTTTTTTTAATTCTTGTGCAAATCTCCAAAACGACAAATATAAAAAAATGGAGGGAGTACTATGTATCAATCACGGCTAATTAGCTGTTTGTGCAAAATACATTCCACAACTTGAAGTAATGCTAGAAAAATTCATGGCTAAAAGCCGTGGTTGATATTCTCTATTTCTCACCTCGTAGCGAATACATTCACCACATCTCCACAAACAGGGCTGATCCTGAGTTTTTTATGACCCTAAGCTAATTTAAAATTGTTACACTTAACTTTTCACTTATATTAACAAGAAACTATAATGAATCAAATATAATAATGAATCAAATATAAGCTCGCTTTGTAAAAAACATCGATAATACGAGACACAATTTTATTTAATAAGAAAATGATTACATTCGTGAATGAGTATAAACACTTAAACCCTTAATAAAATATTATTCTTCTAGATTTTTTGGAAGCAAAATCACAAATGACATTTGCATATTGCATAATCAATCTTTTTTACCATATCTTTTTCGATCGACCAGATGACTAACTCATTCAACCTCTTTTCTGATATGGTTAATCGGAGGTAGGACTTAGTTTGCTTGTATAGACTTATAATTTTATTTTTGAAATCCCTCCTTCACAATACTCTAGTTTTTTGCTTGTATAGACTTATAATTTTATTTTTGAAATCCCTCCTTCACGAGAAATTATGTAGTACAACCGCTGCACCACGTCATCAAGTACACGTGGTGCAGCCAACCAATACACTTGGGGCATGTGGATTAAAAATCCACATCACCCATATTCTGGCAGTGTGAACACAACTTTCTGAACCCCTATTTTTTTGGAACATGGCCAGAACATGGGGTGATGTGGATTAATAATCCACATGTCCCATGTGTATTGGTGGGCTGCACCACGTGTACTTGATGACGTGGTGCAGCGGTTGTACTAAATAATTTCTCCTCCTTCACAATACTCTAGTTTTTTGCTTGTATAGACTTATAATTTTATTTTTGAAATCCTCATTTACATTACTTAATTTTGAGAATTTAAAGAGGTCATTTCTAGAATTAAAATTTTTACGAGGTTATTTTAAAAAATTAAATTCCTATAAGGTCATTTTATAAAAAAAATCACTTTTTCAATCTGCACCATAAGTATTTAACATTCATCAAGCTACATTAAAAAATAATACTACGAATAAGAACAAGTTTACTAAAAGCTCATCGTCATTAAGCCATCAAAGTATACTTTCGAAAAATTAATCCAAACTCATTGCACTAGTTTCCAAAAACTCTTAAAAACCATCTCATTTCCAAAAACTCTTAAAAACCATCTCATTTTTAAAATAACTCTTAGAGATTCAATTCAAACGAGACCCACAGATATTAATAGATCTCATAATATAGCAAACATAAGAACATATAAACCAATCCATGAAACTGCGTCATTCACCCACGCTTTTTCCAGCAATGATCTAACATAAACTCTACAGTCCTAAACACAAGAGCACATCTGTAATTGTTATAAGATGCAGTCTTCCTCTCATTCATAAGCCTCGTTCGATCAGTTGCAAAAGTAAGCACACTATCTTAATAGGGCTCATCTTGTGTTTGGTTAAGAAGGCTACACCTCATTTTGGGATAAGGGCTTAGTTGAAATTTCTTCACTTCTATCAATTACATCTACCATGTCCAAGTTTGGATTTATCATGGCTTTAACAGGATGATGACACGGTGATGCCCAATCCGCGCCTCACTTGTCCTACCCAGATGCCGAAGGACCTAAAAACACCAAAAAAGAAAAATTGGATCCTCAGCCATATTATTCGACTAAACATTTATTCAGCATGGAGTTATTACTAAAACTACTTTTTACAATGGTCACGCTAATGACATGTTAAATTCTTGGATTCTAGTTAGGAAAATGATAAGAAAAATAAAATGCACAAAAGTGAAGGACACTGTTATACCAGAATAACATTTTCCTTAGTGTTATACTTGTCAAAATCCAAGAACCAGCATAGTCTTAACGTGCTATTGGTGTAATATGCAAGTGGAGTGCCAACCTAGCAGGGAAAATAGCTTCAACTAATTTACACCCAATTCTTAGATGAGTAGTGTTTTATATTATGTATATCTTTATGTAGTAGAATCTTTCAGGCCATTTTTTCAAACAAATCGGGACTACTAACCGTCAATATTGCTCTTCCTGTGTTGTCAAGTTTCAAGGAAGGCCCTTTGATATCTGTTTCAAGAAAGAAATGCTTTCCCTTCACTTCATCTGTCACTGCAATCTCTCTCACTTCCTGCATATGATATACAAACATCAAGTTTTTCATGTGGAATACCCTTGATATCTGAAGAGAAATAATGCAATGACAAGAAACAGAAAGATAAATGAGTGCTATGAATCTGACGGGATTGATGGCTCAATTGAAACTTTTATGCACAATACTGAATCCAATAGGGTCTTCCCACCATTATCTAATGTATTGTTTCAGATTATTTACTATTAAAAGTTTAAACATTACCACCATGATACTGAGTTCCAAAGGTATTAGTGGGTAAGGCATCATTGTTATATCCTTTTAAGGAAGAAAAAAAGTTGAGTGCTGAATAAACTTACCAGAGCCTTATCCAGTTTTTTCTCTGTCAGCTTCACCGTTTGAAAGAAAGTAAAAGAATGAAGAATCAGTACAAATGGATTGAGTTTTCAGGAAAATATGACAAGAGTACAGGAGAACCTTGTTTCTTGGTGCTGTAATAAGCTGTGCATTTGCTTCAGCATATGTTGCCATGTCACTAATTGCAGCATTGACCTTATCCAAAGTAATCCTCTGTTTCATGTACCTGCAGTTTGCTAATCTCAGAGGTACTACTTTATAAGAACAAAAATGATTGTCGAACTTTGAGATACTTATTTGTTTTTTTCAAACACGATGCATCTGTACTACGGGAATTGCAATTCACTTACGATGGGACAGAATTCAGCTCCTCCGCAGTGACATACCACATTGGTGCGGAAGCCCGACCTTTCTTCTCCTGGAATACAACAGTCAAAAATCAATATTTAGCACAAAACCATTAAAATTTCATGAAGAGTAACATTTTGCTGCATCTTTGATTCTGTTCATCTCAGTCTAATTGAAAGAAACAATTGCTTTCCAGTGAGAGACCCTTAAGAAATGTCCAACCCTATCGCTGTTTCTCAATTTGAAACAGCGACCTGACTAAGACAACTATGACATTAGCTTAAGAGATGACTGAAATGAATTGTGATGGTTTTGCTCAATGATGGACAGAGGGCCAAACAACCATGCATCTATCTCTTTTAACTTTACCCAAATTAACCAATAAGTTCTCAATCATCACCTAGAAGAAATCAATGAGGGTTTCGTTCAAGTACCAATGATCTATTATAAGCTTCATGTGTGATCACCTAAAGGATTCAAGAAGATGGCCAAGGTTATCAACGACTAGAGAAGGTAAGTTTAGCAAGCCTAGTTCATATTACTTTCATTCAGTTTCTTTCTCCCTTGTTCAAACTTGGTAAACATACATGGATGTTTAGTGATAATTGATAATGCACGAAGTATTTTGCTGACACTGATTTCACAGATCCCAAACTCAAAATAATAATCAAGTCACAGCTTTCAAAATGCTTACAGGTGAACTATTGATTCAAAATCAAGTGATTCTGCTACTTCATTGCCAGTCATAAAACAATTTATTGAAAATAAGACTTGTGCTTCAAAGACACAAATGAAATGACATTGGAGATTTCTCACTTTAGGTGCAGGCTCCCCAGTTTTCAAAGAATCAAGTCCAATGTCTTCCTTATAGACTTCTCCTCGCACACTGAAACAAAAATTATGAGATTTTTGTATAATAAAAAGTTCAGTTAAATCCCTCGAAAATAGCCAAAAACTGAAGATCATATTCATGCTTTTACATGGTTATAAAACTACATATAACACATTACCACGTGTTAGCATTTTGAGTAACATTAGCAAGTTTTTGAGGCATCGATGTTGGAACACAAGCAGAAATTCTCTCCAATTTCTTTTGTTGTTTCAATGCTGCCTCTATTAATTTCTGCAGTACAATGAATGGACCACAACTCAATTCTTCAGAAAGTAACCATGAAAATGTTAAATTAAACAAATACTACTTTGTAATTCTACACAAATCAAATTTCTCAGTAGTACTGATTAGTGTGATCCCATTCTGATAGAAGCCCTAATCAAGTGTCATATCCCCAAAATACACACATAAGACAGGAAATTAAAGAAAAAAATGGAGACTATTACTTTGGCTTTAGGTATAGCTTGAGCTTCGTCACGTAATCGATTTTTGATATTTTGGACCTGAAGCTCCATTCCAGTTAATGCTGCATCTATCGCCGATAAATCGCTGATGCTGCTCGAAGGATACACTATCCAATAAACAAAGACAAATTAAGAGGGGGGGGGGGGGATGGAATGAAATTGGAATTAGGAAATACTCGTAGTAGAAGAATTACTGAACTGTTCCTAGCAATGACGAGCTGTTGGAGCTCTGCAATTCGAGTGTTGAATGACGAAATCAAACCCTCCAGTGACGTTCCAGCTTCACGCGCTTCCATTCTTCCCTTTTTCTTTTTCTACCTTACCTCTCCCAAGAAAAGAAAGATTATGATCTGAGATTAAAGTTGAAAGTCATTTCTTTTTGGCGGCTCTCAAATATTTTGGAGGGAAATGTTGGTCCCACTCCCAGATTAGAAGATGCTATTATAATTATGTAGTTTTGGGCAAAATTGCGAAGATTGTCCCAAATTAATTATTGATTTTGGATTTTCGTTTTGAACTATATCAATTTGGCGAATTTTGTCCCGTAATTTTTAATATTTTTTTGGAATATCATTCCACCGTTAATTATGAGATGGAATTTGCGCATGGCTACGTGTCATGACATGGTGAATTTGAACATAAATAATTATATAATATTATAAAATTCGTACTAAACTAATTACAAGATTGAACCGTCATTTTCATTAAATTAAAATTTTAGTATCGGGACTAAATTCACACAAAATGGTAAATTATGGGACGAAATTCGGTGAGTTGATATAGTTTGGGACGGAAAATCAAAATTAGTAATTAGTTTGGGACGATATTTCAAAAGAATATTAAATTACGGGACAAAATTTGGTGATGTAATATAATTTGGGACAAAAATCCAAAATCACTAATTAATTTGAGACATTTTCTACAATTTTACCTAATACTAGAGCATTATCTTTCAGTAAGTCAAACTCTATTGTAACTAATAACATCATAAAATTTAATTAGGGGTAAATGTAAAATACTTCTCAATTTTATGCTAAATCTGTAAAAAAAATAACCTGTAAAATTTTTATTTCACCAAACTTCTTTGTGATTTCTAAAAATTTTGCAAAAAACACTTAATTTGAAAAATATAGGTCATTTTGGATCGACATGTTTCAAGAAATAATTTTAAAAATATTTTCGTGAAGTTATAGGGACCAACTTCAAGTATTTTGAAAACACAATAAAATTTCACAGATAATTTCTTACATGTTAACATAATATAGGAGAGTATCTTGCATTTTCCCCTAAAATTTACTATATTTGATTATTAGCATGATAAACTGAGTATTACAAATACCCGAACTTTGAAAACAATAACTTTAATGGAGAAAGGTTATAGTCAAGGGCGAATTCAGGATTCCAAAGTCGTCAAGGGGGCCGAAATGTATTATAGGTTAATTTTTTTTTCTATTATGATGATTTTTAACCTATTTTATTTACGTAAATACATAAAAATAAAATAAAATAAATAGTTTTAGTTAAGTAAAAGAAACAAATAGTACATGACATTCTTTTTTATCATAAAATCATCTATGGTATATCAATATCAAATTTCTCAATAATCATATTTTCAATGTAAGTAATTAAACCATTCACAAACTATTGATTGTATATTTTATTTCTAAGAATATTTTTCCGGAACTTCATTACTTCATAGTTCATACTATTATACTAAATAAATCTAATAAATAACAAATACACTAAAATTAATATTATTAATTAGAAGTCATGTGTGGTTTTTGTCTTTCCATATAAGATTAGATCAAGATTTTTAATCAAGCTTCGTGATTATTCTGTTAATGATTTTACTTAGGTCATATTATTGATCAAATATTATTAAATTATTTAATTATAAGGCAATGAAGAATATCAATAAAAATCAATTCAATAAATGTTACTTAAAACTGCATTTTAAAAAAAATCAATACAAACTTACTTTAAAAATGTGCACACAAGTAAGATAAAATGGAAAAATTGTATGTTTCTAGTACATCCGCCCCTAGTTATAGTGGAAGGAGATACACAAGTTATCATCACAGTCATTGGGAGTGTCCCTAAAGTCTTATGCGGATTTTGGAACAATTTTTGAAAACGTTAAAGCATACATCAAACTCTCTTGAATGTTTTGAGGCTCGACATATTTGTCGTGAAGGCAACAAGGCAGCACATGAAGTAAGCAAATTATCTAGTTTATATACGTTTTCTTCAGATGCTCTTCCTACTTTAATTCAAAATATTATAAACTCCGAGTTAATTTATGAATAAAGATTACTTGTTCTCTATAAAAAAATATGATTTAATCTTAAAATCTACAAAACATATTGTTTCTTGTAAATTAATTAATTAAATAAAATCATTGCTTTAATATTACTATTTGTGAAATACGTTAGCATAACTAGTTTCTAATAAAAAGAAAACAAGAAAAAAAAAGTAATTTTAAAGTCCTTTTTATAGTTTAAGTTTACAAATACACCCATTAAGATGTAATATTAATTACAAACACATTTCAACATCCATGGAGGTCACTTGTATAAAGTTTCACAAGTTTATAATAAACATTATATATTGATAATTAATTTATAAATGATGAATTTGTACATATTTTATAATTTTTTGTAGTAATTCATGGCCTTAAACTAATATCATGTTATTTTCAATATGTCCTTAAGTGTAGTTGATACGGTATTTTTATTTTATTTTTTATTTTCCTATCTTTGAAAATTTCACTATGGCGTATTTATTATGTATGTATCGTTGGAAAATCTGAATATCCAATACATAATTCGATTATGCACGATATATTGAAGTATTTGTGCAACATAGAATTAATATCATTGTTTATTTTTCTTGTAACGAAAGAATTAAACCTATAAAGTACAAAATTCTTATTTGTATATAACATGAGACGATTAAGAAATTAAATGCTTGCGAACAGAAAATCCAATTCCATGTGGCAAGTGTTCAACTTCCAAACTTTTAACTGCCATCAACTGAAAGTGTGGACATGATATGATTCTAAGAAAAATTTTGACGATCAAACTATATATTTAACCATAAAAAGATAACTGGAATGTAAAATCACTATATGCTCGATCGTTACAGTTTCATCAAAATCAATTCTCCAATATACACTAATAATTTATAAACTACAATCCAGGATAAGAACATCATGCATGTTTGGAAAAAGCTCGATCTTCCCTAGCTTAGTAAGAAGTAATATGTATATATATATACTTGCTCTGTACCATATATTTTGTTCTCTTGACCAGTCAACTTGACTAAACTTATAAATATTTTAATTAATATTTTTTTACTAATAAGTTGATAATATCATATGACACCATATATATATATATATATATATAAATATTTAAAAAATGTGAATAATTTAACATGACATGTCACTCAAAAGATTGAAAAGTTTGACCCGATACTATAAATGGAGCAAAATAAATGGATCGAATGAAGTATATATTAATTTGTCAGATTGATCAGAGAATATATATATATATATATATATATATATATATATATATATATATATATATATATATATATAAGTATGTATGAAAGATCTTACATATATCCTGATTAGATCATTAATTCTTGCTAGCTAGGGCACCTCCAACTTAGCTTCTTGATCTTATATATCACAATCTTAATTAGTCATAATGGCCGGACCAACATTAATCAGATCAGTTATGGACCGGAGGATGGGTTTTGGGTGGCAAATAATCCAAGTTAAAACCTTGAGGCTCATCTCCTCTTTTCTTTTGATGATCATGCCAAGAATAAACATGATCATGAGATACTAATGACTCGCTCCATGATACATCATCTTCGTTTGAATATCCAATATTATTCGTCTTCTTTTCCACAACTTTGTTTTCTTGTTTTGCTTCTACTGTAGATGCATTTTGTACTAGTGAAGATTTCGTGTCGGTTGTTTGTGTGGAAGCCCTATTTTGATTATTCAACTTCTCATCATTTATCTGCACAATCCAACAATTAAAATCAATTTATGATCGCTAGCTATATATGTTTGGTTCTTAATTGGATTCTAGTGAGTAAAACGTCAAAATCAAATATCTTATTTTTTCCTCACCAGATCGATGATTTCTCATCATTTATATTCTAACTATATATATTTCCAACTTAGATTTTAAAAATTCATGTTTTTCATTTGTCAAGATAATACATGAAACATAAGAAAATTAACATTTGCTATTATAATTAGAAAATTGACGAAATTAAACTTAAGCATATATATATATACGAACCTTGTTGGTTGAGTACAGCTCAAACTCTTTTAGACTTCTAGCATTGCATGTATATTGGAAAGAAAGGCATAGAAGAACAAGAAAAAGAACAAGAGAGGATATGATTGACATTTTAACCAAACAAAGATATATATATATATCCACATGCAACAGAGATCGATCAGATGAACAATGTTCGATTTTCGGAATTATTTGAAAGATAAGAAGCATTAAATGCAGATGGATTTTGGAGGAGTTAATTAATCTAGTGTTTTTTTTTTTTTTTTTTTTTTTTTTTTGATAACCCAGGTGTACAAGCTTACACTCGACTAATCATGGACCCTCAGAACCCTTGCCCTAGAACCCTGAAGGATGTAAATCGCAGGATGTGCCTCCACCAAGCCCCGGGTTCCCACCATACTGCTGTACACTCTGCGCACAAAGGGGTCTTCACCACAAATGACCCTTAGATAGACCCATAGTATATAAAGATTGGAAATGGTAGATATATATATTTGTATGGGTGACCTTTTCTTTGTCTATTTAATTGACAATTAATTAATTGGGACCTCAAAAACATAATAAAAGAGAAACCAAATAAGCAAAACCCAGTGGCTTTTACTTGCATTGCCTGATACATACATATATATAATGAATTAAAGGATTGAGAAAGAGTCCAAAGAAAAGATTTTCCTTAGTTTTCTCTTGACTAATTCAAAACAACAACTTAAATTATGTTTTGAAAATTAAATAGCAATGTAAAAATAGAGAACAAACAAGAGAAACAATAAAGCAAGAGCCTGTCCAATTTTGTTTCCACCAAGGAACACCTATTTCCTTGTCTTTATGTGTGAAATTACATGCATTTTCCCCCACTATGTGTTACATTATTAATATTTAATTGTAAAAAGTGAGTGGCCCTTTTAAGATCATGGAACACGAAGGTCATTGTGAAATTGAATGTTCCCTAAATTTATATATAAGTATTAATTAAGTTGGTAATGTAGGATGATTAAATTTTAAATTTATTTAAGACTTAATTTTATGTATGGTTTTGATATACATCGATCCTCTCAAGTGTCAAGAGGTAACCCTAGTAGTATTATTTTTTAAGAATTGGGAAAGTGGCTAAAGCTAAGCATATCTTTTTCACTTTTCTAGTTACTACATATATATAAGTTTAATAATCTAACCGGATTTGGTGTAGAATTTCCTATTCTCATGGTCAAATAGCTAGATTATACTTGATGATTCATCTTAATTAAAAAAAATTGCACAGGTTGGTTGAAGGGATTTGTGAATCAATTATTATAAGCTCAAAGACATGATCAAATGCATGTCTTCCTAAACTCTAGCTAGCAATAGCATAGCCATATATTAGTATTACTAAACTAAACATGATCTTAGAAAAAAAAGAGTTAATTAGTAGCACTTTAGCAATTCCAAATAAATCCAAACCCTTCTAGCATTACAACTTAATAATTCTTTTTAGCCTCAAATAATGAAAAATTGTCCCACAATGTGCGAGTATCTCTCCTATCTCTCCTCCTTAATTAAATAATGGACTGACCTAGTTAAGGAAATCAGGAACTATCTTCATGAAGGGATACTGGAATGGATCGACTTAGGAAAGAATGCCTGTACGAAAAACCAACATAATTTAATCACTTAAGTAGCAATAATCTTTTCAAAAAAGCACAACTTAATTTAATGCCAAAACTCACTACATAAACCATTCCATGGCCTCTTTTTGGATATGAGGAGTCAACCAATTGTCCCGCCAAACTCACTACATAAACCATTCCGTGGCCTCTTGGTGGATATGATATCCGTAAAGGAGTCAACCAACTGTCCCGCCAAACTACTTGGGTCGTCAATTAGTGTTTGTATAAAAGTGTTGACCACTCTTCTCTCCTGCTCCGTAGATCTTAGACTGAACCATGTAAGCAATTTTAATCTAAAATCCTTCTTAATATGACCCTCACATTCCAGCCACCTTATGATCCTTACACAGTATTCAAAGTTCTCATCTAAGCATTCTGACTCATCGAGGACCGGAGATCCATTTGTTAGAGTGCTATCGGAATCCTGCATCTCCCTATTGGAGCTATGTCTCCTTTTACAGCAGGCAACCAACTTTGAGTTGACAGCTGGCACTTCCCCATTTTTCCTCTGACGATCGTGAGAAATAGCATCATCATCTGCCTCGAGAGCTAGGCCTTCATCTCTAGATGACTCGATCATAGGAGTAAATTCCTCATTTAAATCTGGCACAGAAGCAACATTTAAATCAAGCTGACGTGAGACGGAAGGCAATCTTTCTTCCTGAGTTTCTCGTTTAACTTCATCACAAACTTTCCAGAATTTCTTGATATTTGCACCAAAGAATGACTCCAAAATGCCTTGTTCTTCAGCCAAAGCTAGCCTCAAGATCTTTCCGAGGTCTCTAATCTTGAATCCGAAGTCCAAATCTATGTCTACTGCGGTCCTGTTTTGTTGCTTGGAGCTGGAGGTCCCTCTATTGTACGAATTTTCCTTTTCGTGATTTCCTGATAGACAGTTCGAGTTCTTGTGAGTTATTTCTACACTTTTAGTGCAACAGTTGGTCTCAGAGTGTGCAAAGTCAACAGTGTCTGTATAAGATATTATTTGAAAGGAGTACTCTGTGCAGGGCTGCAGATTGGATATCCAGATCCTCCGCTGATCTCTCGGAAAGACACATACAGGCTCTTTAGAGTAAGTTTCTTCTCTTGTCTTGCGATACCAGAGTTTATATCCCTTGATATCATCATCGAGTGAAGTAGATAATTCTATCAATAGAATTACAACTGAAGTAGATGCAACTTCCTCGAATAAGAATTTGCAAGCTGCAGGGAGTGAACCCTCTGCCAAAGGGAGGAAATAGTAAACTTAACTCATAAGACAACACAATTTGATGCATGAAGATGCCGAAAACCGACAAGTTATTACCGGTTAGATTGAAGGTTGCAGCAGCCTTTGAGGCCAACAATTCATCAGCTTTTTGAACCGCAATAGAGCAGAGTCTCTGCACTTCAACTGCTACAGAGAGTCTATTCACAAGGCCCCGAGCTATTTCGGCTGAAACTCCATCAACTGGACCCACCTCTGTTTCTAAGATGGATTTGGCTTCTCTTACAAGTTCGTGGAGTTCATTAAATTTTGATGTCCCATCCAGTAGCCTGTAGCTCAAATATATCCTATAGCATAGGACATCAACACAGGGAGCATCCTTGGCTATAATTAACTGCTTCTTCCAGCATCTGCAAGTATGTACCAGGTTGGAAACCTCTTTTGAAAAGGCGAGCTTTAATAGCTAACCTCTCAACCATGTTATATCTTTATTTCTCAAAAAGTAAGTAAAAAATTCGTGATATTAGTGCCAATCACTTTGAAACTAAAAGCATTTCCAAGTCAGTAATTTAACAGCTGTGATTCATTGATTGCGTTTATGTTGCACGAAAGTGGCCAACTTTAACTCAAAAGGGAACGAACAAATCAATTGTCCCCACGAACAAGAACATCACATAACTACACTTGTTCTCTTTTTTTAAGTTCCCCTTAATTTAATATAGTAAAAATGATTATTAACAAATCGAATCAGGTGATAAAAGTAATATCAAAGATATGACGAGCTAAAAGTGAAAGAGTTGAAAGGGAAGGTAGCCAACATATATATTTAAAAAAAAAAAAAAAACTATGGACTTACTCAAGTAGCCCTGAAACTTTGCCACAAGAAGCACAGCAGTAGTTTCCATCCAACTGCATGAACAGCCCCAGGTCAACAACCCCCACCTTACCGCGTTGGAGAGCACATTCAATGTGGCAAGATAAACCACAAGAGTCTCCTAGACCGGATTCAGATGTGCATTCCAACCAAAGACTTGGGTCTTTATTGTCATCAGATAAATGGCATATGCAGCAAGAGCACCTCTTACAAAACGATTCGTCTGTTGAAAGTGTGGCTCGACATGCAGAATTTTTACAGACCCATAAATCGGAATATTTAAAATCAAGACATGATTCTGGAGTTGGTGGAATTCTGACAGGGTTTTCCCCCTTTCGCTGTTTCCTCGGCAGCTGGTGTTGATCCTTGGTACTTGAGGACGCTTTCTTAAGTTCATTTGTCTTTGATGCTTTCCTACTATACTTTGGAAGTTGTTCGGCCATTCTGCACTTTATGAAGCTGATTGCTATTTTACTTTAGTTGCTGAATAACTTTCTGTAGGATCAGAGTCAAAGAATCCTTAGAGTTCAACAAATCTTGCATCTTGAGAACGACCATTTCAACCACTTGCTTTGCTGACTAAGCTATTGAGCACGAGAAAGTGATTTAAATTATATTGAAACTTAATGTATGAAAGAAAATCGACAGCAGTGACAGAAATATAGGATTCCAAATCAACATAGAATATCACAAATAGTTTCAGAAAGTCAAGAGGGTCGCAAAATAACGAGGACAAAGTACAACCAAGTATGATAACAAGAATATAAACCAAACTAATTGTGCAATTTCTTTCCATACACACAAAATTGAGGCTCTCCAATCATTTCTCCGGGATAATAACAATTATACACAAGCATATTTCTCCCAAAAAATAAATGCAGACAGTAATTCCAGGATCTTGTGTAGTTAGCTCTTCCTGCAGCTAAGCAAGAAAGATCCAAGCCATAAATTACGGTTATATTCCAACAAGGAACAAAAAAGAAAATTTATTTTTGTTGCTCAAATATTCTCTGCAACAATATTTCAGCTTCAAATGTAGGTTGTAGACCATATTTTCGAATAAAAAGAGAAATAAAAGCATACGAATTCATCTCCTACCAACGTGGTAGTCGTGTACGTATTCAAAATAATCGAAGCTAACACAAAAAGATTCAACGAAGAATAATGACAAAAAACAAAGATTAATTCATCATTCGGTCAAGCATATGGAGAGAAAAAATGAAATGCAGCTAGAAATCAACCCTAAAAACGCAGAAAATAGCCATGAATTGCGTAAAAGCTAAAAGAGAAACCCTAAGATTTATAACAACTTCAGAAAGTAGTATATTACCTTCATTAAAACTAAGTTGGGGTTGGAATTGAAGATCTCGCAGAAAAAAATTAAATAAAAAGAATCAGTCAATATTATTCCTCCAAAATAAACATTAAAATCAACGACCAAATTTGATTCAATTCTAACTTTGGAGGAATTTTGTGCGAAGCAGTGCGCGTGTTACTGTTTACTTTCGCGTTGAAAAAACAGATTTTGGGCGGGTCGGGTTGGATCCAATCCAACACTGTAAATTTTGGGAACCCCGCCAACATTTGTTTATGGACTTAATTTGTTTTCAACTGGCCCACTTGTAAGAGGTTTTTGTGTTGTTCATCCCTTTCATGTACGCAATTGTATACCTTAATATTTTATGGGTTTCAATGGAATTACATGAAGTTTTTCTTTTTTTCTCAAATGGGTCTTTAAAAAGAACAGATTTGGTCTTGGGGTTAGATCAACAAATTGAAATTGTCAATATATTATCATGCAAAAAAAAAAAATTGTCAATATATTATATTCGATTAAACTATAATACAAATAAACCAAATTAAAAATGAAAAATGAGTGGTCCAATATGTATGATTATTTTTAACATGATGTTCAATTAATTTGTTGTTGGATATCAAATACATTTCCTTTAAAATTCTAAATATTAACAAATAAACATGTATAGCTATGTAGTTAAAAATAAAATGATACTATATAGGTGGCACTAAAATTCTTAAAATCAAATTCACCCTGCTCTAGATATTCAAATAGGTTTAATTTAAATTTTGTTCCAATCCCAATCTAAAACTACTTCAGAACTTCTTGAATAGAATTATGGGCCTCCGTTTGCGTTCAAACTTAGGAGTTAGGAAACTGTGTCGAGTTGAGTTTGTATTGGACTATATTTGGTTCATTTGCTTTTGTCTAAATAAATCCGACCCCTTCACGTTAAGTAAATGAATAAAGGCCCATATTGGAGTGATGAAATAATAACCAGAAGCCCAGTATTTTGGCCTGGGCTTCATTAAACATTCTGTGGTACTTATTTGTCTTCTTATTTATAAATTAAAAGTATTTCTTTTATGAGTTTTTATAAAGTATAATAATTTGGTACGACATGGATTAACATTTTAAACTGGTTTTTTAGATTTCATCTTTTCAAAATTAAAAATGTATTGAATTGGATTATATCGTGGATCTTTAATGAAATAACATATGAGATAAATTCATAAATACGAGGAAAGAAGTAATATACAAGTACATAATTATGTTTGAATGATTCAACACTAATAACTTGATTTATGGAAAACTTAATTTTGTAGTACTATTATTAATATTAGTTTTGAAAATTGTTAAATAATAAGTTGCCATTCAAATTGATGTTAAATGGTGTACAGGTCTGATGTAGCAATTTGCCGTCAGAAAGTTCTTGGGCTGACAACCCGACAAATAGGCCCACGTAATAGACCCGAAGTAGCTAAGCTAACTTCTATGTTTGGCCCAAACTAGTATTATGAAAAGACAATTAAATTACTAAAAGTATAATTTTTTCCTTTTCCGCATTCTTTTTTTTTTTTTAAGCATATGAATAAGTACTGAAATTCTTGTCCTGGAACTTTGATCTTAAGTTAATAATGAGTAAATAGCTACTCCTAGGGAGAAAAAAGAGATGGAAATTATCACCCTCTTAGTAACAAATAATTCGATGAATCATTTATGTATATATTGTTGGTTAAGATTAATGCTCCATATCACTAATATGGATATTTATATAGTTTAATATTAACATCCTCATAAATTTGATATAGTGATTGATTGATGTTTAATGATGTCTTCACAATTTTAAAAAGAAAACTTCTCGTGGCAATGTATATATTGATAACACAAAAGTTGTCATATTATGTATTCATTTATTTATTAACAATTTTTTATGTTCGTCACAATAATAAGCATTAGCAACAATATATGTTAATAATTTAAATTATCATTGTTGATATTTAGTGAAATATATTTAAATGACCACAGATAATTTGTTACTTCCATTATAAATGTACTACTAAATTTTTTTTTCACTTAATATATGAACATAGTAATTAGATTCCCCTTAAAACTTAATACCTTGTATTGACAAAAGTTTCCAATAATTATAGATCTTTAATTATCTTTGAAATTCTCTCATAAACGTATGCCATCAAAATTAATTTTAACAACAATATTATTTTAAAATATTGGCGGAAATATTCATACCTCCGTCAAATACGTGGACAAAATTGGACACGTATACTGCACATGGTTGTTATCGCGTCTTTTGGAGGAAAAATAATCACGTTTTCCTCATTTTTCTCCTTATCGCGTGATGATTTCCACTCCAAAAGACGAGATAACAATCATGTGTGGTGCACGTGACCGATTACATCATTTCAAGTCAAATTATTTGACGGTGGTATGAATATTAATTACAGTCAATATTTAATTTGTGGTACTAAAGGCGCATTTATGTATCCAGTGGTATCAATATTGCAAAGTGTTTTATTGTATGATGTCAAATTTACAATTTCTACATATAAAATACTATATTCAGGATCGAAGAATCGAGGAAGCTAATATGTTCAAAACTACTACTACTATTACTATTACTATTACTATTACTAGTCAAAATTTTGGACAATTTTTGCTTCTTCCGTCTCATATTTCTTTATCTCTTGATACAGTTGACCAGTCAATTACTTGGCTATATTTATAAAAATTATAACATACAATTCAATTAATATATTTCATTTATAATTTGATAATATTATATGACAACATATATATTAATATTTGAAAGGCTTAATACACCACATATAAATAATTTAACATGATAAGTTACTTAAAAAGATTGAAAAGTCTGACCCGTTATTGTACCTAATAAAGTAATAATGATTGAAAAGGAGTATAATTTAATAGGAAAAAATTAATAAATAAAAAGTTCTATCTAAAAACATATTATAGATTGTATCTAGCTAATGTATGCCAATCGAGCTATTTTATCAAGATTAATTAAACATGAGCACCGCCCACATATTTCAATACATTGCATGAAGATATAAAACACTTTTTATAATCTATATAAGTGAATTTGCTTAGGCTTAGACTAATTTCTATCTAATATGATCAATTTCTATTTTATTATGGTAACGGTTTGATCAATTAATTGATCTCGTGATATTGATGGATGCGGCGGTCACCGATTTAGCAAGATTTGTTTGTCTCGTCTTTTTACACATCAACTTGTTGTTTGCTTTAGTTCATCATAATTTTTAATAGTAGTACCTAATTATTTGTATATACAATTATATTACACATATATATACAATTATAACATAAATCTATTCAATCAATACTAAATTATAAAAATAAATAAAATAACCTCTAATGGTACTGGAAAGGTGGTAGGGAAGAAAGACTTTACCTAGATTTAATTAAAAAATTATGGTATAATCTAATCATAGGGAGGACTCTAAAAACACAAAATCAATTAATTAAGCTCCATTAAATCTAGCTCTATACATCCTAAAGTAAATGCACATTTTGTTAGCGCGAAATCAGTTTCTTTAATCTTGGAATTATCTCGTTATATTTAGTTTAAGTCATTTATATATTGTATTAAAAATAAAGAGTTTAATACAAAGTAGTTATCACAATAAATGAGGAATTGTTGTCCAAATTTAATCTTTAATTGATAGAACATCTGTAAACTAATTTATTACATCACTAAAATATAATGAATGTATAATTAATTCTTATATACTCCATTTACGTAATTGATCTTGTTTAACTAAAATATAAAAAATAAGAGAAACACGACTACCTGTATTTATTAATCAATGAGTTTTCTTGTGAAGTAGGGTTCCTTGATAAGAGAGAAAAGAACATGCAATCATCCTTTTAGCCATTAGACAAAGTAATTAAATAATAGTACCAAATAGTGAGTGTGTGTATGTGTGTGTGAGAGAGAGAGAGAGAGATAATATGGGTGACCATATTTAAATATAAGAAAAATACTATATTAGTATTTAAAAAAGACATGATATATAGCTAGGATAGATTATGAATTGAGGGGGGCAAGTAAAGAGGATTTGAGTTGGATACACTTTCCACTTCATTGAAGGAAGAAGTTTTGTAACTACATCACATGGAGGAAGGAAATAAATAAAGGTTTCTTGCAGGCAAATCCAAATAATGGCTGTCCTAAACTAAAACTATAGTTTTGAAACCTAAGCTTTGTCCTCTTTTCTCTCATACAAAAAACCCACAATTTTCAACCTTGTCTAGACAACAAAACAAACTAGCTGCGTTATGCTTTCTGCCCTTTGATTTCCTCATCATTATTTTAAATCATATATATATAGTTCATATTAATTTCTATAATACGTACAGTATTATTCATCATGCTTAATTATGCAAGTCAGTGACTACGACGTCCTTACTATCGATTAATTCTGCATTATGAAATCCTTTTAATTATGAGCAATATTTAAGTAATATATATATATATATATATATATATATATATATATATATATATATATATATATATATATATATATATATATATGTGATGTGATCATCATATGCATGTAAATCTTTCTCTATATACATGCATGTTCAATTTGGTTCCTTATTAGTATTCATTATATATTGCTCGTATTTCTTTATGTATTACATGTAAAATTAAGTTGTATTTGCATGTATTTAGTGGGAAAAAAAATTAGCTTTGTCACGAAAATAGTTTTTGACGAGAACAATAATGGCATAATGTATATTAAGTTGTTACTAATTATAGGGTAATTTATGGCACGATCCTCCTGAGATTTAGTTGTCTTTGACGAAATTCCATGACATTTCAAAAGTTATAAAAAGACCACATCTGGTTTAGACTATGTACAAAAACATATCTTACAATTTCAACAATTCTTATAGAGACACTGCCTACAACTCCTGAATTTTTTTAACAAAAATCCCTTCTAATTTTTAGAACTCATGGGATTTTTTGTGATTACAATAAATCTCAGAGGGTCTCAGTATAAACCACCCTTAATTATAATTTATAGTGAGAAGTGTTTAGTAATTTTAAGTTGTCACTACTTTTGACTATTAATTAATGAGACATCCATTTTTAGTAACCAGACAAATATTGTCACATTCAGTTAGTTATCATAAAATATGTCATTTCTGCACTAGTTATTAAATGTCAATAATGATAATTTATTTATTAATATAATATTTACCCCCAAAATATCTATGAAAATCATTTTATTGATAAATTTTAAGTAAATAATTAATAATTGAAGACTAAAAACTGATTTTCTTAAAGTCGATGTACATCTCACAATTATATAAATAATATTTGTGTGAAACCACTAATTCTCAAATCTGAACCACATTCCCCAAGCTTTCGATTTTTTTAATTGTTGTTTAATTTGCAAGTTGAGTTAAAAGGGGGTAAAAGTAAAACTATGGAAATATTAGATCATTGTTGTAAATGTAATAGGATCCGAATGAAGGCGAAGCAGCTTTTGGGGTTGAAGATCCAGACAACCTAAAATTTGAAGATTTTGGTTTTTCAATACTCTTCCCCCCCCCCCCCCCCCTCCCTAATTCTTCTTTTACTACATTATAACCGTCCCTTTTCTTTTCTTTTTTTTTTTGATAATTTTAACCGTCCCTTTTCACTTTTGAGACAGTACGTATATGCACTATTTCATCGGGCCTTGCAATTCCTATGGTCTATTCTATATTGGTATCGATGCATGGCGTCATCTATGTTTAAATAGTAGTAGTACAATATTGCAAAAACCAAATGAATATTAATTTTATAATTAATAAGTAATACTAGTTTGTATGATTAAAGAAACAGATTAGTAGTTTATACCTCTATTATATATGAATAATATATATATATATATATATATATATATATATATATATATATATATATATATTTCTTTTTTTACTCATGCTAACTATTATGAGAAAATTCGAACTTTTGCCTAATCTTTTTGTTTGAGATGCTCTTACTAGTGTAAGTTTTTACTCACAAAAGTGTGAAGCCCTACATTAACTTTAATTTAATTGGACGACATTTATATCTATCTAATAAATGGCCTTTATTCTTAATTATAATTAAGTCCTTAGATTTAAGGAAGGTTAATCCAAAATATATTCTCCCATTCTTCACTTTCTTTTGGAATGTCACATCTTCTATGTCAATGATGTCAACCTCACACTTAGTATGTCCTATTATAAGTAATTTACTAAAAACTTCATTTAATTATTTTGGAAAGATCCAACATTTTCTAAAGAGAAAGATATTGTAAACTATCAAAATAAAATTCTTATACCACCTTTAATGAATTTTGGCTAAAGAGTCTACCATTTTATTCTTGAATATTTTAATTTTATCCCTTTTATTAGTAAATATTCGATCTTGCATTTAAAAAAAAAAAAACATTGAAAACACATGAAATTGCATTTTATAATAACTAAAATTTGATGGAATGCACAAGAGTTAAACCTCATGACCCGAAGAGAGCATCCTAAGGCCCAAAATAGACTAAAATGCCTGCAAAAGCCAAATTGATTATTTTGACAAAATATATCAATCGTTTGGATTATTACAAAGTTTTGAGCGTAATGTCAAATATCATCAAGTGCCAAATATTAGTCTATTTTTATCATTTTAAGGGTTTGAAATGCACTTCTTATTTTGATTCAATAATCTGGCAATTCTTCTTTACTAACTAATTTAGGGATAAGTCTTTCTGTATTATATGGAATTTTTTGTATTACATCTAAACAAGTATTTTAATATTTCTTCCTCTACCGCCCAAATTAAGTATTTCAAAATGCCTCCAAACAAGTCCAAATTGCAAAACCTAGAAAATGAAAAAGTCAGTTATACCCTTCACGAAGAATTAGACGGCCAATAGAGCACAAGCAACCAGCCCCTATGAATAGACAAAAGAGTCCTCAAGCCTCATCTCTTAACCCTGTCCTTTTACTACTTTTTCCCTTTTCTTTTCCCCCCTCTGTCAACAGAAAGGGACAGTCAAATTCAATCAACAAAAACCCATTGGTTAATAAAATAAAACTCAAACACTACCCTCATTTACCCATTATTTAAAGAAAACCCCAAACCAATAGAATAACAAGGTTGCGACACCCACCGTCGATCTCGTTCAGATTTAAATAATCTGGGCCGTTGAATCGCTCTCGATATTTTCAAAACTTCAGCCCCAAAACAAAAGCCTTTTTTCATTATCTCGTGTCGTCAGATTCAGTTTCGAAAACCAGGACAGCAGAAGGTGATGTGTGAAAGTATAAATGTACCCCCGACATTGATAAAAGAGGTGCAGGACATGAGGGGTAGTTTGGGAAAGTAAAGGGCTATACTTCTGCCAGTTCATCCCTCCACTGCATTGTTGGTCCCTGTAGAAAACTACAGAAGAAAAACACTTCATTTTCCTTTCTCAACGCGCTTAGAGAGCACGTGTCGGTGAATCATTTAATTACGAATAGTATATGAATTCCTTTATCTTTTTAGCTAGATAATATTATTTTCTTTTATAAGGTGTCTATTTTGGGGATGTTTTCCAAAGCTTATACTTTTCCTTTGAAAAATTAAATCCAAATTATTTACACTAAAAAATGGATGGTTTTTTATTTTCTAAAAAAAATATTCTTAAAGATATTGGGCTTCTTTAAAAAAAAAAAAGCAAATCAAGTTAGAAGCGCACTTATTATACCTTACAAAAACATCTTTCATTTGTGAAAGAGCGAAAAAAAAAAAAATTAACTCATATAACTTTATTTTACCAAAGTGTGTTATAAATAATCTTTTGTCATAGATTAAGAAACGATAAAAAATACTTCTATAAATACTTGTATTTGTGATACTCAAATATAAAATCTCCCTATTTTTTTTTAATTGAATGATTTAAATTAGAAAAAATATATTTAAAATTACAAAACTCATACAAATTCAAGCAACCCCACAAGTATTTTGAAATTATTGAATTTATAGCTACATAATCCATATACTTTTAATTAGAGCTTTGGTACCTTATATTGCCATTAGGACCCGCCTAGCTACTTGCACAATGATGAATGAATTATACATATACATGAACTAGCTAGTTAATTTCTAGCTTTTAATTTAAGGATTTCTCCAATCAATAACAATAATAGAGCACTAAGTAGGGACGACTAAATAACTATATAGAAGTTATGAATTAGTCGCAAATAACCACTTAGCTAACTTACTAATAAATAGGTCAACTCCTATTATGATTGCAATATGAAAGAACTTCTAGTAGTTCAACATCATGCCTTATTAATCATATTGGATCATTATCCTACTAATTACTTACTATTAGTATCGTGATGAATAAGATACGAAGAAGGTCATTGAAAGTAATATGCGAGAAAATGCTACGTGACTCTTCCCTGCTTAAACTAAAGAATAAATATTTTTCTATATATGTTTTATATTTCTTAAATATTATCCGACATAATGTCTTGTTGCAGATCTTATAATAGAATTAAAAGATAATATAATAGTATAAGATAAAAGTCTCTTGAATTGTATATAATTAGACAAAATTTTGATTGTATTTAACTCAAAATTACCTAACTCAAGAAGATTCTATTATAAAATTGATCTTACAGAATTAGATAAATCAAAAAGCAAGTTGCTTAACTATACTTATGATTAAGTAACTAGTCTCTTGTGTTAATATTTTCCAATCAGATAAAATTTTGTATTAAACCTTAATATAAATCATTTGAATTAAGCTAAACCAAACTTAAAAGTTAAAAGAAGCGACATTTGGGAGTATTTTCTTTATTTCAATACTAGCAGTTATAATTACTTTAGTACTTTGATATCTATATAATAGTCTTATTAGTTTATTACATTCATGAAAAGGAAATTATAAGCGGATGTCACGCGCTATTTTACCTTGCGTTGGGGGGACGAGGAAGGAGAAACCCTAGCAAGAAAGATAACTACGTCCACAGACAGACAAGCCACATAAATAAATAAACTAAAAAAGTGCGTAAAGGAAAAAAAGAAGAAGAAAAAGAAAAGGAAATAAATCTGAGAGAGAGAGAGAGAGAGAGAGATGAAAGAGGATGAATGAAGGGAAACACTTTTCTACTTTTTTATGTTGCACGCATCCATGGCTGAAACACACAAGGCAAGGCAAATAGCTAGAGAGTAAATACAATCAATACACTTCTTCCTTCTTCTTCTTCATCAACCACAAGAAAGAAAAAAGAAAAAAGAAAAAAGAAAGAAAGAAAGAAGAATACCTTCAAAGTTCAAACCCACCTCCTCAAATATTACATACCTAGCTAGCTAGCTATTCTTTTCCTTAAATCATTCAGAAGAAAGAAAGAAAGAAACCCACATCCACATGAATAGCTAGCTGGTTATACAAATTTTACATGCATATGTATATTCTCTAGTTTTCTGCATTTTGAAGCTCAAGGAATTAAAGAAAGGTGTCGCTTTTGGAGATTATTGATGAAGGGAATGCCCTTACCCTTTGATTTTGAGGGGAAGGGGGTCTTAGATTTAGAGCTACTTGTCAACAGAAAATCCTTTTTCTCAGATAATAATAATAATAATAATTATAATAATAATAATTTATTCAAGAAAAATCCTTTCTCTTTAGTTGAGCCTACATCTGTCCTGGATTCTGCAAGATTTCCCAGTAGGCCTACATCTTCCTCAACCCTGTCTTCATCTCTCGGCGGCGGAGGAGGCGCCGGCGGTGGTGCTTCCACTACTGCTACAAGCTCCAATGCTGGTGGGGGAGTCGTCGTTGATTCCGAACTCCTTCCTATTCCTCCGTCTCTCGAGATCGGAACCGCTGTCGAGAAATGTGCTATGGAAGAATGGGAAGGTGTATTGTCGGAATCTCCCAACCAAGAACAGTCCATTTTCCGTTGGATTATGGGTGGTGATGTTGAAGACCCTTCATCAATGGGTAGTTTGAACAGGGTTCTTCAGTTAGGCGGCGGCGGTGGTGGAGCGGCGGAGTTTGAGTTCAGCGGTGGTGTAGATCAAGGCTTTGGTGGAGAACACCAATTTGGTGCTAATTTCATTCCAAATTTCCCCAACAATAATAGATCCAATACTATTCTGTATCCTTCTAACAATCTTGGACCTATTTCACTTCATAATCAGAATACTACTACTACTACTACTACTACATTTGACTCTTCTCCAGAAATCAAGCCTCCAATTTTCAACCTCATAAACCAGCACCAAACCCATAACCCTCAAAACCCCTCCTTTTTCTTACCCCTGTCTTATGGGCAACAGCAAGAACAGAATCTCTTCGTGCCACCTCAGGCGAAAAGGCACAACCCCGGCGGCGGAGGTTGTGAGATCTCCGCAACGAAAGGGTCTTTTTCCGAAAATGACTCTTTTAACCCCGCTAGACAACAGCAGCAGTTTCTTCCTAACCAGCTTCAGTTCCTTCCTCATTATCTGCAGCAGAGGCCAAAAACAGGGGTTGGGGATGAAATGGGGTCGATCATCGACCAGATACACAAGGCCTCGGAATTGATAGTCCAGACGGGGAATAATCCAGTACTCGCGCAAGGGATATTGGCGCGGCTCAATCACCAGCTCTCTCCCATTGGGAAGCCTTTTCAAAGGGCTGCTTTTTACTGTAAGGAATCCTTACAATTGCTACTCCAAACTAACAACAATAACAATTTGAACAACCCCTCTATAACTAGTTCCACGCCTTTTAGCCTTATTTTCAAGATTGGTGCTTTTAAGTCTTACTCCGAGATATCTCCTCTCATACCATTTGCTAATTTCACTTGCAATCAAGCTATTCTTGAGGTTCTAGAAGGTTTTGATAGGATTCATGTTTTGGATTTCGATATTGGGTATGGAGGTCAATGGGCTTCTTTAATGCAGGAGCTTTCTATAAGGAGTGGGGGCGCCCCTTCACTAAAAATCACCGCACTCGCCTCCCCCTCGACCCATGACCCGATCGAGCTTGGCCTTACCCGCGAAAATCTAATCCAGTTTGCTAGTGATGTCAATATTTCATTTGAATTTGATGTAATGAATGTCGATTCCTTGAATTCTTGTTCGTGGTCCCTGCCTTTTCAACCCTCGGAGAATGAGGCTATCGCGGTTAACCTCCCGATTGGTTGTTTATCTAATTATCAAGTGTCACTACCTTTGGTTCTTCGATTTGTGAAGCAGTTGTCTCCGAGAATTGTGGTTTCTATAGATAAAGGATGTGATAGAAATGATCTTCCATTTGCTAATCATGTAGTTCACGCTCTTCATTCTTACACGAACCTTCTAGAATCACTCGATGCTGTTAATGTGAACATGGATGCTTTACAAAAGATTGAACGGTTTATGATTCAACCGGCAATCGAGAAAATTGTGATGGGTCGATTTCGGTTTCCTGAAAAGTCGCAGCATTGGAGGACTTTGTTTATGTCATGTGGGTTCACTCCGATTACGTTTAGCAATTTTACAGAATCACAAGCTGAGTGTGTAGTGAAGAGGACTCCCATTCGAGGGTTTCAAGTGGAGAAGAGGCAATCTTCTCTTGTTCTTTGCTGGCAAAGGAAGGAGCTTATCTCGGTTTCGGCTTGGAGATGCTAAATTAGAAGGTGCCTTGGGAATTATAACTCACTTGCTTTTAATCTTTTTAAGTTTCTTAGTTGCAAATTTGAAAAAACCAGGCATGTTTTGGTACTGGAAGCTCTATATAGTTTTCTTATTTTGGTATGTCATTTAAATCTTGCTCTTTCGGCACCATTGGGTTCGAATTGTGTTGATTTGTAACCATATAATGGGCTAGTATTGTGAAACCAGTAACAGGTAAAAACAAGAAATATTAACCCTTTTATCGATCCTCTGATTTTGGGATTTTGGATTGATAATATTACCTAAATTGCATAATATTATGAGCATTTTGATATTTGGTAGCGAAAGCTCCATGCTTTGAATGCCCTTTTCCCCTGCTTAAGTTGACGATTATGATAATATGTTAATGCATTTGTTTCATTGATTATGAAGATTATTAGCATCGAGTTTGCCTAAAAAAGAGTTTCAATTTATCATTGAGATATTTTTTTCTTTATCTAATACTTGTTGGATGCTTATCAAACATACTTAGATGCATCTTTCTCGAATTCCATCTTTGAAATCTTCATATTCCATGATATTCCTAGGAAGACAAAGATTCTGTAATGAATCAAGAAATTCTGATATATATTCTCCTTTTGTTTGTTCTACATTATTGTTTAGTTGTTCTACATTATTGAATGATCCAAAAGCTTACTTAAAAGTCTTAAGTCTATGTTTTGTGTCCGTTTTCCCTCTTTGTAAACATTTGGACTAAGTTTATTTCTTCTAGTTTTATATGTGCTTTAATTTTGATTCTAGATTAGCTTCTTCTATACTGGGCACCTTGAAATGATTCGAAAATGCGTTATGAGGATCATTATACAACTAGCAACTGCATTTAGTACCTTGCTAAGAATTTGTTCATATGAATACTTGGATTTAATATCTTCCATAATGAGGTAATGATACTGTGATCTTTGCATTAATAAATCAAATTTAGTGCAACGAAAAAGGATGTTAAAATCGTTTACTAGAGCTTGCAATTGGTATAATCTCCGTCAATTTTGGGTTCTGTAGGTTTAAACAATAGAATGGATGTTGGCTAAATTCTATTTAGTACATGCATCTGTATGACTACTCTGTCTCTTTCAGTAGTTTCGATGATTAGTTATTTAATGATTAGTTATTATGTTATTACTATTTCTTAATTTATCATGTTACTGTGCATGCCAAAACTTGTATTATATTACATTGAAGTTGCTGCTGTTAAAGCTAGTAGTATTTTAAATGTCTGTCTTAATCAAGTCACATGGGAGTTGTATTATTGGTCACTTATTTGAGTACTTTAAGTCATTTTATTATTCAGTAATCTTATTAAGTGCATTCTTTAAACCTAATTATTATAACTAAAAAAGATTAAGGCCATGTTGTGACCCTATATTATATGAGTATGTGTGTTTATGTAGGATGAATGCATGGGTGATCTCTAATTGATTACGCGCTTTCAATGATTAGCCCTTCTTCCGGAATTTTTGTGGCTACCCTATGAGGTAGCCACTATTCGTCGTGTTTGGGGGGCTTTAGAGATACTTTTTATGTAAAAGTATTCCTTAAAGGGACTTAACATGACATATGATGGTTACCCACGAATCAATCCCTTTTTCCCTTGTGAATTGTTAAAAATAAAACCTTTCATGGAGTATTTCTTTGATATATTGCATTTTATTTGTGAACTGTTTTAGACTGATTTGATGTATTCATGACGTGATTTATGAGGCTTGGAGAAATGGTTGTGTATTCTAGACAAACTGTTAAATTTCTTTGAGTACGGAAAATAATTATTTTTTGATTATCTCTAGAGTTTGTTATGTATCCATCAAGAATTTTACAATATTTATTATTGGATAATTTAGAAGATATATTTTTTAATTGACTCCATAAATTGAAATGTTTTTAAGTATTGTGAAAAAATCTCGCTTTACAGAGGTGCCCTGGTTGAAATCTCGATTATATCATTCAACTTAGGAATTGAGAATTTTTATTGAGATTTTTGGAGGGTTTTTGATGTGCTGGAAGTCGAAATACCCAGAACCTTAGTTTTGTGATTTAGGAAATTTATTTTCTTATCTTCTGTTGAAAGTTGCAAATATGGAGGAATGTAAAGTATTTTCATTGGAATTCTTGTATGTAAATTTGGAACAAATTTGATTTTTTCTTCCACACCATCTTGCTAACCCACCGTAAGAGAGGTCTGGGGTGAGATGGGGCTAATATGACAGGATTATGTGACTAAGATCATCTCCAGTCGAAGCAGGCAATACTTGTCTGCATGCCTTGCCTAATTTGTCATTTTCAATTAAATCAACAATTCAAAACATTTAATTCAATTTAAATTTTTTGGCACTCTCACTTAACAATAACAATAATGATAACAATAATAACAATATTATTATTATCGGCAATAATAATTATAATAATAATAATAAGGCATTCATAAAAATAAGAAAAAAAATGAGTAAACATGATTAATCGAAAAAGAGGACTACTGTAACCGTAGAAGTATCCTCAAGATTAGGTGACATCGCTTTGGAATCTTATATTATGCATCGTGACAATATTTGAAAAAAAAATTAATCAACCACTTGTTGGTAATACACGGGCCATTTTCGAACTAGGTATTTTTTTATAATCGTATTTGTTAGGTTGTTTAATTGATCTTGTAATTGTATTTTTAATTAAGTTGCAATAATAATAAGTTTTTGTTAAGTCATATTTATATAAGAATAACTATATTTTTTTTTTAAATTAAGTCATAGTTTATCAAAATACATTCAATTTTTTAACAAACACATAAATATTTTAATTTATTTAAAAATAAACGTGATAAATTACATAAAATTGACTATTTTTTAAGAATTTTTACACACATAAGTTTTTTTTTTCTTAAAGTGACCAATTAGTTATATATATATATATATATATATATATATATATATATAATTTTTAAACACATTTTAAATTATATTTTAAAATTAAAAATAAAAAAAATATAGGGTGGCCTGTAACAATTGAAAAAACAAAGCTAAAACCTAAAAATACAAGTATGTCCCCGACATCTACGGGTGGAAACAAGTCGAGAGGGCTTCAGATGTAGCCTTGCGGAATTGTCGTTTAAGTTAGTTAATTGATTATAATTAATAAAGGAAACATCTTTTTTAAAGTTTAATTAATAGGAGTAGGTGATTAAACAACACAAGAGTGACAGACTAACAACACAAGGATAAAATAGATAGGACAATTATTTAATTCATATTATTAAAATTTTAAAATCATACGCGGAACTATAGGTATTTTTTTTGTGATCTGATGATATCTGTATTGTTTCTCTTACTATTCTTCTAGAGATTGAAGAAAGGATAAAAATGACTCTTCGATGATTTGTTAGTTTTTTGCCTTTATTCGTTCAATCTAAAGCTACTAGCTAGATGTTTTGAAAATTATTGAAACTCAAGTGTTTAAGTGATATTCTCAAAAAAAAAAAAAAAAAGTTGTTTAAATGATATAGGGTTGATTTGGATTTGATGGATTTGAGCTATGTATTTCAAATCCGTGATAACATATACATAGAATTTGTTTATATCACTTGATTTGAGATAAATTTCAAAATCTTATATAAGTAGTCATTTTGTGTTACACTTTCAATTAAAAGTGATGGATTACAAATGATTTCTTGGCATTTTGCACTATAAAATTATAGGATTTTGATACTTTGTACCCTGACTTAAAACTTTTAGCATTTTACACCATATAGTGTGTTTTGTTGGAAAAATTCATAATAGTTATTTTTGTATATTTTTTACTCTTTTCATCCTAGAAATATAGATTTTGGTACTCTGCCATCTTGAAAATATAGAAATATTGGCACTTAGTACCCTAAAATTTTAAATGTTGGCAATTGTCACCCCTGTTAAATTCTTTTGACACTCTACACCCTAGAAATATAATTTGTAGGGCATTTTGCAACCTAAAAATTTAATATTATTACTACTAGCATGTAAAATTTATTAAATTACAAAAAAAAATTGAAAATGACTATCCCACCCTTCCATCAATAAAGATTTTCATCAAAAAAATTCAAATCTCTTAATCCAAATAAAGCAGGCTTAATATTTGTATTATTAATTGTTGATGCTCTAAAAATTAAATGCAAATGTTTTTTTTTTTTATGATAAATGCAAATGTTTATGTAATTATATCTTAGGATTATCTAAGTAGTTAATCTAAAATATAATCAAGTCAACTTTTGTATAATGAAGATTCAACTTGAGACAAAGGACTAGACAACTCGCAATGGTTTAAATGCCTCAGATTGAAATAGAAAGGAAGATATGTATACAAAATTTAATATTAAATTTATCACATTATAGTTATTCAAATAGTTCTTAAAAAAAAAGTAATTCAAAATGAAATGTATTCATGTAGTGTACTTATTAATATCTACAATCAGATTAAGTAAGGTCTAGAACTTGAATATCACTTAAATAAAAAAATAAAAAATAAAAAAGGTATTTCTACTTAAAAAGGTTAATGCATGTATGATCAATTTAAAAAGTTATACTTCAATCAAGTCAAAACGAAGTAATGGTTAGAGGACCGAATTAAGTCACCCAATCGCACCATGTCTTTTAGATATAATTAATTGCGCCAAGAACTTATTGGAGTATTACGATATGATGCATGATCAGTAGCCAAATTTTATTTCTAAGTTTACTGACAAAAATGCACTAAAAAGGTAAACAAAAATAGAGAAAAAAAATAGTCATAGAGAAGAACTAGAAGTATATCACATTTCCAATAAAATTGGCTGAATACTTTCTCATTGCACCAAAAATGTAAATTATTTAAGCTAAATATAACACCAAGATTAACTCTAACGTTAAGCTGAAAATTCAATTTACAATAACAAAAAGTTATTTTTTTCTTCTTCCCCTTAAGTTATAAGTATTTTATGTTTTATTCGAATTTTTTCCAAAACATATATAAGTATTTTAGGTTTTACTCAAAATTTGCATAAACTATAAGTATTATATGTAAGTTTTACTCGAGATTTTATTATTAAATATGTGGCTTCCGCTAATTGTTACTCAATGATACTAAGAATTTGGAGTTTGGATCCGGGTTACCAGGTGCATGCGTGACTGAATTTTGTAAGAGCATTTTCAATAGGAGCTCTTTGATGTGCTAATTAATTAATTAGTACCGCTAAATTAATTAATTTGTAACTCAATAAAAAGTAATTAATTTCAACTCTTCAATTCTTCATTTAACTAATCTCTGCTTGATTATCTGTAAATAATTGAACAGCACCGACCAAGGAAATCAAATTTATTAGCCTTGAGATATTCATAACTAGAATTTTATATATAAAAAAATAATAAGAAGATATTAATAATTAGAATTAGATGAAAACTAATAGTCAATAACAGCGGTAGTTAAGTTTTAACTTTTAAGGCCTTGAAGCACATGGAAGTTGAAACATGTTGTCTCCAGACAATATAATACGTACAGTATATATATTAATTAATATCAAAATTCCTCTAAATAACATAATTAATTTCAACATCTTTTGCTCAACATATACTATTCAATTCCAGGACTAGATTACCTAACGATAATATTGATTTGAGAAATCAATAAATGATTAAAAAGGAATATGTAGTTGTATCTTCCGGCCGTATCTATTTCTACTGATCGAACATGGATTTGAAGAATCTAACCTGATTGTTAATGTTATTCATTATTTCCCTTTTAATATATAATTTCCTATATATATAAATAAAATGTACATTGATCAATAGCCAATAGAAACAATTAATTAAATCTGATCAATCTTATTTTATTGCGTGCATAAATTTGAAAATGTTTCTTAAGTTTATGAGAATAACTAGTATTTTGCAAAGTTAGCATTTAAGTTAGTCACCCTTTTGTGAGACAATACTGAACCAAAATGTTACATAGAAAATATTATGTTGGACCAAGATAGCAAAATACTTTAAAGCATTTACACTTAAAATTGTAGTTTTATAAAGTGTAGAATCAAATATTCTATATGGGAAAAATTTTGGGTGCAATTTTATAAAACACTGAACCTAAAGTACTGTTAAGGATTCACGCATATATATATGTAGAACAAAATAATCCTATGTAATATTTTTTGTATATATAGAAGCATACAAAAAACCAAAACACTTTAATGCAAGTATACAAAAGACAGACTTCCACATAAAGTATTAATGATATGCAACATTGCATTTAGCTAGGAATTTGAAGTGGGGTACTTTTGTGATGCATAAGACTCCTAGGAGTGAGGGATTTTGTGGATTTTTGAATTTGAGAAAAGAACATATATATAAATATATATATATATATATATATATATATATATATATATACTGAGATATGATCATATATATAATCAATAAATTTATTGCAAGCGCAAAAGCCTTGTTCAAAAGATATAATTGTGTCATATATTTGCTTTCACAATAACAAGTGTATGATATATGGGCCACTAATCAGAAAGCCAATATTCAAAACTTAGCCTTAATTATTTGAATCAATAAAAGCCACAATCTTGTATACACTCACATTAAAAACAAGTGGGAGCTTCATATGGCTTCAAACATATAAGCAAAAGTTGAAGATATTAATTACATGGAACTAGTGGTTGAAATATATCCTTTATAATTAAGTTCATTAATCTATCTAAAAAAAAAAAGGCTCATTAGCCTAACACAATTACACATAAAAAATGGGGTCGATTTTGGCTGTGTCGACCCTTGAACTTTTACCTATCTTAATTATCAAGTATATTGCTTGTACAAAATAAAATCCAACCATATATATATGAGAGCATCCAAAGCCAATGGGGCTAGAAAAGCAACAAAAAGTTAAAAGTAAAAGATGGTGTATCATGTATGTAATTGTAATATGTGAGAGTTACGTGTGCCGTGCGTGTGCCAAAAAACTTTTTTTCCTTTTCTCTCTTTCTCCATCTCATAATCTTAAAGTCATATTGAAGATTCTTTGGTACCATATCTTCCTCAATTCTTCCTTGAGTTTCCTTCAACCCCATACATTTTGTCTTAGTCCGCTTTAGAACAACGCTTTCTTTTCCTTCTCACATATTTTCATATGTTTTATTTTATAAAAAAAAACCTAAAAAGTGAGCATTCATTCTAGTCAAAGAGTCCACTTGGTAGAATCCTCTAATAAACAATAACTACCATTTCGCGCAACTGGGGTCAAACTCGATATTAAGATAAATAAATAAACTAATACTATAATTTTATCCAATAAAAGGTGAAAAAATATACTAGAATTTTTTTTAAGAATACAAAATCTTAAACACTCTGTAAAAATGTTCAAGACACAATTCAATTGGATAGAAAGCAAACAAATGTTGTTTAGGCAGGCAACACATGAAAACGCCAGATGTGTCATTGTAATTTAAAGGCAAAATTATATTTCATACTTCTATAATTATGAATTAATTATGATCTCATAATTCAACACAAATTCCATCTACCATAGGTTAAGTAACTGAAAGTTTGCATAAACAAAAAATTGTACGACTAACTTTTGATGTATCATACCTATAAAACAATATTTTAAAGTTGTGTGTACAAGTAATATTACATTACAAATTAAGTAATATTACAAGCAAACCTTAGGGATGGAAAAGGAAGAAGAAACCATTGGATTGGGCCAAACATTGTTTTTTTGTTAATACTTACATCACATGTATACTTATATTATATATATAACCTAATTTTTTTTAGTGATTGCTTAGATATCAATTTTCGATTCTATTGTTCCTCCAATTGCAACACAAGTTACTTTATTGGAAGATTAGGAATATTAATTTTAAGATTTATAAATAATCTTGATCATTATATATATATATATATATATATATATATATATATATATATATATATATATTTGGCTTGCTTATTTTACCTTTTTAGGTAAGTGTGAACTCACTCAAACCCACCCAAAAGTTAATTTTCAGTATAACATATATACAGACATCCTCGTAACTAACTTAAAAGTAAAATTAAGGAAAAAATAAGTGCACTCATGACTCTGTGGATCCTTGATGGCATGCTAAAAATGGCAGTAAGTAAACAACTAGCCCTGGCTGAAAGAACATCAACGTGGAAGTTGAAATTATAAATCAAGTAAAGAAATTAAACATCTTGCCTCCTTTATTTTTCGTTGTTCTCACAAATAAGAAATAGTTATTATTCAGGGTATGTACTTTCTTCTTTTGGGAGCATTTCATACACCAAATTTGTCAAAAGACCTACATTTGGAATAAATTAACAATTGCAAGATTAACCACTTCATACTATGCCCTACTATCTATCTATCTATCTTTTCTATACTTCTTCATGAATAAACTTTTGTATCCTAATAATAAAAAACAATTTAGGCAATTCATGGACATGTGAAGATGTCTTAAGATAGTTTCAAGAGACAAATACACGTGAAAAGCAGAGGCCTTTACCACCTCTGGTTTAGAGCTGTCCTGTCTGCTAGTTTATTTGATTCATAATTTGTTAAAACCCCTCTACTTAAATTGATTGATATCATCCCTGTCTTTTTAACTAGTAAAAATGGACAAATGAAATAAGAGTTTTTTTATCAATATACCCTTCATATATGCACAGTTAAATTATTGAATTTTACCAAAAAAATAATACCATTGAATGTGGCATACAACCGGGGCACATATTGCATCTTTGACGTGTATATGGAAATATATATAATATATAATATAGTAATTAGCCAAAAACTGATGAGGAATTCCAATCAAAGTGTAACCTAATGATTATAGATGATTTCTTCTCATGATATTTGACGCTTCATGCAACTTCATAAAACAAAAGCGTGCACAAGTATCACTTAAAATAAGGTGCAATAATTGAATTTCATAAGACAAGATTATAACAGGATATATACCGACCGAGATGTTCATCTCAGACGATCTTTAGACTTTAATTAATTTGGTAAAAGTAAACTGTATCCATATAACAAACTACCCAAAAAGCTTCAGAAAGATAATACTCTCAAGGAAAGCACAATGACAATTTTTAATTTGGTAAAGTCTATCTCCTTAAATTACAGAATTTGAAGGATATAAAACCAATTAGTCACACGTTTAATGCATTTCGAGCAATAACAAAACCATCACACCCATTTAGGCATATGTTTACCGCAGTCGAATAAACAACTAAACTGAATATAAAAGCTCTTAATTTTGTTCAGTGTCCTAAATTTTTGAACAAGCAGATGACTGAGATATTTAATCATGAATGAAGACCAAGTTCCTTAAATCATGTTCTCTTCAAAAGATACCCGAGCAGGATGCCAATCAAGCCAACAGTGATTACATACATCAGCGGGAAGCCGCCACGGCTTCTGTTACTTTGACGCCTCAATAACTCCTACAAACATAATCAAAAGAATACGAGGGATTTAATTGCAGTAACACTGCGTGTGTTCGGAATTGGTTGGGGTGGGGTAGTGTTAAAATCTTGCTATGTAAATTTGGAAGAAGTAGGCCATAAAAATAATGGATAATAAAGTAGAGAACAAGTGATTACCAGTTCTTGCTGGAGCTTGTTATTTTGCTGAATAGCAGAGCGTTTCTCTTCAGTCAGCTTGGAAATCAGGGCCTTAACCTACAATTGAAACATATCTTAAATACTCATGAATTGCAAATAACTGCTTCACATATATAGCCATCAGATTTTGATCTAATCACCAGAACCCTGTGACAAGATGTCCGACTGATCACATGCAACGAAACATGCATGATTATTCAAAACTCAGGCTAATTACCAGAACTCCTCACACTCAACACGCAATAATCCTGCACATAGCTCCCCAAGTACCCTCTCACCCACAATGAGTTCTAGTCCAGTTTCTTCTTGATATTATCACCAACATAATTTGAAATGTCAAATTAGAGAATGTTACAGCTCATCTACAATTGGATGAACCTAAGTCAATATGAATGATCATGTTACCCAAAATAATTTGTAGCCGGTCCTTATCTTATCGAGCTCAGATATGAGCGCATCTTAACAAATCAACAATGCACTACCACTGAATTGTTGATTACAACAAGATGATGTTATTTACTCTCTCCGCCGATAAGTCTCTCCAGCAACAACAGATAAATATCCTGGACAGGAAATTCAACGACTTCTTAAAAATGATAAACTAACAAATTGGGATTTCCAAGCATATATAATGCGCAAAGCACCACCTTTACTGGTTCAGTATTATAAAAACCCGAAACTCTACAAACTCAATAACCTGTTCAGTCACTGTTACTACGGATGTGGGCTGAACTGCTGAGTTACAATTGGTCTTTATATACATCCATTTTCGCATTCGTCGCATCAGACATTATTCATGGACTCGTGAACGGAATGAGTGCTGTCTCGTTCAGGTGCATAGTTATTAGAAATGTGACGTAGAATTAAAAGAGAAAAGTTTCGGCCATAACCCAAGAACTTGTCAATTTTGCAATAAAATAAAGAATGTGAATCAAATATTAGGGAAAGTGTGATATGGGATGACTATTAAGCCCTTTCCAGCTTCAGCTAACCATTCACCACTTACGGAAACTATGAGGTGCATTTTTAAAGTGACTAGAGCATAGTAGTCAGAGGCGAATAGCGCAGCGACGCGCAAAGGCTCCTGGGGCTATAGCGCTAAAGCGCGGGCTTTTTGAAAACAAAGCACATGTATATATTTTTCAAAATAATAATCATAAATCTCGAATAAAACATATAAAAACAATAAAACCAAATCTTCTTAGTTCATTAAAATCCCAAATACCCAAAAACAAGCAAATAAACCTAAAGTACTAGAAGTTTATAACAATCAGTTAACCCAAAAGTATGATACTAAACCCAAAAACAAGCAAATAAACCTAAACTACTAGAAGTTTATAACAATTAGTTAACCCAAAAGTATGATACTAAACCCAAAAACAAGCAAATAAACCTAAAGTACTAGAAGTTTATAACAATTAGTTAACCCAAAAGTATGATACTAAAGCCAGCTGTCGAGTTTGGAGGAGGAGGCGCGCGGCAGTCGAGTTTGGAGGAGGCACAGCTGTGAGAGGGAGGCGAGGGGTTTTTTTAGGAAGAGGCGCAGCTTTTTTGAGAGGAAGAGGCGAGAGAGTTAAGTTTTTTTGAATTTCTTTAGGTTAAAAATTAGGGTTAGATTTTTTTTTTTTACTTCAGTTCACGCCTCCCAGCACTATCAACGCTATAGTGCCACGTGGCGCTCGCTTAGTGGTTAGCGAGCGCGCGTGGCGCAGCGCCGCGAGAAAGCCTCGCTATAGCGAGCGCTTTTCTCGCTATTGACTACTATGGACTAGAGGGAAAAGAGGATGATCAACACACTCCCTTGTACGACCAAAAATGCTATTCTTGGAATATGACACTCTATTGCTCCTTGTTGGGGGGGGGGGTACTTATTACGGCTTGTCGGCTTCATTATCTTTAAGTTTTATAACAGTCAATAGATACAAATTATGGGACATCCTTAGCTTACTCCTCTTAACCAGGATATTGATGAATCTTAACTCCTATCTACTTTAAACTTTTCTCCTTGAAAAGTCAAATTAAAACCAAATTTTCACTTAATCCATCCGTATTAGTTAGAGCAAGTTATGCAAAGTACAATGAGGAAATGGATACAAAAACCATAAACACTGCTAATATTTAAATAACTAGTGAAAAATAAACTTAAAAGATAAAATAATGTAGGATGTACCTCTGGTGTGCTCTCCTGTTGCTGCTCAACATAAGCTTTTGACATCTGCATATTCATTAAAGAAATCCTCATTTTACAATATGCTAAATGGTTAAAAACCAATTATTAATCCAACTAGAGTCAAAACCCAAATACATTAAATTCAGAAGACTGTGTCCCGTTGTCGGATACAGAGGCCTTTGGAGACGAGCCTTCCTCAGACCCCTCTCGCACAGGTGAAGGTGGTTGCTGGGGTGCAACATAGACGACTCTCAGCTTGCACTCTTCAACTTGATTTCCGGACTCCTTGTTGAACTAATAGATAAATCACCAGGCGAGTCAAATCACTATGCAAGTAAATTAATAGTAGTGTACAAGCTAAAAAAATCACCATTTCTGCAGTAATATCCTTTGCAATAACCCCAGGGTTCACGACTACACATTGGAGGAGAAATTTATCCCTGCATTGCATGTCAGATGGAGCCTCTTTTTGGGCTTGCATGGTAACTGAAAGAACCAATAACTTGCAGATTCAGTAATCTCTACATTGCAACTTGCCACTCGTAAATTAGGAAAAACTTGAACTGAATTCGAATAAAAAAGGACACGATATAGAAGTAGAATGAGAGAAACCTGTAACATCACAGGAAGAGTGAGGCAGCACTACTCCAGTATTTGGCCTCACACAATACTTCTTTGGATTTGTAGTCTTCACCTGCAAACATATATAGACATAAAGGACAACATCAGACAGACGTTTGTACACCTCAAGGGCATCATTTTTTTTTTCTTTTCGCGAAAGTTCTCAGAATGAAAAGGACGGTATACCTTGAACGCAACATAATTATCGGATTTGTTGCTCAATTGCATGGAACATGAGATCTGCTTCTTCAATTCAACTTTGAGAAAACACACAAAAGGAAATAAAAATTAATAACCACGCCAAAAACAGAAGAAAAATAAAATCTAAAGCATAGATCTAAAACAAGACAATTAAACCGACAGACAACCTTCTAATCTGCCTACAATACTAAGAATCTCCTAGAAGTAAACAATTATAAACAAGAGCTCCATCTCTATCTCAACACACACATAACAAACTTAAATATAGATTTCATAGAAATAGAAAAAAAAATTGTTAATTACATGGGAACTGAAGCTCGAGAGGTTCGATTTGGAGGAGGTCGCCAGTACTCATTTTTAAGCGGATCGCGTATCAATCCTCCGCAAAACTAACTATACGGCGGATTCCGGAAGCGGCGAAGCGAATTCGAAGAGTCGGAGATGAATATAAGTACGGTTTTCACAACAAAGTAAGGTGAATTGAGAGAAGGAGAGATCTGAGGTTTTCGAAATTTAGGAAATTTTGCCTTTGGCTATTTCAGAATGGCAAACGTGGAAAGCGCAGAATGTAGAGTGAAGTTGTTTTCTTTCTTTTATTTTCGCGTTTTATCATTTGGACCAATGGCATGACGTGTTTGGTCGCCAACGCTTTTGTGTTCTAACTTGAAACGTACTTCCAATTTGGTGTGGTTAGGTTGTAATCAGAACTATTTCTTCAAATTTATTTTATTAAATTAAATCATTTTTAATATATTTACAAAATTATTTTGATATACTGCAATTATTGAGTGATATTAATAGGTCCCACGACATTTATAACCATCACTTCCTTACATGCAAGTAGAATTCACTCCGTTGACAAATTGTTAGGATAAATTCAAATTAAATGAAGCCCCGGATAATAAAATTTGCAAGCCTTTTGTACTTTGTACACTTCAATTTCAATTTATTTTTCACTGTGTTTCTCTATTTATGGGCATTATCTACCTTTCCAAGTATTCTATATTCCTTGTATGCTTTTATGATGATTTTGGTTATTTATTTCATGGACCATTGCTTACTCTTTACGCACATCACCTAACCATTTTTTCCTTATCTACACTAAATTTCTTGGTGGTTATTTCAAATTTGGTTTCTCAGAGATTAGTATATATAAATCGAATAATATTATTTGTTTTTTCTTATCGTAATTAAGATGTTCGCCAATTTCTTGTAATAATTTTAATAAATTATATTGTAAGAATTTTGTGCAAATATATTATGATAGTTGGGATTACGAATTCAAAGTTGTTGAACTCACAATAATCTTAAAATTTTGCCTTTGGTGAGCCAATAACTTACAAAACAAAGAAAGAGATTTTGCTTGGACAATTATGACTATAAGTGCAAATATAAACCAATAAAGCATGAAGATGGGAGCACGAGGCTTCAAATAAAAAGAATTAGGTAAAAGTGGGATATTTTCTTGATTGATGACAAAATTGGAAAATTTGCTCTGCTTTTATTCTTGAACATGACTAATCAAAATGCCTTCTGATTCTGTTTTTAAAGAGGGTATATGTTGTTATCATGTGATTATCTCAATTGGTTGAATACGAGAACTTACTTAAAACTTTGATTTATTTATTGTTTTTCCGAATTCAGATTAATCTGTAAGTCATCCAACAAGATTATCATCTAGTTGTTAGGTTAGGCCTAAAATTGCAACCGAGGTCAAATTATAGTTTCTCTCAATCATGGTTCAAAGTTTCATTTTCGATATATGTTTCGGTCAACTTAATATAAGAAATTTTTCAAAAAAAATTCGGAAACGTTTCTGCAAAACTAGGAAAAAATTACTAAATTAAGAGAAAAAAAAAGAAGTTTTAATACAAATATAGAGTTTCGAAAACACATCTTATTTTCGTTTCAATTGATTAAAAAAAGAAACTTTTCGATGTTTTCGACGGAAAAGATGGAAATTTTGATCCATGCTCTCAATAGAACATGAATTTTTCATAAAGTTCTTGTATAAAATTAATTACGAGATATAGAAAAAAAAATAACTAGTCACAAAATAGAGAATTTTAACACAATTGAAATTCTTTTGTTGAAAATGTATTTATGTGAATGGTTGTTGATATAGCCCGAGCAAAGATCTTCAAATCACGTTATTGTTCTTAATTTGAAAAAGGAAAAGATAATAAATATGTACATTCTCTAATTATGTTGTCCACTAAAAGGAAATAAGTCTCTACATGCTCTTATTTCACTTTCTTCTTGATGTTGGACGCAAATTAAGCCATTTAGTTTCCTTCAATTAAGTTATTTTGATAGTATTTTATAATAAAATTAATTTTCGGTAGTAATACATTTGAATCATGAAAAAAGAGTATTAGCATAAACATTACATCGATTTCATGACTGTATGATCATTATTCTGTAGTAGTTAATCAACTCAAATTAGTGAAAGTATTTAATTAACAATAACATTTGATCCATAACAATCAGAAATTCTTAATCAAAAGATTATAAAATTTCATGATCATTGTATATCAGAATTTTGGAGATAAGTCAAGAGAAAAAGTTCTCCTACCAGAAAGAAATTCATGTCGGGAAAAATCAGTTGGAGATATTGGAATAGCACAATCATGGGAAGATTTTTTTGTTTTTAATGCAAAAATCTTGAATGATAGTTTATTTCATTTTCGTATAAAAGAAATGTTAATAGATTTGCCCATGGGTAATGGACCCGATCGTCTTTAGAAGGGATTAGTTCAATCTTCGTAAATAAAATAAGAAATATTAATGAGTTTGCATGGACATTTCCTCAAAAATATGAAGAGAGATCCTTGTTTCCATATTAAAAAACAATGCTTGATTCAAAAAGGGGTAAAATAGAGAATAAATGTATATTGCCCTGGCTAAATCAACAACCCATTAGAATACTAAAGCATGGTAGTATATGTATTAAAATATATTATATATTGTTTAGTCATCACGAGTAATGACATTAACATTATTATTAATTTTAACACATTTTTTTCGTAATATGCAAACATTAGCAACTTGTTATACTATGTTAGTTATTGTTTTTATTCAATATGAAAGTTTCCCCAATAACCATTCCAAATGTATTTTTATTGTATGCATTTTCTCGATGATAATATGATTATATAATGATGATAAATGTAACTTTTCCTGGACTCAAAATAGAAATTTGTAGTTTATCATAATTATATTCCTAACAAATATTTAATTAGTTAAATACCTATTAAAATCAAATGATAATATGTTAAACACAAAACATGTGGATGCAAGAAGATTGAGAGCAAAAAAATGATCAAGATTGTAATATCCAAATCCATGCACTTTAATTTATCAGGTCATCTATGATTAACTTTAAATAAAGCTAAAAATCATCTTTACGAGTTGTCATTTTATGATAAAAAGATTTGAAGCCACCTTCCAGAATGCTTTGGCCCACAAAATTTATTAACATGCAACAGCACATAGTAAGTTAAAGAACATGACAGAATGTCACATTTTTGTTCATCATGTAAGAATAACTTTTTCATTGTGTTTGCTTTTACTTTCGCATTTTTCACTTATCAGGATGATGCAAGGATTAGAAAATAGTACTTAGTTTTAAATAGTTTGATATATGGCCAATAATTGTTTCGACAACCTACAAATTAAATACTGTAGTATGTTTCACCACCAACAAAAAAATCTACAAGTAGTATTAAATGATGATGGCAATCTATACGGGGAACATAGAGGCTATTGACTAAATTTCTATTTCTTTTTATTTATTTAATACTAATTTTTTCATATATTCTGTTACAGACTTACAGGAAACTAAATTTCCTAAACAGATGTAGTGGCCTAATTTTTGTTAAAGTTCTTATATGTAATGTCTTCTTGCGGCTAACAAATTGTAGCAAAAAAACAATAATAATAATAATAATAATAATAATAATAATAATAATAATAATAATAATAAAACACACACACACGCACACAAAATATTTGTAGATACATAAAATAAGGGGAAATTATGAGTTTACCCCTGTGGATTCAGTGGGTGTTGGATGAGTGACAAGTGTGCATAAAAGGACAATTTTTGTCCCCTTGTATAAATGTGTTTATCATTCAACCCCTATGGATATAATCCACTGGTATAGGATAAATGTAACCATATGAATCAGATCCACCAATGTACCAACTATTGTATGGATCTTCTAGACTCACGGTCTATTATATTGTATATGGAGTCATATATAATTCACTTCTTACAGACCTTACATTAATATGTCTGAAGTAAAATTAAAAAAACACTATCAAACACATATATTTAAATATAATTATCATAATAGACTCGACTCAAATTTCAAATTATTTAATTTGATTTTCAGCTCGGACTACTACGTGAAAACCAAATATCAAATTGCAGTAGTTCCAGTAATTATAACACCCATCAAGAAATCCTACATATCAGTAAATATACTCTAAAAAATTTCAAGAAAAAAAAGGGAAAAGTAAACTCTAAAAAATACTACTATATACAATACACACATGGAACTTGTGATAATCCAATAATTAATGGCTGCAGGATGCTTCTTTCATAAAATGGTCTAAAAAAATTTATTCTACATAGCAAAAATTAAAAGTTCTCCAGATTTTCTTCATCATTCACCAATAGCAGAAGCAACAGACTCTTCTTGATAAGCACGAGAAGTAAAACCAGCATACCAAGCCACTCTCATAAGCTGCACCCCGAGAACAAGCACCCAACCACACACTAATCCCCTCACCGTATGCAGCATCCAACCCGGTGCATTAAGCTCGACTCCAAGCTTCAGCCCTCTCATCAGTTGCAACAATCGATACGACTCATAAACAACCGGAGTCACTAACCAAACCGGCGACTCCCAGTGCCACGTCAGCATCTCCGTCAACGTTTGTACAGACAAAAGCAAGAAGTAAGGACCCAACAGGACCAGATATGAAATGAAAGGAAACTGCGGTTGAATAATTCCCTTTTGAGAACCGAAAAACATTGCCAGAGGGACGATGAATCCGATCAAATTTGCAACCATATTCCAGAATTGGTAACTGAAAGGAGGTTTCGTTTTTTGACTTGGTCGAGCAGTAGAATCGGCCATGAGGAGAAAAAGGGATGCCCCAAGATTGAATATGCAGTCGAGGCCCGTGAGGGAAAGAAGGCTTGCTATGTTGGGCCCGAGGAAAATTGATGAAACGGGTAGATATAAGGTGGGTACGACTCCTGTGGCTAAGAGAAGGGCTGGGCCAAGAAGCCATAAAGGCCATCTTAGGTACTGGTTGCTTGTATTTATGAGTTGTTGGGTGCTAGTTGTAGATTCTTGAGTTGGCTCGTTTGAAGAAGTCATGGTTTCAAAAATGTTGGAAGTTTCTTTGAGTAATGTTTCTTCTTCGGGGTCGGGGGCATATGTTATTGGAGCAGGTTCCCATGGAGATTTATTTGCTTGACAAATTGTGTTGTGCTTAAAGCTGACACATGAAAAATTGCTTCCTCCAAGTAAATTCTGAGATCTCCAGAACTTCAAGCGTTTATGATGCAAATGAGAAATAGTAAGGACGGGTATAGTATATGGAGGTTGGGTTGCGATTGCCATTTCTACGGCCATAAAGTGAAGTAATAGGTCAAAATTACCTGACAGGAGAACAAAAAGATAAAAGGCTCCAACATAAACATCAGATAAGTAACTGAAACATTACAAATTCTAGCAAAGCAAATATTTGTACTTGAAGAAGTTTATTTGCACTAGTTCTTATAATTATAAAAATTTACTTTCACTGTGATCAGGGAACACAAGCTAGTCACAGTAGACAAGAATCTCTACATGAAGAAAAGTATGACTTCGAAGGGCCATGAACTAGTACCATAAATAAAAGGCACAAAAACTTAGATTTTAAAGGCTGATCTTAGGACTAGCATCCACAGGCTTTTTGGTGTTACGGAAATGATTTCGATGTCTGTACGAATTTCATATATGTACGATAGTAAATGGACATGGAAAATTCTGAATGTTATAGGTTGTACCAAGTTTAAAGGATCACGTACCATTACATCTAAGACCCATATCGAGCTAAAAAACAAGGCTTAAAAACCTAGCAATGACAAATTTAACACAATGATTGAGAGCACTAACTACAAGGCTTCAGTTGAAGTCCCAGTTTCCAAATCTAGGAGATAAATTAGCAATCCAAATGATTGCACTCCTAACAACCATTATGGTAAGGCCATAACAAATTATAACATCCAAAACAATACAATGAAAAAAGTATGTACTCCTCTCCTCTGTTTCACTTCAATCATAAAAAAATGCCTGTAAATTGTAATACAAATACAGAACAAAGAAACCATTGGGATAGTTGGAGTAAAGAAAAGATAGAAAACATTATTAAATCGATAAACCACTTGTTGCATAAAACCTACCATCAAGTTTTTCTCCTTCATTAGCTCATGTTTGTTCAAACTTAATCCTTTTATATAGTGCTTTGATACTGGATTGCTCACTAAAAGTAATGCAGATTTAAACCAGTTCCAACAGTAACAAATAAAAATAAATAAAACCTTGTTTTTTCCAAGTAAGATCTAAAGGTAATACGATAAACTATCAGTACAGACAGCAACTAGCAAGAAAGGACATCAATATTAGATACATAGACAGTCAAAATTCCATACTTTCCTCTAGTAACATAATAAAACAGGGGGGGGGGGAAAGGAAAACGAAATTAGAGTATCAAGTTGATTTATGAGTGAGTAATGGGTTCTTAAATTTGAAAAATATGAGTAAGAGACTGATCCAGTAATTAAAAAAAAAAAAAAAAGTAAGAATTACCCTGATGAGTGTATTGGAATCAAAGATTGAGAATAAAGCCTGGGTCTTTCTTCTGTAAATGAATTGAAATTGAAATTGAAAATTTCAGTTTACCTGGTACCAAGGTGGAACGGAATCAAGTTTCGACGATGAAAGGATCCTCAGAAGTCGGAGACTCTGGGACTTTCAGAACATTGAAAGACTGAAAGGCAGGGCCGGCCCAAGGGTTTTGGGGGCCTAGGCGAAATAAAAAAATTGGGCCCTTATATAATTTATTTTTTTATGTAAAATTTATTTTTCTTGCTCTTTTAAATTCAAAAGTGTTTATTAAATGTTTATATTCTAATTCTTCTAACATATCTTCTTCTATAGACAAAATAGCTAAGTCACTTAATCTTTCTTGTGTCATTATCAAACGAAAACATGTTTTTATTAATTTTAATTTTGGAAAAACTTCTTTCAGCAGAAGCCACTGTTACAGGTATAGTGAATATAATTTTATAACAAATATATGTATTTGGATAAGAACTAATCAAATTTATATGATTAAATAAATCAATTGGTTTGTCTATTTGGGTTGGAATAACTTTGATAGTACGTTTAGTTCATAATACAAATCGGAACCATCTACGTCTGATATGGAGTCATGTTTTAGAGCATTTTCAAGATTATTACAACAATCTTTCAAAGTTTTTTCATCTAAAGACTTTAAAGCTTTAACATCTAATAACAAATCGAAAGTAATTTTATATAATTCTCAAATTGTTCAAATCTACTTTTAATTGCAGAAAAACGTTGGTGAAGACAAGACGTTTCATCTTCCCCAAAAAAAATTCTTCTGTTTTGGACTGAGTTGGAAAAGAAATAGAGGAGAAATTAACATTAGATTAAAACGGTTAATAGGTATATTATAAATATATGTAAATGAAGGAGAATTAATGGAAGAAAACTGTAAAATTGTAAATTGATTTTTTGTACATATTGCAATTAATCTGAAAAACTAGAAGAATGAATAATTGTGTCTAGCTTAACAAGTAAGCTGAGCTATTTATAGCATAATAACTAACACTAGGGGTAATAATGTAAATACATAATTAGTAAATAACGCTTAATTAAATATACATATATTGCCGCAAAAATAAGGTAAATCCAATTAGAGACATAAAAAAGTTGGGCTGCCGCTTTTTGGTTTTTTTATTATTATATTATATGAGCTAAAAGTTGGGCTCAATTTGTTTAAAAAAAAACTAAAACTTTGGGCTCTTAAAATAAATAAGCAAGAAAGGGGCCCTAAGAATTTGGGGGCCCTAGGCAAACACCCAATTTGCCTAGTGGGTGGGCCGGCACTGCTGAAAGGAAAGGTGTATTATAAAATTGAAAAGAGAATTACTATTTACTCTAGACGAGTATTTCATATTTTGTACAATTCACACATTGCCCTCTAAAACTTCTCAATTCTCGAACTTAACCCCCCGTAAAAGTATATATAATATTCCTACTAAACCCACTAAAGTTTAATTAACAAGATATACAGTACAGTACTATATTTTAGCCCTTACCAACAGCAAACTAGAGGCATAAATATAGCTTTAGAGACAAAATAAATAAGAATTTAATCTTAGGGTATATTTGATGATGATGATGATTGGAATATTCTTCACCAAGTCTAGGGGTGGCAAATGGATCACCCGGATCGGATTTGGATCGGATCCTTGTGGATCGGATCTCAAATGGATCGGATCCTTCATGGATCCATAATGATGGATCCGATCCAAACCGGATCCGGGTGATAAAATTTTGGATCCACCATGGATCCGAATAGATCCATTGTGGATCCATGACGGATCCACGGTGGATCCGAATAGATCCATGACGGATCCACGGTGGATCCATCCGCGGATCCATCAAGGATCCACAGTGGATCCGTCATGTGGATCAAAGGGATCCCATGACATGTAATCAAACCAAATTCAGTCCAGAATTTTCAAAAAAATCAAATTTGCAACTCGGCTACTATTTAGTATTTTCAAAAATTCGAATTGCACTTTTGGTCCCTCTATTTTTGAAAATTGCAATTTTGACCTCAGATTTTTGAAGAACCCAGAATCACATTTCAGTCCAGAATTTAATAAATTCAAATTTCCAATCCGGACACTGATTTTCAGGAACAAAATTTGCACTTTTGATCCCTCAATTTTTGAATATTGCAATTTTGACCCTAGATTTTTGAAAAATCAAGAATTGCAATTCAGTCCAGTATTTTAAGAAAATTAAAAATTTCAATTTGGCCCCTAATTTCAGAAATTCAAATTTGCGCTTTTGGTCACCCAATTTTCAGAAATTACAATTTGACCCTAAAATTTTGAAAAACCAGAATTACGATTCAGTTCATTTTCGAAGATTAAAATTTTCATTTCGGCCCCTGATTTTCAGAAATTCAAAATTTCACTTTTGGTCCCTTAATTTTGAAAAATTGCAATTTGACCCCATATTTTTAGAAAAATAAGGATTTCAAATCTGGGCCATATTTTAGAAAAATTGCAATTTGACCCGATATTTTACTCTTTTGGTCCCTCAATTTTCAGAAATTACAATTTAACCCTAAGTTTTTGAAAAATCTAGGATTACGATTCAGTGTATTTCTGAAGATTAAAATTTTCATTTCGGCCCCTGATTTTCAGAAATTCAAAATTTCACTTTTGGTCCCTTAATTTTCAAAAATTGCAATTTGACCCTATATTTTCAAAAATTGCAATTTGACCCTATATTTTCAAATAATTGATAGTACCTTAAAAGTGTATATTAATTTCTGGGGCAAAATTATAATTTTTGAAAATTGAGGGACTACAAGTGCAAATTTGAATTTCTGAAATCAGGTGCCGAATTGAAAATTTTAATTTTCTTAAAATTATGGACTGAATTGCAATTCTTATTTTTTTGAAAATATAGGGTCAAATTGCAGTTTTTGAAATTTAAGGGACCAAAAGTGAAATTTTGGATTTCTGAAATCAGGGGCCGAATTGAAATTTTCAATTTTCTTAAAATACTGGATTGAATTGCAATTCTTGATTTTTCAAAAATTTAGGGCCAAAATTGCAATATCCAAAAATTGAGGGACCAAAAGTGCAAATTTGGATTTCTCAAATCAGGGGCCGAATTGAAATTTTCAATTTTCTTAAAATACTGGACTGAATTGATTTTTCAAAAATTTAGGGTCAAAATTACAATATCCAAAAATTGAGGGACCAAAAGTGCAAATTTGGATTCCTGAAATCAAGGGCCGAATTGAAATTTTCAATTTTTTTAAAATACTGGACTGAAATGTAATTCTTGATTTTTCAAAAATTTAGGGTCAAAATTGCAATATCCAAAAATCGAGGGACCAAAAGTGCAAATTTGGATTCCTGAAATCAGGGGCCGAATTGAAATTTTCAATTTTTTTAAAATACTGGACTGAAATGTAATTCTTGATTTTTCAAAAATTTAGGGTCAAAATTGCAATATCCAAAAATTGAGGGACCAAAAGTGCAAATTTGGATTTCTGAAATCAAGGGCCGAATTGAAATTTTCAATTTTCTTAAAATACTGAACTGAATTGCAATTCTTGATTTTTCAAAAATCTAGGGTCAAAATTGCAATATCCAAAAATTGAGGGACCAAAAGTGCAAATTTGGATTTCTGAAATCAGGGGCCGAATTAAAATTTTCAATTTTCTTCAAATACTGGACTGACTTGAAATTCTTGATTTTTCATAAATTTAGGGTCAAAATTACAATATCCAAAAATTGAAGGACCAAAAGTGCAAATTTTATTCATGAAAATCAGTGTCCGGATTGGAAATTTGAATTTATTAAATTCTGGGTTTTTTAAAAATTTGGGGTTAAAATTGCAATATTCAAAAATAATTATTAGAGAGAAAGGTTTTCACATTCCAAATTTCCAATAATAAATTTTTTTTTTGGATCAAATAATGGATCCAGTGGATTCTTTAGTGGATCCAATGGATCCATTAGTGGATCCATTCATGGATCCAGATGATCCATTGATGGATCCATCACAATCCATTACTTGTATGTGTTGATCCAATATGAATCCAGATTTTATGAGATCCGATCCAGATTCGATCCGAATGAAAATTTAATGGATCTTTATGGATCGGATCCTTTGGATTTGGATCGAATCTGAATCAGATCCATGGATCTGATCGATATTGCCACCCCTAAGTCCAAGTCTATGGTGGTTTCACACTCCTTGACAAGTTTTGAGATTAAATCAGTTTGTATTGTAATTAATCAAAAACTAATAATTCATGGATATATACATACATCATACTGTATAATTGATATAGTAATTACTATAATTGATTAAGAGAACCATATCAGTTTCACCATGGAAATAATTAACAATGTCTCTTCTCATCTTTAATTCCCATCTCCTCCTCTCTGTATCTGTATTTGCTCCCCATCTATCAACATAGATTATAGAAAGAGGAGAGGAGTGGGACTAACCTTAATTATGCCTAATAATGAAATCCTCTTCTTGCCCCATAAAGAAAGCATTGAATTTCTCCATCTCATTATTCAACAAATACATAAACACTGCCTCTGCCTGCCCCGCCCCGATGTACATACTGTGCTAACCATTTTGAGTTTATTGATCACGTCTCTTTATATATTTTGGGTTTACTATTTTTTTATACCTTACCCAGTGGTTTTGTCATTTTTTTCCATTTCAGATACTGGTTATTGATGGTATTTTTCTCCCTCCAATTAAATTATGATGCGCGTGTGTTTTCCACTACTTATTCTTGTTATGGTCCACCTGGAAAAAAAAACTAATTTCCGAGATGTAAGTTATGTTTGTTGTAAAATCGTTGCATCTTCTCTCAGATTAATCTTATGTTTCTTGAAGTATCCTTGCCGTCTACTTTTGAATATCCTGTTTAATTTGCTTGCTTCATATTTATACTTGTTTTCTTAAATCCTTTTGATATTTTTGACATATTTATGCCATATTTTAGTTGCAAACCAGTTTTTCAGATTGGAATAAGGATTTTGGTAATCATCCTAGAATCTCCCCCATGTATGGAAATTAACGTAGAGCATCTCCATTAAAGAAGTGGGAAGGTGAATCTTTGAGGAGAGGGGAAAAAAATTGATGTTTAATGGGTAAATGAATCACAATTGAGGGGATGTGAGCGTTCGGTAACCACCGCCCAATTTGTTGGGGCTGGCGCTATCTTCATCTTCTTTTTTTTTTTTTTTTTTTTTTAAATTTGCTTAATTGGGCTGGGAAACTCCCGGCCCATATACTTTTTATTTTTATTTTTTATTTTTAAACTATTGGGCTGACCATATATTTTTTATTTATTTATTAAATAATAACATAAATTATCTATTAACATTTAAATATTTTTCTTACTTGTACATTGTGTATTTTTTTAACTTGTAATATTGTAATTTTATGTACAATAATGGTGGCACCGGCGATAAATTTTCATATATGATTTACTAATTATTCTAATGCTATTGTATTGTTATTATTAAATATTATTTATTATTAATGTCAATGCTAAATTAGTTTTTATTAATGACAATCTACGTTGCACGGATACGGACTCGGCGACTCGGACTCGACATGATTCGGATTCGGCGACTCGTTTTCGAAAAAAATTTTAGGATACGACACGGCATGGATACGTATATTTTAATAAAATAAATTTATATAGTTATATATAAAAAAAAATACCTTAACATCAAAGTCATTGAATAAACATTAAACACTCATTTTAATATTATTTCGTTCTAATATTATTTCGTTGTTTTAATAAATTCAGCATTTTAATAATGATATGGGTAAAGATGGTATCAAATTTGTGTAGAACTACCAGCCAAACAAATTAAGTTTTGTTGGCATTTAAAATGAAAATAACATTGAAGAGTTTAGAAGCAATTTAATAATTATTTCGTTCAGATAAGGCACATCACCCATCACACATCTTCATCGTGTCCATCAGCTCACCCACCTCAATCTCACCTACCCAAAACCCCCCTCTTCAATAATCCACACTTTTTCAAATCAAATCTCTCTCTCTCTCCACCACCACACAGCAGCAGCCACCGCCGCTACTCTCTATCCTCCACTATGGCCGCCGCCCTACAGCAAACCCCAACCACCTTCCACTCCCGCTCACCTCCGTCCGCACAACTCCTCTCAAAACCCTCACTCAAACTCTCCCTCTCCTCAACCCAAATGTCGAGTCCGGCGCGAGTCGACGGCGAATCCGGCGCGAGTCCGAGTCCGTCACGAGTCGACTCGGCATTCTTCATAGTCTCTGCCGAGTCGGTGCTTCATAGATGACAATGTTAAGTTACTTATTATTAATACCAATATTTAAGTTACTATTGACTTTATTATTATTATTATTATTAAATGAATGAGAATTGAAATTAAATAGAATGTGAAGATTGAACTATTATTATTATTATTAAATGAATGAGAATAATTAAATAGAATGTGAATATTGAAAAAATTAAGTGAGAGTGGGGAAGTTTGAGAATTGAAATTAAATAGAATGTGAAGATTGAGTCACTGAAGATGACTATAAAAAGAGGAGTCTGAAGGGGAAGGGGAGTCTGAGGGGAATGGGAGTCCATACCCATTATAGATGGCCTGACTTCAGCCCAATTTCCCCTTTCACTTTCCATTTTTGACCCCTTTCCCCTTTTTCATCCCTTCTCCTTCTCTTTCTCATTTATATAGTGAATCAATCTTCTTATTCCAAAAAAAAAAAAAAAATTAATTTCAATATTCATTCTTCCTCCACTCTCACTTAATAATAATAATAATAATAAATTTAAGGACTTTTTTCAAAATAATACACAAATTTAAGAATTTTTAATTTTTTTATTAAATTAAAATAAAATAAATTAAAATTGAGTTTATTAAATAAAAGTTACATTTTTTAAACTAAAATTTACTTTTTAAAAATAATACACAATTTACAAAACTAAAACTAAGAGTTATCTTTCATTTAATAAGATATTCTAAAAGATTTTTTTTAAAAATAGTTTTATTTAATACAATTTCCAAAAAAAAAAAAGTGAACATCAAGTGGCCGACAAGTGTTGACCATCAACCGCTGGGCGGACGAGTGCAACATACTCACCTGCTCAACAAGTGACGGGATCAATGCGTGAGGCAAGGTGGCGATGGGTTCAACCCTTAAGAGAAAATTACCTTAACCACCCTTCTAATCATTTTAATTCACTTTTTTTATCCTTTAAATCCAACTCTGCCCTTCCCTAGCCTCATAAGAAATGGCCTAAAAACCCAAGGTGGTTGGGCCAAGTGGTAGTGACTTGCGACCCCCAGAGGCGAGACTCAAGTTCGAATCCTACTGGAGACACCACACTGGGGAGGACCTATACCCTTTGCACTCTTCGGTCCGAGCTGTAAATACACAGTCTAATAGATCAAAAAAAAAAAAAAAAAAAAAAAAATAAGAAATGGCCTAAAGCAAGCCTCGTCTATTTAATATTTAATGGGATTTCCACCGCTTTGGATATGGCCTACATATGGCCTACGGGGAATAGGTCAAAATTAGATAAAGTGGAAATCATTAATTCTTTTATTAGTAAGTAATTTTTTGTCAGAAATTTTATTCTACTAAAGTTTATTTATTTTCTTTCTTTCTGGGTAAAATACCTTAACAAGTTCAATAAATATTAAAGATGTCAAGAAAATTGTACACTAGTGTATCATCAACATCCATGTTTTTTTTTTTTCTGAACTAAAGTGAAGGACCTATTTGATGAGGTGGAACTATGACAACGTCGTCATAGAGATTACAATTAACCTAATCATTTATTTTTTATTTTATTTGTAAAAATCATGATTTGTAATTAATTTAATAAATGCATCGTCATAGTTTTTACAAAAAAAAAAGGTTTTTTTTTTGAACTAAAGTGAAGGACCTATTTGATGAGGTGCAACTATGACAGTGTCGTCATAGAGATTACAATTAACCTAATAATTTATTTTTTATTTTATTTATAAAAACCATGATTTGTAATTAATAAATGCGTTGTCATAGTTTTTACAAAAAAAAAGTATGTACTAAACACATTATAGTAGCTACTAATTAAACGTCACAAAATAATTTTACTTAACTAAACTATCACAATCATAAAAGATGTTTTCATCCATTAAAAACCTTACAAATAAATATTTTTTTTCTCAATTAAAATAATAAAAAGACGAAATTGATTCGTGTAAAAATAGCACAATAATTTTTTGGAGAGGAAAAATCACAATAATAATAATTGAAAATAATAAATCCTTGTTAACGCGAAACACACAGTGCAAGCAGAGAAGAAATTAAATGGCACTAACCCTAAAACCCTTGTTATCCCCAATCAACCAAAACTCTCTTCAATTTCAAAATCAAAAAGCCAATTCAAAATCAATTTCAAGATTAAGAGCGAAGGCAGCATCAGTTTCTGTACAATGGGATGAAAAGCTTCTCCCAAATGTAATCCGCCGTAATCGTGACCCCACTTGGCGCGGTGGTTTCAGCTTAGGTGTAGACCTTGGAATGTCCCGCACTGGACTCGCCCTCAGTAAAGGCTTCACTATTCGCCCTTTAATGGTAACCCCACGCACAAAACACACTTTCTGCGTGTATTTGTATGTATATAATAAGTAAATGAGATGGTTTTGCGGTGTTATCGTCGTGGATTAAATTTTCCTTATCGTGATATGTTTTAGTTCAAACAAATTTTCGAACTTTTCTTGTTTTGATCCATGGTTGTTATCATATTAGGTAGTGGAATTGAGAGGGCAAAAGCTTGAGCTTAGGCTTCTTGAGATTGCTGAAAGGCAGGTTTGAAGAAAGAAATTCATAAGTTTTTTTTTTTTTGGGTTTTATTGGGATTTTAACGAGGAGATTTTTGTTTGGATTTTGTTAGGAAGTTGACGAGTTCATAATTGGGATTCCAAAGTCTAGTGTTGGAAAGGAGACGGATCAATCGAATAAAGTTCGTAGTGTGGCAGGAAGGCTTGCAGTTCGAGCTGCAGAGAGGTGAAATTTTATCATTTTGATGTTATTTCTGATTTTTGAAGGAATGACATGTGTTTGATTTATTTCGATATCAGGGGTTGGAGAGTATACCTGCAAGATGAGCATGGGACCTCAGCTGAGGCTCTAGACCATATGATAGCCAAGTAATTTTCTTATCTTATGTCTCTTTTAATTTCTTGAATGAACGAATTGTCTTCCTTTCACAAGCTATATATTTCTATGATGAAATAGAAGTACTAATTAGTGGCGATTTGATTTAACTAAACGCTCATTTGTTGTGTTAGAAGAAAGACAACAACTGAGCTCGTATCATTGCATCTTATTAATTAGTTTCAGAATCATCCCAAAATATGCAGGGGTCTCAGTAAATCTGCTCGTGAAGGGAAAATTGATGCATATGCTGCTGTTGTGAGTCATATCTTTTAGCGTTTTTTTCAAACCGATCAGATCATATATGTCTTTAGAACAAGGACATTTAATTTCCTGTTTGTTTTGATTACAGAAGGTGCTTGAAAGATACTTCTCGAATTCAGGGCAGGGAATTGAACTTGTTGTACCGAAGCAGTTAGAACTCCAGAACAAGCTGAGTAGAGGGCCACCAAAGGACACAGATTTCTTCCCAGAAGAATTGGATGGTTAATGAGCTACAATCATATATGTTGTCATTATATTCATTTGGTTTCAAACGAGGTTATTTGAGTATTTTAATGTATGTATACTAAACACTTTATTTTGTTTTAAATTATCACTTGTGGGACTTTTGAGATCCACAAGTAACTCTACCATGAGAAACTAGATTATTCTCGGAGGATGACTTGAATCTGATACCAACCATTTACACCGTTGTTGCACATTAAAGAAATTATTAATTATCGATATTTTAGGAGAATAAAAGTTTTGCATTTAGATTAAGAAAATTATTAATTACCAAAATCTTAGGAGAATAAAAATCTTATGATACAAAACTACTATTGAAAATTGAAAAACATTTTGAATATTTAGGAGTTCAATTATTAATGAGAATTGAGAAAAGGGTAAAATTATAAAAAATAAATAAAAATTAGTCTATTAAACGTATGTATTTAGGATGTTTTTTTTAAAAAAAATTAAACATGTATTTTAACTTTTTTGAGACCATTTCTTCAAAGAATTGAGCAAACACGTATTTTTGTTTTGAGAAAGAATCTTAGCTTATAAGTTTCTCTTTCGATTTTCAAAAAACAATTCTATATATATTTTTCTCATATCTCGAATGAAAAATCCTCAACAAAACGAATTTTGTACATTCTTTTAATGACACGTGTCCAGATTTATTTTATCATAAATTTTTTAAAAACTACTTTAAAAAACTATTAAAATAACCTTATCAATGCTAGTTTATAATAAAGATACATGTCATAAGGAGAATGCACGCAATGCACGTGTAGCATCTAATTTTACTTATAGTAATTTTAATTTGACTTAAAATAATTCAAACTAGTTTATGCCCCATGCTATGCACGGAATTTATTTTGAATTGTTTTCACATTAGTTTACATGATTATTATAATAAAATTAATTAAATAAGTTAAATTGGTAAATATAATTACTGAATAAATAAATATTTGTGTGTATAATTAAGATGATAAAAGGTGTAAGTTTAATACTTTCGGAAAAGTTTAATTGTATATGAAATAAAGACAAATGTGAAATTTTGATTTCAGTAGAGTCCAAAGTGAAGGCTGAACATGCAAAATGCAGTAAAAGAGGTTAGACTGCCCAAAGGTAATCCATTGATATGTTTTTTACCTATTGATTCGCAATACAAAAAATTAGAATTGCATGCACCACACAATTAAGTTGGAAATTTAACCAAGGGATGAACCAAGATAAATTGGACAAAATACCCAAACTATATATAAACTTGATATATTGTTAATAATATAAGTTGTACGTAATTTCTAATTTGTTCTGGCTCACCTCATGACATATACAAATTAAACTCAAAACTTTGGGAATCTTCAGTTGTTTAATGAAGGGAAGTGAACAAAATTTAGGTATAATGTGGCAAATAAGGTGAAGGCACTGCTTGTTTGTTGCATTATGAATCTTTTATGCTTCAAATACAAAATGAATAGTAGAAATTCAAGATATTTACACCATCAACTTATCATGCTTGTAAGTAGCCGAAAAATATGTAATACCTTGCATTTATTTTGTTTACAGAAAAAAAAAACAACTATAATTAAAACTTATATCTCGAAAATACAAAACTACTAATTAATTCAGTAGGAAGATCAACTTTTTTTATCTTATTAAACTCAGTTAGGAGATGAATTTAGAGAAGTAAGAAAAGTTTCGATTTGAAAAAGGGAAGATAAAGTGACACAGGCAAAACACAGTTATGGAGGTCAAGGTAGAAATGTAAATTAACTTTTTTATTCAATAAATTTCTAATTTCGGTCAAAATTAGGAATGAAAATCATAAGTTATCGTACTTTTTTTTCCTTCCATACTTTCTAGAAATATACTAGCAAATCTATTAAAAACTAAAGTTATTATTCATTTCATTTCTATAATCTCTATCTCTATCTCTATCTCTATCTCTATCTCTACTATTATAAAAGCATGAATATTTCTTAACTTTTTTGTATGGACTACAATACCCTTACTTAAACTGTAAGATGATATTTAATTCAGTGGTAAATATGTAAAAATAATTGAAGAGGTATAATTAGATATAAAGTCTTATTATATTTTTTCCTACATAGACTCCTAAAAATTATAAATTCTCTCAATTTTTATTATTTTAATCTTCTTCTCTTATAATAGATAAAAACGAACCATAAAAAATTTTATAAAAATTATTATATTTTAGCATCAATAATTATTTAAGTAAGAAAATGTAAATTTAAAGATTTAGTACAACATAAGTCATTAACACTCTAAATTTTAAAAAGTATAATTAAATTCTCTAAAATATCATTATGTTACGAAAAAAAAAACTGAATCGCATCTTACTATGAAAGAATGAAAACTACTTACGAACTAACTAATTACTTAATTTTACTTTAGCTAGAATAGAGAAATATAAAGAATTTTCAATAATATCAAGACATGCATACAATGAATTTTCATGGAATCTTTGTCTTGAAAAACGGGTGAAATTGGTGAAAAATTGTGAAGTTGATGAAAAAAAAATATCTATAAATCATTAAAAACGTGTGAAATTGATGAAAATTCGAGTGAAATTGGTAAAATTGGCAAGATTGGTGAAAATTTGGGGTGAAACGGGTAAAAAGGAACCCTTGAAATCGATAAATACATGTGAAATTCGGGTGAAATTTATGAACAAATGATGAAACTGGTGAAACGATAACATCAATGAAAAGCATATGATATTGATGAAAAATGAATAAAGTAGGTGAAATTGTGTCAATCAATGAAAATTCAAGTGAAATTTTGTGATGTGCGAAATTGGTGAAAATGGATTAATATAACCAGCAAAATAAGATGAAACCGGTAGAATGATGTTTAAAACGGGAAACACATAAAGACACAGTCATAAAAACAATGAAAATAAGTTAAAACCGATAAGTAAATGGATATATCATTAAACTGGTAATAATGCAGGTAAAGAACATGTTAAATCGGTGAAAAATAAATTAAATTGATGAATTAAATCGGTGAAGCACGGGCTAATTTGCTCTACTTTATGTCAATAAAATTAATTTTACTCTAATTTACAAATAATACCCATTAAATTAATTGGACACGTACAACGTACGTGCATTTTCCTAGTTTCTAACAAATAGGAGTAACTTTTTCCAAATACACAAAAATCAAGAATATCTCAAGAAATCATTTGAAATTTGAAAACACTCACTACATACTCAAACAAAGTAACAAAACCATATTCGAAGAATTTTGTATTTTATTTTTATAGAAAAAAATATCTAATTTGAACAAGATGAAAAACAAAAATATCTGAAAGAACAGATCTAAACGACGTCGTTAATTGCGCTTTACATTATCCAATATTGTCTTATTCTGCGGTTAAACCTCAACTAAAACCCCTGCTCAATCCATCCATACCATGCTTCTACGAAAATGGCTGCCTCTGTTAAAACCCCACCACCAACAATTTACCCAAATCCCCATTTCTCGAAACAGCCTAATCTCAAAGGCCAAAACTTTACTCAAATTACCTCAAGAAACAACCAATTTTTCCTAAGAAAAAGACACCAGAACTCTCTCTTAAACTCCAGTTCATCCTTCACCACTGACCCCAACTCATACTTAAATCAGTTATGCATCCAAAATGAACTAAACCAAGCTATAAACTTCCTAAATTCGGTGGGAAAAGAGCCTCATATTGATATAGAAGAAGAAACTTTTGTTTCTTTAGTGAGATTGTGCGAGTTCAAGAGAGCATCAAATGAAGGTTCATTAATTTACTCTTTGTTATCAACAACCCAATTGAGTTTACGGCTAGGAAACGCTCTTTTGAGCATGTTTGTTAGGTTGGGAAATCTCAGTGAAGCATGGTATGTGTTTGGAAAAATGCAAGAAAGAGATGTTTTTTCTTGGAATGTTTTGATTGGAGGGTATGCAAAGAAGGGTTTTTTTGATGAGGCAATTGAGTTTTACGGAAGAATGTTGTGGCTTGGTGGAGCTGGGGTTAGACCTGATGTGTATACTTTTCCTTGCGTTCTAAGAGCTAGTGGCGGTTTGAGCCATTGGGATAGGGGTAAGGAGATCCATGCTCATGTGTTAAGGTACGGATTCGAGTCCGATATCGATGTTGTAAATTCTTTGATCACTATGTATGTCAAATGTGGGGATGTGGAGAATGGGAGGGTGGTGTTTGATGGTATGTGTAAGAGAGATAGGATCTCGTGGAATGCAATTATCTCGGGGTATTTTGAGAATGGAGAGTGTTTGGAAGGGTTAAGGTTGTTCTTTTTGATGAGGGAATGTTGTTTTCATCCGGATTTGATGACCATGACTAGTGTGATTTCGGCATGTGAGGTCGTCGGTGAAGAGAGCCTTGGAAGGGCGGTTCATGGGTATGTTGCAAAAATGGAATACGGGGCTGATGAGTCGGTGCATAACTCATTGATTCAAATGTATTCTAGTTTTGGTAGGTGGGAAGATGCCGAAAAAGTTTTTGATAGAATCGAGTGTAAAGATATTGTATCTTGGACATCAATGATTTCAGGTTATAACAACAATGGACTGGCTGAAACCGCTATCGAAACCTATAAAATGATGGAACTGGAAGGTGTTGTGCCGGATGAGATCACTATTGCTAGTGTTTTGTCCGCTTGTGCTTCTCTAGGTTTTCTTGATATAGGTGTAAAGCTTCACGAATTGGCTGAAAAAACCGGACTTGTAAGGTATCTTATGGTTGCAAATGCTCTAATCGACTTTTATTCCAAATGTAAGAGTATAGATAAAGCTTTAGAAGTCTTCCACCAAATTCCTGACAAAAATGTAATATCTTGGACGTCGATTATTCTCGGGCTTCGAATAAATAACCGAAGCTTTGAAGCCTTGATTTATTTTAGGCAAATGAAAATTAGTCTAAACCCGAATGATGTTACCTTAATCTCCGTGCTTTCAGCATGTGCTAGGATAGGGGCATTGATGTGTGGAAAGGAAATCCATGCCCATGTATTGAGGTCCGGATTAGGATTAAATGGTTTTCTACCCAATGCACTCCTTGACATGTACGTAAGGTGTGGAAGGATGGTGCCTGCAATGAATCAATTTAAGACACGAAAACAAGATGTTGCTTCTTGGAATATACTTCTAACAGGGCATGCCCAGAGGGGCCAAGGTGAACTTGCCATCGAGTTATTCGATAAAATGATGGAATCAAAAGTAAACCCGGATGAAATAACGTTTATAGCTCTCTTGTGTTCTTGTAGTAGATCCGGAATGGTAACTGAAGGCTTACAATATTTTAAAAGCATGAAAACCGAGTATTCTATTACTCCAAATCTAAAGCATTACGCTTGTGTGGTCGATTTACTTGGTCGTGCAGGAAAGTTAGACGATGCTTATGAGGTTATCGAGAAAATGCCTATGAAACCCGACCCACCTATTTGGGGAGCCTTGTTAAATGCTTGTAGAATTCATAGACGAGTAGACCTTGGTGAGCTAGCGGCTAGGCAAATTTTCGGTATGGATAATATGAGTGTTGGGTATTATGTTCTTTTATGCAATCTATATTCCGACAGTGGTAAATGGGATGAGGTTGCAAGATTGAGAAAAACTATGAGAGAAATGGGGCTTGCAATAGATCCTGGGTGCAGTTGGGTGGAAATTAAAGGAACAGTCCATGCGTTTCTTAGTGGTGACACTTTCCACCCTCAAATACGAGAAATAACTGCTGTTTTGAGGGGATTTTATGAGAAAATGAAGGCTGCTGGTTATAGTGATCCCGGGAAATGTTCAATAGATGAAATCGAAGAATCGAAATCTGAGGTTTTTTGTGGGCATAGTGAGAGACTGGCTGTTGGATTTGCGCTTATAAACACGGCACCAGGGATGCCTATTTGGGTAACAAAGAATCTTTATATGTGTGAGAGTTGTCATGATATGATTAAATTCGTTTCTAAAGTTGTTAGGAGAGAGATTTCTGTTAGAGACGCTGAACATTTTCACCATTTTAAAGAAGGGATTTGCTCTTGTGGAGATGAGGGATATGGGGAATATCTTGAGAACTAGATAACTTGAGAGCGATTTCTATCGGTAGTGAAACAATAGAATACTCAATTTAGGCAAAGAAGTGCAGGCTCAGCTGTGTATTACTTCTTTATATATGGTTTAATGAGTTGTACTCTGAGAAGATATGAAAGAAATAGTGTATACACACAATGCAACTGCTGGAATACTGTGTTTTACATTGCATCATACATGTCAAGAGAATTGTAGATTCAAAATCGAGAATTTGGATATCTTAACACTGGTAAAGTGGACTCCAAAGCTATATTGTATGTTGTTATCATTATGTAGTTGGATGTATGTAAATACGAAAATTCAGCGAAGTTTTAGAATCTTATGTCAAGCTGGCATACTTTGAGACATCGTCTGTTGTAAATGTTGCTGTGAAAACTGCATGAACATGTTTACAGTAATGTGGAAAAAACTTCAAAAATCAATAAAGAAATTCTATACCGGGTGATTTTGACGCCTCTGATTTCCCTGCAATGGAGTTCCCCTATCTTTATAAGTTTTTATATTGGTTGTGAACATTACAGATTACTGATTTTATGCTTCGCAAAATCAGTTGTCAGAAGGAAAAGTGTTTGTTGAGAACATGTAGCTTAATCTTCACCAAGTCTGTGGCAAAATGTAACCAGATGTTGTGAATTAAGAAGTCCATGTTTATTTCATTGATTTCCATGTTAATTTCATTGATTTCAGTTCTCTGTCATCTGTGTGATATCTTTGAGACAGATGAAAAGTTAATGGTGGAAACAAAAGATCTTTCAGAAAAAATTGATTCTGTCAAACAACAAGCAGTTATTACATATATATATCACACAAATGATAAACCAATGAATACAAAATAACAGAATTCACACACCATTATTTACTTGGGAGATCATCTCTCTCACAACAAATGCCAACAGAAAAATGAAAAAAATAAAACAACCACCTAAATCCCAACTGCTCTCTTTATTGTTTTGAACGATGATCTGATGAAGCTGTTTCTTCCTGCATGAATATCCTCATCACCATCATCAAGTACTAATGGTTTTTTTCTTATGCAGTCGACTCTCTTTTTCATACCTTCCAAGATGAGAGAAGGAGAAGATGGAATTCTCCGAAATGCCCTTGCACTCTCTGATCTCTTAAGTTCCCTCTCCTTTCCAACTTTCTCCTTTTTCACATTCTCATTACTAATAATACTAACTCTTCGTGCTCCTTTACTTACAGAAAAAGATTCATTTTCTTTTGTACTCTCTGGCTCGATTCTATAAGGAGGATTCTTAAAAGGAGTAGTGTTTATATTCATCGTATCTATCTTTTCAACCTCTTTCACATTCTCAGGGTATTGTGATTCTTGAGTTCGAGAAGTTTTGAAATTACCATGTGGGTATATGAGATCGAGCTTCTTGATATATTCGTCAGTCTTTGTGCTTTCTTTTTTATCAGTTCTTAGAGGATTTGAGTCAGCTTCATCCTCTGGTGTATTTTCCAGAAGAAATTGCATCCATTTCTCGATATTCCCTTTCCCACGTTGCTTTCGACTCTCTTCATCTTCCTCAATTTCCGATTCATGATTAAATGGGAAGTCCATGTTGCATAACTTTTCACCATTCTGTATCTCCAACTTTTCAAGTCTTTCTTCAACAATGTAACTATTCTCTTCAGCAACTATGGCTTTGGCTTTATTATCATCCATGTTAGGCTTCAATATTCTGATGCTGGTTATTTCGCTGCATCCCTCGGGTTCTTCCTGATTTTGTTCCTCATTCTCCTCCAAGAACTTTCTCAGCTCTTTATGTAAACGAGCACTACTCGACTGGATTTCTGGCAAATACAAAATATTCTTTTTCTTCTCGTTTTCTGGTAAAGTATCAGGCACTTTTGGCTCGTTTTCGGGCAAACAAAGAGCAGCAGTATTATCGCCTTTGTCTTCTTCATAAAGGTTATTATCCATTCTTGATCTTTTTCGCGCTTTCTCCCATTCTGGTCGTATTTGTTTCTCGAGCTCATCTCTTTGTTTGTACTTTCGATGAAGCTCTCTCTCCGCAGAATCACAAATCGCCTTCTGAGCTTCGAGTCTAGCGAAAAGAGCACTAGCTGCCGCTTGATTCAACCTCACTTGTTCCTTATAAACAACACTCCTGCAATAAGGGCCGGGGCTAGAATTGGTCATTTTCTACAGGTAAAAAATGTAACAAGAAGTTATTATATACTTACTGGTGCATTGCATCTCGAATCATCTTTTCCAGCATTGCCCTATACGAACATTGCGACTCTGCTACCTGTCTACACTTTTCAGCACGTCTTCTTTTCTTTACGAGCACCATCTCCAAATCTTGAATTGAGACTTTCTCTTCCTCGGTCTTGTGCTGCAATTCTTCGACTTCATTATCTAATCTCTGTATTTCTGCCTGCATCTTTAATGTTTCTTCTCTTTGTTTTAAAGAATCTCGAGCCATGACTATGGCTTGGTATGGGTTGCTCGCCATCAATGGATCTTCGTTTTCTTTTGAAAGTTGTTTCATTTTCTTTGCAGCTGCCATTATCCAAATAAAAAGCAATAAATAAGTTCACCAAGAGTTAAAATCTTGCTTAATTTGCAATCGAGATCGAAACTCCTACCTATTAATGGAGTGTTTGATCTTGGCCTACTGTTAACATCGAGTGATCTCAATGGTGCATCGATCGATTCCCTTCGAGATAACACGATGGAAGCTGGAGCTAGGCCTATTTTGGCTTTTGATTCTATGAAATGTTGGGGGAAAGTGTGGGAATCAACTGCTTGTAAAGCATTCAATTCTTCGCTTTCACCTTCAGAAAACAACCATGAAAAAGCCCTGCGCCTGAAATTTTAACAACCATGATGTTTATGCTTTTGAGTAAATCGTAACAAAAATATAGAGTAGTTTCTACTTCCGTATTCAATATGTTTAGTTGATTTTCAATTTTTCGGGATATTTTTTGAAAATTTCATAAAAGTGTTTGAATGACATTCTTGAAATAAGTAATGATATGTACCAACCTGAAATCTGAATTAGATGAAGCAAAGATTGACAAGAACTGGTTAATGGATATACCAACTTGAAAATCCCACCAAGGTATTAGAAACTCTAATTTGTCATGCTTTCTTCTGCACACTTGCCATTGCAATATTCTGAGGTTGCTTGGTACAGTCAATCCTCCTCCTGCACCACAAAAACCGCGAATTCAAGCCCATTAGTCTAAACTGACTTTTCACAATACAAAATATAAATACAAATGAAAATTACTCGAGCAAGGAAACCAATGATCCATATCCCACGCGAGAGGAGAAGCAGAGTCGGCATGAAAATACAGAACATTGCCATACGGATCCACACGAAACATATCTGGATCGAAACCTGCATTTCTGGAATATGGAATCATATATCAATCAATAATGGGATAACTCTTAATTTGTGATTCAAGAAAACTTATTTATAACTTGAGAAAATTGAATTGATTTACTTACCCAAGATGGTTGAGTTGCTTCCATAGGAGACTTAGAAAGATCTTGGGCTTGGTTGTTGGTTTTGCATCGAGGTCAATTATCGGAAACATTTCATCCAATTCCTTTGCTCTTAAATCCTGTTTTCATAATTTAGAAGAAAGATTCACCAAGAAGAAACTCAAAATCATCTGTTTTTTTCTTAAATTTATTTGAAGAACAAAAGAGCAAGTATTTATTATTATCATACATTCAGACTATCTCCAAACCCAAAATGTGCTTTTAAGACCTCACAAAGTTAAACTGGACATTTTCTTTTACCTTTTTCAGATATTCAGAAATCAAATAATTAGGGTTCTCAATTCATAATTTAACTCTTGAATACACAATTATACACTTTTAAGTAACCAATAACAATTAATTTCTCTCTCTCAATTCAAAGAACATTACTGAATCAATATAAATTCTCCTCATCGACTACGTCAGTAATTCAGCATAATCACATAATCATTCCTTCAAATTTTTCAAAATAAAATAAAACCCATATGCATAAATTCCAAAATTAAATCCAAATTGAGATCAATTAAATGATGGGTTATCATAAAAAGAGTAAAGATCAAATCTATTTTTACCTCGTGCTGAACTAAGGCATAGGGAGTGAAAGTGAAAGGCGGGCCGTGGCTAAAGGGCCCGAAACTCCGATCTCTGCAGAGTTTGGCGTAAGCTCTCGGGTAACCGAGCCCTTCATCAATCGACATCTCTTCCTTGGCAAAAACGACATCGTTCACCATCCTTAAAAAATCGACCAAATTCGTGAAGAAGTTTCAATGTGGAAACAGAGGAAAGCAGAGATGAGATATGTTTTTGTACGATGAAAGAAGACGGAGTTAACGGTCGTTTGAGAATTTTTAAATTGTTTGATAGTGTAACGGCTAGATTTCTTGACCCACAGCTCACAACACAACACATGAGGCGCAACAAGTTGTTGTCATTATAGCTTACTGGTGTGTAGCTAAAAAAAATTAAAGCTTACGGGTGTTAAAAGGCTAGTTTGCCCTTGAATAAAGGGCTTTGGGTTGATTTTGGTTCTTGAGAAGTGGTAATTACTAGAAGAAGCTTGGGGTGAAATTGGACTTTAGTTCAAGATTATGAATATTTATATTTTAAGGCAACATTATATTAGGTGAGAGTTTGAAAACTAAAAGTAAAGAGGGTAAGTGAATTATGATATCTATAATGATTGTAGTTTGAAATTGGAATCATAAAAGTTTATGAAAAGAGCTTTCAATTTTGCCATCAATTGTTTAAAATGATTATTGTAATGGAGCATTAAACTGAACAATTGTCCCTTGGACAGTCGCACCTCATAAAACCACTGGAGCTTGATCTACATAGCTAATTTTATCTAATAGTATATATTTTCATGAAATCGAATCTGGAAAATTAAGTTTGATTTAAAATAAATTTTATGTAAACAAAACGAATATTTTTCAATGAGACTCAAGTCTTAAATTCCAGTGGCTTATTAACGCATCAAAACATCTCATCTCCGGATCCAAATCACTGGAGTTACAGTTGCACACCATTCTCACTTACCAACTGTTATGATCTTGTGAGAAGTAACCAACCCCCAACAGCTGATATTATAGAGCATAAGAACACACAAACTACAAATATTTTCACAGAAGTCAGTCATTATCTTTAAAAAAATATGAAGATCTTGAGCAGCACGCTCTAGTTAACGACATGCCAAGATTTCCTCCAAGTTATACAACATAGAAGCTTTCAATGCATAATCTTAGGGAAAAAATTGCAAAGTAAGATGGTTTTGATGCCTTAAATAAAAGTCATCCTGCATAAAAAATAAGGGAAAAGCTCCATATCGGACTGCAGAACCTCACTGAGCTGAACCACCACCACCACCACCACCTTCTGACATATACTGCCCTGGAAAAGATGGATAAACTACACTCTGTTCAACCACAGAAGCTCCACCCAATGCTATTCCAGAAGTAACAGGCTCTGTTTGAGAAGGTACATTCTCCATTTGTGCAACTACACTACTAGATGGATGATTCATCTCCCCTTGACTTTCTGCCTGCCCCTCGTTTGACTTTCCTTCAGCATTCACCAGATGTGGGGCTACAAAGTTTGCTGAAATTGGTTGCGGTTGACTTATAGCTTCCACCCCAGTAGTTCCTGATGCTTGTAAATTGATAGCATTCAAAGTCTGGGCAAAAGCACCCTGAAATGCGGCAAGACCTTGGTCATAAAGCTGAGGAGCAACGGAAGTTGAAGCATATAAATTCTGCTGGCAAAGTAGTGCTTGAATTGCTGGGCTTAGTGCTTTAAGGATTTCTTGCCCAAGTATTTCTTGGTTGCCCATAAAGCGCTTAGCGTTTGACTGGTGCTTCTTTCCCATCAAATGGCTTTGGAAGACAACTAAAGATTCACACTTAACATTACATAATTCACATATCAAGGGAATAACTTCTTTAGGCTTAGGAGGTTCAATTGGCCTTTTCGATCCATTACGGGGTTTTATCTTTCTACCCGCTTTACCTCCTCTCATCTTTCGCTTGATTCCACATCCCCGGCCTTCAGAATTGTTCATTGTACCATTTTTCAATGATTCTTCAGTTGGGTTTTCCTCTTCAACCATTTGCTTCTCAACTTCAACTTTGTTTTCTTCGTTAACAACTTGGGAGGGTAAACTCTCTTGTTGAACTTCTGGCCTCAATTCAGATGTTGATGTCTGTTCAGTTGGTTTGAAAATAACGCTTTCTTTGCGTTTTTGTGACTCTTCATAAACTTTCAAATTCTTTTTATGTTTTTTACCATTCCTGTGCTGTTCAAGAACTTCAAGGGTATTGCAGTCAACTTTACATAGTTCACATGATACAACTTTTGGCGCTACAGGCACTGAATGGGATTGGCCCTGGAAAGGCATCTGTACTGAGCCCAAGCTTGATGAATCTTGTGGCATGGGTTGAGGTGGCCTTCCTTGGATGTGTGCTACTCCTTGAGCACGGCCTCGACCACGACCCCGGCCCCGGCCCCTGCCTCGACCACGAATTGGGCGGCCCACGACATTTGGTGTGGGGCCAAACTGGGCATGGGTACTTTCTTGGGGCTGTATAACATCACTTCCACCGATACCCCCATATGATGATTGAACAATCTGCAGTATCATAGAAAAGATTTCCTTGTAATGTAGCTTATAAGCTATATCAAACCACCTATTCTATACTCCAAAAGAGAATTATGTACACACACACTATGGGGAGGGGGGGGGGGGGGGGTTAAGCAACCAGGTCTGGACAAGGTTCCCAAAGTATAAGCACAAATCTAAACTCCAGAAATGTTAAATCTCCAATAAGGAAGAAAGGTTAAGAAACAGAGTTTGCTTTCTTTCATGAGGTTGATTCCCTCACATTAGCTTTTATTCTTCAGTAAACCCCATACCCATCGTTAGCAACATGTGAAATACGCATCGCAGTATGCTGAGATCTCCTTTCACATTTCAATGTCACTTCTTATTATTTAACATTTTCTTTCAATCTTTTTCTGCGTCTCTTCACACGAAATTCCATACTTGTCCGCGAATATTTTCAACATTATGCATTTCATTGTCAATTTACACATACGATATTATAAGCCTAACCGATATTCTCGAAGAATGAATCATGTGGATTATGATGACTCTTCCAAGTGGTAAATCAGAGTACTAACACGAGTTGAAATCGTACGAGGCAAACTTACCTAACGACTCTAAAGTGTTTCTCTTACTCTCCTAAATTATTCAGACACTTCAGTTTGCTTCAAAGGATAATAATTTTCATGCATTCACATATATTTGTATCTTAATCTTAACAGGTCTCTGACATTCAGTGTTTGTAGAATTGAGTAACTCTTTAGACAACCAGAACATAAAACTGGTTAAGTTGTTTGATGAAGGATCTCATGATGAACCAGTACTTTCTCACACGCTACACCAACTTCCGAAGTCCCTCTTTAAGGCTCATGGAGAATACAAAGACATTAGATATGTGGGTTAATTAGATGATCAGAATAGCATCGACTTGGAGTTAACAACCTTGTTTGATTAGCCAGAAGACGGGGCACTAAAAGTTAACACTTACAAATACTTGAATAAATAAATACTTGAATAAATAATTGGTGAATGAAATTCAGATACAACAAAATAGAGCAACTAAAGTAGTTCACATTTTCTCAACTTAAGCCATATTATCACCACTCAATAACAAATCCAGGAATAAACCAAAAATATCAAATAAGAAAGAAAAAAAGAGACTCTGATACTCAAATGAAAATAGTGTTTTCCACCTTAGGAAATCAATTGATTCCCCAATACATTAACATTTTCATCAGCAGATCACAGATTTAACAGCAATCAAAACCCCTCTATACAAACAGTACCAAATCCAATCAAAACACACTCCAATCAACCAAAAATCAAAACCAAACAAAAAATACCCAAAATTATACCGGTTGATAATGTTGGCCCACATTCACAACAGCAGGGGAAGGGGCGGGGTATTGATAATAAGAATTTTGCGCTTGCACTGGCGCAGGAACACCAGGTGGAGTAGGCTCTTGTTCGGCGTGCTGCTGTGGTTGTACGGGGGCATTAGGGTAAGGGATTGGTTGAATGTTGTAACTGTAATTAGGGTATGGATAAGAATATGAATAATCTGGAGTGGGTTGATGATAATATTGAGATGAAGGATCATAGATTTGTTGTTGTTGCTGCTGTTGGTAATTCATAGCTTTTTTATGATGATGAATTTTCTTTCTTGTTTTACTGTGGAGTTTCTTCGTTCATTTGTGCGTGTTGATTTTCTAATTCCAGCAATTTTGCTGCAACTATAAATTAGTACACTGCCAAAATGTCTAAATTTCTTTAAAATCGAATTTCTATATCTATCTTTGTAATTTATTACTCTCTTTATATCAGTATTATTCAATTAATTAAATTGGAATTGTCATATTAAAATATTTTTGTGTGTGTTTATAACTTCATTTAGATTAAATATTTCACGTAAAAAAAAAAAATCAAATTTCATATTCGTTGATCAATTTAGGGGTGTAAACATAATATCGAACGAAACATTGTTTGAATTTTATCGAGTTTGAAATTTTGTATTTGAGCTTGGTTTGATTACTTAACGAACCAAGCTCAAACGAGTTTTTAACGAACGAGCTCAAGTCGAGCTTCAAAACTTATAAAACGAGGAATCATGTTCGAGTATGTTTGATGAATCTAGCTCAAACAAGCTTTTATCGAACAAGTTTGAGCCGAGTATTATATGAACAAGGGGTTAGTTGAATTGATGTTCATGTTTAGCATGTTTATTGGATATCATGATAAAATGTTTTTATTAAAATTGAATTATTTATATCTCCGCTTCTTTAAAAAAAAAATCTATAAATCTCCTCCTTGAAAAAAAGAAAAAATCTTTATATCTCAAAACCTAAACACAAGAACCATACGAGTATCAAAGGGAGAGATTGGGGTAGGATTAGGGTTGGATATGTGTTAAATCAACTCATATTGGGGTCATTTCCATTAAAATAGGATATGATTTACGATATTCAAATATTATTTGACAGACTCTAGAAGCTCCGAATTTATCGAATTTTTTTATGTTTTTTAATCAAATAAAATTCTCTTTCACGCTATTGCTTTTTTATTCAGTAAGCTTATTAATGTTATATGATCATTCAACTTAACTTCTATGCCCAATTTAATTTCATAATTCACTGAACTCCAACATAGACTAATAAACTCATGAATGACTCATTCATAATTCACCGAGCTCCAACATAAAAAAATAAAAAAAATAAAAAATAATAATTAACCTCTTGACCCTTGATACATTTAAATAGATGTTAATATGTGTTGACTTTTAGGGCAGCATATCCAATAATTCCAACCGGGCTAAAGTTTAAAATGTGATGAAGGCTTCAGTTCAGTACCATCTGGGCGGCTGGGCTCAAGTCTAATTTCAATATGTCAAATAGACTAGATCTGGGGTCCAACAGGCCCAACAGTGTGTATGAAAAAAGATGTGAATAGATTTCAATGAATTTCTGTTATGTCGTATAATATAATATAATATATTCCAATATTAATTTTTCCAACAAAAAATCAAATCAAACTGAGCTAGATAGGAGGTCATTGCAATCATTGTTTTTTCATGTCGGAGTTTCGTATTGTTAATTTTCAACTAAATAACAGAAAATATATAAGCTAGCGTACATATATATTAACTGTTTAAAAAAAGAACTGGACATTTATATATATAAAAAAATTTAATAATAATGTGTGAGACGAATCTTATATATTCTAAATGTGCAGTGTTGGGAAAGGTCACATGTGAAGCAAGAAGGCATGAGTGTGGTCTGATTTTGACAGTAGATCGAGATTAATCATATAGTATGTTGTTTGTAGCGTGAAACGTGAAACAAATTAAGGAAATGTTATTTAATTACTTACTATAATTAATTTGTGCATGAAAAGCATATATATATATATATACTTTAATATTTTAATATTAATTTTTTCAAAGATTGCCCCAAAGGATCGGAGGAATGAATGAGACAAACTAAGTTATAGGATTCACTTTGAACAAATTAAGATGAAAATTTCAATTTTAATGGAGTAATTAATATTGTACTAAGTTACTTATGTTATATATATATATGAGGTCGAGGTTGACTCTGAGTGATCACATTAAGAAAACATTATTAATTAATTCTAGCTAGTCGGCCTAGCTAGCTGATTTAATTTGTATTGAATTATTCTACATTTATTTGTTCTATAAATTGATCTTGACTTTCCTTTTCTAGTTGCTCCAAAACGGACGTAACTTTTCTAGTTGTTCCAAGAAAATCCCAAAGTCATTCATTAATTGTGGTGCTGAAACTGTGACGCCATTATTATTTTCTAGTTGCTCCAAAACGGACGTAAGCTTTGAACCACTTATATATTAATTAAAGTAAATTTTAATTATGTTTATATTATATGATGATGTGGTCTTTTTTGGCACTTAACAAGTAAATAAAATGAAGAAAGAAGTTAGGGGTTGGAAGACCAAATTAATTGTTGACTCGAATATCCTTCTTTTCTTTGTACATGCATGCATTTTCACATTCGCTCGCTTAAAATTTCAAACAACCAATTAAGAGGAAGATGCATGTATTCGTTTAACTTCAATATATAACTCAGCTTATTTGGCGACCATAGAACTAGACAAAGAAAGAGTCAGTCAATAAGCTAGCAAGGTGACTTATATAATTGGTACAACATTTTCTGACCTTATTAATTACGTACTCAATTGAGATATATATATATATAATCAAAGGGAAACGCCCGCCGCATGCATATAATAACAAATTAATAAATTAATTAATATAGAATTTGTCATTCTATATATCTAAATAAATAAATAAACATATGTTAAAATCATGAACATTAATTAATCAGTACGGATGAATGATGCATTCAAGGGGTTTCCAACTCATTCCTAATTAATTTCTTGTAGGAAAGATATGATATGCTATGATGGCTAAAACCTAGCTCATACTCTTATGATAGAATGATTCATTCCTTGTAAATGTAGTATAATTGTAAGATCTTCTCCATTTATTGATTCTTGTAATTGTACATATATATAAAAATATTCAATACATTATTGTTTCTTCTTATTCACCATGAGAAGAATTCATACATTGCACATGTGTTTCTTTATGGTATCAGAGTCCCAAGCTAATGTGAATTACCTACTTTCGTGATAAGTTTCAAGAATTCCCCAAATGAAAATAAATTCATTAATAAAAATAAATGAACTTCATTATCTTCCCACATACTTCTCCCATATAACAAATGTATGATTTTCATTATTCGTGTGTTGGCGTTCTCCCATATGTCGCAATTCGCGAGGCTGGGCTTTCATATGTCACATGTTGAGCTTGTTTTATCCACACATTCTGTCTGCCCAAACGTGAAAGAGGAGTGTTGAGACAAAAATGTCTCGCATAGATTGAATATCATAGTTAATTAAAACTTGAAAAGATTCATAAGCTAATTTTTTAGGTAAGTTAAACTCAAACCATTTAATGTGGACTTAGATCCCATATATTTTGAAAGGAATATAATTCATACCTTGGTGTTTCTTTACCAACAATGTGTAAGATCATTCTATATTATATTCATCAACTATATAAATTAAAATAAAATGTAATGCAGTGAAGAGTTGCTACTTGGAATACAACGTACACCGAAGTCAATTGAAACAATGAGTAGGATCATTCTATATTCATCAACTATATAAATTACCCTCTGCCTTTGCTTAATTTCCTTTTTTTTTTTTAAGTGGAACAAGAAATGACACGCCGACTTCATGGCCACCCACCCACAACAAAAGTTATAATGTCCACCCAATTAAAATGTTGCATGTCCTTCCGTACGTTAACTATATATATATATATATATATATATATATATATATATATATATATATATATATTTACTGTTTGGTAATTAATGTGTTTTTGGGTGATTAGATCAGCATTAGCACATAAACATGTATATATGCATTAATTAATATTAAGAGAGGTAAAAAAGAAAATATTGTGAAATGTTGGATTTCTTTTTTCCATGATTAAGGGGGGAAATAGTACTTTGGTAACACAACATAATATGGACTACGCTTGTACGTATTTCCTTTTTCTTTCTAATTTTTCATTTACATATAAATAGTTTACTTGTTTATTTGGGGGCCGCTCATCCACATTTTCTATATATATATATAACTAAGGGTAATCCACAAATATATACTTTTCTATGCTTTCTAAGAGGCATTCTAAATAAAAAAAAAAAATAGACAGAATCATGGATCAAAATTTCCATCTTTTCCATCGAAAACATCGAAAATTTTCCGTTTTTGAATCAGACGAAACGAAAATATGATGTAATTCCGAAACTATTTATTTGTCTTAAACTCAGTTATTTTCCTAAATTTAGTAACTTTTTTTACAAATTTTTCTTAGTGTTTCCGAAATATTTCCGAATAGTCTCGAAAAGTTTCCAATATTTGACTGACCGAAACATACATTTGAACCGAAATTTTGATCCATGGACAGAATTAAGCATAAACTCGCAAATATTCATCCACTTGTAGTATTCTATTATTATATATGTATTATTGACTTATTTCCCATGATAAATCTACTCTACTATTTTTAGACTACATAATGAATGACTATATATTCGAATAAATTATTCAAGGTTCAATCTTGAGTGTCTCACATATATATTTAATTAAAGTAAGAAAAAGAGTAGGGAGCGGTATATATATTATAAAATTTGCTCTAAATATGTTACTCTTATTGGTTGCTTTGATTCCACTTCTTTAATATCAACTTAATTATTATTAAGCATTTTCATAACTGATAAGTTTACTCTAAAATTAAAGAATAGCTAGCTAGGAGTAGTACTATTAATGATAGCTTTTTCAATTGAAGTCAATTATAAGCCCCAATTTATGCTACGGGGCATTCTTAATAATCAAAGGTAAAGCTCTTTTTCCAATTGAAATAAAAAAAAAAAAAAGTCAATGGAATCTGTTAGACATCAAGTAATATATTGAAATTAAGATAAACCTAATTCTGATTTGATGTATATTAATTCGTAATTTTCAAACTTTCTTTATCCGGAGACTAGAGCAACTGAAAAATATTGACTTTTTTCGACGTGGAAAAAAAGAAGAAATTTATTCGTTTTCAGTTTTCACACAATTAAGAATTTTATGGAATACATTTTTTGTTTGAAAGAAAGTACTAAAGTCTTCAATCTTCACGAAGAAAGGACAAAGACTTTAGGTCAATTATATTTATAATTCGACTAATTATTAATGTGAATTAAACTTTTCTGATCACTAGGCCTGCACTGCATGAGCCATGGTGAACCAGCAATTTATATTTCTTCTTTCAATAAATAAAACCAGTTTGCCATTTTCCCAAGTTTGGAAATATATATATATATATATATATATATATATATATATATATATATATATATATATATATTAATTGAGAAAATGAAAACCAATTGCCCTTCAATACGAATGTACACCTATTTTAAGTAGAAGGAAAAAGTGTAGCAATTTAATTGCATTCAGCATTCAGAAGAATTAAAGTTGATGAGAAAAGAAACAGTTTTACAGACACTGACAGAAACCAAAAAAGGGAATGGGATTAGAGTCTGTCTTTTTTCTGCTTCAACTCAATTCCGAATTCTTCCTTCACCAACTGTGTACATTTACAGCACTGTCTGTCAGTTGGAACTTTACTTTTCTTGCTATTAAATATATATTCTGTTTTTTTTCAAAGAAATGCTAGTATTTTTTTTTTTTCAACATTAGGGATTCAATAACATGTGGAAGCTATGAGCAGTACCAAAAGTGCAATTTTTAAAGAACGGAGGAGCTAAGCGTTGAACGTCCAATCCATTGGGACTGGAAATACAACTACTAGCAAATAACGATGTGGATAATGGAAGTGGACTGAAATATCGGTTCAATAAAAACTAAATCATATCAGTAATTGTATTTCAAATTGAAAGTAGAGACGTTTATCAGACTCTTCTCTTCTTCTGGAAGTAAAAACATATTTACAATCTTCTAATTTTAAAAAGAAAATGTTCAATTTGGTTCAGTAAATCGATCATAAATAGTGGTCGCTAGAGAAAATAAAAACGTACTAATAAAACTTATGTTTATAAATCGAAACATACAAAAGTAACAAAACCCGTATAGGTTCGATTCAGCCTGTTCACCCGAACCATGCACAACCCTATAAGAATCTGAAATAAAATAAATCTAATGCTTCATATTGTTTCTCTTAAAAAAATTATCCAACTACATATTACAGTACAGTAGTAACAGAGCATAAATTATCCTAGGAATAGGAACTATAATCAAAGTCAATTTTCGAAATAAAAACAGAGTCCATTTCTTTAATAATCAACAATGCATCAGATCCCTAAAATAAGCATAAAAGATTAAAACTTTTACCTCAAAATCAGTACTTTTCTTCTTCTTCTTCTTCTTCTTCATCTTTGTTTTGTTTTTTTCTGAAAATCAAAAGAATACTAATTCATCATGGCTCCTTAAAAGGGTAGACAAATTCTGCATCAGAAACTGCAGAAAATGTTGTTTGACTAATTTCATCATCTTCATCAATTGGAGCAGGAAGATTAAGATCTATATCCAAACCTTCACCAATTCCTTTAAGTGGACTAATTTTACTTGCACCATTAACAAAGTGAGATCTTTTGTGTCCCCCAAGTGCTTGCCCTGATGGAAAAACCCTTTGACAATAAGGGCATTCATGTATTTTCTCCTCCGGCGATGGGGTGGTGTTGACTCTGATCTTTTTGTGGCTCGCCCTGTGCCCGCCAAGAGCTTGATAAGACCTGAAAAACTTGTTACAAGTCTCACATTTGTACCTCCCTTTTACTTTACCACTCTTTATCACTTTTCCCACATCGGAATCTTCTGAATAATGATCATTTTCTTCTTCTTCTTGATATTCAATTTCTTCCCTTTTCCAACTGTCTTTAGATAACATGATTAAACAATGAGCAACGCTTTCTTCTGGGGTTGTGTCTGAAATTGAACTCAATGGTTCTACTTCCGCCATTGATGAATCTTCACTAGTGTTCTTCTTTTCTTCATTTTCACACTTTGATTGAAGAAACCCATGGACTTTAAACCTGTTAAAATCCGAATTTCTTGATTTTCGGACCCTTTTGGACCTCCTGGAAATTGGGATTTTCTTTGATGAATCTGTTTCACTTTCTCTGTCCATTAAAAATGTACTCTGTTTTGGACTCTGTTTCATTTCATAATTACTCAGTTGCCCTTTTACTGCTCCACTCTCTTCTTCTTCTGATGATGATGATGATGAATATGATGATTCCGAAGAATTTGAATGAACTGTTTGAAAATCGAAGAAGGGTGTTTTCTCTTTTTCTTCTTCTTTTGAAGCTTTTTTGGCTTTTATAACGTGAGATCTCATGTGACCCCCCAAAGCTTTTCCATTGATGAAGTTTCTGAAACAGAGTTTGCATCTGTGTGTATCCATCATGAAGGACAGTACTTATCTTTTTTTCATACAGTTTGAGTGTTTTTGTGTGTTTTTTCTTTTTTGTGTTCCTTTTGCTCTCTGCTTTTTTTTTTTTTTTTTTTCACAAGTATAGAGAATGTGGGAAGGAACTAAAAGGAGTAGGTGACAAGCATTCTTCCACACGGAGAATATATATTTATATATATATATATACACATGAAAGTGTGTGGAAATTTAATTTTCTCAAGAATTATACATATAAGATTCTTCATTATATTTGAAGTTATTGTGTTCTTTTAAACGGCAACAAGTAATTAATAGTATGAAAAACTAATTAAAGTACAATGCTTCAAAGCAGAGGCAAACATGTAACATGCGAAGTTTGCATTAGATATTGGATTTTTATCTTTATTACCCTCAAGAAAGGTTTATTTAGCAATTTAACCTACTACTGTGAAGTTAATATAGACAGATAATCCCTTTTGAAAATAAACAAAAAACCGACAAAGCAAATACTAAGATTTGTAGTGTTGTTTACGGGCGTAAAAATCATGTCTAAAACTTGGTTTTGAGTTATAATACTCTTCTTTCGTTAGATATTAAATATACATTTCAAAATAATACATTAATATTTTATGTTAAAATATAAATCAAAAAACAAAAAACTCCAACGTATCTAGCCCCCTTTGAGGAGAAATTATTTAGTGTAACCGTTGCACCACGTCATCAAGTACACGTGGTGCAACCCACCAATACACTTGGGACATGTGGAGTAATAATCGACATCACCCATGTTGCGGCAATGTGAACACAATTTTTTGAATTCCTATTTTTTGGGAACATGGCCAGAACATGGGATGATATAGATTATCACTCCACATGTCACAAGTGTATTGGTGGGCTGCATCATGTGTACTTGATAACGTGGTGCAGTTGTTGTACTAAATAATCTCTCCCCTGTGAGGGTTGAAGGTGGGGTGGGATTGAAAAGATTGTGGATTTAACTTTTTTGTTATCCTTTGATATTTAAGCTAGTGCAATTTAGTCTTAACATAATAATTTAGGATTTGAAGGTCTAATTAAGGATGTTGTTAGATTTATCTGAAAATATGAGGAGGTTTTTTTTTTTTTTTTTAATGATGGAGCAGTAAAGTGCCTAAAAAACATTTCATTGGGAGGTATTTTGCTATTCCCTCGCAAAATCTTCATCCTAATCTATACATTTCCTAAAAGAGATTGACTTTAACTGATTACATCCTTTCCAAGGGAAAGTATAATTTTCAAAGTTCTTTTATTTATGACATTTTCTTTTATCTTTCTATTAGAATGTCAAAAAATGTTACAAGGGTATTGTTGGAATTAAAGCGAACTTAAAAGAATAATAAATTTGTTTTGCTTTCATACTAGTCAAGAAAACTGCTAGGTTTGTTGTAACCACAAAAGCACAATGAAGTACCACTTTGACCAAACAAATAATCCATGCATATTACATTAATACATAAATAATAATAAAAATCCATGTATATTTTATAGCATTGAAATTCTAATACTCAAACTCCATCTCAGTCGAATTTACTTAAAATTTATAATAAGGAATAGACGTATGTAATTAAATTAATAATATACTTTGTGATTGAGTCAAGCCGGGACTAAATTTTGGTCATTCTTGACCAACAAAGATATTCTTCATTTATACAAAAAGAAAAGAAAGAAGTCCGAGAAAGTGAAAATATTATTGTTACTTTTTTTTTTTTTTGGTACAAATTAAAATATTATTGTCCCTGTTATAACAATTAGAAGTACAAGGGCATTCAGTAATTAAGGCTAGCGATATTGCCAGAGCTTATATTGTTGCTTCCAGAGCAATTTTTTTAAATTTCCTAATCTACCCTTTCTAGTCAAGATCATAAAACTTTGAATTCTCAATCCTCATGACACACCATATTATTTTATTAACAATTCAATTTTCTCTCTCATATTAATACCTTATTTTCTCTCTCTTATTAATATATTATTATTGTTTTCCTTTTTTCTTTTATTATTTAACTTCTTTTTTCTTGTCCTATTATATTTCAAGCATATAAATAATTATATAGTTTTATATAACAGTATAATACGCCTGGTATGTAATTCACAACAATATATAAAGAAATTAATTTGTGATGAAATGAACTATTGCATAATTTCACTTTTTCTCTTTATAATTGAATTTTTTGTATCTTCTTATTACCAAATGTTTATGACTTAAAATTACATTTAAGGATGATGATGAATGGCTTTTTCATATGCGCAGTTTATTATATTACGGCAAAATTAAATTAATAATTGCAAATGAAGTTAAAAGAATTACCTTTAAGCATGATGATGAATGACTTCTTTCATATGCCGTTTATTATATGTTGAAGAACAAGTAAAATGATTAATGTGATTTATCTAAAAAGTCATTAAAATAATTTATTTATTTTCTTGTTAAAATATACTACTATTAAAAAAGAAAAGAAAAGTTAATATATATATTAATAAGAGAGAGAATATTGAATTACTAATTAAATGAGTATTTTGGGAATTGAGAAATATGGATTTAATGACCATTGACTTGAAAGGACAGAATAGGAAATTAAAAAAAGTTGCTCTGGTAGCAACAATATGTGCTCTGGCAATATCGCTAGCCAACAAACAATATTTACAGTACCATTAATGAAATTTAATGTGATTAACCTCAACTAAAGCACCATTAATAACTTAATTAATTAATCGGATTGCAAATTAATTTTCAGATTTTTTTATTATTATTTTGGTTGTAGATGTTTAATTAGGGGGACCAAGCTTAATTTTGGCATGCAGGATTGAGTAAAGTGCCATTTCCCATTTATTCAATTATTTATGTTTTATTAAAGGTAATTAATGTGTTAATTAAGTAGAGTTGATTTTTCAGCAAATTTTGCTGTAATTTAGGATCTTTTGCAGAAATTTTGGGTAGAAGTGGAGATGGGAAAAGGGGAGGAAATTAATTTTTCCTTCTTTGAGAATAGAGATTTGTAGGGAAGTAAATGCCGTTTAATTAGGGGGGGAAGTTGGACCAGTCCATTTGATTTGCACATTTACTGTTAATTATCTTGATGGATCCTTATATCAAATTTTAGAAAAGTTTTAGTCCAAATTAACCTAACTTAATTTAACGCAATCTACATTTCTTATGTGAATATATATATATATATATATATATATATATATTATCATAGAAATCTACATTTGAGAATCAAAATGCATTAATTATAAAAAAAAAAAAAAATAAACTAATCAAACTCATCTCATAAAATCTTGTTAAGCTCGATTCAATATACATATAATTTTAAACAAATGTAAAAATGTAAACAACATTTTCTATTTGCTATCTTTTGACGCGTGTTTGTTGGGCCAAACTTGAATCTTAGGCCCTCTACATATATATAAGCTGACCTCAAATTACAAGTTTAAAAAGTTGCTTTGATCAAGTATCTATTATGAGCAACGTTTATGTAAGGAGAGAATTGCATTTTTGGTATATAGCTATAGGTCAATTCTCATTTTTGGTACACAGTTTTATGTGTCCAATACATTTGGTACACTTCTTTAACAAAGTTCGACACATTTAGTACAACCGTTAAATAAATTGCAAAATCACCGTTAATTCCGTTAGTTCGACATATTTGGTACACATCTTTTAAAAAATTGGCATGCGCGCGGCACATGGCTGTCCAGAAAAAAAAATTGAAACTTGATAAACTTTTTTATTATATTTTATTCTTCTTCCAATATTAAACTATAAATGACATTATAGTTTATTATATTTTACATGTCATATAAATAATAAATACATATTTTTTAATAATTTTTATAAATATGATAAATTAAAGTAACTTGTTTATTATATTTTATTCTTCTTGCAATATTAAACTATAAATGACATTATATAGTTTATTATATTTTACATGTCATATAAATAATAAATACATATATTTTAATAATTTTTATAAATAATAAACTATTTTTATAAATAATTTTTAAAAATTGAAACTTGATAAACTTTTTTATTATATTTTATTCTTCTTCCAATATTAAACTATAAATGACATTATATAGTTTATTATATTTTACATGTCATATAAATAATAAAGACATATTTTTTAATAATTTTTATAAATAATAAACTATAAAAATAATAAACTATTTTTATAAATAATTTTAAAAAATTGAAACTTGATAAACTTGTTTATTATATTTTATTCTTCTTCCAGTATTAAACTATAAATGACAATATATAGTTTATTATATTTTACATGTCATATAAATAATAAATACATATTTTTTTATCATTATATAAATATGATAAATATAATAAATACATATGATAATTTTTATAAAAGTTTATCAAGTTTAATTTTTTTTTTTGGGCAGCCATGTGCCGCGCACATGTCAATTTTGTAAAAGAGGTGTACCAAATGTGTCGAACTAACGGAATTAACGGTAATTTTGCAATTTATTTAACGGTTGTACCAAATGTGTCGAACTTTGTTAAAGAGGTGTACCAAATGAGTTGGACACATAAAGCTGTGTACCAAAAGTGAGAATTGGCCTATAGCTATGTACCAAAAATGCAATTCTCTCTTTAAGCAAGCTAGCTTTGAAGATACACAAGAAAATATGTCTGTAGATAAATGTATATATGTTTTTAAGGTAATAATGATCTCATTTTGTTTTAAATGTATTAATGTGAGCAATCAATTAATGAACTGAAACGGTGAAACCTGGTGAAGTACTTTTGAATACAAGATGTACAATTAAGTCATGATGTTAATTAATTTACATATATATATGTACTAAAGATAGACAAACTATATATGTGTTTTCTATATACATCTTTAATTACAAGTAAATACAAAATTTACACCATGTTCTAAAATTGAAAAATATAGTAAAACAAATTACGGATTAGGATGAGGAGTAGCTAGGAGCTTTAGTTGTAGTAGAGCCAAATCCTACTTGTAACCATTGTGAAGAAACACCACTAGTATCCATTTCCTTCAAGTCACTCAATTTTGCCAGTTTCAACTTATTATCTGCTTCATCGTCAACAATATTGTTATTACTATTTTTGTTACTATTACTGTCATTTCTTAATTGGTGATGTGCTCGAGCTTCGTTGTCAGTCCGATTGCGTGTATATGTAGGCACCTCGAAGCTCAAAGGATTTTCTGGTTCCCGTCTTATTCCTGACATGTGGGCCCATGCTGGAACGTTGAGATCCAAGCCGTCATATTTGTTGACATTGGGTTCTTTATGGACTCGATCAATGTTATCTTGTAACTGGAACTTGGACAAAGAAGAAATCTCTTGTGAATTGGAAACGATCCAATGGCACCTTTTGTGCCCGCCTAGGGCTTGTCCCGATGAGAAAACCCGATGACAAATTGAGCATTCGTGCACTTTTGATTTCCTCCTTGCAACCCCAACCAATGCCGGACCTTGTTCAAGTTGAAAAGAAGAGGTTGATTTTGATGGGAAAAATTCTCCATTTCTGATCATATCGTAATCTGCTAAACTGTCATCATCTATTTGATTCTGTTTGGCCGCATAGCATCCTCTGACTTTCTTATGACTTGCTCTATGTCCACCCAATGCTTGATGGGAGTTAAAGACTTTCTTGCATGCTTTGCATTCAAACAAACCTTTAGGGCTAGAAAGCACCTTTGGGTTGATAAAGGATATCCTATTCGGGCCAAAGAATGTCGTAAGGTTCCGTGTCTTCTCCTCACGGCTAGCTGAGGCGCATGATTCTTCTGACTCGGCCTTGGGGGGCTCGACGATTGTGTTGGCTAATTGTATTAGGCATTTGGCAAGAAGGATATCATCTTCTTCACTTGGAGGGTAGTTTGAACTAAAACTACTCACTTTTGTACGCAATGTTCTCTTACGTTTGGACCACCCGCCATCATGTTCACCACAACCATCGTACTCATCTTCCGATTCCGATGATGAAACTGAGACATCATCCGAGCTACATTTACCATGCTCGAGAAACGATTTCCAAGACAAGAACTCTTTGCCACAATTTTTGCAAATTCTACAACTCTTAAGCCTATTTGGGTTTGTTCTTAATTGGTACATTCTTTTGTTACTTGTTTTCTCCTCCCAATCCAATGCAGGATCTTCATCGTCATCTTCGTCAAGATTACCGTTTTCATCACCAATGCCATGAGCTCTCATGTGCCCACCAAGAGCTCTTCCACACATAAAACCCTTTTTACATACTTTACAATAGTGCTTAAAGTTTGGTTTTTGGTCATCTGTATAAGCCATGTATAAAATGATATTCGAAGAAAATGTAAGGGAAAGACACATGAAATGGAAAAATAAATAGAGTATGTTTCATGTAATGGAAGTTGTATTTTGAGAGTGTATGATATAATTAATGAATGTCACTCCTAGTTTTTAGTTAGAGTAGTAAGTGTTTGTGGAAGAGGGAAATTTTCGTCTAAATCAATTTCAGTGGTATTTGACATATCTAGAAAAATGATGAATAAAACATATATAAATGTGAAATTATACTTATTTCAATAATTAAAATTTTGGGGTAATGGGACCTAGAGGCCGAGGTAAATAGGAGTGAAAAGTGGACATGAGACTGAAAGACTTTGTCTAATAATTTTAGTGGTGGTGCGGCGACATAAACAACCAAATGAGCGATGGAAAGTGGTGGGGATTCATTTGCTGATAAAAGTTGAAGAAAATTAGTATAGGCTAAAGTGTGTGCAGTTGACTAACGAGTGTTTTTCGCTACTCCGTACAGTTGAATTGAAATATATTTTCCTCCATTCAATTGAGTTTTTTGTTTTTTTTTTCAGAAAAATATAATGAACTTATTTCAAACATGACATAAGTTACCCCACTTCCTTTTTAACTCTTTAAGACATGCATGGATATTTATTATCACTAATATAATCAAGAGCATCAAATTCATTCATTAATCACAATATTTTCACTCTAAGGAATCTACTTATAAATTGAGAGAATTTCACTTTTGATACCATAATTCTACCTACTTTAGGGACTTGATACCACAACTTTTTATACTGACACATTTGATACCATATCTCAAATCAACTTTGCACATTTAATACTTCCGTCAATTTGGAAACGGAATTGTCACGAGATTGTCACGTGGCCGTTAAAACTTTACACATTTGATACCATAACTTATGTTGACTGATAATTTTACCCATAACATTTCAGGTTACCAAAAAAGCCCCACATCTCCAAATTTAGTGACGATTTTAGTCCATATTGTTGCAAAATTCCAAATTGACTCGAATAAGACCACGTGCTGACCAATTTAGAAAATTTTACTTATTTTATTTAAATAACTAATTTAATTTATAAACAATATTATTAAATTAAATAATACATTAACATAAATATCACCAAAATTAAGAAAACATATTCTTTTTAAAATTGAGAATAAGATGAATTGCTATGGCACTTTTTATTAGTTCATTTTCTGGGATTTTATAGATACGTACTAATCATCTTTCTTTATCATTTGGCCAAGTTGTAATAATTTAGCAAGTTGAGGATAGAATTTAAAGAAATTACTAAAAGTTAGTTTAGGTATTACATAAGCTTTTGGCTTATTAAAATTTGGTTTCGAATTTATATTTAGGTCAACTAAAAATTGGAAACTTTTCAATAATTTATCGGAAACGTTTGAAAATCACTGGAAAAAGTGTTAAAAAATTTATATAATAGAATTAATATATTTAATATTTATTAAAATAATATTAATAAATTAAATAATACTTTAACATAAATATCACCAAAATTAAGAAAATATATTCTTTCTAAATATAAAATTTATATAATAGAATTAATATATTATTATATAATTAAAAACTATTTAATATTTATTAAAATAATAAATAATAAATAATTATAATTAAAAAAAAATTCCCCACCCCACCCCACCCAACCCAACCCACCCACCACATCCCCACCCGCCCCCCTCCCTACCCCGATTAACAGGCCGGCGACCTGCGGCCTGGGTTTTCGGTCCCAGGCCACTGTCGGCCTGGGATCTTCGGTCCTTGGCCGCTGTGGCTTGGATCGAAGAACCCAAGTCGATGGCTTGGGTTCTAAGAACCCAGGTCGATGGCTTGGGTTCTATTATGCTACAAAACCCAGGCCGTCAGCCTCTGTTCTCCGATCCCAGGCCACTGCCGGCCTGGGACAGAAGACCCAGGCCGCCGGTGGCCTAGGAATCGGGGGGTAGGGGGGAGGGATGGGGAGGTGGTGGGTGGGGTGGGGATTTTTTTTTTTAATTATAATTATTTATTATTTAATATTTTAATTAATAAATATTAAATAGTTTTTAATTATATAATTTATTACTTTAATAAATATTAAATAGATTAATTCCATTATATAAATTTTATATTTTAAAAGATATGTTTTCTTAATTTTGGTGATATTTATGTTAAAGTATTATTTAATTTATTTATATTGTTTATAAATTAAATTAGTTATTTAAATAAAATAAGTAAATTTTTTAAAATTGGTCAGCACGCGGTCTTATTCGAGTCAATTTAGAAATTTTGCAACAATGTGGACTAAAATTGTCACTAAATTTGGAGATGTGGGGCTTTTTTGGTAACCTGAAATGATATGGGGTAAAATTATCAGTCAATATAAGTTATGGTATCAAATGTGTAAAGTTTTAACGGCCACGTGACATTCTCGTGACAATTCCGTTTCCAATTTGACAGAAGTATTAAATGTGCAAAGTTGATTTGAGATATGGTATCAAATGTATCGGTATAAAAAGTTGTGGTATCAAATCCCTAAAGTAGATAGAATTATGGTATCAAAAGTGAAATTATCTCCTTATAAATTTACCCAAGCAAATCACATCTGTTATTTTTTATTCACATGGATAGTTTGATCATTTGAATGGTGAAATGGTTTTTACCTAATAATATAAAATCAAATCAAAAGTTAGAGCATCTCCCATGGTCATCACCATTTTTTTCACCAAATCTTATATTTGGTGTAATGGAGATGAGTTGATCTCCCATGGTTAGCACACCATTTCACCATTTCACCATTTTTGGTGAAAGAATGGTGTTTTTGGCCTCCCATAGTTTTCATCAAAATTTATACCAAATTATAAAATAATAATATTTCACCATTTCACCATTTTTAGAGAATAGGATTTGGTTTGATCTCCCATGGTCTTTCACCAAATGTGTCACCAAATAATAAATTTGATGTTTATCATAATTTTATTTCATTAAACTTTCAACACAATATTATCAATTACAAAGTGCTATTGACAATTACAGATCAAATTACAGAAAACCCCATGTAGTTTCAAAAATTACAAGGACACCCCTTGCAGGGTGTTTTTTGTAAACCACCCTATCTCTTATCTGCAAGCGGATTTAGACAACCAATTGCAAGGCGACACGTACGTCTTATCCACTCATCTAGGATTGCGGATGATGCAAGCGCTTACATCATCACTTATCTTATCTGCAGATGGATTTGGACAACCAATTGCAAGGCGACACGTACGTCTTATCCACTCATCTAAGATTGCGGATGATGCAAGCGCTTACATCATCAATTATCTTATCTATTATATATATGATTCCATTACAACATTCTACTCCACTCAAAATCATACTACTATATTTCTTCTCATCCCATTCTAATCCAGTTAATTTTTTTAGCCATTTAGCAAAATGAGTCAAAGGGGTGCAGGGTTCAAACAACTTGAGGATGAGATTCTTTGCAATGCATACGTGCATCATTCAACTAATAGTGAGATTGGGACATATCAGAGTAAAGAAGATTTGTGGGCTAAAATAGAAAGTTACTACAACCATGAAGCTGTTGATGTAAACAAATTAGAGCGCAGGAACACGAGATCCTTATGTTCTCGCTTTGACAAATTAGCTACATCGTGCACATTATTTCGGGCGGTGTTGACTCAAGTTCAATCCCGATACCAGAGTGGTGGCAATGCTGAGAGCATGGTAAGTATATGCTTTAATGAAACTTATGAATAATTAATTGAGATTTATTGTTATCTATTCTCATTAAGTATTTTTAATGTTCACATATTCAGCTTGCAGAGGCCAAAGAATTATATATCATTAAAGAACCCAAAAATCAACCATTTAAGTTCGACCATGCTTGGAACATACTAAAGTTCCACGTGAAATGGGCTGAACCTATCCAGACGAATAATACACCCTCTCCCCTTGGAGATAGTGCGATCTTATCCCAAGACTCTGATGGGGTCGGTTCACAGGGAAGGCCAACTGGAATGAAAGCAGCAAAGGCAAAAAGAAAATGACCAAGGAAAAGGATCCGATGTGGAAGGAAATGATGAATAGTGCCGCAAAGAGTCAAGAGCTAATGGAAAAGCAACATGCAGAGTATGTAGTTATCCAAGAAAGAAGAGAAGCACGTGCGGATTTACTGGTGACTCTTAAGCAAGAAAAACTAGCCATGAAGCAAAAAGCGCTCGAGATTAAGGCTCATGAACAAGAAATGGAGATTATGAACAAGGATTTGAGTAATCTCACACCATTTAGCAAACAATTCTGGACTAATAAGAAACAAGCCCTCGTTAATAGAGGAAACATGCCAAGAGCATCTAGGAACTTGGATTTTAGTGCAGGAGGAAGTGGAGGAAGCTACGAAGATGTGTATGTCCCGGAATCTCCTAACAACAAGGAGTACAACTCTGGTGAATATACTGACGGGAATCCAGTAGATGGACATTTTCCTGATTTGAACTATGACAGCCAAAACTTTCTTTAAGTAGTGGCGCCAAGACTTGAACGAGTGGGTAAGTTATTAAAACGAAATTTTCATTTTCGTTTTCTATGAGTATTTCAATTTCGTATTATTTCTAGTTTCGTTTAGTATCTTTTTATGTTGTTTAATTAATCGTGTGTTTCGCTAAGGAGTTTGTCGTCATGTATTTTATTTCATGTATTATTTAGGTTTAATAATAGAAATGTAGCTTATTGTCATTTTATTAACAATGTATTTCATTAAATGATTTGTTGTCGTGTATTGCATTTTAATTATTAATGATAATTAGTGTATTTATTTGATAAAAATCAATAAATTAATTGATTATTAAAGAATTAATTAACAATAATGTAAAGAATATTTATTGTTATTAATTATTAACAATAATTTTTTATTAATATTAATTAGTGTATTTATTTAATAAAAGCCAATAAATTATTTAAAATATAGTTAAATACATATAAATTAGAATAAACATGTCAATACATTGATAATCATGCAATTAGATGCTAATTAATCAAATAGGGACAATTACACCAAATCCTATTTATTTCCCTATATTTGGTGATAAATATAGGATTTGGTGTAAAAAATGGTGAAATGGTGGAATGGTGGGAGATGCAAATTCCTTCACCAAAAAATTTGGTGTAGAAATAGGATTTGGTGAAATGGTGAAATGGTGGTTGACCACCATGGGAGGCTAAAACAAAATCTCTATATTTTTTGGTGTTATGGTGATTTAGTGATTTAGTGTGGGAGGCTTAAAACATCTAAATTAGGTGAAAAAAATAGGATTTGGTGTACCATGGGAGATGCTCTTATTTTTTTTTTTTTTTGAGATGGTGAATACATTGTTACATCAAACACTATTTTTTTTTTTTGAGATGGTGAATATATTGTTACATCATACTAGTCTTTCTCTAGTTTAATACATGGGAGATGCTCTTAGAATAACATATTATCCGTATTACGATTACTTCAATTGATTTGATGTAGGAAATTTTACATACATTGAACTAGGAAGATTGAACTAGGAAGATTGCTATATATCGGATTAATCGAATTTAAAGCTTAATCCAGTTGATTTTACCAAACCCTAGCTAGTCTAAGAATCTGGATATAAACTTTTCCCAAATGGATAGGATATTGATATACAGACCCAAAATTAATTCGTAATATGAAAAGAAGACTGGATTGGATATTTCTAATGAATGTTCACATCCAACTGTAATTCACATATAATTTTGTTTGGCCATTTGGGCCTTTTGTCCATTCTCATTAATGGGTCGACTAGTTCGGGCCTGTTTGAATTAAGAGATGATGGCCCCACAGATTATTTTAGAAAATTAAAAATTCAAAGCAAAGCAATTATATAATTTTTTTCCCCTCTTTTTATTTTTTTTTATTATGTAAACACAATTAGAATTGGGCTAAACTTCCTACCAATTTAAAATAATGGGCTCGATTTGGCAACTTTGGATGAGCGATAAGAAGTGGGTTTGCTTGACAGATCATCATATATGTTCGTAGCCCAATTAAAGAGACTAAAACCTAAAATCTAAAGTTCAGTGGTTGTGAGTGATTTTCTAAAATGGTCTTTTTCAAAAAGAATTATTTGAAAATTGCCCTTATAATATTTTTAATTAGAAAAATGTACTCCTTTTTTTAAATAAAATATTTATTCATTGGTTTAGGCGTCTGGCTTTGGCAGCCCAGACGCTCAAGTTCTAGGCTTCTAGGATGCCAAATGCCCAACACCTTGACAAGTTCTTGGACGTCTGGCTTTTGGCAGCCCAAAATTCCAGACAACCAAGAATTTATTCACCAGATGCCCAGGAAAATATATGGATTTAATTGCATTTGGTTCGTCAAATATGGAAGAAAGTTTGAATTTGGAATTGGATAGAACAAGATATATAAATAGGTTTTTAATTATTAGTACCAGAATCTTATACAAATTTCTTCACACACATAATCACTTCTTATATATTAATTCCATCGATCGAGCAAATTAAATTGAAGAAGCCCAATACGATAAAATTAAATTACACATGCAGGCAGCACGTTTTTCATCATAATTAACTAAAAAGCGGAAACAAGACCAACAAAATTAAAGTAAAATCCATTCGATCATTTAAGCCCATTATGATTGAATGAATTAGAAATAGAGTTTAGAAGTTGACAAGCGATCTGTAAGTTTGTCCAGGATTGTAATTGGCGGGTATAACATTTTCAGCAACCACAGTTTTTCCATTGGTGTTAGCAGTTAGCCTTATGGTAAATGGAGGGTGCAACCCTGATGGGGCGTCCAGCTTCCAAACAGCACCCCAAGACGGTTGCATGCGCAGCCAGCTCCCCTCCTGCTGTTGTTTCAGCTCAACTCCGGACAGACCACCCCCGTTTTCATATTCCACCGTGGTAGCAAAATAGTTGCCGTTGGAACCGGGGTCCACACGGAACGCCACTGATGCTCCAGGAAATTCGCAATCCACCCTGAAGAAAATTAAATCGATCATGATCAATAAGATATACAGAGATATATATGTTTGAGATCGATCGATCAGTTGAAAATCATCAAATTAAGATGAAATTTGTAATTTACCGCCTATACTGTATTTGTTCAATTCCAAGGTTCCTAAGTTGATCTGATTCCCCATGAATTGCCATAGTACCAAAAGAAGTACCACTTAAATCAAATAAAATGGATTGTGAGTCACAGCCAGGGCACTCATCTGTTATAACCACACTCACCGCTTCTCCCGAACAAACTGCACTTGTAGTACATTTCACCTAAACCAATAATTAATTAAAATTCATTCTTTTATATATATATTTCAAACCAAATCATCAATTAATCAATCTGTTAAATAAAATATACTACTATAACAAAGTAACTACGTACGTACCTGATAACAAGTTCCACAAGCATTGCCCGACTTATAGATAGAGGAAGCAGCAGCTGTTATTAGGGAAGAAAATGGTGCTAACTCCACAGCATTTTGATATCCACATGCCCCCCCTTTAATTAATATATATATATATATATATATATATGATCATGATAATTAATTAATTAAGTGATCGATCGATCGACTTATATACAAGTACAATTAATAATTATTATATTTATTACGTACGTACCATCACTTCCTGCACCAGAAGGATTTCCATACCAACTGGCTCGGGCAGTAGACCACTGATCCGATCCTGTCTTTGACACATTGAAAAGCCTTGGATTGAAACAATAGCTAAACTTAAACAAAAGTGAAAATAAAGCCAAGTAAGTCAAAATCGAATGTCCACACATGAAAACGTAATTGGCCATGATACTAATTAAATTCATGAATTTGATGATGGGAATTGTGTGTAGGGCATGCAGTATCTGCAGCTTCCCAATTTATAGAGTGAACAAATTAATTAAATTAAATTAAATTGCCCACATCATGACCCGATCCACTTTTCGGTTTTATGTAATGTACATGTGGATCCAAAAAATATCATATATGGGAATATTGTTAGATTATGAATCTAGCTAGTTTCAATAATTACTGCTTGACTTAGAAAATGTTGCACAAGTAAAAAATTAAATTGATCTATGAATTGACTTTCTTTTCATTTGCTTGTTTCCCGTTAATTTCATGACATGATTCCCGTTTATTCAGACTAAAGATCTGCTTGCATGTCTTAATTACTTTTATCTAATTAATTAATAACATATATATATATATATATATATATATATATATATATACAGTGGCTTTAAATTAATATATTTCACTTTTCTAGCTAAATTAAAATTATTGCACAGTTTCATGATAATTGTAGTATATTTTTATTTAGATCAGTTTGGACGATGGGATCGAAACGTGTTAATATTATATATATGCTAGAATTTGTCTATATGGTTGAACATAATTATGCCAAAGCAATTGTTGGTTTGATCGATGTTGCTTTGGCAAAATTATCAGCATCGTTATATAATTATATCACATATTGTATTAATGTAACACCTAAAATAATTTGAACTATTTGTAAAAGCACCCCAAAAAGAAAGAGGATGAAGTAATATACTTATAACTAATTTTGATGTTCATTTTGTATTTTTTTTTTTTTAATTTTAGATGGTATTAATTTTGGAATAGGTTATGTGAAACATTTGTATTGATAGAATGTTAGAGATTTTGGTACCACTTAATTAAAATGTGCTAGTGCCAAAATTAACAGGTAGTTTCAACATTAGTGGGCCCCTTAATTAACATATTTTTCCATCCGAGAATTGGGAAGACCGACCTAAATTTGAGGTTTGGAGACTTTGGATAATAAACACATTGCAACTGTCTGTAACTGAAAGCAAACCAGTTAAGGAAATCCCGCCGTTAATAAGGGCCGTTAACCGTTGAGATTATACATGGGGCTTACTGTTACAGTTTGAAGTTAATTCTTTCAAACTGCCCACGTGGTGGTCGCTCTCCAAGTTAACACATGCAGAATCCATAATACGAGGCGATGATTAAGCTCAGCTGTGGGTATAATTAATTTCAACTAATTAATAAAGTAATTTATTACTTACAAGAGACTTTATTGTTAAAGAAACAAAAAATGTATGTTCGAAAAATGGACAGATGAATAAAACATCATATAAGAATAAAATGTAACATCATATAACATCATCAGATGAAAAATGGACAGATGAATAAAATGATGACAAAGGGACTTCCATAAATCCACATGAGTATAGTAATCGTCCTAACATACAACGTGGTTTGAATAGAAAATGGTAAATTGATTCAAGTGATTAAGCTACATCTACATGCATGTTAATTTAGTCTCCAATTAATTAATTCACATGGCTCTCATTATCCAGAGCAGATTAATTAATTCATCAAGATACACATTCGCCTAAGCAGTTAACTAATACTTCTTCAGTCCCACAAAGCAGATTCATCAAGATAATAAATTATATAGAAGATTTTCTCTGCATTTCGTAATAATTATTAATTTTATTTAATAACTGTCCTTTGGTCTTCGATTAAAATGAGCAATTGCCGAAAAATCATTTCCAAATAAGTAAGTTTTATTAATTAGGCGATGATGTCGTAACCTAGTGATCATAAGGTTGGTGTTATTTTTTTGATATAAGTGGATTAATTATGATGTACTATTGAATAGGTTATAATGTATTTACCATATAAGAACTTGTAGATTTAATTATCTTAATTAATTACTTGATGGGCCAATGTTTATCGGGGCCCAAACTAATTCAAATGTGACTATCATGTGACTAGAACCACTGGTATGGGCTACTGGGCTCATTTACATTCATGTATCCCCACTAAAATTGGTTTGTTTGGGCTGCTACATATACTCTTCTAGATATTTCCTCTTAAGTTCTAGTGTTTGGGCTTGATAATTTTAAACTTACGAAAAGATGAAAGTCTTTCATAATCCATTTAAAGATTATAAAGGAGTTTCTTCAAATTTCTATGCTTTATTATTGTAGGACTTCTCAGGACATTACTTGTATACTGTATAGCTCAATTATTCTTAAAAAAAAAAAAAAAGGGAATTTATGTAGCTCAATGTGTTATATATAAAAGCAATGAATTGAGAACAATATTTATTGTCTCAAAATTCGATTTGAGCTTGACTCGTCTAAAATTTACAGAATAGTATAGTATCAAACTCGATCTATATTGAAATAAATTTAAATATAATTTCAAATTCTGTAATAAAGTCAAATCAATTAGGCTAAAACTGCACCAAAAAACACAAATATCCAAGTTCTTTCATATAACATATATGGAAAAAATATATGTGCCACATCTACCTATATACTTATCACGAACTAAAAGCATTTTATAAATTAAATTGTATTATCATTGATCTACTTAAAATATAGAAGGTTGGTAGAATGCTTCCTTGAAGAAAGCGCTCAATTTATTCCTAAACACGAGCACACAAACATGATGCTGCCAATCTATCTTCATTTCACATAGTACATTTTTTGCATTATTTTCCCTAAAAGAAGACAAATTTCTGAATTTGGTGAAAATGGCTTTTGATGTTGTATAATGTTAGGTTGCCCCCTACAAAGAAATTATTTAAAAGAAGTATCTAGACATCTAATTTCTTAATTCCTAGCATTGTACCAAAAGGTTGACAAGCTGAGGTGTTCTTTGAATAAATAAAACACTATGAAGTATGATGATCTTTGTAATTATGATATTGTCATCAATAATTAGATATTTGGTGCAATCTTCAGTTTTAAAATATTGGGAACTCAATATTAATTGATGTTCAACATGTATTAAATTGTTTTTTAGTAAGGCCAACTTAAAGCATTATTGAAACTATACCTTGATTCTAGCAGCTAGCAAGTAGCAGACAGAATATACATGATATTAATTAATAAATGCAATGGATAGATCTATAGTTAATTATATATGATTAGTTGGATATTGATGCTGATTATTAATTCAATGCAGACATTTAACTTGACTTCTTAATGCATAATCAAATGACTGAAGGCAGGGGTGATTATCATATCGTTAAAATGATTTGAATATCACAATAATAATGAGAAAAAAAAAAGGCAAAGTTGACCTAATAGGCATTCTAATTATTAAATTAAAATAATCAGATCTTCTAGTACTTCCCATAGGGAAAAAAAATAAAAGAGTTTATGATTTTAATAATAGTCCATTCGGATTGGATAATAATATGTTCACCTTATGAGGGTTTGAACAATTCTCTATTCTTCACTTAATTTTTGAAGTTGAATTAGTCAAGAACCACGCACTTTATGGAATTATTTACTCAATGGAATTACTATATACTTTTTACATTTGAGCTAGTGTCCTTAAGTTGCGTTTGTGTAAAACTTTTTCTTACTTGACATAGCTCAACTATATATTTTAACAATATGACTTTAAATGTGAATCAATTTAATTTATCCCATGTGACCATCATAATGTTAATTTTATTCTCTTTCAAACGTTTACTGGCAGTTTAATTGTATTTATTAAATTAAATTACATTATCAATGATGCCTTATAAAAATATATATCATCGTAATCGTATGAATACCTCAATTACTTATAATTATAGAAAGAATCATCTTGAAGATCGAAGACATAGAAAATCAAAATAGAAGTCGCTTGCATTATATAATTAAACCTCAAAAAAAAATTGAATTAATTGTAACATTTTTCTATACAATTTGAGTATCACACTATATATATATATATATATATATATATATATAGTTATGCACAAATTAAATTAAATTGAACTAAAGCAAAAGTCGACCATTAATCTCATTATTGTATCTTCTTTCTTGTCTTTGTTGTGTTTTGATCTCTTCAGCACACCTTAAAGTTTTCTCTATTTGGTAACCTCCTCCAATGCTCACTTCTCTCTCCAAATGACTGCAGTAGCTCTCGAAAACACTCACATTCACGTGCAATTTAAACTTCATTAGGAACAAAAATTCAAATTCCAAATTATTCATATCCTTTCTACTTATTCCCCCAACTCGACCAAAGTACGAATTTCTATAATTCCTGCACCAAAAATGACTCAACTTTAGAAATATAAATTAAATCTTTACTTTAATTAATTTGGTTAGTGGTTAGAATTAAAGTAAAACAAAACAAATACTTCACTAGGTAAATTTTAATTAAACAGATTCAATTACAAACATGGATTAAATTTTTCCAGATGTCTCCGAAAAAAATCTAGAAAATTTTCTAACATGCAAGTGAACATAACATGTGCGTCCTAACACTATAACTAATTTGATTACACTAGCAATATATGTTGTCATAATTAATTCCACCGACAAATCTGAAAATTTGGTACCACATTATAAGAAAAACTTTATATTAATTTGGTCACTTTATAAACAAACATAAGGAAATTAATAAGTGTACGTATAGGAGAGCAAGAAATAGAAGAAATGAAGTAATGATCACTTACATGTCTTCAACATATTTCGATGCCACCATAATTGTAGTAATGAGCAACCTATGCACATTTCTAACTCCAATCCGAAACTCAGGATACAATTCACAAAATCTATCAATATAAACATACGCAACAACATAAACCGATGGTCCGGCTCTGGTGTACCTAAAAATCCTCTCCAAATACGATTGTATTGTCATGTCCGGTGTCTCGTTGCAATCAAAAACTCGAGTTTTCGAAGAAGACCATTTGCAATTCTTGGCTATTCTTTCATTCCTAGCCATTGTTCGTTCAATTAAAGAAGCAAGGACTGAAATGACTAGTGGAGTTTTTGAGTCTTCTTGATATGAGTATGAGTATAGATCATATCTAAGTTTTCTTGGAGATATTAAAGCCATTTTTTTTTTTGGTTTGATTTAGGAATGTGGATTGATTCTTGAAATTGAATTGAAAAGAGAAGGTTTGAAGGGTTTATATATATATATATATATGAAGGAGATGTAATATTTATTGAGAGTTGGTAAGTGTGAGGGGAAAGGGAGAAGTAGTTTCTTTTTCTTCTTCTTTTTTTTTTTTTTTTTTATTATTATTATTATTATATTTATTTGTTTTTATAATTTGGTGGGTATAGAAATTGAATTTGGTCATTTTGGAAGGTGGGTGGGAAGGAAGGAAGGAGAATACCTAATTAGCTACAAGATATTTGCCTCCTAAGGGTAAAGGCAAACTCCAGACATACCAGCTAATATTATGCTTTAAAATATGATGTGATCACACGTATAATAATTAATTAAGCAACATGTAATAATTTTATATGAATTTCTGTTTTAATCTAGATGTATCCATGATTTTTGCTTGGATCTATCGAGTTTAGTTGAATCTGAACAGAAATGATCGATGATATAATACATTTATTTTGTGGCTGAATTAATTATATTTTTATAATAGTGATTAATTTTATATATGACAAATACAATATACTTATTTGTGATTGGATAAAATATTTTTACCATACCAAATTTCGGTTAGAATTTTCTGGATGTAGTTAACCAAGTCTGGTACTGTTCCAAATTTGTATATATTATATATACTAATTAAGTTGCTTGTTCTAATAACTCCATTGCAATATCTCATAAATGAGTATATATATATGCTCCAGTGCTCCACTATATATAAAAATAAAGGACTTTAATTTGATTGGTATATGAGTTGAGTTGTGATAATTACATTAAGCCTGTTGATATATCCAGATCAAAAAATCAAACTACAGAACAAATTTAATACATTGACAAAATTAACCCTTTCACCATAGCAAAAGAATAATAAAAATAAATGATTCTTCTTCTCTTTACTGTCCCAGTTTTCCTTCCTTTCCAGCCGCAACCCACCCACCATCTTCATATCCAAAACGGTTTTTATATGAGAATAAATTATCCACTACTAATATTACTCCCTCTAAAATAATGTGCTCTGAAATAATATTTCCTTTGTGTTTAATTTTTTTTTTAAATAAAATGTTGTATTTTGACAAGTGGCAGATATGTCAATTGTTGCAATATTGCTCTGGCGTCAGGAATACAGCTCTGGCACTATCATCACCCTTCCATTAATGATATATATATATAATTTAATTAATGTAGATGTATAGGATTTTCGTAAATAATAACATTTACATAAGAAGAATTGTAATTATTAGGTAATAGTAATTAAAAAAAAGAACTTATTAGGGGTATGTGTATTGTAAGATAAAGAATCAGACTCCGTAATATTCAATTAGGGGTGAATTGAAGTTTAATTAATTTTTATAATAATTTGAAGTCGAAGATTTTAATTCAGTCAAACATATACGAGTTCGATATAAGTTCTTAAAAATATTGGATTGAAATATGTAATATTTGGGTTCAAAGATCGTATGCTATTTCGAAAGCTCGATTTAATTTCAGTCAAAATTAATATTCCCACGGCTATAATTTGTTTTAGGAAAAGTAATTTCCGGGTAAAATATAAAATGTAGTTAGGAGAGGACGAGTCGCCGACAGTGGGTTAAAAGCAAGAGTGGGGGTGTAATATTAATATATATAGTAATAATAATAATTAAATAAATACGCATAAAATTAAAGGAGGAGGAGTATACTAGTATTGAATTGAATAGTGTTAGGTCAGAGATTGGGTCCACGGCAAAAGACGGCATTAAAGGAAGACTTTTTTATCGAGATTTGTGTCATTTAATAAATTACAACACAGTACAACTCACACGTGCAATGGCAAAAATCGAATCAAAAATCTTCTTTAGCAACCTGCAATTTCATGGTTTTCTCCAAAAAAAAAAAAAAAAAAAAACTTGCAATTTCATGGAAATCAAATACCACAGCCCCCATGTAATAAATATATCAATATATCATGCACATTTGCACAGTTTGGAATTGTTCTAATTTTTCATATATTTTCGTTAAAATAGAGAAATACTTTATCTTTATGATTAGTCGAAATGAAAGTATATTACAATGTTTACTGAATACTACTAAATACCTTAATTAAGTGTGTGAGTGACATATAATTGTCTCGTGAAAGATGTCATATAACTAAGTATGTGGGTAGTGTCACAGTCTAATATCGTGAGTATTTATAGGTGAATGCATTATATTATAAGATTAAGATATTTGAAGCAACTAATAACATATGAGATCCTACATCTATATCAACATGTTTTTCGGATATTTTTTCAATGACTTCAAAAAAAAAAATTGACATTTAACTAGCTGGAACTTAAAAGAAATCGGAGAATAAAACAAGTGGTGTGGGTAAGAGAAAATGAATAATGATGCAGGAAGATTTTGAAAGAATATCAAAGATGAGATTTGAAGAATATTTTTGTAATCTTTTTAGTTATTTTGTTTCTAGAAAAGTCTTCATTGTTATCTTTAACTTATTTTGTTTCCTCTAGGAGTTTTATCTATAGGGGTGGGATCGGGACAGGTTTTCGGGAATCCGGACGAGATATCGGGTTTCGGGTTTCCAAATTCAAATCCCGAAACCCGGTAGATCAACCAAGGTCCCGAGAGTTTTGGGTACCCGATTAAATCTCGGGATTTCGGGACGGGACCGGGTGTCCCGATAAACAATTAATTTTTTTTCTTTTAGTTTAATGCAACTTTAAACCGTCTCGAATCTTCTTTGTCAATATTGGTGTGCCATTTCATCATTTTGCCTCACGTGCCACTTGAAGTTATGCACCACAATTAGACTTAGAAATTAAAGGATCTCAAAACCTTAAGATCTGATTGAAAAATTATTGGAGAAACTTGAAAATTGTAATCCTCTTGCCATGATATATGTTGAAAACTCGGACGTTGGCGAGTAACGGATCAGTGGCGGACGACGGGAGTTAAGTTGTGGAGTTAAGATTGGATTTTATAGAATAAGAATACATAGAGGGAGATGTGAATAATTGAATTTTGATTTAAATTAGGTATTTTGATTATATATATATATATATATATATATATATATATATATATATATATATATATATATATATATATATATATTATTTTAATTAAACTATGTAATCGGGACCGGGTTTCTCGATCGGGTGGGGATCAATACTCGAAACCCGTCCCAATTTTTCTTGACCGGGTTTTGTCCCGTCCCAAATGGAAAAATACCCGTTTTGTCCAGTCCCAAATGGGGAAAACCCGATCGGGACGGGACGGGTACCCGAAGCCTGATCCCATTTACCCATTCCTATTTATCTATTATAAGTTAGTTAATTTGTTTTAGCTATAAATGTCCGGCTTGTGGACAATTTGGAGAGAGTTGATTATTGATATTAAAAAAATAGAAGAGATTTTTCTCTCTCGGGTTTGTTATCCATCTTGGGTTCATTTTTATGCATTTTCAATTTGTAAATTTATGATGAAAACTCGCCCGTAGAAGAATCATTATTCAGCCCGACTTTCAAATAATTACAAAAGTAGTTATGTAACTGTACTTTTCTGACATTTTAGTACTGTATTTAAAGGATCGAGCATTCAATTATGTTATATAATTGAGTTTTTCTGTAAAAATAAATAAATAAGAATGGTACTCTAGATCAAATTATGTGATGGGACTGGATGCAGAGAGAAAAATAATGGATCCACTTGAAAGGAAAGAAGAATAAGGATATAATTTCAGATCAAAATCAAGTACGATTTTTGTACAATATCATGAATACCAACATTATTTGACATGAAAATCATTGGACCCATACAATCTTTCCCATACAGCCTGTGTATGGCCACAAAATTATAATTTAAATTGGCCCAAACATTAATGTCCTTTTCTTCACGGCCTCCTCTGCTCCAGTCAACAGGTTATGTTTTACGTAAAAAGAAAAAAAGAAAAAAACAATTATTGGATAATAAATCCAAAAACTAAAATTTAAAATTATTCATATCTTCTTTTGTTCAAAATTCAGTGCACGAGTGTCGGTTCTCAGAAAATTCCCAAGTCATAAAGGAGTATTATTTATCAATACGAAATCTTAATCATATATACCATGAATGTGTGAGCTGAGAAGATTTGTTTTATACTCTACTTTTATATTAATGTATTCTTATATAAATAAAATTTTAAGAAATTATCTCACATTAATAAGGAATATGTATGGCTTAAAAAATACTCATTTTTGTATGGTTTATTATTTTCAATGGAGTTGGCTCGCCCTATTCAAGGTTCAGTGGTTTAGCCTGGTCATAAATGAGTCGGGTCTAATTAAACTTGAGTTTGAGACGCCAAGTTAATAGATTCAATGACTTTGTGAGACGAACCTTGAATAAATTTGAACTAATACTGATTGGTGCTGGACCTATTGCTAGACTGAAAATAATATTAATTAGAGAAAGTAAATTGTTTTGTGTATAAATTAAACAGTGTGTTTTATAAACATATGATATGAAGTACATTAATTTTTATTTTTTTTTAATTCCTTTCGAAGAGCACACGTAAGGTACATTAAGTGGTACTTAATAATTACTAATATAATATATGTTAAAATTATTAATACGATGGAACAGTAAGTATAGTAAGTTCCATCATGCATGTCTAATTTCCTTAACAAATAGTAGATATCATATTCTATGAATGAAGAAATAAAAGCATGTGAATTTCCGATAAGTCTTTTCTTTCTCCCTCTCTCGCTCTCTCTTTGTAGATTACTGTAATTGATAAATATGTACTTTTGCAAGAATAGAAACTTAAATAATTTAGTGTTTAGCGATAATAAATGAACATGAGGACGAACGACGCTAGATGTGAGTTATATTAATGTTTATTTAATGATAATAGTAAAAAAATATTATAAAACACTGATCAACTTAATTTAGAATTACACTATGATATTTTATTAATTATTTTGCCTGCCAAATATGGTTGCAACAAATATAAGTTAAAATTAGAACTCAAAAACTAGTTGTATCAATATAATGCAGCAAAACAATTGGTGTTGATTGATAAGTGGGCTTCCGACCCAATCACCTCTGTCAACCTACGCCGAAGAAAATATATATATCTATGAATCTAAAGCCCATAACTGTAGATAGAAAAAGTAACAACTCATAACTTGGGCTAGATTAGCTTTTAAATAGCTTTTGGGCATGTTTGTTTGGTGTTTGGGAAAGTAGTTTGAGAGAGTAGTGGAGGTTTGTGAAATAATCTCGATTTACGTAATGTTATTTGTTTGGGTTTTGAGAGAGTGGTTTGAGAAATAAAGTAGTTGTAGGATTTTTTTGGAAGAATTATGTTGTAGGTGTAAGATGTGTAAGACTTTATGTCAAATCATGTTTGTTGTGAGATAAATTGTGTAAGAGATAGATTACTTTATGTCAAATCAGAGTAGAGTTTGTATAGGTTCATTTAAAGTTAAGAAAATAGTTGTTTGTTTGGGTTTTGAGAGAGTAGTTTGAGAAAATTGAGAGATAAAAATTTATTTCAGAAAATAGAAAACATGCTTATTTGACATTTCTCAAACACGATAATTTTTTCGGCAACGCCAAACTTTGTCGATGACTCATATTATTGAATGTTTATGTTGACATCCTGATTATGTACTTATTTCTTATTAAGATTATCAATTCTATATGAATCAATATTAAAGGAAAAATTGAAAATGTTGTTATAGCAATTATTTCAAAGTTAAATGCTTGACTTAGTATTACAAAATAAAATAAAAAGGTTCTTGTAACATATGGAGACGCATAAAAATCCACCTCAAATGAAAATATTTAGTAATTTAACCTTTATGCATAAAAATATATACGAAAATCTATAAATCAAACTAGATATATAGGTTTGCCCATCCACTCAAATATTTGATGAAATGTCTGCTAAAATGCTACTTAATTTTGATTAAAAGAAAAATGAAACATGGATTAGTGGGAGATATAGATGAATTTAAATTTTCAAGTTATAGAATTTGTTTTCATCAAACATCCAATAAGATCGTATTCTAGTAATAATCACTGATAAAAGTGAGGTTCCAAGACTAATGTAGACTTTGCTTTTGTTTGATAGTATTTGTTGGTTTATATTAATCATCGATATTTAAGTGAGTGGAATTTTGGTTCTCTGACGAGCACTTTTAAATAGGTTTGGAAAAGTAGTTTTTTTTTTTTTTTTTTGGTCTTGCTGAAAAACAATGGGCCTATATAAGTATGACTTAATTTGTATTATAAGCCAAGTCTAAAGACTAAAACCATATGGCAAAATACCAATAGTATCAATTATTAATTTCCAACTGTTATTCCATGCTTTGGGCGTCAAATGGTGGGCCGTAGGATTGATAATAGACCAACGGCCGAGGTGGAATCTAATTTTCTCGATCTATGAGGTTTTGGTTTTTTTTTTCTTGATAACTATTTCTATCACTATGGAGTATATTTGTACATATCTGCTGCACTTACCGTAATGCCATCTCTTTTGGACATATTTTCTGAAACACCCCTCGTACTATTGCTCAAAATTTTTAAATGTTTTCATCAAAAACATTATTTTTTTAAGTCAACTGAAACAAAATTAGTTTCTATTTCAACGTATTTCTTTGAGTTATTCCAAAAAAAATTCGAAAATTTCTCAAATTTTTTTAAGTATTTAACTAACGAAAATATATAAAAAAAAAAAATTTAATCCATGCCTCGTAGTGATGTATGTAGACAATATTAACTCAAAATTTGTAATCAAAGCAATTATGTAATTGTTGACCAAACTCATCCTAAGTTATTTTATCAACTCTACACGTTGGGGGATATACTTTTTATTTTTATTCAATTTGCACTTGACCCTAAAAAAAATTCAAGTTTCGTGCTCAACCTCTTTCATTTTTTCACATAGATTGGACTAAGTCTGCGTCCATGGTTTGGACCTAACTCAACAAAAGATAACTCAAGAGATGTAAATTACCCAAGCAAGCCCAACACGTGACATATTAACGTCTAACCATGTGAATTATGTCATGTAGACCTAACACACGAATAATGGTCATCCAGAACTTTGTCCAAAACCTTGTTATCTGGGCACGTGAAGTGTAGGGGTGAAGAATAATCCCATCATGGGAACAAGGAGGAACCCATCACGAAAGTATGTTACCCACATTAATTTGAAGCCCTGATACCATCTTACGATTCTTCACATGGATTGGGCTAATCCACTAAATGATTTGAACTCAACTCAACCTTGAAAGCTAGATCTGTTTTTTAGAAGACCACAAAAATTAGCCCTAGAGATGAGGGAATATATGCTAAAAAAATCATAAGGTGGACTTAAATCCATGCGAAACAATTTTAAAGAAGCAAAAATTAATTCAGCGAGTTTAGAGCATAAATCTAATATTATGTGGACATATTTAAAAAGAAAAAAAAAACACCTACATATGTTGACCGTGTGGAGCGAGTTTTTTTTATAGTTAAATTTTAGCAGGTTCCCCCAAAAATAAATTTTATCAGGTTAAGTGCAAAAATTATACATTTAGGTGTTAATATATACTGCAAAAATAAAAAAAATAAAAAATAAACTTTTAAGGAAAAATGTGAATTGTCCATTTATCTTTAATGCTTTACAAATGCTTTTAGAGGGTATCACAAAGATTCCTATTGGCAAGTAAGCATGAAAAAATAAAGTGTCCATATGAATTTGCTAGCTCAAATCCAATTGGTACATAGTTTCATCTCAAATCTCATTTCACCCTCTCAAACTTAATATTCAAACTGAATTCAATCATATCTCAAAATTCTAAGAACTACAAAATACAACATTCAAATTCAACTTATATATTGGGCTTTTGGCACTTTGCGCCCTGAAATTATAGGATTTTGTCACTTTTACACCCTAACTTAAAAGTTTTGGCACTTTACACCCTAAAAATACAATTTAGTTGGCACTTTGCACCCTAGTGTGTGTTTTGAAGAAAAAATTAATTGATTGAAGAATATAATAGTTATTTTCGCATATTTTTGGCACTTTAAACACTAAAAGTATAGATTTTGACACTTTGCACTCTGAAATATAGAATATTGGCACTTTGCACCCAAAAAATATAATTTCTGGCATTTTCAACCCCAACTTAATATGATAATCTAAATTATATAAATAACATTCAATAAAATAATATGTTAGATATGTAAACGTGTATTTTAGATCTAAAGTAAATAATCTTGAGGATATTCGAAAATAAAATAAAGACAATGTCTTTTTCTTAATCTAATTTTTACATAGAAAAAATGTTAAAATAAGATATTATAAAGTAAAATAAATTTAGAATAACAAGTTTATGATTGTTGTGCATAGAAATGACCATTTTATCTCTACATCGCCGACATTCATGAGTCTGTTTTTTTAAGAAAAATACATTAGGGTGCAAAATGTCATACAAAATATATTTTTAGGGCGCAGAGTGCCAAAAAATTTAAATCGGGGTGAAAAATGCTAATATTTTATAATTTTAGGGTGCAAAATGCCAACCTTCTATATTTGAAGGATGCAAAATCTATATTGTCAAGGTGCAAAGTGAAAAAACAACTTGAAAATAACTATTCTACCCTTCTATCAATGAATTTACTCACTAAAACACACACTAGGGTGCAAAGTGCCAAATAAATTATATTTTCAGGGTGCAAAGTGCCAAAACTTTTAAGTCATGATGTAAAGTACAAAAACCCTATAAATCAAGGGTGCAAAATGCCAAAAACCCCTTATATATATTATATATTTCAAATTTTCTGCTGAAAGAACCATTGAACCTAACTTTTCAAACCAAATAAATCAAGTAAAGCTGGGTCAATTTCCATCCGTATGGACCAGATCAAGATGTACCCGGCCCCAATGGAATCTTAGATATTAAACAAGGCGTATGTGGTTACCAAACTGGCCAAGCGTTCTCTTCACTTCCCAATCATTTGTGCATTCGAAAACATTGCAATAAAAGGAGCTAGGGTTGCTAACGTCAAATTAAAAATCACAATCCTATTGTCTTTTCCGAAAGTATATGCATGCCAAATTGCCAACAGTATTAATAATGATATGATCTCCTAAATCGTTCCCTCTAAATGAATTATTGGCCTACAAAATTTTATTTTCCTTCGTTTGGTAAATAACAATTAATGATCTTAATTATTCGATTCCCCAAAATAACAAGTTCATTTTATTTCTTTGGACGATTAAGCTTTTCAGAATTTAATTTCAAGAAACGACCAAAACTTATGATCATTTTGTTACTATAATGCATTTTACGTTATCCCTTGAAATTATTTTACATGCCTTCTTCGTCTTTTTTGAGATACAACTCAAATATTTCTATCTGTATATAATTAATATTTTATCTAGAATTTATAGTTGAAGTAATAATATACTGTAAATGATGACTAGCATTATAGTACTAGCTACTAGCTAGGATTTTGGTGATGGGTTTATCCTTCAATACAATAGAAATCGATCCGTTGACGAGGCAGTAGCATGTTGGCTCAAGTTGAGGTTCCATGATCAAGAGGTCATAGGTTCAAGTCTCACTAGTGTGAATATTTCTCTAGGTTTATACTAGTATTTGTACTTTGATATCAATAAAATTGATTTAATTAAATTTCATGATATAGTGATTGATGTAATGATGTATTCACCGTAAAAAAAAAATAGAAATTGATCGGACATTCCACAATTATGAAAGACTTGTATTATGGTCATAAGATAATTGCTAATAACATAAGTTGTGTACTCCTATTTTCCTAATAATTGTTAGAAAAAAAAGTGTTATTACGATTGTGTATTGAAAGCTTTATATGACGTATAAACCATATAGAGATGTCACAATATATGTGTACAAAAACAAAACTATTTTGTTTCTAATTTAATTTTTATTTTTTCATACTTTAAAATCTCTTCACTCTACTTGTAATTTATTGTTTCTCAAAAGTTCAATTTTATTTGTAATCAATGAAATTTAATACCAATATGTGATTGGTCTACTGGAAGGAACTAATCACTATAAATCAGCAAACTCAGGTTTAAATCTTTGTGGGGAGTTACGTTGTTCCCACTTCATGTGTCGGACGTCTCTCGAAAGGGATTAAACCTTGAAAAATAAAAAATAAAATTGGAAGTTTAATTGTATTAAACACTCTTTAACACATTACAATTTTCTCTCTATTCACATCACTCTGAAATATTTTTTAGATTAAACACTCTGAAATATTAAAATATTGAAATATATGGGCGGAAGTACAAGTACATCTAAGTGGTTATTATATTCGAGATAGATATAGCATGTGCTTTTTTCTATCTATTGAATTCAAAAGTCATAATTCAATAGTCATGTATACACTTGGTTCACGGGACAAAGTGTGGTCTTTGTCTTTCCTACGCAAGAATGGGTTGACCTGTGATTTAAAAAGATAAAAAAGACATAAACATTAAATCTTGGTTTAGCTTCCTATAACAAATTAAAGACCAGATCAAATTCCAACTAATAATCTTACACTAATCATAAATGACAAACATGACTACAAATTAATGAATAAAATATAAGCTATCAAATTAATTTTTTGTTCAGGCTCATCATGGATAATCGAAAGAAAGATAAGTCTTTTTATATGGTTAGAGGCTTGGAGCTCAAAAATTAGTTAGAGCTCCATTTTTTGCTTTTTTTGCACAACTTTTAAAAAGAGTCAATGTTGTTGGATTATTAAAAAATAAAAATAAATTTAGATAGAATTCGAATGATCGAACAAGCATCAGTAGTTGAATTTATAGTTACCCCAAATTAGAGACAATTACAGGAAAATGTGAAGTGATTAAGGGACAAAGAGGAATTTTCTTTTCATTCTCTATATAATCATTTCGAACATTTATATTTTTAAATTGCTCTATCATTCTTTAAGAAAAAAAAATATCCAAATACAACAATCATAATCATTGTACATACTTAAACACTCCCATTTCTCTGTTTTTTGTTTTCTTGATTGAGCAATATATAATATCCATTATCATCTCTAAAAACAAAAAGAGCAAACAGTTCTTTTAGATATATAAAACCTATAACATGTCACAATTAGCTTCATATTGTTTCTAAATTACTTTTAGAAATGACATTCGACAAATATACTAATACCTTCATATTTAGAACCTCACAAAGATAACGAAAATGGAGGGGCCGCCACTAAAAAATATTTAATTTTAATGATAAAATTTTATGTAACAATGTTAAAGCTGTCACTTATTAAATATATATATATTAAGTAACAAGAAACTCAAAAAAACAAAATATTAAGTAACAAGAACTTAAATATTTTGACTAAAATGGTTTTCATAAACATACTAGTGACAACAATTGTAAAAGAATTGTCACTATTGACATTTAGCGAAATCTCAAAAGTGACAATAAAAAAGTTATCTCTAAACCATAGTGACAATGAATGTTGTCACTAAAAATGTGTCGCTAATTGTCAATAGTGACGTATGTTATCATTATTGCACTTGTTGTGATAAAATTAATATTTTTCTATTACTAAATGCATACAAAGAGTGACAAATGCGCGGTGCTTCCCATTGACGCAATGGGGTACGATTTATGTCAAAATATATGTGCATGTTACATATAATATTGTGGTTGAACACGTTCTTGGCGGCGGTGAGGGGTGGTGAAGAAAAGGTCCGTGAGGGTAAAATTGTCCAATCACACACTGCACATGGTCTAAATCCATCTATTGTCCAATCGTATCATCGTCTTAATTGCTTAGTCGAACCAGATTCTATATTCTGTTGCATTAATTTCCACATATTTTCGTCAATAGACAATGCCTCAGATTTTCACTTTTATCCACTTATTAAAAAATTAAAGCGCATTCTGTCCCTTTAGATCCTTCTTCAAATACGAGAATAGAAGAGAATTTATTGAGCTAGGTACAACATATAATAAGAAAATTGTTTAATTGTAATTATATTAACCGCTAATTAAACTGGGGAAAATTGAAGTATATAGTACTGTTGCCCTTAATAAATTAAGTACAAAATCTTTCACATTTCTGGAAAGCAACCCAATTAAGATAGCTTCTCCAATAATCTCTGGAACTTATATATAATTTTCCAACATTTATTGCATAGAATATACACTTGAGTTTGTACACGGAATCAATTTTTTGGACCCGACCCATTGTTTTGTTGGAATTGCTGCTGCATAGCTGCAAGCCTGTTATAAACATCCATGCTCATTGGCTGCAATTTCATACCAATCAAAATATTAGCCAATATATTAATACAAAATCTTCTAGAAAAATAAGAAAGAAAAAATAAAAAAATTCTTTTACATGTAAGTTTGATTCAATATCACCAAAAAATTAACAGTTCATAAATACAATAATGTCATAAAGCGAGTCAAGGATCAAGATGAATCTTTTATCTCATTTTGATATATGTCACATTTTTTGTCACATATATTAGATTTATTGGCATGTGTACAAATTTAGAATTTATAAGAATTTAGCAAATACTTGCAGGGTGGATCCATCACATGACATCAAAATATAACACGAAAGTGAAATATAATATAGATATTTTGCTGTCAAATTTAATTTTAAAATTAACTAAACTTACTTGTGATTGACATGCAAGGAATGAAGAAAACGGGTCTGGCATTACTGAAGTTGAATTTGGCAAACGGTCACCCGGATTGTCCCAGCTGGTTGCTAGCGGCATGAAGGCGGCGGGTGGTGGCATGACAGGTGGCATTCCAGCGGCGGCGCGGCTGATTGTGTTCATGTCCATGACACCCATACCCATACCCATACCCACCCCCATCCCCATCATAGACATCTGAAGTTGTTGTTGCATGGCTAAGGGGAACATCATGGATGGCATGTTCATTCTACTTATCATGTGGACTTGAGCTTGAAGTTGTTTGAGGTATTCAATTACTTCATCCAACATTGAGGCTTTATCAGTCTGATAAAGTAAAAAGAAAAATATGCATTGGTTAATTATTTGTAATTGTCAATTTTTTTTAGATGGTGAATACATGGTTACATCATGCATTATATCGAATTGAAAGAAAACTAATTACAACTGCTAGTATTAAACTAGAAAAAATTATAGTATTAAACTAGAGAAATACCCACATTCGTGGGAGTTGAACCCATGACCTCTTGGTTATGGAGTCTCATCCTTAACCACTTGGTTAAGACATCATCGAATTGTATCTAAAAGTTGTGATTCAATATCAGATTTAAGCTATCAGATATTACAGACATTCTCTCCATTTTTCGTTCAACACATGTATTAAAGACGTACATTTAATTTAATACTTCATCATTCCTATTTATTTTGCTCTCTTGGTACAGTTGGCCAATCAAGTCAACTTGACTAAATTTATAAAAAATATAATTAATAATTTAATTAATATATTTCTCTAATAAGTTGATAATACCATATATATTAATATTTAAAAGGTCTAATACCACAAATATGAATAATTTAACATGATAAGTCACTTAAAAGATGGAAAAGTTTGACATGATACTGTAGCAAATGAAGCAAAATAAATGAAAGGGAGGAATTAATATTTAACATTATTAACTCATTCATGATAAATATTGAATTTTGTAATAGATCACATTTCCTAAATTTATGGTCCTAGAGTTCACACTAGTGAACTCATTTCACTCAATTGAAATTATTCTATTTATTAATTTGTGATAAAAACTGAACACTCCACATTTTTTGTTTATAAGCTAGCACTTTTGATTTAGAAAAAAAAAATTATTGGACTTTTAGTCTAATCACCTACGTTCTATATAATTTGGTGCTAAAAAAACAAAATTGAGACAGGCCAGCCTATGAAACAAAAAAGTTGTAGTCTTGTAGACATGTGCATTGAACCTGAATTTGGACAATCATTTTCTTGGTACAAAAGAAAAAGAAAAAGAAAAAGATGTATTGTCAATACAAATTAATTCCTCACCTATATATATAAAAGCCATGAATGATACCGTGGGAAGCATGTGCATTTCTATATTTAGTGTTCAATATGATATTTAGAAAGTCACACCAATGATTGACTGCAGACAATAATTTATTTATTTTTATTTTATGTATGTACGTATATATCAAAGCTAGGCCGGGCGGGCCCAAGACCCTAGTTGGACTAAGTTTTTGTGGTACCAAATTAAATTAGTATATTGCTTGACTTAACAACAAACAACTCACTCTGTCTATTTGTCTGATCAGTTTCAAGATTTGTGTGTGGACTAGGATCACTCCAAAAATTCAAAACTTATTTTTCAGTGCATTAAAATAAATAAATTAATTATATATATTGGACTGGACTACTTTCAAGAACATGATCCGATCCAAGTTAAGTTTTGAATTAATCTCTTCAGTTTTGGTTTGATAGATATAGAGCTCAGTTGTTTAATTAAGACATGCATGTGTAATAATGTGAATAAAAGATTCCAGCTTGAATTCAGATCATAATGAGTTTGGCCTAGCGATTCGAAAAGTAAAACTTTAGCAGCTTCTAAAATAAGTTGATTTTTTATTTCTCGAGATCCCAAAAGCAATTATGATCTTGGGGGCCAAACACCATGAAAATCACGATTGAGCAAAAGCAATTTTTATAATTTGGGCCAAACACTTCAAAAATCACAATAAAGATCTAAAAGTGATTTTATGAGCTTCAACCGCTAGGCCAAACTCACCCTTAATATTAATCCACGTGGATGCTTTCATTCTTACCTTACTGGAATTTGGGACCAACTTCTGCAATGTCTTCATCCTTTGATTAATTTTGTCTCTTCTTTTCTGAAATATATACTTATATATATGAATAAATAAATACATGTGTATATATAGATTAGAGTATATATATATACTGCATATATTTTATTTAAAATAAAAGAGAAAACATATATACACGTTCAGACTGATTATGGATAGCAGCTGCCCTACTCCTTTTCGTGGAAACAGAGGACGATACTCCAAGTCCTTTCTTTTTGCCATCCTCACCACCGCCTTTCTTCTGCGCGCAATTATAATTATATATAAATAATAATTATTAGGAGTATTATAACACTTAATTAATCTCATGCACCTATATATATATATATTTTACATACAAAACCTCTTACAATTTCCATACATGTTGAACCAATGAGAAAAAAGAACCATTAGGATAAGGTTGCTGAAACTTTTAATTCCAAATTAACTGAAAACATTAATTTGATACATATATATATATATATCAAATTAATTTGAAAACTACGTACAGAGACAAGTTGGTTTAAAATTAATTTCAAGATTGTTTTTACTTATATATCAGCAATATAAATATATATATATATCTATATATAGTATCATGCGAGAGTAACAAAGTACATTTATATATATGTAAGAACTTCACATGCCTGTAGTCTGCTGTGACAAACGGAATCATGATCGTCGCCGGAGATCTTAGTGTACTCCTTTCCGGAGCTGTTTTCCGGCGAGCCCAACGACGGCGACGTGAAACCACCACCACCACAAGTATCGAGCGTCAGCTGCCGACTATCCGTCCCCCCACATGTAGAGCCCTCACTCAAGCTTACATTAGTCGTCTTACATCCACTCATCCCTACACGCGCCACGCGTGCGCCGCTGCAAGAACCCACGCGCGTGGAGCATCCAACCACACACGTGCCCAAACCCAAAGAAGACTCACGCACGTGCTCTTGATTGTCTTTTTTATTGTTCTTGCATGGCACGAGCGCGTCCATTGTCATGGTCATCGACGCGTTTATGCCGGAGTTGCCGATCTTACGATGGTGGTCGAACCAAGGTACGAGAACGTTGATATTATCTCCGTCATTCTTGGGGTTGCGCGTGGCTTGATTTACTATCGACTCGAGTGTGCCGCCAGCGCGTGGCTTGTCCCACGTGGTGTTGACAGGCTTGTTACCCACGCGCTGAGGGACTTTAGCTAGGCCATGCATTGCTAGCTGTCCATTTTCCCATGTTAATTCAGCTACTTGATACTCCATCCTGCACATTATTATAATCAATTTATACTAAATATTGATTGATTTAATTAAAAAAAAAATAAGTAAGAGGAATTACGTACGAGGGAATGGACGAATTTGAACTCGCGACCCTCCGCGGGTCGGAATTGTCATCTAAATCCCAACTTGGTACACATTGACTCATTTTTATTTGGAGAATATTTTTTCCAAGTTGTTTCTTGAAATTAAACTTGCACCATATATATGTTAAAGAATATTGAATAATTTTTTGCTTTTCTATTCTTTAGGAGAAATAATATATGTGGGTGTGGTTTTGAGGGAGGAAGGCATGCATATTTATGATTCATGGAGATAAGAACAAAGTATGGTCCATGATGGAAAGTGAAAGCTAGTTGTTTCTCATTGCAATTGGGGGATTAGGAATCATTAGGGCTGAAAATCAAAAAAAGTTACTCTATACTCGATTCGAGCTCGTTCGATAAAAGCTTATTTGAGTTCGGTTCGTCACACTAATCAAATAAGCTTGAACATCATTTTTTGTTCGATAACTTTTGAAGTTTGGCTCGAGCTCAACTCAATAAGTTAAAAGGTCAAAAACAACATGTAAAATATCAAGTTACTCGGTACTCGGCTCGAGCTCGTTCGATAAAAACTCGTTTAAGCTCAGCTCGATTTAAAATCAAACCAAACTCAAACACAAAATTTCAAGCTCGATAAAAATCAAACCAATCTTGAACAGTGTGTCGTTCGACATTACTCGACTCGATTACACCTCAAGGAATCATGTAATAGAGATTTTAATTAATGGAGGTATTTGAGAAGATTTTAGTTTGTCTGACTATACATGTAAGTTCATGAAAATTAAAGTAAAGGTCTACCAAATGATTAAATTTAATGGAGGTATTTGAGAAGATTTTAATTTGTCTGACTATACATGTAAGTTCATGAAAATTAAAGTAAAGGTATACCAAATGATTAAATTTAAATTTAATCATTTGGTATACCTAGATATGTATAGAATCATGAGGGGTGGCAAAGAGGGTCAAGACCCATTGGGTGGCTCCCTTTATTAATTTGACACTATTTGATCCAACTCATATATTTTTTTATTGTTAACGGGTTGGGTTGAGTTGAATTTTATGAACTCTTATATGGGTTTTTAATGGGTTAATAAACGAGTTTTAATGGATTTGGTGAAAAAATACACATTTAGCTAAATTAATTGACCTTCGTGAATTTTCAATATCGTTAATTTGAGAGCTAAGTAGCTTGATTTCAAATTAAACGTTGGATTTTCTTCACTTTTTGAAGAGCGCCTTTGAATATTGCGTAGAACGCCTTGAGAGGATTTGTTTCTTTTCTTCTTAAACTTCTTCGAGCATTTTGAATTATGTTTGTTTTAGTTGTCTTTTTCTTCTTGGAGATTACCCTTTTTATAGGTGAGATTTGAAGATCTTGTAAAATTCTCTCCATGACGTGGCGCAATTTGATTGGCTATCAATATCTTTTATGACAAGAAATATATTTAATTTTATATTCTTGCCCAGTAATAGATATTATATGCAAATATTACATTGTGACGAAGATTTCAAGAAAATCTTGCCTTGTATAAAATTTTCCTACACACAATTGCCTTATTTGTGGAGATTTAATGTTATTTGCAATATCTTTCAAATTTGGCAATATCAATTTTGGCAATAAAATTTACTCTTCTACAGAGAGTTTATGTTAAAGTATTATTGAATTTAATAATATTGTTTATATGGCGCAATTTGATTGGCTATCAATATCTTTTATGACAAAAAATATATTTAATTTTATATTTTTGCCCAGTAATAGATATTATATGCAAATATTACATTGTGACGAAGATTTCAAGAAAATCTTGCCTTGTATAAAATTTTCCTACACACAATTGCCTTATTTGTGGAGATTTAATGTAATTTGCAATATCTTTTAAATTTGGCAATATCAATTTTGGCAATAAAATTTACTCTTCTACAGAGAGTTTATGTTAAAGTATTATTTAATTTAATAATATTGTTTATATATCAACTTAGTTATTTAAATATAATAAGTAAAATCTTCAAATTGGTCCGTATATTGTCTTATTCGAGTTAATTTTGAAATTTTGGCAATAATGTGTACTGAAATCGTCACTAAATTTCGAGATGTGGGGCTTTGATAGCCTCAAATGATATATATATGGTAAAATTGTCAGCCAATATAAATAATGACATCAATTTTGCAATAAAACTTAACTGTCACGTCACCACTTAATGGTGGTTTTTACGGCGGTACCAAATATGTCATAATTTGTTAAAATTGTTAGGGAAAGAATACCAAATTATAACAACTAATATCACAACGGAAGCAATTCGTTCATTTACAAAAATATCCACGGATTGAAATTGAGGATAACAGGATCAAATTAAACTCACACACTAATTCACTTAACTAGGCAAGAATTAAGGTGCGAGAAAGTAAATATGCACATGACAATTTTTTCGTGAAAATCCAAACCGGGAAAAAATCACGAGAAAATCGATCTAACCACTATAATGATAATGGGTTTACAAAATCCTCCCTAAAACCACTAGGAGCTAACCAAATCATTAAATTAATATTCTTGGATCACAATAGTAATAATCTCACTAACTTGAATAACACAGAGAACAAATAAATCACCAAACTAAAGAGCAAGAATAAAAAACCGAACCAATTGAACGATTGAGCACTTTATAAAGAATCTTTGACTAAATCTAAGACGAAATCAATTACTTGTAGTATCTCGATCTCTTTCACAAATCCCAAAATAAATCTCAATTATTCTCACAACTATTCTTTTTCTCAATTTGGGTGACTGATTCTCGTGTGGCTGCCTATATAGGGCTCAAGATCCTCTGTACCATTTTTGGTGTACCACTTAAGTGTATCACCACTTATTGATTGACACATGCATATGTGAGAATTATTATAATTGTCATAAGTGGTACAGAGGATTTACACCCCCTATATTAGGGGTGGGCGTTGGGTTCGGGTAACCCAAACCCGACCCGTCCCGTTTTTAAAATACCCGAACGGGACGAGTATTTTTTGGGTTTGGGTACCCGAACTTAAATACCCGTATTTTATTACGGAAATACGGGACGGGTTTGGGATTGGTCTCTCCAACCCCGAATACCCGAACTCGCCTATATAATATTATTAATTATATAATTTATACACTTTACTAGTTTACTTGTATAACATTATCTAATAAATGAACTTTTTAAATTTTACCCTAATATTCCTTTTAAATCTTACATTAGTTTAGTAATTAATTCAAAGTCAATCCTAAAAGTTAAAAACTCTCAATCTCTCATAATCCCTTGTAAGTTGTACGTCTTATCAATAGCTCATTATATGATTTTACTTTTTGTTCATATTTGGATATAGAAATAATCGTTATGATGACTTGATGATATGTTTTATGTATTAATGAATTAAAAAGTGATACGATTTAGCAAAAGAAAAATGACGAAATATAATTACGTAATATTGTATTATTTTGTTAGATGGATGAATAATTAATGAATAAAAATATGGTACCCGTAATCCCGTCTCGTCCCGACCCGCAATAATTCGGGTACCCGCTTCCGGGTACCCGAATTATTACGGGGCGGGTTTGGGATGAAAAGTGTCAATCCCAAAATTTAGTATACCCATATCTCTAACCCCAAACCCGCCCCGTGCCCACCCCTACCCTATATAGTAGAGGGCTTAATGCCTTTTTCTAATCACCAAGTTGCTGATACGCAACATCTACTAAAACCCTTTCATTTTTCTTTTATTAATTGAATGGATTGGGCTATGAGTGGATAAATCCCAAAAAAATACAGTACCAAATGTATTGATCACACAAAACGATGTATCAAAAGTAAAAATTGATAGAAGACACGGATAATAAAACGCGTGTACGTACTACCTAGTCAACTTAGGTGGTGTTTGCAACTGCTTTTGGAGGTCCAAAAGCAGCTTTTGGACTTCCAAAAGCAGTTGCAGGGTGTTTGCAACACCAAAAACTCCATCTGCTTCTCCATTTAATAAGCACTCAAACGGAGTTATGGTAGAAGCAGCTCTCCACCTGCTTCTTCATTAATGGCAAAATTGTAATATTGTAGAAGCAGTTTTTTAGACTCTTTTGTCCTTTAAAATTTATTAATATTCCAATTATACCCTCATTTATTCCAATTATACCCTCATTTTTACTCTCTATTTCTCTCTCTCTCTCTCATTTGCGGTTATTACACTCTTCAATCTTCATTCTCTTCATCCTTGAGCAGCCGTGGGTCTTCATAGAGGTAATATCACATCCATTTTATTTTTTCATCCTTCTTCTTCTGTTATCATATATATTCGAACACAAAAAGTTTTTTTGTTTCTTATCAGATTTTTTTAAACTTTGTTTTGTTAAAAAATCATTCTTTAGGGAAATATCATTCTAATTACTTTGGAGCAACAAAGGAGTTTCTACATGTTTTAGGTAAATTTTTTAACCTTTTTTAATATTTATTACCCAGGTACTGTTCATTATTCATATTGCTTTTTTGTCTTTTATTGATTAAATTTTGTTATTAAGATTGTCATTACTTTATAATTTGATATTTCCATTAAAAGGAAAGATTTATGCAATTTTGAAGTGAAAACATATGATGAAATCTAATGGGCATGTTCACTATTTTGAAACTTTAATTATGTTAGTTTAACTTTATTAATTTGAGTCTAAAACATTATTAAATACTCCAAAATAAAGTAGCCGAGTGAAATGATATTTGTGCTAATTAAAATATTCTGGCCATAATTTATGGGCATCTTAACTATTTTGAGAATTTTCATTCTCTGTTGTATGATCATTTTTTAACTTTATAATTGTCTGTATAATCTTGTCTTTGAGTGTAACAAAATGTTCTTGTATATCATGATTATGATCCAGTACATTTCTTATGTTAAATTTATGTGACTGACTAATATGTATCCTAGTAATAATTGAAAGAGCATTTGGATGTTGGAAAAGTAAATTTTACACCATGCAAGATATCCCTATAAATGTTCCATGGGAAACTCAAGTGGGGCTTGTGGCAGCAACTATGGCAATTCATAACTTCATCTGCAAAGTAGATAGGCTGGATGAAGACTTTTTAAGTTTTGAGAATGAAGAAAATTTTGTTCCATATGCAAACCACAAAATGAAAACATACCAGATTTGGACCCGGGTGACCAAGAGATGGATAGGGTCCATGATGACATATGCACGTCCATAGCGTTTTCTAGGATTGGCGTTCGATTCTGACTATTACTTTTTTATTCTGAATATTATTTGATTGTCTAGATTAAGTTCCGTATTCTGTTTTAAATTAGAACTATTTTGTTATCCTGGTGAAATTAATTTGCATCTCATGGTTATGGCCTACATTTATTTTTCCCTAATCTGAAACATTTTCTTGAAGTGGAGGAGAAAACGTTTTAATTATTATTAATTGATAAAAGTGTTAAATATTAAGGGTAAATCTGTCTTTTGGCCAACAAACCCAATAAATTCAACAAAATGCTTTTTTGTCTTGCAAACACTTTTCTCATTGCTTTTTTGTGCTTTTTTGTAACTTTGCAAACACAACCTGCTTAATTTTCAACACAATTTAGAGAAACAAAAGCAAAAGCAAGTACTTCTCCATTTGGAGAAGCTCTTGCAAACACCACCTTAATGTTCGAATTTTGTGAACACACGGAATATTATATTTAAATACGCACACACATATATCTAGGAGAATAAATTAATTTATGCACAAATACGATTGGATTAATTGATTATGGTTCGAGTTTGAACTCCGAAATATTCTCATAATTTACTATAATAGCATAGGCAGACCTAAAGGGAAAATCCAATACATGAATATTGTTTTCATTTATATAGCATCAATTAAAGTTAACTAGTTGTAATATTTTATTACATGACAGTATATTTAATGGTTTCAGTTATTAGAAAAACTATAACACGATAAAATAGAAAATTTATCAAATGGTTTCAATTAAATGTCCAAGTTTCCACGTAGTATAGTTGGTATAGTTAATATAATAATAATTAATCATGTTTATAAAATCCGGTGGCCGTACATAGGAAGAGGAAGGCGATAATTGCAAAAAAACTCTGCCATATTTTTAATAATTGCATTTCCCCCTAATTTGGTTGACTTAAAGGACATGTGTCTAGCACGTGGCATTTTTCATAGACAAATTAACGGACAAATAACATGTGAAAAAGATTGGTCAATCTTGGTATCAAATATGTCATTTTAAAAAGTATGATATGAAATATATAAAGATAACAAAAGTTTAGTATGAAAAGTACAATTACCTCCATATTTAACTATTGAAATTAACTTTATAAACTAAAAAATTACTAATATATATGTTTTACTATTGAAATTGAATATATTAATAATAATTAAATTTGAAGATGTTACACTTTTATGATAACTTATTATATTATATATTTAATATAAAAAATGATAATTTCTTGAATTGTCCTCCGACAAAAATTGCACATATCACCAAACAGTAGTTGCAAAAATTAACAAGAAGAGTAAAATTGGTTAAAAAAATCAAATTTACTTTGAATTCCTATAATGATAAATAAAAGTAAAATAATTCTTTTTTGCCAAAGCGACAAAAAAAAAAAAAAAAAAAGGAGGGAGTAACTATCAACAATAAAAATGTAAATTAGAAGAAAATTCATGCTATTGAGAATTGAATTTTGACTTATAGATCCTGGGGCTTTTTTTTTTTCCTTGTTTTATTTTTCAAGAATATTCAAGTTTTAAATTTGACTTAAATAAATTAACACACAAAGTAAATTCTTACAAAATAGATTATAAATGAATCAATGCATACACAGTTGTTATTAATTATGTTAATTCGATGATATACCATATTAACATATGTATGGTCTATAAAAGAAGAAACAGTGCAAGTAGAAAAAAGTGCCAGTATATTTGTTTTACATGGATGGTTAATTTATGCATATAGTAATCCCAAATTATATGCTCAATATAAAATGCTGATTTTGAGATTGGCCAGTACTTTCTAGAAATTGGCTACTTGGAATTCAATAGTTCATTCTTTTTAATAACAGTAAATAAAAATGTTGTCCGCATGGGCAGCTCAACCGGTCTCAGAGAGGGAAGTTGGAACAAGTAAATAAAAATGCTCATATAAATTTTCATAGAACTTTATTCGACTTAAAATTATTAAAAGTAGATCTACAATTCTAAGTATTTAAGATTTCTTTGAATTTGGAGGACTTTCTTTTATTAATTTGGAGGATTTAGGCGGATATAGATAGGTAGGCTTCAGATACATTCTTTGTTGCAAGGATACGGATACGATCGACGACACGAATACGATACGGATACGGCGACACGGATTTTTAAAAATGTACTGGACATGATAAGATATATATACGGATCTAAAAAAATATATATACTTATATATTTATGCATATTGAAATAAGTCTAACAATAAATTTATAAATTCATACATATTGAAATAGATCAAATTAAGTTTCATAAGTACTAAATTACATAACTTTTAGAATATTTTTTTAGTAATGTAATACTATTAAATGTACATCATATTCATTGTTTTATTATGTTCTATAAAACATGCTTCGTAATAAATAAATTATATTATATTGCAGTTGTATTATTTTACCCTAATACACAATTATGTTGTCTTCCTTCTCTACAATTTCTTTGTTTAAGCTTCAAGCAGACCACTGACTTAAGAATCGGAGGAGGTTCCTCCGGCAACACCTCACCCCGGTATGTAACCTTTGTTTTGCTGGGTTTTGGTTGCACATGAATCACATCATGACTATTGAACAGTGTATACCGAATCCAGAAATCAGGTATTTACTTGCATCGTTATGCAAAAAAAAAAATATTACCAATATAGTAATATGATTTGACAACCTATTTGTGCATTTCAATGAATATTTAATCAATCACTGGCAAAATTGAGATCCCAATACCATCATGTCATGGGTTCAACTCCCACTAATGTGGTTTTCTTCTAGTTTAATATTAGTGTTTGATAGTAGTCTATTATTTGTAATTGGACAGTTATTGAAATGATTTTTGATATAATGATTGATGATGAATTTATTCCAAAAAAGAAAATCGAACATTTAATGCAATAACGAGGAACAACATTTAATGAAAGGGTCATTTAAATGTTAGAAGCTTGGGGTTGCGGGTGCCCCCACCCGCACCCATATTGGCTCTCCCATTGACATTAGGGACCAACATTAGATGACGACTCATTGTGAAAATCTCAAATCCAGTGGGGGTGAGTATAAGTAAGGATGAACGTGGTCGGGTTTGGGCGGGTGTCTAGAAAAAAATCAACTAGATCCGACACATGTGGGTTGCCAAAATTTCAAACTGTAACCACATTTTTATGTTCATAAATCGCTCGGTTCGGATGAGTCGGGTGCGGGCGGGTGGACGAGTTAAATGAAAACAATGCCATAAAATTTAACATTTAATAAATTAACAACAAATCAATAAATATAAACATAGAATCTTAAATTCTTCAAACAACAAATAAAATGTGTCAATAGTATGTAATACCCCAAAATTTCAATTTTCAAAAATTCCTAAAGTTTGACTTTTGTTTAGTTAAAAATCTTTTTGAGGTTATATATTTTGAGAAAGTTTAGGAAATTTTATTTACAAATGAAGTTTTGCTTCTATGTAAAACTAAAATGATCCTAAAAATAAGAGATACATTAGAAATTAAAGTTTGAAAAGCTATTGGAGTGAAAGCGTAGTTGAATTCTTGACTAATATGATTAAGCCTATTTATTCTTTTGTTGTTTTCAGAAGTTTGTGGTTAAAGTGTCATTTTTGAAAAATTCAAGTGTTAAAATGCAATTTTACCAAAAGTAATTAAAAAAAATGAAATTTGCAGCAGGACTTCTGGACCGTAAAATACAAGTGGAGGAGGATTAAATCCTCCTCTTGTGCTCAAGCATTTTTTTTGAAGAGAAAAATGTGATTTAACCCATTTTTCTTCATTTCTTCTAATCTAAATTCACACATATATTCATATATTTTCAGCAACAAAGAAGGATGGGAAATCAAAGAGTAATTTGTTTGTTTAGTCCTCCATTGTTATCTTGTTCACAAGCTAAACACACCTACACACACTAAAAAACCCGAAAAATATAACTTTCTCAAGTCTTAGCCAAATCAAGCGATTAAACACTCCAAATCATAGTATTCGGAACGTAGAACGACATGGTGGAGTTATTTTTCATAAATATTCATCGTAGGTGGAGAAATGGCGACTCTAAATTGATGAGTTTGAAATGGGTTTCGTTGCATGAGCATTTTCTGGTCATTCTTTCGACGATCAGGCTCCACATCATGTTCTAGGCTTAGAGGAGAGCGAAATAGTGGGTTTGGCTCATTTTTCGGTCCCGATCAACAACGGTCAATGACCGGTCAACATGGGCTACTCCGGTCAGCGATTTCATATTGGAATGAGTATTCCATATCCAGTCTCCATTTAGAGTTTCAAGTTTGTTTGGGTATTGAATCTTGAACCTAAAGATTTCTTTTAGTGTTTATTTTGCTTCAAGAGTTGATATAATTAATTTTTATAGTTTAAGTTACATGTAAATAAATTGAGGCTAGTTAATGCGTTAAACTCTAAATTAATTTATGGTAACTGCACAAGTTTGATTTAAAAAAATTTGAAAATAAGTTTGTTCGTTTGGACCGCGTTTGGCATAGAAACTAAGTATTGTATTTATTATTCAGGATTTGAAGGCGAATCGGTATTCGAGTAACCAAGTCAGGTGAGCGCTATGTAATATGGTATTGAGTCCCTATGTGCTAGTAGTTGAGTTTTGGCATGAGTCTTTGAATGTGGTTATGCATGGTTACTTGTAAATTATATTAAAATTTCAATTGTATGATTGTATATCATGTTTGGATGAATATGAAAGAATACATGTTTGAGACTTTTAAAATTATGTTATACATGAATATGATTAGTCGGTGTAGGAACTTATGATTATATAAATCATATTTATTTTGTCTTCATTAATTGTATATCATGATATTTATTGGTTATGTCGTACAACATGAGCATGCTTAGTCAGAATAAAACAGAAAATACTGATTGTATGTATGACTTTGCTTTGTCAGGTATGGTAATCGTTAATATTTGTCAATTTTTATTACACACGAGCATGTTTAGCCGAAATAAAATATATGAAATTATGATTGTATTTGTGAATTTTGTTTTGGTCGAGTACGGTATGCATTATTACTTGTGAAATTTTACTACACATGAGCATGCTTAGTTGGAATTATATATGACTTATGTTTGTAGGTATTAATGATATGTTCATATGATTAGGTGGATTCATTTTGATAATTAAACTGGAATAGCACGTATATGTTATGATTACTATTTATTTATGTTTTATCACTGATTCGTCTGTTTGGTTCTGTTTTGTTCTTCTTTGGCGTGTTATGCTCTGTTTTGTTTTATTATGTTCTATTCTCTTTGGGGCCCCAAATTTTCGGTAGACAGCGGTTTGGAACAACCTGGGTAGTAGATGGCTACATGGTTGCCTCGGCCTCACTGTTGGCCAGACTCACGAACCAAGTATGGAGGTATGCTTGGGGCGTGAAGTCAAACTTCTGACTGCTAGCAACGACATATCAATGTATCTGTCTGTGTAAGGTCGCTCCTTACTGGTGCGTCTGGTTAATCTGCATGGAGGGTAAGAGAAGACGACATCAACGACCTCTGGTATCTATAATATGTTGTTCTTTGCTACGATGTCTGTTTCTTTCCTTATCTTGAGTTATGTTGACTTTGTTTTATGTATGTACGATTGAGCGCATTGCACTTCATATGCCCATGTGCACCATAGCCTCACTAAGTTGAACGATCAACTTATGCGTTCCGTGTTTACTATTTTTCAGTATTCATGTAATAGAAGATCGTACATCGGGGTATCTTTCTGGCTCAGTTCGGTCTTAGTTCCTCGAAGTGAAGCCCTATATTTTTGGTGGTAAAAATAAGTAACGTATCATAAGGTGTTTGTCTTGTGATTTCCTGAATTATCTCATTCTACTATGTTTTCGTACTTGAAATTTTTTATTTGTAATATAGAAATATTTATATTTAATTGATGTCGTGGACCACATCTAGTCACAATTGGTGTCACCATTTTGTCTAAAGGATTCAGAATGATTTCGTTTTAATGGCTCTTGTGATTTAAAAAAAAAAAATTTTCAAACCATTTTTATAAAAATTTTGAATTATTTTTGTCAAGTTTTTATATATTCGAGTTATATTTTCAAAATTTGTCTGGGCCGTTAATGTCAATTTTGCTAGGAATTGAAGACTCAAAAGTTATTCCAACTATATTAATACTTGGAATTCCGACACTACATAAAATAGAAAATCATCGATGATAAATTCGAGTAAAGAATGCGATTACTGACTTATGTACCAACATATTCATACCATGGACATTATTATAAACAAGAAACTTGAAAAATGTTTTAGACATTTGTTAATAAATGTGATTAATTTTACACTTTTATTAAAACATGAATAAAAAATACATCAAAGATAATTAAGTGTAGGTTGCATGTGGGTAAGTGTGTTTAACCATCAAACCCATCGCCCGACCCATACCATACGGTTTACAAGTCACCCACCCGCAATTATTTATTTTAAAAATTAAACTGACGGGTAGGGTCGGGTCGGGCGGGTGGGACAGGCGTGTTTATGAACACTCGTAAGTATAAGTACCTATAATGATCATTTTTAACATGCTTTTATGTAATTATGTTAAAATGATATAAAAAATGGCATAGGGTTTGAAGTTGATCATGCATCCTCATCAAGATAATGTACTTCAATAGGAACTGCAAAAACTTGGGGTTGAGATAGGCTGATTTGGAGTTGCAAAAACTAGGGGTTGAGATAGGCTGATTGGAGTACTTTCAAGAGGTAAACAGGCTTGGAGCATGTTCTTAAGGAAATTGATGTGTAAGGTAATACAATGTTGTGCTGGTGCTTACATCCTAGAACCCGCTACCAGAATATTTTATCATGAACCCATTTGGAATATGAAAATCGTATATCACACTAGCTATGAACTTTCAAGTAATGGAGTAGGCATAAAACAACCAACATCTTGGTTTCAAAAAATGCCGAAACTTCTTCAGCGACATGCAAAATATTGTCGTACTTCATCTAGTTGCGGTTTGATGAGCGGCATCAAGGGCAACTTCAATGGGAATATCACCTCCAAGAGTGTTGATATCAGTCATTGTTGCAAAATAAGCTTTTAACTGCAGGGGGGAGCCTTGAATTTTGTTGAGAAAAACTCTAAAAAAATCTTGCTATAAAATTTTAAATTTTCAGGAAATCTAAAAGCTTTTATAAGTGGGAGATAATCCTATTATAGAGAAATGGATGCGCGGTTGGAAGACATAGGATAGTGAAACACCACAAAACCATAGACGCCCTTCAAGAATCAAACACTCGTAAGTCGCCACGTGGACACTAGTTTGCAAAATGAGTAATAATAATGTCGTTTTCAAGTCAAATCGAGACTGAAGAGTCTAATTCTAATATCATTTAAAAAACTGAAACTTAATATAATCTTGAATAAAAAATCGAAATCCAAAAGCATATGGAATGTATAGAGGCCGTCTCGTGTAATTTCATCGAACAAGCTGAAAAATGTTGAACTAAACAAATCGAAGTCTACAAAATCTGCTCTACTAGCCAAAACAACATATTAATAAGCAAGCACGGCCTAATCTAAACGAGGGCTACCAATGCATAACATTTTATCCAGATTGGAGATGATATATTTCCCATCCAAATTTAAGCCCGTAAATATCTATAGAGTTGGAGACCTCTCCATTGATTCTTGAATATATGGATGGGATTGTAAAGTCCCGCCTATTAAGGGATGGTTACTAAAGAAGTTGAGCCAAATCCTAATCATTGGAGAAAATCAAAGGAGGATCCCTTCGAAAGGTTGGCAAGCATGCCCACAACCTATTTGCGGCTTACACGAAAATAAAACCCAAGTCTCATTTTTTTCTTTTTTCGAAACACACATTTTATGTGAAACTCTTAAATTCATGTTTATCACCTAAGCATATGAGTGACTCCGCCGAAGTTGCTCTGACTTTGTTTGGCGTAATATTCTTGCTAGAATTACGTGAAATTTGAATTTCATGATTGTGGACATAAGTATGCAAATTGAAAATTGAAAGATTCACAACATTAATATTATTTATTCAATTGGATTTTTTTTAATTTATTTTTGTTGTTAAATATTTTAGTTTGTTCTTTAATTTGTTAAAGGGCATTAGTCTTTTACTTTTGTTGATGAACTAGTCGTCGTGACACGCTGTATTCGCGTGCGTAACTCAAAAGATAGATAATAACTAGACTTTTGAAAAAAAAATTATTAATTACTAAACTCGAAACTGATCTCTCCCAAAAAATCTTGAATATGAAAAATAAATTAGTCAAAACAAACACAACAATGAAAAAGCGCAAAAAAATAATCAGGTGCAGAAGAGAAAAATAAATTGAAAAATCTGAATGTATATTTCCTTATCTTCTCGTCCAGATAATACTTTTTCACTCATCATCAGCAGCAAGCTTAGAACCATGAAATTAAACGGTTATATGTTCAAGAAATATCCATGGGCATTAGTAATTATTTTTTAAATGGGCATTACTTTCCAGAGTCAGTTGCGAATTTGGAAATCCATGGGCCCAATAAGAAATAAAATCTACACGCTCGAGCCCGTCAAGCCGTGAGTGAGGCCATGCGACTAACGCCGAGCCACTAAAACCATATAAATACCCGGTCTCTCGACTTCAATACACACTCGTCGTCACTCCCAAAATTAGCAAATCTTGCATTTAGAAACCCTAGCAAATCACTCAAAATCTAAAAGAAAACAGAAAAAAGAGAAATCAAGTTACTTTCCGACAATGATTCCATTATCCTCGAAAATTTCCAGTCAGATTCGGTTTCTGCTTCAGAGCTTGAACGACTCCAACGCCGATTCGGTTTTCCAAGAACTCTGCAAGGTTTGATCAAACCTAATTCAGATGTTGTTGCATGATCTTTACATTCCCAGTTATGCTTTATATTTATAGTGAATGGCTTTCTGTATTATTATCCCCGAATCTTGTTGATCTTGGATGTTACAGTAGGGTTTTGTGCGTGAGTTAACTTCAATCTAATTTTTCATTTCTTGGATTTGAGTATCAATACAAGTTCTTTAATCACCTTCAAGAATGTCAAACGCGATTGGGAAAGAAAAATCTTTTTGTGACTGAATTAATTGCTAAATTATCTAAAATACGGGTCATGGGCACGAAGTGTATTGAACAGTTTATAGCTGAGGTTGAATCATAAAACATAATGAACATATATTACATGAACTTAAAATATGTTTTTCGTATAGTTAAGATTATAAGCGACAGCACCTAATGATAGGGTTCCTGGCTGCATTTTGTTGAATGATAAAATGCTGCAGTTTTTCTTGAAGTTGGTAAAATGGGCCTTGTTTTTAAGGTTTCCTTGGAAGAGGAATTAAAGAAAGAACTGATTGTGATTTTATCAGATTGAGGATAATGAGACACTCCTAAGAGTCCTGTCCTGTTTAATTTGTTTTCCTTTGTAGAATTAATTGTGGCCCACTATTACCATATTGGATTTGTTTCTCTCTATGAAATTTTTCATGAGAGCAGATGATCTAAATGCCTCACTGAGAAATCTATTTAAGTAATAATTCCAACCTTTTATAGAGATGACATACATTTTTAGATGGCACGGTGTTCTTAAGCATTTGTCATGGATTATGGACACTACTCTTCATTTCCTGCCTATCTTTATTGACGTACATATGATTCAGTAGTTATTTTTCAGATTTTCATGTAGCTTCCCCTTTTTAATCAAGCGAGCTACTTCTTTGGACAGTACTCTTTTTAGCCCCCCCTTCTTCTATTCCATCCCAAGTCCCAAGTATCGACACAGGAATTTCAATTACTTAATAGGCTAAGACTCCAATATGTCGCTCCTTTCGTATTAGAATTACAGTTTCACCTTCTATTAGATTGGAACCATAGTCTCCTGCCACATAAAATCAATATGCTAACCAATGAGTTAATTGATCATTCATTGACAGAAGTCAAGAAGAGAACTAAAATGATTTATACCTTCTCCTAGTAGTTATAAATTTCATATTTCTTAGAAGCAATAGCAGTGAAAATCGAGGATGCTGTATCATAGATAACTATTACAAGAAATAATTAATTTGTTAAAATAGACATCAATTCACTAGTCCTGATCGCTACATCTCAGTTGATAGAGCACCTCGTTTACATGTGCACCAATTTTTTTCAGGTAGTACATAATACAATTTTTTTGAATTTTATTTAGAAATCAATCGAGGATGTAGAATTGGTAGACTATAAACTGGTCTGTTTCAATTTGTTTTTTACTTACTTTGTTCTTCTTATAAACATCGGTGTCTATATTACTTATGGGTCCTGTTCTCACACTAAATCCTGAAATCTCTACAACAATAGCATTTGTGACAACAGTTTATGCCTTTCAGCTGTCTTTATGTATAACACCTGTTTTGTATTTGTTTATGTTTCATTGGGAATATGATAAGTTTGTTATTAACTCACACACTGTTTATTGATATTGACATCTCCAGTGCTCTACTTATGGAATGGATGGAAGCATATTGCTGCTCCAAACTTGTTTTGATCACCTAAATATCTATGGCAATGATTTGAAGAATATGAAGATGCATCCGCTATATGCTTCAATATTTAAACATATCTTGGATAAGCCTAATTTTAGTACGGTCTTCTGCGAATCAATGCGGCAGCCTGCAGCAATAACTGAAGAATTTCTGCAGAATCTTACTGGTGCATTACTCCTGTCAACGTCTGAGAAAATTGGAGTTGGTCTTGCTTTGTCGAATTCAGAAAATCTCGATATCAGAATGTGTGGTTAGTTGTTCCTCTCTAAACCTGAGACACAAGTCCAGCAGAATTTGATGGCAGATATGGTCATGAAATATAAGAAAAAGAATATGAAAATAAATATTACCGTTGAACGGTCTTCTAGAAGTTTCTCTCCTCATGTTTTTCTCAACTCACATGTCTTCTAAATTGATTTGCAGGAAAGAGCTTCTGCATGAGTCAGATCGCAGAATTGTGTTCCGATCCCATGGTCTTGGAGTCTACTGATCTAATTCAGCGCATGCTTATGTTTCTTAATCACTCTGAAGGCCTCTCCAAATATGTAGACTCGTTCATGCAAATGTTATCTCTCATGCCATTGAAGGAAGAAGCTCAATTTATTTTAGCCCCTTTTCTTCCCGATGAAGTGCGTCAAGTCAATTTCTTCAGGTACTTGGAAATTCAAAAGCAAAGTTTTCTTCACAACGGATCTCGTGAAATAAATTATTTGTGAAACCAACCTATAAACTCCTTTTGCTTGTTTTATGTATTGCAGGCACTTAGATATGCTGAATGAAGGTGGTGAGGATGATTTTGATGTCATTCTAGCAGAAATGGAGAAAGAAATTAGTATGGCTGACGTGATGTATGAATTAGGTTATGGATGCACTACTGACGTCTCGCAGTGCAAAGAAATGTTATCTCTTTTCTTGCCTCTTTCTGATGTCACAGTTGCCAAGATACTTGGCACAGTTGCACGAACTTATGCCGGTCTCGACGACCACCAAAATGTTTTCTCTACATTTCGTTCTGCTTTTGGTAGCAATTGTGCTTTGGAGCTGCCATCTCCGAATTCTTGGAACGCTGATGTCCTTGTTGATTCAATCAAGCAGCTTGTCAGTCAACTTTACTCTCTTGCCCAATACTTTAGTTTTTCTCATAAGTTAGAGAGAATTGATTCATTGCATTACTATTTTTTTTAAAAATTTGTTGCAGGCTCCAGAAATTAATTGGATAAATGTCATGGGGAAGCTGGATCAGGAGGGCTTTTATATCCCTAATGAGTCGGCGTTTTCCTTTTTTATGTCTGTTTATAGATATGCATGCCAGGTAGCCTTCATACTCTGACTTACTGTTCTTCATTTATGTTATGCATATAATTAATCAACAGGACCAGAAAACTATTCATGCCATTCTTTGGAATATAATATTTCAGGATCCATTTCCTCTCCGTGCCATTTGTGGCTTTGTTTGGAAAAATGCCGAGGGCCAGCTATCTTTTCTTAAATATGCCGTTTCAATGACACCTGAAGTATTTACGTTTGCACATTCTGAGCGACAACTGGTATGCTTTCTTATGGCATACAATATGGTTAAATAGCAGTGACTGCATGCCACATTATCTTTTACTAAAGAAGAAACATGCTTCTTTATAAGTACTATGATTTACCTTTGCAGACCTATGATGATGCTGTGAATGGGCAAACAGTTCAACCTAGCCAAGTAAATCAGGCTTGGTCATGTCATGACCTGCTGGAGGTGTTGTGTCAGCTAGCTGAGAGGGGACATGCAAGTCTAGTGCGATCTGTTCTTGATAGCCCTCTCAACCAATGTCCAGAAGTTTTACTCCTTGGGATGGCCCGTGTCACTGTACTGTTCTTATATATGATTTGTGATTCTTCGTTATGACTTGCAAATGGTCAATCATTGGCTAACCTTTACTTTATGACTTTCAGACTGCATATAATCTCATCCAGTATGAAGTATCTTCTGCTGTACTGCCTATGATACTGAAGAATGCTTCTGGAAACAGTTTATTACTTAATATATGGCATGTCAACCCAAACATGTTATTGCGGGGACTTTTAGATGCAATGAAATTTGATCCTGATAACATTTATAGGATCTTGGACGCTTGCCAGGAGTTAAAGGTCTGACTCCTTACCCAGAATAATTCTATTGTAGATTAAACTAAGTCAAATAAATTACAGAAAATTCTTAGTAGCATTTCGAGGAATTCTTTTTCGAGAGTGAGGCATAATTTGTACGAGTAATCATTTTATAGCTCTTACCGTGTTAACTAGCCCCCTGAATTTCTATCAAGAGGTTATTTGCTAAAATTTCTTTTTGTCTCTGATTAGTTTGCCATATTATGAACACTGGTTTTATATTTTGTTATCCTTTATAGACATTGTTCCTCTGATTGTACTGATTCTTTGCCATTTTTTTTCAATACCGACCTGATTTTTGTGTCCAATGCTATGTTACTATGGTCATCATTCCAACCTCCATAGTCCCAGAGGGTTCCTATCAGGACATTTTAGATTTCTTTATTGGTTCACTCCACCCCCATTAAGTCAAATGTTTAGTTTTGTGTATTTATTCCTTTGGGCAAAACTTGTTTACTGTTACATCTGCTTGATGTTTTTACAGATTCTGCCAACATTGTTGGATATGATGCCTTCTTATTTTGGTGTTCGCCTAGCTGCACTTGCTTCTAGGAAAGAACTGATGGACCTTGAGAATTGGTTGAGCACCAATTTAGTTACATATAGAGATGCGTTTTATGAGGTAAGCTCTCTGAGTGAGAACACTTTTCATAATTCAATCACAATCTTCACAACATATCCAAATCACTAACTTAATATTAAAATATTTGATTATTTTGCTGCTCGTCCCCAATAGTCTTTAGTAATTTTCTATTCTAACCGTTGAAGTAATGTAAATAGATTGCTAAATACAATTGAATTATTCTTATGCCTCAGGAATGCCTCAAATTTCTTAAGGAGGTTCAGATTGGAGGTCAAGAGGTTTCTACTCATCGCTTCCACCCCCCTGGCGCTCTTGTGAATATTTATTTGGAAGCTTGTCCTACTTTCTTAAAGGTCTTGCTTTGCTATACAAATATTCTGGTTCTTGTCTGCTGCAAACTGCTAGATCCTAACTTTTTTACATGTTCGTTTTCCAGGTCCTTCAGTCTCATGCTGGTGTCATTTCCTCCAGTCACTTGTTTGAGGAAACGGAAAAATTGAATGTCACCTTCATGCGGGCAAATTCAAGAATTAAAAATGGTGGAGGTTCTGACGCAACTTCTTCTGATAATTATGCGGATGATGTTGAGGCAGAAGCAAACTCGTATTTCCATCAAATGTTTTCTGGTCAGCTGACAGTTGATGCTATGATTCAAATGCTTGCTCGATTCAAGGAATCTTCAGAGATAAGGTTAATGTTCAAATCCTTATTTGTGTATAAAGCTATAAATCCACCTTACAAGCATTCATGATTTAAAAGGAACAAAAACACAGCTATACATAACTGATGAATATGTTGCATTAAATCAGATATCAAAGTTCTTTTTTTCAATGCTTCCTATTCTAAATCCATGGATATTTTTCTATGCTTTTTAAACTTTTCCTGCAAGCTATTCTATCTACACTTTTTCAATGACCCAGTAGTTTTACTTTTATATATTGAAACTTAATGTCGATTATCATGGATTTCCATTTTCGGAAAGTTTTGTAGTTGATCTGTATTGAGGCCATTAAATTTATTAATGATGTGGAGGATTATAAAATCAATTAAAACTTGAGCTCTCAGTTGAGGAATTTGACCATTTTGACAGGGAACAATCGATTTTTGAGTGCATGATTGCTAATCTATTTGAGGAATACAAATTTTTCTCCAAATACCCTGAGAGGCAGCTCAAAATTGCCGCAGTTCTTTTTGGTGAGATCATATTTATATTCTTTAAGATTTAACCCTGTTTCATGTGTTCAATGATTACTTTGTTCTTTGCATGGTTTTGGCATTTTGTTGCTGTTTATAACAGTATGAATGATCTCTGTGGTGTTTCTGGTTAACCAACTACAATTGATAATTTTTTTTAAAGGAGACATACGCCAAATGCCAGATGTTAGTGTTTTGAAGTTTGAACTATTAGTTTTTATTCTTCATGGTAATCTGTATCTTTATCTGTTTATAAAAAATAGATCAAATATATGACATTGAGAGAGCCAATTTTTGTTGTGTCAAACTTTCAATCCTGGATCCATACTTGGTAAAATAACTCTTGATGCACATTTTGGTCAGGCCGCAACTGTTTTCAAAAACTTAATATTTCTCCTCCTTGTTTATTACTAAGCATCTGCAAGCATCTCTTACTTTTCTGAATTTAGAATGGCAACTTGAAGCTAGATTTCTTGCCCTTTTTCTGTGACCTTGTGGCACTTGGATCTTGGTGGGTTGGCAGAGGTTAAGTAGCTGAATAATGATCAGTAGAAGGTTAATTACTGTAAGTTGTGGCTGAGGCTGGCTCAGTCATGGAAATATTTCACTGCAGGAATCTAAATTTGAACGTATGATGTGTCTAACTGGAAGTTTTGTGCACTGAATTGGGCCATAAGGTTCGCAAGGAAAGTGAGAATTCTACTTGTTCAAAAGACAATGGATACTCCCTTGCATTAACCCCTGAGCTCCTAGTTGCCAATTGATGAATTCCAAAGTAATAGTTTGGTAGATATTCTCTGTTCTCATTTTAATTTGTACACCTATCTCTGGATCTCCTTGTTTCATCAATTGCTGGATTGCGGAGTCCAATAATTTCTTGTACATTTTAAGGGTGGCTATACCAGTGAAAGGCACTACTTTTGGTTGGTTGTTATACCAACTCTGAGTAGGTGTTCTTTGAGTTTTAAGTTGTTAGTCCATGTGATGACGATTGTTTCCATAGGCCCAGATGTGGCTTACATGACTTTTCTGTGCAATTGTAGTAGTTTTTTACCGGAGCTATTGTGGGATAAGTTATCAACTTTTTGGTCTGCAGAATCTTCCGAATTCAGCTAGTTGACTTTGTTATTATGCTAGAACTCTGTCAAATCGTTTGTTTATTCTACTTCTTTGTCTCTATTTTACTTAAGTTACATTTGATGTTTCTGCTTCCAGGGTCACTCATCAAGCATCAACTTGTGACTCATCTTACACTTGGCATTGCTTTACGAGCTGTTTTAGATGCTTTGAGGAAACCTGCAGATTCAAAGGTTTATCGTTTTCCTCATCCTGTTCGAAGTCATCAAATCTTTTGTATTGTCTGTAGATGTTAACAATGGATTTTACAACATACAGATGTTTGTCTTTGGGACAAAGGCGCTGGAGCAGTTTGTGGACCGTCTCATAGAGTGGCCGCAATATTGCAATCATATCCTGCAAATATCTCATTTGCGTGCTACACATGCAGAGGTTGTTGCATTTATTGAGATGGCTCTTGCTAGGATTTCAGCTGCCCACGCTGAACCAGATGTAATCCATAACACCATATCTGATCACCATCATGGCCCTATCCAATCTTCTGCTGTGAATGTGGAGGTAATCTTATGTTTCAGTTTAATGAGTTTGTCAAGCAATTGAGTTTACTCATGGAACACAATGAAGTTGGTTGTCCCTAAGGTATATGATAGTGTAATTGTTTTTGATGAATTTTCCTTGTAGTTAACTTTATTCATGCACAATCAGTTAATTCGCCTGTACATTATCTTTCTTGGCAAATGGAAAATTGCCAATGTAAAAATGATATCTTCTGGGAGTTGAAGCAGTTGAGATGTAATTCTTCTCCATGAACTGCATTTCAAATCCTTGTTTTATTAGATATGGTGGTTGTTCATTTCTTTTCTTTGTAAATGCTAACTGGATGTTGGTGTACTGTTTTATCTTTGGTACCTAAGTTTATTTTACACCCCTGAAGCTGTCAAGTGTTCAACATGGCTTTCCTTTTCTTTCAAATGCGATGATCTTATTGGTGTGATATTAGCTCAATTTTAATGGATTACTTGGGGGATTTGAGCTCTTACTTTGCCCAAAAAATGCCAAATTTGCTTTATAATTTCCATTGTTTTAATAGAAACACTAGCACTGCAGTAATCCACCTCACATGCCAAATCATTTCCCTCTTTGGGCATGATCATTCTTTCCTACTAACATTTTATTTTGTGGTGGTGCTTGTCATGTTATCATTTAAAAGTTCTGTTGATAGTTGATCAAACATTTGATCATTGCAGATGCATAACATGTTTCCTATGCTGCATTTTTTCATACTTCAGAATCTATGATTTATCTTCTTCAATTGTGGGGTTGTGTTCCGTGAAGATTTCTTTCGAGTATATTATGATTAGGTTCAGTGAGATGTTTTGTTTAACTTTGGTTTTCATTTCATTTTCATATGATTTAACTGTTCATTAAAAGGCTTTCTGGCTCCTCCAACACTAGCACAGTTAAAGTTTACCTCCTTTGTACTTCCGTTTCTGCGTGAAGGCCACTGCTAATGATTCAGTCTTTGAGCTTAGTTCAGACCCATTATATGATTTATGTTATTTTGCAATTTGAACATGCACGTGTGATAGATGTAAACAAATTCTAGATATTGAGTTCATTGTCTGGTACATGTGCTATAATCTTAGTATTCATGCTTCTATTGGCAAACATATTCTTGTAATGGCATTCTTTCCATGGTTCCCACTGAAAGCTGTCAAGTTTGGTTCTTTTTATTCCATTGTATTCTGCATTCATTTCCAGATTCCAGGGTCGTCCTTTTCTCTAAATGGACTTGGTAGCTCACAGACTGTACATCAAATCTCCTCTCCAATCCAGATTCCACCAAGATTGATGAGTTCTTTAGATGAGAGGAAAACTTCTGCCGCCCTCTCTAATTACATGAAGCCATCGCTATCATCTGCTGGCCATCATGCTATTGCTCCTTCGAGCGATACTGTTGGCATTCAGAAGGCAAGTAATATATTATATTTTCTACTTGCATGCAACTTGATTTAATTCTATCATATGCTAGTATTTCTTGACCTAACCTATTGATAACCAAAATACAGCCACACAGTACAGTTAGTTTGCCGTCGTTACAGTCTTCATCTTCTGGTTTCCCTCGTTCAGCTCGAGGTATGTCAGCAAGTATTGTCAACCACTCTTATGCACTCAAGATATACTATACCTCGTGTGTTTATGAATATGTATTTGCCTAGTTGCCATCTCACTTAGCTAGCCTCTTATGGCTTGTTGATTTAATAGGGAGTTCGTTCACATTGCAGGGTTTGGCTCAGCTTTAAATATTGAGACACTTGTTGCTGCTGCCGAGAGAAGAGAAACTCCCATAGAGGTGCTTGCTCTAAGCTGTTTTCATGTTGTTGGACTAAGTTTGTCGATACTCTAAACTCAATTTTTGTAGGCATGTTATATGGTCATTTTTACTTGCCTATGCAAATTATTCCCCAAATTTGTGGCTTGTGCTATTTTTGTGACCTCTTGCATAGATAATGGTTTTCGTGATTGTATTTTCCGAACCATCCAGATTAATTTGACCATGTTTTGACTGTTTTAACTTTGAGAAGCTTCTGTTTACAGTTTGAGCATATTATGACTTTATATTTCTGTTCTGCTTGTTTTATAATGTAATAGTGGCCTGTCATTGTTGTTTTGCTTAGTAGATGAAGCATTTCGATCATGTTAGGTGGCGGACTCATCTGAGTCCTTCCAAATGGTGTCTGCCCTATAACAAATGATATGGTTCTGAACCATCTGGTGTAGCTGTAGCATTTTTATCTTTGTAGCCATGTGCAACTTTATTTAAATGATCTTACTTAATCAAATTCTTTGTTATCATGTTTTCCATCTTGATTAATCTGTTCACAGCTGGAACCATTGTTTGGGTGGCGACTTATAGCCTATATTGTGTCCGGTTTCATGCTTTTTGTATACTGTAGTGCCTTATAAAATTAGCATGTGGATGTCATACAATCTTCAGTTTTCAGATGCATTCTCTTTTTATTAGGGCTTTACAAATTCATATATGTGGATGACATGTGAAAATCAGCGTATATGAAGCATTCTTTTATGTACCAAGGCCTTAAGATCAGATGTTTAATTCGCTCAAGTCTGCCATCTTGGTGATGTAAAAACTATTTATGTGGTGAAGCATTGGCAACTCATGGCATTCTTTGTACAGATTTACAAATCACGATCTTTATCCCTCAACAAGCGAATAGCACAAAATGTTACTATCTTTAATGATATGAAACTGCAAATTTTCATTCTCTTTGAAAGTTCACGTGGAGCTTCATAGACTAGTTTCTGGTGCTATTTTATTTATTTAATCTACTGTATGTAGCCTAGTTTTCTTAACGTACTCCATTGCTTATAAAATTGTTCCTCTGGTGGACCTGATTATTTTGTGGTACCTCCACTCATTTTGAGCAGGCTCCTGCATCGGAAATCCAGGATAAGATATCTTTTATTATCAATAACTTGTCTGCTGCAAATGTTGAGGCTAAAGCTAAGGAATTTACTGAAATCCTGAACGAACAGTACTACCCATGGTTTGCTCAATATATGGTTATGAAAAGGTATTTTCATTATTTTTTCTACTGTAATTATGTTGCTTTTAACCTGCCATTAGATTATTGGTCTGGGTTTTATTTTACAAGCAATTTACCTCATGATTCCTTCCCTCAACTGCCCCCACTCACTGTCTCTGTTGGAATGAATTAACTGAAATGATAAGAAATAACAAAAGAAAAAATCTGTTATTTTATCTATTCTTTCTTCGGTCCTCATTCACAGGGCAAGCATTGAGCCAAATTTTCATGATTTGTACTTGAAGTTCCTTGATAAAGTAAATTTGAAGCCTTTGAACAAAGAAATTACTCAAGCTACCTATGAGAACTGCAAGGTTTGCAAACTACTTTATTCCCGCTGACTGTATTTTCTCCTGTGGTATCATACATTGTATTTGTATTACTTTTCAGGTTCTCTTAGGTTCATCACTTATAAAGAATAGTGTGGAAGAGCGTTCATTGTTGAAAAGTTTAGGAAGTTGGCTTGGGAAGATTACAATTGGCAAGAATCAAGTTTTAAGGGCACGAGAGATAGATCCAAAATCTTTGATTATAGAGGTTCCTTTTCTCCTATGTCGTAGTGTTCTTTAAGTCATTTTCTCTGATTTTCTTTTATAGGATTAATAGTTTACTCTCTGTCTTGATTGAAGTTAATTCTAGTGGTTACATTATCTGCTATGTTTTTTCAGGCATATGAAAAGGGACTTATGATTGCTGTTATTCCTTTTACCTCGAAGGTAGATTCTATGGTCGATCTGCACTCTATGTAGTATTATTTTCTGACATTTTTGGCTTTATCCAGATTCTGGAACCATGCTCAAACAGTCTTGCGTATCAACCTCCCAACCCTTGGACCATGGCTATTCTTGGACTGCTTGCAGAGATCTATGCTATGCCAAATTTGAAAATGAATCTCAAGTTTGACATTGAGGTAACTTCAATATGTTCACATGTCAGATTGTCAAGCAAAATACAAGACCTGTTCATACTTTGGGTGTATACTTTCAGGTCCTGTTCAAGAACCTTGGCATTGACCTTAAGGATGTAGCACCAACTTCTCTTCTTACGGACAGAGTCCGAGAAGTTGAAGGTAATCCTGATTTCTCCATTAAAGACATTCCGTCTTCACAGCCTCCAGCATTAAACGAGTCAGGAATAATATCGACCAGAAACCAAGTTGAGCAACCCCTAGATGTAGCTCCTCCTCATGCTGCTGGCCATCCAAGAATAATGCCACAGGTTAGTGTTTTAGTTATTCTATCTCGATAAAGTTATCGTTTACATTGATTATGTGGTGTTGCTATCAGTACACACCATCCCCTCATATATCACCTGGCATGCTGACGGAGGATGAGAAATTGGTGAGCTTGGGATTTTCTGATCAACTTCCTTCTCAAGGCCTACTACCAGGACAGTCACCGTTTTCAGTTAACCAGGTCTGTTTACATATTTGTTTGTGTTTGCTGCTTTGTTGCTTGAGGCAATATTGATTGTTTGGGTGTGTTGCAGCTACCTGTGCCAGCAACTAATATCGAACAACAAGTTGTTGTCAATAAAAAGCTGCAGGCTTATGGCCTTCACATGCATTTCCAGAGGTCTGAATCAGTTAATGAAGTTGTGCAATTCTACCACATAATAGATCACTAGTAATTTTTTAATCCATTATACTCTTTGACTACTACAGTGTACTTCCAATTGCAATGGATAGATCAGTTAAAGAGATAGTGTCAAGTATTGTGCAGCGAAGTGTTTCTATAGCAACTCAGACGACAAAAGAACTCGTTTTGAAGGTTTGTGAACAAATTTCACACATTGAAAACTCTATGTTTAGCGGAAGTTTACTTAAAATAAGGTTGTAAGCAGAAGTTCATTCCGGTTTTTTATGGCAGGACTATGCCATGGAACCTGATGAGACCCTAATAAGAAATGCAGCTCATCTGATGGTTGCAAGGTTGGCTGGGAGCTTAGCTCATGTAACCTGCAAGGTAGGATAGATATCTGTCTTGTTATTTTTTATTTGCTGGGACCTCTTACTTGGTCTGAGTTTGCTATCCTGTCTACATTACCTGCTTTGTCATTTTCTTTTCTTCAGGAACCTTTGCGGGGTTCAATATCAAGCCAGCTTAGGAGTTTGCTTCAGGGCTCGAGCATATCGAGTGAACTTCTTGAACAAGCTGTTCAACTTGTGACTAACGACAACCTGGACCTTGGCTGTGTGTTGATTGAACAAGCTGCTACAGAGAAGGTTGGTTAATTGATTTTCTTTAATATGTGAAGTATAACTGAACAACGTGCTTCATTTGAAGCTGACTTGGTGACAAGTGGCTGTAGAAAAAAGCAATTGTGATTATAATAATCATTAAACATAAATGAAAAACCAAGCAGCTGTAATAATTTTGAAATCTAGCGCTGTCCGATTTCCTAATAAGAAAGTCTTATCTTATATTGCTTGGACATAGGATGTATGCTTTCTGGTTTCTTCAGAATGCTAGACATTTCCATTTTTCGTAAAACTGAAGGACAAACATAATCCTAATGTAAAATCTTGGTTGGCTGCTTGCACCACTAAAGAAAAGAGAAACTTGTGGTTGGGAAGATATAAAAAGCAGAGGGAAAGGGCATACTTCATTACCATAGCAAGAACTAAGCAGATGAGTGCTAGAGATGCTACTAATCGCTAAACGCTAAACTAACTCCAATACAGTGTTTATTATAATTTATAAGTGAATTTGAATTTGCTGAATCATGAGCCACAAGCTATCTGTCATAGACAGGATCACAGGATGGTATCCGGTTACTTGTACCATGTTTTGTGTTTGAAATTGCAAGACATTTCCATAAATTAGCTGTACTGTAGTAGGCTTTTTTAATAAGCTGCAAAAAAGAATGAACGCAGTACTAGACTACTCACCTTTTGTGAAGTGATGTTTATGTGATAAATTTTTTCAATTGGAATGGAGCTGCTATTCTTTAAGGTCTATCGATCTCACTCTGTTATAATTTCATGCTTTGTATCAAAAGCTAAAGGAGAGGAAAAATATTCATTCTCTCGTGTTGTAATACATTACCCTACACTCCTCTACCTTTTAATTTTCACTATACAAGAATTGATGCTTGATGATGATCCAGCTCCGGTCTATTAGAGATATTCCATTTTAGGCCATTGTATCCAAATAAATATGTTAAATAGACTCATCATTGGCAAAACCCTCATGGAGAATTTAGGGTGGTGGTGACCTTGAGTGATTTTATGTTAAGAACTTGACTTTATGATGTTTAGATTTGAGTTACTCAGCACCTATGGTGTAAGAATCATATTGAAATTGTGGTCAGTGAAAATAGATTTCCAGTGGATGTGTTACACTTATATGTAAATAAGCGCATTATATGGCCCATTCTTTATCCATTTCATGTAATCCTGTCCAAATATTACATTTGAGTATCTTCACGTAACCAGTTCCTTAATCTTGTACTTGGGTGCTTAACTGTGTACCTTGCTCGATTTAATTAGATGCTCGAAATTCTTTTGTCATGGCTATTCCTATAGTCTGTTCATATTACCCATCAAACCAATATATATGTATTAATTTGCTGTTGCTAAGAAGATAAGGTTCTTTCCTGTGGGCCTGAAAAGGGTATCAGGTGTAGTTTTTCAAAGTCAGGTATACATGGAAGTCCAGAGTAATTTAGTCTGTAAAGTGAATTGTCTACTTATAGATGTCTATGGCACATTGAATTAGAAAATGACTTGTATTGTTTGTTACCTAACTCTGATCACTGTGTACATGTTTGCAGGCAGTTCAAACGATTGATGGGGAAATTGCGCAGCAACTCTCCGCCAGGAGAAAGCATAGGGATGGTGTGGGTACCTCATTCTTTGACAGTAGCATGTATACACAAGGTCAAATGGGTGTTTTACCCGAAGCCCTTCGTCCCAAACCCGGTCAACTATCTCATTCGCAGCAGCGAGTTTATGAGGTAGATGGCTTTGATTTTTTTGGAAACATCTTATTGATTTTACTCATGGTAATTTATTATATCTGACTGCCTTTCTTTGTTTTTATTCTTTCGTTAGGATTTTGCTCGGTTTCCGGGTCAGAATCGGTCTAGCCAGAGCTCAAATGCTGTGCCTGTTGATCCCTCTGCTTCATCTGCCAGTGGTGGATTGTCCCGGCAATTTGCATCACCATCTGGCCTTGTAAATACTGGAGTTGGCGGTGTTCCCCCATCTTTGGAAATTGGTTCTGAGGAGATGGATACTAATGGGTCCCAGATTCCTAGGTTCTGTTGATTCTTATTATCTTTTATTCCGTCATGATGTATTTTTTCAATGTGTTTCTAATTCTTCCCTTAATATATAGCAGTGGTTCCTCGACACATATTGCTATTGGTGATGGTCCTAGTGCTCAAATTCTTGAAAATGATGCTACTGCAGTATTTACACCTAGCTCAACTCCTGAACTTCAAGTGGTGGAAATTTCTAATTCTGTGACAGTAAGATTTTTTTTCTGGAAGTGTTGGTGTCAGTGTAATGGACATGTGCTTACTGACATGGGGTTTCTTGGTTGCAGGAATCAGGAATTGATCAACAGCCTATTAGTACAACTTCGGCATCTGATCATCTTGGGAATATTGTGTCTGAGCCGTTGTTAACCACAGGAGATGCGCTGGACAAGTACCAGGCTATTTCTGAGAAGGTTTTTTTTTCTCCCTTTTAATAATATTGTTAGTTATTTTGCTTTCTGGTGTACGCACAGTGATGGGTTTCACATGCTAATTAAGTGAAAACTTGTGTCCAAGTTAGAGATTAATATGCTTTGTTTTGGTTTTTTGAACAATGTTTTCTTTAAATTTTGTTTCAGCTTGAAAATCTGTTGGCTAGTGATGCTAAAGAAGCAGAAATTCAGGTAACACACTACACCATCCCTGCGTTAGCCTGTGAATCCACGTTTTCATTGATAAAGTTCCTTTCTTGGATAACTTCAGTTAAAGCTCTCTTTTCTCATGAGATTAAGAGCTATATCATACTACATATATGCTATACTGCAGGGAGTAATTGCTGAGGTTCCAGCAGTCATCCTCAAATGTATTAGCCGTGATGAGGCTGCCTTAGCTGTGGCTCAGAAGGTTTGATCATATTCTGGGGCCTATTTATTTATTGCTAAAATCAATATCTTAATCTGGATTTTCGTTAATGCTGTAGGCATTCAAGGGCTTGTATGAAAATACATCAAACAGGGCCCATGTCATTGCTCACCTTGCCATTTTGGCTGCCATTCGTGATGTTAGCAAGCTTGTTGTTAAAGAGCTCACCAGTTGGGTATGTGCATTACTTGAAGCTCTTACTTCAGTCAATGAACTTGATTATCTGGCATAATTAGAATGATCCTCTCCACGTTTATTTGAAAGTCAAACACGGTATTATGTTTTCGAAAAGTAAGCATGTCTGACTCTTGAAGTGACTCGTTGGCTAGCCCCTTGGGACTTTTGCTTGTCCTCCCTGTTTCTACATTAGTAGTTGTAATTTGCAGGATACAGCCTAAGTGAACAAGAAAGTTGCTTCCTTGGGTTTTACTGATGGTTGTACAATGTACTTAAGGAAAGACATTGCTGTTTCTTCGAATTTCCTATCGAAGTCTTATTTATGTTATATAGGCTTCTGTGTTTTGACATTTAATCAAAAGATAGTATCTATTTGCTTCTCTTGATTATAGATCTTTTTTTCCGTTATTATTTTGGGTACTTTAATTCACTGTTTCCAATCCCTTCTAATTCATAGTACTGCTATCATGGTTCTGTTTGTGGTATCTGCTCCTGTGAAACAAGGACCCATCAATTCATTGTTTATTTTGTGAAAGTCCCGGAGGTTCACAGTTGGGGAAGGAGGAAGAGCAGTGAGGCATATAAGAATTCTGGCCTTAAATTTTCCAAGGGATTCCTCGAAATCTCCAGACATGAATATAAGAAATGCAAGAGTGTCTACAAAATGTTGATGTGGGTTAACCTTAGACGAACTTAAAAACAATGTTCTTTAAATATAGGAGATTGTGTTCTCTGCTTATTTAGTTATCATCTGTCTTCCAGAAAAAAATAAATGATTTTAAATCATTTGCCCAGTGCTTCACTTCAGAATTTTACCTCTATGTGTGAAGGTGTAACATGTGGTTGATGACTTGTCTCTTTCTAGTCTTTGTAATGCTTATATGCTTGCAATGATATGAGAAGTTATTGTTTAACTCATTTTGCTGTTTTGGACAGGTGATATACTCTGAGGAGGATAGGAAGTTCAATAAAGATATTATTATTGGTCTTATTCGTAGTGAATTATTAAATCTCGCCGAGTATAATGTCCATATGGCGAAGCTTCTTGATGCTGGAAGAAACAGTATGTATTACAAATCCTTGCTTCCAGTTTTATCAGAAAAATTAATGTCATTCATTTTTTTGATGTGCAGAGGCTGCAACAGATTTTTCCATTGCTCTTATCCAAACATTGGTTACCAATGATTCTAAAGTGATATCAGAACTACACAATCTTGTTGATGCTCTGGCAAAGGCATGACCACCTTAATTTTGTCCCAGATACATTATATTTGTTTTATGAGGTTCTAAGAGTTTCTATACTTTCAGCTTGCTGCAAGACCTGGATCTCCAGAGTCATTACAACAGCTGATTGATATTGCTAAGAACACTGCTACGGGCTCTGCATCTTTGTCTGCTGCGACTGTTGGGAAGGAGGACAACCTGAGGTCATCTAGGGACAAGAAGGTTTCTGAAGTTCTCTTTATATTTATCTTCAATTTCTCTCTCTCTCTCTCTCTCTCTCTCTCTCTCTCTCTCACTAAAACACACACACACACATATACATATATACACATTACATACATACATACATACTGATTATTTTTGTTTTTATACTCTCTGTTTTAATATGTGTGCTGGTACAGGCTGCTGGGCTACCTGGAGCAATCAGAGAAGAATATACTCCCACCGAATTGGTGGATTCAGATCCTGTTGGTTTTCCTGAACAGGTGATAAACATGGATTATTTTTTAAGTTGCTAATTCTGCTGTAGATTTTAAATATCACAACTTTGTATAGTAGTTGATTGATTGTGGATGAACCAATGTAAGGTTTGGCTATTATTTTCTTTAAATTGTTTGTTTGTGATAAGGATTTGTGTCTTCCAAAGGCTGCAGAGAGACTCCAAATCTTATTTAGGTCATTTCTATTATATTTCATATTTAATTACCAATTTTAATTTAAAATAAGTTAGAGCCTTACATGAGTAGCTTGCATGAATATAACTGCAGGTCAAGTAAAGATATGCATATGTATGAAAGAAAGGAGAAGTGGTTGGTAGGATTCAGAGAATGAGCATTTTCTCCAATAATATTTTTTTCAAAGAAAAATGTGTAGGGATAGTTTTTTTTCTTTTTTCTTTTTCTAGAGCACATCAATTGAATCCTAGCACCAATAAAGTTGAACCAGCAATTACCAATTATTTAGAAGTTGTTGGCTTTGATCTTTGACTCAAGTCAATGAAGATTGTTGTGTTTCTTTGAGCCATTAACTGGCAAGCTTGCCCTTCAACGTCTTTTATTGGTTGTCAAGTAAGTCAGAAGACATTTAAATTTCAAGTGACACATATATTAGTAATCGGTGAAGTCATTGGACCCCTCTGAAATGTACATGGCTACACTACTGTTCCCAGCAATTTGCTAAGTTCTCGACATGTTTTAATTGTCATCCCTCAATGTTATTATGTCCATAATTTCCAAATTTAGAATTTCGATACGCCAGAGGACTAGACTAGATGGAACTGGAATAAGCTGAAGCATTGCTTGGTTGCTCCCGATGTTAAGGTCTCATTCTTTAAGGTTATATAATGACTAACTCAGTCTGCTGATTGTGTCAGAGCTACGTTCTGCTATGCATTAACATCTTGCCGATGCCCTGATTTTTTAGTTCCTCTTTTCGTATTCTATCCAACATTTTATTTGTATACTAAATCTTCATGCCTTCGTCATTGGTCTAGATCTTTCGAGCAATGTCAGTTTTTTGAAGTCCAACTTTGTAATTCATTCTTTTAATATGCTATTTATATAGGTGTCCGTGCTATTTGCTGAATGGTACCAAATATGTGAAATTCCTGGAGCAAATGATGCGGCTTGCGCTCGCTATGTCTTACACTTGCAGCAGAGAGGCTTACTCAGAGGGGATGAAATCTCGGATCGTTTTTTCCGCCGTATCATGGTGAAGTTCCTTTCTCTTCCATGCACAATTTTTATTTGTTGGATTAAGAATTTTGGAACTTATCGTACTTAACTTCAGGAACTTTCCGTGTCACACTGCTTATCTACTGAGGTGATAAATTCTAGCTCTTCCCAATCACATCAGGGACAACCGCTATCCTTCCTTGCTATTGATATCTATGCCAAATTAGTGTTCTCAGTCCTAAAGGTAGGCATCATATATTGGCCCTTCTATAATTAAAGCTTGTACCTATTTTTGTTTCTTCATTTTTCTTGGTTCTTATTGTGTTGACTTCTCTCCATCAAAATGTTTCAGTTTTGCCCTATAGATCAGGGATCTAGTAAACTATCTCTTCTCCCTAAGGTATGAATCAAACTGCTACGCTTCAACACTTTCTTTTGCTTGTCTAGAATTTTTACTCCATACGGTTCTTTCAGGTTCTTGCTGTGACAGTGAGGTTCATTCAGAAAGATGCAGAGGAGAAAAGGACATCTTTTAATCCCAGGCCGTATTTTAGACTGTTTGTAAATTGGCTGCTGGATTTGTGTTCCTTGGACCCCGTTGTTGATGGTGCAAATTTTCAGGTGCAAATTTGGACACCAAGAACTTCTTTTTCTTCATTTTGGTTTATGTATCTGATTGTCAGTTTACATTAACCTTCTCTTAGGTTCTGATCATTTCTGAATGTCGACCTTTGTTCTTTCAGGTGTTGACTGCTTTAGCAAATTCCTTCCATGCTGTTCAGCCTCTCAAGATTCCAGGTTTTAGGTTCGTCTTAGATGCTTGACTTGTATATTGTTTTAATCTGTTATTTCTATAAAATTTTGCTTAGATTTAGTGAGGTCCACTCTTATGAAGCTGTTTGGCTTTAGGGGTGCGCATGGATGCACATGCATATATATGCACTTCTGGGTTCTTATATTATCACTAGTGTAGAAGATATGTTTTTTTATTGCGCATAGATGCACATGAAGATGTTTTGGATTTTATTTACCCTTGCAAACGGCATGTTTTCTTTTTATTGACTATATATATATTTGAAAAGGATGAACATTGCTTTCCTAAAGGTTGCAAAACTTGTGCAGTATGGTCTGCGTATTGCAATGTTGTTTTTTTTAAGATGAAAATATGAGCCTTATACTTCAACATTACACATTATTGTCCTCTGCTTCCCAACATTAACTTGCCTATTTGCTTTCAGCTTTGTATGGCTTGAGTTGGTGAGTCATAGAAGTTTCATGCCAAAGTTACTAACAGCAAATGCGCAGAAAGGATGGCCGTATTTTCAAAGATTGTTGGTGGACTTGTTTCAGTTTATGGAGCCATTCCTGAGGAATGCTGAACTTGGAAAACCAGTTTGTCTCTATAACTTCCTTGCTTATGAACCTTTGTATTGCATGCAGTTGGTGCTTATTTTTGTATATCTTTATCTTTAGGTTCACTTTCTCTACAAAGGGACGCTCAGGGTGTTGTTGGTGCTACTCCATGATTTCCCAGAGTTCCTTTGTGATTATCATTTCAGCTTCTGTGATGTTATTCCCCCAAGCTGCATACAAATGCGAAATATAATTCTTAGTGCATTTCCTCGCAATATGAGGCTGCCAGATCCATCTACTCCCAACCTAAAGGTTTGTGTGTGCAGATCTAAAATTTAGTATATATTCTGTTAATAATCAAACTCTGGATTGAGATGTCATGTTGTTAAATTAGATTGATCTCCTGGCTGAGATTAGTCAATCGCCCCGAATTCTTTCCGAGGTTGATGCAGCTCTCAAAACTAAACAGATCAAGATTGATGTGGACGAGTATCTCAAGGTAAACGTGAAACAAACATAATAACGTTTGGAAGCTAAAATATAAGAAAAATGATTGAATGAAGTGGTCAATTGATCAGTATTCAAAAAGGTTTAGTGACTCCTCTCTTTGTATCAATGTATGCTACAGACACGGCAACAAGGGTCCTCATTTCTTACGGAACTGAAGCAGAAGCTTCTTCTCTCTCCTTCTGATGCAGCTCGTGCCGGGACTCGTTATAATGTTCCTCTAATCAACTCCCTTGTACTTTACATTGGGATGCAGGTACCATCCTTGGTTCATTCCGTGCTTCCAGACTTTGATAAAATTTATCTTAAATAAAATATAAAAATACAAGGGAAACATTGTTTCTTCTTTATAGAAGTATTCTTCCATTTTCTTTTGTCTTATTATACATGTTCTTTGTTTTATTTTTATATTCGTATTGAATCGGATATTTGGAAATTTGCCTTAGGCTATTCAGCAGCTGCAAGCAAGAGCACCCTCACACTCACAATCCATATCTAGTATGACTGCATTCTTGGTGAGTGCTGCTTTGGACATTTTTCAGATTTTGATAATGGATCTGGACACGGAGGGCCGCTACCTATTCCTGAATGCTGTTGCCAATCAGTTGCGTTATCCGAACAACCACACCCATTACTTCTCTTTCATTCTTCTTTACCTGTTTGCCGAATCAAACCAGGTCTGTATGCTACTCTGACTACTTAGACAATTCTGCCTCTCTATGCAATGTTGGTGCTTCAGTGTAATTTTCAATAATTCAAATTCTACTTTTCTGTGGGTCAATTCTGACTTCCTTTTGTAACTATTACAGACTACTTGAATGCATATGCCATTATAGATATAAATATATTAGACTGTGATGTATATTTATTCTACTGAAAGCAGGAAACGATTCAGGAGCAAATCACTAGAGTCCTATTGGAGCGCCTGATAGTTAATAGACCTCATCCTTGGGGTCTTTTGATTACGTTCATCGAGCTCATCAAGGTAAGCATTATTTGTTGCTTCATACTAAGCCTTTTGATTTACACACTACATTGTTTTAGTTACATCCCTGTCTGTGAAACAGAATCCTAGGTACAACTTCTGGAGTAGATCTTTCACAAGATGTGCACCGGAGATTGAGAAGCTTTTCGAATCAGTGTCAAGGTCTTGTGGGGGTCCAAAACCTGTTGATGAAAGTGTAGTATCTGGTGGAATACCAGATTCTACGCACTAAGTAGTAGGACTGTAAATGACCTTCAAACTAAGCTGTAAATTTTCATACTGTTTACCATGTACTGTTAAATTCATACTGTAATTTGGTACTATCTTTATAGGCCTCTAGTTCCTTTGTCCCTAATTTTAGGTTTATAAAGGCACTTCTGCTGCTACATTTCCTAAACTAGTGTTTACCGTAAAACCATTTTAGCAAGATTAACAGAATAAGACTGTTTTTTAAAAAGAAAAGAACACGTCGCCAATCTCCAAATCTCAATAACTTTAACTTAATCAATAGTTTGGAATACAATATCGCAAACTTTCATAACTTAATAATTCTTTTTGAAAAGTCATAGCTGGTGTGATTAAATTGCTTAACTGGGAGGGCTGGGGGCAATTTCAACATGCAGGATGCCCAAGGGGGAGGTCGAGTTCAGTTTTCTAGAAAAATAACCCACAACTATGGCTAATTGCCAATCACAGAACTAATTAGGGCGAAAGTATTATTTAGTTAAATTCCATCAATTGATTTGTCAGAAACGTCTTGAAGTTCACATTTTGTTTAATAAATAGCATCACTATGTATTAAAAGTATGAACACCATATATCACTAATCAATTAAATGAATACTTAATACTTCGCAAAAGAAAGGAACTAGTAAAATGTCAAAACACAAATTTTCCTCCATCACATTGCTACAGCTTGCTTCTTTTATATTGTTGCAAAATTTTATGAAAAAACATATCAAGTACAACGTAACCTTCTCCACAAAAGCATCCTAACCAACTAACATTTTCTTTATCTGGAATTCAAAATTCACCATTGTGAACTCTACATTCTACTCTTTGCGGACAAAGTAGAGCTTACCCATGACATGAAGTATAGCAACAAAAGCTATGAAACCAATGCTCATTACGAGGACAACATTCGGAGAAATCTTAAGTCCCGGGGCATCATCTGTGTAGAACTGGAGCATGTTGTTCCCACTTGCTCCACCAGCCGCACCACCTCCACTAGTAGTTCTCCTGCGACGAAGGTTAGCTGCAGCAGCAGCTGCAGTTCCTCTTTGCGGAGCACCTCCACCTGTTGCCATTTCTGTACCAACAGAGTCGAGCATAAGAATCAAACACGGCCATAACTCTATGTGCCCAGAAAAATCAAGAAAAAAGGCAATGCAAGTGTTAATGAGCACAAAAGAAGCATACGCAACAATTATTTCATAAAAAGCAAGCATGTTACGTGTGCATATACAACTCGAAATATGTTCCACAAGCAACAACTTCAAGTGGGAATCACACCTACGAATCAGAATATTGTCCAATAACAAGTGAAGATATTCTACAAATCTATAACAGACGAATATAAAATAAAAGATTTCCTAATTGTGAAAACATGCTACCATCCCCCATTTCGACACAAGGTAAATCCCACATCGAACATGAGATGACATACCACAGATCACAAAGATGATCCAGTTTTGGTGAGGCTCGTTTCCAAATTTTTACACAAGATTTAGTGTTTTAGAATCCTTCCTCATCACACTGAGAATAGTTTGCCATAAATATCACAGGACAACAAAATTTAACCAACATAAATTAGATTCAGGACTTCCACTATAACATAATTTGAAAGTGTGTTTATACTAGGCATTGTGCATAGTACAAACATACACATCACTTAATTGAGAAGAAGGAATTAGTTTCAAGGGAAATTATATGCAAGATCGGGTCTCAGAAACAAATGGATTATATGATTGGTTATTACTCCCACATGGACATGCCTTCAGATTGGTTGGATTTGTCTACCATACTAACTTTGAGCTATAAATTTTCAAATTTCATGTGTCCTTAACATTGCAACGTTATTAGCACGAATATTGAATAATTGAACGTGAAAGAAAGTTGAAAGAAATTAACCAAAAAATTTCACCGGAAATAAAACAAGTAAATACAATTCTACAAACAATCATTTCATCGTGCACGGAAAAAGGGAAATGAGAAATGAAACGAGAAGAATCTATAATTGAAATCAATTCCAATATAAAGTTCAGCTATCAGATCCACGACTCCGATCAGAAAAAAACATATTCAAGAGCTGCAACACCAGATCGATAAATTATAACAAGTTTATCAAATTACCAATTAGGAATCCATCAGAAAAACAAATTTACATACAGAGGGTTTAAATTCAGAAAAAACTGACCTTATTTTGCAAAAGGGGAATAGAGGATTAAAATCGATGGAACTTTCTCTCTCTAGGGTTCTCTCAATTTCAGATCGATCAACTCGGGAAACGGAAAGAATACAATTAAACACTTAGATCAACATATATAGAATTGCATATTAGGTACCGGCCTAAATGTCATTTATCACTTTTGGTACTCAGCTTTATGGGTTCAATATATTTGGTACAGAACTTTAACAAATTATGACTCATTTGGTACAGCCATTAAAAATTGGCATTAACTGATAACGTGGCAGTTAAATATAATTGCAAAGTTGATGTCATTACTTATGTTGACTGATAATTTTACCCCATAGTATTTTAGGTTACCAAAAAAGCCCCACATCTCCAAATTTAATAACGATTTTAGTCCACATTGTTGTCAAATTTCAAAATTGACTCGAATAAGACCACGTGCGGACCAAGTTTGAATATTTAATTATTTTATTTAAATAACTATTTTGATTTATAAATAATATTAATAAATTAAATAATAATTTAACATAAATATCACCAAAATTAAGATTTTTTTTAAATATAAGATTTATATAATGGTATTAATATATTTAATATTTATTAAAATAATAAATTATATAATTAAAAACTATTTAATATTTATTAAAATAATAAATAATAAATAATTATAATCTTAAAATCCCCGTACTTTTTACTCTATTTCCACCCCTAACGATTAGAGATGCCCGTAATTATAATCTCTATTCCCCGTAATTATAATCTTAAAATCCCCGTACTTTTTACTCTATTCTCCAGATACTTTTTGTTTTTTGCCTCCGTATTTTTTACTCTATTTCCATGTTTTGATATATGTTGTTGGTGTGCGAATATAGGGGTGTGCTGTGTTATGAGGATGTTCTGAGTCCATATATTCTGGTCTATTTCCATGCTTTCTTGTACCTGGTTTGTCTGCAGGAATGTTGTGTTCTTTAGTGGTTCTCAGTTTTCGTAGCTGTATTTAGTGTTTGACTAAGGGCTGTCGTTAATTAATTTGATTTCATTTCTTCAGGTATCTTTAGAAAGGGAAGTTTTTCTGGCTTTGCTCATGTTTTATTTTTCTTGATTTGAATTTTTTTGGTTCACAAGGTTTATAAGAAGAAACCTAAGATTTATGGCATCAACGGTACCTTCTAAATCGAGTACGAGCAAGTTGCTAAATTTATGAATTTCGTTGCTGAGGTTTGTCTTTTCATTCTACTTTGTATCTGTTTTACGAGAAGCTCTTTGTGCACTGGTTTCCCTAAATAATTCAGTTGTTGTATGTATTTTCTTGACTAGCATGAATAAGTTGAATCTCTATATCAAGTTCTCTAAATCTATTTTTCAGAATTCTATTTTAATTTTTAAATATCAGATGAAGTTTTACACGAATCTATGCGTCATGAGTTGGCCTAATTATGATAGTTCATTGGTCCTTTATGCTTTGCTTATGCCTCAAATCTGCCAAAAATCAGTTTTGCATGTGCAGTTCGGTAATTTTTTTTAGTGTTTATTTTGACCTTTTTGGCTTTAAAATTTAGAGTTATATGTAAATAGAGGTTTTTGGTGGCTATGTGTTCAATGATATTTTATCACAATATGGTAATTAAGTTTTAGTGACATACTGACTTTGTTTACTTCATACCATTTACAGCAACAGGGATTGCAAAAGACATTTGTTGCAAACTATGTACTTAAACTTAAAGTCAGTTTTTTTTTCTTTGACTGGCCATTAATATTTCATTCCCATTATTGATGTGCCCACTGAAAAAAGTGCAAAGGAACCTCCCTGTTACATTTAATTGTAATTTTGTCAAGGAGTTCAATTTAGCACTATAAATATCCAATGTTATGTTCTTTGCATCTATAAGAATGTATGAATTTATTTTACGAAGGTCTCAAACTGGAAATAATGTGGAGAATCTTTTGACTCAAAAACTGATTGACAAAATAAATGTACTAAAGCAGATAAAGGTCCTTATGTCTACCCTCTCTGCTTTTTTATGTTGTCCCCTGTGATTTTGTAGAATATAGGAGAGAAAAATCATTAGGCCTTCTGACAACATTTTGTGAAGCCTTAAAATGTAGATGAATATGACCTATGTAAAGGCCTTAATCCGTTTATAAGATCTCATTCTTCTGAATTTAGTGAAAAAGGTCAGATGTCTTGCTTCTTACATTGTAAACACTTAGGTATAATCCTTGTTCTCTTTTAACTAAAGATTCAGCCGTTTTTATGTTTTCTTATTGTATTTTTTTTCTGCAGTGCCTGACAGAAATGCATGTGATATGAAAATGGTGCATCAAGAAGATGTTGGTCTAAATGTGGAAATGTGAAAACTAGCCTTTACTATGGGCATATGGAGATATGTATGCAAGATGCATGGAGGAGTTCATTCAATCAAAAAATTTACAAAAACCGCACAGGGCAAAAGCACCACGCATAGCACGGTGCAGAAACCCTAGTATATATATATATCCCTTCAAATCGCTCCTCGCATACAAAGTCGTCGCCGCCACCGTCCCCAAATCCACGGCCACATTTAGATTCGACTTGGGTCCCTACAAATGTGTACATCTCATCCATTAGGAAATAAGGGCCCATTTAGAGAATAACCTTTTCCTTGCCGCTTTGAATTGCTCCATCAAACATTTCCTCGATCGAGCCCATATTTATATTATACTACTTGTCTTGAATCCAGTAAGTATCCATCATGCATTTAAAAGGTGGTACGTATTTTTTGGATAATAGTATATATCTAATTCATTTCTCATTTCCTGCACAAGTGTAGTTCGTCAATAATTAATTTAAGGAGATGAATTAACTAGATCGTAATTTATTTGAAGTCTCTCTGATCTGATGCACACACCTGAGAGATTTGTTATGTAGGAGCTGAAGTCTTTCTTAATTTGGTACTCTGTTTTAGTTTCTTGATCCATTTTTATTTACATGACCTACCCTGTTTATTTATTTATCAAAAGTAAAATTCAAGCCCAAATCAGGCTTTTTCATATCCATTCAACCACAAGATAAATATAAATATATTGCACATGTATATTTTATAATTGGAGAGTCACATAGGCATGACAAATGTTGGTGCATTTGCTTTGTGATATATATATATATATATATATATATATATATATATATATATTGATTAGCTAACAAGCAAAGTGAGTCTGAAGAGTCATAAATTGTAAGTACAACAGGCAATTACAAAAGATAGGTAGGAACTAGTAAAATGTCAAAATATAAATTTTCCATCATACTGCTATAGCTCAAAGTACCTGCTTGCTTTCTGTTTGATTGTTACAAAAATTTACGAAAAGAAGTAAAAAGTAACCTTCTCCACAAAAGCATCCTAACCAAACTAACATTTTCTTTATCTGGAATTCAAAGTTCACCATGTATGAAGCCTACATTCTACTCTTTGCGGACAAAGTACAGCTTACCCATGACATGAAGTATAGCAACAAAAGCTATGAAACCAATGCTCATTACGAGGACAACATTCGGAGAAATCTTAAGTCCCGGGGCATCATCTGTGTAGAACTGGAGCATGTTGTTCCCACTTGCTCCACCAGCAGCACCACCTCCACTAGTAGTTCTCCTGCGACGAAGGTTAGCTGCAGCAGCAGCTGCAGTTCCTCTTTGCGGAGCACCTCCACCTGTTGCCATTTCTGTACCAACAAAGTCAACCGTAAGAATCAAACACGGCCATAACTCTATGTGCCCAGATAAATCAAGAAAAAAAGGCAATGCAAAGTGTTAATGAGCACAAAAGAAGCATACGCAACAATAATTTGACAAAAAGCAAGCACTTTTACGCGTTCATATGCGACTCGAACAATATGTTCCACAAGCAACAACTTCAAGTGGACAACATATTATAAAATTTCTTAAACTCTTAAAGAGAAAGGTGCATGTATCTGCAATCACACCTATGAATCCAAATATTCTCTACAAAGCTATAGCAGACAATAAGATACTAAGAGATTTCTTAATTATGAAACATGCCCATTTCGACACAAGGTAAATCCCACATTAAACGTGAGATAACATACCACAAATCACAAATATGATCAAGTTTTGGTGAGGTTCATTTCCAACTTTTTACACAAGATTTAGTGTTTTAGAATCCTTCCTCATCACTCTGAGAATAGTTTGCCATAAATACCTTAGGACAATAAAATTTAACCAACATAAATGAGATTTCAGGACCTTCCACTATAACTTAATTTGAGAATGTGGTTATACTAGGCATTGTGCACAGTATAAACAAACGCATCACTTTATTGAGGAGGAGGAATTATTTTCAAGGGAAATATTATGCAAGATCGGGTCTCAGAAACAAACGAATTCACTTATCATATGATTGGTTATTACTCCCACATAGACATGCCTTCAGATTGGTTGGATTTGTCTACCATACTAGGTTTGAGCTATAAATTTTCAAATTTCATGTGTCCTTAACTTTGCAACGTTATTAGCACAAATATTGGATAATTCAACGTGAAAGAAAGTTGAAAGAAATTAACCAATAAATTTCACCGGAAAATAAAACAATAAAATACAATTCTACAAACAATCATTTCATCGTGCACAGAAAAAGGGAAATGAAACCAAAGGAATCTATAATTGAAATCAATTCCAATATAGAGTTTAACTTTCAGATCCACGACTCCGATCAGAAAAAAAAAAACATTCCAGTGCCGCAACCGCAACACCAAGTCGATAAATTATAATAAGTTCATCAAAGTACCAAAAACAAATTTAAATACAGAGGGTTTAAACTCAAGAATACTGACCTTATTTTGCAGAAGGGGAATAGAGGATTAAAATCGATGGTTTTTTCTCTCTCTAGGGTTTTCTCAATTTCAGATGGATCAATTCGGGAAACGTAGAGAAGATACTTATTAAACACGATCAAATTATAGGCTGGTGATATAGCCAGAGCTCATATATTAATGTCAGAGCAAAATTGCTTTAAATGACTCTTTTGCCCCCTAAAAACAAAAACTCAAAAAAAGGACTCTTTGCAACATCAACAATTCAAACATGAAAGAAATATAAGCAGATTAATTGATGATTTTTCTTCTCGTACAAAAGTAAATTGAAGTAATGGAGAGAAGATAACTTATATATAAAGCAAAGCGGGACGGCAAATGCAACTGGGTTTTCCATCTTCCATCTCTTCCTTTTCCATGATGCCCTTTTTCGTTTTCTTCCCTTGACACGACCTAGATGGCTTAGAACCCCTTTCTTTTTTCTTTTTACACTCAAGCAGAAAACATCTTATTTATATTCATATATTCTCTTTTCCCATTTGAATCATTTTTTTTTGAGCCATTTTCCCATTCAAATCAATGCAAACAGAATGTGCCCTAGCCCTACAGTAAGTAAATACTGGTAATTTCTTAATATACAAACTCACTCGGTTATGGACGATAGGTATACTTTATTTAACGAGAAAAGAGACAGAAAAATTCAAAAAGGGTAGCAATGTCAATTACTAATATTTGTTCTCGCAAAATGACAATTGTCAAAAAAATTGTAAGGGGAAGAAATATATTACTCCCTACTTTCCCTTTTACATGTCACTTTACAGAAAAAAAAAATTCCACTATACATATCACTTTATAATTTCAATATGGATTTAAATGCTAATTTGACAATTTTACCCTTCTTTAATCATAAATACTATACTTAATATCTCCCAATTTTCAAAACAAATAACCATGCATTTATTAAGGGCAATTTTGTCCAACTATCCTTTAATTTTCATAAAATCTAGAGCATTAAATAATTTCTTAATCCTTGTGAAACAACATTAAACGACATCTAAAAGGGAACGGAGGGAGTATATTTTTTAAAAACTCAGAGCATGTTGCTCACGTATGCCTAGGTCCGTCTTGAACGGCTCAAGATCCTCTGTACCACTTTTAGTATACCACTCTTGTGTATCACTACTAATTAATTGACACATGTACATGTGACAATTATAATAATTGTCACATAGACATGTGTCAATTAATTAGTAGTGATACACAAGTTATAATTGTCACATGTACATGTGTCAATTAATTAGTAGTGATACACAAGAGTGGTACACTAAAAGTGGTACATAGGATCTACACCCGTCTTGAGCCGAAGAGCCAAATCTTTCACAATATTTAAAAATAAATTTTACCATTTTTACACAATTTTAATACATATCATGTGGTCGTCAAGTGGTGGCCATCCATTGACTGGACGGGGCGGTGGATGATCCACCGTCTGCCTGTCGGACAACCCCTCCCTCCCTATCCCTCGTCGATTGGAGACGGCGCATATAAGAAAATTGTTGTTTAATTGAGTTTTAAAAAGTTGAGAGAAGATAAATTAATAGTTGTCTCGTTTTTTTCAACACAAACTTCATTTGGAAGATGCCAAACAAACAAATCCATTTAAAAACAATGTTTAATTTTTTATCTTCTTATGATCTAAAAAAATATATTATACCTTTTTATATTCTTATAAAAGACTCACACTTTTAAACCTAAGAAATAATATGGTTTGACAAAAGTACCCTTCATTATAACTCCATCCATCCCAATATTTTTACTAGCTATTTCATTTTTTGAGTGTCTAGTACTCCTTTTTTTTTTTTTAAGTAAAAGTTCTTTTTATCCAAAATATCTTATTCCATATAAAGTCATGATCTGACACAATTAGTTCTCAACCGTTACTTTTAGGGGTAAAAATGTAAAGATATCCAAAAAATTCACTTTATCAACTCTCACTTAAAACTTCGTGCAAAACATGAAAAGAACTAAATATTTGGGACAGGGGGAGTATTTAACTCATGTGTTATTTTATATGTAGTTAGCCCATATATTATTATAAATGTAGCATTTGCCCATCCATGTATTATTTTATGTGGATAAGGGTAATTTGTTATTTTTTCTAATATAATTTTCATTATAAATTTTGGACGAGTGAGTTATAATTTCCAATCGAGTGAGGTAAATTAATCATTTAAAAAAATTAGGGGGTAAAATACTCCTTTCTAAATCTTAAGGTTGTAAATTTACATATCACATAGGAGTAAATGGGCATTAACCCGTAAGAAAATACTTCGAAGTTTATTTTAGAATACATTCATCATTAAACATTACATAGGAATCATTTCAATAGTTGCCCAAATACTTGAAAGTTAAAAAAAAAAATCATTTATTAAATGCTCATTTTACCCTCCCTTAACAACTATTTGAATTGATTCTTTATTAGAACTACTTGAATTGATGTTAGTAATATAAACTTGAGAATATTGAATATTATTTTATTTATATTACAATTTTGCCTAAAAGAATCACAAAAAACATAAGCTAGTTTCTTTCATTATTCTATCCCAAAAATCATAAGTTAGTTTATTTCATTATTCTAACCCAAAAAAACTCAGACATTAATGTTGAAAAGTTCATATATAAAATTTGTATTGAAGACATCAACATAAAAACATCATATATAAGTAATAGCACCATGATTAGTATTTTCAAAGGTCTACTATTCCGATGTTATGTTACATTTTTCTTAAAAACATCATATGTAATAGTACGAATTCTTGAAAATATTAGACATGGTGCTACTGCATATGATGTTTTCATTTTGATGTCTCGACTATGAATTTCATATATAAACTCTTCAAAACCATTGTCTGGGTTAAATGATGGAAAACTATATTATGTTTTGTGTGATTTTTTAAAGTAAAACTGCAATATAAATAAAACAATATCAATTATCCCAAGTTCACATTCATAGAATCAATTCAAGTAGTTCTAATAAAATAACATTTAATAAGTTGAATGGATAATTTGTCAATAGAAGGAGTGTGATTGCCAAAAAATGATGAAAATTGAGGGTAATCGTCAAGTAACAATAGTTTAGCGGGTTGTAAGTGCAAATATTCCATAAATAATAGCCTAGTTTCTCAATTCAAGTTTAGGCAATTAAATAACATCCGTGGAATAAAGTATCATTTCTAGTATATGTTGTGATCACTTAGATCTTGAAAACTTTTCAGAGAAAAAAAATCGAAAACAGTACGAAACATTGTGAAAAAATTAAGTAAAACAAAATAGTCTAAAGACAACAAAGAAATTCAAACTACACCTTATTTTCATTTTTATTGACCAAAAACAGTAGTTTTCGTTCTTCTCAACAAATTTAAGCATTAGTTAAACAAATAAAGCTACACACGATTTTGATTTCACGCTCAATCACAAAATAGTATATATACATTAACACATACATATTAATTGCAATCACTTAAACCTAACAAATATATTACGCTTTTTAGTCATATGGTTTATATTTTAAATTGCGAAAATTAAAGTACCTTTGATTTTGGGAAAAGAAAGGGAGGGGGATGGGGGGGGGGGGGGGTGGAGATCTTGTAGCATAGAGCTGGGTAGGACAACAATGCAATGCTGCACTTGCCTGCACATTAAACTCAACCGGAAGGGCCCAAATCCCCCATTTGCTGCACCTGTGGGAAGAATATGAATCCTTGCCAGGATTTTTAATACAAGGCAGATTCCAAATCCCCCATTTGCACTGTGGGATTATGAATCCTTACCAGGATTTTTTTTTTTTTTGGTACAATACCAGGGATTTTAATATAAGGCAAATTCGAAATTGCCACCAATATGCTATCCTCAATATCGAATATGTAAAACATTCAAAATTTGTACAGATTTCTGTTTACAACCCCCCCCCCCCTCCCAAAAAAAATGGACATAGAATTTGACGGAAGTTTATATTACGACTATCCAAATCACTTTTATTTGAAAATGAAAGGAAAAAGTCACCCTATTGAGCATCCCAAAGTTCAACAACATAGGCTTTATGTCCATAAGAGGAGAGCGAATATTAGGTGCGATTCAGACTGAAATCCCATAATTACTTATCTTTGTAACTTCCTTGGACAAAGCATTCTTTTCTTTCTTCGCCTCTTTAGCAAGGTTTGTAACCTAAAACCAGAAAGGCCAAAGCTTTTCATGAGACCACTTCCTCACCCAAAATGATAATAATAATAACAATGACAACAATAATAATAGTAATGCTAGATGAGATTGCACATGTATATGCTACACAGACTTACTTGTGTTCGAAATCGCGATGCTTCTCTACTGGGAAGCTCTTTAAGAACGTCCTTCAAACCTGAAAAAATATAAAATTCAATTAGCAATACTATCACAGTTATCATCAATTCATCTTTCAGAAATAAAAATGAAAGGTTTTGGTAGCTCAATATCGAGGATCCTTACAAATACAGATAAACCAATACAAAAAGCAGGCAGAGCAATTAAATATGCGAAATTGTATACACACACACACATTATTGGAGGGAGGGATCTTATACATACCTGCAGCTTGTCTTTCTATCTTATAAGCAGAGTTAATAACACTTTGTATTTGTTTTCCTGTTTGCCTGCATGCGACATAAACTGAGCTTGAAATCACAAAGATAGCTGTTATAAGAGAAAAGATGTGGGGAGAAAGTGTAAAGTTGTTACTAATAAACCCTGGAAGAGGTATTTATACAAAGAGATAAGACTCCACAAATACCAAAATACCCTTAAACCTAATCCTAATACTCTTAACACGCTATAACTCTAACTCTAACTCTAACAAAAGCAAAATACAAAATATATGAAGTTCAAAAGAACCACACCAAACACAAACCTGAGTTTTGTCCTCCCTCGCACCAAGTCGTCTTCAGCTTGCAGCGCTCTTTTCTGATGATATAAGCAAATCAGACATGGAAACCAATGATCTAAAAAAAAAATTTGCTTGCAATAAAAGAATAGTGCATAGGTGGCACTCAAAAGTTTCAAATGATTATTCCTACCGCGTCTATATAAAAGGAGACAAATTCAATAGAGGAAAATCAGGTTATGCTTAACTCCGGTTCTTTCTGCATCAAAATGCGTAGGGTGTGACTACCTTTTTAGGCTACTTTATCCGTTAGTTATATAAATCATATTACATTTTACATCGGCCTTTAGCTTTACATGAAGCACAGATTACACCGAAGATCAACATTTAAAAAACTAACTTGCACTTCAATCCTGCAAGTCTAAAATACGGGTAAAGTGGATGCACAAGCATATTTTTACATTTATTTTATACAGCATGCTAAAAACAATTTATTTTTCTTTTCTTGAAAGAGAGAGGTGTATCCAATCGTCATTCTTACATCACTGTTATAACTTTTATTATGATTCTCTTCTATAATGTCTAAACTTATAAAGGAGTTTAACTGGGCTTGATGCGAAAAATGCAGATTCTAGTTCTTTATCCTCTCTTTTCTTTTTTCTATACCGGCAGGACAATTTATATAGCCAATAGAAAGAAGTATTCCCAAGCTAAACTAGAGAGGAGATAAATTCAATTTACAGGCTTTCTACCAATGAATACACCTCTACAATGATTTCTCCCCTCTTCCATGTAATCAAATGACATCTTAAACTCCCTTCTTTTTCTCACAATTTAAGAGCATTGACTTTCCACTGCAATCCTCCTTTTACAGCTGCTTACTCATGGAAATAACAGTGCCCTCTAGGTTCAAGTTTAGATTTATTAAATAAAGGTACTCATAATTAGGTTCTTTATTAGAATTCACCACATGGATTGAGCTAAGTCCACTTACATGGCTTGGGCCTAACACACCTCAAAAGCTAACTTATGAGGTGAGGATTGCCCAAGACCTTAGGCCATCTCCAATCATTGGGGCAAAACTGCCCCCTCCCCCTCCCCCTCTCCCACTCCCACTCCCACTCCCACTCCCCCTCCCACTCCATAATCATCTTCAACAGTTAGGGACATAGAATAATAATAATAAAATAATAATAACAATAATTAAAAAAAAGTAAAAATAATAAATAACAAAAATAATAATACAAAAACAATTACATAATAATAATAATAATAACAATAAAAAATTTATTATATAAAATAATATAATAATAAAAATACAAAAAAAATAATAATAATACAAAAAAATTAAAATAATAAAAAAAATATAATAATAACAATAATAATAATAATAATAATAATAACAATAAATAATAATAAATAATAATAATAATAATGTGAAAGATAAAGATAATAATAATAGTAACAATAATAAGAATAATAATAATAATAAATAATAATAATAATAATAACAATAAAAAAATTATTATTATAAAATAATATAATAATAAAAATACAAAAATATTAATAATAATACAAAAAAATTAAAATAATAAAAAAAATTATAATAATAACAATAATAATAATAATAATAACAATAAATAATAAATAATTATAATAATAATAATAATATAATAATAATAATAATAATAATAATGTGAAAGATAAAGATAATAATAATAATAACAATAATAAGAATAATAATAATAATAAATAATAATAATAATAATAATAATAATAATAATAATAGTAATAGTAATAATAATAATAGTAATCATCATGTGATACCAAACTTGTGTAGTACTTCACAATATGATTGTCGAGGACGAACGTCATGAATACAATGATGCCGAGTCTGAAGACGATGATACAAATATTTCCACATCTCGTAGAGCCCGTGCTAATATTTATCCAGAACCAACGTGAGAGGTTAATTCAAGATGCGGTGAATTATCCATGGAGAATTATATGATGCGCCATCAAGCAATACGATCGGTAGTAGCCAATCGTAAACTTCGGGACGACTTAATTGCCCATGTGTGGGAAAGGCACGGTCGATGTTTTTTAGTATGTATTCTTATTTATTTAAATATTTTAAGTGTTCTATTATGAAGTTTAACTTTTTTTAATATGTAATTTTGTTAAATTAAATCGTACTTATATAAAAGATTATATTTTAATATTAATAATAGTAATAATAATATTAGTATAATAATAATAATAATAATAATAATTATTATTATTATAAAAAAATCGCAATACTCGAGTTTTAATCATATTAAAGTTCATTTATTTGATAAAAAAAAAATTTTATAATTTAAATTATTTGTACATTTTATCCAAATTAAAAAACAAATTTAAAATATCTAATTAAAACTAATTCCTGTAAAGATTTAATTTTTTAAAATATAAAATTTATAAATCCATACACAAAATTTATTAAAACAAAAACCACCAAATGTACAAAAAACGAAAAAAAAAAAAATGTAGGTGAGCCGAGGGGTGAAGGAGGGGCAAGCTTTTGCTCTTTCTTTCCCACTTTCACTCCCACTCTCCTCCCCCTCCCCCCTCCCCCCACCATTGAAGACCATAATTTTAGAAAAACCCAAAACTCCCCATCCCCCTCCCCCTTACCATTGAAGATGGCCGGAGGGCAAGCTTTTGCCCTTTGTCTCTCATTCCCCCTCCCACTCTCCCTCCCCTCCCCACTTCCCCCCACTATTGAAGACCATAATTTTTTTTCCCCTCAAAATCCCCCTCCCCCTCCCCCTCCCCCTAACGATTAGAGATGGCCTTATAAGGTGGACTTCACTACGATTTTCAACTCATATGGGACATTTAGGGCATCTCTAATGACTAGTGGGAAGATGCCATAGAGGGTATATGGGGGGAGGGAGAGGGTATACGGACTAGAGGGACCCTGGAGGGACCTTGAAGGGAGGGGGAGGGGGAGCTTCTCCCATCCAAGCCCCCTCCCTCACATGCTAATTTTTTTTGTGTGATTTTGTTTTATTTTATTTGGTTCATTTTTTTATCTTTATTATTTAAAAATAAAAAATTCCTAAAATTTGTATATTATTTGTAGATAATTATTTTTAATTATAAAAATATAACTTTCATTTCATTAAATTAACACTATTATTTTAATATTGATTTGTTTTAATAATTTTGGGGTTGTATTTATCACCCAAAAATAATTCTTTCTAAAAATTTAAAATAATGCGATACAATTATGAAATCATGTTCGACTAAAACATAGACGAATATGGTGGAGATGATGAATTTTCTTATATGAATTAATTTAATATTTGATGTAATTTTTTATTTTCTAAGTTCCCTACTGTACTTTTGATTTTAAATTAATGTTAATTTTAAATTTATTTTTGGTGTAGTAGTAATAATAATAATAATAATGGAGAAGGATAAAATTTATTAATAAATGAGTTTGATAGAATGAGTCATTAGAGATGACTAAAAAACTAGGGAGAGAGGGAGAGGGAGGGGGAGAGGGAGAGGGTATTCCCTCTCGGAGTCATTAGAGATGCTCTTAGTTTCAACAATCCCCCTTCACGTGTGGGCGGACTGAATGTGTGGGTGACCCAACACGTGACATCTTAATGTCCAACCTTGTGAATTGCGACATGTGATCCCAACACACAAATAATGTCCGTCCATAACTTTGTTATCTGGGCGAAGTGTATGGATGAAGAATAATCCCATCATGCGAACAAGGAGGTGGCCCATTTCAACCTGGGGCTCTGATACCATATTAGAATTCACCACATGGATTGGGGTAAATCCACTTACATGACTTGAGCCTAACACACCTCAATAGCTAACTTATGTGGTGAGGACTGCCCAAGACCTTATAAGGTAGACTTTAACATGACTTTCAACCCATGTGGGGCATTTAGTCTCAATATTCTTCATGTAATAAGCATTTAAGAAAAGCCTAGACCATCTCATGAGCATGTGACCTTATAAAAAATTTCTCCTACATGTAATAAAAGAAATACTTTCAGAGCATCGCAACATAAGAGGTGAAAGAGATGTATGATCCATCTGCATGAGGAAGAGGAGAAATAATGTAGAGCAACCACTGCACCACGTCATCAAGTACACGTGGTGCAGCCCACCAATGCACACATTTTTCAAAATCCTATTCTTTTGGATGACGTGGAGCAATGGTTGCACTAAATAATCTCTCGAGGAAGAGGGAGGTACAGAGGTGAAGGGGCAAAACAAGTAAACAATCTTTCCAAACCACAATTTCACTATCTCAATCAACAAAACCCTCATAAAACCTAGTTTCCTCTTACAAACACAATATTTCCTTTTACTATTTTCCTTCACTTATTATTATTTTAATTCCCTTTCCATTCTGAGTGTGGTAAATGGATAGCTGCGGGGAAGAGAGGCGTAAACTTTTCTTGATACACAATATGAAGGATTGAAGAATTTAATATGACAGCATATAACATCAAGCAAATAAAGTGGTGTGTAAAGAAATTACCTCCAATTTATTGCTTTCAGCCATCAGAAGATCGATAGATTTTCTCAATTCCTTGACTTTTGCATCAGCTCTAGAAATCAGTGCCTATATCAAGAGACATGTTTCCTAACTCAAAACAAAAATTTCAATTATCGAGAATCTTAATATGCTGGTGGAATTTCCTCCAATGTTGATAGAGAAAGATGCTAATAAAACCAAAGCTCATGTTACATTGCTAACAAGTAGTTTTAGTCTGCATTTGTTTCTATATCCAGAAAAGTATATCTGTGTACAAGAGCTGAATCTCAGTCCATTATGGTATTCGTCATGCCAGGTATTATAGTAGTGAACTATACAGCAGTTATTATAAATTAAATGAATAGATGCCGATAAACCATTTGCTCTATTACCTCTTCACTAAGAAAGAGGCGCATTGAGTTATAGTGCAAAAATTGTCTGGTTCCTGCAAATATTTTTTCAAATAAATATCAATCAAATATCTAAGAGTCTAATACCAGTTGAATTATTAGAAGCAACACTTGTTAAGAGACGATGTCAAGTAAAGCATGTATGGATCATACTTTTTAGACCCAGAAATCCTACACCAAGAACAGTTCCTGCTGTAATCAACGGGTGTGAAGAAGCAACAAGAATGCCCTCTGCAAACAAAAGAAAAAAAATGTTCAAAGATATGTTGAATAATTTACATGCATGTATTGGTGTTGCATAAATTATTCACTTCAAACAGACCTTTAATCTTTCCGAAAGCAATATCCTCGTAGGAGCTATAATCAGACTTAATGTCCTGCAAAGAATCCTGGAACAAGGTTCTCGTAAATCAGAGAATACTCACGAACCATACTGGACCAGTAAAAAATATGTGATGAAGTTGATAACTGTATACATAGTCTTTTTCACTTTCTTGAAGATTTGATAGCAAATGTAGAATTCCATCACTCAATAGGTAAGTGTGTATATGCATCACCAGCCTGACTGTGCACATACTAACATGCCTGCAGTATGTTTAAGGGTATATAGTGCTCCAAGAAGCCTAAATACCTAAAGCCAATAATAACACTGAACCTTCAGCTTATGCTTCAAAAATTGTGAGACACGGTTTAGGTACAACTCAGAAACTAAATGCCACTGTTATCTGTCCACATGGTTTTTACACAGTGCAGTTCATTCAACCTTCTCGGTGAACAAGATATTGATGTGTTGGAATTTCGAGAGGTACCCAACATAAAGATCAGTTCAGTTTACATAAACATACAACTTCCAAGTTCACTTATTCTTTTTCAGTCAGTTAAGATAAAATCTTTAGGACTATCCCAAGAGATGTCTAGTTCTCTAATATAAGCTCCAATATTTATCTGAAGGGTTTGATTACTAAAAGCTCTCCTCAATAAAGTAAAGTAGTCCGCTATCATGCTAACATAACCAATAATCATACACGCAAACATGTCAGATATGGAACAATGTAATTTAGTAATTGCTTCCATGAAAATTATTGTATTAACACATAAGTATAGAAATATCGCGTCAGGACCAAATACAACATTAAAACCATGATATATAACACGTCAATTGATATACTATTGCTTCAAAAAAATTAATCAAACATAACATGAAACGATAACAATTTCGCAGCATTTACCTTCTTCTTTGAAAAAAACACTTTTATAATTTGTATTTGTGCAAATTAAAGTACTGTAGTAAATACAGGAAATTGGGATTATTACAATGGTTTGGTTGAAATGAGCCGATGAGGTGGTGAGAATTCGATCAAGACGAGATCTGGTAGCTTCAATTGCATTCTCTACGGTGATTTCGACGGTCTTCTGTGCAATCTGTGCTTGCTGAACCGCATAATCCACCCATGGGATGTTCTCCTCCATCACTCCTGAAGACTTTCGATTTTTCTCTGCCGCCATAAATCTGTTCGTATTTTCACCATCAAACGATTCCCCGCCGGCGACTTCGGACATATTTTCAGAGCTTCACTTCCGCTTCGACTTTTATTGGTGTTTTTCTTTTGACCTGTATACGAAGTAATTTTTTGGGTCAGTCGAGTGGTGGGTATACGGTAATTACCCAAATATGGTATAACAATAACACGGTTGGATCCCCTTATATTAGCGAAATTACATTATACAGCCCTATACTTCACAATAATTACATATTCCTTCCTCTTTCCTAATTTGTTTTGACCTAATTGTACATGTAACAATCCTAAAAAAAAATTTAGTACATGTAACCAATCAAGTTATTTCATTTTATATTTCATTTCAATATCAAAATGGCTGAATAAAAAATTGTATTTTCATTTTCTGGATTAGTAGCTTTGAGTTTAATAAAAAAGTAGTGGTTCTTGAATTTTTTTGGATAAAATATTTTGGTGTAATATAATTGAATCACGGTGTTCGCTTTCAATCATGTGACTGTGCCGAATTTGATATTGCCTAAAGCTTGAAATGACATGAAAAACACAACACAAAAGACTAGTCTGGAGTGATTCAAGAGAAACCCCTCTCCGCTTTTTTCGAATACCAAGCAGGGTCGGATTCATGACCTGGAATCCGAATGAGCAAGACTAAAATGAGATTATTTTTGGGTTGGTTTGAATAAAACTTGGAAAAAAAGTTTTTAAAATTTGTTTGGAAAACTCGACTCTATAAGCTTAAAAAGTGATAAAAAGTGATGTTAAAATAAAGCAAACTCTACTCAATATTGTTTCACATTAGAAATGGATTAAAAGGCGATAAACTCATATAAACAATCCTAAGCATAAAAAAAAAAATTAATAATGTTTAAATAATATGTTATTCGAGTCGGCTCATTTACACCTACCTATGAGGTTGTGTAGAGCCTAGCTTTTCAGGTCTATGTACGGAAAATAAAAAGCTAGTTAACTTATTTCTTGGGACATGTATTACAACTAATTTAAAATGTTCTTTTTCTTTATATGAATTAATATAAATTGTTTGGGGTTTAGATTTCAATTCAACTTTTGAATACATAAGCTAACTAAAATATAGTAAAATAGAACGAATTTGTCTTGTTCACCTGGACATTTATAAGAACTCTTAAAATATATCCAGAGATCATGGATCATATCATTAAGGAAGTTACCAAAATAAATGGTGATTAATAAAGTTTGCACTTGCTTACGGAAAAGTTGTCAATTTTGTTGGGCAAAGTTGATTGGAGAAGACGGAAACATAACCGATCGGGCAAAGTTGATTGAAGGAAGAAGACGGAAACCATAACCGATCAATTTTGTTGGACCGTAAATTAAAGAAACCCTTGGGCGGGCAGGCAGGCTGGCAGGCATCATATAATTTTTTTGGTTTCTCAAGGGTTTAATCCCTTTCGAGGCGGGTCGGACACATTAAGTGGGTACCTCTTCCAACAAGGATTCAAACATAAGTCCGCTACTCTGTAGTGACTAGTCCCTTTCACTAGACCAATCACCTGTTGGTAGCAGGCATCATATATATATTTATATAATACTGTAATTTCTTTTTTGATCAAAATCCTGGAAACAACATAACATATGATATGATGAATGATGTGTAGCTAGCCCCAGTAAAGTAAATAATAGTTAAATAAAAGCAGCAATGTATACGTAGTTCGTTACCACTGACCACTCTGAAAAGTGAAAACCCACTTGCTCAAGGCAATGCAATGGATTATGATCATATGGAGGACCGTACTGTCTTTCTTGCACTCTGTGTGTACAATACAATACATTTATCACATGAACATATTATTTTTTATTTCTTTTCAAATACTACTTGTTATATATATCATATAGGTAGATAACGTACTTAGCTCAGAAATGATGGACAACTATAATGTAATTAATAATATGTTATTAATTCTTATGAATTATGACAAATACTATTTCCCCGTGATCAGTCACAAACCTGACTTTTCTTTTCTTACTCTGACAATGATTTACTAACTGTAGAGAAATTTAATTACTGTTCACTGATCAATCCATATTTACATTGGACTGCTATAGACCATTATTTAAAATTTCGTTTCTCAACAAGAAAGAGGGCCTTGCAAAGATTCGTTAAATGTAAGAAACTCCTCTAAAAAATTTCATATTGGAGTAAAAGTTCTTCCATATTTTTGCTTCAATTGACCTAAACATAAAAATGTCTCCGTTTTTTATGAACATGTATTGAGATCACATAGTTCATGACATACATCCAACTCCGATTTTATTTTTACTATTTTCTTAAATATTCATTCCTCTTGCTCTATTTCTATCCCTTTGGAAACAATTTCCTTTTCATAAGCTTTCCCAATATATAAAAATACAAATGAGGTGAACTTTTAACAAAATTCAGACCGTAAAGATAAAGAGAGAATACTGGCTAGACGTTCTCAGAAAAAAAATTACTTAAAACACTAACTATTCCCTGTGCAAATGATGAAATATATGTTGGTTCTTCCATGAGAATCAAAACTTTCTTCCATGGGAGGGGAATTTAAACTCGTGCAAACCGAATACCAAGTACAAATAAAAAGAAATAACATAAACCCCAAATATATGGAGAACACAAACAAATTCTTGATCAAAATATAAATCCCGACCAAACCTATTCCTCGCCACCTTCGTCTTTGACAAGCTTGATCATATCATCAATTCGAAGAATAGTAATAGCCGCTTCAGTAGCAAACTGACCAAAAAACGAGGAAAAAAAAGTCGAACTAGCATATACCAAATACTAAAAGATAAAAACAAATATCAATTTACAAATTCTAACCTGAATTATCTTTACTTTGCTCATTGCAGGCTCAATTACACCTGCTTCCAAGTTGTTTCGAACTGTACCCTTCACCAGGTCTAGACCCATGCTGCAACCATACACACAAGATATTGATTTTCTCTTGGAGAGAACATCAAGGCTATATTTGAAGAGAGCAAAATATAGAACAATGTTGTATTTTTTATACAACGAAAACAGTTTGATTTAGGTGTTCTACTGACACCTATATCCAAGAATCAAACATAAACCAAAAGTAACTTTTTCATTTTTTTTTTCAGACAAAAAATATGTACATTGTAACGCTTAAAAAAATGGAACTTGTACCTTGATAAATGCTTTTTGTCTGCCTTAGTTTGTGCAGTGTGGTGGTAAGCTCGTAGTTTAGCAACCAATTCAGTTGCATCTTTAGCAGCATTAACAGCAAGAACCTGAATAGAGATGTTACGGAATGGCGAGTTAGGATAGCAAGAATGAATATACACACACAGACGCGCAAATATATATATCAATGAAATGTTTCAGACACATATGTTGGAGGACCTTTGGTATAATTAAAAATGATTCAGCAAACTCTGCTATAGCCAGTTGCTCTCTGGATCCTAAAGTTGTAGCCAAATTCTCCAGATATACAGATAGGGCAGCCTCAACTGCACCTCCACCAGCAACCACCTATAATTACATACAATTGCATCAAAACCTATCAAATAGCACATGCAATAAAGATGATACGGAAATTTCAAGAGCGAGCAAAGATAAGAAATTTGCATAGAGTCCTTTATTTTAGCAGAGTAAGAAGTATAATCTAATTGGAATGAAACTTTGAAAAATTGGGACTCACAGTATTAGATTCCAAAGTTCTTTTGACAATACATAGAGCATCATGCAAAGCCCTGTCCATCTCATCGAGCATGAAGTCATTGGCACCTCTAAGTATTAATGAAACCTGAAGGGCACACATGTTCATTTGAAATTTATATATTCATTATGCAAATAATAAATTTAATCATGTATATTCTTAAAGATGTGGCATTACTTCAAATAAGATCTATATAACCTTAAATAAGGGGAGCAAGCTCAAGAATTACTAGTAGCTAAAAGGCCCAAAACATTTAATGAGCCAAAACATATGATGTTAAGATCACAAACTGAATAATCATACCGCACTTGAGGTTTTGGTCCCTTTAATCATAATAACATCATCATCAGCAATACGTTCCTCCACTACTTCATCCGCATGTCCTAGAAATGAAGAATCAAATGTTTCTTCCCCTTCCATATCTGCAAATGTCGAAACCTGTACACAAACAATGACTGGGGGTGAAATCAACCGTTCCTCTCCAGAGATGCAACAAATTTTACAAATTCATGAAATTATTACATCCTTTCCAAGTGTGGCATATATTGTAATCACATTACTTTCTGAAACTATGGACCAAAAGCAAAAAACTTCCTTTGCTTCAATATTTCATTCCTGTAAGGCAGAAATACACTGCACATCTAGGTTTCCATATTAAATCATTATATAGAACTCAAAGATCTATATGTTTAATCAAGTAAAACTTCACAACATATTTCTTTCAGGTGGAAAGTAAGGAATATGCAAAACATATATGTCAAGAAAAAAACATCACAAAAATTTTTAAGTAGAGAACAAGCCATTAGACCAGATACTTTGTCAGTCCATGACCGTAAACCCATTTATAAGTTAGGGATCACCAGCAGATTGATTGCCTTTAGTAAAAGGACAGGATTGAGAGAGAGGTCATCTCATCTTTTACATCAATTGATCACACGTTAAAGCTTCATTAGAAATGCTTTCTTGGTTATCTTCTCGAGATCCCTTTTCTAACATGGTTATGAATTTGTATCTAAAGCATATGCCAATCATTCATCTATTTTAATATTCAACATTGAAAATCATAAAAGCAAGATTCAGAGAGGAGATCTTTTTTTAAGAAGAGTATGTCAGATGCAGATGAGAAGTGAAAGTACCGCAGTTGCACCGGTCGCCTTGGCAACGTGGCGCAGATCTTCCTTGCGGACGCGTCTTACAGCTATAGCACCAGCTTCCACAAAGTACTGAAAAAATTCAAGTAATAGAGTGCAGAAAACAAAATACTATCAGAAACAAGATGAAGTGGTGGACATTTTATTTTTTGAGACGTATCAAAAATTTCTCTTATATTATATTTTTAAACCTCAAACTTTTCACAGATGAAGCCAATTTGCTCCAAACACCTTCAAGTTAGGCTAGCTGGTTAGCCAAACTGGAATGATGTATCAAACAAATAAATAATGAAAAAACTATCCATAGCCAAAATGGGAGACGTCACATGATTGTCATGAATATTAAGCCTTTCCTAGAAAAACACTATCTAAGCAAACAAGAGAAAAACTTAAAGGTTAAACATGGTCTAAGAACTTTGCCAAAAACAAAATGCTTGCCTTAAGTGCCATGTCATCAATCCCTTTAGTGGTTAAAACAACATTTGCTCCTGCCTTAAGAATCTTCTCAATACGTTCTTTTGTCATGTCAGCTTCTCTGCAGGACAAGAGTTGCATTCATTGTTACTGTGGACATGGCAAAGCCAGGGGAACATGTATGATATAGGTTAATTGCAGTGCAGCCTCTGGAACCATCCCGTTACAATAAGGGATAAGAGAGGACGAGAAAGTCAGATCGAGGAATCATATATCTTAGAAGATCCAAGCATATATTTATTTAGCTGCCTAAAATACTTAAACTCGACTTTATACATTTCAAATACTAACCAAGGAAGATCCAAGTAAAATCATATGAAATAGATGCTATAAAAAATCTGGCAATATGATAACTGGCTAATCCTGTGACCTGAAAGTTTATAATGAATAAAACTAATCACCTTTGACGTATCTTATCCAACTCCCTAGGGTCAGTGACTAAAACTTGGACACCCATTTGCATTTTTGTCTTCTGAAGATTAAAATCGAGGCAAGCAATCTTTGCAGGAGAAACCCTCAATGGCATCCCCTGTGCGGCACGCCCAGTGTTTAGAGCATATCCTTTGAGTAGATAGCTATCTCTGGCACTTTTTCCATGAGCTTTAAGAATATTGATTCCCTAAGCACCATGAAGATCATTAGACTCCCTTCTTCTAGATGACAATATAAATAATGATGTGAAGGCAAACTATGTTGTAAATATTTCTCTTTCTTTAGCTCTGAATTTTACTTCATGAAAAACACAAGATGTCTTTTCCCATTTTTTGGATTCCATAAATATAATAATCGAAGAATAAGACGGAGCACCCAGGTTTTCTACAACCGAAAGTGCAAAAGATACTAAGGGAATGTGTATTCTAGATACATTCGGTGGAAACAGATATTGGCTAATTGGAAACCTATCTTTAGAATAATGGCAATGTTAACAAACAATGTCAAATACATAAAACCAACCTTGATTGGATATTTAACTTCGCCTCTAACGTTAGTCATCTTTACAGCTTGTACAGCTTCAGCAACCTAAAAATCGAAATAAGCTTGAGTTACAACTTCAACATAAATAGAATGCAGTCACCTCAAGTTAGGAAAATGACCAAACTATCATGTAAATAGAATAAAGCATAGACAATAGATGGTAACAAGTCAATATGTGATATACAGAATACCACAAGCAATCAATATAACGGAGCAGCTATTTTCTTATAAATCTGAAATTTAAGATTTCAATTAACTAAGGTCATACAACATATTAATCCTGATGATAATAGACCATAATGTGAATACTGAGACATAAATAAATAATTAACAAAACAAATTGGCTCAAGCAGCTAGATGGAAAACAGTGCCAGGCGGACAAAACTACAAAAAAAATGAGAAACATTGAGCTGGGTATGGAAGATCAGAGGGAATGCTAGCAATTGCTTAAAAAGGTAAAATAATATGCTACTCCAGAAAAGATACAACGATAGAATGTTGTGACTGCAAGCAACGGCTTACCAGATTTGCGAAGAAGTCACTATCACCACCGATCAACTTTGACGACATGCAGGTCTTGGCACAGTTTACAAGAGAATCTTTACCAAGTTTTTCAACCTAAATATATATTTGAACAAAATTTTAGCTCCAAAGATACCTATTTCAGATTTCTATTGAAATCGAATGGCATAATTATTTACCTTTACAGCAAGTTTTTCATCAACATATTTGCATGCTTCCCTCATTGCAAGCTGTGAGCCAAATATTGATGTACATGAGCATTCAACAGAATGGGTTAAGAAATGAAAAAGATAGAAAAGGCACTAAAGATAGATACGCACTCTGTACCCACTGATTATTGAGGTTGGATGAATCTTATTTCTCACTAAATCATTAGCTCTCTGTACAAACATAGATCAAATTAGAAAGAAATCACAAGATTAAAAATGTGCCAAACTCAACGCACTAAAATGAGGCAATGGAATTGACCTCTGATGCACCCACAGTTCAAAGGGTTACCTTGAGCAGTTCTGCAGCTATGATGACCACAGAAGTTGTCCCGTCTCCTACCTCTCGGTCCTGTAGTTCTGCCAACTCAACAAGAACCTGGGGTCATAAGAAGACAAAGGTAATACATATAAGTTTTAAATAGTATAAACATAGACGGAGAAAAACTATATGTTTACCTTGGCAGCTGGATGCTTAACTTCAAGCATTTTAAGTATCGTGGCACCATCATTAGTAATTGTCACGTCACCAATATCATCTACAAGCATCTGGAAAGAACCAAAACATGAGGATGAGTAAAGGGGACCAAATTAGATTTCAAGGCACACTCTAAGCACTAACCCACTAAGTAACATACAGAGTGTGCTCATCAGTTACTCCATGATTTTATCTAACAAGATAGTAAAATCATCAAGTACTATTTCATTCAATAGAAGCAAGTAAAATTGCAGCACTTAACTTGCACAGAGTTGATCAGCAGAACAAATAAGAATTTATTATCTCACCATCCCAACCTTCCGCACACACACAGGCGTATCCAGAAGTAAGCTAGAAGAAAGAGAATTTAGAATCTAGCCGTGGCTTTTTCGGGTAGCAATGGTGGTGTAAAACACCTCAGTTGCTGCTCAATCTCACAATTCAATTTCAAGGTCATGGGACAAAAAGTTCAATAAAACAGAACATTGTTACGATAAAAAAGGAATATCTATTCATATTTTTATCTGAAAAAGGATTCAAGTCATCCATAAACAATTCCACCACAAAAGACCCTAGATACTTTAGCCTAAAATAATTAACTTCCACCCACAAACCCACCAGGCTCACTACTCATCCTACATAATATCACAAATTAGCCCACATAAACATTCGAAAATGAGATGAGCTGAATGCCTCTTGTTCATTTTATGGTCCAATGTTGGATTAACTAAAGCATCACTAGTAAACTGGCGTCTGTCAAACAACCAACTCCAGCTCCAAATTGACGTAAATTTATAATATGAAATAATATTCATATTGAAACAAAAGGAACAAAATTACCTTGTCAAGGCCAACAGGACCAAGCGAAGATTTGACAATGTTGGCAACAGCTTGGCACGCCAGCACTACGCATTTACAGAAACAAGACAGATGTTATCATCACCGTAAGATGCAATTCATATAGATACATACAAACACAATCTATCAGGAAATTGTGATATAAACTTAATATAAAGAAGATTAAAAACTGTACCGTTCTGAATGCGTACATCTTGTCCAGAGTGTCGTTCGCCGGATATATCAGGACTTTGTGATGAAATCGCCATTTTAAATTACTAAAACAAGAAGAAGAAGGAAATGTCGAGGTGAAATCAGGAAAAAGGTTCAGTTTTCTCCTCCAAGCCAGTTGTACTTGGGAGGGTTTTGATTTGAATTCTTAAGACATCGTATTTAGGGTCAGCTAACAGTTCGGGCTGAGGTTGTATAGGTTGGGCCGTCGTTGTACAGAATTGAAACACAAGCCCACTGAATCCGCCAAGCATCGGGTATGGTCTGAGAAAATCTCAATCAAATTAAATCCAATTATTAGAAAACTGTAATTGACAAGTCAGTTTTAATACATTTTCTTTTAACAGAACAGGACTAGACTAGGATAGTAATCCAAATTTATTTAAATTCGACTAATTAAATGTTTATTCATTAATTATCAGAAGAAGAAAAAATGCTACAATATATAGAGACATGTATGTATTATAAGGTAAGATAGTATATGATTCCTGGAGCACAACTTTTTAATTAATTTTATTTTATAATAATAATAATAGTAGTAGGATTCAACACTAGACTAGACTACTAATTAATATCAAATTATCAATCAATCAATCATATTATAGATTAGATTAGATTAGTACTTCTCCCTCCCTCTCCCGTATCTTATCATGATGATGGTGTTGCCGACTTTATTTCTTTTTTTCTTATTATAATTATTATTATTATAATATTATTACTCCAAAGTCCAAGGCCGTGTTTAAGTGAATTCGTTACTAGTAATATTCTTGTGCTTGTGTTCCCCACCCAAAATCATTTAATGACAAATACATCCCAACTCTGCCACAGACAACTAACAATGTACGAAGTTGACCGGCTTTCCTTTTAGAGGACTATTCACTTTAACCTTTTTATCACTTCACTCCCCGGACCCAGGTATGGAATGCCCACTCCCTTATCTATAGCGCGTCCTCACCACCTTCTACTCTACTCTTTATGTCTTTTCTATCACATTGTTTTACGACTAATTGATGTATATGTTTGTCTCACATTGCTTTACGACTAATTGACAAATACAAGTCATAAAAGCCTTTTGAAGAAAATGAAGAGTTGAAAACTCTTCACTTGTCCCACATTGACTTTATTAAATAGTGTGTACTAGTATATATGAACTTAAGTGTTTACAAATATGGTCATATGGTCCACACGCACGTCGACCGCTCGACTCGGCTCGGCTCTACAACATAAACATATAATTTTCTCTCAAATCTCTCTGCATATTTCATTAGAAATATGGGTTAAGTTTGAGTGTTTTTCGAGGTGAAGTTTTTCTTCCAATGTGCAGTGATTAAGTTTTTGAAGTCAAATTATCATGTAAGAAGTTTTGAGTTACCCAATTGCACCAAAGTGGATCGATAATTTCTTCAAGGCAAGCAGAATTATACCTGCAATTTGATTGGATCAATTATATATGTTACTATACAAAATTGTAAGATAAGTTTATTTAAATTTAATTATATGTTATGTTCTTTAACTAAGTATACATTCCTTTTGTTTTTCAAATTGGTTTGTATGAATTTGGTTTTTTTTGCATTATTGTTCATGATTTGTTTTTAAAACTGCCAATAATATAATTTTAATTTACAGATTAAATAATTTCATTTTTTTTATGCAACCCTATCAGAAAAAACTTATGCTACAAAACAAAGTTTGTGATGTTGAATTGAATTTTTCTTTCTCATTGTTCTCTCCACATATTAATTGCTTAAAAAAATATAAATTTGTTTCATATTCGAGCGTGTCATACTTTATACATCATTCGAGAACACTTCAATTTCTTACACTCCCTTCCTTTAAAAACTGTGAAATTGCAAATTAAGTTGGAACTTGGAACCCCACGCTCTTGCAAACGGAGGTGGACAAGAAGCAAATGCTGCAAATCCTTAAACTAGGGGACAAAACTGTCATTTTCACATTCGTACTAAGGTTCACAAATTTCTAACTGAAAATGACTAGAAGCAAACCTATGGTCTATCTTATTTTTAGACGGTGATATATTATTAAATCAATTATTATATTAGAAAATTTATTTAAAAATATTTTATTGATAGTAAAGTGTAAAAATAAGTTAATTACAAAAACTTGTATTAAACTAAATAAATATTGAACAAACAAATTCTCATGAAACCTCAGTTTTAGCCAATAGACTCCCTCCCCACTTTACTTGTTAAATGTTAATTAATGATGAGAGAGAAAAAGTTGTACTGGTATTTTCAATTAATTTTTTTTGAAAGTTTAGTTGTATTACATAATTAGGTTAAAAAGATAGTTTTCAAAAATAAATTATTGAAGCAAATATGCAAGTATAACTATTATATATGGAAAATTGTGCATTTATAATTATAAAATTGCATATTAAATTTCACATTGTTGAATACTCTATACTTTTGGTCACTGCACTTTTGATTCTAAGTTATTGTAAAATTTGTGGTCCTACACGTTATATATAAAGTTGCATGTACTTAACTCCTACTTTTTTTATACCACTGTATTTTGCACTTTTAACCCTATAGGTAGTCTTAATTTATTTAATATTTGTTTCTCATACAATTGTCTCTGTTTTGCATTAATTATTTTTATCCCAAATATATGCTGCACTGAGATGAAAAAAAAAATATATATATATATATATAAAGTTTAGGATAAAAAAGATTGAGATCGAATCTCATGGGATAAAAATGCAATTGTTCCATATAATTTTAGTAGATGACATGAGTGATGAGCACACCGACTTTGAATCACTTGTGTAATATTAATTTCTCCTCCAGTGTGTGTGTGTACATTATATTTTTCTTCTTTCTTTCTTTCTTTCTTTCTTTCTTCTTCTCTTTTCTTTCCTCAAATTAATCTTGTCTGTGTACGTACGTACGTCTTTAATTAATTTCTTCAATTCGATCTGTTTGAAACTGAAAGAAGATTTTTGTTTAATTTATAGGAGGATCATTATATATATAATATAATATCAATGATGGATATCCAGACCGTGTGTTGTATGTGTGGCGATGTGGGATTTCCGGACAAGCTCTTCCACTGTTCCAAGTGCCGCAACCGCTTCCAACACTCGTATGCACCCCAACTCCTCATACATATTCATAAAAATGTATTTATGTTAATTGTCGACATGACATGCATATTTATAATTTATACATGATGACATATATATAGTAGTATATTTATATAAGTATAATTTATACATGTACATGTGTGTTGATTTTTGTTCTTTTCTTTAAGAGAAAACCCTAACCTTCCTTGGGTATTATTTGTCAATTTATTGAAATCCTAAAGTTTTGGAGAACATGAGTCAAAACTTGAGCGATGCTTATGACAATTATATTGATCTGTTGCATCACGTGCGCTTAGTGATAGTGATATGTGCAGTGGATGCATATATATAATAATTTCTAGATCACATTCAATCTATCTCAAGTACTTATATTTTATCAATCGCATCATTATATATATCTCTATATTTTTTTTTTACATCTTTTTCTCTTAATTTCTTCTTTTGATTATTAATTATCATAAACAAATTAATTATAATATATATAATGGGTTCGGAGAATATATAGAGGAAAAACATTTTTGATATCAAATTTTAGTTCAAAAAATACATTTGATACCAAACTTATGTTCAAAAACACATTTCGTACCATGATTCACACAATCTTGACACATTTAGTTTCGTCGTCAATTTTCGGATGAAATTCAGTACGTACCGCTCATGTGCCCATTAAATTGACAATGAGAGGGAAAACATGCACAAGTTTAATTTAAAGACATACAATTGACGACACTTGCTGAATTCCATCCGAAAATTGACGAAAAAAGTAAATGTGACAAGATGATGTGAATCATGGTATGAAATGTGTTTTTTCAAAAAGTCTGGTATCACATGTGGGATGCTTCTCTCAAAGAATATAATATATCAATCATTTTTTTTTCTCTTTGATTAATTATAAATATATATACCTAATTAATATTATCCATATATAGGTACTGCAGTAACTACTACAGCGAATACGCAGAGCCAGTTGACGTGTGCGATTGGTGCCAATCGGAGGTAAGAAATTCAACATCATCATCATCATCATCATCATCAAGGCAAGCCAATTCATTTGCATCTAATTCAAGGACTAATACTAAAACGCCGCCGCATGCAAATGGAGTACGGTCAGCCTATTCCGGTGACAAGATCAAGCAGCACGAGGGCGGCACTGTGGCGGAGAAAGCCACCGGAAAATCCCCTTCTCCTAGGACGACCACCCGTAGGTACAAGCTTCTCAAGGATGTAATGTGCTGAATATATATATATTATATATGGTTGGATCGGACTTCCAAAATATATTATCTATCTATATTGTGTTTGTATATACTGTAGCTAATAAAAAAATGTAACTTCATGGGTAATGATATATATAGATATAGTTGGAACTTGGGAGTTGTTTTCTACTGTTTCCTTTAATTAACTGAGTTTTTAAGCTAAGGGGCCATGTCATATACATACGGTAGTTAACATTTAAATAATTAATTTCCTCCTTTTTTTTTTAACTTATATATGGAAATGGAGTTATATATATGTTAATCCATGATGACTATATCTATATGACTTTCTACGCCAAGGGTAATTTTGGATAATTTTTGCCACAAATCCTCTAGTGAATGCCTCGAAAAACATTAGGTTCGATCGGTCCAATCCAAGACCTTATTAATTAATTAAATAGTTTTGACAACAAGGATTGACTAACGGCAACTTTCGTATTTTCTTTTTATATTCAAGAGTGGCGATAGTATTAATTAGTTGTTAAATGTTCAGTATGTGAAGGCCTTCGAACATAAATGGAGTTATGAAAATTTAATTTTTCTTTCGTGGATAAATACTGTGATAATAATCTTTCGTAGGCCAGTAATTCTATTGGAAAGTGCTATATATATGCATAAATAGTGAAAACTCAATCATATTTGCAACAATATCTATTGTTAGAAGTGCGTTGGAATACCACTTACAAATTTTGATAGCCGAATTCTTTCGAGGAGGATCCTCTATCACACTTTGCGTCACACATATACTTTTGGATGCACAGAGATATCATATGACATGCACTATAATAAGACATGGAAATTAAGTCTATCATTTACCTTACCAAATTCTCTTGAAAATTTATTGCCCGTTGGTTAGAAAGTCCATTATGAAGGGTTTGGCATAATTATTGCACAAGCTTAAAAAATATGTTGATATTTTATCATCCATTAAAAACTTACGAATGATTTACCATCAGAATTATTCACTAATGTCGAATTAAAGTATGAGAATTAAGGATTTATCGATCAGAAGTACTATATATATATTCATTAATGTCAAATTAAAGTATTCATTAAGACATAATTTTAAGTATATATCGTGTTTAATCAATAGAATTATATCATATTTAAAATGTAGAGAGTTAGTGTGAATTAACAATGTCTAAACTAGTTTTAATTTGTCCAACGTTCATGCTTAAATTTGAGCAAGATAATAATTAGCTCCTCTTCAAAGATGTCATCTATTTTTGTGCATTGTGCAACTGCAAGCAAAGCAAACTAGTACTACAGTATATAACTAAAAAGTCCACGTACGTACGTACATGTGATATTAGGCGTTATTAAAGTTTTCTTGAGACGTGTCTAGTTGTGATTGGATGTTATAATGGCATGCATATACTATATGTTTACAATTATTAAATTAAATATAAATATATATTTAGGTTCCTACTATACTATAAGGTAGGACTGGGGTGTTGCATTTGCTTTAATTTGTTGAGTCTCTTAAGGAGAATTTAATGCGTTTGGCTTCTTTTTCCACTAAAGATAAAATCCCATGGTACCTAAAGCTGCCACCTTTATCAGATTCATTGAAAGTTATTAATGCGGGAAAAATACTTTCCTTTTTTTTTTTTCCTTTGCGGAACAATGTAATTACATTTTCCTTTTTATATAGGAATATCTTCTAATTGATATTCATCACTTAGAGAAAAAGACCAAAATTTCCATATGTTTGTTAATAAATGAAAATGTGTCTAGATTACTTTTAAACAGTAATAATATTATCTAACTAAATTACGTTCTAAAACATAATGATATTATTTCCTTGTATTACGTAAGCAAAAAATGAAGAAATGTTTCTAGCTCTCTTCTTCTTTTAAATTTTAATATATATTACATAATTTTTGGATAAACAACTTTTTTCTTAATTCCTGAAAGTTCTCTCTGAAAAATTAGAATATCTTTTAAATTTTCATTCTACTCATTAACACGGTACAAGGGCATGTAAAAATGTAAATTATATCTCATTACGATTAACTCGTTATAGTAATTTTATAATTAACTTGTATTATTGTATAATATTGTACGTCACTTTTTTTCATCTTGGGACGAAAAGTGCGAAATCGGGACACTCCTACTGGGACCAAAATATAGTGCTAGACATAGACTATTCTATGGGGTCAAATGTGTAAAATACTTTTAAAATTTGTGACAAAAAACGCAAACATATTTCAAAAATTACGACCAAATTATTTAAAGTTCAATATTATAAAGTATGGGAGCAAAAATATTGATGCTCCAAACAGTTGGGACTAAATATGCAATTTTCCGCCAATTATGTATAGTGTAATTCTTATTTCAATATTAATTTTTCATCTATAATTAAACTGATGATAGAAAGTAAAATCCCCAATTTATCATTGTAGTTAGGACCAAGAAGATTATAAATAAATTTCCAACAATAATATCAATTATCAATATTGAGCCGGCCGGAACTTTTATCAAATTTATTTGGTCAACAACAGCACTAACCAAACATTCAATTAAATTAGGTGATGTTTGACAACTTTTAATTAATTGCAAAAATTTAAACCATACAAAAAGTTAAAACAAACACAAACAGAGTAGGACATCAAGAATTTCCCCTCATGTGTAGCTATTTTAAAGAGGAAGGAAAGTAGGCACATTAATTAAGATTAATTAGTTTCCTTCAATCTCCAATTTCCTTTTCATTTGGGGCCAAACTATAATAAATTATAGTAGACCCACATGGAAATTGCTTGCGTGTATTCACACACTTCAAGTTTTCTCTTTCCATCTTGTAAGCAACAAGTACGTGTACCTACCTTAATAACTTTTTCTTACATTCTTTTGAAGCAATTATATACACATGACTTCCCTCATCTTCATTAATTTCCAGGGATTCTTATGGTAATATATACAATCATTAAGTTAAGTAGAGTTTAATCAAATATATATATATATAAATTCTTTAAATGTGGTTCTTACGAGAGCAACAAGGTTTGACATCTTCCGTTCCATACTTGCGTACCATCTTCGTGTCACACTAATAATTATTTTGTCACGTCTGATAACTTCTCACAACGAATATTCAAACTTAGATCACCACATGGATGGTAATAGTCCCTTCCACTTCAACTAGACCAATACTTATTGATCATATACCAGGAATTTTATCAAAGAAGAAACCTTAATTAAAATAGTACTAGAAGAGGTCAATTGCATTAGAAACTGCAATTGGTCCCATGGAGTATAAGTGTATAACAAAGTAATACACTGACCCAAAAATCATTTAATATTTCTGAATTAATATCTTTTGTTAGATGGCTGCATTTCTTTTGCCGTTTGGTTGATCTTATGAGATTAAGACTGGATTAAATTAAAGGCATATTGAAGGCCACAGTAGGGAGAGTTCACGTCTTTTGTTCTTTTCAAGAGATTTGATGATGTGGAATTTTAATTAATTTTCTAATGATATATTTATAACCAATCATAAATTCATAATATCTCCAAAAGCCAATTGAAGCTAAGATGTGGGCGAAAATAGTGGGATGTTGACTCATAACCGACGCACATTTTATGCACCCGATCGACCGACATGTTATTGTGTTTTGTCGACCACTGCGACACCCAAATATATTTCGTTTTTAGATAATTAATATAATATAGTACTCCTATTGTATATTTATTCATTCTAAATCAAATAATTTGAGTATATTATGTAATAATCTTTTAGCTTCGTAATTTTTTATTAAATTGAGTCTTAGGACACAAACAAAAATAATAATAAGGGAAAAGTCTTCATGCCCAAAAATATGGTTGGGCCGGATTGAGCTCTATTATAGACTCAGTTATCCATGACAGGTTCAGCCCATTACCAGACAGGTCTAAATTCGAAATTGACACTGGGACACGACTATGTTGACAGTTGACATCGAAGCCCATTAAACGAAAAGAAAATAAAAGGCAAAAGATAACAAAATAATCCTTTTATAAATATATAAAGTAGAAATGAGAACTTGGACATCAACCCATCTTTAGAGCCTTCAATCCAGCTCTCGATTATTTTGTATTTCTAAAATTATTCCAAGTTTAATTATAAAATAATATTTTCAATTATTTTGTATTTCTAAAATTTAATTTACCCTCCAATTTCTAACCACTCGCGTACACTTACCAAAAAAAAACTTTTTACTGAGCATTATCTTAAATTCTCGATGATTATCAATCCATTCTTTAAAAGGGACTCCTATTCCTATTCTACCTTCCCCGATTCTGTTGCTATCGCAACAATCGACCGAAGTAGATAGATATCCCTTCAACACAATATAGGTCATTGAAAAAATCTCAGAGACCCACCAAAATACGAAAGTCATGATCTTTCAAAAAACGGATTCCTATATGAAGAGTGCACAACTGCATGGATAAGCTCACACTAACCCGTTAATTTGGGATCCAATTCAATATTTTCCTAGGGAGGTATCGGAAAGGAATTGCAACGGAATAAGTTCAATTCATACATAAGATTTTGTCTGTTAATACTGCATATTTGATTCCATTCGTAAATCTATTTTCTTCCCTATGAGTTCTAGTCTCAATAAGACTACTAATTCTTACTGTTCATATATTATGATATGAATACACCACACCAATTCGTTATGTATGGATGATGAGATTCCATTGATACAAAGCCGATTCCAATAGACCTATAATCCTATCCTCTCTCTCTCATATATATATATATATATATATATATATATAGGATAGGACTGAGGACTGATCTTTTTTCTCTTTGGAAACAACATAATATAGCTAACAAATTTTATTCCATATTCCATTTGATCTTTTTGAATATATACTGGAATTGATAAAGAAGTCAAGGCCATTACATTTGATCTCATATAGGATAGTCATTGATAAAAATATGATAAGAGGGGGGAAGGGAATTCTAACTAATAAAATTAAAAACAAGAGTTTTTTACTCATCCACATAATAGATTCTATACATGAACTTGTCCGAAAGTAATGCCCCAAAAGTCATGGAAAGCATTACATTTGTCAACAGAAACATAGCAATCATTGATATAAACAAAGCATCTCACCGTTTTAGTTGGTTTCTTCGGACAGAGCAACTCCAGGCAAAGCAAGATATTTAATTGTCAGCCTCAAACGAGTTGACATCTTTTTGCACAATCTGTCATGAAATTGCCATTGTTATGCAGGTGGATTTTATTGCTTTTGATCGACAACTACAAAAGTATGAAATTATTTATGAAACTACACCTGAGTTACAAATTCCTTGATTCTTTCATAGATTGCTCCATCTAGAGCTCTCTCAGCAAGCTCATAATGTACAATGTTGCCTTCAGGACCATTAATTTTTTCTTTCTGCAAGTATCTGTAAAAGACATAATGACAAGTTCAGATAAATAAGATTATTATTTCAATAAATTAAACCCAACCAGAAAAAAAAAATAAAAAAATAATATATAATCACCTTTGTTGGACGAGTGTTTCTAATGTTTGTTTAGCGTTCCCAAAATTTGGATGGTTTTCATCGTTTTCATGCAACCCCAACCGCTTCAGATGATGCCAAAGATTTTCTTGAGCATTGAAAATAACATTCGTACAACGTTAAAGGCGAAGAAACATGAAAATAACAAATACACAAGCATGCATATGGTTAGATATCCTACATATAAATTTTCTATAGTTTCCAAAGTAGTAAATCGGAAAAGCAAGTATACCTTCTGTAACTTTGCCTCCTGCTAGATGAATGATACCAATGACAATGAAAGTGAAACCAGTCAAGTGTGAAGAATTCTTATCCTCCACAAATTTTCTGTAGGTATCAGGAGGTAGCTGACTTACGATTATATATGATTTTGTTGCATCAGCAACTGCTGAATAAAATAAACTAATAAGAACAAGGGAAATAACAAGGTCTACTATGCGATAAAGGCATAAAGCAATGACATAATATGTTATATGAATCAAACAAGATTACCGGAAGATAATATTGTCTGTCAAGGTACTTTTTAGCCACAAAATATGTACAAAAGAAAGAAGTAAATACAATAATACAATTGTTTCAAACTAATGAATATTTCACAACAATGTTGTAAAAATATGATTTTGCTGCATCAGCGACGGCTGTATAAAATAAACTGAAGAAACCTATTGAATGGTAATTCAATGAATAAGAAAAGAAGCCTGATAGAATTCCATTGAAGAGGAATAGAAACAGAGTTTACAAAAGTGAAGTAAAATAACTTATATCTATCCTATATATACAAAGACGGCAGAAGAGAATTAACATAAGTCAGATTACAAGAACACCTTCCACACTCCAATTAACTCAACTAAGTAAATAAGGGAAATTACAATAAGGTCCGACATTAGTTATTCCTCTCAATAAAACCAGAAAATTAACAAGGTCTATTATGCGATGAAAGTTAAGTATCTTGCTTGTAATTGAAATAAAAGCAGTAGACAAAAAAATTTATATGGAGCAAACAAGATTACAGGGCATTCTTATCGTTTTGTTAGGTACCTTTAGCAATAAAACATGCACAACCCAAAGAAGTAAAAATAATAGCTACTATTTCAAATTAATGAAAATTTTACAGCAAATGCCATGAACTTAACAACGTTTCGATCCGCAATTGGGTACTATACATGAATAAAAGAACAATTATTTTTCAAAAAAGTAAAATAAAGAAAAGGAATAGTTACACTGTTGTGATTGGGTAGCGCGAGTGCGCTGCAATTCTCGCATTTCGTACCCGAAAATGGACGAAAGTTTCGATTTTGCTTCATTAATCACAAAAGCGGGTAAATTTCTCTGCTTATAGTTTTTACCAGTTATCAACTGAGTCAATTCTTCCCTCTTTACTGGGCATCCTGAACCCTGCTCCGTTTTGAATAGTATATAGCGAATAACTTCCCCTACCAATTTATCCTTTTCCTGCACCACCACAAAAAATAAAATAAAATAAAATAAAATATTATATTCATACAAAGTAAAGTTTGAGTTTCATATATTATTGGAAGGATGCATAAACTTACGTGTTCCGATATGTCGAATTGAGACAAGCTATCAGGATTTGAAGACATTCTGTACAACTGAAGAAAATAAAAAAATAAAAACCCTAATTTTGTTCCGTTAGGGGAAAAAAGAATGAAGATTCGAAGTGTGTGAATGAGTATATCTATACTCGCACGTGTGATTACATTTGGCGGCAAAGGGTTTAAGCTTTCCCGCCGATTGAAGGTAGTTGCCACGTCATCTCTAAGTACTCTTATTCTTTCTTTTCTCTAGGTCTGAAACATTAATACAATGAAAATCACAATTCTATTTTAATAAATAGTATTCAGAAAGTGATTATTTATTTGTTATGTACGAGTTAGAAGTGGAATTCTGTACCTTGTAATTGGTGCCATAATTCACATTATTATTATTAATGCCAAATCGAAAACTGAATAAGCCAAACACTGAAAATTTCTGTAAAATGTACAAGATGATCGATCTCATTAACAAATGACTTTAGAGGCCAAACAAGTAAAAGTAAACATTCGTAACGTGTACAAGATGGATAGATTTCTCACAAGGAGAACATTACCAAATGACTCAATTTTTATGGTCTTTTTTCTGCCTATTATAATACAAAGCTTTCAAAAGTTCGATCATCGAACATTAGTCCTAAAAAATATATATTAGTATATATTATAATTCATATATGATTAAATATAACCAAAAGAATGTCTTATTCCAGGCTTTTCAAAATTTTAAGGACCCCTTTTTTTGCCTTAATAAATATGAGCTATGACCCTATGTTAATAAATGATACAAATAAGTTGTCTGAAGATAAAATCGCGTCCAATGCTTCAAAAACACCACTCTAATCTGCTGACTTTGTAGCGTTGTAAGCATTCACCAGTTGCGTCTGTACGTCATTAGAAACTTGGGAATGCTCCAAGTATTCCATTGTGAATTCACCTTTCCCCTGCAAAAAAACAAATTATGTCAAAAACACTTTTAATTGAACTCAAGTACAGTGGTTTAAGAGCAACTCATTATTTAACCTGTGTCATTGAACGAAGAGCAGTCGAGTAACCAAACATATTATTCAGAGGTACCTGAAAAAAAGAGAACATTACGATTCATTCATTTTGTAATTGAAACTATTAGCATTTCTACAAGCACTAAGTCCTAACAGTTGTTAGAAAAATGAACTTCATAAAATAGAGCTAACAAATAGCATCTCCTATAGTTGCGATGCTTTATATTTTCCTTTAAACCAAAACAAAGAAAAATATTCCAATTTTAGTGTGAATTTCATCACATACTACACCCATTAATACGATATACTACAACACATGCCTAAATCACACACGTAGAGGTTAATAGGAATAAAGGAAGTCCTGAAAATGAAAGGGGACATTTAGCGTGATAATCAAATTCAAACAAACTCACAATACAACCAAACAAGGGGATCTGATTTTCAAAACATAAGAATGACACTGGGATATTCAATACTATTAAATATCCACAAGCAGTATCCCGAGCACGAGATATTTTACTTACATGTGCACTAATAACACAATCATCTGCTTCCTGGTCATTCCCAACAATCATGCCTTTTCTCCTGTCATATAACAAATAATGATTATCCCATATTTCATCTTGCTCATAATTTGTCTTTTAAATAGGCTGTGCTTAAAGCAACAAAAAAGAATGCTAGGAATACTGACTTGTTAATATCACCAGTGACTGTGCCCTGAAATTCTGTGGGAAATTTTAGTTCCACCATCATCACAGGCTCCAATATAACAGGTTTTGCAGCTGTATAAACCTATTTGAAGAAGAAGAAAAATTTATTCAAACCATATAAAGTTGAAGTGTTGCGGATCTCCAAGGAACCCTTATAAAAGGCACAGAAACAATCACATCTACAGCAAAACTGAAGCAAAGAGGAAGAGCATGAAAAAATACCTGTCTGAAGGCATATATAGAGGCCAACTTAAAAGCAAGCTCACTAGAATCCACATTGTGTGCTGCACCATCAGTCAAAACAATACGAATATTTTCAACAGGATGGCCAATAAGGGAACCCCTGCACATACAAAACCATGTTTAAACCAAGAGTGTTAGAACCAAAAGCCACATTGAAGAACTACATGTATGTGTGCACAAATTGAACGTCAATTTTAAACAAAATGTCTAAATTTAATACAATTCTCCCATCTCCCCAGAGCAATAGGATAGACTCCTTCCATTTCTCCTCAACTGGAATTCCTGATTCATTTATTGTCAAGCTATGCTGGCTGGATAGAAAATATATTTGAAATGACCCTGGCGTTTTGCTTGTATTGTGGAATTAGTAAAAGAAATTCTCATAATCATAAGAAGCTGAAAGAAGAGGTTCCCGGGTCATTTTCAAACTTGTTATCAGTCAACTTAATCTGCCAGATCCAAGTAATTCTTAGATCATGCTTGTATCTCTTACATAAGCTTATATGTATGAATCAATTGCAATAGTAAAAAAAATTCTCAAAATGAATTAATCACTACTTTAGTTAATGAAATGTGCAAAGAATATTCAAGACTTACGAGTTGGCTGCTTCTTTAAAACCCTTTTCAATTGTTGGGACAAAATTTGAAGGTATAGCTTGCCCTACAAGATTGTTTTCGAATTCGAACTTAGTTGCTGAGCCTGGAGGAAGTGGTTCGATATACCTGACAAAAAGGCAAATAATTTAAATTTGATTAAAGATGGTAAAAAGCATGACCTAATCCAAGAATTCTCATGGCCTCCCCAAATTGGGGGTGTATGTGTTCTTTTCATATAAAGCTGCAATTCTCTGTTTCAGCACAACTTTGCAGACTCACTGATTCTTAAGCCAAGATTCTGAAGTACAGGGACAAAAAAAACTCGAAATGATATTGATCAGCCTATGAGCTTATGAAACCTAAAGTATGACAATTCAACAATATGGACAATACCACATCTTTGATAGCAGTGTTCATTTACGGTTAAAGGCTAGGACGATGGTTTCATTTATTAAGAAAAAACTGTCGCAAATGTCACGTTGACTTTCTAGAAAATAAGAGAAGTCATATTCTCACCATTCTCTTCCAAATCATGCTCATTGTTAGAAACCAAAACAATATGTTAAAGTAATGACATCAGTAAGAAACCTTTTTTTTACTTTGAAAAACATGTTAATTGTGGCAAGAAAGAATAATTAATTGCCATCGTATTGGCTCTTTTTTACAATATGAGGAATATAATATGAAAACAATGATTTAAACACCATCAACTAGAATTAAGACTGAAAGGCACAATAGGCATTTCAAACATAAATGACTTTATTTTTCAAGTATGTGACAAAAGTTGGCCACAAATGTATAAGAAGAAGAATACACGTCCTTCGTGAGGAAACTCAGAGAGTCTAAGGCCTCAAGAGTTCAAGATGACAATCTGGCCTTCAAACAGGGAAATGTAGAAAACAGATAATTCAAAAATAATTCCAGGAAGAAATTGGATAATTCTTCATGGCATCCAAGGAGAAATCCCAAGTCAAAATGGGGGATTCAGTGTGACTAGAAATGAGATGATATTTCTTTTATAACTATATGCTCTAATCATGGTGTCTCCAAAGTACAAAAACTGTCATGCTGGATTTCACAAAACAACGTTCAGCTGAAAGAAAAATAGGGTATACACTGTTGCATCTAATAACTAGAGTAAAAGGAGGGAATGTAAGTTTAAACTTTCCAACAGAAAGGCAAAGTGTATATTTACCCAATAACCCGCCCATACTGACCCTGTCCTCCACTCTGCTTTTTATGCAAATAATCAAATTCAGCTCGCTGAGTAATTGTCTCTCTGAAGTTGACACGAGGCTTCCCAACAGATGCATCAACCTTAACAAAGCCGAACAAAGTTTTGAGTTGACATGAAAAATGAACTATGTTTGTAGTAAGACGCTAAATTATGCATTGCAATCAAAAGAACATGGCAAGACCTTATACTCCCTCCGCATGCGCTCAACGTAAATGTCCAAATGAAGCTCTCCCATTCCAGATATAATTGTCTGCTTAGGAAACCATATTAGGGAAATGATTCTTTTAAATGCATCCACTATCCTGGTACGGTTAGTGTATAATACACAAAAATTGCAAACAAAATACGGAAGTCACACCTGGCCACTCTCAGTATCTAAACCAACACGAAAAGTCGGATCCTCTCTCTGAAATCGATTCAGAGCTTTCGAGAACTGTCAATTGAATGTGTAATAGTGAAAAATGTCTTAAAAATGAAAAGGCCAAGGATTATTACAACAGAACTTTGTAAACACAGAAAAGAACTTTAAACACTCACATTTCCTCCCGAATCTTTAGAAACCGGTGTAATAGCTAATGACATGACTGGCTCCGGGACACTCATAGAAGTCATGGTATATTTAACTGACCCATCTGTAAATGTATCCCCTAAAAACACATTACAGAAACATAAACAAAAATTAGAACTTAAAAGCAAAATATATGAAATATATAATTTGTTAAACCAAGAACAAATATAAACGAGAAAAAGAAAGAGAAATGTTGGATAGAGAAATGTAGTAGATTCTGAAAGTATGTCTCTCTGAGCTATTTGAATCCACCATCTGTCCAAAACCTGGATTTTCAAAGGGATAATGTGAAGTCGAATGACTTCTAAATTGATTATTCAAAAACTAATTCCCAAAAATGATATACCAAGAAAAACCTAATCGAGCCCTTTCTAGATGCAAAAAGAAGAAGACATACTTTGTGAGGGAAGACATGAGATCAGAAGAAATCACAATCTAGGGAAAGAGTACTACCAAAGAAGAATTCAAGTTTTTGGCTCAGCCTATAAGCTAACAGAAGAATTACAGAAATGATTTGCTCATTTGCCTAACAACCTGAAGCACAGTCTACGCCAAACACAGCAACTATCTGTCCTGCATGAGCCTGTTGAATATCCTGTTAGAAAAGAAAAAAGTAATGAGAGGAGGGATTTTGTTTAAATAAAATAAGTCCATGTTTGAAACAATTTTCACCATCCCAAACTCTTGAAACAAATGTTTCAACTTAAATAAAAGGGTAAATTACAAATACCCCGAGGTAAGGCCTGATTACAAAAAAAAACCTCGCGTATGGGGTATTACGAAAATCCCCCTCTGGTTTGTCATCTTCTTACAATTAACCCCTTGTCCCTAAAAAGTTCCAATTTTGCCCTTTTTTGTTATTTTTAATGTTTGTAATATCTTATAAATGTTAAAACTTGGGTGCTAATTGTTATATCTTATAAATTAGAAAAGAGATAATTATATATTTACTACCAAAATAATTTATAATTGCCCATAAACTTAAATAAATAATGCAATTTGTAATATAATATAAACTTAATTAAACTAAATATCTTATTTATAATACAATATAAATTTACTAATTTAGAAAATAAATTCATCTAACTAAACGTGTAAACAATTTGTTCATATTAATAAAATATCATTATTAAAATTCTATTTAATTTATTATTATACTATTTATATTGCTAAAATAAGTAAATACCTTTTCTTCGCAATATTTATTAAAATAATGGGCAATTATATATTTTATCAATTATTTTGGTAGTAAAATATAATTATCTCTTTTCTAATTTATAATATATAACAATTAGCACCCAAGTTTTAACACGACAAACTTGAGGGGGATTTTTGTAATAGCCAAACCGTGAGGGGGATTTTTGTAATTAGGCCTTACCTCAGGGGGTATTCGTAATTTACCCTAAATAAAATAATAATCTTTCAATTAAATCAATCATTATACAATATAATATCAATTAATTCAATTCTACAAGACGTTATTTGAAACCTATCACATAACTTTTCTCCCCAAAACTTCCAACATCCAGTCCAGAACCCAAATTTTTAAACCAAACTCACCATGAAATTAACATTATTTTACATTTAAGATATTCTAACCAAAATACCTTTTTTTTTGGTACATAATAGTATAGAGAATTATATATATATATATATATATATATAAAAGAGTATTTTACCCAAACCAAATGAAACCGGGCCAAAATACATCCAAACATGACCTAAGAATCCAGATTAAAAAGAAGAAGTATACAATTTTATATTTTTTATGAACAGATAATACATAGAAAGAACGATATAAAATCATAATTAATAAACAGTCTATGAACAAAAGCATCAGTTAATTCTTTGAGAAGCATTAAGTTTTTGGCATTTAAAACAACAAGCAATCAAATCACGCTTTCAAAAATATCCTGACTATTGATACCAACGTATCTCTGCATCTATATTCATTAACTAAATTTTGGTTGCTTTGTGCGTTTGGAGGAGGAGAAATGACTAACCTCCATTTCATTTGAATGCATCCGAACCAAGCGAGGAACCTGTAACAAATTAAAGTGGATTCAATCTCAACTCAGAAACAAGCAGACTTCAATTTCACATGTAACCTAACACCAACATGGTCCAAAACTGGAACATAACATGTAATCGTTTGGATAGAATATAATTAAACACCACCTTCAAGATATTAGTATACAATATAGCAAGCATTACAAAGAGATATCACCAGACTCATCAGTGCACCAATCAGTTCCCCACCCACCCACCCACCCCTGGAAAAAAAAAAGGCAACATTATGCAGTCTTTATCTTGTCTTTCTTCATCTTGACAGTGGGTTGCTATTATCAATTGCAATGATATCAATTTCACAGCCAGCTTACCTTAACCTTCTTGCCTGTGTTCACATTAATTATAAAATCACCCTTCTTGATGACACCTTCATAAATCCTGCAAGAAAGTAGACGTCAAAGAACAACATGAACATTGGTGACTAGAATGAAGTCGTATCTCTTACAAAATAATATAACAAAAAAAATTGTAAATTGGAATCTGGAGTACCTTAAATAAGTTAACTGACCAAATCTCCCTTCTTCAAGTTTGAATGCCAAGGCAACAAGAGGACCTGCTGGATTTCCAGTTAAGGTAACCTATAACAGTTAAAAGCAATAAGAGATGGCACTGAGATCAATTACCTATACCATTTAAAGAAAAAAAATTCAATGAAGACTACCTTTTCCTCATTCTTGGTTTGATCAAGAGCACAGTTACTAACTTCAGTTGGACAAGGCAAATAACTAAGAACACCATCAAGAAGTGGTTGAATTCCCTGCAACCACAAACTCCCCAAGATATAAATATAAATAGTAAACTTCTCAAAGGTGAAATAAGTGTCTAAACAAGAATAGGACAATAAGAGAGAATTAGATGGTCATCTTTGAAGAAAAAGGGAAGAATAGAAAATGGACTCCATAATTTGGATATATTAAAATAGTTCAAGTCGTACCTAAAACAGATTCCAGCTCATTTAAGCATACAAATATTTATAAGCTGGCATGCTGGAGCAACTTCTCTTAATTGGGACTTCCAAAGAAAATTAAGCTAGGAGATATTCATTCATGAAATAAAAATTAAATAAATGTTAACAACATACTTTCTCAAATTTCGTAGCTCTATAATTTTTCCTCTTACTCATATTTTACAACCACTACACCGCCCAGGAATACAAGTCATTAAATTGTAAAAATCCTATGGATGTTTGATAGCTGCTTTCCATATTTGAGACGGTTACCCTTTTCTCTTCCATACCATTTATATTTCACCTTGTGATTAAAAGATGGTAAAGATGTTGTGTGAAATGAAAATGCCATTAGCTCCAACTAAATTATATGAACCAAAACTGTCTAATGTGAGAGACTGCACCTTGTTCTTAAAAGCACTACCCATGAAGACGGGCACAAAACTCCGTGCTATGGTAGCTCTTCGAATTGCCTCCTGTGAAAAGAAAAGCTAATTAGACAAAAAGAACAAGGTACGTGTCCTAAAGTTAGCCTCTAAAGAATAGTAATGCAACAACAATCCCATATAACATTAGCAGGCAAGATAAAATAATATCTGCAGAACTGAATACTTTTGAACAACGAATTTAGGCGCCATAAGACCAGTTATTGTTGGTTCTCCATAAGCAACTACCAGCCTACCACAACAGGAGAAGAAATCCAAGTTTCTATTATAATGCTGTTACTTTGAAACTTAATAAATTCTACCCTCTTAATCTTTAAGCCACTAATCTTCGCAAAATACCGACTACAACATGCACAAAATGGCTTCCACTTGTGACCCATAACTCCTCCAAATAACCAATGTAATAAGTAAGGATGGACCAAGGAGGAAAATAAAGAATAACAGAAAAAAAGTTAGCTTCTGTTTAAGTTTAAAAAATGTGGTATTAAATGGCTGTGTTAAAACTCACAAACTAACTAATGAGCTTAACCAGATTATTTGAAAGTTCAAGCAGCAAGAGGAAAAAAATTCTGATATTTGTGGCTGAAAAAATAAAAATTAATGCAATCAAGAACTTCAAGGAGAACAAAGATAATATTATCCACTTTAGTCTGAATGCATAAACCATCTTTGTCCTGACTCCCTAGATTTGAATCATCAAATTTCTCTTTCGCCGATAATATGAACACTTTATAACCACGAGAAAGCAAGTGGAGAAATGCTGCGGCAAGTGGCTATGAGATGAAGCCATTTTGAATACCTCAAGTTCGGAAGCTGATATAGGCTCATCGCCGAGAAATGCTTCAGCAAGCTTATCATCAACCTCTGAGACGGCTTCAATCAATTCACGACGCTTTTCTTGAGCTTGTGCTCCAAGATTAGAAGGAATGTCTTCAGCTACAACTTTCTCACTGCAAGGAGGAATATAAGTATTAAATGATGCAACTTCCTCCTACAAAAAACAGCACAAACAAAACTGATGCAGAACAGATAATTATTCTGTCCATCACCCATAAGCCAGTAGACAGACCCGCTGGAACCATGAAAGTAAAAAGCTTTCATATGGACAAGGTCAATAAGGCCTTTGAAGTCATCCTCTAAACCAATTGGCATCTGCACAGCAGCACTGTGGTGTCGAAGTTTGGACCTTGCCTGTATAAAGAGGACTAATTAGCTCATTGCTGCCATATATTCCAAATTGTCAGGGTCTCTGCCGGGATTTACTTGCAGCCTTTTAATAGAAGACAATAAGAATATCTTGAAGCATGATTAAGTGATATTTGAAATTCATCATAGAGATACCATCGAACAAACTAAGCATCATGTAACTCTAATAATGTGCACGATGGCTAGGAAATATGAATTATCAGATCTATAGAGCAACCATGCCCACTATTAATCATCTTTTTTTCCCTTAAATCACTATGAAGCAACTTTGTTTTACACACTTTAGAAAATTAAAAGTGCAACCAAGAATATTTATTTTTCTGCAAAATTTGAATTATTATGATTCAGATTTTGAGAACTAAGGCCAATCTCATTCAAGTAAAAAAAATATCCCAAAATATTTGTCTCTTTTGAATTGCACTACACAATCATATGAGTGCTGTAAGTCTAACAAACCTGGTTGAGAACTTTCCAAGGATCGGCCCCCATTCGATCAAGCTTATTAATAAAAGCAAGTCGTGGAACCTCGTATCTTCTCATTTGCCTGTCAACAGTAATTGACTGACTCTGCACCCCACCAACACTACATAGAACAAGTATGGCACCATCAAGTACACGTAAAGCTCTCTCAACTTCGATAGTGAAATCGACGTGACCTGGTGTGTCAATTATGTTAACCTAAAAAAGGCAAAGAAACAAGTCAATAGAATCGGGAAGCACGAGCATGCCATACATTGACGACAGGAAGTTTCATAATGTTTAATACTCCCTGTGTCCCTAAAACCTTACTCATTTTTCGTTTTTGGGATGCCTTAAACCAAGCCCCTTAACTAAATTGCAAGTTTTCTTTTTCAATGGTAACCTCTACATAAATCTATAATTTGACACTATCAATTCTCAACCACTATTAGGACTGGGCATAAATGTAAAAATATCAAACAAAACCACTTTTTTAACTCTTATATAAAGCTTTGGGCCAAAAGTAAAAAGGAGCAAAAATAAAGGACTAAAGGAGTATCAGATCTGAATTCTACATAAATGGAGATGAGATCATGGGATGTATAATGTCCTGTGATTTAGGGAGACTCAAAAGTTTGATTGCCGTGCTACACTGAAAACGTTCGGCTATAGCATAACTAGTTTTCCTACTTAACTTCTTATACTATCAATTAACTTCGTTAAAAACTGTCAACAAATTAAGTAGAACCTAGGAGCAAGATGTAAACTCTTTAATTGAAACTGATGGCGAACCTGATAGTCTTTCCAGCTACAGTAAGTTGCAGCAGACTGTATGGTAATTCCTTTCTCCCTCTCCAAATCCATAGAATCCATCTTAGCTCCAACGCCATCCTTCCCTCGAACCTCGTGTATCTCGTGGATCCGACCCGTATAATACAAAACGCGCTCCGTCAGCGTCGTCTTACCGGAATCAATATGAGCAGAAATCCCAATGTTGCGGAGCTTCTGTAAAGATTCCTTCCACCAACCGTCCTTCTCTTCCCTCAGCCGTGCGGCGGCAGCGCTTCCGGCGGAGAAATGGCGGAGATGGAAGTTTCCGGTGAGTAAGGCGGTTTGAGGTGAGGATGTGGTGCAGAAACTGTAAAGTAGACGCGTCGTAGAAGATCGGGCCGTTCGGGCTGCCATTTTTCAGTTTTAATTTAGGGTTTAACAAAAACCCTGCGAGTGGGTCTGAGAAATGGAAAGAAGAATTATACTGGGTTATACCAAGTCCAGGGTTTTCGAAGAAATGGGTGATATTTCGGCTTTAAAACGAAACAGTTTTATTCTTAGATTTTCTAGTAAATTAAAAGAAATGTATTTTACATAATAGTAAGAAACACTAGGCTTATTTTAATTTATTTTTTCTTATATTTATTTTGGTCCTTTTCTATTTGCAATTGAATAATATTTAAGCTTGTATGGTGCTTATAGTTCATAGGATGATAAACCTTATATTATGTTCAACTTGAATTTTAGTGAAAGCTTAAAATGAAAATAAAGTAAAGAGTTTGATAATTTAATGGGGGGAAATAATAAGGGAAGAGGTTCTTACTTATTGTGTCTAACGGGAAATAAACAAAACCCTTGGTAAGTAAAAAAAAAAAAAAAACAACAACAAAATCTTGTTAAATAAATAAAAAAATTAGTGCATCAATACAACAGATATAGATGTAGCAAAGATAAATAAGTTTCAAAGTCAGTATTTGCCTCCTAATAGAATAAACATCATAGGCAAATGAGCTAAATTTTAGCTAAAAAAACTAACTACTAAAAATAAGTTGAAACTTAATTCATCATTAGCAAGCCGTATAAATAAAATCCAATCCTTGAATTTTTGTATTAAGTATTCATTTCAAGATGAAGTATACTAATGACAACGGCAATCAACTGCTTATATACTTTCACACGGGTTGCAACTGCAAATTGTTATGCTTTGTGCCTTCGTGAGAAGACGATGAAGAAGGCTCGTCTTTGTGGGAAGTGCTCATTTCTTGAACTGTCGGGGGATTTACCACAGTGACTTCAGACATACTGCCTTCGGACAAATGATTTCTCATCTCTCTATGCTCCTGGCATATGGCACACCAATGGAGACAGCAGTGCACCATGCATGCATCGCAAGGCGCATCCTGCATGTATATATTCAAAATTATTATCGAAAAACAAATATAATTATTAAATATGAAAAAAAAACTACTATTGATCCTCTTGTACATTCTCTTGTTTTTTTCAGACTCGTAAAGAGGGGAACAAATAATATGATCGATCACCTTTAAATGGTATTTTCTCTGCAAAGATTGTCGGCCCAAGCCAGTGTAGATGCCACAAACCCACCAAGCAAATAACAAGCCCTCAGTGATAAGGCAAACCGTATCTGGATCAATACCATTAAATGATGCAGTAAATGCAGCAAGAGCAATGCCACCTTCAATGCATACGGCATGACTAATACACACACTTTGGCTAGAGATTTCTTCATTCATGCTAGCAACGTTGCGCCCAAATAGTACACAGGGGCAAAATAGTCCAGTCAAACCTAAAAATTCAAGGAGACCATCATTGATTCTTAGTCATCTTTGCCATGGAAAATGGAAAATATATTATGATCATATATAGCTAAACTTAAAGGCTATCAATTTATAAATACGAACGGATATATAACCAACAATTAGTGGATGGGCATAGTCACTACAATGTAGCGAACTCAAGTTCGAATCCTTATTAGAAGATGTTCCCACTTATTGGAAGAACTGAATACCTTTAAGAAACCAAAAATGATATAACGTAGTACATATTCCATTTCAGGTTCCTTATATTATGTAGTACGTTCACCTTCACGAGAAAGTTGGATGTACTGATGGACAAATTAATAAGTAGCAAAAGAAAACAATGTTCACTTGAAAGATTGGTCAAAGGATAATTACATAATAATCTTTTTACAGTTTGGCACTGAAATATATCATCATTTATATAATTTATAGGATCGATCATAACTAAAATGTGAAACTAATTAGGTCATGAAGGCTTACAACTATCTTTATCTTCAACACAACCGAAAATCCCAGTGGTCCAATCCTCGTCTGCTGGTGGACTGTAGGTTGGAGGTAAAGTTTGTCCACATTGTTCGCATCTACGAGCGTTCACCTGATAACATTGACTAGTGCTTTATCAAATTTTTACCACAATTCATGAACATCTTTTATATGAATTGGACTACAAACATTGAAATTACTTATCGCACTTACTTAATATTTCAATAAAACATCAAATTCACAATTAAATGCTTAATATTGAAGATATTGTTTCGTCAAATGCATGTTGCATATGACGTAGTGCAATCAATTCAATTACTTCCACAATACAATACTATACAGAGATGAGAATTTGGGATATCCATTTTCCTTACATGTATAGAATAAATAATACATTCTCAAGATTGTGTTGGACTATGTAATCTGTGCAACGGTCTTGCACACAATACTTTTCCCTAATATGACCTAATTGATGTACATAGATTCATGTTCATGTGATCACTCATTGAGGCACACGTACATACATACATATATTATAAATTGCGTTTTTAACCCCCCAAAAGTACCCTTTGATGACTTGCACCCCATAATATAAAAAGACAAAATGCACCTTCCACTCATTCATTACCGAGATTAAGGAAATAAGTATAACAAATCAAAATAATTAATTAGGAAAAGAAATATATTATACACTTTGAACGTCAATGGGTTGATTTAGTTCACCAGGGGTAATGTCTTGCAATGACGTCTGATCTTTGGTCAACTTTACATACGCACCATCCGCCATCTCCGATCATTAATTGATTGTATGTATGTTCCTACACATTAACATACATTCCATTCATCAAATCATACATACACACATATATGTAACAAATATATATATATATATACATACATACAACATTATATAATAAGGGTGAGGTTGAGAGAGAAATGAGCCTTAAAATTGGGGAAGAGTCCTTTGAAGAAGATTGGAAATGAGAATTGAAATAGAGATATGGGAAATGTAGAGGACTTAATTTGTTCTTTTTATATCTTTGGTAAACGCATGGCTTTCATATCTTGAAATGCTATAAATATTAATACGTGCCACGTCTTTCCGATGTTTTAGATTCCAAAAATAACATCGGACCCATTTCATTTCGGGTTGTCCTTATATTATCAAGTTGACAAGATCTTGAAAATTAGTATTATAAGCCTAAATTATTTCAGACTGCAAATCAAGTAAAATTTTGAGTGAATATTGATGCATGAATACTTTAAAATATTATAAAATATAGTGTTGGATACTTTGCGATTAATTAAGACACTCCTCGGAAACTCGTGTGATACGTATCCAACACTCATAAATCTAACTAAAAAGAAAAGTGGACACACATCAGATTCTATTTAGATGTATCCAAAACATATCATATTCTGAATTTTGCTAAGTCGCTACAATTGATAAGAACAATGTAAGGCACCAAACCGCGCTTTGTATTATATACAATTACGATACAATATAATTAGTCTATAACGGGATATGTTTTATATAACATAATAAAACAATGAACATGATATACAATTAATAGCTGTCAATTACTAAACAATTTTATTTACTAAAAAATTACGTACTTTATTACTTATAAAACTTAACTTGATCTATTTTATTGCGTATGAATATATAAATATTTTTTTACTTATTTTAATAAGCATAAATATATAAATGGAAATTTTTATTAAATGGAGTGAACCCCTATTAATAACAATCACATATCTAAGGCCATCTCCAGTGACTCCTCAACCTATGTCAAACTTTTCCTTAGATTCCAAGTTCAACTTCCCCTTTCCTTTTTATAAGTCATCTCAAATGACTCAATCTATTAATTCCATTTAATTCCAATTCTCATTTTCCCCACTCTCACTTAATAACAACAACAACAACAACAATAATAATAATAATAATAATAATTAAACAATAATAAATAACAATATTAATAATAGATAATAATAACCAAATTGATTTGGGAATAATAAAAATAATTTAATATTGACATTAATAATAAGAAATAAAATTGGTACACAATAATACAACAATTAAATAGTTGACAACCAATAATTTTTTTAAAAGTACACAATAAATACAATAATTAATCACCGCTCCAGTCCAATATCCGTAGAAGAATAATTGTTACGTCATCACCAGATACGCTCAATAGAGGTCAACCGTCAACTTCAAACCGACTTAGTCGAACATGTGTGGGCAATACACGGTCCAAATGGTGATCATATGTAATAGTATTTATTCTAGATGTCTAACTATTCACCCAAATGTTTCACTATATAATTGTTAGGGTTATATCGTTTTTAATTTAACGAATCATATGCAAGCTTCATTAAGTTCTTTTAAAGTTTCTAATAATTAACTTTTTAAAAATAATACACAAATTAACTAAAACTAAAATTAAATAAGAGTTATATTTTAATAAAAAAAATTTAAAAAAAAGGTTTTTTTTATTAAATATAAAAAAAAGGAACAATGTTGTTGGGCAGGTAAGTGCCAACGCACTCAACAGCCCAGCGAGCAATGAGGGTCGATGGGTAAGGCCATGGGAAAGCCCCTTGCCTCACCGCTCAACGCCTAATTCAATGCCTCAAGTCATTTCCCACCTCTTGCTTCGTTAAATTTTACCATTTTTATCCCTTTAAATCTAATTCTCCCTTCCCCTTACCTCATAGGAGACGGCCTAAAGAGCGTGTCTCCTTTGACAACATGCAGGTTTTTTAGCACATTACATCCTTGGAATTGAAATTCGGCAAAATACACCTTTGAGAGACACTTTATTGTTCTTCAGCCTTTTCGGAAAATCGAGAAATTTGATATTTCAGGGCAGAGTTGCCTTTTTGATTCATTTCCATCATTAATTATTGAATTGTTAAATCCAAGTAAAAGCAATAGCAACAGGTGTAATAAATTTTTTTTTTTTTTTTTTTTGGTTTCCCAAGGGTTTAATCCCTTTCGAGGCGCGTCGGGCACATAATGTGGGAACCTCTCCCAACAGGGATTCGAATGAATATTTTATAATATTTTAAAGTATCGCGGACTCAGGTGTAATAAATTTCATCAATAAAAGGATGATACAACACCAAATGAATATTTAGCAGTATATTCGCAAATGAAACAAACACAAACTTGTAAAAAGCTATTAAACCATTAGAAAAAAAATTATATATGCATGATTTCAAGATAAATACTCAACTCAATATAAACCCATATAAGATACTTCAGTCAATTTGATTAAATTTATAAAAATTATAATAAATAATTTAATTAATAAGTTATTAATACCATATGACACTATATATATTTATATTTAAAAGGTTTAATACTCCATAAATGTGAATAATTTAATATAATAAGTCACTTAAAAGATTAAAAAGTTTGACTAAATACAGTAACAAATAGAGCAAAATAAAATGAAATGAAAAGAGTAATAAAATCATTCCCCTAAAATACTCTTTTGTAAAAATCATTCCCCTTAAAGTACTATTACACATAATAATTAATCAATACTACTACTTCTACAGGGTTCCAAAGATTTTTTTTTGCCGTTAAATAGTTTTTTTTTTATAACTCAGGTGTTCAAACTTACACTAAACTAATTCTGAACCCTCAGAACTCTTGCCCTAGAACATTGAAGGATATAAATTGTGAGATGTTCATCCACCAAGCCTCGGGATCCCACCATACTGTTGTACACTCTGCGCACAAAGGGGTCTTGACCACAAATGACCCTTAGACAGACTCATGAAAATGCTTCCATCCAAGTTTCAAATGAATTCGAACCTCTACCTTTACCACTTGAGCAAGCCTTATGAATTGTTGGTTAACTACATAAACTGCAGTGTAGTTATGGAGCTATTCACATTAAACTTTCATTAATACCAACAGGTGATTGGTCTAGTGGAATGGACTAGTCACTACAAAGTAGCGGACTAAGGTTCGAATCCATGTTGGGAGAGGTTCCCACTTTATGTGTCTGACGCGCCTCGAAAGGGATTAAACCATTGGGAAACAAAAAAAAAATAATTTAAACTTTCATTAATTTAATTCTTTGAATAATTTGTTTGTTTCATTTTTATTCTTTAACCTTTGTTTCATTGGCAGATTTTCTACAAAATAAAAAATTATAAATGCAAAATAAGTTTATTTTTGTTTGACATATTCTCGATGGAGCTAACAGTGGGCCAAAAGCTATTTCACTAGACAAGAATTTCTGAGTCATATGTGAAACTTTGGGTCTATTTGGATGGGTTTTGGCGTTGGTCTCGGTTTAAAAAAATTGAATTGGGTGGTTTTGATGAAACCTTTGAGACTTCATTTGGATGAATTTTGGCTCTTGGGTTTTGTGACTTGAATAAATTAAAACCCCACTTGAATTGAATTTGAATGTTGGGGTTTAGAAAAAAAAATAAGTGATAGGTGTCAAATCAATATCTTTTCTAATAAAATTTGGGGTAAAAAATAAATAGTAGATGTCAAATCAATGTTTTATAGGTTTGAAGAATTTGAGTGTTAGTTTCTGAATAGATTTTTTATGAAAACTCATTTGAAAAGGTTTTGGCTCGATCTCGCGAAACCGCGAGACCGGGCCAAAACCCATATTAAGTATTGAAGATATCGAGCGAATTTATTATTGAACTTAACAGACAACCAAAAAGATAATGTAATTTTTTATTTGAGAAACCATTCCTCGACACAATTTATTGATTTAATCTCTATTATAAAACCATTTCCACAACAAATCCATCAAACAATTCATATCTTTACCAAAGTTACCACCAAAGTAGTTACCCGTCACAATACAATTATAACTTGTTTCTAATTTTCTATCCCTATTGTAATACATGTTACATTTTAAAAAAATAATAAGATATCAAATAACTGTGCACAGCCGAACTTACGTCAACCAAAGCTTCGGGCCCATTACCTCACGACCAGCAGCAGAAACTTGAGTCGTTGCAAGTTTCTGAATGCGTGAAGAGAATTCCTCAGCCTATCAAAATGCACAAATTAGAGGCAAATAAACTGATTCGAAAAGTTGAGAATGTGGTTTTTCTTGGGCATTAAAGTCCTCTGGTCGAGTTTGACATGTATAATCAACTAAGCTCAAAAGTATTTTAACAATCAAACTCAAGCCAAATCTCTTGATTTTCATTTAAACAAGTAACGAAGAATTTATTGTAGATGCTAACCTTTTCATCAATCCACATCAGTGAACTCAACTGATTGTTTAAGATTCGAACAACAACATCTAGCGGAGTCATTCCATCAGTTGCTTCAAGCTCTCCACCCTGATTTAAAATAACAATTAACAATTAGAAACTCCTAGCATAATTAGGCCAAAAGAAAAAAAAAAGAAAAAAAAAGGGATTCAAACTAAGGCACGCACTTGATTGGCATTAAGAGTAATAATAATTGATTTGATATGCTCAGACATCTGCTCCAGTTCGTGTTCAATTAATTCAGCCCGCTCGTACCTTAAGTCAGAAAACAAAGACATACTACATTATCCATGCATAATAGTGTGAAATCAACAACACACACCCGTATAGATATATAATATCATTGTAGAACAAATATGTGCTCACATAGCATCTCTTGTGGATGCAGCTTCATCATCAAGAAGAATTCCACGCTCCTCTCTGTATATTTTCTCAGCTTCATCCTCCATACTTTGCAAGGCTTTGTCAACCTAACAGCCAAATAAACAATAAGAGAAACAAACTTGATTATGCTCTTTCATGGAGTACGACTCCATATGCTATTTTCAATGAACAAACGGTTGGTGCCAATTACATTAGATCCAAAATCCTCACGAGCTTTACAATTAGTCATCAAGTGAACGATAAAATATATCCTAATGTTTATTAAACCCACAAAAAAGTAACTTTATGAATAATATATACAATTACTGCAAACAATCCTACTATACTTTTACCCGTGAACAACAAAAGCACAAAACTGTAACAGAAAGATTTAGTCATGAAGTAAACTTGTGAGTCCTACCTAAGGCCATCTCCAATGACTCAAGACTCCCCTTCCCCTTCAGACTCCTATTTTTATAGTCATCTACATCTTCAATGATTCAATCTTTCCATTCTATTTAATTCCAATTCTCATACTTCCGCACTCTCACTTAATAAAATGATAATAATAATAACAAATACATAATAGTATAAATAAAAACTAATAATTATACTAATAGTAAATTAAACACTAGCATTAATAATAAGTGATTTAAAATTGACATTAATAATAAATTTTTTAATAATAACTTTACAAGTAATAAAATAAATTAATATTAAGTTTATTAAATCAAACTACAAATTATACAAGAAATAAAATTAAAATTAAGATTTTAGAAATATATTTTATATAAATATTCCTAATTTAACTAAAAGAAAACGAAAAAAGAAACACATGTGCTGGGCAACCACAGAGGTCCCAGGAGGTGGTTCATCCACCTCTCCTCTCCCCTTCAATCATTTTACTTCATTTTTTATCCCCTTACCCAATGGACTCCCCCTCCCCTTCAATCAATGGAGATGCCCTAAGGACTAACTATAATAACTCAAGGAGTTTTAAACAGTATAAAGTGAAAGGCACAAAAACTCAACCAAAAGGATATAAGATTAAATACCTCATCTTGATGAGTCTCTATTAACTCCAGCTGCCGCTCCAGACTACCTTGTGTCTCAACCACTTTTGCAACTTCACTCTGATGAAATTTTATGAATCATACTCGGAGAACGATACAATAAGAAATATAGCACATAATATATTGTGGGGGGTAATGAAAATCCATAAGATGAATTATTAAATTTAATATTCAAAATAGAATTTGAGACGATGTTAAAGTCCAAATACATCATTTTAGACCGACAAGACATAATAACATTAAAGAGGGCAATCAATCTCATAGACATTGACAGAATTTACTCCATGTCGTTATGTATGATGCTTGTGTAGTACCTTCAAATGACTATAAATTTAGCACAAAAAGCACAAGATAGAATAAATGACTGGTTACACATTCAAGTTGGCACTAAACCGGTGATTGAGGAATTGGTTACTCCTCAGAAGGGGCAAATGTCTGACGGGCTTCTAATTCCGAAAATAAATGTGTAAAACCTATGGCCCCAACAAAGCAGGGCTGTTGGTGATAGTCCATGTAACAAAGCTATCATGTTAGATGAGTGTAAGTTGGAAAAAAAAAATTATTGAACCGTGTCACTTTAAAGTTAGACCTAGTAATACAGAAAATTCTTTATTTGCAGTATTCCAGAAGGAAATAAGTTTTTGGGGTATTTAAAGTATTTCCAAAACTTCTCTAACAGAATTTTAGTCATGTGGTCTCAATATCTATTATAAACTATTCATCGATTCTACCTGGTCTCAAATGTAAATGAATTAAAATGACTTACCATTCAAATGATGTATAAGACATAACTAATTATGATACTTCCTAATATACAAACAACACAACTAAACCATGAATTGATGTCCTAGCTATGATCCGTATAATACCAGGCAGTAACTTAATGATATTATCACCTCTGTTGGGGATCAACTCAACTTTATGTATCAGAGGAGCTATAGAGCAACTCGAGGATAGAGCTAAGTTATGTTAATTATTTGAATTTTGGTGGACTGTAAAAAAATTACATGATCACATGATTAAAAAAATTTAAGAAATTAGGATAAAAGCAGGTTCTTTGAAAGTACACTTGAGTAACAAAAGTGTATTCTTCTCATCCCACATCAATTAATAATGTAGACATAAACTAATGTTAAGAGACAGCATATTCACAATAGAGAAACTACCATACTACAATTAGATTGCATATACAATAGAAAAAGATAGCAATTATGCATCCCACAAACTTGTGCAGGTATATTACAAAGTCTCTAGCAAAAGAAGGCTGTTGTATATAAATATAATGAAGAAACTATTATATTTTGGCAGAGAACTACCTCAAGCCTGAGAAGAATATCACGATTCTGCAAAATCCTGCGATCCCACTCAGCTATTGCATTAGCTTGTTTTCGAAATTTACCAGTACGCTCCTGTAGTTCAGCATTCCATTCCTTGATGATCTACAAAAAATACCATTGTATAAATAGAGTTCCAAAACACAAACAGAATGAAGGGAACCACAACAGGAGCCAAGACTACTAAAGATGTGAAATAGAGAATAAATAACATGTAAATCCTAATTAAACCACATGATACTAGGGCTGTGCAAAATCTAGTAAACCGATCCGTTGTACATGTACCGAATACCGAACCGAATTTTCGGTTCGGTATTTGGTACACTTGCCATTACCAAACCATAACTTGGTTCGGTTTTGGTAATTAACTTTATTTACCGGACCGAACCAAATACCGGTCATTTTTCTTATATTATTTAATAAAATATGGGCCAATGGCTCCTGATTATACAAAGACCATCAAGACATGTCCTGTCCACAGCCCAAATACTGCTTCAAGATAGAAAGAAACATAAAATTATTTTTCCTCGATCAAAACCTAATGGTCTCTTGCCCAGCCACCAAATTTAGGCTTCATAACACAAAAAAAAAAAAAAAAACAGATCTGCCTACAACAGTGACCGTTGTTTATATTTGTTTTATTCTTTTCAACAATTCTTCTTTTTTAAAATTTCTATCAGCCTCTACATATACTAATCCAAAACTTTTGGTGTTTTGGTAACCAACCAAACCGGTTCAGTCGGTTTTTTTACTGAACAGAGTTAACCGGTTCGGTATTTGATACAAGTTTCAAAATTACCGAACACCCGGTTTTACCGGAAACCAGTTAACCGAATGCACAGCCCTACATGATACTTGACCAATAACTCTAATTACCTCCTCAACTGTTCTCCCGGTGATTTCAGATGGTAACTTTGGTGATGAGGCTACTGCTGTAGTTGTAGTTGCAATGGTCCTACAGGAAAAACAAAACCCAAGAAGATAATTAATATTGCAAACCTCGAACTTATATACAAAGAATCCATTCTGAATTTTATGTGCTGCATAAAGCTTCATGATGTTGCAAATACATACCCTTGTTTTTCAAACGAGAAAAAACAGAACAATTCAGCTATAGCTACCTAGGTTCATGCTAGTCATCCTTATTAGCAAACTTTTATTCTGTTGCTTAAATCTTATACCAATAGAAATAACTAAGAGCTGTTTATGCTTCCCCCTCCCCACCCCCCAATAGCCACAAAGTATACTATACCAATAAAGATAACTAAGAGCTGTTTATGCTTCCCCCTCCCCACCCCCCAATAGCCACAAAGGATATACATTGTCATTTAAAACATCAAATTCTCAAATATAGCTGAGTGGCGCGAGCCAAGTATCTTGTTCTTAATCTTGTATCCACCATTTTAAAGAAACATCCTCTTTTAGCGAGGCATACAAAGGACGGCACATAGGAGCGTTTAATTTCTATGTGAACTATATGATTTACATAATATTTAACCATGGAGAAAATAGTACACTACAGCCACATTGCAGACACCGATTAAAAAATCTAAAATGGTCTAACAGAAGCTCCAAAAATTTTGAACAAAAAGCAAACAAATTTTGGGGCACCAGGAGGTCTGCATACCCACTACTTGAAGCTACAATGGCTGACGAGATTTGAGCAGCAGAAGTCGTACTTGCATTTGAGGCATTTGTTGAAGCCACAGCTGGAATGCACAATAACAGCAAAGTTAAAAAATCAATATTGCAAGAGCTAAATTTACATTTGCCATAGCAAAAAGCAATAGAACACTTGATATTCCTACTGTACCGATAAGAATATTAAGTTGCATATTCGATATATCAATTACAAGTCAATGATGCCAATTAGGTCTACCATACATGGAATCTTGGTTTTAAGGGCTACGCAGTTTACTTGAATAACTTGAGCTCAAACACCAATATCATGTCAGGATTATCACCGTCAATTTCGACCTATCCCAGACATAGTGACTTCACACATCAGGTTAAATAATTTAATTGGCTTCATTCAACATGAAGTTACTTGGCACTCAGATGTTGAAACATTTGACCATCACATCTGAAGTTTACTGTTAACAGCACAATCAATTGAAAATGAAGATCTCCAAACTCAGATTAAAACCACTAAATTCTGTTACACTCAACTATGTTTAGTGTTTCTGCTATGTACTCATACGGAGATGTCATTTACCATAATCATGGAAGGCCAGCCATTAATAGTCACATGAAACTATACATCAACAGATATATGTCCAATTACAAATACTAAAGATCCAAAGCAAAAGAGTACATTGAAGGATCCTAATTCACACTTATCCAAGTATTGGTACTACATTAGTTACAATCAGAGGTGAGGTATAAATCATTTTTAACTTCCAACCACAAACCAGCAAGACATAAGGTACATGAAACCCTTCAACAAGTGTGTGCTCAACCAAAAAGACTCCATAAAGAAAGCAAAAAAAAAAAAGTAGGTAATTACACAATAACAATGATTATTCTTCAACTAATCGGTTACACAAGGCCGGCCGTTGGTGCCCTCCAATGTTTAGAAAAGTGCAGCAGGTAAAAAACAATATTCGACGACAAATATGATATTGCGTACGAGTATTTATAATCCATACCCAGAGAAGGCAGAGCAGCAGTTGTTTGGGATTGTGGTGCTGATGAAGCTGAAGCCGCGGATGGTTTCAAAGACAGAGAGAAAGAACTGGTGCTCCCAGAGGATGATGCAGGAGTAGAGAGGGTACCAAAACCTGTGAAACCTGAAGACGGAGCAGATGTGCCTGTCGTTGTTGCAGCAGATGCTGCAGAACCCACACCAATAGATGCTGGGAAGGCCAATCCTGTCAAACTAGTACTAGCACTGCTGCCAGCCGAAGAAGCAGTAGAAAACGCACTTGTAGCAGCCGGGGCTGAAGCAGTGGTAGTTGTAGTAGTTGTAATGGTTGAAAACAGAGAAGAAGGGGTGGTGCCAAATGCAACTGGTTTGGAAGCAGATGATGTTGAAGCTGCAGATGATTGGGGCCCTGTATTTCCAAATGAGAACCCAGATGATGCTGATGAAGAAGAAACTGAACTAGTGGTGCTCTTATTAAATGAAAAACCGGAAGTAGTATTAGTACTAGTAGAGCTAGAAGAAGCGGCAGACAATGAAAATGATGGTGTTGGCGATGTTGAAGCTGTGGGAAACGAAAATCCTGGCGCAGAAGAAGCAGAGGTAGTTGAAGCAGCACCAGGGAATGCAAATCCAGGTGCTGCAGACGCAGAAGAGGTAGACCCGAACGTTGGAGCTGCAGTGGAAGAGCTGGTTGATGTACCAAATGGTGGAGCAGCTGAAGATGACCCAAACAATGAGGAGGAAGACCCGAAAAGACCCGGGGTTGGGCTAGGAGTTGAGGATGGGGGTGTGGAGGATCCAAATAGACCAGTGGTTGAGGCCAAACCAGACCCGAAAGATGGTGCAGTGGTGGTAACAGTTGTTGCTGGAGGGGATAATCCGAACAAGCCTGGTGTTGATGCTATACTCGACCCGAATAACGCTGCACTAGTTGCGGCAGTAGATGCAGGCGGCATAGATGACCCAAACAGACTGGCTGCTGGGGTTGAACCCTGGCCGAATAAGGGTGTGGTGGTACCGCTGCTAGTAGGAGCCGCTGAAGAAGATCCGAACAGGCTGGGAGTTGGAGCACCTGACCCCAACAAGTTTGCGGATCCAGGAGCGGGGGATCCAAACAATGTGGAGGTGCCAAATGGAGATGGCGAAGGTGACGGAGAGGAAGGAGCAGCGGCAGAGGAGTTAGCGCCGAAGAGGCTGGGGGTTTGACCCGAACCCGACGAAGAGGATCCGAAAAGGCTAGAAGTAGGAGTGGCACCTGAAGAGGATCCGAAAAGGTTAGTAGTAGGACTAGACCCGGATCCGCCGAAGAGGTTGGAAACGGGAGCGGCACCCGAGGAGGATCCGAATAAATTAGTGGTGGAAGAGGAGGAAGGAAAGAGTGGAGAAGAAGCGCCGAATGAGGGGGCAGACGACGTTGTAGAAGCACCAAAACCGAAAGAAGGGGCGGAGGGGGCCGACGACGCTGTAGAAGCACCAAAACCGAAAGAAGGGGCGGAGGGGGTCGTAGGGGCACCGAAACCGAAAGAGGGGGAGGAGGAGGAGGTGGACGACGTCGTAGAGGCACCAAAACCGAAAGAAGGGGCGGAGGAGGTGACGCTAGGGTTAGAGAACCCGAATGAGGGGGATGAGTTACTGGAGAATGAGAACCCAGTGCCTGCCATGGTGGCGGTGGCGGTGGCGGTGGCGATATTCGGCGGCGGAGTTCCGCAGGGATAATTGTGGGGGGAATCGGGGTTTTGGTTTTTGAAATTTGGGATTTTGGGGAGAGAGTATTCGAGGGGTTTGAACTTGATTGGAATAAAGGGGGTTTAGGCGTAGGGGTTTAAAAGTTGGGCTTGTTAAACCGGGTTGGTTATGAAACATAAGTATTACTTGTATTCGATCAACCTATCGACTAAGGTGGTGTTTGGGACTGCTTCTTCAAATGGAGAAGCAGTTGCTTTTGCTTAAATTTTATAGATAGTACTTTAATAAATAAGTAGTTGGTGTTTGATTTTTTTCAAAATAAGCAGCTTAAAACAACATAGTAGTGTTTGGTTTCACATAAATTTAAAAATTATACTTGCTATACATTTGTACAAAAAGACATAATTGCCCTTAATTATTACTTGATTCTGGCACAAATGTATGAATCTCATGCCATAAAAAAAGGTTTCAAAAAGGAAAGGAAATCTATTTGCCGTAATTAACATTAATAACTTCAATGTTAACATTAAGGAAATCAATTCAATTTCTTCTTTATTCCCTGCAACCATGGCAATGGAGGTAGTTGATTTCATTAAATTCCCCTATTAGCCTGAAATATGAAAGAATTAGACATCACACAAAAAATTAATTTTAGTGATAAAATTTTATGTGACAATGTTAAGTTGTCACTTTTTATATATATTAAGTGACAAGAACTCAAATATTGTCACTAAAGTAGTTTTTATAAACATACTAAGGACAAGAATTGTAAAAAAGTTGAATTAGGGTTTGAAAGTAATAGGAAAATGTATTGTCTTTTATGTTCATACATATAAGGGTAGTAGTGGAATATATTTAAAAGTTGGAGGATAAAAATGTCCAAAAGCTGCTTCTATTTTATTACAATTTTGCCACCAACACAAGAAACAGGTCATGACTTGCTTATTTGAAACTCCGTTGAATTGCTAAATTTTAGCATAAGCAAAAGCAAAAGTTGGGCTTCCAAACATAAAAAAAATTGCTTTTGGGCCCACCAAAGCTGCTTTTGCTTCACCAAAAGTAGTCCCAAACACCACCTAAAATTGTAGTTTATCCGCAATTCTAAAATAAGATTCCATGATAGGTGATATTTTTTGAGATATGTCAATCTGAGCCTTTAAATTTAAAAAAAGTAGATCTAGATCGTTAATATTTGTGCAACTGTACAAATAATCATGATAATTTTGCACATTTACAATAAAATGTTGTACAGTCACAATGACGACAATACCCTTATATAAAAGAAAAAAATATTAGCATAAAACTAATTTTTCTTCAAAACAATCTCCTGTTCCTCTCCACAATTTTTTTCTCCCAACCACCCGAATCCTTCAAAATAGATCAACCACCCACTCTTAAGCCAATCAATTGCATAATAAAATGGCCAGTTCTTTTTGTCTCCGGCAGATCTTACTCCGGCGCGACGGCACGTTTAATTTTAGCACAAAAACTCTCGGTTAGTCAATTTTCAGTATCAGTAGAGAGAGAGATTTGAGAACTGATCGTGGGAACTAAATGAATTAAAACTAGATACATTTGTTTATTAATAAGAGTAAACTTGTAATTCACATATTAAAAATAAAATTAAATCAACCACGTGTCACTTTCTGACAAGTTATCTCAAGGAAGGCTTGAATCAAAGTATCTCACATTAGAAATGCCGTATTTAGTAATATACTATATTTTCTTCAAAAAAATAATATACTATATCTTACAAAATTAACTATTAAGCCATCTCCAATCGAATTTCCCTTTTGCCCTATTGTCTCTTTGACCCCTCTCTTGCCCACTTGTCCTTGCCTTTTTTTGTCTTTGCCCCCATGCCCTTTCGACCCATCTAAAAACTCATCTCCAATCGATGGTCAATCAACCTCTATTTAATTAATTTCATAATTTTCTCCACTATCACTTATTAATATTATTTGAGTTGTATTGTGTATTAAATCATTTTTAAATTAAGTCGTATTTTGAATTTAGATAAGTCAGTAATTTTCGTTATCATAATCTAATATTTCTTATTTTTTGTTATAATAAAATGTATTTTTAAATTAAGACTTTATAAAATTCATAAATTTAAATTATGTCTTATAAACTAAGTCATTTTTTCAGCAAAATTGAAAGTTTGTATGTGACTTTGACCAGGGATAAAACTTAGGGGCTAAATGTACAAATTACTCATCTTCACCACCCCGTCTTCACGTGTAGCAGCACTAAGGAGATTTTCACCCCAATTTTTAATTCCATCAATTAACTCAAATCTTACCAAATTAAAGCAAGATTTGTGAAGAAGTAAAATTGAGTTATGAAATTAACAGGTCTAAACCATCTCCAATGAGTATGGACTCCCCTTCCCCGTCAGACTCCTCTTTTTATAGTCATCTTTCAATTATTCAATCTTCTCATTCTATTTAATCCAATTCTCATACTCCCCCACTCTCACTTAATCTTCACACTCTTATTATATTGCTCATAATTGATTTCATGATAATAATAATAATAACAAATAATAATAATAATAATAATAATACCTAAATCAATAGTAAATTAAATTTATAAGTAATTTAACATTGACATTAATAATAACTAATTTAGCATTGACATTAATAATAATAAATATTTAATAATAACAATACAATAACGTTACAATAATTAATACTTCATATATGGATTACATTTCAATGTATTTAATTTCCATAATTTTTTTAACAATGTGTTTCAAACAAAAAATAAATTAATGTTGAGTTTATTATATAAAAGTTATAATATTACGAGTAATAAAATATCTTTATTAATGTTTATTTTATTACCATTTATTCCACAAAATTTTGATTCTCATATTTTTCCACTCTCACTCAATAAAATTAAAAATAATAGAGCTTAATAATAATAACAATTAATAAACATTGTGCATAAAATTCCAATATTACAAGTTATAAAAGTAAAAAATGCACAAGTAATAAAAGGAAATTAATGTTAAGATTTTAAAAGAATACATTTTTAAATATTTAAATGTTAATTAAAAATTAATGTTAATAATTAAATAAAAGAAAAAAGAACAAATGGGGTTAGGCGCGTTGCCCAGCCCCAAAATGGGGTGTGTTAACCCACCGCCCCACACACCTGGGTGGTGGTTCAGCTACCCACCTCCTCCCTCCCCCTCTCCCATTAAAGTGTATTTATTCATCTCCCTCCCCCCACCTCAATGGAGATGGCTTAATTACGCATAACTAAACTAAAAAAAAAAAAAGATTGAGCTCGTATGACAGCCGGCAAGCGGGCGGTCAATGGTCAACAACCCGGTTGCCCTCCTGCCCGCCTTCTTGCCCTATGCCATCTCCAACCATGAATTTTCAGGGGGTAATAGACTTATTGTAAGATGGTGACAAACTAAATAAGGATTTTCAAATATTCATAATGTGAGGGGTATTCGTAATTTACCTTTATACTAAAATTACCAAACTTTAACGAAAATGTAGAAATTAAACTTAGACACTACAATCTTATGTAAGATAATAGTAATGCATATATCTTTTGTATTGAAATTAATAACCAATCACATATCTATGTTTATTTTCTATAAAAGTATGATTTACACAAGTACTATACTTCTTTTCCAATATATATAGACTAAACCATAACTACAATTTACAACAATGGCGACGATTGATCGCCATACTATAACATAGGTATATGTTCCTAAAGATTGAAAACTTGAAGTAAATTACCCCACAAACTTAATGTAATGTGCCTCCTAATGGATACATATTGCAGAATTGAAACAAGCTTTTTCTTCAGGCCTTGATTCTTGGCTGTTTTTTACAGTAGTAGTACTGTCAATATTTGGAGCCCAAAATCCATGAAATCCAAGAGGAAAATTCAAATGCTTGGGTACTTCAAACCTTGCCACTAAAGCATTCTTCTTCCCAATCAATTTCGAATCTAAAACAACAAGATAACACCTCTGTGTTGACACTGCATACTGCAAATCAATTACACAAAATTGTACATCAGACATGAAACAAAGTCAAAAGTTTTGGGATTGTAATAAACTAAAAATTGTTCAATTCTTTATTTGTTCAACTTATGTTAGAATGATAGATAGAGTACAATTTTGTAAAGCATAGGACCTAAAGTCAGAGAACACATATTTAACAACTTACTTCAACGACGAGGAGATAGCCATCATCTTCATCTTTGTTGTCTTTTGAAATGAAAATGGGCTCGCCAATGAATCTTCGTCTACTTGTAGACCAAGTGTTTGTGGACTGATCAATGGTGTTTAGTTTTAGGACAGTATCAAATGGAAAATGTCGTAAAGCTTGTCGCGAGCCCGATGAAGTTGCTGAATATACATAGGTATTTTTTGTGCCTGATAATTCTTGATTTATGACAGGAAAATCGGAAGGTTTCTTCCATTGACTAAGATCATTTACTTTACATTTCTGGCAATTTCCTTGTGCATCCAAACTTATATTTACCTGCAATATTAGATAAACTTATTGGAACTTTTTCTTGGTTTATGACCCACTCTCAAATTGAAAAATATTTAGTGTTGAGGGATGGTCAAAGAGAAAACCTTGACTAGATGAGGCAGTAATTTTTCTTCACCATCTTCAAGATTCATCATGGCAGGGTCTAATTTACCACTCTGCCAATCATATCCTGAAAATCACAAGAAGAAGAAAATAAAATAAAAAAATTAGATTTAGATTTAGATTTAGATTTTTTTAAGTAAAAGTCAGAAGGGACTTATTTTAAGGAAATGGGTAAACTTGAACTTCTGCTCCTGTGCTTCATGAATTTATTTTCACGAGCTTTTAAAATGATTTTCACTTTTGATCCCGCACTTTATAAAATTACAATTTTGATTTTTGCACTTTTGTTCCCATATATGGGTCTCAATTCTCGGTTTAGCGCTTTTGATTTAAAATTCGATGGAAGAGGTGATGGGACTAAAAATGCAAATATATATATATATATATATAGATGTATATATAATTTTCGATAATGTTGAACATTAATTACTAAATTGGTATATAGTACGTTCGTAATTTGCACCTAAACATACACTTTTCAACCACATGCATCCAATTAAGTAGAGAGTTTTTAGTAGTTACCAAACATTTTCTGGAAATTGAACCATTGATAAGAACATCCACTAGCTTGGATTTGGATCTCAAGATTTCCGTTAATGTCTCTTTCTTCGAAACCATTTCCAACATGAAGTACCCACATTTGTGAAGGAGCTTCAATTGGGACTCTCCAATCCCTAAGCTTGTTTGGTTGAGAATTAGGAAATCTTGGAAGCAAATAGATTGGAGAAGTAGGTTTGCTTGGATTTACTGATAATGCAGATATCATAGGAGATAAACCACACACTGCAGCCATAGATCCTGAAATTGGAAACCATAATTATTGAATGTATTAGTATTTTTATAATATTAATTTAATTAGTAATAAAAATATTTATGTGATCATGGAGTCAATTCAAAGTGCAATATCGTCTTCATGAGTGTGTGTGTGTGTGAATTCGCACTTATTAGTTAAAGATCATAGATATATTATATTTATGTACATATTTAATAAAATCATATATATATATATCTACATTGATTTTGTTATTTTGTTTATATATAATTAAGGATCAAAAATTAAGTAGACATTTCATAGATGTTTTAAAATTATAATAATTATCAAAGAAATTAGAATTTAAATGGTCAGAAGAAATACCTGCAATATCTAGCTTGATCCGATTTCCAAACAATATGTAATGAGAATCTGTAAAGGCCCAATCATGGATCATTAGGTGATCCGGAATGCTGAATTCTTGGCTTTGCACCAACTTAAAATTCGAGTCGAATTCTGGAATTATTAAAAAAAAAAAAAAAAAAAGAAATTATAAATTAATAAAGTAATTATTAAATTAAGATCCACTTACTAGCTGGATCTACAGAATACTATGTTGGTTAAGTGGTCTTTGTCTTATTAGTTTTTCTTGTCCTAGGAAGCATATTCGTTATCAACTACGATTTTTTGTCTCATGTATTTTGGACAAAGCGAAATGACATGGTTGTTAATTACAATCGTACAAGATTAGGATGTTTTAATTAAAACGAATCTCGATCGGACTTAATTAATTAAAAACAAATACAGTGCATGAGTGATACTTACAAGAATTAATAGCTAGCCAACAATAGCATAACTACTCGTATATTTTTACCTTTATATATGTATGTATTTAGATAAATAATCAATTACTACAATTGAATTTGTAGTAATTTTTTGAAATTAATTATATCTTACCGTAAAAGGTGAAATTACTGCGAGGGAGTAACATATCTTCTGCGTTGCATGACATAATCAAGAGTCTATTTCTTCGTGCGTCAATCTTATAATGAGACAAGAATCTTTTCGGAGGCATCTTAAAAACTCCTGCAAAATCCAGATATAATTAATTATATATGGTTATTGAAACTAGCTAGTTTAAAAAAAGAAATCCATCCTAACGCCAAAAGAATGAATTACATGCATAGCTAGTAATAGTACTGGTCATAATAAATAAATAAGTAAGTAAGAAATAATTAATGAAAGAAAGATTAGTTAGAATATATAATTGAATTTATAAATTATATATACACACACCATACCATATAAAATTGGCTTCAAAATTGCAGCTGCAGCCACGTCCAAAAAATGAGGGTCCGCCTGATGAATAATCTTATTTGGGTGATGATTGACATTAATGATGTTAAACTTTCCGAGAGTAGTCAAGGTTGGAGCATGAATCTCGTATGGATCCCCGCCTTCCCACAAACAAAACAACCTCCCACCCCATCGTACAACACTCGTATTAGCGACATTCTTCATGACCTTCGTATTGCCAACCATCTTCCCTCCTTTCAGGACCGAGAAAGGCCCACGGTGTGTGAACCGCCACTCTCCAGTGGTGGGATCCCTCTCCTCCGCCTGCGCCTCCGTCTCAATATACTTGGCCATAAACTCCACCTTAATTAATTATTAATTTATATATATTATGCCTAATTAATTAGTCACAAAACAAATTAAATTAATTATATACATACGACGTAACATATATATATATACCTTTCCCTTAAGTACTCCATTGATATTGAATGAGCGCAAGTAGCCGTGGCCGTCTAAAGGGTGCACGGTGGAGCCATGATCATCGGAAAAGAGACCTGGTCCTGTGAGGTAGTAAGTGCCGGAGGGGAAGTCGTGAGGCAACGCGCCATCAACGAGGCGGAGGGTGACGGGTTGGGCGGTTTCGGCGCGTTGTGAAAGGAAGAGGAATTGGTAGTCCCAGAAAGCAGCAACCGTGTCTTCGTCTGCTGCATTAATATTAATGGTGTCATGACGTTCACGTACTGTTGTGGTGCTGGGTGCAGTGATCGAAATAGCGCGGGAGACGACGGTACTGCTAGTGTGCTGTGAAGGGTTGTACGACGTTGCCGGTACTTTGGGTGGTATTGGAAGCTTTCCTATGGGGAGGATGGTGTGGCAAGATTTGGCCTGCATCTTAATTTAATTAACTAATTGGCCGGGTTACTATTTTTATATTACTAATATTATTAATTGTGAGCTAGCTACTATCTAATATTGTGTTGTATATATACTAGTAAGTAGGGTACGTATGCCAAGTTTTTGTTCCCTTGATGATTTTTCTTTTACCTTTTCCTTTTTCATTAATTACTTCTTTTTAATTATTCTACTATGAATCTACTTGCAGTTGAACTGGAGTTTAAATCAATTAGCATCAGAGAACTAATGAATGTAAACAATTTTGACAAATACTGATTAGATTCAATTAATGTTAAGATAAACTAATATTTCAAGAAAATGAAATTGTGAGAGCAAAGCCTCTGATGCAAAATACCATAAAGTCACTCCAAATATATATTATCTAAATAAATACAAAAACTGCAATTACAGACGAGTACCGAAGCTATGAATGATGGTTACTGCAAAAAATAAATAAGAAGTTATTCCTTATTTATTCTAGTAATTTATTATGTTACAACTTCTTAACGTAATCAATTCATTTCTTATTTAATGATGTGATTTGTCTGTTAGTAAAATGATGGTTTTATCGAAATTATCACTATATAATACTAGAAAAAAGTTTATAGAATAATTTTTATTTGCGTAATGTTGTTTATTTAAATTTTGAGAGAGTTTTTTGAAAAATAAAATAGGTGTATGTTTTTTTGGAAGAATTAGGTTGTAGGTGTATATTCTTTGTATTTCAAATACTTCTTAATTTATGGTAAATTTGACCTAGATGTTGTTGGGCTTTTGAGTTTTTTTTTTTTTTTTAATGATTCAGTGGTCTTTTCAAACTAGTATTACACATCTACCGTGCCTTTGAAAATAAAGAACCTAATTGTAAATCACTTTCAGAATAAAACAAGAAATTAATTGAGATTTATTAAAGATCCGAGAATGTATTCTTGCGAAATAAAAAAATAGAGGAAAATATACCTCAATAGCTCATGATATAATTACTATAAATACTAGTAGTAATTGGAAAGGGTTGGTGATAAGTTACATGGATGAACTTTTTGATTTTTTTTTTTAAGAATTTCCTCCCTCGAAGCAATGCGGGACAATGCTTGCTCTCATCAATTTTTGTTTGACACTTGGGAAATGCATAGTATTAGTGGGTCATTGTCACCAATTTGAGATTTGGAATGAAATTGATAGTGGGCCAATTGTTCTTCATGCTCCCCCAATTTACTGCTTCTTCCCATCTTTTTCATTTCATTTTATTCCGTTTACGCTTTAATCTCCTAAGATTTCATTTAATTTCAGCTTATAATCTGCACACCTTACAAACCTTTTTTTTTATTATAGTAAATACATAATTACATTAAATGCAATACTAAATCAAATTTATGACAACTAATTAAAAATACTAGTATTAAACTAGAAAAAGTATTTAAATTTATGAAAATTGTACTTTGATCTATTGATCATGGAACCTCATCATTCACCAATTGGTTAAGGACTCCATCATCAGATAAACCACAGTTATGATCATGATAAGTGATTCCAAAAATTTAAATTCATAAAATAAAAAACATTAAATGGATCCATTTTAACCAACTCCTTGAAACTTCTCTATTTATTTTTATCTATCAAGATTTTGAAGGTACTTCTACATAGGATGAGTGATTTAGTTATTCAGGTAATCTTGTCTAATAGATATTAAGAAGACATTATATATGTATTGTATAATTACCAGTTTTATCTGAGCCTTAAGTAGGGTTAAGTACGGTTCGATAAATCGATCAAATCGAATCGGAATCAAAATTTTGGTCCGAAGTAAAACTTCGATTCGATAAACGGTTCATGTCCCATGATCGATGTGGTCGATTCTCAGCAATACCGGTTGGTTTACCGAACCGAATCAAATCGATAGGCGGACCGAATTCTAAACAAAATTACTAAACTTAAAATCTTGTTTTTCTAAACTTACTGTTTTCAAACTATTTCTTTTATTACTGAATATAAAGCAAGGAAATATTTAAAATATCTAGAGAATATTTATATGCATAAAATATTTTGCAGATAAAATCTTCATCTTTATAATATATTGAGGGATGAATATTGCCAAGGGAAATATATTCAAAAAAATCCGGTCTTTTATTTTAGATAAAAATCTAGTTAAAGAATAATGCTACATAGTTTTTGTATGCATTTTCGAAAATCAAGATAAAAATAGATGGATATTTTCAAAATCAAAGAGATTTTCTAAAATATATTGGGACAAGTTTACACAACAGGAGAAAAAAATTTTATTTTTAAATTTTTTAAAACAATGAAGCAAAAAATCGAATTTGATTTTTTTGAAAATGAACTTTCGGTTTACCGAACCGAAATTTTCGTTTCAGCGGTCCGAGGTCTGAAAATAACCAATCGGTTAGATACCGAAATTCGATCCAAATGCTCAACCCTAGTCTTAAGTATTTGAAACAGATAGAAGAATAATCAACAATTAACAATTAATTAATCTCTTTTGAGGCGCGCCAAATATATATTGGAAACATCTCCTAACATGAATTTGAATTTGAGTCTTCTACCAGTAATATTTCATGGTCGTACAGTGTTCTTATATTTTTTCACCTTATAATTTCATTAACTTGAGGAATGAAACCAATTTAATGGAAGCCAAATTTCATCAAGACCTGCAACTTGGTCATCAAAGCAACCAGACCGCGGCCTTTGGCAAAATTACAATCATGACCTAGTAGAATTGTTCCCCAATTGTTTGACCAAGTTTATAAATCTATATTTAAGTACATGATTTCACTAAATAAATAAATCACTTTAATTTGATACCAATTAGCATTGTTGGAACTGATACTCCTAACAAAGCGACAATGAGAGTAATTAATTCCCCACCATAGCCGTCTAATGAGGAATCTGATGACTTCATTCTCAACTATGTAATAAAATTAGTATTTTCAATGTGGTCAAAATACATAGGAGGAGTTTCCATTTTTGGTGTTGTCTTCCAATCAAAAACATTAATTGAGAGGATCTTTGAAGTGGGTGGTGGGGCTATGTGTGTGCTTATGTAAAAGGGACATTGCTTAGTGACAAAGTGGAACTTTAGTACCATTGCTTCTTGGATGGTATAATTAGGTGACAAGGTATGGTTTGATTATTCACTTTCTCATATTTTTAAAATTTTGGAATGGAAATTCAATGATGGTGGTGAGATCACTTCATTTAAGTGGGATTTAAATTTCTTTTATTCAATCTATTGATACAAATGTAAGGTCTAAAATAATACTGATAATTTACGCCATATATAAATTACAGGTGTACGTATATATGTAAAATACAATATGGTAAATATCGATATAAGAATAAAGGCGAAATGGGAGAGATCTAAAAGTACTAAATTGAGTAATATAAATTTGACAAAGTTAATTGTAATTTCCACTCTTTTTGGAAAAATGTATATATGTAATTTTATCATGCCAAAATATTGAATACAATTTGATTCTCTTTTAAAAGCTTGCATATAGAAATAATAATAGAACAATGCAATTTTTTTTTTAAGAACCTCAAAGAGAAATCAATTAATCGGCAAACTCAGTAGATACAATGCAAATGAATCCTAGTGATCTTCCCCCCTCACCCACACCCACACCCAGACCCAGTCACCCTCCCATCATCACCACAATCACCCGAATGTAAAATATTTATTGTTTATTTAAATAATTGTAAATGCATATATATAGATATGACATATGTGACATCAATATGGAAGGTGGCATTTTTTTTTAAATAAACATAAATTTTCTTTTTATTAAAAAAAGTCATATGTTTTATGTTGGCGTCAAAATATGATGTCAATATGCCATATCTCAATTTTTATGTGGAAGTTGTGGACATGTGCATCGGGTATAACTTTGTGGCACAAAAGAAAACTTGTTCATTGATATGTTTAGTTTATAATTGTGTAACACGGACAAAACTTGTTAAATAAGAGATTTGTCGCCCTCATTAATTAACCATGTAATGGCCATTGAAAATAGCTATATATGATACATGATTATGTAACACCTAATAATTTTTTTTGCAGATTCCTTCTACTCCATGATACAAAATTCTGTTGGCAGATATTTAGTTTAAATGGACTTAACCGTGGGCGGATACTTATGTAGATAAATACAAGAAAATAAAAAGCTTCATATTTTTGGAGTGGACATGTTTTTCTAAATACCAACATATTCTCTTATTTCCTGGTAGTAATCTTGGAAAAAAATAATGAAGTCATAGTTGTTTCTTATTTTATTTGAAAGCCACAAATTTTATTTGGTTATTATAGTAGATCTCAAGTAGAGCCATCAACGGTGACGAATCAGACAAAATTCGGATCCCGTTTCGTTTCTATCAGGTTAGATTTATGTTATACCAGGATTATGAATTTTTGAGTCCTTTAGATCTTATTTAGATTCAGTCGATTTTTAAATCTTTTTGGACATCTATTAGAATTTTCACTTTCAATATTTTTATATTTACAACAAGATTATTAAAGGTACATAATAATTTATTTACATAAAAGATTAAATATTGACATATTTAACCATTTGATTCAAATAATTGAAAAAAATTCATTGGAAAACAAATATATAAATTGATGTAATTGTATTTACTCTTGTCTTCTTAAATTTATAGAAAAATTTATTAATGCTATTTATATAAACATTATATTATATATATATTTCATTATTATTATTGAATTTGGACCTTCAATGGATCAAATCAATTCAAATTCATTTTTTTTTTATCTAAGATGGATCTTTTTAATCTGTTCAGATTTATCCAATTTATAGTCAAGTATCCAATTTGAAGGTTAAACTTAAACCCACGGCAGAAACTTGGGCCCCATGTGGTTGGTCCAAAAAAGTTCCAACTTCCAATTAATTATTTCGTAGGAAGTTTGGCTTAATAAGGCCCCCCCAGGATAAAGCTCATGGGTTAGATGTCCTTTGCAATGTATATGGATTCCAAAATAACGGCTGGCGGCTGGCTCACTTTATTTTGGGCCGAACTCATTCTGGTATATATTCTGCATCAAACAGGGGATTAGCTCAGATCAAATCTTCATGTCAATTTTTCCAACAAAACCTTTTTGCAGCCGGTGATAATCAATCCAATCCTGAATAACCATAAGAGAAAATGTAAGCAAACTGATTTTCTGCAGCCGTTGCACATATTTTGATGCACCAAATTAACCAGATGATAATATTTTATTATTTAAAAAAAATTCAATACACCATGATTATATTATAACATTAAGTTTTATAAAACAAATATTCATGGACCGCGCCCATCCCATAATAATCTAAGTCTCGTTTCCCAAACCAACACCACAAATTGTCATATGTGGGGCTGTCAATGGGGCAGATTTCAATTCGGATTCGATCCGAATCTGGTCCGATTTATTAGGATAATTGTCCGATTAGTGATCCGATGAACTTGATCCGATTAAGAAGATCTGTAATTCGAATTATATGGAGCGAATATGGATCTAGGCTGATCCGATCCGTTACATATCCGTATCCGATATATATTATTATATGTTGTTTATATATTATGTATTTAAATAAAAATAAAAATAAAACTATCTATGTTCCACTAAAATCTTTTACTATATTAAAAATAATTTTAAAAAGAAATGCATGAGAGATATTGGTGGACTGACCAGATAATTAATTGAGTCTACAACATATTAATTTATACTACTCCCTCTATCCTAAATTAAGTGTCATTTTACATGTTTTCACATATATTAAGGTACATACCACATAGCCTCACTTTTATGGAAAAAATAAATTATATACCTCAATTATTTTTATTCTTTATTTATCCCACCATTAGCTATTTACACGTTATTCAAGTTTTATACTTTCTCTCTTACTTTTTCTCTAAAAGTACCTAAAATATGTAATTAATGTGTATTGAAATCCTAAAGTGACAGATAATTTGGGACAAATTTTTTTCTCTAAAAGTAGGGGTGTTCGCGGTGCGGTCTATTGCGGTTTTATACTCGTCCAAACCCGACCCATTATTTGCGGGTTTTTAATACTCAAAACCGAACCCAACCCAATAAGTCTAGAGATTGCACTTTGCGGTTTCTTCGAGTTGGGGCGGGTTGGGGCGGTTTTTGCGGTCTTTGTTTTTCCTAATTTAATGAAGTTTTTTTTTTGGAGACTTTACTTTAATTTATTATCACTTACTATTTCGTTATTGTAGTTTTATCTAAGAATAAAATTCTTGAATGTTTCATAATCATATGAACAATACTACTTTTTCATAATTTTTAGCTTTAATTTGTTAACCTATTTAAAGTCTATATTTGCTATATAAAAATCAATAATTGTTACTCAAATACAAAATCGAACAAGACTTTTTCAAATAATAAACAAAAATTGAAAATACTTTAATTATTATAGATGATATTGGTAGTTGTCAATCGATAGAATTTAACTTGGATTGTTAATAAATTGTGTCGAGTAATTTTAGGGGACAAGTTACGTTTTGGGGGTGAGACGGTAAATTAAAAGTTTGTATGTGCTTAAATCATATTAAATAATAAAACACAATTTGTTATCTTAGATATATGCGGTTGGGTGCGGTTTATGCGGTTTTTTAAAATATAAACCCGAACCCGATCATAATTTGCGGTTTTTTGTTCACAAAGCCCAAGACCAACCCATTCATCGTTCAACCCGCAAATTGCGGTCGGTTTGGGTTGGGCCGATCGGTTGGGGCGGTTTGACGATTTTATTGAACATTCATGGTTTGACAATTTGGGCCCCATGTGGTTGGTCCAAAAAAGTTCCAACTTCAAATTAATTATTTCGTAGGAAGTTTGGCTTAATAAGGCCCCCCCCCGGATAAAGCTCATGGGTTAGATGTCCTTCGCAATGTACTGGCTCACTTTATTTTGGGCCGAACTCATTCTGGTATATATTCTGCATCAAACAGGGAATTAGCTCAGATTCAAATCTTTATGTCAATTTTTCCAACAAAACCTTTTTGCAGCCGGTGATAATCAATCCAATCCTGAATAACCATAAGAGAAAATGTAAGCAAACTGATTTTCTGCAGCCGTTGCACATATTTTGATGCACCAAATTAATCAGATGATAATATTTTATTATTATTATTATTATTTTTTTCTGGTGGGAGATAATATTTTATTATTTAAAAAAAAAAATTCAATACACCATGATTATATTATAACATTAAGTTTTATAAAACAAATATTCATGGACCGCGCCCATCCCATAATAATCTAAAGTCTCGTTTCCCAAACCAACAACACAAATTGTCATATGTACGAAGTTCAGTTTGACCAAAAAGCTAATGAGTGTATTTGTGGTGTATATATGATCTGTCACCATTGGGTAATGTCAATTGTTTAATTTACACTTTTACCATATGAAAAAGAGTATTTTACTTTCCCTAAAAAAAATTTATGAAGTGATATACCTCATTCAGTCTCGGAGAGTGTAACTCATTTGTCGAAATTAAGAGTGTATATGAAAAATATTTTGTAATATAATGGGTAAATTGCCACATTTATCATAACGCAGAAGGGTAAACTGTCACATTATCATAACATAGAGGATACTTTAAGTGCCACAAACAAAAATGTCAGGGAATCGATGTGAAAACATTTATAGTACTACACGGGATAAAATGCGCGCTCTTTTTTAAATCACTGAAAGATAATTAAATTGAGCATTATGGAATTGCCTTATATATATATATATATACATATATATCATCTAGATCTATAAGCAATTTAAAAATATATTATTCTAGAAAGAAAAATGATCGCTGGCATCATAAATTACTTAAAACTTCACATTTCAAGTCAAAACACATATTACATATTATATCACAAACACAAGAAAGCAGAAAATTAATTAATTAAAACACAGAAATTTAATTTCATGCAGCACAATAAGCCTTAGCAGTGCTGTCAGTCATTTGAGTGACGTCACCACCAGTTAGATAAAAACGGATCAACCCGAAGTTATCAAAGGGGTTGAACTGCAACGGGTGCTCCGAATCCACTAGCTCTTCGGGTATTACAGTAATGCCATGGTTGAATGAGAATAGTGCTAAACAGTATCTTGGCTTGTCCCCTTTCATAATGACTTTATGCTTGGATGAGTATATCCTCCCATTGCTCCATGCCTATATACATATAAATATTGGAGTTATTAACAATTAATTAATGATTCAAAATGATCAAATTAATTAAATGGGAATTAATTAATTAATAATAAATTAAATTAAATTAATTTGTGATCGATCTTAAAAATATATAGCTAGCTTAGCTTAGCTAGGTGTACGTTCCTACGTACTTCATAAGCATCTCCAGCCATGACTATAAATGATGCGGGTGGGACGTCCACAGCAAACCAGTCCCCATTCCTGAGCTGTATTTCCAATCCATTGACTTGGTTTTGATGAAGTATAGACAAGAAGCTCTTGTCTGTATGGACATTGGTTCCCGTATTGTCCTTGATGTTATTAATGTTGTCTGGAACTGAATACTTTATAGTTCTGAGGAGGTACGTCGTTGCTCCGATGTGGGATTCGTAGTGTTTTTGTGCTCCATAGCTTTCAAACACCATCCTATCCACCATTTGCTCCAGTTCACACACTAATTTTGCATAACCTTGTATGCTTTCACTGCATGCATCAAAGAGACTCAACTTAATTATATTGGAAACATTCAGAATTAATTAATTTGCATCCATATAATTAAGATTGAAATTGTCAAATTAATTTATTTACTTACAAAACTTAACTATCAGTATGAATCTTAATTTTGATCGAAATAAAAGATCAGTTTATTTAGTTATATACTATATATAATGATTAATTTCCAACTTTAATTCTTCTAATTAATCGAGTCAGATGGCCCACATGTGACTCAATTTCAGTAGATTAAGATTTCTAGATTGGAATTAAAATAGTTACATGATGACTTTATTTAATTTAGCAAGAATTTAAAAAGAACTTTTTGTTAATAATTCTCACAATTAATTTTATCCTAAGAAAATATGTATATAAAAAAAATTGAATGAGAAATTGTTTCACTCGACTCTTAATTATAGGGTTTTCATGAAATTAAATTAGTGACTTATTAATTAATTCCGATTCATACCATACCAGAATGTTTTGTTTCCTTGAGGCCACATGAGATTTGTGAAGCTTTGAACCGCATCAACGGTCGTCACCTCCGGAATTCCCATACTTTCATGTAAGGGAGCATGAGGAAGTTGTCCTACGTACCCATAAAACACCAAATCAGAAGTGTTTTTAGTTTTTGTCTCAAGTGGCAAATCAAACAGTTCTTGCACCACATCAAACACTTGTCCATCTAGTTCAGGAGAAACATCATCGTATTTTGCAATGAAGAAACCATATTCTTCAAGAGCACGCTGCACATTTTTGCAAGCTTCAACCCAGCATGATGAACTATCTGATGAAGAGCTTGGATTATAATTCAGCTTTTTTGTGGAAAGATCAAAAATCGGAATGTTGGGTTGTTGATCTTGAGAAATATTGGCCATATCGATCGTATATATGTACGTGTGTAAGTGTTATGTAATTAAGGTAAGGTTTTTCTTGGTTGGAGATCTGATCGATGCATATATGGTAATTAGGTGCACATTTATTAATTTATACAGTGTTAATAAATATATTGTTTTTTTTTGTGATTTATTTGATATATTTTAGAATTAAGTGATTGATAATACTTAACCACATCTATTAATACATACAATATTAATTAGATATATAATTTATTAATTTGATAGATCAATGTACATAGATAATGACTTGAAAATAGTTTAATTGGTAAGGTCTAGATATGGTCCTTCCAGTTGGAATTGTTTATGATCATGGATATATATATATATAGAGAGAGAGAGGTCAAAATCTTATGGAGGATGTTGAAAGAATTGATTGATTGATATTTGGTACCTAATTCTTTTAAAATACAATAAATTATATTAGTTTAATTATCAGTAGATATGCAACTCTAGTACGATCAGAAATTATTAAATCAGGTTTTAGGTTGTAGAAAGGATCCTTAATTATTTTTTAAATTCAGTTTGTATATGTGACCAAGTGGGATGTGCACTAAATCTTAAACACCATAACAATATATTGCAATGTCTCTTCTCTTAGGTCATGGCTGACAACATTTAATCTCATACAAACATTTTTTTTTTCTCAGAAAAAAACATTACATCAATACATATATATGTTACTTAATTATTTGTTCAGTATAACAAAACATAATTTAAAACTTCATAAAACTACAAATAACAATAATTAGGCTGTCAATTGGGTGGATTTCAATCCGGATCCGTCCCAATTCGGTTCGATTTATTGGGATAATTGTTCGATCAGAGTTAATCCAATTATAAAGATCCATATTCCGAATTACATGGGATGAATATGGATTTAGGTCGATCCGATCTGTTAATGATCTGTATCTGATAAAAATAAAAAGAAGATAGTAATTTATAACTCGTTTATAAATTTATTTAAATCAATATTTTCATCTAAAAATATGAATATTAGTAAATGGTGTTTGAACATGTAAGTTAAAATTAAATAAAATTGTAAAGTAAATAAACTTATTTTAGGAAAAAAATATTAATGTAAATTTTTAAATGAAAATTGGATTCGAAAAATTCCGATATCCAACAAAGATCCTTTGGATACAAAAAATCTAAATCATATTTCAATAAGATCCGATCACATATAAATAAAGCCGGATCTAAATAAATCTGATCCGATCAAAATCCGACCATTTTCAGCCTTAACAATAATGCCGCGTTTACTAAGAAGAATAAAACTTCGAACAGCTCAAAAGTTTAGAGCTTTCAAGTCCAGTAGGAATTTAGGATCATTTGGCTTGATTTGGTCGACTCAAGGTTTGGATTTTTGGCTTGAATTGAAAGTATGTGCGGAAGTTGAAAATTAGTGCAATAGCTTTTGAAGGATTTTAGATTCTAGTGGAAAAATGTAAATTTAAGTGTGGTCCAAATCAAGTCCCAATAGAAGTAGATCCATTAGATTTATGGCCCAATTGAGGATGAGAGACGAAGTTCACAGTACTTCTGTTTCTGCAAATTGTGCCTTTGGGGGAATAAAGTGCGGCATTAGGTCCAGTATAAATGCGATCCACCCGAGAAAGAGAGAGTCCAAAGTCCTGAAAAAGGATGTCGGGCTGAAATATACGTAGAAAGTATTTATTATTTGAAATAAAGTATATAACATATCAACACTTAAACGTGGAAATTACAGGCCCGCCCCTAGAAAAGGGGGAAATAATTTAGAAAAAATTCAATTATTTACCATAATTATTTACTTTTCCTTGTACTTTAAAAGCATTATTATGAAAAAAATATGGATGTGTTATTATATTTTTATTTAAAAATATATATACACTAATAAATTGATTGTAAGTTTCATGTAAATTTACAATATTTGAACACATACGTATACATATACATTGCAAGGAAAATCCTCATATGCACCAAACATATCAAGAGCATAATTGTCCACCAAAATAACTACACTACCCTCAAGGGTAAAATAAAAAGTTCAATAAAAAAATTGGCGATGATCATAATCCTAACGGATGTAAGGTTTTCAGAATGTGGGGAAGATCGAAATAATTATGAAATTGCGAAGGAATCGGGCAATAATTAACTCGAACATCATGGGAGGTCCTGTAATTCTCGCTAATAAATATTTCCATGAATCAATTCCTCATGTTTAGAAATCGGATTCAATCGAGTAAAATCTCACAGTTACCTCTTCCGATATTTAAATTATTGTTGAAGAAAAATAATGTGATCACTTTTGCTTTGTTGTTTAGCAGAGCAAATTCAAATTAGTTTTATCTTTATATTATATTAAAATATAAAGACATTTGATTACTATTGAGAGTTGTGTTTGGTCAAAGGGATTAGCCTCCAAAATGTGTGGACTCGTATTTAAATCCCCACTCAAAAACACTTGTGCAGTACTTTGAAAAGACAAAATCAAAATTTGATTGAATTTCCTGAAAAAGAAGACAATTTTTGTGGTATGTCTCAAAAGTTAGGTAAACATTTGAATTAATTCATACAATCAACACATACCAATATTTGCATACGTTTCAGTCAACATTAAGATACATACATACATACAAAAAATTCCAGAAACAAAAAGATTGCTTCAATATCTAATACCTTCACACATCCAACCCCTAAAGCACAAAAAATCAATTCCTAATTTGACATTGTTAATATGTCATGCTAGTGTTCCTTGAAACCAAACTCCCTCCAATAACATGCTAAAATTCCATATAAATACAACCAAATCCTTCAAACTCTTCACTACAATTTCACCACTTTTTTCCTAATCTTCTAAATTTTTAGCCATGGCACAGATCAACTACAATGGGGAAACTAAGCAACATCTTTCAGCAGCTAGGCGTCTTGCGACTCCAGGAAAAGCTACAGTTCTCGCACTTGGCAAGGCCTTTCCGAGCCAACTAGTTCCTCAGGATTGCTTGGTTGAGGGCTACATTCGTGACACTAAATGCGCCGATTTGGCCATTAAGGAGAAACTAGAGCGCCTATGTAAGCAAAATTGCATGCCTTTTTCTGCATTTTTGGTCACTGGTTTCTTAAACTGTTTCTTTTTCTGGCTACATTTATAAACTTTCAAAATTCAACGAATCTGGACATATGCCCTTGGGAATTCACTGAGCAGTCACAATCCTTTTTTTAATGTGCTTCTTTCCTGAAATGGAGAATAGAGAAGGTAAGCGAGAAACACGAGGGTGAGGATATATGAAAATCACCTGAAAATTGAGGGCTTAAAGGAAAATAATGTCCAGGCTTCAATAAAACTTTACAATCCATTATTTATTCAGTTAGAACTTAACAAATTAACAGGCTCTTTGAACTCAAAAGAAACTTAGAAAATCAAAACAGACTCTCGAAAACACCATAACATGTGACAATTAAATAAGCTAAAGTGAAAGTTTGGACTAGTAGATAACTCTTTTACACACACGGTTTTGATACATTGTGCAAGAACTGTCATAATTTCATCGAGAAAACTCTCAACGTCTGGGGCGTTAGAATCTAGAGTCGAAGAGCTTTCCAACCAAATAAGATTTATCACTTGACACTTTCTAAATCAATACAAAATCTAATTTGAACTCGAACTACATTATTTTTATCATTTTAACTTCTTGGTTCTTCAAAATATATCCTTTATTAATTACTTGTGTACTAATGTGGATGATGCAATGGTTATGAATGCTCCTTTCATCAATCCCTCTTCCTATAGGCAAAACTACCACTGTGAAAACCAGATACACAGTTATGTCCAAAGAAATACTGGACAAATACCCCGAACTAGCAACAGAAGGAACCCCCACAATCAAACAAAGACTGGACATAGCAAATCCAGCAGTTGTACAAATGGCCAAAGAAGCAAGCATATCCTGCCTAAGAGAATGGAAAAGACCAGCCACAGACATAACTCACATTGTCTACGTCTCCTCGAGCGAAATCCGCCTCCCCGGGGGCGATCTCCACCTCGCCTCGGAACTCGGCCTCAGGAACGACGTCGGTCGCGTAATGCTCTACTTCCTCGGCTGCTATGGCGGCGTCACTGGCCTCAGAGTCGCCAAAGACATCGCCGAAAATAATCCAGGAAGCAGAGTCCTCCTCACAACCTCCGAAACAACAATTCTCGGATTCAGACCCCCAAACAAATCCCGCCCGTATGACCTAGTCGGAGCGGCTCTATTCGGAGACGGAGCCGCCGCGGTTGTTATCGGATCCGATCCGATGACAGGGCTCGAGTCGCCTTTCATGGAATTGAATTTCGCGATTCAGCAATTTTTGCCCGGGACACAAAACATAATCGATGGGCAGATTACTGAAGAGGGGATTAATTTCAAATTGGGGAGAGAGTTGCCGCAGAAAATCGAAGATAACATTGAAGAGTTCTGTAAAAAGCTGATGAAGAGATCCGGTGTGGTGGAGTATAATGATTTGTTTTGGGCGGTTCATCCGGGTGGACCGGCGATACTGAACCGGCTTGAAACGAAGCTTAGTTTGGGGACGGAGAAGCTGGATTGTAGCAGAAGGGCTTTGAGGGATTATGGGAATGTTAGTAGCAATACAATTTTTTATGTGATGGAATATATGAAGGAAGAATTGATAATGAAGAAAGAAGATGCTGAGGAATGGGGTTTAGCTTTGGCTTTTGGGCCCGGTATTACGTTTGAAGGGATTCTTCTTCGTGGGCTGCAGTACTGAAATTGAAGATGGCCCAAAACAAATTAATTACATTATGAGTCAATTTTATGTTTGGATTATGAATGGATTAAGTGTGTTGGGTAGATGACAAATTAAGTATGTAAGCCCTATATCGTTTTTATTACCGATTTTATTTATGTGCCTTTTCCATTTTTTTTTGGAGAATTTATATTAATTGTGTGCTAAGTTATTGATTTAGTCAACTTAAAATAAAATAAGATAAGAGAAATGGTTGAACAATAAGCTACCACCTATCGGACGAGAAATTATTTAGTGTAATACTACGTCTTTAAGTACACGTGGTATAACCGATCAATATAATTTTTACATGTGGAGTGAGAATTCACATCAACCATGTTCCAGCCTATATTCCCGAAAAAGAAAAAAAAGATTTCAAAAATGTGTTCATATTGATCAAAATATGAATGATATGGAATCTCACTCCATATTTAAGTAACCCCCCAACCCGCCCGCAACCCACCGGTTTTATTTTTAAAATTATCAAATACGGGTTGGTAATTTGAAAACCCGCATGTTATGGGTCGGGTGACAGGTTTGATGGTTAAAAAATCGACCCACCCGCAACCCGCATTTAATCATCCTTGATGTACTTTTTATTAATTATTTAATAAAATTGTGAAATAAATTACATTTATTAACAAATGAATAAGAACAAATAAACAAACTTTCTTCAAGTTTTTTTTTTATATTAATGTTAATGGTACATATATGTTAGTACATTTTTTCCTAAAGAGTTTGTTATTGGAAAAATCGAGAAGAAACTTCACTAATTTGTTATTGTTTGTAATGTGTGAGTGATGATTTGTAATGAATTCTTTTGTGGGGACTTGTAATATTAGTTTTGGTGGAGAGTATTGATTTAATTAGTAAGAAATCGTTAATTATATTCTAGTTTTGTACTTTTTGCTTCTTGAATTTAATTTCAAATGTAGGTGAACATATTTGATACATTTTATTTGTTGTTTGAAAAACTTAAAATTATATACTTAATTACTTATATTTAGATGTCAAGATTTTATGACATTGTTTCCGTTCAACCCGCCAACCCGACCGCCACCCGTCCGCACCCATTCCACCCGAACCGAGCGGTTTATGAAAATAATAACGCGAGTGCGGTTTAAAAAATTGGCAACCCGCACGTGTTGGGTCGGGTTAATTTTTCCATGTAAACACGCCCAAACCCGATCGCGTTCACCCCTATTTAAGAATTGCATTGATCGGCTACATCAAGTCTATTTGATGATGTGATGCAACGGTTCAGACATGAATGGACACATATACAAACATGTGCGACATATATCTGTAAAAACTAAATTAACACTTATTAACTTAACATATATTTGTAACATTTTTAAAGCTACAAAAGTTAATATCTAAACCTCGAAACTATTAATTGTTCTTTCACAAAGAATAATATTTAAATCATGATTTTTGTGAGAAATATATCTAATGTAATAGTATAATTAAGGCGTAAATGAGTTAATAATGAAATTAATTGCATTTAAAGAATTATTATGTATTTTTCAAAATAGGAAACAACATGTTTATGTACTTAATAATTAGTACTTATAGGTCTTATTACAATATAATTCTATAATGTTCAACATATAGTTTTGAAGATTGGCGATATTGTAGCAATAAATTTAATTATACTGCAATTTTATCCTCCCTTTGAGAAAAAATTGGTCAAGTCGTACAATGTACTCAATTTACCAACAATTATTTTATTTTCACCTGGATTGATATTAAAGGAGAAGGCGAACGACGTCGTTAACATGCTCCTTCCCCACGCAATTACCAATCTCTGTAGAACAAACTGCGTCATCTCTATTACCCGTGCAATTAAAATTGAACATTCTTCTATTTCCTTTAACAATTCATAAAATTCACCGCCATTTTTATTCAAACATTGTGGAATAGGTCTTCAAGTATGGATGCCAAAAGTTGCAACACGGAAGAATCCAGTGCACTGCTTATGGTAATTTCAATGATTTGTTTAATCTATTTGCCATTTGTGATAATTTTGATGGTTTATGTTTGTGGATTATGGTGTAAAGGAAACTGGAAGTGCGGTGAAGGACGATCGGCCTGGTATTCCTCAATTATTCACATCAGTACCTGCTCTGAATGAAGCTGCTTCTTACCTCGCCGAGACAACTTCTATCTTCACTCGCTGCTTCACCAATATTTCCAGTAAATTCATATCCATTTCTATTAGTTTTTTTTTCCTAAATAAGAAATAGATTCTAAACTAGATGAAAAATGAAGAAAATCCACATCTGAAAGCTATGAAATATGGTGCTATATAGCAGAGCAGATAGGAGAACGTGTAAGTAGATGTGGCATTTTGTCAAAAAAAAAAAAAAAAAGATATTCTGTATCATTCAATTTATTGTGGTTAGAGACTATGAAAATTTATTGTAGTAAGTAAACTATATAATCTAGTCATTATGTCTTTAAAATTTTACATCTTTCATTAAAACTGCAGTTATTATCCTTATACTCTTATACTATATCATATCTCTGTTTATGTTTCTTTTAAACTTCTTGCAGCAGGACCTGAGGACTTTTACTTTTCTTCTGGAGAAGCCACGACATCAACGGCTAAAAGAAGTGTGTCTTCAATTACAAGTGTTTCATCTGTTTCCGAATCAAATGATACTCGATTTGATGCTCCTGTAGTCCATGGTGTAATTACCAAGAGCTCAGCCGGAGACTGTTTACAAAATCCTGATGTGCTTGTACAATCAGATAACACTAACCAAAATGGCATTTCCATTTTTCAAAGGTACTTATTGTCTTTGTCGTGGTTTTTCATGGTATCATGATATTAAATTGATTGTGTGTATGGACACAGTAATGCATATTCAATAAGTTGATATCCGAACCCTTTATATTCACTGCAAGTGTTCTGCAATGACAAAGTGTTTGCACGGTAGTAGTGAACACCATTGTTGCCTGTCGATAACCTTTAATTAAATGTGGGACTGTATACCTAGATCAATTGACTGACCTTCGTTTTGTGGTTTTCACTCACATTTGTTTTTCGTATTTATACTAACATGGTCATGTTACATTTCTTCACTAATTGTTTTTGTTGTCTTGTGCTATTAGCCTTGTTGACAAGGTGAGGAAGACAGTCCGTGGCTCCGCTGAGGACATCGGATGGCTACAACGAGCTGCGGACATGCCACCGGTTGAAGAAGGAACTGAAAGATTTACAGAAATACTTGGAGATATAAGGTGTAAATTGTACTGAGTATTTTCTCCAACCTATTGACTAGAAATGTTTTAGTTTCAGTTGTATAAATTTGTTGCATCCTTCTATCAGGCATGGTTTGCACGCTTTGCCAAACACAATGGTCTACTTGTTGGTCCCAGGTAACAATATCTTCTTTAGTTGCATCTAAAAAAAAGTATCAATGCTTTTATCCGGCTTTAGAGCGTATATTAAAACTGGTCGTACCTGTCTCATGAATAAATGGGTAACCGGCATCAAAACTATGTTTGAGTTAGCACTCGTGCAGTACATGATCATCTGCTACTTGAAATCCCTCCATTATAGAGTCATGTAGTTCGTGAAGTTGAATAGCATACTATTAAAGCCAGTTTGTAATTCACGTCAATATCATGCCTCGACGGTGGATCCGAATTGTTTGATAGTTTCTGCGTTCTCTTTAGCTATTTGATTTGTTGGCTAGATAGATTGAACACATTGATATTCTAAAATCTTCATTCTGTATATTTTATATTCTACTGATGCACGAGTACTTGATATCTTAAATGTTGCAAAATGTGAAATGATTATTTTTGTTGGATAATTAGCTGAAGATTTACTCTTTTTGCAGGCCTTTTCAGCAATCATGGGCCTCTTTATTTTGTGAATACCAAAACCAGTTTTTTAAAGATGGGGCTCACCTGTCATATAGCCAAAATTCATAGTGAGGTATATTCGTTGCACTGTGCTGTTTAACGTAATTCTTATGTTTAGTAATTAATCAAAATTTTAGGCTTCAGTGAATAAGAATGCCAAAGAGATTAAGGATTATATAGAAGAAATATACTGGGGTTCCAAGAAACGTGTATTACTACTTGGTCATAGTAAAGGAGGAGTAGATGCTGCAGCTTCTTTATCCATGTATTGGGATGAACTGAAAGATAAGGTTGCAGGGTTAGCATTAACTCAAAGTCCATATGGTGGTAGTCCGATTGCTTCAGATATACTGAGAGAAGGACAGCTTGGTGATTACGTTAACATCCGTAAACTTATGGAGATCCTGATTTGTAAAGTGATCAAGGTACCTTTAACCTCCTTTTCCTGCTAACTAATTCTTGCCACTGGTAATGTTAAAGTTTTATATCTTATATAATTGTGGACACATGATCTGAAAAAGTTAAACTTTACAGTGCTTTCAATTAGGAAATATAATTCTATGTGAACCTGACATCTTCAGTTACTAAAGAAATAAACCTCCTCAGTTAGTAAAAGAAATGAAGTAAAATTCAACATTAAACAAATTTAATATTTTTATTAAAAAAGAAAAAGAAATTTGGTTTGGTACTATTTCCCTTACAACCCAGAGCTTTACTTCTAATATGAAGATGAGATTCTCCATTTAATCTATTAGTGCTATGTCTCCGTGAAGAACCTTGTAGGAAAATGTTGACCAGGATTAGCAAACCTTCCCTAGCAATGTGAATGAGGTGATCCTGAAGCTTATCATTAAGTATCAGATTTTTCTAATAACGGGAAGAACTCCATGCCACAGGTCCATCGAGCAGCTTCCTCCACTTGGACTGTTTTCTTTATTCTAGTCTCAAATCTCATTGAGTAGCAGCTATAAAATAATGATGAAATTATTAAGTATGTCATTATGAGTAAGATAATATAAGTTTCGGACTTGTTTGGTAGCAGAGTTTAAAGTATTATTAGCGGTAAATAAGTAAACTGATGCAAAATTCACCACCTAATTTTGTTGTTGGACTATAGAGATTATATTGACTTGACCTATGATAACTTATGTCTTAGTGGCTAAAAGTGCGGGTTATCACTTGTTGGTCGACTCACTTTTAATAATCACTGCAACCAAACAAGAGAAAAAGTTTGATAAAAGACCTAATCTGACCTAATCTTTACTACCAAACGTATTCTAGGAGAATTATGTGCAATAATATTCCTTTTTCATTAGCAATAAAATCCCTGTATATTGCAAGACAATTCAATATGCTAAGGTAGGAAGATATTGTGAAGGGTGACATGCAGGCTTTAGAAGATCTAACTTATGAGAAGAGAAAGGACTTCTTGAGAAAATACCATTTACCAAAGGAGCTCCCTGTCGTTTCTTTCCACACCGAAGCTAGTATTTCTCCTGCCGTTTTGGCCACATTATCTCGAGTGGCTCACGCCGAACTACCCACGTTTTCACCTCTCTCAGATGGCCAACCTACAACACTCCCAGTCGTGATCCCTCTCGGTGCTGCAATGGCTGCTTGTGCCCAGCTGCTTCAAATCCGGTATGGTGAAAAGAGTGACGGCCTAGTAACTTGTCGTGATGCGGAAGTCCCAGGCTCGATTGTGGTAAGGCCTAAGCGTAAGCTTGACCATGCTTGGATGGTTTATTCGTCTTTGAACGATGATCCATTAGAAGCAGATGCATCTCAGGTATGTGAAGCTCTTTTGACATTGCTTGTTGAGGTTGGGCAGAAAAAGAAACATGAAGTTGCCAAAAAAGATGAATGAAGTTTTAGGTTCAGTTTTGTTCTCGCGAAGTATTGTTGGTTGATATGATTATCAAATCGATTCTTTGGTTCTTTTAAACGATCTTATGTATAGTTTCTGCTGATTAGTGGCATCGAGGATTTGAAGCTGTGAAATTAGGATTAGAAATTCTTTTATTTTAATTTGTTTAGTCCAAATATTAGATAGGTGGACTAATCTGGAAAAATCTTTCAGTCATTGTTGTAAGTTTGTCTTCTTACTGGAGATACAATTATTTCTTGAGAATTTTATTGTAGATTCTATCTATTAAACTTTTGGTTGGTGGCAAAATGAGTAATTCATTTTTAAACTTGACATGTTTAGTTCAATTTTTATCAAATTTTAACTTCCAAGTCTCAGTAGATATAATTATTTACCTTCTGGCCAGACATTCAGTACTTTCATTAATATATTTCGTCTTTATTTTTTTTTTTTATTTTTATATTTTTGGGTGATAGCTAGGTCAGTGAATTTCGACCACAAAAATTACACAATCCTTGCTCTTCTTAGGAAAAAATTATTGCACTAGAAAAAATAGACAATCGGATATGCTGAGTGATGATTTAATTTAAATTATCATGGTCGTAGTTTTGTAACTGAGACTAAATTTGAGTTGAATCTCATGAACGACTAGACCACATTTAGGGAGAATTTATCCCTAATGGATTAATTGTAATAAAAATGATTTTATAATAAAATTAAATTTAGAAGAATTTATTTTAAAGGGTATTGGTTGTCAAAAACTATATCCGGTATTTCTAGAAATGGCAATTTAACTTCAAAATCAATTTTAATATTATGTCAAACAATATAAAAACCTACAAAATTAGTTTTCATCTAACGAAAAAACACCTTAGAAAAAATATTAAATAATCTAATTGGTGATTCTTAATCATAGATTAAAATTTGATCCTTTCGTATGATATGATTGGTCAAATTTTAGAAAATTCTAAAAAACTTTCAACAATTCAATTAACTTTAAAAAGATTCCAAATTAAAGAATAAAAATTAGTTTATATTAACTTTTTGATATTTCAGTGGATACGGGTAGGACTGTCAATTGAGCCGGGCCTATCCGAAGCCCGATGGCTTAGCCCGATTAAATATGACCCGAACCCGAATAATTGTGAGTCGGGCCGATTTTGAGACATTATATTAAACTCGATCAATTTATGAGCCGAGTTTGAGCCTAATAAGGCTCGGCCCGAATAAAGCCCGACCGAATACAACTGCTAATTATTTATATCAAAATTATTATGTACCAAATATCAAAATTAATTACATATAATTGTACAAGTCAAAATGGAAAACATAAAGAAAAAAAAGGAAAAAGATAAAAGAAAGTGATCAAGATTGAGAATTTCGAAGTCTTGGAACACTAAAATTCTACTTGGAGTAAAAAAAACACATATCAATAATTCTATTTCTAGGAAGATGAAAAGTTTTTATCTAATGCAGTAATACAATTTAATCACTCATCAGAAAACTTTTCATTAAAAGATATTACTTTTTATGTAATATGGGTACTTGTCCAAAAAATAGATTTTGATGAGTATATTATAACATCTGTGACTTGATCTTTAATTTTAAATGTTATTTAATGTTTAATATTATAAAGAACGAGTGTGGAATTTACATATTCTTGTCTCATGTGTATAAAGTAAGAGTGGTTTATTCATATTAGTGCGTAATTTTTTTATTTATGGAGTAACATTTGCTAGTATTGATAAACCCGATATAAACCCGAAGCCCGAAATGTTACATGAACTGAGTTTGAGCCGAAACAATTAAAAAATTTATGAGCCGAGCTTGAGCCTATAACTATGAAGCCCGATGGTATTTAAGTTTGAGCTATTTAAAACTCGGCTCACAAGGCCCGATTGACAATCCTAGATCCGGGTGGAAATAATCCATGTGCTTTTTCATTTTGAAGGTATTCGAAGGGCCTTTTCGTCATTTCACGCCTTTTCTTTGCCATTTAATTTTAGTGCACGATCTGACAGTCTGTACAAGACAAACACCATTAATAATCGTCACGTGTGAACTTTGTACACTTTCCTTAAGCAGCCGCACGTACACGCTTGACGCTTATATATACCAGATTCTACATGAACATGTGTTAGCAAGTGTGGGTGTTGAATTTCTACATGATTTATTGGTTTAAGAATTTTTATTTGGGTTTAGAGGAAAATTTATGACTCTAGGGTTTTGAGGGGTGAGTTTCTAATGGGGAGCACTGGTGAAGCTGACAGAAAACGACGCCACTGTAGCTCCATATCACCAACTGCCTCTACAGCCAAGAAACACCCCTTTGTGCCCTTATCCGAGGAAAAAAAGGTGAAAATTGGCTCCTTTTCTTAATCTTGCAAAATTACAGTGCTATATGATTTATGTTTCATGGTATTCCGTGAAATCCAGTAGTTCATTTTCAGGAACAGTTTATTTATATCTGGTTGTATGTTCAAATTTGAAAAGCACCAGTAATCTTGGATGATTTCTTTATGTTATGTATGTGCATTTTAGTTAACTCACTCAAACTGTGGCGTAGTGCAGGTACATATATCTTACCATAAGAACTTAATTTCCCTGAAGTTTAATTACACATGGTTCTTTCCTATGCATTAAGTTTTCTTTTAATGGAAATTATGATGGTAATTTAGAAGTTATGAAGATATTACAACAAGTGATAGCATACCTGATGGTCTCTTTTTGCGCTTTTTTACTTGATCTACTTCATTTGTCACTTGATTGTAGTCTTCATATTTGCTCATAGACTACAACTTCAACAAGCATTGCCCATTTTCTTCTGATGTATGAGTCGATTATTTTAGCAATACCTAAGAGTTGCAATATTTGAATGTGTAGCTCGATGCAGCAGTGCTTCAATTTCAGAATCAGAAACTTGTACAGAAGTTGGAAAGTCAGAAGGTTGAGATTAGCGCTCTTGAAGGCAGATTGTGTCAGTTGAAATATAAACAAGTTTCATATGATAAGACCTTGTTTTTGGTCAGTAATTCTTGGGAAGAGGTATTTATCTTTGATTTTCTGTCATATGTGAAGCTCTGTTTACCTACTGATCATACTTCTGACTCCAATTTGTTCCAGCTGGTTGATGACTTGGAATCACGTTCAAATCACATGATGGATTTTGTGGAACAAGGGCAAGGTTTTGAATGTCAGATAGACAGAGATGGTTAGTGATGTCCAACATAATGAGTACTTATTTTATTTCTTTCTATTCGTTGTTACTTACCCTTATAAATTTTAAGTTAGGACACAATACCTATGATCATTTAGCATTAATGTAAGTCCTATATTTATTCATCTTATTTGCTGATACGTGCCAATAATAGTTACTAGCGCGTGCATGTTTCTGATTAGTCATGGTAATCCACATAAGTTGAATCTGGTTACTATCAAACTGCTTCAACTTTCTACAAATGCTTAGCCTGTACTTTATCTTTTTCTTTTTCTGTTCTGATCTTTAATTTCTTATATACTTTACATAATGATCTCTGACTCTTCCTAGTTTCGTGTTATTTTACATTTCACTTATGTTGGAACACTCTCTCTAACATAGTTTTTTGTTACTTACTTTTATCATGATTCATGATTCATGATTGATATCTGAATGTGAACTTTAGTTGCTCTGAAATTTTAAATTTGCTTGTTAGATGGTGATTCACCCCCAGAAGATGCCTTTTTGAGCCGGCTGTTGGAAACAGGTGCAACCGAAAGTAGCTCAGCTAGTACTACTGCAAATCAACCTGAAGATGATATACATATAGATGGTGAAAAGGCGAAGAAATCAAAGAACATAATTTGCAGTATAGTGGCTTCTTTTCACGATCTGAATGATTTGAAGGATAAGTTGTATGCCGCATCTTTGAAGTCACTTCCATCTAATGGTAATGCATAAGAACAACATGTTTTGAACATTCTAGTTTATTAAACAAGACCACCATATCAGTTTAACCTATCCCTCCCTCCTTCAGTCTCTTCTATGACTCTCTCTCTCTCTCTCTCTCATTTTCTGTATTGGCTTGGCTATCTGCCTGTTTGTTGCTTACTTTCATTTCTCCCAACTCACTGTAGAACAGAGCCAAAAGGTGATTTCTTCTGATTTGCAGAACAAAGTTAAGAACTTGAGAATGGAAGTTGCCAATCTTCACTTGAAGCATAAATTTCAGGCTGATGAACTGCAGAGCCATAGAGACATTGATGCAAAAAATAAAGCTGACCTGAAGAGTTTAAAAGGTATTTTCTTTCTTTCTCATTAGCCATTCAGGTATTATTAGTACAAATGAACTTTATTACGTTTGTGTACCTTCATGAAAAGGTGCATCACGATGTATTTGACTTCCTTGTCCAGCTACAGGTGCTAAAATTTGTACTGACTTGGTATGGAGAATCATTATGCGTATACTATATTGTTATCCTCCCCTGCCTTAATGAACTTATGTTAGTTGTTGGAGTCATTATAAGACTGCCTATGTATTCGATATTTCTGAAATATCCAATTTGGTTTGGGGTTATGGACATGGAAGGATGGACCCTCCGTCTATTGAAACTTAAATGGGTTTGGGATTGGGTGCTTTCAGTTTATTATTCCTTTCTCTTGCTATGCTCTTGTGCTATTTAGAACAAAATATGGTTGTCATGTTTCACTCTTTCAATAGTGATAATATTGCTCGAGCCTCATTTATTTTTTATTCTCAAAATATGCCCACAAATCTTATTAAATGTAGCATGCATATGTTACTGACAGTTCACTTTTCTCTTTTAAAAGGAGAACTAGAAAGTACTATCGCTGAATTGGAAGAAAGTGACCGTAGTTTGGCAATTCTTAAAGCAGAAATATTTATTGCAAAAGAGTCGTTTTCCCCCATCCTGAATCGAGGAAGTAAGCAGGTTACTAGTGATAAAGCAAGGGACAAACAGAGAGATTTGCAAGACATGGAGTCCACACTTAAAGAGCTATTGGTAATAACTTGTGCTGTTTGCCTGTTAGAATCTGTGCTAAAAAAGGAGTAAAGAATTTGTGTCATGTGCAGGGACAATCCACATCTTGGCTACACGAACTCAAACGCCTTCATGAAGATAGGCTGGACATTTTGAAGCAGTTGTCGACTTCCCAGGTTTTTCTTTCTTTATTCTTTTAGGTTTCTTGTAACTATTACACGACCACTCTTGTTTTTTAGCTTTTGAATTAATTTCTTGGCAGAGCAATTTAAAGAATGTTGAAGGCATTTTCTCGTCCCAATCTTATCTCTTGCTAAAAGATCAACTGGCAAAGGCTAAGGCAGATTTAATTCATTACCAAGCTCTTTTTGAGAAACTACAGGTTGTATCTGGTCGGTAATTTTAATTTGCCTTCATATTTTCTTTGTAAAAGTGTGTGTATTGGTCGTGCTTATCCATCCCACTGAACTCAGGTCGAGAAAGAAAGCCTTTTCTTCCGGGAAGAGGAAAGTCTCATGAAAAATGAGTTGATTGATGTTCTTCATCGATCTTCGGCAGTAACTGATTCCAGAATAAGTGAATTGAAAAGAGAGATACAGAGATACACTAAAGAAAGAGATCTAATTGGGATCAAACTGGAAGAAGCATCCAAAGAACCTGGTATAAAGAATTGAAATTGTGAACTCATTTTTGCTTGTTGCTTCCTTCTGTAAGTATAACGTAGCTACATTGCTTTTGTTTATTATAGGTAGAAAAGAAATTATTGCGGAGTTTAAAGCGTTAGTTTCATCATTTCCTGAAAAAATGGGGAGCATGCAAAGTCAGTTAGCTAAATACAAGGAAACTGCTGCAAACATTTACTGTATGAGAGCTAACGTTCACTCTCTGACAAATATTCTCGATCAGAAGGTGAGATTTGCTACACATAATCGTCTTTTTTATTAAATTTTTACCAATGTTCTGATTATTAGCTTTCCACTAAATACATACAGGTTAAGGAATTAGGAACTTTGAGTTCCAGAACAACCAAGCAAAATGCTGAAATCCAGAAACTGCAAGCTTTGGTATGACTTATGTCTTTTTTTTTCCTATAATGATTAGAAAACAAAATGTAATCACATATACTTGACATGTAATCTGTCCTCTAGAAATAATGTGGAAAGAGAATGTCTTTCTAAGACTTGTGGTTTTTGGTTATGCGCCATGTTTCAGTTCACTGTGAGAATATATAAACATGCAAGTCTTTCTGACATGATGACTAGTAATATTTGCAAATAGGCTTGATGTGAAACTTGTGGCATTTTGATTCTTTGGTGCAGGTTCATGATTTAGAGGTAACTGGTACTGACATGAAGCTCTTTTTGGATATGTGTGAACTCGTGTCAACTGATGCAAGGTTAGCATTTTTATGTTACACATATGAATATCGTGTTTGGCGAATTCCTCAATAAAAAGTCATTCGCTGATTGTTAAGGTTTCCTGTTGCTCCCCTTTGATAATTGAATAAGTTCTTCGAGAAAGTTCATGGAAGTGGGTAGGGCACCACTTATTGGGATTCTTATTTTACTTGCAAGCTGTCAAATATAATTAAATTAAGAGTTCTGTGATCGTCTGTATTGATTAATTTGAGTTAGATTAGATCAATAGTATCTTTGAATAATAAACTTAATCCAGGCGATTCCTTTTTAACCATTGTATGTTATATGCAGGGAAGTTAGTGAAACTAAATTTTCTGAGATCAAGGCATGGGCTCATGTACAGAGCCTCAAGTCTTGTCTTGATGAACATAAGTTGGAGGTGCAAGTTAAAGTCGCGATTGAAGCTGAAGCTAAAGCACAGCAAAGATTAGCTGCCACAGATGCTGACATTGCTTACATGAGACAAAAGTTAGATGCCTCTAGAAGGTCTTTTATCCTTGCCAATATTTTCTTAACATTCACTTTAATATTTCTTTACAATGAAAGTGAGGGCATGCATTCTGATCTTCATCTTTTGGATCTGCTTATGCTTGGATTTTGTTAAAGTCATTTTGGCTCCAATTCATCTAGATGCTTGAGTTTGCGTTTGTGACTTTTGACGTGCTGTTATCAATCATGTATGAATTTCATCATATTATAAGTAGAACTCATGTTCTTTTACTTACCAATTCGCATTTTGAGGTAGAAGTTTAGAACTCATTTTATTTGAATTAGAGAGATTCTTCATTTCGACATGCTTCATGGTTTTCCCTTTTGACCTCACAAGGAAATCGGACTTTTCCATATGAACTACGTTCAAGAATTAAGTACTGTAGTTATAAGACTTGATACGTTTTGACCTTTTCTACTTATAGTTTTTGTAGCTTGATGATATATTTGTTTGATTGCATATTTATACATGGATCAAAATAAACACAGATCATGGCACTCCTCAGATGAGATGAAAAATGATGACACGTCATTTCATTTGCCGTAGACCAAGGGTGAGCAAGCATAAACTAGAAATCCCAAGCATTAAGACCATATATAAACTACCAAATTGCAATTATCATAATACGAGATTGCATGTCAAAGTTTGTAAGGAATAGTTTCGACAAGAAAAAGACAACTGAAGAGAGATAAGAGAATCTAGAGTCATGTCACTAATGGATTGGTGTGTCTTGTGATACAATGGGTGAGAGTTGAGTGTCAAGTGGTCAAATGCATAACTCTGTCTGACACGATGTTGGCAATGCACAAACCCTTTGCAGGTTTATCAGCATAAGATTGCTATCTGGATTTGCTGCAATGACCATAGAACCTTGGTCAACTAAATTTCTAATTCTAATTTTTTCCCAAACTGCTGTTTCAGGGAAAAAGCAAGACTTTCTGATGTTCGAAAATTCAAACATGAAGAAACTGAGGCCTATCTATCTGAGATAGAGGTCTTTATTCTACAATATCTTAGATACCTCTCCATCATAAGCAATTTTATTAAATTATCCCTTTTGTGCTACAGACAATTGGGTTAGCATATGATGACATGCGGACTCAAAACCAACTGCTTCTGCAGCAAATCACTGAGAGAGATGACTATGATATAAAGGTAATCATTCCCTTAATCACTCAACTTCAGCTGGATACCTCTACACTTTCAATTCCAAAATGAGATGAAAAAGTGATTTTTTTAAGATTTTGTGCAAGCATGATTGGGATTAGAAACAAGCGCTTGGACACAAATCTCCATGTGTCTTTCATAACAAAGTGTGATCTGCACATTTTCTTGCAGTAGATCACGATTGCAAGTGTCACTAAACTGCTTTGGTTTCCGTTTCAGCTTGTTTTAGATGGTGTCAAGGCTAGACAGATGGGAGATGATCTCCTTATGATGAAGCGTACTCTGGAGAAAGTAGTTGACCATACCAAGACCACTGTTGGCCTTTATGACCTCAAAGCTGGTAGAATTGAAGATCAGGTATAGGAGTCGCAAATATAGTGCCAAACACTATTTCGCCTGTTTAGCACTCACTAATGATCTTCTTGTTGCAGTTGAAATCCTCCGCTGATCACGCTCAGAGACTTGCTGAAAGCAGAGTCCACAACACTGCTGCTGGAGAAGATTCCAAAATAAGGCTTTTAGATGTCAAAAAGTCTTCTCAACAACTGATGGACAAGCTTGAAGAAGCACAGTTTGAGGTTGACAACGATCGAGTGTACCATGCTCAGCTGCAGATAGAACTAGAGAAAGAGAGGTTTTCATATTTCTTGTAATGTTCATTTCCATTTCATGTGAAGGATCTTTTCTTTACTGGGTTCTTGGACTGTTTTTCACAACTAGGTTTGAGAGGAAAAGAGTAGAAGAAGATCTAGAAACTCTGAGGAGGAAGGTTCAACAATTAAAGTCGCAAGTTGAGGGATGCTCAATAGTTGGAAAGCTTCAGCAGGAGCTCAGGGAATACAAGGAGATACTCAAGTGTAGTGTCTGTCTTGATAGGAGAAAAGAGGTGTGTTCTAATTTTTTGAGTTGTGGAAGAAAGTATGTCATCTAGCATTATTCTTGATACTTTAAGTATTTCCCAAGTTCTTATTGCAGTCTCTCCCCCCCCCAATTTTACGTGCTCGCGTAGGCAATAGAGGTAAATGTCTTTTATGAGACATTTTAATATTTCAGAAAGAAAATAATAACTATGTCAAAGCTTATAAAACTCGGGGAACTTGAGGACCTAAAAACCAGTACGATAATGAGGACAATTGATACTAGAGGCGTTATCATTCTTTTACTTTTTTAATTTATTTATTATTTGTGTGCGCAAATGAGAGTTTTAAGTTTCACTTTTGAACCAGCTACTGGATTACTGATAAATGCTTTTATACAGGTGGTCATCACGAAATGCTACCATCTTTTTTGTGATCCTTGCGTACAAAATATAATTGGAACACAGAGGCATCGCAGATGTCCTGTTTGTGCTGCGAGTTTTGGGGTTAATGATGTCAAAACTATATACATCTGATCGGAAATTCCAGAACCAATGATACTTACACCGTCCATGGGTACACGTGAACCATTCATTAGGTTCTAAGAACGATTTCTACATTTATATTATACTTGCTGATTTGCTGAGACCCAAAAAAGACCACATCAGGAATTTAAGAGGAGCCGCTTGGATTCAGGTTCTGGGTTTGACAATCGAGAAGACTGGAGATCCCTACCTTTTTGTTTGACAACTGGATAGATTTTTTACTACAACTTGATCGAAATTCAGTCCAGCGAGTATGACTTCTAGCTTGAGTTGGGAAGTTTTGTTTGATTTTGGTATTATTAGATTTTTTTTTTATCTACTAAACAGTGTATTATTAGATTATTATTTACTATCTTTTATGTAGAGATTGCGTTTTTACTTCAACTTTGATGTTATTATAGTGTAGGATTATTTACTTCTCAGAAAACTACTACTACAATATAGATGTTGAAGTTATAAAATGTCAAGGTTATATGTATGTTTACCTTTTAATAGATTTTATTAAAAACATAGCTTATCTATATATCGGAATTGAAGAATTTAATTATAAATAATTTCCAAATTCAATATGTATGCTCCTTTATTTATGATTTGGTTGAGGCATATAATAATCATATATCCTTTTCTAGTTTGATAGTTTTTTTTTTCTTTGGCAAGAATAAATAATTCATTATGTTAAGCTTAAAATAAAAATGATCGGATCTATTATTATTAGAACTAGATGTATGACTGAAAAATAAAAATGTATGCAGAATATAAAATGAAAATTAGTGGGATAAGAAATTAAAAATCTTTCATTTTTCCTTTTCCTTTTCATTTGGAGCTAGAAATTGTTAAGTGCGGTCGTGGTTCCCAGCCAATCACGGATAGAATTGCAGAAAAGCCCCCCTTCCTCTCACCAATCAATTCCATCGACCACAAAAATCAATTTCCAGCGATTGATTTTACATTTTTCAAGTTTCTGCTCAAGATATATACATACAGACAGACAGAAGATATATCTTTTCATTTCATGGAAGGTGTATTAATGTCCTTAGGAGCAACATCCTCTGCCACGACGACAACACGTTCATTTTATTTTCAAAAATTTACACGTTTCAGGAACACTCACATTCCAAAACACTCTCCTTTCAAGCAATTATCTTTCCCCATTACCAAAGCTCAACAGGTGAGTTATATCAACCTAATATTTCTTTTACTCGCGCATAATTCTCCCCTTTATTTTTTTTATTTTTTTTTCTTTCTGTTTTTGATTGATTATTGGGCGCATGTTGTGATATTTGGTGGGTCTTTATTAATTTCTGAAGTTGTTTAGAGTTTGGGTAGCAAAAACGGTGCAACTTGTTGATGGGTTTTTGGTAAAATTCAATCCATATACATAGTTATTTGGGCTTTGGCCTGTGGATTTTAATTGTATAAGTTTCCTCAAATAGCTGCACTAGTTACTCTTGGATGTTGTTATCTTTATAATGGTAATGTAAGTGAATTTATTTTGCTTGGTATGCTAAAATGGATGCTTATGGTGATAATAAGCTGAAGGATGGACCTAATGAATTGACATAGATGTTGATTTCCTTTACTCTTTATTAATGTTTAGGTTTGTGGGGTTAATTTAAAAGTTTATTTCTTATGCCATTAGTCTGAATTGGAAGAGGGGTCTGCTGCAGTTAAAGAAAGCGAAGTTGGGATATTCCAAGATGAAGTTGTATTAAGTCAGGGTATAAAGATTAGGAGGCGACCACCAACTGGACCACCTATTCACCATGTTGGTCCTTTTGAATTTCGCTTACAGAACGAGGGCAATACCCCTTGCAATATTCTCGAAGAAATTGTATGGCACAAGGATGTCGAAGTTTCTCGGGTACTCTTCTTGATTTTTGTTCATTGTTGTTTCACTTCTTTAATCATGAGTTATAAGTAGTAAATGTAATTGGGTTTTGACCGGTAGTTGAAGGAGAGAAATACACTTGTGATGCTGAACAAGATGCTTAGTAATGCTCCACCTGTTAGAGATTTTATCGGAGCTCTTAAATCAGCAAATTCAAGAACTGGACTTCCCAGTTTAATTGCTGAAGTGAAAAAGGCTTCTCCTAGTAGAGGGGTTTTAAGAGAAGATTTTGATCCTGTAAGTGTATATACTCTTTGATTGCCTTTTATAACATTGTGAATACCATCTTCCTTTTGGAATTTAGATCGTGAAATTTTTCATGACAGGTTGAAATTGCTATAGCTTATGAAAAAGGTGGAGCAGCATGTCTTAGTGTTTTGACTGATGAGAAGTATTTTCAGGTGAGAGCTAACTTTTCAATCGTCTTTGATTTAAGATGGATTATTTGATTTACAGAACACTTATATGAAAGACTTATGTTTTTTTTTTTGGGTGGATAAGGGAAGCTTTGAAAATTTAGAGGCCATAAGGAGTTCAGGAGTACAGGTACACTTGGTTTCATTATGTTTCTGCATAACTATTCGTAGTTTAATACTTCTTTTCCTATTCTTTTAACCGAGTTATTTGCAAATTGAAATTCAGTGCCCTTTGTTGTGTAAAGAATTTGTTATAGAAGCATGGCAAATCTACTATGCTCGAGTCAAAGGTGCAGATGCAATTCTATTAATTGCTTCCATTTTACCCGATCTTGACATCAAGTACATGCTTAAGATATGCAAAATGCTAGGGTTGGTAGCACTAGTTGAGGTTCGTCTGTTACTCTTTTCGCCATAAGTTAAATGTTATTTTGACTTCCTAACTTCAGTATTCTGTTGTGTGATTATAGTTACTACAATTACGAAATTGTATAGTGATTATCTCAATTTATTATTATCTTATCCATATGTGGCTGTACATCATTTAGGTACATGATGAAAGAGAGATGGACCGTGTTCTAGAGATCAAGGGGATTGAACTAATTGGCATCAATAACCGTGACCTTGGTATTCTCATTGAATAAGCTTTAAATATTTTTTCTATGAATCACGTCTACAATGTTTTTTGATTATAGTTTTTTCCAATTAATAATTCTAGTCATGGTTGACTTGCGACGAGTCTATGACAATTCATCTTGTGCCCTTGATCTATAGCGACATTTGAAGTTGATATTGGCAACACCAAAAAGCTTCTCGAAGGTGAACGTGGACAAAAGATACTGCAGAAAGGCATTACTGTAAGTATCTTCTTGAGTAGACAGACTTGTTCTCTACCCTCATTATATTCCTTCACTTTTCGTAATATTCATCAGGTTGTAGGGGAGTCTGGACTATTTACGCCTGCTGATATTGCATATGTTCAAGAAGCCGGCGTTAAAGCAGTAAGTAATAAATTTATTGGTCGTGACTGAATCGAATGCCACCTAACCTAATATATCTCCCGTCTTCATCAACAGGTACTAGTTGGTGAGTCGATTGTGAAACACAAGGACCCAACTGTGGCAATATCTCAACTCTTTGGTAAAGATATTGCGTCATAAATATGTCCAAGTCCAACCTTTTTTTAGTATGGAGATTAATTTTTGTATTCTTGATTGTTGATTATATTGAAGAATATTAGTATAACTTATCTGCGATTACTAATGTAAAGTATGAATATTTATTTATAATATCTCGTTGTCCGTATTCAGTTTGAGATATTTATTAAATAGTTTAATTGTTTGATGTTTCTTTGTAATAAGCTCTGTTCTATTCCACACTTCCACTACATGTTGACGCTATGGACATGTTGAGGAAGATCTGAAATTAAAGTTACAGACAGCACAGGACGTTAATCAGAAGAATCCATAAGTAGTGTGTAGCACAAGGAAAGAACAAAAGGCCACCTGGTCTCAAAAAAGAAAAAAGAAAAAAGAAAAAAGAAAATTGCAATGGCCCTAAAGACAAAAAATAAGAGCAATTGTCAAAGTTTGTAGATCTTGGAATAATGTTAGAAATATTAGATTCTAAGTCTAGATAATGCAATGTGCATGATCATCCACATCTTATCTTATTAATTCTTCACTGCCCTTTTCTTTTACCATCTTAATTTGTCCCTTAAAACTTACTAAAGTACCCAACAATACATATATAAATATATACAGCAATTGATTTCCTTGCAACTTAAAAGAAAGAAAAGAGACGTACGTTCAACTTTCTAATTTTCCGACTCTTCTCTAAAACTACATTCTATTCTGCTGCTAACTGATTACTACATTTCTTTATTGTAAATTTTGTAATGGGCATATATATATATGTATTTAGATCGAACTCCCAATTTCATTCATCATATATATCAAATCGATGACAATAATTCTAAGTTCCAAGTAATTGTACGAATTAACATATATAGCCAATCTATTTTAATATAATAATACAAAAATAATTTTTTAAGTATACATAGAACTAACTTCCATTAATGCATCTGAAGACATTAAAAGTCAGGATCTGATCATATTCATATCATATGTTGCTTAACAAAATTAATTAATCGCCAACTAGGCTTATACACATGACGTTAGGTTTTTTTTTTTCCTACACACTCGACCAATCATGATATATAGGTCAATTCTGAATTTCTTAGGAATCTTATGCATGTATAGTGTAGTTAATTTTCCATTTTATTGGTTGACAAATTAAATAACAAGACATTCTCGAACTATATATAGACTCGCGCGGTATTGATTTTTAATTCATTAATCAAAGAGTTTATACGTAACAATAAATCATATATATGTTGTCACTTGTTGTAGATAGTACTGTTTGCAATATTTATTAAGTTAATGGTGTAATAAATTACTCTCCAATGAAAATTGCAATTCCCTTTATATATCTATTAGCAATTTAAATTGTAATTATAAATTAAATAAAATTTTAATAATAAAATTTTATAAATATGAACAAATTGTTTACACATTAATTAAATGAATTTACTTTATAAATTAGTAAATTTAATAAAATTATATAATATTGTATTATAAATAAGATATTTTAATTTAATAGAGTTTATATTGTATTATAAATTATAATATTTACTGAAATTTATGGGCAGATATACATTATATCAATTATTATGATAGTGAATATATGATTATCATTTTTATAATTTACAAGATATAACAATTAACTCCCAAATTTATATTTTTTTAAGATATTATAAATATTACAAATAACCTCAAAGGGCATAATTGGAACATTTTAAAGACAAGAGGCTAATTTTAAGAAGGTGAAAATTCTGAGGGAGATTTTCGTGATACCCAATACGTGAGAAGGACTTTTGTAATTAGGCATTACCTCAGGGGTATTCACAATTTACCCCTAAAAAAATATATACTTTGTAGTTTGAAGTATTTTAATTCTTGAAACCCTTAATAAAATGTTAATATTTAATGTGAAGAGACTTGATTCAATTATATTTCTTGTATTTAAATTAAATTATCTTAAATAATTGCGCTGCCTCATTGGATCCAATACTCACCCTTGGATCCCATACCTTTGATATGTACACTCGCAATTTATATGTATGTGCTACGAAAGTAATCAACTTTTTGTACTTTTGTCTAGGGGTATCTAATTCATATGGGTCCTAATTATTATGTGATATTTTCATGTGTGAAATAGCATATGTATGCAAGATATTCTATTGGGGCCAAAGATATCGATTTTGTCCTCAAATTTGTCACTATGCCCAATGAATTATATAGAAATATATGGTTAAAGTATTAGTGATCGAAGAATAGACTAATTTATTGAGGAGATAGTGAAAATGAGGTCACCTATCACTACAAAATATATTGAATAAATAAGTGTAATAATATATGGGGGTATATAAAAAGTCACCGTACAATAAATATATAGCTTTAAATATCTTTTAGCTAAAATTGTTTGTATTCCTTAATTTATTTTATGGCCGGGCTCATTCAAATAATTGGCATAATCATTGTCCTTTAGTAGTATGGATGCAGAATATTAGGTTTTTAGTAATTGTGAAATTGAATAGAAATATACATTTATAAAATTATAAGTTATTTTTAAAATGGCAACTCTTGGTATGATATATATGTATCTAAAAAGAACAATTTTAAAATCATAGTATATATGTGTACTGGTCCATGAAGCCATGTCCCATTGATAAGGCCGATGCACGAAATCCTAGAGGTTTTTGGTTCAACTCCTATTAATGTGTTTTTTTTTTAAATTTAATATTAGAGTTTGGTGATTGATTTTATTGGTAATTTGATTGTAATTATAAATTGGTGATAAAATATAGAATGCAAACTTTGTCACGATCACAATAACAAATAATTTTTTTCAGTTTGATCAAAAAGAGATTAATATACTTTTAAAAATATATATCATAAAAATTAACAAAAAATTGACGAATTAAATTTTGATTTCATGTAAACTAAACTAAAATTCCCACATTTAAGTTTCCATCATAAAATCAACAAGATGCTGTGGATGCATATCTCAGCGGTGAATATCTATATATTACATGAAAAAAGTTATACTACGAATTACATAGTAATCCTATTTTGGGAAAAAATTGCCGAAATATGATTTGATCAAATTCATCTAATCAAAAGACGAGTGTATTGCATAACTCTTGTGATTAATCATTTTCGTAAGGAAATTTATAATCACGCGAGCAACCTCGATTTGGACAAGAAATACCCTTCATTTTGACAAATTTGACCAGTGTAATAAAGAAGATTCAATTAAATATGCTGCTTCTATCTAGCTAGCTAGTTGCATTCCCACAAGAATGGATCTTCAAGCCGGAATCCTATGTCGGCGGCGGCTCCATCCAGCCGCCATGAAGAAGCAAAATAACAGTAGCCATCACTATGATCTGTGCTCTCCAGGGGTAGATCCGGCAAGTTAAAAAATGTGTCATCATCATGAGCCGTTGAATTTGATGATACTTGTGCCAAATTTGTTGAAGAGTGAGAATTAGGGAAGTTGTTCTGGCGGCTCGGCTCAAATTCAAATGTAGCCGCGGCAGCTTTTGCAGCCGCGGCTTGGATGTCCTTTGGTGCAGTGGAGCTGGGGCGGGGTAGCTCATGAGCCAAGTGTGGGAAATTGAGGTAAGCCGATTGGCCTTTTATGGCTAAAGCCGCCACGTCATGTGCTCGAGCCGCCATTTCTGCCGTGGGGTACGTCCCCAGCCATATTCTTGATTTCTTCTTTGGTTCACGAATTTCGCATACCCATTTCCCCCAATTTCGCTTCCTCACGCCGCGGTATGTCGAATGTGCATCGCCACCACCGCCAATTCTTTCGCCTTTTTTAGGTTTGGAGGGCTTTTTTAGGCTTGTTGTATTTTGTGTTTCTTTCATCGATGACGAGTTTGAGGAGGAATTGGAAGACGAGGCGGTGGAGGAGGAAGAGGAGGAGGAGGAGGAAAAAATTTGGTCTTGGGATAGAGTTTCTAAGATGATATTATTTTCCATAATGAGGTGTGTTATGGACTAGTTGCTAGAAAGAATGTGAAGGATATGGAACTTAAAATAGGAAGGGTGGGTTCATAAGATTCTTTCAACAAATTGGATTAATTTATACAAAAGAAATGAAAAAGATAAAGAGTAACATATGCTTTGAGATTTATCTTTATAATTATAGGTACTTTTTTTTTTTTTTTACTATGCTTACTTAATTAACTTCCAATCATGATGACATTGACGTGAGTATACATGAGTCACTGACACTTTAGTTTTTTTCTTGATCTACTAGATTGTGTATTTATATTTCGGATCGAAGACTACAAATGGTATAGGTCCTCCCTAGTACGGTGTATCCAGTAGAATTCGAACTTGAGCTTTGTCTCTGGAGGTCGCAAGTCACTACCACTTGACCCAACTACCTTGGGTGTCACCGAGACTTTACTTTGACATATAACTTCTTTCTAAAATACATTTAATTCGAATTAACATAGTGACTTGGAGACGATATAAGATGGATTGAATTTATTTGCGGTTAAAAATGAGATTTGTAGCATGTATCACTTAGAATCAGGATATTAATTTCTATGCATATACCTATTTGAAAAGTCTCCAGATCGAGTTGTATACGAGTCGAGTTTAAATACTTAAAAGTAATTTGTTAGTTTCTGATACTCTTGAAATGAATATCAGAAGTTTATCAAACAATGAATTAATTAGATTAATAACAACTTTTAATTTCTGAATAAAACTTGAAGGAGTAACCTGGCTAGAGAGAATATGAATGATTAATGAATATATTTAGACGTCATATATCTAATCTATCTAATACATATATATATTTGAAGGGTGGTTTTTGACCCAAATTGATTGTTTTGACTCAAATTCTATTTTCTTAGAATTTTGAATTTTTTTTATTATCTTTTAAAATTCTTCTTGGTTAGCACATAAAGAGAATCTAAGTTGTAGGCTTTTTTTTTTTTATATAATTGTAGTCATTCCTTAATTATATAAATTTTGAATTTAATTGCCTTGGATTACTCCTTCATTAAATATTTGTGTTTTCAGTTGTTGATTTATCATTTACGTACAAATGAATAAGGTCAGAGATCAAATCATCAAATATGTCATCCATATGGCAATTAGCCTTTATTGAGAATCATTAATTCTGAATAATTTGAAATTCTTAATCAAATTTACAACCTATTAAAGGTAATTGGTAGTAAATTCGATATTAATAGAATAAATGTCCATAATTATAGCTGCAAATTGATGGAGTTACTGTAGTTATTGGACAAGAATTTTCCTTCTTATAAATCAGTCTTTTTAGCATTTCAAGTGAAAGAAAACCTATAGTTGCATCTTCTTCTTTCTTTCTTTTTTTTTTTTTTTTTTTTTTTTGAGAGGCTTTCTTTTTTTTTTTCTTCCAAGAAACATTAGTGCATGTTTTGTTTCAGCTTTTCAATTTAAACCTAACATCAAGAATTTTCACTTTATACATTTTGTTGCAGGTGATCACCTTATATAATTGTTTGTTTTTACCGATTTTCGTTTCTACATCAGGTGCGTTTTCTATTTTCTATTTTTATCGAGTTTTTCTTTTTCATTTCTGCTTTGTTAATTTTTTCACTTGATTAGATTTTTCTTTTCTTTTTATATTTGTCCAGTGTAATTTTAATTATTTGTTGGATTAATTTCACTTTGTTTGATTTATAGATATATCTTATATACATGCGTGTATATTTGTGACATATTTTTCTAAAAAATCTCTTTTTTCCAATTTTAGTGCATGGTCAAGAACTATTTTCACGTTGTATTTATGTTAAATCTTTTCACTTAATATTGGAATATTTACTTTTTTGGCTCATTACAATTCTTCTCTATAGTTTATTTTTCATTATATAATGTCGTTTTGGATCTATCTACTCGATGTATGAAAATATATTATTTCATAAATTTTTACATGGATGATGTGGTGCAATTCACATATGAGTTTTATCTAATTGAATTTTTGTATACCAAAACACAACGGGATGTGAATTGTCAACTACTTTTTAATTTACATCTAACATAATCTCGTGCATCCATGTATAATCGTTAGTATTTGTTTTTTTTTTTTTTTTTGATAATCCAGGTGTCCAAGCTTACACTAGACTAATCCTGGACCCTCATAATCCTTGCCCTAGAACCCTAAAGGATGTAAATCGCAGGATGTGCCTCCACCAAGCCTCGGGATTCCACCATACTGCTGTACACTCTGCGCACAAAGGGGTCTTCACCACAAATGACCCTTAGACAGACCCATGAAAATGTACTTCCATCCAAGTTCCAAATGGGATTCGAGCCCCCACCCTTGCCGCTGGAGTAAGCCTTATGAATTATTGGTCAGCCAGTTGGAGATATGTCATGGAGGCATCGTTAGTATTTGTTAGCTAGCATGTACATGTATTTTTTTACCTCTTAAGTTTACTTTTGATGCATTGCTTTTCTCAATTAATTTTGATATTTTTTTCTTTGTGCAAAAGAAATATGTGTTTTAAAATAAAGTTTATCTATTTTTTTATTTCATATGTGCAATTTGAATTATATAAAATGATTAATATTGGACAACAATTAACATAATTTCTTTATCTTTCCCAATTTGGATTAATTTGGTATACTTTTTAGTTATTATAAGTGTACCGTGTTAAAAAAGAAAAACACAATATTAGTTCATTATTCTCTTCTCTATTGAATTCAACTTTATGATTATTAATTGAGTATGTATTATATTACGTGTTCCATGAATGGATACACTTAAGAAACCCCAAATTTGTAATTTTTGTTTGAATTTGTATTTTTCTTTTATATCACATACATATGTAGTCCATTTAATTTAATTATTTTATAATTTAGATGAATTAAATTAATTTCACAATTTTCATTTGATTAATATTCTAGAAGTTTTGATGTACTTACATACTAATTTTTATAATATTCATTTTTTTATTAATTACGTATATGTTATCCAAATTAATCTACAATGTACATTATAAATATAGACAATATAAATTATATATTTACAGCACTTTCCGTGCATAGCACGGGTTATAGGCTAGTATATATATATAGAATAAGCGGTGTCGTGTGATTTGGTTTCAGGCACATGAGTTCTGTTCTGTACAGTAGTACAATACTATATGGAATGGAATGGAACGGTGCCAAATACAATGAATACTGGCCGGTGTGCAATAAACGCGTCATGTTATAGTATTAATTGACCATTCTAAATTAAGGAAAATACTAGAAGAAAGGTAGTACTATATATTTATAATTATTGCCTTGATTTTGTAATGGGTCCAATCTTTAATGAAAATGTAAATGGATATTTCCCAAGATTTTTTAGTTTTTATTACTACTATTCTTTGGAGTAGCTTTTATTGAAGTTAAATTCGGTCTTTTTTTTCTCATGATTATTCTATATTATATTATATGTACTACTCCCGTGTTACACATAATAATTACTTCTCTATAAAAGGAAAATGACATAGCACAGAAAACAATATCAAGGTGTAAATGTGGAATAATTATGTTTAGTCTTTCATTCATGGTTGACCGTTCATATCAGAAATTTATCAAATTTGAAACCTGGTCATCTTTTACACGATTGAAAAATTGCTATCTCAGAAATTTTTTTTTTGAAACGCCTGTTTATTGAGCATGTACAATGAAATTTGAAGGTCGATCGTTCTCATATTCAGTAAAATTTGAAAAATCAAAATAATCCAAATCAACGAGTCCATAACCGGCCCATATTTGTAATTTATCTCTCTCTTTATTTATTTCTAAATTGATTATTTTTTTCGGTGTTCAACGAAATCGTCAAATCGTCCCAATCGACCGCAATTCGCGGGTTGAAGGATCAATGAATTGGTCCTGGACTTTTCAAAAAAGAGGACCGTAAGTTTCAATCGAATTTGGTTTCCTACTTTCAAAAACTGCATAAACCGCAATATATATGTAAAATTACATTCATTGCAAATTTACTTATCTATTGCTACATGATAATTACGTACATATACTTTTAATTTATTTCTCACGTCCATATTTAAAAGTCAATATATCCCACTAAAATTTTATAGCCCTCCACAAATTATTATCACATGAAGTGTCAAACACTAGCAACCAAAAAAAGGGAAAAAATTGAAAATAAAAGATGCAAAAGAACAATACAATAAAATCGAAAATAATTATTTTGTTAGTTGATATTTAATTATCTTCATTAAATATTTATGTGAATTTATTAAATTTATCCATAGATTATCTTCATTATATTCTTTAGTTTAGATTTGATTTTCTTGGCTTTTATATTAATTTAAGAAATCTATTCATATATTATAACAAAGAAACATATGGAAATAATTAATTTTTTAATTTAATAAAAATACAATCTCAATACTGTCCCAACCCGTCCCAAACTGAAACATAAGTAAAGACCGCAAAACCTGTCCCAAACTGTTCCAACCCGAATGGACCACAAAGTGCAATTTCAATACTTGTTGGGTTGGGTTTGGGCAAGAGTATTAAAAAACTGTAAATATATAGTTGATTTGGGTTAATGTAAAACCGCAATAGACCGCATCGCGTACACCCCTAGCTTTATTAGTGAGACTATTTCTCACATTTTCACTCCACAAAGCTAGATACTCATCTGAGTCATTTGCATATATGGTATATATATATGGTCTTATGGAAAGTTTAATTTGTAAAATTAACTTTTTTGTTTTTTATTTACAAAACTGTCCTTACTTAGATTATTGTATTAATTATCTTTAAATTAAATGAGAAATTACAAAAAAAATCCGAAAATCCAAAAATGCAAAAATGTGGGATGAATACTTTAGAGAGTTTTTTGTAGTGAGAGAAATTTGAAATTTGAATTTTGAATTGAGAGTGAAAATGAATATTTATGGATGTTTTGTAATATTATTATTATTAGATTTAATTGTTATTAAAATCAAGAAACAAGGAAGGCTATAATTTTGCAAATAGCATATTTGATAAGGCCATTGAGCCAAATTTCCCGACTCATTAATTTAGTGTTATAACTGTCGTGGGATCCAAAATTTATTAGACTCCAGAACTTACGGTTTCATACTCTAAAAGTTGTACTTTTAATCTATTTTTTTAAAATACATTCCACTTTTGGTTCCATCACATTTTATAAGATTAAAAGTGCAAAACTGATGACACAACTAATAGTATCAAATAATAAGTAGAGACTACTCTACGGAAAAAAAATGCAAAATATTTTAAGATATTGAAAAGAATATGTAAATTTATCAAGTGTATGGCCAAAAATGCCAAATATTTCAAAAGTTTGGGACCAGAGTACAATTTTGTGAGATATATATAGGTCCAATTCTATGAGATAAAAAAGTTCAACCTTTTTTTTTAAGGGTGATTTATACTCAGATCCCCTCAAGTTTGAGCATATTACAAGAAACCTCCCGTTGTTTAAAAAATTATAGGGACACCCCCGCAGGTTTGGGCATATTACAAGAAATCCCTTACGGCGTTAAAAACAAATGGAATTTGATGATGTCAGCAACAAAAATTTAATTTTCCAAATTTACCCCTGGCTAAATGTATCCACATGGGGTGTCTATGTAATACTATTATACCACAGTGGGTGTCTATATAATAATATCATATCACAGGGGATGTCGATGTAATAATATTATACCATAGGGGTATCTACGTAATAATATTATACAACATCTAACGGTCATTTTTAAAATTTGATAGTTGGCTACAAGTAACTCCATGAAGTTATTGTAACCTTTCAAATACATCTCATGCGGTATGATATTATACATAGACACCCCATGTGACATAATATTATTACATAGACATTCCCCCTATGAGTATATTTAGCCAAGGGTAAATTTCGAAAAACAATTTTTTTTGTTGACATCATCAAATTCCGTTTGTTTTTAACGCCGTAAGGGATTTCTTGATGATATATGTCCAAACCTGAGGGGGTGTCCTTGTAATTTTTGAAATATCGATGGATTTCTTGTAATATATCAAAACCTAAAGGAGTGTGAGTGTAATCACCTTTTTTTAATGATAGATGAATAATCATAATTTGATGCTACTTGTTGGTTTGTGATAATCGATCATTTTAAAACGGTGAAGGGTAGATGCAATTTCCCCTTTCTTTATTTAGAAAAATGCAATAAAATTCAATAAGTTAAAATGAATTAAATGTATAGTCCAAAAGAAATCCATAATAAGACTTGATATGGGTCCTGAAGTAGTTGGCCAAATAGTGAATAGATACAAGCCATCGAGCCCTAAATGGTGGGAGTTGGAGAAATATCAATGTAGAGGGTACTCACACAATTATATATATATATATATATATATATATATAATTGTTATTAAAGATCATGTTATAAATGAAAATCATAAATATGTGGTTAAAGGTCACTCACGTGTTAAAACATTTTAAACAATCTAGTGTTAAAACATCTTAAACAAGATTGTTTATTTTAGTAGTTTAAACTTTAACATAAATACGTGGTACTTCACTATTGCAAAGTTGGCAATATATCGAGCTTCTCTAAATTGATCATTTTGTTGGATAACTAATTAGAATATCAAACATGTGTTTTCTTCATATAACTTCACAATTTTATTGAGAATTATTGTCCAAATTCAACTTTCATAGTTTAAATGTTTATTTGCAATTGGGTGAGTAAGATGAGATCTGACGCATGTGTTAGAATTTCTTTAACAAGTATGTAATATTTGTAATACTCAGAAAATAAGTCAATTAATTTGCAATTTTTCTCTACATATCTAATTAGACCAATTACAATTAAAACGTTTTTCATAGCTTTCCTGTTGTCCACAAATTAAATCACATTTAATGTTAATTATGGCATTCCTTTCACTTTGCAAGTGTTTCCATATCAACCAATCATTTTTATAGTTCTACCTACTTGAATAAATGTCTTCAACCCAATTCTAATTTTAAAAAGTATGCCCAATCGCAAGATTTTAAGTAAACAGGGAAGACAAGGTAAAATGGATTTCCAATCTAGGGGCACAAGGGTAATTATCACCTTTCTGATGTTCATTGCTGGGATCAATTCTTCTTCGTCAAGTCTAAACTGAATAGATAATAGAATATCAGAATACATATAAAATTTCGATTTTAAGCAATTAAGATAATTACTAGAATGTGGAGTTGTTGAACTACTTAGAATACAACAATTAATCTTTACAATAAAATAAACAACTTATTAAAATAGTGTATATTGTTTGGATTGTAATGGATGCCATTTATTATAATTTAATTTAAAATGGTGTATATTGCATTCTAAATCAATATCTATGAAAAGTTAATATTATAAATCTACAAACCTATAAACTTAACACCTAGGTTTCATTATGCAAGGGACACGAGAAAAACCACAAATTTGTTTGTTTTTCGGCTTTGAAAAATCAACATGATTGGTGGCCTTTAAAAAAGGGATACTTTCCTTAACAAGTACGAAAAACTACTCATTAAAATAAATAAGATAAATAGATTTATTCTCTACTACTTAAACAAAATTTCATCATTAATCTTTCAGAAACTATCATTTTTTTTATTCTACTATATCGTGTATGTACAGTTCAGGTCGAAGAGGACAAAATATATATATTCTCTCCAGTAAAATTCGAACTTAAGTCTCGCCACTTGACCCAACCACCTTAGATCTTAGATCTTCAAGTAACTATCAAATGATTGATTTTCTAACTCAGAGAAGGTGGGGAAAGGAAGTTGAACACTGGTCTAGATTTGTTGAATTTAAATATATTATAGATTTATTTTAGACTTAAATATATGAGTTGAAAAAAAGCACGAGTTTTACATAACTATGCTCAGAATGAGTTTTGGGCCAGAATCATGAAACCATAGACCGCAGAATTGGGCCAAATTAAAATCGTTTGAAAAGTGGTCCAAGAGTCTCTTGGTATATTCATCCCAAAGTATCCATTATAGGGGAGAGTTGAGCCGGTTAGGCACGTAAATTAAAAAATATGGGTCAGATTGGGCTTATATCTTTTGTATGGGGCCTAGCCCATGTTCAAGAAAATGTCATTAATCTGGTCTGAATTGCTCCTATTATTTCTCTTTTGTTCTGGTCCGAGTTAGTACTTATTGTAAGGAACTTTTGGAGTATGGTTTGATACTTTGATTTATGCATTTCTTATTCTGTTTGTCGAAAGATAATTTTTTTTTTTTTAAATAACACTAGTAAGAAGTAGCAATTTTTTAATTAAGAAACAAAAGTAATTGTTTAGATTCAATTTCAGTTTAATCGATAATAATATTTCAATGATGCGGCCTAATGGATGAATTTTAATATCAGCTTCATAGATCAACTTAACAACCATTTTCCCGTTGTAGGCGCATTTCCCACGTCAGTTTGAGACTTCCGCAATAGTGGTCGTAACTTCGTTTCAACATGGTTCCATAACAAAATTTAATTTAATAGGGCTTGTGATTGTGAAGGAATAAAAGGACTTGTTATATACTACTGTACTGTATGTTTTAATTTTTTTGGGTAGAGAAATGGACATCAACTAACCGGCATGCTGAAGAGTTGATAATATTTAAAAATAATTGTACTTCATTTTTTTTTTGTTTTTGTTTAATTGTACTTCATTTGAAAATGAAAAATAAAAAATTACACTGAGAATAAATGAAATGAAAGTAATTGGGAAGTTGAGGCGATGTTTCCTTTCTTTCCTTCACCAACTAAAACTAAATAAGACTAACAACCAGTCAAAACAAAAAAACACAAACTTCTATAAATGGAAAGATTCGTTTCCAACACCCTTCCCTTCCCTTCCCAGAAACTCCGAAAAACTTGTCCCAAAAATGGGCTCGTCCGGAGTCAACCCGAAACAACTTTACCAAAACGTTGTCGTAATGCGCCACGGCGACCGGTTAGACAACGCCGTGCCTCTGTGGACAGCGACGGCGGATCGACCCTGGGACCCACCTCTTGAGGAGGATGGCAAAGTCCGGGCCTTCTGTACCGGTCGGAAGATCCGAAATCAGATTGGATTCCCGATTCATCGGGTCTTCGTCTCTCCTTTTCTCCGATGCCTACAGACCGCCGCCGAAGTTGTGGCCGCGCTTTCTGCCGTTTCGGGTAATCCGGATGACCCTAATGATTTGACCTCAAACGGCGTCGTAATTGACCCGACCAAGGTTAAGGTTAGTAGTTAGTTGACTTTCTTCCATACACACAAACAAATTAAAATACTTCATTGCAATAATGTTGATTTTTGTTTATTAGGAATTTATGATTATTTGATCTTCTATCGACGATCTATAGGTTTTTTCATCACTATTGTTGTGAGACTGTACTGTTGAATATATAGATTATGTTATTGTGCGTAGAAAAGAATTAGGATCGGATCAAATTTTCTACTGGAAAGTTTTATTTTTGTACATGTAAATCGACACAAAAATAAAAAAAAAGAGTAGTTTGCATGCAATAATTTGCTTTGATTTAAAAAATAATTATGATCAGGTCTCAATCGAGTATGGATTGTGTGAGATGTTAAATTTCATGGCTATAAGACCTGCCGTGGCTCCTAAAGACGGGACTTTTAGTTTTAATATCTCTGACTGTGAAGCTGTCTTACCTGCTGGAACCATTGATTCTACCGTTGAACAAGTATACAAGGAGGTAATCTTTAAGTACATTAATTTTTGTTTTACCAATAATGTAAACGTAATTGTCCAAATTTTCACTATGTCACTTTTGATTGTAGCTTCCACAATGGCAAGAAACTCTAGAAGGTGCTAGAGCTCGATATCTTGAGGTGATCAAAGCTCTAGCTGATATATATCCTTCAGAGAATTTATTGCTAATCACACACGGTAAAAACCGGAAACTTTTACTGCTGTTAAAAATATTGCCTTTTCCATGTTATAGTATAATTTTACCATCTTGTTTCTTTCAGGGGAAGGAGTTGGAGCTGCTGTTTACAATAGCGTAAAGGATGTTGATGTCGTGTTTGGAGTCGAGTATTGTGCATATTCACTCTCGCGTAGACCTATCCTTTACGGTGATCAAAACGAGTCATTTACTGCCGGAGATTTTGTCGGTTTACCCGAATGTCAAGTTGGTGTAAATTATAGTCTGGTTAATAAATTATCTGATGATGATCCTGCACATAATATCGCGTAGAATTACATATTGGGGTGTTCATTGTAACAGATTATCCAGCCATTTGTAAAAGCTTTGACTTCTGGTTGAAAGATCACCATTTGAATTATTGAAAGAATGCTAAACACCTCTATTCACTTAAAAATTTGACAACAACCCCTTGATACCTTTAAAAATTGGCAATAATACCCATGTTTTCTTCGAAAATTGACAATAACCTCCCTACAATTAATGAAGGAATTTCAAAAATAAAACATGGGGGATTTTGCTAATAAAAAATTACATGGGGGATTTTGCTAATAAAAATTAAACATGGTGTTTTGCCAATTAGATAAAAACAAAGGAGAATTTTTGCCTTTAGCTCTTTAAACTATGGTTAATGTTAAAGCCTTTCTCAGTTTTATACTAAACAACAAAAGAGGTAACATTTGGTAATATGACAAGTAGATAAAGAGTGTCAAACCATAGATTATAAACTACACAGTACCAGTTAGAATTCGATCGATACAAAAGAATTCAACAACCATTACCATTATAAAAGCCATAGTACAAACTACATGTTAGACCTAAAGTAAGGAAAGCTAAACCACTATGTCCTGAGTTCAATCCACTCATGCCCACTGTGAAGGACTTGGAAGTGGTTCACTAAATCATACATTCCAATAGGTGGAAAAATCATCGATCAAACTATCGGGGATAACCGAGTCATGCCCTTTTTCCTTTACAGGTGCCAAAAACGAAGGCATAATAGGAAGCTGTACGTCAAAGAAATTAGGATCTCCAAGTGGCAGAGCAAAATCTGGTTGCAGTAGTGGAATCTGAGGAAACGAGAGATAATTTGGACTTTGTTCGTAGCTGAGCAAGCTTGGATAGGCTAGTTCTGGCATTAGTGGCTCCTTTTTTATCGTCTCAGAGTCCTCGATATGTGATGATGAAGATGAACATGACTTTGTTACTGATTCTTCCTCTGCTGCTGATTGGCTAAAATTTGGTCCCTAAAAGTATGACAATATTACTAAAAGGTTCAGAATAATGAATTATGCATATTAAAAGAATTACTTAGGCTCTTACCTCCATAGAAGAAACGTGATGAAATGTGGAGGTTTGGACCTCCTTCGAATTCTTTGATGATATGATGGATGATGGTGAAGAAGTGAGTAGAATTCTTGCTAGCCTTTTCTGCCTACTGCTCCAAAAATTCTTCACATCATTGTCGGTTCTTCCTTGTAAATAAGTTGCGATTTTAGCCCATTTGTTGCCGAATTGTGCTTGAAGATCTATCACTGTTCTTTCCTCCTCTGCAGAAAACTTCACCCCCCTATACCAAACACAGTTTTTAATACATCACATACATTTCACCTATGTGTAGAAGATGCAGGAAAATATAGACTTATTGACCGAAAAACAGAAATCCCGATATAAAAAAAAAAAAACTACATTTTTTACATAATATTCGAATAAATCAAATCCACTCACACACTCAAGGAAAGAGACCCACAAAAAGATTGCTTTTTTCTTTTTCTTTTTTTCACATATAAAGAGAAAATGCAGGGGAAATATAACTGATTGGCCAAAAAACAAAAATCCCAACGTAAAAAATTGCCTTTTTTACATAATAGGAGTTAAATTCCAATAATCAAATTCACACAAACGTATGGGGACATAATGGGCATGTAAGAGTACAATTACTGAAGAAACCCAGAAAAAAAGATTGCATTTTTATCACCTATTAGTCTATAACACAAATTAAGAGTGAAATTCTACCCAATCACCAAAGCAAAGGTTTAACAGCATTAGAGCAATATCTAACAACACACTTCATGAAATGGAAAGGGTTTAATGTACAGCAATGCAGTGTTTTGGGGCATACTGTTTCAAGTTGGGTCGGAGTTTATTGACCCATCGCAACCGACAAGACTTTCCGGTGCGCTGCAAAAGGCCTTTGGATCGAATGGAGCTCCAGTCTCTTGGCCCGTATTTCCTGACGTGGTTGATCAGAACTTCATCCTCTTCTGATTTCCATGGCCCTTTTTTTATTTCTCCTATTTCATCACGATAATGCACCATCTTCCTCTTCGTTTCCGACATTTTCTACTCTCCTGTAATTTTCTGGAGTTTTTAAAGTGTAATTATGCATACGATAGATAATATTGGATTAGATGGTTTTTGAGTGCTAGATTTGTGTGTGATTTGGGTAAGTTACGGTTAAGGCGGTTATTGCCATTATCTGCCCCACTATTTAGTATTTACCCCCACATTCCCCATTTTTTTCGCGAGTTCGAATTCACTCATATTACATCATTGCCCTTGTTGGTTCGTGGATTGGGCCACAAGAATCGAGTTTTATTTGTGGGCCCATGATTAGGAGGAACTAATTTTTTGATATTTTCTTTATATAAAAAATTACTATCTTATTGTGTTGTTAAACGTGTGTACAAAATGGTAAAATTGCAAAAAATGTTCCAAAGTAATTACTGATTTTGGATTTTCGTCCCGAATTATATAACTTGGCGAATTTCGTCCCGTAATTTAATATTTTTTTGGAATATCGTCCCAAACTAATTACTAATTTTGATTTTTCGTCCCAAACTATATCAATTCGCCAAATTCCGTCCCATAATTTACTATTTTGTATGAATTTAGTCTCAATATTAAATTTCTAATTTAATGAAAATAACGTTCAATCTTGTAATTAATTTGGGACGAACTCTGCAATATTATATAATTATTTATGTTAAAATTTACCATGTCATAACACTTAAGCAGCCATGTGATAATTCATCTGCGCAATTCCGTCTTATAATTATGGTGGGACGATATTCCAAAAAAATATTAAATTACGGGACGAAATTCGCCAAATTAAATAGTTTGGGACGAAAATCCAAAATCAGTGATTAGTTTGGGACGATTTTTGCAATTTTACCGTACAAAATAGTTCTTTCAAGACTAGTACAAAAACAATGGGTCTGTTTGGAAGGCTTTTGGCTTGGTTTTGTAGGTCTCGGTTTAAATGATTTGAGTGATTTCGATAAAACATTTGAGACCTCATTTTGATGAATTTTGACTGTTGGGTTATGTGGTTTGAATAAATTGAAACTCCACTTGGATTGGGTTTGTATGTTGGGGTTTAGAGAAAAAAAACTAGGTGGTAGGTGTCAAATGAATGTTTTATAGGTGTGAAGAGTTTGAGTGTGAGTTTTTGAATAGGTTTTTTTTTTATGATTTTATAGGTTTGACGAAAACTCATTTGAAAGGATTTTGGCTCGATCATGCAAAATCTGCGAGACCGGGCCAAAACCATCCAGATACACCTAATATGACCCATAGCAATGTGGAACAGGAGAAATGATCATATATTTATTCGTATAATGCTGTGATATCTCATGTCGTGGCTAAAGATCAAGATGTTTTTTTCAAGTTTTATAAATGTGAGTATTTTATTTATGATACATTGATTGATTAATGTAATAATGTATTCATTGTTTCACTCAAAATAAAAATGCCAATATTTTTTTTAAATATTTAGTAAAATTTAACTCGTCAAACTATGGCAAATGTAACTTTGGCGAAATCTCAATTCTATATACATACTATATATGTAATTTATGATAGACTATTTTACAAAGTTACTCAATTAGATAACAGTGTATGAATTGAATTAGATTAAACCGAGTTTGATTTATCCAATTATAAAGGAGAAAATCTATTATAAAAAGTCCCAATAATATCTATCTCTTACTTAATATGTGGACATATATATAAACAAAAGTGTGTAAAGGAGCCTTATGTCAAGTATCATAAAGGTTGATTAGTCCAAATTGATTATCGATCTGGGTCAATCCCCCTTTCAGGGCCCAAGATGTGCAAGCCCAATATGAAAATGTAATTCTGATCCATATATTCTCATGTTAAATTACCCATATGCCCTACTGAAATTATCTCCGATTACAATTTGTTCAGATTCCATTCCATATACGCCGCCACCTCGAATGACCTCCGCGATCAAGGATCTATGACTTATCGCCGTGAAATTTGTCTGAGGTTTGCTCCGGCATCGACCCTCCGTGAATTCCCCGTAGTTTACGCTCTTTTCCTCGGCGACTATGCCGAACATGAAAGGTGTTTAGCCGCAAAACCCACCGCCTTCCCTGCGCTCGACCATCAGATTCCAAGCTCTAGCGGATCCTCACCTTCTCTATCAACCAAACCATTTGTTGAAGTCACACTCTTATTAATTTTGTTCCCTCTAGAGCATGCATCATCACTTGGACCTGAATGGATTTCTCTTGACTTGCACAAGATTAAGGATAAACAGATTTTGATTGTTCATGACAATGAACGTACATTATTGGCAGAAAGTTGTTTATCATTTGGAGCTGCTGCATGATAATAAATTGAATCAAACTTCAACTCACTGTGAATATGATTTTCTACAAATTAATGGGTATGTGTTTATTGGGAAAATTGGATCTTGGCTTCTTTTGAAAGAAAGATTTATTTAATATATATAGCCAAAACATAGGCAAAAATTCAATTTTGGTACCATAGAATAGGCCCAAGTCCATTTTTCATACCAAAATATCAAAAATCATATTACCGTTAGTTTTTTAACTGAAGTAAAAAAAGAGGTGAGAAATGCAATTATTAAAAATTAGGCAGGGGTTTTTTGCAATTATCGTCTTCTTCTTCCTCCTCCCGTAAGACCGCCGGCTCCGGTGACTTTTGGTCGAAATTGGTTGAGGGTTTTTGTTCCCCTTGTCGTGGAGAACTCGTACATATAAAGATCTTTTCAATCCATTGAGTAATCTATTCGAATTTTGAGTTCTAATTTTCGAATTGTAGGTCAAAATTTTCGAAATTTCAAATCGTGATTTCTTCTTCGATTCTTAACCAAACTTCGTGATTCTTGTTGCAATAGTTTCCCCTCACCGTGGGCATCATTTTCTATAGGTTTATTGTAGCTTCCATAGATGGTTGAGCTCCGCCCAAGCGGCGGCGCGTTTTAGGGTTTAAACGCGAAAAAACACTCCTCCTTTGCTCCACCGTCGACGGCCACTGCAATTACCACATGGAAAATGTTGCCCATGACAAGAGGAACAAAAACCCTCAACCAATTTTGACAAACGGCCACCGGAAGCCGGCGATTGAATGGGAGAAGGAAGAAGGCAATAATTGTAAAAAGACCCTTCTCAAATTTAGACAATTGCATTTCCCCCCTATTTTGTTAGTTCCGTTAAGTAAACTAACGGAAGTATGATTTTTGAAACGTCTATTTATTCTACGGTATGATTTTCAATCAATTGGTATGAAAAATGGACTTGGGCATATTCTATGGTATGAAAATTGAATTTTTTCCCCAAAACATATCATATTCATTTCCACCATTATATATATTGTATGGTCAAGTCCTATCCTCTCCTCTCCTCTCCTCTCGTAAAAAATGAATTATTAGTAGCTTATAAGCTAACCTTATTCAATATTGTGATTTTTTCACTCCACTAGCATTTCCTAAATTTAAAGGTTAGTTGTACTCGAAGATTTCATTTTGATTGTATTTCGTGTGTAAAAATTGAATGGCAAAATGGGTCAATCCTTTTTTTTTTAATGAATTAAATAAAGATGGAATTGCACTTTTCATACCAAACATTTACCTATTTTATACATTGCATACCACACCTTTAAGAATTACACATTTCATATCAAAATCAATCAACATTTTTCAATTTTCATACCACCGTTAAATTTTGGATGGAATCGGACACGTGCGCTGCACGTGACCGTTAACTCCCTTAAAAAAGAATTTCGGGCAGGGAGGGAGTTATGAATTTCACTTTTCATACCAAACCTTTACATACTTTATACATTGCACCTTTCAGAATAACACATTTCATACCAAAATCAATCAATCTTTTGCAATTTTCATATCGACGTTAACTCACAAAAAAAAAAAAAAAAAATACTCGCGGGCACTGTACTACCACATAAGCTATTCTTAATTTGAAGAAATTGTAAAAAATCATATGATAGATGACATTCCCGTTTCTTTTTTGAAAGGGTAAGAATCTCAGGTTCGTCATTTTTTTACAATTAACCCCTTGCCCCCTAAAATGTTCCAATTTTACCCTTGGGTGTTATTAGTATTAATAAATATATAAAAAATTGAAATAATTTTTAAATTTATGGGCAATTATAAATTATATCAATTAATGAATATGATGATTTTGAATTGAAACAGTAGTACCACATTGGGTCTTCTCAATTTGATGAAACCATAATAAATCATATGATCCATAACATTCCTGCTTCTTTTTCGAAAGAGTACAAAATATAATAAAATATGGTCTTCTCCATCTATAAAATCATACTCAATCATAATTTTGTAATTTTTCTGCCAAATTTTTAAGTATAATTCATTTACAAAAAAACCCCTCGTGTTTGTCACTTTCTTATAATTAATCCTTTGCCCCTAAAATGTTACAATTTTGACCATTGATTTTGAGCTTAAAATATCAAATATGGTCTACTCAATTTGGGGAAATTATAATAAATCATAAATTTGAACTTTTTCTGCCAAGTTTTTCTGTATAAATTTACGTGCAATTATGAATTTTATTAATATATGATTGATAAGAAGATTTTATTAATACTAGTGCTACCACATATGGTCTTCTCAATTTGAAGAAACCGAAATAAATCACGTTTTTTGAATTGATAAGATAATTTTCGAAAAGGTAAATTACGAATAACTCCATGAGAAAAGACCTACTTTAAAAAATACACCCCATGCATTGGTTGTGACAAAAAGGCTGATTTATCGCGAGCATTTTTTTTTTTTTTGTGAGTTAACGTTGATATGAAAATTGAAAAATGTTGATTGATTTTAGTATGAAATGTGTCATTATGAAAGGTGTGGTATGCAATGTGTAAAGTAGGTAAATGTTTGGTATGAAAGTGAAATTCATAACTCCCTCCCTGCCCGAATTTTTTTTTTAAGGGAGTTAACGGTCACGTGCGGCGCACATGTCCGATTTCATCCAAAATTTAACGGTGGTATGAAAATTGAAAAATGTTGATTGATTTTGGTATGAAATGTGTCATTCTGAAAGGTGTGATATGCAATGTATAAAGTAGGTAAAAGTGAGACATAAAAAGTGTAATTCCCTCATTAAATAAATAAAATACTTAGAGGGAAAAACACTTTTGGTCCCAAGCTTTACCCTAGAAAATACATTTGGTACCATGCTTTGCAGAAAAACAGATTTTGTACCACAATTTAGAGAGTCTTGACACATTTAGTCATTCCGTTAAATTTTGGACGGAATTTGCGCGTTTAGTGTCCCCGGTAAATTGATAAAAATCACATATAATAAACATACAACAATTTCTCTAAAAGATTTGATAAAAATCATAAAATGTACTTAAATCATTGAAAATATTCTTAGCAAAAGTACCTTGGATACCTGACTTTGTGCACTTTGACTTGCACAATTGATTGATTATATGGATTAAAATTAAAGCTTAGTTTATGCACAAAATTTTGTGACTTAGTTTATGATTAAAATTAAAGCTTAGTTTATATGGATTAAAATTAAAGCTTAGTTTATGCACAAAATAACAATTGATTGTTAAGAATCACAAAATTGTGCAAGTCAAAATGTTAAGAATCCGTCACAAAATGACTCACAAAATGTTAACAAATAAAATTAAAGCTTAGTTTATGCCAATTGTAGAGAAAAAAGAATAAATAGAAGATGAATAAAAAAGGGTAATATTAAGCCGATGATAATATGTCTGATCAGTTTAATTAACTTAACACGATACTTTGGAGAAAGAAAAGAAAGTTCACATCTTAATTAATATGAAATCTTAGAGATTAATTAAGATAATCCATCCATATGTACAACTGGATAATCCATCCATATATGTACAACTGCAACTTCCCATAATTAACACACACACAAAAAAAGAAGAAAAAAACATCTCTTCATGAAGCACAATAAAAAAGAACTGGAGGGATATGCCCTACTCTTCCTTTCAGCCTTTACAAGTTACTGCAGATTATACCTACAACAAACAAACCCCATCGCAAAACTCGGACTTAAAACTTGCACAAACTCTAGAAAGCACGATAATCTGTCCATTGATTGCATCTAACCCTGCGTATAGCTAGCACAAAATATCATTCTCTAATTAATTAATCAGTCAAACTAAGGGTAATATAAAAACAATTAGGATGATCAAGATTGTACCTTCATCTAATTTTCAGAAACCTTGTACGTTTCAGGAGTTATTGACGGCAACCACAATCCAGGAAACACATACTGCAAACAAAAAAGATAGATGCATGCACTAATCAATCACAGTTATATATAATGTATTTAGGAAAAACAAGATTCGATTCAATTCAATTAAACAAATATTAAATCTTATTCTTACATCCAATTGTTTCTGTATGTTCTTTGCTCTCTTCTTGGGCCTCCTTGTTGGCTTTGATCCAGTCAAAGCAAGTATGTCTGCCTCTATCTCCTCTTTTGTTAGGGAGATATTAATCGTCAGCTTTTTCTTGTCCTTCTTCTCACCAGCACCACCACCAGTGCTGCTGCCGCCAACACATACTTCTTTTCCCCCTGATTTACTCTTCACATTCTTCGAGGGTGACGACTGAGCTTTATTCTTTTCGGGCATGGACGACGAATCACCTTTTTTTGCTCCACCTCCATTCGCATTCAGGGACTTGCGCTTGGGCTTTCGCGGCCTCAAATTCCAAATCTTTGTTTCTTCATCAATACTCATATTATCATCATCATCATCATTATTATTTTTATTATTATTATCATCTTCTTTAATTTTCACCTCTTCTTGTTCTTTAATTTTCACCTCCTCTTGCACCTCATCAGCCTTTTTAACTTCAGCAACTGGCTCCACCTTCGCCGGTTCTTCCTGTAGATTTTCAACAGGTTTTTTGCAGGATAACTTAATCAAGAACTTAGTCTTAGATTTCTTAACTTCGACCGTCTTAGATTTCTTCTCCAATTTCTCAATGCCACTTTCGGAATTATTCAATGAGTTAGACCCACCAATCTTCGGACCATCAGAACCTGGACTCTTCGAATGGTTTTTAGGGTGCTCAATGGAAGCACCTTTACTCCTCTTCGAAGACTCCAATTTCGAATCGCGTTTTCCTCCAACCGGCGACCGGTTCACTAATTCACCACCGATCTGCGACTTCCTCGTCCAGTCGAATGGAACCGGCGACCGCTTCGCCACGTCACCACCGATCGGCGACTTTTTCGTCCGTTTGGATGATGATTCCCCGCGGAACGGAGACTGTTTCACCGAATAATCAGAAGATTCACGCGACGAAAACGACGTCGCCGCCGAGTTCTCTAGTAAAGGAGACCGACGGCGAGGCGCCGCCGCCGAAACAAAGTCTGGTAAAGGAGATTGAAGTTGTGGAGCCGAAACGGAGTCAGGCAGAGGGGACTGACGGTGCTGTGGAGTCGCCGAGACGGAATTTCTCATCGGCGAGTCAATGAGAGGAGAGAGAGACGAAGGATTAGGTCTCCGAGTAGGAGATTTGATGGAACGGGGTCGTTTGGGGTGGGCACTGGATTTTGCGCCCGTGTTCCATTTGAGAAGCGGAAGTTCGAAGTTGTGTAGCCGAGATTTCGATGGCGCTGAAGAAGAAGCCATACTCCTAAAATCTCACAGAACTACACCGTTTCGACTGATTGCGCAGAAAAAAAGGGAAACCTATTTGATACGTGATCAGCGGCGGAGTCTCAATGTAAGGGAATGTAGATATCAGCTTTTAATTGAGAGAGAGAAAGCTTGAGAAGAAGAAATTGTGATTTTAGAGAGAGAGAGAGAGAGAGAATGAGAGTTGCAGAAAGTGAAGAGGAAGAATTAGGAGGAGGAGGAGAAAGGTGAAGGAGATGACGGTTATTGAATTGAAATACTAAAAAACTAGTCCGATATATATACTACTCACTCAGTCTTGAATTCTGATTTTCTGTGGGTACCCAGAATTCAGTATTTTTACCCTATTAGGTTAATTCGTCGATAATATTTTGAATTGATTAATTAACATTTCTTTTTCTTTTTTCAAATTTTACTTTTCTCTCTATTTTCTAGAATACTATATTAAATTGAGAATTGAGAGTACTAATATATTGCATCCGTATTTTCTAAGAAGCAAAAGTCAAGAATAGTGGTAAATTTTGTGTTAGGATGAAAATAAAATGAAGAATTACTATGAGAAAAAAATATACATACTTTTTGGCTATATTATGAGTTGATATTGATATAATCATTTTATATATCTTAACATTAACATTGTGTTATCTTATTTGTATGTTCATGCAAGATCGATCATTTTACCAATTGATTATGAAGATATATATTAGGTTTTCGAGTAGTACGTTGAACGTAAATTATGTGCATGGATCTAGACTGTTGGCATATTAGTTATATTCAATTGTCTGATGATCATCTGTATAACGATTGCAGTATAAATAATTGTACGTGTCTACTTTTATATTATTAAAAAAGATGTATTTGTCGTGTTATATTTGTGTCGTTGCATGTTGGATGGGCATCAGCGTTGCAGTTCTTATTGGTACACGTGTAATTAATCGTAGATTATGTCCATGGGTCTAGATTGGTAAAATAGTAGTTATTTTAGTTGTACGGTGATCACCGATTTAAAGGTGTCGGGTTTAATTATACATGTAAAAAGAGGAATTTGTCGAGTTATATGCGAGTTTCATTTTATATGGACATTCATATTGCGGTTCATATTGACACACATTTTATACATTGACACACAATCTTTCCTACAATGGTTGTGATTGTCGTTACCTAAAATGATCTGCAAGATAGGCATCAAGATATCTAAGTTCAACAGTAGTAACAAACTTTTGTCGGAGTGTCATATTAGATAAAATCGGCAATAATTTGAATAGTAATGACGTGTTACAAGTTCATACACGTCGGATCAAACCCTAATTTATATCTAAGGTGGCAGTAATTGTCTAACCTAAAGTGATTTGGGAAGATGAGTAGCAAGATATTCAGAGGTAAACAAGGTAATGATAATTTTATATCCGAATGACGTATTAAAACACAATAATCATGTGTTCATATTTTAGTCGCTAAATATTTTGGTATTATGCTCTTATTATTATTTTTTATTTTAGTAATTTTAGTAAGTGACATTTAGATATGAATGGCAAATAGAACATAATAATCATGTGTTTATATTTTGGTGTTTATTTCTTCTATTTTTCCATTTTCAAGATTTAAGTCGAATATTTGATAGGATCGGATGAAAATCATAACAAAATAATCGCATGTTTGTAATTTGATATCTTGTTTTTATTCGTTTGTGTTTCACTATTTTAAAAATTTTAGGTCTCTATTAGATATGATTAGATGAAATTTCGGATGTGTTCATGTTTTTCTTCACAAATTATTTTTGTATTTTATTTTCTACTCTTTTGTATTTTACTATGTTGAAATACTAAAAATAAAACGTGATGTTTTTATTCTTTTCTCTCTCTTTTTGTTTCAATATTTTATATTTTGTTTAGATATAGGTATTAAATACAAAAACTTGCCCCAAATCTCTAAGAAAAATAAAGATGAAATTTATAATGTAGAAAAATTTTCTTAAATTTTTAAGTGAAAATAATGTGATTCTAGAATTCAGTAAATTCAAAGAATTCAGACAAGTGTTAGGAAATCTTTTATCATGGCTTCAAGTATCGATAAAATTTTACTGTGAGTTACTAAAGGAACACTACTTTTCGTAAATTTGGTGGTTGTGACTGGTTACAAAGTCCAAGAAAACGCAAAAGTGAGAAATAAATATTAGAAGAAGAAAACAAAAATATTAATACCAATTAATATATTATGGATTTTTGCTTATAGCGGTTACCTACAATATTTATGTATTTGTTGCATGATGAGTTGCCATCATAATTTCAAGTCTATCCTAATTTATTTGAATTTTCTATTTCTAGCTTTAATTATTGAAATTGTCATAATATGTAAAGTGGAATTGGAAAAGGTCATTGTGTATTCCTCAAATTAAGTCAAGTGCGTAAATAATTTTTCTAAGAAGAAAATAAAATATGTGTGAAATTTAAGATTAAAATGAGTCATTAAGTTTTCTTTTGCTTTTCGTGTTTCATGGATTCTTCTTATTAGTTTTCAGAGTTTTAATGGTTTATATCTAAAATCTATTAATATGATTTTAAATATGGCTAAAAAAAATAATCCCAAAACCAATTCACTCTATTTCATCAAAGAAACTAATTAATATTTAAGTTAAAACACGAAGAGCAATTGTTTAAATATACATACCTCTCTGTAAGAAAAATAACTCAATCCGATACAAAAATTACTCGAGTAAGAGAACTTATTTGAAATTTAACAAAAGAAAAATAGGTGAAAGAAACGAAAGTTGGTGAATTATGCAACAACTTTTTACGTTCGAGTGGTTGGTGCCCGAAATATTGTTGAAAGTTAGGAAAAAAGCAAACTGAGAAAAGATGAAGTCATGAAAAAAATGAGAAAAGTAATGTCAGTTACGTATAAAGACAAGGAATTTTCGGGATTATGTCTATTATAGCTTTTACCATTATCAATAGACTCGGGAATTTTGGACCTCAAGGTACATTGTTTCTCCCCCTTGTTCTTTTTTCATTTTAACAAAATTATTTTTTTTGAATACAACCATACTTTTTCGGGTCCGTCTAAAATGAGATTTTGAGGGATGGAGAGCATATGAAATAACATTTATTTTGTTGACACGTGTCTCCTTCAAATTTAAAGTTAAAATAATTTATTTTCTTCAGGACAAATTTACCCTTTTAATGAGTGAAATTCAACAACTCTTTGGTCTAGCCTAACTTGAAAAAAGTTTTGTGTTGGTTTTATTAGCAAAAAAAACCGTGTACTTTTTTTATAATACAAATAAATATCCCTCTCAATTCGAAATGACAATTTTACCCAATCAAAGAATGAAAAAAATCCCCTCAACTTAAAAGATTATCAATAACCCCTCCTAGCTTTAAAATTTTGCTATAAACTCCTTGCTTTTTTTTTTATTATTAAATTGACAAGCACTTCGATATGATTAATGAAATCCACTTTAAAAAATTGACAAAAATCTTATACCTCAAAGTTACATATTGTGGCATTTTACCACCCATATATGTGTACAAATTAAGCATTTTACCGCCTCAAATAATTTTATTTGATTTTTGTTCGACGGAAAATATACATGTGCCCCACACATAAATTTTCAAAGTTAGTCACAACACTTCTTACAAGTCCAACTACTTCGCTCATGTAAATATATGTTTTCAGGTGGGGAAGGGTTGGGCGGTGGGAGTGTTGCTGAGAGGAGTTGGTGGCGGCAATAATTTCAATGACACCCTCCCAATTTTTACCTTTATAGGTATTTTTTGCCCAATTGCAAATATCCCCTGAAGACGCATGATCTTTTTCATCCAAAAACTAACGGCCGAATGAAATGTAAAAATATTTGTCCAACTTTTGTACGAAATGTGTCTTGTTGAAAAGTTTGGTATGAAATATATAAAGTAGGCAAAAGTTTGGCATGGAAAATGGAATTCCCTTGTGTGTTTTTTTGGAAAAGTGATTTGAAATTAATTAGAGATTAAAGAGTTTTTTTAAACGTATTAATTGAAGGGTAAATATGTAATTTAACATATGTTTATTTTTTCTAAATGTCTGATGCCACGTTATCATTGGATATTTTGACCATAATTTATGGTTCAAATTTGTTGTTGACTTTTTTAGTGATTGAGATGGGTATCTCATATACACTTATGTTTTATAAAATTTTATTTTAGAAAGACCATACTTTTTCAAGTTGAAAGATGAAAACGGTAGGAGAAAATAAGAGAGAATTAATGTCAGTCACGTGTAGAGACTAGGGCTTTCAGATGTTTGCTAGGCATAGTTGTTACCAATTTCTATGCAATATTTAATACATTAAGGTGTTTATTTTTTTGGTTTTTTTTCAATTTTTTTATTTTATGTTATCGTTTTGTTTATATTTGAAACCTCAAACTCCCAGTTTTATCAAGCCAAAATACATTTTCATTGCCACAATAAGGATTACAAATTTAAAGAATAAATCAAGAGCTTCCTGGAATTTAGGTGATGAAAAATTATTTCAAACTAAAGTCTTTTGAGTGTGATTTGGACACAATATGACAATTACGAATACTCCTTGAATACATGTTTAATACTACGTACTAAAATGCATTTGAAATATATACATAGAAATAATAAATAATGGAGACGAGTTAAACTTTAGCACATGTGATATATGTGTATGTCATTCCATTAATATAATTTATCACATGTAATACGTAATTAATATTGTAAATTTGTGATTTTGCTATAACTTATCTTATATTTTTACTTTTTCACGTTGCGGCTTAATGCTTTTATTTGCTTTATATTTCTTATATAGTAAAAACTATTTCTTGAATTACATTTTTAATCGTTTGAGTTATTACAATTAGCTCTTGATCTAATTTATTAATATATTGTAATCCTATCATGATTTGTGTCCTATAGTTTTTATAAATATTGAGTAGGCACATTCACATCATTTTGAGTCGCTTCATGATACAAACAAATATTTTTTAGTTATATTATGCTCTCGTATTGAGATAATTAAAATATAATACGTTATACAACATTGTATTATTTGCATGTTTCATGCACTTTATACTCGTCAAACAATTATGTAACTATTTGCTTAGTGCAAAATAACTTCTCAAGTAATATTCAATGTAGATCATGTTCTCGATCGACGTGGGCCAATAACCTATAAGTTATGTTGGTGTATATATGTTAATCATCAATGCAACAATCATTACATAAATATGTGTATTTATGTTTACGAGCAGACAATGAAAAAAATATTTATCATGTTATATCCACATCATATGTTATGATTGGTCTAGTGGAAGAGACTAGTAACTAAAAAGTAATGAATCAAGGTTTGAATCCCTTTTGGGAGAGGTTCCCACTTAATGTGTCTGACGCGCCTCAAAATTGATAAAAATCCATAAGGAACCAAATATATATATATATATATATATATATATATATATATATATATATATATATATATATTTTTTTTTTTTTTTTTTGCATCAGATCACACAATGGATATAATTTTTCTTGAAGTATGAGCGATATGCTTACTTGAAGTGTGGCGTAAAGATGAGTTGCATAGATATTCAAATTAAAAGTAACATTTTTCCTTGGAGTTCATATTAGACATGAAAACCATGCACATAATATTTAATTTGTCATTTTTCGGTTACAATGTATTCTTGCATTTTTCTAAACTTGTATTTTACACCAATTGAGACATTATTATTAGACTTGATACATATATCTTCCTTTCTTTTTCGAGTGAATTTTTTAAAAGTTTCTTCGAACTCAACTCAACAAGCTAAAAATAATAAAATATATATACAAAAGGTCGAGATAACATGTACGTCATGCACTTAGTTCACACGCACATTAACATTTGTTAGAATTTAATTAATTCAACCATTCAAATTGGTTCAGTCATAGTTTCAAACACACACAAAAGTAAACACAAAAACAAATTAACATTACATAATTCATTAGTTGTTTACACTACATACTACTCTTATTTTTGTCTTCATGCCGAAAGACCTTACCGTTACAACCTAAATGAAATATTTTGAGGGAAATGTTTTTTTTATACCAATTTTTCACCTAATTTATAAATTTGATATCAAACCTTTTAAAAAAAATATTTAATTCCAAAATTGAAGGACTTTTTCACATTTGTTTGAGCTTTAATAATGATTTTTGATATGGTTAGAATCATGCTTTAAAATTTTTTCCATAGCATGCTTATGTGCCCTATATCATATCTGAAAAATATTATCGCATGATTCATTGTCGTGTAGAGATACGTATTTAATATTGTAAATTTGTGATTTTGCTATAACTTATCTTACATTTTTACTTTTTCACGTTGCGGCTTAATGCTTTTATTTGCTTTGTATTTCTTATATAGTAAAAACTATTTCTTGAATTACATTTTTAATCGTTTGAGTTATTACAATTAGCTCTTGATCTAATTTATTAATATATCGTAATCCTATCATGATTTGTGTCCTATAGTTTTTATAAATATTGAGTAGGCACATTCACATCATTTTGAGTCGCTTCATGATACAAACAAATATTTTTTAGTTATATTATGCTCTCGTATTGAGATAATCAAAATATACTACGTTATGCAATCTAGTCTGTACCAAAAGAGCAAAATAAATGGGATGAATGAATTTTTTTTTTTTTTTGGAGACTCTACGTTAATTTATCACCATTTACTATTTTGTTATTGTACCTCCATAAAAAAAAAAAAAAAAATTTCTTGAATGTTCCATAATCATATGAACAATACTACTTTTTCATAATTATAGCTTTAATTTGTTAACCTGTTTAAAGTAAAGAACAATAATTGTTACTCCAATACAAAACCGAACAATTTTCAAATAATAAGCAAAAATAGAAAATACTTGAATTATTTAAGTTGATATTGGCGGATGTTAAATTGATAGAATTTAACTTGGATTGTTAATAAATCGTGTCGAGTAATAGATTTTTAGGGTATAAATTAGGCTTTGGGGTTGAGACGGTACATTAAAAGTATGTATGTGCTTAAATTATGATGAATAATAAAATAAAATTTGTTATTTTATATACAAGCGGTTGGATGCGATTTATTCAGTTTTTTAAAATATAAACTAAAACTCGATCATAATTTGCAGTTTTTTTTCACGAAGTCTTGACCAACCCATTCATCGTTCAACCCGTGAATTGCGCTCGATTTGGGTTGGGGCGATCAGGTGGGACGATTTGACGGTGTCGTTGAACACCCCTATGTGTTGTTGCATATTGGATGGGCATCAACGTTGCAGTTCTTATTGGTACACGTGTAATTAAACATAGATTATGTCTATGGGTCTAAACTATTAACATATTAGTTATTTTAGTTGTACCAGATCAACGATTTAAAGGTGTCGGGTTTAATTATACATGTAAAAAGAGGAATTTTTTGTGTTATATGTGAGTTTCATTTTATATGGACATTAATATTGCGGTTCATATTGGCACACAATCTTTCCCACAATGGTTGTGATTGTCGCTACCTAAAGTGATATGCAAGATAGGCATCAAGATATCTAAGTTCAACAGAAGTAACAAACTTTGGTCGGAGCGGCATATTAGATAAAATCGGCAATAATTTGAATAGTAATGACGGATTACAAGTTCATACGCGTTGGATCAAACCTAAATTTATTTCTAATGTGGCAGCGTTTGTCTTACCTAAAGTGATTTGGAAAGATGAGTAGCAAGATATGTAATGAATTTATATCCGAATGATGTATTTGATATGATCGGAATTAGCTTAAAACATAATAATCATGTGTTCGTATTTAAGTCCCTAAATATTTTGGTATTATGCTCTTCTTATTGTTTTATATTTTACTAATTTTAGTATTTAAGTGACATTTAGATAAAAATGGCAAATAGAACATAATAATCATGTGTTCATAATTTGGTGTTTATTTATTCTATTTTCCCATTTTCAAGATTTAGGTCGAATATTTGATAGGATCAGATGAAAATCATAACAAATTAATCGCATGTTTATAATTTGATATCTTATTTTTATTCGTTTATGTTTCACTATTATAAAAAATTAGGTCTCTATAAGATATGTTTGGATGAAATTTCGGATGTGTTCATGTTTTTCTTCACAAATTTATTTTATATCTTATTTTCTACTCTATTGTATTTCACTATTGGGTAAACACCACTAATGGTCCTCCTTATCATTAACTTTTCACAGAGTGATCACTTTTGTGTTTTTATTCCCATGTTAGTCCCCATTATGAATTATTTATTTCACTTTGATCTATAAGAGGTCTTTTACTTATAGTGTTACACTTTAGTCCCTCAAAGATTTATTTTGTATCAACTTAGTCTCTCATAAAATAGCTTATTTCTCAATTTAGTCCCTCATATTTGGCACTTTAGTTCACATTGGATCTCTTGAAAATTACCAAAGTGAAACAAATAATTCATAGTGGGGGCTAACGTGGGAAAAAAATACAAGAGGGACCACTCTGTAAAAAGTTAATAATAAGGGGGACCATTAGTGGTGGTTACCCTTTACTATTTTGAAATATTAACAATAAAACGTGATGTTTTTATTCTTTTCTCTTTCCTTTTTTCAATATTTTCTATTTTGTTTAGATATAGGTATATTGAATACAAAAACATGTCCCAAATCTCTAATCAAAATAAAGATGAAATTTATACTGTAGAACAATGCTGTTAAATTTTAAGTAAGAAGAACGTGATTCTAGAATTCAGTAAATTCAAAGAATTCAGACAAGTGTTAGTAAATCTTTTATCATGGTTTCAAGTATCGATAAAATTTTATTGTGACTTACTTTAGGAACACTACTTTTCGTAAATTTGATGGTTGTGACTGGTTACAAAGTACAAGAAAACTCAAAAGTGAGAAATAAATATGAGAAGAAGAAAACAAAAATATTAATACAAATTAATAAATTTTTGGATTTTTTCTAGCCTACAATATTTATGCATTTGTTGCATGATGAGTTGTCATCATAATTTCGAGTCTATCCTAAGTTATTTGAATTTTCTATTTGTAGCTTTAATTATTGAAATTGTCATAATATGTAAAGTGGAATTGAAAAAGGTCATTGTGTATTCCTCAATTTAAGTCAAGTGCGTAAATAATTTTTGTAAGAAGAAAATAAAATATATGTGAAACTTAAGATTAAAATGAGTCATTAAGTTTTCTTTTTCTTTTCATGTTTTATGGAATCTTCTTATTAGTTTTCAGAGTTTGAATGGTTTATATCTAAATTCTAATAATATGATTTTAAATATGGCTAAAAAAACAGTATCCTAAAACCAGTTCACTCTATTTCATCGAAGAAATTAATATTTAAGTTAAAACACGAAGAGCAATTGTTTAAATATGCATACCACACTATAAGAAAAATAACTCAATCCGATACAAAAATTACTCGAGTAAAAATACTTATTTGAAATTTAACAAAAGAAAAATAGGTAAAAGAAACGAAAGTTGGTGAACTATGCAACAACTTTGTATGTTCGAGTGGTTGGTGCCCGAAATATTGTTGAAAGTTATGAAAAAAGCAAACTGAGAAAAGATGAAGTCATGGAAAAAATAAGATAATGTAATGTCAGTTATGTATAAAGACGAGGATTTTTCGGAATTCTGTCTATTATAGCTTTTACCATTATCAATAGACTCGTGGATTTTGGGCCTCAAGGTACCCTTGTTTCTCCCCCTTGTTCTTTTTTCATTTAAACAAAATTATTTCTTTTGAATACAACAATATTTTTTCAAGTTGAAAGATGAAAACTGTGGGAGAAAGTAAGAGAGAATTAATGCCAGTCACGAATAGTTGTTAGCAATTGCTATGCAATATTTAATACATTAAGGTGTTTTTTTTTTTTTTTTTTTTTGGTTTTTTTAATTTTTTTAATTTTATGATATTTTATTGTTTATATTTGAAACCTCAATCTCCCAGTTTTACCAAGCCAAAATACCTTTCCATTGCCATAAGTAAGGATTACAAATTTAAAGAATAAATCAAGAGCTTCCTGGAATTTAGGTTATGCAAACTTATTTCAAACTAAAGTCTTTTGAGTGTGAGTTGGACACGATATGACACTTACGAATACTTCTTGAATACATGTTTAATACTACAAAAATGCGTTTGAAATATATACATTGAAATAATAAGTAATGGAAACGACATAAATACTTTGTAACCAAAAAATGACAAATTAAATTATGTTTATAGTTTTCACGTCTAATATGCACTCGAAAGAAAAATGGTAACTTTTAATTTGAATAGCTATGCAACCCATCTTTCCACCACACTTCAAGGAAGCATACTCATACTTCAAGAAATATTATATTCATTAGATGCAAAAAAAAAAAAAAAAATAGTTCATCGAGGATTTTTATCCATTTCGAGGCGTGTCAGATACATTAAGTAGGAACCTTTCCCAAAAGGAATTTAAACCTTGATTCGCTACTTTTTAATTACTAGTCTCTTTCATTAGACCAATCATAACATGCGATTTGGATATAACAAGACAAATATTTTTTTCATTGTCAGCGCGTAAAATATACACATATTTATGTAGTGAATGTTGCATTGATGATTAACATATATACACCAACATAACTTATAGATTATTGGTCCACATCGTTTGAGAACATGATCTACATTGAATATTACTTGAGAAATTATTTTGCACTAAGCATATAGTTACATAATTGTTTGACGAATATAAAGTGCATGTAACATGCAAATAATACAATGTTATATAACGTTGTAAATTTTCATTATCTCAATAAGAAAGCATAATATGACTAAAATATATTTGTTTGTCTCACGCAACGACTCAAAATGATGTGAACATGCCGATTCAATATTTATAAAAACTATAGGACACAAATCATGATATGATTACGATATATTGATAAACTAGACCAAGAGCTACTTGTAATGACTCAAACGATCAAAAATGTAATTCAATAAATAGTTTTTACTATATAAGAAATACAAAGCAAATAAAAGCATTAAGCCGCAACGAGAAAAAGTAAAAATGTAAGATAAGTTATAGTATCTAAACTTTGTATTTTACACCCGTTGAGACATTATTATTAGCATTGATACATATATCTTCCTTTCTTTTGCGAGTGAATTTTTCAAAAGTTTCTTTAAACTCAACTCAACAAGCTAAAAACAATAAAATATATGCAGAAAAGGCTGAACTAACATGTACTACATGCACTTAGTTTACAATTCATTAACATTTGTTAGAATTTAATTCATTCAGCCATTCAAACTAGTTCAGTCTCAGTTTCAAACACACACAAAAGCAAACACAAAAACAAAATAACATTACATAATTCATTAGTTGATTACACTACATACTACTCTTATTTTCGTGGTCATGACGAAAGACCTTACCGTACAACCCAAACGAAATATTTTGAGGAAATTGTATTTTTCATACCAATTTTTACCTACTATATAATTTTAGTATCAAACCTTCAAAAAAGACATATTTAATTCCAAAATTGAAGGTCTTTTTACAATTGTTTGAGCTTTAATAATGACTTTTGATATGGTTAAAATTATGCTTTAATTTTTGTACCATAGCATGCTTATGTGCCTATATCATATTTGAAAAATATTGTTGCATGATTGCTTGTATGAGATATGATTTAATTTTGATTAATATTCCGAAATTTTTTTAATTTTCTGCCGATAATTTATTGCGTATCATGAACTGAAACTTGTACCATTAAAAAGCTCTTGTGAAAAGCTTTCCAACCATATAAATAACACAAAATTTGAGAGAGAATGAAAATATATAAAAAGTCCTTCAATTTTGGCATTACATATGTCTTTTCTGAATGTTTGGTACTAAATGTGTCAAGTAAGAAAAAGTTTAGCATGAAAAAAGTAAGTCTCTCGAAATCTTTTACTCATTTATTCCAACCAAAAATAGCATAAATTCTATCTACTTTCTGTTCATTTTCTATTATTATTATTCTTCATTTTGCAAAACAACAACTTTTCCTATGTGCTTACAATAGTACAACCTATATATATTATAAAACTCTGTGTAAAAGGGAAACATGTTTTTTACAAGAGGAAACGGCTATAGAATCAATCGCATAAAATGTAATTGGTTTAAAAAAAAGGAATAGTTCTTATTTCCATTTTATCATGCATCATCATACATCTTTTTCTTGATTACATATATATATATATATGTAATTCTTACAACTTTTTCCAATTCCAAAAATTCCATGTTTCTTACCTCAAAAGTTTTACATACAAATCCAAAAATTAGATAATTTTTTAAAGCCTTTAATTTGGGCTGAAAATAAAAATAATTTATTGAAGCAATAACTTTCCATAATTCAATTCAGTACACAATAAACTCAAATTCAAACTAAATCTCAAGCTTGATGAGAAAATCAATGCGACGTTGAACAACATATTGTTTGCCCTTAATAAGTGTATTTCGCCTGCAAGAAGCACAATTATTGAAATCATAACAAGTTACATCAATGTAGAACTTCATTTTTATTATCACGAGTATTATGTGACAATGAACAAAAATATGTCAACTATGAAAAAATATAGATACCTTTCTAGAATTTTCAGAGACTTTATACTTGTGAACTGTTATAACTTCCAAAGATCCACCAGGATAAATTAGCTGCAGAAAATTTAAAATTAAACATCAAATAAAAAGCTATTTATAACATGTATATGATAAAAGGCAATATGTATTGTTCATTACATCAATGTTTCTTTGAACATTCTTCGATCTCGTCCTCATCTTCTTGGAAGGCAATTTCCCAGTCATTGCAAAAATGTCTTCTGAAATTTCTTCAACTTTAAGCGCAAGAGTGAAGTTAGGTAACTTGGGCTTATTTTCATCTTCTTCTTTTATTGTCTTTCCTTTGCCACTCTTTTTAGTCACAGTTGGTTGTTTATCATTCTCCTCCCATTTTTCATTCGCGCTTTTAGGTAATCGAATAGACTTTCGATCCCTTAGATTCCATCTCTTATATGTTTTATCGTCGGGTGCCTTTTCTCCTATACTAATAGCTTTATTGTCCTGTGATAATTTGATATTCTCATTTTCTTTTATGAATGATGACTTTGTTGTTTCTAAGTATTTTTCTTCAACTTCTGTCACCTTCTCACAATCCTTGTTCTCAAGATTCTTCGTTTCGGGGTGGACTATGGTTTGCCACTCGAGGTTTGGGAGTTGATTCGGTATAGACGACCCTAATGATGACATTATATTCCTTGCTAATTAAATTAATAGCTGCAGGGTAAAAAGAAGACGAGTTAAAAGCCACATTGGAACAAATAAAATCAAATTCTCAATCGCACAATTAAAGAAGCAAACATATCCATAATAAGTACCTCGATCGATGTGTGTGTGAGCGCACAAGTGCAAGTGCAAGTGCAAGTGCAAGTGCAAGTGCAAGTGCAAGTGTACCAGATATCACAAATACTCTATGCACGTATTATTATTATTATTATGTATCGACAAAAAAATTACTTATATTGGTCCACACACATACATAATTAGACTCACATATACATACAAATTTATGTATATATATATCAATATACATACATATACAAATCGTGAAGTTGCTTCGATCTAGTTGATCTTAGTGATGACATTTTGTTCTTTGATAAAACTAATAGAAACTAATAGCTACACAGTAAAAAATAGAGAAAAAGAAAACAAGATAAGATATAATTAGAATAAACAAAAATCAAATTCACAGATGCACATATATATCAACTTACATACATATATATCGACAAATATATATATATATATATATATGTATACATATATATGAGAAATGCTTTGACATACTAGAAGACAATAGATACATCGCTCTACTTACCTTGAATGGTCACCGACTAATTCAAAGGCAAATGGACTATCTAAATAATAAAGCTTTTGAAAAAGAGAACAAAATGCAGTTTAGAGTTGAGAGAGAAAGAGAGAAATATGTGAATGTAAGAGTGTACACTCTGCAGATTATATAGATACAGGGAAAATGGAATATAATTATACATCGTAATTATATTCCAACAACTTAAATGAGATTCGGGCTTTTATGGAATGTCATTCGAAATTATGATTTATTTGACAACTCAATAATGTATTACCTGTGTGCTTACGAACGATTATTTGAAAATGAATACAGTTAGTTATTTTCTAGGTGAATTTAACTAAGATTTTACAAGATTTGACATATTACATACCTACGATAGCGATATACAAAAAAATATTAAAACTTTTGTTTAGAAGATCCTTTTGTTTGAACTGTCATTATCCATTGTAATCTGGCACTAATTAATATTTACTAAACACGGTTTAATACTTAGCTCAATGATGAAAACTTAGTTATTTCCACACTAATGTTCATGTTTCATCACACCAATAAAAGGAAGGTAGCTAAATCATGTTTGACCGAAACAAGAAGGTCAAATATTTTCCTTCCCATATAAAAATGAGACAAATTATATTCTCGTAATATAGCATATACTCCATTATTGCCTACATAGAAGATAAATTTTCAAAACCACCTCTCCAAAATTTGCTAAAAGTGTTTAAAAAGAATAATAGCATTAATAGTTCGATTAAGGGGCTACTCGATCCATTATCTTATTTTTTTTTATACCTAGGTGTCCAAGCTTACACTAGACTAATCCTGGACCCTCAAAACCCTTATCCTAGAACCCTAAAAGATGTAAGTCAAGCTTCGGGATCCCACCATATACTGTTATATATTCTCCGCAGAAAGGGGTCTTGACCACGAATGGCCCTTAGGCAAACTCATGAAAATGCTTCCATCCAAGTTCCAATTGGAATTTGAACCCCCACCTTTACTGCTAGAGCAAGTCTTATAAATTATTGATCATCCAGTTGGAGAAATGCCCGATGGCTACTCCATTATCTTGATTTTAAGGAAAGTAATACTAGTTATAAAGTCTTCATCCAATTTTGTTTAATTTTTGTAACCGAGCAGGTGAACTTGTAACTTCACCAAATGTGTATGTGATTATCTTACAAATTATTTTTTCTTCAGTTTCGATGGAAATCATGTCAACTGCCAAGACAAGTAATTGTAGATACCAAAAAGTTAAATTCCAATTTGCCTCTCCAACTATCTGGGATGCTCACTTTGCCCCCATCAATAATCAATTGCACCACATTGCCCCCTTCAGTTAGTTTATGTTTCAGTTGCACCAAACTATTAACTTCAACATAGTTCCATAATAAATATGAGGGGGGAGGCGGAGGGTGGGGGGCATAAGCAAAATGTCTTGAATTTCCCCTGCTATTGTCTTCATATTATAAAAAGAGTTGAAAGGGACAACGTGCGTTAATAAATATGAGGCGCGTTGTTAATGGTCTATTGATAGAAATATACTAAAAAAACACACGACATGGTACAATTGAAAAAGATGAATAGTTATGAGGGGCCAAAGTGATGTAATTAATAGTTGAGGGACTAGAATGAATGTTAGAGAGAGTTGGAGAGACCAAAGGGAAAATTTAGCTTAACAAAAAATATACTACAACTACGTAGAAAACATTTTCATGGTACAACTTCCATGTTTACAAAGCCAAAATAATTCACATGACAGACACGTAGAATACTAGAACACAATAAACGTCCACATATTAACAATAGTTCCCAGAAGTAGCTTGTAGATCATTACAAGATATTATGCAGTTGTAAAATGGGAGAACACTTGATGATGCTCTATCAGATCTTTCTTGAAGTGGTTTTCTAACGAGCTTCATACTGGACAACTGCAGAGGACAGATTAAAAATGGCCATCAACAATGCACATGACAATCAACAACACTGCATACTCTTCAATCAGGAAATAAAATCACTTAGTTAATTGGTTCTTCAAATCAAGAAAATTCAAATACGTACTAAGTGTTCATTTTTGTCTTCTAGGATTCAAACCAAATTTTGACCATATTTGGTAATAAAAGTTTGAGGGAAGAATAGTTTATAAATGGTTATACCATTTCCTCACTTATTTGGAGCAATCTGTTAAAAGAACTATCGATGTCATCATGAAGAGTTCCTCTTTAAATTTTAGAAGCCTTTATAGGCATTCACAATGAGACAAAAATATACCTTTAAAATTAGTATAATATATGGTTATGACCAAAACTGTATACGCTGCCCAGATCATTAGGAAATATCTAAATTTGAATTTGAATCAGTGAAAAGAACACGCAGGAAAATACTTAAGTAACGACGGTGATTTTACTAAAGTAGGGTTCGGATTTGCTGTTTCTGTAGTTACGAAGGTGTGTAGTTGAGGCAGATTGGAAAACAATAATGAGTTGCTTCCAGGCGAAAACAATGTGGAATCACAGAAGTACATGCTGGAAAACAGAAATTAGATAGGAAAGAGACAAAGAGGCGACAATCTTTTTCCCTTAGAATCTAAGTAAAATCAAACGCCACAATTGTTGCTCATAACATTTAAGTGTGATATATATCAAACAATATTCCTCACTTTCTTTACTATCTTTTGCCTCCAAATCCAACTTAGAACTCTTATTTTCAGCTTAAAATAGTTAGTAATCATATCTTGTTGTAATTACATATTTAGATACTAGGCCACTTAGTTTCTAAGGCTATGTATATGAACAAAATATATAATAAAGAATGCAAGTGAAATGACATAACCTTAAATATTCGCAAAATTCTAGGAATCCAAAGAACTAAAAGATAGTTCTTGCCCAAATTGGCCTAACCTAAAACTTTCATATGGCAAGTGCAACACACTCGGTCTGGGATTTGATAACCCACAAAGAAGATTCATTAATCACAAACCAAGTGCAATACACTTGCTTTGCGATTGGAGAGGTTTTAACAAGTCAAGTTTTGGCATGAATTTTCCCCTTATGATTAAGTTTCAATTATAATAAGAATTCATTAGGAGGTAGTAATTATTTATCTCACTCAAGAAACATTAATTAACATATTATGAGCCCGACATACAACTGCTTCAATATAAAAACACAATTAAGAGCAATTAGGGTTGATATTCTGTACAAAAAGTAAAATCAAATTAAAATCATGAAGAAATAAATTACTTCTGCGGGTACGTTTCTTGTAGAGGATACGATATCCGCACTCACGGCACTGAATCACATCCCCTGCTTTCAGCGTGTTGTCTTGCCCGCAATCTGCAAAATCCCCAATTCAATTTTGATTTGTACGAAACATGTAAACGTAATTATGAATAAAGAAAGCCATTAAGTACCTCCACATATGTAGCTAACTGGTTCTGGCTGAGGATCCATACTTAATCGCAGTGGTTTTCGGAAGAGAAGAGATTAGGTTTTTTTTTATTTATTTTAGGTTTCAGATACTGATTTTTTCATTTATGTACTCGAGTTGAAATTATAAATAGTAAAAGAATACGAGAAGAAAAGTCTTGACTCAGTTGACCAATAATGGTATTTCATTATTAGTCTATTTTCTTTTTCTTTTTGGCCCATCAATGAAGAAAATAAAAAAGAAAAGAAAAAAAAAAGGAAAGAGGAAGAAAAATTAAGCCTGAAGGTGAGTATAAAACTTACATGACATCTGTCTTGCGGCGTTAATGGAGTCGATCGAATTTGACAATATACTTTTCCGATCATGAACTTATACTTATGATTCATAATTTATAATTCATGAAGCAAATATAAATTTAAGTCCACTTAATTCATCAAATATCTGAATTTGATAGTTAATAAAAACAATTATATTTACAAATTATGTTTTATTTTTATAAGTGACGTCAATAATGGTATGTCATAAGTCTAATAATATACCAATATCTTATTATTATCCATCATTTTACATACATTTGGATTAATTTTGATGCGTAAATTATAAATACTTATATTTCTCATGACATATCTTAAATTATTTGAAATAAGTGGTTGAAGATGTTGAACGTAAATTTTTTTTGTTTTGAGAATAAATGAGTCATGAATTAGTTTTGAACAAGTGGGTCAGGATAAAAAAAGACATTAAAAATAATTTTGAATCTAGAAAGATGGGCATGAAAAATTCAGAAATTGACAAGATCTGGAATAAACAGGCTAACCCGACCCATGGGCAGTTATTATTAGCTTCGATTTTAAATCAATTAAAGACCAGGCTTTTACGAATTATTCATATTTGAGGTGACCCAATAATAACAATTTCGGGCTTAAAATATCTATGGATAAAAAGCTGGAAGGCCCAGTCTACAAAGCTATAGTAGTGGGGACTAGCCGAAGAACCAATTTAAGCCGAAGAACCAATTTAAAAACAAGGATTCAAATTTAAGCTGTTTAATATAAATAATGGGATTTTCATTAAAAAATTATATAAGGCCAGAAGGGTCTAATTTTTTTTTAAACTCTAGAAAAAACATTGATTTGAAATTTATGATTTTTTTTTCATACCCTAGCATTCAAAATCAATTCAAATGGAATTTCAGAAGCATAAAACATACTATTTTAACATAATTAAATAAGGTTTCAAACGTTTCACTCGAACCACCAAAATTATTTTATTAAAATTGAGACCCGCAAAACCTGGTCAAACAAATATGACCTAAATAATGAAATTTTGTAGATATCTGAATATATATTCATAAATTTTGACCACATTTTGATCTTCACGCTGAAGCTTTGACCAAATTCAATTCGACGTTAATCGAACATTGTAAAATATATTGGGCTTGTTAGATTTTTTTCCTTTTTTTTAGTGATCAAATATTTGGGTGCTAAAACTTGAAAATGTGTGTGGGTTGTTCTTTAAATTTCCGAAAAAAAGATCATATCATTGGCAGTATAGAAACCCCTTATGGACCGGCGGCTGCCCCAAGCCTCTGTCCTAGAGAAATTATGTAGTACAATCGCTGCACCACGTCATCAAGTACACGTGGTGCAGCCCACCAATACACTTGGGGCATGTGGATTAAAAATCCACATCACCCATATTCTGGCAGTGTGAACACAACTTTCTGAACCCCTATTTTTTTGGAACATGGGGTGATGTGGATTAATAATCCACATGTCCCATGTGTATTGGTGGGTTGCACCACGTGTACTTGATGACGTGGTGCAGCGGTTATACTAAATAATCTCTCCTCGTCCTATTAAAACTGAGCTAAAACTTATTTTTATTTAGTTTCAATGTACAAAGTTCGAATCTGATTTCAGCCTAAAGTCAATGATTTGATATATCTCACATATATTTTGTTTATATATAGTCATACATACACATATTTCTTAAACTAAAAACGATGGGCATATTCTTTTGGCGTTTTCAAAATTATTTCGTATTTGAAAAAAATAAAATAAATTTATCATTTTTTAATTTTTTCAAACTATTCTTTCAAAAGTCAAACAAACAATAATTCTTTTATTTCTAAAAAAAACTTATACAAACTCTAAGTTTATTTGACATAAAGTATTTCATCTCTTACAAAACTTATCTCACGTGATTATAAATCTTAATTACACCTACCACTTAATCATTCACCTACTTTATTTCTCAAACAACTCTTCCAAAACTCAAACAAACAATATTACACAAATCGAGATTGTTTCACAAACTTCCACTACTCTCTCAAACACCAAACAAACATGTCCTATGATTGTTGTAATTGAAATGTTGCATTTGAATTTAGTTTTGAAAATGTTTTTTAACTATAAAAAAATATGATCAAAATACAAAAGAAAGAATTTCATGTTTAATATCACAATTTATTTTATTTTATACATTTAGTATCAATTCTTCTATAAAAGACATTTGATATATACTACAATGTGTGATGACCCTTGATGAATTTGTTAGACCTTGACGATAATTTAGGGAAATATGTCAAGAACCATCAAGTTGTTAATAAATAGTATGTTTGTTTTTTAAAGACGTTGTTAACAAATTAATGAAATGTAATAAAGTCTAATATGAAAGTGTAATTCTCTTAAATTTAAAAGTAAACAACTCTTTGCTGTCTTTCAAAATTGCATATCATATCATCTACTATTTATGCGAAAATAATTTATATACCGACACATGCTTCAGATTCACCAAGTGGCTATATAGAAATAACTAGAAATCTGTTATTGAACTCAAAATTTAGGACTCCTATCTTCCTTAAAATGGTTTCAACATGCAGATTCTGAGGAGATCCTATTTATCAATGGGCTGGAACACACTGTTCATGTACGGAAATTTCATTTTGTATTTTGAGTTCTAATCAATGATTGAGGCTTTGAGATCTACCTGTATTGGTTGACTACTTGTTGAAGACTTAATTTAACCAAAATAAATAAATAAAAATATTTGAAAACTTTTAAACAATTGAACATTTACATCACACGTGCACCTTCCTCTTGTTCATGGTAAAGTAATTATCCCACTTGATTTAGTACTAAATATATTACAAGTATATGATTAGTGGGATGTATGTCGCACGATTATTTTTATAAGTTTATTGGTGGAGAACTTAATTTGTACTATTCATGTTGCTTCTCTCTCACTAGATAGTACTTTTAGAATTAATATAAAGGATGTATAGAATATTCTCGATTTTTGTAAATTTAGATTTTTGGAGAAGAAATGAAGGAAAAGAATTAAAATAGTATAAGAATAGATTATTGATGCATGTCTTTTTTTTTCCCCCTTTATAATGATTACTTATGCATACCAAATCCATATGTTTATGTGTGATAAATAAATCGAGTAAGAGATAGATAATAATTACATTATATCAAGTGCTTTGTTTAGGTTCTTACTAAATGTAAAAAAAAAAAATGAGATTATCTTTGCATAATTGAGAGATAAATTTATATTTCTTAGGAGAAAATACTTGTTTGTTATCGTACATCTTTTTCTTTATCCAAACAATTATTTTGTTAAAATGTATGAGCTATATATGATACATTTAAAAGGGTCATATATATTATTTACAATTTTATTTTGACATACATATTAAAAATAATACTTCTTATCTGAAAGTATTAGGGCCTGTTTGTTTGGTGTTTGGGAAAGTAGTTTAGGAGAGTAGTGGATGTCTGTGAAATAATTTCGATTTGCGTAATGTTGTTTGTTAGAGTTTTGAGAGAGTGGTTCGAGAAATAAGTAGGTGTAGGTTATTTTTTGAAGAGTTAGATTGTATGCATAAGACTTTATGTCAAATATGTTTGTTATGTGAGATAAATTGTGTAAGAGATATGTTAATTTATGTTAAATCATTGTAGAGTTTGTATAAGTTTTGTTTAGAAATAAGATAGTTGTTATTTGTTTGGCTTTCAGAGAAGCTTGAGAAAATTGAAAGATGCAAAATTTTATTTTAAAAAGTAGAGATCATGTTTTTTGACATTCCCAAACACGAAAAAAATTTGGGAAGACCATCAATAATACCCTTAAACTTCTAGTTAATCCATCCCTGATTGCACATGCAGCACCAGATCTCTTGGCAAGATTCTATCAATATATATATATATATATATATATATATATATATATATCTGGAATTTAGAGTTGATTTTATTAATAATTAGGAAATCAATGTATGGTATTTAGCATATTTATTTATATATAAAAAAAATGTTGATTTTGGTTTGGGAGAAGGAAGTTGACGAAGATGAAGGGCCATGATCACGTGAAGACAGCAGCAATATGTGGAGCTTTGTTAGCTAGGATGTGACTGTTTGGGAAGTTTGATGAATTAATTATTAGCTTCCCCCAATTATTTTTACTAGTAGTACTTTATTATATACGTGGGCCCGTGAAGGTTATTTAACCATCCATGAGGTAGAATCTACTTGGTAGATTTTTAAAATGAAAATAATTTTTTTTTATTCATAAAATTAAAATAATATACTTGGAGTATAAATGAGACGAGGTGAGTCGAGCAGTGTTAAATGAAAATACAAATTAATGAGTATATAAGACTATCTCCAACAGTCCGTTTAAATTTAGGCCTCTTATCTTAAAATTTAAATGGTGAACAGTGTTATACATTCCCACTTTTTACTCTGCACTCCAACAGCTAGTTTATATTTTAAGAGTTCACTTTTAAACAATCACATCACATCACTCCAACAATTCATTTATATTTTAACAAACTACTTTTAATATTTATTAATATAAAAATAATAATGATATAATTTATAATAATTTGAAAAATAAAAAATATTATTATCTCATAAATTCATTTTGAAAAAATTGTATTTTTTTTATTTTGGGAAAAATATTTAAGGTCGTGTTTGTCTCTGTTTTTGCATTAACTTGAAAAAAAAATACCTTCTTTTAATTATTCGACAAACCTTGATTTCTTAATTTTCAGATTTGTAAAAATTATTCTTTACTTTTTTGATGTAGTAAAATTATTGTGGTAAAGATTAATTTTATAGAGGTAAATTTGTATTTGCATTCTTCATTTATTTTGATTTAATTTTGTTGGTTGGGGAATTTGGAGTTGGAGGAAGTAAATTATTTGGAGGAGGTGACTTTTTGTGTTAAGGGAAAGTACAACTTTGGCAAGGATAAATTTTGAGTTTGGACTCTCAAATATGAAAGTCCAAACTTAAAAATATAAGAGGTCTCTAAATTATAAATGGTCTCTTGGAGCAACACATTTTAAGAATTCTTAAAAAATTTCTTATAATTTGAGTTTTAAATGGCCTCTTGGAGTTGGTCTAAGGGTTAATGGGAATGGATCTTGATCCTATTTCGTGGGATTTTTTTTTCAAAAACTTTCTTTTATTATTTAATTAATTAATTAATTAATAATTTTATAATAAATAAAATTATTATTAATTTAATTCTACTACTTTTATCATTGTAATTTTTATTTAATGAATTTAACATTAATGTTTGAAATTTGATAACATTGAAAAAAAATTTAATTTGTTTATTATTTTAAATTTTACAAATTCAATTTAATTTGTATAAATTTAAAATAACTTATGAAAATTATAAATATAATTTATTATTATTATTAGAAAATATGAAAATTAAAATGAGAAGTCTGATCTAGTGGAAGGATAATATGAGGTAAAAAAATGGAGGAGAATAGTTGGATATGGCCTTAGTACACCACCACATTAATAAATAACCAGATTTCTGGATTGTAGTTTGAACATCTTTACCTAGAGTCCCGAGCAAAGCAATAAATGAATTTTGCAAGGACTGATGCACATACTTTATAATACCGACAAAAGGAGGAAGAAAGATAATGGCGAAATCTTGGAATTGACTATCGATTTTGCAGTTGGACCACAAATGTAATGATTGCATTTTTCTGTACTGTACTTTGTTTGGGAGAAGAGAATATATACAGATATGATTACAATCTTTAGGTATTTTTAAAACTCATCATCATTTCGCAATGACCACTGGTTTCTTCCATCATTTTCTTTTGACACCCTTTTTCAAATCATTGTTTACTCCAAATTATAGTTTTCTACAAAAATGTTATCCAAATCCATTTTTTTGCCAAATTCATCCTCATATTGAACTGGAAATTAAATTCATAATAAACATGACAAATTGTTCCCTCTAAAAACAAACAATAGACAAATTAACTATATCATACTTCTTATAATTTTATTCTCTTATTATCGGTCTGGAATAAATCCAATCACTTGATGTTTAGTTCAATCCAGTTGTGTGGCCTAGATACTTAGACCCGAGATGTGCGATGGCTAAGTCAAAATAACCTAGGCCGCCATGAGCTTATGGACTGGGACGTTAGAATAGGATGGAGTCATTTCTATTTTTTATTTATTATTTAGTGTTTTGTAAGGGTATTAAGGAAAAACATAAGTATTAGAATGTCTAAGAGAGATAATGACTTACCCAAAGAGACTATTTGAAAGTATTTTTGTTCAGAATATTGTGCAAATTCTAATTTTCAAATTGTTACTTAATGTATTTTCATTATAACACGTTAGTTTTCTCGTAATATTAAGTTATTCGAATTTGATTCATATTTTATTTGATGATAACTTTACAATATAATTCAACTGAAAATTAATTAAATTTGAACACAATTTTCACTTTAATAACTATCTATAAGACAATAAGTTCAAAAAAATAGGGAAAAAGTGACTAATCTTGATTGTAACTACCATATACTTATATCGTTAATTAGTTAGAGTAAATCACAATTTTGGTTTTTCTTATGAGTCAAATTTTGTACTTTCGTCTCGCTTATATTTTGTTTAAAAGATTTGTCCCTCTTATCAATTTAATGTAATACATTCGTCCCTTTTTCACCACAGTGTAACACATCCGTTCCCCTTAAGTCCAAAATACATCACTTAAATTAAAAATATATCCTAATATGCGCGAAAATTGATATATTTAAAATTTAAGAGGGACAAATGTGTTACACTACATTGATAAGAAGGACGAATTTGCTACGAAAAATTTAAGAGGGACGGATGTTTGATAAGAGGAACGAATGTGGTACATTACATTGATAAGAGGGACAAATCTCTTACAAAAAATATAAGAGGGATGAAAGTGCAAAAGTTGGTCCATAAGAAGGATAAAAATGCTATTCACTCTAATTAGTTATGACTGATAACTCAGTTAATTAGTTGTGACCGATAACTTAATACATGATTGTTTTACTCCCTCAATTTTAAATTAATTGACACATTTGAAGAAAAAATAATGTTTTATAGTGTTTGTCATATTTGGTTTTTCAATACATCTTTTTTTAACTACCCTTTCTTACTTCTAGATTTGTACAATAAAGTACAGTGCACAAAAGTCATGACATTAATTAAAACAACCATTAAAAATGATATTTTTGACATTTATCTAAAAAAATGACTAATTTGAGTTTTTTTATCTGTTTGGAAATGTCAATGTGTACCAATTAATTTGAAATGGATGAGTATTATTAATTGGGTTTTTGGAAAGTTAACTTTATGTGATATGTCTAATGGACAATTTATCTTTTTGTGATATGAAAATAGACAATTTAACTCCATGTGAAATGAAATAATGAGCAATTTACCTCCATGTGATATGAAATAGTGAGCAATTTACTCTCTTTGCTTGTGGGGGTATTGCACAATGCACACACACTCCATAATGTGACTGAGAAAATTATCAATTTAACCTTACATTTGACAACATATTCACTTCATTTTATTCCCCGTGATATGCGTAAATAAGCAATTTAACACCCTGTAATATTCGTAATGAGCACTTTAACTCCCTGTGATATGGCATAATGAGCATTTTACCCACTTATAATAATATAAAAATTAAGAGGATGGTATTTTGCCCTTTTATTTATTACATGAAGTTAAATTGCCTATTTAAAATAAGACATGGAGTTAATTTGCTATTAACTCATTATTAATTTGTCATAATTACCAAACAAACAATAGTGCTGTCACATGATTGTTATTAAAAGAAGACCATTTTCAAGGAATAAAAATGGTCTGAACGTTCACTATTTTTGAAGCACAACACATGGGACAACTTGCACGCACACGTTCATGGTTGCACTCTTACACTCTTACTTAGTTGCATATTTAGTAATCTTTTGACATCCTGTAGAGGTAATTTTAAGGCCAAAGATTGTTATCAAAATATAAGCTGTTTTTTAAATACTTTTATTTGGAAGCTAATAATTAGGTAAGTATTCTTTTAGTTAATTTGGTCTACCACCATCATATGCTGGAATCTTGGATAAAGACAAATTTTGCAAAAGAGATATATTTTATTATATTTTCAACTTCCCTAATTTATTTTTACTTTTTTAATTTTACAGGTTCTAATTAATTAGTATTATGGAAAAATAACTAATTCAGGAGTTGATATATGTTTTATGAATCAAGACCTGCAAAACAGACAATGGTGGTGGGTTAGATCGGGTGATTCCTACTAAGGTCATCTCCAACCCGAGAGGGGGGTGGGTGGAGATGGGCCTAAACCCATTCTCCCGGGTTGGAGAATACAAAGGGCGGTCCAAATGGACCGCCCAGGTGTGTGGGCTGGGCGATTAATCGCCCAGCCCATTGCCCCTACTCTGGGCGCGCGTCCCAGACTGCTTTCATCAGGTGGAGCCACCTGATGAGTTTGTTTTATTTTTTTTAATTAAATTTTAAAATAAATATTAATAACTAAATTAATAATAAAAAAGTTAAAAAAATTAAAAAAATCAATTACAAATTTTAACAATACCTTATTTATTTTAATTAATTAAAAATAAAAGTTACATTTAATTATAAAAATTGTTGTAGGTTTAATAACAATTTATTTTAAATTAAAGATGTAACATTATTAGATATAAAAATTGCAACATGAAAGTAAAATTAAAAAAAAATTATAGTATAATAAAATTCTTATCCATTATTAATTTTGAAATTATATATTTGTCTATGAAATAATAATTTATTTAACCACATTTAAAAATTTTCCAACGCCTAATGATTGTTGTTTCCATCGTTGCATTTTTCTTGTTGTTTACATTGTTGTATTGTTGCATTTTCAATGTTGTCTTCATCGTTGTAATTTCGTTGTTATTTTCGTGTAATCGTTGTTATTTTTCTTGTCCCGAATGTAATATTATTATTTTATTATCATTGTCTCTAAAATTAATTAGTATGCATTTTCATATTTAAATTAATATTACTTATTTTTAAAATTATTATTATTATTATTATTATTATTATTATTATTATTATTATTATTATAGATAATATAGGTGAGAGTGGGGAAGACTTTTTTTTAATTAATTGGAGGAGATAGCCCTGCCAGTTGGAGATGATGTTCAGGGAGATGCAGATTTTCCGGGTGGAGATTGACACCCCAGGGCTGTAAATAGCCCTACGGGTTGAAGATGGCCTAAGTATGACGCTTGTGAATATAAAATAATTTTCATATAACCAATGTTTTTAAAACCGGACCGGAGAGCGAACCGGTGAGCCTACTGGTTTAGTGGTTTTACTGGTCGAACCGGACAAATCGCTGGTCGAACCGTTAAAACCAGTCAATTAACCGGACCGGACCAGCTTCCGGTTCACGGTCGAACCGGTTGGACCGGCCGGTCCGGTCCGGTTTTAACAACACTGCATATAACTAGTTTGTGCATTATTTGTTGGGTTGCAATCTAAATCGTATCTTTAAATAATTTTTTCATAAATAATCTCATTAATTAAACGTAATGAATTGTTTGTTTTATTTAGATTAAATATAATATAATAGTGTCTAAAGTTCCAATTTCATATTCGTACATTATTTAAGCTCTAGTAATAAAACCAGAAAAGGGAAAATTAATTACTAATTTGTGGAGGGAAGAGCTATATGTATGATGAGGAATGATAAAGGAGAGTATCCAATGATTATATCGCAAATGCGTGTCGGACAGAGGAGGGACAAGGTGTAACGCACGAGCGCCAGCCGATGGCCCCACGTGCTGCCACGTGGGAATACATTGCTAGGGTCACGTACACGTGAACCCATGCTGCTCTCCCACGTGATCAGCCTTTCTACAAATCAGACTCGGCTCGTTCTTCAGTGTAGTTTTCCTCTCCAGCCATCTCGAGCCGAGCTCATTTCAGGTTTTAAATTTTCTACAGGTTCCTCAGTATCATATTAATTGACATACGTAGGGCCTGTTTGTTTGGTGTTTCGGAAAGTAATTTGGAAGAGTAGTGGAGGTTTGTGAAATAATCTCGATTTACGTAATATTTTTTGTTTAGGTTTTGAGAGAGTAATTTGATAAATAAAGTAGTTATAGGTTTTTTTTGGAAGAGTTAGGTTGTAGGTGTAAGATGTGTAAGACTTTATGTCAAATCATGTTTGTGGTGAGATAAATTGTGTAAGAGATATGTTACTTTATATCAAATCAGAGTAAAGTTTGTATAGGTTTTGTTTAAATATAAGAAAATTGTTGTTTGTTTGGATTTTGAGAAATTAGTTTGAGAAAATTGAGAGATGAAAAATTTATTTAAAAAAATAGAAAACATGTTTGTTTGGCATTTCCCAAACACGAAAAAATTTTGGGAAACACCAAACAAACAGGCCTGTAATGTTTCACACAAATTAAAAAATCTTATTATTAAATATTTTTTTATGGTAAAATGTCTCAAATACTTTCTATATTGATGACTATTTTTCTATTTTTTATAAGTGATAGGTGAACATTGAGTTTCCCAACTAAAATGTGAGAAAGAGACAAAATTAAAAAACAATGATTTGAAAACATAACATGTCAATTAATTTGGGGAAAAAAAGAAAAAAAGCTAATGTGCCAATTAATATGAAACGGATGGAGTAGATAATAATTTGACAAAAATTGAATCCCCCTTTTTTTTTTTAATAAAATTTATTTTGTTGGTACATAGAGCTGGAGTAAAATTAGAGCTAGTTGTGTACTTATAAATGTCACTGCGTTAGCAATTAATATATTACAGCTAGTTGCAACGCCACCCAAACTTTGTTCTGGTCTAGTACTCAAGTTTCTTGATAAAACTATACGTTCAATGAAAAATATAAAATGATCATTTTAATTTTAATTCATGAATTAAGTTTATTTTAGTAAAAACAGTGAATTACATCATGATTGCATTAGAATATTGATTAAATACAATAGTAAATTACAATGAGCTATGACTAACAACGAATAAGATTCATAGAAGCAAAAAATAAAAAATAAAAAAAAAAAATACAGACACTTCATTTTAGATTATCAATTTTGCTTTCAGGACTATGAATCAACGACTAAACTGAATTAAGCTTGATACCACATTATTCGCACAGTGTTCTAGAGCTTGCTAAAAATGGGTATATATATATATATAATTGCATTGTGTAATTTTGGAATAGTATTTGTCCCATGCATGCAACTTACATATGAAATTTATATAATTCAATATATAATACGGCAAATATTGGGATCATAAGATCAACGGTAGGGACTAAAAATAGTTATCATTATGTGTTGCATCATTATATCATTCATGCAACTAATACACAAATAATTTTCTTCATAATTTGAAACAAATTACAGTAGATCCAAATCATTTCATAATATCAAACACACACACACACACACATATATATATGTCATTTTTAGCTACCATTTAAAAAATAATGGTTCATGCAAAAAGTAAATGTCGTTAATGTTCTTGATTGACTTAAATTTTGATAATTTCAAACCAAATTACTTGTTTTATTTCTATATCTAGTTGTCTCTAGCTAATGTTATAGTATATTGTAGAATAATCTAAACGACCCCTCCTCATGTTTCTTTTTATTGAAATGAGAAATTATATATATTATTCTATCTATTTTAATTTTTTGGCCCATTAGTTATAATGTGAAGTGATCAAACTTTTTAATTTTTCTAACTGACTTACAAGTTTATTTGTTTTACATTTATCCTGTTCTAAAACTTTCAAATTATAATGTATATAATTTTGTATATAACATTACCACATTATTATATATTGAAATAAACTAACTAGATTATGTACTATTTTTTTTTTTAAATTTGGTTAAATGGATAAAAATTATGGGATGAAGTTAGTATGATATTATAATATCAAATAATTAGACTATAAAATTCTGATAAATAAGTAACTAATAAATTAAATTAGTATGAAATTGAATTAATATTCAGTTTATCTTTATAATTTCATTGAAACTGTGCCAACTCTACCCTTGAATAACTTTTTTCACAACCTAAAATTACTCCCTTTCCAAACATAGTCAATTAATTCCTTAACAATAGCATTAATAAACATAATGTGCATTTACTGCCACTTAGTTGCCCCCTAATTAACGCAACAAATTCAGTTTCACATCCGCAGGACCAACTTTTTGGTAACATACTCTATCTAAACATGATTTATTACTCTTAATATATTCCAACTACTTTAATGATCCTTAAATATCCAGATTAATAAGTACCAAAAAAAGACAAGACAACATTGGAGACTAGAGCCAAACCCACGTGCACCACACGCTTGTTCCGTGAACTGGGCCCGAACACTTGAACAATTTTGAAGGCTAGCGCGTGATAGGATGCGCGTGGGATTCCCAAAATTGGGTTTCACGAGAAAAATCATACCTCTAGGTCCGCGGTCAACGGTAGAAAAGTTCCTTTTTAATGAGGAGTTACAGTTGAAAGAGAAAAAAAGCAAGATTTGACCTAACTAAGGTTGAACATTTTAAATACTTCCTGAGTTTAGGCCACGTTTGTTTGGTTGAAACTTAAAATCATTAGTAAAAAGTTGATGGTCTAAATTCTATATATAAACAAAAATTATGAATTAACATTTCTTTTGAGTGAGTTAGTACTTGATGCCTATATTATACGTAGGGTCACATGGACAACTTATCGAATCGAGTTGATCATGAGGATTATAGGTACATAAATTATGTTGTACATTTTTAACATAAAACGTCTTAATGCAAAACATGTTAACGTTTATATTCAAGGAACAAGAAAATTTCAGTGTGAAATTTTACTGAATGTGATATTGATTGTGCAACTTTATGAAAATATTGTAAAAATAATTTTACAAATTACACATAGGTTTGGTGCATAAACGAAAATTTAAGTATTTTTAAGTAATAATTAAAAATAAAATATTATATTATATTAATACTATAACATGAAATTAAGCAACTCTTATTCGACTCGAAATTTTTCAATAAAAGTTTCGTTGAGTTTGATTAGTTATATATATCAAACAATCATAATAACATTTTCCGTTCGATAACTTTTTGAGACTGGATAAACTAAATATCATGATATTTAATTTTTATCTCGAGTTTCATTAATAAAAGCTCGTCCGAGCTTAATTTATTTAGAAATAAAATAAAACTGAAACACAAGTCCAAACTTAATTCAAAATTTAAAATTGAATAATATATTAGTCAGCACTAATCGATTTATTTACACTCTAATAATGGCTAAAAATTTCATGTTTCATTCTCTCCAAACAAGTACTCAGGCCTAGTTAATATTTCAAACCGTGGTTAGTAAAGTCTCATGCATCTTCAAAAGTCGACTCAGAAATCAAAGCCAAAACCAAAACGTACCCAAAGCCAAATCCCATCATCATGATTGAGCCAATAGCCATCTCTGACACAAGTCATCATTGAACATCTGCATTGTTATATACACACAATAATATATATATATACATACAAAGCCTATACATACATATATATATATATATAATATTTGTAGGTCCTTATTGCTGACCCTATATTATCTTTCGCTGCAATGTATTTTTGCGCTAGCCTTAGAAAAAAGCTGAAACTCCCTCTGCCAAAGAAAAAGACCACCCAATTTCTCCTCATTCTGTCCCCCCTCCCCCCACCCCACCCCTCTCATTCTCAATAATAAAAACTCCGAAGAAACAGAGGAAAGAAGAAAAGGAAAAGGAAAGAGAAACATGGGTCATGAAAAAGAAGATGCTTTAGGTCTAAGCTTGAGTTTGAAATGCCCGGAGCATCATCAGAATCTTAACCCTCCGCCGCCACCTCCACCTCCACCTCCACTTGCGGCCGCTGCCCATTTTCCATTTACTCTGTTTAGGTCTCCTCTACCTTTTTCACAGCAGCATAAAGCTTCAAACTTTGATGCGTTTCAGTCATTATCTTCTGGTAAATTTTCCGTTTTCTCTTCGTCTCTTTAAACTACAGAAATAGGTTTTGTTTAATTTTTTTTTTTAAAAAAGTCGAAGATAATTGATTTCTCCTTTTAAATCAAGAAACAGAATTTTCTGCTTAACTAAAAATGGGATCTTGCATGCATAATTGTAATTTAATAAAATACCCATTTAAATTTTCAGATCAAAATGCAGAGAACAGATCGTTATTTCGCGGAATCGATATGAACCGAGCGTTAACAGTAATAGATTGTGATGAAGAAGTTAATGTTTCATCTCCGAACAGTACTGTTTCGAGCGTGAGTGGTAAGAGGAGTCATGAGAGAGAAGAGAACGACGGAGAAAGGGCGGCGTCGAGTTCACTGGAAATGGACGGCGACGACGGCGGAGAGGCGGCGAGGAAGAAGCTCCGGTTGTCCAAGGAACAAGCGGCGGTGCTTGAAGAGACGTTTAAGGAGCACAACACTCTGAATCCGGTGAGTGGCGTTTAGGTGAATATGTTTGTGTGGGGAGGGTGTTTAGGTAATATTAAGTTGTGATAGTTGTTAATGATGAGTGTCCTTATTTTATTTTTTGTTTGTTTGCAGAAGCAAAAAATGGCCTTGGCGAAACAGCTGAATTTGAGGGCTAGACAGGTGGAAGTGTGGTTTCAGAACAGGAGGGCAAGGTTAGTTATTTCTAATCTGGGCAAGGATATTTTGGTAAAAAAATTAGTTTTTTTTTTTTATCATTTTCTTTTTTTGTCTCTTTGAAATGATTTTTCGATAGTAAATTTTGGATACTAGCACGCACGATGCACACACAAGCATCGGAAAATAACACATTATTTATGTTGGAATGCATTTTTTTTTTCTTACACTCGTGTAGCATGCTGTCTCTGTCTTAGAAAATTCTTGTCCAAGCTTAATTTGTAAAATCTAATTTATTCACCCATACTTGGGTACGCATGTAATGGGCGTGGAACCAAAAATTGAGTTTGGATGCATTGAAAGCACCATTTAGCATAATTATATTAAAGAAGTCACAAGAATATGAAATCAGCAAGAAACATAGGGGAGCTAACTTAATTCTTTTTTCCCTAGGAAAGGTCGAAAGACTCTTCCTTTATTCCAATATTCTTTTCTTTGTACAAAATAAAAAAAATAAAAAGAGAAACATAACTTTTAAGAAAAATGAGATTATGTGTAAGGTTTGAATTTTGATCAATATATTGTCCATCACCAATTTGATAACAAGAAAGTTACAAACATTTTTGTCTTACATATAGTCCTTAATTTATTATTTTAGAATTTTACATATAGTCCTTTAAAACTATGACCTTTCTTGTATTGTCACCGGGTAAAAATTGACCCGTTTGAATGACAAGATCGTAAAGTGCCATGATGTTAGAAAAATTGCAATAATGAAGTAAGTAAAATTTATTTTACTTATCATGTGAATCATTTTTGGATTTGTCTTCCTAGCTTATTCACCTTTCTTGGCATTACATTAAACTACATTTTGAAATAATGCAGGACTAAGTTGAAGCAAACAGAAGTCGATTGTGAGTATTTGAAGCGTTGTTGTGAGAATTTGACAGAGGAAAATAGAAGATTGCAGAAAGAGGTGAACGAGCTCCGAACATTGAAACTCTCCCCACAATTCTACATGAACATGAGCCCTCCTACCACCCTCACTATGTGCCCTCAATGCGAAAGAGTCGCTGTCTCTTCTTCATCATCATCATCTTCAACAATTGCTGCAACAAGTAGCGCTATTAGTCGACAACCAACCCACCACCAAAGACCTGCGATGCCTATGACCTCGTGGGCCGCAATCATTCCTGCTCAACCACTCAATGCTCATCCACCAAGATCGTGATTTCAGTCCAATGACAAGGGCAATTTGGTAATTTTGGAGATTGATGAATAGCAAAATGATTGCACAAAGGAGTTATCTTGCAGCAGATCTAGAGATCCATATATAGATTTGATAGGTCGGATGAACGATTATGGCAGAAGAGAGTTGGATTTTAGCGTTGGAGATAGATGTAAAATTGCTAGTATGATACTTACATATTGGTTTCTAACTTATGAATTAGCTTTTGACCAAATATTTAATGAACAAGTTGAATTTTTTTTTTTTTTACCTCAACCAGTTTTAGTTGACGTACTTAAGATCGAGTATGAAAAAATGAATGATATTTATGGCTTTAATTTTTTAGCTTTTGTTGGATACCCTCATTGAGATTTCAAACCCTACATTATAACTTTTTCTACTTTCTTTTGTTTAATATAATTAGAAATGTGACAGAAACGCTAGAGATCCATAATCAGATAATTATCATTTTTCTATCATTTATTCTATAGCTTCTTTTAGGTTATGTTTGGCTTATGGATTTTGGTGAGTAAAATGCACATTAACATAAAATGAAGTTCAATTTTGTGTCATGAATTGGATGCAATAAAAATATTTTCTTTAGCGATTCAATCACCAAAATCCAAGAATCAAACATAGTCAAAGTGTGAATGAAAGAAAAAGGTACTTCAGCTTTACTCCATGAAAATATCATAATACTCAGGATCAAGTCAAGAGACAAGCATATAGTATATTATTGCCATGAAAGCCCTATGCACCACAATCCAATTTGCAGACTTCAAAAACAAAACCAATAAAGACAAAAAAGTATAAAAATCAGAAATCCAATTTCCCTAATTTAATAAAATCAAGGAATGCAAAACCCAGATATCAAACTTTAAAAGAAACTAAAAGTGCAACCTTACAACGCTCATCTTTAATGTTGGGAAGGGGACTTCGAGAGCAATTAAGGGTGCGCATGGTTTTCAATACCATAATGGATTGTCCCCTACAATACCAAATCACACCGAGTTCTCAAAATCACAGAACTGTAGGGGGCGATTCGATATGATTTTTACCAGAATCGCATGAAACCGAGTTTGTTTGTTGGTTCATAAAACTAAAAAAAAAAGGGGCTAAGATTCATATATTAACAAGCATCTCCTGTCCACCTCCATATCTCCAAGTTTGGATATTTGGAGATGGAATCACCCTTCCACCCACCTCCATATTTGATGAATTTGGAGGAGGGACTAGAATGTAAACTCCAAATATGGAGTTTTGAATAGTGATTTGGAGGCTTCTTGAAATTAGTATTCACTTGTTTTAATTACATTTGTGTCCCAGTTTTTTTTTTTTTTTTTTAATTTTGTTTTACATCATTTATGTTATTAATCATTTTTATTTCTCAAAATTAATAATAAAAAATGAATGTTTAATATAATTTTTTTAATTATGTTATAAAATTTGTTTAGTTTTTAAATGGAAAATGTATGTTTTAAGTTTAGATGTTAAAATGATAAATTAGAAAACTTAAAAAGGAATAATAATTAATAAACAATAAAATAAAATAAAATTATATTTAATCATATTGACTAATCTATTTGAATTTTGTTTAATCATATCTAATAGTATTATTTAATAAATAACTTAAATTTTAACTTTGATTAATCTAGATAAAATTATTTATTTAATAAAAGAATAGTGTTTTAAAGGTTAAGAAATAGTGTTTTGAAGTTTTTGTGGGAGATAAGATGTGAGAAAGTGCCTTTTAATTTAAAGAAGATTCCAATTTGGAATCTAATTTAGAGTTTTTGGCGAGAAATGTTCCAAGTGGATTTATGTGCAGAGGCGGACCTCAAGAGGGACTGGGGGCCATGGTCCCCCCCAGAAAAACATAATTTATACTATATATATGTGAAAATTAACATGAATTTATAGTTGGTGCAGTGGTTAGGCTCTTCATGAATTAGCTAGGGGTTGGGAGTTCGATTCCTCTTAAGAGCTGAACATATTTTAACCTCTTTGTTGATATTTAATTGTCCTTTTTGACCTAGTAACTTTCTTTTCATTTCATGGAGATTTAATTTTTTTTCTCTCCATTCTTTGTGGAGATTTAATTGCTTTTTTTGGCCCTCTCTTTATGAAGATTAATTTTTTTCTTCATTTTAAGGAGACTAAATATTTTCCTCTATCTTGGTCAAGTGGAATATATATACACTTCTTTTTATAAAAATTCAATTGACACAAACACATCTACTCATGAACTAATATATTTATTCTTTCATTTAATTACCCTAAAGTTTATTTAGTTTTCCTTTTTAAAGTATTCAATAATTGACATTTTTCATGGATTTTGTCTTTGTGCAAGATTCAAGTTCCTTAGTAGATATAATTTTATTGAATTATGATCTCATAATTATACTATATGTACAGAAGTCGGAATATGATTTTAACAGTATATTATACATATTAGTTGGACATTCGACATGTAATATGTCTTGGTAAACAACATTTATTTGTTTTTAGGTCAGCTATAGATTGCATCTTAAACATCTATTTTGAGTGTTTTAAAATCCGTATTCTTGAAATATGGAAAATATATTTTTTCACTTGTTCTTGAATAAAATTATAGTATTATTTACCATAAGTTAATTTTTGTTATTTTATCAAAACCTTGAAAAAATACCAAGGTTTTGTTACCAAAAAAAATTTCGGCCCCCCTCCCCCCAACGGAAGTCGTCTAGGCCCGCCCCTGTTTATGTGGCTGCAAATCCACTGTGCCCGAATATGTTCCTCACTCTTGGAGTGGAACATGGAAGAAAAAAAATGAACGGAGTGAACTAACGAGAAAGGGAAAATTCTCGTCAAGTCAAATTTGACTAAACTCATCTAACTATCAAATAAGTGTATTGTGTTGTACTTGCTTTATGATTGGTTACTCTCTTTCTTGGAGATTACATTAAATTCTAAAACAAGCGTATTATACCTACCACATAGTCACTTTGAATTTGGCTAAACCTGATATGGGTAAGAATTTCCCACGAGAAAGAGAGTGCAATTAATTGGTAGCACCATCACGTGCCACGTGTCGAAAAAACCAAGAGGAGTATTTTTTTTTTTGGTACAAATAAATTAATCATGACGAGGTTCTAAAATTTATGCAAGAAAAATTAAGCAATAAAATTGTTTATAACTTTGCAAAGTGGGCTAGACATAGTAATTGGACGGGAATTGTTATAAGTCCCCTTTTTTTACCTTTTGATATGTTTTGCGATGGGTGCTGGTCAAGTAACCGACTATTTTTCAAAATTAAGATGCTTAATTACCAAAAATTATCAAATGTAACATTAATGGAGTTACTCTTTAATAACTCTCCGATTTTGATAAATGAATTCAATTTTGTACCTAAAATTCTTAGGTGAGAAAATGAATGAATATTTATGTTATATAAATTTGTATGATTACCCAATACTATTGAAATATTACATTTTACTTCTTCAATCGTCTTAATGTCAATTAAATTAAATAGAATATTGGAGTACTAAATACTCAATCACATGTAAATAAGAAGAAATATAGTAAATTATTTTACGAATACACACCAATAAATGAGATAATGTCGACAACATAAAAATTGACCGGCAACCTAGGTAACTAAATTCACGTTTCAATGGGTCACGCGAAATTCAAATTCTCTATATAGCCGATACCTATCCTACTTCCTACTTATTATTATTTCAAGGGTGTCTTCTGGTCAAAATATTTAATTTTGACTTAAATTCTCTTTTCCTAGAATTTACAATTATTTGAAAATAAAACTAGGATTTACAATTACTAGCAATAACTTCCACTCACATTTTTCCAACATAACCCACGTCTAATATGGTTTGTGGTCACATTAAAAAAATTAAAAAGAAAAAACAAAATTTATTATAGAAAAAATACATGCTCCCACTATCTCTCTGTCCCCACTAACTCAACTCCATGAACTTCTATCATCCACCAAACCCAAACGACTTACATAAAGTTAAAGTTACATTAAATAAATTTAAAAAAAAAAAAACAAACACTATGCAATAACCCAATTTACATTAAATAGTTAAGGCCGTGTACTTTCAGCTTCATATTCAACGCCTAGGTTGATGTCATTAATCAAATATTTGCTTTCTAATTCTTTTAACATCATTTAATTACCACATCTTTTTTTCCAGATTTTACATTTCAGAGAAATTCACAAAACTTTAATTAATCACAGTTCATCAGGGCTAAAAAAAAGCATGTTCGTTCTACTTTTATCAATCCACTCAATTTTTTCATTCCATGATACATATTTTATTTGCATTACTTTGAGGTATGACAAATATCAATAAATTGTTATAAACATGGGTACTTTGGTTTCATGGAATACAAAGCTACATTGGAAACATTAGAACACGGACTTTCTGGAGAAATTGACAAAACTTACATCTACTCAAGCCCATTTTCAAGTATTTTCTTTTCACGGATAAGTAATCTTTTTAGTTCATGTCAAAAGCAGATGTTCAGTATTGAAATTTTGCAGTCTGTCTAAATATTGATTTTCTCATAGAATTCGCAGCAACTTTTTACTTATTTTCATGTTCTAGGAACTTATTTATTTTCTTGATATGTTCTTCTAAGTACCTGCTTTTTTCTTTGTAAATTGTGTTGTTCTTAATTTCAATTAAATTAAATGATTAAAACAGGAATTTAGGGAGCAAATTACTTACCTTTTCACTAAACTAAATACATGTATTACTTTTTTGGCATTGGAGTTATTCTGGTATAGTGGAAAGTGGAGGATTGAAGTTAATTAAATAATTTTGATTTGGCTAAATAGCATGTTAGCTATATATGTTGCATAATTCCCTGAAAAACAGATTCGTACTGTTAGTTGGGTAGGTCCTCAGTATTTTTAATTTTTTGCTTTTCAGAATTGCACTTCGGTCTCAATTTTTAGAATGTTTTGCATTTTGATCACATCCTGGTTTTTTTGGAGCTCCTTACCAATAAAATCATTGTCACCTCATTTTTTGGGTTCATTTTTTGTCCCAATCAAGTGTCGTCTTTCATTCACACGAATTTGAGCAATCTCCCACAAAATATGCATAATCAAAACAAAGGTACAAATGTCAATCCAAATGGTAGATATTTTATGATATTTGATTTTTTAGTATTAATTCAACGTTATGCAGATAGTAAAGTTATTGACGGCATAGTCTTAATATTGTAGGTCAATTGGTTGACACCGAATGCCCAGGCTCATTAAAACACACAACACTCTATTATATTCCCATTATAGATGGTATACCAATTTTTTAAAACTTTTTTCAAGTATACATAATTTATATTCACAAAATTTGAAAATGTTGTAGGGGAGCTGAACAACAATGAATCTTCTGAGCTCTTAAATCTGACCTCACTTTATTTTGTTCCCATTACAAATGGTATGTCATAAATTGATTAGTTTTCAGAAAAATACAACGAAATTAATTAGTACATGATTGTTATTTTTTAATTTTGTTTTAAGATCATAAATATTTGTATTTTTTTGTCACATCAATAATTGTACTAAATATCTAATATGATCCGTGCATAGCACGGGTTTAGGCTAGTTGCAACATAAGTGATAGGTGTTTGTGGGCCCCTTTTTTTTCGTGGGCCCCATTGATTTGAGGAAGATGTGATCATCCATAGTTCAAAGTTGTACCATTATGCGTGTGAAAAAATTAGTAGAGTACATGTCTGTCCTTTTCTTTTTTTCTCTTTCAATTAATTTTAGGAGTACAAAATAAAAATCTTAAATGTCCATTTACTAAATTAACGAATTAATGATTTCTAAGTTGGTGGAAATGACTTAAAATAAACTATTCCGAAAAATAGAAATAATAGAATGTAATTTACAATACATAATTCATTAATTGTACATTTGACACATTTCAAATTAATATATATAATAATTTTAATGACTTTCTGAAATACTTAATATCATAATATTTACTAAATAAATATTAAAAAATTCATGCTCTAAAGACGTATTCAAATCGAATTTTTCTAAAATATGACACTCCTCCAAATAGTTACCTACCTTTCCCTTTAGTTATATTTTTTTTTTGCTTGAGTAATTTGGGTCAAATCATGATCAAGTTTTTCCAAATTTTATGTAGTATGAAAGCTGAAAATAGTAGAAGAGAAGAAATTGTTGTTGCATGTGATTTTGATTAATTTTGGGGATTTTTCTTGTGGAGTACTCAATTAAATCTGATGTTGATGTAGATATATATTTGAAGGTTGGTTTAGTCTTTATTTATTAATTGAAGTAGTTGTTGTCCCGATCGAGAGATGTATATTGAGGAAATGAAAGAGGAACAAGGTTGGTTTTCTATATATCCCACATTGTTGTTAGAAATAAGATTCAATCTAGGGTTGATGAGCTAGGTACTATTTTTATTTATTTTTAATGTTGAACTCATAAGCTCTCCTCTATCATCATCATATTTTGCTAGTTTGTATTACTAATACTAGGAGCTGTTGGTGTGGGTGGGGTTGCTACCTTGAACCAACCAAACGAGACTTTAGTTCAAACTTCAGTACTCTATATATCATGTAATGTAATGTAAATAACAACTTCATTTGCATCGTCTTTAATTTAATTCTCTTTTACTTTGACCTTAATTACTTGACTTGTAGCTCATTCCTACAACAGATTAATTATCTTTGAGATTAATTCTCTATTATGCATGTGTATCTAATATTTGTTCCTTCGAGACGACGTCCACTAACCTAGTTCAACTTTATGTGTTCCTTTGAAAGTTGATGGTTCAGAAGACTTGGATGCATGATAATTCCCTAGTGTACGTTCGGACCTTCAAGTTGAAAGTTGAAAGGTCTGGGGTTCAATTCTTGATAATGCCAATTTTTACAAAAAAGTTCTTGCTCAAAGAAACAATTCAATGTAGCCAAGTCCATTTACGGAGTTCGAGTTTTTGGAAGAGGTTAAATACGATCTATATAAATCTTCTCTTTTTATTTCTTTACTCGTCTTGTCACATACAGTCGTGTAAATTTTGAGGCAAATAAATTAATGTCTTCAATTTCAAGCATATAGCTTAAATGGTTGTGGCTGCGGATGAGAAAATTTCGATATCTTCAGCCATGAAGTTGAATTTTCCACCAAGTATGGAACTATGTGTTCTTTCATGTCATTGTAAGAAATTTCAAGATGACCTCCAGATACGTTCACAAACTTCACTTTACCAGCTTCATCTAAGGTTTTCAGACCAATCCAATCTTCGATATAGAGGCGTGTCTGAAAGATTAAAGTGGTAGATTTTTAAACTCCTAGAGGCAATAGTGAATATGAATTTATCTCTCCTTAGTCATTATATGATGAGAATAAAAGATAAAAGCTAGGTATGTACCTCACGTGCAGGCAAAATCGGATCCCAGGAACCATCTGGAAAATAACCGAACCAAGATGTCTGTTTTGGTACCAGAACGTCATCGTGCTCGAACTGATCGATAAGGGATGGAAGTGAAAAAGGGAAATGAAATCTCGAGTCATACTCCATGGTATTTACTAGAAAAAAATTGACATAGATGATTACATTATTCTAGACAAATTAAGGGGAACCGAAAGAAGATTTTACCATGATAAGTACCAAGTTCTCCAAGCTAGCAAACCGCTTTTTGTAAGTGGAATTGCGATAAATTTCATTATTGATCTTGGGAAGGAACTTGCATCCTTTTCTATAGCCATTTATGTCCTGTTAACAAGGAGAAAAATATCTTTTTCTGTAAGCAAAATTCTGGTATTAGAGAAGGAAAACTTAGGACTTAAAAAGGTGATCAAGTAAAAAAGATACATATATGAGAAGATTACTCACAGTTGGGATTTTGATATAACCTGCAGGTGCCAAATGTTCCTGCAGTACCACAGAGCTAATTAAGACAATTCAATGATCTATATATAGAAACATTATGGAAAATGTTTGGTTCTTGTATTTTAGTGAACAAAACATTACGGAAAATGTTTTTCTTTGCCACAAATTAAAGAACATTGAGGTTCAGCTTCATTTTTAATCGCTGAAATCCACAGACCATAAGTCTAACAACTTAAAGAAAATGGATAATTACTAAGAACAAGGAAAAGTACATTTTTTAATGCAAAACTCTACAGATAATACAACAAGTGAAGTAATCAATCAAACCTGAACATAGTCACTGTAAAGTGCCCAATCGATTAGAAAGTCCACTAGCATGCAAACCAAAGCTGACTGTCAATCAAAGGTAACCATAGTTAAACCAAATTTCCATTTTAATCCACTTCCACGTATATGTTGTAAAAGATGAAGTCCATCAGAAACAGTCAGTATCAGTTACATCTAGAGAACACCGTTTTTCTTATCGTTGGATTGCAGTAATGTTTGCTTTTCCAGAGATTTTTTAACATACAAGTTTATCTAACTTCGTAGTAGGCTATATTTGGCGCTTATTAAGACTTAAACGCAGATACAAGGAAAACTCACTCCGCAAAAGGGAACAGCAGCAATTCCGGCATGTGGGCCCGCCAAAGATATAAGATTCCGCACCTGCCCCCAAATTAAGAAAATTAATGAAATACTACCAACCAATGACTCCGTTATATGATCAATCAAGGTCTAATTACACAAATCAATGCTTACTGGAGGTCCTCCGTCGCATAATTCAATGACTCCTCTGCCAACCATATTGCCCTGAAAAGAATGAAAGTCGAGTGAGATTCCATCAAGATGTGGAAATTACACCATGTGAAAAATATCATTAAAGAATGAAAAGGATGAATCTTTTTTGTTCAATTCTAAAAAAGCACCAATATATGATTTTCACCTGGGAAAGTCCAACGATGTTGTAACCCTTGCTGAGCTCACTTATTTCCTTCACCTATAAAATCGAAAGGCTATAATACCTACTCACAAGGAACTCTTTCAACAAAGCTATAATACCTTCTCACAAGCAACGGCTGCCTATATAGTAAAAAAAGAAAAGGAACTATACGTTAATATGTTATTAATACTTAATCATCAAGTAAGCTGTATCACGACCAACAATTAAACCTGTTTGAGGAAGGGCATTGTCCAAGAATCCCATTCACCATTTCCAATTTCTCTAACGAGTACAAACAAACAAAAACTCAAAGGTCAAGTGATAAAAATCGTACAGAAAGTAACTCTGCCTATTTGGTAGCCATTTGTCGTCCTCGAGTAGAAAAGATATATAATACTTAATTAAGAATTAAAAACACGAAAGACTAAATCTTGTGAACATAACTACACAATTGAAGCAAGGAGAGCATACATGCAATATCCCCTTGAATCGGACAAATTACTTAGAAGAGTGGTGAGTTGTGTGATTCCATGATTGCTGCATTTGTTGGAAATTCCTGCAAAATTGTTACAAAAACGAAAACCACATGTAGTTATTCATCATAATCATCCTTTTATGAATCAGAATTAATGCCAACAAACTTGGTCAAACAATCCTATCCAACTAGAAGGCAAATGTATACATGTCATGTAATTGGTAACTTTTCTAGAAAGTGTTTTCCCACCTCATGGCATTGAACTCGCCATGTAAATATTTTTGGCTTCGGCCAAACCAAGTCTAGGCAAGAGTTACCCCATATTTAATAATTTAAATATATATCAAATTGAAAAATGCTAATGAAAATACTCCAACAAAAGTGAAACAGTCAACGATAGGAAAAAAGATCTCATTTCAACTCTTTCCATATGAAAAGTCAAATGCCCTAATAGTAAGATTACTAAATTTTTTTAATTTTTATTTTATACAAGTAGAATTAGTAACTGAAATAGCAGCAATCAGAATAAGAAGCAGTTACTAACAATTGAAGGAAGAAGAAGCTTACTTAATAAGAGAATATTTACTCCGAGTTGAGCAATACAATCATCGATAAAAACATTACCAACAAAAAATCAAATGATATTAAGGGAAAAAAAAGAAAAGAGTAGTAAATACTTATAATCTACTTCAGAGAGAATTACCATGAAAGACAACAAAGGGAATGGAATGAGCAGTTTTTGGAATCAATATCAATGTCACTATTTCAATAATTATGCATATTTTCAAGAAATTCTTAAAAGCCATTTAATCTGCAGAAGGGTGTTTTTTTAGGATGTGATAATTTCAACTGGCCACTCATTTACTACTCTTCCAGAAAGTTTTGGGTCCTCGCGGAAAACGTGGAAAATATGGTTTGTGTGTGTCTTGATATGTGAAACATTCTTCTAACTAATTCTTTTTTTCTTTTATCTTTTGAATGTTAGGTTTTACCTAAATTCAATTTGACTTGTTTATTTACAGTTAATCAAGCACAAATTATCCGTGCATATAATTTGATGCTGGGTTAAACCCAGTTTTCTTTAGAGGGATTATTACATTGTATCATTAAATCAAAATTTTATTGAATTATAATTAAATTACAAATTAAATCAATTACCAAACACTAGTATTATATTAGAGAAAAAAAAAACTTAAGTCAGCAGGAGTTAAACCTACTTTAGACTATCGAATTATGAGGTTGAGCGACCTCGATTTAAGTACAAAAATTACAAATAAATATCGAGCTTGACCACCTCTAATGACGCGAGTCACATGCAGAGAGATCTGCACGTAATTCTGTTAAAGGATTTGGTCGAAAGACCCGTCGGCGGCCAACCGAATAGGAACATTATGAATTTAATAAAATTAAAGTACGAAACTTATCTTCAAGCTTTAACCTTATTATAATCATGTAGAGGGCGATTGTGAGGCCATTGAATGAATCCCTCCTTTCTTTCGAAATACATTCTCTTCGATCATCCTTTTGATCAATAATTGGTGTTGCATTACAAATTTACAACATGTTGTATATAAATATGTACTCCTTTTTTCAGTATTTTTAGGCTTTTCTTATTTTGTATTTCTTGGATCCTTATAGTATTAGGTATTGTGCATATAGTATCAATACTAACTTTAGACAATTCAAATAATCTATCATCTTAGATGGCTACATACAATTTTAATCCTCAATTAAGTGATCATGCATGATGCATAAACTGTTTATAAGAATTGTCTTTCCAATAATATCAATCCCTGATAGATAAACGTTATTTTAAGAACAATGAAGATGAAATTTCAGTTGCATGAATAAAAAGTGGTGTGTGAAATTCAATTGTATAAATATTTTTTCAAATAGTTTTCACGTCAAGCAGAATTTTTTTTATTAAATAGTCTATATATTTCTAGCTCGCGACAACTCGAATGAAGATTTAGTTCTCTTACTTAAGAGCGACTCACAATTTCCACGTTCCAATTGTCAAAATACTTCATCAACAAAATCACAATAACCAAAAGAAATTTCCATGAAGTAAAACTAATAAACGTGTTTTAAAAATCGTAAACAATACTTTAAGTTTAGATCCATCATAAATATTTTATAAATATGTAAACAAAGGATATACGTCTCTAGATAGTACAAAAATCAATTTATTCGTAGCCACAAACAACATCCACAAGACTTGTTCAAGAAACTAAATTGAGTTTTCTAAACAATATAAATACACTTTTCCGTAAATTAAAAATGACAAAATAGATAAAAATATCTAATACTATAACAAAACAAAAAAAGGAAAAGAAATTACAATACAATGGTAAAAAAGACATTTGTAGTTGGCACGGCCTTGACCGATTTTGACAACTTAGATTATTATTAAAGTACTAGTATTTAATATTATTGATCACTTTTCACACAAAACTCACTCGGTCACTCAGCAGAAGAGAGGAAATAAAGAGGCCATCACAACTCAACCTTTGTCCACCGACCAACAGTTCTCCAATTCCCGCATAATCTCTCCAGCGGTGGTGAGAACCCACTATTCGGTAAAGCCAAAGGTATATGTTTTTATTCTTAATATTCGTTAATTCCCTCAAGGGTTTGCGATTTTTGTCAGAAACCCTGCTTACTTTTGGATATAACTGTTTTCTGGTTGTTTATTTTTTATGGGTTTTGTCTAATCTATGCCAGTTTTGTTTTTTTATTAAATGGGGTTTTCAGGAATTTTTCCGCAGAAAATCAAGATTGATTTTTTGTTTTTTTTTTGGGTTTATTGAAGTTTTTATTTTGATGGCTTTGTTGTACACACACACACACACACACACACACACATATATATATATATATACACACATATATATATATATATATATATATACATATATTTATATAACTTTTAGAGAAAATCATGCATGTATATATAAGAATGTAAGTGTTTGTGTATGTGCTCTTTCTCTGTTTTGGGAATTGATTTGAATTTGAATTAATGTAGGAGAATCAAATAGCTTGGTGGCTTTAAATTAAAGACTGAGAGATCAGAACATAACCAGTGAGATATTTTTTATTGATGCAACTGAAATATATAGAGATTTACCAAAGTTGAATGCAGAATCCTTGTCGGATTTTGTATAGTTACGGATACCCTAGCTTGCTATCGCGATACAGACCTGATTGTGTATACTGACCAGATCTTATTTAATGACCCTTACGTTGTTTTACCTATATATGGATCATGATTTTCCGGTAATAAAATTGGTGCAGCTAGAACTTGATCAGTTAAGAAATGGAGGAATTTTGGATGAGAAGGAGTTGGGAAGAAATAGATTTTATTTTTTGCTTCTGATTACATTAGTCTCACATTCCATTGAAAATTGACCAAAGCATTAATTGAACTGAAGGACAAAAGGTACAAAAACAAATGAGAATCAAAATTTGCTGAACTGATTTTCAGCTCCCTTCAGTGCTAACAGTTATTCTACTTGGACCAATCAGAGGCTGCCTCGTGTCATCCTCCAGAGCACGTTGTTTTTACGGTTTTCTTCATGAAACCTCGCTTTCTTAAGTCGTTCTACTGCTTTTCCAATTTTGTTCTTACTCATTCCTCTATTAATTGTTCGGGATTTCAAAATATCGAGTTTTGCTTTCCATATCTTACATCCATTTTTCTCACAGACTGGCATCTAAAGATTAGTATCTTATAGCTTCAAAAGTTTCAGTTATCTAAACATATAATCATAATTTCATTCTGTGTGCATGCAGAGTGGATTCTTTTACTACTTGTCTTATTAATGTACATATGCATGTGTTATACCTATTCGCATTAAATGATTACTCATTGGGGATCTAGGTCTCTTTGGAAATATTACTTTTTTATCAAACAGAATTATTTTCTGATTGTTTAGCAATTAATATGTTTGTCAGATTAATTAAGCATGTTGATTCACTGGTATATAAGGTTTCTGTAACTATACCCTTGTAAGAGAAACTTAAGGCCTTTTGATTCATTTAACTGATATTTGATAAATTATCGACTAGATAAAGGGGATTTTTTTTTATTGGTTTCTGTAACATATTCCAGTTCTTTTAATCATACATTCTGAATTTCTTGTTTAAAGGGTAGTTGTGGATTTCTTCAATTAGACTGAGTGTAATATATCAACAAAAATATTGGTTTCATTCACACAGGTGCTCTACTTATTCTTGTTTATTGCATAAGCTCACAATGAGCTGATTTGCAATATACACTCCGATGGGTCCTGAGGTAGAAGTTAATAAAAGATCCAAAGCAAAGATGGAATCATCAACCTATAAGACGTATGGAAATCTTGCCCAAGAACTCGAAGATGAGCTTATGAAATTTACACCTACCTATGAGGAGTCCAAAGTGGGCGTACAATTGGTCGAGAAGACTGAGAAAGTCCACAAGAATGTTGATGTTGAAGTCGACATAATCAAACGTACAAAATCGGGTGGCAAGGAGGTGGTTGAACCAGAACACCATGATACGACTGGGAGCTTAAGTTCGTTTGATGGAAGTGGTTCTGAAGATGAGAATGATGGCACCATGGGCGACCCCGAAGCTTTGTCAAATTTTAGTGGTGATTCTGAATCAGCACCCGGATTTGATGGATTTGGTGAAATGTTTAGACCGAAGTACTATTTCATCTCCTTATTAGGTGCTTATTCATATAAAATTATATATATCATGATATAATGCATTACTTTGTGCAATTTCGTGATCCTTAGGAAGAAAAAAGTGACGGCTCATTGGAGATCATATATACAACCTCTTATGTGGCGTTGTAAATGGGTTGAATTGCAAATTAAGAAATTCGAATCACAAGCTCGAAGGTATGAGAGACAACTTGAGAAATGCAGTTCGCAAAAGAACGCTCCAGAGAAGTCTATGTTGGAAGATAATGGTATGAAATCACTTCCTTTCTTAAGGAAGAATGCTAAAAGTGAGGTCCTTCGGAGGAAGAAGAGGAATAGAATCGAAGTGACAAAAGATGTAGCAGAATATATGTCAAATCATACCCTTTTTTCTTATTATGGTACAAATTCCTTTTACTATCTTTGGGACTTTACCTATTGTTTTGTCTCTGATGAGATTTTTAATGCATGGCATTTTTGCAGAGAATAGGAAGTTTTTTAGTAAGGGTGCTTTTATGGAAAACGAGCTCAAGAATCCAAGTGAGAAATGATTTGCTTCATCTTGATTATTTTGCCTTCATACAAGCATCTTGATTGTGGAATTGGAAAGAAGCTCTTAACATAACTCTTTAACTTTTTAAAATTTATAGCTTTTTATGTCTAAAAAATTATGGGAAGAAGTATTTAATTGGAAAAATATTACATTTAAATTGAAGGTAATATGGGCATTTTACATAGATGTTTAGATTCTAAGAAAAGACAGCTTTCGTGGACAAACGAAAATAGAAAGATGTAATATCTGAGTTTAAGATTTTTGTGCACTCGCTTATTAAGCTTCTTCAATCACATGAGATATTGTTATGCTATTACATGACGAGATTCTTTATTTTGTAGCAAAAGCAGCTCAGAAAGTCAACATAAATGACAATTTTTGGGTTAATGATGACTTGTTATGTCTCGAGTCTGGAGACTGTGATAGTTCTTTTGAACAAGTACTTCAGAAGATAGAATATTTACAGTCACGAGTTGGAAAGCTGAAGAATAAAACTGAAAAGGTTATCAATGAAAATGTCGTAGATATTTCTTACCTTGAGAACTTGGGCTTGCCTATGCCAAGTAAAGCTTTAATCAGCTCTTCTCAAAGTACTTCTTCTCATTCATACAATGAGAAAAGAATGCCAGTAGGAACTATTATTGCATCTCAGCTCATATCGGAGTATAATATGGGTAGCAAAATTGAGCCCGAAAGTGAAATGATAACTCATGAAGGGATTGTTTCTAAAGCAAATGGAAGCAGAAGTGTTCCTTTGTTTGCATGTCCGTTGAATAATGTGAGTCTTTTATAATGTACTTAATTTATCTCGAATTTTGCATACTGTTTCTAAAAATTTGAACTTTTGGAATCCATCATGCATATAGGGAGGAGATGGAGCTCTTATTAACAAGCAGAAGGTGAAGGAAGAGGTGCATGATTATGAGCCAATCCAAAGGTCTTTGGTGCTGAGAGATGAGTCAGGGAGCACTGCACCAGTTACGGAAGAATCCAAGCTTCCCACAGAAGATCAACCACCTCCGAAGACACGCTCGATTGCAAAGCTTACAGCCCCTAAAACACAAGCGAGGAGGGGTAGAAGAAGAGGTACGGGTAGGTGGGGTCGAAGGTACACTTAAATTATGGCTTTAGTTTGTGTTTGATTGAAGAACTACTTATGATGCTAGAAATTAAGTTATTGAAGAAAAGCATCATGGTACAGTTTAACCTGTCTATTGATGAAAGATGGTGATATACTTATTTGTTTTTTAGTTTGTACATTCTAAAATATTACATTCTTTAATATATGCGTCACATATGGATGCTTTAATAAATTGAGAAGTTGCTTATAATTCGAAGGAATGTGTATTTCCTAGCGTAGAATATAATGCAGAGTTTTGCAAATTGCTTGTTTTCTTGGTTCATCATGTTGGTATGTCTATAAATTCTTAGTCAAACCTGAAGTTGATGGCATTTGGCGGGTTGGGTTTAAGCGGGTCACAGACGGGCCAAAGTCGCGAGAAAAAAGTTGTGTATGGATCAAGAACTGGGTTGGGTAGAGATGTTGTATGTGGAATAACCTTTGAATGCTGATTTGTCTTACTTTATTAGGGTTTGCTATGTATGGATGTGTTGTGTGTTTCATAGATCCGGAGTTACGTTATTTTGGCGAAATATGTGGGGTCAATTGATATTCTGTTTGCTTGAAAATTTGAAACTAAGTTGAAATGTGTTTTCATTTTTAGGTATTTTGGGAACACGTGGGGGTCATTATAGAGCAATTAAGCATTTAAATTTTTGAAAACGTGAATGTTTTTCAAATGTCTGAGTCGTATTTGAGGAACACATATGTAATATGTTTGTTTATTTATGAAAAGGTAAGAATTTAGTAGTTGTTGATTTTGAAATTTGAAGCCAAAATAGATCCAAAGAGGGAAAGTTTTGTTTTTGGGCATCTGGCAAAATAAACTTTGGATCCCAACTTTCAGCCCAAACAAACAAAGAAGATTTAGGGGGTTTGATAAGATATAAATAATTATGCTTTGGAAGCAATAATACATGATCAATGTAGATTCAAGCATTTAAATTTGTATATATATGTATATATAGTATAAATATGAGAGGATGTGGTCTGGAGTCGATGATAGCATTGATTAAAAATTTATGATGCGACATTACCAAGAAACATCTTCCTGGATAACTTGACAGAAATGAGAGCCAACATAGTGGCCGTGGGCACAAAAATGACATCAGGGATAGCCTTGATCAGTTTTAGTTGAGGCACACTCTCCCCTGCTCTCTTGGCTGCCATAGCAGCCGGAGGTGTCATGATTCCGGTTATGAGTGTGGAGTCGTCCAGTTTACTAAGATTCACCCTTTTCTTCATGAATTCAATGAAAACCCGCTTCTTTTCAATCGAGTTTGCTGCTTTCCATTCATTAAAACATACCTATTCATGCCAATATGAGTTATCCGAGTGTGTATATGTGTATGTATGTGAGAAAGAACGAGATATATACCTCGACTTCCTTCGTAGAGGGAACGTCGTAATGTTTACCAGGCAATGCTGCGTTGACCGTGCTGAAATTCCAGATTACAGGAGGAAAAGAAAGTGGTATTCAAAGGCTATGTTTGGATATATATTCATTCATGTATGTTTCACATTTTCAATGCCCTTAATGCTTACATGTTCCGCTAAAACTGACATTATTTCGTAACCATATTTTCTCAAAGAAAACTTTATATTGCACAAGCCAAACATGAAGTCTCTTTGAACACTCAGACTAATTCGATTATAATTGAGAAATCACATATGCTGCAAGTAGTATTAAGCTTACCTAAAGATATCAAGAATTGCCATATGGAATTCCTCAAAACTTTTGATGTCTTTTTCTATGAACTGCCTATGAAGTGTTCCCATCACCAAACTTAACATCTGCCCTGTTGGCAAACCTGCCGTTTCACAGATATGATGCAAACAACTAAACAATTAGGCAAAACGAAATCGAATAATCAAAGAACAAAATAAGCCAAGAAATTTATCTAACCTTTTCCCATGAAGCTCATAAACATACCCATCTTGGAAATAATGGGACATGTAAAGAAGCAGTATTGACAAATATATTGAGAAAAGAGAACTACATGGCTTGCTAATAAAGGTGATTAGTACAAGCAAGGAATCCTATCCCACCCATTTTTTCCAATAGAAATAACATATCACCAGATTCTTGACTTTTCTTTGACTTCATATACAGGAAAACTACCACCTTTTGCTTTATCTTTCAATCTGGATTAACTCCACAAATATAGAATCCTTCCTATTTAAGCTTCACAATCTACACTGTAATATGGTTCCTGCCCTTTCATGTGCATCTGCAGTTGATCCAAGACAAAACGGGTCGCATCCAAATATGGATGCAACTTATCTCCAGCAACAAACTCAAGAACCCGGCTATTGATCTCAATGGCACTACAACCCGCCTCTTTCTTAGCCCCTTTGGTCAGCATCATCTTCTTGATTTGTTCCACATCTCTCCATCTTCTTTCCGATGCATACAAGTTCCTCAACATTATGTAATTCCCATCATTAAATGGCTCCATATTAATCGCCTTCTTCACCACCCTCTCAGCCCTGGTAACATCCTTAGCATAACCACAAGCAAATAAGAAAGAACTTAGTATGATTCCATTAGCCTCATATGGCATGTTCTCTATCAGCCTTTCAGCTTCTTCTAGACATCCAGCCCTACCCAATAGATCGACTAAACAACCATAATGCTCGATTCTTGGAGTAAGCCTAAATTCTTCCATTTTATTGAACCATTTCTTACCTTCATCCACTAAACCACCATGATTACAAGCTGACAGAACACCAAGCATGGTAATCTCATCTGGCTTGAATCCTTTCTTCTTCATCTCAAGGAACACTTCTAATGCCTCTTGAGCACATCCATTGAGTGCCAAACCATTAATCAAAGCATTCCATGTACATGTTGCTCTTCCTTTCACATCGTCAAAAACTCTTCTTGCTTTCTCAATTTCCCCACATTTAGCATACATATCGACCAGCGCAGTGGACACGTTTGCAGATCTATCCAAATTTTTCCTCTTCACAAATCCATATACCCAATTCCCCACATCTAAAGCGCCCAAATCTGCAATGGCTGGCAGAACACTAACGACAGTAACATCATCTGGCTCGTAGATTTTCCCAGCAAGCAATTCTTGGAACAACACCAATGCTTCATTAGGTTGCTTATTCTGGCAATACCCACCAATCATTGCATTCCAAGAATACAAATTCCGGTCTGGCATTGCGTCAAACAACAACCTTGCTTCATTGACTTCACCGTTTGTACAGTACCCATCAATCATACTAGTCCAAGACACCACATTTTTCTCCGGCATCACGTTAAACAACATCTTAGCAGACCCCATCTCCCCTAACTTTACGTACCCATCGATCATCACATTAAACGTCGCAGCATCTTTCTCATACTCCGGCATCATCCTAAATAACCCTCTTGCAGTAGCCATTTTCCCACCCCTAACATACCCACTCATGAGTGCAGTCCATGAGACTGAGCTCCTCTCGGTCATTTCATCAAACAACTGTCTTGCAAAAGCCATATGCCCCAACTTTCCATACATATCAACCAATGCAGTCGCCGCATACAAATTAGACTTAAACCCATATTTCACCACATGAGCATGAACTTCCATTCCTTCCCAAATGGAAAATTTCAACCCGCAACACTTAGCCAGAGTTGAAAAAGTATAATTATCCGGCACAAAGCCTTCATTCCTCCTCAAATCAACGTAAAGAGACACTGCTTCTGAGAAATGGCGGGAATGGAGGTGGGATTTCAACATGGTGTTGCAAAGAAATGCGTCAGATTTGTGCGACAACTGATCGAACACATGGCGGGCATGAGCGGTACCGCAATGTGGGTCGGCAGAGGATAGAGAGGTGATGAGCTTTGTAATGAGGTTGAGGTTGGTTTCCAAGGCGTGTCGGAGAATGAAGGCTTGGATAGTGAGGAGGTTTGCTCTGCTGTTACTTTTCGTTTGAAGTTGAAGGAAAAATAGACACTTCCTCTCTATCGAGCTCCACACCCATGGCAATTGGGTTTCTGTTTTACTCATCGCTATGCTGCCTAGATCATTTCCATTTCAAGTTATTACATGGAGATGGAGTATTTATTTTGTCATCTTTTTTATCAGTGAAAAATGGGATTCTCCATAAACATCAACATTGACTTGAGCCATGATTTATTTGGACTGGTTCCAGTTATTTCAAGTAAGCCCCAATTCTGGAAACCAAACTTACCATTTTCGATTAATTATATAAACATACATTCAATTTTCATGCATTAATTATATATACGAATTCTAATATCCTTCATAATATTTATATCTTCTTTTTTTCTTTTTTTTCTTTTTGTTCAAGATTAACAGAATAATACAATATTGTTCTTACCATAAATAGTTGTTGAATACATTGACTCACCCATGGGATATATTCTTCCTAAATTAATAACTTGCTTTAATTTTCTTAAAAAATAGACAACCCTATCTTTTTTTTCCCCTAGAAAAATTATCATTTCATTAATATGATGATATCAGTATCACTGAAATTCAATTGAATTAGAGTTAAGTTATAATGAAAATAACACTATATACAATATTAAATTAGAAAAAAAATCCACATTTAGTGAAGTTTTTTTTTTTTTTTTTTTTTTTGAGGTAAACATTTATTGAAGTTGATCACATGACACTTGGTTCTACCAATAATTGATCTCCAAGATTTTAAATTTTTTTCCTTAAGCACTATTACATGTAATATATGTAATATATTGTAAATTTGTAATGTAGATATATACATTATACACTATTGGCCAATTTTCTTTCCGAAAGTAGGGACACTAGGCCCAAAACTCAAATTCAATTCACACTAGAGTACCTAGTATAAGATATACTTTTATGCTCTTTGACATTTATATTTTTACCAATTTAATTTAGGGTTAATTACAGGGACCTCCCCTGAGGTTTGGTCAAACTCGCGCTCATTCTCCTCCAAGAATGCTAATTACTCAGACCTCCCCTGAGGTTTACAAAACCTTACAAAACCCTAACGGAGACTAACGGATGTGGATGGAATGCGTGAAATTACCCTCTTGTCCTCATCAATTTTAATTACTTCGACCTCCCCTAAGATTTACAAAACCTTACAAAAATTTATATTTTCCTATTAGTCCCCAAACTTTAATAAAATTAAATTTACACATAAAAAGAAAAGAAAAACTAACCCCACCCCGATTTATATCACATAAAAAAGAAAAAAATAGTTTATTAATTATGCAATTTTATATTAATAATAAATATGTAAATAAGATTTTATTTTTGTATTTTATAATAAAATATTATTTAATTGTATTGTATTTAAGTAAGATATAAATTTATGATTTTATTGTTGAAAATATTAAACACTTATATATATATATATATATATTTAAGTTTAAAACTGAAATAACCCATAAATTTAATTATTTACAAATACCTCATATATAATTATTTTATAAAAGGGTATTTGAATTAGTATCTTTAAATTTTGTGAAAAAAATATTTATTGATTTTTTTAGTTAAATTTTTATAAAATGCATATTTCAATACTGTATAATTTATCCATAGCGTAAAAAATAATTTATTAATTATGTAAACAAGACTTATTTTAGTATTTTATAGTAAATATTATTTAATAGTATTGGGTTTAAGTAATCAATAAATAAATATTATTTGTTAATATTTGCTGATTCACAAGTGATTATCAGAAACAAAAAAAAATTAATAATTCTTATTTTATTAAATGTGTATTTGAATGAGTATTATTTAATTTTTTTTAAAAATAATTGATTTTCTTAATTATTAATAATTTATCATTTTTATAATGCTTTTTCTGTTCAAATTTTTCCTTATTAATCATAATTTTTATTAATTATCCTTGTTGTTAAATTTTTTTAGGATTATGAAAAGAAATTGATATTATTGAAATTACGGTTTGGATATGGATAAATCTTAATATTTTGCATTTTCATAATGATCTTTTTATTTATCTTTAACTTTTTTTCTGATTAACAATAATTTATTCACTCTTCTTTGTACTTCAATTTTAAAAACATTATGAAAAAGGATTGAAATTAATATCTACACATTATTGTTAATTTATTCATTTTACATTTTAAATTACAAATTATATAAATTTTACATGCCTTCATTGAAATAATTTGTTATATAAGAGTTACTAGTGTATTTCTCTTTGCATATATTTTACAATAAGTAAGAAAATACTTTAGAAATATTTAAAATATTATTTTAAATATGAATATACGTTAATAAAGTCATTACTCATTATATATAAATTTAACAACATTTTAATCCACAAATGTCATTTGACATTGCAATTAGATCCTTTCTCATGCAACAACATAACATTTGCTGAGAGGGGTAATATAGTCCATACAAATTTGCTACAGTAAGTCGGGGGCAAAATTGACAATCGACCGAAAATTTTATGATGACGTAAGCAAAAATTAACGGAACCCTAACGGTTGTAAGGTTTTGCAAACCTCAGGGGAGGTCTGAGTAATTAGCATTCTTGGAGGGGAATGAACGCGAGTTTGACCAAACCTCAGGGGAGGTCCCTGTAATTAACCCTTTAATTTAATGTTTCATTTATTTAGGCTCAAGGAATTATTTGCCCTCTGTATCAATTTTTTTTATTATGTATGTAATGTAAAATAATTTAATAATAAATTTATACTTGTTTATTTGTTGTTTCAAATTTTGTAAGAGGTGTTGAATTACTTATTGGAAATTCAATTATGTGAGAAAAATCAACTACAATTGATAAATTTTTTCATTAAAATCTTACGAGTTTTTTGATCATTTACATTGAGTAAATTATTGAGAAATTTGATATTGATTTTATAATAGTTTAATCTCATGACAAGATATAATGTTTTGTGGGTAAATAAACTCAGCCCCTCAAACCTCGAATTAATCATGGATCTGTCTGTCCCTGATTCTACCATACTAAGTAAACCAAATTGCTTCAATTACCTTAAGAACTACAACCCTGTTCACTTATCAACTCTATGAATTAAAACTATTCGTTAAACATTACTCCTTTTATTTTTTTTATTTGTCGCTTTAGGATTTCAATGTAAAATTAATGTTCTTTTTTCAATTTTATTCTTTTTACTAATGCTTATCATTAATGCTAATTAATGCTAAAATTATTTGATTACAAAAATATTTTAAAATTTTTACTTCAAAAAAGTGACTATTTATGACATTTATTACTTTGTGTGCAAAGTGACAAATAAAAAAACAAACGGAGGGAGTATTAATGTTTAGTCTAATATGTACAACTGTTAATTAATCGTGTGAGATTTGTTTATAATGAAAGTTAGCCCTATATATCATCTAATTATTAAATTATTACATCTAACACTACAAAAAAAGAGGTCTTCAGCAACGTATGATTCCAATGGAAATAAAAACTGTCACTATTTGTAACGAATTTATAACTGAATACCAACAGAAACAATGTTCCATCAATAATAGCGACAAATTACCAACAAAATATCTAAACGAAATATTTTTCGTAGGTATTTCGTCGTTAAATTGTAGGAAATATTGATTCATGGCGACGGAATCACTCCAATGGAAAATAATCCGTCACTATATCTTAGTCAGCTACAGATTTGCAACTGAACAACGATGGAAACGATGTTTCATCAATAATAGCAACAAATTACCAACGAAATATCTAGAAAAAATATTTTTGGTAGGTATTCCGTTGTTAAGTTGTAGGAAAAATTAATTCGTAGCGACGGATTCATTCCAATGGAAACTAATTTGTCACTATTTTTTTGTCAGTTTTAGATTTGCAACTAAACAACGACGGAAATAGAAGAAAAATTATGTTCTTATTAAAATAACGACTGATTACCAACTAAATATAAAACGAAAATAATATGTATAGCAATTATGTAGTTAAACTGTCACAACTATGAACAAACAACGGCGACATAACTCCAACAGGAAAACAAATTGTCATTGTAGTAACAAATTAATTACTGAATACTAACAAAATTAAATATAAAAAGTCTTCATTTGGTAGAATTGACAAATTACCAACAGAACATCAGAAAAATAATTGTAGGAATTTAGTTATTAAGTTGTAAGAAAAAATGTTACATGCGGAGAAATATTCGCAACGAAAATAATTTGTTACTGTTTCTACGTCGGTAACAAATATTCAACTGAACAACATCAAAATAAAAAAAATAAGTTCTAAAAAATAGAGACAAATTACCAATAATTCAATATATTATAAAATAAAAAAGTCATGATTAACGATTTTGTTGTTAAACTGTTACAAATATAAACAAACGACGACCTCATAACTGACTATTAATGAAATTACAAATAAAAAGTGTTCATAATAGCGATAAATCACCGATGAAATATCATAAATTACCAACATATATAAAACAAAAAGATTGTGCGTAGCAACTCTATTGTTGACCTTTGATAAAAACAAAAAGATCGAACGACAACATAATTCCTACAGAACTGATGTGGTTCTATTAAAGTTCACATTCGTCTGCAAACTAAACTAATTAATTTTCAGGTTTGTGGTTTGTGAAAATAAATTAATTCTTTCGAGAAAAAGAGACAAGTATTTAACAATATTTTTTTTATCCATATAATTAAAATTTAAAACTTAAAAAAAATTATATATAACCGACCCCCAACCTCCCCATGTTACCTTAATTATTTTTGAGATTCCAATTGTACAATTTATTTTATGGTTATACTAGTACCAAGCTCACAATGTGCTCAACCATAACGATCAATAGTCGGGTATAGATGTTGAGTTATTTATTCTATTAAAATAATAATAGATTTTAATTTAATTTTATGTAAAAGTTATGATAAGTTCATCTATTTAACCCATTAAATTTGAGTTTATCTACTCTGAGGGTATTATAGTCTTTTGATATTTTATTTTTATAAAATATAATTTATTAGAAGAACAAAGGATAAAATTCTTCTTTTATTTATGAATATTTAAAACATCAATTAATTAACATATAAGATGTCTTGGTAATTATTGAAACCTCAAGGTCATTTTTATAATTTCATTGAACATAAGGGATATATATATATATATATATATATATATATATATATATATATATATATATATATATATATATATATATATATATATATATATATATATATATATATATAAGATAAATCAATAAAGTTGTCTGGCTCAGCTGGTTGCAACATCTTATAAATATACATGAGGTCAATGGTTCAAATTCCACCTCCTACAATGTAATTAAAACATACCATTTAGAGCCCAAGTCATGCCTACCGCCTAGGCCTAGCCCCGGCGCCCAAGCAATGGTCAACTTCTTGCCCACCCAGACGATGATCAACCGCCTAGGCATAGCCCAGGCGCTCAAGCTGAGTCAATCGTTCGCCTAGGCAGCCGGGCGATGGTCTACAACCTAGGTGTAGCCCAGGCGCTCGAGCGGGGTTAAGTGCTCGCCTAGGCGTTGTCTAGGCGCCCATAATTACCAAACGCACAACATTTTTCTACGGAATTACCAAAAAAAAAAAAAGTGTTATCGTTATATTCACCAACGGATATGATTCCGTCACTGCATTTACCTATGGAGCTTTCACACACGGAATATCTAACGAAAAAAATCCGTCGCTATATTAACCAACGGAAAATGTGTTGTCGCTATATTCACCAACGAAAATATACCAACGGAAAATATGTTGTCGCTATATTTACCAACGGAAATATACTAACGGAAAATATGTTGTCGCTATATTCACCAACGGAATAATTCCGTCACTCTATTTACCTATGGAGCCTTCACACACAAAATATCTAACGGAAAAAATCCGTCGCTATACTTGAATACCAACAAAAATCGAGGCTTCACCAACAAAAATTACCGTTTCTAAAGACCCATTTTCTTGTAGTGTAAATCTTCTCACAAGATCTTAATCAATATTATATTATACTGAAAAGAACAATGGGCTGATGTGGACCATTCTTACAACAATTCAATTTCTATAAGAACATTTAATTATTTGATTAAGTGACACATTGTTTGTATCCATCATTAGTACTCTAGTTTAATTTGGCGAGACAAATTAATTTAAGTATATTTACAAACTGGAAATTAAATTAATGCCCAAATACTTCACAATTTTATTTTGATCATGTAAGTACATTGAAAGCACAGTTAAAGCTTTATTCATAAGATGTGTTTCTAGCTACAATAATTAAAAACTTCTTTATAATAATATTTCACATGCATCAGAAAACTATAAAATCAAATAAATATTGAGAAAAAAAAAATTGTGAAAGCTTGCTAGATTTCAGCATCTCTAGCTATTGTCAAGACAGTATACATTGTCATGCATCAAGAACGTAACTAGCAATAATATCGCCACGAAAATTTATGTATATATAGATATTTCATATTTGCATCTTGAATTTAACGTGGACTCACAGCTACGCATCTTCAATTATCTTTAGTAATATTTATTAGAAAGAAATATATCTTTTGTAACAACTATGTTCTATCTTTTTATATTGCTAGCCAAATAAATCAAAATTTCGACCTTATAATACTAATTAGGATGGGCACGTTACGTCAAAACGTGTGTTGTATATTTATTTATTGAGAAAATTCTTGTTTGGTTTAGTCAAATTCATTCAATCACAAAATAAGTGATTATTCGTTACTTTTCTAAGAAGTTTGTCCAATTCTAAAGTAAGTGTTGTACACTTGTTATATATGTAGTTACTAATTATAGGCTGTTTAAATCAAATAGCCTATAATTTAACACGTGGACCTGAGAATATTCGGAGTGAAAGGCGTCCCTGGCCTTGAATTATATATAATAAAACCCAGAAGCAGAGAATCACATATTCACATACAACCTATATGATTGTGATATTGTCAATGAGGCTTTAGCCAAGTGGTTAAAAATGAAGTTCCATGACCACGAGGTCATGGGTTCAACTCCTACGAATGTGGGTATTTTTCTAGTTTCATACTAGTCTTTCTCTAGTTTAATACTAGTAATCAGTTCACTTCGATATTATTGTAATACTACATGTAATGTTGCATGATAATAGATACTTTAAAGATATCAATATTAATTGCAAATACTTCTATAAATGTAATTTCAATTTTTTGCTCCTCTGCATTCATGATATTCCTCAGGGAATAGAAATTTAATTTGATATGGTAACGGTGTGGATCGATCGATCATATTTCTCATTATATATAATCACTTCATAATTTAATTTTTATTTTATTTTGAGCACAATAAGTTAAAATTTTCCGAATATGTGAAGATATGTAATAGTGGTGACCTAGATAGAAAAACTGTTTTAGTACTCTCGGTTCATTAAAGTATTAAATTGAATTTGAATACCACATAATCGATCTACATTGAAGTTAAAAAAAAAAAATTAACTCAACTTTGAAAAATCTAAATATGCCCTGGAATAAATTCAATCATTTTATTTTGATGAAACATTTGGCATCACTTGAATTATCCTTATCCTCGTTCTCAATTGTTTACCATATTTCAAATTCCCATTCCAAGCTATCAAACAAATTTTGTCACGAGAAAAATGATCATCTTTCTTGATTATAATCGTATAATAATAGAATTCGAGCAAAGCACATGTTTTTTTTAGAAAAATGAGGAAGTGCCTTGGCTTCTTCTTTTTAAACCACGTTCGAGTCCCAGCATAACATTTTGTGCAGTATGGGAAGACGCGTGATTGGTGTGGATCGATACTGATGAAAGGGAATTTCCGTACAAGGGTCTAGTTCATGTCCAATGTGTCATGAAATGTTATCTTCCGTTCTACAGTATGGAATCATAAGTTGGTCAAATAGAGTTGGACTCCTCTTCAAGGAACCTAACCATGTGCTCAAAGAAACTAGTCAAGTTGTGTTGGTGGTTAACCCGACGTAGACTATTCGATTCTAATGTGAGATCAATTCAAGTTTATAGCAGAAAGCAATAGCAGTGTGGTTGAACTCATACCTTAAATTATAATAAATGCGAAGTATTTATAGTTTTCGGAAGCGGGTCTTTTCGGGTTGGATCTCGATTGATTTGATCCAATTGAGAACTTATGGTCGAATTGCTAGGCTCATAGGCCGAATGGAATGACCAAAATGTGGTTCAGAGATTCAATTTAGGATGTCTATGTCGATGTACCATGTATGTCGATATAGACGTATCAAATTCTTGCAGCATATTAAGTGATGTAATCATCCATAATGACCTAGCTAGACTAAGTTCGACGTACCGTGTATGTCAATACATGGAGCATCTTGGTTATATGATACCGTTATGTCGATAGATGGAGCATCTGGTTATAAGATCATCATAAGGACCTAGCTAGTTCGATGCATTGCTTTACGCCGTGGTCCATAACAAGGAGCAACTCTAATCATAATGGCCTAGTTTGATCAATGGCACCTAAACCATCGTAAATCTTAGTTTCATGTCTTGTTTGACTTAATCTTACGTGTAGTGTGCCATATCATTGATAAAATATTTAGTATATCAATAGTCCCAAGTCCAAATATTCGATTTGTACAAGTTTTGAATTTTTTGGTAATTTCTTATATATATCATTCCTTCTTTGTGTCACACTCAAAATTGCCCTACCCACATAGGACTAGTAGGAGTATTGATTTATTTGTGATGCGATGATCAGGATTATTTTGCAACTAACATTGTCTTCTTCATCTTCTCCGTAATTAATAGATCCCCAGCTGTGGCTACATTTAATTTATTAAGAGTAAAAATGTTAGTTGGGAAGGTTAATTATAAGCAACAAATTAATGTTGGGTCCGGATATATATTAATTAAGATAAAAGAAGAAAATGGATTATTATTGAAACCAAAAAATAATAGTGAGAGAACAAACAATGGCCACTGTGCCACCATCACTGCCGCTTGGTCGAAATGACATCACTATCTAATAGAGATTTTGAATAGGAATATTATACTAGGAAAATTTTATTTTTGGCCCTTTATAGTTTAACGTGGATGTGTTTCAAAACTGACAATTTATCATGGTACATCAACAATATAAGTTATTTATTGTGTTACCGACATTAATTTCAATTCTTATTTGCAGGAAAATTTTAATTTTCACCGAAATCATCAATATGTCTTATTTAATAAGAAAATATATTTTTTTGTTGAAAATTATCAATTTATGTCTTATAATATGACTGATAAATATAATTTTCACCATAAATAACATGTGTCGAGTGACATCTAAAAATAGAAGATGTCAGATTCTTACTAAAAAATTTGCAAATCCAAGCCACGTAATTGATCTATAACCTTAAATTTTGATGAAAAAAGTTTAAAGTTCCCCATGAATCAAAGATAATTTTTTTTTGGAAAATTTACATAGACACCCCCTGACTTTTACCCTAATTACAAGAAATTACCCTACTGTTTGAAATATTACAAAAACACCCCCTCAACCAAAAATTGTATTACAAGGACACCCCCTTGTTACACAAAAAATATTACCAATTTGGTCCCTAAAATCATTACAAATACACCCCTCAAGGGAGTGTTTTTGTAATATTTCAAACAGTAGGGTAATTTCTTGTAATTAGGGTAAAAGTCAGGGAATATTTATGTAAATTTCCCTTTTTTTTTTATTTATAGAGAAATAAATAGGTCAAATATAAATATTAATTTAAAATATCATTACATGATGTAGTTTGAATGGGGGTGTAGTATAGTACATATTTTTTGGTAGAAAATGACGACATTTATGGATGTATAAAGAAATATGACACGTGTCAGGTAATTGTGAGGGTGAGTCATACTCATCACTTGTTGTGGGAGTGGGATAGAGAATCCTCCACTATATATTGTCATGGCACATTTTGTTATTGTCAGAACAATACATTTTATATGACAATTTTATCCTCATATCAATAAAACTTTGCATCTAACAACCACACTTTCTCCATGTATATACTTTTACAGAATACATTTTTACTCCAAACTAATTATCTAATTTTGAAAATCTTGAATTTACAAAAGAAATCTTGGTTTTAGATAACAGAATTTAAATTCAATATGGGGTTTGGATTTTCATTTATAAGAATAATTACCTGTTATTTTAAGTGTTTACATGTAACTGTGAAAGCTCCACCAGTCCACCAATTAAGTACAATTAAAATGATAAATGGTAGATGGACAAAAGCTTCAAACTTCATTGTTAATGGTGAGAATGAAGAACCATGACATGACACGACACTGGATAATTCTTGCTCAGTATATATATATATATATATATATATATATATATATTTATATTTATATGTATATATGAGTTAACAAATTTATGATTTAACAAAAAGGTAGAACAACTCAGTATACAGATTTTGGTATGCTCGTCTCCTAGGTGAGCAATTATTTAATTACCGGGGTAAAACTGTCTAATAATTCTATCTGCTCTGTCAAAAACATAATTGGCTCCAGAAAAGTGTACCTGCCATGGTGGCTAACTCAAAGGGTAGCCACGAAAATTCAAAAAATTATAGGTAAAATTTTAGAAAATGTTTCGAACTAATCAGTGATTTTAGATTTTCGTTTCAAACTATATCATCTCACCAAATTTACTCTCCTAATTTATATTTTTTTGGAATATCGTCTCACCGTTAATCATGAGACATAAATTCATGCAAGATGGTAAATTACGGGACGAAATTCTGCGAGTTGATATTGTTTGGGACGAAAAACCAAAATTAGTAATTTATTTGGGACAATATTCCGGAAAAATATTAAATTACGGGACGAAATTCGATGAGGTGATATAGTTCGGAACGAAAATTCAAAATCACTAATTAGTTTGGGACTTTTTCTGCAATTTTGCCAAAATTATATACTTTCTTCTGAAGAAAATTTGGGAATATTTATACGCATGTATATATTATTAGCTTCACAAAATTTGATTCGTAATTTATGATTTAATAATGGCTCAATTATTGAGTCATTTGTATTCTGGGTCGAATATATTTAAATTTAATCATTAAATCATGGTCATTCCTAATTAGTCGCCTACCTTCTAATCTTATGATTATAAAAAATATATATCAAAGGATGGATATGTATTTGATCAGCACAATAAATAATCGATGGTTAAACTAATTAAACGACAAATGATTTAAATATATATAATCAAAATATGAAGACCATGAAGTCCAAGTGTAAAATAAAAATCAAATTTTGTCAATTGACGAGCTAAATTATAGATTACTTTAATTTGTTGAGTAATGGTGACAGTTGGATAAGAGAAGTCAGATTAGACCAGGTCAAAATTAGTCATTTTTTATGGATTACAAATTGATAGGGTGAAAATTAGTCAATATGGTTTAATATATCTAATCAAAATGAAGACCATGAAGTCCAAGTGTAAAATAAAAACAATTTTTTGTCAATTTGACGAACTAAATATATACATTAATTTGTTGTGTAATGGTGACAATTGGATAAGAGGACTCAGATTAGGCCAGGACAAAATTAGTCATTTTTTAGGTTTTTTTGCAACTTCATTCCTTGTGATATGTCTAATGGGCAATTTACCTCCCTGTAAAATAAAAATGGGCAATTTAACTCCATGTAAAATTAAATAATGAGCAATTTACCCACTTGTGATATAAAAATTGACAATTTACCACCCTGTGAAATGAAATAATGAGCAATTTAACTCCCTATGATATGAATCAATAAACAATTTAGAGAGAGGCAATGTGCTTCTTTTATAAAAACACAGGGATGTATTTTGTCATTTTTCTTATCACAGGGAGTTAATTTGTCTATTTAGGATATCACAGGGATGTATTTTGTCTTTTTATTTATCACATGAAGTTAAATTGCCTATTTAGAATAACACAGAAAGTTAATTTGCTATTCACTCCATTTTCTATGGATCACAAAATGATAGGGTGAAAATGATTCGGGTCAAAATCAAGTTGGGTGTTGGTTGAACTTTTTTTTTTTCTTTTTCGCTAAAGGTAATTATTGTGTTAATTATTCCTAAAATAAAATATGCTGTTAAATATTCACATATAGATAAATAAAATAGTTTAAGATTAAAAAGCATATGTTGTTAAATATTCACATATAGATAAATAAAATAGTTTAAGATTAAATAGCATATGTTGTTAAATATTCACATATAGATAAATAGAATAGCTTAAGATTAATGATCTATGTAAGTTGTATACAAATTAAAAAAAATAGGAAGGATAATTACCAAGACACACTTTGCCAGTAATTAATTTCGTTGATAAAAAAATAACTAAAAAAAAGACTACAAGATACTTTAATTTGTAGTTTATTCATTTTTCTATTAATTTAAAAATAACTGAAACATTTAAGTGATGAGAATTTGTATGTTATTCAAATTTAAATTTATAATCTAGTACGTAGTTAAAATTTACATAAATTTAAAAAAAATTATGATATACGTATAATCTTTTTCGAACATGTTTTACTTGACTCATTTTTCATTTGTTCAAACTCATCTTCGACCGAAATAAATTTCACTCTAATCTTACCTTTAAAGGGAAAGAATAAATTGGATTGGATTTGATTGGTCAGAATTATAAGTTGAGTGTTCACATATTATGACCTAATAATTCATCCATAATATGGTTCATTATTTATTTTCATTTTCTGATAGTTATAGGATTCATTATTCTGTATAGTCTATACAATTTACCTTTTGATAAACAAAAAGAAAAAAAGAGAATAATCTATAATCTATATTTATGATATTTAATTTAGAATTCACCACATGAACTGGGTCAAGTCCACTTATATGACTTTGGCCTAACTCAACCTCAAAAGTTAGTTTATAATGTGAGGATAGTCCAAGGCCTTATAAGGTGGACTTAACTATCGTTTTCAATCAATATGAGACATTTATGTTGTAAATGGATCTAGTTTGCCTTGGTTTGGTTTCACTCAAACCAGGTCAAACTCCATCAAGTAAAGAGTTTGAAGAGGTCTCAGGCGAAACTCCATGTTTCAGACAAATCGAAACCTACACAATCTTACTTGAGACCTATAAAGTCATTAATTTGACATATGTCATCTATTTTTTACACATAAAGTTATTGATTTGACATCTACCACCTATTTTTCTCCTCCAAACCCCAACAACTAAACCTCAATCCAAGTCATATTTCAAAGTTTCAAAATCCACTAACTATTATTTAATAATATTTTACATCTCAATATTCTATTGAAATCATTATCCAAATCGAGTTTCAAAGGTTTCGTCAAAACATCTTAATCCAATTATTGAGACAAAAAGCAATCACACTACTTTCATATTAACCCTTATTCTCAATACTAGTCTCAATATGATATGTGTAACTATAAAAGAAAAATACTATGAGGCGGAATTTTTGTGGCTACCCTTTGAGGGAGTCACCATCCACCCTGTTAAAGGATTTTAAGGACACTTTTTATGCAAAAGTGTTCCTGACATGTGATGGCTAACCACATGGTAGCCATAATTTTCTATTGGAGGAACATAAAGGGATATAATATATTTTTCCAAACTAACATAATTAAGTATTAATTAACTAAATCCAACATCTTTAAAGCTACATTATTGACCAAGGTCTACAATACATCATTACATGTCTCACAAGTCACAAGGGTAGTTAAGTTTGGTTTAATTTTATATTGAGTTTTAAATTTATATTTGAGTTTGTTTTGATATCTTAAAGAGCCTTAATAAAGTTGAATATGACTCGAGTTCGAGTATTTTGATATGTTTACATATATTTTTCACTTTTTAAATTATTGATTTGAGCTTCAAAAAATATTGTACAAATATATCTGATATAACCGAGCTTTTATTGAATGAATTTAAGTCGAATATTGAATAATTTAATATGATTTTGGGATATTATCCCACGTAAAATAATAATTCAACGTCACTAAATGATTAATCACTATTGTAAATGTAAAAGCATCTTACACTTTTGAATTTAATTACATCAACGAGAGAGGAAAATAAAAGGAAGGAGTGAAAAAATATAAAAAAAAAAAAAAAATCAAAAGGCAAACGTGTTTAATAGAAATATAAAGTTGTGTATTACTATTATTATATGTTCCCCATCCCACGTACCAACTTGAAGAAAGTGATGAATCTTCACAGAAATAACAGAGTAATGTATATTTTAATTTACTTTTAGTGTATAAAATGTCAATTTCTCTTGGGTAGAGTCAGTAAGTATATATATAAGCTGTTGTTTAAATAATTTGCAATATTATTCTTCACAGAGGGGAAAAAGGTGGGTGATTCAATTCAATCAAATCTTAATAGCTAATCAAAAAGAAAAATGATGCAATTGCCATTGCCATTGCCATTGGCAACACAAAATATATCAGAATCTGATAAAGCCTTGCTCGATTCCATTCAACTTTATCTTCTAAGTGATGATTCTGATTTCCCACAATCTTTTTCTAACAATAATAATATTGATGAAGTGTCTGATTTGACAACATTTGTTTCAGACATGAGTAGTTATTTCGATATTGAAAAGCAAGAGACGCCGTTGAGTTTTGATTTTCCGATATGTGATGATTCTGAATACCCGCAAAACATTTCAGGGGACTGCTGGAAGCGGTACAGAGGCGTGAGGCGGAGGCCGTGGGGGAAGTTTGCGGCGGAGATAAGGGACCCAGCCAAGAGAGGGTCGAGGACGTGGCTGGGGACGTACGAGACGCCGGAGGAGGCGGCAATGGCTTACGACAGGGCCGCTTATAAACTGCGTGGCTCAAAGGCTAAAATTAATTTTCCGCTCCTTATTGGTTCCAGTACTTCCACTGACCCAAAAAGAGTTACTAAAAAGAAAAGGCAGACGACAACACATGACTCTGACTCTTCATCAACTGAATCAAAGGAGAAGAGAAGAATTTAATTGGTACTGATATCTTTTTACTTGAAGAAATTGTTGTGGGGAGTTAGATTTTTTTTTGCAAAAATTGCAATTTGTGAGTTCGGAAATTTGATGATGAGAAGCGTTGTCTTTTTTAACTTTGTAATTATTGCAGAGTTTTATTCTGTTAGAAGATTTGGCAGCTTCTTATTGACTTGAAATATATATCTTCTTCTTCTTCTTCTTTTTTACCATTATATTGACCGAAAATATATATCATATCGACCTCTGGCCCCCAATAAGTGGAGGAGATCATATGATATCGTAGAGGATATATAGTTAATTCGTTAGGAGATCAAATGGAAATACTCAGATCATCTATATATATATATATATATATATATATATATATATATATATCAGTGGTGATTCTTGTGTTCAACTTACGATAGATAGTATACGATTTAGTTAAGTAGTAGTCCTAGCTAACTAACTCATGATCATACTTGAGGTGTTAGGGCGAATCTGATGCAAGGGTGTTTGTACTCTAACAACGGGTTTATGTTTGGAGCAAGCAAATGCATGTTAGTATCAATGATCAATATACTATATAGTTTGAGAAATCCTTGGACATGGTATTTGGGAGATACATACCAATGAATTCTCATCTCCAATTTGTCAGTAGAAGGACCACTACCACTATATCGAATCGAATAGAATCGAATATATTATATATCAAAGTAAACAAATAATAAATGGGTTGAAGAAAGTTTGTCTAAACATGTACTAGTTTTAGCAATGTCGTTGATGGGTCTTTCTTTTTCCTTTAATAAGCTAGGCCTTAGAAGATTATTGGAAAATGTTTGTGTTCAATATCATATTTTATTGTTATTTGATTATTTAGATCAACCACAACCACAAACACAAATTAAGTTAAGTAGGACAATTTGTCGATGATGAAGGGTAACATGCATGGTTTTGCCTGACAAGGAAATTAATAGTATTTAATAAGTGGCCTGGACCTGGGGACATAACATATAACATAAACATATAAACATATGATGATGATGATGGATGGGCTTGTCATTGTTACAAATACCAAGAGTTCAATTAAGTACATCATCAGCTACTAGCAGTACACATGTAAAATTGTAAATATTATATATATACACACAATGAAGAAGAATTAATCCTAGGTAGATCGTGCCTCAGTGAGGAGGAATCAAACAAGTTATTTTAAAGGAGGGAAAGAAGGTGGAGGTGGTGGTACGTAAACGTTGATGGAATTAGAGTTAATAAAAGGGTTAATTACATGACCTCTTCTAATGTTAGGTGTAATTATCGCTCAATCCTCTCCGACTATCATAATTACAGGATCTCCCTTAAGGTTTCAAAAGGATTACAAAACCCTAACGGAACTTGACGGAATTGGATGGAAATCGTGAAATGACGATGTTGCCTTCGATAATTTTACTTAAAGAAAAAAGTAAAAAAGTATTTGATTAATGAAATGTCCGATTTACCCTTGAAATAAAGCACAAATTGTCATACTACCCTTACAAAACTTCATTTTGAATATAGATATAAAAAATCATAATTGCACATTGATCCCTAACTTTTAAAAAATTAATTTTATGCAAAAAAAAAAAAATTCCCAATCCCTAAACCCCCCATCCCCACCCGCACCCCTCCCTCACCCCCCCACCATGCCTGCCCCCATCCCTAACACCACCTCTCCTTCCAGACCGGCGGCGTCAGCCTGGAAGGAGACAGGCCTGCGACGACAAACCCTAGTCCGCCGCAGGCCTAGGTTCTTCAACCCAGGACGTCGTCGCAGGCCTGAGTTCTTCAACCCAGGCCACGCGACGGCCTGAATCCTTCCAGGCCGACGCCATCGACTTGGAAGGAGTTTGTGATTGGGACGATGAGGTAGGGGCGGGCGTGGGGTGGGGCTGGGTGGGTAGGTTTTTTTTTAAATAATATATATTATTTTTTTATTGATTTATAATAATTATTTTTAATATTTATAATTTTATAATAACTATTTTATTAAATCATGTAATTGAATGAATATTTTTACATTTTGTACCAAAAATAATTTTTTAGTTATACTTTTATGAATTTTTTTTAGTACGGATTAATTATGAACATGTGAGCAGATTTATAATGTCTAATAACTTATGTTCAAGTTTTTTTCTTCCCATGATTATACGTAATTCACTTACTCATCCTTTTATTTAAATTATAATTTTTTTTTAAATAATTAAAATTTCGGGTTAAATGTGAAAGTTGAATGTATTTACATTTTTATTTATGTTATACAATATTTTCTTATAATTAATCGTAATTTATTATTCGTAAAAGTATTATGAAAAAATATTGAAATGTTATTATATTTTTATTTAAGAATTTATATACCCTAATAAACTAATTATAAGTTTCATGTAAATTTATAACATTTGAACCCATATTTATACATATACATTGCAAAGAAAATCCTCATATGAATTTATAACAACTTGCAAACACTATCAAAATATTTTAAGCACAGTAAACAAAAACTTTTTAAAAGCCCCTGCAAACACCCATTACATAATTTCTCCTCAACACAATAATCTTTCCTCACTAAATAAGTAAAAAAAAAAAAAAAAAAAACTAACTGTTAATCCTATTTCAAACATGTGCTTTAACTGACATGTCCTACCACTTGACTATTTTGATTGATAAATTACTTCACTTTTAGTTTCTTTCTCTCTTCTTTTTCTTTGTAAATTATATTATTCTCTCTTATTATTTCTTCATCATATATAGGCCATCTCCATTGATGAGAGAGGGGAGAGAAGGGAGAAGGTGTGGGTATGGGAAAAATTTGGTAATCTCCAATGATAAGAGTGGAGGAGGAAGGTGTGGATGTACATTTACCACCTAGAGGGGTGGCTAGCTGGACCAAGCCAGCCACCGAGTTCGACCAGAAGTGTGTCAGCCACTTACCTTTTTTTTTTGTTGATTTTTTTTAATTATTATGTTATTTTGTAATTATTAATATTTAAAAACAAACTTAACGTTAATTTAATTTTATTCCTTTTATAATTATATTTTTTATTTAATAAACTTAAGATTAATTTATTACATAATTTCTCCTCAACACAATAATCTTTCCTCACTAAATAAGTGTAAAAAAAAAAAAAAAACTAACTGTTAATCCTATTTCAAACGTGTGCTTTAACTGACATGTCCTACAACTTAACTATTTTGATTGATAAATTACTTCACTTTTAGTTTCTCTCTCTCTTCTCTTTCTTTGTAAATTATATTATTCTCTCTTATTATTTCTTCATCATATATAGGCTATCTCCATTGAATGAGAGAGGGGAGGGAAGGGGGAAGGTGTGGATGTACATTTACCACCTAGAGGGGTGGGTGGCTGGACCAAGCCAACCACCGAGTTCGACCAGAAGTGTCAGCCACTTACCTTTTTTTTGTTGATTATTTAATTATTATGTTATTTTGTAATTATTAATATTGAAAAATAAACTTAACGTTAATTTTATTTATTCCTTTTATAATTATAATTTTTATTTAATAAACTTAAGATTAATTTATTACATTATTTAAAATGTAATAATATTGTAAGAAAATTTATGTATTATTTTAAAAATAAAATTTAACTTTAGTTTATGTTATTGTAGAATAACATAATTAAAAATGATTTATGAAAATTAAATATAATTTATGGATTAAAAACAATATAACCCTAACAATTACATATTTTTAATATTTTAAATACAATTCGTTAAATAAAAAATAATCAACTTTAACAACCATATTAATTATATTATTATTATTATTGTTATTGTTTAAACTATATGGGTTTTTCCCTTTCGTTTTTCAAAAAGGTAACTTCCCAAACTTGCGATGATTATAATGTGTAACCCTACCCGTTTGTTTTATTACCATAAAAAGGCGTTCGAGCAATTATCATAAAATGAGGTTCGATTAATCGATTTCACATTTCCTCTATCGCGAGCGTGTTTGTGTGTGAAATCTGATGGCGAAACCCACAGCCGATTGGCAGAGCAACAGAGCGGCGGTCCAAGCCACAAACGACGACGCATCCGCCAGCAAGCTGTAGGCTCTCCTCAATTCCTCTCATTTTTTTTTTATTTTCCTATTCTTTTCTGATTAATTATTTTAAATAATATGTAGATCAAATTATGACAATCATAATACATAAGAAGTGAAATGAACAAACTCTGAAAAGAAAATAGTAATTGTGAGTTTTAGGTTTGCTCAAGTTCAACTGAATCTTGATTATGATTTTGTAATAGTCAAAAGGATAAGTTCAAATCTAATAAGTTGAAGTTGAACGATATCAATGGAATTTTACTGAATCCCGTACTAGATTGGTTAGGTTTTGGACAGCATGCTTTAGACTGCTTAGGCCTGGTGTTAAAATACTGAGCTATCCGTCTGCGTGGAACAACTGAATAAGTTTTTCATTTATCTTGCAATTTAAATTTGTGGTTTAGTACAGGGGATTTGGGTTCCTACATAGTAATGCCTTTGTTAAAAGTGACAAATGTCTTAGTATTTTGTTCTATAGTTTCTTTAAATTTTTACAATGCACTCAAATAAAGCAGACGAACTTTCAAGTATTTTGTTTTCTCTTTGTTATAAATGTCTTGCTCTTGATGTACCAGAAAATGAATGCCCATTTGGAAATCAGAAAAGGCCTGTTTCTGTAAGTTTTAATTCTAACATCAGACGAAGAATTATCTTCCTTATTGAAAAAAAAAAAAAAAAAGAGAGTGTCTGGACATTATGAAATTAAAATAGTCTTTAGGTTTATGTTTACATATTTCATGTTGAAAGAGAGCCCTTTTAGAAGTTAGAGAGTAATAACTGAAAATCTACTAGTTACTGATTCTAATGTGGAAATAACAGCTCGTGCTAATGTGTCAGACTTATAAATGGGAACCTCAGCCCTAACCTCGTAATTGATTGCAAAAGGTCAAATCCTATGCATTATATGTTATTTATGAATGATGATGCTTTATGTAATTGTAAGAACCTTATTATGACATAATTTACTGTGAGTACAAGTAGTATTTTTATTGCAAGTCTTACTGAAACTACTCATTGTGCTATGAAAAGGTCTTGCGTCAAAAAGGGATACATGAAGGATGATTATGTTCATTTGTTCGTTAAAAGGCCTATAAGGAGATCCCCAATAATTAACCGTGGTATGATGCAGATGTTTCCTGGAACCCCACTGGCATTTTGGATGTTCTTGATATGATTCTATTTAAGATGATGATTTTTGTTTGTATTTTGTCCAAAGGGTATTTTGCTCGGTACGCGGCACTTCGGAAGCTTCTTCATGAATTTCTTGACTCAGAAATGAATATGGATGAAAAATGCAATGATAAGAAGCAAATATTGTCTTTAGGAGCTGGGTTTGATACGACATTTTTTCAGTTGCAGGTGCTTGAGTGTTCATGTGAGATATCATTGATTTCCTTGCTATTGGCAAGCTATATTGATTAATCAGACCATAATATTGTACACATTACTTCTTTAACATACCAACAAATGATTGGTCTAGTGGAAGGGACTAGTACCCCCCAAAGTGGCGACCCAAGTTCAAATCCCTGTTGGGAGAGGTTCCCAATAATATGCCCGACGCGCCTCGGAATGGATTAAACCCTTGGGAAAGTAAAAAAAAAAAAAAAAAACTTAAAACAATTATTTAGTTCAGTTCTTGGTATTTTGCAGTGCTTCTTGATACACCAGTTCACAGCATTGTGTATGGTTTTATTGAATCTCGAATTTTATTCACACTTGAAGTTATTTTTCAATTTCTGTCGCTAAAGTACATATTAAAATCAAAGATCTAGTTATTCAATAGTATCATTCAAATTCTGTTGGCCAGAGAAAATATAGCATATAATAGCATATTGTTATTCTAGCTAAGAAAATGTAGGGCACTCGGTTATGGAAGCATCAAAGAATGTGATATTTGTATCCAGCAACTATGTTAGTGTTCTATCATTGATCTGGTGGGTTCTATCATGCATGCTTCCCTGCTGCTGTCTTAATACATAAAGTTTGCATAGTTAATTTAATGCAGTGGTTTTAATATAATTGATTGGGCTTCCAGATGTTAAACATTTATATGGGTCTTCATACAAATTGCTTCTGTTTTTGACAGGATGAAGGGAGAGCACCTTATCTATATGTGGAATTAGATTTCAAAGAGGTAAATTATTTTTGTACCTCATACTTGTCAACCCCCCCCCCTCCCCCTATCACTATCCCTAGGCTCTTGTTGTTCCCACATCCCCTCATAATCTTTGGAGATTAATCAATTTGTCAACTTCAATGTTGTTTTATACATTATATACTGTTTCCATCCATATTGTCTTATTATTTGTATGAGTGATAAACCTAACCATATAGTTCTTTTAAGGACTAGTTTTATCTAGCCATGATTACCTCTCATATCTTGGAGTCCCCACAGGTGACGAGCAAAAAAGCTGCTCTTATCGAAAATTCTATTCAGCTGAGGAGCAAAGTTGGTGAAGAAGCATCAATCTCTCAGGGTAAGAATTCAAGGGTTGCGTTTCCAAGATTCTGAATTTGAATCATATATCCTGCAGTAAAATGTACCAAGCTTACTTCTGTTGTAATACATTGAGAAACTTAGTGAACAGTTTCTCTTAGGAAGAGAGAAGATAAATTGATTTGCATTTTCTTCAAAAATTATGACATGTCCTTCAAAAGATATGGTTATCTTTCTTGTTCTTTTCTGTATCATCGTAGTGGTGTGGAAGACCTGTTGAAATAGAAACATGATATTTTTTTTGTATAGATAACTTAGAATTTATGTGTCATCCTTGTGTTAGTAGATGCTAGGCCAGTGAACACAATGTATTCTCTCAAGAGTACAAAGGCAATTCAAGCATACATATGGTTGGATTGTATGCAAATGCAAGTTTAAATTCTTCTTCTAGGATGTATTTATTCTGAAGTCCTATTGATTAGTTTTTGTAACCTTGCCAACACTTTCTACAGTAATATGCACAGAAAATAACAGAAATAGACATATGCAGGTGTTAATATCTTAAATTTGTTTCCACGGCAGCATCTGCTTTAAGAAATATCTATATTTATGTTTACCAATTTGAAGTAAATCTTATATTTAGTTACTATTTGGGCCTTATAAAGTAGTTGTTCCAAGGATCAAGACTTTGTTAGCAACTGAGCATCTTGTCTACTTATGCCTTATGGAATGAACTCTTTTATGCTTGAGTTGTTGCTCATTCTTTTCTCCGAAAGTTAGTTTAAATATAACATCACCAAGATGAGATTGAAGACGCATAAAAGATAATAGAATGGTTTTATCTTATGAATGGAAGCTGCCTAGAGAATTCACACTAATTAATAGAACGGTTTTATCTTATGAATGGAAGCTGTCTAGAGAATTCACACTAATTCAATTTGTTACCTAGAGATGAGATCTTTTTCATAGCATCTTATTTTTTCCACTCTAGAGATTTCACACGTATACATTATGTTACTTAGAGATCAGATATTCAGATCTTCTTCATAGCATCTTATTTTTCCATTGCTGTCGTCACTTGGACTGTTTGAACCCTTAATCTCGTCTTTGAGAAACCTGTTAGAGTGTAATCTATGCCTTGCCAACTACTATGTCATAGCTTCTATTGCCCTAAGTCCTTAATATTCCAACTACTTTTGCTTGTGATACTTACTGTTCGAGCAGATGATATGTGGCCATTTATGGTCTACAAAAATTTTGACATTTGAATTTAAATTTGGATTACCATCTGCGAGTTTTGAGGAAATATCTGGAAGTTTTTCTCAACTCTTCAATTCTTAAAATTATATTACTGAGAGAATAGTTGTGAACTTGGATGCAGGGTTTATGCTATATTTGTTCTTTAGATCCATTTTCATTTATACTAATCGCAATCTCGATGCTAGGAGATTTGCTACATTATAATTAAGCGGCCTTGTTTTACTAACTGACCCCCTATTTGTTCAGATAAAGGGGAAGTGCTTAGCAATCACTACAAACTCCTCCCTGTTGACCTGCGTGATATAAAAAAACTTGATGATATAATTTCTTTGGCTAATATAGATCCAAGGTATGTATATTGCTTCAATCATTTTATACCATTTACTGCATCATACCAGCTGCTGTATGAACCGCCTCTGCGAGATTTAGAAAAGTTATTTTCCGGTGTGTTTTAACAGATACTTATTTGTTACTACTTTCAATCTTTCATATTATCATTCAAGTTCAAATTAATTTCCGTCCAGTTTACTCTGAACTTCTGATGATTATTTTTCTTGTGTGCTTCAAAGTTTCAACTACAGCCTATAGTTATTGTTGCTTTACATTGGTGTTATTGGATTTTAAGTTTGGTTTTCATGTGATCATTCTTCGCAAGCATTCTCACATTCAATCTAATTTAAAAATTGTAGATGCTGGGTAGCTATTGATTTGTATTTCCTTCTATAATTTTAAAGAATAGTTACATATATTTATCGCGTTCTGGAAGAACCTGCCCGTTGCATGTGTCTTGCACAAAAGTTGGTAATGCAGTGACAAGAATACAGCAGTATTCATTTATTAGTGATTTTGACAGACACGACTGGATGTCAAAAACTGTATAGCTTCTGGATGAATTCTTTCTCATGTATATTTATCTTTCCCAAATTACTGAATGCCATTTCCTTGTCTTTATTTAAGCTTACTTTCCTCAAAATTTCCTATCTTTTCTCATGTTCCTTCCTGACTAGTTGATTCTATTCTGTATAGAATTTCAAATGTATGATTATGCTGTGCTGTTCTAATGTTGTTATCAGTTTGCCGACATTTATAATTGCAGAATGTGTTCTTATATACTTGGACCCTAAGTCAAGCAGTGCTATAGTTGGATGGGCTTCTAGAACATTCTCTACAGCTATATTTTTCTTATACGAGCAGGTTGTTCAATTTTCCGAATTTGTACTCTTCAATATGGTTTTATCTCTTAGTTATTAAAGTTAGAGTATTTCTTTCTATTTTTTGTTTATCTAGTTTTCCTGGCGTCTTTGATTGTTGAATTTATTTATGCTGCAATGACTTGACTATATGTTTATGCTGCATAACAGATTCATCCAGACGATGCTTTTGGGCAGCAGATGATCAGAAATCTGGAGGTTGTGTTGCATTATCCTTTTATATTGGTGTTACCTTTTTTTTTTGGGAATCAAGTTCGCCTCCATCTTCATTTATTTGAACTTTTTATTTTAATAAATCTCTGAAACTGTTTTCTCAGTTAGATTATTCCGCAGGTCGAATGTTTTGAGAAAAAATAAGATTATCAATGATTGGAAAGGGCATATTGAACTTGTATTTTATTTTATTGTGAGCATCAATTTTTTAGGCCTTCTGTGCTTTCATTCTCCTAAATCTTTTTTTTAATCTCTCACCCTCTTGACTGCAATAAACGGATCTTCCCTTCAAATGGGAAAAGGAAAATTGAGAATCATATTTTGGAACTTTATAAGTTTATGGTAAGGATCTTATCTGTAGAAGTACTGGGTGAGAGAGGTGTATGGGATTTTTGTCGAAGGTAGAGAAATCTTAACTGAGAGTTTGTATGGAGCTTGTCCAACTGCATTTTGTTTCATTAGAGATATCCAAGGCTCTGATGGCAGACAACTTTAATTGTAACAACCTCTCAACCAATGAAACATAACTTTTGTAGCTTATGGTCATATGATGAATGATTGATCCACCAACTTCTTTGAATTATGTAGATCTCATGGCTAGTGAGGAATTACAACATTATTGCTTTCATTCTGTTCAGTAAACTGATTAAATAAATTTGTTGTGCTTGTTCAATGTTTCTGGGTGTGTGAGAAAGCCTTTTCATTACTTTAACTAATTATTTCTCGTGCTTAAGTGTTCAATAAGAGTTTTTAATCTGATTGTTCACTGTCTTTGTCATCTATATTTCATCATGCTTGAGTAACTTTTTCAAACTTACGTTTCTTGGCACTGTCACAATTTCTCAATTCTTTTGTGGATACTGTTTTCTGCGCCATCATCTCTCTAGGTTAATTATTGTAATGGTGAAGTTTTTGATATCTCATACTCCTGGAAACTACATAATGTTGTATTCATGGTCTGTTAGCAAATGGAGATGATTGCTTAATATAATATGTGAAAAAAGTTTACCAAAAAATTTGTGTTGTATCTCAGAGTCGGGGATGTGCGCTACTGGGTATTTATGCTACACCAACTTTACATGCAAAGGAAAAACTTTTTCTTGATCAGGGATGGCAGGTATACCTCTCAATTATGATTTGATATTATGGGCCCTACACAATTTTGATGCTAAACAGTCTTTCATTCATGCAATGAAAGAGTAAAATATCAAAAATAAAAAATATAAAAAATCAAATTTTTTGTTTCTAAATTATATTTATCAAAAATATTAATCATAACTATGACATCATAAATCATGCTAGTCATAAGTTCATGTGACTTATCTGATTGGAAAATAAAGATCTGGCTTATTCAAAAGCTCTAGTAAATGAGATGAGTTGTATATTTATGACCTTTGAGGCTGCAAACGTTTACTTTATACATGTCCTTATTCTTGGTGTCTCTCTTTCTTCACTTACAACTCTGCTGTTTTTGTACTCCTAATATTTTATACTGTTATTTACCGAGTGTTTAGAGAGCTGTTGCCCGGGACATGCTGAAAGTTTATAGCACCTTCATTGAAGCCCAAGAAAGGCGCAGGTATATATCTATTTTTGTAGCAAAATGAATTAAAATGCTAATAGCAGATGTTGATGTTTGCTTTTTCATCATTATAATTTGTATGAAAAACAGCTGAAGTGGCTGGTGATGAGAAGCTTATGCTAGATTGAATGTTATCTTATAATTTTAGAATAATATAGAATGGAAGTAATGATTTGATGACGTAAATAATTTAAATATAATGCTAGACTTCCAAGTTAATCATAGCTTAGTGAGCATATGAGAATCTAAAAAGAAATTGCATTCTGATGTATTCTCAAATTGTTCTTTTGGGAAGTTAATTGGCAATCTTTCTTAGTTATTATCTCCTCTTTTGATTAGGATTGAAAGGCTTGAATTGTTCGATGAGTTTGAAGAGTGGTACATGATGCAGGCAAGTATATGTTGCTTTTATTTTATAGCAATACAGAGTACTTTTGTCACCTTTCTATCAATTTGGGAACATAATGTTGTTTTCATAAGGGTGCTATAAGATTATCTTATCTCTGGTGTTAGAGGCTTCACCAGAAGATTGCTAAAGTCTTAAAAATTTCAAGACTCAGAAGTGTCCAATGCTATTCTATCATACTTTGGTCTAAGTAGGTGTTGGTTTGCCAGAAGATAAAAGATTTTTTCCTGTTCCATGCTGGCTCTTACTTAGGAGTGCATATGGCTGTCCTTTACGGCCTAGTGAAATCAAGCCAAAACCAAGCTGCGTCAAGTTGCTTCAAGTTTGGCCGAGTAGACTAGCCCAAACTCTTTGAACCATTTGAAGCCCACTGGCCCAAACTCTCCAAACCTACACCATATTTGCACAATATATCATCCTATAAAGTTATTGATTTAACTATCATCTACTTTTATTTCATCAACTTTTAAAACAAAGCCGAATCATATGTCAAATTTCCAAACTCACTAATTATTACACCATCCCAAAATATCGAAATCCAATTTGTGTTTCAAAAGTTTTGCTTATACAACAAAACTAATTTTTCGAAACCAAAACTGAGCCAAACGGAGCCAAGGCCAATTCTTCTACAATGCTAAAAACATTCTCTCGCTTTTCTATTGAGAGATCAACTGTGGTGGTTTCCCTTGAGTTTTCTTCGTTGATGTTCTGTTCAATTTTTTGTCACTTCATTTTATTGTTTTAACATTAATATGTGTGAAACTTACTGAAAAGGATTATAATTCGTTATTTGTTGCATATGTTCATACTTTCGACAGGATAAATTAGAGTCGTTAGAGTGATAAGAATTTTGCAAAAGTGTGCCACGATGATTTTTGTAATGAATTATGTTGTAACCTTTTTGATAAACCGGAAAAATTGCTTACTTTCAGGAACATTACTGCGTGGCTATTGCGATCAATGATGCATTGGTATGCCCTGTCCATGAGAGTTTAAATCCTTCAGCTTTTAGTTTCTGAGTCACTTAGTGGACATATTTATTTTATGCTTCAGGGTCTATTCAAGAAATTTGGTTTCCCAGAAGCTGAGAATGTGACTGGTGCTTCTACAGCAACTAATCTGTAAACTGTAAGGATTAATAATAAAACTATGTGTTCCGATAGACCACACAATATACAAGAGAAAGCTCGTGGCTCGCGTTTTGTATGTCTCAGGTTCTGACAAAGGGTTTCTGAACTGTTCTTTAGTCCTGTTTCAATTTTAAAATGCTGATGGTTTGTTTGGATCAATCAGTATTAACTATTATGTTTGTAATTTGATATAAGTTTAGTTGGAAGATCCCGTCTTTTTTTCCCTGCTGACTAAGCGAAGAAGGCGGGAACCCCCATACCAGAAAAAAATGTGTCATCCTTGGACCTGGCTGTGGAAAGATTGGTCTTTCTGGAAAAAAGAAAACACTTTCATGGTTGATCCCTTCTTAAATGGTATTTCCTCTTTTTCATTGCATTTGTATTGAGTTGGAACTTAACCCTGTTGAATTTGAAGTTGGGGTGTTTAGGCACTGTTTGCATGTAATTTGCCTTGTGTTTTGTAAGTTTTGATGTTAGAACATACATTGAAGGCCTATTTGAAAGAGAGAGAAAAATGTAAGATAAGATTATGTGGAGTTAAGTGTTTTTTGAAATTTATTAATGTGAAAGTGAGATTGGATGTGTTTATACTTAAAATTATGCATTGGAGAAATGTGGGGATGATGTGTTTTATGAAGAACTACTAAACTGGGAGTTCTGGAATTCTGAATTTTGAAAACCTAGAAAATCCAAAGATAAAGATAAGGTAAAATAACACTATTTAGTCCTATATGATTGGCTTTCGGCACTTTTGGTCACGTGTCTTATAAAATTGTACTTTTATGTCTTAATTCATTTCATATTATCTTGCACTTTTAGCCCTGTATTTCATAAAATTGTATCTTGGTTTCAATTCTTCAAGATGCTTTGTACTTTTGATCTAATTGAATAGTCTCTTTCATCACTTTTGGTTTCATAGGAATGTGTAAGTTTTGCACTATTGATTTTAAAGAATGCGAGGGGAATCAAAGTGTAAAATATTTTAATAGGGGAAATTGCATGTTTGGTACCATACAATAGGACATTTTGCAATATTGGTTCAATTTGATACATAAATGTACATTTAGTACTATAGTTTAAATATTTGTTGCATTGTTCATACTATTGTCAAATAATTGGATGAAAATGGATGTAGTTGGCCACGTGTATTGCACATGGTCATTTTCTCATCTTTTGGAAGAAAAATAATTACGTTCCACTCACTTTTGGAAGTAAAAATTATAATATAATGTTATCTTGTCTATTTGGAGGAGAAATGAGATGATAATGTTTCCCTCACTTTATTACGTAATAATTTTCCCAATTTCCCTATTTTAATAGATTGAGATTAAAATTTAATTTTGTAAGGTGCATGACGAAGGTGCTATGTTCGGACTGACTAAAAAGTGTAGTTTTACTACCTAAAGATAAATTTGATTCACAATGACCTCCGTAAGTATTGCACGGACTATTTGCTTTGTGTGACCCACGTGGCATGTGTTGATTCGGCAATTATGTTTATAAAAGGAAAGAAACAGGGGCCAAATATTCATCATGTCATTTCAGTATATTTTCTGTGTTCTTGAAAATTATGTTATGCAAATTGTCACTGACAGTCTGGCTAAGTTGAGGAAATGTTCAGTTCGAACTGAATTAGAAATTTTAAGTGGGAGGAGATTGTATGCACCATTTCGGTGTTGGAATGAATTAATTATGCTGACAAAATCCTTTCTTTTATTATTCATATATACATATTCTCCTGTTTAGAAGGCGAAAAAGAGTTTCGAGCTTCGAGTTTATCTAATGGTAAATGTTGTTAAACTTAAAAGCTTGGCAAAATTGTAAAGAAGTCCCAAACTAATTAGTGATTTTGAATTTTCGTCTCAAGTTATATTATTAGTCATATTCATTCCATAATTTTATGTTCTTCTGGAATGTCGTCCCACTTGATATACGGATGCTTACGTGTCATGATGTGGCAAATTTTAGCATAAACAATTATATTAGATTGCATATTCATCACAAATTAATTACAAATATTGATTTTTTGTCCCAAACTATATCAACACGTCGACTTCCGTTCCATAAGTGAAATGACATGGAAAAGAAGAATTCGTTCCAAACTATTTATAAATATATAGAGTATTATTTATTAATACAAAAAAAAATGCACAATTTTTTCCTAACGAACTGAGATAAAAAAGTTTCTCAAAAGCGCACGGAAAATTCAAAATTCCATATTATTTTTCTCCTAAAAAAAGTTAATGACAATTTACTTCCATATGATATTCATAATGTTCAATTTACCTCTATGTGTTATGATAATGTGGTAGTTTATTCTCTGTATTGTGATAAATGTGGCAATTCACCTCTTGTATTATAATAAATGTAGCAATTTGCTCCATATATTATAAAACACTTTGCATGTTTCACCCTCAGTTTATGCATTTGAGTTACACTTTTCGGTTCAATGGGATAAAAATATTTTTCAAAATTTTACAAGGAGTAAATTGAACATCATGAATATCATAGGGGATAAATTGTCACTAGTCCCTTAAAAAAGTAAAAGATGAATCATCATTTTCATTAAATTAGAAATTTAATAATGGACTGAATTCATGCAAAAAATGACAAATTGTGAGATAAAATTCGACGAGTTAATATAACTCGGGACGAAAAACCAAAATTTATAAGTAGTTTGGGACGAATTCTGCAGTTTTATATAATTTTTCATGTTAAAATTTGTCACGTCTTGACACATAATCTGCCATGTGGTACGTGAGACGATATTCCAAACTAATATAAAATTACGGGATAAATTTGGCTAAGTAATATAGTTTGAGACGAAAATCTAAAATCACTGATTAATTTGACACGCTTTCTACAATTTTGCCTAAAAACTTTGATAACAAAGATAACTTAGAGAATTTTGTTTTGAAAAGAGGAGGTGATAAGTAAGATTGTGGGAGAGAATAACGTATAGAAAAGAAAAAGGATATTCATATGATGTGGTATGTTTTCTACTACAAGGTCTAGGAAAATCTCCTAAATCCGGTCTAAGTAAGAATTTTCCAAAAAAAAAAAAAAAAAAATCCTTTCACAAATTTCAACCTTTTACCCTATGTTGCCTTTAAATTCTCTGTCCTATTAAAGAATCAACTCAATACGATCACGTAGGAACATTACAATGCACTTTTTTGGGCTTTATGGATTAATATCGACAAAGGAAAAAATCAGAAGAAATGGTTGGGAATCCCTATTGTACATGAAATGGGCTCAATCTTATCTTAGCGTTTCAAAGAATAAATTTTTCAAAAAAAAAAAGTTTCAAAGGATAAATTCTTCTAGGTTAAAGTTTGTGAACAGTCCACTCACTGGCTTCCTGCTTAGAGGGGGAACGTCTTAGAAATTTGACACATTTAATTTATTGTGTTTTTGTGCAGTAGCTGCTCTGCTTGTGTGTAAACTAATTTATTTTTGTGTAAGCTTGGACACCTGTATTATATAAAAAAAAAAAAAGTCTATTTTTACTAGATCTTTGAGTTTAATTTGGAAAATGAAAAGTATGAATTGAACTTTCCAATGTCTTTTTATATTTATTAATGTTGCATTAAAATATTAAGGAAAATCGTGGAGTTTTATTGAAATCTTTACGACAATTAAGTTGGCGTAAGTGATTGGTAAAATTCAAATAGAGGTGTCTAATATAAATCAAAGAACATACACCAAATGAATATCGAATCTTTAGTTTCAAAATATCATTCGAATGATTTTTCGTAATTGTGATAGAAGGTTGAATGGTCACGAATAAAATTGAAAGTGTTCTATTATATTTCCTAACATTAGTTCGGAAGGGATGACTCCCCCAAATTACTCATGTATCTTGACTCGATTAATTACGAATGTACACTTTGATTGACATTTTCTACTGATAATCCTTCCAATAAATTTACTGATAATTAAATTATTGACATGTAAACTCATAATTGCAGAATTTTATTTGATTGGGGACTTAAAAGCAAATGTTATTTATTCTGACTGCCGAAAAGGTAAATAGATCTGGTACTTCTTTTTTCCGGTACTAATTAATGTTGTTTCTCCTACAAACTTATGCCTCTTTTTGACCAAGATGCTCCGATTATTCCTCTCCTTTTAAGAAATTAAAGATAACAAAAGTCGCAAAAGTGTTTCTTTTTCTTTTTTCCAGTAGGGTCTATATTAATGTAAGAATCTACAATAACTTAAAGGACGTTTATTTTGGTCCAGTCTGATTTCATCCAGATTGGACCGAATCTTCTTTGGAAAAGGGTCTGGACTAGTTTCAGCCCAATAACGAAACCTGCCAGGCCCAGGTTTCAGCTGATGAGGCCTGTGACAGAGAGATTTGTCCAAGTTTTTTTTATTTCTTCTTTTTCTTTGAAAAAAAAAACCAAATTATCAATTTTCATCAATTTGTAATTAACTACATTATCAATTTTCATCACACTGGTTGATATGCATTATTAATTTTTGTATTTATTTATGTTATCAAAATATTTAGTTACAATTTTGAATGTTTTATTTTGTCATATTATTTGGAATTTTTTTTTTACTTTAGTATTGTATATATTTTCTAATATACTAAAGTAGCCAAATTATTAACTATTTAATTTAAATATACAGTCTAGTATTTATAATAATCTAAATCATTATCACAATAAAACTAATTACAATTAATTATATATCATTTCTACAATATATCAACAATTCATCATTTCAAACATTAGACAATATAATATAATATCTCAAATTTTATTAAGTTATTGATTTGGCACATATCATATTTTTATCTTCACCAAACCTCAACAACCAAATCACAATCCAAATCAAGTCTCAATTTTCAAAAGTCCATAACTATTATTTAATAATATTTTAAATCTCAATATTCTTTTGAACAAACTTTAAAAAATTGAGTATCAAAGATTTCGTCGAAACCTCTAAAATCACTTTTTGAGACCAAACTGAGTCAAACTACTTCCATATTAACCCTTAAGCTTATTGTGGAAATAGTCTGACTTGGTTTGGTCTCAAAAAATAGTTTGAAAGTTTATGTTTGAAACTAGATTTGGATAATAGTATAATAAAAAATCACATAATAGTTAGTTGATTTTGAAATTTTGAGATGTACTTTGTACTAAGATTTTGTTGTTGGGGTTTGAAGAAGGAAAATAGGTGGTATGTTTCAAATCAATAGTTTGTAAAAATAGATGATATGTCAAATCAATGACTCTATAAGTCTCAATATGGATTATGTAGGTTTCGATTTAATTGATTGAAATTTGGAGTTTCGATTGAGACATATTCAAACTAATTACTTGGTGAAGTTTGACAAATTTGACTGAGTCCAAACTCAGACAAACTAAATTCATACATAGCTTAGAATAAGCCAAATACTTATCTGTAAAGTTACAAAAGGTTTGAGAAAAAAAGAAGAAAATTCATTTTACTGTTAAACTTTTCTTCACCAACTTCACTTTTTACATATTCATAGATGTATTTAGAGCAACTTCAATGGAGCTAGCTAAATGTGATCATGTTCACAATAAAAAGACATATTTTCAAAAAAAATGTAAATAGAAAAAATAATAGTTTTTTATTTAAAAAGAAAAGCAGAGAATATAATAAAAATTTCTTTAAGTAATGGGAAAGCGTTGAAGAGTAAAGTGAAGTCAGTGTAGTGTGTGAACTGTGTGAAGAAAAAATTGAAGCGCACACAGATGAGAGGACATCAACTGTCCACTGTCTCAATCTTCCCTCCTCCGCCACGGTTTTCTCTCTAACCACCACCGCCGCCGCCGTGTTTTATAAAAATTAGTTATTTACCCAAATAAAAAATATTAAAAAAAAAAATGGGCTGCACGGCATCGAAGCTGGACAACGAGGACACAGTTCGGCGGTGCAAGGAGCGGCGCCGCCTGATGAAAGAGGCCGTCTACGCCCGCCACCATCTCGCCGCCGCCCACTCCGATTACTGCCGCTCCCTCCGCATCACCGGCTCCGCCCTCGTCACATTCGCCTCCGGCGAACCCCTCCCCGTCTCCCACCACACCCCCGCCATCCTCCTCCGCACACCCACCGCCGCCACTAAACCCTCCACCTTCATCCGATCCCCCTCCCCCTCCCCTTCACCCTCTCTCTACACTCCTCCTCCGCCACCACCCCCCATCTCCACCACCTCTTCCCACCACCAAAAACAACCACCACCGCCGCCGCCGCGTTACAAGAAACCCATTAAAGTCCCCCATATTTTATCAGATTCAAGCTTCACATCTTCCCCACCCCCAGATCACAAAAATTTCACTTACAACGCTAAAGCAAATTCCACATACTCAGTAACTCCTTCACAAGCTTCTTCAGTTTGGAATTGGGATAATTTCTACCCACCCCCTTCACCCCCGGACTCCGAATACTTTCAAAATCTCCACAAAAACGAACACAATTCCGAAGATGATGATGATGAAGCTTCAAGCTTTACCTCACATTCCAAACCCCACACCCACATTGATCAAAATCGGAACCCCTTCAGTCGTAAAAACGAGGCCAGCTCACAGTTTGACGACTCTGCATCATCTTATTCCCATTATTCGGATAATACCTATAGAAATTTCAAACTAGGTCCTAAGAAAGGGCAGAATTTGAAACAATGGGAAAGTGAAGAAGAGGAGGAAGAAGAAACTGAAAGAGAAGAGGTGCAATGTAGTGAATGGGGAGACCATGATCATTATAGCAGTACTAGTAGCTCGAGTAACGAGGATGAGGACGAAGAAGAAGGGGATTTGAAATCGAGATCTGATTTTGGAACTAGGCCTAATTTGGGATCGGTTAGAAATGAGGCTGCTGTGAATTATTCTTCCAAGATGTCTAGTAAATCGGAGAAGGTGTCGTACGAGGATGATGGGAAATCTTCAGTTAGTTGGGGAAATGGGAATTATAAGAATAATAATAATGGGAGTATGCGTATGGATTCTGATATGAAGATGGTAGTTAGGCATAAAGATTTGGGGGAAATTGTAGCTGCTCTTAGAGAGTATTTCGATAAGGCTGCTTCGGCGGGAGAACAGGTCTCGCAGATGCTTGAAACCGGAAGGGCACAGCTGGATCGAAGCTTTAATCAATTGAAAAGTAAGTTTTGGTCATCAAGAATTGTTATTACTCTTTATTAATGGTCTAAACTGATTGTGAAGTTCTTGTATTTGATGTTGTTATAATAAATAATTTACTTAAGTGTATACTAGTGCAATGGATGATGGATGTATGAGGTGAAATTTGAATTGATTGATATTTGCTTTTTGTATTACAGAGACTGTTTATCATTCTAATGGAATGTTGAGTAACTTGAGCTCCACATGGACATCAAAGCCTCCATTGGCAGTTAAATATAGGTACGAGCCAAATACAATCGAGCAATCAAAGAGCCTCGGTTCCACTTTGGAACGTCTCTTGGCATGGGAGAAGAAACTCTATCAAGAAGTAAAGGTATCAATCTAAATCTTGGAATTTTTTAGACGGAAATGTTGTCAATTGCATAGAGTGATCGTGTTTCGCGGTCGTATTTCTAGTAATGAAATGACGAAACTATCCCCTAAAAGCAAGGAGAGTTTTATATATCTGGACCATGTGACTTTAGTGGGTGGTGGTGGATTGATGATGTTATATTGATGGATTAAGCTTATCTTATCTCAAAGTGCTTTATTTACACTATTTCTTGTGTAATCTTTCTTGTTTTTATTCCCTATATATGGAATGACGTAAGTGCCCTCAAGAACTATTTGTGTTGTGTGACAAAGACAACCTGGAATGATAATAGGATGTCAACTTGGAACATGGTGGTGGTCTACCTTCCAACAAACTTTGTCTTTAGTTCCATCCATCCAACTTACTATGCCTGTGAATTTTTTTGAAAAAAAAACATGAAATTTTAATTATTGTTAGTTTGTTACTTGATGTAAATTGTTGATAGATTGAAATCAATGTAGGCCAGAGAAGGTGTGAAAATCGAGCACGAGAAAAAATTGTCGGCACTTCAAAGTCAGGAGTACAGAAGGGAAGAGGAATCGAAGCTGGACAAGACAAAGGCATCAATAAAGAGGCTACAATCTTTAATTGCTGTGACTTCTCAAGCTGTATCAACTACCTCGTCTGCGATTGTTGGTTTAAGAGACTCTGACCTTGTGCCACAGCTTGTTGAACTTTGTCATGGGTATATACAATCTCTTTTTTACAGCATTTGAATATCAGCTTGTTGCAGTTTATGTCTACACCATTTCACTTGTCCACTCTAGTTAAAGGGTAATCAGCACAATTTTTATCTAAAGACCTTGATCATTATTAACTATATCAAGATTAGATCAAGCTTGTATAACCTTTTGGAGATGATTTTCTTCCGTTGTTTACCTTGGTTAAAGGCAATTAAGTATTTGGTGTTAAGTTCATGTCTATGATTATGAGTATTTTGAACGCTTGCCATACTTAAGGTGGTTTAGGTAGAATTACAAGTCAAAATGTACCCAATATGAATAATTCAAGAAATTCTAAACTAGTCAACATGAAAAACATGAAGGTAGATGGGCTCTTTGGTTACTAATAATGAAGCATTAGGTTAGCCGTAAATCGAATAAACATGTGTCAATGGCAGTTGATCATATGATTTCTTTGCTCTTGAAATATGTTTGCTCAAATGAAAAAATAAAAAGGTCCTATAATGTTATGAGCTATATAAGGCTAAATTCTACTACTGTATTTTTTAGTCCCATATATTTGCTACTCGTCCACATTTAGTTCTGTAGGTATCAGGTCACGATATTTAGTCCTATAATTTACCTTATCACTACACGTGGTCCTCAGGTGTCACCAGAACCATCTTTCTCGGGAAAATACTCGTCTTTCTTTCTTTAAGAGGGACCAAATGTGATGAATAATAAATATAGGACGAAACTCGTGACCTAATACCTTTCCTAACTAGATGTCGAAAATTGGCTATGTCAAGGGACGGAAAATGGAATTTTGTCGCTATATGGACTCTTACCCTGCAACCAGATATTTACATGCTGATGAAAACAAATGCAGGTTCATGTACATGTGGAGATCAATGAATCAATACCACGAAATCCAAAACGACATAGTGCAGCAAGTTCGAGGCCTTATCAACCGCACTACCAAAAGCGAATCAACATCCGACCTCCACAGACAAGCAACACGGGATCTCGAATCATCCGTAACCACCTGGCACTCGAGTTTCTGCCGCCTAATAAAATTCCAACGGGAATTCATCTGCTCTCTCCACGGCTGGCTCAAACTCACCCTCCTCCCCGTTCACGACGAAACCACAAACACCAAAACCGAACTCTCGGGAGTTTTCTCCTTCTGCGACGAGTGGAAACTAGCACTCGATCGAATCCCGGATACGGTAGCATCCGAGGCCATAAAAAGCTTCATCAATGTCGTTAACTCAATATCTTTGAAACAAACAGAAGAGCTCAAGATCAAGAAAAGAACGGAAGTTGTGTCAAAGGAGCTCGAGAAAAAGGCTTCGTCTCTTAGAAACATCGAGAAAAAGTATTACAATTCTTATTCTATGGTTGGTATTGGGCTTCCGGATTCGGGTCCAGATAACGGACACATTTTGGATGCTCGCGACCCATTGGCCGAGAAGAAAGCAGAGCTTTCGAGTTGTCAAAGGCGAGTGGAAGACGAGATGATTAAACACTCGAAGGCGGTTGAGGTTACGAGAGCAATGACATTGAATAATATTCAGACAGGTTTGCCTGGTGTTTTTCAAGCTATGACTAGTTTTTCTGCATTGATAACCGAGGCTCTTGAGACGGTTTGCAATCGATCTTACGCGATATAGTCGATATCGGAACGTAATTTTATATTTTTCTTGCTTATATTTTTGGGTTTTGAGGCAAGTTAGATATAGAAAGGCTGGTTTTTTTTTAAATGGTGGTGCAATTTTTGTGTAAATATATGTAATTTAAGTGGAAGAAAGTGCTTCCGTTATTGTATCAGAGGTTTACTTTGCCTAGCAGGCTAATAAATTGATTGCCTCATTTAAAGATAGAAAAAATTAATGGGAAAAATTGTATTTTTGGTCATATAGGATTTAACCCTCAGCTCAGAATTGTTTGGTTCGAATTATTTAAGATTTTATATATCTAATATTCTTTAAATTAAAAAAATGAGAAACCGCATTTAATATTCTTGATCATATCTCAATTAATTAGTAATTGTATATAATAGCTGAGCTACATATATATATGCCACACCCTTGTCTCATACCTAAAAGGCCATTAAAATTTGAATACAATACAATACAAAACAAGCAGCCAAATTATTTTTAGTACTACTGGAGATCGAATTAGCTAGGTTGTAGTAACAAGTTAATTTCTATCTGTTGCATGTTTTGTTTTCAACTACTGAACAACAAAGATTTTGTGTTTAATTAATATTAATATTCCTGCAAATTAAAAGGAGAAGAAGACAAGAAAATATATACAAGAGAAAATGAAATTGAGATATATATCTATATATATATGAACTTGTCAGACTGCATGCTGGTTTAGATTTAGATTTACATTGTCTCCCCTTGAACCCCGCCTAGAAAATAGGACTGGCAGTAGCAGTTTTATAAAAAAAACTACTTGATCTTGATCAGTTAATTAGTGGATTCTTAATTCATTTAAACTAATCTTGGATCCTTTTTTCTTTTTATGTGAACCAATAAATTAATTATATATAAATATGGATTTTTTACAAATCACTCAGTGGTTTCTTTTAATATGGATTGATGATCGTAATTTGTTGTAGTGGTGTGATGTGCAGATGAGCAAATCATTTCGTTCTATACATCATATGATTAAAGGTTATATATAGTTTCAACTTTCAATAAGATTAAGAAGTAATTTGTGCACGTACAAATTTATTGAATACATGTCCATGTAATTAATTAATATAGAGTAAAGACAAAGGGTGTATGCTTTTTTCCTTTTATTTTAAGGGTAAAGTGTAAGTCATTGATGAGATCCATTCATGGTCATGCATGCCTCAAATCTATCTATCCCCTTAATTGATCATGCATTCATCATGCCTCTAGAGTGTCAAAAAAAGAATTATGATCGGCCTTTGAAATCATCAAATAATGATTGTTTTCGATTTTATATATATTAATATATTATAATGTATCCTGATAAAACTTATAGCTTATAAAAGAGTAACTAATTTCTTACAATGATACGACCATATAAAGTGTCTGTGCACGCATGACCAATTTGTACCATCTATCCATACATACATGCATACATACATGTATACAAAAAAAAGTGTAAGCTAGGATATACAGGGGACCATGAAATATATGAATGGGAATGCATATAGCTAGAGAATGACATGCAACAAAAGAAAGCAACTTGACAATGGTCTTCATGCATGCACCATTGATTAATGGGTGTCATCTCTTTACTCTTTTGTTGTTTTATATACATTTACCCTTTTACAATCACTTTCAATTATTTCTACGTTTAAAAAATTCGGTATCCATACAAACTTGATAAAGTTCATTCATTTGAGGCAATTGATTTGATACTAAGAGACAAACCTATAAGTTTTTATGTGTGTCAATTTAGCATAAATATAGTTTAACTGTGATTTGACTTGATCGCATTTAAAGTATTCAAAAATTAAGTATCATTTTACTTGTCTTATATCGAATGTTTTTAGCGGAATGGTCAATTCAAGGCGAAAAGCTACATCTTTTCTTGTGATCGTGTTACACTTATAAAATAGTTATCGATTACTAAATTAGATACTTTTGTGTGTGAATAAGTTGGTATGAATTAAGGGTCTATTTGGATGGATTCGATTTCGCTGGTCTCGATTTAAAAAAATTGGTTTGGGTGATTTCGATGAAACCTTTGAGACTTCATTTGGATGGATTTTGGCTCTTGGGTTTTGTGGTTTGAATAAGTTGAAACCCCACTTGAATTGGGTTTGGATGTTGGGGTTTAGGGGAAAAGTAGGTGATATGTGTCAAATCCATGTCCTTTTTAGTGAGATTTTGGGGAAAAAGTAGGTGGTAGGGGTCAAATCAATATTTTATAGGTTTGAAGAGTTTGAGTGTGAGTTTCTGAATAGATTTTTGATGATTTTATGGATTTGACGAAAACTCATTTGAAAAATTTTTGGCTCAGTCTCGCGGTCGCGAGACAGGGCCAAAACCCATCCACTAACACCCTAAAGTTTTCCTAACCTACATGAAAAAATGGCCAATACATGTTCAACAATGTCCAATATTCTCTAATTGATAATTGCATTTTAAAAAAGTTAAAATATCTTTATTATGTGGGGTTGGGCAACTCATCCTTTCTTCTGAATCTTGGACAAAGAAGAGCCACACCACCTTTAACACTTTTTGGGCGGTGATGTCATGCCAGTCAAATCAAGTTTTTTCTTTTTTTTTTACAGGGATTTAATTCCTTTTGGATCGAATCAGACATATAAAATAAGAATCTTTTTCAATAGGAATTCGACCATAATCCGCTACTTTATGGTTTAATCAAATTTGAATGTTACGTTAACATTAAATGGGCCTTATTTTTTATCTTTTACTGTCCACTAAAGCCTAGTTCAAGTCCAAGACTCCCAAATAAAAAGGTCCAATTTATCTTTTAACTGGTAGCCGTAATGGGCTTGTTGGTCCAATAAAGTATGGACATGCAAACATTCACTCATAGTTTTATATTATTAGTAGAACTCTTTTTTTTTCTTTTTGACAAGTTATTATTAGTAGAACTTTACCATAAAATTTCAGAACATCTTTTTTATTAGGGTAAATAGGTGATTTCTCTCATTAATTTTTGCACGTCATAATCAATTTTCTCACACCTAAAAAAGTTGATATTTCTATGCCAATTGTATTCAATTCTCTCACTAATATTTAATTCGATAATAGTTTTCCTTGTTACTTTTGCTAAACAATAGGGCCTAGGTTTAGAGAGATTATTTAGTACAACCGCTGCACCACGTCATCAAGTACACGTGGTGCAGCCCACCAATACACATGGGACATGTGGATTATTAATCCACATCACCCCATGTTCTGGCCATGTTCCAAAAAAATAGGGGTTTAAAAAGTTGTGTTCACACTGCCAGAATATGGGTGATGTGGATTTTTAATCCACATGCCCCAAGTGTATTGGTGGGCTGCACCACGTGTACTTGATGACGTGGTGCAGCGGTTGTACTACATAATCATGGTCACCACATTTTCTCCATACATATACAATAACATTCGCTAAGTGATTGGTCTAGTGGATGCGACTAATCATTATAAAGTAGCGAACTCATGTTCAAATTCCTATTGAGAGATGTTTTCACTTAATGTGTCTGACACGCCTCAAAAGACATTAAACCCTTGGAGAAAGAAAAAAAAACAAACATTTGACTGAATTCGATTCATTTACACCCCTACTGACAGTAAAGACAATAACACACGAGTAACTCACAAACTTTGGATTACATCAAAATTACTTTCAAATTGATCTTGATTGCGAGGCCATTGTTCGAATCCCTATTGGGAAATGTTCCCACTTAATGTGTCTAACTCACCACAAAAGACATTAAACTCTTGTAGAAAAAAAAAACATTTGACTGAATTCGATTCATTTACACCCGTACTGACGGTAAAGACAATAACACACGAGTAAGTCACAAACTTTGGATTACATCAAAATTACTTTCAAATTGATCTTGATTGTGAGGCCATTGTTCAAGTTCATAAAATCAACTAACCACACTAATACAACAAAGGACAAGTATCCTCCTACATATCCCAAGACTAAAAGAACTCAAAGTCCAGATATTTACCCCCAGCTTTCACATCAGTTCCTACTATCCTTTTACTACCATTCCCAACACCAACCGGGTCAACCTGCCCATATTTTGCGGGCAGCTCAGCCTCGACTGGCCTCGGCACCTCCGGTGGCGTACTGCAACGTATCAAAGCCCAATTCACACCTTCAAAGAAAGGGTGCTGCTTTATCTCAGTCGCCCCTCTCTTAACTCCAAGCCTGTTTTGTGGCTCCTTCACGAGCAATCCACGTATAAGATCTCGACTAGCATAACTAGTAGCTGGTGAATCCGGAAACTTCAGCTGCTGCCCTACTACATTAAAAAGAGTTGCTCGATTTCCCGAACCCTTGAACGGAGTTTTACCGTATAATAATTCGTGTAAAAAAACACCAAATGTCCACCAATCGACTGCACTGCCATGGCCTTCACCTTTGATGATTTCGGGGGCTAAGTATTCGTGGGTCCCGACAAACGACATGGACCTGGCAGTGGTTGGTTCTGCGAGTAGCTCGGGCAGAGCTCCGGAATGCATTCCCGGGTCGGTTCTTGATTTCACGGATTTTCTTTTGTTCTTTTGAGGGAAGATTCGAGGAAGGAAGCATGAAGGTTGAATGCATGAGGATGTTGGCTCGATGCACGCGGGTTGGACGCAGAATGCAGATCCTCTTTTGGATGGGTCGGAATTGAAAGTTCTTATTAGGGTAGGTGAAACTGCACATCTTAGAGAAAGGTCAAAGTCGGATAGCATAATGTGGCCATCATCGCGGACAAGTACGTTCTCTGGTTTGAGGTCTCGGTATACTACTCCCAGCATGTGAAGGTATTCGAGGGCCAATAGAACTTCGGCTGCATAAAATCTGCATTTGTTTAAACAAATAAACATCTATAATTATATTATAGAAAGAAGTTAAGTTACATCAATATATTCAACTAAGCTAACATGAGTACCATTTAAGTATTATCGCAAATTAAGATTGCATAGTCTGCATAAATCTAACTCATTATCATGTGAAGAATTTTGTTAACAAGGTTTTATTGGATTCTAGTTTAGATCAACTAAATTAAATTTTGGAAAGTCATCAAGCTCAACTCATTATAATATGCAGAGTTTATTATTGCATCAAATTTAAATTGGATATGTTAATTTATGGTTTACATTTGTCCTAACAAGGGAAGATATCAGGTTTTTGGTCTGACCAACTTATACCAAAATTAATGTAACAAGGATCCCTCTATAGGTTGTAAATGATTCTAGTTCACATAGGCTTCATTTGGATTTGAGAAAGGATAACAAATGACTTTAAATTCATTATTTTGGTTAAAAGAATAGCACAAAATGGTTAAGTAAGGATTTCAAAACCATACAATCGACCCAAACAAGTGCCATGGATTTGTATTATGGATTTGAAAAGCTAATTTAGCTCCAAATCCTTCAATCCATATAAGTCATAGATAAACTGGATCTCAGAAAATATTAGCTTCACGCCTTCACCTAACAAGAAATTCTGAAATAGAAATGGGAAAAATCAAGCAGAGGCTAAAAGCCCTTAAAATTGTAATGGGAAACAACACAAGTGTAAAAACAGAGCATATACCGTGCTGCATATTCTGAAAAATGTTTTCCTGGTTGTCTCTGCCTCAGTGTATGCAAATCTCCTCCAGGACAATACTCCATAACCAAGCAAGAAAATCTATCAGTCTCAAAGTGAGTGTACAATGTCGGCAAAAACGGATGATCAAGAAGCTGCAAAATTTCCCTTTCAGTCGAGGCCCTGGTCAACTTTTTCCTACTAGCAAGTGACGCCTTATCCATAACCTTCATCGCGAAAAAACAACTAGTCGCACTCAACTCCGATAAATACACACTTCCAATATCCCCACATCCAAGCCTTTTCAGCAACTTAAAATGACTCATGCCTAATATACCATCACGTGCTCGAATAGCAAGTATAGCCTTCCATCTAGGATCGTTTCCTTTATGAGGCTTATTAGCACTACCTGTCATATTACTCCAGTTACTCTCATCACTAAGGCCACTACTATCACTCGCTCGACTAAGGCTCGTTTTAGTACTCTCCACTGAACCCCCTTTAATGCTCCCTTTCATACTCTCGAAATTTCGATCGACACTGAGCATTCCATCGCTCATTACATCACTACGATATGTGCCAGTCGAGCTGTTAACAATGCTCATGGACTTAGCAACACTAACACTATCAATGCTACTATGTGGACTCACATTGCCACTTGGGGGTAATGAAGCATCCCATATACATTCCTTTTCATCCGATGGGCGAGGAACTAAAAAGGGGTCGTTTGGCTCTTCGACCAATGATGGGCTCGGTTTGATTTTCGGAACCCGTATAGAAAGATCTTCGAGAAAGGGGCCTTTCATGGACATGCTTTTAAGCAAACCATTCCCATCTTTATTGTTCTGGCTAATTGGGACATAAACCGGACTCATGAGATCGGAGTCAACCGGTTCCGGAGGATGACTAACTCCATGAAATGAAATGGAACCACTTTCTTCAAATGAATCTGCACCGAATTTAAACGAAAGAACGTCTGGCATGAGTTCTTCGTCATCCTCCTGCAAAAACTTTTTCCCTTTCCACGCTTGTAGAGGGACAGGAAAATCCAATTCTATTGGTTCCCACAAGTTTGATGGATTCTTAACCTCTTCTTTTGACAAAGTAGGGTGAGCCTTGGTCGAAAGAAGGGGTAATTTTCTGGGAACTGGTTCAAATTCTAGGATCCTTTCCATTTCTGATCACTGTATATCATTACAAGTATCCTCTGTTTGTTAAACTAACCTGCAAGAAAGGAGAAATAAATAAAAAATCACATTAAAGTTTGTTGAACCAACAAACTGATGAAATAGTAAATTTGTAAGCACTATTCCTGAAATTGTAGGTGGTACTTATAATGTAAAGTCACAAGAAATTCCTCCAAAAAAAATCTAAATTCTAAGAACTGTTACCACACAACTCATAAATGAGATAAAAAAAATTCAGAAACCCTGCCTTATTATAGAAAAGTAAATTGTAACAAAATCGCAACAAAAGAAATATAAGTGTAAAATTGACAAAATCATGAATTAATTTTACTGTTTAGTAGGGACAAAATAGCCACCACCCCAAATTCGAAAAATCTTCCAAAAAAACATCCTCCAACTCCATTAATTAGTATTTCAAAATGGCAACAAGAAGTTAAAATCCGAGAAAAATTACCAGGAATGCGCTTGCAAGTATATGTGAGCAAGTAAGGAAAAAAAATAGAAAATGGGATTCATTGAAGAGGCAAAAATAGATTGAACATTAAAACAAACATTTCATGGTTAAAGAAGAAAAGGAGTGAGAATAAGCATTATTAAGGTGTAGGGAAGGTGGGATCTTACTGAAAATGGGGAAGAGGATAGATTAGAGGTGGATGGATCTCTTGTTCTGTTGAAAGAATAATGGTAAGGAAAAATTTGATTGCCAAAGTGGGACTGTAGCTTTTGCTTTATTTGTACCGTAATTTTCTGTTCTTTTCGGCTAGCTAGCTTTAGTCATGTGTTCACTGCTGAAAAAGAAGTCCCTGTATTATTATTATTACCTTATTTAATGTTGTAATTGCTGTGTATGGCTACTGTGTGTTTTGTGTGTGAGACTGAACTATGTGAGTGAATGAATATCAAATATGTATCCCATCCTATGGACGGAAAGGACAGAGATACCCCCTTAACCTTGTTTGAAATGAAATTAAGACTTTTAATAAATGACTACTTTTCCTAATTCTAGAATAAAAGGTTAGAATGAGACAATGAGCAACAAAAAGGACAATAATGTCTTTACCAACAATGGTCCGGAGTGGCAAGAGCAAGAATAGGCCTGGTAGCAATTGCAAGGAGAGAAGTGGGGACCACATGCAATTTTTCCAATTACCGTTTGAAATGGCCCAGAGAGTGGGACCCACAGTTGCTCCTCCTTTGAAGAACACGTCTTTTCAAAGTGTCAAGCCCAGACCAGACCCAGCGACGGGAGAAAAAAAAAAAAAGAAAAAAAAGAAAGCAAAGCAAAGTAAAGGTCTCCTCTCTCCTGCTATGCTATTATGCTAAGCTGTCACGTCTCTCTCCTCTTCATAGCAATCCCAATAGCAATGACTTTTCTTCTTCTTCCTATCTACATACATTAAATTAGTTAGGAATTTAATTACAGATTTTATTGCTTTTAACCATTTCTCACTTTATAATATCTAATGAGAAACCGCATTTATTACATAAGTCTGATTTTTTCTCTCTACTCAAATAAACTCCTCTCTGTCAGAATCTCTTTTATTTTTTAATAATATTTAGACATTATACTTAATCTATTTTGAGACACAATCAAATTAAATACTCCATCCTGTATTTCAATTTTTGTTTTGGAGGATTACAAACGAATTAATATATACTTAATTAAGATTGTTTGATTAACATGAATTAGTATCAATGACAAAGAATGGTATAATTGGTGAAAGAACATTAATTTTACATTGAAATTCTAAAACGATAAATAAAAAAAACGGAGGGAGTATATTATATAAATACTTCGCCAATGAGAATTCGAACACTAGTTCAACACAATATAATTTTAGAATTTAGATGCTTGTACATTGTTTATGGTAGTTAACATCTAAGTTTTCAATGTTATCTAATTCTTTAAATAATAAAATTAATGAGCATTATTAAGAAATTTATAAATAGATAGAAATGTGTGAGGAAAAAGATGTGTGAGCAATGCATGCATGTTTAATCACAGTCACGCAAAGGACGAATAATAATAATAGTAATAATAGATGCATTACGGTCTGCCCCATCTGCTACCTCTGTCTGTAGCATTCCATGACAGTTTAGGCTTCTCCATCCATCCTGCTATGCTACGTACTGTCCTCGCTAAAAAAAAAAACAAAAAACAAAGATATTGAGAAGTGTCCACCTTCTGTGTGTTTCTTTTATTTATTCATTTTGGTGTACAACAAGAAAGTATATATATATATATATATATATATATATATATATATATATATCATGAATAAAAAATTATAATTAACGATTTAATTGGAAACTATAACATGAAATTAGGCTAACACCTCATACTTATACTTATGTATTGGTGCGATTTAGTATTGATAAACTGAACCTCAATTAATATTTATGTCAACTCCAACTCACTCTCTGATCCAATCGTAAATTTCAATCTCACGGGGTTGATTCGGTGATAAGATCGTAAATTTCAATCTCACGGGATTGACTCAATGATAAAAAGGTCTTATTTTCGTCTTCAGTTAACTTTGTGAGTTCGAATCCTCGAGTCATATATCACATTTGTGACTTATCTGGTTTTTTGGCTTGTAGGATGTTCAAACAACCGTGAGAATCATACAAGGTACTCGTGCAAGCTGACTCGGTCACCCTATTCCAAAAAGAATCATAATTTTTTTTGATGCATTGTGTAAAACAAATAATGTTGAAAATTTTGAACCTTAAATGGCAACATCAAATCGTGAGTCAAACGTTAGTCCACATTTATCCTATATACCATATCAAACAATTCTCATAAAGTACCTCAAATTAAAATCTTATTGACAATCTATTTTATAGTAATTTAATTTTTCTAGATTTTAGTAACCAAGAGAATTTAAATATCACAATAAAAAAAAATTAACGGTAGTTAAGTTCGATTCCCCAACACTCAATTTATGGATTCATCCCTGAAAGTAATCAATTGAAGACAAAGTTTATAGTAGATTGCTACATCTTCATTAATGAGCTAGACTGATTCAATCTAACACTTCAAAATGAAAAAAAAAAGTACAAACACGAAGGATTTTTATTTAATCCATTCAAACCAATTCGTAGATGACACTCCGTGGCAATGGGACTATTACTCTTTAACACTTCTAATTCCAAAGTATTGGTATCATTATTTTCACAAAAGTGACATTTGCAATAATTGTTGTTAAAGTAGTTATAATGTGCAATTTGTGAATTCCGAAAAGTTTTCTCCAATAACTTTGACCATGGCTTAATCAACAATCATTTTCACATGCAGTGCTCAATTTGTTTTTTCTTTTGCCCTCGTAGAAGGAGAAAAGTGGAAAAGGAAAAGAAAAATGAAATTAAAAGGTCTAGTATTTGGTACGTAAAAATATTTACTAGATTCACGTTTTAATTAGAAAATAACAAAAAATAAAGAAGAATGATGAACATGAAGGGGTGGTAATAAAATTCATCACATTGATTGAACTAAGTACAATTAAATGACTTAGGTTTAATTCAATCTTAAATAAATTGTCTAAAATTTTATAAAGTGAGTTTAACTATAATTTTCAACTAATATAAAACATTTAATCTCAATGCAAACAAATGAATTGGATATATATAAATCATATAGTTAGACAACTTTATATATATAGACAAGTTGTCATGTGGGACTCCAATCCCATGAAAGCTTCAAATTTAGTGATAGAAATGATTAGCCAAATATCTTTTCACCACTCAAAACCAAGTGATCATACCCAAATTTCTATAAAAATAATTGTTTTATAATTCTTTTCGTGGGCCACTAACTAATTGGATCCATTTCCAGCTTTATAAAAAGTGCAAACAAATGGGTATGAAAGGTCCGAGTGTGAGTATTGGGATTTCGAATTCGAAGGTGGGGTTCCCTGATGATTCCTTCCTCACTTGAGGTATTTAAATGAATGTATTTTGTGTGCTTTAGTTTTCCCCCCGAATGAAGTTCTTACTCTTTGTTTTGTTCTATCGTTGTCTCAATTCTAAATGGTTGATTTCAAAACAATGGAAAAATGTTACTTTCAGATTCATATTAACATTTATTTTTTATTTTTTTAATTTGAAAAGTTAAGATTTAAGATATATGATTTCTTTATAATCTCAGAGTCAAAATATATACTTCAATAGTAATAATCATTTATGAAAAAAAAAAGTCTCACAAGTTAATATTTTCTTGTTTATTTATTTAGGTAAACTACGAATACCTCCCTCAAGTAAGACCTAATTACAAAATCTCCCTCGCGTATTGGGTATTACAAAAACCTCCATCATGTTTGTCATCTTCTTACAAATAATCATTTGTCCCTAAACTGTTCCAATTTTGCCCGATGAAGTTATTTGTTATGTTTATAATATGTTATAAATTTAAAAATTTCGGTGTTAATTGTTATATCTTGTGAATTATAAAAATAATTATCATATATTTACCACCAAAATAATTGATATAATTTATAATTGCACAAAAAATTCAATAAATATTTCAATTTATAATACAATATAAACTTTAATAAATTAAAATATCTTATTTATAAATTAAATCTGAGATGGATTTTTTCAATATCTAATACATGAGAATAATTTTTGTAATCAGGTCTTATATGAGAGGGTATTCGTAATTTACGGTATTTACCGATTTATTTAATCATTTTTCTCTTTGAGAGAAAGTCAGATTTATTCTGACGAGGCCCAACAATGTAGTGTGGGCCGGCCTAATTCTTCTTCCGCTAATATTGGACAGAGGTTTTAGTAATGTAAATCAAATAGAGTGGGAGGTAAAATTCGAAGCCCGTCATCGTTAGCCCATTATATATTAGATGGGCCGAGCCGAAACTACTAAAAGGGGCCCATGAATCTAAGTTCTTAGATATGGTTTTATACTTTTATTTAAGTGGCAATTCTATATCGAGATAATTACTAAAAATCATTTAGAGATAGACATGGTTTTATTTAATGCCCCTTCATAAGGCCCATGTTACAAATTAAATGGTTCAAAGTAAGATTCAGAAGATTGTCAAATTCAAATTCTCTTGGCCACTATAAAGTATAAACACCTTTTTCAGTAATAAAAGTCAAATCCTAAAATAACTATTGATTTAGGAGGCGCGTGCTTAAACATAATCCAATTTTATTGCACTTTTCGAATTACGTCAAAGTATGAGGTAAACAAAAAATCGTGAAACATTCATACGACCAATTTCACATTCCATATTTGTTGAGTTTTTTTCTTCTTTAAAACTCTGTATGAATTATGTTTAATTAAAAATTCAAATTCAAATACGTCTTTTTCTATATGTCGTTATATTCAAAAATCCCAACAACCACAATTTTGAACCCAAATATCTTAATGTTGAAATATAATAAAGCATGAATTAGTTGTATTATTAACCAAATATCTTTTTCTTTTGAGAAAAAATAACCAAACATCTTTTAGACTACACTTATTTTTATGAAATAAGCCATAATAATTCATATTATTAATTAACTATTGAATACTATATATGAAATAATTTAATTAATTCACATTATTAATTAACTACTGAATATTATATATGAAATAATTTAATTATGAATCCGGACATATGCTAGTTACACTTATTTTTATGAAATTCAACAATAAAATTAACTAAAACATGGATTTGCACTTTTAAATTCAAATATACTCAACTAACATTTTTGTATTTATTTATTTTTAATAAATATACTCGAATAATTTCAAATTCTACATTCCGTCAGAACTAAAAACCCAAAAATTGAACATACCACTTGACGACGCTTTCATCTGCTTTTCACGGTTACAGCAAATTACTTAACCAAAAAGCTTATTAAACCAACCAACCAACCGACACTCACTCACCGGTTTTTAACCCCGCCCCACCGCCTCGGATTCACCGTCGCCAACGGTACATATATATAAATTGCAACTATATGGCTGCAGTGGCTTCGGACAAGATGGTAGACCCCACTCCATCCTCGATACCTCCAATTTCACAATCCATGGATAGTAACAATTCTCCCCGACGCTTCTCATGCGACACGCCGCCATCTGGTGCACCTGAAACTGAACCACTCGATCGCTCCTCCCCTTCCACTCCCAGCCCTTCCAGACAGCTCGAACCTCAGCTTTCGGTATCTCAACTTATTCTTACTCATAATTTCACCTAAAATTTCCCAATTATTGGTAGAGTTATTGACTTTTGATCTCACAACTTGTTATTGTTACCAAAGTTAATTTATACTGAGGTGGAAGTTAATTGTCAGAGGATGTCGTTGAGTTGTTTGAATCCTTTAATTTGTAAACCTCTCTTGATAGATTGTGTTGATTGGTTTTATTTACTTGCTTGGGAGTTCGGAATAAGTTTATTACTCAAGTTAAAATGTATAGATAATGGTGGTAAAAAGGGTTCCGTTTCGAGAAAATGAAGACAGAATCATTCCTTCAAAAGTCAATCTGATAGTTTTTTTTTTTTTTTTGACTTGATACTATGTGAGGCTGTATGAATGTTTCTGAATGTCAAACTTTATCACATGTAAATATAATTGAATGGAAAAGTCATAGATGATACCTATAACAGAAGTGGACAATCTTGCTAAGAAGGTACTAAGAATATTTAAGGATCCACATATTGGAATGACACATCAAAAGTTTGTCTTATTTTGCTTTCTTAGACGGGAGTGGAAAGTGGGAGGGGAACAAAAGTAGAAGTAGAGAGTATGATTCACCTCAGTCGTTTCGTGGGGGGAAAAATTGCGCGAAGTAAAAGTTGAGGGGATACAATGCCGAGTCTCATCTTTCCTGGCAAACTTAAATTGTATTTATATAAAGGATGACTAAAGACTTTCTAGTGTTATGTTTGTGAAAAGACTGTACTGGTGTTAACGAATACATGTAGGATAATAAAAAAAAGATAGCAGTACACTAGAGCAAAATAATTGTCTCCTTTCCACTAATTGTCTTCACTATTTATCTTGTGCCAAAAAAGGTAAAGTGGAGAGGGTGGACATACCATAGGTAGATATTTGTTACTCTAAATGACCACAACCTCAATAACAAGGAAAACCTAAGTTGTTGATGGGTGATAATTTAAGTGCATTAGCAGATGTTTAACTGGAAGGTCTTTCTTACAGGGTCAATCGCTTTCAAAGGTTGAAGAATATCGGCAGCTATTTCGTCTTCCACCTGATGAAGTGAGTAAATACCATTATATAACTCTCTATTCTTATTGATTCATTTGATGACCTGTTTTTGATAACCTTTACTTTTACGTAATCATGCACTAGTTATGGATTGAGTGTGATAACAGGAAACAAAGCTCGTGCCAGAGTTGGAGTTGTACATTGTCATAGCAAATTTTCTCCTAGCTTGATATTTCTGTTAATATACTTCGAATTCTACTTAAAATAAGGTGGTGAAAGCTTTAGAACCAATTGTGTTCTATTTTGATACATAATCTCCTTGATTTATGTCCAACGGAATTAGGCTTTTATAAACTATTAAGATTTAATGAGCTTATGTATAGAAAAAGAAAAATAATATCTGAGATGAAGGGTAAAGTGGGCTAGCCATTAGATTTTGGAAGTTACGGGATTCTATCACCGGGTTTATTTAAGTCGCGTAAGCTTAAGGGAGACAATAACATTCCATCCTTATTTTTCAAATTTTAACTTTTTCTATGGTTTTGAGAAAATTGAATTCATGGCTTTGATGTTGGTCTGGCTGTTCGTATTTCTGTTAGCGTCAAATTAATGTGCGCTCGCGCACACACAAAAACCAAACTTTTATTGCATTCAATATGCCATTGATTTCTGTTCACATTATTTATTTCTTTATCCCTGAAACTTTACAGGTTCTCGTTCAAGATTTCAATTGTGCTTTCCAAGAAAATTTTCTTCTTCAGGTAAATTCATTGTTATTAATTTAGTTTATATATTTTCATTTTCTTTGTCTTTTGATTCTTGGTTGCCGCATATAGAAATATTTTCTCCATCAAAATGAGGTTGAGATTTATTTGTTATAAACTTAACCAACTTTGTTCTTCTAATATTTCTCTAGCTTTACGTCAAGTAATTGGTTTGAAGGCTGTTGTGTTTTTCAACTTCCATATATTTTTCTTCCTTGCAGGGTCATATGTACCTATTTGTCCACAACATCTGCTTTTATTCAAACCTGTTCGGATTTGAGACAAAGGTCTGTTCCTCAATTTATACCCTTCTATTTATTTTCTCATAATCATGCATAAATATGGCTTACAATCCGTCTTATTCATAGTTGGATTTATGCTAGTTTCTTTGCTGCACCTGTGACTAATGTAATTTTGTAGCGAGTGTAGTTGGCCGAGGAACATATAATTTCTTTAATGAATTTACTAAGTTTGAGTTGAATTACATATAAGAAAGCAAAAAATGTCTTTTTTGTTGCACTTGCATATGAAAAAGAGGTATTCAGTTGCAAATTTGTAATCCTTTATTAATCCGTTAATCCCCCACAAAATAATTCACTATACAAATGCTTGTTGGCGCTGAGCACACACATGTGCATATATATATATATATATATATATATATATATATATATATGCATATGTGTGTGTGTGTGTGTGTGTGTATATCTGGTTGACCATGATTCCTGTGATCTAACACTTAATATGTGTCATACTATTCCTAGTGTTACTTATGCTGCAGCCTTATCTTATCCTCCAGATTTTTCTGGTTATGTTCTCATTATTATGACCCTGATTTACAATTTAAGTTTTTGAAACTTCAAATGTTCAGAAAATTATTCCATTTCATGAAATCACATCCGTACGAAGAGCGAATGCAGTAGGTGTATTTCCAACTGCTATAGAGATATTAGCTGGGGGGAAGAAGGTAAATCTACTTCCTTTGTCTTCATTCGAAGAATGATATAATGTCAATTTATGCCCATATGGGTACCAACAGTGTTTGCACTGCCTTAAACTTGATTTCGTTTTCTGCAGTACTTCTTTACCTCTTTCTTATCCCGTGATGAAGCTTATAAAATCATTAATGATGGTTGGCTTCAGCACAGTAATGGGCCTAATGAAATTACAGATCATCAGGTACCTAAATGATGAATGACATGTAAATTCATCTGTTTACTTATTTTTAACTTGGTTCAAACTAAATTTTGAGCATGGTTTACGAAGTAGCATCTTTTATATATAGCTTGCTTCTCTTTGAATTACAAATGTATTCTTGATTGATCACAGTGTCTCCTTTTAATTCTGATATATGTTGTCTTTGCCAGTAAGTAGAAATTGTTTATGATGTAAAGGCTAAGTACTGTTATGTCATAATTTTGATGGACAAATTGATATATATTTACCATTTAATCGTTGTCTTTACGTTATGTTAGAACTTTTCTGCTTCAGGCTTCAGCATTTCGCGGTAAGTGGTAAAGGTGTAGAGTTATTGTACATAGAGATATTGGTTTTCCTTCAGCTTGGAGTCATTCTCTTCAATTAGATCCTTAATTTTGGGTCTCGTTTTTCTAGTGCGTGTTTTGTCAGTTTTTGTCAGTTTTTAGACTCTTATTAGGGGCCTCCCATCATTCATTCATCCATTCAAATGAGGCCTTGAGAAACTAGATATGAGAGATCGAAGTCAGCTATCATATTTTTCTTGTACTTGTATCTTGTTATATATTGATATTAATCATAATTTGTCATTCAGACAGTTTTAAGGGATTCCTGTTTCTATTATTATAGGAGCCAAAGTCTGATATAAGCAGTCAGGAGAATGACAAAGCTATACTTGAAGAATCAAGTGGTTCCAGGTTGTCCACAGATGAGTCTCAAATCATTGAAAGGTATTTATTTTCCTTACGATGTTTAACTCCAGCAATCTGAAAGAGGAAATTGCAGGTATCTGTATTTCCCGGTATGGGCATTGTAACTGAGACAGTTTAAAGTTGAAGGTGGCAGATTGTGTGAGATCCAAGACGTCTCATTTTTGTATATACCAAACTTTCCAGTTCACGTATTATTAGCTTCATAATACTGAGTCGTCTGGTAGTTGTATAGCCTAGAAATAAGTTAATTATAATGCAACACATTTTTGACGAGTAGAGGTTAACTGTTGTATGTGGTTAAAATTAAATGAGATTGAAACTGGCAAATGTAACAAGCATGTAAATCTCAGTATCGGTAATGCATGATTAGTCTAGGTATTAGGATCTGAATACTCTTTTGTGATTATGTGAGCTCTATAAAATAGAACATACCTTTAAAGTGGGTAACGAGGTAACCTGAAACACTTGATGCTTGTGTAAGTAGGAACTTCCTAAAGTTGTTCTTTCTTGGTGCCGCTTCACTTAATGCTGCTTTTTGCACAGAGTTGAAAATGCTCCCATATCTGAGGATTGCAAACTTTTTGGTGACGGTGGACCTAATATTGCCTCAACATCTCTGAATGTGCAAGTTAGGGAGGAAGAAAATGCAGAAGCCGCTCGAAATAGCGAGTGTTCATCATCGGCAAAATCTTCTGCTTGGGAGCCCGAGGATGCTGATGCACCTGGAGGTTAGTTAATATTCTTTCCTAGTCTTCCTTGTAATGTTTGAGCATATCTAGACATGGGTGAGTACATGATAGTGTTCCTAATGGTAAATTCAGGAATTTGCATATTTATTATGCTGGGTTGCAAGTCTTTAGGCTATGTATGGTTCAGTGAGGGGGAAGGGGATACGAATTACTTTACCTAGGGGAAGTACGCAATTTGTTTTGTATGAATGGAAGAAGTAAGCCTCTAATGATTTCACTTATTTGATATTTCGAATTTAAAGGGGCTAACTTTTTTTTTCAATACTTATATCTTTTAAATTCCAGCCTTTCCAGTGTGAGCAAAAAATGAAAATTTATGAAACAATTTTAAATTATAAATACTCTACTAATAGAGGCACCTTTTTATTCCAATCTGTTCTTGGAGTACGTAGATTTGTTGCTAAAAATGAAATACAGGTACCAAATGTGAAACTCCTGGAACCATTGGTCCAAAGCAACAGTTTCTTTACAAGCTCTAGCACAAAATTAGATAAAATATAGCTGAAAAATTAACTTGAACTCTGTTTTATTGATGCAGTTCCTGAATGCTACATAAAAGTTGCGGAATCAAAATTCCCGGTAGTATAAATTTTTCTTCTAGATTTAGTATGTGATCTATTCTTTGAAGTGAATAGGCATCGTCGTCTGATTATTGAGTTCTGTGATGCAGATACAGGTACATGAGTTTTTTAATATTTTCTTTTCAGACGATGGTATCAGTTTCCAGAAGTTATTTCATGGAAAATGTGGCGATAAAGGTGTTGGGTGAAGGCATTATGTGGCTATAAACAGTGAAATATTTGGAGTTTTTAACCACTGTTAACTGATATGTTTGTCATTGTCCCTATAGATTTCAAGAGTACTCCGTGGCGACCTCATGAAACATTTGGGCACATCCGTGATGTGTCATTTCAACATCCAATTAAAATTTACTTTGGTATGTCTACGTTTTTCAAGTCATTTCTTTTAGAATTGTTGATAACCGATTTCAGTGATATACGGGTATTTTCTGATTTTGGTTCTTGTCAGGTGCAAGATTTGGTAGCTGTCAAGAGACTCAGAAATATCGAGTTTACAGGAACTGGCAAGTCTATGTTATCATATGAAAATTCAGTTATTTTTGGTGTTGATAAAAGTTTACTGGTGGAGCTATTGCTGCTACCATTCTCACTACTCCAAACATAATACTACTTGCCCTTTTTTCGTTTTTTTGCTTCGTACGAATATGTGAATTGATCATCTACGCTGCCTAGACTTCTAAGCATTATGACTTCCTAGAAAACTACAGTTGGAAATCATCGGGTTAAGAAGTGAATCTGCACAAATGTCAAATCAGTATGAGTTTAGCACCAACAGAACATCTTCGCAGTTTACATGCGGAATGGTCTTGTAGGCTTGTAGCCTTTTCACAAATTTGCTTCCTCGGTTCAGAGGAATATGTTTCATGTAAGCTTGGCGTTATGATATCATGGACCATATTTTAGATTTAGTTAGGGCTTGTGTTGTTTGAATACGTTACTTGGAATTTGTCATTACAAATGCGAACCAGGTATCCTGGATCCTTGCTATTACTGTATCAAAGACATGTAAGATGTATGTTAATTAGAAAATTGAATGTTCAAACTAAAGGCAACTCTGTTTAGCGATAATTGGATGTCATATTACGTTGGTCGGAAGTCTCAGAGAGAATGTGGTACTGAAATTTAAGAAAATGACATGAAGGAGATATGTTGAGGCCAAGTCAAGTGGAAAAAACGACTCCGGAGTCACGGAGCAGATCCTGTATGGTGTTATATGTAGTCTACGACTTAGGATGTCTCGGTGTAATGTTGTGAATTCCAAAGGAATGATTATAACATTGAACTGTTGCAACCATAAAGGAAGTGAGTTTGTTAAGAACAAACATTATGAATGAGGATTCCACACTGTAGTGCTCTCCATTTTTATTTTATTCTTTGAAATTCCTCAAAGATTATCTTAATTATGCATTTGTGACCCTTCTCTGATACAGTACACATACGGCCTTAAGGAAATGCACAAGGTGCTTCGTATGTAATGCAAGCCCTTGATACTAGACGAACCTTATAAGTTATAACATATAGTAGAAATTACTACATTTGTCTTCCTCTATTGGCTTGCCCATTCACCAACATGTTGGTAAATATTTACAAAACTCAATCTTTTATAGTATAATCTTTTCTAAATATATCTTTTTTTGTTACTTATTTAAAATGTCCAGTTCATGAAAAAAATTGACGTGTTGCAGTTGTAAATAACATGCCTTGAAGCTGTTGGACGGATGCAACCGAGTGTGAACACCATAAATATTCATGAATCACAATTTCTGAATTTATTTTTTTAGTTCAGCAATCATTATTCGATTCTTTTGGACTTATTTACTAACATGAGGCTGCCTGGTGTATCAATTATTATGTTGCTTGAGATTATTAAATAATTCTCTGAGGTTTGTTAACCCTCTTGTCGAACTCCATTGCCTTATGTGAGGTGTTGTAAAATCTTCCTATATACAAGTCTGTGGTGGTATACTTTGCTTGTCCATAATATTATAACTTACCAGTTTAATTTTATTCATGCCAGTCATTTGATTCTTGATACTTCACAAGAGATTAGTGACGTACCATACGGAGACTACTTCTGCGTGGAGGTATGGATTTCCTGAAGTATATATAGAATATTTGGACTTCCTTTATAATGAATTTGCAAGTCCGCCCTCTTTTTCATTATCATCATTTGAAAGTCATCACCATCTTCGTGTTAATACCGACTGATGGGTGTCCCATAATTTGGCCACTTCCCGGCATGAAGATGAGAGAAATGATATTGCAACTTTTTGAATTAATTTGATGTGACCCTGAATTTCAATAAATTATATTATTGCTACTTATTCCTGATCTCTTCCCCCAATATGTAAGGCGAGTAATAATAAAGCTATGGTCTGAACTACTGTCATGGAGGAAGTTGGAGGGGGGGGGGGGGGGGGAGGGTCTGTCTCTTTCTCTCTGGCAATTAGTATACATTAGCAGGGTACCTGATCAAAATCACTCTGAACTCCCGTGATCCTATCCTTTTATGTGAGAACATGCTGTATCATTCCTTTTGTCGTCCCTTCAATGTGAATAATCCAATATCATTGCGATATCTTTTGTTAAAGCTCATATCTACTCTCTAAAAGTTTTTCTAATAGAGGTATTGATGTTCATCTGTATGAGTGTTTCATGAATCTACTCTTTCGATACTCCTAACAAACAGGGGCGTTGGGATGTAGAGGAGACCACTGGTTCGGCGCCTGGCTGTATATTAAGGGTTTATACCAATGTGGCATTTTCCAAGAAAACTATGTGGAAAGGTTTGTCTCTGCAGTCTTCTAAAATTTGCTGAATTTAAATGTCTAGATGGTTCATCTCTTTTTATTTTTCCTACTTCTGTTTTTTTGAGTTACATCTCCTGGCCCTGGCCCTGGCCCATTTGTTATTTCATATGATTGATGTCCTGGTCGCCTGTATCATACCAAGTTACTAACTTGTTATGTGAAAGTTATAGGTTACCAAAAAAAAGGGACTGACAGTTGCATCTGATAAATAAGTCTCTTTTTTGTCCATTACAGTTATGTTCTATGTTTGGTAAAGAAAACCTGATATGTCATCGATCTCCTACTTTGCCTATCGTTACTCTGCAGCATATCTATTTATTTCCCTTTGAACTCAATTTAACCAGTCAGCTTCCGTTTCTTCACTCAATATTAGTTAAACATGTGATGAACTCTCAATTGTACTCTGTACTACCATATAAAAAATTGAAATAGAGAATGGATAACCAGCGGTATAAGAACATAAAGAAGAAGTATATCGGAGTCTGAACGGAAGTTATTTGGGGCGACTATTCCCCTTGAACTAAAGATTGGTGTTTATGTCACCACCTAGGTTGGGCAGATTCCTTTATTATGCTTCTTCTTTTTCCGTGAGCACACCATGAATTGGCTAGAGCCACTGCCTGGATAGCATCATATGTTTTATAAGAATGCTAGGCATTTTTTTTTTTAATTCTGAAAGACAGGTCCAATATTAATCCTGGGGACAGGGGTGGAGCCATAAAAAGACCTTACTTGTAATAGGCTACCTTCATCCTCATTTAACTAATCTGATATCATACGCAGCCGCAGCTCATAGATACCATCAGCTCCTAGCCTCCTACTCTGGTTATATGTTGCTAGCTCATTCTCATTGCCTGACTGAGTTACCTGGTGGCCCTCGAACTTTAATAAAAAGGCTATAGATTTAAGTAACAGTTTTTGCTCATATTTAGGACTCCTTGAAAGTCTTCTTTCAGCAATTTATGTAATAGCCTCACCGTTGTATGGGATTTTAATTTTACCCTTGGAAAAAATTGGAGGAAGGCTGCCATGGTGCTGATCACACACAAACAATAAAAAATTGAGAAACAAGTAATTCTTGTAAGAGTTGTCTCTCTTCACTTTTATTATGTTTTATATAATTTGACCATTTATCTTAGCGTTTTAGCTGCTTACCAGGGTAGCTTGCTAATCATCTTCTGATAATTTGTTTTTGTCTAATGAATTTTGAGGTTCCAATATAACTTTTTGGAGTAGATTCATGAACAAATTGGTTGAGTGTTGACTTGGTGCTAATTTTGCAGGGAAGATAGTGCAGTCAACAGTAGAAGAGTGCCGGGAGGCTTATGCAACTTGGATAGACCTTGTATCCTCCTTGTCTTTTATTGTTTCGCTCTTGAAACAGCTATCTACTTAATTTATACAGCTTTCTGAAAAGATTGTATGAACCATTTCAGGCACATGAAGTGTTGAAGCAGAAGAATTTGGAGAAGGAAAAAGGTAATTTGTCCTATTTAGAAGTGCCGAAGATGTGTAACCCTTCACTATCACTGTTGTTCTTTTTGTGCTGTAATATACGAAAGTTAGTTTACTTCTTGGTTTTTGGAAGTTTGTGCTGAAGGGTATATTGCATTTTGATTCATGTATCTTAAATTAAATAGGAGTTTGTGCATCTAACTTGATTTCAAGTGAGCAAGTTCAACTGGAGAAGCAAGCAAACACCCAAAATTATGTGGAAATGAAGCCAAGTGATGCGAGAATATCACAAACAATACCAGATATGAACCAAGTCGCTGATCCGCTGCAGGGAAATTTCAGCAAGATATCAGTTGGATCTTTTATAGGAGATATCCTTGCATCTTTAAAACATCAAAAAAAGGCTTCCCTACTTCTGGTTTTCACTGTTGCTATAGTTGTCATTCTAATGCAGGTAAACTTTCTAATAACCCTCCTTGCATTCCCGGAATTACAAGTCATGCATGTTAATTTTCTAAAATGTTATATATATATTTTTATTTTGATTTTTTTTAATGATTAAAATAATGTACAATTTGATTTTGGGAATTATGTCAGTCTATTCAACCAAAAGTGACTAACCTACCCTTGTATATAATAGCATTAATTTGTGTATATTGTTCTTGAATTGGAAAACCCGTATGTATTATTGTGCTTTATTTGTGATAGGGGATATGAATATGATAAAACTGATAGAGCCGGTGTTTCTTCCTTGTGCTGCAGATAAGCATCCTCGTGTTATTGAGTAGACCACAGAGGATTCAAGTAATTCCTCAGGCCAACTTCATGCATGGAACAGGTGAAAGCAGGGCTGAAGCACTTGCGTCGGTGAATAAGCAAATAAGATATCTAAAGGAAGAGATGCATTTTATGCAAACTTTACTTGATAAGATGCAGAATGAGCATGCCCTTCTGAAAGAAAAGTTGAAAGACTTGGAGCTCTTCCGGAACCTAAGGATCTAACCAAATTTGTAAATGTTGATCGATCACAACGTAATTGAACATTGTATTTCATGAATATGCTTAAAATGCATAATGACTTGGGTTATTTATATGTATATTGTTTGTCCATAATGTCAAGACAAATATGTTCAGCCATTGAGAAACAAATTAAAATGTCAAAGTCATATCATCATTATTGCAATAAATCTAAAGCTCTTGTCACTAGTGGTAAAGAATGTTTGTTCTCTAACTTCATCACTTAGTAGAGTATTGGTATCTTGTTATTAATTTTAAGTGTCATAACAACATATACCTTGAAACCATACAATTTCAACCCTATGCTTTCTAGCTAGTTATGGTTTCCAAGAAAATATTTCATATGGGGAGGGGAGACCAATTACAAAAATACAAAATAGTAGTAATAGTGTTGAGAAAGAAAAACGTGTGAAAATTTCAATAAATATCATGTCATATTTTTCTCATGCTGAATATAGAATCATCAAAAGTAATCTATTCTATTCTATGGAATGGATGCCAATTAATGTAGTAGGCTAGCTAGAGTACACTATATGGATGGATGGATGGATGGATGGATCACTTACTACATTAGATTTGATCTCTATATATATATAAACCAATGTCTTAAAAATTACTGTTTGGATTGCGGCATGCAAGTAATTACAACTATTAGGACTTATGAATCTTTTCTTTATGGACAATTATTTGTTTGAATATCAAAATATACAAATGCACTAATCATTGGCTTTTTCTTTTTACAAGTTTTTTAGTTACATGTGCATGTTCCATCACCCATGGCCGAATTAGTTAGATATTTTGATCGAGTATATTATATAATATTTCATGCATGAATTAAAATTAATAGATTTAGTTGTCTTTTTGTTTTATTCAAGTATTTAGATAGACAATATATATATATATATATATATATATATATATAATTAATTAATTATTCATCCACATATAATTAGTGACGAGATCTTTTACCATTTTAAAATTTATAATTATCTTCGATTAGATTTCATGTTATGGATTGAGTTAAGTCAATACAACAAATATGATCTATAATGGCACCATGCTTGATAACATTTTAAAGAAAATGTCACAAATTATTAATATAGTCATATTTTTTAAAAATGCCACAAAGATAAGTGTTAATTTTACTGATTAGTGACATTTTTATACTATAGTGATATTTTATAATGTTACTTTTAACTATAATTGTGACATTGATACATTTAGCCACACCGCTACATGTGGCACTTTGCTAGTAACATTTTATATATAACGACATTTTCCAAACTGCCACTTTTAGCAGTGTGGCTATATAAAAGTTAAATGTCACTATCATAACAAGATGTAACATTATAAAATGCCATAATAATATTAAAATGTCACTAAATATTATATTTAACATTTATAATTCTTGAAATTTTTAAAAAATGTGACTGTATTCATTGTTTCTCACATTTTCTTCAAAATGCCATCAAAATTGATGCCACCAAAGATCACTTATTTGGTTGTGCTTAATTCAACCTCTCAAAAGCTAAAATGTGAGGATTTCAAAATCTTATAAGGTGAACTTAACTATGTTTTTTAATATATGTGGGACATTTAAGAATTGCGACATGTGGGTATAAGCCCAACACACGAATAATGACACTCTGGACTTTTGTTAAATGGAGGACTAATGACAAACCAGACATTAATAATCTGAGCGAAGTGTGTGGATAGATATGAAGTCTATCGTGCGTATAAGGAGGTGACCCATTTTAACTTGAGGGCTCTGATACCATATTAAATTTCTTCATGTACAAAGATTGAACTAAGTCCGCTCACATGACTTGGACCTAACTCAACTTCAAAAGTTAGCTTGAAAGGTGAGGATTGGACCTTATCATGAGGTGAACTGAACTAGGATATTCAACCCATGTTGATACCATAACTCCTCTGCTACAATCAACTCATTCGATTTATCTCGATCAATTGACGGATGTTTGATGTAATTACTGAGAAAGACAAAAATAATTTCTCTTCTCTTATGTTGAGATTTCTTTTCATGATTATGCGAAACTGATAAAAAAAATGATTTTTGAATTTCTTGGATAAAACTGATCAATCTCCAAATGTTTTTCAATGGTAGTGATCGTGATTTTCCGAGCCAATTTGTTGATGTAATCCAAATGTGCTGTGATATCAATTGATGGGATCTTTTTATAATACCATTTCATGGTTAGTTCTGCTAGCTTCTTCTTGTTGCTAAAAAAAATGTTTTCTTTTTGAATGAATAAAATAGAAATGAGAGGATTGCAATTGTGGTATCAAATTATATATTGATTCTTACTTGTGGTACCATAAAAATTGATGCCGACACATTTGGTATCACAATTAAAGAAATTGAATCACTTTTGGTACTACCGTTAAAAATGGACGTTAATTGATGACGTGGCAGTTAAATATTATTGCAAAATTGATACAATTACTTATATTGATTGACAATTCTACCCCATAACATTTTAGGTTGTCAAAATAACTTCACATCTTTAAATTTAGTCCACATTGCTGCCCAATTTCAAAATTGGCTCGAATAAGACACGTGCGAACCAATTTTACGATTTTACTTATTATATTTGCATAATTATTTAACTAATTTAATTTTATAAATATAATATAAATCCAAGAATATATTAAAAAATATGTTTTTTGTAAAATCTAAAAATTATATATAATATTAATATATTTAATATTTATTAAAAAGATAAAATTATATATTATTAACAAAATAATTAAAATTAAAAAAAAAACTAAATCTAAAACACCATCCCCCCCTAAACCCCACTCCCCCAACCCAGATTATAGGCCGCCGTCGGCTTGGGATCGTCCGTTAATTATAATTAGTTTTGTTAATTATATTTTTTTTAATAAATATAAAATATATTAATATTATTATATAATTTTAGATTTAAAAAAATGTGTTTTATTTTAATATTTTGTCGAATTTATATTAAAGTTGGTCTGTTAATATTATTTATAAAATAAAATAAGTTGAATAAATATGTAAATATCATAATTAAAATCTTCAAATTGGTTCACACATATTTTATTCGAGCCAATTTTGAAATTGAGCAACAATGTGGACTAAATTTGGAGATGTGTGGTTATTTTGACAATCTAAAATGTTACGGGGTAGAATTGTCGGTCAATATAAGTATGATATCAATTTTGCAATAACACTTAACTGCCACGTCATCAATTAACGTCCATTTTTAACAGTGGTACCAAAAGTGATTCAATTTCTTAAATTGTGGTACTAAATGTGTTGGTCTCAATTTTTATGATACCACAAGTAAGAATCGATATATAATTTGGTACCACAATTGCAATTCACTCAAATATAAATCGATGGATTTTTTAAGCAAAAGCCTGCCAGCCAATTACGAAATTGACCAATTAGCAAACATTTCTTGAACAGAATCTTAACTTATATTCTCATTCTAAACAAAAATACTATATAATAAATAGCCTCATCTCCAATTACAGAGAGGGCTTTGAGTACAAAATATGAATACCCTTTTGGCCACTTTACCCCAATTAATCTGAAAGTGGCCTAATCTTCTCTATCTCTACCTAATTACAATTAGTTAATAGTAATTTACAAAAAAAAAAAAAAAAAATAATGATTAAAGAATCAAAACTTAATTAACAACTTTTTTCATCTAAACAAAAAGTTGTTGTTTCTCCTCTTGTGCTCTGTCCAACACCCTTTTGGCTGTAGCTCTTAAAGGGCAATTTGAACTCACAAAATTGTCCACCAAATGTAAGTACGTCTTCAAATCATGACACGTGGCAACACTCCCATTGCTTAATTGTGGGCAATCTTTACTACTAAGCCTTAGCTCTTTTCCTATCTCGGCATACACCCACTGCGTGTCCTCCACGCGCCGCTGCAGCCAATTGGACAGCCCCGCCGCCGTGCTATTCTCTTCAACCACAAATCCCGGAACCTTAGTTATGGGATCATCGGAGTTCACTATTCTAAGTACTTTTGTGCCACTCTTTTCTAGTTGGCATCGAAAGTTCTTGTTCCCAACTCTCGGCCCTCCAAATGACACAACGGTCACTAAAGGTGCATGCTTGAACGTTGTCGTAATGTCGTGGGCCGTTAGCGTCGCCAAGGCAGCCCCGAGGCTGTGGCCCGTGACCGTAATGCTTAACGGCTCATCAGCGTATTTTTGTAGTATTTTATTTACTTCATCTCGTATCGAATCTTGTAAACTTGGACGCGTACCGGTAGTCGATGTGTATAAACTTAGTAATCCACTTTGTACCATTGATTGACAGTTGTCGGGCGCCATGTCACCGGGCAGGCATGTCAACGTGGCACGTAGATTTTCAATCCACTCCATACATGTGGCGGTGCCTCGATAGGCAATCACCACGTCACGACGACCCAGTCGGGCTATCTCGTTCTTGTCCTGGCATACGGCCACGTAGCCGATCCAGCTCGACTGAGTCGACACCCAGCTTGGCATTTTCTCGATCCAATTAGGCAATTGGACCCCAGATGTGGCGTGTAGACTCTTAGTCACTTTATAACCTGTGCTTTTTAGTCCGCATTGAGTCAACATCGAACTCTTTTGATAGCGACACATGGCGTAGTCAAGTGATGACGTGTCGAAATCGAAACATCGGTAGGATGCATCGACGAATTGTCCGTATCGTAGTATTTCATCACGTAGGGCGTCGTCTAGAGGATCGAGTAAGCCTTCCCAATTTTTGGAGCCTTGAAATTCCATCCATTTGTCTCTGAGTTTCAAAGTTTTGGGTTGAAGGGGTAGGGTAGAATTGATGCTAACCTTAGAATTCCATGAATTTGTTGTCATGTGCAAACTCATGAAATTTTTCGATTTAGAGCCGAAAAGTTTTTGTGAGTTTGAGGTTGCAGCACATTGGTTGTTTGAGCAGCCATGTAATAAATTGGACGATGGTCTTAAAATCCCAGTTCCAAGCTTCATAGTACGTACTAGGAGTGAGTAGTATTTATTTTTATTGGAAACTGGAAAATTAATTATGAGATGGTTTCTTTGGTGAACGTGTCGTCACCTTGGTTTCTTGGATAGAAAATTAATATGAAACTGAATTTATAGTGATTTGTTTTGGGGGGATGAAAGAGCAAGGAAATGGGCGGACGGTGCTTTGGCTGAAATTAAAAAGGTACTTTGGTTTGGTAGGTCTCATGGAATAGATTTGTGGGGACATCCATCAAACTACACTTATAATAGTAACTATAAAAACGTTTGCAGATTTGTTTGAATCCATTCCCATATCAGAATTTGAATTTATTGTTGTTTTATCTATCCATCTATCTATCAATTTAGCAAATTTAGACTAAGGGTGAGTTTGGCCTAACGATTGGAGCTCTTAAAATCACTTTTACATCTCTATTGTAATTTTTGAAGTGTTTGGCCCTTATTATAAAAATTACTTATATTCAATCGTGATTTTCATAGTGTTTGGCCCCCATGATCATAATTACTTTTGGGATCTCGAGAAGCAAAAAATCAACTTATTTTATAAGCAACTAAAGTGTTACTTTTACAAAAGCAATTATTCTATAATTAACTTTTAACATAATCAATTATTACCATAATCAATTTTCCTAAAATTAATTCTCCTATAATTGCTTTTCGAATCGCTAGGCCAAACTCACCCTAAATATGTAACATGTTCGTGTTTCGTTTGGTAATTACTGTTGTTTTACTCTAACTCATATACATATATTTATCCATAGGATGTAGTCTGAGATTTTAAATATTACGTTTGTACTTTGAAAAATCTTGATAAATTTAAATTAAATAAAATGGGAGAAATTTCTATCTGATCTTGTTAATTATTGAGACTTATTGTCTCACATGAGTTGAAAATCGTTCATAAGGAAGTCCACCTTTGAAGATCTTGAGCAATCATCATCTCTTATATTCAAGCAATGTGAGCGGACTTAATTAGCTCATCAATGTGGTGAATTAAATTATAATATATGTTTAAATGAAAACTAATAAATAAAAAAGTAACCCGATTACTTAAGTTTGTTTGACTAATATATTAGTAACTTCTTCTACAAATTAAATTGTTGGATGGTATGGTGGTGTTGAATTTGTTACGAAAAATTGAATAATTGTTGTAGATATTATACAAAAAAGTTTGAAAGAGGGTCAAAATCAAAGAAAGTCGTAGGGTTGGCAGAAGGAAGTTTGAAGAGTTTGACTGGGGGCCAATAGCCAAATAGGATTTGGAAACTTTCATCTTTTCCGACCACCAAAAATACACATGGAGCCAACGTGCCATTCGTAGGACGCGTTCGAGAGAGAACTCAGTTGACAAAATTAATTATTACGTGCTCACTTGAAAATCATGTGTATAAACAATAGAGAACTTCATTTTTTTTATTTTTTATTTTTTAAGATAATCTAGGTGTCCAAATTTAAACTAATTCTGAACTCTCAAAACTCTTGCTCTAGAACTCTGAAGGATGTAAATCGCAGGATGTGCCTCCACCAAGCCTCGGGATCCCACTTGGTCATCCAAAAAAGCAGTTGGTGATTGTGGAGGTGTCAATCGAAGTTCTAGGTCTGACTCATCATCATCTTCGTTCTCTTCGCCATCTTCAAAACAAAAAAAACATCTCAATATGTCGAACATTTAAGTTTACCATCATCTTTTTATAAAGCATCTTCATTTTTTAAAATTCTAAGATATAACTGTTGACTACAAGTAACCCCCTGAAGTTATTGTAATCTTCCAAATATACCCTTTGTGATACAATATTATTACATAGACATCCCCTATGGGTAAATTTGAAAAAATTGTAAAAAAAATGGTGATATCATCAAATTCCGTTATTTTTCCTAACGTTGTTGGGGAGTTTTTGTAAATTAAGTCATTTTAATTTGACTTAATTTGTCATTAAGGAATGGAGTTATACCAACAATCTATATTCTATATACAAATAAAAGTACGAGTTCAGAAAATTTAATAAATTTAAAAGATAATTAAATTTAATAAAAAAAAGAAAAACATAGGAAAAAGAAGTCTACTCCAATATGAACACTTCAATATAAAACTAAATGAAGAGGTATAATTAAACATGAAGTCTTATTATAATATTTATTTCCTACATAAGCTCATAAACTCCTAAAATCTAGAATTATCTCTTACATCAACTTTTATAATTTATTTATAATCTAAGTACGTAATTTTTGTTTGGCTAAAGAAGTTAAATATAAACTATATCCATAAGTATCAAGACATGCAAAACCGCGAATAATCAAGACGTACATGAAGAACGTGTGGATTCGATAAATACAAGTGAAATAGATGAAATTTTTGGTGAAAACGATGAAATTTTTGGTGCAGTCGGTGATACTCAAATTTTCATGGAGCTCTTTTCATAGAAAGCGGTTGAAATCGATACAAGTCGGTTAAAACATGCGAAAATGATATAAAATTTTTTGGGTCAAATTGGTGAACACTGATAAAGTTGGTGAAAAACGAGTGAAACAGGTAAAAATACGTCTGTGAAATCGATAATTATATATGCATTGGAATAACTTTGGATGAAATTCATGAAAACCGGATAAGATCGATGAAATTAGTAAAAAAACGGATGACATCGTTTGAAATGGGTGAGATCAGTGAATCGGGGAACATAAGTAAAATAGATGAAAACATTTTAAATCAATTAAATATGATATGAAATTGGTGAAAAAATATGTAAATCAGTGAAAAAACTTGTGAGTGAAAATGAACCAAATCTATAAAAATAAAAATAAAAATAAAATAGTTTAACAAAAAAAAAAAGGAACGGTAGAAAATGGTTTAAACCGAAAAAATAAAAGAAATCTACGAAAAATAGAAAAAAATAACGAAAGTTGGTTAAACCGATAAAATAAATAATAAATCAAAGAAAAATATATTAAATCGATGAAAAGTTAATGAAATCAGTAAAAAGACAGGTTAAGCCCATGAAAAAATGGATTAAACTTATGAATTAAATATGTGCTCGAATTTTCATGGAAAATAGGTTAAATCGGTTAATTAAAATTGGTGAAACGTTAAAAGTCAGCTAAAGCATGTGAAAATGATAAAAATTTGGATGAACACTGGTAAAGTTGGTGAAAAACGAATAAAACCGGCGAAAATGCTTATATAAAAATTGATAAATGCATATGGAATTGAATAGCTTTGGATGAATTTCGTGAAAACGGGACAAGATCGGTGAAATTAGTGAAAAACAGATGAAATTGTTGAAAATGGGTGAAATCATTGAATCAGGAAAAATGGTAAAGTCGGTGAAAACATGTGAATTCAATGAGATGTGAGGTGAAATTGGTGAAAAAATGTAAATCAATGAAAAATCGTGTGAATTAGGAGAAAACGAGTGAGATCTTTCAAAAAAAATAGTTTAACTAGCAAAAACTAGGTTAAACCAATAGAAAATGCAAGGTTTACACTAGAAAAACATAAGAAATCGACGAAAAATGGAAAAATAATGAAAGTAGGTAAATCGATAAAAGAATGGATAAACTGAAAAAATATCTTAGATGCAAAGCAAAATGAATGAAATCGGTGAAAAGACGGGTTAAACCCGTGAAAATAATGAACTAAATAATTTTGTTATAATCATATTTAAAAAAAAAGAATTACAAGATCATATGAACAAATCAATCATCAAATTATATTTGATTATTACAATTTAAAGTCATCTTTTTTATGGATTAATAATTTTGATAATAAATAAATTAAATATTAGTCATTAATTTGTGTTATTTTTTGTGATATGACATTAACTAAAATCAGTAATTAGTTTGGGATTGATAATAAATAAATCAAAATTAGTAATTAGTTTGGGACGATATTCCAAAAAAATATTAAATTACGGGACGAAATTCGCCAAGTTAAATTGTTTGGGACGAAAATCCAAAATCAGTAATTAGTTTGGGACGTTTTTTGTAATTTTACCTAAAAATTGAGATAATCTTCAATTAATAAAAGACATTTATAAACTTTAAATCAAAATAATTAAAACTAAAAACAAATTGACCCATATGTTCCGTGATTTTATGAATTGAATTATTTTGCTTCTAAAAATAAAATAAAAAACCTCCTATGATTAAAAAGACCACCTTACCCCCAATTTTGATAATAATTGATTTTGACAATTTTACAAATTGACCCCTATGTTTTGCGATTTTATGTATTGAATTATTTTGCTTCTAAAAAAAAATAAAAAAATCACCTGTCATATAAAAAGACCGCTTTACCCCCAATTTAGATAATAATTGACTTTGAAAATTTTGCCAATTGACCCCTATATTTTACGATTTTACGAATTGAATTATTTTACTTCTAGAAAAATTAAAAAAAATCGTCTGTCGTATAAAAAGACCGCTTTACCCCCAATTTAGATAATAATTGACTTTGACAATTTTGCAAATTGACCCCGATATTTTGCTATTTTACGAATTGAATAATTTTGCTTCTTAAAAAAAATCGCCTATGATATAAAAGACCGCTTGACCCCCAATTTTGATAATAATTGACTTTGACAGTTTCAAATTGACCCCTATGTTTTGCGATTTTTTGAATTGAATTATTTTGCTTCTAAAAAAATATAAAAAAGACCGTTTTACCCCCAATTTAGATAATAATTGACTTGGACAATTTTGCCAATTGACCCCTATGTTTTCCGATTTTACGAATTGAATTATTTTACTTCTGAAAAAAAAAACCGCATATGATATAAAAAGACCACTTGACCCCCAATTTTGATAATAATTGACTTTGACAACTTTGCAAATTGACCCCTATGTTTTGCCATTTTTTTGAATTGAATTATTTTGCTTTTAAAAAAATATAAAAAAACCGCTTGTCATATCAAAAAGACCGCTTTACCCCCAATTTAGATAATAATTGACTTTGATAATTTTGCAAATTGACCCCTATATTTTCCGATTTTACGAATTGAATTATTTTGCTTCTGAAAAAACAAAAAAAAAAAAACCGCCTGTCATATAAAAAAGACTGTTTTACCCCCAATTTTTATAATAATTCACTTTGACAATTTTGCAAATTGACCCTTATGTTTTGCGATTTTACAAATTGAATTATTTTTCTTCTAAAAAAATATAAAAGAACCGCCTGCCATATAAAAAAGACCGTTTTACCCCCAATTTAAATAATAATTGACTTTGACAATTTTGCCAATTGACCCCTATGTTTTCCAAAATGAAAACATATGTATTAAAAGAACCATATGTATTGTATATGTGTAGGTATGGAGTTGATACAATATTTGAGGAATATTATTATTGTAATAATTCAATTCTTCAAAATTATTATTATATATGATCTGACCGCTGGGACACGATTGTTTCGTCGGGGAGCCATTTGCAGCTAAACATGTTTTGCTAGAATACTATACTAATTTCTTAAATATAAAATTGTTGGTTTAATTATTCTAACTTAATTTGTCGTAACTCGCAATAAGGTTTAAATCGAAATATTGAAGTATTTGTTAAGACATAATACCTACTTGTAATAAATGTGGTTGGATCAGGATGTAGTCATATCGATCGAATTTAAATTACAATATTTTACTATACTTGGAAAATTATAGCGGAACTGGAGTATATAAATACTTAATAGTAATTTTATTTTTTTTAATCGTGACTTTGTTCTTATATTAACTTTTTCATGACTTTGTCTCTAATTTACCGCCGTCTTTTGGCTATTAATTTCCTTTTTAATAATTTATTATTGAAGTAAATTACTTACATGAAACAATCAAATAATAACATAATTTTGGAAAATCATAATCTAAAAATACCTCCGTCATATATGAAAGGCGTTTTTTTTTTAGAAGCAAAATAATTCAATTCGTAAAATCGAAAAATATAGGGTTCAATTTGCAAAATTGTCAAAGTCAATTATTATCAAAATTGGGGGTAAAGCGGTCTTTTTTATATGAGTGATGTTTTGTTATTTTTGTTTTTTAGAAGCAAAAATAATCTAATTCGTAAAATCGAAAACATAGGGGTCAATTTGCAAAATTGTCAAAGTCAATTATTATCAAAATTGGGGGTAAAACGGTCTTTTTTATATGAGAGACGTTTTGTTTTTTTGTTTTTTTTGAAGCAAAAATAATCTAATTCGTAAAATCGCAAAACATAGTGGTCAATTTGCAAAATAGTCAAAGTCAATTATTATCAAAATTGGGGGTAAAGCGGTCGTTTTTATTTGAGAGGCGGATTTTTTTTTACAAGCAAAATAATTCAATTCGTAAAATAAAAAAATGTAGGGGTCAATTTGCAAAATTTTCAAAATTATTATCAAAATTGGGGGTAATTCGGTCTTTTTATATGACAGACGATTTTTAATTTTTTTTTAGAAGCAAAATAATTAAATTCGTAAAATCGCAAAATATAGGGGTCAATTTGCGAAATTGTCAAAGTCAATTATTATCCAAATTGAGGGTAAAACAATCTTTTTTTTATATTAGAGGCATTTTATTTTTTTAGAAGCAAAATAATTCAATTCGTAAAATCGGAAAACATAGGGGTCAATTTGCAAACTTATCAAAGTCAATTATTATCAAAATTGGGGGTAAAGCGGTCTTTTTTATATGACAGGCGTTTTTTTTTAAGGGGCAAAATAATTCAATTCGTAAAATAGCAAAATATAGGGGTCAATTTGCAAAATTATCAAAGTCAATTATTATCAAAATTGGGGGTAAAGCGGTCTTTTTTATATGAGAGCGTTTTTTTTTTTTTTTTAGAAGCAAAATAATTCAATTCATAAAATCGCAAAACATAGGGGTCAATTTACAAAATTGTCAAAGTCAATTATTATCTAAATTGGGGGTAAAGCGGTCTTTTTATACGACATGCGGGTTTTTTATATTTTTTTAGAAGTAAAATAATTCAATTCGTAAAATCGCGAAACATAGGGGTCAATTTGCAAAATCGTCAAAGTCAATTATTATCAAAATTTGGGGTAAAGTGGTCTTTTTATATGAAAGGAGGTTTTTTTATATTTTTTCGAAACAAAATAATTCAATTCGTAAAATCGCGGAACATAGGGGTCAATTTATAAAATTGTCAAAGTCAATTAATAAAATTGGTGGTAAAGTGGTCATTTTATATAATGGCCGATTTTATTTATTTTTTAGAAGAAAATTAATTGAAAGGGTAAATTAGGTATATTATAATTTAATTAAAATCAATAGTTACAAATTAAATTTGACCAAGTTATCTAATCAACGATCCAGATCAATCTAAACCAAATGAACGACATAATGAGGCTTCCCGCATGTGAGGGCTTAACTCACATGCCCACACCCTATAAAAATCCTACTTTCCAAACCATCGTCATCATGAGTCAACTGAGTCCTGTAAGAAAGGAATGTTACTTTAGTTCATGCACTCTAATTAATTAATTATTTCATTTATGTTGGTCTTGGTTTAGTTGCTATATATTAATTCTTAATCTCTGAAATTCAAAGAGCGCATAAAATTGTAAGCACTCTATAATCATACTTTGTTAATTCTATTAATAGCCTCGAATTTACTGCGTTTATAATTTTATTAATCATAAGAGTAGTGCAAATTTATTACTCTACGTATAATCATTATGGCCTTGTTATTATACTTTTATTAGGGAGTATAACTTACGAATCTAGCTAACTATTTTGTGATTTATTGGACAATTTATTTTGTAGGACAACCATATTCACATTCACATAAGATAAGATAAGAGGCCATAAAACATTAGAGGATGCCAAATGTGGATTAATCAAATTTTATCTTGAGTTAGTTATAATTCCATTTCCTAATTACGTATTATTTTTAATCATGGCCTAATTATTGTACTTTCATTATATATGTATATAATTAGCCATAAGAAACTGCAAAAAAAAAGTCATGGCTTTAAGACAATTAATATTTAGGCATGACTCTCGATTACGTATTATTTTTAATTATTTATATATATAATTTACGAGTCTAATTATCTCATGATTTATTGGATAATTTATTTCATATATATAACGACCATATTTCCAGTCACGTAAGAGGCCATCGAATGCTCATTCTTTTTTAATGAGTTCAAAGATGTATATTAATTCTTAGAGGGGCTTAATGAAATTTTATCTAGAGTTATAATCAACCATAAGAATAAACAGTCATGGCTTTAAGCTTTAAGATTACAATTCCATTTCCTAAAGTTTTTTGAAGGTCCTTCTATGTCCTTGAAATATTATTATACTAAAATTATTGTTAAATGTAACTCGAAAACTAGAAAATAATAAATTCCTTTAAGTGTAATTACTGTTTTAATCACTGAATGTGAATCCTTAAATTACTTTAATAAAAGCTAAATATATGCCTAAAACAGCCTCCTCAAAGGCTGCTACCTTATTCAATCCTTGAAATTATTAGGCCAAATGGTTAGATTCAATGTACTTCCTTATAAGATGATCAATACTTACCTTTTTCAATCATTTTCTGGTCATAATTTTGGACCCTTTTCAATTCAGACTAGTCCTTAATTCCTAATTAATCTTTTTGCAAAGAATTAAAATCAGTCCGCCGTCCAATCCCATACCGATTTGATACCAAAAACTTTCAAAATAATTAACAAGAGTTGAAGTGTAGGTTCGGAGCGGGTGGGATTGCAAAAGTTCTAGTAACTAATTCATTGGATATTGATTTGGAGAATACGCTAATATTCTTTATAATTTGAAATTCAATTATTTATTTAATTAAGTCATTATCATAAAATTCTCTAGTGACGTATCTAGATGAGACAAAAGTTCGTAATCCCTAGGGATAAACTCGCGGTACAACAAAAAGTTATGCTCTTTAATGCAATGCGTTTGAATTCAATGAAATGTTAGATGCATGATTATCTACCCGCCAGATTAGTATGGAACCATTTAAATTAATTAGATATGGAGGATGTACTCCTTACATTTCTTTTTATTTTGGGTAGTGACACGTGAATTAAGAAACCCATTAAATAACCATCATTTTAAGATAATTTTTTTAAAATATCCTCATTGGAGTGTTAATTATTTTTCTCTATTCTTTCTAAAACAGGAGTTAGAAGTTAGAATAATTAATAGGAAAGGGTAAATCTCGAAAAAAAATTGCATTGAACTTTTGAAATGACAAGTGATATTCATGAAACAAGAATTTTTTGTCAAAGCGACAAATAAAAAGAAATAGATGCAGTGGTTTTTTTAGTGAAGCGATGATTGACAATATTAGCTAGTCACACTTTTGGTGGGATTTCGAACCCAAGACCTCTATGGTTTCGAGGGTAGGGACGAGATAGCTATGTGGCAAGAATAGGTCGAGGAGGTCTAACTTGATAGTGAAGCTGAGGACCCAAGACTCGTGAGGTCCTTGGTTCAAAGGAAGTGTAAAAATTCTTTAGATTTGTTAATTGGACATTCTTTGTTCTTTACCAGTGATCAAATATATTTGTCGATGTAATTACCGTTCTACTTAGAAAAGAAAAAAGTTGCAAGATTAAATAATTGTCGCCTCAGTAAATATTGCTATTCTTTTGCAAAGCAAACATATGAATATCATGTAGATTCTTATACGTATATAATAGATTTTATAGTTATTATATTGAGATGTATAATTAGAGGGGAAGTATATTCTAAGACCCTCTAATTATACATCTAAATTCAATTTCCCCTTCCCTCTAATTATACATCTAAATATATTTAGAATTTAGAGGGTAAAAAATGTAAAGTAAAATGAATAAAGGGGTCTTCAAGGCAATTTTCCCTTTCTTAATTCACCGATCGCTTGAAGGTGTGAGGGGCAATAATGCCTTGCCTCACACATCGATGGAATCACTTGGTGGGCAGGCGAGTGTGTTCTTTTTTTTTTTTTTTTTTTTTTTTTTTATTTCTTATTTTTATTTAATAAAAACTTTTTTTTAAAGACCTTATTAAATGAAATGTAACTCTTTTTAATTTTAGTTTTAGTTTATGTGTATATTATTTTTAAAAAGTTAATTTTAGTTTAAAAAATGTTACTCTTATTTAATAAATTCAAATTTAATTTTTTTATTTAATAAAAAATCTTTTTATTTTTAAGAGAGTCTTTAAATTTGTGTATATTTTTAAAATTTTAATTCTATTTTTAAAAATATAGCTCTTATATAATAAACTCAAATGTAATTTAATTTAATTTGTTATTATTCAACAAAAAACATTTTTATTTTAAAAAAATCCTTAAATTTGCGTATTATTTTTAAAAGGTTAATTTTAATATTAATTATTAGAAACTCAAATTTAATTTAATTAATAAAAATAAAACTTTAAAAGAACTTAATGAAGTTTACATATTATTCGTTAAATTAAAAATGATATAACCCTACCAATTATACAGTGAAACACTTGAGTGAATAGTTAGACATCCTGAATAATCGACGACATGCTCATGATATGATAGTTAATAAAGAAAAGGCAGAAGAAAGGGATATTATGATAATGGATTGCTCATTTATGACTCATAATACAAAGTTGTATTGGCATGACGTAAGGAATGAAATCCGCGAAAAAAATGGTCAAACTCGCTTATTTGGAGGTTTTTCTGGAGGTTTTTCTGGAGGTTCGTCCAACCTAAGCGACGGCAGTAGCAACAACGGTGGCAGGGAGGGTGGGTTTCCTTATATGAGTAATTAATTGTTGTATTATTGTGTATTTTTAAAAAAATTATTGGTTGTCAACTATTCAGTTGTTGTATTTTTGTGTATTTTTAGAGAAATTATTGGTTGTCAACTATTTAATTGTTGTATTATTATGTACCAATTTTATTTCTTATTATTAATGTAAATCTTAAATTATTTTTATTATTCTCAAATCGATTTGTGTATTATTATCCATTATTATTATAATTAAGTGAGAGTGGGGAATAATAAATATTGAAATTAATTGGAATAAGAAGATTGATTCACTGGAGATGACTATAAAATGAGAAAGAGAAAGAGGATGGGAAAGCTGGACTGAAATCACTCGAGATAGCCTAATTACTTTCGAATATTGTTCCACTTTAAGAAATTATGGAGTACCTTTTCTCTTGAGCTTTTTGGAAATGAAGGAAAACGAGGCACAATTCTGTATTTCTCCAATATAAAACTAATTCGATTATGATTTTGCTTAAAATAATTAGAAAGTAAAATTAAGGTTCATGAATGTTTCTTTTTGGCCGAAAGAACGAATGAAGAAAATTGCTGCCCCCATTTTGTTTGAATTTAGCTGAGAAAGTGTTATAACTATGATAAATATAATTTGAAAGTAGAGTGTGACATTATCTTGTCAAGATCCATTTACTGTTAACTATACTGTAAAAGAGTTTTTATTATAAGCACAAATGTTCTAGAAAAAGGGTCTCATAAAACAGCTAAGTAGACAATTTTGTTATGGATTAAATTCAAATCAAACTATTCGATTTCCAACTTGAGTTTGATAGTTAATATTTATTTGTACATTATTTCATATACATATATCAAATAAAGATTGAAAAACACTATCGAGTTTGAGTATAAACAAAATCTAGGAAATTCTTGTCAAAGTCTGGCTTGACCAAACTCATCCAACCACTAAACAAGTGTGTTGCACTTGTTTTGTGATTGATCATTTTCCTGGGAGTTATATCAAATCCAAAACAAATGTATTACACTTGTCATGTTGTTACTTTGAATTCGGTTAAATTCAATTTGCGTACGAATGTGAAATTATTGATAGCTGGTATTTTTTGTGAACAAGTTACAAAGAAAAATGTATAAATTTCTACTTTTACTATGTGGAGATGGCTATCTCCATTGATTCAAGGGGAGGTCCCCTTGTATCCAATCACCCATTGCTCAAAGAGATGGTGCTTGCCCCATCCCTTGAATCTTAAAGCCAATGTTTTTTCTTTATTTATTTATTCTTAGTTAATAAATTTTTTTCTTTTTTTAAAATAAAAAATTTCTTTAATTTATGGTTAATTTTGAAAAGATTCATTTTAATTTTAAAAATGTAAGCTTTATTTAAGAAACTTAAATAAAATTTAATTTTAAAAAATAAACATTAAAAGAACGTAACTTTAATTTATGAAATTTAACATTAATAATTTGTAAATTTAATAACATTGTAAGAAACTTAAATATAATTTATTGTTATTAAGTGATAGAGGAAAAAATAAGGATTGAAATTAAATAATATTGAGAGACTGAGTCATTGGGGACGACTATGAAAAAGAAAGGGAAAGCTGAACTTGAAATTTAAGGAAAAACTGAACTTAGATTAAGGAATCACTGTATCCATATAACAAGGAGCCAAAAAATACTGGAAAATAGGACGGTAGAGAACAAAAGTAATATGTAAATAGTAATATGTAGTAATTAATTATGTAACTTCACTGTCAAAAGATGTATTGAGAAGATGCCACATGTTTCAGTTAGAGAAGCACTTATTTTATGAATTGGCCTGGGATGCATCTTTTTCACAAGCGTGCCGTCATTAATTTGAAATACGATTCAAATGAATGAACCCCAAAGATTGATAGTGATATAAATAGGAGTGGGGCCTTTTCAATTTTTCACAATAATGAATTTGTGGCCATTATCATGCATTTGTGTATGTATATATTCCCAATCCATCTGCTCCCTAAGTTCAAACTTTTAAAGAAAACATCATTACAATTTCACTTTAAAATGTAGTAAATTTAATAAATAATGACGCCATAATTTCGTAACCGACCACAAAATGTAATTAATATATTCTTGATTTTTTATCATCTGTATAAGTTTATTCTTTATAATTTTTAAAGTGATATAGATCAGGATAATGTTTATCTGATATACAAATGTAGTTAGTATTTTTCTTCTCTTTTGAAAATTGTTGTATTATAAATGTATGAAACTATTGCATGTATTATTGCTCCATTTATTTTGTCTAGAGTAAATTAAACAAACTATCTTTAATGTATATAAATCCAGATAAAGTGATATATATCCTAATGATTTGGAAATTAATTTATACAAATATCCTTGAAATATGCAAGCCACAATATTTAAAACATACGACCTCAGCTCTAAGCCTCTAACCCAAAATTAAAAACGCTAACTTCAATTTCTAAAGAATATATCATCGATAGTTGCATGGATCAAAATTTTCATCTTTTCCATTGAAAAGTTTTCATTTTGAATCAGCCGAAACGAAAATAATGTGTAATTCTAAAACTTTCTTATTGCCTTGAACTTTGTTATTTTACTTAATTTAGTAACTTTTCTTACAACTTTTTCTAATGTTTTCGAAAACTTACCAAAAAGTTCTCAATATTTAACTAATCGAAATATACAATCGAAACGAAATTTTGATCCATAGATAGTTGAAAAAAAATTATACCAAACGGGCTTAATATATGGCTAGATCCTAAGCCCATATGTAATGTTTCACAGTCTGGATAATGTTCTTTTATAGAGTCTATATTGGTCCAAATGGGCTGGACCAATGTGTGTTGGTTGGGTCCGAAAGCCTAATTGGTTGGGTTTGAGGGCCTCGTACTCATGGTAAGAATAGTTTGCTACTCATGCTAATTTTGTTTAGTGGACGATTTTACTTGAAATGTGGCATCGATGAATTAATATTAATTAGTGAATAATATATGGTAAATATTTTTCTTTTAACTTATCATCAGTACTGCTAAGTGCTATGATGATTTAAGAAAACCATGGATTTCCTAAATATGGTCAGGTCAATATGAATCTTGAATGGCCAATGACCCACCCGACCCATTAATTATAGCAGAAGGAAAAACCGATTTTATATAATCACATATGATTCACGATGGAGACTACTAGCTATAGCTAGTTAATTATATCGTTTCTCCATGATAGAGACTACTTAGTTAATTCGTTACCTTCTTTTCTTCCTTTTCTTCTGGACTATTTTTTTGGTACGTCTATGGGGTCGTTGAAGCCGCAATATGAAGCATGGGCTTGGAGAGGAGCTATTTGTTGGGGTTTTATGTGTGAATGAAATAAATTAAAGTAAGAGATGTGTCTATTCGGTTCGAAGAGGTACCCTTTGGATCGAACCATTGTGTCCTTTCTCAAGAGGCACTTTTGCGTCTATAAATAAGAGACAGAATCTGGCCAATTCTGAATCAATTAATATAGTAACAAAAGGAAAAACATAAATCTCTCTTTCTCTTACTTTCGTAAAAATTTAGTCCGAAATTTCTGTTTGTTCAAGTTCGCTGTGGGTTCATTATTTGTGCAAATAATGAACAACAGGCTGTTGTATCTTGGGAGACTACCGGGAATCAAACTGTATGCACCGTGGCAGCCCCGAAAATATCGTCTTAAGGAAATTTGTTTCGGCAAGCCTCAGTCTTATTTCCTATTTTATGTGTTGATTAAAGTGTTCTACAAATTAATCCTAACTAGGTAAGTATGATCTATATGCTTTAATAATGCTTGAATTTATTTGTTAGAATGTTATTTATTATGTTCTATGTTTTTGTGAAACATATAAGTGCACAGATTGTTAGACACCAACAATCTTAAGACAATATCAATTCGTTTAACTTATCTGTGTCGTGATACAAATATTATTAACTTAGAACTGCTTAGCGTCAGAATCATAAACTGTGCAGTAGGAATGTTAAATTTCTGTGAGTTGAAATATGACTTTTCATAAATAATTATGTGATTGGATTGTTGAAACTTGAGAGTATTTCAAAAGGAAGAATAGTGATTCTATTAATGTAACTGGTGGTTGTTTCTATATGCTTGTTATATATTCTTTTGTTCAAGTTCTGTATAACTATAATTAAGAAAGCAATTCAATTATATGAATCGTTGTAATGTACCGGTTCTGTGGAAGCTATTTCAATGAGTATGTTAGATCATTGTTGATTCTTGGCAAAATGTACTCTAGCCACAATGATCATGTATAATTGAAACAGAAAGTTTTGAGAAAACTAAAAATTTCTTGAATCGAATTTTGATCACTGATCAAAATTTTGAAACAAAGGCGTCCCATTTGTTGAGAATTATATGCCTTGAGAACATTAATTCTATATTTCATGATGTTGCAACTCATTTTATTCCGGAAAATCGGTAGAAGGAAAATTGAAGATGAAGTGTTTCTTCATCCTAATTAATCATAACACGAATCGGTGTTAATGTCTGATGGAGCAACGATCGTTTATACGCCGTTTGATGATCAAGCTTAGTCTTCATAACTTTTAGGTAGATAATTCTCTGAAAAGCGTTGGCCAAGAGATTATCAAACGAGAAGTGAAATTCAAAATTGTTAAAGAGACAAATTTTTTTTTCTTGAATCATTATTTTTTATATCATAGATTTGGTTATGAAGCTAGGGGCTGCCGATCAGTTTGAGGATATACTTCAATATTCAAAGGCTAAAATTATACTTTGGACTTATGTGAATTGAGTAATTGGTTGGAAGCAAATTAATGGAATTCTTTGCTACATAATTAAAAGTGAAAATAACGAATTAAAATAACATTGAACGGTTGAGTCCTTTCGGATGGATTTGGAAGGGGTGTCATATGACTATTCTTGCTTAGTGTCATATAATATAGTTTATTTTTCACGTGAAATGATACATTTGTGGCATTGTATCTATACGGATTGAGTCGTGACTATTCACATGGTTGTTGAGATGTTTAGTGATGCGCTAATAACATATCAAGAGATAATGAATTAATAAGTATTACTCACATACTAATATTTGATTTGAGATTGATTATTTATGTGTGAAAATAGTTATAATTTATTTGCGGAATAAATATGATTTATTTTCGAATCAATATTTTATTTGAGAAAATATTGATAACATAATTGTGAAAAAGAATTATAATTTGATTGTGAAATAATTATAAATTATTTTCATTTCAATATGTTATTTGAGAATATATTGAGAATTATAAATTATTTGTTAAAATATTTATAATTTTTTGTGAAATAAATGTCAATATTTTATTGAGGAAATATTGATAATATTTGTAATTTATTCGCAAAATAATTATAATTTATTTGTGAAAATAATTATAAATTATTTGTGAAATAAATTATAATTTATTTGTTTGTGAACACATGTGTAAGAGTTCAAAACTTTTGAACTTATTTAAATTAAATGTGTGATTTTAAATCATTACTAACTCGTGGAGTTTAAAATGTAATTGATCACATATATTTTATTGCACTATTTATTGAATAATAAATATGAGGCAATAAATGTGTTTACGAAATGCGAAGAAATACATTTGTGAAATACAAATTTGGATGATGGAATAAGAAAAATGAAAAACTCTTATATCCAAATTGTGGGGGTAAATACGAATATATTCATTTACACAAGAGTGTGTTAAATTAGGAATAATTTGTCAAATAATTTACCTAGCTCAACTCAATTCAATTTGGTTGTTAAAATAACAAAATTTTAAGATGTGGTTAAGCGTCAATCTTTAAATTCGGGTTTACTTGACAACTTGTGGGGGAAGGCTCGCTAGATGTCTACACACATACTAAGTCAAGTTTCGTACAAGAAAGTCAATTATCATTCCATATGAGTTATGGAAATGGAAGAAAAACCAAATACCTTAAAATGTGGGGGGTATTTAGGTCAGATTTAGGTTTCACCACCAAAAAAGAAAATAACTTAAAAATATTAATTACTACTAGCTTATGCGATAAATAGTAGTAGCTCATATTTTTGGTATTTAAATCCGACATAATTGTAATCATGTGAGCCGAGTCACATGATGTAACATTAATTGTGAATATAAGAATAATTTGAGAATTAATTCTTATAAATTGATCTTTCTTTGATTTACATATCTTAAGGTCTGATAAAGTAATACTAATTTATTATATTACTTACATAAACTTTTCTACGGTTTATAATTAGAGTTTATTTATTATGCGAGAATAAACTCTATAGCCTAATCATTTTAGATTAGAATATTTATTTAAATGTCATAAAATATTTTGTGAAAATATTTAATTGATTTTGATCTAGTGGGTCTACCTTGTGAGGCTTATAATTATTTTAATTATAACTACTTTATTCTGAGAGATGATATATATGAATCGATCTCTAAAGAGGTCAATCTCTTACTTCAACATGAGTTTGTTGATGAGTTGAAGAGACATATGAGCTAAAAGCTTGAAGTTATTTGATCCAGATATTCTAACTTATATGTTAAAGAATTAACCTCGAACATATAAATAGATTATGTCACGTTCCAATATCGTGGATTGGAAAAGAGGCGATTGACAGCGAATTACATTCATAAAAATTGGTAGACCTCGAGGAGTGAACCAATTAGATGTAGATGGGTTTTTAAGTTCAATATTTTAAAAACTTTGACAAGTCAATCGATAAAAACTAGACCAGACGAGTAGTCAAGTTGCCTTATAAAAGAAATAACTTTACTTCTTTGACTCATATTTACTAGCGATTAGGATAACATCCATTTGAATGTTAATAGCTCTAACAGCTATATACAGTGGACGTTAAAATTATCATCCTTAATGGTGAATTAAATGAGAAAATTTATAAGGAGTAATAAGAGAGTTTCGTTATTAAATGAAAAAAAAACATAGTTTGCGAAACTTATGTATTTTCTTGTTGATATTTAACAAACTCCTAAACAATGACACGAAAAATGTGATAGTGTCACTAACAAATTTTGAATGTCATATTAATTAATATGACAAGTGTGTCCATATAAACTAACTGGATAATTGAGTATCAGAGTTTGTTTATGCGCAATTGATATGTTAATATTTGAGACTAATATTGTGAATATTAAATCCATCGAGAAATATTAACTTATGATATGAAAACATCAATTTAATCAATTATGATTTTGTGGTCATGTGATGACATTAAATTAAAATCTCAAGTACATGAATGATGTCTAAGTTAAATACTTATGAAATTAAGGGATTTCATAATTTTATTTAATTCATATATTGTATGCTACATGAGAACACATGTGATAGGATATCACAATTTGAGTATGCTCATAAAATTAGATGTCATGCATATATTGTAAAATGCAAGAGGCTAGACATCGTCTCTTTGGTTAAGAAACTAAGGAAACATATGAGCAATCTTAACAAGCTAGATTCGTGGGGATGCATTAATGAGAATGCTTGAATCTTGAAAGAATACATACATATATGCATTATATTTGAAAAACTTTCAAACGATCCAGGAGGGATATAGTAATGCAAATGAAACTTCTGATTTAGATGAATCAAAGTTTATAAGCGGATATGTATTCAATTTTGGAGGCACCGCTATTTCCTGATAATCTTCCAAACATACGCATATAACTCATTCCACTATGAGATAAGAGTGAATATCATTGGATAAATCTAGTGAAGAATTTGAATGGCTTCACAAAATTCTTGGAAGATATTCTAATATGACTGAAAATTGTGTTAGTCATACGTTAATGCGATAATCAAGCGGTGATACATAGAGCTCAACAAACTCTATGTATAATGGTAAAGCCACGACATGACATATTCGTTGTCGTTGATACAATACCGAGAGATAACTACTTTCAAATAGAATGGGCTTTACGAAGTTAAGAGATAATCCTGATTCCGGATATTAAAGGTTTATCTAGAGAGTAGTATGTGCATCGAGGGGAATGGGCTTAAAGCCTAAATTAGACTAAGTTACCTCGTACGGAAACCTAACCTGGCGACTGGAGATCCCACGGACCAGGTTCAATAGGACAACCAGTCTTGGCTAACTTAAAAGAAAGCACTTAAGAGTATAACTCTATCCCATTCTTATGATGCAATAAGTGCAAGCCTACCGCGTTTATAAGGTTAAGCAAACGCTTTTAATTACGTCTATACCTTGTCAAGAACAAGTGGAGTATGGTAGGATACTCTTGATAGATGCGGTCACCTATGTTAGTGTGAGCTGGGTCGGCTCGTTGAGAATTTCTTTATAGGCTGGAATTCTCTAAAGCACTCGCATAACCAAGAATGTTCAGGGCCAAAACGAACACAACCTAGAACTTGAAACAAATCGGTTTAGTACTGTGTTAAGTTTATTGTCTTGGTTTACACAAACAGCCGACGGTTCAAGATGAAATATTTCACCGATTGGCTAAGTAAATCCGATAAACTTTAACTAGGGAAGGTTCAAGATGAAATATTTCACCTATCCATATGCGGTATTATTCCTAAAGAAATTTCGACATGATATGTCTATGTGAAGGAACTCGAACAACAATTTCATTCATGTGGGGGATTGTTGGGGTTTTATGTGTGAATGAAATAAATTAAAGTAAGAGATGTGTCTATTCGGTCCGAAGAGGTACCCTTTGGACCGAACCATTGTGTCCTTTCTCAAGAGGCACTTTTGCGTCTATAAATAAGAGACAGAATCTGGCCAATTCTGAATCAATTAATATAGTAACAAAAGGAAAAACATAAATCTCTCTTTCTCTTACTTTCGTAAAAATTTAGTCCGAAATTTCTGTTTGTTCAAGTTTGCTGTGGGTTCATTATTTGTGCAAATAATGAACAACAGGCTGTTGTATCTTGGGAGACTACCGGGAATCAAACTGTATGCACCGTGGCAACCCCGGAAATATTGTCTTAAGGAAATTTGTTTCGGCAAGCCTCAGTCTTATTTCCTATTTTATGTGTTGATTAAAGTGTTCTACAAATTAATCCTAACCAGGTAAGTATGATCTATATGCTTTAATAATGCTTGAATTTATTTGTTAGAATGTTATTTATTATGTTCTATGTTTTTGTGAAACATATAAGTGCACAGATTGTTAGACACCAACACTATTGAGACTAAGGGTCTATTTGGATGGATTTTGGCTCGGTTTCGCAGGTCTCGGTTTAAAAAAATTGGTTTTGGTGGTTTCGATGAAACTTTTGAGACCTCACTTGGATTGAGTTTGGATGTTGGAGTTTAGGGAAAAAAGTAGGTTATAGGTGTCAAATCAATGTCTTTTTTAGTGAAATTTGAGGAGAAAAGTAGATGGCAGGTGTCAAATCAATGTTTTATAGGTTTTTAATGATTTTATTGGTTTGACGAAAACTCATTTGGATGGGTTTTGGCTCGGTCTCGCGAAACCCACGAGACCGGGCCAAAACCCATCCAAATACAGCCTAAATGTCCCACATTGATTGAAAAATAATAGTTAGGTTCACCTTATAAAGTCATCTCCAATGGCTACTTCCGGGGCCGGGGTCGGGTCGGGGTCGGGAGGAGAAACGGTTGGAGATGACAGCAGGGCTCGGGGCGGGGTGGATCGCGGGCTGGAATGGGCTGCTCAACGGGCTCAGGGCGGCATGCTGGTGGGAACGGGGCCGCGTCGATGATTTGGGGAAGAAGAGGGGCGCGTGTTTACACGAGCCCCTCTTTAAAACAGGTGCCGCCAAGTGGCGGCACCTGATTGGGTCTTTCCTTTTTTTTTTTTTTTCTTTTAATGTATTATTCTTGTATTAATTTGTATAATAATGTGTTTATGGTTAATATTGTATAATTAATGTGTTGTATTGTTGTAATTAATGTGATTTTAATTAATGTGTTATTTTAATTAATATGTTATTTATTTTAATTAATGTGTTATTTATTTTAATTAATGTGATAGATTTTAATATAACTAATAATTAAATTACGAGTATTAATAATAATTACTATTATTAATATTACTATTAAAAAATTTAAAACTATAATATTAATAGGTGAGAGTGGGCAAAGAAAAAAAATGGAATTAATTCATCCACGGAGCCCGGCCATTGGAGACGACCAGGCAGGGCTCGGGGCTGGCCCGGGGCTCCAGAGCCCCGGGCTAGCATTGGAGATGGCCTAAGGACTTGGACAATCCTCACCTTACAAGCTAGCTTTTGAGGTTGAGTTAGGCTCAAGCTAAGTAAGTGGACTTAGCCCAATCTATGTGGTGAATTCTAATATGGTATCAGAGCCCCAGGTTGAAGTGGGCCACCTTCTTCCGTGATGGGTTCTTCCTTGTGCGCATGATGGGATTTATTCTTCACCCGCACGGTCTGGAAAATCCGCGTGTTGGGATCCACACGGTCTAGCCAAATCCGTGTGTTGGACTCTTACCTACATATTAATAATTCGTAAATATTGGGCTTTAATATGTCACGTGTTGGGATTGTTTCACCCACACATTCAGCCCGCCCACACGTGAAGAGGGAGTATTGAGACTAAATGTCCCACATTGGTTGAAAAACAATAGTTAGGTCCACCTTATAAGGACTTGGACAATCCTCACCTTACAAGCTAGCTTTTGAGGTTGAGTTAGGCTCAAGCCAAGTAAGTGGACTTAGCCCAATCCATGTGGTGAATTCTGATAGGGGTTGTAAGATCAAATATATATGTTACTTTCGATTTTGCTGGACCATAGCAAATATGTACTGTATTTGATTGGCTATTCAATATCTCTGTTTTTTTTATATACACATATATAATTGAGGGTTTTTGGCACTTTGTACCCTGAAAATGCAATTTAGTTGGCACTTTGCACCCTAGTGTGTATTTTGAAGAAAAAGTTCATTGATTGAAGAGTATAATAGTTATTTTCGAATAATTTTGGCACTTTGCACCCTAAAAATATATCTTTTGACACTTTGCACTCTGAAATATAGAATAATAGTACTTTGCACCCAAAAAATATAATTTATGGTATTTTTAACCCCGACTTAATATGATAATCTAAATTATGTAAATAAAATGCAATATAATAATATGTTAAATTAATCTAGAGAATATTTGAAAATAAAATGAAGACAATGTCTTTTTTTAAATCTAAATTTTACCGAGAGAAAATATTAAAATAAGTTATTATAAAGTAAAATTAATTTAGAATAACAAGTTTATGATTGTTGTGCATAGAAATGACCATTTTATCTCTACATCGTTGACATTCATGAGTTTGTTTTTTTTAAGAAAAATACATTAGGGTACAAAATGTCATACAAACTATATTTTTAGGGTGCATATTGCCAAAAAATTTAATTCGAGGTGAAAAATGCTAATATTTTATAATTTTAGGGTGCAAAATGCCAACATTTTATATTGTAAGGGTGCACAATCTATATTACCAAGGTGCAAAGTGAAAAAAAAATTAAAAATAACTATTATACCCTTCTACCAATGAATTTTCTCTCTAAAACACACACTAGAGTGCAAAGTGTCAAATAAATTATATTTTCAGGGTGCAAAGTGCCAAAACTTTAATCGGGCTTCCCAATCCTATGTATTTTCACTTAAGCCGGACCTTTTTCTACTCCCTAAAGTCTAATTAATGTAGTATCATTCACAATTTATTTTATCTGTTTAGATCATTACATCAGTCAATTATTATATTGTCAATCTATTTAATTATTATCAAAATACTATAATAAATAAACTATCAAGACTAATATATATTAAACTAAGTGAAATGAAGTTGATGGATTTGGTGCTTACATGAACTAATGATGCATTGATCCAGGGCCGGCCCTGAGCGTAAGCCGCACATGCGGTCGCTTAGGGCCATCGGTGAACGAGGGTCTCCAATTATAAAATATTTTAATATATATGTATGTAATAATTATACAAAGATTGTTTGTGGTATAGATGGTAAACCTCCTGATGAGTGTGCGTGAGGTCAGTGTTTGAATTTTTGCATCTTCAAATTGTCTTTAATTTTTGTTATTTTTGCTTGTGGAGCTAAGATTCTAGTATGAAAAGTCCAAATGCATAGCTAAAGAAATCAGGCCCAACATATTGACAATTAAATCAACGAAACCCCTATTAATTAAGATCTAGATATTGTCTAAATCAAAAAATAAGAAAATGAATCTTTGTATTGCAATTTTAAAATTTTGGAGTTGTGAGTCATGTGACCAAGAGATCCATATTAATATATCAAAAAAAAAAAAATTATTCGACTTGATGTTAAAATTTATTGATGATGGCTTTTAAGTATTTATTGGTTCAAACTTGAATATTATTTTAATGACACTTATGATATAGATGAGATTGACTTAATTATTTGAGTTGAGAGTCTTAAGATATATTTTACCAAAAGAACTAAAAAACTTGAATTATTTGCAAATTATATAATGTTGATTTCTCAAATAGATGGATTGCTTATAGAATATTGTTAAATATTCTCGTTACATTTACAGTTGTAGAGATAATATTTTCGAAGCTATAGTTGATTAAGTCTTACTTATGATCAACCATTGGCACAAAATAAATCGAATCGGTTAACCATATTGCTGATTCAAAATTTTTTTTATGCAAGTTTAATTAGTGATTTTGCTATAAAAAATGCTAGTAGAAGAATATTTAAGTAATATTTTACTAAGATTTTATGTGTTTATATATGTTATCATTTTCTTATTAAATAGAAGTGTGTCTCGTATTACCGATATTTTTTACAAAGCGATATTATATTTTATTCACATTATTATTGTTTATTATTTTTCTAATTAATAGTTTTATTTTTACAAAAAATTATATTAGTTATTAACATAATTTAATTGCACATGAAAATTTAAGGGCCACAATTTTAGAGTTGGCTTAGGGCCACAAAAAACTCAGCCCTGCATTGATCATCCTCATATTTACGTATACGATCGACCAATGTTCAAATAATAGTCAGTCTGTCTAATAACAAAATGGTGACGTTTGACCCTTAGCCTTGGAGATGTTTCTGATATTATTATATATACAGTAATTAGTATTAGTGAAAACGATATTAAAAAAAATTAAATAAAAAAGGCATTGGATCGGTATGGACGGCGGCCCGGTTAGGTAGCAGTCGGTCTGGAGCTGGACCCGGGTTGGTGGTCTCCGATTTTCCTCAACTTTCCTTTTCACTACGTACTATTCCTTATTAATTTCAATCAAATACTACTATACTAATTAGTATTAAAATATACTCCTATATATGATGATGACATCATTTCTCTCTCTCTCTCTCTCTCACTGTATATATATACACCAAGCAAAAACAAAATTCAGCTTTTAGGAGTACCGTCCAAAAGTTACACCTAGTGCGCTCTCCGTACGTACACTAACCTGATAAATGATAACATAATTAAGGGCTTAATTTCACTTTGCACCCTACAAATAGGAGCATTTTCCACTTTGCACCCTACAAAAAAAATTATCTCACTTTGCACCCTACAAACCACAATGTTGCTTCAAAATGCACCCTCAATTAATTTCAGGCCATTTTAGTTGCCGGAATAAGGGCAAATTCATCTAGTCACATTAATAAACATCCCAATTTATTTTTTGTAATTTTCTTTCCCCTTAAAAAATAATTAGTAAAAGTAAAATAAAAATTATTATTATTTTAGTACAACATAAATAAAACATTTCAAATATTGGAAAAACAATGAATAAAATACTATATAATAATGGAGCAAGCAAAACATTAATGTAATATTTATATAGAATAATGAACAATGGGGGTCAAAGAAATTAAAGAATTATGTATGGCTTTAATATATGCAGATCAAGATTTGCATCCAATATAATTTTATGTATGTGTCATGAAATTCACGTGTTATTTTTCTTGCATTTTCTTTTTTAATTAATCTAGAATATATATATATATATATATATATATATATATATATAGATTAATTAAAAAAGAAAATGCAAGAAAAAATAACACATGAATTTCATGACACATACATAAAATTATGTTGCAAAATTTCAAAATTTTAAAATAAGTCAATAAAAAAAAGGGAAAACTTAACCAACACAGTAACAGTACGACCATCTGGATCTGGATGAAGAGTGGAGTAGCATACATTTTTAATTTGCAAATGTCTTGGGTATATTATGACATTAACTATATCTAATTTTGACCTTTTATTGTTTTAAGAGTGAAATTGGGATGGTTATTAATGTGATTAGACGAATTTATCCTTACTCCAGCGACTAAAATGGCCTGAAATTACTTGAGAGTGCAATCTGAAGTGAAATTGTAGTTTGTAGGGTGCAAAGTGGGATAAAAAAAATTGTAGGGTGCAAAGTGAAAAACACTCCTATTTCTAGGGTGCAAAGTGGAATTAAGCCCATAATTAAGTATATAAGTACTAGTATTATAGTAGTCATTTTCTTAATTTATTTATGAAAATATTAAAATAAATAACATTTATTACATTCTCATAAAAATTATATCATCTTACAAGTTAAGAAGACTTTTCCATATTCAATTAAATTATCTCTTATATTTACCCCTTTCACTTTTGTAATATTGTAATAAATGTATGTTGATTTCTTGCAGATTGCATGCTTTTGATAATCAAATTGTTGATTTTTTTTGTATAAACTCAATCATACTTTTACATAATATATAGTACTATGATTTTATCTTTGACTCATATTTGTTGAGTAGGCTATGTGTAGATGTGGGCGTACCTATTGAAGCTTAGCTTTGCACCAAATGGACAAATAGGTATATATATTATTTCTCCGGTTTAACCCAATATTAGTCGATTTTACTTATTCTTTTGTTGAGTTATCCCATTTTCTCGACTATTTGACCTTTTTTTTTTGTACTTTGTAGATTTGATCAATTCTTTGTTATCATGTGTTTAGTCGATGTCATTCAGTATTTTATTGTTTTATCAATTGTACCATTTTTGGTTGCTTAACTCATTTTTATTCGAACTAACCCATTTTTTTATTTTTTATTATATATCTTACAATCGAATTTTACCTGTTAGCACCAATTTTAACCATTTATATGTTTTGATTTTTTTTAAACTTAATCTAATTATAAGTTTTCAGTTAACTAAGCAGTAGTTTATTTTATTTATATAGCACAACGATGGTTTTTTTTAAGGTTATTTAATAACTGATCATTTCTTAAGAATTGTCTAATGTAATATCGATTGCACCCACTTTTACACTGAGTTTACTATTTTAACACGTTCTTTGATCGATGTTACCCGTCTTTGTGTTTTATCCCTTATCAATTCTATCCGAATTAACCCAGAATTAGTAGATTTTACCTATTATTATGTTGATTCAACCCATTTTCTGACCTATTTCAGTTTTTTTTTTTTGCGTGACTAACTAATTTCTTATGTTAGTTGAATCATATAATCATTGATCATCATATTATGGTCTTAATGATATATTACATAATTTTTTTGACTAAATCGCTTTAATTATTACTATGTTGTTCCCAAGAATTTAAAGTTATTATCATAAATACATATACCAAAACTTGAAAATAAAAAATGAACTATAATTACTAAGTATTTATAATATAAAACTACATGTCTATATATCTGTTATTCTAAAACAACCATTTGAACTAATGAACAATATCAATTATTTTCTTACTTGACCTTGATATTTTCATTTAAACCAGTTTTTACAAGTTTAACCCTTTTTTTAAAAATCAATTTAACCAATTTTGTCGGTGATACCTATATTTTTATGAGTTCATTCATTCTTTATTACATGCCCAATCCATTTTTTAACTAATCTAACCCGTTTTTACCAATTTTCCTCAATTTTGTCAAGTAAACCTGCTTTTACACTAAGTTATGATAAAAATAAATGGTTTTAACATGTTCTTTCATCGATTTCATCTGTTTTTACATTGAGTTTATCAATTATTTTTTGTTATCCCATATTTAGTCAATAGCATTCATTTTCACAAGTTACCCATTTTTTGCCGGCTTACCCCGTTGTTTTATTTATCAATTGCACAATTTTTTTTCTTTAACTCGCTTCTATCTAACTCATTTTTCCATTAATTTTAGCATTTTTTACCATATATATTTTTAATAGAATTTTACTTGTTTTCACCAATTTTAACCATTTTATGTTTTTATTATATGTTTTTCCTAAATCTTATTTTTTTTATTCCTATAGCCCGAATGTGGCATTTTATTTTTAGGTTCTTTAGTAAGTGATAATTTCTTAAAAATTTACGAAAGAAATGTCTATTTTACCTATTTTTACACTGAGTTTATTATTTCTTTTTTATTATTTTAATCCATTCTTTCACCGATTTCAATTTTTTTATGGTTTATCCAGTTTATTAATCGATCCATCCATTCTCTCAAGTATAACCCATTAGTCGATTTTCACAATTGTTAATCAGTTCACTCATTTTCTGGGATTCTTTTCTTTTACTATTTTGTCATAAAATTAAATATCACAATATAATTTTAAATATGAATATATTAGTCTTAAAAAAAAAAAAAAAATTCTTTAGACCAACTCATACTTTTATGTATATAGATAATGACGAGCGATAGATCGATATATATATATATATAATAATGAAATCTTGACGAAGCTGCAGGTAGTATTATTAATTGCTCATGATCATTTTCCTTGCAGTTGCCCCGAAAGGACAATTAGAACTCACAAACCCCTTCACTAGGTGTAAATACGTCTCCAAATCATGACACGTAGCAATGTTAATCCCGTTCAAGTACGGCGACTCACGGCTACTCAACCGCAGCTCACATCCCACGTCAGCATACACCAGTTTCTGCACCCAATTCGCCGCCGTGTAGTTACGCTCATTGTTCTCCACGACGAATCCTGGAACTTTGGTAATGAGATCATCGGAATTCACAATGCGTAGAACTTTGGTCCCCTGTTTTTCCAGGGAACACCTCAAGCTCCAGTTCCCCACCCGAGGACCCGCAAACGAGATAACGGTTACTAGAGGCGAGTTTTTGAACGTCTCTTTAATGTCGTAGGCGGCTAATATGGCTAACGCCGCCCCGAGAGAGTGTCCGGTAATGGTGAAACTCAATTGCTCTGCCCCATACTTTTCAAGAATTCTTGATATCTCTTCTCTCAATATTGTTTGTAAACTAGGGCGGTTTCTTAAATTGGAGGTGTATAAACTCAAGAATCCACTTTCAACCATTGGCCCGGAATGGGAATCCGAATCGGGATAGGGAAGAGGAGTTAAAGTTGCCCTCAGATTCTCTAGCCATTCAAGGCATGTTACCGTGCCACGTAATGCAATGACCACGTCCCGTCTCCCGAGCCTGGCGATCTCTTTTTTGTCCTGGCACACGGCCACGTACCCGATCCAACTCGATTGCATGGCCATCCAACTTGGAGCCCGTTCTAACCATTTGGGCAATTGTATACCTGAATTGGCTGTCAGATTTTTCGTAACTTGATATCCTGTACCTGTAAAACCTGACTCCTTGAGTAGCTTTCGTCTAGTGTACCTGCATGTAGCGTATGAGGAAGACGTTGTGTCGATATTGCATGATATGTAGGCGGATTCGACGAAGTGGCCATATCGTATGATTTCTCCACGTAAGTTTTCGTCTAGGGGGTCGAGCAATCCTTCCCAATTCTTGATTCCTTGGTAATCCATCCATTTTTGGCTTAGTTTTGTGGCGGTGGAAGGGGCGAGCCAAGATGAATTGTTGAGATATTGGTTCAAGTTGTTGGGAGAATACTGGAATTTCATGTTGAGATTTTTCTTGCGTTTTGTGTGGCTTGGCATTGAGTTTTGGGATGTGGAATTTGACAATGTGCATGTCCGTACATATTTAGTAGTTGACAGCCTCATGGTTTGGTAATGAATTTTAGTGTATGGATTTGGGGACAATTGAATTAATGTACTTAGGTGAATAATACGAAGCAGAGGCGTCGTCCTAAATATGGTGGGTACAACTTTTGGACTAATTAATTAATTGGAGAGCTTTGAGTTGCCTTTTATAATGGTGGAAAGTATAGATATATAGGTGTCATTAAATGTGTAAGAAAAATGCACTTAAATATATAGTAGGAATGCAAATTTAGTCACATAGATCAGTTCCCATTATTAGTTTCCAAATTTATTTTTTATTTTTATACTCCAATCAAGTGTATCATATATATTTACACAAAAATGTCTTATGAATTTTGTTTCTTTTTATGCCAGAGAAATTTGATATATACCTCATGACGTGGGAATGTCGATCTCGTTTGGATATAATCTAAAAATACTTATAAGTTCAAGAGAATAATTACATGAGACACAACTCGATTAAATTGAAAGGAAGCTGACAAAATTTTCTTGTCCAAAAGGTCCAACTTTTATGTTATGATCGACCGATTCATAATTTTATAGAAATTTAGACCACCTAATATAATAATATAATATATTTTTTTTTTTTTAAGTGGCAAATGGTCTGTGTTGTGCTAGAGTATATAGTATATTGCTCCGTTAAAGTTGGAATTAAGTTGTTGATAATCATTGTGTGTAATGTGTATGCATTTATATTCTACTTATAGAGAAGGGGAGTGCTAATCAAGCTTACGATTTGTGGGGACATATTATGATGAAACTACTCTATCTTGCGGTCTTATTGGCCACTTATATCATGGCACAGAAGTTGGGCCCCATACCATCAGGCCCACATCAGATCAGCTTGGGCGGTGAATGTGGACTCACAGTCCCAAACTTGGTTCAATTTTCCAAGACCCCGTGTAATTAGTGCCACGTGACGTTCTACCTTTCTTTTGATTAAATGTCTTTTCTCAGCATTTAACTTTTAAGGTTTTCCGTTTTCCTTCCTCAAAAAAAAAAAAAAAAAAAAAAACTTTTAAGGTTTTCCTAGCTAATTTGTTTTCTTCATAGGAAATATGATCAAGTCTAATGGATTAAATTTCTGAATTATATAAAGAAAAAATTTCATGATAATTTTGTAAGTCCATTATTTAAAATAGCTCGTATTGGATACAAATTTAGACCATTATCAAACTTCATAGTCTTTTTGTTTTTTAATAAGTAGTCAAACTAGCTTCATAGTTATTCATAATATTATATATTAATAAGAGATTAATTTAACCATTATGTTTGTATGTATGTATGTAGTGAGCTTTATAACACATAAAAGATTGATGAATTCTAAATAGTCAAATGCCCTACAGATATAAATATGTGATCGACTCTTTATTTTTGTTTGGTAAAGAAAATTGATGGGTTGACATTTCAAATTCAATATATCCAACAATTTTATTATTTTTGCGAAGGAATTAGAAAAATGAATATAATATTGGTTTTACAAAATAATTCATTTTGATGATGCAATCAACCGTTCCTAAAAGTTTTGGCATAGTAGACACTAGCAATCATATATTTTATTTATTTTTTGAGAAAGTACACGTACACTAGCATACTGATATGGTACTAGTTGGATCCTATATATGCTTCTAAACATATCCTTTGGTCTAAAGCTTGAAAAAAATGATTCCACGATATATAGTGATTTTACCAAATTCATGATTATTAATTATAATAAAGATTAATTATGAAATAATTTGTATTTGTATAGTTGTTTTTTTGGGACTTCTGAATAAAGTTTATTTTTGTGTTTTCAAACGACTCAAACAATATAAATATCACAATTGACTAGAAGTGATCTTTATTTTAAGTGCCAATACATTTAAAATCGCGATAAAGTCCAATAATACTTTATAAAGCTCCCACAGCTATCAATTCACACTCAAATCCAAATCAAACATCGTTAATGTAAAATGGCATGGTTTAATTCCACATGAGTGGACCTGCAACGTTTTCAGTTTCATACTCTTCAAAAATTATAGTTTTGGTCCCATATTAATTTATTTTACGTATTTTATCATACACTTTATAAAATTACACCTTTTGTCCAAACTCCTTAAAAAAATTGCATTTCTTATCCTATAAGATAAGATAATTGTCTCATAATTTAAGTTGTAAATTATTTCAATACATCTGTATTCAAAATGCAATTTATAAAACGTGGCACTAAAAGTACCTAGGTTCAATCATGCGCACTAAAAATACCAATTATTTTCTCAAAAAAAAAAATACAAATTATCCCATCATTACTATTTTAAGACTTATTTATATTATTAAAAAAAGGGTTTGGGCTTTGACAATCGGTTAAGTATAGCATGTGCAAATTAAAGACACGAGGAGCCAATTTATCGTCAGCTTCATAAATTCCAAATTGGATCAATATTTTTAGGACAACATGAAGAAGTTAAATAGTCACTTGGCAATGAAGGGAATTTTGTAATGTTGATAAATGCACGAGGCTGGTTGGGAAGAACTAGGCAGCAAAACATGCCCTTTTCGAGGACACTAATATTACCTTAACAAACAGAGCAAAAGAGATATAAATGATTCATGCAAATTGCATGCCACAAATCGTTCATGTGACCTTTGGCACAATATAATTGAGCTTGTAATTCTCTTCTTTTAGTATCGTATCCCATGAATATATAATTTAAGACTGTCCTTGCAACCTAGAAAAAAAAACCCACCAAATTAGTGTTCAATTCATTTTTGAACCATGTTCCATGTACAAATTTTCAACATTTTATTTGTTCTTGTTAGAGAGCATAATATTGTTGTTTTTTTTAATTTTGCATGATATCACCTAGCTAGTTTTGAAATAATCATGAAATATTATACATACCTGAATTTTTTTTGAAATTTCCTGCCTAATTTGCCAGGCAAAAATAAAAGTTACATGAAATATTGTTTTTCACTAATTTTGCGAATTTATGCTAATCATTTTCTTCCCCAAAATCTGAAGTATATAAATTTCTAAGGTTTAATTACATATTATGACGTATAAACGCACATTAAGCTAGTTTTGATTTATAAAATAGAATTTTGAACTTCTCATTTATCATGTAGCAAATCAAAATCAAAATGTTATAGGTCATTTAATTTGGCAACCAAAATTAGTGACTCTAGGCCACAAGTTGATTCTACAAAAGGAGATATACAAACATGCTTACTTTAGAGGAATCTCAATTTAGTTTTTATAGAAGTAGAAATAAGTTTAAATTGTGAATGCGTCTCGATTTTGCATTTCTATATTATTAAAAAATATGTATAGAATTGTAATAACTTTGTATTGGAGGGCATCTTCCTATACATAGAATTCTTATTAGATTAAAAGATAATACATTGAAATATCAATAGACTGATTGTTTCGCTCATGTATCTTACAAAACAAAAGAAAAAAATTCTTTGAGATTAATTTCTTGAATCCAAAAGAGAGTAGTTGAATTTTTTGAATAGATTTAACTAAAAAGTGCTTGATTTTAACAGGGGTTTGCAGTTCCCATTCCAGTTGTAAGATACTAATGAAAACCATCGGTATTAGGCTGAAACATACGTAGTTGAATAATGCATTATTTTGCTAGTCAACATTATTAAACTTAACTGGGAAAATAGTTGATTTATATGAATATGATTTACCTTGTGGAGTTGTGGTTGCTACGCTAAATCAAATGATTCAGGTTATTACTTTTAACTGTTTGTTGTAATTTATACAACAGGTTATTACTTTTAACTGTTTGTTGTAATTTATACAATTATTCTTAAAAAAAATTAGAAATAATGAATAAATGAATTGATATTCAATTCAGACGCCATCTCAACAGTAAGTCATACACATGAATTACAAAAAAAATCAACCCAGAAAATTTATAACACAATTTAATTAGTTACACACGTATACATAACACATATAACACTTACTTTCACATTCAACTAACAAAATTAATTCCTTGCCCAAGCAGAAATCCATACGGATGTTCACCAAAAAAATGTAATAACTAAAATATATCATCAACACAAGTTAAATCATTCTCCTTATTGAAATATGCTAACTGATGTATTTCGTAAACCTTATTTTTTAATATATTTTGCATGTTCATCTCAAAACAGAATATGCAAATATCCCAAAAATACTTTTTTCATTAACTTAATTTTGTGAATCATTTCCTTTCCTAATCCAGTGCCGTACTTGTTTAGTTGAATCTTGGGGCCAATGCTTTTTACTGTTAGTATTTCTCTGCTTCCTGGAGCCACGCCCGTTGACAGAAGGGCCTGGACGTGTTTGGTATTTGGCTACCGGATCTTTACTTAGTGAATCATTGGATCTCACATCAGTATCTGTTGAGGGTAAGGCAACTGGTTGGGGAAGAAACATACCAGGCAATAAGACCTCACTTTTCTTCGACTCAATCAAGCCACTATTTTCTTGCTGGAGTTTCAATATGGCATCAAATTTTTGTCTCCTATTTTTCTCAGAATCAGATTCAAGAATGTCTTTATCATTCTCAATCCCACTGGACTCCTGCGATCAAATCAAATGCAATTACCTCCATGTAAACAAAAAGATGCTATAAACACATGAATCAGCGAGAAGAGGAGTTTATTCCTACTTCTTCTATAATTCCATGTGGATATAATAGGCCATAAGTTCTTGTATTACCATTCTGCTAATATATAAAAGCTAAAATTTCCAGCAAAACCAGCATATTCACAAGCAATTTTAGGATTAAGTATCATTGGGGATTCTGAGATACTATACTACAATCAATCTAAGGGGCAGTAACTATATATCGTTCATCCCTCTCACCTCACATATTTATCCAGTAAGAGTGCCAAGATTGATTGAGAAAGTTAGACTTATACAAGATTATGTAGATTTTCTCTCCCTTTAGTCTGAGTATTTGCAATTTTGCAAGCTAAAACAGACACCAAAATAACTGAGCATATATCAACCATGCTAACTTGTCTAGATATGCTAAATTACTAATATAACATAATTGTATTTCAATGAGATAGCAAGGAAGATAGATCCACTCTTCTCCCAAAATACAAAGGTTCAGAGTATCCACATTCTACAATACCGAGTAGAGAAGTGTAAGGCTTCTAGCTACTGCACAAGATCATTATCCCAGAATATCATGACTTGCCATTGACCAAGTAGAATTAAACATGACATCCTAAGGACCTCAACTAAGATATGTTAAAATCATATGCTCAGGTTGAAGGGCAAAATGATATTGAATAGAAAACATATATCACCGCAACAATAAATAATATCTTGATGGAAAAACCATAAAATGTAGTGACTACATCCTTAGAGTGATTAAAGGGACTTCAGAGAAATAAAAAGTGGACATTAAAAGCTCATTTAACATACCAAATGGATATCAGTCCCAACCAAGTCAAGCACGTGTTCAATATCCTTGGTGAGGAAAACTTTACGGCAGACTGGGCACTTTCCCATACTTTCTTCCATGATTTTGCGCATACCTATCCAAGACAAGAATCATGTATTAGAATTGAAAGGTAAAGAAAAGTCGGAAACTTTATGTAGAAAATGAAGACCACATGCTAAGGGGTTCAAAATCACTGGGGGGAAGGGGACACAGCCATATTATTTTAGAGTAACAACAAATACAGTATAATTATCAAGACTAGAAAAAAAAAACAGCTTGAATGCCATCCCAAACTACAATAACATACTGATTTTCCTCAGTAGATACATGTTACTCCTACTTAAGACAAAACATTTTCTTAAAATTCCAAGTAAAAAAATGTAAGAGGATTGAAGCACACCTTTTCTATCTCGGGAAATTTTAGAAGTTGAAGCATTTAATGAACTCGTAGTTTCCTCTTCACTTTGCAATTGGTTCCAATTCCACCATCTGATGATGCAATCGCTGCAAAGAAAAAATGGATACTAATCCAACTAACAAATTCAGAGTCCCCTGCAATCAAAGTAATTAAAAAAATGACAACCATTAACTGTACTCACCAATGAAAGCAATGAAAACAAGACATCAACTTCATAAAGGGTCGTGAATTGCTCCTGTCATCTTCATCAAGTAAGGGATATAAACATAATGGGCAGTCCCCATCAGGGTGATTCATACTAGAGAGCCTCTCCACTGCTTCCTACTAGGAAATTGAGATATCATTATCTTGATATGGTTATTTTAGGCAAAATTGCAAAAATCGTCCCAAACTAATCACTGATTTTGGATTTTCGTCCTAAACTATTTAATTCGGCAAATTTCGTCCCGTAATTTAATATTTTTTTGGAATATCGTCCCACCTTAATTATAAGACGGAATTGCGCATTTGCCGATGAATTATCACATGGCTTCTTAAGTGTCATGACAAGGTAAATTTTAACATGAATAATTATATAATATTGCAGAGTTCGTCCCAAATTAATTACAAGATTGAATGTCATTTTCATTAAATTAGAAATTTAATATTGGGACTAAATTCATACAAAATGGTAAATTATGGGACGAAATTTGGTGAGTTGATATAGTTTGGGACGAAAAATCTTAATTAGTAATTAGTTTGGGACGATATTCAAAAAAATATTAAATTACGGGACGAAATTCGCCAAGTTAAATAGTTCGGGACGAAAATCCAAAATCAATAATTAGTTTGGGACGTTTTCTGCAATTTTGCCGTTATTTTATATGTGAAATCACTCAATATATAAGAAATGATGGACTTTATCCATGGATAATAATTAGAAAGGATAACAATCAAAAGCAAAACAAGAGCAAGGGCGCTAATATGCACATACATATGCTCTCCATTCTAAAAATGGAAAATCCAAAAAGCAAGCTAGAAAAGGTAGCTGTAAGGTACTTGGCACCATCTCATTTGGAAAAAATTAATTCAAAGCAAGTTAATGATTACCTCACAAAGTGCTACCAGCATTAAACACGAGGCAAGTTCTATAGCTTTGGCACGAATGCTGGTTATAAGATGTTTTTGCCTCCGCTCATCTAGACCCTTAGAATCAATCACACTTATATCTGGTGGCTCTTCAGGGTACTGCCACAAGAAATGGTTGCTAATGATTAGAGTGCACATACATTTTAGCTTTCAATTAATGATACATTATGTCTTAGTGCCAAAAGTTGTTGAAGGGGATCAAACTAAATATCACCTAAATTTAATTGTTTAAGGGGATGAAGTACCCAAAGTGTATAATGACACACATAATTACCTGAGGACCAGCACGTATGCCAATAATTGCTTCCACAAACTGAAGAGGAAAGCAGTATCGTTAGTATCACCTAAACATGACATGCAACCTAAGTAAGATAATAATGCAATGTAACATGGAATTTAAATGTAGCAAGAAGTCAACAACAAAGAAGTATCCTATACTTCTTTCTGCTGAAAATGAGTACGGCCGACACCAATACCAAAAGTTACACCTAGTCACAAAATATAGTTCTTCGGACCATGCAGTTGCAGAAGCCTGGGTTCATGCTAACAGGTAAACAGCATGGAATTTTGGATGAATTATCCGGCATTATTTATTTGAAACAGCATACACTTTCAGAAATGAGTTCAACAGCTAAGGAACAAAAAATTCTCAATCGTCTTCATTCACTAAACCTAACAGTCCATGATATTCTTCCCTGTAACATAATCTGCCTGTTTGCTAATACAAACTAGAAACAGAGCAACTCTACAAGAAATATCCATATAATTAAATTCAATACACAAACGCAACGAAAATCGCTCTAATTACAAAATACAAACAAATACTATTTCGTTATAGATGAAATGCTTCTATATACTTGAGAAAGGAAGCCTTCAATTTAATGAATTTAAAGACCTAATCCTCATAAAAAAGAAATAATACCTGTTGAGATGAGACATCGGCGGTGCGGGGTTTGAGATGAACGTGGAGGTGGGGAGGGTAGGGCTCGATTACATGGCAATCGTCTTCGTACACAGACTGAACTGCATCTACTTCTACTAATACTTCTTCGGCCATCGGCGAAAGTGGTGGCGGAGGAGGAGGAGGAGGAGGAGGAGGCGGCGGCGGGATTCTGTGATTTATTGATTATTGGGTATTTACGGATGGCCGTCGAGCCATGTATTTCTTTATTCGCATAATAAATAGTTGGGTAAATTGCGAATATTGAGGGTAAGGTCTAATTACAAAAATCACCCTCATATATTGAGTATAACAAAAATCTCCCTTATGTTTATCATCTTTTACAATAAACCCCTTGCCTTTAAAATGTTTCATTTTTACCCTTGAGTGTTATTTGTATTGTTTGTAATGTCTCATAAATGTTAAAAATTGGGTGCTAATTATTATATCTTATAAATTAGAAAAGAAATAATTATATATTTATTACCAAAATAATTGATAAATTTTATAATTTCCCATAAGTTTTAATAAATATTGCAAAAAAAATATTTATATAGATATATATTAACAATTTAAATTGCAAAATATCAAATTAAATAGAATTTTAATAATATATTTTATAAATATGAACAAATTGTTTAGACATTAGTTGAATGAATTCATTTTATAAATTAGTATATTTAATAAACTTATATTGTTTTATAAATAGGATATTTTAGTTTATTAAAGTTTATATTGTATTATATATTGAAATACTTATTGAAATTTATGGGCAATTATAAATTATATCAATTATTTTGGTGGTAAATATATGATTATTAGTTTTATAATTTACAAGATATAACAATTTAACACCCAAATTTTAAAATTTATAACATATTATAAACATTACAAATAACTTCCAAGGATAAAATTGAAACACTTTAGGAGGAAGGGGTTAATTGTAAGAAGGGGATAAATCTGAGGGAGATTTTGGTAATACTCAATACGTGAGGAGAATTTTTGTAATTAGGACATACCTGAGGGGGGTATTTATAATTTACCCTAAATAGTTTGGGTTCTTCTTCTTTACCGGAAAATCTTGTCTAAGCATCAGGTCAAATTAATTGTAACATTTGAGATGCAATTACTTTACACTAGCAAAATCATTTAGGACAATCGATGCACCACGTCATCAAGTACATGTAGTGCAGCCTACCAATATACTTGGGACATGTGAATTAATAATATATATCACCCATGTTTTGACAATGTGAACACAATTTTTTAAATCCCTATTTTTTTAGAACATGACTAGAATATGGAGTGACATGGATTATCAATTCACATGTCTTAAGTATATTGGTGAACTGCACCACGTGTAATTGATGACGTGGTGCAACGATTGTACTAAATAATCTCTCGTCTATATGACCTTTCCAAAAATCATAATTTTAAAATTTAAACTTTTGAAAAAGTCTATTTTTAAAAAATCTCACTTTAGATTATAACCGATTTCAGATATTAAAAAAAAAACTATGTCTTTCAACTATTTAGCTTACATATGGATAAAATACATAAAATGGAACTATTTTAAGTTATTTTTCCAAAAAAAATTGTTGATAAAATTAGAATATTATTTTCTCAAAACATTATAAATAAATAAATAAATTGTGCTATTTATCAAAAAAAAAAATTGAGAAAATTGTTTAGCTTTGCTTTAGCCTTTAGATAATAAAAACATTATAAAAAATGAAATATTGTACTGATTAACTCCCACTCTAAATTCTGATGAGTGATGACTAACTTATTTTATTTCCTGACTAGATATATACGTATTTTGATATCAAATTACCAAACCTAAAGTAATGTCATCGTAATTATTAAAGAAAAAAAAAGGTAATGTCATTGAATTCCTACTATGAATAAATTTAATACATAAATAAGACTTCGAATGAAACTTGAGTAATATATTGTTACTTCATAAAAATAAAATAAAATAAACTAAAACGTTTTGATTACTAAATTGTACATTGTCATTAAAATAAACAATAAACAGTGAGTAAAACTCGAAATGCAGGACCGTACAAGTGAGGCTCCTCACATAACTTACCTACATTTGCTACAAAACCGACGTGCTATTTCGAATGAATTCTATTGTTCTCATCTTCCTCTGTCAAATTCTTTTAATATAAATTGAAGAATGGAGAGTTTTCAAAAACCTGGCAAAATCGAAAGGTCAGCAATTCCCTTTGGAAGTTCCGAAATTCCTCGTAGGAGCACAAGCCTGTTCACCCTGATTCTTTCATCTTCCTGCAGTCGCATTTTCAAATTCACCACAATTTAAAGAACAGTTTCGCGATTTAAACCACAAAAGGAAAAAGAAAGAAACAATCTTGACAGATTTTGGTGTTGTGCATTGTATTAAGGGGAACGTACCACCATAACAAATACGTTGTTGAAGAAATCATCCAACGGTCGTAATAAATCGTAAGATGCTTCAACAAAATCATCCACTTCCATGTCTTTGGAACAAGCACGGAGCATCAAGGAAAAGGAAGCAAAATAAAGGAAAAAACGTAAATTGAGTTTTGGTATAGGATAGACTTCAAGAACAATAATAAGTATTTATCAAAGATACGATGGATACCGGGATGAATTTTACTCCTCAATGATGTAAAAGTGCTCCACAAAGCTCTTTCTTCATTTGTTTCAAAAGCTGCCTCATCCACCTAGCAAAATGATTTCCAAAGAGCGTAAAGATGCCTAAAAACCGAGAGGGATCGAAAAGGGTTTTCAAGAAGGATAAAAAGCTTTGCCTTATACAAAAATAAGCACCTCTAGATCACCACTGACATTCTTTCCGCGAACTATTCTTGTCGGACGAGAATATGCTTCGATAACTTTGGGCAGCAGGTGACCTTCTGATAAGGCTTTCATCTGCAGGGAAAAAGGTAAATAATATTTCACTCTCGTAGACAACAAACAATGTTTTTCTATATTATTTATAGATTCAGAGAAGAAAAAAAAAAGGGCAGACAGTAATTAAGTAACTTTAATCTTGACATAATACAAATGAAACTACCTATTTGGATAAAAGCCTAATAAAAACAAATTGATACAATACAAAAGAACAGAACTATTATATTTCAAATATAAAATATTAAGGGTTGGTAGCATGGCAGACCAGATAGATTAAGAAAAACAAAATGTTAATGAACAAACTGCAGCTTAGTCAGTTTGCTAAACAAACCAAAATTATTTATCTAAAGACTGAAATCACTCTTATTTAATCAAGATTCAGGCTCATTAAGGTCTTCTTGACTGGTGCGCAGACCTCAAAACTGAAGGAGCTACACTGAATATTTCACATGACAGCAAACATAAAGAATACCTTAAGGCCTAATTGAACTTAAGTAACTAGTATAAGAAAGGCATAAAAAGGAGAAGATATTGTTGCTTTCTATGATAAGAGAATTCTTAAACTTGTATGGCCAAACATAAGCAAATCAAAAAGCCATGAATTGCAAACCTTCCAACGGTAATAATATATGCACTACTGTAAAGACTTTTACTAGTGGTACTACTTGGGTATGTAAGTACACACGAGCCCAATGCCATCACTTACTTTATATGCAGACTTAGTGGCCAGACAGGGCCGATTTGCACGCTCAGCAAGAACAGAGCGGACCAATTCTGCATTTATTCCTTTGTCCATCTGTCATGTTGGGTAAAATTCAAGAAAACCATTCATTAGATATTGCAACTCCAGAATAAGAAAAGCTTTGACCTAATTACGAAAAGTTCCAAATATTAGGTCCATCAAATTTCATTCAAAGTTTCATCATTACCAGATAGCCTGTCCAACTTCTGATTAATGATAATTATTCAATTAATACTTTAGAAAGAAAAAATTATGCAAACAATATAAGAATCCAGACAAAAACATGAACGTACCAAAAGTTGTTCAAGTCTCCTTGTTACGAATTGATGTACCTGAAACAAGATAGAAAATTGTCACATTTTGATTCATTTTACCAGGAGACAAAGAAGTATAACATACAAAGAACATAATACAAGGCTAATCTGTTTTATGCATTTATTTATTTAGAACATTAGACCAGTCCATGATGTATCCCCTAAGGGAAGCTAGAAGTTGTTTTGTTGTACAAAAGATTTCCATGAGATGCAGCTTTCTGTCAATGGTAACTATATATTCATCAACTGATAAACATGATGACAAGGTAATATGTTGTCATGTTCTTCATAATAGGAAGAATTAAGGCGTCAAACTTCACAAGGTGGAAACAGGAAGAAGTTAATGGCTCAGGAAACAAAAAGAAAATACAAGCTATGACCAGAGTTATATATCTGACAGTTGTAAGTGGAGTAGATCGAATTGCTTTCATCTTTTTACATATTTCACTGATAGGAAAAAATAATATATTACCTCATCTATAGTCTGTGCTTCCACTTTTATGGGCTGAACTGCAGCAGCAAGTTCCAAAGCATGCCTTAGCTCCAAATTTCTATTGGTTTCTACTAACAGTTGCACCTACAACATGTGAAAACGCGGCATTATATCTACTCTGCAAGCAAAAATTGATTTCTACGAATATATTGGTTATAGCATACTAGACCGTAAGAGATTCTTCTTAGACCAAAGGGATCATTAGTGGAGCTGGGCTGACAACCAGCAGCAAACAACCCGACAAGGCTGTCCAACCTGAAGAAAAAGAATAAAGGTGAGCTCTTGAAAGAGCAATACCACACATCATGCTGATCCTTTATATCAACATCCAAAGGATTCACACACACAAAATAGACAAACATGTGTTATACCTGTCAGCTATTGCTAATACGGCCCCGGCATCAGTTTTGGGAAGTATATCTCCTGAAGACCGTGGAAGTGTAATTTCAAATAGTGCATCGGCAATCTGATATTAAAAAAATATTAATGCTTCGGAACCAAAGTCTAATTTCAGAAAGAAAAAAAAACACTTCGATAATAGGTTTCTACAAAATCATAGGGACCATGCATTTCATTTCCGAATAATAAGGGATATCAATAAGAAAGAATCCTTCTGCAAAAGTATAAAATGAATGAACAATCAATTTCTTTCCATCCATTCACCTGAAGTAGCACCACAGGGAGGCATGTGCATTTATATAAGTCAATATATGCATCCGTAAAAGACATCGAAATTCCAAAGCATAAAAGTCTATCTAAATTCTAAAACAAATAAAATGACACATATGTGAACATTTCAAGCCTCAGTTCAAATTTAGAGACACTGTTTTTAGAGTATAAGAGGTGAAATAATTATAATCCCCTTGTGCATAAGTAAGCCATATTAAAATCAGGCTATTGTGGTAGTTAACATTAGTTTCAAACATGTCGCTCCAAGCACCAAGCCGTGTATCATCTCAATTCTCAGAATTACTCAAGTAGTGGAAGCACAAAAAAAAAAAAAAAGAGCACAATAAGTTTTAAGAACAATTGTGTAATAGTGCATTGAGCTTGCAACCTTCTCGGAATAGCCATCTCTCAAAGCATAGTGGCGTGCCATTACACCAGCAAGGGAAGTAAATTCTGTAACTACTGCGGAAGAAAGATCTGACATGGCCAATGATGCAGCATCCTGAATGACTTTGAGAGTATCTTCCCCTGTCCCAAGCGACAAGCCCACTTCAGTAACCAGATGTTGGACACGTGTCATTTTGTCAAGCATTGTCCCCAGTTTTTCCTGTTTATTTACCAATATCAGAGAATGAATTTGAAACTTAAAAAAGTATTCAATTAGGACTTGCTTCTAATTTGAGCAGTTGCTATCAACCTGCTCTAATAATACCCTAACCCAAGTGAAATGTGAATCCTCGCTGGCTACTTGAAAGAGAGGTGTCCTAAACCACTACAATGATATTATTATTAAGGTCATTCAGAGATGCTAAAACAACTCTAAGGGTCTAAAAGTTAATGTTTCTTTGAATTGCAAAATCAATTATATAATTTTCAGTTGCACTGAAAAATCTAGCAGCATCAAACGGAGATGAGATGTCATCTTCTTTTCTAAACACCAGCAATAAACATTAAGATTATTAGAGACCTACACGGAATAGGATCCCCTTCAGTTACTTTTTTTCTAAACACCGCAATATACATTAAGTTTCTAAGAGACTTACATGGAATAGGATCCCTTTCAGTTGATTTCGAAATTCAGAATATCTCTTACTTGTGTCCAACTCATAGAAGAACTTTGCATCTTCATATCGAGCTCTGTGAGCATACATATTTTGCTTAATCCAATAGATTATTTCGTTGGAATAAATAGAGAGAAACATATTTGGTTAGTAGACTGACTTTTAAGATTATCAGTTTTTCCAGGAAAAAAAATTGATGTATAAATCAATCAAGATGTGAGAAAACACAATGATCAGTGCAACATAATATAAATGAGAGTAAATCAACCTGAGTACAGCTTCATTTCCTTTCCTCACTACTGTTTCATTAATTGCTCCATTTGCAACCTAAGCCCACAAGAGAGTTATATAACTATACCTAGGGCATAATGAGTACTATCAAAAGTTTATGATTTAGAGGATAACAATATAATTAGCATGTCTTACAGCAATGAAATATGGCAATAGCTTTCCATCCGCGTCGGTTATAGCAAAATATTTCTGATGCTTCTGCATAACCTGCAAAGTTTCATGAAAATCAAACACCTTGACATTGATCGCTACTGAATGCATATCTATGTAATAACAACAGAAGACCATAGCGACAAACATGCATCATATACGTGTTCAACAATAAGATGCGTGAGTGAAGTGGACAAGAATGGATAAGCTTAACACCTATGGGTTTATGTGAATGGGTTTTGGCCCGGTCTCGCAGGTTTCGCGAGACCGAGCCAAAACCCTTTCAAATGAGTTTTCGCCAAACCCATAAAACCATCAAAAACCTATTCAGAAACTCACACTCAAACTCTTCAAACCTATAAAACATTGATTTGACACCTACCACCTACTTTTTCCCCCAAATCTCACTAAAAAAGACATTGATTTGACACCTACCACCAACTTTTTCCCCTAAACCCCAACATCCAAACCCGATCCAAGTGGGGTTTCAACTTATTTCAAACCACAAAAACCAACAGCCAAAACCCATCCAAATAAGGTCTCAAAGGTTTTATCGAAACCACCCAAACCATTTTTTTTAACCGAGACCCGCGAAACCGAGCCAAAACCCATCCAAGTAGACCCTATAAGATGCGTGAGTGAAGTGGAAAATAATGGATAAACTTATCAGTTCTTTCAAGTAAAAGAAGAGAAGGAAAAACATTAAGAAAATAACTTTCTAACAGAATAAAATGAAGATAATCTAGCTTGAAGCGAAAACAAAAACGACAACCATTATGAGCAACTCTTTCGGAAGATCTAGAAAGGCCTCACTAAACTTGCCGAGTACTGGAAGAGGTGCTTCAACAAGATTTGCAACCTAAACATTCAGAGAGCTGTTTTAACGTTATTCAAAAAGGGTAGAAAAACAAAGCAGAAAACTCCAGCAATACATTTCCTACCTCATCAAGTAATACACTGTGCATAACGACAGAACCGTTAATACTTTCAACCAACGAATTAGACTTCTCCACAATTGTCTTTTTCCTTTGCTGCAAAAATATATGAGTCAAGCACTCAATCCTCTACAATATGTTAACAAAGAGACCTTTCATATAAATCACCTCAACATCAATAGCTATTCCAGCATGCTGCATCACATCAGTATAAGATTCTGCACTTCCTACCTGGGGAAAAGAGATAAATAAAGCCACATGATTATACAGGCTACAATAAGAGACAAGCCATCATTTTTTTCCCCTCCCAGATTGTTGCTTATGTATCTACATCACAAATTTTGGATCGAGATAATGACCACTTATAAAATAGACAATGTCCGCAGAAAAAATAGCTCTACCAACATCAACCAATTTCAGTTCAAGAAAATGAGTAGGTATCAAACAGAGGAAGTGTAGAGATGAGGTTTTAAATAAAGGTAACTCTTCATTATAAATGTTAACTAACAAAAAAGACAGCTTGCTACAAACTTTGAACCTTTAAGCTTGTTATGGTCAGGGATCGAATCTCATAAGAATAAGTTAGCATCTGCAGATAAGCAAGTTACTGATAATCTGTAAAATTCGTAACTGTTATACGAACTGCATATAAGAGAATGCCTCCTGAGCACTGGTAATGTAATAAAAAGGACTGAAGGAAGAGGTTGGTGAAAATTCAAAGACTGCGGAAAAGAAAATACAACTACTGATTTTTAAAAGGCAGCAAAATACTGCCCCACAATTTTTTCAGGATTTCCATTCAAAGGCATAATGATTTTTACAAGCAGGACCGTTATTTGATCAATAGCATGGAAATTTACTATAAGGTGAATAAGAAGGAAACATAATGGAATCTAAATCTCTTTAAGCCTGGATTAGCTGGCAAATGGCAGAGGACAAAAGCTATTACTTTAGAGATGACTTCTGAAGTTCCAGCATGAACTGGTATTGGGCCAGCAAAGAAGTTTGGCCAGGATTAGAAGTCATCCAGAAATTGCATTTTCTAAATATAGGATGTGCGTAAACAAAATTGTGGCACAAATCAATAATGAAAACCTTTAATCCCCTGAAGTTCTGAACTATACAAAATAGGTATTATAAAAGAAGTTCTGATGGAGAACATTCGCAGCAAACAGCAAGGCAATGTGACATAGATCCCACAACATTTGCAGCAGAACAGCAAGGCAATGTGATATAGATCCCAAAGAAGGGGTACAAATAACATCAGAAGTGAAACAAATGTTTTTTATGGTTTTTCACACAGCTTTGCTTTTTTGCATTTACTAAAACATTTGCACCAATGCTTGCAGCAAGAACAGCAAATCAATGTGACATAGATCCCTCAAGAAGGAGTACTAATAAAATCAGAAGTGAAACAAATGTTTTTCACGGTATTCACACAGCTTTTTTTTTTTTTTTTTGCAATAGTCGCATCTCTTGCTAAAACAATTTTTTTATACTGATTTAAGAAAAAGATGATGGAACTTAAAATGAGTATTATGTTTATGAGTTCACAACATACCTTCACATTAGCTAACTCAGTGTTTCGAAGCCCATGAGATACATCTTCACTATTATACAAAAAATTATAAGAACTATAAGCAAGAATATATATTAGAATAAATGATATGATTCCAAGATCTCAAACTAAAGCCTAAGAAGAAAATATCAAATATCCTATATATGCCTGCTGTCGAACAGAACAATTTTAGTAATGTATTCAGAAAAGCTATGTAATCCTTCAAACCCAACCCCTGTTCAGAAAAGAGAACACGCCAAAATAACCAAAACGTGAGTTAAAAAAATACTCTTGAAGTCAGTTATAAGTAGCCAAACAGGCAGGGTTTAACTTCAGAACCTGAAGCAGTCAGATGTTCTATCAAACGCTAACCAAAAATAAAAATTGTGATAAAGACTGGAAGACGGGTTTTTTTGTGCAGCTCCTGATTAAGCAATATCCAGAGTTGTGTATTTGTAGTGAGGTCATCGTATTGTTATTCCTTTATTATAGAGTTTCACATCAAAAAAGTAAAAATGCTTTAATAAATTCTTGTCACCTTATACATCATTAAATTCTTGTACAGTTAATTAACAGGCGTTTCACCTCCTAAGCGTGGACAAAAGATAACCATCTTCGTTGTCGTGTTCGCACATCTTTGAACTATCATCTGACTAAAGGACTTGGTTTTCCATATTTTAACTGTTTAGCCATGTTTTTATTGTCCTTAAGACTTTTTGTTTCAATTTCTTGCTTCCTATTTGTGATTAGCAAATTCTGAAGAAAAAACTGTCCTAGCTTACCAATAAGCATTTTTTCAATTTGCATCGCCTATTTTGCTTCAGCATGCTTTAGTCTCATATCAAGGACAAATTTGACAGATCACATGTAAGCCATTTAAACTAACCTTAGAACACCAGCGTATGTAAAGGGAACAACAACATCTCCATGTAGTGCCAATAACCATCGGATGGGTCTACTGAAAATGACCTGTAATACAAAAACAGCTCAGCTTTTCAGCAATTAGTATGGCAACAATGACAGGAGTACATGCTATCAAAAGGTTTAAGAAAATTAAGTTGATAATTGACAATTGACAATTTTATCCACTTGCAAAAGGCAGCAAAAATATGGAAAAAGAATTTTCAACTTTACAACTAGCAAATAAGAATCTAGATTAAACCCCTTATGAGGGACGAAACTGAAAATCAGTTTTTGCACGAAAGATATAAACAAATACTACAAGTTCAGAAAAAAAAATCATTGCGAATTGACACTCTTAGTATGGGCAATATGAAGAAACCAATGCAGGCCTCAGGTTGTGTATTCAAAAGAACTTTAAAGGCACAAAGCAAGAGGACCTAGTTTTATATTGTTCAGATACATGACATACTACTACCACGTGTTACTATGGACCACTTGATAAAGTAAAAACTTGACAACCCATTATTTGAACTAGGAAATTTACCACAAAATCAGCTTTCAGAGTGTCAAACACACCAAAGAACATAAAAAATTAGCCTAAGAAATATAAAGTTCCACTGACAGAGAAGAACAAACCTCGGAATTCCACCGCATTGACTTTGGAAATGATATTTTACCTAGCATCCCAGGTAACTCTTCAGATAAAACCTGTGCAAGACAATTAACAGAATAAAAATTACAGGTTATTAGTATCTGAATAGTAGAATGTAACATTCAGACCAAGAATGTACTCAGTTACAAACTTGATTGGTTAGCATGTCTGAAATAGATATAACATTTGCTTTTAGGTATAACGTGGCACAGATTGATGCTCGTGTATAACAAGAAGCAGCCATGTTGGCCTGTATAGGAGTATGCCAGGCACCAAGGGCGTTGACATGATTTAAATGAGTAAGATCCATTAAACGTCTTAAGCTCATTTGGCTATGCCAAGCTTATAGTGCAACTAACAAAAGGAGACGACATGTAAGAATTTATTTATGTTTCTTTCCTTGTACGTTTTGACAAGATGTCTGAGGCAACACAAGAATACAAGCAGAAAAGTAAGACGGATACCTCCAAAGCAAGCCGTGATGACTCCACTGAAAGAACACATATATACTCCATTTTACCTGAAAATATTGAGAATAATAACCAGTCAAAAATACAAATGAGAAGGTAGACAATTCTCCTTGAGATAGTAAAAAACTAAATAACATCCCTTCTATCCTCTGAAAGCCAAATAAAATTTTAAATATAACTGCAGAGTAATTTCCATTAACTCATGTAATAATGTCAAAAGCGATTTGGAAGAAAGAGAAGAAGCCAGGGGTACTTAAAAGCCCTTCGATCAAATATGATATTTTCGTTTTGCTAAGCTTCATTGGAAACTTGTAATTTAAATTTCTCTTTAATTCTCCCTCCTTTATGTAATTTCGTAATTTCAGATAATTAGCTAATTTGAGTTTCGCATCAACCTGGCAACGGGTGAATATATTGTTATAAAGCATTAAAGCAAAAAATTAATAGGCGTCAATATATTGTAAATTCACCACAAATGGGCTCTTGATACACACTTGAAGTATTACAGACCTACTAAACAAAACAAAAAAATAATCAAAAATTATATAAGACTATTAGTTATGTATACTTAGCAATCGCAAGCATGACAGTTAATGCCAAGCTAGATATTTCAATTGCCTTTCCAGCTGTTAAAGTTAGAGGAAAGCAACATATTAAAAATGACAATGACAAATACATAGGAAGGTACATTCATTAATAAATATTGACCACTAATAAACATAACGAGAAACAGAAATGTCTAGCATGAAAGAGAACAGTGAAATACATACATAAAAAGAAGAGTTTGGGACATGCCCAGACTGATATACCTTCGACCTTCCTGTACGAGGAGCTTAAAGGCACTCCATTCCTGCGGCAAAAACCTTCAGCAGCCTGAAAATTGGCTTGAGTAAGCAACCATAATTGATGCAACAAGAAAAAAGCGAGATATCAAAGAGTCCACCACCCCATATATCTCAGAATATCCATTCACATAGGAAATCATCAAATATGTCATTGGAGATGTTAAAAGAATAAGATATAGCTTCAAAGAAGGCAGGGTAACAATAGCACTTCAAAATGATCATTGCATGCACCCGTTTGTGCATAAATGAGTCCTGAATATGTATAGACGCACTTGCCAGAAATGAAGGAATGATGATATATAAACAGTAAATTTTAGTTGGTGAAAGTTGGGTCGAGTGAGATGAAAACAGGGGAAAGCAAGTGCCTTAGTGTGGTATAGTCTACTAAGATACCTTTGTTTGGGAAAGTAGTCGAAACTCAAAATTATGCAGACTGCAAACCTAGAAGAATAAGTAAATAATAAAATCACATGGATTAGAATAATTAAAAGAATGGAGCCATTATGGAAGAATGAAAGGGATGATGACACGGCAGAGTGAAAATAGAAAATCTATGTTTGCTGAACCAGATAACATGAGGTTAGGATTTTCAGTAGTGTAAAGAAAATGCAAGACAAATGAAAAGTAAAATCAAGTGCCTGGAAATGCAATTCCTTAACCAAATTGCATACCATAGGCTAATGTAGTAAGCTCATTTATCTGACTCATCTATCTAATTCAAGCGCACAGCTCATACCAAAAGCTTCAACTCATATGCTTTACGTTCTCCATAATTAAGTTAAAAAATATCAATTGATGAACCAGAGGGGGTGAGGGGAAGGAACGACCTTGGTAGGATTTCCTTGCTGATCAAACGCCTTTGATAATGGAGGTCCCCGAACCTCAATCTGATTTGCTACCTGCTTATCAGTGAGGCTATCAACACAAACCTGCAAATCATTAACTATATGAGGAGAGTGAAATATGATCAACAAGATATTTTACCATAATTTATCATCTGTGCAATAAAAATAAATCTTTCGTTCACAAATCAGATACAAGGAACAAGACTAACAAGTAGTTACAAGAGCAATGAATGTCCGTCTTGTAAAATTGTTGCAACGGCTTGTAAATCCAACAAAACTTACCCTTAATTTATAGCCACAAAGATACGTATAACAAAGAGGTTCTTCCGGAATTCAGCCAATAAAACAACACATATACTTAAAAAGGAACAGAAGGAGGAGAAGAAGCAGTTTTCCATGTTAAATGAATGTCTTTGTAGCTTGAGCTCTTAAATTGTAACGAAAAATGTAGTGATGAGAGATTAATGTGCAATTCCATATTAAGTAAGCCGTTTTAGATCAAATAGACGGTGAAGCCCATAAAATCAGGCAAAGAAGACATTTGACATACCACAAGCCTACGTGGTGTGCCATATGTTTGCACATCTCCATGACTCAACCTATGTTTTTCCAGCAACTGCTTAACTAGATCTTTGAGCTGCAATAATCAGCACAGCATAATAATCACACAATTGAACTACTTCGAGAACTCTTTCCGAGAACCATGAATGAAATCAACAATCAGAATCAGCAAATGCTGCACGAGTCATGGCTTGATGAAAAATTAAATTCAGTGCAATGAGTTTTTGAACGACAAAAGAATATGGAAAAGAATAACAATATTACTTGTTTGCAAGCATTAACCACATCATTTGGCGGCAACTCCTCTGTCCCAATTTCAAGAATAAAAGTACGTGGTCCTGGAGACACCTGCATGAAATGAAAAACATATTATCAGTTTACCAACAACCAAAACACACACACACACACACACACATATACAAAATCAAGTTGGAAAAACTAGAGGCCCATTTGAAAATTGAAAGAGTTAAATTGTCGTGTTACATTTTAATTTTTTGGTAAAAATCTAAAAGTACTCTCATATTTTATTAAGGTAAGGAATACTTTCAATTTTTTTCTGGAACTACTTTTGAATTCTCATGTAGCTAATCTGACATTCTACAAGAGTAACCAGTAGTTATTAAAAGTATCTAGTGGGCCAAATAGCAAACTATCATTTCTTTCAGACATTCATAAAAGGGGGAAAAAGAAAAGTTGATAAATCAGCTCAAGTAACCATGATTAAGGTAAAAAAAATGTCATTCCTGTTTTTTCTGTCTGTTATGAATTATGAACATATCTTCACATTCCTTGAATTACAGAACTGATCCGAGTTTTAAAAATAAAAGAAAAGAGAACAGAGACATGTAAATAAATCTTCAGTTTGCCCAAGAGAACTGACATATACAAGAAGTTCAGAATGACATTCATAAATATAATGCAACTAAAGTACACCTTTTTTGCTGCGTTCTCTAGGTCTTCTTTCCGAAAGACAAGGTGATCACGATAAGAAGCCAACCCCAAAGGGTGTCCAAGAGACTCCCTTGTCTTCAACCAAAGCTGTGCACATTGGCGGGCGACACTGCAAGGAGGGAGGAAAACATTTGGCTCATAATTTTGAGCTTATTAACCATCACATTGGAAAGAATATACCCAGGGCCTCTATGCAGCTGAAAACTGGACAAATTGGTTGTCAATAATTACAGATATGGTGGCACTAATTAAGTCAAAAGGCAAAACTGAGTATCTTGAGAAGTCTTGAGCGTTTCACATGTTCAAGAAAATCTCGAGAAGTCACGTGCACTCAGGAAATAGTGGATTTCTGAACTCGAAATGGACAAAATATACGGGATAATTTAAGACTCTGCACTTGCATCAACATTATACAATAGCAAAGGAGGACCACAAACCTGCGCATACGACCAAAATAACGCGCGCGTTCTGTTACCCCAACAAATCCTCTAGAATCCAATACATTGAAAGCATGAGATGTCTTTAAAAGCTGATCATACCTAACATGACATAAAAATATACAGATGCAAGTCAACTAAAACTGTATACAACATCAGATTACTTGGTAATAAGAAGTGGAATAAGATAAAGTAATTACGCAGGAATTGCAAGGCCTGAATCAAGCAAACGTCGAGCTTCAGCCTCAAAGAGATCAAAATGATTATGTATGTGATCTACGCTGGCATGCTCCAAATAATATGCACTCATTTCCTTCCTGAAACAGATTATGAAAATAATCATTCTTGTTTTGAAAGGAAAAAGGATGGTATGAAATCATAATACTGTGGGGAAACTGAAATTGTTTTCAGGACATAACAGAGACTTTATAACCACATAAAGACTAGAAGCAAGGCAAGGAGACAAACTTGGCTTTGTGCTGTCATTAATATGGCAGAGACTTAACTAACATGTCGGATGACTTCCAGCTGCCCAAACTGAACAATTCAAATAATGTCCTTCAAGCCTTGTTTCCATAGAAATCAAAGTAACTATTCCATTCTATCTCTTTTCATATATGTGAAATCAAATTTTTTGTGATTTATTTCCTTGTTTTAAATTTATAATACAAATAGTTAATGCTTTAAAAGCTAATACACCATAAAATTCCCAATAAACAAGTTTTTCCCATGTCAAGTTAGATGTTTTACTGCCACCCTCATCCAATCGTCTTAGACAAGAACAAGAAACAAGTTGGATGGTCAGCATATATATTCATCGGTTCAAAACTACTTCAAATATCAGATAACTTGGACAAGTGTTATCGTTCCTCATAACCCTAATATGCAGCTCAAAGATGTCAATTAATGAGGCTATAATGTTATAATTCCTTGAAAGTACAGAGTAGCAACTTTAACAATATATCAGCTGGATACTCTTTACCAGATGTTGATAGGATACTTCCAAACATGGTAAAAAATAGAAAGAAAAGCCAGATCACATATAATGAATTAATGATAGACTGTGACTTCAGAAATAGCAAATGATGGAATTGTTGTAATCTGGTGAAATCATAGAAACATGTGATTGTTCTCCTATTTATAGGCCAGAATTGCTGATTGCATGTTATTAAAAGAAAAATATAATTTCCACAAAATGGGATATTAATTCATTTTCAAAATATATATTTTAATCAGCTTATTAACTCATTTTCCAGAAAAAGCTCTCCATATGTTATCCCATCAGCATATTGAATTTTCTTGAAATGATCAACTCCCTGAAAATAAATTCAGAGAAACCTCAGGTAAGCATGTCTAAAAGCATACAACATAAGAGAGAATAACTACTGATTGATGAGAAACCTGAAGCAACATAAGGATTCGTTCAAGACCGTAGGTGATCTCAACTGAAACAGGCATCAATTGAAGACTTCCAGCCTGGAATGAGAAAGAAATCAAAGAATTGGAACAGAAGATAATTATAGCTAATAAAATCTTTATATTGGAAATATAACATAAACCTCGAAATTTAGAATTATTTATATATGGGTAGATTAAGAGGACCTGCTGGAAGTAAGTGAATTGTGTAATCTCCATCCCATCCATCCAAATTTCCCAGCCCAATCCCCAGGCACCTAAGACCTACCAGTAATCAAACACGAGAAATGTTTGTTAAACCATGTGAAACTCATATTGGAGTGGTGACAATAGCTCTAACTGTAAGCTAATCAAACACGCAACAAAGCACAAAACATAAAACATAAAGAGAAGGTAAGAATTCTAGGTATTCTCCCACATACCGGACTCTCCCAGTTGTCCTCAACAAAACGGATGTCATGGTCTTTAACATTGATACCTGGCAACCATCAAAGTGAAAATTTACGTTACTATTGTTCATAAACCTACTAAATCTCTGGCCTAGATCACAAAATTCTTTTAATTTGGTTAACTCCAGTCGTCGTTTGGAATCTTTAAATGCTACTCTTAAAAGAAGCCAACATAACACTACATAGGACTAATTACGTAAACTCATCTTGTTTTACACACCAATCAGTGTGGATTGTGGAGATCAATTAAGACGAAGTAATTTTAAAGAAAGTTCCCCATCCTAGCTTTCTTGTATCAACAACAGCTACCGGTTATCAGTTATACTTCATCGTGTTTGTAGGCTTGTTTCATAATTGTCATTGCTCTGCATCATCTCTGTTTCTTCTCAAAGACCACATCCCACTACCATTGACGTACAGATTGTCATCATAGACTACATCTCGCTACTTCCCTCAACTAGACAATTGTTATTCTCCCCCTTCTAAAAAGATAATGAACACTAAGAAATGACTCATAAGTGCCAACCTAGTAAGTTAAGATTTATGTCAATCTGTTTGTTAAAGCTACATCCTACAGCATTAGTGAATTGTGTTCTGTATTTTAAGGAAGAAGCAGATCCACGCACTTGAAGATTGAATAAACAACATTTTATAATATGAAAAGGTTAGGGTTAGGGAGGCTAGATGAAACTACAAACTAAATAAATTGTACTAGAAGAAAGATCTTCAAATGCCGATACAATGACCTAGGGCTGATAAGCTCCGAATAAACAAGTCTTGTGAATTCCCAGGATCAGGCTTCAATATCACCTGAGATAAATTTCAGGCAACCACTGCAAAGTAAATATCAGGATATTGAAAAACCAACATTCATACCTCAAAGAGTTTTAACAATCAATTAACTCCAACAATAGATTAGTTAGAAATTTACCTGGAATTGGGTGTGTCTTTGAAGTCTGTTCGGGTTCTCGCCATAACGACTATCATCAGGCCGGATACTAGGTTCTACATACCTTCCACCAGAAATTACCACGTCAGCAATCCCATTACGAGACTGAAAGGACCTTTTATAAAATATGATGATCACATGTCTTGATATATTTTTTATTGGGAAACAACACGCCACTTGTATTAATAGATACAAAATACAAGGGGAAGGTGCAGAGGCTGCACAAATTAAACATGCCTGTCCGTAAGTAGTAGAAAGAATGGGAGCCTCTAAAGAGCTTAGAATTAAACAACCACGTAGATGTCCAGAATATAATATCATTCACCACAGCAAAAGAATATATGAGAAGATTAGCGTGCAGTAAATCTGGTTATTCTCTAGATCCTACTCACATCTTCTCTTATTTCATCTGAAATTTAATCTAGCCCCTTGCATTTTTGCTTTTAGGAATTCATTCAAATAATTTATATTAGCGTTTTAGCGTTACATACCCAATATTCATCCCAATTGCATCAGATTTGAATCATATGATCTGAAGATCTTTCCTCATTTTGTCTCCAATAATCAACAATCCAAATTTTGCTCCTCTACTCCTTTGAAAACCATTTCTTGTTATAAGTTAGTTTGGAAACTTTTTCATTGATAAACTAATCTCACCCACCCCCATAAAAGGGAACATATTGGGAGACACACAAAGACAGACACACACACACACACACACACACACACACAGAGAGAGAGAGAGAGGGGGAGAGAGAAAGCCTATGAATTTCATGTAGGGTCAAAAGCATACTCACGCAACATTCCATGGTTCTGGACCAAGAACCCTTAAGTATGTAAGAGGATTCATAGTCCCAGCACCAACCTGCTCAACATGATCAAGACATCAAGAAATTAAACAAGACGCTGACAGGAATCGAGCTCAATTATGTTTAAGAAAAGTCAGAGAGAAAGATAAGATTTAAGATGAACAAAAAATAAAGATTAAGATAATACATAAGCTCAAAACAAGAACGGAAAAGATCATAAATGCTTTCTTAGAACAGAATTCATAGCGACCAGAAACAAAGTGGTGCACAATATACTTTGAATATTCATAAAGACGAAAATCTTCACCGTCTACGTAGAGTATGAATGGGATGGTAAAAGGCGTAAAATATAGCTGACCAGAAGGAAAATTGGATAACAGAAAAGAGTATCTAAAGAAACACCAAACAAAATCCAAAGAAGAAACCAAAAAGGATCTAGTATGGTTTTATTGTTTGAATACAAACATAAATCACTTTTGTCATAGATAAAGAAGGAATTACTCACCTAGTCCACCATATTATTTTTTTGTAGATTTCCAGGATGTCCACAAATTATGTCCAAATTTACCTTTCCACTTGAAATAACGGTGTGACATTAACCATCACTTTTAAGGTTAAAAATGTTAACAAACCAAAACTTTCACTTCTTCAAATTTCATAGACAACTTCAGGAGTAAATCTTTTTTTAGCTTTGTTCATGAAGGAGAAAAGCTGAGATCCAAATTACCTCGGTATTGCTGCATTGCATTACGGCACATCCCACAGAAGCCCAATACTCCTGCGCAAATGGAAAGTCAAGATCAAATCACAGATCAAAAGATGTAGCATATGGACTTCTACATTCAAATTCCAAAAAAAAAAATCACATTCATAGTTAATACATACACTGTAGAAATGTCCAAGTTTCTCCAACTTTTTTGTTCCTTGTCCTTATACAAGATTGCACTTCTCATAAAACAATAATAAGTCCATATTATGTAGGAAATTAATTTTTCCATTTTTTAATATATGTTCTACTCTATCCAAATTCAGCAAATTTATATGTATCTACAGACCCCAAATCTTTCAATAATATCCAGATTAGCTCCCAAACTTCACATTGAATTCGTGATGTTTACACTTAAAAATTCTGTACAATTCTAAGTCGATGTACTACTAGGGCTAAAATTACAACTAACTTCTGACTTTAACACCTAAAAGTTCAAACCGGTATTTCAATTAAACATAAGAAAATACTTCAGTTGTCCCAAACAGGTAGGTATTTTTTGTACTCCTAGTTATCTAATCACTGTGAACCTAAAAGGCAACAATAACGCATAAAGTGGGCAATGAATGCGCTAAAAACAGAACACCTGAAGGCGCTGAATGGCTTGTTGAAAAGTGAGTAGAGAAGATGATGATGAAGATGACTTCTTGTTGTTCGGCTCGGCAGAGGTGGATAATGAAGAAGAAATGTTTGCTGCGGCGGAGGAAAATCGTCTTGGCCGGAAAATGAGAGGTGCGCTGGGATTAAACGTGTGGCCTGTGGATAAAAAGAAGGAGAGATGAGACCTGTATTTGTTAGGCGATTTCTTCAGAATAGATGTCACCAATGGCAGTGTCAGTATCGCCATTCTCTGTAGTATGGTAGTGTTTCTATGGGGGACTGAAGAGGGTTTATCCTGGAATGAATTGTAGATGGCAATTTCTAGATAATTCTTTTGTTTTTTTTTTCTTTTTCCATACAATTTGAATAATTAGATTGATTATTTGGTATATTTGTTTAATTTTTACACACGGTAGGATGAGATAATTACCAGAAGATAAAAGTATCTTTTTCTATCTCCAACGGAAATCAAGAGAAGAATCGTTTATTCAGAACAATATCAAGAAAATCTTTTTACTGTATTAAACAATGTCGGTGAGTTCTTTTTGGTCTGATGCAATTTCAAGAAAGAAAAGAAATAATCATTAAATTTGAATATGTTTTCCATCAAACAATTCCAATTAGTTATTTTAGGTTTTCAAAAATATTTTTCAATCAATTAATTTCAAAAACATATTTCCTTATTGAATAATTTCAAAAAACATATTATATTAAATAACTATAATAGTAAAAAAAAGATGCTCACTCTTAGAACATCTTCGATTTGTTTATATTGTATAATTTGGAAAAATATAAAATTAACGGTGAGTTTCGAATGCTGATGGAAGCTTTCAAAATAATTTTGGAGTGTATGGCCCCTAAAATCAAAATGACTTTAGCTGTTGTAATTTTTGTGGTGTTTGACCACTCATATAAGGGTATCTCCTATGATTAGAGGGGAGGGGAAAGTTGGATTTAGGGGGGTAAAATTGATGAACTAAAATGATTAAATGGGTTGTTAATGCAATTTCCCCTTGATGGGCTGCATCCATCGCCTGGAGCCTTGCCTCACACATCGATCTAGCACTTGTTGGACCGGCCCAGCCAATAGGTGGCTGGGCCACCTGTTGACCCTTTTAAAAAAAAAAATCATTTAAAATACCTAATTAAATGAAATTTAACTCTTATTTAATTTTAGTTTCAGTTAATTTGTGTATTATTTTTAAAAAGTTAATTTTTAGTTTAAAAATGTAACTCTTATTTAATAAAAACCTTTTTTTTAAAAAATATTCCTTAATTTTTACTATTTTTACTATTATTATTATTATTATTATTATTATTATTATTATTATTAAGCGAGAGTGGGAAAATGAGAATTGGAATTAAATGGAATTTATTGAGTCATTTGAGATGACTTGTAAAAGGAAAGGGAAAGCTGGACTTGGAATTTGAGGGAAAGTTTGACTTAGGCTGAGGGCATATCTGGAAATGCCCTAACGATCATTTTTGTAATCTTCAAAACAAAAGTTCAACATATTTAAGAAGAAACAAAAATGTTATATTTGGCAAAAACAATCATACAAAAGTAATTATTTCATAATTAAATTTTATTATAGTCAATTATGTTCATAATTACTTATGGTAAAATCAATTTTTGTAGAATTAATTTTTCAATCGCTAGGCCAAATTCGTTCAAGGTCTATTTAAATAGTGTTAGAATTGCAATCACAATTTTGAACAGCTTAATTGTGGGGCCAAATAATATCATTTATCAATACATATAGTGAGTTTGACCCAACGGTAGGAAAACTTCTAGATTCGTGTTGTGGTTTTTAAAGTGTTTGGTCCCAATTATAAAAATAATTTTTGATCAATTATGATTTTCATAGTGTAGCCCCCAATGTCATAATTACTTTTGTGATTTACAGACGTTAAAAATTAACTTATTTTAGAAGCTACTTATACAAAAGCAATTATTTTATAATTAATTTTTATTATAATCAATTATTGCCAAAATACATTTTAGTAAAATTAATTATCCTGTAATTGGTTTTCGAATCTATGAGCCAAATTCACCCATATTATACTTGCAAACGATTATTAAATATATAAAGGTAAGAAAAAAATATCTCCACCCCTCAATATACTTCAAATAAAAACATATATTATATGATATATGAAAACTTTCAAGCATTTTCATAAATTGGATTTTATTCATATTGAGCCTAGTTAAGCTCACACTCAACTCATAAATTATTCGGGTTTAAAAAATAAAACTCACCTCAAATAAGACCAAATTAAGCCATCGGGCTCGAACATCTCCGACTCAATTAACAGTTCTAATTTGTAGAATGATGGTGAGTCAACATATTTACTTCTATTGAAATTGAGGGCAGTAGAGTAAACATTAATTGTATAAAGATAAATAATAAAGAATGTACTAATGTGAAATACAGTCCCTCATTAAAGTATATGGGTGGTATCAATTACTCCCATAAAGTATCAATTGGAACACTTACCCCCCTCTGTTATAGTATTGAACATTTTATTCCATAACTACCCCGCATCTTTTATAACAAATAAATTGTTTCATTTAATTTTACATAAAAAAATATTTCCTAATTATGAATTCATCAATCCATCCACCAAACTATATTATATTTCAATTTCATCATTTCTTGTGTTTCATTTGGTTTTAAGTCTCAAATTTTTCTTTATTTTCATCTCATTTTTTTATTTCAATTCGTTTTATTTATTTTATGTTTCAATTTATTTTATTCCTATATAATTTTTTTATTTATATTTTTCTGAGTTCTTATTTGATGATAATTATTTCATTATGTACAAAGTATTATTAAAAATGTTGAGTAATTCTTCTTAAATTCTTTCTCGCAAAATTCAAGTTTGACACCAAACAATAATATGTTTCAATTTCTTCATTTCTTTATAATAAAAAAAAACTTTATTAACTTTGAATTCATCTACCCACCAAACAATATTTTTTTTCAATTTCTTCATTTCTTTGGTTTCCTTCGATTATAAAAAATAAGATGGAAATAAATAACAAATTTGAGATCGAAAAAATGAAGGAAACTAAAGAAATGAAAAAAGTGAAACATAATATTGTTTGATGGATGAATGAATTCATAATTAATAAAAAAATAATTTTTGTGAAAAGTGCGGGAGTATTTTTGGAATAAAATCTACAAAACTATAACAAATTGAGGTAAATGTTACAATTGATACTTTAAAAGATAACTGATACCATCATATCATAATACTTTAAAAGGGAAAACTGTATTTCACCCTTTATTTATTTATATACATAAAGCATCAATGAGTGTAGGTAAAAAAAGAAAAAAAAGAAGGAAAAAGTATGCAAATGTAACATTTATAGCAAAAAAATATTGGCAGCCCGCAATTACTGAATTTTCGGTTTTGTTGCTAAATTGGATGTTAGTAATTGGCTTGGAGGACAGAAATGAGATTTTAACAATAACTGTCCTGGCAGTAGGAAGTCGCCTTTGGCATAATCAACTGCCCTAATCTTAATGTACGGACACGAGCTCCACAGAACGAACAGCAATAAATTCGCGAATTTCGCACTCTTCTTTTTTACTTGCACATACACAAACACACATCCTCGTCTGGGCTTTGCGGCTAGGGTTTTCACCAAACCCTACTCTCTCTCCTTTGTTACTATCATCTGCCATTTATAGATCTGTTAATTTTATCAATATTAACAATGAGTTAGATTGAGGATTTTTTACGTGAGTGAACTCTGAAAACAAGGGTTAGCTTTCGAGGGGGGAGAGATGACGACAATGAATCCATTCGATTTGCTGGGGGACGATGATTCGGAGGACCCGTCGCAGCTGATTGCTGCTCAGAAAACCCTAGTTCCTTCGGCTAAGCCGGCGGCGCAGCCTAAGCTACCTTCGAAGCCTCTCCCCCCAGCCCAAGCTGGTAAGTTATCTTTCTCTAACAATAATTTTTGAATAATTTGGTTATTGATTGTAGTATTTTAGTTATTTAATGCTATTTTTACTCTATGAGTAAGTTCGTGATTATTGGAATCGTTTGGTTGAAGCAAGTACGATAAGTGCGTTTATTCGATATTATGTTTGAAGGCAATGAGTTTTCTGAGGTTTACTATTAGAATCTACTTTCGATATTATGTTTGAAGGCAATGAGTTTTCTGAGGTTTACTATTAGAATCTACTTTCAGGGTTGTCTGCGGATGTTTTGTTTTTCTACCAAAATAATCTACGCATTGCTCACAAAGTTCCGTTCCTAAGAGATGCTCTTTTTACATATGTCTGCTAATGAATGACCGTGATATGGCTTTTTTAACTGGTTATGCCTAGGCACTGCCATCCCATAAAGGTTGGTTTAGTTACATGGTCTACATAAGCTATTCAGTGACTTGTTATTTTTTGGTTTTGATGGCTAGAGAAAAAGCTGAACAATACTTGGGTTATCAAAAGGTTTGTAGTGTTTAGTGAGATCTCAGTGGTTGCTTTTACGGTTAACGAATTCTTAAATCTTATGACATTTTTAGTATTCTATTTTTCGTGTAGCTCTTGGGGAATTTGATATTTACCCTGTTGCGTAACTTGTATTTAGCTTACAGCGTGATTTGGAATTGAACCCATCCATTTGCAGTGCATTGTGTGCAGTTAGCATTTTGAGTTTCCTTGACATATGTGTTTGTTATGAGTGTCATTCTGCTGTTGCCACCAAAGTATTGGAACCCTTGTATTTTATTTCTTTTCTAATTACTCTGCACTTCAAATTTGTGCTTATCATACTTTTATCTGGAGAATCTATTAGCTTTTGTCTTTTCCTAGTTGTCACAACTGAAAGTCATTTAAGTTTCATTTATAAATTTATGTTGTTTCTATAGTAATGTATGGCTACCCCTAAATTCTGCTTGTTATTTTATTGTTCATTCGAGCAGTTAGAAAGGCAAAATCTGAAACTGGACGAGGCGGACGTGGATATGGCCATGGCCGTGGACGTGGTGGTTCTTATAGGGACTCAAACAGCAACGAGAATTCATATGGCAACAGGGAAATATCTTCTGGTCATCAAGCTGCATCTAACGGGACTGATGCCGGAAGATATTCTGAAAGGCGTGGTGGCTATGGTGGATCTCGTGGGCCTTTCCGTGGTGGTCGCCGAGGTGGTTACAGCAATGGAGAAGTTGAAGAAGGAGATCGTGGCTATGACCGTCCTCGTAGGCCATTTGAACGCCATAATGAAAGTGGGCGCGGGTATGTATGGCATGTTTTTGATGTCTTAGTCTTTATTTTGTTCTTTTGACATTCCTTCCCAACATATAAACTCTTTTAATGCACAGAAATGAGATAAAACGGGAAGGATCTGACCAAGGGAACTGGGGAGCTCAGACTGGTGAACTGGCTGAGTGAGTATTTCCTTGTTGCCTTAGCCATTAGGCTGTAGTTAAACATGATCTTGTATTCACCTGTGTATGCTAAACGACTGCTTTGTTAACTACCTTCTCCTTTCTAGAGTGGTCAAGGAAGTTGTTAATGAAGGTGAAAGAAGTTTGAATGCTGAGAAGCCCTCAGGAGAAGAGGCTGCTGCAGGGGGAGACAAGGAAGCTGCTACAAATGAAGTTGAAGAGAAGGAACATGAGGAAAAGGTGTAGTCTATGTATTGGTTTTGTATTCTGATTGAGATTATAAAACAAAATGTATTTTAATTGAATTTTCTAGATATTACTTGAATTTTGTCGGTTTACTTACTAGAACTTAAAGCTCTGTCATAATCGACAACACAAATTGATCATCTGATTTGTCTAGATGCTACTTCCTTAGCTATTTAGTTATGTGAAAAATGTCTTAACTTTGAGTCGACATGTGAAATAACCATTCCCTGAAACTGCAGGAGATGACACTTGAAGAGTATGAGAAGGTTCTGGAGGAAAAAAGAAAGGCTCTGCAGGCTCTTAAAACTGAGGAAAGGAAGGTTGATGTAAAAGAGTTCCAGTCCATGCAACCACTTGCAAACAAGAAAGCTAACGATGATGTATTCATCAAATTGGTAATCCACTTGCTCTCCATGTATAATGGGTATATTCCTTTTATTACAGATATGCATCAAAGTAGTGAACCCCTTATGTGCGTTTATTGTCAATATGATTCCTCCTTGCAGGGCTCTGAGAAGGATAGAAAGAAAGAGTTAGCTGAAAAAGAAGAGAAAGCTAAAAAGGTATCATTCTTGTGTATAAAAATAAACATATAATTGGATGCCCATAGTTAGTGCGCCTATTAAGGTTGGATTGCATGTCACCTTCTTGAATCCGTTGACTAGATTACTTTCACATCTCCCTTCTCCTAGTACAATTCTACAATAAATGCATATTAAAATTTCCATATCGCGACTCCCATATTAAAAGCAAAGTGTGCAACATAATTTGATTATTATATTTTTTTGGATGGTTTAGTCTGTCAGCATCAACGAGTTTCTGAAGCCTGCGGAGGGTGAGAGGTACAACAGTGGTGGTCGGGGTCGTGGGCGTGGTTTTAGAGGAGGTTACAATGGAGGCAGTGATAGGAGCAATTTCAAAGCACCTTCCATTGAAGATCCGAGCCAGTTCCCTACCTTGGGTGGCAAATGAGATGTTCTTTGTGTCTTGCTTCTGCCATTGATATCATGTTCCTTGTTCGTGCAGGAGTAAACTAGAATAATAGAGGTTTTTGTATCAAAAGGTTCTCAAAAGTTTTTCTAATATGTACATCTGTGTCTTTCCATTTGATACCCATGTCCTATTATTTTATACTTTATTAGGGGCATATGAACAATTAATTTGCACTCCAGGTATGTTTTCCAGTTCTGTTTTGAATATGGGAGACACAGTTAGTTGAGTTAGCACCAAATTTTTTAGAATATTGCTTTTCTTCCAAAATGATTATTTTGCTGCTCTATTTTGTGTGATTCTGCTTGGTGGAAATTAGCATTGTTGACAGTGCATTGGCGCAATCTACTGCTCAAAAGTCAAAACCGATTATTTTCGATGCATTTTCTGTTAATTCAAAAAATAAATTATTCATTTGATATTTATAGAAGAAAAAAATCATAACGTAAATTAAAATAATATTTTTGGGTTAAAATTGTGTGGGATCAAGTTTGGGAGGGGAAAAGTGCGTTGCTTCAATTAATTGTTTATTGCCTTCTTTGGGTTGGACGGGGATCAAATTAACCATGCAATTTCTAATTCAATCCGACCCAAACCTTAAAAAATAAGGTTTTGGCTTTTGAGTTGGGTGACTGAGTCAATCATGACACGTGTTGCCATTCATATTTCTGAATAAGAGAATTTTGAGTTTTTATGGTTTTATTCATATGCGTTCTACAAAAAAAAGATTTATATATTTTTTGATTGAATTATTATAAGCTTGAACAATTATAAACGAGCAAATTACAAGAACTAATGAATAAGATGACGGAAACAAGTTAGGTGATATGTTGATTATTTCAAACTAAAGATGGGAATTTAATTATAGTCATTTGTTAATTCAAATAGTCAACATATTACCTAATCTTGTATCCATCTTCAAATATAACTTACTTTTTATTACAATAAAACATTTTTTTCAATCTTTTCCTCCCGAGATTCAACTAGTACTTATATTCATTGAATCTGAACACACCTAATTTATGCATAGCACTTGTCTTTTGACAATTTCAACAACTTCATATTTTCCCTTACCGTCTTTCTTCTTGGACACAATCTAAATACATTATGAATTGTATTAAAGTATCACAAAAATAGAATTAGTTTAATACAACAAACGAGAAAATCTACAATGGAACTACGCAGGACCGGTCCTGAGTTTTTGGTGGTCCTAAGCCAACTCTAAAATTGTGACCCTTAAGTTTTCATGTGCAACTAAATTATATTAATAACTAATATAATTTTTTGTAAAAATAAAACTATTAATTAGAAAAATAAGAAACAATAATAATATGAATAAAATATAATCTCGCTTTGTAAAAAAATATCGGTAATACGAGACACACTTCTATTTAATAAGAAAATGATAACATATGTGAATGGGACATAAACACATAAAATCTTAGTAAATTATTGCTTAAATATTCTTCTACTAGCATTTTTTAAAGCAAAATCAGTAATTACACTTGTATAACAAATATTTTTCAATCAACAATATGGCTAACCGATTCGATTTATTTTGTGACAATGGTTGATCAGAAGTAAGACTTAATCAACTATAGTTTCGAAAATATTATCTCTACAACTGCAACTATAACGAGAATATTTAACAATATTCTATAAGTAATCCATCTATTTGAGAAACCAACATTATATAGTTTGCAAATAATTCAAGTTTTTTAGTTCTTTTGGTAAATCTTAGCTCCACAAGCAAAAAAAACAAAAATTAAAGGCAATTTGAAGATGCAAGGATTCGAATACTAGCCTAACACACACTCATTAGGAGTTTTACCATCTATGCCACATGGTCTCTTTGTATAATTATTACATACATATTAATATATATACATATATATTAAAATATTTTTTTATTGGAGGCCCTCGTTCATCGGTGGCCCTAAGCGACCGCATGTACGGCTTACGCTCAGGGCTTAGAACTACGACTGCGACCACAAAATAGTTTTATTTTCCTTTTTCTTTATAACAAACCACAAAAATTGACGTGGTGGAATGATTTAGCATATATAAAGTAACAATAAAAATGATATGATACGGACAAACATAACAGAGCATCAAATAAATTTGATGCAGACCGTTGGATGAAGGAGGTAAAAAATGAGATATGATTTCACACTTATAAATTCATTGACATATGTAATTTCACATTTGCACATTGAAATATTCTAGCCACGTCACATATAATGAAAAATCTTGATTATGTATTCATATAATATAAATTATATAGTTGTTGTATATGAACTCCACTAACTGTGCATTATGTCCATCGGCATCATGATGATTTGAAATAATTATTAATTTACTACAGCCCATTGAAGAACCAAAACTTAAGTTTAACTGAGATTTGGTGACAGAATTGACAAATCAACGCTTATTATAATTATAATATATATTATCGTGAAGTTGACCAAGAACTGTTCCAGACAGACTACTACCATCACGAATATTAACAACTCTAAGAATTAAAGAAATAATATAACAGAAGGCCAGGAAAGATAGAAATGAATTAGCTAGGGAAAGGTCAATGAGGAGATGATTTAAAAAAAAAAAAAGAGCATACCAAACCAATAAAAATATTTGATGTATGAATGATAAAGGCAATTAGTAACAATTATTTTCATAATTATCAATAATATGAGTCTAGGACTTCAAATTCAACTCGACTGCATGTAAATTGATTACAAATTATGTGTAATATATTTGTCTTGTGCTAAATGAATATGTTTAGATCAAAATTAAAACTTTCCTCCAATAAACTTATGAAAGTTAAATTTAGAAAATCTTCAATTGAAACCGCGGAAATTGTATTGGCAACAACTTTTATATATATATATTGAAAATGAATAGTTCAAAAACATGAAGCTCAAGCCATAGAAAAATTCAAAGAATTCTTATTAATGTAGTAGGTACACATGACAGACATGGCAAAGAAGTTTCGAAACTAACTTAAGATAACATCAAACCGAATATTGCTGTTAGACTTTTTTAATTTGTTCTCTTTAAAATATTGTATATGTTCATGTCTATATAAGTTGCACAAAATCAATATCATTTTGTACATTATTACAACGTATATATATATTTATATAGAAATGGCCAAAGCTATAGCTTTTCTTGTTCTTCTCTTCATTTCTTACGCAGCAGCACAAACGACTCACATCGTAGGGGGTAACAGAGGCTGGGACACCACTGTTAATTTCGACAACTGGGCTAACGGTGAAACCTTTGCCACCGGTGACATCCTTTGTAAGTCGTAGATTAATTTCTTTTAATTACCTTCAATTTTCTAAAGTTCGGACAAATTACTCTATTGTTTAAGTTTGATGTTTCTTCTTTTTGATGTTTATCGCTACATATATATATTTATATATATATATATATATATATTTTTTTGAGATATAAGATCTTTTGTGGTTCACCATATATAATAATAGAGTTAATTGCAAATACACTCATCTTTCTTTCCCTAACTATTAAAAATCTCCATCTGCTATTTTTATTAGGGAAAAAAAAAATCCTTTCAAATAGAAATGACAATTATACCCCCATCAAATGATGCAAAAAATCCCTCTTAACGAAAGAAAAAATCAATAATCCCCCAGTTAACTATGAAAATTAGCAATAACTCCTCTTTTCACTTAAAAATTTGACAAAAAAACTCCCTACGATTGATCTCATATGAACAAACTAACTTGCAAGATACATTCACATGACGACAATTTCAAATTAATTTATCTCACGATTTTGATTAGTCTACTCTAGATCCTGTTTGGAGCATACTTAGGTTTTTGCATATACCCGAAAATGAGTTTAAATTGGTGAACATGAAAATAGTACTACTAATTCTTAAAATGTGAAGTTTCTAAGATTCGATCTAAAAATTATTCTTCATACCCAGTTTGATTGCATATACCTTCCAATTACAAATTAACTTTGACAGATAAATTATGATTTAGCTAGGTACAAATAATTAAGTTAGGAATTAATATTATTATTATTAATTTTTTCTTTCTATTTATTATCAACTAATGATTCGCCTATTTAATTTATTCTTGATCATCAGCGTTCACCTTTACTGGTTCTCATGCGGTCGCGGAAGTAAGCCAAGCTGACTATCAAAACTGCAACATCAGAACTCCCATAGGAACTTACACTACCAGTCCCACACAAATCACTCTATCCACCGCAGGTACAAGGTACTTCATCTGTCCCAGATCAAATCATTGCGTTCAAGGACAGAGGTTGACTGTTACCACCTCCACCGGGAGCACCCCGTCTCCTCCATCGGGCACCACCCCGTCTCCTCCATCGGGCACCACTCCGTCTCCTCCCTCAGGAACAACGCCTTCAACACCAACCCCAAGTGGTACTACAGCTCCACCACCACCACCACCTTCCGGTGGTGCAACCAGCATTTTGGGTGGCATTAACATTGTGGTGGTTGGATTATCAGTAGTTTTGGGAGCTTTACTTGGATTCATGGGCTAGGCAAGAGGCAGTGCTGTTTTTTAATTTCCTTTTTGGTCTAATTAGTGTTTTTTCTCTTTTGGAAGGGGGTTTCAGTTTGGTTATGTGTTCATGAGATGTGTACATGATATCACCATCTTTAACTGTATTGCTTATTATTAGTATTCTTTGTTTGAATAAAAGTTGTCTTAGATTTTTCAATCTTAATTATGTCCCACATTGTAACGTGCATGAATGACCTGAATTTTCACTAACAAAATACAAACACGCATAAATTTAACTATCTGATTAGGCCACATCTTCCATCAAATCAAAGGTCAACTTATCGTAAAGGTTACGACGATAGAACATGTGTAAATACTATAGAACTTGATGAATAAATTAAGTAAAACTTATAATAACGCAACCAGTTATATGATTTAACTTTTCTAGGTCCATAATTTTGGGACAATTTATACTCCAGAAAGCAACTTACATCATTTAACTTAAAATTATCAAATTCACAATGTTTTCATTATTTATTATATATTCATGAGACTTGTATAATATTTATTCGATATCGAACATAATTAATACATGTAACGTGCATCGATTATTTATTTTTGTGATATTAATTCATCTAAATATAACCCCCCTCAATTATTTCTTACAGTACTTATCTACATCATTTGACCCCTGCTCATGGTAATTTCAAATTCAAGATCCTCTCCGGTTATACTCTCTCAAATTTTCCTCTTTATCAAACAAAATTTGAAGTTAGAAATCAATTTTATTAGTCGGACAAAGCTGACGGAGAGGAAAACAAAAAGGACTTACATGGGGGGAGGATTTGTCCATCTTCTCTTCATCTCAGACTTTGATCTAACCTCTTTAAGTTTCCCATCTAACCCATAGTCCCTTTCCATAACAAGGTTGATTCCTTCATCTGAATACCAACCAACACCAATACAAAGAATGCCATCTTTGTTCACGTCTACGTATGCAGTCACACCCCCGGGAAGCCATAACATGGTAACATCTTGCATGTCAAGCATCTCTTCTTCTCCAAAGTAGACAAGATTTTCGGGCAAGTTTCTTTTTTTCAGATTCTCCGTGCAGAGATACACATAGGGAGTCGTTTCGGTTTCAGTTTCCTCCATTGTCATATCTTCACCATATATAGGTGTGGCACTTACCTCAAATACCTTCCAGGAACCGGATAGTTCTGATGGTTGGACTCGTTGCCTTTGAGAAAATGGTTTCATATCCAACTGTAACTCACTGCCATTGAGAAACTAAAATTACGAACTAATTTTCTATGAGTGTGCTTGAGAGACAAAGATAAGTAAGTTCAAATTATCACAAAAAAAAAAAAAGATAAGTACATTCTGTGAAACGAAGACAAAAAAATTCAAAGATAGCTTGCAGCTGCAAATTTACCCAAGAAACAGACTGCTGCTACTTCATATTTTCTGGTTAAAGATGAAAGACTCTGCTTGACTAGTCAATTTGCAAATCCCTATTTTCAGTTCCACTTAAAATACCTCGCAGTAAAATGAACTTTTGATGGTTTTAGAATTTGTTCTAAAGCCATCACATTCCAAATTTTAAATGCAGACTTGCAGTGATTTTGAGAGCACAGACACTTGCTCTGCAACCATTTATCTTCTTTTCTTGTACGAATTTATCGAAACAAATAACCCATCACAACCTACGGGTAGGGGCTAAATTTTGGAGGTAAGGTATTTGTCAAATTTTGAAATGTATAAACAAAACTGAAATATTTTTAGATGAAGCAATGTACCTGGTGTCAGGAATACTTGATGGACTAACCCATTCTTCTTCAAAAACAGCAACCCTCATTATCTGGATATCTGAACCACCCTTACTGAATTCTATAGTATGAACAACTCGCAATCTTTTGTGGCAACCTTTAACCAAACACTAGAAAAGGAAACAAATTATAGTCTCTTTGTATTCAGCCAGAAAGAAAAAACACTATAGCTTTACATGGAATCAAGTTTACGGAAAAAGACACATTTACAGTATATTGGTGATGCTACATTTAATGATTTCATACAAGAGGGTGTGCATAAAAGTGATGAGAAGATTAGACAAACGCTAGTAATTAGAATTCTGACAGCAGGCTTTCATCATAGATAAAGAGATGAAGACAGTCAAGGCAGTAATAGAACTGGGTTACCATCACGAGTGCCCCAAATGGTCCTTGATACTCTCAAGAAGCCTAATTTGTTTACAATCAAAATCTTGATTCTCAAAATCGTCCTACAGGACAATATTACTTAAACACTTTCATGCACCTTGTATTAGCTGACCTGTACATTAGATGACAAAAGCAACAAGGACTCTGTTACTTCAGTCACTAATTTATTGTTTGGTAAGAGTTGGCATGCACAAGAACTTCAAGCTAGACATTTGGACAAAATCCTCGGTATTCAAGTCAAATGTTCATGTGTATCACATCTATAGTTTCAAGTGTCTCATCAAATGTTGCAAAGCATACAAAAGGAAAAACCATGTCTAGCAACATTTAGTAGTTAGCACACCTACGTAATATGTGCTAGAATTAAAAAAATGGTAGTATGAATTGAAAGCAATTAAAAGAGAGTATAGGGCAAAGTGAATCATACCTGTTCAAACTTGAAAGTTGGAGAAAGGTAATACTCAGATTCATCGAATTCACCAATGGGAATATCCATAGGACCTCTTGAATAAGATCCATCCTGCAAATTCATTTTTAAACCATTCAAATAAAAGCTCATCATCTTGCTGATATGCAATGGGCAAAATAAAATACGCCATAATCACTACTAGTGCTCCATCTGAGAAATTTATATAGTTTTTAATCTCGATCTTCATGACCAGAATTCAAAAAATTAGCTGAAATGGTGTGATTACTACCTCAAAGAAAACAAGTCCATGTTCCATTCCCATGACATCTTCTTCCATCACATCACTCCTTCCAAAATCGAACGATTCAATTTTTGGCAAAATGTGACCTGTTGATTTTCTGTCAGATATCTCTTTCATGTTAAAATTTGCATCTTGATCTTTATTTCCAAGATTACCTCCACCATGCTGAGCTTCACCATGAGGATTCAGTGTAACCCAATTTATTTTCCTTTGTATTTGTGATATCTGGGGCCCAGAGGTAGATGGTAATGCCTCAATATGAGACACAACATAGCAGTCAAAGAGATTCTCATTTCTGCTACCAATATCAACTGGCTCCATTTCTGCCGTGATGGGGGAATACACAGCTCCCACTCCCTTCCATACCCCGCTGACACTACTTGCAAATGTATACCATGCAGGCCGAATGACTGGTTCCTGTAAATCCCTCTTAAATCAAGCCGTTCTCGATGTAACTATGATTAGAGTGCCATCAGACACTATTCAAAAAGTCGTAGACAGCAAAATAAATGACTAAAACAATGAGTGATATGCAAAAACACCCCTCCTAAGCCGCAGTGTGCTTCACTCTCGCTAAGTATGAGTATTCTTCATAATACGTAGGGAAAGTGAATCATACCCCACAATATAATGCGAAAATACCCCTGTTCACTTAAAAATTTGGCAATAACCCCCTTTTTTTTAAATTGTAGCAATAATCCCCTTGTTCACTTCCCAAAAAAAGGCAATGACCCCTATTGAATCGTGGAGTTATTTTAGACGGCTGCAGTGAGCTAATAAAATATTACCACAATGATTTATTTATTTATTTATTTATTTTTTTGCCAATTAGATAAAGCAGCAGATGGGGTGTTTTTGCATTTCACTAAAAAATTCATGAAAAGAATATGATTAACAAATGAATATAACCTGGAAGTAAGTAACAATACCTGAGTTTGCAGAACTGTTTCAACTTCCATTAACATTAAACCAGACACCATTACTCTATCACCTTTCCTATTCACATTCCTCACTCTCTTTCCTCCCCTCTTTTTTCTCCTCCTCGTTTTTTCCTTTTCATTTTCCTTGTCAATTTTGGCCATCTCGTTGTCCATACTCCAAACATTTTCCTTCCCCTTCGCTCGCACTTTCCCTCTATCGCTATTGGCACAACGCTTTTCGTTAAAATTGCATGAAATACGGGGGTAGGAACTGTATCTACGAGTTGGAAAGGATGGAATCGATTGAAAATTCTTTTGATTTACAAGTAATTGCTGATATTGGAAGATGCTACTATTGAAGGTCTTGCAAACGTCTATAGATGGGGATTGCATTGCTTTACAGTGTGCTTGACGAATTTTGAAATTATTTGGTGGAATTTTTGGGTTTTAGGGTTTTAGGATTATTAAAACTGGATAGGGATAGGGATAATGAGGTTTCGAGTGACTTCTGATACAGTACTCTGCCATTGTCTGCGGTGCGCTCTTAGCCTCTTACTCTAAAATCGTGATATCGAAGTTTTCTAATCTTCGGACGATTTAAGCTGGAATCGGACGTCACTGGATACTGACGGATTATACGTGGATATGACATGGTAATGAAATAGTTTTATTCTATTTAATTCTTATTAACAATAAAAAGCTTCAATTAAATTCATATGATACCAAGTTTTTTTATACCACTCTGTTTAAACTAAAGTGTTACAAAACGTAAATAAATTGATGCTAATACTTCACTAAGTGGGTGAAAATTGATTAAAAAAGGATTATATATATTATTGAACATATGTAATTATTACACATGTTATTTTCTTATAAATAGTTTAATAAATTGATATCTAGAAAAAAATAAAGATAAATGATTTAATAGTTGAATTTAATAATACAACCCATTTTATATTTTTGTTTTTTTTATAATGCAAATTTTCTGTTTTAACCCGATTGCTTCATATTTTAAGCACATTAAAGCCTTTATTGTTAATATCTTAGATGTTAGATAATATAGTTAAAAATTATCTTTTGCATGTAGGAGTAATAAGTACTAAAAATATGTAGTGCACGTTTGTCATGGGTTTCTAAAGAGTGGTGCAAAAAATAAATTGAGGTTTTAGAAAAAAAAAATGTTTTTGTAATGTTGTTTGTTTGAGAAATTTGAATAAGTTTCTAAAATTTATAAATTTTTGTTTTTTAGGGATTACGAAAAGAATATAAAGAATGTATGATATAATATTATTTATGTAAAATCATGTTTATTATGTGAGATAAATAGTATAAAATATAAGTAACTTTATTCCATCAAAGTATAGTTTGTTTAGCTTTCTTTTAGAAAATATGGAAAAAAAAGTTATTAAGATAGCAATTTTTTTTAAAGATATAAGTGGATAATTTATTTTTGAAACTAGAAAATATTATTTGTTTAGTTTTTCGAAAAGCGTCTAATTGCTCTCTGGAAAGCAAGTCAAACAAGCTCGTAATTTTGGACCTCATGGTACTACCCCGAGGTAGCTGTTGTTTTAAAAACCGGATCGGATCTGTCAATTTAACTTGTAACTGACTGCCAATTTCGGTCCGGATAATCCTCCAAGACCATCTTTATTCCTGACCAGTTATAATCGAAAAAAATTAGCCAAAAATCGATAAAATAAGAGAACCGGTTGAACCACTGCTCCATTTATTAAAAAAAAATTACGTTACTGAATTTTACTTCTCTTCCGCAACTTTTAGACTTAAAAACACTCTCATGTCTCCTCTTCTATTTTTCACTTTGAATTAAACAAAATCAACAAAAAACCTAAAATCTTTTAAACAAAAGTTATATTTGAGCATCAATTTCAGTAAAAACTCATTTATTCCCCAGCTTCAAACATTTTTTTTTTCATATAAAAATTTAGGTGACAATATTCGTGCGGCCACCTCTACCACAAATTATGATGTAGGCTGGTGCCTTGAGAGCGCAATGTAGGCCGCCAACCTAGGTCATATGCCTTAATGATCGGCCATTGACCCCGTTCAGGTAAAAAAAAAAAAAGTTATTTTTGTATGGTATTTATCATAGTTTGAACTATTGCTTTGATATAATGTTATCATACTTTTAATTTTGTTGCTATCAGTCATTCTCAACTCAATATTTGTAGATTTTTTTTTTTGAGATAACATTTAGTTTATAAAAATAAACATGAAAAAATGGATAAGATTTTTTTTTTTAAATAGTTGATAACATACAATAAAACTAAATTAAATTATTACTTCATAATGACGTCACACTAGTTAAACCAGTGATTAAAATGATTTAACCGATCTAATCTGTAACCAGTAAGGCTACCGGTTTGATGTGCAGTCCGATTTTTAAAACATTGGATAGCTCAATACAATCTATTGTAAATACTTCAATGTAGCATATTGATATGGACTAAAATTTCTCAAAATTAGAATCTCTCTCTCTTTTTTTTTTTATCGTAAATTATGGAGTGTGATTTTATTGTCCAAATTTTTTACTCATTTTTTCCTTTTGGAGAAATAAAGACCAAATATCTAAAAATGAGCCCCCCCCCCCACCCCCCAAAAAAAAATGTACTCTAATACGAAAATAATTGCTCAACTAATACTCACCTAACAATTTTAGAATAAGTACACTTAATATCTAAATGTCTTGAGGCTGATATTGTGACTTTAGTTTGGTTCTTTTGAACTGTTCTTATAGAATAAGTACACAAAATTAGGTTTCTAATGACTTAGGTGAGGAGAAAACGTAGTGGAAAATGTGAGTGTTGTGGAATCGTAATCTTGAAACGGAAAGAGTTCGGAGTATATATAATTGTTATGCATGGAATCTTGGAAGATCTAGATTATTTTTTTCTTTTCTTTTCTTTTTATGTTTTTGTTTTCGACTTTCCGTTTCTAAATTAATATTATTTTTTAGTAATACTGCAAGGAAATTAAAAGAATCTAGTTTGCTTACATGATTTTCAGAATTCTTGGAAATATAATTGGAAAAGATATATATCTTGAAAATACTAAGGTATGCATGGAATCCCAGAACAATTAGATTGCACTATGTTTTTTTAACTTGACTTTCTTTTAATTTATTCTTGAATTGTTTCCTAAAATGATTATAAAATTGAATTTGTGTTAGCCTGATCAGGATTGTGAGTGTTAATTGGAGAAATAAGTTGGGTCTGACTTAGTTCTTGGGCTTGCAATCATTGACATTTATGTTCTTGGGCTAATTGTGTGTTAAATTTTGTGATTGATAGATTAATTATTTAAAAAAAAAAATAGATTAATACCTAAAGGATTTCTACTGTCACCTATAATTAAAAAATATAATTTACACAAATACTGATGAAATCTCAAGTGTATATTAAAAACTGGAGTATGAACTAATTAATTTGAAGTCGTTATATATAAGCAGCCTTGCATATATATATATATTAATGGGCTGTACAACAGATTGGTTAACAGAATCAAATAAGACGATGTGATCTGGAGGTTAGTTCCCGCGCAAATGCCACATTCTGAATTTCCTATAACACCCTCACCGTTTCTGTAAACTCCACAATTAATAGTAATACCCTTGCTCAAACGCTGTAAATAAGTGGAAGATTAAGCCCAGGGATAATTAACTCTTTTGCTACCCTTTAACAAACTTTCCTGCGTGTATATTAACCTGTTCGTCCTCTCTCTCACTCAGTGTCTCTGTTCACCGCGAAAATTTCAATCAATCTCCCTAAAATGATAAACCGTGCAATTCATGATGCAGTGAGATCTTATTTCCACAGGGAATGGACGGTGGAAACCTTACTGAGCATCAATGAAGTCCCACAGCACATCCGCAATCATCTGACGAGGGTATGGATTCTGATTACAATTAATTAATCTTTATTTATAAATTTATTATTTTTTGGTTATTTCCTGTATATTATCCAGAGAACTTCGTTTTGGTATCGTTTTTCCATAGAATAGAACTAAGAAAATCACAAGCGCTAGCTTAGGAAATGTCTGTAACTTTACAAAATGAATCTGACGTGATTGTATCGTTTTTGTTCTGTTATTTGTTTTAATTAATTAGAGATATAAGAGTAGAGAGTTGCATGTTTATAGGAGTTTGAGAAAACCGGATATAAAATTTAAGAATTATTAATATTTGAGCTAGTTTCATATATTCCTGATCTGTAGACTGTAGGTAGTATAAATTGAGGAAGAGAGAAATTTCGAATGTAAGAATGAAGTGTGCACATTGAGATTTTAGCGGTTTATATAATTTTGTTTGTTTTTTCTCTAATTGCGAAACTGATCAAAATATTTTATCATTCTGCAATTTGTTATTGTAGAATGTAGATGATTCAATATGATATATGATTTGTCTTTAATTAAGATTTTTGAGTCTGATATCTAATTAAGTATCTGTATAACTGTTAATTAATTAATTTTTTGGTCTTATTCTATTTAATTAATTATATATGCTTTCATCTCGTAAACTTTTCTTTTGCTATTGCATAATTTTGAGATGATTATATATACAGTATATATGTTTGAGCTGGTGTTTGATGATTTTGAGTGTTCTTGTCATGAGCTACTTTATCTGATTGATTAATTACCAATTGAAAATTGCGGCATGCAGTTTTACTTCACAGTGTGTTGGACTTTGGCAGCTTCAGCCTTTGGATATGAACTCTGTCTCACATGGGACGTAGGAAACTTTTTGTTTCCTTTCATATCCTTTGTGAGCATTGTTTGGTTTTGTTTTGTTAAATCATGGAAAGAGGTACGTAGGTATTAATTCAGAACTTAATAGTATTTCATTTCATATATAATATCTTCTTAGAGTACTTTTTTATTTCTCTTAAACTTCACAAGTGCGTACGTATTTTCTTGTGAAACCAACAGACCTTGAGGAGCTTTCTCTTTGCAACTGCTACATTCTTTGGATGGGCTTCTTTTGGTCCTTGGCTATCGTGGTTCCTCGGTGTTGAATCAAAGTAATTAATGACCCAATATATATATATATATATAATTCAAGTTGTTTGAGATTAATTTTGTTTTGATTTGCTCTGAATTAATTTTGTTTTGAACTGATCAACTATTGTTATTGTCTTCCTCGATCTCTCATGATCAATTCTAAAGTAGTAGTATTTAATTTAATACTATGTACGTACGTGTAGCTTGGTTATTGCTGTACTTCGGGGAACGTGTATGGGGTTTGGCCTATTCTGGGCAGTACATATTGCATGGGCTGAACGCTTTGATCTCTTGTACTTGGGTTATCTGTTTCTTGTTAAGCCTGAGGTGCTGTTGTTCTTGCTTCTCACTTCAATAGCTTTAGCTTGCAGCTCAGATCTTTGGATGTATCAGGTAATTAATTAATTTTAATTTCACTGCTAAATTAAATTAAATGCATGCCATTTTGTTTAATTTGTTCCTTAGCTCGATCCTAAACTAGCTAGCTTATTATTTGGCATGCAGTTATGTGCTGCGATTGTGTGGTTTATGGTGTATGCTGCAGTATATGTTCGAGAGTTAGTGCTAAGGATCGAAACCGGAGATATTGATTATGTGAAATTTACAGTCACCTTTTTCATTGGCTTGCCTGCTGTATGTCTTTATGCCATAAGATTGGCGGTACGTAGCGTAGGCATTTATTATTATTATTATTTTCAGTTCACTTACTTAAATTCGATCTCAATTGCTAACCTTTTTTGTTATTCTTCACTAATAAATGTGCAGTTTAGGGAAGTACGCAGCTGTAGGACCAAAAGAAGGGAAAATACTCCATGATTTTCTTCAACATTTAAATCTACTACTCAATCTGCTAATTTTGATAATATGATCAGTGCGTATATTGTTTACAATAAATAAAGTAGTCGATGAATTTACCATTGTAATAAGCAGATGTACGTACGTACGTACATTCTCCTTGGAGAACTGGTAATAGGAGTATAATATAGATCTGCCGGTAGATTCTTGAAGAAAAGTCATACTGTGAAATATGTAGATTGAATTTGTGGGTTTTCTTTTTCCTATAGCTTCAAAAATAAAAAATAAAAAATAAAAACTTTTTTCTTTTTCTTATGGATACAAACCCACAGTTATATAGAAACCAATGGGCTTAAGTTTGGTGAAACCGATTAATTCAAACAAATTGGTGAACTCACCATCAAATTACATTCTAAGAAAGATATTCACATACTACATTCATATTTGAATATCTAGAGGGGGAATAAATAATTTTTCTATTAATAATGTGATTCTTGCCCAAACTAAATTTCAGCAAATTCAAAAAAATCAGATGACATGCACAATACGTGTACTTTGGATTGAGTTTGGCACGCATTAGTTCTTTTTATCAAGTGAAAGAAGGTTTTGACATAACAAAAAGTATCATCTAATATAGGAAGACTATTTTGAATTTCACACCTTTTTTTTTTTTTTGAAAACAAGATTTGTTTTATCAAAATTGGAATATTTTTATGTAAATTAGCATTTTACATAAAATAATGATTTAACATTTCTAATTTTTAACTGCTTTTTATATAAGTATAAAATTATTTAAAAGTTATATTTTATTAACACATATTATTAAAAGTTTCGAGTCACTACCAAATAGAAAAAAAAATGGTGTATTTGACGGATATAGCTAAATTGAATAAATCGGGAAATTTTGGTAATAAAATCCAAATAAAGCGGAAACTACACACTACTTTCCATGGGGTAGCTCAACCAGAAGAAAAAGAAAAAGGAAGAAATTATTCAATTCTTCCTAATCACAAGTGTCTCGGTTCAAGTCAGTCCCACTCCCCACATTTCTCTCTCCCTCTTTCTCTCTCTCTCTATGCGTAAATAAAATAAATACATTTTTCCTATTTCTTTTTGTCTCACATTTTTCTCTTTGTGGTCATAGCTTTTTCTTACGAAGAATATTCAACAGATCGGTGTTTTTCTTTGGTTGATTTCTTTGATGGCTTCGAAACGGATCTTGAAGGAGCTCAAGGACTTGCAGAAGGATCCCCCTACTTCTTGCAGCGCCGGTACTGCATCAGATTTTTTTTTTCTAACTTTATTGATTCTTGATTTCAGGTTTTGTTAGTGTTTCCTGAGCTTTGATCCGTCGGAATTTGATTATTTCAGCTTGTGGGTTTTAGTTTGTTATTCGTTTAGTTTTTATTTTTATCTTGAATTGGATTATTTGATGGTAAATTGATTTGATGCTTTGTTATGAAGCATGTGAAAATAGATAATTTTGATATGGTTTTGTTTGTATTAAATTTTGGCTGAGATTTATAAATTGGTATTATGTCAACATTGTCAAGATGTTTTTTCCCCTTAAAAGTTATCCATTATTAAGCTTTGTAAACTCTTAAATAAGTTGGATACTTTCAATGTTGAGAAGTAATTTTACAAAGCTTAATTGTCATAGGAGGTTATTGGGTCCTGCAACCAAGATATATGGGAAGGGTTTTAGATAACATATTTTTCAATTGTTATAAATCAAAATGTGTATTCTTGAACATATTTTACTTTGCTATTGCAGTTATAATTGAATGCTTATTTTCTTGTTCATCGGGTACCTTTTGTTCTTTCTTTGCTATTGCTGTTTATTGTGGCTTGTATTTTATCTATTCATGTGATTGTATTTAATCTTTGGTTGAAGATCCTTGTTTTTATATCAAGGTTTCCAAGAAGAGCTAAATCATATGATCTGCAAGTATGGCTTTCTTGACTTTGAATTGGAGAATCAATTAAACACATGTTATGCTGCTGCATATTTTGCTTGAGTTGTTGATGGACAAATTTACGAGTGATACCAATATGTTAGTGTTTTGTGTCATTGCTACAAGGAAATGTGATATTCTTTTAATATTGCATTATTGCTATTATAGGACCTGTTGGTGAGGATATGTTTCACTGGCAAGCAACAATAATGGGTCCTCAAGACAGTCCTTATGCAGGGGGAGTTTTTCTAGTCACTATTCATTTCCCCCCTGATTATCCATTCAAACCCCCAAAGGTATGAAATGAGTACATTATCTTCGGAATTGTTGATTTTCCTACTTATAAACTACAAGAAACAATATCTAGTTTGAGTCTCTTTTTTGTTTGTTTCCAAGTTCTTGAACAGAATCAAATCTAAGCTGAGCTCTAGTATTAACCCTCCTTGAGAAGTTACAGTGTTATGTTTCTAAGCTTTGTGTATTTGCTTGTACATAGCTATATATCAGCTTTAGTATTGACCCTCAATGAGTGTTTAGACTGTCACAAAGCACATAATATGTTTGATCTTGATTTTGTTACATGTAGGAGAAAAAGTTAGTACTCATGTTTGAGTAGAAACAATCGAAGACAGAGCATTATATATGCCCCTTTTCTTCTTCTTCTTCTTCTTCTTTGATAAAAATATAGCAAAAAGTTATATTTTTTTTGTCAACCTTCATCTCTCTTTAGCTATAGATCAGCTTCTTATTTTATTTTTCAGATGTTAATTTTTTTTCGCAGTTTTGTAAACATGTAAATCTTCTTATTATATGTTGTTGATTTTGCAGGTTGCATTCAGAACAAAGGTTTTTCACCCAAATATAAACAGCAATGGCAGTATTTGCCTTGATATCTTGAAGGAGCAGTGGAGCCCTGCCTTAACTATTTCCAAGGTTCCGCTTCTTTGCCTTGAAACTTTCTTTATATCTAATGGATTTTCAAGTTCAACTTTTGGAACTTCAAAACAAACCATGACCACAAAGCAATCTACTATCCACTCTTATATTTTACAATCCACAAACACAACATCGCACTTTTGGTCTCATTATCTTTTTTCCATCCAGTTTTGCACTCTTGGTCCCATAGGATAGTCTTTGTTTTCACTCTTGTTCCTGAATTAGATGGAAGGAGAGTGATACGCCCAAAGGGCAAAACATTTTAAGAAATTAGGACCAAATGTGCAATTTACTGTGATACTTTGAAATAACACCACCAGTAATCAAGGATGTAACTAAAATATCCTCAAAAGTGCAAATTTGTGAAGTGTGGAATCAAAGGTTCCAATCATTTGGGACTAAAAGTGCGATTTTGCTGTAACTAATTCACTGAATGATCCTTGTATCTTTCCCTTACTTAAAATTAAACCCATTCAAGTATATTTTCAGGTGTTGCTCTCAATCTGTTCACTTTTGACGGATCCAAACCCTGATGATCCTCTGGTGCCGGAAATTGCTCATATGTACAAAACGGACAGGGCCAAATACGAGCAAACTGCAAGGAGCTGGACCCAAAAATATGCTATGGGTTAGCTTGATCCTTCTGCCAAGGTTTGAAAATGTGTAAAAATTATTTGCAATATTATATGTATGTGCTTTTGTATCGGACAAATGTAGAATACTTCTTTTATCGTCCTATTGTGTTTTAATTGTTTATAATGGAATCATTATGGGAATAACTGGAAATTTATTTCGGTTCTAGTTGAACATGTAAGATTTTAATGGCATTGTATCAAAATTAGGACTACATGAAATAGTTGTGTATGCATTAGTGATGATTCTCTTATCTACATGAACATAATTAGATCAACGAGTACTTTTTGTTTGAAAAGGTGAGTAAGTTGTACCACATTTATACTTGTTAGAGATTAGCACAACTTATTTACCATAAAATTTAATCACAAATAAATGTTTGTTAGTTTCTTAAGAATCGATTTAAATAATTATACCTTTCTTTTTTGTTTCTAATAATTGTAATGCATCAGCTCTACTACTTTTTTTTCAATTGTCGATGTTGTATGTTTTGCTGCTCATACTAAATAATGCCCCCTATTTTGCCACTTCAATTATCACTTGTGCACAAACCACCAATTTTCTAATCTTCTTTATTTCAAATTTTGAGTATATGGTAAGGACTGATTATTATTATTATATCAATCTAAACATAGTTTGATCACTACTACAGCATTCTAAAACTTTGTAACCCTCCGGTAACAATTTGTTTAATAATTATCAAACTTTACAACTAAAAAAAGTTCTTGACAATTTATTTTATTTCCACTTTTCATTAGCAAATGAGCTACCTGTGCATACGTAAAAATTGCAAGTAACAAAGTGATATAACTAATAATTATTAGGTATATCGCGTAATGACAAAAGTCGAACGAGGAAAATGAAATTTACACCTGTTTTCTTTTTAATGAGATGTATATATATATTAATTATATATAAGTAAAAGATAGGCCAATAACACCCACTCTAATAACTAATCTTTTATCACAATTATTGGGCCGAAACATAGTTCAGGCAGGCGGCCCAGATCCAAACAGCCTGAGCTTAGCCACTTAAAAATGTAAGTATTCAGATTATTTGAATAAAATAAATTACTAATATTGTTAAATAATGCATAAAATTGTTATGTAAAGTATTCGTTTACACTGTTTCTAATCAGCATAGATATCAACAAACTAAAAAAATTGATATTGTTAAGTACTCCCATTTCTCAGATTTATTTCTGTGACAAAAATCAACAAACTAAAAAAAATTGCTTTTAAAAAAAAATATTGTTATTTTAGAGTTTGTAATTTTGTACACGTTTTTTCAGGAGACTAATAATACATTACTACTGTCAAATTGTTCAAATTTCAATTATACTACTGACACGTACTTTTCATTGTCTGGATCCAATGAAAGGAGGTTGTCGTTGTCGTTGTCTTATAAATTTCCCAAAATAAAAGTGAAAAACTTGATTTATGTTCTCAATATTTATTATTGACGCATGGTTAAATAATTCAATAGTATTTTTTTTTCCAAAAAATTGTTTTGAAGAGAAGAGATTATACAAATGTAATTAAAATAATTTCAAGCTTTGATCCAGTATATATATTGTAATAAAAACATGTGTAGAGTACTCTTTCTTTTTTTCCTGTTATTTTTCCAGATTGTCAAAATAAATAAAATGTTTGATAAGAATAACAAACAAAAACATCCAAAGAAAGGGGACAGGAAAAAAGAAAAAGAAGTTTGGCATAAATACCTACCCAAATAAATCTCTAAAACCTTTTTAGGTATGGTATGGTATCAACAAATGTTCTTTTGACTCCACACGGAATCAGCCTTTTTGATCATCTTATCTTTACTTTTCTATATGTCAATTTTGTTTTATTGTTTTTCTTTTTAACGTTTTTTTCAACCCCAGAAAAATAAAAACTATTCTCACATACAGTAGTAATATAAACCCACTGCAATATATTTTTGTAAATTGAATTTTTTTAAAAATTTTCGACTTTTATCTAAATTTTGGTGTCAAATTAAACCGAAGAAATGGGAAGGTATTAATCACTCATAGAAAAAGGCCAATCGAGTGGGCTAGCTTGGTATAGAGTTCTTCATCTCGGATTTTAAATGATCGTCACAAAATATCATATTCTTATTCAATCATCATGAACTGCGTATTTTAATTATCAAAAGAAATTTTTGATTTTCGCCAAACACAATATATTGTACATGTTTAATTTATAATAAATTTATCGAAATTGGGATCGACTATGCAACTAAGGGTTTATGTAGGGTAAACATAATATAATTTCATCCATCAATGCAATTATTTCATTGGGCTATTATTCACTATTTGTGTTATTGAAATGTGTATGGTATCATAAAACTATAGAAGATATACCTTCTCAAATCTAAATGAAACGTCATTTTGGAGGGACATGCACTATTTTTTCCTCTTAATTCATTTCATGCATTGTTGATTGTGCTTATACGTACTTTAAATGATCATCACAATTACTCACTAGCCAATAATATTGAATTGAATCTAGTACTTTTTTTGTTGCATTTTAGAGAGCTTGTGCTTTGTGCTCATCTCTCTCCATAATCCTACTCCCTATAAGCAATCTGAAAAGGTACATTTTTATTTCTTCCATTTATTAAATATCCACTTCGAAATGAGCAATCATATATATATAGCTTATAATTAGATCCTGTGAAATAATAAATGTTATATATATTTTTTTTCAATGGTCATATGAGTTTAATTATAGCTACGTATGAAATTTGTTAAAGTGAATTAAATATTTGCATAATTCCTCTTTATTATCTGTAAAATTAGATAAAGCGATGTTCAATACAAGGGTGATAATTAAGTGAATCATACTGAACTAATTTGATTGATTAGTAAAAAAATTATTAGTGGGTCGCGAATGAGTCAAGTCAAATCAGGACTTGGTCACGCTCGAACCTAATTACTTACCTATTATGCTTTGTTTGTTTTAATTTTAAGATTAATGTGTCCCATATATCAGATGAAGACTCATAGGGACTAAATTATAAAGTTATTAAGAATTTTTAAAATTGTTTATCCCCGCAGTTGAAATATTTTGGAAACTACACCTAAACTAAACTTAATTTTAAATACATGTATATAACATATATGGCTCATGGAATCTATTACGGTAGATATAATAAAATCAAGATGACTAGCACGTCTAAGTTTGCTTCATTATATACTACTATATAATATCCCAAGAGTTGAAATTCTCGCTTGGTTGGAAATAGTTGTACCTTCTACCTGCCACATTTATCAATTTTGTGATTAATTTAATTCATTCTTGCAAGATCAATGCTTGTTTGTTTGAGTTATTCTATATATATATATATATGTTTATGTTTAATAGTTTTACTTACACCTCTAATTCTAATTAAGTTTGAGAAAGTTGCTATAAAGTACCCACTAATATTCATAGTGTAATCATATAAATAAGTTAATTAATTATAAGGGCCCTAGCTAGCTTTAGTCACTCCTGTCCATAAAATTTAGGCACGATGAGATGTTGAAATCTGAAACTCTGCAGGGCAGGAGCTCTGAGAAATAGACAAAGTCAACTAATACTCGACCAACATTAATTGAACTACAGTACTCCGGCTTATACGACAATCTTTCATATTTATTTTCGGCTTAAAAAAAAGAAAAAAAAAATTTGGGTGATTTCAGTAAAACCTCATTTGTATAGGTTTTGAATATTGAGTTTTGTGGTTTGTAAAAAGTGAAATCCCACTTGGATTGAGTTTGAATGTTGAGGTTTGGGAAAAAAATAGGTGATATGTTTCAATAGTTTGGATGTAGGTTTTTAAATAGGTTTGTGGTGAGTTTCATGAGTTTTGTCAAACTCCATTTAAAAGAGTTTTGGCTCAGTTTCGCGAGAACCACGAGACCGGGCCATAATCCATCCAAATAGGTCCTTTATATTGCAAGTGCCGATATTGTATTAGTGAACAAACTGAAGAATGAATAAGGGCGAGATTCAAACGAGAAAAGGCTTACTGTAGATACCTAAGCATCCATGGACGAGCTAAATAAAAGGAACATATATATTTCAGAACATTTGAGAGTGAAAAAGAAGTAGTGGTCTGGACCACTCACATTGGCACATGAACGTCATAAGATCCCCAGATTGAGAATTTTCTGCTTTCTTTCGAATCAACATTTTCTTATTTTTTTTTTAATATATAATTAAAGTTCAGTGGGGTTAATGAAATCTATTGTAGGATTAATTCGTGATCGACCTTGCACTTTCACAAAGTCTACTTAATTACTATATATACACTTTATGTTGTCTTGGTGATATGATGATGGATAAATCTTAATTTCTCATCAAATTTTAATTATTCATAAATCAAATGCTCTGAATCATACTTGTCATATAGAATAGAAGTGTGATCAACATAAAACATATTTAAATATACGCTCAAGAATTATATTTTTTTCATATTAAAAGTAAAAGTACAAACGTTTTATTACCGACGGAGACTGTTTGATTTTATCTATGATGATATCTAATTGCTTTTCTGAAGAATAAAAATATGCAAAGTTGCTCTCTTTTTTTTTTTTGTGGTAAATTAGATGCAAAGTTGCTTCAATAGCAAAGAAAGAAACCCACCATGGCCACTTTATATCCAAAAAAATACGGTAAAAGGAAAAAGAAATGGAACCTTCAACTTTTTGCAACTTAATTCGTTGACAACCCATGCGTGTAGGCCATGACCAAAACTTGGAGGGCTTCATTTTTATTAAAATCATTAATTATACATGTAACGACAAGCAAACTACAAAAGTTATACAAAATATAGAAAGAAAAAATTTATATAGAATTTACTTCATGTGATTTAATAAAGTGTATTTTATCTCCCTGTATTCTTAATTATAAAATACACTCATTGTCTCTTAATTTGGTATTTTAATTAAACCTTAAAACATATATAATTTGACAGGAATATATTGTATACTTCGATCTATTTTAAATCTAAAAATAATGAAGTGGTTAATCTCCATTAAGCCGTTCATCCCCTATGTTATTTTATATTATATGTTTTAGTTTATCCCCTCTATTTTATCTCCCCGTATTATTTTATGTGAAGGGAATTTATATTTTTACGTAATATTTTTTACCCTCACATTCAATTTTGGACGATTGAGTTATGCTCTTCAACAGAAGAAGGTAATTGATCCTTTATTTTATTATTTTACAAAAAGATTAAATGCTTTTTTAAATTAGAGGAGAATAAATTAGATACTATGTTAATTATAGGGGGTAAATAAGAATTAATCCAAAATAAAGTATATATATATATATAGAATTATCATATATGCTATATTTATATGATGGAATGTGTGTGTAGGGTCAAAGTTGAAAACTTTAATGAAGTCTAACACATGATGAAATGGTCCACGCCTTAGCAACATCCCATGTGAGAATTTTGTCTCCCCTTTAAGGGGAAAAATGAAATCCAATTTATTATTAATTGCTTCCCACATTTATAAATTAATTAGGTGTTGTTTGGTTATGAGTCAATCTACACTCTACAGTACTTTGACCTGAGCATAATAAATGGGTCATGAGTCATATATATGATCTTATTGCATGTATTAATTGCTAATATTTAATGACTAAATTATTTTGATAAATAAATGTAAATCCAATGTAAAGGAACTAAAATATAATGACGATGAGGTCCTGTCCTAGTAGAGAAACTGAAGTTTTAAACTGATGTTAATTTAATTTTCTATAATGATAACTAAGTTTGTTGTTTGTAGAATGTCATCTTTGTACTTAATTTAATTACTACTTGACTTCACGGTCTATACCAAGTCTGAAACATGATCAGATTCCGAAAGAATAGTTTTTTTTTTCTTTTAATTTTTCGAACGTCAAATAGTTTAAATTAACTTGAATACATGCTACACATCCTACTATGTTTATGAATATTCTTTTTCTTTTGGTTTTCAAGTAAACATGTAAAGGGATTATAAACATGGATCCAAATTTCGTTTTTAATGTATGTTTCGGTCAGCGAAATATTGAAAGTTTTTCAAGATTTTTTAGGAAACATTAAGAAAAGTTGTAAAAAAGTTACTAAATTAAGAAAAATAACAGAGTTTAAGACAATAATATAGTTTCGAAATTACACATTATTTCCATTTCGGTTGATTCAAAAATGAAACTTTTCAATGTTTTCGACGAAAAAGATGAAAATTTTGATCCATGATTATAAATGCATGTTGTTCTTCCTTGTTGTCATTTTGGGTATAGTGTGATAAATTGGTGAGATATATTGTTGTGATTTGACTGTGAGTTTGGTCCATCGGTGGGAGACTGGGAGTGCTTCTAGATATCTATTGTGATTTTTAAAGTGTTTGGTCACCAATGTCATAATCACTTATGGGGTCTCGAAAAGTTAAAAATTAACTTATTTTAGAAGCTCCTAAAATATTACTTTTATAAAAGCTATTATACAAAAACAATTATTCTATAATTAATTTTTATTATAATCAATTTGTCAAAATCTATTTTAATAAAATTAATTTTTCTATAATTACTTTTCGAACCTCTAGGCCAAACTCACCCTAAATGCATAACAAGAATTCATTCTATCATATTAGTTTGATTTTCAATTAAATATTAAGCTTGTAATAATTTTGGTTGTAATGTAATGTCTACGAAGATTATAGTGAATCTAAGTTAGAGGTATTTCAAGTATGGGTTAATTTTTTTCGCGTGGAAGAGAGGGAGAAATTCAAATTCCGGCCGAAATTTGACTAAATTGTCAAATTATTTTAGTTATTCGATTTTTTTATCAGCTCGAAAAGTTATAGAACTTCTGTCCATGTCAGCAAGGGAATTAGTTTTCCATGTCAGGAAGGGAATTATGTTTTCACGTCAGCAAGGATAGATGACTTGGTAGACACAATGACAGATAATCCCAATTCGAAATGAAATATGACTAAATTATCAAATAAGTTTAGATATAAGGTTTTTTTGCCAGTTCGAAAAGTTACAGGACTTTTTTTGCCAGTGAACAATAATTATGGAATCACTTTTGCAATTTTTCCTTTTCTATTTCAGGTAAGGGCATCTCCAATGAGGTGGGGAGAGGGGAATCCATGGGGGAAGGAGTGAAGAAATGAACTTTGGTGAGGAGAGGGATGAGATGGTGGGGGTGGGAGGGAGGGGAGGGGAGGGGAGTATTTGGGAGGTGGATAACCACCTCCTGAGGGGGTGGGGCGGTGGGTGGCCATACCTCCCGCCCCACCTCTGTCGTTGCCCTGCACATATTTTTTTCTTTTAAATCTTAAACTTAATATTAATTTATTTATTACTTGTAATGTTAAATTATTTATTATTAATGTTAGTGTTTAATTTACTATTAGTATAATTATTAATTTTTATTCTTATTATTATTATATATTTATTATCATTAAATTAAGTGGAAGTGGGGAATTATGAGAAATCAATTTAAATAAAATGGAAAGATTGAATCATTAAAGATGACTATAAAAAGAGGAATCTGAAGGGGAAGGGAGTCTGAGGGAAATGAGAGTCTGAGCGAAGGGGAGTCTATACTCACTGGAAATGGCCTTACGATCCACTTCTATATAAATAAACTATAAGGACATCTCAGCTCGGGTGGAGTGTAAGTCCTCGCATCTCTAATCTAATATTCAATGTTATTAAATTTTACATAAAATCTAAAAATAAATATTTCCATTTTTAGTTAAGTTTTTTTTTTTTAAAAAAAAAAAACGTGTTTTTGTTTTATTAAAAAAAATTAAATTCTTTGAAAAAAAATAAAACAAGTGGGGCCTCATGTTGTGGCATTGCTGATGGAGCCCGCCCTCTCCGCCCAGCCACGATTGGCTGGAGCCGGCCATTTCCCTTCCCCAGGTTCATTTTTAATTCACTTCGGGACAGTTAGAGATACTATGTAAAAAATATAGAAGTATTTCCATCCCATCTCACTCTAGAAAGGAAGTTGAATGAAGTTCAATCATTCTTAAACTCTCGCGATTTCGATGATGTGAAATGTTTGAATCATTTGAGATTTTGATATATATTGACATGAATACTATTTGAGCATGTTCATTTTCATACAAAATAATTATATAAACTTTTAAACACTCATTATATTTTATATTGAAGAATCAAATTCTAGTTAAGCCATTGAGATTTGATTTGGCATGAATATTATCAGAGCGTGTTATTCGAACATACAAAATAATTTATATGATCTCATTACTTTGATGAATTTACATTTTCAATTCAGGTATAGAGATTTTGATATTGGCATGAAAGCATGCTTGTATGCCCATACAACATAATTTTTAATGAGTAGTATTTTATAACATACGATTTCCCACATAATATATGTGCTATGCAATTAAGATTTTGGACATAAATAAAAAATTCTTACCTAGACAATTTTTCTTCGCCTTATAGTTAAAAATAAATGACGTGGAGCTATTCTTTACCACAATCTAGGTGAGAATTTTCCACATAAATAACAGTTGTGTTTTCTTTTCTGCACTTACAAATTTCTTTTTAAGTTTCAAGAAAATATTTAACTACGTTATTATTCCAATTCTAGGGGAGGGGAAAAAAACCTTGATTCCAAGAAACCGAAATATAGAAAGAATAGACCTATTATTGGGTACCATTAATTAGGTAATAATTTTTTTTGAATTATAATAAATAGTAAATTAGGAAAGAAATATAAAACCGTTATCAATCTCCAGCTCATCTTGCATAAAAAAAAAAATCGCCCTACTCTCTCTCTCTAAAAACAGACGCGCAGGCCACCCAACTCAACAGAACAGAACCTCCAGTTTTTGAGAGAGAGAAACTCATATATATACATCCAATAATATATAGAGAGAATATATAGAGAGAGAAGAAGAATAAGAAAGAAGTAGAAGAAAACCTCTGTGCAGGTATATATCTCTTAACAACATCCACATGTAAATACGTAATCAATAATCATCGCATAGATTTTCTTGCATTCAATTCATTGTATCCGTAATGCAATCATTTAATTGAATCGTTTCAAGAGAGGGATTAATTTCGCAGATCTTGAAACCCTAACGAGTTAATCTTCCGTTTCTCGATAGTTAACGGTTCAAAAAACGGTTCCGTTCAATCGGATTTTATTCCACATTCCGCGCCAGTTTCTCGCGATTTGAGTCCGCATTTGATTTGGAAACGAATTGGAAAACGCTTGTTTTCAGTTTGGATTTAGAAGTTTTTAAGAATTTTCCGGAGGGGGAGTATTAGTAGAATAATGGATGATAGAGGAGGAGGTTCGTTTGTGGCTGTGAGGCGAATATCGCAAGGGCTCGATAGAGGAACTGCTTGTCATTCTACTTCTGGTATATACTTTTTCCTTATATGCTCTGTCTTCTCTGTGTGCGTGTGTGCTACACGGATGTTTAACTAAAACTGGATACTCTGAATGTTATGGAATTTTCGAACTCTAAATGAAAATAATATGATAATTTATGCCTGATAGTGTTGAGTTTTTCCATTTGCCTCCAGATTCATGTGCAATTATTTTAAATTTGACTGAAACGCCTAGATATATGTTAGCAATTATGTAAATTCTTCATTTTATTATTTTATGTTGTAAAATGTGTAGATTTGGTTTTTTGGTGCCATATCTGTGGTTCATAAGTTACGAGCTGATAAGTGCATTTTCTCTTATTTTTCTGGTTTACTATCATAAAATATATATAGTACATGAGTTTGTTAACTAAATCAAAGACTAAGAAAATTTTCTTTTAACTTTCATATGTACCTTAATTGATGGACTAATGTAAAGTTTGTTTTACTAAGACATTTTTATTGTATGGATTTTCTATGTTAGGTTAAATGCACAACGAGAAATAATGATAATTAGTGAAGTTAATAATTGTATTTTACTAATGTTTTGCTAGTTTGCTGGTGTATAAACCTAACTTGATTATTATGAAAATTTTATTAAAACTTTTAGATAAGAGTGTATGACTATGTCCTATTTTCTAATTTTGCATCAAAATCCAAAAAACTGATGACTCGTAAAACATGAACTGTGTTCATTGTAGTATTAAATTTTCTAGAGGATCTTCATTTCAGGTTTCGCTTGATATGTGGGGCTTAAATCAGACTTAAAACACACCAGTCTTGCTCTTTCTTGATGCATGAAATGTTCTGTTTAAAATTGAGTGTGTGCTTAGCATTACAGTAAAACTTCCCAAGCTAACGAATGTGTGGGTTGTTCTATGAAGATAAAATGCTAAAGAGATCATTGTGGGCGTTGTATACTTTCTGGAAGGAGCTGATTTTATATTCTGTCATTGCTTATATTTGATATTCTTAGCATATCATATACCATGATAGGTTATTCAAGAACGTATACGTCTTTTGATTATTTTTGTCAATCAATTTCTTTTTGTTACAGCGGAAGTGGTGGCTGGATCTGCTGCATGGCTTGGCAAAGGACTTTCATGTGTTTGTGTTCAGGGAAGAGACAGTGATGCACGCCCATCATTTGATTTGACACCTGCACAGGTACTATTCTCCTGGACTGAACTCTTTGATTGGTTTCCTTTGCTTCACGGCTGCAATTTAGTATTTCAACATTATAGACAATTCATTCTGGAAGTAAACTTACATGGCATTCTTAAAGCCTCTTCCGCCTCAGCTGGTTTTTATCTGATTTTCTCTGATTACTCTGTGATCTTGTTTGCTTTCCATTATAGTAGTATTACTTATTAATCATTTTCAACTGTGTCTATATTCATGTAACTTGTAAGTTAATGTTAAATCTTAAACTGGGCCATTATTTGACTGTTTGACCAGAAAAATTGGGTACAAATTCTTATATAAAGTCTAAATTGAAGAGAATGAATGTTATATGTAGTTATACCTTGCCCATATAAAGCATGTCTAGCTGTTTCTTGCATGATTTTGACAGCTGAGGTGCATGAAGTGTGTGTATTGATAGATTAATGTCACACAAATAAAAGAGTAGCATATATTTTAGTCTTTCTGCTCTTGACTTTAGGCCACAATTGACTCTGTGTCACACTAGATCCTGATTTTTCAAACCACTTTGATTGTCAGGAGGAGTGCCTACAGAGGCTACAAAATCGGATAGATGTTGCTTATGATAGCTCTCTTCCCGAACATCAGGTATAGTTCATAAAAGTGCTACTTTAAAAATAAAAAAAAGGTGATGTGCACATATTTGATGTCTATGATATTTGGGCAGTCTCATATGAAGCCTTCTTTAGTTAATCTACAGTATTGTATGGACTTTAAATGTGCTTCTATTTCTCATCGATTTCGTTAGTTTTATAGGAAGCTTTGCAAGCGTTGTGGCGTGCTGCCTTTCCTGGGGAGGAACTCCATGGTCTAATATCAGAGCAGTGGAAGGAAATGGGTTGGCAGGGGAAAGATCCCTCTACAGATTTTCGGTATGCCATTGTTCTATGATTGCATTGAACTTTTTCTAAATCTCATGGAATAAGTTCACTTTACATTTTTACATTATTGCTTGTTACCTTTAACAAATGACTTCTTTTAACAGTGGTGGTGGTTTCATATCATTGGAAAATTTATTGTACTTCGCGAAGAAATTTCCAGTATGTTTCTCTCTCCTCCTGTTTCTCTATGAAAGTGCATGGGTGTGAATAAAACTACAGTGTTAAGAATTGAGTCCTGGACTGTTAATTCATAACTACATTGACAATGATGTTTGACTATTTTAATGTGAAAATTGTTTACAAACTGTTAATTCATGAATTTGAAGTTCATTTCTGTTTGCTTGAACTTGCTAATATATAATGGTTTTTTCACTTAAAAGTTTTCTACTTATATTAGTCTCGGGTTGTAATTCTGATATTTCTACCCTTCTATAATTTCAAGAAGGAAATATCAGTTAAGGTCTTGGTGGTTTTATGTACTAAGTTGTTAAATATGCTTTTCCCTTTGAAAGCATATCAACTTGTATCAAAATTAAGGACCAAAATTCATGCACTCTTTTTCAAATTACTATATCATGGTGCATTTTGTTGGAACCTCTGGTAGGAATATTGAAAGCCTGTTGGACATGTCGTAGGCGCAGACATGCGTACTAGTTCCCGTCCAATTCATTGGTTTCACATGGCATTCCAAATTGCCCTGTATGGTATATGTATTGTTTGTGTTGTTTTTACACATCTAACTGTAGTCTTTAGTTCTTTACTTTAAGATTATATACAAGGAACACTTGCTTTTCAAAAGCTTACCAAATGCTTCTCCCCAGAAATCATTCCAGAGTCTTCTGTGGAAGCAGGAAGGTGATAGGGCGCTGTGGGAATACCCATTTGCTGTAGCTGGTGTCAACATCACGTTCATGCTTATTCAGATGCTTGATCTTGAAGCAAGTGAGTTATTGAGGAATATTTAACCTTGAAATGTTCTTGTTTATTCTTTTTCTTTTTGAACTATGTGTGCCTTTATTGATAAAAGGAGAAAGAACTGTGCTTATTTGTTTAAGTGGATATTGTGCCTTCCAACCAATACTTAGACGCTTACAGTCTGAAATAGCTCCAGTTGTTAATCTGCATTTTTGTGAGAAGTGTTCTGAAGCAATTGTTTGTAAATGAATGATTTTGGCCTTGACAGAAATGGAAAATAATCTTACATATGGTTAAAATTTAATGATTTTAGGTCAGTTGGCTGTGTTATGATGAAATTTACATTTCTTGCTTCTTGTCTCAACATGTCAAAAAGAATTATTGATGTTTGCTCATCAGCTAATCTGTTGCCTCATCTTTGTAGTGAAGCCCAGAACACTTGTGGGAGCGACCTTCTTGAAGTTTCTTGCAGGTAACAATTTGCAACTTACTCTGTCCATTTGAATCCTCATTGAACTCGGTTTGATAAAACCAAAGCTATTCATTGATTCTACTTATCAAATCAGTTATAATGGCTAGAAGCTCTCTAATGGATTCTAATTACCTTTTTTTTCTCTCTGTTTTCTAGTTTATCTATCAAAAAACAAAAAACGTATTTTATGTTACTAATGTTTTTGTGCTTATCGGTGAGTTCTTGTGTTTTGCCTGACAGAAAATGAATCGGCGTTTGACCTTCTGTACTGTATCGCATTCAAGCTAATGGACCATCAGTGGCTTACCATGCATGCTTCTTACATGGATTTCAATGCAAGTTATATTCTTTTTTCGCACTTCAAACAACACTCATTTCTATATTGACTCGATCATCCCAAACTATTTAAAAAGAAAAAGATTGCGTTCATGCTGTATTCAAATGGCTTCTGATAAGCTATTTATAACATATATGTTCATACATTGCAATATCTTCTGCATATATCTGACTTTTTTTTCCGGACCTTCCTTGGCTCAGAATGTGATGAAAGCCACTCGTCGTCAGCTGGAGAGGGAGCTACTGCTAGTAGACATTATGCACCTTGAAGAGTTGCCCTCCTACGAACTCCTTAGAAATCGTTAGCATATATATTTAGCTGTTTCTATGCTAGACTTGCAATCTACCATTTGATCATGGCGTGATTGTAGGGATTTTCGGTTTTGTGATTTTCTACTGATTATTTGTGAGGGGAAGTGAGAAAAAGATTTGCAGGTCTGTAATTCTAAAGCTAAGTAAATAGAACTCTTTGCAATAGTTGATTGTTAAGATAAATGTTTGTGATAGGGACGATCTTCATTGTCTTGATTTGACACGATAATGATAATAACGTGAGCCAACATCATCAAGGGCATGTGGAGTGCAAATATATAAGCATCCTCCAAAGACCAAAAGTTGTATGATGTTGTGAACATTCATGTTTTGGATGCATGTATGTATGTGATCACAAAAATGAATGAAGGGTATGTTCTTATTTGGGCGTGTAGATAGTAGATATGTTGTTTATATATTGTTTGACTTTCTTATATACATACATTAAGTTTGATTTGTTAGTTAAATGTAAATGAATTGACCGACTTCAAATGAATTTTTTAACATAGGATGTTAATGTCATTTTTGTCCTTGGAAAAAAAACACCTCCCATTAATTCTCAAACTGTATATGTAATGGCTCTGGTTGTTCATTGAGAACTAGCGCACAAATATCCGCACATGATAGAAAATTATTTGGAATCATCAATTAAGCGTACAAGAAATGTTGAATAGTAGTATTTTAGGGATCAAAGTGACCCAAAACTCAAGGAACAATTAAATGATTTGCCATTCTAGTTTAATTCTAAAAGATAAGACGGAATTTAATATTTTTAAATTAGTTACTATTACCCATAGTAATAAGACTAATGCATCCACGCGTTCAACGACTTACTACCACATCTTTTTTTCTTTCTTCATTTTTTGGTACAAACACATCTTTTGCCTTGCACTAAACTTGGTTGTATCAAATCTCACAACCCCAAAATCAGCAGTATCAACTACCGTTCTTTTACTTAATACGTTATTTTGTTCGGTAATTTGGAGTATGCTTTGAGTTAAGCCCCCAATAGTAAGCATTTCACTGCAGATTTTTATATAAGAATTCAGAATTGATGCACTGTAATAAATTGCTGAGCCCGAAGAACGCAAAAATGCAAATAAGCAGACGAAACTCGCAATTTCAGTAACATTATACAATTACCCAAGTGATTCAGCCATTGAAAAAAGCAAATTCATTCAGACGCACACAAGGTTCCACAAATTCAATATGTGGTTTTAAAACTCATAAACAGCCATAGCAATACGCTTAATTAGTTATTGACCCGAGTCAATAAGTTTACTCGTAGATCCACGAGTGAAGGCTACTTCTCCATTCAGCAATTCCTTCAGGGAACCAAAGAGCAATCTCCTTCCTTCCACTCTCAACTGCATCACTGCCATGAATGACATTCCTGCAATCCCATGGCACAAATCAAATATCTAATATCGCTGTTCAGACAATTTGAACATGTTTGAAAACATATTACTCGTTTACAACTCAATCACAGTCACAACTACATAATACAGACAGTATGTACCCATGTATTCAAAGTAGAGTAAATCTACAAACATTCAAATTTCGAGTATTTGATCACTAATCAAGTCATTGGTTAGAAGAAAATAAACCATCATAAGAGTAAAACCTACCTGCCAATGTCGATGGCAAAATCCCCACGGATGGTCCCAGGAGCAGACTCGGCTGGGTTGGTGGCACCAATGATCTTTCTTCCAGTAGTTACCACATTCTTACCTTCCCAAACCATTGCAACGACAGGGCCAGAGATAATGTACTCAACGAGTCCATTAAAGAAGGGCTTTGCAGATAAATCAGCATAATGCTTCTCGGCAAAAGCACGATCAACAGTGATAAATTTCAAACCTGAAAATTCCAAACATATTTAATTTTTTATCTAACTAACAATGACAATAATAAACTGGTAAGAAAACAATAATCCCAATTATCAAATGAAAATACTCAAATGGTTATAAAAATGGAAATACTGAAACAGAAGCATACAACCATTCTAGTTCCTGAAAATATGCAGTTCAGTATCAAATATGTAAAAGGAAAATATTTTAGCCACTTAAATTTGCACAGTGGATACGGTTTTCCTAATTTCCTTTCTTTACGAAATATAAGTACCCATAAAAAGGGTATTCTCTTATATCCATCCTCAAAGTTAGCACAATCAACAGACAAATAGCAAAATAAATAATTTTTTTACTTGGAATCATCATCAATCATGTACTAAAGTGAATTCCTAATATTTTTTATAACATAGGAAATAAACCTACTTAAACTAAATAAGATTGGATGTCAAAAAATAATATACCTTTCAAAGTGAAACCTTTCTTCTCAAATCTTGAGATGATTTCACCCACCTGATTTAAAACAAATACTACTGAAAAACACAGAAAAGTAATTGAGAAAAAGCAGAAGATAAAAAAAAAAAGAAAACGAACCAGTCCTCTTTGAACGCCATCAGGCTTGATCATAATGAAAGTCTGCTCCATTTTTAGTACAACAATGCAGTGAGGCGGATGGCTGAGGAAGAAAGGGAGCGATATTTATACGAGTGAATTAAAACCCTAGGTAAGAGAATATCTATTTCTTTTTCTTTCTTTTGATAAATAGTTAAGAGAATATTCTGTTAAAATCTAGCCGCCCCATATTTTTCTCTTTTTCTGCGTTTGTTATTTTCACAAATCACAACACGTGTCCTTTTTTTTTTTTTTTTTCCTTTTGTGATATTAACCTTTGTTCTTAATTTGGCTTTTTATTATGATACCCATTCAAACGTTAATAACGGGAAATTCTTACTCACATCGGGTTCAATTGAACCCAAAGTAATTACAAGTTAAATGTAATACACTTGCTTTGAGATTGGATGTAACTCCTAGGAGAGTGACCAATCACAAAACAAGTGCAATACACTTGTTTGGTGGTTGAATGAGTTTGGTCAAGCCAGACTTGGACAAGAATTTTCCGTTAATAACTTATTACATGTCTATTTTATCTTGAATTGATTCCACCTTTATTATTACGGGTGAGTTTGACCTAGTGATTTGAAAATCAATTATAGGAGAATTAATTTTACTAAAATGAATTTGACAATAATAAAAGATGATAAAATTCAATTATGAAATAATTGATTTTGAATAATAACTTTTGTAAAAGTAACACTTTAGTAGCTTCTGAAATAAGTTAATTTTTTGCTTCTGGAGATCTAAAAAATTATTATTATATCAGGGGCCGAAATCACGATTGACTAAAATCAATTTCTATAATTGGGGTTAAACACTTCAAAAATCACAATAGAGGTCTAGAAATGATTTTAAGAGCTCTTACCGCTGGATCAAACTAACCCGTAATCCATTTCATCATCAAACTTTTTTTTTTTGTTAGAATCAATTATTGTTAAAATTCATTTTAATAAATTTAATTCTCTTTTAGTTGTTTCTCCAAGGGGAAAAAAAACTCTAGAAGACTTTGGAGCAAATGTACTTGGCCGAAAAGACAAAACTAAAAGTACTGATTAAATAAAGAAATTTGTGTTTGATTGATAAGAAGAAGAAAAAAAAACTATGTAATTGTATTCCGCCCAGAAAATAAACGAGAATCACTAATATGACAAATTATGAATGTGTAGAACTAAAAGATATAAACTTTCTTTTGATGCATACCAAAATCAATTGACCAAAATGAAAGTTTCATTTTATTTCAAGAGAAGCAAACTTTTTGTAAACAAGAGAGAGAGAGAGAGAGGAACTGTGGGTTAATATAGAAGTAGTGGTTTGCACTTGGTTTGGTCTTAATATTTGGTTAAAGAGATTTCGGCAAAATCTATGAAACTCGATTTGAATAATAATTTCAACGGAATATTGAAGTTGTAAAATATTATTAAATAATAGTAACTAAATTTTGAAATTTTGAGATATGACTTGAATTTAGGTTTGGTTGTTGGGATTCGGGAGAAAAAAAATAGGTGGTAGATGTCAAATCAATAACTTTATATGTAAAAAATAAATGACAGATGTTAAATCAAGATTTAATAGATCTCAAATAGAATTGTGTAGATTTCAATTTATCTTTTGTGTGAGACCTCTTCAAACTATTCATTTAATTAAATTTGATCCGATTTGAATGAAATCAAATCAAGACAAACTAGATCCATGTAAAGTTTGTGACTCGTAATTTTGATGTTTTGATTCAGAACTTTGAACTAGTTAGATCCGTTTCATTGTACGTCTTTTTTATTCTTTCTGTTAACCTTTTTTGAAAGTCTTTCATTATTCAAAAATATTAAATAAAAAATCACTGGACCGAGTTTATAATTTAACTCTATTTTGATGGGCTGGGCTCATTGTAAAGCCCAATTCATCCACCCAAAGTCCAAACTAGTCTTTAATCAGTTCATAAGGAAAACCAAGTTTCAGAAGTTGATTTCCACTTGGGACATTTTTCTTTGTTGTTTTGTTTCTTTAACTTTTTTCCTTTCTAATAAGTATTATAATCAAGAGGTCTTTCACTTCCTTTTGTTTTTTCCAGAGTTTTGACCTACATAAATCTAATTTTCATTTATTTTAATAAATAACACCAATTTTTCAATTGTATATATGTTTACCTATTTTTAAGTGGTGAATTTTATAGAGAAGAAAGAAATTATTACAAAAAAAAAAAAAAAGAAAAAAAAAAAAAGGCTTTTATAATGGAGAGCTTGAACTTAAGGTTTCTTAATAATATGGTACTGTAACCCTTAAATTAGGGTAAACTTCACTCATGTTCCTCCTTATTACTAATTTTTTACAGAGTGATCCCTTTTGTGTTTTTTTTTTTTATGTTAGTTCTCACTATAAATTATTTATTTTACTTGGTCCTAAAAGTCCCATAACATCTTTATGAGGGATTAAATTGAAAAAGAAACAGTTTTACGAGGGACTAAATTGATAAAAAAAATACTTTTATGAGGGACTAAAGTGTATAACTATATGTAAAAGATCGAAGTGAAACAAATAATTCATAGTAGGTACTAACGTGAGAAAAAAATACAAGAGGGATCACTCTGTAAGAAGTTAATGATAAGGAGGACCATTAGTAGTGTTTACCCCTTAAATCATAATTTTAAAAGTTTTAAGATTGGAGATCAATGTAAATTGGTTTTTTAAAAATTTGAAATATTTGATTAAATCAACCGAATAATATATTATGTTGTGTTTAATAGTGATTTGCGATCCTCAGAAGTGAAACTCAAGTTAGAATCCTACTGAAAACACCACACTGGGAAGGACCTATACTCATGCATTCTTCGGTCCAAGTGGTAAATACGCAGTTTAATAGATTAGAAGAAAATGCTAATTCTCAGATATAGATGATTATTGGCGATTTTTAATAAAAGAAACATTGTCAACCACAATTAATAATTTGAAATGATAATGTTTTTCTTATGGATATTTATGTTTCTACATTTGTGCTTAAAAAATAGATTACTTGATTTTAGGTTATTTTGATCATTTATTTATAAGGTACGTACCCATAAATTCTGACCCCCAATGAAAACCGTGTAGCTCCATTTCGTCAAACATGTTCGATTTTCGGTTCCCTTAGATTCTATTTTTGGTTTGATTTTAACAAAAAAAAAAAAAATCTTTTTTTTAGAGGGATTTTAATTAACAAAATTGATAGCTCAAAGGATGGCTATAATTGATTTGATCTAAACATGGTCTATTCATTCTTCTAGAGCTCATATCTATTCATCCTAAGTGGAAGGGGTGATTTGCTATATCATATCAAATCAAGAGATAAAAAGATATATAATATTAATAATAATAAACAAATTGTTAATTATAATATCGATCGGAAAGCTTCTCTGATTGTAGTTATTATCTCTTTAATTACCTTACTAAAATCTTGGGATAACCAATATCCAATAGAATTTTCATGTGGTTTGATCAATCAACTATGTGGTTTGAATCCTTAATTAACAGATCGATTACATGGCTTAACTAGAGTTATTTAATCATCTAGGTCATGTCAAAATTAATTAATTCTTAAATATATTGCACATCACTCTAATTCATTATGTATAATTAAATAAGTTGGATTCGACAAATATGTAATTGAAGTTCGCTATATTTAATTACTATTTAAATTAAAATTCTAACTATGGGATAATTAAGAAGCAAAATAGAAAGGTATAGGCAAGCTGTATAACTATTAAATATTTCAAAATAGTCAACTTCCTTAATTATAAATTACTATTTAAAAACAAACATTCCTTAATTATAATTAATTTCAATAAAGATATAGTAAGTATATGCTACTGCTAGTATTTATGATATTCATTCCATAAATATAATTAAGATTCTGAATAACTTTTGAAATAATAAATAAAAAGATTCTGAATTTGATGGGATTCCCATTCTGAATCGGTTAGGCCTCGTTTTAAGGGCAAGTCCAATGCTAGGGATGTAAATTGGGTAAGCAAAATGAATTTTAGAAACTCAAATAGTGTTTTGCATCTCCAAAAAGGGTTTTTCACTCCAATGCATAGTATGTAAAATGAATATGTATTTTATTTTTAATTATTTTTATTATATAATCCTTTATATTTATGCATTCATTTATTTCCCGAGATCTTAAATAAATATAAAAGAAAATTTTAAGTAAGTTGGAATTCAAATTTCAAATTTCAAATAGGCGGGAAAATTCAAATTTTGAAATTTTGAAAAATTAAATTCGTTGAAAGTTGAAAAGTAGATTTTCACTTAGTTGAACTATGAAACTTTTGAAATTTCATCAATTTGAAATTTAAAAATGAGCGGGTGTTTTCAATTTTCAAAATTCAAAATTCAAAATTCAAATTTCAAATAAGCGGGATAACTGAAAAGTAGAGTTTCACCTATAAATTTGATGAGTTTCTTCATTATTCTCATCCAGATTTCTCTAATCAGAATTTCTCATTCAAATTTCTTTCACAATGGATTATTCAGAATCTAGCTCTAAAATTTTGAAAGATTTCGTAAATTTCAACTCTGATTTTGATGATGAGTTAGATATGTTATTTGATGCAAGAGAAGCACAAGATGAACAAACTCGAGGGCGGAGACAACACGGCCATCGTGGTTCTATTGTTGGTCACAAATTTGTTGGTCGAAACCCTATTGAAGCCCATAATCAAATTTGGAATGACTATTTCTAGATCATCCGTCATCAAAGATGTGTAATAAGCCATATTTCTAAGCAAAACAATAAAAAGAATTATTCCAATAATTATAATGTATGAAAAGAATATCCAATTAATTATGTCATCTAAAAAAATCAAATAAATTAACTTCAAGCGAAATCAAATTATGATTGTATATACACCAAGCCAAAATAAATTAGCTAAACTTAATTAACACGTATTAAAGCAATAATCAGTTTAGTTTGTTTATAATTATATATACACAACATACCCAATATAATAAAATCTACAAGTTTAATCACGTATTATTATATCCACAACATACCCAATATAATAACATACCCAATATATCCACAACATACCCAATATATTAAACTTAATTAACACGTATTATTATATATCTTCATCAGTTTAGTTTTCTTTTCATTTAATTAGTGGGCCTTTAAAATCTACAAGTTTAATTAATAACCCAAATAATTGAAAGCCCACTAAACAAATAAATTTAATACATACCTAATTTCCAGATTTCTTCTCAACAGATGGTCGCTCTATGCCTTCTTCCTCACCGGTCGTGGTCGCTCTCTGCCTTCTTCCTCACAGGTCGATTTCTTCCCCAAAATTCTCTAATCTTTCTCCAATTTATAATACAAAAACTCTCTCAATTGTTATTTTGCTCGAAAATTACAAGAATCATGGAAAAAATTGGATGGAGAAGAAAGTAGATGGAGGTTGGTATTTAATGGCAGATTTCAACGGCTCAATACCTCAAGCAACGGTAAGATTTTCAGTTTGTTGTCTTCCCTCTCAATTTTACATTCTCAATTTCTCTCTCTTCCTCAATAACTATATTTGCATCCACAAAGTACAATTTCTAAAATAGAAACTCTTTTACAAACTGGCATTGGAGTGGTGAAAAATGTAAATTGAGTAAGCAAAATGGCAGTTAGGAGTTTACATCCCCATTTACATCCCAGCATTGGACTTGCCCTAAGTATATTATTATATATATCTTATCGGAAACAAAAAAAGTTACAAAGAAGTACAAGAAGAACCCTAATCTTGAAATTGGGGATTGTATATTCACGTTTTTAGTTTAAGTCGGTAGTCAAAGTTTGTTAAATTAGAATAGCCGTTTGGCCCGTTTCTCTTTTCTGTTTTTACCTTTTTACCCTTAGCCGTTAGGTTGTTATATATAAGTTGTATTACTGCAGTTCAATTTACTTGTAACATTCATATTTTCAGTTTCTATTATTCAATACACACTTTTCTTTTCCAAATTCTCTCTGCAAATATTCATCATTCATGTACAAGAAATATTAATTAACATATACATCCAATGAAATAAGGAGGAGCCGAGGAGGAGGAGACTGTTTCAGAGTAAAGGGACTTATCACCGTCGCTATCCACTTGTAATGTAAGTCGTAATTTCAGTTGTAGATTTCTTGCAAGCTGTAATAATTTCGTGTTAGTTGTTTTCCCTAATTTATGGTAGGTAATATTTGAGTTCTCGAGAGTGTATTTAGAAATATTTTATAGTTGTGTTAAATCAATATTGTTATATGCCTGAATCTATAAAATATGTTGTGTTATATAAGTGGAGTATTGCAATAAATATGTTATTTTGAAACCGCTTTTTTTAAAGAAATAAGAGAGAATTTATTGTTTTAATTATTGTTTTGTTTGTAAAATTTGAATTTTGTTGTTAATTTGTCAGTAATGGCATCCTCTAGCAAGAGATCAAGAGAACCCTGTGCAGATGGTGTTGATAGATTGAGCACTATGCGCAATGATATATTGCTTAATATTCTTTCCAGACTTGTTAATTCATAATGAAGAACATGAATTGAATTGCAAAAAAGAAATTCGTATATTGAATCTGAAAAGGAAAATTACAGAGTGTTTAATTGATCTATGTGATACAAATTTTGTGTGTACTGTTCTACATCTAAATTGAATAAGCTGACCTATTTATATACATTAATAACCGACTTATATTATAACAAACTAACTAATCAAAAGTGCTGAAATTAAAAACACGATTCTAAAAGTATAATCTGACTAATCTAATTTTTGCCCTAATTGTGAATTTGATTTGGGCTTCTTCTTCGTTTGAACAGCAAGAGAAGTCTTCTTCAATTCTTCAACTGGAGTCTTCAATCCTTCAATTGGAAATGAGGTATTCTCCATTAACTCTTCAGTTTGGTTCTTGCTATCCTTTTATGTCTAATAGCCCCCCACAAGATGGAGTATAAAGATTGTTTATACCCATCTTGGATAAAGTGTAACTAAACGGCTGTCTGGGCAGAGCCTTGGTGAAGATGTCTGCTAGTTGGAGTGAAGAACGGATTGGCAGCAAACGGAGATGACGGCGGGCCACATGTTCGCGGACGAAATGGCAATCAATCTCCACGTGCTTGGTCCTTTCATGGAAGACTGGGTTGGTTGCCAAATGGATTGCTGACGCATTGTCGCAAAACAAAACAGGAACTGAGGTAAGGACCTGTAAATCTCTTAATAATTGTGTAAGCCAAATTAGTTCACTAGTAGTTGCTGCAAGGGCACGGTATTCTGCCTCTGCAGATGATCTAGAGACAGTGGGTTGTCTCTTAGATCGCCAAGATATTAAGGAGTCACCCAGAAATGCACAAAAACCAGTGGTTGATCTCCTGGTCTCTAAACATGAGCCCCAATCTGCATCACAGAAGGCAGATAGGGATATATTAGGTGAAGAAGGATAAAATAGACCTTGACCAGGATTACCTTTTAGATATCTTAGGAGATGATAGGCAGCTTCTAGGTGAGTGTGAGTAGGTTGTGCTAAAAATTGGCTAAGTTTGTGTACAGTGAAACTGATATCAGGTCTAGTCAAAGTTAAGTAAATCAAGCGACCTATTAATCTTCTATAAGAGGAAGCATCAGGTAAAAGATCATTAGGATCATTGATCAACTTAGTTGTAGGGTCTATAGGGAGATGAACTGGTTTGGAGGCTAGGTAACCAGTGTCATCCAGTAGCTGTAATGTATATTGTCTCTGTGAAATTACTAGACCCTTCTTTGAATAGGCAAGTTCAATGCCCAAAAAATATCTCAATTGTCCCAAGTTCCTTAAGGTAAAGTATTGACTTAAAAGATTAGTAACAGAAGTAATTAAGGAAGGATTAGGAGATGCTAAAATAATATCATCAACATACACTAAAACAGCAATAAAGAGTGAGTCAGTACCTTTTGTGTAGAGTGAATAGTCAGATTTTGATTGGTAGAAACCAATGGATTGCAAAACTGAAGTTAGTTTAGCATTCCATTGCCTACTGGCCTGTTAAAGGCCATAAATGAATTTAGAAAGTTTGCATACCTGTTTACCTGAATTGTTTAAGCATGAGGGTGGTTGATATCCCTGGGGCAAGTCCATATAGACTTCCTCATTGAGGTCACCATTCAAAAAGGCATTGTTTACATCTAATTGATGAAGTAACCATCCCTTGGAAATAGAAAGAGCTAAAAGAACCCTGACAGTGACAAGTTTAGCAACAGGTGAGAATGTGTCAGTGAAATCAATGCCCTCAGTTTGTGTGAAACCTTTGGCCACTAGTCTGGCCTTGTACCTATCAATAGACCCATCAGACTTTCTTTTAGCTTTAAAGACCCATTTACAACCAATGGATGCTTTATTAGGGGGGAGTGTGGTTACAGTCCAGGTTTTGTTTGTTTCCATAGCAGTGAGTTCATCTTTAATGGCCTGAACCCATTCAGGAGATTTGATAGCCTGTTTATATGTGGCTGGTTCTGTGATGGATGAGATATTGGCAAGGAAAGAACTGTAGGGTTTGGAGACATTGTTGTAGGTTATGACAGAAGAGATAGGATAAGTCACAGAAGAGTGGGTAGTGGAATTGCATTGGAAATCCTGTAAGTAGGGAGGAGGCTTAGAGGGTCTGGTAGATCTTCTTAAGTTTGCATCAGAGGGTGGTGGGGTAGGTGAAGGGGACTGAGGATCTGCAGGGGGTGTAAAATCAGAGGGGTGAGGGGGAGAGAGTGGTGGACCAGAGGAATCAGAGGTAGGGTGGGACAAAGGAATAGTTGGTAAAGGTGAGTGAGTGAAATTTGGATTTGGTGGTTTAATGGCAAAGGCCATAGAATTCTTAGGGTCCAAGTTAGGGGTAGATGGTAGTAAAGACCTTTGTTTTTCTTCTTGACAAATCAAAGCCAAGGCCTTGTTGACAGTAGGTAAAGGGTCCATAAGTAGGATCTGACTTCTAGTGTTAGATAGGGATTCATCTAAACCCATTAGGAAAATAAACAAGTATTCTTGTTGAAAATAAACCTCAAGTTTGCCACATTCACAAGCTGGTCTTGAATTTTGAATCTCATCCCAATATTTCTTGAACTTTGTGTAATATGTGTTTACAGAGAGCTTTTCTTGGGTAAGGAGAAGTAAATCCCTTCTAAGTTGGTAGAGGCGTGGACCATTACCTTGTGTAAATCTTTCTTTCAACTCATCCCATAAGGCAGTGGCTAGTGTGTGGTATTGAGTGCTTGATTCAATGTCAGGAGAAACTGAATTCATCAACCAGGCAAGGACAACTGTGTTGTTTCTGTCCCAATAATTCATTAGAACAGGATCATGAGTAGGTTTAGGTATAGATCCATCCACAAAGCCCAATTTGTTTTTGACAGTGAGTCCTTTGGTGATGGCACGGCTCCATGAATCATAATTATCTTCAGTAAGTTGTTTGCTGACCAAAATTAGATGAGTGCCATCAGCAGGATGCAGGTAATATGGGCTTGAGGGATCTTCTACAGGGCTTCTTGATCTTGGAGTGGGGGGAATTGGGTTGGATGCCTGAGTTTCATCGGTTTCTGACATGTTGAGTGAAAATTGCAGAATTTAGATGGGATTCTACTGATGAGTGGCTGAATCTTGGATCGGTGAAGAAAAAGAATGTAACAGATGAAACAGCAATGGAGATGGGGTGAGTTTCTTGGATTTTTGGGGAGAAGAACTGGAAATCTTGTAGAGAAAAGGTAGATGATGAATCAGAAAAAGAATATGATGAAGAAACAGTATGAAGATAGATCAATATGAACAGGAAAATAATTCTACTGATGTTAATTCATAATGAAGAACATGAATTGAATTGCAAAAAAGAAATTCGTATATTGAATCTGAAAAGGAAAATTACAGAGTGTTTAATTGATCTATGTGATACAAATTTTGTGTGTACTGTTCTACATCTAAATTGAATAAGCTGACCTATTTATATACATTAATAACCGACTTATATTATAACAAACTAACTAATCAAAAGTGCTGAAATTAAAAACACGATTCTAAAAGTATAATCTGACTAATCTAATTTTTGCCCTAATTGTGAATTTGATTTGGGCTTCTTCTTCGTTTGAACAGCAAGAGAAGTCTTCTTCAATTCTTCAACTGGAGTCTTCAATCCTTCAATTGGAAATGAGGTATTCTCCATTAACTCTTCAGTTTGGTTCTTGCTTAATCCTTTTATGTCTAATAAGACTTGATTTTATGGATGTTGTCAAGACTTGTGTGCTATCGAAAAGATGGAGCCACGTTTGGATGTCAGTGCCGTGCTTGAATTTCAACTCAGATCGGTTTATGATGCACACTCGTGAGATGTCTTCATACCAGGACTTCTGGAGTTTCATGATAATGGTTTTGTTACTAAGAAATGAGTCTCATATTAGAAGAATTTCCGTGTCTGCACGTAAACTAATTTTCAGTGGCAACAAAAGAGCATATCGAGCTTATAAGCTTAATAAACTCCTTCGTATTGCTGATAAACTCAAAGTAGAGGAACTCTGTTTCACTGGTGGTGACTCTGATATTGAAGAACTTTTCTCTTATCACGACTTCGGTCCTGCCCATGAGCTGGTCTTCCCGCGAGTAGTTTGTGAGACGCTGACAATGCTCACTATCAATTTTCGTTGCAAGACGCCACTGCAAATTGCACAAGTTTTTAGTAACCTCAAAACTCTTTACTTGAGAGGAGTTGTAATATCACATGATGTTGCACATAAACTTCTCTCGAGTGGCTGTGTTAAACTTGAAAATGTGCACTTGCAAGATTGTCAAATCAGCAGTGATATTGAAGGCATTAGTATTTCGGCTTGTAATCTCAAGTACTTGGTAATTGTGTATGCAAACCATGGTATTAACTTTGTGGTTGGGCGTTCTTTTGATTCTAAGATCAAGATTTGCGCTCCAAATTTGGTGTCCTTTTGCTACAGGGGGCCAATGCCGCTTGGCTTTGCTATTTTGAATACCGTATCTCTAAGACAGGTCTCGATTTGCATTTTAGACTTAATCAGGCCAATACTTATTAATGAGGATGAGTTGGTTTACAAGCCTTATCCTTCAAGGTTCATTGGTCTTAATCATGCCAAGACTTTAAATTTCTCTGATCAAGTTGTCGAGGTATGTGGACATCATTGGCTTTCTCATTTCATATCTAAAGAATATTACTGTTCATTATCTTCCATATGTTTTTTTGAGGACATGATTCGTCGATTGAAACGATGCTTTGTTTGGTAAAGCATTTTTTTTATGACAATATGACTATTAAGGTGTTTCTTTTTTTTTTTTCCTTTCCTCTTTTCATAGTACTTTTCTCCAACACACTTTGATCATTTGGAGGATACCTTTATATTGGACAATGTGTGCCGTTTGGAGTTGGGATTAAGATATGACCTCAACTGTATAGAAGGGTTGATCAACTTACTGCATCTCTCCCCAAATCTTGAAGCTCTTGTCATTAGACTTAATGAGGTAAATGTCTTCTTTTTAAAATGAAAATTTTCCTACGAATCCCAACTTCATTTATGAGTAATTTGTTTACAGGATACATCACATCCTTGGTCACGGAGGATGACAACATATGGTGTTTCAACGGCTGATCAATTTCAAGGTTAGATATAAAAAGAGCATAGCAAAAGTTAATCTTAGTCTCATTCTTTTTGTATCTGAAAGGATGATTTTTTAGGCTCATGGGGCTCATGGAAATCGAGAGCAGAAGATATAGCTTGCTTGTCATATCATGTCAAGTTCATTCAAATCTACCACTTTGATGGTTCAGAGGCTGCAGTTGAGTTGATCAAATTTATACTTGAAAACGCAAAGGTCTTGGGGAAGATGGAAATTATGCACAGGAGTGGTGAGAGGATCCTAAAGAGTTTAGAAAGGGTAAAAACATTACCTAAAACCTCTTGGAGAGCTGTTCTATCTTTCACCACTGAGCTTCAAGACTTAAGTAAGAATATCAGAAATAATTAGCTAGTATATGAGTTTTTCTTTTTACAAGTTAGATTTATGACTAATACAAGTCCTCTTTGGATTATTTTTTTTGTTTCACGAGGGTTTAAATCTATTTTCGAGGCGCGTCAAACATATAATATGAGAACCTCTCCCAATAAATATTCGAATTTGGGTCATTACTTTGGGGTAATAGTCCCTTCCACTCAATCAATCATTTGTTGGTCTTTTTGGAATTATTAATTTTCTTCTACGTCAAATATTCTAGTACAGTGTTTATTTTTATATGGATAAAAGAAGATTACTTGCGTTGCACATGTTTGATATTAATAAAATAGATTTTGTGGTGATTTTGAATTAAGTTTTCCATCTGAGATAGTTCTGCTGTTGGGTTTTGCTTGACCATTGCCTGCTCGACCACCCCGACCACGTTAGTACCAAACACATGTTAGCTAAAAAGGGGATTAGACTTGTACTTGAATCTACTTGGACGGATTAGGTTGCGCTCGATCCCGGTTATGTTCAAGCACGATCCTGAGTTTGATCGAGTTATAGTGCTCGATTTCAGGTTTGATCGGGGTGAGGGCTCTTCGTGTCCAACTTGTCCAGGTCGATATAAGGCCATTATCTGACTTTTTTTTTGTTGGTTTTCCAAGGGTTTAATCCCTTTTGAGGCGTGTTGGACACATAAGTGGGAATCTCTCCCAACAAGGATTCAAACCTGAGTCTGCTACTTTGTAGTGACTAGTCCATTCCACTAGACCAATCACATGTTGGTCAATTATCTGACTTTTAGATGAATGTTGTGCATGTAGATGGCCACTTATGTTGTAACAACTAACAAGTTTGCTACATCAACTTTACTTGGGTCTTCGATACAAATGCCATTGAACTTGAAGAAGAAATTCACAAAAAAATGTTAAACATCTTTACAAAGAAGAGTCAACTAATGAATTTAGATGTTTGTAGATAACTATTAACAAATCTAAATACTCGTAGATAACGATTTAAAACCTACAGAAATTTGTCTTTTGATGAAAAGTTACAGCTACATTTCATTTATAATTTATCATCTGCGTAAAAGCTTCAAGTAGCATTATTAATCACAATGACAAAATCAACCCATTAATTCCAGCAAAATTAATTGAGTTAGTCTTCATTTGTGTTGAGATATATTACGATTAAGTTCATCTGATAAATTCGTCGAGCTAATTAAAAGAGCTCAAAATAGATCTTCACGTTTAATTAGACTTAACTCTATAATAATCTGATTGTGTAATCAAGAGGGTTGAAAATTATATTAACCTGTTTGAGATTTGTCTGGACCTCGTTTGATAAATAAAATCGTTTGAAATAGGTTTTTATATATACATACATATCAAACAATCATGCTTAACTATTTCATTTGATAACTTTTGATGCTCATATCCGACTCGATTTAATAAATTAAAAATTGATAACTTATATAAAATATTCTTCATAATCGACTCTAGTTTCTCGGAAAAAAAGCTCGTTTGAGCACGATTCATTTAACAATCAAACAAAATTCAATCAAAGTTCAAACTCGATAAAAGCTTCAATCCAAACTTGATCGATATGGTGTTTCCCAATGCTCAACTCAAATTCAAACTCGAGAAAAAAAACTTTAATCCAAACTTGAACGATATTGTTTCTCAATGCTAATTCATTTACATCCTTCAAGTTTCGACTAATTTACCCTTAATTACTATATATTCAATTCGAGAAAATTAGTAACTGCAATAGTTTCTCTATCTTTCCTATATATATATATGTTAATGTACATTATTATTAATTTTTGTTTAGGGGATTATATTATTATTATTATTATTATTATTATTATTATTATTATTATTATTATTATTATTATTATTATTATTATATGTGGTGAAAGTTGAAACTGTGTGTGAAATAGGAAAAGATTTAGAAATGTGATTATCAATTTTCCACAACATTTGGAAGGGAAGTTTACTTATAAAAAGATGAAAGATCCCACAAATTAAGAATAAAAATTTAAAAATTAACTAAAAGGAAAAATTCCATTTTTATTCTTTAACGTGGCCTCATTTTGATTTTAATTTGCAAGTTCACATTTTATTTCACATCATGAAATTTTATTTATTGCCATAAAACCTCCCAAAAGTTTCAATTGTCGTACTAAACATCTAAATTTTATTTATTGCAATAAAATCCCTAGAAAGTTTCAATTGTTGCCCTACACTTTTAAATTTTATTTATTGCAACAAACCCCCAAAAAATCCAATAATTGCAATAAAACCTTCAAAAAAAATTGGCATGTGAGATGTACATGACCAATGAAAAAATATTAGAATTTTTCTCTAAAACTAAATTTCCCACCAAAACATGTCATCCATATAATTTTTTTTATTATTGCAAATTCACATTTCAGTTTACATCCTGAAATTTTATTTATTGCAATAAGACTCCCAAAAAGTTTCAATTGTTTGGACATTTTTATATTGCAAAACAATTTTTTTTTGGGGGGGGGGGGGGGAGGGGGTTGTTAATATTTCCAAACATTGCAATTTTACCTCCAAAATCTGAAATTTTCCAAATTAACAATTTCCTATCGAAAAGGACTAAATCTAAAGGATGCAAAAATGGAAGAGTACCACGAAATTGTGATAAATAATGTTAATTAAAATTCCGACGTGGCTTTTAGCTTATACAAATTTTCGAATTTTTTTTCGAAATAGACTTCATGGCCAATTTATTTCCGAAAATATCTTTGTTGGCAAACTAATTTCTAGAATATACCTTTTCATTAAACTCGCAGTTGGCAACCTCGAGTTTAAGGTACACTCTCAGTTGCCAACTGCGAGTTCACTTTGAATTCAAAAAAAAAAATCGAATAAAAATTAAAATCACACTAAAACTCGCAGTTGACATCTACAAGTTTACAGAGGTTACCTACTGTGAGTTTCAAATAACTCATTTTAAACTCTGACTGTTATCAGATTTCAAATTCAACCCCCTTTTGCGAAAAATACAGAGCAGCAGCGGCGATTTGTTCTCTCTCGATCAGGTTTGCGGCATTCATCTCTCATAATTCTTAATTTGACATTTTTTCTTAGTTGTCTTTGTACTTCACTACAATAATAACACGTACCCTTCTGTTTTCTCTTTCCAGTTTCCAACTTAGCTACCAATATATTTAAATGCCATTCATGTAATGAGTTATTTGAAACTCGCAGTTGACAACCTTGAGTTTAATGTAAAGACGCAGTTGTCAACTGTAAGTTTTAGCTAATTAATTAATCTTTATTAGTTTTTCTTTTTTTATTGAATTTGAAGTAAACTTACAGTTGGTAACTGCATATTTACCTTGAATTAGGTTGTCAATAAAAAGGTACAATTTGGGAATTAGTTTGGCAATAAAAAAAATTTCAAAAATAAATTGGGCATAATGCCTATCTTGGAAAAAAATTCCAATAAATGTTAAATCCCCTCGTTTCATGGAATATATATGGAATCCTTAATCAATTACAATTCCGTTCAAATCAAATGTACCAAATTGAGAACGAGTCTCTTTCAGATGAGAGGGAGTTAATCGCCGTCATCGATCACCATCGCTAACTTGAATGTGAGTTTTAAAGTCCTATATTTCTCGTAAATTTTGATTTTTTATAGTTCAGTCTTCCTTAATTTATAACATTTTTGTTTCTGTACTGTTATACCTAGAAGAGACATCGAAAAAAAAATGTAAGTTTCTGCTTAAGTGTCGTTTTGATTGTGAAATTTGAATGTTGTTTTTACTTGTTAGTGGTTCTTAACGATTAATTTCCTGCAAACTGTATGATCTGCGACATTTTTTCCGCTAATTTGAATTATTATTATTTCATCACTGTTATACCTAGAATAGAAAAATAAAGGATTCTGTAAATTTTCAGTTTTAAATATTATTTTGATTTGTCAAATTTGAATTTTGTTGTTATTTGTCTGTAGCTGTGAACAATTAATATAAATGGCTTCAGACTACGAGAGTTCAAAACCACGTGCAAATTCTGCTGAGAGATTGAGCCCTTTGAGCGATATTACTCTGCACCGCATTCTATCCAATCTTGATTTTCTGGATGTTGTGAGGACTTGTTTGCTATATAAAATATGGATACACGTTTGGATGTCAGTTCCGTGGTTGAAAATTTCAGCATGGATTGGTTTATTCAGCACAATCTCAAAAAGGAATTATTACTCTTGAAGTTCTGGGATTTCATAAAATTAGCTTTACTACTATGAGACGAGTCTCAAATTAAAAGGATTAGCCTTTCTCCAATACAATAACAAATCAGCTTAATGGACTCCCTTTTGTTGCGGCTAGGCTAAAAGTTGAAGAACTTTGCTTTCGTGGTGGTTACGGTTCCGCTCATGAGTTGGACTTCCAGCGTGTAGTTTGTGAGACTCTTACAATGCTCACTGCAGAATTTTCTCAGAAAATCCCATTGTGAGTAGCAGCAGTTTTTAGTAGCCTCAGAAGTCTTCACTTGAGGTGAGCTATCATATCAGGTGTTGCTGCCCAAAAACTTGTTTCAAGTGATTGTGTTAAACTCGAAAACGTGCACTTAGAAGATTGTCAAGTTAAAGATCTTGAAACCATTAGTATTTCGGCTTGTAATCTCAAGAGCCTGACAATTGCGAATGTATATTGTAGAGGTAGATTTTGGGCCGTGAGTTCTTGTGATTCTGAGCTCAACATTAGTGCTCCGACTTTGGCTTCGTTCCGCTACATTGGGCCAATGCTGCGTAACTTTGCATTCTGCGTATACCTCAGGGCCACAGATACGAGGATAAGTTGGGTTACAATGGTTACTTACCTTGTCCTACAGCGTTCGTGGGGCTTAATCAAGCCAAGACTTTGACTTTATCCAGTCTAATTGTCAAGATATGTGACAACATTGGCCTTCTCATTGCATCTCAAAACAATAATATTATTCGTTATCTTTTCCATATATTCCTCTCAGGTATCAATTGCACCCATGCTTTTAACTTTGTGTTTGAGGGGATATCCAACGAAAAACAGCTTATGTCATGTTCTTGGTTTGACAAATAATTGCTCTCATTTTTACAGTCTCTTTCTTGAGTTTTTGGAACTATATCTAATTTTCTCAACCTTCTTATTCGCATTTCTTGATCCTGAATGTCCAGCTAGTTTTACGTAAGTAAAAGGGTAAACTGTTCAATAGTTTGATCATGACATAAATAAATTTCCAATTATTATTGTAAGTAGTTTTCTTTTTCTTCTTTTCCTAGTACTTTATCACCAACATAGAGAGGACATTTGGAGGACATCTTTATGTTGGACAATCTGAACTGTTTAAAAGTGGGATTAAGATATAACTTGGACTGTATTAAAGGGATGATGAACTTATTGAAGATCTCTCCGAATGTTGAAGCTCTTTTCATTAGCTTTAAAGAGGTAATTAAATGTCTACTTCCACACTGATGTTCGAAATGACGTTCATATTTTATGAAGGCCAATGTCTGATAGGAGTGTTTTGTTTTCAGGATGATTTCCTTAAAAGGTCAAAGAGGAGGGCATGATGGGATTATGGTCTACCGCCTCGTCAATCTGAAAAAGGTTTGATATAAAAACTGGGATCCTTTTTTCTAACTGTGGCATAATGTTCTTTTATCTTTTGAACCAACACATGTGTCCCCGGTCATTATATAATCATGTAAATGTTTTCTACCAAAAAAAAAAAGAAAAAGTAATCGTGCCTTTCTTTTTCCAATTTTTTTTAGCAATTGTACGAGGAGGGTCATGGAAACCGAGGGTCGAAAATATAGACAGACTGCTTGTTGAATCATGTCAAGTTCATTCAAATTTACAACTTTGATGGTTCAGACATTGCAATTGAGTTGGTCAAATTTTAACTTGGAAAGGGGAAGGTCTTGGAGAAGATGGAAATTTTGTACAGGAGTGAAGAGAAGAATACTCAGAAGATGTTTGATTTATTCTTTTGATTTTTCCTTGTAAGTTACAGCTTTTTGGCTAATATATTTTTTCAGTCTTCCTTAATTTATTTAGTGTGTATTGATTAATAATATAATAATGAGTATTTCCACTCTAACATTATAAGTAACCTTATAACGTTCGTTGTTCACTGAGACCGATCGATCGAGTATTAATCTCAAGGAAAGGAGAGGAGATCAATTCAGCCAAGACGACACTGATCGATGAGCTGTAGTGCGGGCATTGGCGCTATTAAAGGATCGAGCTTCGGGTTCTTGTCAGTTTATGGTGCTATATATAATTGATGACATCAAGTTTGTTTCAAATGCTTTAAATTCTTTTCAAGTTTTCATCTCTTAAGGATGATAATAAAGCGGCTCATGAAATTATTAAGTTGCTTCATCTAAAATTATTGTGCTCCTGAGAAGATAGATTCATTAATGAAAGCTTTTTAAAAACATATCTTACTAGGGAAATAACGTTTTAAATATAAATAAGATTTTGAAAATTTGCTACATGAAAAACTATCATTAAGCTAAAAATTAACATTCAGAAAACAAGATTGTTTAATTTTTGTGCATAAATAAGAATATAACAAGAGGACTTTGTGAACGCATACAACGTACGTACAAGAGTTGGTGAGTGAAAACTAAGTTTCACCTATGGAAAAATTTCCCTCTAAATTGTGAAATGTATAATAATACACCATTATAAGAGATTATGATTTTACTCATATAAATTTTGCTTATTTGATTATTTTTTACTCAAATAATTTTTTTACACATCCAATTTCGTGGCGCATCTTATTATTGTTTTGCTACTTGAACTACTTTTTTGCAATATTTTTTTTTTCAAATTAAATGAACAAGCATTGGACAAAATGAATTACTAATTCCTCACCCGTACAAATATCACTTAAAAATTAGACTGAAAAGGAGACAATAGTGGGGGCAAGATGAGACCCATCAAAGATGATGCAGCATATATATATATATATATATATATATATATATATATATATATATATATATATATATATATTCTTTAATGATGAACTTTGGAAAGCAATTGATTGTTGCATGGAATTCACAACATATAGTTTTGCCCTTCTCCCATTGCTTCAACTTGTAATCTTTCCTCATCAGATCAGATGTTATCTATTGCTCTTTTGAATATTTGATCCATAATCATGAGATTGTCGGATCAATTTTAGCATTTCTTTTCCAACGCCACTAATTATATCCTTTTCCGAAATCCTTACTTTATGATATTAGTAGTAGTTAGAAAGGTTACTTTTTCTTTGTAATAAGAAATTAAATTAAGAGGACTCACTTAATTAAACCTCCAATTGTACTCCATCACTTTCTCTTGGATTAATATGTTTAGTACTAGAGCAGATTTTCTTAATTAGTTAATTAAGGACTTCACAGTTTTGGTAATGACATTAAATTAGAGAGATAATTGCATTTTTATGCCCAGTTATGGGTCAAATATCACTTTTGGTACACAGTTTTATGTGTACAACAGATTTGGTATAGCGCTATAATAAATTGCGACACATTTGGTACAACCGTTAAAAATTACCGTTAAATGGTAACGTGATAGTTAAGTCGAATTGTAAAGTTGAAACCATTACTTATATTGACCGATAATTTTACCCCATAACATTTCAAGCTACCAAAAAAATCCCACACCTCCAAATTTAATGACGATTTTAGTCTACATAGTTGTCAAATTTCAAAATTGACTTGAACAAGACCACGTGCAGACCATCTTGTAAATTTTACTTATTTAAATAACTAATTTGATTTATAAACAATATTAACAAATTAAATAATACATTTAACATAAATATAAAAAAAATTAAGAAAATATATTCTTTTCAAATATAAGATTTATATAACAGTATTAATCTATTTAATATTTATAAGAATAATTAATTATATAATTAAAAATATTTAATATTTATTAAAATAATTAATAATAAATAATTATAGTTAAAAAAAACACCCACCCCCACCCCCAATTCCCGGACCGTGGTGGCCTAGGATCGGAGAACCCATGCGGCTGGCCTGGGTTCTGTAGCAGGGAATTGGGGGGAAGGGGAGATGGGGTTAAAGGGTTGGGGTGAGGTGGGTTGGGTTTTAGTTTCATTTTTAATTTATAATTGTTCATAACATAGGGGTTAAACTGTCATATTATCATAATACAGAGAGGTAAAATATCAGGGAAATCGTGTAAAACTTTTATAAAATTCCAAAATCAGTAAATAAATTATATTTCACAAACACTAATGGCCCAAAACAACAACGAAGATATCTAGATCCACTTGAACGATGACGGAAGATGGCAACAAAGATTGAGACAAACATAAACTTCGGGGCTGCGGCAAGGAACAAATCGGTACCCGAGCACGGAAGGGCGTGATGGATGATAACAGGGGAAAATAAGAAAAAACGAATCAACAAGAAAGAAAGACACGACAGAAAAATAATACTCCCTCTGTCCTAATTTTTTTGCTCTCCAGGTACAGTTGACCGGTCAACTTGACCAAATTTGTAAAAATTATAATAAATAATTTAATTAATATATTTCACTAATAATTTGATAATATATTATGACACTATATCTATTAATATTTAAAAGGTTTAACACACCACAAATGTGAATAATTTAATATGATAAGTCACGTAAAAAATTAAAAAGTTTGACCGAGTACTGTAGCAAAAGGAGCAAAATAAATGGGACGGAGGGAGTACTAAACTTTTAGCAAACTTTGGGAACCAAACCACGACAACTTATTGAGTTTGGAGCCGCTGCTGCAGCCAAAGTTTCACTCACTCACAAACCCTTATTGGTAATATTAAATTTTTATTAATAATCAATGTATTATGTTACAGAGACAATATATGAATATTTATAGAAGAATTAAAGTAAAATATTCATAATTCAAATAGTAGAACTCTAACGTAACACTCCTGCTACAAAATATATTCTCAGTTTTTCACCCCATTTTACTAAAAAGTTCAGACGTTCATTCCAACATGGGTTCTTGAGATGACATTAGCTCATATATAATAAAGTGATATATTAAAGAAGTCCAATTTTTAATGGATATATGTTGGGCTAATGATTACTACATATTCCCTGAAGATTTTGTTCTTCACGGCATCTAGCTTAGTTAGAGAACATCAATTAAATATGATCACAAACATGTGATTGGTATAGTGGGAGGGACTAGTCACTACAAAGTAGCGGACTCAGGTTCGAATCTCTGCTGGGAGAGGTTCCCACTTTATGTGTCCGACGCGCCTCGAAAGGGATTAAACCCTTGGGAAACAAAAAAAAAAAAATTAAATATGATCTAAAATATTAAAATTAACTAATTAAGACTTTATAATTCCGTATTATAATTCATGTTAATATGACAATTTTGACAGCAATTGATCATCGGTTAATTATGTTATAAACTGTTAAAGATAAGCAAATCCCTGAAGTTATGCTTTTTTGTGCATCTTTTCTTTTTATTTCTTCATAGTAGTTTATTACTGTAATTGATTAATTACTGAATTTGAGAATTCATTTCTCTCTCAATGAATATATATGTTTTCTGCATGTAATCTAGAATTCATATGATCACGTATGAGGTAACTTTATATAGCAAATCTTTAGCAATACAAAAAGGTAGATATCTACAACTGAAATGTTCTTATGATTAGTGCATAAAGTAATTAAAATAAACACACACGCCTATATATATATATATATATAGTATATATATAGGCAGCAGAGCTACACTTACAATCCCATCATTTTGCGTTTTTTGATATTGAGGGCTTTAATTTACTGCAAATCATCGTCATGTCATTCTTTGCAATAATTAAGTGTGCATGCATGTCCTATATAGCTGGCTAGCTAGTATGTAAAAGCTGCAGCATTGATCATTAGTAGATTATAATTTAGGAGTATATAATATATTCGATATGTTAGTATTATATTACAATGTTTATTTAAATTGAAGTTTTATTTTTTCAAATTACTTGTACATTTTAAATTTAGCTTTTGCATGGTAAAATATTTATGTTGTTTTGTTACTAGCTTCTATGTTACACGAAATACCTATATTAAAATTAAATGTATACTTTTGCACTTCCGCAGAACATAATAATTATTATTTTAATTAAAAATAATTATTATTATTGTTTTGCAAAAATTGTCTCTCTAGTTAAGTATATATATATGTATATATATATAGCTAACAACAACGATTTTTTTAATTTGGCTAGCATTTTTTAATATATACCAAGCCTATGACAATCAAATAGACATTGTTGTGAGAAATTTATATACAATATGGAGTAATAAATGGGGTAAAATAAATCATGCTCCAACAATTAATATTTAATAATGTGATTAATTTTTTGTCATAAGATCTATACAAAACTGACATAAAATCTGGTCGATATAAAAGGTTTCGTGTATGTATATATGTATATATATATATTCCATATAGATCCATCCTGCATTATGCGTGGGGGTTATTATGAAAAATTTGTTTTTTCCATCTTTCTGCAGAGAATGAGTAGACGTTTGCACTTATTGGCCTTTGAGATTAGATTTGGGGTACGTAGCTGGATTTTAATTTTAGGAAGGAGATGTATCATTTTCATTTTCATTTTCATATATAAATATATATACCTCCTACTTTATTTGACATAGATGGGACCTTTCATGGACCCCACACACTCTAGTGCTTCTAAGAATGTCATCTGATCTACACTACACATTGCCTTGTCTTGGAATAATACTCCTACTAGTATATTGTACCATCAAATTTTATCAAGTAATGATGCCATTTTTTATTTCTAACCGCCCCGAAACTTTATTTCATGTTATTATATATATATATAGTAGCATATGTTAAATTAAGATTAATTTGGTAACACATGAACTTTTTTATATATATGTATATGTATATGTATGTTGTGTGTCCCAAAAAAAGAACTGGCCACACCATGTACATTGTGGACACAAACAACTGGACAAATATTGAAGTGTTTTTTTCTTCTTCTTCAGATTTTATATTAAATATTATTTAATTTATACAAATTATATGTAAAATATATTTAGTTTAAAAGATTTCTTTTCAAAATTTTAAAAATCTAAATAGTTTAGTTGATATTTATTTTTTTAGACTTTATGTAAAATATTATTTAATATATATATTATATATAATCTAATTAGTTTAAAATATTTAATATTAATTTATTAAATAAGATTAATAATTTAACTATTTTTGCAATTGAGACTGAATTGTTGGGTAAATTTACAGGTCAAAAATATGTAACACAAACTTTTTCATCAATCTTTAACTATAGGATTAAATTTTTCGATAAATTTTCAATTCAAAATTGGAATTTTCGTAAAAGATATTTTGCGGAAGTACTAAATGTTTGGAGCCCGTCAACTTTTGATAGCAAATGTGTTGACTTAGATACTTATGATATCGTAAAAAGTTAAATCACTTATGATACCAAAAGTAAAATTATCTCAAAAATAAATTAAACTTGAACACATATCATTTGAATATGACAATCATTAAAATTAGCTAACCCTCATTATAATCTCACGTAGCACCCATCAAAAGCAATTCGATTTCGCAAAATAGCAAGAAATCTCTTAAAACAAATATTTCTTAATATTTGGGATTAAAATTCTAAAATACTATTATCTAGTTAAAAGTATATATACTATATAAATTTGTCAACAAATTATATTACTAAAATTGCTATTTGCCTCTTCAAAATGAGAAATAAACTTCTTTTGAAAGACTCGATAAAACCTAAACAAAGTATTCTGTAAGGCCATCTCCAGCGGTGTCTCGCGGGGTCGGGCTCGGGGCCGGGCGGAGGAGGAGAACCGCTGGAGACGGCGCGGGGCGGGGGCCGGGGTGGGAAACGGGGCGGAACGGGCTGGGCGGAGCCCTGCGCCCAGCCCGGGCCGCGATTGAAGAAGGAGGTGCCGCCAAGTGGCGGCACCTGATTGGTCTTTAAAACACGCGCCCCTCTTTAAAACAGGTGCCGCCAAGTGGCGGCACCTGATTGGTCTTTCTTTTTCTTTTTTTTTGTTTTTCTTTAATGAATTAATTGGATGTATTAATTGGTGTATGGTTTATTTAATGTGTGTATGGTTAATTTTGTATAATTAATGTGTTGTATGTAATTTTAATTAATGTGTTATTTTAATTTAATAAATGTGTTGTTTTAATTAAATAAAAATTTTAAATGGTTAATTAATGTGTTGTATGTATTTTTAGTTAAATAAAATAAATTATTTTGGGCCGAAAATAGCAAAACTAGATCTGCCCGAAATAGGATTTTTGGACGACATTCGTGTCCGCAGGTCGCGGGCACGCACAAGTCTTGAAGGGCCGTGTGATAATCTAACCGAAGATTTGCACCCACCCCCCCCCCCCCCGCGCGCGCGCGCGCGAGGAGGGAGCCTTCTAGTAATTATTTCTTAACCCTTATGGTTTAGAAATCATATATAAATCCAAGTTTTTTTTATCACACTTTCAATGTGGGATAAGTTCATTTTTTTTTCTAATTTTTTCCATTATATATGTGAACTTTGAGATTTAATTTCTCATTCACCCGTATTCCGATTTGGACGTACCATATACCATTTTAATCTACTCACGGAGTAGAATATAATTCGGTCAAGACCCGACTCTTTACTCAAAGTGGGTCCCACTTAAAATACGTCCAAAATGGTCCATTAATTTACTTTTTTCAACACTATGTTTATGAGGTTTATAAGGAGCTTTAGGACTATTTTTATTTTCTTTTCCTTGATTATGTTGTGTATTGTTGTGTAATTAATGTTGTGTATTGTTGTAATTAATGTGTTATTTTAATTAATACTCCGTACTTAAAAAAATAAAACTATAATATTAATAGGTGAGAGTTTGCGTATTATGTATTAATTTTAAGTTACTTTAATTAAATATTCTATTTAATATTAATATTTTAATATAATTAATAATTAAATTACGAGTACTAATATAATTACTATTATTAATATTAAAAAAATTTAAAACTATAATATTAATAGGTGAGAGTGGGCAAAGTTTCAAAATGGAATTAATTCCCCCACGGAGCCCCAACCATTGGAGACGACGACAGGGCTCAGGGCTAGCCCTGGGACTGCCCCGGATGGGCAGCCCCAGGGCTAGCCCTGAACCATTGGAGATGGCCTAAGATCTTGAAATTAGAAAATCACTTCAAAATATTCCTTCCAGTTGACCAAAAAACAAAACAAACAAGAAACCATTAATTAATTAAGAAGCACAATATAAATATATATATATATTTTTATATTCTCTGGAAAGTGGAAACTCACACCCCACACGTTTGTACTATGAACATGAACAATTGAACTAATCAATAACCCTACTATATCTCCACTAAACAGATAGATAGAAGAAGAAGAAGAAGAAGAAGAAGAAGAAGAAGAAAAAATACAGTAGCTCCTTTTTTCTTTTTCAATTTCAATTCAGTCCATCATCAAGTAAATAAATAATGGAAGAGGAAAGATCAGGGTTAATATCCATTAACTATGATAATAATAATAATAATAATAATCAGAATCAAATCAACTCCTTTTCCGCTACTCATCAAGAAATGGGGTTTGTACAATTTGAAGACCACAATAATCAAGTCTTCAGCTTCTTGGCCTCCGCACCGACTCTTGACAACGGCGGCCACGCTGCGGCGGCGAAGGCAATCACCACCGCCAGTAATAGTAATAATAATAATAAAAATAATGGTTCCTTAGGGTTCAATGATGATGAAGCTGGAAATAGACCGCCCTCATCATGGAATAACAACCTCCTGCAGGTAGGTACTCATTGTTTAATTTGAAATTAATTAATTACTAATATTAATTCTTGGTTTAAATTATTAATTACTAGTATATATATATATTTATGTACGTTCTTTAGACTTCTCGATCTCATTTTAATTACTATTATTCATGATTAATTAATTAGTTACGTTGCTTCATTTTTTTAAAGATTTTAATTAATTAATGATCAATGGAGAGATTAATTATACAGGCTGGAGGCTTGGATCACAAAAAAAATGTAATAGATGATGAAAATTGCAACCAGGGCGGAAATACATGGTATATATATTTTTGTTTTGAGTTATTATATATGTAACCCAAATTAATTAACTTGAGGAGATCTAGCTAGCCATATATATATATTTATGGTAAATTAAGATTTCCAAAGAAAATTGGAATCTCAAAATTAAAGGTTTCTTTCATTATAACTCTAGATAGTTTTTTTTCTTAATCCTTTTTTAGGGTGTCAAATTAACACATTAACTTGGGTAGAATCGAACCTGAGTTAATTAGCTACTTTATAGTGATTAGTCTCTTCCACACCACATAAGACTAATTAACATGTTGGTATAATACTATATAGTTGATCCTTTTGTCTACACTACAGAAACTTATTTTATTTTCTTTCTTTTGTATTTTCCTTTTTCATTCTCTCTAGTGCATGTACATACTGCACATACTGACTGTTATGAACTAATTACACTATCCACTATATATAATTATATATGTCTATACTCTCTATACTTATTTGATACCACATACATATATTAATCCTCTTGATTATATATTTGTTTACAAGTAATTAAGCTTGATTGTGAAAGTAATTAGCAGTGGCTAATTGATGGATTGATTGCGCAGGTGGAGGAGTTCATCGTCATCATCAGAGATTAAGGGGAAGATTAATAAGGTAAGGAGAAAATTGAGAGAGCCAAGATTTTGTTTTCAAACTAGGAGTGATGTTGATGTACTTGATGATGGCTATAAATGGAGAAAATATGGACAGAAAGTGGTCAAAAACAGCCTTCATCCGAGGTATATATATAAATATATATTTATTTAAGTAGTAAATTAAATTTTAATTGAAATTATTGTTTGTTTTGTTTTGTTTTGTTTGTTTGTTTGTTGTGCAGAAGTTATTACAGATGTACACATAGTAATTGTAGAGTGAAGAAAAGAGTTGAGAGATTGTCAGAGGATTGCAGGATGGTAATAACAACGTACGAAGGCAGACATAACCATTCTCCTTGCTCTCATCACCATTCTGATATTGACCAAGATCACCTACTCTAATAATTACTACCTTCTAAATACTAATTATACAACTTTATTATTATTATTATTATATATGTAGAACGTTAGTACTAATTAAGTTTATACTTTATTTGTATATACTATCTGATCAGTAATGATAGTACGTAATTCCAGTTTATATACTTAGTTACGAATTTTGTTTATGTTTGATTTGGGGAATTTTTGTTACCCGCCCGGCTTCATAAGAGAAATTACTATAATTATTACTTCTTGGTTCAAGAATGATATATAATTAATGTGTACGTTCAGTTTCAACCCTTAATTTATTTATGGGAAAAACAAATAAATTAATATTTTTATCCTAAATTCATTTTCAATGAAAATTAATTTACAATTGACTGGCAAACAAATTGACAAAAAATCATCCATCACATTTTTATGTTTCGTTCTAGAGTTACATGCATTCATGATAAATCCACTTTTCAGATGAATGTATTTTAAATTTACACATTTGTTAAGCAACATATAGGTCTATATATGTGTTATGTTATCAAAGTCCGAACTGTATATATATTTGGACAATGAACAATGAAAAAGAGTCCAACGGTAGGGGAATTTTTTTAATTAATTAAATACAGTAGTAGTATTGAATAGCATTTAATAAGATAGATCTTATATTTTGGTGTCTTACTTAATTTGACGTCATAATTAAAAAGGTCAATAAAAATCATAGACAAAAAACACTAACAAATATCAAAACCGCAGGGACCAAATTAAAGGGAAAACCACGATTTTTAAAGATAGAAATATTTAAAAGTATAGGGATTGAACACTAAATAATGAAACCGTAGGGACGAAAGGGAAATTTTTCTCTCCTTTTCTCCGGCAGAGTCCTGGACTTGCACTCCGTAGCAGAGACATTAATGGCTCCCACTCTGAACTCGAAATTCATGCAACTATACGGTATGATGGATTGACAAATGTTTATTTCCGTTTTTATTATTCCCTATGTGAATCTAATTGCTCAATTTATGAATTTGCTAAATGTTTCGAAATAAGGTTATGATCTGTTATTGGGTTCGATTGCTGCTTTTTATGTGTTCATGGCACCCTACACAAAGGTTGAAGAAAGCTTCAATGTTCAGGTACCGTGGTGTCTACGAATCATTTGTTACTTTTTCATTTTTATTTTTTATTTTTGGGGGTTTGATGAAAATTGGGGAAACCAGGAATTTTGAACATTTTTTAGTCTTTTGTATAGGCAATGCACGATATTCTGTATCATCGGCATCACCTAGAGAAGGTGAACGTTTGATATTTTCTTTGCTCAAGTTTTTTTTTTTTTTTTTGTTGAAAATATTCTATAATTATTTTCTTGTTTAGTCATCGTGTTTTTCTGTTTTCTGGGCCATGTCAGTATGATCATTTAGAATTTCCGGGAGTTGTTCCTCGTACATTTATTGGTAAGATTTCATTACCTGTTTTCTCAAGCATCTCTAATTCCTATTGAGTGTAATCAAAATGGAATTCTAATATTCATAACCATATAATTTAGGGGCTTCAAGACTTTGACTAACTGCAGATATATTACACCTTTTGACCATTTATCTCAAGTCCCTAATAACGTGTTACTGTATTGTTTAAATTACTATCCATGGATTAATTCATGAAATCATCTGTGTATGGAGTATTATTATTATGGACTTTAATCATGGAAAATGAGTTGTTTACTTTTTCTGAAATTAAAAAATATTTTCTCACAGGTGCTCTGCTTGTATCAATTATGGCATCTCCACTTGTTCTAGTCACGAGTTTGCTAGAGTTGCCTAAGATCTGCAGTCTTTATGCAGGTTCAAATATCTCCTCTGTTGTGCTTATTGTTCACATCTTATTCTATTTCTACTCAGTTTTGTGCCAAGATATTGCCTTGAACGTGCCATGCAGTTATTCATGCCTTCTATTTTCTTGATAAGTCAGGGCACAAATATGTATATAACTGTCACATTCCTGTGGATTTTAGAATGTTCACATTTGAAAGGAACTTAATGTTGATATTTGACTCTAAACACTAGACTTGGTGGGAATCTTTAAACCTTCAACTTGTTAAGTTATTGTATTATTTGAAATAATTTCACAGAGTGACGGGATTACTGAATTTATGCTTCTGTTAATTGAGAAATGATACCTATAGCTATAGATTGTAATCTGTTGAAAATAATCTATTTGAGTAACCAAAATTTGAATTCTGAGCTAATTGGTATATAGATGAATGGAAACTTGAATACCGTACTATTTGTAGTGAAATGCAATTATCCTGGAAAACATATTTGTGAATGCTTCATATTCTTATTAACCTCTATTAAGTGCCAACACTGATAAAAAAGAAATCCTATAGTACTTTGGTTGTGCATAGATGGCAAAATTGGTCCATGTAATGTGAAATTGGTTGTTGTTAAAACAGAACTTCAACTCCAAGAAGAAACTTGATGACCAGTTTATTATTCACGTATTATCATTATGTGTTTTATATAACATTTATTATTTTAAATGTGTTGTTAATTGCTGATAGATTGATCACACTTATCAGTTCCTGTAGTTTGACCTTTCCTTATTTTCTGAGTTCACTATCAGCTTTAGTAGACATATTTTTACTTGCCAAGTGACACTATCAATTTGTATTGTCCAGTTCGTCTGGTATTAGGTTGCATCATCTTATCTACGCTGCGATTTTTTCGCCTTCAGGTATACTCTTGACTTATAAATTTCTTTTGCAATCATCCTTTGCTTTTGAATCGTGTTTTCAGGACATGATCATTTTGTTATTACTGAGATTAGGTTCTTAGCAAGTTACTACCTATGCACACCATTACTTCCTACCAAGTTTCACGAGTTTTTATCAAGTCCTTAACATCGGTCTATATATATGATTCTGAGCTCATTCTTTCCTTTCTTCATTAATCTTCTAAAAAAAAAAAAAAGAAAAAAGACATAATCAACTATTGATGCAATCCTTTTTTTGTTTTATTTTATAGACATTGATGTAAATTTACTTTATTCTAAGCAGATTAGGAAGAATTTTGGTTCTCAGGTTGAAGCATTCTTTGTGATATTCACTGCACTTCAGTTTCACTTGCTGTTCTACTGCTCGCGCCCTCTTCCTAACATATTGGCGTTTGGTCTAGGTAATTAATCATGCAGTAGGTCCAGTTCATTCATAGTTTACACCATTGGTTTTTATTTCAAGGGTTTGCTGCCATATTTTCTATTTTTTATTTAAGAAATAACCAATACCTGAAATTTGAAAGTACATGATGGAGGCCAGGAAGCATAGAAATGAATATTTGTGACATACCACTTCATGATCTTTGGTTCAAATTATACTTTAATGCCCTTTTAATTTTAGATAAATGGCATTTTCCCTTGGTTCATGATATTATTTAGAGCTTGTTGCCAGTGTCGCTTTTTATCTGTATAGCCCTTATTCATATGTTCCTTTATTCCTGTTTGTAAACTTTTCATCTTCAATTCTATGAGTTTGTTAAAAAAAGCAGATATCAAAGGCTGTCATGACTTTGCATTTCATTTAAGTGGCTTATTTACCTCAATTTATTTTGTAGTTAACTTGGCATATGGGTATTGGTTTAAGAGAAGTTTTTACGCAGCATTAAACTGTATGGTATGTTTGCCTTACCTTTAATAGTTTATATCATTTGTTAGATACTGCACCTCTGCATTATTATTGATTGTTGTGAATTACTTTCAATTTATCCGTTTCTTTTTTATTTATGTTGTTTCTGTTTACTTTCTTTATTAACCAAGAAGTACTTTATATTAGTCCCCCTGTTCTTCAATTGAATTTCTTGTCATTCAACTGGCCTTTTTTTGCTTAATTGAACGACTCAAACCTATCTTCTAGTTGCCCAAACTCCAACAATTTTTTGACTGATCTTTGTATTTATAGGCCACCACTTATCTCTATGTACTTGTGCACCTATACCTTCATGGCTGTTGTAATTTTTGTTAGCTTATAAACTGCTGAGTTCAGATTATTTATTCTGTACCAACCAAAGGGCCAAAGAACAGAACTACTTTTGTTTGTATTATTGTAAATCATTTATTCATTATGAAATTGGTTCCTTGCTGGCTCCCTAAAACTTTTAGGAGGAATTTTTTAAAAAATTATTTGTTTTGTTTTACACTATATAATCCACAAGACATTTCCAAGTTGTTAATCAAACTAAAATAATAACAGGAGAAAAATAACTCATCACATGCAATATTCATGGATCTGTCATTATCTGACCACTAAAGGTTTTCTCTGCTTTTAATTGTCAGATTTTTGCTACATTTGTCTTCAGATGTGACATCTTGCTACTCGTTTCGCCTCTGGGCCTTGAGCTATTACTGGTATGATGTATTGATATTGATTAACTTTGAGGAAATTTTCTTTTGTTTATTCATTCTTTTGCAAAAAGCAAATTTTTTCCTATTGTCTATATTTTTTGCAAATGATTTTTGCCCTCTACTATGAAGGAAGATGAAGTATGAGAAAGTTGTTCTGACTTTGTGTCTATCTGTTATGGGCACAGCATAGTGGGCCCATGGTCTATATTTTATTTTATTTTTATTTTTTCTTAATTGAAACTGCAGTCTAGATCAATTTCATTAAGGAAAGCTATAATATCCTGCTCTGCAACTGCTTTGTTTTGCATAGGTTTGTGATCTAAACAATTCTATTACCATATCTGTTATGCCTTCATTCATCATTATTTCGAATGATAAATGTACTAGTATTAAACTTTACAGGTCTCACAGTGCTGATAGATTCTGTCTTTTGGAGGAAGTTGTTGTGGCCTGAAATGGAAGTTTTTTGGTTCAACTCAGTTTTGAACCGGAGTTCTGAATGGGGTGTATCCTTCCAATGCAAAAATCCTTACATATTTAAACATGAGACCAGATGTAATCTTGTTGATAAGTCTGTTTTTCTCTTGTTCATCTTAATATTTATGATGAAATGCATTTTTAATCGCACATGATTGGACCCTCGGCACTTTTGGTCCCGTGCTTTAAGAAGTTGCATTTCTGGTCGGCTGGTCCCAATTTCTTAGAATATTTGCACTTTTGGTTCTATCGCCGCGTATGTGTAATGAGTTTGGAAAATTTATTCTTTTTTGGGCTAGCTGCTTTTTTGTTTCATAGTGAGAAGTTTATTTATTCTTCCTTAATAGCTTCATTTCAGACTCATCCTTTTCACTGGTACTTCACATCAGCACTTCCTCGTTCGTTGCTGGCAGCATATCCACTCTTTGTGGTGAGTTTAAGGTTGATTGTTATGCTATAACAAACTCTTAAAACACTCAATTTCATCTTCTAATTTATTGGACTTCTTGGTATCATGTTAAGTAGCATTACTTCGTGATCCGTATGAGAGTGCAGAAGCTATAGTAAACAGAAGTTCCAATGGGACAGTTATCCTAAATGTGGGATTTACTTTCTTGGAAAAACTTAAACAAATGCAAGAAATTTTGGTCCTCCTGAGTTTGATGTGGTATATTTTTTGTGCAGCTGGGCATTTTACTTGATAAGAGGGTTCTTTTATACGTAATTCCAGTTCTATCGTTTGTTTTGCTTTATTCAAAGCTTCCGCACAAGGTAAATGCCTCCAGAATATGAAGTATGGTAGCATTTTACTTATGTTATGTATGATTCTTGGATTTCAGTATGTATAATGACATGTAACATGGAAATGTACAAGAAATGGAGCTCAATTTTATAAAAACATTTTCCTTTTTCCCTAAAATCCAAGAATCAAACATAGCCTTAAAACAACTTTTTGTAGAATTTTACTGATCACGATTTACTTGCTTCAGGAACTCCGTTTTATTATTAGTTCTCTTCCTATGTTCAACTTCTCGGCTGCAGTTGCTGCCAGCAGAGTGTAAGTCTCTGCTTCTTCTGAAACTCTTACTAAAAACTCCACCAACTCAATATTGGACTCTCAAAATAACCTTGTTTCGTCTTGTGCCACTTCTTCTTAAAATTATATCTGAACGGGTAAATTAACTTCGTATATGACACTTAATGCACAGAGGGGTCTAATTGCTACATTTTTATGAACATAAGGAGTTATATGCTAATTAATATATCACAGGAGTATATTTTGCTAATAAATAACTCTATTTTAACTCTATTTTGATGTTAGTTGATTTCTTTGTCTTGAAATCTCCAGCTACAACAACAGGAAAAAGAGTTTCTGGAGATATCTCTATATTGCCATGCTGGGGTTGTTACTGATCAGGTTAAATTAATTAATATTTCCTTCTATAGTTTAAGCATTTTACCATTTTGTGCTGACTTCTCATTATTTAGTCTAGGATGTACGATCTTAACATTTATGGCATCATACCAGAATTATCCTAGTGGTTATGCTCTAAATGCTTTGCATAAGAAGGGTAAGCATTTTCTAGTTTGCTATAACATTAGCTTCGAACATCAACCTTATGAGCTCATTTTAAATTGCAAATTTTTACAAGGATTTGATATGGTTTTTATAGGTCATTTAACGAAAAGTTCAAATGAAGTTTGGGTTCACATCGACACGTATTCAGCAATGAATGGAATCTCCCGTTTCTGTGAAAATCAGCAGTGGAGGTAAATGTTTAGTAATATCTTTGTATTGGATTAATATATATATATATATATATATATATATATATATATATATATATTCATAGTTTATTCTTGACTGTAGAAACTGGAATACGTGTCAGTGAAAAAAAAAAAAAAAAAAGAAAGATCATGATTTGTCTGTTGTTTAGGTACTCAAAAGAAGAAGGGATCCCTCTCGGTGAATTTCAGAAAAGAAATTTTACTTACCTTTTGAGGTGAGTCTGTATCAGTATGTATTAAACTTGTTTGGTAGGAAAGATTAAGTCTTTCATCAATTCTCTTCTCTTTTCTAATGACATCAATAAAGAAAGCTAAACAAAGTGATATATCACTACTTTTAGGGTTCAACACAAATAACATTATCACATGTTCAATTTTATAATATAATCTCAATGGTCCAGCAACAAATTTAGGGGTGAATTTTGTGGCATTTTACTAATTCGCCACTAATCTATGCTTTAGACTCTGCTACCAATCAAGTCATATAACTATATTCCCTCTGTCCCAAATCTAAACACTCTTTCTTATAATGATATTTTTTCCTCATAAAAATTATATCTCACAAAGTAATGATTTGACACCATTAAGTCTCAATCACAACTTTGTAGGACATAAATGTCCAAAAGTTTCGCTTTCCAGCTCTTACTTAGAACTACTGTTAACCAAAAGGGGACAAAATCATTCGAATGGAGGGAGTACTGTACTTACATAATTAATACTTTCACCATTATTCTATAGTTGCTGCAAAACGAGTTCATACTTTTCTTGTCAATGTGGTTTATAAATTCCAATTCTCTCCTATTATTATGTCACAAATACATACTATTTGGAACTTTATCATCTTCTCTTACAATAGAAGTTTGTGTTTTCTTTTCCCGGTGTCTTTAATGCAAAACTATTCTTTTCACAAAATAAGGTCAACTCCACCTTTTGTGGTTTGTTCGTATTGCAGTGAGAACTCTCAAATTCATGGCTTTAATTGTCTATTTAAAATAAAGGGATTCTCGAGGGTTCGTCTCCATGTCGGATTTCCGCCCATATCACTGGTAAGTGGAAAAGCTCGTTCTCATCCTTTTTATTTTGAATGCTACAAGTCCAACATGCATATTATTTTGTGCATTACAGGTAAAATTACCCAAGGTATATGTCCATGGCCTGAAAATGAGGAAATAATCTTTAAAAGCTGGCCAGGATGCTAACACACTACTTAATATATTATAGCTCAATCAAAGTTCTAATTGCTGTAAGAAAAGAACAAAAATGGAAATTGCTTCTGGACAGTAAATGGGAAGGTGAAAGTCGACTAGCTAGAGATTGCCTCGAAGGTGCAGTACAACTTCGGTTATGGCGTGTAACGAGTAGATTTCAGTTGAAATCACATTTTCTAAACTTGGTTTGATTTTGAGATAGTGTTTGAACTTCTTTACTTCTTAAACAAACTGAACTAACACTAATGGAGGTTGATTAGTCTGCGAATATTTTGTGATATTTATTGATGAAGAGCAATAATTAATTCCAAATATGATTGATATTAATTTCAAATATGATTGATATTAAAAAGTTTAATCCAGAAAAAAATGTGAATAAAATTTAACATGATAAATCATAGATATTGCAGCAAAATAAATAATACAGAGAGTATATTATAATTCGTGTTTTCTTTTTGATAAATAAATAAAGAAAATAGATATGAAGAATCAATAAAATGAACAGTGTCTTATCTTCAGAAATCTAAGCACATCCCCAAATTGAAAAAAATGCTCTGACTTCCACTCTCATCTTAAACCCTAAACACTAAAATCCCACAATGCTACTTCAACCCACCACCTCTAATCTTCGTCCAAATTCCCACCATGACCGTATCGATTTCTCCTCTTCTATCTCAAATTCAATATCATTTTCATCTGGGTTTCTTCAAAATTCAACCTTTTATCTCAAACAACCCATTATATCGACAAGTTACATAACCCATAAAAACCCTGTATTTGTTGCATGTTCATCAACACCGCAGGTTCATAACAATGGAAATGTTCAGTTTGAGAAGAGACTCATACAGAATTGGAAAGTTATACACAAGAGAATATCCATGTTGGAGGACCCGAATATGGGCTCTGCTTCAGTGTTAAATGAGTTGGAAAATGAAGGCAATAAGCTCTCCAAATGGGAGCTTACTAAAGTTGTTAAGGAGTTCAGGAAATTTCGGCGCTACCAATACGCTCTTCAGGTAAGTTTTATAGCAAGAAAGATGAATTGAATGGCCCCTTAAAATTCGACTATTTTTGTGTTCTATAGTTCGGTCTTTATTCCTTCATTTGTTGGATTTTAATTTGTTGAGTTAGCTCATTCTTTTTTTCCTTGGAATTTGTGAAGTATTATATATTTGTATGGTTGATATTCGACCGTCATTTAAACAAAGTGAGCTTTGAGAATATATATCTTGAGCAAAAGTTGGGGACTTAATGATAACTTTGAATTAACCATTAGAAAGGATCGCTTGGTTTTTAAGGATTGTGACATTGACATGTTGTGATATATCGGAAATTTTCTTGCATCTGGGCAAATTTCCAACCGTCTGCGCACGCACATTTGAAGAGGTTGTACATTTTTGTTCAACTTTCAAGAGCTTTGTTTTTTGCATTGAATATTATCAATGTACCTAGATTCTGCTATTACTTGGTGTAGAAATCATGGACAATTCAAGGGTCATTTTATTATGCAGGGCCAAAATATATGTGTCGTTATCGTTTTCCCATCTCAGTTATTTTTTTATTCTTTTCTTGAGGGTTGGTAGTGGGTAGGTGGGTCTGGATTGTGTGTGTGCTTGTCCGTTCCTTCCGATTTCAAAGCTTCATTTGATGACGATAAAGTTAGCCTTTATTATTGGATTACTTGCAAAATACACCCCCACACTGCTATAATTTGATTGGCAGATAACCCACGTGTTACTAGAAATGTAATTAACTACCCCTGAGACAGCACAATATTGATACTTAGAGGTCGTTTCCCAACATGACACTTATTGTGAAGAGATGTCTTATTGCTAACATTTTATGAAGATGGCGCTATATATTCTAGTTAATATAACATGGACATGTATTTACGAATTAGAAAAAACACAGGGAGCTTTTTGCAAATAACTCCTTTATTCTACATGAGACATAAAGTCAATGAGCTAGTCTAGCCTTCTACGCATCATCTTGATATTTTGCTGTCAGATGTCTATTAAAAAAAACAACTGATTTGCAGGTGCACGAATGGATGAATGATAGATCAGAGAAGTACAGAATAACTACAAGTGACACTGCAATTCAGCTGGATTTGATTGCTAAAGTGCACGGAATTTCAAGCGCCGAACAATATTTCCTAAGTTTGCCAGATAAGTTAAAAGATAAAAGAATCTACGGCTCTCTTTTAAACGCCTATGTCCGTGCTAGAATGAAAGAAAAAGCTGAATCTCTAATGGTTGAAATAAGAAATCGAGGTTATGCTACTCACGCACTTCCATTCAATGTAATGATGACACTCTACATGAACCTTAAAGATTACGAAAAGGTCGAGTCTTTAATATCCGAATTAAAGAAAAAGAACACACCCTTGGATATTTATTCATACAATATTTGGATATCATCAAATGGATCTCAAGGACATCTCGAGAAAATGGAACAAGTATATCAACAAATGCAGCTTGACACCTCTGTCACCCCCATGTGGTCTACCTTAAGCACAATGGCTTCAATGTACATTAAATTTGGGAAAATCGAGAAAGCTGAAGAATGTTTAAAGAAGATTGAAAGTGGAATCAATGACAAGGATCGCATGCCTTATCACTTTCTTATTAGTATCTATGGCAGTGCTGGTAACAAAACCGAGGTTTATCGAGTATGGAACGTTTACAGGGCTAATTTCGTAATTGTTCCGAACTTGGGGTACCATACTGTAATTTCTGCACTTGTTAGAATGGATGAAATTGAAGGTGCTGAAAAGATATACGACGAATGGCTTTCTGTGAAATCGCACTATGACTCGAGACTAGGAAATTTATTATTGGGTTGGTATGTTAGAAAAGGGCTTTCGGAAACGGTTGAGACTTTTTTCGAACAAATGGTTGAGATGGGTGGGAAGCCAAATCCGATGACTTGGGAAATTCTTGCAGAAAATCATATTAAAAATCGGAGGATTTCCGAGGCTTTATCTTGCTTACAGAATGCTGTTTCTGCTGTAGGCACAAAGAGCTGGAAGCCAAAACCTATGAATGTGTCTTCGATTCTGAAGATTTCGGAACAAGAAGGTAACGTGGCGAGTAGGGATGCGTTAGTTGGGGTATTAAGGCAATTGGGTTGTTTTGAGGATGTGGGATATATGTCGTATATTCCTGTATCTATAGGTGGGACGTTTACTGGAAGTGTTTCGGCAGTAGAGGATGTGGTTAGTGATGGTGAAGACGAAGGAGGTTATGCACTTCTTGGCCAACTCCAGGAAAGCTTATGAGAACGAAGTTTTGTTTCTTGATTTTCGTAGTTCTTATATGAAGGTAAGATATTGCTCCATGGAAATTAACTTTTGATTTATTTTCATTAATTTCTTTAAAGGATGCAATTTGAGTTTTTGTTCTTGAACCTCATTGATCCTTCAGTTAGTTTATATGTTACCTGACTCTGAGTTTTTTTTTTTTTTTTTTTTTTTCCCTTTTTTTTTCGTCTTTTTCAACCGATACTGGGACTAGTGGAAAGGAGTAGTTTTTCACAAGTAACAATTTCAGGTTCAAATTCTGCCGGGAAACTTGTTTACATAATGTGTCCAACCGTGACTCGAGAGTGATTATGTCAAGTTTTAGACATGAGTATTATTGGAAACGAAAAAAAAAAAAAAAAACTAAGAACTTTATCTTTGAGCTAGGGGTTTTTAGCACTTTGTACCCCCGAAATATGGAAAATAGATATTTTGCACCTCCGAAACTTAAATTTAGCACTTTGCACCCTCAAAATATGAAAAATGCAGCACTTTGTATCCTCTTATTTTTCATGCAAAAACTCAAGGGCAAAATAGGTAATTTAATTATAAATATTTGGCACTTTGCACCCCCAAAATAAAATTAGCATTTATCACCCTCGAATTAAGAACAAATCAGCAACTTGCACCCCCTAAATACAAAATTAACACTTAACACCCTCAAATTAAAAAAAACTCAAACCCCTCATTTATTTCGGCAAGGTTGACCATCGGGGTGAAAAAAATCTAAAGCAAAATAGGTAAATTTTCGATCCGATTGAACAACCTACATTTATGTACATATATACAAATTAATACCATGAATTTGGATTGATTACATCATATTACAAATTAACAAGTCATGAATTATAGCTTGTACAAATTAAACGTGCTATGCACAACAATTGAATGAGTAAAAACTGGTAAGTTCAACTTTGTATATATGTATATAAATGTAGGTTGTTCAATCGGATCGAAAATTTACCTATTTTGCCTTTTCTCCCCGACGGTCAACTTTGCTGGAGAAAATGAGCGGTTTGAGTTTTTTTTTTTAATTTGAGGGTGTTAAGTGTTAATTTTGTGTTTCGGGGTGCAAAGTGTCCATTTATTGTGTTTCGGGGGTACAAATTGCTGATTTATTCTTAATTCGAGGGTGATAAAAGCTAATTTTACTTTGGGGGTACAAAGTGCCAATTCTGAAGTTTTGGGGGTGCAAAGTGCCAAATATTTATAATTGAATTACCTATTTTACCCTTGAGTTTTTGCTTGAAAATAAACAAGGGTGCAAAGTGCTGTATTTTTTATATTGAGGGTGCAAAGTGCTAAATCTAAGTTTCGAGGGTGCAAAGTGCCTATTTCCCATGTTTCGGGGGTGCAAAGTACAAAAAACCCTTGAGTTAATGCCAATTTACCATCCATGTGACTTGCATAATGTTCAATTAATGAATGACTTGCATAATGTTCAATTTATCTTCATGTTATTTGTATAATGTTCAATATACCTCTTATACCTCTTATGATTTAAAATATAACACTTTACTCCCTTGTGAAATTTTTAAAGAACAATTTATCTCCTTCAATTGGATAGTGGAGCTCACTCGTCGAATTTGAGACTGGTTCTGAAAGTGTTTTTGTAACATAGGTGGATAAAGTGTCACATTTATTATTTCACACAAGGGGGTAAAACGTCACATTTATCATAACAAGGGGTAAATTTTCACGTTTAAGGGGGGTAAATTTCCATTAAATCCTTTATCTTTGTTAGTGTTTCTTGTATTAGCCCATAATATATTAGGCTTTGATGTCTTGTACTTTTGGGTGGTCTACTTTGAACCAAAGGGGAAATACATTTTTTTGGTATGAAGTTAGACCTATAATCTGGCTATTAATGGAAGCACAAATTGGTAAATGGGGCTTTGGATATTAATAGGCAAATCGACAAATTATATCACGTCAGTCATAAGTCCACCGAATTATAAGACATGTACCATATTCAAGAACATGTGTTGCATTTACAAATGCATGAGGTGAATTCACTTATATAGTGGAGGAACTTTTGAAATAACATTGAATTAAAGTTTTATAACACTTAAACTAAAATCTCTATTAGTTTAACTTGAATTTTAAAGTTCATTTTCAAATTTAATAATTTTTCGAGTTACTCGACACAAAAAAAAAAAAAAAAAAGAAGGAAAAAACAACATTTTCCTGAAATCAGCATACTACAATCTTTTACAAAGCATTGTAAAATTTTTAAAAATAAATTTTCATTAAAATGATTTTTCGGATTTGTAAAGATATCAATTTTAAGTAATAAGTAAATTAAATCAACTTGTGTAGAATTGGGTTTTCAATCAATAAACATTTTTCATGGTTACTGTATCAAGTGGGTTCAAATCATTAGCTAGAGTCGCCTACTATGATTTTGAAAGGTTTTTAGCAAGTTAACTTCCTAATATATGATTAATGGACAATTTCTATTATTGTGATATAAGATAGGCAATTTAACTTGTGAAATTAATAATTAGCGATATACCTTCCTGTGAAATGAAATAATGAGCAATTTACCTCCTTGCTAGTGGAGGTGTTGCACACACACTCTATAATGCTACTGAGACTTTATTTTTATGTAAAAAATGACCAATTTAACCTTATATTTGACAAGATATTTACCTCATTTTATCTCTATGTGATATGCTTAAATATGCAATTTAACTCCCTGTGATATTCGTAAACTGGCACTTTAAGTCACTGTGATATTGCATAAGGAGCATTTAATTTTACCCCTTTGTAAAAATATAAAAATCAAGAGGGAGTGATTGAGCTTCTTTTATAAAAATACAGGGAGATATTTGGTCATTTTATTTTTCACAGATAGTTAAACTGTCTATTACAATAACACATAGAGTTAATTTGTTATCCACTCAATTGTGAATTACATTTTCTTAAAGTTTATAAAGGGTTCAATTGTCACGATTAGTGAGAGCTGATTTAGACATGACGATACTAAAAAGTTATTGGACCATACTTGCCGGCCTTAAGACCTCTAACAATGTATTTATAGAGGTACTTAAAAAATATTGAGCGATCTTTACTCATATGGTGTTTGACTGAATTTAAAACATTTAGATATCAAGTGCAATATATTTATTTTGTACTGTATGTTTGCTTGTGGATTAAATGATTTTGTATAAGACTTATTTTCTTAAGTGGTCTAATTACTTTCATGTTAAAATGCACGCAACAACCAACATTACACGATGGAGTCAAAGCTCGTAGAATAAATTTTACAGAGCTTTACAAGGACCAATGAATGATGTAACATATTAATTTGCATGTGAAGTTTTAATTTATGCATATAATTTTAATTTATTTTTTGTGGCTGGTGATCGGCGGCGGAGGATGCGGAGGAAGGAGATCACATGGAGAAACACATGTAATTGGTCAGGAGTAATCTCCCCTGTTTGGGGCTTCTAAAAAAAATTAAAAAAAATAAATAAATAAAACGAAGTCAATATTAAACTTTAGGCTATGTTTGATTCAGGGATTTCAGTGATGAAAGCGCTATGAAAAATGTTTTTCCTTGCATCCAATGACGCAACATTGAGCTTCTTTTATTGTTCATTTGCATTTTACTTATCATTTTACTCACTGAAATCCATAAATCAAACATAGCCTTAGTGTTTTCCCCATTTACTTTTTTAGGCTTTAGCATGTGTGATGTATACGGATAGAGCTTCGACGACATGCTTTGCTCTTGTTCTAACGATTGTTAGTGTTACTGGAGCAAGTGAGAGTGATGTTTGCTGATTCGAGTTTGAATTTTTTTGTCTAACACTTTTTAGGTTGAACTTGTCACATCTTATTTTTTTGGTGTGATTTAATTTTCTCATGTGGTTTGCGAGCTATTGCGAAAAAAAAAAAAAATTACTTATGACTCTCTTTTGGATGGACACAAACTCTACATCTTTGGGCTATTTATGATTTTTTTTATTGATTTAGGCTTCGTTTTGATTTCAAAATCATGTTTTTTTGAGAGAGTTAGGTTGTACTTGTAAGACTTTATGTCAGTCATGTTTAGTTTGTTAAATTTTTCTTATAGATAAAAAATAATTTTTATTTGTTTGACTTTTGAAAGAATAGTTTGATAAAATTGAAAAATAAAAAATTTATTTTAAAAATTAAAAAATTTGTTTGTTTCATTTTTCATTTTTATCAAGAACAAAATTATTTTGGAAAAAAGTCAAACAAACGGACCATTGATCTTCTATACGTTTTGATGAATTGTTCGGAGTTATCTTCTAGGTAGTGCCTTCTAGACTTAATGAGCAACATGTGTTGATCTCTAATTAGTACTGAATTAATATATTGAATATTGATAATCCCACACTTGACACATGTTGCTCTCTAAAGTCCAGAATGCACTACCTAAAAGATAACTCCGACTAATTCCATTTTGATATTTTCAATGTGTTCACGCGAGGGATTGTTCCTCTTATGGTGACACGAGTGTTCAATAACTTTAAGTTATTCCAATTTGAGGAATAATTTATGGAGTTTACTTATAATAATTTCCGGCGCTAAATAATTAAGCCACCATTAATATAACTTATAAATTTGACTATTCATGTTTCTAGGAAAATTCTTGTCCAAGCCTGGCTTGGCCAAACCCAACCAACCACCAAGCAAGTGTATTGCACTTGCTTTGTGATTGGTCACTCTCCTGGGAGTTACATCCAATCCCAAAGCAAGTGTATTACACTTGCCATGTAGTTGTTTTGGGTTCGGCCAAACCCGATCTGGGTAAGAATTTCCCATGTTTCTAACTATCGAATTTGAAAGTGGTCTAGTTTCGGGGAAGAAACAACAAGGCGCTATTTGATTTCAATTGATAAAAGAATAGTTAAAAGGTAAACAAATATACCCTAGAAAAATAGCTGAAAGTAAACAAATCCAAGAAAGATGGGAGCTTCTAGGGACAGTTCATCATGTGGAAAACTGTTGATAGTTCACCCTTCCCAGCCAATCATTAATATTATTTTATTTAATTAGTGGCAACCTGAAGAATAGGTCATATAACCCGGTCATATTTTTTGTTGATTTAGGCGATATTACAGTAATACCCTGGCTTAAAAAAAAAAGAAAAAAAAGTTGTTGTCTTCAACAACTTCAGGCCCTATATGAACAGGTCGCGATTCTGATTTTTGGGGGTTTTTGTTCGATTGCTGCTTGTTTCTACTTCTATAGGGGCTGGGTAGTGTGTTGATGTGTTCAATTTTACGATTCATTGCTTGATTGAGGTCGATTGAGGTTAATTTCAGATTTGGGGAAACTTCAATTCCGCGATCCCCTTTCGGTTTTTTGGTTTGGTGCTTAATTTCTTTTCGGTTTTCAGTTGTTTGTGGTCGTAGTGAGCTTAATTTCAGTCTGCTGGGTTCAATTTTGCGATCTGTTGTTTCGGGCAGCCAAGAATATGTTCGAGCCTGGTTGATTTCGCGAATTTGGTTGCTTGGTTTGTTGTTTTTGCGGTTGTTTGTTGTTCCTTGGGGCTGTTTGCGGTTAATTGTGGCTTTAATTTGGTAAGAGTATTATTTGAGTTTAAGTTCTCAAGTGGGATTTTTGTTCTTTCTAATTTCCGGCAGCTTCCACCACTGTAAATATCATAATAACATCAATGGAAGGTGGAGAAGAGTAGGGAAGAAGATGGCTGAACTTGAAAATTGAACAAATTAATAAGGGTATTTAGGACAATTCGTATCATTTCAGTTGAACTTGTATAGCAAATTGCAAGTGAATTTTCTGCCACGTATCATTATTTGAATGGTGAACTATTGACAGTAAATCCCAAGAAAGATTTGCATTTAATTTAAGACTGACATACTGTAGATAGTAACTCAATACTGTAATCAATTAATTGATCATCACAATTTACAATTTTACAGGTGCTTATTTACAGTTAGTAATATTTTTATCTTTTCAAAGATCGATACATGTTCAGACAAACTTTGAGCTTAGATGAATAAAGGACTACAATATCAATCATGAAAATTGGAATTTATTAAGAAATATAATTTGGACTTTGGAGCACCTATAACTAGGGCCTATATCATTTCAAACCATATAACTTAATTGAAACTAATGATCGAGTCAGAATATAATCAAAATTACGACCACATAAATTTAAATATAATATTAAACCATTCATATGGATCATGTAATGAAGCCAAAACAAATATCTAATCCTTGGGGACAATGAATGATTTTCTAATAGATCTAAATCTTTGATCTAGGCATGAATTCTTATACACAATTATATATATAGGCCAGGATCGGAGGAATAGAAAGCAACTTTAAAGTAAATAAATCAATTAGATATGTTATATTATATATGCACAATTAGAATCATATATATATAACACATGAAGCATAACACGCGTGGGACCTACAACTCCATTCAATAATATAATATTAATCCCAACATGTAACCACATGATTATATTTGCTGTACATTCCATAAATTAAATATACATTTCCTTTTACTTTCTGTAGGTTGTAGTACACTGCGGTTGAAAACTTAATCTTCCTATAATTATGGAAACAATAATTAATTTGAATGCGGAGTTAAATAACACCTGTGTAAAATTAAATAAGAAAGTTAATTTAATATAGGAAAATTCTACAAAATTATTGACGGACATTCAAAACAAAATTAAGAAATGATGTTGGTATGTACAGGTCTTAATGTCTTTCTCCTATATATATATACAACACAGACTAGTAATAAAACTAAGTTATTACTTAATTTCGAAATCTCGATCTATGCTTCATTATCTCAAATAGACATAAATGAATAGGAAGCTATATATTCAATCCCAATTTATTGGAGTAATTAACATGAAAAAAATATGACATCCAATTCATTTCATTTAACGAACTGCCTAGCCTACACCTACAGGTTGTTACACACACAAACAAAAAGTGATCGAAAGCACAGAAAAGAAAACACCCCGCCCGGGCCTCCCTCCGATCCTTTTATATATAATAATAATAATAATAAACATATAGGAGTATATATATATAATATATTCCATCATGAATTAATCGACCGATCACCTTCACCATATATATATAAACAACTAGCTAGCTAGAATTAAGAATGGCAGAAGTTGATAAGGTGATGCCTAAAGTGATCAGTTTTCTTTCATCTGTCCTCCATCAAGTGGCGGAATCAAACGATCTGAGGCGTGGATTTCAACCACAGAAAATCTCATCAGTGTTCAATGGGTTAAGTAGACCAACTATATCAGTAGAGAGTTATTTGGAGAGAATTTTTAAGTACGCGAATTGTAGTCCTTGTTGCTACATTGTTGCGTATGTTTATTTAGATCGGTTCACGCAGAGGCAACCGGCTTTGCCAATTAATTCTTTCAATGTTCATAGATTGCTCATCACTAGTGTCATGCTTTCTGCAAAGTTCATGGATGATATGTGAGTACTGTACGTTACTGTCATTTTAATTCAATTTTTATTTACTTCGATTCTGCTTCAATTCATTCTGATTATATATATGTATATATATATCCAGATACTACAACAATGCATACTATGCTAAAGTAGGAGGAATCAGCACAGCAGAGATGAATTTTCTTGAGGTTGATTTCCTTTTTGGATTGGGATTCCATTTGAATGTCACTCCCAATACTTTTCACACTTATTGTTCTTACCTCCATAGAGAAATGATGATGATGATGCAGCCTCAGTTTAATGTAGCAGAAGAATCAACATTTTATAATATTACAAGATCATCAAACCTTCTTTATCTGATGAGTTTTAATGAAGATGAATCATCTCATCAACAACAACAACAACATCAACAGCAACTTGCGGTTTAAGTTTCACTATATATATATATATATATATATATATATATATATATATTTGCACTTTTTCACTCTAGCTAAGTTAGATATAGTGTTCTGAAGAAAATTTGGGATTAATCCATAAGGTATGTACAGTTGGTTGTTGTTTGTTTACACTATGGTTGTATCTGTATATACATATTAATAATTTAGTTTTCGTGTGAGTTACTTAATATCTTCTTGTTCATTTTTCAAAATATCTTTTGTTTGAAAAATGTTGAGGAGTAAATGTGAATTTATATATATAATTAAAATATCTATCTTCTTTGTTGACGATCTATAGTATACCGAAGATATAGTCTAAAATACAACAAAATGTTGAGGGTTTTGAAAGCTCAAATTATGCTAGAAAAAGGAAACTAGCTAGAGATCTCCCCTTCTTTTTTAATGAAAGGGAAATAGTCTTTTCGGCTGGCGAAATGTCATGAATATTGCCGTGTATCTGGCTAGAGTACCTTTATCAAGAGCAAAATAGTCTTTCTTCTATTACTTTATTATTCTAATAATAATGAGAGAAATTTTAGGAATTGATATTGTGGTACAAACTATATTGAGACTGAGTCATGTCCAAATCTATGATATATTTCATATGTGACTTATTTATTCATTATGTGCAAGAATTTTGTACTATATCATTGTGGAAAGAAACTAATATTTTAATTAATAGAGAGAGAGAATGGCAAAAGCTGAAAAGATAGGCAAATTAAATAAATGGTGAAAGGGACATTATCAATGGTGACAAAAAAAAAGGTGTTTTTGCACAACTTGTGGTACTGTTGGTGTGTGGTTATTTTTAGTACTGAAATTAAGTGATGCTAGTTGACAGTTGTAATTGGTTCTGAGAAGGGAGCATAATACATGTGCAATCATGAAACTTTATAGAATATACTTGTTGCATGTGCCAACTTGATAGAGGGATTGAGACAAATTAAACAGAATAAAGTCTCCTCACTCTTGATCCATGATGTTACAATTAAATATTCCAGGATATATATATATTTTGAATTTTTCAACTTTGCCTACGGTTATGGTGGTTAAAGTGTTAGGAAATATTATAATTGGACTAATAAATCAATTATGTTTCCTATTTCAAAGTTATAATGAATTAACATTAAGTGATCTAGCCGGTTATTGAGATACATATCAATTTGAGAGTTCTAAGAGATTATAAGAACAATGATCCCTCTTTATATATAAGACAACCTGAATTTTCGTACACAATATACTAAATCAATATATTATTCTATTCACCTCATATAGAGGAGGAAAATAAAGTCTCATCAGGCAGTATGTAACTTGGTTGAGGAAGATCTCATACCCGTTCGATCCCTATTGCAATGTGATCGATTGCCAGATATTCCACATCATACTTAATCTCTCGTAATGGATACACAAACGCTAGTTATTTTGTAAATAACATTTAGTGATTTAGCATGATGATAGGATTATGGGGTTTAATTCCAGAACCCTATTGATTTAGCGTGCATGAAGTTAGTTATGATACCACCTGTTAAAATTTAACCTCATGTTAGACAGGATTTAATGGTGTACTTGTTCCACCATGAGCGACTGAATTAATATTATGCGAAATATTTGACATCAATCACATGCAAGTGCAAATCGATCGAGCGGGTAAGAGATCTTTCTCTACCAAATCATCGTACTCAAATTCAGGTTGGGACTTTATGTTCATCTTCCAGATTGGGAGAAGGGAGCATTATATTATATTATTGATTTAGTATATATGAACCTTTGTTGTCTTTATAAGAGTTTCAGTCCATTTCAGTATTGGACTTATAAGTAATTAAAATAAAGTGTCACTTAATGTTTATTCATTAACTTCAGAAAAGGTAACACAATTGATCCAAAAAAATGAAATAACTTGATCCTTAATGTTTTTGTATGGATACAATATTGTCAAATCATATGAAAGGTAAATTGCAACTTATACTTATCACATACGTAAATGAAAAATTAACCCTACATTTCTTGGCAAACTTTAGGTTGTTTTTGACATGTGCGTCGGTCATTTAAAAATATCTTAGAGTAGTAATGTTGGGCATCTTGTTGAGCACTGTTAACTCTCACACCAGAAATTGTATTCAAAAAATGAATATTGAATAAAATGAAATATTTTAAGATCTTGAAAAAAATGGCCTTGCATAGCTTGTGATATGAGATTAAGTTTAAGACTCTTCAAATTGAAAATATTTTAAATTTGTTCTTATATTAATTAATTAAAATTCATAGTAATATTTTATTAAGTTATATGAAATTTTAATTATTCATGAAACAGCTGGACAAAAAATTAAGTGTTATGAGATCAAAAAGAAGATAATTATCATATTTCCTAAGAAAGGTTGATATTTTATTTTGAATTTGTTTGTATAGATTTATGAATAAAATTGTTGGGGGGGGGGGGGGGGGGGGAATTAATAAGAGTATAAGACCCTCCCCAGGCCCAACACATAAATAAAATATAGGATAATTATAAACACGTTAATTACTACATGACTATGAAAAATCAAACTCATTTATTAGGAAAATATCAATTATACAAAAGTCAAACTCATTTACCTAACCAGGGAGTCGTTTACACGACATTTTTGAAAATTTTAAAAACCATATAACTATTAATTTATGACAATAAGATTATTTACAAATTAAGATTGGAAATCTTTAGGAAATTAATAATGTTATGCCATAATACATGAGAAAAAAATGAAGGAATAACGCCTATGCTTAACCGTGTGGAAACGACCAAGAGATTAAGCTAGCATACATTATTTGGGAGTACAAGATGGAGAGAAATGAGGCAACTTTATGCTTTTTGAGTATATGAAATTTGCAAATTTTAGAGACATTGAAGAAACTTTGAAGAAATTTATTTTTGCAAATTACTTTCTGAAAAAGAAATCTGCAAATTGTCGAGACATTCAACCCAGTTCAATTCTACTATTCATTAGGTAAATTCCATTGTTCAAAAGTTAAAGAAATTTCTAACAAATGATAAACCCACAAAATTGTTGGAAGAAGTAACACATTAATGTATCCAACCCGTCTTGAAAGGGATTAAATCATTGGAAACCAAATAAATAAATAAACCAATAAAAAATCGAGCCCTACTTATAATCCTAAAGAATTGAAAATAAGAATGAAAATTGAGAATAATAATTAAATATTGTGTACGTAGCATGTAATTGAAAATAATAATAAACCTTGAGAGAAACTTTGTAGAATTTGAACTGCTATTGTAGATCAAGAAGATGAAGAAGATGACGTGAGAATTGAGATTAGAAAGACCGGGAGTTTTTTTATTTTTTATTTTTAATTGGGGTTAAATTGAATTAAATCAACTCTAACTCATACTTAGTTAAAAACGACAAGTGTCAATGTTATATTAATGTGGAGAGATTATTTAGTACAATTATTGCACCTCGTCATCAAGTACACGTGGTGCAATCCACCAATACACTCGGAACATGTGAAGTGATAATTCACATCACCCCATATTTTGGCCATGTTCCCAAAAAACCGGGTTTCAAAAAATTGTGTTCACATTGCCAGAACATGTGTGATATGGATTATTATTCCACATGTCTCAAGTGTATTGATGGGTTGGACCACATATACTTGATGACGTGGTGCATCGGTTATACTAAATAATTTCTCTATTAATGTGACACCAAGTGGGACACATACATTGGGACAAGGATTACTAGTAGAACATTATTTATATATGAGTGAATAACAAATTAACTCTTTGTATTTTTCTTAAAGTGCACATTACTATCCTGTGTATGTGAACTTTGCAGCAAATCAAACTTTTACTTTCAAAAATCCTACAAAAAACACTCAATCCGTCTCCTTCCATCCGATTTTAATGCGCGTGAGTTTCACGAGGACAATATGTATTTTTGTTGTTTTTTGCATACTTTTTTCGTACAAAAACTCAATTATACTTTTGAACGTTTGCGCAAAATTTCCGTGTACTTTTGAATGTTTGCGCAAACTTCCACGTACTTTTAAACGTTTGCATAATACTCTCTTGTACTTTTAATATATCTAGGCGTAGTTTAGGTAATTTAACTAAAAATTAACGATGTCAGTAACTAACGGAAACTAATTGTTTGGTTTTAGGAGTAGAAGGAAATTTGGTAAAAAAAAATCCACTGAATATTTTTATGCAGGTTATGGCTTGGGTTTGGACGGGTGAGTCAATTTTGGAACCAACCCATCAAAATGAGATAGCTAGTGATCCAATGATAAAAAGGAAATACTCAAAGATAAATAAAAAATATAGCATAATCTACGTATGTAGATTAGACAATTAAACTTATATGATGGAATGGAGAATGAATTGGTTACAATATTTAGTATGAACTTGTTTAATAAATATTTATTTAAGTTTGAGGCGTTATATATGGATAAATAACACTAATGGTCCTCCTTATCATTTTATATAATTATTTGTCTTATGTTTTTTTTTTCCATGTTAGTCCCCTACTCACCATTCCCCCTCCGCAATATATGTTTGAGTTCAACTAATTTTACATATTCACTTATTGAAAAAATATGTAAAATAATATCAAGTTATTTGAAATCGACTTTTATTAGGTAGAAGTGGTTCGAGCTTGGCTGGTCTAACAATTACCATAGTTTTAACTTTTAAATAGAATTTTTTATTCAAATCAATTAAAGTTCGTACAAGAACAGTATATCTAACAATTAAATCAAGCCCAAGTATTCTTACCAAGTGGAAAAAAAACCCAAATCAAATGTGTTATTCAGTTAGTCGCGCGAGTCGAGTGCACCCTGATTATGACGGAACAGTGATTGGAAATGTCATAATGTTGAACTTTCTTGATTATTGGTCTGGTGGTGGTGGTGTCGTGAACGACTCAATTGTGCTAATGTGTGGGCACGGTTAAATCAATTTGCATAGGTTGATTTTGATTTTTATGTATAGAAATTAACGTGTTACTAAAATAGAATTAATGACGAAAAAATTGATGTAACAATGTATTTATTAATTGAAAAAAATACAACATAGACATGAAGGGTAGCATCTATTTTCTCATGTCTGAATTAATGGCCACTGATTTTTCTTAGTCATGTAGTAATTAACTTGTTTATAATAATCCTATATATGCTGACTGAGTCATATGTAATTAAACAGTGAATAATTTTTTATATATGGTAGCCGTAGGTGAAGACTTATGGTTCATGAGAAACTATTATTATATCTATATAGATATGTTCTTTCCTAAGAAAAGTAAGATGAACACAAAGAATTAAGGATAATTGCAAGAAACTCCCTCGTGTGGTACGTGAGATTGCTGCTTGCACAAAATTATCCATGTGAAATGTTTATTTCGTAGAGTTCCTCTGTACTATTAAACATTCAGCACAAAACTTGTTATCTGTTTTGACGAATGGAGAATGTAATTAATAGCACAAGAGAATTTTATATATGCAATAAACATTTTACATGATAGTTTCGTACGCATAACACAGGAAAATATGTTATTCATAAGAAAAGGCTCTTGAGTTTTGACTATGCACATAAAAGCAACATATATATACATTGAAGTTGAAGCTATTATAATGTACAAAGTCAAATTATTCAATAATTAAGATATATATATATGAAATCATACTCCTTTAACTAAGTCTTGAACCCGAGTATAGTATATTTATATTCTGCTGAATTTGTGCAAGTGACATAGATAATATGACATACAGAGAAAACGTGTGCTTACATCAAGTTCCTTAACAGTTAAATTACATTTGTTTATGAATATGTAAAATTACATTCCTCAATTTTACAAGGCATTATTTACAATATATTGACTAGACTTGATCAAATCAACCTATCTAAATACTAGTTTCTTAAGAACACAATTTCCATATAGATCGAATCCATTCTTGCTACAGCTAGTACTGAACTTTGTAAATCTGTTTATTGAAACATTTCAGTTAAATAATATACCTTCATTCAGATCATTCTAAAATACCAAAATAATATGGAGAGCAATACTAATATGCTTTTCGAAGCTGCTAAAAATGGAAGATGTGATGTTCTTGAGAGGCTGGTCAAAGAAAATCCAACAATTCTTGCTGATTTAAGACTCACATTCCTTGAAGAATCTCTTCTGCACGTTGCAACAAAATCGGGACAGCTTGGTTTCGTGCACGAGCTCTTGGAAATCGATCCTGATATTGCAACGGAGCTAAACAAGGATGGTTTTCGACCTCTAGATATAGCTGTGGTAATCGGGAACTTGGAAATGGTAAAGGAAATTTTAAGATTCAATGGTAATATGTTAGTTAGGCTCAAAGGCAAAGAGGGAAGAACCGCGCTTCATTATGCTGCTATCAAAGGGAGAGCAGATGTAATAGATGAATTGCTCTGTATTGGTCCAGATTGTATTGTAGATATCACAGTTCATGAGGAAACTGCACTTCATCTTGCTGTGAAATTTCATCAGTTTGATGTTTTTGCTGTTTTAGTTAAATGGGTCGAGATGCTTAATAAAGGCTCGATCATAAATATGGGCGATGGAGATGGAAACACGGTGATACACCTTGCTGTTTCAACAAAACAACACTTGGTAGGTTCAAATCTAAGAGCATTCGTTTTTCTTTATTTTTTTTTTTTTTTTTTTTTATGTATGCATATGGTGTGACACTACGAAAATCATGACTAAGTTCAACTTCCTAGTTCTTGGACAATCCTTACTTCTTGAGCTAGCTTTTAAGGTGAGTTATGACCAAGCCATTCAAGTGGACTTAATTGAATTCATGTGAATTCTAATATATAAAACCATCCCGACACCATTTGGACCCTCAGACAGCCTTATTTTGAAATCCCGATTTCTCTTTGCATATTCAGAAATTAAATCATATATTTGACGTTGGTCTAACTATTTGTACTTTTTCGCTCTGCTCTAAGTCAAATTTCCCCGTCTTTTGCAGTGTATAGACCTACTACTTGGCGAAAACTGCTGCGTTAACAGAGGAAACATAAAAGTTAATACCAAAAATGCGAAGGGCTTCACAGCACTTAATATTCTGGACATTATAATACAAGATTCATATGATGTCAAGATTAGAGAATTGTTACAATCAAGTTCATCTGCACTTACACCTCAAGATTCAATTGCTAAGGAAACCGAAATACGGACTTCAAAACAAAATAAAACAAATTATAAGCACGATGATCAGTTGTCGGAACCTGCACAGAATTGGTTCAAATACTTCAAATTCCAAAAGCAAAGAGATTCACCTAGTGACACGCGTAATGCACTATTAGTAGTGGCTGCACTGATTGCCACGGTTTCTTTTCAAGCCGGTGTCAATCCTCCAAACGGGATTTTCGATCAAATTCAAACTCCCTCAACAAATACAACGTCAAGTCAAACTAATCGAACATTGGTAGGACCAGCAGTAGGATCTGCTATTGCTGCAACTTCAGCAGTTTTTGGCTCTCATGCAACATCGTATTTGTTCTTGTTTTCAAACTCATTAGGCCTCACTGCTTCACTATGCATAATAATATATCTCACTGCAGGATTTCCATTTCAAAGGGAACTTCATATATCATTATATTCTATGATGTTCACTTATGGTTTTGTGATGAATACTATCATTATCAAAGGAACGGAAGCGAAAAAGAAAGCCGTGGCTTATGTTCTTGTTACAGTTGCATTTGTTCTGCCTTTCGTGCAGAGATGGATTCCGAGGTTGGGGAGAAAAGCTTGGAGAAAATGGAGAAAAAAGCCTATCATGAATAATACCTGTTGCCTTTAGAAACTTAGGAAATATGGGTTCACGCGGGCTTCAGAACCAACTAGTCTCAAGTGAAACGGGCAATTATTTTTCATCGTTTAGTAATGTTTTTGACATTGATATTTTGTTATAGGAAACTCTGATTTTACCTTCTGTAAGTTGGAGATCGCTTAGAATTTCTTGTATTTTCATTTCAGCTTTTTACTATTTATGGTAAGTTTTAGCCTTATGATTTTGGGCTATCTAAAACCCTGTAAACCTAATGAAGCCACACTTTTCATTTTTGGTTTTTCTGGATTGTAAATATCCTCTATGTTTGAGAATTCACTTTTAGCTTTGACGTTCGTCTAGCTAATTCGTACTTCCGTTCTACGTCAGTATATTACTTCAAAGTTTAATAGATCGTTAGTGAAGAAACTAATGTAATTTATACGTTACACGTTGGGATTACACCTTGAAAAGCATACTCTTACTTCCATAGAGGTTATAAGTGTGAGTAATTAGAGCTAGAACGATTAAATCACAAGTTTATACAAGTTCGCCCAATATGACACTAAAGGTACCAAATCTTATTCTTGATTGAAATGTTGGCCAACAAATTAATCAACTCGTGAAGTCCTTAAACGACAAACATTTACAATGACCTAACTATATCACGCCAAACTTTCCTCTTGGATGTATAATCAAAATGATTAAAAAAAAAACAAAAACAGGATACGTTATCCTCCTCAAGCAATATTGGCCCCTGTAAACGGAAATCGACACAGTCGTACCTTTCGATAATCTCTCACAACCTTAGTTAATATCGGCATCAGGATAGGCATCACAACAGACAAAACAATAAAAAACACATATACGCTCCCACTAGGTGTAATTGCTATAATACAAGTATCATAAGTTGCTGTTAATGCAAAAAGAGATACTCTAAGTTCAAACTGCATTGGAAGTCCAAGTGTTAGAAAATTCAACATATGCAGAGACATTTGAAACCCAATCGTATTAAAAACCAAGAACAAACCATACGATATTTGATTGTATGTGCCCATTATCGCCTGTCCAGCCGTGTGTGGTGGTGGTTGTCTAGTCCAATTCGAATATTCACTTGTGGTAATATTATTTGGATTAGGCCAATAGTCGTCCTGCCAAACGCCCCCCGGTGGGCTAAGAACCGGCTGATAAGTTGCGGTTGCAATAAGCACAGCTATAACGAGCAATGTGTTACGAACTTTAGTTGGTGAGTCTTTGATTTTGTCATACTTGAAGTAATCTTGCAGTTTTTTCGATGCACATTTGGACCGCTCTCTCGCTGGTTCTTGACCCGTATTCATCGGGGATGATTCGTGAGACACAACGACTAAATGTGGTGAAGGGAATGAGTTCATTTCCTCAACTCCTAAAGCCCCATATAGCCTTAGCATTTCCTCTATTTCAGAATCACCACCTTCTGATACTAATACATCAAGTGGGGTGAGGCCTAATTTGTTCAAAGAATTCATCTCCAATTTGTCCTTCAAAGCAAATTTCTCATCCAACAACAAATCAAAAACCTGATAAAAGAAAAATAAAATATTCTGAATTCAACTGAAATGGAGTACATCTATGTACACTAAACTTATAATGTGCAATGACAACTTAATATATAGATTTAGGAGCCATACATAACGAGAAAGATTGAACATCAGTACTACTTAATTACCTCGTATTGTTTTCTTGAAGCCGCGAGGTGCAAGATTGAATTACCCTGTTGATCCTTCTTATTCAATACACCCTCTTTCTTAAACAAAACAACATGATCAAACAAAACCTTAAAAGAATCAAACTGATTGTTCTTCAAAGCCAAATGAAAACAATTTTCTCCTCGAGCAGTAACCTCCGTAACAGAGTCCAAACAAACCGAAAGCAATTCTTGAATCACTTGTTTCCTACCTTTGACAACTGCATAGTGAAGAGGAATTCTCCTCTCTTTACCATTGACCAAACAAATGTGGGCCCCTACTTTCAACAACTCTTTCACAATCTCTACGTCCCCATTAGCTGAAGCAATGTGTAAAGGACTAAAACCATCTTGGTCCAACTCTGTGGCAAATTCTGGCCTTAGATTTAAGACTTCCTTCGCAAAATTGACATGGCCTGCAATGCAAGCAATGTGTAGAGGAGTTTCTTGGGTGGATAAATATCCGACCCGGAGCAGGAACGGATCATCTTTGATCAGATTATGTAGCGTTTGAACATCTCCTTTTTTAGCAGCTTCAGTTAGGCTTTTGTACATTGTGGAAGTTTTGGAATTTTTTTCACTAAATTGAGTAGCCTTTGGTTGTTCTAAGTAATTAATGTAATTATCAGCATCATCTTAATTAAGGATTTGAAACTTGTTTGTGTATCATTTGAGGATTATAAATTCGGGTTTGATGAGAATAAAATATGTTATGAGGCCTTGCTTTCACTAATGTTATCAAGTTGACCAAGTTGTTTGTGTGGAAGAGTTGACATTTTTTTATGCTTAAATTTGATCAGGTCAATACAGGTAGGTGTATATATAGTATAAATTAAGTTAGAGTAGTCATGTCCTTTGGAGAAATTTTCTTCTTTCTTTTTGTCACGACAAGATCGAATTAATAATTAGTTAATGCCAATATACCCTGTGAAATATATAATAATTCAATTTATCCTCCCCTCCCCCCAAAAAAAATTTAAAGAAGCAATGTAGCTACCTTATTCAGTCGGAGAGTGTAATTCACTTGCCAAAATTGAGAGTTAGAATGAAAAATATTTTTGTAACATACGGGATAAATTGTCACAGTATCATAACTCAATAGGTAAAGTATCACATCATCATAATATAAGGGATAAAGTGCTACATATAAAAATTTCATAAAGACGATGTGAATCTTTTACAAAATTACAGAAGGGTAAAATGAATCCTCCTCGAGTTATAGTGGCCTTCTACAGATTTAATCAGGTGCATGTCAAGAAAATTGTCTTTTTTTTTTTTTTTTCCGATAATGTTACGATTATTTTTTTTATTAAAATTAAGATGTGAGTTCTTAAATTTAATACTATTATAGTGGTGCTCTCGTTATTTGAGTTAGTAAATGCTTTAGGGCATCTGCTATGTATAGATCAGTCCAAGTCCAGCTTCCCCTCACTCAGTCCAGCTTCCCCTCTGAATCCAAGTCCAGCTTCCCCTTCATTTTCATAAGTCATCTAAAATGTATCAATCTATCAATTCCATTTAATTAAAATTCTCAATTTTCCCCACTCTCACTTAATAATAATAATAATAATAATAATAATAATAGCAATACTAATAATAATAAAAATTAACTCGTATGTGAAATAAATAAATAATTAATAACAATAAGATATAATTTAAGAATGACAATAATAATAACAATAACAACCAATATTTTTTTAAAAAAAAAACACAACAATACAATAATTAAATAGTTGACAACCAATAATTATAGTAATTAAATTAAATTAAATTTGAGTTTCTAATAATTAACTTTTAAAGGGATTTTCAAATTGGTGCACAATAATACAACAATTAAATACTTTGATTTACATTAAATTTGATTTTATTAAATAAAAGTTACATTTTTATAATAAAATTAACTTTTTAAAAATATTACACAAATTAAATAAAAGTAAGATAAAATAAGGCTTACATTTTATTAAATAAGGTATAAATTTTTTTTTAAATTAATATAGTTTTTATTATATAAAATAAATAAAACAAAAAAAAAATAAAGGTGGGTCAACAGGTGGCCGACAAGTGTCGGCCACCTGTTGGCTGGGCGGGCGAGTGCAACCCGGCGAGTGACCCACCGCGAGCGGTGAGGCATGGCTTGCCTCACCGCTTCAAGCGGTGGGTGCATAGCTTCAAGGTGTTTTTGCATTTTATCCCCTCTACACATTAAAGTTCATAATTTTTCCCCTCTCAATCCAAAAACCCCCCAATCCACTTTCCCCCTTATACATAGGAGATGCCCTTATAATTAACTTGTTTGTTGGAGAGGTTGAGCAGACTAAGATCAAGAACGCTCTATATGCAGACCAAATTCTTCAGTAAAATTAAAAAAAAAAATCAATTTGGCTCGCCGATGAAAGAAGCAAAGACTTAAGGAAGGTTTTAGATTTGTGTGTTAAACATTTTTTTACCAAGTCAATAACTAATTAAAAACATCCACCCATCAAACATATTGAATGACCAACTCATCTAAAAGCTTAAGCTTTTAGAGAGAGGAATCATTTAATATATATCACTTAACACGCCCCCTCACGTGTAAGCGATATTCTTTTACTCAAGCATTAACACGAGGAATTTAGAAATGGGTGGCGGAAGAATTTGAACACAGGACCTGTTTTGGCCTGAACTCTGATACCATATTGAATGACCAACTCATCTAAAATCTTAAGCTTTTAGAGAGAGGAATCATTTAATATATATCACTTAACAAAACCGATAAACAATTTTTACAAACAATGTAATCTTTAACTTATTTTATAATCAATTATTTAAATAATTAAATCAAGCATGGACTTAATGTTAATAGATATTATGCAAAACACGCATAATAAAATACATCATTTATAGAATAAGCACGGCTTAAGAATGATTTTTTGTTTTTGATAAATAAGAATAAAATTTTGATTGATCTACTACATAACCCACACCCACGTAGCATAAAGTCAACTTTTGATGTCCATAGCTGGGACCAAATATAAGGTATAACGATTATTAATACTCAAATTATTTAGTATGGTCAAAATATATGTTTAAAGTATGTAAAGGATAAAATTATTGACTATTGACTCCATTAACATCATTGATTAATGATGTTAATGATATTTCTAAACATTATAAAACAAGTGTTTTATCGAAGTTAACTTTTCCAGTAACTAAGGGTGTGTGTGGATGGGTTTTGGCCCGGTCTCGCGGGTCTCGCGAGACCGAGCCAAAACCCTTCCAAATGAATTTTCGCCAAACCCATAAAACCATAAAAAACCTATTCAAAAACTCACACTCAAACTCTTCAAACCTATAAAACATTGATTTGACTCCTACCACCTATTTTTTCCCCCAAATATCACTAAAAAAAACATTGATTTGACACCTATCACCTACTTTTTCCCCTAAACCCCAACATCCAAACCCAATCCAAGTGAGGTTTCAACTTATTCAAACCACAAAATCCAAGAGTCAAAACCCATCCAAATGAAGTCTCAGAGGTTTCATCGAAACCACCCAAACCAATTTTTTTAAAATGAGACTCGCGAAACCGAGTCAAAACCCATCCAAATAGACCCTAAGTTATGGGGTTTTATTATACTCCGTATAAGATATATCTGTTGTTTGAATTACTTTTTTGCTAACTTTTATTACCTTCTAAGTTCAATGAGTAGATGTAAAAAGTCTTAATTTTTTTTTAATTCTAAATAAAAATAGGTATTTTTACTTCTCATATTTCCAATATTACATTGATATATCAAGTCTTCGTCAATCATACGTGATATTCAAAATAACATAAAATACAAGTAAAGACATATTATATAGGGCTCACACCTATCAAGGATCATATCATCAACATATCATGTAAGTACTCGAGATCGACACTCATCTATCGAGATAGTCATCGATCTTACGTCTTATGTATCGATATCCTTATAATATACTATCGAGTACATCGATAAGTTTATCACGATGCATGTAGACTATATTGTCTTTATCAAGACGAGTTATTGCCTTTATGAAGACGGTTTATTAACCTCAAAACCTCGGACCCCCCGTTACAATCAAATCAGTGCATCTATAATTGTATCCGGCTTACCAGACCCGATGAACTAATTCTACAACTATAAATACCCCTCATTAATACTTCTAGAGGTATGCATAAAATACTGAACATTTGCTCCGATATTATGTTCTTTTATCTCGATATTTACTTAGACATCAGAGGGTTATTCTCGGGTCATCACAAGTATTTCCTGACGTAATCTTATTTGATTACAGGTTAGGTTCTCAAAATTGAAGTAAAGTTTGATTGACCTACTTGATTTCATATTGAAGAAGAGTGTTTAACTTTGGAGAGAATTGCATTTTTGGTACACAGCTATAGGTCAATTTTCACTTTTGGTACACAGCTTTATGTGTCCAACACATTTGGTACACCTCTTTAACAAAGTTCGACACATTTGGTACAACCGTTAAATAAATTGCAAAATCACCGTTAATTCCGTTAGTTCGACACATTTGGTACACCTCTTTTACAAAATTGGCATGCGCGCGGCACATGGTTGCCCAGAAAAAAAAAATTGAAACTTGATAAACTTTTTTATTATATTTTATTCTTCTTCCAATATTAAACTATAAATTACATTATAGTTTATTATATTTTACATGTCATATAAATAATAAATACATATTTTTTAATAATTTTTATAAATATGATAAATTAAAGTATCTTGTTTATTATATTTTTGCAATATTAAACTATAAATGACATTATATAGTTTATTATATTTTACATGTCATATAAATAATAAATACACATTTTTTAATAATTTTTATAAATAATAAACTATTTTTATATATATTTTTAAAAATTGAAACTTGATAAATTTTTTTATTATATTTTATTCTTCTTCCAATATTAAACTATAAATGACATTATATAGTTTATTATATTTTACATGTCATATAAATAATAAATACATATTTTTTAATAATTTTTATAAATATGATAAATTAAAGTATCTTGTTTATTATATTTTATTCTTCTTGCAATATTAAACTATAAATGACATTATATAGTTTATTATATTTTACATGTCATATAAATAATAAATACATATTTTTTTATCATTATATAAATATGATATGATAAATATAATAAATACATATGATAATTTTTATAAAAGTTTATCAAGTTTAATTTTTTTTTGGGCAGTCATGTGCCGCGCACATGTCAATTTTGTAAAAGAGGTGTACCAAATGTGTCGAACTAACGGAATTAACGGTGATTTTGCAATTTATTTAACAGTTGTACCAAATGTGTCGAACTTTGTTAAAGAGGTGTACCAAATGTGTTGGACACATAAAGCTGTGTACCAAAAGTGAGAATTGGCATATAGCTGTGTACCAAAAATACAATTCTCTCTTTAACTTTGACACCTGAACATCATTTATTATTGTATTAACACACCAAAAACGCCTTCATCATAATTACTTCAAAGCAATGTAGAAATTGCCGACTCGACATATTTTTAAATTCTTTACAGAAGAACCTCTATTAATTTCTCATTCTCACAAACACATGTTTTGAAACAATTTTGTTCTTATTTTGTATATAAAATACTGTGAGATTTTAACCCCAAGTCTCCTGCGCAATTTCTCCTAAAATGGAGTATAAAATAAAAAGGAGCTCCTCAGATATTTCGATTTATGGGGAAGTAACATCAGATTTTGAAAATTCACTGGTTATCGCCCCAATTTTCAATAAATATCATAAGACGCCCGACTTTACCATTTATGAGATAACAACCCGGCCCAGAAAGAGAATGCAAAAGCCAGACGAGACGGCCCACAAATAAACCGACAGGTACACATAAAGGCCGCGCCCACCGCACCCCAATCAATATCTCCACACCACAATTTTAAGCCCGCCACCTAACGCGGCCAGGGCGGCGGCACACAAAAATCCAACCCCTCATTCAAAATAAATTTCACGGCGCACGTTAGCCACCGGTGTCGCCCCTTTTAACAACCCTACCCCACCCTTCCCTCATTATGCCACCACCCCCTCAGATCTCTTACTCTACCCCTACCCCACCCACCATATCATGGCAACTATTTTCTCCCCATCCTCCGCCTCCCCTCACGACGATATCCCCACCGCCACCCTAGCCCTCCCCACCCCCTCCTCCTCCCGCCGCCTCCCCCCTCCCTGCTGGTCCCCCGAAGAAACCGTCGCCCTAATCCACGCCTACCGCGACAAATGGTACTCTCTCCGTCGCGGAAACCTACGCGCCAACCACTGGCAGGAGGTCGCGGACGACGTCGCTTCACGATGCCCCGTTAACCCTTCCAAGACCGCCGTACAGTGCCGTCATAAAATGGAGAAGCTTCGTAAGCGATACCGGTCAGAGATCCAACGCGCCGCCGCACACGGAGGCGTCCGACGCTTCTCCTCCTCCTGGGCCCACTTCCAGATCATGCACTCCATGGAGAAGGGCCCCGAGAGCAACCCCACGCCTCCTTCGTCATCCGACGATGAAGAGATTGAGGAAAATCGAGGCAATTTTTATAAAAATAGTAGTAAGAGAGGTGTTTTCGTGAATCAAGGGGGTTTAGGTAATGGAGCTGCAACTGGGGTTCGAATTAAGATGCCGGGTCAAGATGCTGCTGCTAGGGTTTATAGTGCTCCAAACCCCAATTACCCTAACCATAGATTTGGTGCTAATTCTTTTGGTAATAGTGTTTACGGGGCTAGTAGTTCTAGTAAGGTTTTTAGAGATGGGTTTGTTGGTAGGAGCGATACCGGAAAGAATGTAAACGAGGTATCGAAGAAAAAGAATGTGGATAGTGAAGTGGTGGGTGCTATACAAGCATTAGGGGAGGGGTTTATGAGAATCGAGAAGGCAAAAATGGATATGGCGAGGCAGATTGAGGAGATGCATATGGAGATGGAATTGAAGAGGACTGAGATGATACTCGAGTCGCAGCAAAGGATTGTGGAAGCTTTCGCTAATGCGATTTCTGAAACAAGTAATAAGAAGGCCAAAAGAATGTCGAATTCGCCTTAGGTAGTTAGTTAGTTAGTTAGTTAGTTGTTAAGATAAGATTATCATATCTTATTTGCGCATCCTTGTGTAGAAGGTAGATTTTGTTTCCATTCTCTGCATTTTTACGATCCTTACTTATTATGCAAAAAAGCTTGACCTTGAATTTTGATTGAATATGTTAAACCAGAGCAAGCTTGAAGTATATTGTTTTGTTTCAAGGACAGGACAGAATAGAACAGCTGAAGTTACTCTTTTAAACAATCATATGCAGTCCTCTCTCAAAGACAACATTGTCTTTAATGGCCACATATACATATATATATATATGTAACTCTAACTCACCTGCCTAAATCATTAACTTAATTTTCCTTTGTAATGTTTGCTTTTAGATTCATACCAGAACTCGTAAATAGTGCACGGCAGATGTTTACATTATGATGTAATTAGTTTAAATGTGATGGAATTAATTTGAATATCAAGCCTTGCCTTGGTGTGTTTGATAAGTATGGACTATGGAGATTCATAATTAAATTAATGTACAACAGGAAGTTGCACCCCTTTGCTTCGTTAATGTTCCAAGCTTAATTATCTATTGGAATTTATATGTATGTAAACAGTTGTTCTGGATTATATTTTCATGTAGCTCCGTTCTTAAAATTTAACTGACCTTTATTTTATTGAGTTGCTATTCTTGAAGACCCTTCGAATTTCATTTACAGAACCTTTGTGAAATTTGAGGTTGCAGGTGGCACCAAACACTGCCATTCTCCATCTGATGAGATAAAATTTTACCTGAGACCAAATAATTTCGAAATCGAGCTGGTCCTATGTAGCCAACAGTGCTAAATATACACTATTTAATTTACAACTAAGCATAGTTGTTTGCGTAAAGCGATGCGAGGCGATGCAAAAAGCGAGGGTTTTTTGGTGATAAGCGTTTGTATACAAATTTTTTAGTATACATCAAATTACCAACAATAATTATAAATTTCAAGATTTTTAAAGACAATATAATAAACATATTCAATATTTCAAACATACAAACAATATTTATAGTATTATAGTTAATTGACACATAAGCAACACTTACTAATATTTTTTTTTTTTTTTATAATACTTATTAATATCTAATAAAGACTTATTTAAAAGGTTCAAATTATTTTCATTGTGGCAATAACTATGGCCCATAACTAAGGTCCATAATAAAATACTCCATCCCTATCTATACTCAAAACATATCTTCATCGCCCTCAGCCATCCCCAGAACGGCATAACCATTCTTCTTCTTCATCGCCCTTTTCTTCTTTTTCTCTGCAATAGGGCTTTGGAATTTTGGTAGAGAGAGATGAAGAAGTCGAAGAAAAAGAGAGAGTGAAGGCAAATCTGGAAAAAAAAGAAGCCCACCCAAGAAAGCACCGCCTTGCACCGCCTTAAGGCCACGCAAAAGCGACCAAGGCGACGCCTTGGGGGGGCTTTTTGGGGATGACCGTAGCGAGGCGAGGCGAGGCGATGAGGGCTCGCCTCGCCTCGCGCAAAGGCGAGCGCCTTGGGCGCTTTTAACAACTATGCAACTAAGAAATGTTGTGTTGATGATCATTTGTTCCTGAAAGGAAATAAGTTGTGGATATTTGGATACACTAATACAATCTCAAATTAAATATAGCATATAGCATTTTTTTATTTACTTTTTAGAGGAAATTAAATACAACATTAACAAAAGGTGAAAAAAGCCAAAAGGAATATTGAGACAAGTCTTGGCTGCTACCACTGAATATTGCAGAGTAGTAATAAACAAAGGTTCCAAATGAAAAAGAAATTGGATCGTATTGTTCGGGGGATTTGAACCCGACGTGAATCGAACACGCAACCTTCTGATCTGGAGTCAGACGCGCTACCATTGCGCCACGGATCCTGTTAGAATATATGGTCCCTTTTATTTTTATATAGAATTGTTTTAATGTCATCCCAACATGTAAGAAATATTATAATCAGATGCCGAAGAACAAAGGGTAAGTTTGGAAGCTCCATACCATATGGTTATTGGTAGATTATAGCAAGTTGATCAAACGATCGACGATTCACATGCAAGACAGCTGCAATGATAAATTCCCAAGAAAACATCCTCAAAACACATGCATCTATTAAGGTTGGACATACAAAAATATCACTCAAAATCGTAAAAATTTAGAGTTACTCACGTTTCAAGACCGATCGAGATGGGTTCCATTAATCATGTGGCTTCGGTATATGGATCTCTGGGTCCGCCTGATATTTGTTGGTTCCCGGGTAGAGATGGTAAGAATCCGCGCGATTCACCAACAACGATTGGGTTGGTGTTGTTAGAATGTTGATGGAAAAATGTCCAGATTGTGTTCCGAATTTGACCACTTATCCACAATTTTCACTTACTGTCAAATACTGTATTGATTAATTATAGTGATGCCAAAATCAGATAGAATATTCTGAGATAAGTAATTTTATTTTATAAAATGAAATTTCATTTTTGAACATTCCAGAATCCAGATAAAGAAAAATTAAGTACACGCCGAGTAAATGAAGTAAATAAGTAATCTTGAGCCCAAATTTTTGTAAATAGTAAATCTTCTGTTCTTAATTACTAATTGCCCAAATTTGTTACACGAAGAAATAAATCTAGATATATTTTAAATTACTTTCCTATCAATTTCCACATAATATGTGTCAAAGCATGTGTATTTACTTAAATTAGGACAGTCGTCTTAGATAGTTGTCAGTGTCACACATAGACTCTGACCTTGTTTTTACACACACAAGAAATTATAGTACTTGAAGTTAATGCTCCAAACACAAATGGTCTATCAGCAATGAGACGAGCTGTTTGTTCTTTCGGCATCCATTATTTCACAGGGTTGTTACATCTTCTCCTTAGGGTCTACTAAGTTTTAGACCAAAATTGCAGGATGAAATGATGGTTAATGATAAAGACATTGGGCAACAAAAGACATGCACATTATGGTTATAAGCTGTGCCATACTTTGGCAAAAAAGCAAGTCGACCGCCACAACATTAAATCATCGTGACAGCTAGCCTGAAATTTAGAAATATATTAAGCTAAAAGAACATGACAATCTCTTGAAAGTAAAAGCATTCACAATTCTACAGAATTTTAAGAAAGAAAAGATGAAACGAAGATTTTTTCATATTCAATTGTACTTCTGTCACACATCATATACACAACCCCAACAAGTCACAGAACATAGAAATTACAAAGGTATCATAAAACTATGCGCTACATTCCTCAAAGTGTAAATCCAAAACCTTGGACTCTTGGAATATCGGAAAACCTGTCTCATTGAACATAGAGAGATTAAATATAAAAAAGACAGAGGAAACAATTATGACCCTGCAAAAATAGCAACTTCTTAAGCTACACTACAGAAATCAACAGTATCATTCACCGAGAAAGAAAAAATAACTCACATCCCACTCCCAGTAAATCCAAAGTTTGTCTTTGAAGAGCAAATCTAATCGTATTAGTGTTTGATGGATTTCTTTTGTATAATATTAATCAATAGGGCTTCAATGGTAAGTGCGACAAGATCTCGTGCATTGGAACCCCCTTGGTTATGGACCGAATCCATTCATATCAAATAATTTATTTTCCAAGTGAAATCTCCTAATATATGAAAGAGAATGAAAAAGTGCTTTCATAGTTGTGGGATACTTGATGCACATAGTTTCATAAGTGCCTCGTCCTTGCAGGTTACAGAACGCTCCATTACATTCAAGAGACCCAGAACAGTGCTAATCGAAACCTACTATTGCTAAAAGAAAACAGACTTGAAAACCCCGAAAATATCACTTCTAAATGGTGCAACTGAAGCATGCCCCCAGTGGCCAAAAGAAGAAATAAACCCAACAGATCTGCCAGTCGTTTCCTTCTTCCCTTGATCTCACTTTATTTCACAAACTAAAGTGAGAAGTGAGAACCTCTGAAATGTTACATTCAACTAACTCTCTGTAGACACTGCCACACTGGCAGGCACTTTAAGCCATAAATGAAATACCATTTGATTGATCATGTGAGGATCAATGCTAACAGCAAGTTTGCCCACTATGTGCAAATAATCAACTCTAAAATAAGAATGGCCAAAAAGCAGTCCTATTCAAACCATTAGAAAAACATATAACCAAGACTTACTACCACCATCAATAATTCAGCCAAAAAGGTGAAATCGAAGTGAACATTTTGACAAACAAAGCACTACAAAAACAATGAAATAACATCTAACAAGATTCTGGTCCTAGCAGCAAAACACAAACAACTGGCCGTGAAATTGTGTAAGTGCTAAACTTGTATTCAAACGTTTGTCTGACATTTTACTGAAGTCCACAGACGAAATCTTGCAAGAGTAGGCATCATTAGGAAAAGAGCCGTCACAAAACTAAGCACAAATATTTGATTCACGAACATGTCAAAACATTTTTGCCCATATTAATTAGTCTTTCCACCAGTTCATACGAGTCATTAAACAGAAATTGGTATTAACAGTATCCATAAACCGAAGGCCATATTTCAAGATCCAATTAGCTGCATTTATTCAAATTATTTGTCACCGTTGCATTGAGATAGTGGCATTTATGACAGCATCCATACTATCACATTATTTAAGGTAAAAACCAGCTGAGCAATGTTTGCAACAATAAAGATATATTAGCAAAATCACCAAGGAGAGCATACTTGCACTCATTCCTAAGATTAATTGAATGTCAAACTTCCAACAGAGAGGTCGCTTCAACAAGACAATTGCAACAAATCAATAAACTTGGTACACAACCAATAACCAAACCATATCAATGCATGAAAAAACGATCCAGCTCAGTGCATACACTAGTTTCGCTCAATTACGCTCATAGCAAACAGCTAGCCCAAACTTAAACTAATTAGTCTTTCCTAACAAACATGGTTTTCGGCCCTAGAAAGCCATAACTTGAAACTGGTCAACTAAGCAGACAGCTCAACATCTAAAACCTAGTGGCATCACCCAAAAATAATGAATGCCCACTCCAACACGTGTTTACTCGGATGAATAGATTGTTTTTGGATTGGGTTATGATCTAGGATGGATTTGGTGTTTACCATATCCAAATGCCATCTTATTTGATTATAACACTGACTGCTCAGATCTCATTTCTATTTAAAAGAATGTTATTCCATTATGGCACGTCTCGTTTCTAGATATTGCTATTCCAGTATTGCTTAATCATGAGAAGAAAAACCAGGAATCCTTGAAAAAACTTAATATACAGCATTCGCCAGTCTATTCTCAACATTTCCAATTAATTACCAGGTGACCATCCATATTAGTGTCAAAAGAAGGAAATCATTCGGAGCTGTGTAAAGACACAATCAGATCCTGTGCATCCAAAAACTAGCAATTGTCCTTCATGCATGCATCGTGCCTTTCAGCATTTTCCATGTTGCTCACCTTTTGAACAAATAAAGTTAACATTTTACTTCTTCCCTTGCAATAGATGACACCAAAATATATTATTTATAAAATATCTGAACTGAAGAAGTCTCCATTCTGAAAAGGTCATGCTCTTACAGCAGAGAACAAACAAGGTGATAAAACATCCAGATCATAGATCTTTAAATAGTCAGGCACCATACATCTCCTAAAATTTGAAATTAAGTCCATCTCTCAATCCATGAAGACTTTATATGTCCAAATCTTCAACTGAAAATGTGAGCATCTCAAAGCAAATTAACTGGTGATGAGGAGCATTAAATGCAAACTTCAGATTATATGCACCCTACAGCAGCCTCTTCTTAATTCCACTCTCTGCTAGGATGCTCCAAATCCTTCGAGCACAGCACTAAGCAAGAGGATACATAAACTATGACTTTGAACATCAATCATGCATACGCAGAAATATTATACTGTTTAGCCCCTATAAATAAGCAAGCAGATGCATGAAGATAACAAAAAATAAATTGTATTTTAGGCAGAGTAAGGATGAGGGTGCGTACCTCAGTAGTATGATCCAGAACTACCACTTCCCATATAACTATTACCACCTAAACCGCGTCCAGAGTAGAGCGATGAGTAAGAACTACCACCAATCTACAATTTTCACAGACAAACAATCTTTAAAAGTCTATGAAAATTATGTCTAAAGAATCCAAAATAAAAACAAAAAATAAAAATAAAATGAAAAAGTTATGGCGTACATCACCCCCACGAGCCATGTAATCACCGCCAAAGCTCGACGAGTATGTGTTATGTCCCACCAGAATCACCACCTCCGTAGGAGCCTACAAAGGAAAATGCATCTAGCATGAACAGAGCTGGACACGTTTCTAAAAGCACGATAATCAATTATACCATTTCCGAATTAACAATTTGCATTATACATAAACCTGAAAGAATACCTCCACTGTGACCTATATCCTGCCGACTACCGTAAAACCCACGAGAATCCTGACTCGACAGAAAGCTTCGGCTTCCTCCATATTCTAGGTTTGATCTCCTAAGTCTAGCATTAATAGAAGAAAAAGACAGTCAAGAGGCAGAGCTTCTGCAACGAAATACAAGTGTTAATGGGAATCACATATATTCACAGTTGACAGACCTATCACTATAAGCATCACCATAATGAGAACCACTGCTACCAAGATCATGATCCAAACGAGCACGAGAGTGGCGTACTCCTGCTTCGGCATAGCGTGGAGGAACATCATCCTTACATGCATGCATACTCAAGTAAATTTTTGACAACGCAGATTTTATATGGTATAATAAAAGATCTAAAAGATAATACTCTAAATAAGATATTCAGAAAATCACCATGGCAGCATATGGTCGCTTAGATCCAGACATAGAATCATATTCACGCCCACGCCCCTCCCGGTGTGTTGAGGGTGGCCTTTCATACCTTTGGCTGTAGCCATCATCAGCATAAGATCTTCTTGCTGTGGATCGTGATGTCCCACCTCTAGGAAAATCAGGGTAACCAGATCCACGAGGAGCATAATCGTCTCTATATGAAGGACGTCTATTTGAGGAAACTCTAGAACCATAATCTGTAGCAGCTCTACTCCTAGGGGGGCGGTCTTCCCGATAACCATAATTCCAATTTAAACCACTTTTGGGATATGCCGGGACTGTGGAGAGAAAATTAGGATACAATGAACAAAAATGAATAGATTGAACATAACAAAAAGTTGAATCATACCAGGTGGTCTCCTATCATAGGGCCTTGGCAAGGGTGCAACTGGTCTGCTCCTAGGAGGGACAGCAATAAATGGTCTCCTATCTCGAATACTGACAGGCCTTCTGGACCCACGACCCATTACAGGTGGAATACGTGGTCTAATTCCTCTGGGGCCACGAAAAGGGACTCCGCATTGGACGGCCACGTGGACTCCTAAAACCTCGAGTTGACCCACGGTCAGGTCGAAAATTTCCACGACCGACATGTTTTCCTTTGCCCATCTGATGTGGTCTAGATAATCTGGCTCTAACTTTAGACTGAAACATGCACATATTTAGCTTAGCCCAACCGCAAGATACAGGAAATGGAACATATTGCAGTTCGAGAAGAAACCTTGTTATCTCCTTCACCCAATTCCTCATTATTGATACATTTAGCACAAGTTACTGCTGCATCATGGGTTTCAAATGTAACAAATCCAAAATCCTTTCTTCTGGCTGATGGCATATTATGGGCAAGCTCAACTTTCTCTATCTTCCCATATATTTTGAGAAGTTCCTTAACATGATCATCATCCCAGGAAGCAGAAATACCATCCAGAAAGACGGTCTTAACCTGAACCGAAGTTAATGGGCTCAGTAAAGCATAATGAGATTAAACAGGATTAAAAAACATGCAATACAGCTACGAAGTTCACCCTTCCACATGCAAAATCATATGTGTGTACTCGTGGATATACAAGCTACCAGGGAAAGGAACATATATATATATATATATATATATAACCATCCAGAAAGACGGTCTTAACCTGAACCGAAGTTAATGGGCTCAGTAAAGCATAATGAGATTAAACAGGATTAAAAAACATGCAATACAGCTACGAAGTTCACCCTTCCACATGCAAAATCATATGTGTGTACTCGTGGATATACAAGCTACCAGGGAAAGGAACATATATATATATATATATATATATATATATATATATATATATATATATATATATATATATATATTCAGAGATGAGCTATTAAAGGAATAAAACAATAAGAAACAAGTATCAATCTTCAATCACTTACTTTATTTTGCAACTCGAAGGTACACATCATGACCGAGTCAATCATAAATCAACTCATAAAATGATCATTGATAAGGGAAATGGTTATACAAGCTGATGTATATATTTCAATGAAATGTTGAGCCACACATCAATAATACTTGATATGTAACTAAAATTGGCTAGAATTATTAGTTGTCAACCAAGTAGACAACTTATCAAAGAATGTACCTGGGCCATGATTTCATCACCAGGGTCAAGGAAGGAATCTGCAAAAGAAACCTTAACAGGCCTATCCTCTCCAAACATTACATCTCTCTTCTGTAGACGCTTAAAAGCATCCATGGCGTCAGATCGCGAGGCAAATTCCAAGAAGGCAAATCCTCGATTCAGCCCCACACTTTTACCGTCTTCGACCAATATCAAATCCTCAGTACTGTCAACACCATAATGCTTCAACTTTTCTTTCAACTGGAAGCACGTTAAATAGCAATAAGCAGCAATGAAACAAACCAAATTTAAAGCTTAATGATAATCGGTGATAACTGATCTACTTACGGCATCTTTAGTCCACGCCTTGCATATGTTACCTAAAAATAGAGTATCATTGTCCTGACATGGGCTAACACCACACTGCCTTCCATTAACCTGAATTCGGGGTTGTCAAGAATACACTATAAAACCTACAGTGAAATAAATCAGTATATTAGAATTCACCACATTGATTGTGCTAAGTCCACTTACTTGGCTTGGGCTTAACTCAACCTCAAAAGCTAGCTTGTAAGGTGAGGATTGCCCAAGACCTTATAAGGTGGAATTAACTATTGTTTTCAACCAATGTGGGACAATTAGTCTCAATACTCCCCCTCACGTGTGGGCGGGCTGAATGTGTGGGTGAAACAAGCCCAACACGTGACATATTAAAGCCCAACCTTGCGGATAGCGACATGTGGGCCCCAACACACGAATAATGACCGTCCAGGACTTTGTTAACTGGACGAAGAATGACAACCCAGACATTTGTTATCTGGGGGAAATGTGTGGGTGAAGAATAAATCCCATCATGCGCGGAAGGAAGAACCCATCACGGAAGGAGGTGGCCCACTTCAACCTGGGGCTTTGATACCATATTAGAATTCACCACATTGATTGTGCTAAGTCCACTTACTTGGCTTGGGCTTAACTCAACCTCAAAAGCTAGCTTGTAAGGTGAGGATTGCCCAAGACCTTATAAGGTGGAATTAACTATTGTTTTCAACCAATGTGGGACAATTAGTCTCAATACAGTAGTAGCTGTTACTACAGAAATAAGAAAATACCACTGGGTTTTTAAGCTGAGTACAAGCTCGTTTTGCTTGCTCAACAGTTGCAAAACGCAAAAATGCAAAACCCTTGTTCTTCTTAGTCTGACAATTCATTTGAAGTCTAACTTCAGAAATTTCACCAACTTCTTCGAACAATTTCCTAAGATCATTTTCAGTAGCATCCTTGTCCAATCCCCCGACAAATACTTCAAACTCCTTTCGCTTGCGTCTTTCGTTGACAATTTCATGATGCTCTTCTTCTTCAGCAGCATCAACTATCTCAGCATGCTCCTCCCCTATATGTCCATCTTCCTCCTCGGGGTCAAGTTCTTCAGCCATACCTTCCTCTACCACATTGCCCTCTTCCTCTTCACCAACATCTGCTTCCTCAGCTTCTTCCTCTACATCTCCCTGTTCTTGAGCATCTTGCCCAACTTCTTTCTCATCATAACATATACCACCATCCTCTTCAGGTTCATATTCAGGGTCATTATCCTCCAAATCTAATCGTTCGTCTTTTTCATACTCATCATCGGGTTCTTTTGCATCATCATCCTCTGCCAGGTAAAACAGTGAGAGAAAAATATCCAAAGGAAAGTCAACAGACTGAAACCAAAAAAATGATAAACACGTGTACAAAGTTGTTGTGTTCGATATTCATTTAAATCAGGGAGTCAGTGTGCTGTAATTACCAATATAGCTCCTAAGAACAATAGCTAACATTCACAAATGCAAAGAAAAGAATCGTGTGTCTCTAATGATTACCTCATCATAGAGATCTTCAGATCTTAGCCCTTAACAGTTTTCATCCTTTGTTCCTTGCCCTTAAGAACCACTTAAAAGCCATAAACACACCCCTAACTCAAATAATTTTCAGCCACAACCCCCCCCCCCTTCTGGCACTCAGCTCATGTTCCAAAACAATCAGAACAGTTTTATTTTTTGTTGAATAGTGGAAATTTTAGTCAGACATTTAGTGCAGGAATTGGTGGGGACAATAGAGGTTGACTGTGAATATGCTAGAGGGCTATAAGTTGCACCTTGATTGGACTGGAGCAATGACATATGGCAGTTGAGAATTGTTCTTTTCGTTAAAAACAGAGGATGAAGAAATAATTTCATGCTGGTGGTGGAGCGGCAAATGGTAAGAAGGGAAGAAAAAGGCAGAGATAGTATGTCGGCGACTATGATAAAGCATCCCAGGTTTCTTGATTTATAGTGTCTAGCGTTTCTTGCATTTATTTTTTACAAACATATACTGATGCAAAGTTATAATGTAGCTCAAAAATTCTGAACCCTGGTCAGCTGATCATACCCGTAAAGGTTGACCAACAAACCATATGGCAATCATATTTATTCAGTGTTACTGTTATATTCAAACATATATAAAAGTACTCAATCTAATACATGATCAAGGCAACTCATTCAACCAAACCCCTATCCTCACCCACCCACAAATAGTGCATGGCCCCTGCTTTATGTGACTGAAGCTGATAGTCAGATTCAAGGAGAGTGGATCGATTGCAAAATAAAAACTCTGAACTTTGCAAAATTAATCTATAGTTTATTTAACTCTAAAAATATCAAAATTGTTTTCAAATGAGTAAATTGCCTTCGCTGGAGTGGCCATTTCTTTCGGAATTCATCAGTAGCATAGCACATTCCATGATTCTGTTAATTAAGTCAAAAGCCATGAAAAAGGCTATATATAATAAATCTGAATACACTTTATCACATTATCATTCGGCCTTGAATATATGCTACCTAGATCTTGTCATCAAAACCTTGATAATTGGAAAAAAATCATGCATACTTAACAAGCAACGTCATTGAAAACCTACTTATCCAGTACAGCAATCCAAGAAAGGGAACCACGTTTAAGAGGGAAAAAAAACTATAGTTTCTATCTGAAATGTTAACACCAAATGGTTTAAGACTGTAATATGAGAACACCAAAAAAAAGACTCTTTAAGCACTTTTTTGACATGAAATAGAGCATAACAAAGATCCACTTAACCAACAATAATGCAACAGAAAGATGAAACAGCCATACAAGATATATCCAGTGGGGAAGAATTAACCTCAACTATTCTTGTCATTTAAGAAATGAATCACAAAAGAGAATCTGTTGCAAAAAGTAGTTCAGTTATCCTCTTTCATTCTCTCATTAATGGAGAAATCAAAACCTTAACAAAAAGAACGTTCAAATAAAGAATCCAGTGCGTAGTTCTTGTCATTTAGGAGAAGACATCCAACAACGACAAAGACCAACCAGTGAGGAAAATATTACGAAAATATTACGAAAATAGCCAACTTGACAAAAAGATTGTCTAGTCAGAAACAGTGGCAACCAGAATAAAAAGGAATAACTAGTTCATAATCTGACAAAAGGCAACAGAGATGTTCTTTTTTAAAGGGACACTCTTTCTAGAGCCACAATCAATCCATAGAAAAAACAGCCCACCTATCAGCTAAATAGGTCAACTCTGCGTGTTTTTCGCCACATCATGTAACAAGTAACAACTATAGCAAATCCACACAGAAAAGCACAAGTCCTTAATAAGAACCCAAACAACCATATCGGTTTCTTGATTGCTAACAAATAAGATCCATCCACGTTATACTATACCAGCAATAACTCAAAAAATTATCTGAAAGGTTCAATCATGAATCTGAAAGACACATGCATAGTTTGCAAATATACATATCTAATGCAACTAACAAACATGAAAATCAAATAATGAATAAACCTCGAAAATGATCACTTACTCTTCGGAGAGGCAACTCCATTTTCCTCCGCTACTTCCTCTACAGTATTCACCTCTTCTTCAGGCTCAGATTCCTTCTCTTCCACACCTAAGGTAGAATTTTCTTCCTCGACCCTAACCCCCTCCTTCACCTCAACTTCTTCCGATACCGTGTCCGCCGCACGGCCACGCACAGCACGCCTGTTTCCAGGTCCCGCCGCAGTTCTCTTCGTCGCTCTTCTTGGTGGCATTTTTTCTTCTAAATTTACGATCAAAACTCTACGAATTTAAGTTCAAAATCAAGAATCCGATAATTGTATGTATGTATAAATGCGTCTTCCGATCGAGAGAGACAGAGAAACCCTAGCAATCAAGATTGAAGATTGTATTGTAAGGAGGAGCACGCGGTCGATGAGAATTGGATGTGGCAATGATGAAATACATCACTACAACCATATCCAAGTGAGCTATTATATGTCTCCATTATATGTCAAATTATAAGTCCATCTTCAAGCAGCTCTTATATGTCAAATTATAAGAAAAGTTATAAGATTTTCACAAATAAAGTGATCCAGGGACATGCTATAAAGCCAAACGTATAGAAGATATGCTATAATTTAAGGGTCATTTAAAGTTAAATGTATATTCTACTTTATGCAATAAAGTACAATATTATTTTGTACTTTGTTGGAAAAATATTTAATGTAAGTTCTTATTAAAAAAAATTTACGAATCTCGAAATATAGTTCAGATTTATTTCATCTAAATTCATATTATCTTTCTGAAATAATTTTTTTAAATTTAATTTTTATTATTATATCAAAAAATAATAAATACTAAATATATATTATTATTATTTATATATAAATAATACTTAAAACTAATTTGTTAAAAATATAAATGAATTATTGGAGTGAATCGTTGTGGTTATTTAAAAGTAGAATTTTAAAATATAAACGAATTGTTAGAGACTTGGAGTGCAGAGTAAAAAGTGGAAATGTATAACACTGTTCACCGCTAAAATTTTAAGATAAGATGTCTGAATTTAAGAATTTTGTTGGAGATGATCTAAGAGTGATATTTGATACGTGGAGTTTAAAATTATCGGACGGTTTGATTGATGTGAGCAGGTAAGGAGCTGAGCCTCGTCGTAGGAGATTTGGTGCTTTTTCTTTTTAAATATTTGGTGCGTGTTGCTTTGATGGGTTCTTTGGTGGAAAATTATTTTCATTTGTTTGGATATTGTGATACAACGTAAGGATAAGGAGTAGATTAAATTCAATTTATAAATTTATAAAATTATAAAAAAGTTGGCTTTATAATTTTATCACCACCATGTATTGGTATATAAATATTAGTTTGATTAAATCTCAATTATTTATTAGACCACGTCATTTATGCAATGGTTGTACCAAATAGTATCTCTATTTTGTGAGATTTGTAAGGAGTGATTAATTGGTATAACTGATGCATGAATTACGTGGTCCAATAAATGGTTGGGATTTATTTAAGGCTAGCGATATTGTCAGAGCAAGGATTGTTGCTGCCAGAGCAATTTTTTTCAATTCCTAATTTGCCCCTTCTAGTCAAAAGTCATAAAAATCCATGCTTTTGAGTTCCTAAATTACCCCTTATTAATCATTAACAACTCACTCTTTTCTCTCTCCTATTAAAATATCATTAACTATTTTTTCTTTTCCCAAGAAATCTTCAAACATGAAAACAATTTAAGTTGAATTTTCATTTTATAGAGTTTAATATGTTGGGGAGGTCATGAACATAGATTGCAAATTTATAATTTCGGTTTAATTAAAGTTTAATTTGAATATTATTAAAAAAATTAAAAAACTTTATATAGAAACAGCACAATAATATATTTTCTAGGGGTGTTCATTAACCCGCCCAACCCGCCTGACCCGCTCAACCCGACCCAACCCAAACCCGACGGTTTTTAGTCTTATAAAACTAGTAATGGGTTGAAATGGTGACCACCCGAAAGTTATGGGTCAGGTTGCGGTTTTAATGGTTAAAAATCGCCCCTAACCCGACCCATCCAAATATTATATGTTTTCTCTACCCAACACCACTTACCAAACAAAACATTGAAAAATAATTAGGTTTTTCCATCTCTAAGCTTCATGCCTGCTCCACTCTCCAGTTCTATTCTCCATCGCGCCTCTCCTAAAAAATCAAGATTCAAAATCAGTTCTCAATTTTCATGACTCATAAGTCACACCAAGCCATACGTGCGAGCCAATGGTAGGAAATTTGAGTGAGCAAGAGGAAAGAGGAACATAAAATGTTTCAAAGTATAAGTTATTCATAGTTATTAACCAAGTACCCAATTCTGTCTGTTGGATATTTAGTTTAAAGATCTTGTCACACCTACCTTATTTTATGTGCTCTTGTTAAATGTAGATCCCTTTCTTTTGCAATACACAAAAAGAGTTTGGAGAACATTTGAGTTTAGAATATATTTAAATCATTTTTTTAATTTCATTAAAAAAAAAATTACTGTAACTTATGCATCAATTAATTTATTAATTTTTGCACTGTATATACGTAGTTTCTTCTTATAAAACAATTGTAGGAATTGATCCTACCCATAAAAATCACCCTACCAATGATTAATTTTGTTGACCAAACCGGATTGGAGAATTGTGTAGCTAGGAATTATAGTTGCGTTTGGCAAAATGAGCCATTAACCATGAGTTTGCGCAATCTTATTTTGTTTTTATTCTTCCCAGTCAGATTGAATTTTATGTAGTATAAGTTAGTTGAAAATACTATATTCAATTGTTCAACCCGCCAACCCGCCCGCCAACCGCCCGCACCCGCCTTACCCGAACCGTGCGGTTTATGAACTTAAAAATATGGGTGCGGTTTGAAATTTTGGCAACCCGCATGTGTCGGGTCGGATTGATTTTTTCGTTGTCACCCATTAAAACCCGACCGCGTTCACCCTTAATATTTTCAATGAAATATAAATATTCATTAAGCAATAGATTAATTTTCACTTTCACAGTATAATTATATTTATATTATCTAACTTGCTAAATAATTTTTAGGAACAATTTATATAAAATATTTATGTTAATAATAATGACGTCCTTAGCTAATAATAGCGACGATAAAAATATTATTATATTATTATATTAATATTATCTTATACTCATCCCAAATATTATTATATTAATATATGACGTCCCTAGCTAATAATAGTGATGATAAAAATATTATTATATTAATATATGTGAATCATTAATTAATGTTACTAACTAAACACAATGTCCTTTAATATATGACGTCCCTAGCAATAATAGTGATAATTAAATAAAATACATGTTTTTATAGAGTAAGTAACATACATTTATCACTAATAATTAATTATCATATAATTATCAAGAATAATTATTAGGTGACAAAATTTGTCGCTATGTTTTTGTCAAAATCATTGTTAATTACGACAAAATTTAAGGTTATGTTTAGTACAATATTTTTTTTGAAAAAAAAAAATTGCTTAGCACATTATTCTTTTTTTTTTTTTTTGTAAGTTCAACTCTTAACGTAATTAACCTAATATTTAAGAAACAATTAAAAGATGTTTATAAGGAATTCCCTTTTTTTTTTTTAAAAAGTAAGGTATTTATGGAAATATGAATTTTTTAATACTATTGACTATTTCTTATAGATATATAACACATCTTACATAAATATTTTATATAAATTGTTCCTAAAAATTATTTAGCAAGTTAGATAATAAAAATATAATTATACTATGAAAGTGAAAATTAATTTATTGCTTAATGAATATTTATGTTTCATTGAAAATATATTATTGTGATGTTTCTATATAAAGTTTTTTAATTTTTTAATAATATTCAAATTAGACTTTAATTAAAACGAAATTATAAATTTGTAATCTATGTTCATGACCTCCCCAACATATTAAACTCTATAAAATGAAAATTCAACTTAAATTGTTTTCATGTTTGAAGATTTCTTGGGAAAAGAAAAAGTAGTTAATGATATTTTAATAGGAGAGACAAGAGAGTGAGTTGTTAATGATTAATAAGGGGTCATTTAGGAACTCAAAAGCATGGATTTTTATGACTTTTGACTAGAAGGGGCAAATTAGAAAATGAAAAAAAATTGCTCTGACAGCTACAATCCTTGCTCTGGCAATATCGCTAGCCTTTATTTAAAGTTTGTTTGATTATCAATACACAATAGGGATGAGATCTTAAAAGTAACATCGTACACGATATTGTGCAACTAATGCGAATTTTGCATAGTAAAAAAAATGCGAATTTTGCTGATAATAAAGAGATGAGATATTATAACAACATTGTTAATTGTTCAAATTTGATTTTAAAATTCTTCATCGAAAACCTTCTTAATCTATTTAACTCAATAGTTCCGATTGAAGTTAATCAGATCTTTCGTACTACTTTTGCAAATTATTCTAACCTGTTTAACTAATGATTTTAGCAAAGAAGTTATTTATTTAGTAAATTCTTCATACTTTACTTATAAATATCACAGTATCTTCTTTGTTTTACAATATAAGTTTATGATGACATAAAAATAATATTCATTTTATTTCATTTACTTGAATTTATTTTATTAGTCTAATCATCACATACTTTCATCCGGATGAATATCTCAATTGGCTATCATGTAGGCAATTAATCAACTTTAACGTCAACCAGTCAAAATTCCTCAGATTCTGAAATCAGAAAGGGTCTATTTGGATGGGTTTTGGCTCGGTTTCGCGAGTCACGGCTTAAAAAAATTGATTTGGGTGATTTTGATTATTGAATTTTGTGGTTTGAATAAGTTGAAACCCCACTTGGATTGAGTTTGAATGTTGGGGTTTAGGGGAAAAAGTAGGTGATAGGTGTCAAATCAATGTCTTTTTTAGTGAGATTTGGTAAAAAATATAGGTAATAGATGTCAAATCAGTGCTTTATAGGATTGAAGAGTTTGAGTGTGGATTTATGAATAGGTTTTTGATGGTTTTATAAGTTTGGCGAAAACTCATTTGAAAGGGTTATGGCTCGGTCTCGCGAGACCCGCGAGACCGGGCCAAAACCCATCCGCACACACCCAAAGAGTCCGGACATATCATGATTTGGGAAAACATTGAAAATCAGATAGAAACAGGACTGGAACAAAAAAAGGATTTTTTAAACTTAAACTGATTGGTGATCTATAATTACATGATTAATTTTACAATTTTTTCCAAAATAAAAGTTCACATATGTAAATGACATAATTGACATTCAAACCCAAACACAAAGTCCAATTTTCACAATTTCAAAAAAATTAACATAAGATGACATGCAACACATCCTTCCAAAGAAACGATGCATGGTAAATGCAACCATAAATTCAGTACTCAGCAATAAAACCACACAATAACAAAAAATCAGCAAACCCGCTAAAGTTTTCAAATTTTAAACAGATGATTCAATCTCATTTTTGCACCATGCAGTATCCATCACAGCAAGCTCATGATACAAAACCTATCACTGATGGAAGAATAAACTCAAGTATCCCAGCTAGACTTCTGAAGATTGAAATAATTGTTCAACCTCTGATATGATGCTTCGAGCATCATCAATTTCCGAACCTTCTTTTTGTCCCGATTCCTCCAGCTCAACCTGAGGTCATTCAATATTGTATACAAGTTTTAGAAGCAATTCAAGAAGTGCAAATATCTGTATTTAGTATACTAAAAAAACACTTAGGAAAATGCCAAACAAGCATCAAGTAACAAATTAATTATAAAAGCTAACAATATGGGGTGTTGAAGTTGGTTGATCGACCCAATCATAGGACAATTACGACATAAAAATTTAAAAAGAATAACTAAATCTCATCTACTTGCAAGTTGTTATTATCTAGAATAGACAAGACAAGACAACCCTTTATCTCTGATACTCGATTAAGCGAAGGAAGAAGAATCAACTGCATCAAGTTAGATTTTATCAGCAGACGAATGATATTAGTAGTTAAAAATATTACAAAGTACCAGAGTTCCTTTAAGGTCGCTTAGGGCAGCCTCGAGGCGCTTGCGGCAATCAGGAACCATCATCCTTGATTCAGCCAGCACGTTTTCCTGAATAAAACAAAGAGGAAATTGATTCGATCAAGATTTCTCTAGCTAGCTAAACCATAAGTTGGCCGTCAAAGAACTCCATAGCAATTTAAAATACAGAACCAAAGTAACATCACTGTTTCATTTCCATTCCAAATACAACTTGTGTACAAGTACACTAAAATCCTCCACACAGACATACCACATAAAACCCTAAGAAAACATAACATGACATATATTTTCATACCGTAATTATTAATGGCTTTTGTTGATGACTTATTTTGAACTGAGCCAATATACTCGTGATTCAGAGTCTGAGACTTCCAATTTTGCTTAAAACTAAAGGAATAAGGAAAACTAATCGACAGCAGGAACTGTTCAGCACAGTAAGACTCATAATGTTTTCAGGGGGGTGATATAAGAGATGGGAAAGGTAAGATAGTTAAGTGTACAATCCTGAAGTAATAGGTTGTTTAGGTGGTAGCCCTTCTCATCATTTGCTGACTGGTGTATGACCAGTGCTCTAGTCATTTAGTTCAGACATTTCAAGAGAGTTCTTATGTCTGGTAAATAAAATTACTTTATACACGAATTAGAACGAGTATGAAGGGATAACCCTTCATTATACCTCACATTTGGCAATGGAAAATATAAACTCTTCCATACATATGCCCTCTTTTGTGTTATCCTCTTGCAAAGTAATTTCTTCCAAGATTAATTTAAGAAGACAAAGAAGTCAGAAAAGATTTAGAAACTATCTTCAACGACCTCTACAACATACAGTACAAGTTACGATCCAACTCATTACGTCAATGTATCTCTCACAAAGTACACAAGCAATGATAAATACATGACTTCCATATCGAATGCATTCTTCTGGTTTCAAATCACAAAATTAAAAGAGCCTCAGAAAAGTAGTAGAGCACTACCACTAAAAATTGTCTATTCACACTAGTAGAGCACAATAAACAAATTAAATGGACATAAGAATTACTACTAGCCTGTTGTTTGAGGTCATAGGGATCGGCGCCCTTGGCCTTCATGTCGGCAGTTTTGGCAGCCTCTCTTTCGACCTCTTTCTCGTAGGAGTGCAGCTCCTTCTCTATTCTCTTGCACGTAGATGTCTTTATCTTCAAATTCCTCAACGTTGCCATTTTCTATTTTATTATGGAAATTTAAAATCACACTTGCTTGAACCAGTTCGTTAGGGTTTTCCAATAATTCACACAAATGAAGAGAAATCACAGTGAAATGAAGGTTACCTTTTTCTCCGAGAGAGATCTGTGATTGGATTCGATAAGCGGAATGAATAATGTATACAGTTCGTTGATTACAGTGTGGAGTTCAATATAGGGAAGGAAAGGTATATATATAGTCTAGATTTTTCTTGAGAGAAAACTTTATGTGAACAATGAAATGAACTAGTGAAAATTGCGATTTGCGCACATAAAATATGTCATTTGCATTTTGTGTCCCAGGAACTTAATTTCCAATTTTCGCTATCCTAAATAGATTTTTTTTGTATTGTTTCAGAATAGCCCATTTTTTTTGGATGGATTTGGGCTGTTGGATTTGAAATCATAGAACAAATTATAAGGTATTATTGGGAATATGAAATACCACAAATATATATACCAAACAATGAATGAATTTTAAATTCATGAATTTCAAATCCTTACATCCAAATAGGCCTTAATTGTATTCGTAAACCCAGATCCATCTGCCCGGATGAGATTTCGTTGCACTACACGAATATACAAATTAGTTTGGTAGCTAAAAATGATGGGGAATTAAATCTTTAGCCTGGTCGAATAAGAGGATCGAGTAGTAATTATAAGAAGTGTAATTATTCTTTTTTAATTCATAAAATTATTCCTATCATATTAATATTAAAAATAACTAAGTCACGTAAAACTTGATTCCTAAAGCGAGTGAATAGCAAATTAACTCTCAGTGTTATTCTAAATATATAATTTAACTTTCTGTAATAAATAATAGGCCAAAATACCTCCCGTGTTTTTATAAAAGAAGCACACTACCTCCCACTTGATATTTACATTTTTACAAGATGTTAAAATGTCTATTATGCAATATTACAGAGAGTTTAATTGCCTATTTATGCATATCACAATGGGTAAAGTGAGGTGAATATGTTGTAAAGGGTAAGGTTAAATTGATCATTTTTTTACATGAAAATGAAGTCTCAGTCGCATTATAAAGTTTGTGTGCAATACCTCCACTAGCAATGAGGTAAATCGCAGAGATAAATTGTTCATTATTTCATTTCACATGGAGGTAAATTGTCTATTTTCATATCACAAGGAGGTAAATAACACATCAAACATATCACATGGAGTTAGCTTACCAAAAATCCTTTCCAGAACACCGTTCAGCGGTTGTACATTACAACCATTTTCATTTAAGAGTTCGTTCGTCTCAAGCACCCTTGGCTCTCCTAAGTCCTAACTATTTATTTATTGTGTAGTGTATGTACATTACATATGAAGCCGAACTATCAAATTTGTGGATTTTTTAGAATTGAGCATAATTTTGTATTTGCTTCTTTACAATCTTTTACTACTTCAAGTAAAGTAAACTCTCTATTGTGAGCAGCAGAAAACTGTCGCAAGATCAATTTATTTCTTAACAAAACAATATAACCAGCCAAACAACACTTTTCAATGATGATCATACTGCTTGAAAAGAAAAGCAGAAGAGACACAATGTAGAAGATTACAATCATACTAAACTGGCTGTAAAGCCACACCATAAGATAAGATAAGATAAGACCTTGTAGAAAGACAGAAATCTAGAGAAGACTAAAAATTAGAGCAAGTGGGAGGATAAAAACCTCTAAAAATAAAGAGGAAGTAAAGGGATAAAAACCATTCAAATGAACCACTTAAAAGTAAGTAATAGACAGAATATTAATTATTGATCAAAGAAAAGGGCATGATTTATATCTTCTCTTCTGTTTCTTGAGCTTTGGAGGCCGAAGAACAACCTTTATTGCAGCATCAAAGACAACCTTCACATTCTGCACCAATACAAACACGCTCTTAAGAATTTGCCCTTTGGCAATACCGTTTTAGAAAAATCATATTTTACTATTTAAAAACCAAGTTTCGAGTTTAGTAAAGAGGAATGAAATGAATTCTCAACAAACCTGCTGTGTTTTGGCACTGCACTCAATATATGCCACTGCTCCTATTTGCTTCTTCAGGTCCTCACCCTATAAACAAGAGTCATTTTCTCAAATGGTGATATGATATCAGCCTTATAATATAGAATAGGGGTGAGAATGGAAATGTCAGTTCACTGTTTGTCCAATGTGATGGTCAGTTTTAAATTTAACTGATTCAGTTGGTATCAGTTTAACCGAATTTTGTCACAAAAATCAATAAGAATTATTTATCACCCAAAATAAAATCAAGCATTTAGTAAGAAATTTGCATTTGTAGTCCCACAGGAGGACTGGACCACCAACATGTTTGGTCCCATACATTACAAAATTGCATTTTGGTCCCACCGCCTTCTGGGGGACCAAAAGTGCAAAAAAGAGAAACGTTGTAAAGATCATATCATTTATCACAAGATAGCATATATATATATATATATATATATATATATATATATATATATATATATATATACATACCTGTTCTGTGGAAATAATGCATGCCCCTGGATAATCCTTTTTGAACTGCTTATCCTCTCTTAGATCTGCACCATGATTGATCGGTTACATTAGAGTAAATGACAAGAAAGGACAAAAATACCAAAGTCATGTACTATTAAACCAATCAAATTACAAAAAGAAAAAGGAAGAACCTTTAGAGGAAAGCAAAGTAGTATACTTATCAACATGTTCTCTTTTTTTTTTTTTTTTTTTCGGAATTAAATGTAATAATTTGAAATGAAGAATCCTCACCAAGCTTTGTCCCCACAAGGACAATAGGCACTGAGGGAGCATAATGTCTTAGCTCAGGGACCCACTTCTCCAACATAACAAGAAGCAAAACGAAAACAAAAAAAGCCATGAATATACCATTACATTCAAGAAAAAGCTATTTGAAAGTTATAGGGTAAAAAAGGAAAGAAATTTTACTTTCTTTGAAATGTTTTCAAAACTTGGCCTACTTATGAGAGAGAATGCAAGTAGAAAAACATCAGCTCCTCTGTAACTAAGTGGCCTTAGTCTGTTATAGTCTTCTTGACCTGCACACAAAAAACCAGTAGCAAAACGTCTCAAATTTCCCATTTTGTCCTCATAAATAAGTATATATATTTGAAGGAAACAAAGTGTGTTTAATAAAGATAAGGGTTAAAATGAAAAGAAAAAAAATTGGTGCACTAATTCTTTATACTATTGTAGATCAAGAAATGGATTACCGAATTGCAGATCATAGAATGCTTAAATTATGAGAAAAGGAATTGAAAGTTTGCCAGTACCATTTTCATGAGTCCTTCCAATTCCACATCAAATAAAAACAAGAAGAAAATCAAGTGTCATAAATTATTTGTCTTTGGAATTGAAACATCAATAGGTTCCTAAATCATAGTACGTAATGCATCAGTTAATCAAACATGAACATGATCATACCAGCAGTATCCCACAAACCCAGATTCACAGTTTGTCCATCAACAGAGACATTGGCACTGAAATTATCAAAAACAGTAGGAACATAATCCTGGACCAAGAAATAACAAAGCCATGTATCATTATGGTACTGTAAGAAGAAGAAGAAGAAGAAGAGAAAGTGAAAAGAAAAATTGAATTGAGAGAGGGCGTACAGTTGGAAATGTGTTACTGGTGTAGGAGATCAAAAGGCATGTTTTCCCAACAGCACCATCACCAACTGTGACACATTTAATGAATTTTGTTGCTTTGGAATTTGCAGTAGCGGTACTGGAACTGGAAGTAGCATGAGAACTCATTCTTTTACCATATCCTGTTAATAATATATAATTAACAAAAGATTCAAGTAAATTGCTGAATCTTTTGGGTTGGGTTAGGAGGAGGAACCAAGAGAAATTGGGGGATCCCTTTTCAGAATGTGGTGTTATTAATTAATGAAATTAAAGTTTGTGGGGGGTGGGGGCAAGAAAAGCAGAACTAGATTTTCTGAGCAATCACTTTATTTTATTTTGAGCTGTCAGAGAGGGAAAAATATATACTACAGTTCTCCTATATGACTAGTATTGTGACCGAGAGCCAAATGCGACATAATAATTCTAATTCGCATTCAAATAATAATTCTAATTTCCATAAATTTTGCTCTCATCTTTTTAAATCTTTTTCTTTTTCTTTTACTATATATATATATATATACTCCTACTTATAGAATAATGTTAATTTTCAACTACCAGCCTAACAAAACATAAGTATTCAACTATTACTCATTTGGTTAAAATTGTTATTTATTTTTAAGAGTTGACCTTAGATGTATTTTACTTTATATTCTATGATCTTCTGTTCTTTGATTTAAAGAAAATTTATAAAATTGTAGATGATCGTAAAGATCAATTAAATGATTAAATGCATTTGATCAAGAACATAATTGATTCAATAGTTGTGTTTCAAAGATACAAGTATAACATAAAATAAAACATACAAAATATTTCGAGTTCAAAAAAATTAAAGAGGAAAAAACAACCTATTTTTGCGCAAAACTAAAGTTAACGAATTAAATATGTAATTTTCTATAAGAAATTAATTTGCATATATGAAACTAGAAAGTCAAGGAAAAGATGATGGGCGTCCGTCCTCTACAAGAAGCCCATTCCAATTAGATCATAAAAAAGTTGAAAGAAAAAAACAGCCCAACTGGGTTTGATTCATTGGAATACAATAAAGGCCCACCAATTGGTAGTTCGAACAAGCTGGAACACGAGAGGAGAAAAAACAAACAAAGAAGATTTGTGTAGTAATGGCGTCGTCAAAAGGGCAATCATCAGCGGCATATCCGAGTTCAGCCCGATTTTCAGATTCTGAATGTTACCCTGCATATTCTGCATCCCTTAAATGTAAGCAATTAATTGATTTTACTTTCTAAATTCAGTTCATAATATATCATATAGTCGGTTTCTGATAAATTTATAATTGGGGTTATCATTTGCCCTAAATTTTTTGATGATTACATATTCGATTAATCATCCATCAAAATTTGTTAGTGTATGTTTTGATTAGCTAAACATTGGAAATTTTGGAAACACCAGGAAAATTTATGAAAGAAATTACTATATTAAGAAAATAAGAGTCTCAACTCTCAAGCCAAACAAAAAAGATTTTCGAAACTACACCTTATTTTCATTTCTATGATCGGAAACGGAAATAGAAATTTGTCACGGAAACATGTGAGTATGTTATGACCCTGGGAGAACCACACCCCAAAAGCTACCTATTGAAGAAGTTGGAGAGCCCAATGTCATATAAATCCCACATTAGTATCCCATTCTACCAATGTGGGATAAGGTTACATACCCTTCAACTAGGATCATTACATAGTAACCTGTATTTTGTATTTGTTGGAAATTATGAATGATCATATTTATTCTGCTAAAATTATATAGTTGATGATGGTTAGTTAATTATTAGTATTAATGGATATTCAGTATGGACGGTATTGGTTACATTTTATTGAGAGGATTCCACAATCATTCATTTTTACCTAGCAATGCAACACTTGAACTTATTCTCTTGACTATCTTTTGGCTTTCTTATTAGTAATGTCAAGCTTTTATTGATTGAGCCTCGTTCGATCAATGGAGCTTCCACCAAAGTGTGTTGAGATATTTTCTTACGATGTTATTTTGTACCTACTTTAACTGCTTCCGGTTTGTAGGGACATAAAAAGGTTATTTCATACAGCTGCTGCATGCGTTTTTAGTGCAGTACAAAATCAAAATATTGAGTCTCTTAAATCATAAGACACCTTAAACTCAATTATTTCATCTCAATCGTGGACGTCTGCTTGATTATGCCAGATTGACTTAATCAGTCTGACATAAATTTAATCACAAATCTGCCAACTAAAGATATTTTACTTCTAAATGCTTTATTGTAATTTATACAAGATTATAATCTTCCAGTTCATTCTGATCTTTTCGAATCCTACATTCCCCGCCTAAGATCTCCCAACGGAATTTGTTGCACCAAGTTATATGCAGCAGCCGCTGTATGGATTAAATCATCTACGGTCATTTTCGAGAGATGGAGCACAAAATTGGTCTACATCACAACCCATGAGTTTTGAGTGTGAGAAGCAACTTCTTTATCAAATACAAATTTCTTGTGCAGAATAACAACTCTATCTATATGTGATCAACACAGTAACTTCTTGTGATCTGTTATGTCTGGAATTCACACATCTAGAACGCCGCTAATTCAAGCTGGATATGGACAGTGTTTCACTGTTTGAATGTGTTTTATTTGTTTTCGTAGAAGACCTAGCAAATTTCAGATATACCGCTAATTATTCTTAGACCTAGCATTTTATTCATGGACTGGTTATGTTATTTTGTTTGATATTGCAGGCTTAGAGATATATTACACTGACAAGAGTAAATGTCAAGAACATTTCGACGTTTACAAGGAATGCAAGAAAAAAGAGGTACAAAGTTCACTCGAACACCAAGAACATATACCTTGTTTCTTTTCTCCTCCGTTTTTTTTTTTTTTTTTATAATATTTGGGAGATGGTAATTGTAGTCATTGATTATAAATTATGTTTCTTTCTGTTTTGGTTATTACAGAGGGAAGCGCGGCTAGAACGCAATCGAAGCCGTTCTCTTTTTTCATGAGATTTTTGGCTGATAATTTTGTAATTCTTAGGACATGATCAGATGATCCAATCTGTGTCTCATAGTTTGCATAAACATTACATTATATTTCTTTTTTTTTTTCTTTTTCTAATTTGTGGGAAATGAATAAATGGCTTCTATCTTATGCTATCTAAACAATAATAAGATCCATTGTTTTATTCACCCACTCCACTATTTCTATGTTCATATTTAGTATTAGATCTTTTATTTTTAATGCGCAAGTAAACCTAATTTTTCATATATTTGATCGGATGAGATAGTTTTTTATATTTTTCTTCGATGTATATGTTTATGCTTGCTCGATATTCTTGGCTGTCAGCAAACTCGGAGCAAAAAGTATATATGTAATATGAATCAAGGAGCAGACATGTGAAATTAATATAGCAAAATATTTTCGTTATTTTTGAAATATTTATGTCAGGTTCAAATAATGAGTCGATCTTAGCATACGCGAGTGATTAGATATGATTATGATTCAAATCGGTGTCAGATCAAATCCAATGAAATCAAGTATTTCTCGGAAGTAATTTACCATTTAATTCAACCTTTAGGATGTAACAACCGTTATACAATGAGATATTTTTTATGTTTTTCCGATAAACAGCCATTTAGGCTTATTTTTATGAAAGTCGTTTGACTGAGTTTCGTCTTGGTTTGACTTTAAAAAGTGATTTGGAAGTTCTCGAGGAAACTTTGAAGATCGATTTTGGATAATGGTTCCAATGGAATATTAAGATAGTGTGGGTTTTGAAAACTTGAGATATGATCTGGATTTTGGATTGATGTTTGGTTACTGGGGTTTGGAGAACAAAAGTATGTGATTGATGTTAAATCAATAACTTTATACGTGTCAAAAAATAAATAACAAATATCAAATGATAATTTAATAGGTTTCAAGTAGGATTTTGTAGGTTTCGATTTGAACTAATATTATATTTGGTTTGAGACATTTCAAACTCTTTACCTAATAAGATTTCGAGTGAGATCAAACCTAACCAAACTACCTCGAGAGCCTAAAGTTCATTGCTATAAGTGCATATCATCGCAAGGAAAGTGAGCAAAATATCAAAATCAAACCAAAATTTGAGCCAAAAACAAGAGGAAGGAAAAACAATTTCAGAACAAATCGAACTATTACATAAATTTCTGTAAAATTGATGATAAAATTAAAGGGAGTTTTTTTATGATCAATATATGCATTTGTTATTTAAATTGGTGTGGATCGTTGAAAACTTTAAATGCTTTGATTATTTGTGAGTTTGTTGCAAAATAAAGCAAGGTTTAATATAAAGTACTGGAACCAGAATGAGCAAGTGATGTATACATGTGCAAATATGTAAATGGATTACTTCATTATTGAAACTTATGAATGAAGCAATTTTTTGAATGATGTCTGCCAGAAAGGCATATCAGTGCCTTATAAAATAATAATTATATCATCAAACAACACTTGCTTGTTTCTCTAAAAAAAAAAAAAAACTTAGCTAGACTTGTAATTAAAAATGTTTCATTAGGAGATGAGCTTCCTGGCTCTGTTTTGTACTTTGTAACAAATGAATCCCACTTCTAATGATATATATGATCTGGTTGTTCTCAAAAAAAAAAAAAAAAAAAAAAATTTGTGAATTGTGAGTTCAAATTTATATTTCACTTGTTTTTTATACCTTGTCGTTCAGTCAATAGGTTGGACTGGGCCTAATTAGGACTCGTTCTAAAACCAATCCGAGACCTAGAAGAGTTTATATGTGCAGTCGAATCCAAAATCAAAGGAATCCGGAAATGAAGTAACAAAAATATGGATCTGAATCAAATAATTATTTCTTGTATGATTTTAATTTCCAAAACATGACTCATAATATCTACTTGTAAAAGCCAAAAATATACAATCTATGCAATTATTTTGCTGGTAATTTCATAACTATTGTAGCTTGCTTATAATTTTCAGTATAACATAAATTCATTTGAGGAGCCACCACAAATAATCACTAACGAGTAGTAATATACACCACAATTTACAATTTAAGAATATTTCATAGTAATCCTGTCTAGGTAAGATTTATTTTATAGTGCTGTAAATTTAAATATACTAAAATCATATAAATATTAAACATAACTTGGATTCTTATCATTAATGGATCCGATCAGCTTATACTCATATTCACTCTATATATTTTAAATTTCTGATTCAATCATTCCCTCGATGCCATTAACATTTAGATGGTAAACAAGCGTATTGGGCCAAGTTGGCATGGGCCCAATAAAAATAGAGTAATTGATAAGACCTATATTATATGTAACTCCATTTTGTTGAGCTATAATCAACTAATTCAAAATGAAAAAACTTATGTTAATAACTAAAAGTAAAAGTAAATTAAAACCAAAAATGGTCTATTTGGATGAGTTTTGTCTCAATTTAAAAAAACTGATTTTGGTGGTTTCGATGAAACCTTTGAGACTTCATTTGGATGAGTTTTGACTCTTGAATTTTGTGGTTTGAATAAGTTGAAACTCCACTTGGATTGAGTTTGGATGTTGGGGTTTAGGGGAAAAAAATAGGTGATAGATGTCAAATCAATGTTTTTTTTAGTGAGATTTGGGGAAAAAAATAAATGATAGGTGTCAAATCAATGTTTTATAGGTTTGAAGAGTTTGAGTGTGAGTTTTTGAATAAGTTTTTGATGGTTTTATGAGTTTGACGAAAACTCACTTGAAAGGATTTTGGCTCGGTCTCGCGAGACCCACGAGACCGGGCCAAAACCCATCCACACACCCAAAATCTTTGACAAGTCACCGATGAGAGATTAGAGTGCTAGCCATATATGCCCCCAATATTTTGTGTGTATGTATTTAATTTCACAATAATAATCCAAATACTTTCTAATTAATTATGTATACGGAATATGGTCTGCCCACAAGTTGATGTATGTGTGGTGCAGTCCCACTGTATAGTGTATACTCACACCACCACATGTAACACAGGATAAAAAATGAATATCTTAAAGAAACCAAAAAAGAGGAACAGATAAGAGTGATTATCAATACATGTGATGTGAATATGTGATAATATACTATTACATACAGAGCAAGTAAAATTGTAAAATAGATGGAGAATATGTTCACATAATTATTAGAATAACATTATCATTATAGTAATAAAATATAAATGCCCCTTTTAAAAAGGGAAAGTCTACACTTTAGTCCTCATTGTGAATTATGTTTTAAGGTTTGGCTAGATAATTGGTATAGTTTACATGTATAATTCTTTGTTATCTACTTAGCTTGCACTTGAATAAATATTTAATTATGAAAAATTCTATCATAACTATGGTCACTTCCCACATCTTCACCCAATAAATAAATAATCATAATTAGTTAAAGAACATATTTTATAACTATATGTTTTCACATGGAGAATTAATACAAATGAAATAAACTTAAAGTTTAGTTGAGGCGATGTGAACATTTTCCCATTCCTCTATTCAAATTTGCTACAATGTAAAATTTAATTTTTTAGTCTTTTATGTAGTTTATTGTTATATTAAAAATTTGACATATACGATATTCAAAAATTAAATCTTAATATTTACTGGTTTATGAGTTTTTTAAAATTAATATACATATATATATATATAAATCAACCAAAGTGTTTCATATAATATTTTATATTTTTTTAAAATTGACCAATCAATTATTAGTGGTAAATACATAGGAAAGAGGAGCAAGAATGAAGAAGAATATTGAGAAGATCTGATATTAAAGGGGTGTTTGCAATTGCTTTTTGAAACCCAAAAGCAGTTGCTTAAAGCAAAAGTAAAAAATAAGTACTTTTATTTAAAAGCAATGAGTGTTTGCAAATAAGTAAAAAAAGTAACTTTAAGCAGATTCTTTATTGTTTGCATTTCAAACAATGACTCTTGTGTTTCTAGTATTTATAAATATTCAATTACATATTTACCCTCATTCTTTTCCAATACCAAATAGCAAGTTAATTGTTTTGAAAGAAACATATTCCCACAAAATATGACTTTTATATACCTATATAGTTCATGAAAAATCCATATTTCATCAAAACCCGTATTGTGGAATAAATATTTTTCAAAATATTGCATGCAAACAATACGAAAGAGGTGTTAAAATAAGATAACGAAAAAATAATTTAAATTACCATACAAAAATACTTGGGTTAATTGGAATGAATTCTCCCAAAGTGAGAGGAGCGTACTAGTAAATTTAAATTATAATCGAAAAATGTTATATATATATATATATATATATATATATATGAAAATAGAATAATTTACCGAGGACAAAATTGTCACAAACTAACTCTAAAATATTGTAGAAATGCCACCACACCAAAAAAGCACCTCCTTAGGTGCTTCTTCTAAAAGTGCTTTTTTCTGCTTTTCAGTTGAAGAAGCAATAGAAGAAGCACTATTTGCAAACACTCTTAAAGTGCTTTAAGCACAAAAAAAAGCAAAAAAGTACTTCTAAAAGCTCTTGCAAACACCCCTTAAAAAGGTCTTTCGGAAGGTGAAAAATGATCGGAGTTTAAATGATTAAATATTTGAGGAAATAAAAATTCATTTTATTTTTTCTGATGTACTTAATAAACAAACACACCATATGAAATGAATATGAATAAATAAAATTTGAGGGAAGAAAAGGGAATTTGGAAAACAAACAACCTCCCCTCCCCCCCTATCTCCGTAGTAGAAAGAAACCCTAGTTCTCTCCGTCTCGCTTCATCACACACAGCACACATAAACACTGTATAAATCGTAGCACTCTTTCCGATCTTCCAATTGGAAAATAGGGTTCATTTTTTCTGTTCTGTTATATAGATACATATAATAGAGATGAACATGTACAGAGATCGAGGGGGAGGGGGGTCATCGAAAGGTGGAGCAGAGATTTTGGATCGGAAGCGAATCAATGATGCCTTGGACAAACACTTGGAGAAGTCTTCCCCTTCCACCTCTCGAAACAAGGGTTCCGCCGCCGTCACCGGAACATCTATTGACCACCGTGAAAATCGCTCCTCATCTACCCTTCCCACCAACAAGAACAAGCTCTCCGAAGGTTTTATTTTAAATTTATTTGAATTTTCTTTGGGGTTGAAAGTATCCTTTTGCTAATAACAGTGCATCTCTTGTATGGAATCTAACTGATTGTGGGGAGTACGCAGTTTGATTGATTTTTTGTATTTTATTGCTTCTGCTGTCTTCGTAATTCTTATGGAGATTTTTACCTTAAATAAATAATGAGTTAAATACTTGGAATTAAGCATCTTAGCTGTAAATACTGAATTGTAAATCTTGTACAATTGTTAAGTGTACCTTCTCGGTGGTAGCTTAATTGCTGCCATGCCTCTGAAACATTAGCTATCTGTCAAGGGCTAAACCTTCATAGCTGCAGAAGTTTTTTCTTGGTGATTTTAAGCAGTATTTGAAATCAACTGGTTTAATGTTCCGGACACATATAATCACAATTATTTCAAACATATTTGTGTTTTCGATATGTTTGTTGACGAGGCAATAAATGGTGTTAGCCTCAGTTTATGGCATAGAAAATTCGCTTTTTTAAATTCAGGTGTAAGACTTCAATAAGGCTGTGCCTTGTAAGCCTAAATGAAAATGCATCAGACACTTACAGAGTATGGGTGCAGGTGTTGTCCTTGTTGATATCTGAATCAGTTATGGGTTTATGGATCTGATTTATTGCTAGATCGACCTTGAGATTGAACAAAGCTCTATACTGGCTCTCACCTTCCTTCCTTCCATTCACGTAAACTCTAAATTAGATCGGCTTTCTTTCATTCTTTTCCAATTTCAGATAATGTATTGTTGAAAAAGATTATGAGTGCTATAGATGACAAAATTTCAATAGAAATTGATGCCAGTAAGATTACTTTTTCCTGACTATCTTTTCAGATTAACTCTTTTGCTGCTTCAGAAATGATTGCTCATGTGTCAGGTTTCTACTGCTAATTTCATTATTATTTATGCTGCAAAAGATGATATGCATATTCTGAATTTGATTACACTTTTTTAATTCGGTATATGTTTTCCTTTTGGTATCAGTAATTTTTTTTCATCTCATTGTGATAAACCGCTACCTCAACCTGACTTGTGGTTAATACCAAAGATTTAGTTGCACCGTCATATAGCAACTATGCTCATGTTATAAGGGCTTTAGGTGTTAATTGTTTTCACGCGAGCATTATGGATCACACTGGTTTCTTTTTCTCTCCGTGTATGCATTATATGCAAGTACGTATTGATTAAGCAAAAACTTAAAAACTGTTAGCCATTTTGCAGAGGAATCTGAAACTGACAGCGAAGAGTCTGATGTTAGTGGTTCTGATGGGGATGATACATCTTGGATTTCATGGTTTTGCAATTTGCGAGGAAACGAATTCTTTTGTGAAGTTGATGATGAGTATATTCAAGATGATTTTAATCTTTGTGGATTGAGCGGTCAAGTCCCATATTACGATTATGCACTTGACCTAATTCTGGATGTTGAATCTTCTCATGGTAAACGTTTTTTTTTATTTTGCTTGCTTCATTGCCTGAGCTGATTTCTATCGATGTTGTGGTTGTTTTTATCACATTTCCTTAACCTAACTGATTTTCTTGTAAACTTGAGTATAAATGTTGTGGATTCTTTTAAATGAAAAAAGCAGTCATATCAATGAGCCTCATAACCTTAGTGATCTAATTTGGTGCATCTGTTAATGATGGGGCTAGAGTGTGATGAGTATATTACCATATTACGTTAAAAGATGATATAAGCTCCCATACTAAGACTTTATTCTGACTTACCTTGGGGATTATTGATATTATGGTATTCCAATTCAAGTGGTTACACCCTCCAAATTACCATTGCTTGGGTGACGACTTAAGAGTATGGTTTGATTTTGGTCATTTCATTTTCTTATTCAGTTGATTATTTGTTATGATAAAAATAAAGGCATATTTGCTGAAAATGCGATAGCTCGTCAGTGACATCTTCCAGTGCATTTGCATGACTGACAATGGCATGAAAATCAGTTCTTCATAATTGTTCTATAATGGACACAAGCTGATCAATAGATTTGAGTTTTTCAACAAGGTTTTTTATTTCAGCGTCCAACTTCGTCGTATAATGCTATTGTCGACCGCTGTTAAGGTCTAGGTATTGGTTCTTGTATCAGGGAGTTTGTGGTGTTGGTCTTTTCATCTGTAACCACTAACCGGTATATACATTTCCAATGTCCATTTTAAATGTTCTTTTTGGTGGTCGCTTACTGAGCTTTGTAATTGTTTAGTGGCTAGTTGCTTGCTCTCTTGCTAGGCATTATTTCAGCATTTTCAAATTGAATTTTGCTTAGATTTGGTTATCGTTTCTGTTTTTCCCTGTGGTTCATCGAGAGCCCGGATAAATTAGTTTAGATGTCATCTAATGCTTCATGTTTCCGAATGATAAATTTCTTTCATGCTGGCGTATGTAGGTGACATGTTTACCGAGGAACAAAATGAATTGGTTGAATCAGCTGCCGAAATGCTCTATGGACTTATTCATGTCCGATACATTTTGACAAGCAAGGGAATGGCTGCCATGGTAACATAATTTGTCAGACCAATGTTTTATCATAGGCTATCTCAACCTTTTATTTACCTTTTCTCATTTAACTGTTTGAGATTGAACTTGAGACAGTTAGAGAAGTACAAAAACTACGACTTTGGAAGATGTCCGAGAGTCTATTGCTGTGGACAGCCTTGCCTTCCAGTTGGACAATCAGACATCCCGCGCTCAAGTACCGTGAAGATATACTGTCCCAAATGTGAAGACATTTACTATCCTCGGTCCAAATATCAAGGCAGTATCCTTATGTAGCACTGTTGTTTTCAGGGGTTACATTTCTGGGTTCATTTGTATACTTGAATTGGGTGCATCTCTATCTCTCTCTCTCTCTCTCTCTCTCTCTCATGCACTCAAACATCTCTATACATACATACATAGTTGTGTAATTCAACATAAATTGCATTTTCAGTCCCTCGGGGTTGAACTCTCAACACTTGTGATCCTGTACTTCATAAAATAGACCCTTTTGGTCCCCTTTCCTTTTAAATTTGTACGTTTAGTTAATTCACTTTTAAAATACTTTGCACTTTTAATCCTATAGAATGGTCTATGTTTTGCACTTTTGGTCCCATAAAACTCTCAGTTTTGCGCGTTGGGTCCCTAATTAGATGGAAGGAGGCAAGGGGTCTGAAAGTGCAAAAGGTTAAATCTGGGATCAAAAGTGCAATTTTGTGAAATACAGGACTAAAAGTGATTAGGGTCAGTCCAATAGGACTAAAATACACATTTTCGAATGATTTTCTTGACTGGCAAAGATATTGATGGAGCGTATTTTGGGACAACATTTCCTCATCTGTTCTTGATGACTTATGGGCATCTCAAGCCACAGAAGCCAACTCAAAACTATGTTCCTAGAGTTTTTGGCTTTAAGCTCCACAAGCCTTGACAAACAAGCTCTCCACTACATTCTAATATTCATCCGGAAAACGATTTGCACTGGCTTCTGTTGTCTGCAAGTGCGGTTGAAAAGCAAGCCAGGTAAAAGCACAGCCGATTGCTGGTTTATTAAATTGGCTATTGATGGAGAAGCTACTTTGGCGTTCAAATTCAGAGCGCATGTAAGCTATTTTTTTTTTTTCTCGTTGAGAACTATTTGAAAATACTTTTGCATGTAGTATCCGTGTGTGTATACTAAATCAGCACTGTATTTCATATAAGGATTGTGTCCAAATGTAGTCTTACTTAGAGCCAATTAATTCCTTCTACAAAAATTGAAATATATATCACATAAAGGTGACATAACGTGTGTTTGCATTGTCTATTTTGATCTTTCTTGTTGTAAGTTAGTCATTTATTTGATATATCTGCCCTTTTTACCTTGGTTGTAGATAGGTTACATATACATAAGAAAAGGGGAATATGCATTTATTAAGAGTACAGGTTAATGTGAAGAAAAGGCACACACTACTTTTTGGAACATATTTAAAGACAATACCAATTGCATGTAAAGTTTATCATTTGTTTTCATTAATTAAATATATGATGCTCCGATTGGAAATTTTACTTTATGGCAAAGAAATGTGTCTCGAGTGTCTGACCTTTGAAGATTCAGTTTAGATATTTTGCGTCCAAAACTATACAAGTTAAAGTGTGTAAGATACCCCTTATATATTTCTTGAATTAGCAAAGAGATGTGTGGAGTTTCTTTAGAGTGTAACATTTTACCCTTGTGACTTTGTGGTTTACTTGTGGACTAGGAATTTCAAATAATTCCAAAGAAATTTCGATCAATAATCAATAAACCATTGTAGAACGTATAGGCCTATTTGGAAGGGTTTTGGTCCAGTTTCGTGGGTCTCTGTTTTATAAAAAAATAGTTTGAATGGTTTTGGTGAAACTTCATTTGGTTAGGTTTTGAATGTTGAGTTTTGTGGTTCTGAAAAAGTTGAATCTCTAGTTGGATTGGTTGGGGCGTGAGAAAAAAAGTAGAGGTAGTAGGAGTCAAATTAATGTCTTTTCCTTAGAGTTAAGGGGAAAAAATAGATTAAGTTTCAAGAGTTTGTGTATAGATTTGTGAATAAATTTGTGTTGAGTTTCATTGGTTTGGTCATAATCCATCCACGTAGAGCTATAGTTGAATTAGAATATATGGAGAGATTGTAAGAAATTGAGTAGCCATTAATAGGCATAATACTTATAATTTTTTGTTTTTATCTGGTAGTGAAGTATTTTAGAGGATCAGTGACTAATTTAGTAGGAGGGAGGGGGGGGGGGGGCGAAGTTTACCATTAAATATAATCCAAGAGTTGAATGTTTTGTTGTAGTTTCGCACTTGCTTATGGGCAGATTTGCTTTATTTATCAACGTAATCAAATAAGAGAAAAAATAGATAAATGGTCTAATATATTTGAACTTTATGATATTTTTTTTCTTTACTTTCTTCTCCTATTGCGTATGCGTTGGAAGAATAGACAAAATATTGGTATCATTTAATGTTAGACTCGTGTTGATCATGGATCAAAATTTTCATCTTTTCTAGGGTTGGCATAATGGGTCTGGACCCAATGGGCCGGCAGTGACCCGTCCAGACCCATTAAGACCCAACCCATTAGTGAACATAATTATTGGGTTGGGTTGGGTCTGGACACACATTAAATTTAAGAGGTCTTAACCGGGCCTTTAACGGGTCTTTAACGGGTCTAAAAAATTAAAAGCCAAGCCCTACAATTGAACTCCTTCTCCTCTGCACAAAACAGCCGCTTCTTCATCTCTCTCAGTCTCTTTCGGTTTTTCCAGTCTCCACGACAAATCTCCGCCGTGTCTCTCTCTGCCCCCACCGCCGGACCGTCGGAATTGATGGAACCCACCACCGGACCGCCGGATTTCATGGAAGGTAAGTTTATGTAATTTTTTCTTAAATTTTGTCCCCAGTATTATGCACCTATTGGGCTAATATTAGAAATTAAATTGGAAGAGAAATAGTGCGTATGTATGTGTATATCAAACTAGATAAAAGAGAATCAGATCATTTAATTTTAAGATAAGTAACATTTGTACCCACGGCTTAGAATTTGAAAATTAATTTATGGGTAATCAAAACAAAAAAAAAAAACCAGACCCATTTAACTTTTGAAGAAGAAGAAGGAAAAAAAAAAAAAAAACCGGGCCGGCCCGACCCGGCCCGACCCAGACCCGTTTGAGACCTGACCCATTTAAGGCCCGGCCCGTTTACGACCCATTTTTTTAGACCCGAACCCGACCCGACCCATTTAGCCCAAGCCCGAACCCGACCCGACCCGCCCGTTTGCCATCCCTAATCTTTTCCATTGAAAACATCGAAAAGTTTCTATTTTTGAATCAGGCGAAACGAAAATAAGATGTAATTCCGAAACAATTTATTTGCTTTAAACTCTGTTATTTTCCTAAATTTAGTAATTTTTTTTACAAATTTTCCTTAGTGTTTTCGAAACATTTTCGAATTGTCTCGAAAAGTTTCCAATATTTGACTGACCGAAACATACATTTGAACCGAAATTTTAGTCCATGGTGTTGATGTAACAATCATCAAATTTCGATTTATAAGCAGAGTAAGTTATTGTTGGTGTAATCTAATACGTCAGATTAATCATTAATGCACAATCTATTAATAGAAATTTTATATTTACATAACGAGGATGGATAAAAAAAAAAACTCAATTTGTATCTTGCCTTTATGAAGACTGGACAAAAATTCAAGAATGAAGAAAGAAGTTATGAAAACTTTCATTACATGATTAATACAACTAGTTTTTAATTTAAAAGCTTAAGTTTCATCATCATCATCATCATCATGTCTCCCATATTGTAATGTGTTAACATCATCTTGCATGGATGTGGATAATGGTGACCATACTTTATAGGAAAACAAATTAAACCATTTTAAAGAAAGAAAGAAAGAAAGAAATAGAGGATGGAAGTAACGGATTAGTACTATATTCAAAGAGGGAATAAAACAAAAAAAAAAGGAGATTTACTTCAGTCTGTTTATAATTAGTTTAGTATATAATTGATATTGATTAAAAAAAATTTAAAACCGGCCCAATAGCGTCTATCATCACCTGCTCCATTGTAAGGGGAGAAAAAGACAACACATCACATTTCCATAACATATATCAATTCAACTGCATCTTTTACTTGTTAAATTCAAGAAAAATCAAACGATTTAAAACAAATATGACATAATTTAACAAAATTAGATTTAAACACTTGGATTCATATTTAAATATCTAAATTAATACGATTGTATACGACCTCCGTTTGAACTGTGTGTTGCACATATATGTTCGATTAAGTTGATTTGAATTTAGCAATTGGCTTCTCCTGATATTTAGGGATATGTCACTTGTTCTTGGATTCAAATCCAGCTCTGACACGTGTGGATGGTGATACGGACATTACGAGATATGATATGATCGTACGATGAGTCCTAATCAACATATTCATCTCGTTCGTCCTCTACAACTATATTGTGAAGAACGACACAAATCAACATAATGTTGCTTAAGTCCTCTAGATCCCATCCCTTCCAATTTGTTTTACTATGACGAAACAAACTTGAAGAATTCCGAAAGCTCGTTCAACGTATTTGCGATATAACATGACTTAATGGCTGAGACAAACTTTTACAAATGACTGTAATAATAATTTAACATCCCATAAAATAAAAGGATAGGGCCATCCTGTAATAAATAGCAACAAGCAAGGTCAAAATCAGGCATCATAGCCAATAGTCATATTCTACTATAAAAGAAAAAAGAAAAAGGAAACGAGCTTTTGCTTTTTGCGGCCGGTCGCCTCTAATTTAAAAAACAATCCTTTCTCCCCAGACACCATTAACTCCTCCTACACTTCTCCTTCTTCCTCTCTCTCTCTCACACACACACACTCAAATATCATTTCCATATATAGATACACACGCTCATATATATAAATTAACAATTCCCACCACCACCACCCATTTCAACACAAAAGAAAAAAAATAAGGGAAGAGAAGATAACTACTGGTTTTCTGGATAACACACGCACGCACAACTGCCCCAAAAGATAGAAAGATTCAATCTTTCTTCATTTTTAATTTGTTTTGTTTTTCAAATTAGAGGGTTTTGGTTTTCTATGTAATGCATCAGAAAAAATCTGAAGTACAGATCGGAACAGAAAGCAGTGGCATTTCTTCCGATTTCCAGAAACACCCCCACCTTTCTTTGAATTTCCATCCAACTCCCCTCCACTCACCTCCTTCTTCCTTCTCCGCGAATAAGCCAACTCTTCAAATCCTTATCAACGATGACAACCAACAGCAGCATGAGCAAAATGACCCTTTTGCCCTCAAACCCACCACCCCTTTCAAGAGACCCCATCTTCAACACCAATTCTCTCTCACAAAAACTCCAACTTTATCCAATTCCCTTCATCAATATTCACATAACCCACAAAAAAGATTCAATGCTTTTTACGTTAGGTCTCAGAAATTCATGACCCATTTCCACCACCACCTCCGCCACCTACGCCGCCGTTTGCGCCTCCACCTCCGCCTCATCCTTCTTCTCAGCCTCCCCTTCTTTTACTTTTTAGTCTCCCACCCTTCCACCTCCTTCATTCTTGATTTCTTCTCTGCTTTTGCCTTTTCAGCAGCACTTCTCTTCTCTCTCAATTTAGCCATTCCTAGACTCCCTACAATAAGATTGTTCCTTGCTAGATCATTGCCGATTAAGATAAGCGCCAAGAATCAAACATACCAGCCACATTTACCTGTTTTTTGGTCAATTGGGTCGAGGCAAAAGGCCGATAAGAAGCCAATCTCAGGGTGTTATGTGCAGGCATATAGCAATGGGGATGTGTATGAGGGTGAGTTTCATAAGGGTAAGTGTAGTGGGAGTGGGGTGTATTACTATTACATGAGTGGGAGGTATGAAGGGGATTGGATTGATGGCAAGTACGATGGTTATGGAGTCGAGACTTGGGCGAGGGGGAGTCGGTATAGGGGGCAGTATAGGCAAGGTCTTAGGCATGGTTTTGGAGTGTACAGATTCTATACAGGAGATGTGTATGCAGGGGAATGGTCGAATGGGCAGAGCCATGGGTGTGGGGTTCATACGTGTGAGGATGGTAGTCGATATGTTGGGGAATTTAAGTGGGGTGTTAAACATGGCCTTGGGCACTATCACTTCAGGTAAGTAATAGTGATGATGTTTTTTTCTTTGTATTCTGTCTGTTTCCTATCAATTCTGTTAATGTTTGGATCCATTGATTATTGTTTTTATCGTAAATGGATAGTTCTTGAATTCTAAGCTTTGTGACATGAATTGTATGTTAAGTTCTTGGATTTTAGTGAGAAACACTTAGAAAAATGCATCAAATGATAGAACGTTAAGCTCTTTTTATTTTAATTTTTTAATTTTATTTTAAGATTAAGCTCTATTTCTTGTTCCTTATCATTTTACCAACTGAAGTCTAAAAATCGAGCCTTAGGGAATTGGATGTATCATTTGGATGGCATTATATGAAGCACTTGTAACATATAGGGAAGTTAAGGCCACATTTTTTCTTTTGAGAATAAGTTAAGGCCATATTTGATTTTAACTAATGTTGCCTACAGAAATGGTGATAGATATGCCGGAGAATATTTTGCTGATAAGATGCACGGTTTTGGAGTCTATTGTTTTGCAAATGGCCACCGTTATGAGGGTGCTTGGCACGAAGGTAGAAGACAAGGACTTGGAATGTACACTTTCAGAAACAGGGAAACTCAATCCGGCCATTGGCAAAATGGGATTCTTGATATTCCAAGCACACAAAGCACAATTTATCCCGTTTCTCCAGTCGCTGTCAACCACTCCAAAGTGCTCAATGTTGTTCAGGTATATTTTTATACAACAAGTTTACACTCGAAACTCTAATTAAGGCTTTATTTGAATTATTATAAAATTTGTAATCAATTTATGATCGACTATCAGGAAGCTAGAGGAGCGGCTGAGAAAGCATATGAGGTGAGCAAAGTAGATGAGAGAGTGAATCGAGCAGTAGCAGCAGCGAACAGGGCAGCCAATGCAGCTAGAGTGGCGGCTGTAAAGGCCGTTCAAAAGCAGATGCATCACAGAAGCAACAGTGATGAAATTCCTATTGCTGTTTTGTAAGTCTTTTTAGCAACTTGGCCCAATGTTTGTTTGCCTACTTGGCACTCAGATAGAGACAAAGCTCTATTACCTTGGCCTAATAGCTATTCCCCCCCCCCCCCACCCTTTTTTTTCCCCTCTTTGGTGTAAGCATAGATAGGTAAAAGAAAGAGTACTGGTATTAGGGAAACCCCTAATTTGTTCCAGGCCTGTATATGTAGTAATGACTACTGGGAAACTCGGTAGTCCGTAGTAATGTTGTAATATTATCAGAAATTAAGTTGTTCGCTTTCTATTTCTTTGTTGTCTGAAAACTACGATTAACTTGTCTTCTTTTGGTTGTCGATGGATCGAGGGTCTACGGTGGGAAGCTCATGTCATGATGGTGGTGGTTGTGGTCTACAAAAACACCGGGAGCATTTATACGAGTGTTTAGGAAATAAAAGATGTGAAGATATTAGAGAAGTGTTGCCAAACATAGGAAGAACACAAAAGAACATCAAACTGGAATTGCGTTATGATGCATGATTTGAACTACTATTCTTCACATTTCGTATAGAATACAAGCAACCAATGTACGTAATACTTAAAATTTAAGAACCAAACTTGGCCAAAAAGTCCTCCAACTCTTTAGTGTAAAATAGTAAAGTTTGGAATTTTGCTTCATAGAGTTTTTAATTAATCACATGTAAATATCTAATCTATATATAAAAACCTCTGAATGATTCTTAATTTATAAAGAATTGGAATAATCTAGTTAACAGAACATGAAGAGACATTGGCCATTTACCCTCGCCACCTCTCTTGTAATAGGGGTATCAAAACTTCACTATACAACAAAACCAAAGACCTAAGACTCTAAGCTTTTTACGCTATTTAAGACTGGCAATAAAACAAAATTCAAGCAATTGATACTTAAAACCTAAATAGAAAAAAGAACTAAAGCACTGGATCTCAACAAGAAAAGTTAAATCCTCCAAAGTATTAACAATTAAAGCAAGCAAGAATTTTTTCTCAATACGAGTTGGGTGAGAATGCAACTACATAAGCCAGAATATCACAGCATGCACATATTAAACACGTCACAGTAAACATAGAAATATGCTTTCAAGGATAAAAATACCATAAAGACAGCAAATTTCAAGATTTTTAAGACAAGATAAGTTGCAGAAAAATACATAGCTGCTGCCAGCAATCTCACAAGTATTCCAGTCTGCAGTTAATTTCAACTGAATAAAATTTTCCAAAAAGACAACAATCCAAAGACAACTTTTACTAAATTTAACTCTCGGTCTGCTCCCTCAGCCTTCTGATGGTGCTCCTAACAGTAACGGCACTAGCAGTGCTGCAAAACAGACAAAAATGAGATTAGCCAGTAAATACAATAAGGTAACATATTACAAAGAGGCATTGCGAATGATTATTACTTCAACGTGTAAGCACCGCCTGCTTTCACTTTGCCACAGTCCTTGCATCCCCAAATTCCAACAGCTTTCCTCTTCACTGCATACTGGAAAAGAATTACAATGTTAATACAACATATTGCTGCTGTTAACCAATTGTACTTGAAGATAAAATCCTTAATTCACACCTTCCCGCAGAACTCGCAAAAGTACTTGCTGTGCTGACTAACTTCCATCTTCTTAATCTGCTTCCTCAAACTAGCACCATAACGGGTGCCTGAAATGTTATGAAATACAATATATCAGACACTTCATTTTATGTAGAAGGGTAATAAGTCAACTTCAACTGGAACTCAACACAGCTACAGCAAATAATACTTGGGCTATATTAGGGCACTAATAAGACACTTAGGCTTTATTAAAGCACTGATGTGACACAACTCATTCTCAACCTCTCTCTAATCAACAAGATCAATACTAGTTCGGATAGTGCCATATTACTACACCAGAAAGAATAGAACTGAGAAAGAAAAAAAAGTAGAAATAAGGACAGAACCTACCGTATTTCCCAACAATACCAACCTTCTTGGTTCTCTTGGCCTGCACGAATCAAAGAATTATGGAAAAACAATTTAAAACTACAAGCCAAACAAGGTATCACTGATTTCCAAAAAATAAAATAAATAAGATCAGTTAACTGGATGACTAAAATTTATATCCTATAGTATTAAAAAAAAAAAAGTTCACAATTTTTATTACAGTAATAGTAGTAACAACAAACATTCATTTCCGAACATTTGGAATTTACTTCATATTAATTAACTGATCATAATATAGGGGAAAAAAAAACAAAAATCGAACCTCACTTAATATCAGATTTGCGCACATTCAGAATGTACGAAAATCATTGTTTTGTGGATGCTAGAAAACGTACCATCGTAGATGAGATTAGCGTGAGAGGCGATGTCGAAGAAGAAGCGGCAAAACCCTAATTTAGCTCTGCAGAAGGCTGTCTCTTTTATTAGTGGCTATATATAATCCTGTGTGCCCTAGTAGGCTAAAAGCCCGTCACATATATCGGGCTATAACCCAAAAGTTTAAACCCATTAGGTACTTTCTACTTGGGCATTGAAATGTTTATCATTCCTAAAAAAAAAATTATTGAAATTTTTATGGGCTTACGGCCCATTAACGTCACGATTAAAAAAAGGTTCTCTGTCATGTACTTGTACTTTTTTTTTTTTTTTTTTCTTTTTTGAGATCACTGTCATGTACTTGTACTGCTGCTGGTAATATATACTCCGTATGTTTTATTGAGAGGCACACGTATAGTAAATAAATTTAGGTATTGAAATAGAGGGGCAAAGTAATGTACTTAAGAGCATGTTTTAAAGTTTTCTTCGGTAAGTTCAATATTGAAAATTCTTCGAATTTTTATTTATTTTTTTATTTTCAAAAAATATATATTAAATAAATTGAAATAAACTAATTTGTATATTTTTTTTCAGTATTTTCAGACATAAATATATCTAAATATTAATTCAAGCTTAAGAGTTGATTCAAACTATTGATGTCATTGGGAAATCCCACTAGAAGGCATGCTTGAGCGTCTTGAAGATGATTTTGGATAATCTTTGGTAGTGGTTGTTTATTTCCTTAATTTTTTTTATGGGTAATCTTTTATGGTTATTTAATCAAAAAAAGCATCTTCATAATTTGTTATGTGATACAGTCATCTAAACTATTAAAAAGTTAAGTCATGTCATAATATAGCAAATTTTTGATATACTTATTTTGCATTTAATATTTAAGTTAATTTAACCATGTATTTCTTTTTTAATTTCTTCGCTTATTTCATTATATCATTTAAGTAAATTTTATATTTAGAAGTCTTTATTTTTTGTGCTTTAAAAAGTTAATGAACACGGAAATGTGTACTGAGAAATTAAAGCATGCGAGGACGCGTGCTGATGCTCTTTAAAAATAAGACCATGCAATCAAATTACCATAATTATTTGACAACAATCGCGTCATATAATCTTATCAAATTGATTGCCAATAGGCAATAGCTTATTAACTAAAGTTTAAGCTTCATGACCAAGGTCATGAATTTAACTCTCACTAATGTCGTTATTTCTATAATTTAATACTAGTTTTTGTAATTAATTTATGTATGTACTTTGATACCAATGAAATATATTTTATGGTATAATGTGATGTAATGATGTAATTAGTATTCACAATCTAAAAGTAAATATAATTAAATTTATAGATTAACTATATAATAACATCACATCCTAATTGGTTAGTGACTCAATTTCGCGGTTTTACGAAACGAGCCGAAACCAAACTAAATGAAGTATGAGTACATGTTACGCGAAACCTAGGTTTTAACTTTAAACTTATAAAGACAATGATTCAATTTTGTTCTCTATAAATTACATTATTTTGACACCTACCATTTAATTTTTTCCTCTAAACCAAAACATCCAAACCAATTCATGTAGGGTTCCACCAAAACCACCCAAACTAATTTTTTGAAACTGGAATCTAGAAAAATCGAACCAATACTTAACCAAACAGGCCCATATGACTTGAAAATATCCCCGAAAATGCGTAATATTATTTATTTCAATATTTTTTTCTAATAAATTTATGAATTTACGTGTAATCACCAAATAAGTAAATAACATATAGATCTCTTTGTCAACAAAAAGAATAAAACTTCAATTAAAAATTACAGAACACCAGTAGTCATTCTACTGAAAAACTTAATATAAATGATAATTTTATAAACGACAAATTCATCATATATTATCCATATCAAAACTTCAGTAAAAAAGGGTTTCAAATTGGAAATTAGGTTTTTTCCTTTTCACATAAAAAAGATAGAATCAATTCATCACAGATCTTACTTATTTTATTTTAAATAAGTGCTAATTACAATAATCAAATTTTACAATTTACAATCTACAACAGCAAACAACGAATAATAAATATGTTTATTATCCGTGACACTGTAGATTGCACAAAATCCACAAATAACAAAATAGGAGTTTGAAATTATCAAGATCTAATCTTAAAATTTTATGAAACAGATGGAACGAAAAATTCGTAGACTTGCAAGTTGCAACACATAAAAAATCATCTTCTTTCCTATAAACACTCCTCTTTCTTGACCACCTCCATAAGGTTTGTTTGTTACACCTAAAATCAGAATAATAACACAACACATTCTCAAAAAAAAAAAAAAAAAAAAATATTACACAACACAAATTTTAATAATGACTGGAATACGTATATTTATATTCATATTTTTATATATTCCCTTTTAACACAAAACACACACCCACTGCTCTTTTATTTTTACTCCGTTCATCTCCTCCTCCTCCCCCTTCTTACTATTTCTTCTTATTCTCCATCTCTAACGGCGTCGGTTTGGCATGGTTCCCGCCATTAATGCCTCCGAGTAGAAGCCCTTATGCTCTATCTCAACAACAGGTAAAATTAATTCGATTTATTAAGTACTTAACCTAAACAATCTGAGTTTTAGATTTCTTCGTTTTTCGCCACGCTTCCTACAGAAAGTGTGCGACAGATAGTTGATTTTGATGTTATTGGTTTGATTGTTTGGATCTTTGTAGGGTGTAAAGAACACTCCTAAACATTTTCTCCAATAATAGAATACATTTCCCACAATCAATAAAGGTTTCAGAGGAACGAGTCTTCCTAAACATTTTCTCCAAGAATAGAATACATTTCCCACAATCAATAAAGGTTTGAGAGGAACGAGTCTGCTCAGTACAGGTAATTCCAAGCAGCAGCGTCAGTGTCAGTTCGCCGGAGCTTCCACTAACGGCGGCGGCGGCGGCGCCCCATCCAATCAATCTAACCCCAGGTACAGTTTATAAGTACATCAACGTTAAAACTAGGGCTTTTGTTTCTTTATTTTGGGGTTGTTTCTATGCATGCACGTAGGTATGTAGTTATTGGTTGATTGGTAGGTGCAAGTGTTTGTCCGTTATATTTAAATTAGGGTTTGTGTGTCTATGTTGAAAAATGTCTGTATCAGTAAATTGTTATTTCCGATTCCCTTTGGTTCACAGTTTCAATAAGAAGTTTAGTAGCAATGCGCAAGGAGGGCAGTCAAGGGCAGAAATCCCGAATATGAGTTCGGATTCTAATAATTCATCTGAGTCACGTGCTGTGCAGAACGGTGCGCGTCAACGACAGCCAACTTATAGTATGTGATTTTCTGGTTGTGGTTTATTTTTTTGTCATCTATTGGTGGTGGTGGGGTCGGAGAGGGAAATGCTTTGGAGTCATGGGCAAAGAACCAATTTTTATTTATGAACATTGCGGCATGATGAAATTTTTACTATTAAATTTGTATTTTTCCAAGAAAATTATGTTTTATGTAGGTCACTCAGTTTTTCTTTTTTCCCTCTTGATGAACTGTGTTTTTATGTCACTTGTTTAAGGAGTATCTAATGCAACAGTTACTAGTACTACTGGCACCCAGGCTCAGAAAATCACCACAGCTGTTCCCAGAGCTCCGTCTTCTAATGTTCCATCTGCAGCCCAATCACCTAACGTTTCTACTGCTGGTTCTGGGTCCAAGGCCCCTACAATACCTGCAAAAGGTATGAAGTATTGGTGAACATGCATCTTGAGCTGCTGATTTTTTCCGGTTTATAATTGCTGGCAGATCATTGTAATAAAGACATCTGGTTATAGTCGCATTTGATAATCTCTACATTTTTCTATTCCCTGGCTCCAGGAGATGCATCTAGCTCATTTCCCCTGCAGTTTGGGTCCATAAGTCCTGGTTTTGTGAACGGAATGCAGGTATGTAAAGTATCACCATATCTCTCTCATTCTATTTTTTTGTTTCATCCTTGAAATCTAGTGCTTCAGGATGCTAGTTGCTTTTTTCTGTAGATACCGGCTCGAACAAGCTCCGCACCACCAAATTTGGACGAGCAGAAAAAATACCAGGTTTACTCTTTTATCCTGCTTTTATTGCAATGGAAAGTTGCTTTCAGCTGGTAGAGGATAGCAGTTCCATTGCTCTCGTGTTATTTTGATATAAAATTTCGAAGTTAAAGTACTTTATGCTTATACATTGTATTGAATGATACACTATTTTAAATTGTTTGAATTTGTGCTTTGCATGGGGGAAAATAGAGGTGAATTTATGTTATGAGGACAGGAAAGAAATTTTATGATCCATTTGTTGGATTTAGGAAGACAAAGCAATATTTATATTAACGAAAGGAACATAGCTCTCTCTCTCTTCCCCTGGTTTTCCAAATACTGATTGGAAAAAATATTCTTATTCCTTATGCTCAACCAAATTAAATCTGAAAGTTCTGTTGCCACATATTTGTTGTATTCTTTTGGTCAGACCATTACTTACATCGATACCATTTTAGTATATTTCATTTCTTCAAAGAATTACCTGAACATTAAACAATTTCGACTTGAGAACCACTTGTAAGCATCTGTTTTTCAGATTATAAGTGGACCTGTTGGTTTTAAAGAATTATTTTGCTCAGCTTGCAAGCTATGGTAATGACTTCAAGGTTATTGTATTATAAGTTTTCTAATGCTAAACTATGATTGTTTGACTTTCATATCTTTTTGTTGACAGGCTCGTCTCAGGGCTGGTCCTACAATGCCAGTTCCCTCCATTCCCAAGCAACATTTACCGAAGAAGGACTCAGAAACTCTTCACCAACCTAATGCTGGTGAAGCTCATTTGCTGTCCAAATCTAAGAGGAACGCACAAGTTTCAGTTGCACCACCTGTGACTCAAACTCAGAAGCCTTCTGCACATCCTATCCCTGGTATGCACATGCAACTGCCATTTCATCAGATGCAGGTTCCTGTCCAATATGGTGGCCCCAATCCCCAAATTCAGTCTCAAGCCATGTCAGGACCGTCATTACAGCAAATGCCACTGCCGATTCCCTTACCAATAGGAAATTCACCAGTGCAGCAGGCAATGTTCGTCTCAGGTCTTCAGCCACACCCAATGCAGTCTCAAGGAATGATGAATCAGGGATTGAACTTTTCATCACAAATGGGTGGTCAGCAATTGGGTAACATGGGAATGAATATGGCCCCACAATTTTCTCAGCCACAAGCTGGAATATACAGTGGTTCTCGCAAAATTGTGAAGATTACTCATCCAGAAACTCATGAAGAGTTGAGGCTTGATGGTTCACCTGGTCCAAGGTCTCATCCAAATGCACCACCTCAATCCCAGCCTGTCCCATCATTTCCTACTAGTCACCTGATGAATTATTATCCCAATTTTTATCCTCCTGTGAGCTCTGTTCCTTTTAATAATACTCAGGTTCCACCCACGACTCAGCCTCATAGATACTATAACCAGGTTAGTTGGTTGCTTTGAGATTAGTTTTGCTCTAATTTCATGTTATTCTGATAAAATCCATGCCTTTAACATTAAGTGCACTTGCAGTTGGGTGGGTGAGATTTTTGTTATCTTAAGCCTCTTTGCCTCAATTTCTTCAGGTGACAGTGAAACCAGCTGTTGGATCTCATGTGGAGAAAGAACCACTGCCACCCACAAGTTCACTAGCTGTTGGAAAGGCTGAATCTTTGAGATATTCAAGGTTACGTGGGGAAGATTCAGTTAATCCAAAGGCTGACTCTTTGAGACATTCAAGGTTACATGGGGAAGATTCAGTTAATCCTCATAAGGAGATTGAGCCTGGATCATTGAGCTCTTTACATCTGTCAAAACCTGGTTTAGAAACATCATCTATATCTGCTGCATTAACAGGTCCTGTTAATGTTGTTAATGTGGAGAATGATGTGCCCACCAATTTAGATTTTGCTTCAGCTCCCATGGTTTCTGCTACGTCATCAACCAGCTGCGCTAACGAAGCAATAAATGGAGCAGTTGTGCCTGATTCCACTAAAGATGAACAAAAAAAACTAGGCAATAAAGGACAGCAGGATCAGGTATTTTATGACTTTTTCTATTTGCTAACTTGTGATTGGTCCCTCTCTATAGCATGTTTACCATGACTTATAAGCATGATATTTCACAATCATACTCAGGCTGGCAGGCAATTGATCCCCCCCTCAAGTTTGCCTTCTCAATTGCCAGATACTGAAGCTGTGGAAGCAAAATCTACTTCATCGAGAACCAACTTTTTATCTGAGATTGCTAAGGAACCTTTATCAACTACTGTAACTCCTGCTTCTGGGGCTTCTATTTTGGCTAATGAGGGTGATACGGAAGGAAAGACACGTGTAAATAGCAGAACATCAAATCCTGAGACAATGGGAAGAGAGGAACATGGGGAAGCCATATTGTCTAAAACTTCAAAGCCTGATGGACAAAGTATAGAAACATGTTTGACGTCTCTTTCTTTAGAATCTCCAAAAATCACCATTAAAATTGAGAAGAGCTCTGACAAAGAGGTAACATCCACCAGTGCTGATGATGTTAAGATGGTTGATAGTGATAGTTCTGTGTCAGCAAGTGGTTTATCTGCGGTGGATGCAGACGTGTTTTTAAGTGTGCCTGATAGCAAAGACACTAGAGTAACAACTGTTGCAAAATGTACTGTGGTAGACCAGGAGTCTGCCCCTGTTTTAGTTTCATCTCCTATTGAGGGTCCTTTGATACCTGAGAATGGAGATTCTGAAAATAATAGTGGGGGCAAAGTTTCTACTTCAAGTCTCACGGATAAGGTCGTGCCAGATGTAAATTTAGCCAAAAGTGTTGTGATCAGAGGCAAGAAGAAAAAGAAAGAATTATATAGAAAAGCAGAAGCTGCTGGCACAAGTTTTGATCTTTATAATGCATACAAGGGTCCCGAGGAAATGAAAGAATCTGTAACCTCTGCAGAGGGTACCCAAAACCCTTCAACCATTAGCATGAAGCAAACGTCTGCTGATATTTCTCAAGAGAATGCCATACCAAGTGAGAAATCTACTCGGAGTAAAGTGGAGCCAGATGATTGGGAAGATGCTGCTGAAATCTCTACTCAGTTAAAAACTTCAAAGAATGAAAAACAGGGTTTTGATGGAGATGGCAATGAGTTAATGACGAAAAGGTACTCCCGAGATTTTCTTCTCAAATTTGTGGAGCAATGTATGGAACTTCCTGACGGATTTGAAGTTACTTACGACATAGCCGATGCATTGATGGTCTCTAGTGTCAATGTTTCACGGGAGTCATACCCTAGTCCTGGACGTAATATTGAAAGGCCAGTTGGAAATTCTAGACCCGATCGACGTGGAATTGGCTTGGGAGACGAATGGAATAAATTCCCTGGGCCTCAGATGTCAGGTCGTGGAGATATGCGAACAGATGTTGGCTATATGGGTAATATGGTTGGTATTCGACCTGGCCAAGGAGGTAACCTCGGTGTGCTAAGGAATGCACGGGTTCAGGTACCTGTCCAGTATATTGGGGGAGGCATCCTCTCTGGACCAATGCAGTCTCTTGGACCACAGGGAAGCCTGCCAAGAAATCATTCTGATTCTGATAGGTGGCAGCGGGCATCTGGTTTTCAGAAAGGGTTGATGCCTTATCCTGAGGGACCGGCGATGCACAAAGCCGAAAAGAAGTATGAAGTAGGTAAGGTTACCGATGAGGAACAAGCGAAACAGAGGCAGTTGAAGGGTATCTTAAACAAACTGACCCCTCAAAATTTTGAAAAACTGTTTGAACAAGTTAAACAGCTGAAAATCGACAACGTTATCACGCTTTCTGGGGTGATCTCACAGATTTTTGATAAAGCTCTCATGGAGCCTACCTTTTGTCAAATGTATGCCAACTTTTGTTTTCACCTTGCCATGGATTTGCCCGATCTGAGTGTGGACAATGAAAGAATCACATTTAAGAGATTACTCCTAAACAAATGCCAGGAAGAATTTGAAAGGGGAGAAAGAGAGGAAGAAGAGGCAAATAAAGAAGAATTGGAAGGTGAAAGTAAACAGACAGCAGAAGAGAGAGAGGAAAAGCGACTCCAAACCCGAAGACGCATGTTAGGTAATATTAGACTAATTGGAGAACTGTACAAGAAGAGAATGTTGACCGAGAGAATAATGCACGAGTGCATAAATAAGTTGTTGGGTCAGTATCAGAATCCCGATGAGGAAAACATCGAAGCTTTGTGCAAATTGATGAGCACAATAGGAGAAATGATTGACCACTCCAAAGCAAAGGAGTTCATGGATGCTTACTTTGATATTATGGCGCAATTATCTAATAATATGAAACTGTCCTCAAGAGTTAGATTTATGCTCAAAGATTCCATAGATCTGAGAAAGAATAAGTGGCAGCAACGTAGAAAAGTTGAAGGTCCAAAAAAGATTGAGGAGGTACACAGAGATGCTGCTCAAGAGCGGCATGCACAATCTAGCAGGCTAGGTCGTGCCCCCAGCATGGGTAGTTCTGTTAGACGGGCTCCACCTATGGAATATTCTCCTAGAACACCTAATATGTATTCTTCTCCAAGTCCCCACATGGGGGGTTTCCGTGGTGGCCCCCCTCAGAATCGTGGTTATAATTCTCAGGATGCTCGGATAGATGAGAGACATTCCTTTGAAAACAGGACCATGTCTCTGCCTCAAAGGCCAATGGGTGGTGATTCCATAACTCTTGGTCCTCAAGGAGGTCTTGCTAGAGGAATGGCTTTCAGAGGGCAACCATCAGCACATAGCATTCCTTATGGTGAGATGCCGAGCCCTGGAGATGCACGGAGGATTGAACCTGGTCTAAACAAATTTAATTCTATGCAAGAACGAACAACTTATGTCCAAAGAGAGGACCCCATGGCAAGATATGTGCCATCCATTAATGAACAACCTCATCAACAGGAGCGAAGTAATCACTATGGGAATAGAGAGATTAGAAATACTGACCGCAGCTTTGATAAACCTATGCCTACTTCTCCATCTGCTCGAGGTGGGCCCCCAACTAGTATGCAAAATGTTTTTTCAGAAGAACGCTTGCAGGAGAAGTCCATGGCTGCCATCAAAGAATTTTACAGGTTTCGTCGTATCTTCAACCTGTTCTTATTATTTACTTTTTAGATAGATTACAAACATCTCCAGTTTAGTCCATGTAAAGATGAAATTGACTCTCTCTCTCTCTCTCTTATTTTGCCAGTGCAAGAGATGAGAAAGAAGTTGCGTTGTGCATCAAGGATTTGAATGCTCCCAGCTTTTATCCATCTATGATCTCTACATGGGTTACCTATTCATTTGAGAGGAAAGACATGGAAAGAGATCTCTTGGCAAAACTCCTTATCAACCTTACAAAACTTCAAGATGGTATAATAAGTAAAGATCAACTCATCAAAGGGTAAATGCTCGGTTCAGCTTGATAAGACTGAAAAGACCTCTTAATTATATTTTTATCTGAATGAAGTTTGTTGGTGTTCTACTTGTATAGGTTTGAATCTGTTCTAACGGTGTTGGAGGATGCTATTAATGATGCCCCTAAAGCAGCAGAATTTCTTGGTCGTATTTTCGCGAAAGTCATATTGGAGAATGTAGTTTCGCTTTCTGAAATCGGGCGATTAATATATGAAGGTGGAGACGAGCAAGGGCAGCTTGTAGAAACTGGGCATGCAGCAGAAGTAATTGGGAGTATCCTGGATACAATCAAATCTGAAAAAGGTGATTTTGTATTGAACGAGATTCGTTCGAGCTCGAATTTGCGGTTAGAAAACTTCAGGCCTCCGGCTCAAATAAATAATTGAGAATATATAAGTTTATGTAGATGATAGTGATGTCATTCTACCTGATAGAGAACATCACGTCTTTTTTTTAGGTCACCAGTACTATATTTTGATATATATATATATATTTAATTATGGGCCAGAGTGTAGGGGGAATATTCATGTTTTACACTACTTTGTGGAGAAATTGTTTACTAATTATGGAAGGTTCAATTGAGCATCAAGGATCAACATCTAGTATCTTATCTTCTTTAAGACTTCTTACTTTGGTCTCCTCATTTGTTTTTTTATAACATTTGAGCTTGAATGTCCTTTGTATTTAACTATTTTTCAAGAATTGAGCTTAATTGTGTTGTTTTAGAAATAAGTCAACTAATTACTTTCAGGGATGAGTTACTGATACCCTCGAGGTAAAGTTTGATTACAAAAGTTTGTCTAATTGTTGGATATTACAAAAAATTTCCTCAAATTTGTAGATTTTAAAACCATTTCAATCTAATTACAACTAATTATTTACGCTCAATTTATGTACATTTCAAATCAAACAACACATTTAAATAAACCAAGACACTGTAACTCAGTTGATTTTCGTCCCCAATGAAAACATATTCAATCTATGTTCTCCTAAAAATCAAATGAAATTCAACAACATTAAAGCTCATTAAAAAAAATAACCAAACTTAAAACAATGTATAACTCGACCATCCTTAGTTCATTTACACCCCTAATTATTGCAATCTTCATATTTTAAGTTTTAACCACATGCTCTGTTACAATTATTCTGTCAACTATAATTTAAGGCTTGGAACAAAATTCGATAGTTCAAAAAATGGAAAAATATGGGTAGATTCATCAAGAATGATTATAAGAGTTTACAATAAACACAGATTTCCAGCAACAGTAAAAAAAACAAAAGAAGAAGAAAAATACATTAGATTAGAATATATAGATACCTCAAAAGGCCATTTTTTTGTTATACCAGCTCCTACAACACATCAAGGCATTCATCAATTCTGGCCCCGACTCAAAAACGCGCCAATTAGGGGGTCGATTTTCCAAATAGTAATAAGCATCATATGATGTAGCAACTGATAACGGAATAGCCAAAATGTTCTGAGCCATCTTTGCTACAGCCGGATATTTGGGAGCTTCAGACTTCCACCATAGTAATGTATTGAAATCATCTCTCCAAGGCAACACAGGCTCTTCCAAATATAAATTTAGGTCTGATTTTTTGGGAGGATTATTGGTTTGAACAAATTGATTATACTCATCTAACCATGTTTCAGTTTCAGTCTGAATCTTTACATTGTCAGATGTAGGATCTTCTTTCTCTGGTTTTGAGTTTGAAGCACCTTCGATATCTATTTCAATGTCAGAGCTTGAATAATCAGCATAAAGACCGTGAATAGCCTCCAAAACAGGACCACTTTGAACGTCATCAAATTTTGATGACATATATTCTAAGTATTGCATCTTGCAGCGAGGATCCATTATTGAAGCAACTGCCAAGAGCAGAAACATATCTTTCAAGTATTTCTCGAGCCTCAAAAGCATCTTCTTAGCCACGTTTCTAGTAAATGTGTCTGGACTAGTGGATTCTTTAACTAAAATTGTACGAAGCTCATGAAGATTGTAAAGAAATTTGTTAGCAGTTGGATACTTTGTTTCAAACAACAGCTTTGCCACATTATATGCACTATCTATCAATCTATGCACAACTTTTAGGTTTTCCCATTCATCAGCTGATGGCACATCATACTCAAGCTCTGAGTCGAATTCTCCCAACAAGTGCAGATCTAAAACATTTTTCAGCTTGGAGTTGGTGATATGCCACATGCAATTCGACTTGGACCAACTCAACAACTGGATCTTGTTAATTAGCTCAGATATATGGTCAAATACATCTTTTGCCATTAAACTGAACATCCCAGCAACACAACTAACAGAAAAAAGACAGGAACCGAGAGGCAGCCTTCTCTTCTCCATTACCCGAGTTTTAATCATGTCAACAGCTTCATCACATGCATCAGCGTCTCTCCATGTAAGGTTAGATACCTTATCTTCAATATTCCAGTCTTTCAGCGACTTCAAGATCACTGCATCGATGCAATCAGAATTCGAGGAAGTCATGTATTCTTGAAAACAAAGAACCCATTTCCTCGAGTTCCAATCATCATCAATAAAATGTGCTGTTAGACATATAAAGTCATTGATGGACCCAGATTTTTTGTAATCACTCAACACGTCAACTGAAATGGCTATTGATCTGTCCATACTATTTAAGGCTTGTCTAGTTTTCACTTTCTCTTCCTCGAATAGCCGCAAGCAAGCTTTCGTTGTGGAATCGACATCCATGGTCAGAGAAGGGCATAAACTTCTCAAAAACTCCTGCCAAAACTCACTAGTTAGTGGCAGCCACTCAAAACATATCACCTTGGCCGCACATCCAAGCATATGTTCAACATTGAAGGTGGAATGATGATAAGCTTCTGGTTCATCATCATCATCCAAGTATAGGTTTTCATCCCCCACAGAGTCCTCTCCATCACTCACATCATGTCCACATTCACATTCATTAGAATCATCTGGTTCAGAATAGACAACATTCATTATTACAACTATATTGGTTGCTACAAAAACCAAGGAATCACAAATCACTTAAACTACCTTGTGATTGATAGTCTGGATTTTTATCTAACATAAGTGCAAAACTTGCCTATGAGTAATTTAAGTCTCATGAGATTGGTGTAGGTTATAGATACTAAACACCAACAATTATAACTTATATAAGCAAATCAATCAATTAAAGAAACAATATTTTACCAGCAAATTTATGCACTATGACACGCTAAAATCCTAGGACGAGTACGCACAAATAGAAAAGGCTACTGAAATACCGAAAGATTTACCTTCATCCTCTTCACCTCCCGCATAGTGATGACCATCCAATTGAAACTCGTTATCATTATCTTTCCTCTCTATATTTTCATCTTCAGTATCTAACAAAAACAATACAGTCTAAAGTTTAACATAACGCAAATGATATATTATTATAAGAGTGCAAAAAAAAAAAAAAAAAAAAAAAAAACCCAAAGAAACTAAATTCAAATAATCAGCTCATTTTAGCACTAGGAGTGGGGGATTAAAGTTCAACATTATAGAATAACACAACAATCGATGTAATATAATTATATACTCACAGCGATTAACAACAAATAAGAAGCCCTTAAAACAATACAACTGAAAAGAAGTAAATCATATCTGCTGCAGCTCAAACAAATACAAATTAAGAGGAAAAAAAGGGGGAGAAGGAAATTTACCCCCAATTTTCTGAACACCATCAGCATTTTCAGCATCACGACAGCGTATCATGTTGGATTGTGAATACTGTACCCTGGGGTTTATTGCCCAAATAGAGAGAGAGAACGTCTCAAAAAAAAAAAAAAAAAAAATAGAGAGAGAGAGAGAGAGAAAGAAAGAAGAACGCATCGGGACCGTTGAGTTTTGCCTCTAGATCTAGGACCATCCAAACGCGAGCATGATTATTATAATAAATAAACCCAATTAAAATTGGGCCTCCTGGCTAAGGCTCATGTTGGAAGTTAGCCCAATGAATTAAAGTAAATCATCCTCCAGCCAGCATCACAAAGCAAATTGGAATCACATCAGTACTTCCCATATTTGGTAATAAAAAATGTAGTGTTAAGTAATTTCGATTCTCATACTTTATAATTCCATTTTTGCATACATATTATATTATAAGTTCGGAATATTGATCAACTCTGATAATTCTTCTTTAATTAAAGGTTCCGTTGATCCAATGGTTATAATATAATGGAGGAACAAAACGAGCCATCATCGAAGTCGACGGGCAAGACCTTCAGACTAATACAAAATCTCCAGTTGATCCAACGACTATAGTGGAAAAAGGAAATGCGCCGCCCGTAAATGGTAAGGAAGACCCTCATGCTGATACGAAACCTCCACCTCCACTTGATCCAACGACTATGGTGGATGAAGGAAATGCACCGCCGATAAACGGTGGGAAAGATCCTCAGACTATTATAGTGGGGAAAGGAAATGATCCACCAAAGCCATCGATAAACGGCGAGCAAGACCCTCAGACTAATAAGAAACTTCCATCTCCAGATAATCCAACGACTATAGAGGAAAAATGACACTGAAGCCAGTGGCGGAGCCACGTTGAGAGCAGGGGGTGCATGGACCCCCCTGAAATTTAACTCAACTCTTAGCTTGTGTTTATGTGTGTAATATTTTGTGCCATGTAGGGACATTATATTATGACTCTGGCTTGCTCAAGAGTCACGGCATTTTATGCCTATTTTGGTGTATGGTGTGTACGTGTGTATGGACTTAGCAATTAATAAGTACACCATGAATTGACAAGAATACCCATCACAATTCTTCTTTATTTCCATTTTATCCTTGTCATTTAATTTACATTTCTCTCTTTTCTTCCTAAATTCTCACACAGAAAATCACCGCCTCACACACTCCTCTTCACATTTCTCTCTCTATTCTTCAAACTCTCCACACTGTTCATAGAACAAACTGCCATTATTGATTATTGATTTTATTAAAATAATGGAATTAAACTGGTTTTGTATATTGATTGGAAGAGGAATTACAGAATATGTATGTACGGGATGAAATAATGGAAAGCTCTCATTTTTTCCAAGCAGGGTTTTGGAATTTGGGGATTTTCATAGTTAGAAGCTCCTTAAAAAGTGTTCTTGAGTTTGGATTTTTTTTATTTTGGTCGATTTGATTTGGTTGAAACTTGTTAATTTTTCTCCATTTTTTCAAGAATCTCATTTTCAGATTTTGATTTCTTAAGTTTTAGTCAGAGGACATGATTTTGGGGGCTGATTTGAGTAAAGAAACATGGAATTTTGAGTTAATATTTTTGGTACCTTCAACAATGGCTGTTCACGGTGAAGAAGATGAACAGTGTTCTTTTTTTTTTTTTTTTTTTTTTAAATTCCTTTTTCTTATTGAAAATAATATTTTAACTAATTTTTGGTAAATAGGATGTGACATTAAGATATTTAATGATATGCAATTATGTTACAAAATATTTAAATTATATGGAAAATTTTATTTTTGGGTATTTCATTACTGTATGAAGTTGAAGTAGAGTTGAGGAAGATAACATATTTACACATTCAGTCCCCAGGCTCTGTCTCTGGTCAAAATCGCCCCTCAACATTCAATTTTGTTGAAAATTAAAGACTTTGTATGATTTAATAACGTGATTAGTTTAAATATTTTTAGTTTTAATTTTTAAGTCTAAAATTTGAAAATACAAATAGTTAGTATGAATATAAAAAAAAAATGACTTAATTAGAATTTCTGGAAAAAAACTTAAATAAATTTTAATTAATACGAAATAGTTAGTATGAATATAAAAAAATACGACTTAATTAGAATTTCTGGAAAAAAAACTTAAATAAATCTTAATTAACACACAACACATCTTAAATAAATACACAGCTGTTTTTTTTTTTAAAATAGATGGTGGATTTCCTTTTCTTTTCTTTTTTTTTAAAAATCATTTTAGATGGTTGTAACACTATGTCCCCCGTAATTTGAAAATATATCAATAGTTTTTAAAAATTTCATGTTTCAGTCATTATTTCGATCAAATTATCTATTAGATGGTTATGTAACACTAAGTCCTCCGTAATTTTAAAAGATATCATTATTTTTTACAAAATTAATGATTCAATCATTATTTCGATTAAATCGTCTTTTAATTGACTATGTATCTCAAATGTCTTCGTAATTTGAAAATATGTCGATAATTAATATTTTTTTTAATGATTCGGACATTATTTCGATCAAATTGTCTATTAGATGGTTATGTAACACTAACTTATACATAATTTGAAAATATATCGATAATTTTTAAAAAATTGATGACTAGGTCATTATTCCGATAAAATTGTATATTAGATGGTTATGTAACACTAAATTCTCCATAATTTGAACGTATATCGATAATTTAAAAAAATTGATGAGACAATCATTATTTCGATCAAATTGTCTATTAGATGGTTATGTAACACTAAGTCCTCCGTAATTTGAAAATATATCATTAATTTAAAAAAAATTAATGACTTGATCATAATTTCGATCAAATCATCAATTTTTTTAAAATTATCGACATATTTTCAAATTACGGCAGAATTAGTGATACACAGTCTTCTAAAAGACAATTTGATCGAAATAATGACCGAGTCATTAATTTTTTTTTTAAATTATCGATATATTTTAAAATTACGAAGGACATAGTGTTACATAACCATCTAATAGACAATTTGATCGGAATCAAAATTTTCAAAATTATCGATGTATTTTCAAATTACGGAGGACATAGTGTTACATAACCATCTAATAGACAATTTGATCGAAATAATAACCGAATCATCAATTTTTTTAAATTATCAATATATTTTCAAATTACGGAGGAGTTAGTAATACATAACCATCTAATAGACAATTTGATCGAAATAATGACCGACTCATCAATTTTTTTAAAATTATCAACATATTTTCAAATTACAGAGGAATTAGTGATAAAAGACGATTTGATCGAAATAATGACTGAGACATCAATTTTTTAAAAAATTATCGATATATTTTCAAATTACGAAGGACTTAGTGTTACATAACCATCTAATAGACAATTTGATCGAAATAATGACCGACTCATCAATTTTTTAAAACTATCGATATATATTCAAATTATGGAGAATTTAGTGTTACATAACCATTTAATAGACTATTTTACCGGAATAATGACCGAGTCATCAATTTTTTAAAAATTATCGATATATTTTCAATATACGGATGAGTTAGTGTTACATAACCATCTAATAGACAATTTTATCGAAATAATGACCGAATCATCGATTTTTTTTAAATTATCGACATATTTTCAAATTACGGACACGTTAGAGATACATAGTCATCTAAAAGACAATTTGATCGAAATCTAGTCATTTAATTTTTTAAAAATTAACGATATATTTTCAAATTACGGAGGTTAGTGTTACATAACCATCAAATAGACAATTCGATCGAAATAATGACTGAATCATCAAATTTTTAGAAACTATTGATATATTTTTAAATTACGGAGGACATAGTGTTACATAACAATATAATAGACAGTTTGATCGAAATAATGACCGAGTCATCAATTTTTTAAAATTATAGATATATTTTCAAATTATGAAGGACTTAGTGTTACAACCATCTAAAATGAATTTTTTAAAAAAAGAAAAGAAAAGGAAATCCACCATCTATTTAAAAAAAAACAGTTGTGTATTTATTTAAGATGCGTTATGTATTAATTAAGATTTATTTAATTTTTTTTTCACAAATTCTAATTAAGTCATATTTTTTTAAATTCATACTAACTATTTGTATTTTTCAAATTTTAGACTTAAATTTTTTCAGAAATTCTAATTAAGTCGTATTTTTTATATTCATACTAACTATTTCGTATTAATTAAGATTTATTTAAGTTTTTTTTTTCAGAAATTTTAATTAAGTCGTGTTTTTTTATATTCATACTAACTATTTGTATTTTTCAAATTTTAGACTTAAAAATTTATAATAATAATATTTAAACTAATCACGTTATTAAATTTTAACTTTATTAAATCATACAAAATCTTTAATTTTTCAGCAAAATTGAATGTTTGAGGGGCGATTTTGACCAGGAACAGAGCCTGGGGACTGAATGTGCAAATATATTATCTTCCTCAACACTACTTCAACTTCTTACAGTAGCAGATGAAATATCCAAAATAAAATTTTCCATATAATTTAAATATTTTGTAACATAATTGCATATCATTAAATATCTTAATGTCACATCCTATTTACCAAAAAGTAGTTAAAATATTATTTTCAATAAGAAAAAGGAATTTAAAAAAAAAAAAAAACACTGTTCATCTTATTCACCGCGGACAGCCATTGTTGAAGGTACCCAAAATATTAACTCAAAATTCCATGTTTCTTTACTCAAATCAGCCCCCAAAATCCACTAAAACTTAAGAAATCAAAATCTGAAAATGAGATTCTTGAAAAAATGGAGAAAAATTTACAAGTTTCAACCAAATCAAATCGACCAAAATAAAAAAAACCCAAATTCAAGAACACTTTTTAAGGAGCTTCTAACTATGAAAATCCCCAAATTCCAAAACCCTGCTTGGAAAAAATAAGAGCTTTCCATTATTTCATCCCGTACATACATATTCTGTAATTCCTCTTCCAATCAATATACAAAACTAGTTTAATTACATTCTTTTCATAAAATCAATAATGGCAGTTTGTTCTATGAACAGGGTGGAGAGTTTGAAGAATAGAGAGAGAAATGTGAAGAAGAATTGGGAGAAAGAAATAAAGATAAAAGAGAGTTTCTAATTTAAGGATATTTTCGACATTTAAACGGAAGTCTGGATATGTGCACCCGTACACTTAAAGGCAAAATTAAGGTGACTCTATATGATAGAGAGTCACCTTAGAGCATCCCATGTTACTATTTATATAAATCTTATAATTTTTCTTAATGGACCCCCTAATTATAATTAAAAAATTTAATTGAAAGGGTCCATTTTTATTAGAGTTTGATAAATTTAACAAGTCAAGAGTCACAAAGTGGACATCAACTCAAATTCTAACATAATCTTTATTAAGTTTGTAAAAGAAAAAAAAAAACACTTTCTAAATATCAAGAGTCACTCCTACTTCATAACAGTTTCTCTTTCATCTTCATCTCTATATATTATCACAAAATAAATCTACTAAAAAATGTGGAAAAAACAAAAATTCAACTTAAAAAATGTTTAGGTTCTAGTTTTTATAGTAAGAGGAGAAGCCTAGAATTGTCAATTGAGCCGGGTCTATCCGAAGCCCGATGATTCGACCCGGTTAAAATTGGTTTGAACTCGAATATTTGTGAGCCGAGGTGAGTTTGAGCTATTATATTATACTCAATCAATTTATGAGCTGAGCTTGAGCCTAATACGGCTCAGCCCGAATAAAGCCCAAACATATAGTCCGTTTTAAATACTATGATTAATTATTTGTATTGTAGTTATAGTTACTAATTACTGTTTTTATTTTGAAACAAGTAAACTTTACAAAAAGTTATAATATATGTTAGTATATCAATTTAGTACTTAAGGCCAAAACTCAAAGGAATAAAGTTTAATCAAAGAGTTAAAAAAAAAAAGACAAAAGATAAAAGTTAACACAAAAGATCAATAAAATGGAGTCTTGATACTTTAAAACTCTACTGCATGTTCAAATAGATCAAACTTATCTTAAAAAATATGGGCAAATAACAAAACCTTCCAATTAAAATATTATTTAATGATATATACTCGTATTAAGTAAAAATAGTTTATTCATATGTGTTTCGGTAATCTAAACATTTTATATGTCAAGTTATTCTTGCTTATATAAAAAAACCCGATATAAGCCCGATTTAGACCCGGAACCTGAAAAATTACATGGATCGAGTTTGACCCAGAGAAATTAGAAAAAATTTATGAGCCGAGTTTGAGGCTAGAGCTACGAAGCCCGACAATATTTGAATTCGAGCTATTTAAAACTCAGCTCACAAGGCCAGAATGACAGTTCTAGAGAAACCATTGATTCTTGAAAGAGACATATGTATGGAATAATAATAAGTTATCTAAGTATTTGTTAGTTGTAATAAATAGGTCATGAAACGATTTTCATCGACATTTGTAAAAAAAAAATCATTCTATATATCAAATTGATTTTGAGATTTAATTAAATTCGTCAAAGTTTCATTGTTTTTTATTTATTTTATTATAAATATTTTAATTCATAGTTATTAATTTTATAATGGACCCGGTGAAAAAAAAATTAAGGCTCCACCTGAAGCCGTCTGTAAACGGCGGGAGAGACCCTCAAACTAATGCCAACAGCAAAAATACCTTTAGGCTTTAGTTAGACTTATGCCAGCCTAATTAAGTCCAAATTTCACTTTTTGTTAGTAAATAATCTTTGGTTAGTTTATACTAGAATATTTATTTTCCTTTTAAACTATACGTGCTCGGACGGTATTAATTTGTTTTCTCTATTTAATTTGTTCTTTGATTATTCTAAAAAGAAATTTGTTCTTTAATTTATACCGTTCTTTATATTTATTTTTTTGAGTAGATTAATTATCATTGGCAAATTGGCATGGTTGAGTTACTTGCTTTCATAGGGCAGAATTGTGATGATTAATGCAAAGAGAAAATGTCACAAGCTCCTTTTTTTTTTATTTAAAGAATACAACATATGACCCCCATCGGACATTTGTTCGAGAAGGCGTTTATGCAACATCGAGGGATAAGAACAAAAAAAAAGAGAAAAAAAAGGACCAAACCAACTCTTATAAACCTTAAAGTTCAAGTGCAACAAGCTACATTACTAGTATTTACTAATATTATGTCAACTAGAATTGCTTAATGCAGGATTGGTACAAGACTCTACAGTTCATAAAATGGAAACGTAAATGGAAAGATTTATATTTAGCCCCATCAAGATTGAGAAGGATTTAAAAGAGTTCACAATCTCCAGCAAGTTGACCAAGCAAAAGCATGGGAACAGCTCCACAGGCCAACGGCTCTAACAAAAAAAATGAAAAAAGAATCCGATCGACATTAGAGATATTAGAAAATACATAGATACCTCAACGCATGAGGTCACGGCATTTTCTTGGCGGACCAGCTTCTACAACACATCAAGGCATTCATCAACTCTGGCCCTGAAGCAATAACATGCTTATTAGGGGGTCGATTTTCCAAATAGCAATAAGCATCATATGACGTAGCAACTGATAATGGAATAGCCAAAATGTCCTGAGCCATCTTTGCAACAACCGGATACTTGGGAGCTTCAGACTTCCACCATTCCAATGCATTGAATTCATCTGTCCAAGGCAAAACTGGGTCTTCTAAATATGAATCTAAATCTGATTTTTTAGGACGATTCTTTGTTTGGACAAATTGATTGTACTCATGTAACCATGTCTCGGATTCAGTTTCAGAATCTGAAGCACCTTTGGGCTTTTCTATTTTGATGTCAAAGCTCGCATAATAATCATAAAGACCGCGAATGGCCTCCAAAACAGGACCCCTTTCCACATCATCAAATTTTGAGGACATATATTCCATGTAGTGCATCTTGCAGCGAGGATCCAACACTGAAGCAACTGACAAGAGCAGAAACATATCCTCTAAGTACTTCGCGAGCCTTTGAAGCATATTCATAGCCACGTTTCTAGTAAAAGTATCTGGACTAGTTGATTCTTTAATCAAAATTGTCCGAAGCTCCTGAAGATTGTATAGAAATTTGTTAGCAGTTGGATACTTTGTTTCAAACACCAGCTTTGCTACATTATACGCACTTTCTACCAATCTATGGACAACTTCAATTTTCCTCCATTCACGTGCAGAAGGCACATTACAACTCTTGGACACACGCTTTGAATCGAATTCTCCTGTTGCCTGCAGATCTAAAGCATTTTTCAGCTTGGAGTTGGTGAGATGCCACATGCATTCTGAGTTGGACCAAACAAACCACTGGAGCTTGTCAATTATCTTAGATATATGGTCAAATGCGTCCTGTGCCATTAAACTAAACATTTCAGCAACGCAACTAACAGAAAAAAAGGATGAACTGAGAGGCAAGGTTCTCTTCTCCACCACCCGAGCTTTAATTGTGTCAACAACTTCATTACATGCATCAGCATTTCTCGAGGTAAGGTTAGATACCTTATCCTCAATATTCCAATCCTTCAGCGACTTCAAGATTGCAGCACCGATGAAATCATAATATTCTTGGAAACAAAGAACCCTTTTGGTCAATTTCCAATCATCATCAATAAAGTGCGATTGCAGACACATAAAGTAAGCGATGGAACCACAAGGTTTGTAATCACTTAACACGTCAACTGATATGGCTATTGATCTGTCCATATTATTTAAGACCTGTTTAATTTTCGATTTCTCTTCCTCGAAATACCTCAAGCAAGCCTTTGTGGTGGAGTCCACATTCAAGGGCACAGGGCATGCAACACTCATAAACATCCGGAATCCCTTACCGAGAAATGGCATCTCCTCGGTGCACATTAACTTGGCTGTTTCTTCAGCCAATTGTTCAACGTTTAAGGTGGGATGCTGAGCTTCCAGTGCATCTTCCTTGTCATCATCCCCATATAGATCTTCACCTGCGACAGTGTCGTCCTCTCCATCACTCACATCATGTCCAATTTCACAGTCACGAGAATCATCTCCTGTTCAAAATGACAAATTTAATTCATTTCAACTATATCCATAGCTATAAAAGGCAAAAGAATTCTGCCCCAAACCCACTAAGACACTGCAAGAGTTGCAATTATTTTATGATTGATTCTCTGGATTTTGAACTAGTAGCATAAATAAAAACACTTGCCTACGAGTAATTTTAGTCTCGCGAGGCTGGTGTGCATTAGATATTAAAAAACATGAGAATTCTCATCAGCAAATCAATTTATAGAAAGAGGAACATTTGACTAGAAAAAAGATGCACGAACACACACACAACAAAGCTATGTCGAGCACTGGCACTCCCCTGGAACATTTTGACTAGAAAAATGTTTTCATCAAAAGGGTACTAAGATACTGAAAAATTCACCCAGATTCTCTTTGAATAATCTCAGTGGGTCACTATAATACCATATACACTATATGTACTTTTTTCAGTGAGAAATTATATTAGTTTTTTGAGTACCAGTGACCACAAAATTCAAGAAAAAAATTAAGTTAAGAATAATAAATTTATGTAAAATTGATTCAAACTAAAAAATGATTAGCTAGATACTTACACATTTATAAGCATAGTCAATCGTCAAATATTGAAACTGCTTTACGATTGAATTATTCGAAAATATATCAAATGCATATTTCTTAAAATATGTAAGTATGCCTACTATTATCTAATCATTCATTTGTCATCCCTATCTCGATTTTTAAAATACTAGTTAATTCATAGTTAAAAAAGAAATTTTCCACGTTTGATGTCACAATGGTCAAAATCAATGCCAATTGGACTTCCAAGTTTTATACATACATATTGGAATGTAGTAATAAATTTTACAAAGAATATACCATCATTTCTACACTACTTAGTCTAAACTTCCAGATTCCACTGCACCCCCTAAGGTGTATGTACCTAATGGACCCCAGTGGCACTGCAAACTCCCACTGGGGTCACAAACATGAATCGGGCCTACATAATCAGCACATTTTAATTTAAGGGAAGATGAAAATACAGTATAAATAAATTTGACGATCCCAAAATAAAATGAAATTATACAAGTAAATTAGTAATGAAATCATATCTCGTGGTGTATTAAACTATGGCTTTTTATGACAATATATACTGAAACCTCTTCCGAGCCTTAACCCACAAACATAATTACCGGCCATTTTCGGAGAAGAATCATCATCACAATCAGAATCTTCAGCATCACGACACCGTTTCATGTTTAAGATTTTACTTTAATCTCTTCCGAGCCTTGATTAAAATGAATAGTTCTCTAGGGTTTTCTTGTCTACTGACTACTGTATATAAAGAGATGAAAAGGCGCGGGAAATTAAGAAAAACGCATCTGTACCGTTGAGTTGTCCCCCTGGAACTATACACGTGGACGGTATAGATATGTGAGTGTGTATTAAAATAGTGAAGCCTAAAAAATTACCTTTGTTATTTTAACTCCAAAAAACTCCCATATGATCTCAATTAAAGGCCAAATACACCTCTAGAAAAAAGAGTGTATTTTAAACATTAAAATTGTAAGTATTTATTCACATTTTGTTTTTTATGTAACAACTTTGCCTCTGACATCGAACGATAAAAACACTCTCTACGCTTTGTTTAACTACCAAATAAAAACCCAATGAGTCATTTTAAATCCTCAAAATCTCCTTGTATTTGGTTTAAAATAACACATTCGATCCAAATAGTATATTCTTAATTTACCAAAAATAATAAATAAATTTAAAAAAAAACACAGGGTGATTTTGTCATTTCACCCAAAGTCAAAAATAAAATTATATTTGGGTTGAGTATTGTGATATTTAAATCCAAATACATGGATATTTTTTAGAGTTAAAATAACACAGAAATACTTTTTGGAGTTAGAAACATATGAGATATTTTTTTTTTTTGCTCTAATTAAAATGGTTTGGGCCTCGTTGACCAGCCCATCGTTTGCAGTTAACCCAGTCAAAATAAGAAATTATAAAGCAACAAATATATAAGTACCTTTAGCTTTTACTACCAAAACGGCAGTTTCCATATTCCAGTTTTATTTTCGCTTCCCCTCTATAATTGAAAAAATATGACAATCCCCCCTAGAAGTTGATAGTAAGTGCACTTTGGCTCTTAGTCAATAATTTATTGGATTTCAAAGAAAGTAAATTTGAGGTTTAGTGCAATAATTTTAATCTTTTGGGAGCTAAGTGCACAAAATATTATAAATTCAAGTTATTAGAATAATAACATTTCAAAGCACATTTTCATAGAATTCCTTACCTTGATAATCATATCATAATTTAATTTTAGTCTTATAACATATTTTTTTATTTTAATTGTTTTACTTTCAAATTTCTATGATTTGATTAAAATATTTTTAGTATAGAGATGATTTATTTGTAAATAAATAAATAAATAATTAGGACTAATGAAAATTATGTTAAATTTTTTTCTAAATTTGAGTTTTTGTACAAAAATATAACTAAATATTTTTTTAATTTTTTTCAAATTACAAGTCACATTTGAATATTTTAAAATTTTGTGCACTTAACTCTCTAAAAGATTTTTGTTATTGCACAAAACCCCCTGATTGACGTTTCTACCATTTGAAAAATATTTAAAAATGATCAGGGGGCAAAGTGCACTTATTTGTCAACTTCTAGGTGGCACTGTCATATTTTTTCAATTATTGGGAGGAAAGTGCGAAAATAGAACTTTTGGGGGGGGGGGGGTGATGTGCAAAAATCCCTTAAATGTTAATATAATGCCCCTAGAATTAACGGTCGTAGTATAATGAATGAATGAGTTTTTGTCAAGTTAACTAATTCTGATATGTTTAATGAGCAATTTATTTTCTTTTAATATAAAAATAAAAAATTTATCTTCATGTTATATGAAATAGTAAGTAATTTACCTTTCTGTGATATATAATAATGAACAATTTGTCTCTTTGTTAGTGGAGTTGTTGCACACACACTCTATAATGCGACTTAAACTTCAATTTTATGTAATAAATGATCAATTTAATCTTACGTTTGACAACATATTTACCTTACTTTACCTCATTGTGATATGCATAAATAGGCAATTTACATGCATGTGATATGCGTAAATAGATACTTTAACTCCATGTGAGGCATAATAGACATTTTACTCCCTTGTAAAAATTAAGAGGGAGGCAGTGTGCTTCTTTTATAAGAACACAATTAGGTATTTTGTCCTTATATTTATCACATGGAATTAAACTGTCTATTTAAAAAAACACTAGAAGATAATTTGCTATTCACTCATATATGAATATATAAAAAGACGATGTTTTTGGCTTTCCTGACTTATAGTTATTATATGAAACCACTTTCATAAAGTATTCGGATTTGGATTCACGAGGTTGTAGGGACTGGATCCTTATACTTGACTAATCTCACCCAATAATAAAAAGTAAGATTCGTTTTTTTAGTTTTCCAAGGGAATAATATATTGGGAGTCGCGTCAGATACATTAAGTGAGAACATTTCCCAATAGTTATTCGAATACGAATCTGCTACTTCATAGTGACTAATTCCTTCCACTAGATCAATCACTTGTTGGTAAAAAAAAAAATAAGATATTATAATTGAAAAATTAGCACACATTTTAACTAGACTCCAATAACAAGTTGTGTAAATATTTTTTGACTTGTGAACTATTGGGGCCAAGTTATATTAGTTCTGAACTAAGGAAAAATTGTTTGCTTTTGGGATCCCATATTATGGAAAAATGATGCATCTAAAATCCCTTTTAAGTCCTCCATTTTTTGCATATATAATTTTGGAGTATCAACTTCTTCTAGATATTGATCTAGTGGAAATATAAGTGGATTCTGAATCACTACTCTCAGGGGCGGACCTAGACCATTTATGCAGGGGGGGTCGAAGAATTTTTTTTTAATACCAAACTCGATATTTTTTCAGTATTTTGTCAAAATGATAAAAAAAAGATATTAAATTAAGATAAAATAATTAACATTATAATTTTGTCGATCAAAAGGTAAAAATATAATAGCAATTTTTTTGAAGAATATGAATTCTTAAACATTCAATAGTACAATCCAATTTGACCAAAAAAAAAATGTTGCTTACAGAAGATATAAAAATATCAAATGCACCCTTAAAATGAAAAGGTAAAGTCGTATTTGAAGCTTGTGTTAATGAAAAAATTGTATGATTAATTTCGATTTATCGTATACTATATCTTTAAATAGTATTGAATAATTGTGCATAACCAAAATTATACTACTTAGGTATGAATAATGAATATTAGATAATTAATATCATGCCAATAATAATTTAAATTTATTTGATCATATAATATCTCAAAGATATTGATAATATATCATAATCATCTAGAGAAAAAACCTATACCATGAAGCTAATGTTGATTAATGTAAAGTTAAAAAGATAATGAAAGAAAATTGCTCTAAAATATTGATAAATAGAAAAGTTTAAAGGCAGTTGGTGAAAAATACAAACAATGTTCTCCGCTCCTCAGGTCTCGAACATGGAACCTCATTCCAAGGAAAATTATATACCACTACACCAATGCCTAATTTATAATTTTATATACATATTTATATACTTAATCAATTTTTTTCTGGAGTCCATGGCCCCCAGTCCCTTAAGGTCCGCCCCTGACTACTCTCTGTTACTTATCCCCTCATCAATTTCATGTATACACTATTGATGAAAATTACTATTAGATGTTCAAATTGTAATTCTTAGCAAAAAGTACACCATTTTAGTAACAAAGTGTTGAAATTAAATCCCCATTATTATTCTAGAACCTCGACTAGAGTTCCTTTATTCCGTTTCATCACAAACCACGGTCATTTGAAGAAGTCTTCGAAATATTGTTTTATTAATTATTAAATATTTGATTGGTTTTTGAATACCTATTATTTATACCCTGTCCAAATCTCCTCTCTCCTTGCGTGGCAACTTTATGGTCAAAAGACGAGCTTAACTAGGTGCCTGGGTGGCTAAATTAACACGAGGCACCCCTTTCAATCGACCATTGCATCAATGCATAGTCACTAATTATCAAAGGATCATTTGAAAGATGTGACTGCTATGTTAATAAGTTATTTTCGTGATCACATCATGTTCAATTTAATTTTAAATAGTTACAATTGTATAAGTTGTTCATCATCATTTGAAAATTGTGACTGCTACATTAAAATTAATATATTAAGGTGATCACTCTAAATTCAACATTTTTTAATATGATTGTGACTTTGATAAAACTCAAACATTCACGTGTTTTTAACAGTTTAAATTCAAATAGTTATAATCGTATAAGTTATTCATAATCAATGATAATAATATGTATGCAACTATTAGTCCTTTACTTATTGACCAACTTAACAAATTAAGGGAGAGACTTATCTAAGATCTAAGCCGACTAGCCTCAACGATTATTTGACTATATGTTTGGAATCAATTTCTCTCATGAGTAATCATTGTGCCATCTTTATATCCGACTTTTGAAGCATTTGATATGTACGTAATCATGTGCCATCTTTATATCCGACTAGTGAATTAATTTAACATCTTAATTAATATCAAATGACTGGACTCATATATAAAAGATTACTTTGTTGCAACTATATCAAATTTAGGAAAATTTATTAATTCAAACTTGACTTAGTTAGATCAATTGAAGCTAAAAATACATAGGAGATTGCACTTGTCATGTTGATGTTTTAATCCCTCCACACCTAATTAAGAATTTTTGTCAAACCAACTCAAACACAAATCTGCTATACAGATCCTTCATGTTCATTGATAAATAAATAAATGAAAAAAAATTCCCAAAAATGAAGTTTTATTTGATTCCAGATCTCATATCATACAATTCCACTATATTAATAGATAAAAATTATCAAACACGGATCATTTACAAATATTTACATCTCATCCCAATAAAGGACACTCATGATATAAACATTGAAATCCCATTTCATGACAAAAGAAAAAAATTATATATAAGAAAAAGTATTCAAAATTGTCTGATGGACATTCTCTCTTTCTTCAACCCCTGTCCTGTCCTGTCCTGTCCTGTCCTGCCCACCTATTTCTTTTCAGATCAATTTAGGCTACAGCTACTGTGCCTGTCCGTACAAGTTTATTGGTGTCACATTCTTTTGTAGATTCTTTGGATTGTCGAACTGTATTTGATCTTTTTGAAGATGAACGTTTCAATTTCTTTTCATTGGCTTCATCAATTTCAATCTGTTCTTGTCTGCACTCTTGGCTACAAAATGGTGTATTACCTCTGCAAGAAATCAAGTTTTCAATCTAATCAGACACAAATTTTCTCCAAAATATATACATAAAAAAGATTACTCTATATTTTATTTTATTTATCTTTAATATCCATTTTTTTCTCTCCTTATGAAGTGATGCGCGCACATAATAGTCGAGGAACAGAAAGAACATATAAAAAAGTCCTAGGGGGAAAAGGAAATTTAGCCCAAAAAAAATTATATTAACTAGTACTAGTTATAAATACTATTTGAAAAATGAGTTAATTAACCTGTACATGAAGATGTCATTGATTTGGCTAAGTGTTCTTTGGCAAAGGAAACAAGAATCAAGGAAATGGGGTTGGTAGTTTTCATCTTCACATCCACTGTAATAATAAGAAGTTAGCTTCATTTTCTTCTTTTAAATGGAGGAGGAGGAGGTGGTGGTTCTACGGTGGTGCAATAGGGAGGAGGAGAAAGCTGTACTTTGTGGGAGGAGGGGAATGATGGGAGAAAGTGGTAGTATTAAATAGTGAAAATTTGATCATGGAGTTATTATTAGGTGAATCATGGACCAGGTAGACCAACATTTCAACCAATTATATTACTTTCATAAGTTTCACGTGATTGGTTGAGACCTTTTCGGTTTAATGGTCGTTGAACCACCTCGTTGATTAAAAGGAGTACTTCTTAGTTATAGTAATTGAAACCAGTGGCAGTTTTCCCAAATCCGAGGGGTTGGATCCTGTGGCAGAAATCGTATATTCGCAGAAGTAAATATAAAAAAAATACAGTACAACTTCTTTAGAATTTGGCCCCTCGTGTTTAAGAGAATCTTCTATGGGTGCATCAACTTTGATATTTTCAAATAAAACAACTTTGATACTTTCTCTTGACACGGGTGTACGTTTTTCTAGTGTTTGTTTTATATTTTTATAGCTTCTCAATAAGAAAGCAAGGCAATCTAAGGTTGTAATTAAATATTTAAGCACCTTACAAGAATAACAACTATGAGAAATTTCAAAAGACCATATAGTTATATAATATAAAAAATAAAAAGTTTTGTTCAAATTTTGTGTGACTGAACACTCTTCCTGTCCAAATACAAGTAAACTTATTAATGTTGGGGTTTTATGTGTGAATGAAATAAATTAAAGTAAGAGATGTGTCTATTCGGTCCGAAGAGGTACCCTTTTGACCGAACTATTGTGTCATTTCTCAAGAGGCACTTTTGCGTCTATAAATATGAGACATAATCTAACCAATTTTGCATCAATAATATAGAAGGAAAACACTACTCTCTCTTTCTCTTACTTCCGTAAAAATTTAGTTCAAAGTTTCTGTTTGTTCAAGTTCGCCGTGGGTTCATTATTTGTGCAAATAATGAACAACAGACTGTTGTATCTTGGGAGACTACCGGGAATCAAACTGTATGCACCGTGGCAGCCCCGAAATATTATCTTAAGGAAGTTTGTTTCGGCAAGCCTCAGTCTTATTTCCTATTTTATGTGTTGATTAAAGTGTTCTACAAATTAATCCTAACCAGGTAAGTATGATCTATATGTTTTAATAATGCTTGAATTTATTTGTTGCTATTTATTATGTTATATGTAAGTGCACAGATTGTTAGACACCAACAATTAAATATATTTGTTATGTACAACCTCATTACTTGATCAAAATATGAAACAAAATTACTTTTTTACAATAACATTATTGCTATACTTATAAAGACCTTGGGCAAAAATAAAATTTCACAAAAGTAACGGGTATAATTGTCGAACCCCATAGAATTACATAATATCAAAGCAACCCCATGTCAAAAAGATGAAAAACAAAAACGTTGCCACATCATGCTACTATCATGACACCCACAAATTCTACTTTAGTCCCCACATTTTTGTCATTTTCTCGTCACCCCAACTTGGTGCTGCGTAGGATTGGGTCCCACACACTATTAATATAAAGCAGAAAGTGGAGGTAACTTTTTCAACCCTGACATGCAGGGCTCAGATTCAAGGCCATTTGTCTCCACTGCCCGTTGCCCGAGGGCAGCTAGAATATTCTAGGTCAATTTTTGTACAACTAGTTAAAAAATTTATATTATCGTACATTTAGTTAAAAAGAATTCAAAAGAAAACTATAAAATATTGTACACGATAGTCTTGGTTAAGTTAGGGCAAACCCAATGCTTAAGGTAGAGGAGGGCTCCGGAACTCCCCAGCTGTCCTGCCTCCAGCTCCAGTCCCTGTCTATTTAAATTTAATCATCAGACTTTCTATATTATTTAGTTTTAATTTAATTTTTTCCCACTCTCATAATTATAATAATTATATAATAATACTAATAATTATAGCAATAATATTAAATTATTAATAAATTAAGAATATATTTTCATTGCAAGTTATTAAAATACATGTTGGTGATTTAATGTGATAAATATATGATAAAAAATTTCAACACAAAAACATGTTTACAAAAATAAAGTATGGATTTGAATTTTTTTTGTCTAAGTGTTTAAATTATATTTTCAAAGTAATTAAAAAATTATATTGTTCAAATTTATATATAACCACCTATATTCTAATTAAATGATTTAGTTTTAATTGTCTCTTTTTAAAATGAAATTAAAACGTCATAAAAAAATATGTATAATAAAAGTTAAACAAAAAAACTCAAACTAGAAACTATATCATAAATCACGTAAATATAGTACACTATTAAAAACAAAAAAATAATATTTTAATAAGGGGGCGTCCCTTGATTGATGCCTGGACACGTGCAAGCGGATAGATGATATCCCTCCCCCCCCTCCTTCCAACCCCTCCCATTCGGTTTGGCCTTGGAAATAGAAAATTTATCAAAATAAAAAAAATTTAGAAACAAACACTTTTAAATGTATTACCAACAGGTGATTGGTCTAGTGGAAGGGACTAGTCACTACAAAGTAGCGGACTCAGGTTCGAATCCCTGTTGGGAGAGGTTCCCACTTTATGTGCCTGACGCGCCTCGAAAGGGATTAAACCCTTGGGAAACCAAAAAAAAAATGTATGAAAAATTTAAAATATTGAAACTAAATGCCCCACATCGGGAGAAATTATTTAGTGCAACTGTTACACCACGTCATCGAATACACATGGTGCTACCCAACAATACACTTGGGACATGTGGAGTGATAATCCATATCACCCATGTTATCACAATTTGAAATCCTATTTTTTAGGAAATTGGCATAGAATATGAGATGATGTGGATTATCACTCCACATGTCCCAAGATCATCTAAGCGCACGATAGCTGCAAGAACCTCAATTATTGTGCAGAAGAATCGTCGTTTTGTTTGGTTCAAGAGACCTATACCGTCCAATTACTTTTTCGTTAATAATGTTTTAAGAAATCAATTAAAGTAGTACTCCATCTTTATAAATACAGCAGCGCTGCATAAATTTTCAAAGAATTTAAATTATTCGTAGCTAGTACGAAATTTGCCATCCATGATCACCACATTAATTATTAATCTTGAGTTATACAAATTTGCCTATACTATATATTCTCTGTACATACTCAACAATCAAAATTCCAACATAATTTAACTGAAAATGATGCATTTGAGCTTTTAATAACAAGATTCAATTTTTTTCTTGTATCAATTTTACTTTGCTTTTTTTTTTTCAATTATTATTTTTTTATATAAAACATCTCAACGTAAAACTTATATTTATAAATTAAAGTGGATTCTATATTAGTTTATTTACATAATCTTCTTCGATCTTCATGATACAGAAAGTATGACCTAACATAGGTAATTCTTAACACGTATTTTCCTTTTTCTTTTAAAGTGAAAATACAAATATATAGTAAATAAGATTTATTTTCAACGTTATCTAAAATTATGACCAAAATAAAATATTATTTGTTATATGTCAGCATCAGAAACTCAGCATTTCAATTTAAGAAATAGCTGTTATTTTCCAACCATGCAAACACTCATCAAATCACACGTAGGATCGATTTGGCGTTGTCTATATATATTAACAATTAATAATGAAATGGTGATCATTCAATGAACTTGGTACGGGATATGGGGAAAGATCCTCTTTTGATTTTCTTTTCACAATGCCATTAATTTTTTAATAATAAAAACGTTCTCCATGTGTTAAACAAATTAAGTTTTACGTCAAATTATTATTACTAGAAGAATCCCCCGGAAACTTTGAAGATATTTGATTGAAGTTAAAAGAAAGTTGAGGAGTTTTCATTTAGAATTTTATTCAGTTGCTACCTTAAGGGTAGCTGGAACTGAGTCATGGGCATGTTACCATGAGATCATTAGATAGTTTATGTGCCGTTGTTTACGTGTGTTTGTGTCGTAATATTCTTAATTTTCTATATATATATATATATATATAAATATGTTGCTGATGATGGCTATCCTATCTAGCTAGTATTAAATAAATAATCTGAATTAATTAAGAAAGATAATAACACGGGAATTATATATGTGGTTCAAAAGACGATCGAATAGCTGAATTTAAAAAGATAACAAGATAATTCACACGTCTAGCCTATATAGTTAAAATGAATACTCAAAATGTCAAAAGTGCTTCAAAACATTGTGCCTCTTTATAGTGAGGCACACCCACATGTCACGACTCATATCAAACAAAATAATAATAAAGTGCACCGAATGATCAACCCTACATATAAAAATAAAAGTTTTTTAAAAGCAAAAATTATCGACCTATTCTATTATCATGTTGGTTTCTAGTTTTAAAGAACAAATATGAAGAGAAGAAAAAGAATAAACAAGTTCGTCAAATATATTACGATGAATTTACAAGTAAAATAAACTTATCATATTTAGACTAATTCGTTTTGGAAAATTTGTTTTCTTGTATCATAGGATAGGATGTCATCTTGGAAAATTTGTTTTTTTAATACCACAAAATAAATTTTTGTTGCAACTTTGATACTATTCGCCTCGAAAATACAAATTTGATACCACATGATATGTTTTCTTTGCAATTTTGGCACCATTTGAACAAAAATGGACAGAAAAGCGTCTTGTAAAAGGATTGAAAAATCTGACATAGGATTGATCACGTTCAGGAGTGCAAATCACGTGTTTGACTTCGACGGGAAAATGAAAAATAACAACGCTTTTCCGTTTGTTTTCATCCAAATGGTACAAAAGTTGTAATAAAAATATATCATGTGGTGTCAAATTTATATTTTCAAGTCCAATGATACTAAAGTTAGAAGGTGATCTATCCTTTCATTAAAAAAAAAACAAATTTCGCAATTTGTTTTGTTTCTTAACATGAATAAAGGGTCATGGAAAATAACTGTTATATTTGAATTGCTCATCTGGATATTCGGAGGAGAAGAGCAATGGAATTGGACAAAGAATCCTTTGTCTACTTCATATATAATAGGTCCACCTTGGGCTTATCCATATAGCAATCATACTTCAAAAATACTTTTGGGTAGCTGCAAAAAATGGAACTGCAAAAAACAGAAAATGATCAAGGTAAAACATAAACAAACAAGAAAAATGCACGAGTAAAGTCATGCAGCACTTGTGAGATTAAAATTTATGAAGAAATCCCCCATACATATTAAATAGATAGCCAAGATTTTTAAGAATGAAGAATTTCGTGTTAAAGATTTAATAATTTAATAGCACTGGCGGGAGTCTATCAATAAACATATCAATAAGAGGTTTTTGTGCCTAATATTTAAAGGTACATGTGTTGTACTTGTTACTTGTGTTCATGATTTCTATGATTTTTGTTAAACATTTAAATTGAGCAAAATTGGTAATTATTTTTGGATTTGTGGTAATTTTTCTTTAATTACCAATTTTTCTAATGTCCTCGAAAATTTTCAAAATAATTCAAAAGTTTCTAAAAAATTGTAATACATAAAATTTACCGAATCATATCACAAAAATAAAATTTTAATCCAAGTTCAATATGAAGATGTATATTGTTGAAAAGAAAGATAGAGAGAGTAATTAGTATTCTAGTATTCATAATCGTATTTACAAATTTTAAGAAAAAAAATTAATTACCTATCTTGTCCCTAGATATTTTTACCCCGGTGGTCAACTTTGCCAAAAAAAACGAAAAGGTGCTAGTTATTGAGTTTTTTAAAATTTGAGGGTGCTAAGTGTTAATTTTGTGTTTCAGGGGTGCAAAGGGTCCATTAATCGTGTTTCGAGGGTGCTAAATGTTAATTCCATTTTGGAGGTGTTATATGTTAATTCTGCTTTGGAGGTGCAAAGTGTCAATTTCTCGTGTTTTGGTAGTGCAAGGTGCCAAAGATCTTAAAATGAATAATCTATTTTGCCTCTAGGTTTTTTTACTCCAATGGTCAGCTTAGCAAAAAAATAAGAGGGTGCAAAATGCTAAATCTATGTTTCGAGAGTACAAAGTGCAAAAAACCCATAAAATTCTTCAAACTTTGGGAACTTCTCATAGGAAAAAAAAATCTCCAAACCTTGGAAGCTTTTCTCTCTTAACAAAGAAAAAAAAAAACTTTTCTTTCATTGCAAAGAGAAAAAAATCTCGAAACACTGGGAACTCTTTTCTCATAACAAAGGAAAAAAGATAGAATAACCTTATCCTTTGAGAATAATCAAAAATGGAAAGTGTTCAATTGGAACATGAAAACTTGACTAAATGGATTGGGTCCTAGTCACTCTTCGGTACGGAGTGGAAGAAGGGAGGGGATTCTCGAACGCAGAAAATGATCCAATGAATTCGAAAGAATTGAACGAGGAGGCGTATGAAGTGAAAGTCTCATGTACGGTTCTGTATAGTGACAGTAAGGGTGACTTATCTGTCAACAACTTTTCCACTATCACCCCAAAAAACCAAACTCTGCCTTGCGCAAAGTTGCCAGAGTACGATTAACTCAAAACCAAATGTCCAAGAACCAAAATGTTGAAAACTTGTTGACACTTGACAGAAGACAAGACTACTGAGAATCTAGAAATGGAAGACAAGCTTCTGACATGTATCAGGCAGCATATATTCAGCTTCACTCAAAAGAGAGATCATAAAGATGATAATGACCAAAGATCAGGTTTCATCTATCAACTAATAGTGCAAGACTTTCAAGACAGCAATATAAAAATTCGAGCAACTTACCAGTTTCAAGCAAGCTTTACCTTTACTTACATCCAAATAATGGACAGCAGGTTGTATGAAGCTGCCGAAAAAGGAAATATTGAGCTTCTGCAGGATATTATAAAATCTGATCATCTTATTCTAAGAAGGTCTGCAATATCCAACACTGGAGACAATGCGCTGCATGTTTCCTGCCTGGCAGGACACCGTGATTTTGTGATAGAATTCTTAAAACACGGCAAAGAATTCATATACGAACCGAATCATGAAGGTTTGAGTCCTCTACATATTGCTGCAGCCAGTGGAAATACAGATATTGTGAAAGAGCTGCTGAAGGTGGATCTTGGACTGTGCTTACTGAGGGGAAAAGAGCGAAGAATACCTCTACATTTTGCAGCTATTAAAGGTAGAGTTCAAGTTGTTGAAGAACTGCTTCTTGCTAGTATGGAGTCCATTGAAATTGCAACCTCCCGCGGAGAAACTGCCCTTCACCTTGCTGTAAAAAACAATCAATTTGATGTGTTAAGCAGTTTGATTGAGCATATGGACAAATTCAACAAAGTGGATGTGATCAATATGAAAGATGAGCTAGGGGACACAGTCTTTCATCTTGCAGTTGCAAAGAAGCAGCATGAGGTCATATATTTTTTTCAAAAAAATTCAACAAGCTATTATATACTATTATTCTTGACACAGCCAAGTATACATACTAATTAAGCATGAGAAGACTCATTATTTTTCAGGTGGTTGATCTTCTGCTTAAGGCAAATTCAGCAACATATAGACTACTAGAAGTAAATTCGACCAACAAGATGGGATATACACCACTAGACATGCTGCTACTTCTACCAAGTGAAGCCGGTGATATTGAAATCCATGACATAATCAAAAGGGCAGGAGGGTTGCGAGCCATAGACATGTCAAGACAACCAACTGGGCATCATGGTCATACTCGTGTATCTAACGATCAATCTACACATAGATCTTATTCCACATTATTCAGGTACAACTTTGAAAAAGATAAACCGAGCAAAGTGAGAGATGTACTCCTTTTAATCTCAACTCTGATAACAACAGCAACATTCCAAGCTGGGCTTACTCCTCCAAAAATTCCATCTGATCCTCCCCAAGGTAAACATGATACTGGCATCAGGAGGCTCATGATCTTCGAAGGGTTTCTCGATTACGCGTTGAACGTATTCTTAGTTTTTAACACACTGGGCTTTATACTTTCTCTTCATATGATTAACATCCTCATCAAAGGGTTTCCACTGGCAAAAGAACTTCGAGTGTGCATGGTCTCGCTTGGCATAACTTACTTGGTTTCCCTTATGATCAAGCTACCTGAGGTTAGCTTCTACATAGTCATGATTACTGTGATGGCATTACCTTTCCCTGTTATAGCTGTGGCAAAGCTGTACAAATTCATGTCAGATATGAGATCATTAGCTAATGAGGAGCAAAGGAACCAAGTCTTGAGGATTTGAAGAAGAATTTGATCATCGTCCAAGAAAATAAGCCCAATTTCCTTGAATTCGATGAAAACATGCTTCTGCAGCAATGACCGAAAATAATAAATATTAGATGCAGGTTGCTAGCAAGTAGGATTTGGTTTGGGTATTGAATAATGAGTACTAACTAGCTATATGGTAGTTAGAATTTTTAGTGGCTGAATAAAGGAATAGATAGCTTATCGCTTGCATGTGTTTCGAAAATTTAGGTTTGTGTTGCAATAGCTCCAATTCAATATATTAGGTCTTGAGTTCTCGTAAGAAAACAACTTGAAAAGTCTAATTACTGATAAATGGATAATACTCTGGAGAACAAGTTCTGATGCCAAACAATATTTCATTTTGGCATTGGCATTGGCTCCTATGAACAAAATGCTCAGGCAAAGCCAGGCAAGCTCAGAAGAAATATATTTCAGGCAGCAAATATTAAGAAATAAAGAATAGGAAGATTTAATCATTCTTGACCTGTATGTAGCACATATTCTCCCCCCATATACGCCAAAGCAAGGAATTGTTTACTCTTATGAAATTTCACTTGACCTTTCTCTGATATCAATATTTCATCAAACATTCCTGACTTATGTTAGCTTTAAGACAATGCCCAAGTGTGCAAGTTCCCTGCAATAGGTTGTAATACAATTTCCAAAATCCATTCCAAGAGGAAAAGCTACTTGTTCATTACTAACTACATAACAGATTTTTCGACCTCCTAAAGGCATCTGAATTAGGTTTTTAATAGTAATTAAATACCACATACAAGAGAATGTTGCAAAACTTAACAAACATACAAATAGACATTGTTTTTAACAGCTCAATGTCAGTATAGAAACCAAAACCAACATTAACCCGAAAAAAAAAAAAAAGTTTCTCGAATCAATGAAAATTATCAATAAAAACATTCAATAAAGCACCAAAGGGAAAAACAGAACAGTTTTCTAGACATTTATATGATATATCAATGATGGTATTATAAAGACACCAACGCTACAGAGAGAAACTGCAACAAGTAAAACAAACAGACAAGTGGAGAGGGGGGGGGGGGGGATAACTTAGTATTTATGAGTGAAGGATGTCAATCATCTCATAAAATTACATGACTGCAACCGTTTGGCTGGTGACATCAAAATCACATTAGTTAAGGATTCTTGAAGTTAGTCTCTTGGTTATTAAATATAAAGTGATTAGTTTTAACAGCAAGTTTTTTTTACCCATGAACTAAAAATATTAACAGACTGTTCCATTTTCCATCTAACCTTAAAAATTTGTAGGACTTTCACAGTGGTATATGGCTTTGTTTCTCCACAACCATTGGCCTACATCAGCAACCATGTTCGCGCTCATGAACTGCACTTAACAGATATGTCGTTGGGTGGTCACTGATACATTTATCCTTCAGAATTCTCTGTAGTTCCAGTAAAAAAGAAAGAAGAGCAGGAGAAATATTACCCTAGTGCAGTCAACACATAATACTTCCCATACTTAAAACAATATGGACCAAAAACATGAATTAGAGTGTAAGGAATTCAAGCCAAATTTAGGAAAGTTTGATAAAACATATATATGGATCAGAAAATAATTAAACATAAAATATTTGAAACTCAAGCTAACTCTATAAAAGAGTAGAATAATTCATGTGTACAAACTGCAGCTGAAAGTAGGCGTCTATTGCTGAATCATTGAATGTAAATGTTCCACTCAACTGATCTGGACCATAATAGGACACATTACAAAGTTTTTATTAGGAAATGTAAAGACAGGTATTTTGTGCAATACAGGCAGCCATAGACCAATACATTAGTGAGCCCTATATAAAGCATCCAAGATCCACACAGGTCATTGAGCCAATTTGCATATATCTTCATACTCAACAGCCTTAAGAACCCTTCCATCATATATTCCCTTCTCAATCTGCACTTTGGCACAAAACTTATCAGCATCAATTGCTAGTAACCTTGCTTGCTCGCCACGATATGCCCCATTCACTATCTTCACAAGGCCACCTATCTGTGGAAGCACAGTCTCCAGCTCCTCCTGATCGACCCTCAACACATGCTTGTTCTCAAGCATCTCAATCTCCCCATAATACTTATCTATCACCTTCCTCACAACACCTTTCTGCTTATAATACCCCTTATCAGCCAATGCTTTACTCATAACCTTCACAACAATCCCCGAAAACAGCCAATAGTCCTTCCTATTGCTCCTTTCCTTCGCCTTCTCTTCCTCCCTCATCATCTCATCCAAAACCGACAAATTCTTCTCACCATCCCTTTTCCGCTTTACACCCTTACTCTCATATTCGTCCTCATCAAACACTAACCTCGAACTCTCCCTACTTGTTTCTACATTCTTCTTAGACAACAAACTTAACTTAATTTTCTTCTCCCCATCCCCATCGTATTTTTCCAACATTCTCGATTTAAGTCCCTCATCTCCTTGTTCATCGCCATTCTCATTCACTTTCATCTGCTCAGCACGCTCAATTTGTCTCTGAATCTCCCTCTCCTGCTTCTCCTCATCCACAATGTCAGCCTTAATCCTCTTATTCTTCATCTTCTCCTTGAAAAGAGTCTCCGAATCTCGATCAATATAAGTTATAAACCAACCCTTGGGGGTTTCCTCAACCTTACACTTTCCAGTTCGACCCAAATACTTTACGAATTCAGTTAGGGTTGCCCATTCAGTTGAGTTCATGTGAACGTGGTGGCGATCGTTGATGTATTCGTTGTACACAACAGTAGCAGCTATACGGCTGAAGCGGTGGCTGCGCTTCATGTGCTCGAGGAAAGTGGATTCGAATTCTTCCGAGTAACCATCGATGATGCGGGTCGGGTTCTGACCGAATACCTGCATCTGGCGCTGGTGCGATTCACTCATACAATGGCACTTAAATCCGTTCTCGTCGCGGCATTGTTTTTGGCACATCTGGCAATACCATCGAAGTTTCTGCAAACCCTTGGCTTTGATCCGGTTAGCGATCGCCTTCGGGGTCAGGAAATCGTTCTTCCCCATCGATAAACTCTGGACGAATAAGCGGATTTAGGGTTGATTTGGGAGATTTTGCTTTAGGGCTCGTGCTGTGGTAGTACTGCCGGGGTATAGCCGAAGCGCTGTCGTTTGTAAATTTTTTAGTTATGAACATCTAGGCATTGTATGTATGGATGTAGTCATGTAGTTTGAACTTTTTAGAGACGGGCCTGGGCGGGTTTCGGCCCAGGTCCTGGCCTCGGCCCATAGCGAAACTCACCCAGAAGTCAGCGCCCCGCCTCTGGTGCATATGTGATGCATCTGGGAGATGCGCTGACTTAATTAAATTACCGCCTCTCCCGTTTAAACATCCATTTTTTTTTTTAAAAGAAAAAAGCCCACCCATCTCAGACAACACATATGAATGATGAGAAATTATGTAGTACAACCGCTGCACCACGTCATCAAGTACACGTGGTGCAGCCCACCAATACATATGGGACATGTGGATTATTAATCCACATCACCCCATGTTCTGGCCATGTTCTAAAAAAATAGGGGTTCAGAAAGTTGTGTTCACACTGCCAGAATATGGGTGATGTGGATTTTTAATCCACATGCCCCAAGTGTATTGGTGGGCTGCACCACGTGTACTTGATGACGTGGTGCAGCGGTTGTACTACATAATTTCTCATGAATGATGTTTATTTTTTTTCCATTTGTCAATTATTATCAAAATATTTTATCGTATTTTTGGCGTTTTATTCGATTATATAAGTTAGCAAGAAATTTATTTCTTCAAAGAAATTGTATATATGTTATAATATACAAAATAATAAAATTCATAGTAATTTCATTTAAATTTACGTTCTATTTAATATCTAAATCATTGTCACAATCATAATGTAATATATTTACAATCAATTCTAACTCATTATAATATAATACTTCAATACCCAATATAGTATCACTTCTCAATATCTATAAAACTATTTATTTGACACATATCATTCATTTTTCTTCCTCAAAATTCAACAACCAACCTAATCAAAATCAAATCTCAAATTTACAAAATCTACTACTCCCTTTGTTTCATACTGATCGGCACATCTCTACTTTTCACACAGATTATAAAATCTCATCATTACATAATTTTTTTATGGTAAAATGTCTCAAATACCCTAATGAGTACTTTTTAACTTTTTATTTGTGAGTGATGACCATTAAAGTTTCCCAACTCCAATGAGATAAAGAGACAAATTTGGGAAAAAAAAATTGAAAACTCAAACATATCAATTACTCCCTCCGTCCCATTTTAATTGTCGTTTTAGGTGTTTTCACACATATTAAGGCATCTACTTAATTGTCTCAATTTTAGGAAAAAAATAAATGATATTCCTAAAATACCCTTACATTATCTCTCTTCCTTTTTCTCTTATTCTCTCTATCTTTCTCTTTCTATCTTTCTTGGAGTAATAAAAAGCAAAGGGCAAAATGGGAAAATATGTCATTAATAGTGCATTGAAACTCTAAAGTGACAGATAATTTGGGACAAAAAAAATTCTCTAAAACGACACTTAAAATGGGACGGAGGGAGTAGTTTGAAACAAAAAAATTTGAAAAAGTGAAAATTTTAGGTATGTTTACGTTTATGCCCTTAAAAGTAGTAATTGAGAATTAGTGGTGTCAAACCATTAATTAATGTGAGAGGGTAGTTTTGAGAAAAATAATTTTAATTTAAGAAAAGGAGTTATAATTTGAAAAATCCCAAAAATGAAATAAGAGTATAATTTATGGAACAGAGAAAATATTATTTATTAATATTTTACTATCTCAATATTCAACTGCAACCACTATTCAATTCGAATTTCAGTTGAGACCAAAATCAGCCAGACTATTTTCTTATTAAGCCTCAATGGTTTAGAGGGCTAGGGGTTGTTGCGGAACCTATGTTTTCTTAATTGGCAAAATATATTAGCAAAAATTCATTTACTAGCAAGAAAAATCTATTATATGTTAAACTCACCTCATTCCTAAATATAGGTTGTTTAATGTTGTTGCATCATCATTAAGGAAACTATTAATTACTTAAACTCTAGGATAATAAAAGTTTTAAGGTACAAAATTATCCTTGAAAATAAAAAAATAAAAAATCCATATCCATCTCTCTCTTTCCGATTAATGAAGAAAATGTAAAAATTTTAAATAAGTATTTAAGTCTCTCTTGAATTTCTAAAGCAACATTTTATATTTAACCAAAATGACATGGATTAAGGAATTAAAGGAGTAATTTACTAGCTAACTAAATCAATTTAAAAATTCAAAGTTGATCGCAAGAGAGGTTTTACTATATTTTTAAGTGCACAAGAGGTTTATTGCCAAATTATTAGTTCATAAAGGGTTGGCAAATTTATTTAAGTGGACAATTTTATATGCAAATAATGTAAATGAACAATACTACGACATGAGATGTGATGAATTTCTCTTTAACTTATTAACACATCAGGGCCTTTTCTAATAAAATTAATATAGTACAAAATTTTATGTCAATAAAAAACAACACGACGTATATTTTGCATTTTACTCAAAGAAGACCACAATGCGAAATTTTATACTCCCTCTGTCCATATATTTGTATTTTTTTAGGAATATTTATACTAACATTTTCTTTTTTAAAATAAAATTATTTTAAAAATATCTAAAATTTCCATTTTTTAACAAGTATTTACCAAAAAAGGAATTCAAATTTAAAATCTAGGGATTTTTGCACGTCACCCCCCAAAAATTTTAAATTTTCTCGCTTACCCTCTCCTTATAATTAAAAAAACATGACAGTGTTCCCTAAAAGTTGATAAATGAGTGCACTTTACCCCTTATAATTTTTCATTAATTTTCAAAGGGTAAAAGTGTCTCTCAGGAGGTTTAGTGCAATAACAAAAAACTCTTGGCGGTGCACAAAATTTTAAACATCCAAATGTGACTTGCAATTTCAAAAAATAAAAAGTGATTAAAATAAAAAATTGTCTAGTTATAATTTAGTACGAAAATTCAAATTTACAAGCTTTTTTAAAGAAAATTTACAAGTTCTTTTAACGAATTCTTCATCAGTTCTAATCATTTATTTATTTATTTACAAATAATTCATCTTTATACTAAAAATATTTAAATCAAATCAAAGAATTTTGAAAGTAAACAATAAGAATAAAAAAATATGTTCCAAGACTAAAATTAAATTAAGATGTAATTGCCAAGGTAAGTAATTATATGAAATTGTGCTTTGAAATGATTGTAATCAATAACTTAAATTAATAAAATTATGTGCACTTAGCCCCCCAAAAATTTCAAATTATTGCATTAAACTCCAAAGTTACATTTCTACCCTTCGGAATCCAACAAAATATTGACGAGGGTGCAAAATGCACTCACTTATCAACTTTAGGGGGCACTATCTTGTTTTTTCAATCACAGGAGGAAAGTGCAAAAATGATTTTTTTTGGGGGGGCAACGTGAAAAAACCCCTAAAGTCTACTTGCACAAGTATCAATTAAAAAGGAGTTAATGATAATTTATCCCCTGTGATATTCATAATATTCAGTTTACCTCCATGTGACTTGAAAAAGAGCACTTTACCTCTTCTAATCTTATAAAAAGTTCACACCCGCATCGCTGACATTTTTATATGTGACACTTTACCCCTATGTGTTGTGATAATGCGGCAATTTACCCCGTATGTTATGATAAATATATTAATTTAATTACCCCATATGTTACAAAAATATTTTTCATATCCACTATCAATTTGGGCAACTGAATTACACTTTTAGACTGAAAGAGATAAATTGCTTCTTTAATTTTTTATTGGAGAGGTAAAGTACCATTTTTTTTCAAATTACAGGGGACAAATTGAACATTATGCATTTTACATGGGTTAATTGAGATTAGCTCAATCAAGAGGGTAAATTACAGTTACCCCATGAGGTAATACTTAATTATAAAAATTTCTCTTCCATATTGGGTATTACAAAAAACCTCCTCAAGTTTATCACCTTCTTACAATTAACACACTGTCCCTAAAATATTTCAATTTTGCCCTTGGATTTATTTGTATAATGTAAATAATATCTAATAAATTTTAAATTTTGAGTGCTAATTGTTATATCTTATAAATTGTAAAAATGATAATCATATATTTACTACCAAAGTAATTGATATAGTTTATGATTGCCCATCAATTTCAATAAACATGCAATTTTTTTTACATATTTTTAATAATTTAATTTCTAAAAAATCAATTTAAATAAAATTATTACAATAATATTTATAAATATAAACTTATATGTACACTAATTAAATAAATAAATAATATTTTATTGCATTAATAAATATTGAATTTATAATACAATATAAACTTTATTAAATTGAAATATTTGATTTATAATACAATATAAATTATTAAATTTACTAATATAAAAATAAATTGATTTAACTAAATATGAAAAAAATTGTTCATATTTATAAAATGTTATTAATAAATTTCTATTTAATTTATTGTTACACAATTTAAATTGTTAATAAATATGTAATTACATTTTCTTTATATTATTTATTGACACTTATGGACAATTATAAATTTTATCAATTATTTTGGTAATAAATATATAATTATTAGTTTTATAATTTATAAGATATAATAATTAACACCCAAACTTTAAAATTTATAAGATATTATACACATTATAAATAACCCCAAGAGCAAAATTGGAACAATTTAGGTGTAAAATGTTAATTGTAAGAACTTGATAACCCTTATATAAGTGAAGGATTTTCATTTTTTTTTTTTTAATTGAAGCCTTACATTAATTTCCGCCAATTAAAAAGAGGTGTGCTGTGTACACGACAAATATTAGAAAGCCAACGACTTTCTTTTCTTCATGTAATCACTATCCCAAAGCCTATTTCCAGATTTCTTCATCTCTAAACTAAACAGAAAAAAAATCTACAAATTCTGAGAAGAAGGAAATGGGCTCGAGCAGCAGTCATATGGTTTCCTCAAAATCATCTGGGTCTGATGGGTCCAGGCTCAACCGCACCAAGCGCATTTTTTCCTCTCTATTTTGCGGTGGTGGTCCAAATTATAAGTCAACCTTTGAGGTATTTCCGTTCTTTCTTTTTTTCTTTTTCTTTAACTTAATTTTTGCAAGGATGAATACTCATTCTCATCAGATTTTGACTGTTGAAGATGCATATATAAGTTCAAAGTTTGTTTTATTATTGTGATGATTGGTTTTCTTGAGTAATTAAAAGGAAGTGCTTAATGTGTACTGTTTGGACTTATGATGGTTAAAAAAATTGTTAAAATGTTGTGTTGGATGGAAGATTGAAATTTTTTATTTTATTTTATTTATTGACATGTAAACTACCAGGTAATATGCTGCTGGTGCTGGATAATAAATAAATTTCTTAAATGAGTCAATTCGTGGATGTAGAGTCAATGAAATATGTGTGAAGTGAACTGAGTCTCGTTGTGAGAGATATTATTACAGTTCATAAACTAGAAACATTCTTACTTTTTGAAAGTTTAAATTTGTTTATGTGCTACTTTGCTTGGGATTCAAATGAATTAGATGTGCTCCAATACTGGATACAGTAAATACAATTGAGTGAGAGCTGATGGTGTTGATGTATATTGGTTAGGGCTGTATAATTGTTTGGTTAGACGGATGAACAAAACCATAACTGAGGGGTGTTTATGGAACGATTTTGCTCCATTTTCGTTTTCCAAATTTGGTTCGAGTGTTTTCATCTAATCTTCTTTAGATGGATTTTGGTTTTGGATGTGAAATCAATTACTTTACTTAATCCATATCGGTATTGGTCCAACCTCGGTGGAGCGAGTCTGGACCAGAACCTATCCACAGTTGCCAGAACATATCTGTGCATGCTTGAAAATTTCGTGATTTTGATTTAAATATAATATCATAATTTTTTTTGTTTCAGTTACTCCTTATTTCAAATTTCTTATTTTTCTCTTTGGAGTTCAATCATCCAACTGATATTAGAAATGCATGCAAATATTGTCCATGAAGCTAGAAGCTTGTCCAGAGCAATCAGCCATTATTTGTACAAAAAGTTTAGCTCCTATTAGTGATGGTTCTGGAAACTCAGAAGTGGAAAATGCAAGTTCCAACCACGAGAATGGGGACTTACTTGGAATAAATAACAGTACTATTGAGGAAGCTTTTGTTGAATCAGCTCCGTTAAATATTCAGAGAAGCATAGATCAGACGCACCTCCCCTATACAAGCGAACCACTTCTCCACTTAAGGTCTCTTTCCACAGTTTCCGATTCTTTACCGCGATTTCCACTGTCCGAAGATGATAATGCTCATGTGCAAACTACTTCTAGTTCAGGATTACTTGTGTCTGTTACTGACCAGGAGTTGAGAAATGGATATCTGCTACATCGCAATATGGAAATCTTAACCACTAGTATTGCTGAAATGAACGGCCGAGATTCAAGAAGATCAAGACACAGCTTTAGAAGGGATAGTGATTCATCAATTGTTGATGATCTAGGAGGGTCCCATGAAAGATGGCTCGTTGATGATTTCAGTGGTGATCTTGATTCTCTAAGTGCTAGGCATCATCAAAGACATGAACGGAGATGGCTCTCGAGATCAGAGGTCATTTATTGTGTGATTGTTATTTTTATTTCCCGTTTGTTCATATTTTATTTTTATTTTTACCGATACCATGAACTGCTGTACCTCCTAATCGATTTGGAAACGTGGTTCTTTGCATCTTGACCTTGGTTATGGAGCTAGATGTTCCCTCTTTTGATGGCTTACTGCTTGATCTTTTTAATTAGATGAGATAGCCATGTCAAAAATTGGGTACCCATAATGTTGTATAAAATGAAATTAAAAATATCTTCTGATCCAATTCTTAATAAGAGATTCCGATTCACCTCAACTATGCTATTATAACTGTACTCACTTAATTTCTTTATACAAGTGGTAGGCCCAGTGCATCTCATATGCATACCTTTTCTTTTTTATGGATGAGATAAATAAAGTATTGGAAACGTATTTTGAATTTTGGCACTTTCTTTATGAGAGTATTACTTGTAGCCTTTTAACCATTTTCATGCATCATGTGTCTTGCACGTACAGATCTCAGAAAGAATTATAGATGAGGAACAAACTACATTTTGTGCATCTAGACTCCACCCCCATGGTACTTGCTCGTGTGACTCATTCTTTACGGAGGAAGAAACCAGTACTCTTGCAAGTATTTCGCAAATAATCATGCTAGCTGAGACATTATTTGAGGTAGGTTATTTTACAAAAATGCCTTCTTTTATATTGTTATATATGTTCTTGTCTTGGTCCCTTTTGAAGTTATTTTTATACAGGTTCTGGATGAAATTCATCATCAGTCTTTGTCGCTTTCACTATCGACTCTTTCACTTCCCGCTCCAGAGTCAGTTGTGGATGCATTTCCTTTTAGGTATCACAAAAATGTTGATGTTGATTCTGGTGATGCTCAACAGTAAGTCTCCTGTCTCCCTAGATGGAGATGCTTGCTTTGAATTGTGTTTTTGGCAAAATTGTACTAAATTTGAAAAATATATTGCATATTTGGTCCTTATCGCCATCTTTCCATCTAATATGGGATCAATAGTGCAAAACTTGAACGGTCCAGTGGGACCAAAAATGCCAAACACAGACTATTATATATATGGCCAAAGGTGCAAAAATTGGATGGAAAAGGGGCAAGAGGACCAGAAGTGCACATTTTTTAAAATCCATGACCGAAAATGCTGAGGGTCGAAGTCTTGCATATGTTTCATTATTCACACTATATATATCTCTCTTTTATTGGTGTACAAATATGAGAGATCATTGTTAATTATAAATCAATTCTATCTCGTATGCATCGTATTTAATATATTAATAAGAAGATACGAAGACTGGTTTACGTTTTTTATTCAATTTGAAGGGAGATAAGATAAGTTTGGTTTTTCTTGATGATTTATTATGTAATGTACTTTGACAGGTGCTACATTTGTTTAGCTGAGTATGAAGAAGGGGACCAATTAAGAGTTCTTCCATGCAATCACGATTACCATGTGCCTTGCATTGATAAATGGCTGAAAGAAGTCAATAGGTATTCCATATATATTTAGTCTGAAAATTTGAATTTCTAGTCCCTCAATTTAAAAATTGCACTTTTGGTCCCATCTAATTTTTACATTTCCTGTCCCGTAAAATAATATTTGTTTGCACTTTTGGTCCCAAAGGACTGTCTAATTAACTTTCGCATTTTAATTGGATGGAAATGGGGCGTCACGATTGGACCAAAAGTTCAAAAGATTTAAAAAATAGGGCGAAAGAGTTAGTTTGTAAAACGCAGGACAAAAGCGTCACTTCTTGAGGCACATACATAATATATATATATATTAATATACATACGAGATATTGATATCTTCATGACTATGGTGTTGTGCTTGAATCTTAGGGCATGTCCACTCTGCAGACACAATGTATGTGAGGCTCCTGGAGAAAGCCTCTCAAATACATAAGTATCGTCACTATAAACAACTGTAAATGTACTTGCGATTTCTATAACGTCTCTTTAATTTTAACTTTTCATGTTTACAATGTATAATGTAATATTTGAGAGGTCCTACACGCGATGGAATGCATTCTCCTAATGACATATTTTTAGATTTTTTAACTACCATCGGTAAGGTAGATTTTTAAAAAACAAAAAATAAAACAAATATGGACACATGTAATTTGGAGAATGCACAAATGGATTGCACGTAGCGTCTAACTTTCCGTAATACTTCAGTATATATAGAAACATAATTCTCATCTTTGTTGTTATTGGTTTCGGCTTTAAGAAGCATTTTTTTCCTTCATGAACTTATGTTTCTACTTATCCTGAAAGCATGTTTTTCCCACCTTTTTCATGCATTAAAGTTGCCACATTTTCTCGTGATTGGTATTGAAATACCCTAGAGTGCATGAAATTCAAATTTGTTTTCTGTATTGAGAGGAGCGGTGATCAATGATAATCCAGTAATGAGAGGACAATATTTTATGTCAGAGAAAAAATTCTCATGTTCAGCTCTACACCGAGAGAGGCCGATGAGGTCTTAGCCGAGTGGTTAAGGATGAGGCTCCATGACCAGGAGGTCATGGGTTCAACTCCCACGAATGTGGGTATTTTCTCTAGTTTAATATTAGTAATAAATTCTCTTTGATATTATTGTAATAGTTTCGATTTGATATAATGTTTGACGTAATAATATATTCACCATCTCAAAAAAACAAAGCTCTACACCGAGAGAGCTCGCTTTGTGCCCATATTTGGGCAAACTTGTATTGATTGTATATGAAATATTTTAAGATAAGTGTTTGTGAGATTTTTATTAGATTTAGATTAAATTTTTGCAGATTTGAAATTACGATCTTTTGAATAATATTCATTTTTTAAGATGTGAAGTTATATTTTATAAGGTTAAGTTTTAACTATTATAGAATATTTTTTAACGTTTCAAAAAATAAATTTAAGGTTAAGACTCTTGCAAATTGGTTGGTTGTTGGATTGTGCCTCATCACTTGACAAAATAAACATTTATGTAAGTTTATTGATTGAGTATCGAATTTGGAAGAATTAAATAGAAGAAAATTGAGATGAATTAATATGATTTATTAGTGGAAGAAGAAAATTAATGGAAGTTCATAATTATTTTATTGCCTTAAATAAAAAAGATAGAGTTTCTTTCCATTTTTAGTGTTTTTCTTTGAAATTTTTTAGATTTTCTCTAAGGTGTTTTTAAAAAATGAGTACTAAATTATCACATATTTTTCTAATAATATTTTAAATATGTTTATCGAAAGAACATGTCCATCATATTCATAAGTTATGTTTCTATGTTTGATGTGATTATTTTGTCGATCGAAGGATACTCATGCAACTAATTCATGATTCTATTACACCGTTATACTTAATTGAGGTATTTTATATTTAAAGTAAGATCTTAATTAATATTATTTTCATACCTCTTGTATGACTTTTAATTTACAGAGAAAGTAAATTGGGCTTAATCCATTTAAGTCCCAAACTCCAACTTCACTCACTTTACCTACTATCATCACACATTTAATCTAAAAAATAAAATCTGACAGCCATCCATATAATAATAAAATAAAATAAATAATCACCAAATGTTCCAGTCGCATATTATATTATATATGTTTAATTTGAAGTTATTATAGGATATGTGTTGTGTATATCTAGATGGTACTTGCATACTTCTGCAGTTTGAGAGCATGCCAAGCGTCTTACAAAAGCAACATCATTATAACATAAGTACCATATAAAATGTAAGTAGTGTGTGTTTTATTGGGAGGAGATACATATATACCATATGCAGTAGGAGTAGTATGCTATGCTACTCCAATTCTTAATTAAATCAGATTTAATTATTCACCTTTTTAATATAAAATGTAAGAAAAAAAAACCTTTTAATTATTGCTATTAATCTGTGTGTACATTAATTAATAAATGTGTAAACATAAAAGTAAGAAATAGAAAATTTAAAAAGAAAAAAAAAAAGTCTACTTGGAATCAAATGTCATGACAATTAATTTGAAAAAAAAAAATTGACAAATGTGACAATTAAAATGAAACGGATGGATGGAGTACTATATGATCATTTTTAAATTTCAAAATAGCTATATAATACTAATGATTAATGTATAATTATTTTATACATAATTGAATAAATGATGAGATAGTAATGCTACCTTAATGGCCTTGAATATAGGAGTATTTTGTTTGTGACAGCACTAATTTACACGATTTAGCTATATGTCTCTTATTTAATGTTGTAAAAGACAGGACATCATCATTGTACCAGACCTTAGCAATTCAATTTACTGTATCATTTATACACACAATATATTGAATTTAAGAATTGTGGGGAGGGAAGGGGGGGGGGGGGGGGTTGTTTAAGTTTCTTTTTTCGTTGTTTAAGTTTCTTTTTTTCAGTTAAGTTTAATTTTTCAATCATGGAAAATGAATCGAGTTAACTTTTTATGAAACATTTGATTCCAGATATACGTTAACCCAATTTTAACCCAAAATCGGAGAAATTTAATTTAGATTATGAATGCATCACATTATTCATTTTGATATTGATGTTTTTGTACGCAAGGTCAATATTAACTCTCAGTTACAATGTTAAACAAGTCTACAACATTATTAATGATGGCTTCAAATTTTCACTTCTCAAAAATGTACTATTATGTTATGTCATGAAGTTAAATTAAACATTAGACTTATCACACAATAGTAACTAAGATCTAACCAAATTAAAAATAACATATCGAGCTGATATTTCTACTACATGCTACAATTTGGCACGAAAAATATTCAAACTAAATTAAACGTGCAAAATCAATTTAATTCTCACTTTTTATTGAGAACTCCAATTATATGGAAATTAATTATGGAAAAAAAATCACCAACCTCCATTCTCAGCCGACAATGAGTTTATGATCATTTGGTACTGAACAATAGCTCAAACTTTAGGCAAAGGATCAAAATATTTAATTATTCCACATGTTTTTAGGTGGCTTTTTGGATGAAGCTGTGACTGATTTCACAGCCTTCTGGTTTTATCTAAATTTACTTTCCAAAAGCCAAAGTGTCCAAGCAATTAAGTCAAACTGGCTAGCCTTTTGGCAAGAAGCTAATTTGCAGTTAACGTCTTATCCACTTATTCTGCATAATATTCATGGATTTTCATGTAATTACTTCTGCCTTAAGTATTAGCCTATGAATTCGATTAAGAGTTATTATGTAATTAAAATGATACGGAGCAAATATAGATTTATGTTAATTTATTGTATTTGTGTTAGTTTTTCTTTTAAAGTTCCAAATAGAATGCAAGTTTAAATTTGATATTATAAAAATAAACAGTTCTATGGATATGCACAATTTTGTTTTGTTTTTAATTTATACGAGTGACATCAACTATTATTCATTGTCAACTTAACAAAACCCGAATTGATGTCTTTCTTTTATCTAGTTTTATTCTTTAATTCTGTTTTTTCCCCAGAGAAACGATCATTGTATTAATAATATAATTACATCAATATTACTAAATCAGAAATTCATAAAAATACAAATAACATGACATATTTAAGTTTGGTCAGTTCTCAACATCATTGTTTTACCTCTACATCTAATCAATAAATTCATAGCAAGTGGTTAACTCTTATTTTATTTATTGATCTTTTATGTTTTGAAGCTTAATTAACTAGTTGTTGAAATAATTTTGACTATAATATAGCTTGTTATAGACGATGGTGAAAATTTCAAGGACGAAGATTTTCAAAAAATATGAATTAATTCAATAGATTCAGATATGATTACAGATTTTAGAAAATATTTAGTTTAATCTCGATCCATGTATAGAGATAGTTAAGTGATGAAAATGGTTAGAGTAATTAGTGCAATTCTTGACTAGATTATGTGATTTTTTTAGATAAATGACATTACAATTAAATAAAAAAATATATCGAATAACAATCAAATTATAGTAATATAAATCAACCACTATACATTAGTATTAAACTAGAGAATTCAATCAATAATATAACAAAATATTTTGTTTTATATTTCATACATCAATTCCTTTTTTAAATAACTCCAATGCATATGAGTTATGAATTAAGTTGAGCAAAACAAATTTAGAACTTTCTCAATATTTTAACTAAGTTGATTGGAACTGATTATGTATTCGAGCAAGTTACACTATAGAAAGGAATTCAATAATTGCAAAGATAAGAATAAATCTGTATATATATGCTATTGCCTAGTACGTATACGTATTAAAGAAAAGCTAAATTAGATATATAAGAAGAAATTCTACTAATTATGAAGGTATTCTTTCAGTTTAATAAACTACTAAATGGTAATACTCACACGAGAACAAAGTCAATCCTGTTTTTGATGAACCAAATTTATATGAATGAGACAATATATAACTCCATAATAGTAGCAATTAATTGGTGTATTTCATTAGAATTTAGGAAATAATGTTAATACGTACTTAACAAACAATCCTCACAAAGCTCAAATCAGTGGGTGCATGTGGTATGTATTTTCTTTTTGTTGCACGTAACCAATTTTTTGTTGGAAATTTGATGAACGTGTCCAAAATCTTCGAACATCAAACTTGAAATTTATTTCTAATTTATAGTATTAAATGTGTATTTTGCATTAACTAGCAATCTAGCATGTTTTTCTCTGGATTCTGAGTAATTAGAGACTAATTAAAGAGTCTATCTTGAAAATTTAGAAATACAACACAGCTTTGATTGTCAGAGTAATCTAAGTGCTATGCATATTTCCATGTTTTTTTTCTTTCAAAAAAATAAATATAAAATTCACAGTATTGTCATGATTATGAAAATGGTCTTGAATCACATGAAACAGTATTGCAACTATAATTCGATAGGCTATACATCCACGACTTTATAAATCAGCATGCATGATTGTTCAATAATGACATTGACAATTGTTAATTATCAATATATATTATGGAGTCATATATATTGATCACAATAATTAATAGGTAATTATGCATGTACATTTTTAATTTATTAAGTGAAATAAAATTCTAAAATTCTATATCTGGTAATCTTATTATGTCAAAATGGTGCAATACTGAATTAAAATCCCAACTTTCACTGTTAATATATAATTTCATTATCCATGTAGAATATCGTCTCTTTGTGACTGAAATGATAAGACAAGACCAACCTCAATTAAAAATGTAAAAAAAGGTTTAGGGAGGAGGGGGATGGCTGATGCAATTCGTAAATGAAGGGGCAAAGTATGTGGACAATTAAACGAACCAATATACCATATAAGAAGTACTTTAATGACAAATTAATTATATTGAATTTACAAATCGTCCTCCAATAATGATAAATATCAGTAAGATTGAAACCCTGATACTTTAAATAACATAATTCAACTTTTACCAATTAAATCAATTTTTGAAAGTAGTCCAAGATTTAAACCTAGATCTAACAATCAAAATAACTCAATTTTTTACCTATTGAAACACTAAATGTTTAATTCAATGAGAAAAAGTTGGGAAAAGAATGTAAAATAACCAAAATGAAATGGTGATACCAACCCTTAAAAAAGATGTGATCATAATCAATTAATGCCCAAAACCAAATCCAAAATTCTTATTATTACAAGAGGACCCCACCATTTTTATAATTGTCCCAAAACCGGTTATTAATCCCTCTCATCTTTCCCTGACACTCTCTGCTCCACCTCTTTTATGGCTTTTGCCCACAATTTAATTTAATTTAATTTCCATTCAATTCTTCCACCTGATCTCTCTTCACAATATCCACCACCTCATTCTCATTTCACACACACTACACATATTAAAACAAAACTAAAGCCATTTTCAATTTGCTGTACAACTGAGTAATTAAAGTTATCTGAAAATTGTACATAACATATTTAAGAAAATTAATGTTATCTAAATTATTTACAACATAATTAATACTATTGTTCTTATAATTGAATAATACTTTAAAAAGTTCCAAATACATAAATGAAAAAATTCTAGTATAATAGTAATACTTTAAACACTGCTACAAAAAAACAAAAAGTGCTTGGATTTCTTCAGTAGCAGGACTAGGAAGAAGATTCAGATAAAATAACATTATTACTTTAGGAGTATATAATATTATTTTTGAATATGAATATTCAGATAAAAATAAAATAGCATAATTATATTTTGGCATAATAAAATAAAATCCATCCATCACGTACAATTACAATCCCAACAAAAACAAAACACTCTTCGCGGTCATTTAACATAACATCCCCCTTCCTTAACTCACCTCTACCGGTTCCCCCACCCACAATAAATAACCTCTCTCTTTACAATGGCCTAATCCAGAGTTCCAAATCCTCTCTAAAAACCACTCACAAAAATGTCCATTCCATTCTCACCACCGCTCTACGGCGGCTTCTCCACCAACCCACCCGCCATTACGCAAATTCCACCACCGTCGTCATCATCTCCGTCCTCCTCTACTTCGACCTCCATTATAATTGTTATTATCGTCATCGCCTCCGCTGTCATTATCACCGCCTCTATTTACCTCCTTCTCCGATTCCTCTCCAAACGTTTCCACCGCTCCTTCCGCACGGCGGACGACGTCGTACTTCACAGCGACGCTTCGGCTGGTTCTAACCAACAGCAGTGCCATGTGCCGTCCAACGGTGTGCTCGATTCTCTCCCGCTTTTCACATTCGGATCCGTTACGGGAAACCTAACCGGAGGAGACTGTGCTGTGTGTTTATCGAAGTTTGAGCCGCACGATCAGCTGCGTTTGTTGCCTCTCTGTTGTCACGCGTTTCATGCCGAGTGTATCGACGCGTGGATCGTCTCCAATCTGACGTGTCCTTTGTGCAGGTCCACAGTCCTACCGTCGGACTCCGATGTACTGGATAAGATCCTCTCCTCCGATAATCGCGGAAACGGTAACAACAGCTCTAGAGACGAAAACGGCGGGAGCTTTCGGGTTGAGATCGGAAGCATCAGTCGCCGCCCTGGATTGGAGGCGGTGGAAGGAGAGCGGCGATCGTATTCAATAGGCTCCTTCGAGTACATTGTGGATGATAATGGATATGAAGTTTCGGTAGGATCGATCGCTCATAGCAGAGGAGTTTCGGGTTCGGTTGATAAGGAATCGTCTGTTGGAATTCCGATGCCGGAGACGCCGGGAGAAGCTTTGGCGGCGGATGTTGCTGGAGGAAGGAACTGGCTGAGAGAGTACGTGGATAGACTCGCGTCCGTTTCGTTCTCTTCCCGTGCGATGTCGTTTAGGAGCTCTGGAAGATTCTTCTCCGGCAGTAGCCGCCGGACTGATCCTATCTTGGCTGCCGAGGATCTGGATGCGAACCGAGTCGGAGAGGAAATCAGTGAGTTGTTTCGGTGGCTTTCTGGAGTTTAGTTTTGTAAATTCTATCATACTTCAGGGGTAATTACGTCAATACATTAACACAAAAGTTTTGGGGTAATTACGTCATTATATTACAAATTTCCTTTTCTCCCACAGTTTTTTTTTTTTTTTTTTTTTTTGAGAAACCTTTTAAATTTTAATCCACAGTTACTCATCCATATATTGCTATCCACGATTAGATTAGAGCAGTAATACTGCCCTTTTTTTCCCCCTTTCAAGTGGATTTTAGCAAAATCTAGGGTGCGGTTTGCCAAATATACTTAAAAAAAAATTCTATAAAGATTACGAACAGAATTTGAAAATATATATTGGTCAAATTTAATGGTATATTTGTTAATGACTTGGCTAATTCAATTCTCTAGTCAACGTAGAATTTGTTTTAGTTGGAAAGTAGTCAAGTAAATGTGAGGAAGGTGTGAACTTTACTAATTATTGCGTAATTGAGTAGTGAATCACTTGATTGGAATTTACCTTTTCAATTTGATGATTCAGATAATTAATTTAGGTAAAACTTTCATATTTTAGATGACCAAAACTAACTGTGAGTTTATTTCACTCGTGTGATTAAGATTCCATGTTTTGAATTTGAAATAATAGTGCTTGCTTGATTGTCTTATCTGTTGGGTGTAGTACACAAGATTAATTTAACAACTTGATTAACCTTCGATCGTATTCCCGTTAGAAAATGTGCCAATGTAGTCTAACATGAATTCTTGATCATAACATAGATGAAAATAATTAAAACGTTAAGTACCGAACAGTTTATGTTGTTTGTGTACGTTGTTTACTACTTACAAGAAGAAAAGAAACAAGGACAGAGTGATCATACAGAGTACAAAAAACATGTTGTGCTTCTCAACAATTCCTTTCCTTAATACTTTATAATTTTAACATTCCCTTATCTTCTACTAACATGTGAATCCCTAGTTTTGTTTTTTAGGACATCTAAGCTATAACATATATGCCTTAATTTATTTTGTTCAATCCCAATAAGTATGGATCTCTTGTCATCCAGTCTGTCCCTTTCTCAACAACAAGTAGTGACATTTTCATGCATACATTTTTAATATTGTAGCATCTAGACTTCATGTAATACTCATATTCTGTTGTTTTTTTATTCAGATAATTACAAGGAATACACAAAAAAATTGAGTAGCTATACTTGAAACTTTTTGAAGCACTAATCAGGCAATATATTAGTCAATCTTAAAACTTTTTTTTTTTTTATCTTGAATCTATTCTTAAAAACAGAGTAAGGGTGAGTTTGGCGCAGCAATACGAGAAGTAATTATTGGAGAATTAATTTTAGTACAATTGATCTTGGTAATAACTGATAATAATAAAAATTTATTATAAAATATGTTGATTTTTGCTTCTCGAGATCCCAAAATCAATTATGATCTTGGGGGCCAAACACCATGAAAATCACGATTGAGCAGAAGTTATTTTTATAAGCGGGGCCAAACACTTCAAAAATCACAATAGAGATCTATAAGTGATTTTAAAAGCTCCAACCGCTGGACCAAACTCACCCTAAATGAAAAAGTTAATTTGGATTTTGGTTGGTTAATAATGAAATATGATTTGAATGTTGTCGATGATATTTGTTTGTACTGTAAAATAATGTGGAAAAAAAAGAGTTTAGTGTACTTAATATTTTTGGTACGATATGTCTGATACGGTGTTAAAATTATTGTTGTGAGTTGCCTTATGTTGTCTTTACTAGTTTTTTGAGTGAAATGCAAGAACCTCTTTGTAAAATATTTAATTTACAAGACATATACTTTCTTCGTCCCATATTTATTTATTCATTGTTACAGTCGATCAGTCAATTTGACTAATTTATAAAAATTAAATTAAATAATTTAATTAATATATTTCATTAATAAATTGATAATATCATATGACATTATATATATATATGTATATATATATATATATGTTTATATTTAAAATATTTAATACACCACAAATATGAGTAATTTTGCATGAGAAATCACTTAAAAGATTGAAAAGTTTAATTGAATATTTTAGCTAATAGATTAAAATAATGGAACGGGGGAGTAGAAAATTAAATATACAACGGAGCCATAAGGAGCTGTACACCGTTGATTCTTTTCACATGGAGTTCTTACTAGTAAAATTAGTATATGTTTTCCTTCTTTTTTTTTTTTTTTTTTTTATCATTATAACTTTTGATAGTGCAATTCAGTCTTAATTTCCCTCTCTCAGTCAGTACATTCTTCATTCCCCGTGTAATGACAGTGATACATTAAATTGACAGCTATAAGCTATATAACTCTAAGAATTATATAGCCTTAAGGAAACAAACATATATTTAACAAAAAGTTATCCGGTTTCTTGTTTTATTATATGAGGAAGAGACAATATATATATATATATTACATATGGTCCAAAGAAACAGTTGATCCAACAAAATAAAGCAGGAGCTTTTACACATTCTCCTCGGGCAATACTTGTTCTCCACGCATGAATATCTTGTCTTCGTTTCTCCCTATTTTATGAACAAAAGAGCTTGATAATATGCTGCCAAAATTAAAGAGAAATTCGCCCACCAAACTTTTTTTGTGACATCAATTGACTTAAAAGATCCCACGACCGCCTCCTATTTCTTTGTTCTTTGTTTCACCAATAAGAATAAGAAAGTTTTAGTTATGTACAATATGGGTAAATAAAGGGTAAATTAATAATAACTCTCTTAAAGTTTAAACTGAATTAAAAAAAAAAAAAACCTTCTCTTGTTTGAGAAATTATATATGGAGTATCATGATTTTCTTGAAGTTTGTGACAACTGACTAAATTTTCCCTTACGGTACTCATCGTCAAGAACTAAGGCTGTGTGTGTATCGGTTTAAAAAAATTGATTTTGGTGATTTCGATGAAACCTTTGAGACTTCATTTGGATGAGTTTTGGCTTTTGGGTTTTTTGGTTTGAATAAGTTTAAACCCCACTTGGATGTTGGGATTTAGGAGAAAAAGTAGGTGATAGGTGTCAAATCAATGTCTTTTTTAGTGAGATTTAGGGGAAAAAGTAGGTGGTAGGTGTCAAATCAATGTTTTATAGGTTTGAAGAGTTTGAGTGTGAGTTTCTAAATAGGTTTTTGATGGTTTCATGGGTTTGGCGAAAACTCATTTGAAAGGGTTTTGGCCCGATCTCGCGAGACCCGCGAGACCGGGCCAAAACCCATCCACACACACCCCTTGTGTCCCCCTTTTTCTTTTCTACTTTTATTCAAATAGTTTTATGTAAGAGTTAAAAAGTAAAGCTTTTGTGCATTTTTACATTTATGCCCTTAAAAGTAGTGGTTGAAAATTGGCTGATGTCAAATCATCTAATTTAGAAAATGCAGTGTTATTTTGGAGCATTCAAGAAAAAAATAGTAGCAAATATAAAGGTACAGGGGAAATATAATTGTAAGGTATAATTAAGATGGGCTCAGATGAACTTTGAAATTGTGTAAGGTATATCTAACTATATTTTTATAATTTGCAAGGTAAAGGGGTGTTCTTTCGTCTTACTCCAACCATAGTTAAGGGGTAGAATTATCCAATCAAATTATAAGTTTTTCGAAAATTTGAAATGAACTGTTTCATCTTAGATTTTAAGAAAGAGTATATAAAATATTATAAGGTAATTACAAAAAAGAAAACCCTTTAAGAAAATTCTTTGGGGCAATTGATTTTTTTAGTTCAATTAGAATTTTTAACTGATCGTTAGAATAGGGGATAAATAGTAATTTCTTAACTAAACTTATTTAATTCGATCAGGCATTAATTTGAATAGTTTTATAACTACTTGGAGATATAAACTTGTTTAATTCAGTGAGGATATGGTTAAATTAAGTTAAGCCTGACGAAATTGCAAGCATAATTTCTCTGAAAGTAGCTAGGAAGATTTGCTGTCATTAGCTTAATAAGTTGTAGTGATCATGTGGCACCAAATTAACTTGGATCATGTGGTTTTGTATTAAATTAGGGGTTTGAATTTTTTTGCTTGATTTTGACACGATTTTTTGCCATCCAATTCACATGTGATCAGAAATTAGTTGGATTTTAGTTGGATCAATCCAAAGTCAATGCAACCATTATCCATAAGTGACTCGCGGTCTTTCCACATTGGGGTAGAATTACAACTAATACTAATAGAATTAATTACCACTTCATTCCAACATTTATCAAAATATTGGTCGACAATAATAAAACGGTATTCCCTTTTTCCTTTTTCCTTCTTTTTTTTTTTTTTTTTTTAAAAAAAAGTATTTCTTTTGGCAAAACATAAATGTTTCCGAATAGCACTGAGCAGAAAAAAGGCGTAAGCTACACGTTGTTTTTCTACAAATATATATTCTGGTACAAGGTAGCTAAACAAATTTGTACTTCATAGTTCATACGGCTTTTTCTGAAGTTGATTTCCGTTCTTTCTCAAAAAAAAAAAGAAAAAAAAAAGAAAGAAAGGAAAAACACTAGCGGGCCTGGGCCTTTACGCCTGATATCCTTAGAGGACCATTTATTACGCTCTCTTATGATAAGTGGCCTATGAATATGCTGAATAAAATAAGTACTTGAAAAAATAATGTATTGTTCAATAAATAGTAACAATTGGACTAGCATGAAGAGTTTGAATAAAAACCAGTGGGTCAAAAAAGACTTGGGTTAAATTGGGGACATGAATGGTCCATTTTACCATCAAATTTTGGGCCTAAAATCAAAGTTGGCGAACATTACTTTCTTCCATTTTACCGACTACCAATTAAAGCATCATGAAATTCGACAGATTTACTAGAAAGGCATTTTGGAAACGGGATATGTTTATAGTATTTTATAAGATGGTCTATTTCTTGAAAATATGTTTCTTTGGACAAAATTGTATGTTTAACTTTTGGTTTTACAAAGGATTATGTTTACAGTACGAAGAGAGAAATCTTAAAAAGAAGTTTCGAAATTTGAAAAAGTCCCAAAAATACTGTCCAAACAAGGCCACTGATTTTTTTTTTCCAATTTTCAACTGCAAATTCCTTATTCAATGAGAATCCATTATCTTTAAAGGTAGCAATTTAACGTTCAAGCCTTAATTAGGCTGGCAAGAACAACTTGGATGTCTTCATGAAAGTTTCAAATAAAAAAATAAATAAACCAAAATATCCACATAATAAATTAAAAAACACAGCAAAATTCTTGTGCCCTCGACTGCAGGGCAAACTGCTCTTTTTGCTCAATCCCTTTACCAAGATCTTCAAGAACAAATGTAGCTAAGCAATATACTTCCGTATATGTTTTATTTCCCAACGTAGAAAAAGCTTTTTTCTCTTTAACAAAAAAAGTAGATTTGAGGATGCTTCTTGTGGTTCAATATATTTCTGTTGGCACCCCAAAATGTAGCCTGATAATGTATGGTGTTGCTAATAACTATTCATAATAATGAGTAAACACAATTTTAAAATATGGTATAGCAATACATTAAATCCAGCAAAATATAGAAATTTTATTTATTAATACCAATATATATAGATTAAATGTATAAGCAGAAAAATTATAAACACTATTTGAAAACTTCAGTTTATCATATTATAGTACAAAACTCGAATTTATAAATTCCCTTTAGAATAAAATTTATTGTTATATTGTAAATAGATTTTGGATATATAGAAACCCGTTTTATCAACATAATCATATATAGATTGTCTTCATTTATAAGACATGGCCCATATAATAGACTGAAGGGTTGTTAAGGACATTTACTATTTCATAAAACTAAAATAACATATACTATGGCTTCTTTTTTTTTTTGGTTCTTACCATCTTACTTAACTAGTGGAGTGTGAAATGTACTTTAAATTTGGTGGTTAGATAAATAAGTAATTAAAATTTTCTATTTTCAGAGTTGAGTGCAATGCAAAAAGTTTTAATTTAAATTTATTGCACACGGAAACAAACTTGGAGACGCCATCAAGCCCGAAATGGTTCCCAAAATTTTTCATATTCATTTCTTCAAAGGTAGAGATAGTAATGACTGAGCACTGCCCATCACAAAATTAATTGAAGACTTTGGACAAGTATTTACCCAGCTGCAATGATAATATTAATCATATTTTCTACTTTTAACATATATTGTTTGAATAAATCGAAAACAAGGAATTCAGAACCAAAAAAAAAATGAATTCAGATAATAAAACATACGTCAATCCTCACTCTGTTTTGGAAGAGTCGGCAGTTTCAACCACATACAAACTCGCATTCATTAAAACTAATCTTCTTTTCATTTGTGTTTTACAATGCTGATCTTTATGTCGGGTCTTCCTTGAATAAACTCGCAAATGCATATATCTTCTGTCTCGATGCGGTTCACACGGCAGAAGCCCTTCCATGCTCTGGTGCTGCACCACAACCTCCCGTCTCTCCATTTATGAATTTTCGAGGCCCATTTCTTCCCTTTTTCATCAACCAAGTTAACTATCTTCGGAAGTTTTAATTTATTGCTTGCTACTACTTGTTTGGGAATGCACTGCAATGAATAAGAAAAAAAAAAGTGAATTCATGTTACTTTTTATAATATTTTATACATAAAATATGTGAGGGAAATGAGGATTATGAATTTTACCAAGGTATTTCGCCCATGACGTCTTGATATAAATACAAAATAAGGATTTTGGGAAAAGCTGAACTAGGATCCTTCTCTATTCGACAATCCTTGACAAGACGCTGCATCCATAAATTCGAAAAAGGAAATGTCAATACGGAGGCCAGATTAGAGAACAAGCTATAATAACAAAAGTACTTTAGTTGGAAAAATAACATTAGCTACATAAACTAAGAATATTGTTTTTCCAGCCATAACAAAAATATACCACCGTTTAAGCAGAAACACAAACAAGACCATCTAGAATTATTAGACAATGTGCATGCATAGTCTAGTTCGGCTTTGAAAAAGAGCATCAACAACCGTAGTCTAGTTCGGCTTTGAAAAAGTGTATCAACAACACTCTCCCAACACACAATCAAAATCAAAGCGAAATAGAAAAATACCGATTCACCAAAAGTAAAGCAGAATATTAAAGATAATCTCAACAAAAAAGGAACACCATAAAATGTTGACCTTAATCTTGCGACCAACATTGATGCTGCCAATGCCACTTGAAGTACGACCATCATCCTCGATCTCAATAGGTGCCTCACCACCAGCACCTTGGTACATCTTAGCAATGATTGGGTTGCAAATGCTCTCCAGCTCCTTCATCTTGTCTTCAAACTCATCTGCCTCGGCAAGTTGGTTTCCATCCAACCATTGAATGAATGACTCATTAGCATGCTCAATCTTTTTCTTGTCAGCAGCAGGGAGTTGTTTTGATGCATCCTTCATGGTGTTCATCATGCCGTAGGCGTAATTCTCCAATGCATTCTTAGTTTCAACCTCCTCCTTGTGTTCTTCATCCTCAGACTTGTACTTCTCTGATTCTAGAACCATCTTCTCAATTTCATCCTTGGAAAGTCTGCCCTTATCATCGGTGATCGTGATGCTCTGGCCAGTAGTCTTGTCTTTTGCAGACACGTTGAGAATACCATTGGCATCGATATCAAAGCAGACAGAAACTTGATGAAATCCACTAGTTGGAAGAGGAATGACAGAAAGCTCGAATTCTCGAAGCAAGTTGTTGTCCCATGCCATTGCACCTTCACCTTCATACACTGGAATCTACATACCGGGCTGCTCGTCTGAATAGGTGGAGTTAATAATCTTTTTCTTCTTGGTAGGAATGGTTGTGTTTCTTGGAATCAAAACAGTCATAGCACCATCTTCAGAAGTTTCAAGACCAAGTGAGAGAGGAGTGACATCAAAAGTCTCGACGTACTTGACCTTCTCACTGCCCTCGCCACTCATAACGGCAGCTCGGCAAGCAACGGCCTCATGAGGGTTGATGCTCTCGCAAAGCTCTTTACCATTGAAAAAGTCCTGCAACAACTGCTGAACTTCGGAATTCTAGTGGATCCACCAACAAGGACAACATCATGGATGTTGCTCTTGCCCATCATGGCATCCCTCAAAACACTTTTCAACAGGCACCATACACTTTCTGAAAAAATCCATGTTCATCTCCTCGAATCTGGCACGGGTGATGGTGGAATGGAAATCAAAACCATCATACAGAGAATCAATCGCGATGGTGGTTTGGGCAGTGGAAGAGAGGGTTCTCTTTGCTCTCTCACAAGCAATCTTCAACCTTCTCAAAGCTCTTTGGTCTCCACTAATGTCTTTCCTCTTTAATCGTTGAACAAAGTGATTCACCATTTTGTTGTCAAAGTCTTCACCTCCAAGGTGAGTGTCCCCAGAAGTGGCCTTCATCTTAAAACAACCCTCCACGATGGTCACAATGGAGACATCAAGAGTACCACCACCAAGATCAAAAATCAAAACATTCTTCTCACCAACACTGGTTGCTTTCTTGTCAATGCCATAAGCAATGGCTGCAGCTGTGGGCTCGTTGATGATAAGCATCACATTGAGACCAGCAATCACACCAGCATCCTTGGTAGCTTGACGCTGAGAATCGTTGAAGTATGCAGGGACAATGACCACAGCATTCTTCACATTTGAACCAAGGTAAGCCTCTGCAATTACCCTCATCTTCATCAAAACCATTACCGATATCTCCTCAGCAGCAAATTGCTTCTCTTCACCCTTATAGTTGACAACAACCATGGGCTTCTCAGCAGTTCCACCAATAACCTTGAAAGGCCACAACTTTATGTCGCTTTGGACAGAGGCATCAGAAAATCGCCTTCCAATCAACCTCTTAGCATCTGCATACATAATAAATAATATGTATTTCCATTCAGAAGAATTTCTTAACTATTTCAACAAATTCTAAACATGAAACTAATCAACAAATATAGAACAACAAGATACCAAACTGGCATTTATAATCTTGGCTGAACTATGAACATATATTAGACCTACAGGCTAAAACACGGTTAAGAAAATACAGTATCATAATATGAGAATCGTTGCCAGAAAATGCAATATTTTTTTTTTCCAAAAAGAAGTATGAAAAACATTGCAATGAAAAAAATAAGGTTTATTTGAAAGACCAATAAATCAAGGAAGAAACAAATCAAAATTCCTCCCCATGTGCAGTGCCAATAGGGAAGTGCATCTTAAATCTATGGAGTAGCTCGGAGTATTAATAATAACTAAAAACAATGATACTACTTTCATGATATCCAGAACATCCCAAAAAACAGAACACCACATGCAAACTAATTATTGATCTAATTACTCCCAAACATGCTCGTTCAAACTTCCACAATTTTAAACAACCAAACACCAGATCAAACACAGAATCCCATCATCAAAACAATGGTTTCGCAGGTACAATTAGAGGTGAACACTGAACTTAAATTTAGAATATATTATAACTTATCTCAAATCATGTCACCTGGTACAAATCACCAATTCGGAATTAGATCTTGTGTACATTGAACAAAATAAATTGACACGATATACATAGATCTGATTGATAAAGCCTAAATGTGCAGCATGACAAGATAGAGATAATATTAAGACTCGCGAGATCTAGTAATTCAGTGTATCGAAATAGATTTAGGCAGAAAAATTATAACCGTAACTACAAAATTAAACTCAGATGTGTAATTAGTCAAGAGAAGAGCACAGATCTTACCAAAAACAGTGTTTGCCGGGTTCATGACGACCTGATTCTTGGCGGCATCACCAATAAGACGCTCAGTATCTCTAAAACCGATGCAAGACGGCGTCGTACGGTTACCCTGGTCATTTGCGATGACTTCAACACGGTCATGTTGCCAAACACTGACGCACGAGTACGTTGTTCCGAGGTCAATACCTATCGCCGGAGCTCGAACCGCCATTGCTTTCTACACCCTCGGTTTCAAATTAATTGTCACATTTGCAAAATTTTCATGTTTCAAATTATTTGTCACATTTGGTTTACCAATGCATCTTTTTCCAATTTTACCCTTTCTTCTAGGTTTACACAACAAAGATCAATGAAATTAATTAAAGCAATCATTAAAGGGTAATTTTAACTTCTTACAAAAATGACTAATTATTAAGTTTCTTAATCTGTGTGAAAATGCCAACTGTGTCAATTAGTTTGAAACGGAGGGAGTATTTTCGATGCAAATTTTTCTTCTTTCTCTTATTTTTTTTTTGTAAATTTGCAGCGGCAGAGGAGAAAAAGATGAAATGGTGAAAAATAATATTACTGTGAAGTTTTAAGTCCCCAATCTCCATCATCTTCCAGATTCCAATTGCCAAATTTGGTTGCATGAGTTAATTTCTTTTCAGAAAAATAACTGAGCAAACTCTCCTCCATTTCGGAAACTTCTCACTCGTGATTAAGCTAGGGGGTAGGGGGAGGACCACTGGTCTTGGGAGTCAAAACTGCTATGAAATAGTGAGGTAAGGCAGGAGATTAATGTTATACATATTTATCTTTTCAATAGATTAGCCATATTTAACAAAAGAAAAAGATCACGCCATAATTACGACTTGCAAATTGAGTGATAATAAATTATCAAAAAATAAATAAATTGAGTGAACATAATTGAACTATGCGATGAAAAAATGGTACTTACATAAGTGGAAAAATTCGAGTATTTGCCTCCCCAGCCAAATAACACACAAAACGATTTGTTTAGCTTTTGCCTCAAGTGAATTTCAGAGTCTTTTAATGACTGATTCATCCAAAGTGTTTTATGTTGAGCTTCCTCCCAGTTTGATACAAATTTAATTTGTGATACAGTATGAAAATTCTCCAAGTGAAGTACAAGTAAAACACAATCTAACAAATTGATCCCCTAAGACTATGAATTGAAGGGTTCATGGACATAGATTAGTTGATAATATAAAGAATCTTCTTAGTGTTGATAATTAATATTCAAAGATAAAATTTTGTAGTTTTCGTCAGAAAGTTTTTCTGTTCTTTAATAAATGAAAACGAAAATAAGGTCTAATTACGAAACTATCTGTTGTCTTAGACTCTTACTACTCTTTATTTCTTTTTCTTTTCTTTTTTAATTTAGTAAATTTTCTCAATTTTTCCTAGTGTTTCCGAAAAATTTCACTGGAACACACACTAGAAACAAAATTAATTATTATATAATATTTAAATTTACAATGTTTATTATGAAATTCACAAGACATGATTTTAAATATTTATTCTCACCTAATAATATTACTCAATATTGATTCCTTATCGATATCTTACTCTACAACAAGATATGTACTTCAAAAAACTGTAAACAAATTAGTAATCAAGTGTTTGGCCCTGCAGTTAGTAACATATCTTTTTTCATGTGATATTTACTTTACCCAGCTGCAACGACAATTATGCAAATAATCAAATATTTTCACCTTACTTAACATGTTTTATCTGAATATCTCAAAAACAATGAATTCAGATAATTTAATATATCAATACTAAATCTGTTTTGGAAGAGTCAGCAGTTTCAACCACAAACAAATCATTCTCAACGCATTCATTAAAACTAACCTCTGCATTATCATTTGGCTCATATGAAAAGCTTCCTGTTCAGACTTCGAGCCATTCTCATTATCAGCATATTTTGTTCTTATTTTGATGCGCTTACCCTTAAAATATCGATATTCCCATTTTGGCGGAGGATATTTCTTCTTCAATTTCTGATATTTGTCCAACATGTCAAGCTTCTGAAAAACATTTCCAACCATTGTAACAATTTCCATCATCGGCCGAATACCAAGCTCTTCCATGTCAGCAAATACCTGGGCAAAAAATATCAACATACATAATGAATCACGAAACTCTAGTATCATAAGTAACATATACAGAAGAAGCAACAAAGGGGTTACATACCTCAAACAACTTATCATGCATTTCTATTTGATAGTAATTAAATTGAAATCATCCTTTCAAAGAACATACGAGGCATACTTTCCAAATTCTCAGAAAATAACGTTCGCCAAAGCTCTTCAGCTTCATCAAGCCTTCCATCTTCAGCCAATGCATTCAGTAAAGAGGAGTAATAGCTTCCCATTGTTCTTCCTTGACCTTTGCTTAACATCCATTTTGTCATCTGTGGCCCAAGTTGTAATTTAATTAAATAATCATAAACTGAGATATAAAATAGAAAAGAACAAGAATATACCTGTATTATCCTATTCCACTCCTTATTCCCAAGCTATGAAGGAGTCAAGGGCACAGTACACTTCCTCTTTCACGTTTGATAATCCCTAAATCTATAAAGATCCAGCATAAATAAAGTCACTTTTTAATATGGTAACAGGAAAGAAAAGGAAAAATGTACCGTATCAAATGCAGATTATTAATCAACTACTACTTTTTACCAAGAACTAGATATTACACACATTCAACAAATTTCAATGACTTTGAAATGGTCCCTATCTTCTTGTTGGTTTCCAACACACGTGGATACCTCGGCCGAGGATTAGTGGCACACTCCTGTAGATAGTAATGATATGGTGTTAACTGTGAGTTATAATCCTACTGTTGATAAATTAGACATAGCATCAGAAATTGGTTTAGCAATTACATCTCTCGTTTAGTTCTACTTATTCTTTTCCTCCCTTGTTCTTGTCATCCATGGTAGTTGATTTCAATCTCTTAAAAAGGGAAGAAAAATAACTCACTGTATCAAACTTCTAGACCTCTGCTTAATATCCACAAACATCCTTCAATAATTTATCATCCAATTGTAGTCCAAACATTTCCGTAGACCAATTCAATGGCAACGAACAAATCACAAGTTTCATTGAGCGTGCACCTTCCAGTTAACAATAGGGTCCGGTCTTATATCCTAACACTCAACAAACAATTCACATATCATTCTTGGTCCAATTCAGGTTCTAGTAATTTTTCTGATTGATCTGATCGGTAATGCTTATGCAGAAGTTCGTGTTCAGACTTCCAGTCAAGGGAGTACATAAGAAAATTTTGCATGGGTTGAATGTACCAAATTGCCTAAATAAATCCTTTACGGTTATCTGGACTTGAACTTTGTGTGTAAGATGCGAAGACACAAAGCATAGCATTGCTTTATCGGACCTAAATAAAACGATGGAAATACAAATGGTGGATATAGCAAGCAAAAACCCTGGCATGTCGTTAATTCTTCGCAAATAGATGCACCATTCACTGAAGAAAGTAGTAAGTTAAAAAAGTTATAAAGTGAACCGAATTGTTGAAAAACCGAGTTGTTCTTCCCAAGTTCAACTGACTTCAGTCCTATATTAAAACTTGCCAGAGAATGCCTCAAACCAAGCAACTTGAAAAGTAAGTAATGATGAAACACATCAATAGGCTATCCACGTACACTTCATGGTACAATAAAAACTTCATGGTACAATAAAACTTAAACCAAATAACAGAAGAACCATAAGGACTAGGAGAAGACCTATGAAGCACGGATACTTCCGAATATACTACCATGCGGAGTCGGACAAACTGAGGTAGCTCAAGACGAATCAAAACCCTTATCAGCTTGTGGCACAACTTACAAACACATTCAAATTTCAATTCTCTGCTTTTAATTGGTATATCTCAATCAAAACAAACAAAATTAGTAAAGAGTAGAAAGAAAAGAAAAGAAAAAACCCTTAATGGGTTCATCGTGAGAATAATAATAATAATCCAGAAAACGTGGGGCTAAAATGAAATGTGGGAAATATTTTTGAAAAAATTAACCTAGTTGAGGGTAAGGGCCAGAGGGGAGGTTTGTTTTGTGAGAAGCGACAGGTTATGGACAATGTAAGTGAGAGAAAGTGCCAAGGATTTGGCTAGTGTATTTGGTTTATGGCGCACAAGAGAAGAAATTTCCGGAGAAGTTTTAGTTAGGGTTGCTAATGGGATGGATTTCAATTCGGATTCGATTAGTATTCGGTTTAATTTATTAGGATAATTGTTCAATTAGAGATCTGATTAAGAAGATTTGTATTACAAATTATATGGACCGAATATGGATTTAGGCTGATAAAATCCGCTAAAAATTTGCGTTCGATTAATATTTATTATAATACTGCTTCATAAGGATATTTATGATGTGTACTTTTTGGTAATATATTATGTTGACTTGAAATTATAATATTAATAGCTACACGTGAAAATGAAAGGTATTATATTTAATTTTAAAAAACAATATCATATTGTTTGATTTATATTTAATGAAAGTATGAAAAAGACTATTATTAATTGTAATTATGGTTAAACTATGTTATTATGTTAACAATTAAACATATTCATGTACCAAATTATTATTACCAACAAGCTAACCTCTATTCCATTATAAATAGTGGTATTTAGTATTTTATCATTTATTATAAAACTTGTAAACTTTGTATTATAATCCTACACTTACATGCAATGATTATTATTCCTCTTTAGTTTGAATAATTTTTTTGGATTAAGTAATGCAGAATTTTGTAAGTTTCAGAAAAGATATCCTTATGATAAATTAAGGATCGAACCTCACCAGCGGCAGTGTGGGAGCAACATCTCAAAAAATGAGGGGGGCTCCTTGTGCGCAGTGAGTACTGGTCCCAGCCTCTGTTGTCGGTTGAGTCACCATGATTTACCTCCTCTCACAATCCCGTCGGACAGGGGGTGAGGGGCGCCCGGGGTGAGCGATTTCACCTTCTGGAACAATTAAGTTAATGTATTGATAAATCATATATAAAATATTTGTCCCCTATAGACTGTAGTTATTTCCAATCATCTCCGTCAAACTATGCTTGTCAAATCAATAAAATGGTCTATGTGGATGGTTCTGATGATTCGATCTCGTGGATCTCGCAAAATTGAGGAAGAACTCCTTAAAGGAAAATTCTTGTTCAAGCCTGGCTTGGTCAAACCCGTCCAACCACCAAGCAAGTGTATTGCACTTGCTTTGTGATTGGTCACTTTCCTGGAAGTTACAATCAATCCCAAAGCAAGTGTATTACACTTGCCATGTAATTAATTTGGGTTCGACCAAACCCGATCTGGGTGAGAATTTCCCCTCTTTTAAGTGGATTTTGACAAAACTCATGCAATTCATTACAAACTTATATATAAATTAACACTCAAACTCTTGAAACATATAATTTTTATTTGACATATACCATTAATTTTATTTTTTTTAATTAAAAAACTTTGATTTGACACACACTCTCAAAACCCAACATCTAAACCCAATCAAAATGAAGTTTTTCTAACTTTTTTAAAACTACAAAATCATATATCCAAAATCTAACCAAATAAGATTTTAAAAATTTTACCAAAATTATTCAAGATATATTTTTTAAACCGAAACTCGCGAAATCAAGATAAATCCTTCCAAATAGGGTCTAATTGTAGACGCAACAAGACACCAACATAACCATGCTAAAGCTAAGAATTGGTTTTAAAATTGGCTCAATTTTTTTTTTCTTAAAAAAAAGGGAAATTTACTTAGACACCCCCTGAATTTAGGCCTAATTACAGGAACTTACCCTCTTGTTTGAAAAATTATCAAGACATCCCCTCAGGCAAAACAGTATTACAAGATGACCCCTTACGGCGTCAATTTTTAACGGCAGAGGATGACGTCATCAATTTATTTTAATATTTTTCCAATTTTGCCCTCGATCAACTTTTTTGAAATGTTGACTTTTTTTAGTTTACATATATGCCCTCAAGCGGGGTATTTGTGACTTATTTTATGTTAGAGGGGGTGTATTTGTGGGCTCAATGTGCAATTTACTCATCATCTTCACACCACCAAACTGAACTGCTTGAAAATGGAGGAAACCGTATCACCTTAAACCAAAAATCTGTCCCACAACAAAAATCACCAAATTAAAGCCACAATTATTTGCAAACAACACCAAGGAATCACTACCAACCTCAAAATAAGCAAAACAAGCAAACAAAATCGCAAAATCAAGGAGGCCCGAACTTGTTCTTGGCGGCCCGAATTAGCAAATCGCGAAATTGAACCCAACAAACTGAAATTGAGCAACCTACGACCACTAACAAATGAAAACCGAGCAGAAAACAATCACCAAACAAGAAAACCGCAAGGGGACCGCGAATTGAAAATTCCCCAAATCTGCAATTCACGAAATTAAGCTCTAATTCGTAAAATTGAAGATAGGACTACTGATATACGAACTCCAGGAACTGAAATACGAACAGAAATCAACCAAATCGAAGAGAAATCCAAAATCTCCAAAAGGGGATCGCTATTCCAATTTTTCCCCAATTTCACAATTGATCTCGATTGAACCCTGAATCATAAAATTGAAGCAAGTAAAGACGATTACTCAACTCCAGAAACTGAATTACGAAGAGAAATCCAACCAATTCGAAGGAAAATGCAAAACGTGAGGAACCCTAACAAAAAGGGGAAAAACAAAAATCGCAAAATCCGAACAGCAATCACAAAACTAAACAATCAGGAAGATTCGTGATGTTAAGAGGATCAAAATGAGTATAAGTTCGCAAAAATCCGTTCACAATCGAGCAAGATATCGCCGGAATTGTGAACGGAAAAGTGAAAAAAATGCAATCTCTCAAGGTGGACGGGTTGAGAGAAATGTTAGAGAAAGAATTTTTACAAGCCATTTTGGAGGATTTGAAGGAGGGTAATTTAGTCTTTTCTTAATTGATTAAATTAATTTATTTTTTCTTAGAAAATATAGGGGCATTTAAGTCATTTTACAATTTCGTTTAACTGCCGTTAAGCAAAAGAGGGTGTCTTGGTAATTTTTCAAACAAAAAGATTAGTTTCTGTAATTAGACCTAAACATAGGGTGTGTATAGATAAATTTCCCTAAAAAAAATAAAGGAAATCAATCAACGGCTAGTTGGGTTGGGGCCACCACTTTAAGCTTTTGTACTTGATTTCTGCAAATTCTTCTTTTTTTTTTTTTTCAAATTCACTTCCTTTTTGTTCATCCCAAGAAAATTATTCATTTGTTCCCATTTTCTTCACTCCAATTCAATTCAATTGGTTACTTAGGCCATCTCCAATGGTTGAGGGCTAGCCCGGGGCCCTGCTGGTCGTCTCCAATGGTTGGGGCTCCGTGGGAGAATTAATTCCATTTTTTTCTTTTGCCCACTCTCACCTATTATTATTATAGATTTATAATTTTTTTAATATTAATATTAATAATAGTAATTATATTAGTACTCGTAATTTAATTATTAATTATATTAAAATATTAATATTAAATAGAATATTTAATTAAAGTAACTTAAAATTAATACATAATACGCAAACTCTCACCTATTAATATTATAGTTTTATTTTTTTAAATACGGAGTATTAATTAAAATAACACATTAATTACAACAATACACAACATTAATTACACAATATAATCAAGGAAAATAAAATAAAAATAGTCCTAAAGCTCCTTATAAACCTCATAAACATAGTGTTGGAAAAAGTAAGTTAATGGACCATTTTGGACGTAATTTAAGTGGAACCCACTTTGAGTAAAGAGTCGGGTCTTGACGGAATTATATTCTACTCCGTGAGTAGATTAAAATGGTATATGGTACGTCCAAATCGGAGTACGAGTGAATGAGAAATTAAATCTCAAAGTTCACATATGTAATGGGAAAAATTGGAAAGAAATAGACTAATCCCACATTGGAAGTGTGATAAGAAAAACTTGGGTTTATATATGATTTCTAAACCATAAGGGTTAAGAAATTATTACTAGAAGGCTCCCTCCTTGCGCGCAGGGGGGGTGCAAATCTTGGTTCGGATTACTACTCGGCCCTTCAAGACTTGTGCGTGCCCGCGACCTGCGCACTCGTCCCGAAAAGCCTACTCGGTCGAGCCTAGTTTTGCTATTTTCTTCCAAATTCCATTTCTTTTTTGCCAATAATTAACTAAAAATAACACATTATAACACATTAATTTAAATTACATACAACACATTAAATTATACACATAAAAATTAACCATTTAAATTTATACTTCTTCCAAATTCCATTTCTTTTTTGCCAATTTCTTTAAATAATTAACTAAAAATAACACATTAATTTAAATTACATACAACACATTAAATTATACACATAAAAATTAACCATTTAAATTTATACACACACATTAAATTATACACATAAAAATTAACCATTTAAATTTATACACACACATTAAATTATACACATAAATCATTAAAAGAAAAACAAAAAAAAAAAGAAAAGGAACGGCCAATCAGGTGCCGCCACTTGGCGGCACCTGTTTTAAAGAGGGGCGCGTGCACGCGCCTCTCTTTCTTCCTCACAAACCAGACGCGCGGATGGGCTGGCCTGCGGGCTCCAAACAGCCCGCAGCCCCGCCCGTTCCGCCCCGCCGTACAGCCCCGCCCCGGCCCCTCTCCATCTCCAACCGTCTCCCCCGCCGACCCTGACCCCGAGCCCGGCCCCGCGGCTGCCATTGGAGATGGCCTTAGATCCTATACTAGTGGATTTAATTCATTGGGGTTGGATGAATGCCATATGGGTATGAAAGAACAAAAAATTGTCCTTATATGCTCATGTGGCATTCATCCAACACCCGGATGAATTAAATCCACCAGGATAGGTACTAATTTTCCCAATTCAAGACCTTTTGTTGGGTTTAGGATGGGCTTCTTAACGTATTGAGTGTTATCAAAACTCCCATCAGGGTTTGACATATTATTACAATTAATTTATTGCCTACAAAATGTTACAACTTTGTTTTTTGAAATTATTTGTAATGTCTATAATATCTTATAAATTTTAAAATTTTGGTATTAATTATTATATTTTAAAAAGTATAAAATGATAATCATAAAATATTAATAAAATAATTGATAAAATTTATAATTGCCCGTATGCTTCAATAATGATAGAATATATGAAAGATTTTCTTGAAAATATGTCAAAATTAAACTCCCAGAAATATTGTCCAAACAAGGCCAATGATATTTTCACCTGCAAATTCCATATTCAATGAGAATCCATTATGTTTAATAGTATATCTCAAGGTAGCAATTTAACAGTGAAGCCTTAATAAGGCAAGAGCAACTTGACATGGAAGATTGAAATGAAAAAATAAATAAACCAAAATATCCATAATAATAAATTTGAAAACACAGCAAAATTATTGTGCCCTCTACTGCACGGCAAACTGCTTCCACTATAACAGCCTCTCTTTTGCTCAATCCCTTTACCACGATCTTCAAGAACAAATGTAGTATTTGTCTCACTATTACTAAGCAAAACACACCAAATATGCTTATTATGTCCTCCAATTACGCCTACTCCAACTTCCGTAAAGGTTTTATTTCCCAGCGTAGAAAAGGCTTTTTGATCTTTAACAAGTAGATTTGAGAATGCTTCTTGTGGTTCAATATATTTCTGTTGGCACCCCAAGATGTAGCCTGATATGGTCCCGAAAGTGGGGAGTTCTACACCGCAATTTGGAGCAAAAACTTGGGTGAAATCATCCTCGTTTGGCTGACAATATTTTATTGTGCTGCAGTTCCCCACCTTGCATTGTTCTGCGTATTGCAAAGCAATGCACCCGAGGCCTGGATTGCCACTTAGCCTAGGAAGATTTTGGGATGTTCGATTCTTGTTTATGATATCAAGAAGATCATTTGCTACATTATTTCCTATAACATATATGGAATGATATGATGAGAAGAGAAACCTTTACCAATGAATTGCTGCAGTATAATTAAGGTTATTTACGGCATTTCAAAGGTTTATCGAGAGATCATCTAAATTAAATTGTAGTATATGATTGACATTTCGCACATATATACATTTTCTGATTAGATCACTAATAGTATACCTCCTCCATTAAGATTTATGCAAGGAGATCAAAGGACTTGCCTGCATGCGTAGATTATATTCATTCTCAAACAACCTACCGCTACCTACCTCATGATTCAACAAACAAAATCATCTCATTTATCCATATCTGTAATTTAATTTGTTGTCTTAAGTCATTAAAGTCTTAAACTCCTGCTAATTTTTTCCCCATGAGAAAGGACTCTAGAGTAATTAATTACTGAAAAGATCACACCCACCCATCGGCTATTAATTAATTATTATGCTCTTATTCATGAATTCTTTTGCTTAGACCAATAAATTACTACAAACACCAACTAGAACTCAAACTGCAACAAGTACAAAGTCATGAAGAACAAAAAATGTTTTTAATACCCGGCCAACTGCAAGCAGAAAATATTAAACAGAGAGAGAAAATAAAAGGAAATTAGAAAAGGCAGATTACCGTGGTTCTTGGAGCAAACAAAAGCTGCAAGTAGAATAATACTACTAGTAAAGAGAAAAATCCAGTAGTGGAAGAAGTGACAAAAAAAATTGTTAATCATATTCTCAATCAATTGTAGCCTTTTGTTGGAAGCTAATCCAAAATGCAAGTTTAGAAAGTTGGGGGTTAATTTCTTTCTGACAATATGAAGACCATCCCAAACCCAAAAAAGGGTCTTTGATTGAATTGAATTGAATTGAATTGGACTGAAGAAAATGGGGAATAAATTAATAATTTTCTTGGAATGAACAAAAAGGAAGGGAATTTTAGAATGAAAAGAGAAAAAGCTAGAAGAATTTGCAGAGATTAAGGACAAAAGCTGAGAGTGGTGGCCCCAACCCTACTAATTTCCTTTTCTTGAGGCTGAGACAAAAATGTGGAGCCAAGTTTAAAAATCAATTTTTAGCTTACAGGGCATCTCTAATACGTGGAGGGGAAGGATTGAGGGAAAGGGGGAGGGGATGGATAATGAAAAATGTTCAAGCTATACCATCACAACGTTGATTACTTAAATACTACACTAGTGAATTTAATCTATTGACTATAATGTGAGGAGACTTTGTTCAATTATGGCTTACTCTGTCCAAGGTTAAGGACAATCCAAACCTCCACCACATTGTTACAAAATGTTCGCAAGTATGATGGTAAACAACATATTCATATTGCAAATGGCAATACTCTTCCTGCTACTACAGTTGGAAATATAGAACCTTCGTTTACGAATGTTTTTTTGTCTCCTGAATTATCTGTCAATCTTAAGATTTGTTGGTCAATTAGTTGAAGAAAATTGTTCTCTTCATTTTGATTGTAGGATCAAGCGTCGGGAAAGAAGACAACGAAGAGGTCTATAGTGGTTACGCCTTTTTCCGCTTCAGTCGTTTTTCATTCTTAGTTCAGTTCATGCTAGTTGTTCTGCTAATAGTACCAATAACAACCATTAGTGACATATGAAACATGGTTATTTGAGTAATACGAATATTTTTGTCAATTTAATTGTGCTACTTGTAACATAGGAAAAACAAATATTTACCTTTTCCTTTTAATGGTAGTCATGATTCTAATTTATGTGTGTTTTGAAATTATTCATTCTGAAGATTGGGGTATGAGGATTGTTCTTTGACATGGTCAATGCATATATTTTCTTGCATTTATTGATGATTATAATCGTTTCAAATGACTTTATTTTCTTCGTTCAAAAGCTTATCGGCATGTTTGTTTGGTGTTTGGGAAAGTAGTTTGGAAGAGTAGTGAAGGTTTGTGAAATAATCTCGATTTGCGTAATGTTGTTTGTTTGAGTTTTGAGAGAGTGATTTGAGAAATAAAGTAGATATAGATTTTTTTGAAAGAGTTATGTTGTAGGTGTAAGATGTGTAAGACTTTATGTCAAATCATGTTTGTTGTGAGATAAATTGTGTAAGAGATATGTTACTTTATGTCAAATCAGAGTAGAGTTTATATAGGTTTTGTTTAGAGATAAGAAAATTGTTGTTTGTTTGGGTTTTGAGAGAGTATTTTCAGAAAATTGAGAAATGAAAATTTTATTATAAAAAATAGAAAACTTGTTTGTTTGGCATTTCCGAAATACAATTTTTTATTGGAAAACGCCAAACAAACAAGCCCTATGTGTTTTCCACGGACACGTGTTACTTCATTTTTTTCGTTTATTTTTTTTATATTTAAGGAAAATCATTACAAAATGCATTTAAAAAAACTTGAAATAAATCTGTCTTTAATTTTTAAAAACACATATTTAATTTAATTAATAAAAATAAGTTTACTTTAACTTTTTATAGTGGAACTTTAATTTAAGAATATGGAATTTTCACTAATAAAAATGCAACTTTAACAATTATATTTTTTAACTTAATTTTAAAAGTTATAATTTATCACACAAGAAAAAGTACAGAAGTTATTATTTTTAAGAAGATATTATAGTTATTATTATTGAATAAAAGTGGGAAATTAAATCAATTGAAATTAAATAGAAGGGGAATATTGATACATTGGAGATGAATAAAAAAGGAAAAGGGAGATGATGAAAATTTACATTGGAGATGGCTTTAACATGATAATTATGGTGCCTTGTTGCGTCTACAATTATTGATTTGGCAATCATACTTTGAAGGAAATGATTGGATATAAAGATGTTGTAATAATATTGAAAGAGAGTGAATTTATTGTGGATGGACACCTAATTACAAGCTTGGAATCCATAGATAAATTGTTATATATAAAATGGGGAAAATAATATTTCAAATATTTCAAATATGTATGTGGGCTTGTCCCATATTGGTCTAAGACTAATTGACAAATTATAGAAGCCTTGTGAGGAAGTTGAAGATTTGAAAACTCTTCATTTGTTCCACATTGAATTTTTATATTTGTGTGTACTATTATATATGAACTAAGTATATAAAACTTGGTATAAGTCTTTACAAAGAGAATCATATTAATACACCACATGCGCGCCGCCGCCCGCCCGGCTTGACCGAGCTGGGCTGTGGCGTTTGGGCGAATTGTCTCGTCTCGGACTTATCTTTTTGAGGAATTTTGAATTAAAATTTTAATTAATTTGAAATTCTTATGTTGCAGAATTAATTGTGCTGCCCACTCCCCACCTATATATATGTGAAAGATGGGTCGATAATTTCTTCAAGGCAAGCAGAATCATTTCTGCGATTTGGTTAGATCAATTATGTTACTATACAGAATTGTGAGAGAAGTTGATTTTAATTTATCTGTTCGGTTATTTAACTGATTATGTTTTCTTTTACTATCCAAATTGGTTTGTTTGTATTAGTTTCGATTTGTGTTCACATTTTGATCATTTTAAAATTGTTTTTTCCAACAAAAGATAGGGGACAAATTTTTTATTTATGATTTATATGATTTATCAATAAAATAACTTAATTTATCATCAATAATTTTTTTTTATTAATTTAAATAAAAGTAATCTTATAATGTTCATGAAATTAATCTTGATTAGGTCACAACTCCCTAAGGATAATTTCAGGAACTTACCAGAAAAAAAGGATAATTATTCAGGACGCGGTCGTAGATTCCCGTGGGCCCAAAAGCCCATTTAAGCGGCTGGAACGGCCTATTGGGCCAATTGTTTAATCGGGTCAAACAATCTAACTATTTATCTAGAACACACCTAGAGTAACTACTGAATTTTTCTCTTGTAAATAAGCTAGCTCCAATCTCTCATTAAATTTGCACTAACCAAAACCTTCATACTTTCTCTCACTTCCCTTATCCATGGCGTCTTCTTTCATTACCCTATGTAAACCCTTCGCTTCTCACAAAGCAAACCTCCCCTTTCCCTCAACTAAAGCACCAACAGGTTAATTTTTTCAAAATTATTCCCTACATTTCGTGTAATTTCATGTAGCCCCACTTTTCCTGGTTTATTACACTCATGGTTTTGGTTTCTGGGCAGGTTTTCGGAGGAGTTTGAGAGTCAATGCAATTGCAACGAAATATGAACCGACCAAGGTTTATTTCTCTCTTCTCTTTTTACAGTTACTAATTTTGTTTGTTTTAATTGAGACATATATTAAAAGCAGAGAATTGAAAATGGAATGTGTTTGTAGGTTGTGCCACAAGCTGATAGGGTTTTGATTCGTCTTGAGGAGCTACCTCAGGTACTGCTTTTCATGAATTTGACTTCTTCTTTTTTTCCCCTCATTTTATTTTGGATTGTAACAGTATATGTTTTATAATATGTTGGTTTTTGGGAAGATTAAAAATAGATTCACTATTCTTCCAGAAATAACAAAGGCACTGTTAATTGAGTTATTTACCAGACTAATGTTTTGAAACACACTGTACTTATGTATTTGTAGAATGAGATACAACTTCAGGAATGAATTGTGAGTCCCCATATTTACTCTTCTGGTGATGAACTTAATCATTTGTGTCGTAACAAATTGGAACAGAATTGCCGCGAAATGTATTCTAACTTGCAAGATAATAGTATAATTTAAATGTAATGAGCTTCTGGATGTATCTTTTTGTATCGAGTTTTAAATTCTCTAAATATAATATCTACTCAATATTGGCATTGATAGATCTGTATTGTCACTGATTTTATTGATTAACTTTTGGGATGTTATTTTCCACTGTCTTCATTTTGTTTGGCCTATTCTTTTCCAACTGTCTTCAGCATGTGGCTACCCTTGTGGTATTTGCAATTTTTTTGTCCCTAGTTAAGTTTGGTTAAAATGTTCCTTTGCCCCACTTAAATTTATTTGCACTTCTATCTAAATCATACCCTTCACCTCATGTTATTTATTCTTATATATCTTTTAGACTTTTATTTAGACATAACATAAGAGCATTTTCTTGTAGAAATCAGCTGGAGGAGTTTTGCTGCCCAAGTCAGCAGTGAAATTTGAGCGTTACCTAGTCGGAGAGGTTAGTTTTCCTAACATCGTGCAATATTCAGATTCAAAATTAACAAGCATATCTCGCTCTTAGAAATATGTATTCATTGGGGATGTCGCAAAACAAGACTCTCTTTAAACATTTGTTTTCCCCCTCAAAAACATTCCTCTCACATAAGGTAATGATTTGCCTCTGATAATTCTCCACCACTACTATTGAGCGCACAGATGTAGAAAAATCTGAAATTTTACTTTTTGAACTCTTACCTCAAACTCCGAGACAAATCAAATAGGCACTAAAATGTTGGCACGGATGGAGTATTATAGAATGCAGGTCCTCGTTCCTTGAATGAATCAACATTTCATTTTCAGGTTCTCTCTGTGGGTGCTGAGGTTGGGGAAGTCGAGGCTGGAAAGAAGGTGAGTTATGAGAAGTATTTTGATATTTTCATATGTAAAATGTTTTCAACTTCTGTAATAGTTCGTCGATACCCATTTCCCCTTGTATTGCATTTGAAACTGATGAAATCTCTTATGTGCAGGTTCTTTTCTCTGACATAAACGCATATGAGGTATGTAATTTTATTAGTTGATTTATTGTAATAGATTTTTTATGCGTCTAACAAAGTTCTATCAAATGGTTGTCATATTATGGGAACAGGATGTGCTTGCACTCTTTTGAAGATGGCCTTAATTCATTAGAACCCTTCTATCTACTTCTATGTGTCTTAAATCATAATGATTGAATGTTACAATATCTAAAATAGAGCTTGGCAGCTTGCTTTGTTGGTCATATACAATACAGCCTGATAACTAGTTTGGGCCTTATATATGGTGTTTGGTTCCCATGTTTGGTATTTTCTGAGAATTATCTATCAGTCACACAATTGTCTTGTGTAGAAACATATTCCAACCTCATTTAATCTGTTAACTTAGTTTGTCTTATATTTATCATGTTATCATTTCATAAAGATTTACATATACATAATGATGGTTTTATCAGGTTGATTTGGGAACAGATGCAAGACACTGTTTCTGCAAAGCAGGTGAGTTGTTGGCTGTGATCGAGTAACAGGTTGAGCTGTGCTGAAAAAATTTCAATGTATTCACAAGAACCATTCTTGGTTGGTTGTAAGCTTATTATTATTGAGGAAAAAAGCTTGGTCATTATGTTAAATTTTTTGAGATACTAATGAAGATATAGTTTTAGTTTATGATATGATATCTGGAGAATCAGTGACAATCACTTCATTGAACTGTATGCTTATCATATGAAACCTTTTAACTGATGAAAATTTTCGGGGTTCAATTATATGTGGCGTCACATTATTCTATCTTCTGGTTTAATTCATTTTCCTGTGTTAGGGCCTGTGGGTTAAGTCTTTTGATGGTGTTGATTGGCTGATTTGTAGAATAAGTCGAATTCAGTCAAATAACCATCGAACTTAATGATGTGTTTGAACTTTGACTTGATTGTTTTGTATATCTTAGTGATATAATAGTTAGCATATTGAATCTATAGTGATATAATAGTTAGCATATTGAATCTATACATATACCTAATAGTTTAGGTTGATGTAAAGGTTCAATGAAGGGATTTAATAGTTTGCATATTGAATCAATACATATACGTAATAGTTAACAATGAAAGGAAAAGTTGAACACGATGAGAAACAATTTGGGATTTTTTTGATATTATTACAAGTTTTAAGGATATATCTATATCCACAATTGAAATTCTTGGATAATTCATCTTTTACTAGCAAATGTACAACTGACGATCAGTTGCTCGACATGTATCAAGCTTATTTGTCAATGTTCTATGGAGCTTTGCTGCACGAACCTCCAACAAGAATTCAAGAATACATGTGTATAGTACCTCACAAATTAGGGTGAAACTTCCTTTTATCAATCTAAACTATACCTTTATCTAGGTTCAAACTTCAAATGGTTATTTCGGTTGAGGATTTTAAAATTAGAAATCAAATTCTCAACGTATCACAACTGTTTTATGGAAGTCCAAATAGTTCTTAAACATTAGTTTCTAATCATTTTCGTCCCATCGATTTAGCTCTCTTAGATCAAGCAAATAATGATAGTTGTGTATTATTGGATTTGAATAACTAAAATTTTTATCTTATGATTGTTACGTGGTAAAGTTGTTTTTCTTATGAGATTTAATTGGTTCTATTTCATTATGAATAAAACATATACATATACAATTTGTTTACATTATTCGTATAATGTAAATCCTAATATCTGTACTTGTTCCTATGTTCATATCAATGTCTATGTATCCTAGGTCTTATGAGAACTGGGGTAGTCCCATTTGGTTAAAAAACTTACGACAAAGTTCTATCTTCCTCTCATTATGGTAAAGATTGAACATGTTCCTGGATAACGAACAAGAATGTTGATTGGATAATTTTAGTAAAAATGAAGTTTTTTTCTTTTTGGATGAATGGATAGGCCAAAATCAAGAAATAATAGGCAGAGTTCTCAAAAATGAGATTTAGATATTGTGCTGCAGCTAGTCTCTTCCATTGCCAAAAACAAAATATATTGATTGGCAGTGCAGACTACATAGCCATATCTAAATGCACGACTCCACAGTTCACAGCAACGTTCAGCAATCTAAGAGCAAATTAGACCCAAGTAAGAAACAGCTTCATAACATACCAAAGAGCAAATCTAAGAGCAAATGAGACCCAAGTAAGAAACAGCTTCATATCATACCAAAATCATTTAATGCCTCATAAGACAAAACATGTTTTCAACAACTCATACCAACTCACAGTATAGTAAGAGATGGAAACATTGTTAAAAATCAAACACGCGTAACTCGATCATCCCTTCTTTTCTCTTGGGAGAATACCATGCAACCACCTTCCCAGAACGCAAGAGCCTTAGAGAGTAATTCAAGCTGTATATCAGATCTTCTAGCCCAGGACCGTGTTTCTCAGACGAGTCAAGAGAAAACTTAGAGTCCACTCGAAATACAATTGGCCCGTAAACCTGCAACATTATATGTAAAAATATCATGATTCTTCTAGTGTAATTTAACTAAAGATATAGAAACCCCAATAATGCACACCATGCATGCTTCTCTTTATTGTAAAAATAATGAAGCGAACATCATGTAACTAACCTGCTGCTGAAATATTAAATTCAGTCGGGGAGAAGCCAGTGAATTTTGTGATTGACTACTTTGTACCCCCCTTAAAAAGTTTCCAACCTTTTTGGCCAGCGCTGAAGCTGAACCAACATCCAAACGAGCATCTATCCTTGTGAGATCTCCAATTAGATTTACGAATTTGCCATGTTGGAAAGTGTAGCATGCGGAGCCAAATAAATCAGCTCCACAACGACCTCTTTCCTTAGCTTTCCCGTTATCAATCCATGCCTCACAGGTACCCCCTAAATGTAATAAGAGAATAAAACTCCTCGTGAAATGGAGAATAGAAAACAGGAAATGTGCATGAGAAGTGTTGGAGAATATTTCAAACAGAAAGAAAAATACGCAAAACCTTGATATTACCTATAAGTCCAGATATAGCTGCATGAGGATCTTTGAGACGAATATCATATGAGGGATTAAAACCCGTTTCTGTCTCTATTTTGACATCCTCTTCCGTTTCCTTTTGCCTCCATATGTCTTTCGACCTCTCAAAAGAAAAGGCAGCTTTTGCACATAAACCAGGCAATAAAGATACTGGTGTTTCACTGTTAACGGGATCAACAGCCTGTGGAAGGCCGTTACTTTTATGTATGCCAAAACGGTATCGCAATCCTGACTCGGAGATAAGAGATGAACAGTCCAATGACACAGATTCAGGAACTTCCCAGAATTTTCCTTTACGGTCTACAAATATCTCAGGCCATGCTGCCTCTAAAGTAATATCATGATCTTCAAGCTGAAATTATGTTTAAGCAAATCAAAAGACCAGACTCAAGCACTTGATAAAACGATAGGATCATAGGAACACTGGGAAATTAGAAAAACGCAAGAAACAGAATAGGGTCGAATAACTAAGCAGCCACAAGGAAGGAAAATCGAAGAGAAATATATGAATGGAACTAATGAATTAGGTTGAGAATTTTGCCTTGTGAAAAAGCTTGGCCTTGTTGTATCGACTCTTCCTTTCACCATGATCTTCGGTGCTGAATAATAAAGATGATGAGGATGTTAAAGCTATCTGTGAGCAGAGACCAATTGCATAGAGTGATTTATCCAGGATATGCTTTGCAGTATCTTTAAGCAAAGGAAGCTCCCAATCCTCTGCAGCAGAGACTTCAGCTTTAATTGACGATATCAGTTTCTTTGGCCGAAATTGGCCGACTAATCCAACCCACCTAGAGAACAAAGGTTGTAACTCGGAGTTAGGACATAAATTTAAATGTCTGAGTTGACAAATGATCACCACATCCATATCCACGTGTTTTAAAACAAAATGTTCATGCACAAACTATCTTATATATCCACGTACTTGTTTACACTCCATCACCTATCTACACGGAGGTATATGTTCATTTTACTAGTGACTACGGCTGAAAATCAAACCAAGCTACTCGATACTCGACTCGAGCTCATTCGATATGAACTTGTTTGAGCTTGGTTCGTTATACATATCAAACAAGCTTGAACATATCTTTTTTGATAAATTTTGAACTTCGATTCGAGCTCGACTCGATAAGCTAAATAATGAAAAAATACATGTAAGAATATCAAATTCTAGATACTCTACTCGAGCTCATTTGAGCATGCTTTGTTTAACAATCAAACCAAGCTAAGACATAATTTCAAGCTCGACACAAACTTTTAACCAAACTTAGTACAATGAGTTGTTCGACAGCACTCGACCTGTCTACACCCCTGCTAATAACAAGAATCTAAGCATACATAATAAACTCGATATATTTCAATGCAATAAAATGACTTTCAAACTTCATAAAGTTATATTCCCTGCTAATCTAGGAGTAGACTTACAACACTCGACGTCAAACCGCAAACTCATTAGCGACATAATGAACCACCCTTACCATTATTAATTCAGCAATTTCAATTGAGTAGCGCAGACTGAGCCAGAAACACAATTTTTTAATACTGATTTCGATGGTTTCTTAACGCTTACAAAGAAAGACATAATCTCCAAATTCATGCATTTCACAAACATACAAACAAACACATAGACTGCATTAAAAAGAGTTTTACCAATTTCCAATAGAGACTTGGGTGAGGAGGGACTGTAGCGCAAAAGAGCCCAATTCTTTATGATTAGGAGAAGGAGAATAAGATGGAATTATGCCCAAAGGAAATCCGTTTGACAATAAAGAGAGTTGCTGAATTCGAAGGGCTTTACTGGCTCTTGTACCGTCAAGGGGTATGGGATCCCCTGGAACTGCCCTAGCAACACCGTCAAGGGCAACTGGAGTTGAAATGTTTAAGTCCCAGAATGCTGCATCCATTGCTGATCTTAGTTTCGCCATTTTTTCACAGTTATCTTTTTGGGGGTTTGAAGTGAGGATTGAGGGTTTTGTGTGACTCCTTATCTGAGAGTGTGACTGACTGGGTTTTTGTATGGGACTGAGGAGGGAGAAATAGGCTAGCGTTTCTTTTCTGGGTTTAAAGTTTCCGTTAATTGCATTTTGACCCCAATTGTCTTGTGATTTGTTTTTATCTTCTTTTTCATTATCCTATTTTTATCTTTTTTCGGGGAATGATAGTACTTAATTTTGAATATGAAAAAAAATTCATCACTACAGTGAAAAAATATACTAGTATTTATTTACTGTTAAATAGCCAATGATGGCGTACTGTTAAATCGATGCCCCAAGATCAACAAGAATGGGGTTCAACTATCAGGATTTATCTTTATTTTAATATTAATGTTTGTTGATTGATTTTTCCTTGTAATTTCATAAATTTTCGTATTTAGTGATATCGAATAATGATGTAATGATCGTTTCTCTAAAAAGTTATTGTTAAATATTTATTTTTGTTTATCGTATTGGTCAAATCATGATAAAGAACGTATTTTATTATTAGTCTCATTCAAAATGAAAAAATATATAGGGCATATATGTTTGGTGTTTGGGAGAATAGTGGAAGTATATGAAGTAATCTCAGTTTGCGTATTTTTATTTTTTATTTTTCAAGGGTTTAATCGTTTCGAGACACATCAGACACATTAAGTGAGAACCTCTCCCAACAGGGATTCGAACATGGGTTCACTACTTTGTAGTGACTAGTCCCTTCTACTTGATCAATCACTTGTTGGTATTTGGATAATATTGTTTGTTTGACTTTTAAGAGAGTGGTTTAAGAAATAAAGTATATGTAAGTTTTTTTGAAGAATTAAATTATAGGTGTAAGGTATGTAAGACTTTATGTAAATTCATATTATGAAATAAGTTACGTAATATTTAAGAGATGACTTATTTATGTCAAATCAAAGTAGAGTTCTGTAGTTTTTTTTTAGAGATAAAAAAATTATTGTTTGTTTGAATGAGAGAGTAGTTTGGAAAATTGAATTATGACAAATTAATTTTACAAAGTAGATTGTGTTATTTTTACCAAACATAAAATTTTTTGGGATTTTTGCACCAAAAAAGTTTCATTTTCACAATTTCCTAAGTAGATAAGTGAGTGCACTTTGCCCTTGGTCATTCTTAAGTAAGTTTTAAAGGGTAAAAAGTCACTCAGGGAATTTTGTGCAATAACAAAAAGCTTTAAGGGCGTTAAGTGCACAAAATTTTAAAATATCCAAATGTAACTCACAATTTTAAAAAATAAAAAATTGTAAAAAATATTTAGTTATATTTTTGTACGAAAATTCAAATTTATAAGTTTTTTTAATGAACTTTTCATTAGTTCTATTTATTATTTAATAAATCATCTCTATACTAATTTTTTTTAATCAAATCAAAGAAATTTGAAAGTAAAATATTTAGATTAAAAAATATGTTACAAGACTAAGAGCCCGTTTGGCCGTGCGTTGGAACGTTCAAAATGTGCGATTCCAAGTCAAACGCCCAATTTCAACCGTTTGGCCACTTTTTGCGATTTTGCAATTGCCGATCAAAACGTTGAAATGCCACGTTGAAGAGAAGCTGCTCCTTGGCTACTTTTGGCAGCGCACCTTTGCAATATTATTGTTTTGTCAATTTTGTCCTCTATTACCCATGGCCATGGGCCCACCTTAATATAATTGTTTTTTCTTCTTCGGTGAAGACATTCATTTTGTTGATGTCTCTTTTTATTTTGTTTAATTAATGTTTTTTAACTCCCGAACAAAAATATTGCTTTTTTTTAAGTTAAGCTACTTCTATATTTTGACTTTAACAAATGTAAAAGTACAAATATCCTTTTAGGTTATTTGTTTTCTTTGTTATTACTATGAATATTTTTTTTAATAATCTAGTTCATGTTTTCAATTCTTCATACTTAATGCAATAATTATTCTACATAATATGTAATTAATTTATTATATATGAGGTTACTTTGGTAAATTTTAGTAGAATATGTAAATCTAAAATCACTTTAAAATCTTGTATCCAAACACTCAGTCGATTTTTTGGATAATCAATTATTCTATAATTAATTTTACCATAATTGATTATGTGATAATTAATTCTAAAAAAGCTAGGCCAAACTCCCCCTAAAATTGGATTAAGATGTGATTATCAAGGTAACGAATTCTATGAAAATTAGAATAATATTTTGTGTACTTAGCCCCCCAAAAGATTTAAAATTATTGCACTAAATCCCAAATTTACATTTCTACCCTTTAAAAATTAACAAAATATTGACTGGGGCAAAATGCACTCACTTATCAACTTCTAGGGGGCACTGTAATTCTTACCCAGACCAGGTTTGACCGAACCCAAAGCAACTACATGGCAAGTGTAATACACTTGCTTTGAGATTGGATATAACTCCCAGGAGAGTGACCAATCACAAAGCAAGTGTAATACACTTGCTTGGTGATTGGATGGATTTGGCCAAGCCAGGCTTGGACAAGAATTTTCCCATGTTTTTTCAATCATAGAGGGGAAAGTGCAAAAATAAATTTTTTCTCGAGGGTGAGTGAAAAAATCCCATATAATTTTGGGAAAAATACAAACAGACAGCTTTTCTCTTACCTTTTGTTATACCCAGTTTTGATATTCCTTTGTTGTCATTTCTTCTTTATTTAGGTTGTTCCATTTTCCAGTTATTTTCTAGGTAATGGCAGGTGAGTTGGTGAAATTTGCCAAAACCTTTCCTGGTTGTGCTAAGTCGCTAACTTAATAAGGCCAAAAATTGAGTTCTGGCCTAGCTAATTTGAAATTTGAGTTTTGGGCTAATTGAAAAAAATCAATTTGAGCATATTTATTTATTTATTAAGATAAGAGTAAGACATTAAATGTGTCATACATATAGTAAGCCCAAACTTAACCTCTTTTAGCCCAATTCATACAAACCCGATTTGGTGTTATGTAAGCCCAATCAGCCACCTAGTAGCATAATCACCTTCGTACCCCTAATACCTAAACTTTTACTATTATATCATATAATGAAATTATTTTTTCGAAAATACTCTCACATAAAGTAATAATTTAACATTATTAATTTTCAATCACTACTTTTAAGTGCATGTATATAAAATTATCCAAAAATTATCTTTTTAATTTTTATCTAAAACTCGCGCAGTAAGAATTGATAAATAAGGCCGGAGGGACCTAGGGAGTACTAAAAGTCATAGGGAACCCATCCCTTAAGCGTGGAAGTATGTAATGCTGAAGTAATTTTTGGCTGCTGATCAAGGCTTAATTTGATGATGATGATGATGATGATGCGTATAAGTATGAAATTAGGGGACCCCAAACTCTATTAAACAACTGATGTAGATCTAGTGATGGGCTAAGTGACTTTATGGCTATTTCATAAAACAAGACACTCAAATAATGGAATTAAAGCATATCCATTTTAATGTCATTCTTAAAGCATTGCCTAAATTTGGGGTCATTTTCTGAGACTTGCGAATTTGAACTCAACAATAAGTGTGGCTAAAAATGACCATATACTTAACGTGCCTTATAAATATTCTGGATGAATAAAAGATCAAATGTATGGTGTTAAATTAATGTACTTATCTCGTTTCACAATATCGATGTATATATTTGTCAGTCGTGTATCTATATTAAAAAAACTAAGGGTATGATTTTGATTGTTGAATGTTAGTGAGTAAATTGTTATAGTAGAATTAAATGAAGAAATGATCAAGAATAATGTTCTTTTATTTAATTTTATGCAAGAAATATTTTTTTTTCTTAGTGTTTTTACATATTGAAATATAAGAACAGGAAAAATAAAAGTGTAGAGCAACAAAATGATTGAACTTCGTCAATCTGTTCACTAGGACTGGACCATCAACACAATTGATGCCAAATTTTCAACATATGTTGCATTTTTGGTCTTTTGACTCAAATTTCATTCAACTTGGGACCAAAAGCGCAAGCATAGATCATTTTATAATACCAAAGGTGAAAAAATTAAATGAAACAAGGGTGTTTCGGATCAAAGGTACTAATAAATTCTCAAAATTCAGAACCAAAAGCAAAATGGTGCCCAAATATGCAAAAGTATACGAGACTAAGTTGTCATTGCTCTCACCAATACCAATGCGAGTGCAACAGTTGCACTATGTCAACAAGTATACGTAATGCAACTCACTAATGCATTTTTTACATGTGGAATGATCACATATGTTCTGGGCAATATTGTCAACGCATTTTTTAATTCTTATAATTTTGGAGAACATGGCCAGAACATGGTTGATGTGAGAATTTAACTCCAAATGTGATAAGTGCATTTGTGGGCTGCACCACGTGTACTTGATGACTTGGTGCAACGGTTGCACTATATAATTTCTCCCCCGATACATCCATCAACATGTTTTTGTGGGTTTATCCAAATTGATCATATTATTTGCCATCGATTAAACCAATCAAACCATCTAACCTATTTTCAAAACATTGATCATCGGTCCTAAGTCCGAAATCTAACTTGCAAATACTTAGTTATCTCATTGAGTTATTGGCAACACTTCACATATTAATAAGTACATCTTTGAATATCTCTCTGTGGTTAGCCAATTAATATCAACTGTAAAATCATGGACGAATTGACTAGCCAATTATTTTTGTACACTGGAAAAACTCTTCTTTGTAATTAAGTTAAAACAATCACTAGTATTTCACATGAACAAGAAGTAAAATTTTGTCTTACTTTCATTGTCACCTACAATGTCGTTAGATAATAACATTTCCTATGCAATAATCCTTGTCGATCTTATCAGTATTAATTAAGTCATAACCTCTACGAAATATATAGGATATCTGCCGAATTGATTACCTTGAGCTGTCGAAATTTGATTGTATATCATGATTAATTTCAATGTTTGAAAACATTAATTTATCCCCTTGTAAGTTCAATATTCCAATAATTGAGTAAAATTCAAAAATATTACATGTGCTTTTGTCTAATTGGCAAAATATTTTTGTATTATTTTATTAGCAAAATACTTCATTTGAAATTCCTTCACAAGTCAATATGAAGGTTTATTATCATTTTTTAAGGGAGCATGGAGTTATGTCAATTTTCAAAATTAACATATGATCGTTGTCATTTTTTAGTTTAATAGGGATGTTTCAAATTTTATGATGGGGGTATAATTGTTATTTTTTCTACAAATCATATACTTCGATTTGGAGATTCTTTTTGCTAATAAAATAGCCTTAAGAAAAAAAAAATCTAATAAAAATAACACAGAGATTTTTCGCTAATTAGACAAAAATAGAACATATGTTCGCATATCACTTACCATGAATTTTGTGTCAAAACTAGAACAATTTTATACTCGTATGTGTTAGGATCATCCAACTCATGTAGTGAAACTCAATCCTCTAGTTTTATTTCATTTTCCAATTTTAACATGGACACATCAATTCAAATTTTATTCAAAACTAATCTGAAAAAATTATTTCGTACAATAATATAAAATCTATACAAATGGTAGAAACTTCATTGCATAATACCATTTGTATAGATTATATATAGATTTTATATTATTGTACAAAATAATTTGTCTTCAACCAATGCCATTTGGTGTTAGAACTTAGAAGGGTCGATTGATAATGATTAATTAGAAGATAATGTGTCAGCATCAGCAGCAATACAAAAGATCAACAACAAAGAATAACTGCACTATATAAAAGAATAACTGCACTATTTTGTGCTGTACTTTCCACATATAATATATGATTTGTGATGTAAAATATTCCAAAAGAATATAACAAAAGAAAAGATAATCAAAGTGGAAATCGGATTTTGATTTATTTGTCTGATTGAACATATCAGACTGTCTTGATTTAAAAGTAGGATGAATATTTATTTGGTGTCAAATATACTGACAGATGTATCAATTTAAGATTTACGTGCATATGAATAAATATATATATTTTTTTAAATGCATCAAAATATACATTTAAGTATAATAAACTATATTTTAATATTCAAATAGGAGATCTCATATGTGATGCTTTTTTTGCATAAAACTCAATCTTGACTTACTTTTTCTCCCACACATTTCCCACAATCTCGGTTATTAGCGTTAACTTTTTTTTTGAGATGGTGAATATATTGTTACATCAATCAGCACTATATCGAATCGAAACATTACAATGATATCAAAGTAAATTAATTGCTAGTATTAAACTAGAGAAAAGCTAGTATGAAACTAGAGAAAATACCCACATTCGTGGGAGTTGAACTCATGACCTCCTGGTTTTTAACTATTATTAGCGTTAACTATTAGTAGTTTTTATAGTGGATTTCCGGCTTTACAATTGGATAAAACTCTAATTATTTTGCTTAAAACCTCCGCCAACTTTATTTTTTCTTGCACGAAAAATACCCTGTGGTTAAAATTTTAATTGGCAAATCTAAAATTCGAATCTTAACCTCGTATTGTAAAAAAACAATCTACCATGTGGCGTATTAGTCCAGATTTAAATCTATGCTAGGAGGTGGCAACATAATATTTTGTCTACAATGCCTGGAAATTAATTACTCCCTCCATTTCATAATACATGTCTTTTTGGGGAGAAATAAAAATTCCACAATACATGTCACTTTATGAATTCAAGATAAACTTAAATGCTATATTGACATTTTTACCCTTCTTCATTAAAAATTGGAATAGAGAGATGGATTATGGGGAGTTGTAAAATATTTAATTGTTTCCCAAAGGTAATTTTGTCCAACTACATTTTTATTTTTCGAAAATTTAGAGCATTAATTGATTACTTAATCCTTGTAAAAAAAACCTTAAACGACATGTAATATGGAATTGAGGGAGTATTTAATTATGACTTGGACATCTTTTAAAAGAATTAAAAATCCCATTTGGTATGCTTATTTTCTCCAAGTCAAGACAGTGTTGTTTTTTTTTTTTGGTTTTTTTATTACAAGTGCACATATTAAACCATCATCTGCTCTGTATAAAAGCCATTTCTCATAGGTAAGATCAAAACAAGAAATAAACAGACATAACACCGAAACCAAGAAAAATATGAAGCCCATTTCTTTTCCCCTCTTCCTAATTATCACAATCCATGTCGCAAAATCCCAAACCTTAATAAAATCCACTTGCAAAACCATCGCCCAAAACGACCCAAACATAAACTACAACTTGTGCACAACCTCAATACAAGCAGCCCCTGCTAGCCAATGCGCCACTCTGTCAGGACTAGGCACCATTTCGATACGACTAATTCGGTACAATATAACGGATAACCGTTGCTACATCAGACAGCTGATTAGAAACAATTATAAAATGGATCCTTATGTAAGGCAGTGTTTGGATGATTGCTTTGAGCTTTTCTCAGACGCGATTCCCTCGGTTAAACAGGCGACGAAATATTACAACGCGAAGAGATTTGATGACGCTAATGTGCAGATAAGTTCGATTATGGATGCGGCGACCACTTGTGAGGACGGTTTTAAGGAGAGGGGATCGGGTGTGGTTTCTCCGTTGGGGAAGAGAAATAATGACACTTTTCAGCTTTCTGCTGTGGCGCTTTCTATCATGAATTTGATTCAGACTGGGTCAGGCTGATTTTTCTCCAGTTTTTCCGATTTGGAAAATTTCTAGAACAAATTTGTGTTCAATCCACAAATTTCATGTCCTAATTTGGAAAGTCTTAGTTGTCTCGACTATACTCGTTAATTTGAGTAACATGATAAGTGTAATAAATTTGTTATTTGATGTTGAATTGGGCTGTACCCTCCCCACTCTAAGCAACAGGCCTGGTTGACAAAAGATGTGTGTATTTGTCGATAATGTTATAAGACATGTTGGTTAAGTGTAAATTGAAATTTAAACTATTTAATATTGACATGATTGATATTTGTTTGGTGCTATAAGTTAATTTATGTAAATTTGTATTAAATTGTTGGTTGAAAAATTGGTTTGGCCTCAAAATGAAATACATATGAAGAAGAACTTGTTTTGTGCATCCGTTGTACATCTTTATAAATCACATATGTTATAGCAAGAACTGAAAATCCATTGTACAACATGTGTTGGCTCCTGTTCTTATTTCGTCAGTCAGTTTTGATTATTTTGAAAACAATTTCTACAATGGATCGAGACATGGTGTGATATATATAGAGTTTTACAACATATGTCACGATGTTGTTGATTGATTGCACCATATATATCTGATGAGTTGGTGTAATAAATACATAAAATAATTTCTCATGTGTATGAATTTTTATTCATGCATTTGTTGGGAAATAGTAATGATCAATGGGAAGAGTGACATTTACCTAATCTCATATAGTTTCTGAAACTATCTTTGTAGTTCTTATTTATATCTATGTGTGGGTGGGTAATTAATTAGGCTTTGATTTTAAGAAAATGGGAAGAACTGAAGGAAAAAGAAAAAGGTTAACGATCGAGGTGACAAGAAATTTTTCTTAATTATCTATAAATTAGACACAAATTTAGAATGCTGATGATTATCCACATGGTTAAATTATCTTAGAATATTATCATGATAAGATTCGATACACCATCCTCACACGATATATGTATAATATATAATATTATGATCTGATCACTTCATGGGTAAGAATGACTGGCACACAAAAAACAAAAATATCCTCGACAACAAGATAAAAATATGTTCACCAGGGGGGATATATGGGGGGTTTGGCACCTGTCCTTTTAGATTATGATGAATATTACCAAATTGTTGATAACCAAAGTGCAAATAAAAAAAAAATATGTATTTAATAAATCTTCCATATGTAGAAAAAATTCTCTTGTAAAAAGAAATATTCAAATCATAGCCCGGAAGTGAAAAACATCAATGTCATAACACACATCAAAGCAGCATTAATAACCAATTAACCATTAATCACAAATTCATAATGATGTCAAATGAAACAATAGCTATAATCAACTCCACTCAATCGAACACTCGTATCATATAGGGCCAAAATTCTTTCCAATCCCGGATCAAATTTCTACAACATCCCATAGTCAAAGTAAAGACTTGGTTATGTGTCTAGTGCATTAAGAGATGAAAGAATTTACAACGTAAAACCGCATAACTTAGCTAGCCATTGGATGGTTATAAATATATTCGATTGCAAGAGGAAGTGAGTCGATTTTATCAGCTTCCTTGTCAGGGATTTCGAGCTTAAACTATTCCTCGAGAGCCATGACAATTTCCACGCTGCCTAAGCTATCCAAGCCCAGATCCTTCTGAAAATGCACATCAGGAGTCACCTGCAAATGTTAGAATGAAAATGGTGAAAATTGCTACTAATTCTCAGAAGACGGATCCGGATTATAAACAATTAAAAGTTGAATATCATAATTCCAACTAAAAAGGTATAATGTTTTACACAGACAACAAAACATAAAATGGCAGAAATGGATAATTTTATGAGATTTACAAAATGAACATAGCTTTTACAATGTTTCTGTTGTTCAACTAAAACATAGAAATTCACACCAACTCTCTAATGAAGTGGATGCTTCAAATAAATGATTTTCCTCAATTAAATAGCTTTAAGGCCATAGGTGGGTAAAGGAAAGAAAGAAAGAAAGAAACAATATTGCCTTTCAAGATAAATGCGGCGTTTAATATTGTATATTCCAAAACAAAACAAATACGCGGATGCAGCATTTTCTTTAAAACAGGATTGAAACATATGCTGAATGAAGAATTTATATAACTATTTTACTACATGTAAGATACCTTAGTTCAATGAATTAAAACTTATCAAAAAAAAAAAAAAAAAAACTTAACCCAAGAAGTTAAACATTGTTAGAAAGGGTGTATTGAAGAGTAATCTGTCAGTGGTTTCATTACAGCACTCAGCAAAGAAAAAAACGTCATTTTTAGAAAAAAGACAAAGCAAATATAAAAGAGTTAAGTGAGGTTATTGAAGGGGGTAGGTAATACGAAGGACTCAATTAGTTATTCTTACTTAGCGAATAAAGCCTTATCTGCTTTATTATCAGCTATGGAGCCTAAGGACTTGCCTTATTTAATCTGATAGATTAATTAAACATAAAGGCAGGAGACATATTGTAGCATGTACATGCTGAATGAAGAATTTATAATACTACATGTAACATATCTAAGTTCAATAAAATAAAACACCTTATCCCAGGAGTTAAACATTGTTAAAAGGATTTAATTAATCAGAAAATTGACTGCGGTTTTATGGTTTCATTACAGCACTCAGTAACGGAAAACGTTCATGTTTAAAAGTTTAAAGAGTTAACAAATGAGGTTAAAGGCGGTAGCAGAACTCGGCACTCATCAGTTAGCTGAAGGTCGTTACTTAGCTAGTTAAAAGCCTTTTCTACTTTATCCTCTTTGGAATCTAAGAAGTTGCCTTAATTTATCTATAATTATTTATTGGTAGAGCATTATCAGGAGACATGTAGCAGCAGGGGATGGCTAATAAAGAAGAGCAATGTGTGTCCAGACCGTTACTGACAAACATGGAAATAAACATTGCAGCACTATTGCATTTTATGATTTCAGATTTCTCTTCTGTTTGTTTGGATCCCAACTCAATGTCGTTGTTTCCTGAGTTGTCCGAGTTATATAATCCCCAACTTGTAATCGGAAAGGGAAAGTAAATTGATATTTTTCAGTTTCTTCCCAAAACTCTTCTTCTAATTTCCCACCCCCCCTTCAGCAATCCCCTCTTTACATTTATCATTTAATTACAGATCCCATCAAACTACATATTTCATTGCTAACAAGTAATCAGATAAAACAACCATACACTTTATACAAGAGCAAAAACTTCCCATTTTAGATAATCCAATATCTAAATTGCCCAATCAAACAGATGCACATGATTAAAATTTAATTTCTTTATCGTCACCTCAATTTAGCAATAAATTAGACTAGAGAAAACACAAATAGGAGTAGAATTTGAATAAACAGAAAAAATTGGAACTTATACCAACAGAAACGGGGGTGGTGAATTAGCGAATAGAATGAAAATAAGTAAACCTTTGAGGGGTCGACTTTGGGGTAACTCTTGATGACGTCGAGCACTCTATCAGTAACTTCTTTCTAGTCCAAGTGATCATCGTGAGATGACGACATTAATCGGACTGCCGTCAGTCTGGGGACCCGAATGTGGCGGAGAACGGTGGATTTCAAAGCCGACGCCATTTCCTCTTCCGGTTATATCTGAATGCAAATCTCCTTGATTTTGATAAGATGGTTTCAGGTTTCTAGTCTGGCCCCCGTTGCCACTTTCCAAATTTTAAAATGCTAATTAAATGACAATGGTATAGATCAAAATATATGCAGAGCCGATTGTTTTTAAATGTATTTTAACACAATGAGTTTCAGAAATTCTAAAAATAAATTAAATGACAATGGTATATATCAAAATATATGCAGAAATATAACTGTACTTAAATGTATTTTGACACGTGAGTTTCAGAAATTCTAAAAATAAATAAATTTTAATTGAATGCAAAATTATAAATGTAATTTTTTTTCTCAAATATGTTTGGATGGTTACTCCCTTTATTTTTTTATTTATTTTGGCAAACCAAATTTGATTATTTTTATTTGTCATTTTAGGAGCTCAATGTAAAATAAACTTTTTCTATCAATTTTACCATTCTTGTTAATGATTGTAAATAAAGCTAATTAATGATGTAATTATTTGCTTAAAAGGTTGTTTTGGAGTTTTTGTTTAAAAAGATAATTATTTATTACATTTTTTAAACGACAAATAAAAAAAAACGGAGGAAGAAATATTTTTCTGAATTTAAAATTATAAATATATGTTTGAATGACACGATACGAAATATTGAAGTTTGAAAACCTGAATATTGTTGCGAGCCAGAATATATCCAAAAAGGTTACCGATCTACGGACCATGGTATTAGCAATTAGCCGAACAATAGGTAGCTAGTAAGTTCACGAAATATAAAATGAACAAAATAGTAAGACCATGTTTGGTTTTTGGATTTTATCTGAGTAAAACACAAAGGTTAAAAAAAAAATTGTTGTCTGTTTAGACCATAATTTCGTTTATAAACTTAGGTGACAGTGAGAGTCCTCCTCTGAGAAATGTAGACTGGAACGCAAATTCTAAACAAAATCATAGTACCAATGCATCAAAAGCAATCCATTAACTGCATAACTCTCTACTCAATTGCTTATTGCTTCTACTGTATTCAGTGCAAACTTTCAATTCAGGCTTTAGTCTAATATACTAGTACAGATGAAAATCATTAACTGTAAAATTAAGAAACTTGAGTTTAGATTCTAGTATTTGATTGCAGATTTATAACTACAATGTATCAACTCATCAATCAATTGCACATATGCAAAACTAACAAAAGTTCAATATATCATCAGCCAAGTTAAAGACTACCCGATAACTTTTCTCTCCGGTGGTCTGATGAGGAATTCATACAGGAACTCGTTTGCCTCTCTGACGCCCAAAATACTGCAAGAAAGTGAAGGGCAAAAATTTTACATTTATGAATGTGCAGTGATTAAATTAACTGATTGTTAGATATTAAACGGCAATTCATCAACAACTTACGAGGTAACTATATCTAAATATTAGAGTTTGATTGTTAGTTGTTACTAATGTAACTACCTAAATATGGAATTCTCTGATATTTCTATCTAATGACAAATGCTGGATTACACGTTTGAAGTAACAGATTATACCATTTTCTTGTTCGATCGATCATCAAATAGTAACAAGATATACACAATCACAAGACGTATGATTTACTAATTTAGTCTCACCGATGGCTTATAGGAGTATTCACGTAGCATCGGACCAAGTATTGGCACCTTCCTTGCAAATATTGCTATTTTTTGCGAGAATCCACTACATTGAAAAGGATAGAATCGGTCGGCAATTAGTGGAGGAAATTAAAGTTTATGTCAAAAATAAGCACCCAAACTATACCTTAAAAGGAAAACGAAACCATGAGTCTCCACAATCATGCCAACAATAGGCCATCCCATAACTACTAAGAAAAAACCAACAATCAAGAAAAAAGAACCCTGTCCAGATGAAGAAGCAGCCAAAGAAGTAGAGTAAGTAAACATATACAATTGAAGTAAACAAATTAGCTAAATCGGAGAAAAAGGGAACTAATTAGAACCTTTAAATTCAGTGGTTTGATGAAGAATTGCAGGGCAGACTTTGGTCCAAAAGTTAAGACCACTCCACAAAAGACAAGGATCTAGTCGTCACATGCAAAATCCCATATTAAAAAAAAAAATAGAAGGCATTGTAACGTAGTAATTAAAGGTGAATTAACAGAAAGGGAACTAAAATGAGTTTGCTTACATTTCCCATGGCCAAAAACCCTTTATCAAAGAAAAGTACCAGTCCGATCAATATGAATATAACACCAAATCCAGTCAATCCTAGGCCAATCTCTGTTAACAATAAAGGTATTCACTACATAGAACAATCTCAAACCACCACACGTCACAAGTTAAGAAAAACAAACTGCTAGAACTCGAAACACTAAATTTTATCTAAATCGAATTAGCCAATACTTGTATCGTTTCAAAACCTTTGTGCACTTGATTAATCAACAACTGGTCGAATAGAATCAATCAAATTACAAAATAATGCTAATTAGTAATTTTTTAACCCTATCGAAATTCGAAACCCTTAAATTTCGAAATCTTGTGATTAGAGGTCGAGAAATCAAGAAATAGTGTAGTGCTAATTAGTAAATACTCACTCTTCAGATCACTTGTCTCAAAAGAAACCATCCTCTGTGCTGCAGGAAAAGTAAACAAGTTAGAGAACAATTACACTTGTTTCAAAAATAAAGGCCGTACTATAATTAATCATTATATCCATTTATCAAATCAGAGTATGCTATACAGATTAAAAAAAAAACTACAATTAATTACTTGAAATTAGGATTCTACCAACACACTATCGCTCCAGATAATTAAGTAAAGAGAGCAAGATTAAATTCACACACAATACTTTTCGATTTATGACATTGAAATCCGACAGAAATCATATCCCTAAATCTAAACTCAGAAACTAATTGGATTCAAAATTATACATGCTGTGTATATGAGCATAGGCATGCATATACTTACTCAAATTAATCGTGTCGGGTGTGAGAGTAGAAATTGGAGAGAGAGTGAGTTTGTATTTTTCAGCTGCGATTGTAAATGTGGAAATAATGTGGTGGTTTTTTGTTTGTTGAGAATGTGCTTGCTTTTCCATTAGTAACAAACTTACAGAACAAATATTGGAATTGTTGTGGCGGCAAAACAAAACGGCTTTCTAATTCATTTTCATTTTGTGTTGAAAATAACATTTCCGTTTAAAAAAATAATTATATTGCTAGTTTTGTCACTAGTGCCTCAATCAGATGTATTTTAGCTGAAGTTTCAGATTTATGAGTCTAGAGGTGTTAAAAAATATACAAATATTTGTTTAGATTAAAAGTTAAAGGCCTTATTTAGAGTTTAGACATGATCCGACTTAAGCCATCTCCTAGACTCCATTATATTTTATTTTTCAACTTTTTAACTATAATAATTTGTAAATGGTATTCTAATTGGAGTATATCGTTCATAAAATAAATAATGCACATATATTTTGATGAATTTTCAAAAATATTTTTTCAGAAAAATAAACTAAGTTATTTCCAAAGCCTTTGTTCTGACATTATTAATTGAATTTCAACGGCTAAATTAATTAGATGTGCTACTAATATGCTGATCTTTTTTCATAGTTTGGTGTGACATATTTCATATTGGTGGTTCAAATTTGGGACACCAAATTGCAAACTAATAATATGCTACAAAGACGACTACAAGCTATACTTTGGACCCGAAACTTTTCACGAGGATATATTTATTTTTTATTGATGGATATTAAAGCTTTAGGTAACGAGGTCGACTCCTCTAAAGCACAACACATTTGAATTAAAAGGGAATGGAAATTCAATTATTATATTAACACTTCTTTTACGAATTAAATTATGAAAGTGTTCCTTCGTCCCTAAAAATAGGTACTACCATTATATATGCTAAATTTTGGAAGGATTTTTTGCCATATAAAAACAATTGAGTTACGTTATAAATAAATGCGGTGAATAAACAAACTATATGCACATACCATGACTGTTAAAAGAACGCACACCAAACATCTGCAGTGGTCAATCCTACGGTTCATCAAGTGTAAGCTAAACTTTATTAGTATTTTTTTTTAGAATGAGTGTAAGCTAAAATCGTTGTACATAATTATCAAAAAAAAAAAAAAAAAAAAAATTAGTGTTTACATTTGGGCTTCAATCAAAATTGAAGACAAAAGGCATATACGTCTACAAATTTCCATATTTTGAAAAACACTACATGATTCACAGAATCTGCCTGCCACCACCGCAGATCTTCCATATAAAACCCCAATATTTAATTTTTCGCAAGTAATTAGCAACCCTTCTCATTTTCGAAAAACACAAACGCGCAAACCTACTAATTTGTAATCTCATCGATCAAATCTCCGGTCATTTTCCGGCGAGATCGTGAACCTCCCGTCGGAAAAATCGCACTCTATCTGATTCCGAAGGTCCGATCTGGTTTATACTTCACAGATTCCGAATTTGAGTGATGGCTCCGGTTTCGGCTCTCGCGAAGTACAAGTTAGTGTTCTTGGGAGATCAGTCCGTTGGGAAAACGAGTATAATTACTCGCTTCATGTACGATAAATTCGATAATACTTATCAGGTTAGGAATCAGTCAAATCATGGTTGAATTTGAATCTGATATTTTGAATTTCATTTTCTTTGAAACGAAATGCCTAGGAGTACGGATCTTATCAGTTTTTATCTTACTTTCCTTTGTCATTGATCCTGTCGATCATGCTACTGTTATATGCAGATTTTTGGTGATCTAATGTTAATGATCTTAGTGTGAGTAATTGATTATCTTACATTAACATTTGGACAATGCGATAAAAATCTAAGATTATCTTTTGATGGTCCTTGGTAACTATCTCATAGTTTATTGCTTAGTAATGTGATATATCATATACAAGGATCTGTTGAATCTGATTCAATCAAGTGTGTTGTTTGCTGGTGAGATATCAGTCGAAGGATTAAATAGGTGTTTGTACCATTTAGTTAAATACTAGGGAAGGTTCTAGATGATTTGAAATTCCGTAGTGATTCATTTGCTAAACTTGGAATGATTAGTTGAAAACTTGAACAATAGGAAGGAGTGCTGTTACTTGGTGTTTTATTTGTAAGGTAAAATTCCTAATTGAATTTATGAGTTTATGAGTATTGTAAGATTCGTGTAGGATGGTTTGGCCTTTGATATTCTCCTCTGGAGCTATATATTTACATGTAGAAGTACAATTTCTGTGTTGATATTGAAATCGTGTACTGAGGAGGATACGAATCTGAACTAATGTGAAGCTTGAATGAATAACAATGATTTGGAGACACCAATTCATATGTGAAATGCACCCATTAAATGTTAAACTCGCAATTTGGCATGCTTTTTGTTGAAGCCGCTGTTGCATCAATTTATGCCATCATTTTATTTATACTTTCTTTGTTTAGATAAGTTGGTAGATAGAAATGAAGGGAAGGTTTTATATTGTAAGTGGAGCAATTTTTGTTTTCTTGCTGAGGTATTAATTAGTTGCGTGCCTCAGGACACCAAATACTAAAAACCTAAAAAAATTTAAAAAAGAAGTAAGAAGAGAAGGCCAAGGATTGTAGAAAAAAAATCATTGCTTTTATGTTTGCTATTGGTTTTCTTTTCAGGCTACTATTGGTATTGATTTCCTCTCCAAGACAATGTATCTAGAAGACCGTACTGTACGTTTGCAGCTGTGGTAAGATATGATTCTTAATAGAAATTATGCCATTCATGTCTTTTCAGATCTATGTTACTGCTTTGAATCTTGTCCAAATACATTTTTGTTATGATCGTGCATATTATTTAGTAGTAACATCGCACTGGTAAATATAAGCAAATAAGAAATTTTAACAGTAACTGGAGTACCACATTTTCTGTTGGGTAACTCTAATTTCAGTGGCCAGAACAGATTGTTGATGTGTTTCATAAACCCAACAAAGATCTGTGTTTAATAATTTCCAGACCAAATTTATATCGCTGTGCAACTGTGATCTTTTTGGCCTTTAACATGATCACCCAGACATGAAGTTGGTTTTTTAGTTGGGCGGGACTTAGACTCACATTTCATACTCTCGTGCACTACTGGGACTTATATGCTCCTGTTTTGCTTGTATTCAACTAAGTTGTAACACCTCTCTTTCTTCTCATCTTCTGTGTTCAGGGATACTGCTGGACAAGAAAGGTTTAGGAGTCTCATCCCTAGCTATATAAGGGACTCCTCTGTTGCAGTCATAGTATATGACGTTGCAAGTATGGGTTTTTTTTTCATTCTATAATTTGAATAACATATTTAAATTTTAAGAGGATGGTGTTTGCTTGTTGTCGGTATGATTTTTAATCCATATTGAACAGTATTCATGTAATAGCACTTACATATATTTTGCTTTCTATTAGGCAGACAAACATTTCTTAACACTTCAAAATGGATTGAGGAGGTTCGCTCTGAGAGAGGAAGTGATGTTATTGTTGTTCTAGTTGGCAACAAAACTGATCTGGTTGATAAGAGGTAAATATATGTCAACCTTTCTATCTTATTTATTTGTGGTTTTTCTTGTAGATATTAGCATCAGGGGTTCGTTCAATTGAATTCTCGTGTTTTCTTTTCTTTCTTATTGCATTCTTGTGAAATTTCAGTTTCAAACTAAAGGTTTTAATGAAGCAGAGAGATAGCTATTAGAAACTTAAGCAGTTGTGTCGGATAGATGAGCTCATGAACTATCTGAAATTGATTTAAATTTTCATTATATTGTTGCAGACATGTTTAACTCTCGAAATTTAGATAAATTAATTTTTTTAATTAAATCCGGCATTAACATAATCCCTTAGCGGTAGCATGTAACATATTCTCTTTTCCAATGATTTTCATGAGTCCAATTTTTACCTTTTAAGTCATTACTTTTTCAATGCCTGACAAAATCAATTAAATTGTGACGTTTGGCATATTTGCAGATCTTGGTAAGGGTTGGTGGACATAACTTTTAAACTTTTTTACTATATTTACTCTTATTCATTCAACCATCTATGGTAATTTATTCCAGGCAAGTTTCAATAGAGGAAGCAGAGGCCAAGGCACGTGATCTTGATGTCATGTTTATTGAAACTAGTGCTAAAGCTGGCTTCAATATAAAGGTAACACACCAAACCAGTTCACTTCTGATATTCAATTAGGTAAATTGTCAGTTTTCGTACGTCTTAATACTCTTGTGATGAATGACACTATCTAGTGAACTTCCTTTATGTATTTTTTGTGGGTTTACTCTCTTGTAGACAGCTTGTTTTGAACCTTTTCATGAATTCGAAATTTGTTCGTAAAAAAGAATACTTTATAATGATCGAGACAATCAAGTGCTTCATTCACGCTTAATTCAGCCTCATCCCAAAATTTCTCACTATCGTTAGGTGGTTCTCGAAAGAAGATAGTGAAAAAATATCCCTAGAGTAGATATGCATAAACTATTAACCAATGCTTCCATAGATTTAATTGCATTTCCCTGCCTATTTGCTTTCCGTTTTTCTTATCCGGAACCATCTTGAGAGAGCAATAGTCAAAAAGACAAAAGTGGTGATTCAAATCCACCCCCCAGGCCCCCACTTGCGTAAATTGAGAAAATCCTGTCAGTGCTCCACATTTATTCACCAGAATCAGATCTCATCACAGAGGTTATCCCATGAATTTAAAACTGAAATTTGTATACAATTTAGACTAATAATCAGCTCTTATTCGTTTATTTTGCGATTTTCCACTGTGAGTGTTGAAGTTGACATGCTATTCGTTTTAGGCACTATTCAGGAAGATTGCTGCAGCCTTGCCAGGAATGGAAACTCTCTCATCGGCAAAGCAAGAGGATATGGTTGATGTCAACCTTAAGTCCAGCAACTCAAATGCAGCTCAGTCACAACAGTCGGGAGGATGTGCTTGCTGATAACAGCATTTGTAAAGTTCTTGTTATTCTTAGAACTGAATTTTGCTTGTGATATTTTAAGTCGGATACATTAGATAATCGTTCTAGTACACTGTGTTCTGTTTGTCGTCACATAGTTGTATTATTTTCTGGAGCTAAGTTAATGAGACTATTCTTTTCCACTTGTGCAAGTTTAAGTTAGCTAGAAAACATGTCAAACTAGCAACTGGATCTAGTAGTTTGTCTGGAAAAGTTTTCTTCTCAAATTAGGTCTGTCAAGGGTCAGGTCAGGATCTGGACCCTGTGAAGACCCACTCTGAGGGTTGTGAAAGGTCGAGTCGAGACTCGACCCTGAAACTAATCACAGAGTTTGGAATGAGACTTTGTCAACAGGGTCTGGGTTCGGGTTCATATATATTATATTCTCTCTATATACTGAGTATTTTTTATTACATTTTTTTGGTGTAGTGTTAGTATGACATGGGGACTTTCGTACATCTACCTAGACATTAGCTTCATCCAACTTAAATGGAAGCATTGAGCAATTATAATGGTACATATTTTAGTTATGAAACTATTTATGTTGATGTTTGCCATGGAACAAAATTTCAATATTCTCCGTTGAAAATATCGAAAAGTTTCTATTTTTTATTTGACGGAAATGAAAATAATGTATAATTTCGATACTATTTTGTCTTAAATTCTGTTATATTTTTTAATTTAATAACTTTTTTTACAATTTTTCTTAGTGTTTCCGAAAAATTCTCGAAAAAATTTTAATATTTTCTTTTTTATAATTAAAAAGTTTTCAATATTTAGTTGTAACATACATTCGGAATGAAATTTTGATCCATGGAGTTTGCATGTGTATTTGATCAATGTCGGAAAGAACTTATTAAGAGGAAGCACTCACCTTAAAACTATAAAAACAAATAAAATAAAGTTTATACATAATATTTTGAGTTAAGTATCACACCCTGTTTCAGCCACTACCACAATTATTGTATGGTGAAGGTTTGAAATGATTTTGATCGTGAACTCTAATGAACTCCGGAAATAGTTGAATTGCAGAAATAAAATTGGAAACTATTATTAATGAAACAGTTGTCTATAAGATGAAATTGACTGAGAACAAAACACAACAACCATATCTGTCTTATCTATACTTATCCTTAATAATTCTTTAAAATTCTTTTAAAATGCATTATTACTTCTCCGTTTGAATTGAAATTAAAATATATTAACGTTGAAAATAAAAATTACGTCTAATTTGCCATACTTGAAAGATACAATACATCATCTTATATTGGATATAAGTACAATATATAACAAAAACAATGAAGATATTTTGGACTCTGAAATTTAAAGTTTAAAGTTCCAGTTGGGAAATGACACCGTCACTATCTAACTTTTCAATAATTTTTTCTACATGGAATCATATCAATTACCATTAAAATTAGCTCTGATACAAATTGTAGGGTTGAGTGCATGCTTGTATGTTAAAAATTTATAGTCGATAAAATAAAAAAATAAAATAAAATAAATAAAAAAAAAAAATTTATAGTCGATAACAATTTTAAATATCTTATTTTTGGTTGGCCTAATTATATATAGATTTCTCTAGTATTTTGCATCCTTTGATTATCTATTAATAATATGAAAAAGAAAACAAATCTTTCACTTTTAGGCTACATAAAATTTTACACTAGCTTAGTAAAAGGAGGAGAGCACATAAAATTTAGGCTACAGTCAATATGCTTTATGAGAAAAGAGGTTCTCTAGGCTTTATGTAACCTTGTCAATCATCTCTAGTTAACCATGACCAAATTCTTCTTATCCTTTAAGTGAATCTTTGACAAAAGTATAGCTTTGAATGGTCATACAAGAGAATGGCATAAACCTAATAATTTTAAGTGTGAATCTTTAAACACCATGTGTAGCTATTAATGGTCATACTTGAAAATGGCATAAACCTACGAAATATGGTGGTTTTGAACCACTTATTGAAATTTAAGTTAATTTAATTTAGATTTTTGTGCCATTAAAGCACATGTAATTGATCAGGTGTCTTATTTAATTTGTAAATAAAAACGTCGCATTTAAAGATTTTATGAAGATCTTTTGTAAAGTTATTATTTACGAGGAAAAAATAATTTTTGATATTAAACTTTAGCCCAAAAAATACATTTGTTATCAAGTTTTTTGAAAAAACACATTTCTTACTGATACACATCATCTTGACACATTTACTTTTGTCGTCAATTTCGGATGAAATTACGTGCCCGTTAAGTTGACATTGGGAGGGAAAACATACATGAATTTTAAAGACCTATCATTGTGAACTTAACGGACATGTGAGCGGCACGGGCTGAATTCCGTCAAAAAATTAAAGGCAAAACTAAATGTGTTAAGATGATGTGAATCATGGTATGAAATGTGTATTTGCAAAAATTTTGATACTAAATGTGTTTTATGGACTAAAGTTTAGTATTAAAAGTATGTTTTCCTCATTTTTATAGACATATGTGTTTTGTATTTCATAATCCCAACAGAATTTCTATAGACTGTGTTTATATTTTTTTCATGATTCCATTTCCAATTAGTAAGAAATTGGATAACTAATTCTTAGTCGGAAGGAAAAGCACTAATTGCAAAACTACATGAAAAAGATTGTCTACCATTGTTTGGATCCATCATCACGTGGAACCTGACCTTTTATAAGTGGGCTAAGTACAGCTCATTCCTATAAAGTAATAACCCATCCTATATATCTCAACTATAATAAATAAAGAATATTAATCGCCATTTATATAATATGGCACCTAATCAAGAGATATTATCATTACCTTGATTATAGTATAATTTTGGATATGGGTTTTCACTAGTTGCTGAATTTATTTTCATAAATTCTTCAATGGAAATTTCCTTTTCAGCGTTTCAAGAAACTTGGTCCTAGATTTTATGACCGTTTTGAAATTTCATTTTGGTATAAATAAAGGCTAGTGATATTGCCAGAGCACATATTGTTGCTACCAGAGCAACTTTTTTTAATTTCCTATTCTGCCCTTTCAAGTCAATGGTCATTAAATCTATATTTCTCAATTCCCAAAATACTCATTTAATTGGTAATTCAATATTCTCTTTCTTATTAATACATTATTAACTTTTCTTTTCGTTTTTAATAGTAGTTTTTTTTAACAAGAAAATAAATAAATTATTTTAATGACTTTTTATATAAATCACATTAATAATTTTACTTGTTCTTCAACATATAATAAACGGCATATGAAAGAAGTCATTCATCATCATGCTTAAAGGTAATTCTTTTAACTTCATTTGCAATTATTAATTTTAATTTTGCCGTAATATAATAAACTGCGCTTATGAAAGAAGCCCTTCATCATCATCCTTAAATGTAATTTTTTTAACTTCATTTGTAATATAAATAATTTCCGTAATATTAATTTTGGCCCAGCGATGCATTTTTCCCTTACCATTTTCATTTATATTTGATTAGAATGACACTTATATATGATGTTGTGATAATTTCTTTGGGTTGTACAAACTATTTTTATAATGATTAATTAATATTTTTGAATTTTGAAAATATTTTTAAATATTTTGGATTCGAACGAGTTTTAATTGAATCGAACATGTATTAAACTCGTTGAACTTCACATTTACATTTTTTTTACTAACCGAATCGAGCTTGTGACGAGTTTGAAAGTTAATTATATGACTATATTATTCATGCTAGATTTGATAAGAATAATATATTTAGATTTGAAAGAGTTTTAATCGAATCGAACATGTATTAAATTCGTTTAACTTTACATTTACATATTTTTTTTATTTTTAACTTACCAAATCGAGCTTGTGACGAGTTTGAAAGTTATCTAATTATAATATCCGTCTACATTTCATTTTTAATTGTGTGAAGTCGACTACGCTCATTTTTGGATTTACCAAATTAGCTTTAAGTCATAAACATGTGGTAATAAGAAGAAAAATTCAATTATAAAGAGAAAAAGTGAAATTATGCAATAATTCATTTCATCACAAATTAATTTCTTTATATATTGTTGTGAATTACATACCATGCGTATTATTATACTATTATATAAAACTGTATGATTATTTCTATGCTTGAAATATAATAGGACAAGGAAAAAGAAGTTAAATAATAAAAGAAAAAAGGAAAACAATAATAATATATTAATAAGAGAGAGAAAACAAGGTATTAATATGAGAGAGAAAATTGAATTGTAAATAAAATAATATGGTGTGTCATGGGGATTGAGAATTCCAAGTTTTATGATCTTGACTAGAAGGGGTAGATTAGGAAATTAAAAAAAGTTGCTCTGGCAGCAACAATACGTGCTCTGGCAATATCGCCAGGGCATATCTCCAACTGGTCGACCAATGATTCATAAGGCTTGCTCCAGCGGCAAGGGTGGGGGTTCGAATCCCATTTGGAACTTGGATGGAAGCATTTCTATGGGTCTATCTAAGGGTCATTTGTGGTGAAGACCCCTTTGTGCGCAGAGTGTACAGCAGTATGGTGGGAACCCGGGGCTTGGTGGAGGCACATCCTGCGATTTACATCCTTCAGGATTCTAGGACAAGGGTTCTGAGGGTCCAGGATTAGTCAAGTGTAAGCTTGTACACCTGGGTTATCAAAAAAAAAATAAATAAATAAATAAATAAATAAATGATGTAAAGTATGGGCCCACATCAGCTAAGGTGCAAAATCGGATGCCATTCATTTATGAGGCATAATAAATTGAAGGAAGAAGACTGAAATTTGTTGAATTAAATTCAAGAATTTATAATACACTCACCTACACCAATCCTCTGACCCTGCCATTATTACTATTATTATGTGACATAAATACTCTTCAACGGTCAAAGAATGAAACAAATGGTAGCTACAATATCTTCTACATGTATGTACTGTATACAAGTGGAAAATTATAGTCTGAATTGAACACACCTATTTATTTACTTATTAATAAATACTCCCTCTGTCCCATTTTAAGTGTCATTTTAGGTGTTTTCACATATATTAAGACACATATTTAATTGCCACAATTTTAGGGAAAAAACAAATGATATTCCTAAAATACCCTTACATTCTCTCTCTTCCTTTTTCTTTTATTCTCTCTATCTTTCTCTTTCTATCTCTCTTGGAGTAATAAAGTAAGAGAGAGAAAAAGCAAAGGGCAAAATGGAAAAGTATGTAATTAAAAGTGCATTGAAACTCTAAAGTGACAGATAATTTGGGACAAAAAAAATTCTCTAAAACGACACTTAAAATAGGACGGAGGGAGTAAATAGCAAAGAAGATATATATATATATATACCTAGACTAGAGCTAGGTACATGTTTATGCATGCCGTGTGCTAGAGAGAATTAATGTGAACCCAACAATTTGGGCTTTCTATATTTTTTAAGTGATATAAATTTGATCGCAACACCAAACTGAAACTGATCCAGCGGCATGTTAGTCACGGGGATTATGAGTAATACAAACTTAATTTTCCACCATTCCGGTCTAAATTCAGTTTGACCGTAATTATTAGATGACCAATTAACGGACTTTTCAAAATAGCTCATTTCGTAGATTACACCCTTGAAATTAAATTTTGGCAAAGTGCACCCTCGAAATATTTAAGTTTTTGCATATTGCACTATTTGAATTAAATTTTGGCAAAATGCACTCTAGCGAAATTATGTATTTCAAGGGTGCACTATGCCAAAATTTAATTCGAGGGTGCACTTTGCCAAAACTTATATATTTCGAGGGTGCTTTCTGTCAAAATTTAATTTCAAAGGTGTAATTTGCCTAATGACCCATTTTTAAGGGTGCATGTTGCCAAAAGTCCCAAATTAACTGTATTTGATTTTTTAGAAATATTACCAACTAGGCAACCACAAATAAAATATATATTATAAATACTAAATTAATTAATTAATAGTAACAACATGGATTCGAACCGGGTTGACTCGAAATTTTGTCTTAATCTAAATATTTCAAGTTACGGATCTTCTCAATTGAATTAAATTATACAAATTTAATACATCATATCAGATTTTGATTAGACTTGAGATAAAATTTGCCTCATTAACGGACGTAGCAACAACATTCTTATCAAGGATGATCAAGTGAGATCTTGTAATTGCCAAAAGCTGAAGTTGAAATTTCGTGTCGATTCAACTCCCACTAATATCAGTATTTTTTTTTTATTTTAATATTAATTTTTGTAATAGTTTATCTTTATATTTTAATACCAACAAAATAGTCTCAAGGAAAAAAAATTGTAAATGGTTAATGGACCGAAAATAAAGTGAAAATGGAACTTTATCATTGTATAAAGAAAGTAGAAGAAGCATTAATCTCCACTCAAAATTCAAAGACATGATTTGGTTGTATCAAATAGTCAACCCTCTGGGCATCACCACATTTTTTGATATCTTTAATCCATCTCACTTATCAAATCATCAAACTGTAATCCTAATGGGGAGCAACAAATGCACCATACACTATATCAAAATCCGCCCCACTTAAAAATGTTGGTTGAACACTTGAACCCAAGCCTAGGGGCATACACGTAATTCCACTATTGTAGCAACAAATTTCCAAAAATTCTAAAACATATTTACTTCTGCTATGAATATTTTTTTACTGTTCTAAGTGTTCTTATAGCGAAAATTTACAAACTTAAAAGAGAAAAACAATAACACGAGTGGGGGCAAAACCGTAAATAGCAGCATGGTCAAAGTCAACGGTCACCGGAACTAATCAGTAATTGGGATTGGAGTTGTACCTCCCGAAATCGGCCAGCTTCCGTGACCGATTCTTGCAAAACGACGACGTTGTTGAGAGGTAAGGTTTCGATGGAGCCCTAGATTCGCCGCCCACCACCATCTCCGGCGGCACCCCCTTTTGATTCCAGTGTCTGCTCGGGCTGGCCCGAACCAACGGGCTCAAACAAATCGCGAAGCCCGAAACCCCTCCCGCTGCTCTCCCTCCACCTCTCCGCATCGCCGCTGGCGTCCTCCGCGGAGTCTGCTTCCATCCTTGGGAGGACTCCGACGAGGAGCCGCTCGATCCACAATCGTCCTCCTCATCGGGGTATCTCGCCGGCGACATTCCGCGGTCACGATCGCCGCAGATTTTTCGTTGCTTTCCAATCGTAATTCGTTCGTCGAGCGAGAACGTACGAATCTGTTTTTTCCTTAACACGACCGTCGAAAACCACGAAGGAGAAGAAGCACTGCAGGAATCAACCGGATCCGAATCCGGTTTGGATCTGAAAAGGCCTAGAAACAGAGAGGAAAATCTTCCTCCTCCGCTTCTCTTCTTACTACTATTCTTAATCTCGACGGTGGACCCCACCTGGGGAGTGCTGTAGAACCGCTGCTGTTGGCCGTGGATCTGCCACGTGGCGGCGGCGGCGGTATCTGACTTTCTGCGGGAAATATAAGGGGAGACTGAGCGGGGGAAGGAAAGTTGGGGTGGTTGTTGGGTGTCAGATTTCCGATGAGCTTGCACGGTCATGATAGCAAAGAGACGTTCACGGAGGCAGGAGGCACAGACGCCGACGGTGCTACTGAGATCGATTGGATGTTTTCTGCACCTCATTTATTTAACAGTATAACAATCCAGTATGTGTATTTCTGTGTATGTATCTATAAGTATATATGTGTGTATGTACAGTACAGACTGTGGTGTGTGTAGTTTTATTGGGGAATTGTGTGAAGCAGTTTAGGTGGGGGAGAGGAAGGAACTCTTCTTCTTCTTCTTCTTCTTTTTCTTTTTCTTTTTTCTTTTTTCTTTTTTGTTGTTTTTGGTGTGTGGGCGTGTGCTTGTTTGTGTGTGAGTGTATCTGAAGATTTGATGAAGATTACGAAGATGGTGGTTTTTGTCTTCTTCTTCTTCTATTCTAATTGTCCTCACATTTTTTAGAGAGAGAATGATGAAACAAATATGAGTAGACAAGAAAAAGGAGGAGGTGTTGTGTTGTGAGTGGAGAAAGACCCAGAGTACTAGTAAAACAGTAATATTGCCATTGCCATTTCTTTTCTCCATGTTTTATATTTATTGATTCTTTTTTTCCCCATTAAAATTGCGGAAGGGTAAATCAGATTATCAAATAAAGGAAAAGAAGGGCAAATCAAATTACCAGAATAAAGACAAAAGGAAGGGTAAATCTCATCCAGGAATGGAATATAGAAAAATATAATAAACTTTTGGTTTAAATCCTTAGGGGATGAAGGTCTACGTGGATCAATCCAATAAAATGGCATCAAATTGTGCGTTTTGGTGCCCTATAGATAAAGGAATTTTCTACATAAAAGAGTTTTGATTCAGTTTTGTAGATTTTTTATTTAAAAAGTAGTTTGGTGATTTGATGAACTTTTATTTGAGTTGAGTTTATCTCTCGTAGATTTTGAAAAGATTGAAATCTTACAGTTGCAATCAAGGTCGGTAAAAAGGGTCAAAATTCACTGCGTGATTCTTTTGCCAGCTCGATATGATCCAACACAACCCATATATTTCATATTGTTGATGGATTGGATTGGGTTGCATTTTTAAAAATATTTATATGAACTATTTCTGTGTTCATAAACGAGTCTAGTGAAAAAAAAAACATTTAGCTAAAATAATTAACATCTCATGGCTTAATTTTGACTCAACAATATTATTTTATTTTTCTCTCCTAGATTCATGAAAATTTAAGTTACAATATTAAATTATTAAATATATTAAAGTTTCAAATAAATATAAAAATATTAAATTGCTTTAAAAATAGAAAAAAAAAATATAAGTGTAGTAATTTTTTCTTAATCCATATAATTTAAATAATATATATTAGTCTAATCTTATTTATTTATATTTAAATATATGAATAATATTTATTTATAATTATGATGTATATATTTAATTTTACTTTTAGTAAAATACGCACTATTACTATGCTTAAATGGGCCGGCTCAGGACCTGACCTGTTTACAACCTGAACAATTACCGACACAGCCAATTTAGGACTAATTAATAACTAGACCGAATTTTGATCCGCCAAGATCCAATCCAACCCGATCCATTACCACCCGTCAATTTCCAGATTTTATGTATGGATTTTTAAATAGGTTACGGTTGAGTTTCATGAGTTTTGTCAAACTTCATTTGAAATATTTATGGTCTAGTCTCGCGAGATCCACGAAATCAAGCCAAAACTCTTCCTTAACTCCGGATTCGATCCAGGGCCAATAAATTTGAACACGTTAGTTAAGACTTATCTTAATTTCTAATGTTTTATTCTAAATACAGTTTGAACATGTTAGTTAAGTTATATGTAACTCGACAAATTTATTTTTGAAAAACAAGATATATATATTACAAATTGAGATTTGATGGAATTAAAAAGTAAATGAAATCCGCTCGAATCTGAATAAGACTTGATGGCTCCATCTAAACCTTTATATTTCTATTGGGCTAGTCAAACCAAATCAATAGAAAGAATTCATGTTTGCATATTTCATTTACTGATTATTTTCTTAAATTTTAACTGATCACATACATTACAATTTTGTGAACTTTCAATTAACTAAATCAGATAAGAAACAAAATTTCAAGAAATAGCATAGAGTTAACATTCACCATAATTCTTGAGAGGTTGACAATTCAAATATAATGTACTTTCTTTGCATGAATCAATCAGGCCTATATAATATTATATGCTGTAAAATCTTTCTATGCTAAATTACATAGCGTAAATATTCGATTTAAACTACTATAATTCAAAAGGTGAATCCTGTAATTAATTTAAATAATTGACTTGGCCGTATAACTCTAAAGAATATATGTTCGTGGGGTGGGGTCGAGATTCATATTTTCCCACGTTGATTAACTCTAAGCCACTCAGTTATGCATATATACGAACAAGCAAAAAAATTCTATAAAACAGTCACTTATTGAAAAGTAAGAAAATGGGAGACCAAAATTAAATGCTTCATGGAAAATATATATTGTTATTTATGTGGAAATGCGATATGGGGTCCGGATACTTAAGAAAGATACATTTGACGAATTCTAGGCTTTTATTTTTAAGAAAATATTTAGAAAAATTATCTACTTTTATTTTTTGAGAGAATATAGCACATTGAAATACAATTTTAAGTTTTAACTTTTAACCATAGTTTACGTTTCCACAATCAAGTCAAAACTAGAACACGTTAAAAGGAGTTGCAATTAAGTTGAGTCTATTTATTGCATGTTATGTTATATAAATTAACTACGTTATGAATCTTTTTCATTAACTAGGTTCATTATTGACTGATCAATCAAATTCACTTTGATCATCGTCAATTTAAATTTAACAAAATTCAATCCACCAACAAATATTATTTAGAGTTATACGGCCAGCACTAATGTCAAACTAAACGCTCCTTTGCGTATCTTGCTAAATAAATAAAAAGGGACAGTTAGAAAGGTTACCAAAGTTTTTTTTTTTTTTTAAATAGTAGTGAGTTTTTCTTTTCTTTTTTCTAAATTAAAATATATAAATTAACACCCATAGGTGGTTCTGACCTAATTATTGGCTTCGAAGTTCTTCAAAAATTGATCCTTCTGAAAAGGATGATTTCCCATAATTAACTGAATTACTGACGTGAATTTTGAGTTTAGTTTTTTCTAATGATCGATCTGACTTTAAGTTTACTGACCGTTATTGATGGTGTTATTTTTTTTTTTAAATTGTCATATGGCAATGATAAAATCTTCTTGAAATTTCTTATCTAATAAATTGAAGTGCTGCTCCAATATGTTAAGTACATGTAACATTTTTTTATGAGACGATAATATATCAATATATCCATCATTACATTATTATTACATCGTAATCAGTCTTATTACAAATAATAATTAACAATAATAATAATAAAATTAGAAAACAAAATTACATTAGTGGGATTTGAATTTACCTCTAGGTTTTGGCTAGGGCTGAAAATTAATTAAACCAAGTTATTTGATACTCGACTTGAGTTGCTTTGATAAAAAGCATATTTGAGCTCGGTTCGTCAGACTAATCAAATAAGTTTGAACATCATTTTTTGTTCGTTAACTTTTGAAGCTCGGCTCGAGCTCTACTCTATAAGCTAAAAAATTTATAATATACATGTAAAATATCAAGATATTCGATACTCAGCTTGAACTCATTCGATAAAAATCGTTGAACTCGGCTCGTTTAACAATCAAACCAAGCTCAACAAATAAAATCTCGAGCTCGATAAAATTTAATCCAAACTTGAACAATGTATCGTTCGACACTATTCGACTTGATTACACCCCTAATTCTGACTTTGTGGGCCTCAACTTTGCCAATTCATAACCACATTATGTGTTAGTAGACAAATTAATTGATTTTCAGGTAAGTTTACAATTAACTGAGAATATATATGTATTCCTACATTTTTACTCCTATTTTCTTATTTGGGATGTCCCAAAATAAGACTCTCTTCTTATAAATAAATTATTTTTTTCAAAAATATCCTCTCATATAAAATAATGATTTCACACCACTATTTTTTCAGCCATTATTTTTAAGGGTATAAAAATAAAAATTCTCAAACAATTATTTTTACAATTTTTAACTAGAATTCTGTAAAAAAGTGAAAGAAGTAAAAAATAAGTGACGGGGGAAGTATTTTATTAGTGCTCGTAAATTGGTCAAACCGCAACCGTACGGATATGCTGAGATCAAATACTATTTCTCCTTTTATGTAAATTTTGATTATGATTGAAATTGATTTTAATCATATCAAGAATGGATGATGGACACACGGGTTATAAAAAAAATGGAGGATGGATCATATAAATACAACGTGTCTAATAATAAGTTTAACGGTCGATCTTAATAAATAATGCAATATTGGCTAATTGTATTTAAGAAGTGTAGAGGTTTCGTAAAAGGGAAAACAAAATTGTTAAATAGAGTGGGTGAAGTAATTTTAGATATCTAATAGCGGCCCAAGAGATTGATTAATTACACTTAATAACTTGTGAATAAAGATTGCATTATTATGAAAATTTATGACCACACTTAGCATAACTTCGTTTCACTTCACAAGACAATGCAAGATCTAACAATTAATACGGGCGTAGTTAATACATTTCATTCATTATATACAGTACCAACTACAGATAAGAACTAAACCTTAGACGACAATTAACAATTGTATGTAAGTTTATCTATAACATGAAGTCTTATCACGCTTAAATCATTGAAACATTCACCTAGTTAAAATTTGTATAAAATTCAATAACATGGTTTCCAAACGACATTAATAAGAATCAACGAAAAACTCATTATTTTGATTATTCAAGTTCATTGGGTCAAGTGTTAGTGACTTGCGATTCTCAGATACGAGACTCAAGTTCGAATCCTACTGGAGACACCATGATGGAGATGACTTATACCATTTGCATTCTTCGGTTCAAGCTGTATATATACAGTACAATTAACCAAAAAAGTTGCACTACAGAACACATGATCGCTAGTCCGATACTTCAACAAGTGAAACTATCGATCTCTAAAGTAAGGGCCAAAATGAATGAGTAATAATTGAATGATAAAACCATATACGTACCTAGAGGAAGAAAAATTAAGGAAATTACCTGTATGAAAAATAATTAAGCATGCCACTATAATTCAATTTATTAGAAGTTAGTACTTAGTAATATGAATTTCCATACTTCATACAATGCGTAAAGAATATTAATGTAGCTTGTAGTTGGCAATTCCCGTTAATTCTGGACAAGATATTGATTTCCTTTATTTTCTTATTATATTTGCAAAAGAGATATCTGGTCAAAGAATTAGATAGCATTACATTGACAAGTATATATATGGAGGAGGGTGTTCATTACAACAAGGCAAGTGACTAAGTTGCTTTGATTTCCTATACCACAATTTATTAAGATTTCTCCACTTATTTGTGACATGTTATATTCTCTCATGTTGGGATTTGGACTAGGTTAGGTACAAAATTTTACATGACCTAGTTACTGATGACGTTAACAAATGGTTAAATATAGATACGAAAATGGTTTGTTGATTTGGACATGAATTGGACTTTTATTGTAATAAGCTTCGTTGAATTTGTCAGTAAATTAATTACTAACTTAAAAAAAAAAAAAAAAAAACTTTGAAGCATTATTTAAATACTTTAATTTTTTATTTTGGTGTTATCAACTATGAAGCATGAAAAATGACATAATATCTATCCATGTTTAAGAAACCATGAATTGACATATATATAAAAATGAATTGGGTCATTATCAAGCATGAAATAAAAATGTTCCTACAAAATCAAATAGCACAAGTAGTATCTGGGACTGGCAGCCGTGTAAAGCTTAAAAAAGGCCCACGTGGTAAGCAAACTCATAGAAAGGCCCAGGCCCTAGGATATTCATTTTGATCGGTCCACTTAGAAAAATATTGATAATTTGATATTATAAAACAACGGGTAAATTGCTTTTTTGGTACCATAGGATAGGCTGACTTGCACTTTTGGTATCACTGGATATGAAAATGCAAATTTGGTACCATAGGATAGGTTTTCATTACAATTTTGGTACCAAACCCAATTTTTCTACAAAGTTAATGGCAATTTACCCCCTACTAAATGCATAATGTTCAATTTAACCCCTCTAGGTTTAAAAAAGAACATTTTACCCCTTGAAATTTTGTAAAAATTTCACATCGCCTTCCTGATATTTTTATAGGCGGCACTTAATCCACTTTTATTATGATAATGTGATTTTTTACCCATTGTGTTATGATAAATGCGGCAATTTATCTCCCTATGTTAAATAAAATAGTTTGCATGCATACTCTCAATTTCGGTAAGTGAGTTACAATCTCCGGCCGAAGGGAGTAAATTGCTTCATTAAAATTTTACAGGGGGTAAATTGATTTTTTTCAAATTATAGAGGGATAAATTGAACATTATGCATTTCATAGGGGGTAAATTGCCATTAACTTTGTAAAAAAATTGGGTTTGATACCAAAATTGCCATAAAAACATATCCTATGGTACCAAATTTGCATTTTCGTATCCAGTGGTACAAAAGTGCAAGTCAGCCTATCCTATGGTACCAAAAAAGCAATTTTCCCATAAAACAACATACCAAATGTAAGTTTAATTTTTTATTCGAGTAGGTTCACATCAAATGTTAAAAATTACATTCGACTCAATTAAACCTTTGTTAAACTTGTTCGATGTTATAATCAATTTCTTTTTTGAGTTTGTAACCGAATTAAGTTCAAACATATATTAAAATCAATTTAAAAAATAAATAAATCTTAGATGTGAAATATTCTTATTTAACATGGTCAAACTCATCCAACCACAAAGCAAACACTTACTTTATGATTAATCATTCTCTCACGAGTTTCATTCAATTTCAAAACAAATGTATTGCACTTATCATGTGTTTTAGATTCGACAAAACCCAATTTAAATAAGAATTTTCCACAAAGATATTGTGTTAACTCGACCCAACTAATTTAAGTACCATAGGTGTATGTCGCAATTATTAATTCAAATTGTTTATATATGAACTTCAATTTTTTTAGAAAAATTATCTAGAATTCAGTGGAGGGCTATATAATGGCCCAAGTAGTCCTTAAGGCAGAAGATTATGTACTAGATAATATAAAAAATATAAAAGCAAAACAAAATTACAGGACTACTTTTTAAATTCAAATTTCTTGGTTCAAAAAGTTAAAAGAAGCCAAGTTGAAGAAGAGAGAAATAACTAGTTGTGTCAATTAAAGTGATGTAATCTTTATCCAAGTCATGCAAGTAAATATATATAATTGATGAAAATGACTTCAATCATTAAAACGAGAAGAAAACTTCATTAAGCAAGCTTTGAAATGGTTCATTTTGGGCATCAAAATTTTAAGTAGATATTTTTATTTGAAACAATTGTTCATTTAATTTTAAGTATTTTAGTTTTTCTTTTAGGAAATATAAGAGGTTTTTTTAAGAGGACGTGTATTTGAAAATTGAGAGAAAGCTATTTTGATAAATTATTTAAAAAAAATTTATTTATATTAATTTTTAGAGAACACTGATATACTTTTTCATAAACAAATAGACGATGCAATTCACATAAATTGTAAAAATATTTGATTAAATTACATTAAATAGAAATAAACTCAAATAAAACATTTCATGACATCCCATTTCAACACGGTATTCAGAGTTTTTGATATTTTGGACCCTAAAAATATAGAATTCTAGCACTCTGAACTCAGACTTAAAATTTTTGGCACTTCATATCCATAAAATGCAATTCATTTGACACTTTGCACCTTAGTGTGTGTTTTAGTGAGAAGATTGTGAAAGGGTATAGTAGTTATTTCAGAATATTTTCAGGCCCTTTGCCCCTGAAAAATATAGACCTTGGCACTTTGTACTCTACAAATATAAAATATGGCACTTTACACCCTGAAAATATAAAACTTTAGGCACATTCACCTTGATTCGAAACATTTTGCACCTTAGAAATATAATTTTTGACATTTTGCATCCTAATATTTTCCTTTGAAAAAAGCCTTTGAATATTGTCGGTGGAGAGATAAAATAGTATTTTTAATGAACAACATCAAACATAGAGAAATTAATAATCTTATTTCGAGTTCAATTATAAAAATAATCATTTTTTTTTTGCAAAATTATACAATAGAGATTAGTTTTATTTTATTTGTTTCCAAAAAGTTTCTATACGACATACTCTAAAAATCTATAATTATTATCTACTAGTATGTCAAATTTAGGAATTACAAAAAATAGAAAAAAAGTTCTTATCTAATTACTAATAGCTTAATAATTTAATTAAAATAAAATTTGTGTTCAAATTTTACTTTGGGGTGGAAAGTGGAAAAAATTTAAATTTTCAGAGTGTAAAGTGCCAAGAAAATTTGAAAATAACTATTATATCCTTCCTGTAACTAAATTTGTTCATCAAAACACACAATAGGTTGTCAAATAAATTATATTTTTGGTATGCAAAGTCTGAAAGATTTTAAATAAGATTTCAATGCACCAAAACTCCATATTTATATGATGCAAATTGTCAAAAACCCGATATTCATTATTGCAAAATTTGTGACCCGAAATTTTCTTAAATTGGTCTTACTTTGTACTTAAACAGTTGACTTTGCGCCCCCAAAAGATTGACCATTCTATCCATAATTTCCATTCCGCTTCCGGGCCTTCCCTTTTCCAGAGGGAATAACGCCACCAATTATTTACGCGTTAAATTAATTGAGTAATAAAGACAGTACTCAATTAATCACTATCACCACACAAAGGTACAACTAACCTTTCGTGAAGTACAACTAGATTGAAGCAGAAAAATCTCTGGCAATAGCAAAACCACCTTGACATTTACCATTTCCCTTCCACGTAAACTGTTCAAACTATTCGTCTCCATTGAAACATTAAACTATCCTTATATATACTTCATCACTCTCACTCTAAACGTATATATATAAACCAAAGTTTAACTGAAGTGATTTTACGCATCTCCAAAATGGGGAATTTTTCTCATCAGATGAGGGTTTCATCCGCTTTGCTGAAGCGTTTGCAATCACATCAGAGAGCTATTGCCACAGTAAATGTGGATGGTTCGAGATCTTTTACCACGACTGAGGGCCACCGCCCTACTATTGTTCACAAGCGTAGCCTCGATATTCTTCACGATCCGTGGTTCAATAAGGTGAAACCGTTAAATTTTCAGTTGGTTTTGTTTGTAATTTGAAATTACTGTGATGTTAAGATCTTTAGGTTTGACTGTATGCTAATTGGGATCTATGATTTGATGGTAGTTGAGGTTTCTAGTAGTTTTCCAAATTCAAATGATTTTCTTTTGGTACTTGATGTTAGTTTGTGAACAACTAAGTACAAGAAGGAAATCATAACTTGTTCAATCATTCTTGTGAGGTTTGTAGTTTGATTAGTATGGAAACTGGGAGGAAAAGATAATGAAGTGTGTGGCTAGTTGCTATTATGAGGATCTTTTAACAGGAAGCAACAAATGCTGGCAGATAAATGGCTGGTATCCAAATAGTCACCATATATATATGTTAACCATACACTTATAGGCATCATATTATAAAGAACACCGGTGTTAAGAGTGTCAAAAGTTGGTGGCGTTAATTGGACCTTTTCCGATGATACAAATGAAGCCCAATCGTGAAGCCTTATTCAAATTATACGTAGTATTTAAAATCTCTTTGTGCCAAAGAGTAAAGGGAATCTTAACCGTGCACATTTGTCATTTCATCTTTCAATATCGTACTTGAATTCTATTGGCTTTCGTCTTTCTTGAAAGATATTAGGCCAATTTTTCTTCTACTCCTTACATTTAAATTAATTTATATTTATATTTTGGAGATAAGTAAGCATCCTGGAAGTTAAATTCTTATAGTTATGTTCCTTGAATTCAGGGAACTGCATTTTCCATGACGGAACGAGATCGTCTTGACCTTCGCGGATTATTGCCTCCTAATGTCATGAGTTCTGAACAACAAATTGAGCGATTTAGTAAGTTCACATATGCCTCGTTTTGTTGCTGTTCTATAATATATCTCTATACTGTGTCATAGCTATTAAACTTGGTGATTTTGTTGGTATATTAATTGCACGATATTGACTGGATCATTCATCATGGTTCTGGTCATGCATTTCTTGTCTTTCTGAGTGATTGGATTTGTGTATTGCAGAGTGTTAATTTGTGTTTAGGTTAGGTGATGTTTCAACAAACGATAGTTTCAGTTTGTTTAGTTATCGTTGCTTAAAGAATAACAAAAAATATCCGAACCATGAAACAAATCAAATCATTCAATTTGGGTTAGACAAACTTGCAAATATTATCTCTTCTTTATTTTTCATGTTTGATTAACAAAATATGGTTGAAAATCGAGACATATGTTTTAATTATTGAAGTTTATGAATTATACAAGTTTATGTTTTGAGTTTCAATGACATGTGTCATCATTATTTTATCATTGTCTCTCTTCAAATCATAGTGGCTGACTTGAAGAGGCTTCAATTAAGTGCTAGAGATGGACCATCTGATCCATACAGTTTGGCTAAATGGCGCATTCTTAACCGCTTGCATGATAGAAACGAGACAATGTATTACAAGGCAAGCATTCTTATTTCTGTTCTTCTATATAGTTTGAATTAGTATGTTCTTCTCTACAGTAAAATTGAGGTGAATTATGTTTGCTGTGGTAATTGTCACATAGCTCTTTGTCCTCATACTATTACCTGTTGAATATGTACTACATCAGACGGTATTACTATGGAATTAGTGGCTTGTGCATTAGCCAAAAATATAAATGCTGCAAATTCATAAATTTATTGTGCATGAGCCGAAAATAACAATATCGTAAATGCATTACGAACTTTATTGTATAAGCACTTTAAAAGATAAGGTGCTCTTATATGTACTTAAGATATCATACACTGTTTAACTAACCATGACCCCTTCCTCTCTCTCTCAATATGACGATGACAGGTTCTGATTGACAATATCGAGGAATATGCACCTATAGTCTATACACCTACAGTTGGTCTTGTTTGCCAGAAGTACAGTGGCTTGTTTAGGAGACCTAGGGGGATGTACTTTAGTGCAGAAGATCGTGGAGAAATGATGTCAATGGTTTACAATTGGCCAGCAGATCAGGTGCGTTGTACTTGTGAAAGTTGTCAACTTAAGTGATACTTCTGACACTGTTTGTTATTTGAATATATTGTGGTTGCTTGTTCATTGCCCTGATGGAACCATGTATACAATGAATCAACTTAATACTCTGATGGATGGTGAGATGAAGGAGAGTAAATTATTTTCTAGAACTAATTTAGCCATGACATAAAACACTTTTTCATGTCAGAATCTGTAAGTATTTGATAGTGTTCATAATATGATTCCCTGGCTTCACTAGTTGATGCTGGATGGCTAAGTTTTAAGTTGTAGCTTTCTGGTGTTCTTACCTTTTGCTATCACGAGCATCAAATAAAAGCTGCCCTAGCTTGCAGCTCATATATCTTCTACCTGAGTTTCTACTAGACCATTTGTCTAAGACATTTAGCTGTCACAGATTGAGCAGGAGAGCAGTTATTACATTTTTTTTAAAATTAGCAATAGCAAATCAGTACATAAGGCATAAAATTGATTGCATGCAAATACTAATACTGCACAAATTAGTGCTTTCTACTTGATTAAGTATTCTTCCACTGGTGCAATAAGTGCATGGCCAAGTATCTATTTATATACTAAATACAAAGTTGTCTCCTCACTAATCCTACATAGTGTTCTATTAAATTTCGCCATATAGGTTGATATGATTGTTGTAACGGATGGGAGCAGAATATTGGGTCTTGGAGATCTTGGAGTTCAGGGTATTGGAATTGCAATTGGGAAGTTAGATCTTTATGTTGCTGCTGCAGGGATAAATCCACAGAGAGTACGATCTTGTTCTTTTTCATTCTTTTTCACATTTCAAGTTGCATTTATATAATGTTTGTACTATTATATGGAATTGAACCTCAACCTGCTGCCAATATTGCGATTTTTTTTCTTTCTTTTGCCAATATTTATTGTTTGAATAAATCATGAGAATAGAGAAAGAGCAAATATTTGGAAATCTGGAATAACATATTTTTTAACACTAAAATCGATTTTTTTGTTTTGCAAAATAAGCAATGAAATATTTAATGGAACTGCAGAACATTTGGTTTTTTCACTAGCAAATTTCTAAAAGCAGGCAGGAGCATTTTTGTGTCTTTTGACTTTTCCCCTTTCAAAGAATCAGAAGTAGGAGAAATGAATTCTGTTTCATTGATTTTAGATATTTCTCATATTCCAATTTTTGTTTGTAATTTCCCTAACAGCTGAATAGGATGTAGAGTACGTATCTAGTAGAGTTTCGTAGACCTTTTCTCTGTCATATCTCATCATTTGATTAAGATATCCTGGTTGAAATAAAAGAATCATGGCTGATACTAAAACTCATTGGTAAAGGACACCTCTATTGTTCTTCTTTCAAAAAGGTCGTGATAATTTATCCTGTTTTGTCGATTATGATAGGTGCTTCCTGTGATGATTGACGTTGGAACCAACAATGAGAAGCTTCTCGAAGACCCCTTGTGTAAGTCTCTTACCTTCGTTTGATATTGATTTGTAACAAAAGCCTCATATTGATAACTACTATTTATCTTTTTGTTGTTACATTAATAGACTCATATTTACCTGTCATACTAAAGCTCTTAAGACTTTTCCGTTTCTCGAAACCTTGACATTATCTGCCACAGGTTTGAGTTGTTTTACCAAGTAGGTATGTCTCCTGCAGAGTGCAGATGTTTAGGTTCTTGAATTATGTACATGATCTTGTAGGCTTAGTCATGCAGGATTAATACATGTTTATTGTTTATTTGAATGTGGTTATCAACAAATTTTTCTATATTAAATTCATAATATAGTCCGTCCTCTCACCATCTAAAGGTATCCTAAAACTTCAGTACCGACTTGCACATTCCCCAATAACTATTAAGCGATTCTAAATCTAAATTCTCAAAACTTTTATAATGAAAATTTTAAAATATTGGTAGGCCTTTTCTTTCCATTTCTTCAAATTTAAATAATGATGACCTCATTCGCTCAATTGTAATATTCTTGCAGATTTGGGATTGCAAGAACATCGCCTTGATGGTGAGGAGTATATTGCAGTTATTGACGAATTCATGGAAGCAGTCTTTACTCGTTGGCCTCACGTGATTGTCCAGGTGCTTCTTTTACCTGACTTGCTAGTTGGCTATAACCTTCCTGCTCAGCTAATATGTAACTCAATTTTTATCTCCTAAACTACTAATCGAATAGGATTGTGCAGTTTGAAGATTTTCAAAGTAAGTGGGCCTTCAAGCTATTGCAGCGATACAGGAACGAATACAGGATGTTCAATGATGACGTACAGGTAAGTTGCTTGGTATTCTGGTCTTTATATTTTATTGAAATTCATATTACGAGTGTGGTATCATTCAAATATCCCCTCCAGGGAACAGCAGGGGTTGCACTTGCTGGCCTTTTAGGAGCAGTCAGGGCGCAAGGAAGACCAATGATAGACTTCCCAAAGATGAAGATTGTAGTTGCTGGTGCTGGAAGGTGAAAATTTTATATTAGTTTTGTTGCTTCTTTGTCTTGTAGAGGTGGATGCTTTAAATAGTTACAGCTATGACAAGTTATTTTTCTCAAATATAACCGTATGACGGATATGTTTATGTTTCTGTGCTCCTTCAACATTTTCAATCTATGAATATATTTGCTCTGGTGTTTTCTGTTAGCACACTGTGAAGCTAATACTTGCATATAAATACTAGACCTTTCTTGTTAATTGAAAGTTTTAATTTCCTAATTTAGTAAACTTATAAGTCATTGGGACTGTGATTACAGTGCAGGAATAGGTGTTCTTAATGCTGCAAGAAAGACAATGGCAAGAATGCTAGGAGACACTGACATTGCTTTTGAAAGTGCTAGGAGTCAATTCTGGGTTGTTGATGCTAATGTGAGTATAAATTTTATAAAAATTAATTGGTTCTTTTGATTAGTTTGCTAATTAACTGAAGTCAAATGAGAGAACATAGCTGTTTCTGATCAATGGTTAAGCTAACATATCTAGTACAACCGTTGTTGCTTCCTTCCATATCTTCGAATTATGCTTGAGGATTCAAAAGGTTGATGAGATAGACCCCGTGATTGATTGTCTTATATATATTGTATCTTCAAAAAGCATGTGGTTTCTGCAACTTGCTAGTAATAACATTTTTTCCTCAAGGCTTTTTAAACTATGCATTGAGGAAGTGTAATATTTGTTCATGTTGGGTATGTATTCATCTTTAGTCCCTTGTTTTGTCTTATCCTATGTCCTGGAAAACTGTTTACCGTGCTGCTTTAATCAACTAGTTTGACTGGCTATTTATTTTCGTATGATCTGTGACAATTATAGTGGCCTTTTGAGATACTTCTCTATGAAACTACACTTTGTATTTTATATTTTGGATATGAGAATAATACTGGTGGTGATGGATCATAAAAATTGTAATATATATTTACTATTTCTGCTTGAACGAGACTATTGTAAATTGTATTGCAAAGATCCACTAGCTTTTGTGTGCTTTTTCACTTATGGTTCAAAGGAATATACTTTTCAAAGCAGGATTTGGGAATGGAACTAGCAACTGAATATGCTTTCTCTGTTTTAAATAGTTTTCTTGTAGTATTTTTGTTGTTTATTCAGATGTATACTCTACTCTAATTCATTAACACAAAGATTACCTTCAGTTCCGCCTTACAGAATGCTCTAAATGCATGAGATTGATGATGACATAGGGCCTCCTTTTTCCATCATAGCTTATCAAATTTTGCAACAGCTGCAAGTGTCAAAATATAAAATGCTTATGTGAATCAGGGACTGATAACCGAGGCACGTGAAAACATTGATCCAGATGCTCGCCCATTCGCTAGGAAAGTCAAAGAAATTGAACGTCAAGGGCTGACAGAAGGGGCAAATCTTGTGGAAGTGGTAAGTTATTTAAACTTTCATTGAATTAGATAATTGATATGAGAACTATTAATTTATAAGTACATTGCAGTACTATAAAGAAAAATGTGTGAGTTAATATGTATTAACTCTACAATAAGGAGTATTGCTTTAGATGCATAGCTCCTTAGTTACCTTGATTTGGGATATAAAGAATTATTTACACATATGTACCTTTTATTAATGGAGTAACTTTCCGGAATGAATAAAGCTTAAGAAAATAAAGTTCTTTTAAACATGTATTAGTTAGTCTGATGGAGTGGAAAAGATTAAGTTTCAAGAGAATTTGAAAAACTCGTCCTCATAAAAATGGACCCTTTCATGTTCTCAACCACTCATGTACTGAACCTTTCTAATATTAATTGGTTACTGCAACTTTGAAATTTCTATCATGAATGTATAGATGGCCTGAGGTTAAAATTTATATTTTACTAAGGTGAATATTATCTTATGCATGACAAATGTTTGCTTTTATACCAAATCAGGTAAGACAGGTAAAACCAGATGTACTTCTAGGCTTATCTGCTGTTGGTGGCCTGTTTTCGAAAGAGGTATCTCATTCTTTTTCACCTGTATTTATTTCTTACGACACTTTTATCACGTAATAGAGTAAAATGTCTTATTCGTTTGTTTCTTATGCTATTCCCTTTTCCTTCTGTCGTGGGTTCTTTGGTTGTCATAAGTTATAATGCAAAGTAGCAGTAGTTGCCTGTGTAATTAAATTGCCTCCAAATTATCAGGTATTAGAAGCTCTCAAAGGTTCAACTTCTACCAGACCAGCAATTTTCGCAATGTCCAACCCCACAAAAAATGGTATTCTTCTTGTTCTGATATAAAATGATATTTTAACATCTTTCTCTCCTGTTTTATTGAGAAAATTTTCCGCAACTTTGCTAGCTGAGTGCACCCCAGAAGAAGCATTTTCCATAGTTGGTGACAACATCATATTTGGGAGTGGAAGCCCATTTAACAATGTTGATCTTGGTGCGTATTTTATCTGCTCTTATTTCATTTGCCTTTATTTTCATATTCCTAACTTTTTCATTAAATGTGCATACAGCACACCTATAGATTTGCTCCTGACGATTTTGAACTTAGAATACCTGTGAAAAGTAATAAGACTCTGTAAATATTTATCATGATGACAATGAATCCCACAGCCACTTTCTCAAAATAAATAGGAGATATACGATTTCTGTAGGTTTAATCAATCTAATTGGCAACACTGTCTTATGAATATGAAGTGATGTTTGTAAGCAGCTTTTTACATCTCATACATGATTTCTCCTAGTCCTCAAATTAACAATTAGTCACTTTCTGAACATTTCCTTACCCTTTCTCTTAATAATATATACTTGTGAAATAAGTTTCTCATTCCATTGGGTTAACTGTTTATCCCCATAAAATTTTGCTAACTGGCACCTTCCTTTGATACCTACATAATTGCTTTCTAGTTTTGTTGAAGACTCTATTATATAATTTTTTTTTATAATATTGTATGGAATTGATCTAGCTCAGAACCATTAATTTTTTTTAGTTTGTTTATCAATTCGAGTGAGGCAAATGCTATGTCTTTGCTGATATTAAAACCTTTTATGTGGTTTTCTGTATAAGTGTATTTTACATATTTGACTATTTAAGTCATTTTGCTCGTATTTGAGTAAAAATATGTGTTGTGATAATTTAATGTATAATAACCCGTGGTCCTGGTACATTTGTGTCCCTCCCTCTAATTGCAACCAGAGCAGAGAGAGATTCCTGTATTTATACTGATTCAAGTATGTTTTTTACTGAATCAAAGAAGAAATAATCATAGAGAGCTAGAAGTGTAGAAAGGGTTGTGACGAAGATATCTATGTCTGTGAACTATGCTTAGATGCTTTGTATGAGTGAATGAGTAAGAGAGGGCTGGGGCACAATGTCGCGTGATTATGCAACTTTTAATATCTCAGGTAAGCTAAGAAAATACTATCAGAGATTGTAGTTGTGCATTTATAGTTATATTTATGGTTGTTCATGGGCATCACCCAAAGTGAAACATATTGGTGAAAACCAGATTGTCGGCGAACGCCTGGAGATATAAAAATATTCTGACCGATAAGATTCTACGCACTCGTGATTGCGTATAGATTGTCCTGTTTGAGATAATTTTACTTTGAATTGTTCTTATTAGTGCTTCCCTAACCGCAACTAATATCTTTACAGGAAATGGTCATGTTGGCCACAGCAACCAGGCAAATAACATGTTCCTCTTTCCCGGGTTAGATACTGGAAATTTTAATCTATGGTGGGTAACGGTCTGATTAACTTGCCTTTTTCTTATTAAATTTGCTGTCCGATGGTGTAGGATTGGACTTGGAACACTTTTATCTGGATCCAAGGTTGTCTCTGATGGAATGCTACAGGCAGCAGCTGAATGGTACACCATGGATATTGTCTTTTTTATTTAATACAGTATTTACAAATTGGATCTCTTATTGTGTGTCCATTGAACACATAGAATGATAGAATATATGAACAAAATACTGTGTGGAAGGGCTTGTGCTGTGTCTTCATTTAGTTTGAGCTATGGACTCTTCAGGACCTTTCTAGAAAAAGAAATGACAAAATATTACTTTCTTGGACAAAATTCCTTTCCCTTTCCAGTGACGTTTTAGAACCTTTCGAATGTCACATGCTTAACTGATGTTTCTTCACAGATTTCAACAACAAATAGTTCTGAAACTTAATCTGTATTGAGGTTTCATAAATTGGAAAAAGCTCATTTAGTTATCATTTCTTGAAATTAAAAATTTGTGAAACATTCTTTCTAACTACAGCCTAGCTGCATATATGACTGAGGAGGAGGTACTTCAAGGGATTATATATCCTTCAATTTCTAGGTATTCAAGGACTTCCATCGGTATTCCGTACCTTAAAAATATCATATTTTAGTTTCTCCAATGGTCAATATTTTCTTAACCATTGAAACATGCAAGCAGAATACGTGATATAACAAAGGAAGTAGCTGCAGCAGTCATTAAAGAAGCTATAGAAGAGGATCTGGCAGAAGGATACCGTGAGATAGATGCACGGGAATTGCAGAAACTTAATGAGGTATTATACTACATTGATTTGTCAATCAACATAAACCCTTTTTCTTGTAGTGACTTTTAAACCTACCGTAGTAAGATATCATGATTTCGGCTCTTTTAGCTTTCTGGGGGTACTCATCATTTATCACTGTGCCCTTTTTTTTTTTAAGGTATACAATACGGAAAAAGGAAATATTAACGAACTTACATTTTTTTCTAGTTTCTCCATATGGGTGATTATTCTAATTTGTTAAGTCTTAGTTTTGAGCTAATGGTTTGACATTGATGTAAATATGTTTTGCAGGATGAGATTAGAACTTACGTGATGAACAATATGTGGAGTCCTGAATATCCCACCTTGGTTTACAAGAAGGATTGAAGATCCATCCCACCTTTTGAACTTATGGAACTCCTTTTCAAACTAATTATTTCCACACATTCATTGTATTTGTATGCAAGAATTTATAGCTCCATTTATAGTAGTGTGACAATATCATTGATAGATGAGCCACCCTTGTGAGCGAATTCGGTCATAAGCTACTCGTCTGTATTTGATTTAGCCTATACATGTCGGATAGGAAATTTCTCATAACCTATATAGGAAATGTTTGAACGTGTGCATTGAGAATAATATCACATTGTATGTGGAATAAGTTTGATTTCGTCAGTTGATACCGAGATAATTTGTGTTTTACTTATTTTTTTTTTGGTTTCCCAAGGGTTTAATCCCTTTCGGGGCGCGTCGGGCACATAATGTGGGAACCTCTCCCAACAGGGATTCAAACCTGAGTCCGCTACTTTGTAGTGACTAGTCCCTTCCACTAGACAAATCACCTGTTGGTTGTGTTTTACTTATTTCATGGTTGTTTTTGTTGCACTGCAAGCAAGACTGGACTAGTTATTTTGGATCTATTATCTATTTGTGAAATTGAAATTATGATTAAAGATATATTGTATACTTTTTTATATATCATGGTTCCTTCTCTCTCTCTCATCAAATCAAATACGATGTCAGATTCCGAGTAATAGAACTTCTACCCAACACCCCTTGACAATTCCAAATAAATATAGCTAAACTAAATATACTAGAAGTCTAGAAACATGACAACAAAGGAAAAACATTGTCTTGGCTCTAGAAAGAAATAGAAAAATCAAATTGTATAATGCATTTTAAAGACCGTCCACGGAAGTGATGAATTAATTTGTGGGCAAAACCTATGAAAGTCGGAAATAATTTACAATGTCAAACAATCTAGTCTATCTATAGATTCGATCAGCAGGTATTAAAATAAGTTGACTATCTTGGGCAGGTATTAAAATAAGTTGACTATTCTCAGAAATAATTCATTCTCCGATCAAGCTGTAGATTCGTGATGCTTGTTTCGAAGATTTAAATTAAATAATCCAAGTTCATTCCGACGTTCCACTTTTACTGATTTTTCCAATGTATATTATATTTCTGGAATGCAGATATTATAAAATATGAACCATCAGTTTGTATTCATTTTTAGTCTACTTGAAAAGAATGGAAAAAGAACACTCAGTTATCATTAATTTTTTCACTCCTCGGGAAAACATAATTATTTCCTCAAGGACCATGCCATAGAAACACTTTTACAAAAAATAATGAAAATTGGTTCTTAACCATTTTTTCCTATAATACAAATATGTTATTTCGGTTCGTTATTGCATAAAAGTGTAGCATATTTTATTCAAACTCGACTTAAAGCAGTTCGTGGTTGATCTTCGGGTTCGTGAGTCTCAGCTGAATAATTATTTCACATTGAAAATTTTATATATTGCCTACAAGGATAATGGTGTAGCTAAAGATTTCTTAAGATCAAAATTTCAACAATTTCAAATTTCATTCTGAAACACTAAAATCCGAAATAAGATGGATTAAATTTAGTTCATATCCAAAAAAATACAAATTAAAACAAAACCAGGATAAATGGATAGAAATCTAATTCCAAGCACCTTATTATATCAATTTATTTTAATTTGCAAAATATGTACCTTTACTCATTGTCCTAGACCCTAGTTATGAATTTTTTGGTGCGTATGAATGTTGTAGTGCAACAAAGAATATACATTAAATTTTGTTCTTAAATTTAAGGAAAAGCTATTAATTATATGATCTCATTATATTTGTATGCAAAAATTATTTTAAATAAATCTTAACATGTTGCTGCATCATCACATCACACATATATGAAATGCAACCGATCTTTTCTTCTCTACTCTTTGTTCTATATATTTTGCATAACAATATATATTAGTCAAACAACCTTTTTATCTTTCAAATAGATGAATTGATTGTTATTATTCTACTAACAATATGTGATTGGTGTAGTGAAAGAAACTAATAACTACAAATTAGCGAACTCAAATTCGAATCTTTATAGAAAGATATTCCCACTTAATATGATCGATGTGTCTCAAAATGAATTAAATAATTGAGAATAAAAAAATATTACGACTCTACTTGTGAACCGTTAAGCTGACCCACCACCACCAAACCGGGTGCACCCTCTAGCCACTCCTTTTTCAAATTTGAAAATTTTGTAAACGTTACACAAAAAAAATCTTTATTAGTAGTAATATACTCCAATAAAATCAGAACTAGGAAAGAAAAAGAGGACAGGTACAACACGTCATTGAAACGGTCACTTTTTCTGAAACCCCACCCCCAACCTAAAATTTCCTTAACTAGACATACCCTGCGCACTCGGCGCATTATATCCTTAATCCCATCCAAAATTTAAACAACATTTCAGAATTGACAAAACCCCAGTCCAACTTCAAATCCTCCGATTTTCTCTCCCTCTAACTTGGCGTCTATTAGAAGTCCAAACAGTTGATCCCGTGCTCTAACTTTTGTTCCAAGTTTACGAACTCAAAATCGAATTTAGAAAAGCGTAAACGAGTTGAATATTATATTGTTAAAAAAGAGATGGCTACAATGGAGAGTTTGATTGGACTGGTGAACAGAATACAGAGGGCTTGCACTGCACTCGGAGACTACGGCGGTGGCGACAACGCTTTCTCTTCTCTTTGGGACGCTCTACCCTCCGTCGCTGTTGTCGGTGGTCAGGTTAGCATCTGGTTTTGTTATGATTGTTGTTATTGTGTTTGGTAGGAAACCAAAGAATACTGACGACTTGATTATTGGTGTATGTGGTGCTTTGAGAAAATAGCAGATCCGCCTTGTAATATGCTATGTAGGGTTAATTTGATCTTCTTTTATTTGAATTCAGAGCTCGGGAAAGTCGTCTGTGTTGGAGAGCATAGTAGGACGAGATTTTCTTCCTCGAGGCTCTGGTTAGTCCTTTTGATTTGATTTGATTATTTTTATTTTATGAGTGTAATAGCCTTTGTTATGAATTAAGAGTCAAGCACAGAATAACAGAAAATGAGTCAGAAAATTAAGACTCTTTTGGAACCACTTCTCCTTGTCCTTTGGAGCAGAAGTATTAGTATTGTGGTACAATATACTTGTGATTCCTCACTGTATTTCAACCACTTTATTCTACTATGCTCCATCTCATCTTCTCCCACATTTAAAGATCTCATACCACTTCATCTTCATTAATATTTTGATTGTCCAAATCCCACAATCTTTTGTGCTTAGGCCATGCAATCTTCAATATCATGGCTCGGGATTAATTTATTTGTTTATCCCTTGCCATATTAATCCATTAATCTATTAACCATTTTCAAAATATTAATGGGTGTTTCATACGATAAGTGAGGCATTTAGTTGGACTATATAATGTATCCTCAACATTTGATAAATCTTTTGTTTTCTGGATGGTTGAGTTTAGGCATTGTTACAAGGCGGCCATTGGTATTGCAACTCCAGAAATTGGAAGATGGGCAGCAGGAATATGCAGAATTTGGACATATGCCTCGGAGAAAATTCACTGATTTCGGTATGTACGATTACAGTTATTGATATTGTTTGGCATTAGTAGATGCAGAACTAAATGGAAGCTTAATGTATTTAATCAATCTAAGACCTTACTTAAGTGAGAATACATTTTTTTAGTCGGAAGACCTATAGTGTGAGACTGTGAGTAGTATGTATAGTACTTTATGATGATGTTCTATAAAACAAATTAGCTGCCACAAACTGTAACATAGGTGTAATATTTCACGTGGCGGAATTTTGCAAATGGTGAAATTCATAATGTTTCATTGGTAACCACTAAACTAAGTGTCTACTGATCACTTCACTATCAGCATTGGTTCGTAAGGAGATTCAGGATGAAACTGACAGAATCACTGGGAAGTCAAGACAGATATCTCCTGTTCCTATTCACCTAAGTATCTATTCACCACACGGTATGTTATCTTTTTACCCAATCTGTTAGTTATTCTCAAAGAGACAAATTCGTTTTTCAGAGGAAGATTTTTCCATGCTGATGCTTTTGTTTCCTACAGTTGTCAACTTAACTCTGATCGATCTTCCTGGTTTGACTAAAGTTGCTGTTGGTAAGTTCAAAATTCTCTTCCATCTACTTGTTAAACTGCTAATAAGAACTTTATTTAATGCAAATACATCTGATTATTTGCAGATGGGCAACCAGAAAGTATAGTCGAAGACATTGAAAATATGGTTCGTTCGTATGTTGAGAAGGTAAAGATTTACATTTTATGTCGTTCTTTTGTTTATGTTTGCCTTGTTCACCTTAATTTACTTTGATCTTCAATCTATGAATCCTTAGCATGCGTAAGCATATGAAATCTTCTTAAGAATTTGTATACGTACACTTTATATCACACAGTTGGCATCTAAATGTAGTCACTAAACTTGTCTAATGACTTTAATTTGCTTAGTTGTATGGCTAGTTGGGTTAGGTTCAAATCTGCAATTTAGATGTTAAATTTTCATTTTTTTTAGACTTTTATGCTGACTTTTTTGTGCTTACATGTAGCCCAACTGCATCATATTGGCAATTTCTCCAGCAAATCAAGATATCGCTACATCAGATGCTATTAAACTTGCAAGGGAAGTTGATGCATCAGGCAAGTTTTAATTGACAATTGACTGAAAGCATGGATGTTGGATTTCGATAATCTTTTTTATTCTCATGGTGTTGCCATTTTCATCTCTTATGCGATTCATTCAGGTGAACGCACATTCGGGGTGCTGACAAAACTGGACCTCATGGACAAAGGAACTAATGCTCTTGACGTAACCTATCTCTCTCTCTCGCACACACACACACACACACAGATAGACAGACAGACACCAAACTCATTGTCATCACAATAATTTTAATGATGATGACAATGAGATTGAAGTTTTTTAATCTTATATTATCCTTGAAAAAACTATGTACTAGAATTAACGAATCCATAACTATTCAACAATATATATATATATATATATATATATATATATATATATATATATATATATATTGTGCTTTTCATCATTATAGTGAGCAAAGTGAACTAAAGTTTTATATGCTTAAAATATCTAATTTATATAATGTTTTAAGATTGTGTTATCTTTTCTCTCGTTGTCTTCCAACTTATAATAATGTGACCATCCAAACCATGTTTTGCTTTGTTGTGCCCCAACTTATATTTATTTTGCTGTTAATCATTCTTGGTGAACAAAGTGAAGTAAGGTTTCATGTACTTAAAATAGCTAATTTTCATAATCTTATTTTGAGATTGTTGGTTACTACAAATATGTTTTATTTTCTCTCGTTGTCTTCCAACTTCTAATAATTTTTTACCATCCACCATGTTCTTCTTTGCTGTACCCAATCCTGCATTGCTTCCTCTCCTCATCCCATATTCTACCTGCTGCCCCCTGTTTAATATTTTTAAATTTTTACAATTTCAAAAGCATATCAGCTAAGCTTCTAGGTCTCTATTACCTTCAATAGGTTCTGGAAGGAAGAGCGTATCGTTTACAACATCCCTGGGTGGGTATCGTGAATCGATCACAAGCAGAAATCAATAAAAATGTGGATATGATTGCTGCCAGGCGCAAGGAGCGTGAGTATTTTGCTAGTAGTCCTGACTATGGACACTTGTCTAGTAAAATGGGCTCTGAATATCTGGCAAAACTTCTTTCAAAGGTACAATTTTGTTATGGGATTTGTTTAATCTAACTTAATTACCGATGTAGAGCTCATGATGTTGAATACTTTTATTTCAGCACTTGGAATCTACAATTAGGGCAAGAATACCTAGTATTACTTCATTGATTAACAAAAGCATAGATGAAATCGAATCTGAGCTGGACCACCTTGGAAGGCCTATTTCTGTGGATGCTGGGGTGATTTTTGTCTTCTTCATTGCATTTATACATTTGATTTGAAGTTTTAAATATCTTTTTTGACTGAATTATGTTTTTTCAGGCTCAATTGTACACCATCTTGGAACTTTGCCGTGCCTTTGACCGGATATTTAAGGAGCACCTGGATGGAGGGTATGTGTCTATCCTTGTGTTTATGCCCTCATATTTTACACCTGGAGATCCATCGATTTGTGCATCTGGCATGTGGTTGAGTATAGGCACATATATCTAGATATTTTAACCCATATTTCTATAAGTTTACGGACTGGAATGCTGGCAGAATTTTAGGTGAAGGTTGGTGGTAATTGAAACTTCTTGGTTTTTTTAAAGTATATGGTCAGCAGTTGATGGTTGAAACTAGTTTAGGTGAAAGGGATTGGAAACGAGACATTATTTGTGGATGTCTTTGAAGTAATATCTTTCAATTGTGGACATATTTTAGTATTATTGTTTTGCACTGTGTGAAGTGATACCAGCCTTTAATAGCTAATGCTTCATTTTTTATACTGCTAGTTATTCTAATAAGCTGCATGTATTTTAATTTTTCAGCCGACCTGGAGGTGATAGAATATATGGAGTTTTTGACAATCAGCTGCCAGCTGCTTTGAGAAAACTTCCATTTGATCGTCATCTTTCAATGCAAAATGTGAGAAAAATTGTTTCAGAAGCTGATGGTTATCAACCACACTTAATTGCTCCTGAGCAAGGTTATAGAAGGCTTATTGAGGGCGCATTGAGTTATTTTAGGGGACCTGCCGAAGCTTCTGTGGATGCTGTAAGTAGTTTTGGTGTTGGAACCTTTTTTAATATCTAGTGTTATCATCTACTGCAGCCATCCCCCACAACTGATTGACCAACAAAACTTTTATTCAGGTTCACTTTGTACTAAAGGAACTTGTAAGGAAGTCGATAGGGGAGTGTCAGGTTAGTTTAAAGTTCTTGATAGTTGTTTTGGGCTTCTGCTTTTTTTTTTTTTGGCCTTTTCTTTCTAAATTCTTATGGTGGGACAGGAATTGAAACGATTTCCAACTCTGCAATCAGCCATAGCTGGAGCATCAAATGAATCTTTGGAAAGGTTTCGAGATGAAAGCAAGAAAACGGTCATTAGATTGGTTGATATGGAATCTTCTTATCTGACAGTTGATTTCTTCCGGAAACTACCTCAGGAAGTTGAGAAAATGGGAAACCCAGGAGGGGTTAACTCACGTGAAAATTCACGGGAAAATTCAGCAGGTGCTTCGCCGGCTGATCGTTACGCAGATGCTCATTTCAGGAGGATAGGGTCAAATGTATCGTCTTATGTAAATATGGTATCGGATACTCTGAGGAACTCAGTTCCCAAGGCAGTGGTTTACTGTCAAGTTAAAGAGGCCAAACAGAATTTACTGAATTACTTTTACACTCAGATTGGGAAGAAAGAGGTAAATTTTTATCTCAACCCTTTTGTTCAGTAAATGGTTTGTTTTCTGGCAAAATTGCATCTTTGGTCCCACGTGATTGGACCCTCGACACTTCTGGTCCAATTATCTGCTTTTTCCATCAAAGGCACTTTTGCACCTTTAGTCCCATATTGGAAGGAAAGGAGGCGATATAACAGTCCTATTTTGTTTTGTTTGTTAGATAACAACCATGTTCATGTTGCAATTGGTGATATTGCAGGGTAAGCAACTCGCTGAACTACTGGATGAAGATCCGGCATTGATGGAGAGGAGACAAGAAGCGAGCAAAAGGCTTGAACTGTACAAGAAAGCACGGGATGAGGTCGACTCCGTGTCATGGGCACGTTGATGTTGATGTACGTTAGATAACTTTTTGTATGTAATATCTATATAGTAGTTCACGAATAGCAGTTGTTGCTGAATCTTGATTTTAACCGAGTAGGGATTCATTTGTTGTGTTGTATTCTTATTCATATTTGGTTTGTATTGAGATATTGTTTCCTAATATTCATTGTACTTGGACGGAATATATGTATATATCCGAGACTTCTATCTTAAGTACTCCACAAATATAAGTGCCAATTGCTCTGTACAGTGATTTTTAATTTTCAAAACATTTTTTATTAACTGAGCACAACTGTTCAATCGATAGAAATCATTACCTCATAGCTTATCTAATTTAATTTCAGGTTTAGGGCTTGGTAACATAAGAACTTTCATTCTATTGCAGGTCCGTTTAGAACTACAAGTAAATTTTAAGGGTCTTGTTCTCGTTATTTATAATAGGCATATTTACATACGAAGACTTTTCTTTTAATGTTCGTAATATCCATTATTAATTCATGTACTATTTTGGGTTTTGTATTTATTTGGTTTGGATGAACGAGTTCAAATCCGGGGTTTGTGGTGTTGCGGTTCACATAATCCAATCAACTAAATAAGAATTATGGCTGACATTATATTCAGCAACTTTTCATCTCAAATACAACAAACCTAAAATTGAATCTCAAACTACATTTTAAATATCTGGAATAACAAAAGAAAGTCAAACTATATGAAACAAAATACCCACTGTACTTTGCACCTCCGCAAGCCAACAATTAACATAATCAAAATATTTGAACGAGACTTGAAGGTTGTGAATCGCAACCAAGTATTTTTGAGACAACATTCTAAAAAAATTGACGGAGAGAATTACATCTATGGGGTTCACAATCTGTTGACTTGAGGTTACAAGTAAACTCCTCCTGGAAAATGTTTATTCACATTCCAAACAGAGTAAAAGAATGGCTGGTATATAACTTCCCTAGCTATCAAAAGGTCTAAACAATTGAATTAGAAGCTCAAGTAGTGGCTTTCACTTCCTCTTTTTTCTTCATTAAATCTTCTAACTCCAACCACAGCTTCGAGTCCGCAAAATCCTTTATAACCATAACTGCCCCAGCTTCTGATAACAACTTCTCAGGGTTCCTTGTTGATAAACCAACTACAGGCATCCCAGCAGCCACCCCAGCTTTAATCCCAGATACCGAGTCCTTCAATTTTTTCCAATCCAAACATCAGCACAAAAAATTAATGCATTGTCACATTATTTAATTTATCAAAGTTGGAATTTTAATGGCGATTTCATACCTCAAAGACGAATGTTTGATCAGACGACACTCCAAGTAGCTGCAGAGCCTTGAGGTAAGGGTCGGGAAAAGGTTTGGCTCGGCCATGTTCACTTCCGATGATGACTATTTCGAAGAATTCTTCAAGGCCTAGTTTTGATATTAGCAGCTCAGCATTTGGCCTCGGAGCATTGGTAACGGCAGCTCGCCTAATACCATGGTGTTTAATCCATTTGCATAACTGGTCTAGGCCAGTTACAGGTTCTAGTTGTTCTGACGCCAATCTGTGTTTTTTCCATGAGAAAATTAGTTAGGGTTCTACGGTTAAAGGACTTAAAAAAGGACATATTAAACTCAAGTCCTATCTGCTGCTATGAAATTGGGACTAATATTTGATGGATTTAATCTGATTAAAAATGATATAAAAGTTGAGGTGATTTGGTTAGTTAAAGATCCAAATATGATAATATTTAAATTAATTATATATAATGTTATATTAATTAGTAAAACTAACAATATTTGGTGGACAATCTAACAAGACATTAGTTAGTCAATATTTTCATTCATGATGTCATTTTCATCCCTCAACTCCCACCTTACATAAACAATTTTTTTTTTAAACAATTTTTTTTTCTATCTACGTTGATGGTAATAGGCAAGATCTAATAAATGCTTCGAAGAATGTGAATAAATGATATCGATCTTTCATTAGGTTGAAACTCAATGGATAATTAAGAAAGTTTGAGCTCGTGAGCGAAATGAATTATTAGGTGGCATTGAGAAACTTCTTGTAGACAGAGACTATGATCGAATTTTGATTAGTAATATCTCAAAAAATTGTTGTAGGCTAGATTTAACACAATCAGTTAATTCATAGAACAACAGTGAATAAAATTTAGCTGCTGCAATTTACCTTCGGAACATAGCTTCCTTATCTTCCATAAATATGCGGGCTTTTTCCAAATCCCAATCTGGCAAGAGAACTTGAATGAGTTCCTCATTATGCTTACCACTAATACTCTTTATGAAAAATTCCTCACTTATTGGTTCTCCTTCGTGGAACCCTATCTGTTTAGGTATCATCATCAAATCAAGAAGAAGAAGAAGAAGAAGAAGAAGAAGAAGAAGAAGAAAAAGAATTAAACAAGGAAAAGGAAGAGGGTAAATTAACCTCTTGAAGCATTTCCCTGAATGCATAAAAGTGCATAGGATCCGAATCACATAATGTTCCATCGATATCAAATAGTATCGCCTCCAGTGGAGCAACAGAAGCAAGCGAGGAATGTCTGATAAACACCAAAGATTAGTTTAAGTAAGTAATACACAATACCATGCATTGACATTATATGCTCGGGTTAGATACACAACTGAAATAATCATATCTTCGGGTTGAATTGACACCGTGGTATATTAAATATATACATACAATCTTAGATACCTTCTTTTCTTCTATCACATTACCAGTTACAATGAATTTGGGTACAAAAAATTTCAACATTCAAGTGAATATTTTCATGAAATACGAATGCTTGTGGAAAAATGCAAGATACTCCCCGTGTTATGCGGAACCTGCTCGATATGAAATGTTTATTGGCATAAAATTCCCCTATACATACTATTGAATAGTGTCACGAAATCCTCCACACATACACATACAAAATATGCTGCCAAATTAAGTTTGTACTGATAGTGTCGGGTATTTAATAGTGCGTGGGGATTCAATGCAACAGACATTTAATTATGGCCAAATACCAAATAAAGCCACAAGAATATATAGTTCTGTGCTATAAAAATCAACCAAAACAGGAATTCAAATTCAAACCCATAATACAAGAATCCAAATACCTATCATTGTAATTTCAGCGACACTACTGTTTGCATACTGAAATCCAGAATTAATTAAAACCAGAATATAACAGAAAAGTCAACAGATTGAAAGGTACATGTATATATACCTTGATGAAGATGAATAAATTCTATGAGAAAAGGTTCGAGGAGAAATATGAAAATTTTGTCTGTAAGTAGAACATGGGATTGAGAAGAAAGGATAAATCTTGGTTACAGAATGAGAGGAAAGCTGATGAAATGCGGTCATGGCGGAATTAGGGGGAAGATTTTTTTTTTCGTTAGATTTGAATTATTTATTCCCAAAAACTTGGAGCGAATAATGTAAGATTGCAAGGCCGTAGGCTGATTCCCAAGAAGTGTTTTTTTTTATGGACAATGATGAAGAAAATAATTGAATTTTTTTGAGTGGTCTATGTTATATGGCTATATTTCATTCAAATTAATTTATTAATTTTCAAAAGGGATTTTAGAGGCATATTCATATATTCCAAACTTTTCATAGTTACACAAGTGTTTTAACTTTTAAGTTTTTAAATGGTTTACTATGTTGATCTTTTCACATATAGGATATAGCATGGTATATAAGATTATAGATCTCAATATTTTGGAACAGAGTGAATGCAAAAACATCATTTTAACTTTGTTTAATAATAAAATCCCCATGTGTTGTGTTCTTTTTTTTATTAGCAAAAAAACTCTCCAAACCGGAATTTGTAGCCTAAAAAATATTAATAATTTTTTTATTAATTTTGAAAATTGATAATAATGTCACTGTTCACTTAGACAATTAACAAAACCACTATATGATTTAGGAATTTTTATGTTAGAAACACAATGAATGTTTTTGCACTATGGTTCATCATAATTAAGTTAAGTATATTACTATAACTTAAGAAGAATCGAATTCCTATTCCCATCAATTTCAGCAAAATTCCCTTTTTTCAGGATTTACTAATTATACTCTCCGCAATTTACTCTTCCACCGGCCAAACGCTTTTAAGAGAAAACGTGTGGAGTCGTAATTTAAAAGCAAACATTTAAAAACGAAAAACGTACTTGTGCTGCAATCATTTCAGTTGGTTGCCATTCAAACACCTCCCTCCCCTCTCTCGCTATATATATGTGCAATTCATACACACAAGCTCTTCATACTGATTCTTAGATCTCCGCAACTTTCCCTCCCTTTTTGCATTTCTCATAGATTAGGTAAGTGCCAGATTTTCTTTTCCTTAATTTCAGAGTTTTCTTAATAGAATTGCTGTAAATTTGACTGTTTTTGAATTTGCTTGATTTTTAAGCTTCCAATGCTTGAAGATTAATTTTTTTTCTATTAATTTCTTTTGTTGATAAGTTGACGTGATCTGATGAATTTTTAAATGAAGAAGACGTTAGATCATGCGGAATTGAGGAGTTCTGCTGGCTTTTGTCTTCATTTTGCCTAACATTCTTGTTTGCTGAATTTTGAGCCCAACCTATTAGAAATTGGATTTTTCGTTCACATGTTTAAGCATTTTTTGTTTGTGTTTTATGGTATATTTGCATTGATCTGATAATTTTAACAATTGATCTGATAATTTTGCTTGTTAATAGATCGTGGATCACAGCACAAATAGAGTTCCATTCATTGTGTATTGTATTTGCTTAATGTGTGGTTTTTTTGCGGTTATCTTGCTTTTGTTTTTGTTTTTGGAATTGAGTTTTAGGCTGGATTGGTAATGCTCAATTGATTAAGATTTCATAATTTTGTAAACTGAAATATAAATAGTGCATATTTTGAACATTTATGGAGTAGCTGCTTTCTTTAATGAACAGAATTGGCATCTTTTATGCTGATTAAGATATTTACATTTTGGTTCAATGCTCATATTCTAAATTTGTGCTTGGCTATGCCAAGGATCAGATTTTCAAATTCTAAGATTTGTGACTAATTTTGTTGATTTGTTCATTGTGTGGCAGTCTTTCTTGATCTCTATACCTATGATGTTCTTTTTTCCTTCTGATTGTGTCTTTAGTTATGAGCTTCATATTTTGTTGATTGATTCAAAATATAGCCAGAGTTTTATGCCTCTTGTTATTAAAATATCAAAAAAATTGATAATGTTAGCTGAAATATAATTATTCAGCACATTTGGTCAATTTGATTTTCTAAATAGAATCTTGTCTGTCTTTGGCCATGTGAGCAGTTAATTTTTTTTGCTAAACGATCATATATATATTTATAGTATGTCTTTTTAGTAACCATGTCCACCTAAATATGCTTCTGGTGTATATGGCTTGATGTAGATAAATTATCAGAACAACAAAGTAAGCAATTATATATGGGGACTGTTGTTGATGCTGCAAACAAGGTACTTCTTTTGATCTTATATGTCGTGATTATTTATGTAGCTAAGTGTTAACAGTATTTGATTGAGAGCTGTACGATTACAAATCTTGTTGGCATAGTCCAGAAACCAAATACAGTTTACCTGAATTCTAAAGATGAACTGTTCATTCTATACAATCTTTGGGCAATTCCAATAATTGAGTTTGTTGCAGGAAGCAAATCGAAGCGTACTCACCAATAAGAAGGTCACTGTGGTTTTTGTCCTAGGTGAGTGCTTTGGTTTCTCGTGTAGTGAATTTGACTACTCAGAACTCGTTTAGTAGCATCTATAAAATAATAGTGAAAATATTAATAAATTGAGGCAAAATTCACAATCTAAATTTGTTATCATGAATTTATATTATCTCATTGTTGGGCCCGTGTTAATTTTATTTGTGTTAGTACCTAAAAATAGCTGGGTTATCACTTGTTTATGGGTCGACAATCATTATTTATCATAGATACCAAACAAAAACAAGAGATTACTTTTGATAAAAGACCCTATCTTACCTTATCTATTTCACCAAGCGAGTTCTTGTTCTGTCCTGATATTGTTGTTGTCGTTCTGCTTTAAACTTGAGCAGGTGGCCCAGGCAGCGGTAAGGGCACTCAATGTGCAAATGTAGTAGAACACTTTGGTTATACTCATCTTAGCGCGGGTGACCTTCTCCGGGCAGAGATAAAATCTGGTTCTGAAAATGGGTACAACCTCATTTCTAGAGCCTATTTATTTATTATCTGCAAATAAGTTACAAAATGTTTTTGTATGAGAGTACTTTACCAATGCTATATCACGATAAATTTATTGATTTTTTCTGATTATATGTCACATGATATGCAGGACAATGATCCAGAATATGATTAAGGAGGGGAAAATTGTACCATCCGAGGTAACAATCAAGCTCCTCCAACGAGCTATAGAGGAAAATGGAAACGACAAATTTCTTATTGATGGTTTCCCTCGTAATGAAGAGAATCGTGCAGCATTTGAGTTAGTTGTAAGTCTTCTCTTTCCTCTCCAACCCTCTTACTCTCTCATCTATTTGTATATATTCACATATCGTCTCTTTGTGCAATGTAGACTGGAATCGAGCCAGAATTTGTACTTTTCTTTGATTGTTCAGAAGAGGAAATGGAGAGGCGTTTGTTAAGTAGGAACCAGGTTACACACACTCTTGACAATTTTCCTAATCGAAATTATCTGCCATTTTTTTGTCTTTATCTAACTTTACCTTTTTTTTATGGTATTTTCTTGGTTGAAGGGCAGAGAAGACGATAATATCGAAACAATAAGGAAAAGATTTAAGGTTTACATGGAATCTAGTCTCCCTGTGATTGAATATTACAATTCTAAAGGGAAGGTCCGGAAGGTAATTTCACTCACCTACCCTCTTTTCTATGATGCCAAAAGAAGTTCAATATGTCAACTGACTATTTTTGTAATTAGATTGATGCTACAAAACCAGTTGTAGAAGTTTTTGGAGCAGTCAAAGCACTTTTCACTCCGCTAAGTGACAAGGTAAAATAGGTATCAATTAACATTGTCTCTCTAGCGAGTGTTAAGTTAGATCAATAGAGTTATGAACCACTGCTGTAATAGAAACAAGTCTCCCTTAATCTCTTAAGATATGTTTGGTACTTGAATTTTAGTGAGTAAAGCGCTAGGGAGTTGTTTCCATTGCATCAAATGGTAGAACATTGAGTTCCAATCTTTGTTCATCTCAATTTTTCTCGTCATTTTACTCATTATTAAAATTCAAGAATCAAACATGGCCTTAATGAACTAAAGTTTGGATACAAGAAGCATGAAGCTGTAATTGTTGATGGTTTCTTATCAATTTTGTTTCCTCGTACGTCCCAGGTTGCTGCTTGAAGATTCTGTTCCCACCATAATACTGTCCCATGTATCAGCATAGGTAATATTTTGCAAAGAATTTGATGAATTTGGTAGTCCATATAATGAAAGTATGTCATACTCAGTTTATATGCTCATGCTTTTTAGCCTTTTCTTCTGCAGGCGGTTTACAATTTGCTGGTGGGTGTCTCCTTGTACTATTTCAGAAGTTGATGTGCATTATGATTTTGTATCTCTACATAGTGAGACATAATTTTTCTGTTTCTGAGAGCATTATAGTTTTGAACTTTTGATGAGGTTTTAGCCTTTGTCATATATCTATAGTTTTGATGAGGATTTGCATCTATATTTGTAATATTTGACTTAAAAATTGAATTCTCCGAATAATTTATTGGCTTTTAAAGATTAACCCTGCTTGAATATGATCTTTAAATCAAGATTTAGTTTCAGAAAAGTTCTAGGTAGGCTAAATATCGATACCTTATTGTTTGGGTATTTTTTACATTTTAGCTCGAGCATTCTTGGAGTTTCAACTTTTCAAAACTTAAAATTCAAGATTCTATGTTTTTATTTACAAGAAATATATAAATACAGTTTCACATTTTCAATTTTCTTTTAACTGGTTGCGCGTATATACCGAAACCAACAATTTTTAAACCCACAATATGGAAATAGTTTGACTGGGTTTGATCTCAATAATTAATTTCAGAGGTTTCGCCGAAACCTTTGAAACTCGATTTGGATAATGGTTTCAATGGAATATTGAGATTGTAAAATATTATTAAATAATAGTTAATGAATTTTGAAACTTTGAGATATGTCTTGGATTGAGGTTTGATTGTTGGGGTTTGAAGAAGAAAAGTAGGTGGTAGATGTCAAATCAATAACTTTATGTGTAAAAAATAGATGACAGATATCAAATCAATGACTTTATATGTTTCAAGTAGGATTGTGTAGGTTTCGATTGTCTGAAACTTAGACCTCTTAAATCTCTTTACTTAATGGGGTTTGACCAGATTTGAGTGAAACCAAACCTAAGCAAACTAGATGCATATACAGCCATATATATATCCATATATATATCTCAAATTAACTCACAAGGCCCCCCCCCCCCCCCAAAAAAAAAAAAAAAATCCTAAACTTCTTCTGTTATCCATCCATACGAATCTGAAAACTTCAAAATCTCGAGCCAAATGACACTCCAACGCAACCACATCAAAAATATTGTTGAGAACAGTGCCATTAGGGAAATATCAATAACAAATTATACCAATTCAGAATGTTACTACCAGAAAAATATATGAATAAGTTCATGATAACTGATTTCAGAAGGGAAACAAGTTGGACCCAGAAATCATACATAAATACATGTCCTTCACAAAGAAACTAGTTTGCTTTATCTTCTGGTGCAATGTCTTGGCCACAACAGATTCAAACCACCCTAGTTTGATCTGATCTCAACTTAGTATCTTCAACGAGATATTCATTTTCAAACATCCATTTTATGATCACAAATACTAAGTTTCACAGTAGAATTCCAAATTCAAAGAGTTAATCAACAAACATGATACCACTCTCCTGAATAGTATCAAGAATAATTGCAAGTCTACCCTCAACACGTTCATTCTTCTTTAGCTCATACGAAATTGCAAAAACATCCGCTTCTTTTGAACGCTCAGCAATCAACTTACCGATAACTCTACAAGCATCGTTATCCGTGAGCGATGGCAACGAATTCCGAAGATCTCTGGCATTTGTGGTAGCAACAGATATAACTTTGCTAGTTCCTCTATGCATCACTTTTGCATGTACAAATCTTTTGGAAAAGAAAACGTTTAATAGAAATGGTCTCATATACATATCTGTCCTTTGTTTCCATGATTTTCTATTAGGCTTCTTATCAAGCTCGTGACGTGATCTCCGAGTCCAAGCAGCTTGAACAATAAAGCCCTACAAGTATACGTACACATTAGACCACGGGCTCAAGTTCCTATATAATCTATCATCAATAGAGAGTATATTTTATTAGGCCACCAATTTCTTGTTACATTAAAAGGATGAAGAATATAAATCTTATGAAATCCTATCTAAAACTCAAAGTCACGCTAAGATTTATTTGCAGAGTTTGTTTTTGTGTGTGGAAAAGGGGGTAAATTCAAAGTAAATTTGCAATATTGGTTCGTGTTATCCTCAACCATGAATTAAAATTCCTATACATTTCAACGTAAACACAGAAAAGTTTCTGTTGTGAATAAATTAAAACGAAATATGTCTTTTTTTCAAATGTTTCCGAAAAGTTTATGGAAAATTCTCGAAAAGTTCAACTATAGAAAGAAACTTTGATCCACGTCCTCAACATCTCTACAGAAATTATACTTGATAATATTCAAAATTAATTTATATTTAGAATAGTGTCAGTATTTCAATTCGATTTCTAATTCACAAAAATATGCAATTTCTGGTCAAAAAGAAACTTAAAATAAAAAAAAAAAAAAAAAAAAAAGGAATACCTGATTCAGAGTCCTTGAATTCAAATTAGTGGCAGGAAGTTTTATTTTGGGAAAGGAAGTAGTAGTTGAACACCAAGAAAGAGAATTGGGTCCATCTCTTCTACAAGAGAGAGAGAGAGATAAGGGCGGTGTAGATATGCAAACAGCCATTATTTCAGCTTTCCAAAGGTAGCAGATGATATTATGAAAATTTGAGAAATTAATGGGCCTACTATTTAGGCCCATGTTAAAGCCCATTTATTTTACAGTCTTGTTCCATCAGTTTGGGTTAACATTCTAATCCGACCATGAAACGAATTTGATCCATGGTATTGGTAGAAGAAAGAAAAAAAGCTTCACTAAAAAGAACTTTATAATCATTGATTATTATACTAATAATTGATCTTAGAAGAATTGGTTTTACTGAACTACCCAAAAACAATATTTTGAAGCCTATTAAGAATGAAATAATATATGAACATCCAAATATAATTATAGTTTTATGGATTGCCACCAAAAGAAAAGAAAAAAAAAGGTTCAAAACAACAGAACAAAACTACTTGTTACTTTAAGTTTTAAATTATTATTTAAAAACATGTATCGTATTTCGTTATATTTTCACAAGAAAATTAAGAAATTATTAATCTTCAAAATTCGTTGTTTTTTCCCAAGGAAATCCAAACAGGTATTACGTATCACAAAAAACTGAAATTTGACATTTTAAAATAATAGTATCTAATACTGTTTATATTTTTTCTTTGAAAAAAGTAAGTCAAATAAGAATCCATTTTCGTGTTTTCAACTAGTCCAATATATATTCCTGGAACGCTAGATTTTTGCTTAGAAAAAATTTAGTTTTAAATGTTTATTTTAGAACTCTAAAATTGTAATAATTCAAGTTTCAGAGAGGCAGCAATTGGCTTGATCTAGCTAATTACTGTATTTCTCCTGGTTCTTACAAGGAGCTAGGGTTCTGTGACCATATTGTATTTCTTTTCTGTCTGAGTTAACTTTATTTAAGACTGAAAATAGGACGTTATGTAGAAATTAAACCGGTCAAGAATTTACTGAAATTGAAATGAAAAACCAAACCGTGCAATCCCCGAAAGAAGACCATTTTTTTTTTTGGTGCTGTTATTTATATATACTTAATTACAGGCAGCAAAGCACAAATTTCTCTCAATCAAAACAAAAATTACCAAATTCAATCAATCATCACTCAATATGGTAATGGAATTCCAACTTCAATTCATCACCAACCCCGTTGTATAGTTTGGAATTTCCTACCAGTGGAGTGTTCTTATGTCTGGCTGCTATTCTTTTGTTGCTTTAGGATTTTTTAATTTCCAGAAATGTTAATTAGATATGTTTCTTAGATGTTTGACAAAATGACTACTCATAATTATGTTCTTTATTCTCTCTCTCTCTCTATCAAAGAAATAGCAAGATTTTTTTTTTGTAAAACTTGCAGTTTGGTAGGACTTAGACTTTATAAAATCCTTTCTATATAAAATGCATCATAATGTAATGATCAATTACACTAATTAATAGTAGAAAATAACATTTCTTGCCACAATTAATAACAAGTACAAATCCAACTACATAAGATTCACTGCTTAGATCAGTAGTACTCATTTGGAAATGGTTGAAGGGCGAAACCCATGTTTAAGTGCAGCTTCCCAAACCTTGTTAATATCAAACATGGTGTCACCGCACTCGTGCACATTCCATCCTTCTAACGCATGCACTATTCCGCCCACACGCCAGGCACTCATAACTCTCCTCGGCAGCCAATTCTGCACATGTCATATACATTTACATATTATTCAAAGATAAGTTAACACGCGAGATGATTCTTTCTTCTTCTTGAATTTACTTTACCTCACAAGAGTTCAAATTATGGAGCGAATCAGGAGCTATCATAGAGGGAGTGTGACAGTAGAGGGCATCGTTTACACGGACTTTCTTAGGCGGGAACTGAGAGAAAGGGATGAAAAGAGTCCCTTTTGGTGCCTTTAGCTGTTCTTCTTCGGTCACACCATCTCCAACTATCCATACCTGCAATCATCATTCTCCAAATTCAGTATATGTTAATAGACTGGATCAAAAAATGGCCCAGTTGAGTTGTATTGCCATTCTGTATTGAATAGTTTCAGAAATTAATGTTTAATTACCTTTTCGGCATAACTTTTGGAGAGAACCACATTGCTCTGAGGAAGTGCAGATAGCCTAAGCCTCTCGTGTTCATAGAATGTAGCGATCTGAAATAAAATCGATAACCATTTAGAAGGAATACTAACAATGAGCAAAAATGAATTAAATAGCGAGATAGAAGCAAAATTATTTTAGGTTTCGAAGATTTATACAAACCTTAATACCCTTTTGGAACAAAGCAGAAACAACAGCATACGAAATTTTGGAGAGGCTTCCTCTGAATAGGATTTCGGTTGTGCCTTTAGGAATGCTATTGAGAACAATGGCAACTGCTAAGCTACTTCCATCTACTACTTTGATGTTTAACTTCTGGTCATGCTTTTCAATGTAAAGTTCTATGTTTTTGTTGAGTCCCTCGCCCTACAAGATTACGTTTCTAAAGATAAGAAAACAATTTTCACAATTTTGTTGTCTCGAGTATTTGAGAGTCCAAGAGAATGGAATTGCTAAAAAACTTACCTGGTTCAATAGGCCTAAACTTAGCACCTTAGCACCTCTTCCTTCAGCTTCAAGTATGGCTTCTTCGATTAAGCCATTGATAACTTTTTTTTGCCATTTGAGGGAGTACTGCGAACATAAACATCCCATTAGTTAATTAATCAACTTAATTAAATATGCATATGCATAAAAAAGGAAGGGAAAATTCTATGAAATGTGTTACATATATACCTGTATACTGTATCTAGGAATTGCCCAAGATTGTAACTTGAGTTTATCAAAGAAATTTCTCTCCACGATAAACGTGCGTCCATGGAAAAAATTGAACACCATGGACCAAAAAGTTATAGGCCACATGTACCATAATTCGGAAGTATAAGGCCTGGATGCAAAAGAAGCAAATCCGACTTGGAGATGAAAGATGGATTCAAGCGTGGTTAAATGCGTTAAGTAAACAAGATCGGGAGAATCTTCAATCCTCTTCAATGATGTCTCATACAATGCATCAGTGGTTTTATCCATTGTGCCGTGTATATAGTCATAGAATGGCATAAAGAGGGAATAATTAGTCCGAAATCGAGTATGATGCAATGAGTGGAACCTGCAGTGAATCAAAACATTGATATATATATATATATATATTCTTGAAATAATTTAAGTAGTTGGTTGGTTGGTTTGACTTACGTGGGTGTATACATTAGGTATTTGAGAGGAGGGAAGATGGTAAAGAGGCAACTGGGAACGAGCTCAAAGTTGCAATGTCCCATGTTGTTCATGAGATCAATGTAAGTAATGTATCCAAATAGAGACACCAATGAAGCAGTTCCAGCCAGGATGGTTCCCAGCATTGGAATCGCAAAGAGCATGAAATACGATATATGCTCCGCAAAAGGATGAATAACAGCTGAATTATTAAGTAATTAACTATAAGTAATTAGTATACAACAGAAATTAATTAATATATATCTAATTTCTTACATGTGATGGGCTGAGTGACAATGGAGGAATGGTGGTGGGAATGGTATCTGGAGTAGAGAAAATGGTGGTGCAATGCTCTGTGCAGCCAATAGTAAAGATACTCCACAGGCCCAATGTGAAGCAGAATTGTCAACATTATACCATCACTTCTCCAGGTAGGTAAGAATGAAGCACTCTCCAATATTGAGTTGAAAAAGTAAATCAAGATTCCACTTAATAGAATCTGATCATCCCTGTAAATACAATCCAATCAACATTATACTATATATTTTCCTTCCTTAAAATAAATACATAGGAAGAAAAGAACAGAACAGAACAGAACAAATTAAATTAACCAGACCAGTTGCTTTCTCTGTCGACTTGCTCAAATTCAATGCTCCGGTCAACTATCCGGTTGTTGCCCTTGGCGGTTCGGTGACGAGAGATGGATATCCATATCTGATTGTGAAGAGCTCTCCACAACAGAAATGGGATTATGAGCAAATTTGTGTAGTCTCTTTCGTTTTTCCCTTTTGTTGCAAATGCGTACATGCTTTGCATTGCCCAAGGACCCAAAATTATGTACTTCAAGTTCAAATATTATAATTAAATTGCGCTTAATTAAGTCCACCTTGTGAGAAATGAAAAAGAAATCATGAAATTATCAAGTATTTAAGAAAGACTGTACGTGTACGTACCTTAAAGCTTCCAAGAGGCTTCCATGGCCAATCAGTTAGTAATCCTGGAGTTGTAGCCATTTTCTTCTTACTCCTGACCTGATCAACCAATTAATTCTAACTCACACAACAATATAAATATAATTATGATCCTTTCTTGCCCCTTATTTATAGAACAAAATTAAATATCACATTCAATATATAGTCACCTACTATAGTACTAAGCTCACATATATGCATTGCATATAATTAATAACACATTCTAATTAAATACTATTTAATTAATTTGAATTACACCTAAGTACTATTAATTTTGTTCAACTCAAATCAAAGTTTTATATTGTTAAATTTTAATACTCCAGTATAAATCTCATTTACCATAAAAAAGACTTGGCAACATCATTGTACAGGCATATACTATATCATGCTATAATATAGACAAGGCAATCGAGTACAAACTATACTGCTATTACTTACATTTACTTATAATATATATAGCTAGGCAATAATTGAATTGTAACATTAACATTTCAATTTTATTTTCTCAAAATTTTCTTCTTCTTTCTCATATGAGCAGTTATCAATTTCGTGCCAAAACAGCTGCCTGGTCTAGCTAGTCATGCGTGATTAACGATTTGTTTATGAAAAACGTTTTGAGAAGATGACCAAACATATATGGTGTGACAACATATATGGACGCCAAATATTGATTAATCAAATAACCAAAAACATGTCGAAAATGACTAACACGCAATGAAGACTTAATTGGCTTTCAAATTTTGATAGAAATAATTAGTAAAAATAAGAAAACAATTAAGATTATAGTATTAATCAATATTAACAAAATCAAATAACCCAAACGCACTTTTACCTATTAGACTCGAAAATCAAAACAAAATTTAACCCTAATTATCTTTCTTTAATTACATCCAGAAAATGTACAAATGTGTAGGTTCTAAATGGCAAATATATATACCACATTGTATTCATAATATTACAACAATACCCCTCTACGTATTAAAAGTTACACATTGCGATCAATGATTCGTTTTTCCTATAAGATAATCTATAAAAGTCTATAATATGCTGTGAACACATCACAATAGATAAACTCATATTACATTATGTGCCTCGAAAGGAATTAAACCCTTGGGAAACAAAAAAAAAAAAAAAACACTAAAAAATTATTATCATTTGCCTTTTTTTTCCTCCCAATGAATATAATTATTACTATAACTTATTGTTTTCTCCAACCCAATTTTATGACATATTGAAATGAAATAATATATTTACCAAACATAAATAGATTATTGCGTATCTCAAACATGCACTAGTGTGTATATTATTTCAGTGAACATAAGATCGATATTGTGTTCATAAAAATATAAAAAAAGGGTGTATTTGCCAATTAAAATTAATATATGAATTAATGTAATTTGAAAATAATCTTCGTTTGTATGTACATACCTAAACTATGTAGTATGTACCGATCATACGCATTTTCGGTAAGCTGTAACCCTAATTATACATAATTAAGTATTCAAATCTAAATTAATTGGTTCCTTGAAAAGATAAGGAATAATTTGAACTACCTGTCGTCAAAAGCTCTGTCTTTTTCCTTATAAGATAATTAAATAATGGAAGAAAATACTAACCACGTAAGAGTTTTCTATATTTGATTTTTCGATTTTAATAACCAATTTAGTAAGAATAAAAGCATAGGTATGGTCAATTATTAGGTTAGCAGATCTTTAAAATAGTAATATTGCAGCCAACCCCTCTGCTTAACATTTAATTGCGTATGTAAAGGGTGTCTTTCATTTAAAATTAATTAATTATTAGTAGTACCTTACCATGCATTTTTAGATTCATTTTCAGAAAATTGGCCGTACTATTTTGGTTGGGTTCTGGATGGATGTTAAGGTATTATAGGTGAGATTAATTGGATCTAATCCAAATAGCTAAACTAACATGTTGTCTTTGTTTCATCCCAAGGCTTAGTTCCGGCGGTTCTATATATTCTACAATTTTCAGTTTACAATTAAATTACTTAAATAATAATTTTTCGTTTGCTTTTAAGCGATCTTTAAGTTATTATTCATATTTGCAAGCAAGTTACTACATTTTGATATTATTATTTACGAATAACTCTAATCATAATTATATATCAAATTCATTTTGGTCAATGAGCTCGTAGTTCAATGGCAAAACTGAAACTCATAACCAAAGGATTGTTATCTCAATTCCTATTAATTTGAGTTTTTTTCTAGTTCAATTTAGTGTTTAAAAATTTCAGTAAAAAAGTAACAAATAAATATCGAACAATAACTATTATTTAAAATAGTTTTAATTTTGACTCGACAAACCAAAAAAAAAAAAAAATCAACTAAGTTATTCATGTTCGATTCATACTCAACTAATTATTAAAACCTTTCGACCTAATTAGTTTATTAAATATTCAAATTAAGTTTGAACTTAATTTGAGGCTCGCTCAATAAAGAAAATGAAGCACAATTTAAGAATTTGTTTTCAATTTGGCTAGGACTTAACTTGTTTACACTTTACACACGCCAATATGTCTCATTTAAGAACAAACAACTGGACAAGAACACTATACTTAATACTAGGCCATCTCCAACAGCTCATTTAAATTTCAGCCTCTTATCCTAAAATATAAGTAATGAACAGTGTTATACACTTCCACTTTTTACTCTAAACTCCAACAGCTAGTTTATATTTTAACATATAACTTTTATATATTGCTCCCTTCATTCTATTATTTTTACTCAATTAGCTATATTATCCAGTCAAATTTTTCAATCTTTTAAGTGATTTATCATGTTAAATTATTCGCATTTTTGGCGTATTAAATATTTTAAATATTAATATACATAGTGTCATATAATATTATCAAATTAATAGTTAAATATATTAATTAAATTATTTATTAATTTTCTTTTGAATTTAGTCAAGTTGACTTGTCAATGGTACAAAGGGATAAAGATTAATGGGACGGAGGAAGTATTTTTATATAAATAATAATGATATATTTATAATATTATTTTTTTAATTTAATTTCATAATTAAAAATAGTTTTTTAAAAAAAATTAATTATCGGAGTTATGGGCATAATATTTTAATGTTTTGCATGAAAATATAAAAACTTTTTGTACTTTGTTGCAAACAATTGCAAATAACAATTTGTATTTGGCCATGGGTATTTGGCAAGCCAAACTTATAAAATTTAGCAACTTCTAAATTATAGAGGTGTTCTTGGAGAACACTTTTTATCAAAATTTTAACAAAACTCTCAAAATTTAACTTTTAAACATGCTCTTGGAGATGGCCTAAGGCCATCTCCAATGGTTCAGGGCTAGCCCTGAGCCCTGTCGTCGTCTCCAGTGGTTGGGGCTCCGTGGAGGAATTAATTCCATTTTGAAACTTTGCCCACTCTCACCTATTAATATTATAATTTTAAATTTTTTTAATATTAATATTAATAATAGTAATTATATTAATACTCGTAATTTAATTATTAATTATATTAAAAATATTAATATTAAATAGAATATTTAATTAAAGTAACTTAAAATTAATACATAATCAAGGAAAAGAAAATAAAAATAGTCCTAAAGCTCCTTATAAACCTCATAAACATAGTGTTGAAAAAAGTAAGTTAATGGATCATTTTGGACGTATTTTAAGTGGGACCCACTTTGAGTAAAGAGTCGGGTCTTGACCGAATTATATTCTACTCCGTGAGTAGATTAAAATGGTATATGGTACGTCCAAATCGGAATACGGGTGAATGAGAAATTAAATCTCAAAGTTCACATATATAATGGAAAAAATTGGAATAAAAAATGAACTTATCCCACATTGGAAGTGTGATAAAAAAAACTTGGGTTTATATATGATTTCTAAACCATAAGGGTTAAGAAATTATTACTAGAAGGCTCCCTCCTCGCGCGCGGGGGGGGGGGGGGGGGGGGGGTGCAAATCTTGGGTTGGATTACCACACGGCCCTTCAAGACTTGTGCGTGCCCGCGACCTGCGGACACGAATGTCATCCAAAAATCCTATTTCGGGCAAGTCTAGTTTTGCTATTTTCGGCCCAAAATAATTTATTTTATTTGACTAAAAATACATACAACACATTTAAAATTTTTATTTTTTATTTAATCATGTTATATTTAAAATAACACCTTAACTAAAAATACATACAACACATTAATTATAATTATAAATTACATGCACACATTAAAAGAAAAACAAAAATTAAATGAAACGAACTGCCAATCAGGTGCTAAAGAGGGGCGCGTGTTTTACACGCGCCCCTTTCTTCCCCAGATTTCTCACGCGAGCCGCGGGCTGGCCTGCGGTCTCCGCGCAGCCCGCAGCCCGCCCCGTTCCACCCCGCTGCCGACCCCGAGCCCGGCCCCTCTCCTTTTCCTCCGCCGACCCCGACCCCGAGCCCGGCCCCTCGCATACCGCTGAAGATGGCCTAAGTCGTAATAAAATGGATTTCAACTAATAATTGTAAAATTTAAGATAATCATAACATTGTTAAGGCACATAGAAAAAGGACAAGAGTGAGGAAACGGAATAAAGCAAGACTTCTTTTTCTTACAATCAAGACTCCCATCTTTCGACCTATATGAGGTGACGTCCCTGCCATTTTCTATTTGCGGAAATGGTGGTTCTTAATTTTTAACCCGACTTGTATATATATGAAAATGGGTAACCAATTTTCAGCCTTTTCATTGCGTTTGTATAAATAACAGAAAATGACCCTTTTTCATATTATCATAAATTGTAACAACAATTATTGTTACGGTCAGAGTAAATTTTATTGTTTTCCTAATTTATCCTTTAATAAAAAGATTTGTGTTAGCTTAGTTTGACTTCACTATTTAATATAGCAAGTTTTCTGGAATGAATTTGTTAATTAAAGAGATTGTCATGAACTGGTACATCGCCCTATCATCACGTTCACTATTAAGTATTTGACAACTAATTATATATGTCCTTCTTGAATATATATGATGCTTAAGATAAATTAAACTGCATTGAATATGGGAGAGGGCAAAATGTGAAAAAGAATGTTCTTCTTGAAATTGAACGTACCTTTGTTGTTATTATTGATTTGATATTTAACAATATATATTCTATTTTAAAGAAACTTTCTCAAAAAATAATTCAAACACATATGTTGCAATTTTTATTTTATGGAATTCCCTTTCCGTCTCTTAAAAGCAAACCAAACAAAGTTGTCAACCACCCATTGGTAGAAGTACAGGACGGGACAGGACAGTGACTGTGATATGATGATGAATGTAGGACTAGAAACTGATCATGATTAATTAATACCTTGCATCTTAGAAGAGTATGACATAATTTGGCCAGTTACGCCGTACACTGAATGTCGTTCCAACTTAAGGTCTGTATGGATTGGGACCTGGGAGTTACTATTATTTAATGTCCGAGAACTGACCTAGGATTATTAGCCCGAGGCCATTAAATTTGAATATCTTAAATATATATATTTTTTTTATATAATTTTAGATTGATTGATTATTCGTATCACTACAAAATTATATAATTTGATGAGATTTTTTTTCAGTATTTGTTCGGGTGCAATGTGTAAATTAACTAACTGGATATAATAAACAATCTACATAATTCACAAAAAAAATAAAAAATAATTGGATTAAATTATGGGGAAGATGATGAATAGTAACCAAAACTTTAAAAATTGGGGCTTTCTTCAATACATGATGAAAATGGATGAGATTGGTGGCAAAAGAACCGCAACATCAAGGGGAATGAACGCGATAGGTATAAATTAGACAGGCGAAGCAAAAATCGAAAATATTGAAATTCGTAGATTTGAAATACAAGCGACATGATCGATCTAAAACAATGAAATAGTGTATGAGATTTATAGAAGAGGTCAAGACGAAGCTATATATAGCCTCCAAGTAGAGCTTTAATGGTGGCCGGAGTCGCCATAAAAGCGAAAAATAGGTGAGGTGGTGGAGATGGTGAAAGATAATTGCAAATACCCTCCCCTAAGAGTTGAAAATTGTGACTTAACGAACATGTGCTTGACACGTGTTCTTTTCCATAAAAAAATTTCACTATCAAATTAAAATGTGAAAAAAGTTGGACAATTTTGATATTAAATATGTCATTTTTATTAGAATTCACCACATGGATTGGGCTAAGTCCACTTACTTGGCTTGTGCCTAAGTGAATTCTAATAATTTTAAAAGGTATGACATGAAATTTATAAATATGGCAACAATTTTGATATAAAAATTACTATTATCTTTTGCAATTTATTGTTAATGGTTTTAATTTTAACATAATAATTAAAAGGTTATAAAAGACATGTTATGTTTAGATTTAAATTTCGATTTTCCTAGAAAAAAAATAGAAAAGGGCAATATTAGAGATTTGTAAAATCGGATTTTGTGGGCAAAACCGGATCCATGTTACCTATGCCACATGGCGATTTTACAGGGGCGGGCTGAATGTGAGTCCTGTTACATGCGGCCGCATGGTAGAGATCCAGTGGTTAGGTAATTAGGTTAGGTGTCTCACTTAATTAGTGAATCAACATAATTAACTCATGAAGGGTGAAATATAAATGTCTTAAATATATTTATAAAGCTTCTTAGAATGCAGCTGAATTTGCGATTCGAGAGTTCATACCACCTCCATTAAGTAATGTGATAGGGACACATAGCTAGAGTGGATTTGTTAATTCTGAGATGCAATTAAGAACTACATATATATATATATATATATATATATATATATATATATATATATATATATATATATATATATATATAATAAAATAAAATTAACTTGCATATATATATGGTTCATTCTTAAAATGAAGAAATTAATTAGCTAGTAGTAATGTCTAGTCTAGCTCTTCATTAATTGTGGTGATCGAGTGGACGGAATCCATGATGAAGAGTAGCTTGCCATATTTTTTGAATATTATAATAATTAATAATGTTTCCACCGCAACCGCAATATTCATGATCTTCCTCCATAGCATGAATTATCCCTGCTATGCGCCATGCACTCATCACTCTTCTTGGCAACCAATTCTGCATGAATGCATCAAATCAATTATTAATTAATAATAAAATCAAAATCCAATTATTATTATTATTATTTTTTAAAATAAAAAAAAAGAAATAAAAGAAAAGAAAAGATTAATAATTATATTCAGGTGTTAGTTACTAATTAACCTCACAAGAGTGGACATTTTCAAGATGTTTGGGTACCAACATTGCTGGTGTGGAGTTGTACAAGCAGTCTTTGCGTGTTTTCTTTGGAGGAAACTGTGAGTAAGGAATGAATATTGTTCCTTTTGATGCCTTCTTTTCTTCATCTTCACTTACCCCATCTCCAACTAACCATGTCTAATTAATATTACAATACCATATGATCAATTATCCATTTGATCAAATTTATTTTCTAATATTACTAATTACATACGTACAAACGTACGTACCTTGGGATTGCTGGGAGGAACATCATGTTTGGAGAGGACCAAATTATTTCCAGCCTCATCGCTAAGCTTTTCTTTAAGCTTATTATATTCATCCTCCCGCATTGTAAATACCTATTTGCAAATGTAATGTAATGTAAAATTAATTAAATTTATTAGAAATATATAGAAGTAGTTATATATATATATATATATACACTATACCTGGATTCCAGCTTGGCATAAGGCAAGAGCAATGGAGTAAGCTACCTTTGATAGACGATTACCTGCTGCAGCTCCAAGGAGTAGTACCTGAGTTGTACCCTTTGGTATGCTATTCAACACCACCGCAACCGCCAAACTACTCCCATCGATCACCTTCACTTTTAGCTTTGGATGTCTTCTTATGAACAGCTCACCGTTTCCATTAAGTTCCTCATCCTACGTATGTACATTATATATATCCATCACATCATTTCATGAATTATACCTTATATATATTTATTTATTCTTCAACAATTGTAGAGATATTATATATTACCTGATTCAACAAGCCCAGGCTCAACACCTGTACACCTTTATCCTCAGCTTCTAATATAGCTTCCTCAATTACACTATTAATTGATTCCCTCTGCCATTTCATGGAGAACTACATGACAAACACAAAACTAATGTCAAAAATTTCTAAAACTACAAAAGAAGAAATCAAACTAACTAATAATACTAAATGAACATTTTAATTACTTGAAAGCTATATTTTGGAATAGCCCAAGTCTGCAATTTGAGACGTTCCTTAAAGACATTCCTCTCAACGGTAAAAGTGCGTCCATATATCCGAGTCATGATGATCATGGACCAAAATGTGACGGGCCACATTAACCATAAGTACCATTTGGATTTGTGAGGTTGAGAAGCCAAGTGTGCGAATCCTACACGAAGGTGATATATAGATTCTGGGGTTGTGAGATGAGTCAGATGTACCACATGGGGGGCATCTTCTTTTCTAACAAGTGAGGTTTCGTATAAAGAGTCGGTAGATTTGTCCATAGTACCGTAGACGTAGTCGTAGAATGGCATGAAGAGGGAGTAGTTTGTCCGGAATTGAGTGTGATGCAAAGAATGGTACCTGCAAATTAATTAATTAAGCAAAATGAATTAATGCTAGTGATGGATCTTGAATTAAAGATGGTTAATTAATTACGTACGAAGGAGTGTAGATGATGTATTTGAGGGGAGGAAACATTGTGAAAAGGGATTTGGGGATGTGCTCAAAGTTGCAATGACCCATGTTGTTCATGAAGTCAATGTAAGTGAGATATCCAGCTAAAGATATTATTGAAATAGTCCCCGTCAACACAGTTGTCAGCATTGGCACCGCAAACAGTGCAAAGTATGATATATGCTCCGCAAATGGATGAATCACAGCTGCATATATATATATATCCATCCAAAATTAATATAATTAAAAATTAAAAAACAAGTCAAGATATATATAATTAAATTAATTTACGTACATGTAATTGGTTCGGTGACAATGGAAGAGTGGTGGTGGGAATGGTAGCGAGAGTAAAGAAAGTGGTGGTGCAACGCCCTATGCAACCAGTAGTACAGAAACTCCACCGGCCCTGCGTGTAGCAAAATTGTCAGTATCACCCCATCCATTCTCCACAACGGCAGATGCCTAGCCCCCGGAATAAACTTTGATGCCAAATAGAACAGTATCCCATTAAATATAATCTGATCATCCCTGCATGCATGCACCAAATTAAATTGCATCTCTTCAACTTAACCAATTAATTAAGCTTTAATTTATCAACAACGTCCACATATATATATAATAATTACGAAGATATATATATATATATATATATATATATACCAGTTTTTTTCTCGATCAACTTGCTCAAACTCAATGCTTTTATCAACAATTCTGTTGTTTCCTTTGGCTGTTCGATAACGAGAAAGCGAAATCCAAATTTGATTGTGAATCACTCTTGATAGTAAGAGAGGGAGTATGAGGAAATTTGTGAAATCCCTTTCACTTTCATCCTTCACCATGTATGAGTATGCTGAATTTATTGCCCATGGAGCCAGAACCACGTACTAATTCATATTATCATACCAAAAAAAAAGAATGTTATATATTCCTCTTAGATACAAATTAAATATCCTTTTTAAATTATCCTAATAATTATTATATGTTCCTCTTAGTTACATATAATAACTATCTAAAATACTACTTCACCGTTCCCATTATTAGGATAAAAAATTGGAAAATTGCACATCTAGTCTGTTATTTTGATTTGCGACAAGAATTATTATTATTAACCTTCGGATCCAAACATTTTATTTTATTCTTTTCATCTCATGATCAATAATATGTTTTCTGGGCTCAGATCTCATTTCACACTTTCTTTTTAGTTATTTAGTCACTGCTTAAGTTTTCTGTCTGTGGGCCTTATAAATGAACCAGTTTGGCCTAGCTAGCTATTGAAAAAATTAATTATTTCTATAAAATTTAATTATGAAAATAATTGATTATAATAAAATTTATTATGAAGAAAATATATTTGTATAATTGCATACGCCAAAGTAACTTTGTGTTTTACTTATGAAATAAGTTGAATTTTCCATTTGCAGATTTCAAAAGTGATTGTAACACTACAAAAATTACAAGGGAGCAAAATCCAAGAGTCATTTTATTGTTGGGGGCCCAAGTACCTAAAAAATGAAGATAAATGAGGAGTTTCACCTCTAGTCAATGTTATCCTCAATCAAATAGGGTCATGGGTTTGACTTGGCGATTGCATAATTATTTTTAAATTAGTTGATTTAAGTATAATCATTTATAGAAAAAATACTTTTATAAAAATTAATTTAGCTTTTGGTTTTACATTTTCAAAATTGCTTCTAAAATCGTAAACTTTCATATAATTTTTAAAATTAACCCTATAGTATGCTAAATGATGCAATCCAATAATATTTTTTAACTATCAAAAGACACAAGATTATAATAAAATAAGATAGAGTAAAACTAGTATGGAAAATTAATTAAGAAATTCTTACATTTATATGACATGAGACTATAATGAAAAATGACTTAAATAGTAAAAAGAATTATTAAATAATTGAATATGCATTACTTTCACATAACACAAGTTTACAATTAAAATGATGGATAAAATTAGTAAAATAAATCAACAATTAAATTTTAGACCAACTCAAGTAGAAGAAGGCAAGCAGATTCAACATCTAAACATATGGGCGTTATTATCATTTCTCATATTTGGTGCTCTTACATTGGCAAAAGTAGCAAAGTGTTATTTTTTTTTTTTTGGCCGTTGGTTTTTCACAGCGGACATCATTTTTTGCTTTTGAGATTGAAACGTGAAAACGGAGGGGTCAATAGGGCGGCCAAACGGCCTCTAACTTCCGTGACTTAAAAGTTTAAAGATTTTTGTACGACTCCTATAAATGGTTTTGTAAGTTCAAAAGTAATAAGAAAAACGCCGATAAAAAAAAAAAAGAACGGTAATGAGAAAAACAGGGAAGCAAAAATATGTCTTTCTCAAAGAGAATTACACAATGTGTTGAGCCTACAATTAAATTAAATCTAGACCTCAAGTTCGATAACAAAGTAAAACAAGCACAAATCATGTAAATTCTTGAAATGTGAAGAATAAGTAACATGATACAATGTATGCAAAAGTGAGGGGGTATAAAGTATATACGGCTCAAGATCCTCTGTACCACTATTAGTATACCACACTTGTGTACCACTAATAAGTAATTGTCACATGTACATGACATGTAATAATTGTCACATGTACATGTGACAATTACTTATTAATGGTACACAAGTGTGGTATACTAATAGTGATATAAATGATCTTCACCAAGTATATATGCTGATAAAAAGAGCTAGGACAAGAAAAAAATTTCCAACAAAAAGACAATAATACCTTAAAGTTCCCTAGCCATGTCCATGGCCATTCAGTAAGAATTCCAGGTTTAGAAGCCATTTGTCTTTACTCTTCTTATTCCTCAACTTCTTCTCAATATCTACAACAGCAACATTACATTTATATACACATTTTTAAAGAAGCAAACTTGGTTATGTAGTAATTATAAAAAAAAATAGAAATTATGTTGTCTAATAGAAAAGTGACACGTGGATGGTCTTCATTATTAATACTAAGAGCCTTAGGACTAGTTTCGTAAAATTTCCGAGCGACCCTATGAATTCAGAATTTTTTTATTTATTTTTGGATACTCGTCACATGCATATGAAGAAGCAGCAGATTGCTGTCAACCTAAGTACTGTTTGTGAGACCTTTGATTGGTGTATTTATTAGTCTCACCTGCCCATATTACATACATTTGGGGTGTCTTTATGTATTGGTGGTACAAATAGAATCTCTACTTGCATCAAATCACAACTTTTGTGCTCCTCCAATTTTGGCAACCATAACATTTAATGACTGACACGCGTTTTAGGCCACAGTTAAAATTTTGAAAATTTTCAATTTTTTTTATTTATTTTAGTGGTTGAGGATTACTGGTGTCACATTTTTTTTTCATGACGAATTATAACGATTTTGAATTTTATAATTCGTGATACGATTCATACGACTCGTTACAAGTTGTCAACATTTCGAAGCAAATAGGGTAGCAAAACTTATTTGCATTTGAATCTTATAATCGGTTCTATATGTGATTTATAAGTTTGACTTAGAACGTAACGCATCGCTTGATACTCATGATGCAAGTGATACATGCACGAGGAAACGGGTCCTGCCCTCGACCCCAAATCAGGCTAGCACGATCTTTTTTTAGATACATTATTCCCTATATTAATGAAATTCTCGAACTCACTCAATCAAATTCTCAAATCTTATACCCCAAGTTCATCGTGATTGAAGTTTTCTTCAACACTTGGTATTTCTCAAATTTTGGTGTGATTAATTGACTATTTTTAATTTTTTGTTTAGTATATTTTTAAGAAATAATAATTTTTAAAATACGAAATTTGATTTGTTTTCAAATTTAGATTTTTAGCTACTGTACAAGTTGAAGGATTTTAAAATATTAGTAATATGCTATGATTTAAAGATCATCACTACATATTTGTTAAATATTATTCATTTAGATCTAGAATTTATGCTATTTTTAGTAACTAATCATGAATCTTACATTTAACGATAGTATCAATTCACAATTCAAGAAATAGATCGTTCGAGATATGTCTTGATATAATTAAAAAATAAACAATTTAATTAAAATGTTATACAGATTCACAGTTTAATACTATTGAAAATGATGAATCTTAGTGTACTATAACAACACGGCTACTCTTACAACAGTTACTCGTTTCACATTATTAGTTTATAATAGTATAAAAGAAGGTATTTTTTTAGGAGAAAAGATTGTTTCAAGAAACAAACGTTTGTTTTGGACGTCCAAAATCGAGATGACTAGAGATTCACAGTTTAATTATGATCCCGTAAGGTCATGCATCATGAATTCAAGCCGACCAACCTCTGAACCCCTTGGGCCCCACCAAGCCCAATCAGCCCAACCCCCACATGCACTGCTGTGAAGATTTTATTTTGAATTCTGATTTATCAGTGGCCAGATAGATATGTACTTTGCAGTTTTTTTTCTTTTAAGAATGTACTTTGTGGTTGATTTGTGCAACTTTAATTTCTCTTAGGGGTCATAATCAACATGAACCGGTAGTTGTACTTGTTCATCTATTCACAGTTTTTTACATCAAGTGATTTTTTTTTCGAGAGAATTGCATTTTTAGTACAGAGCTATAGGTCAATTCTCACTTTTGATACTTAGCTTTATGGATCCAACATATTTGGAACAGAGCTTTAACAAATTGTGACACATTTGGTACAGCCGTTAAAAATTGGCGTTAAGTGATGACGTGACAGTTAAGTATAATTGCAAAGTTAATGCCATTACTTATATTGATTGATAATTTTACCCCATAATATTTTAGGTTACCAAAAAAGCCCCACATCTCCAAATTTAGTGACGATTTTAATCCACATTGTTGTCAAATTTAATATTGACTCAAATAAGACCACGTGAGGACCAATTTAAATATTTTACTTATTTTATTTAAATAATTAATTTGATTTATAAATAATATTAATAAATTAAATAATAATTTAACATAAATATCACCAAAATTAAAAAAAATATATTCTTTTAAATATAAGATTTATATAATGGTATTAATATATTTAATATTTATTAAAATAATAAATAATATAATTAAAAACTATTTAATATATATTAAAATAATAAAGAAAGTAGTTAGTGAAAGATAATAATATCTTAGAAAAGACTGTCTTTTTTGAAAATTCCAAATTAAAAAAAAAAAAGTAAGAATTTGCAAAAATTTTCCGTGTCCAATTTGATATTAAGCAGCTGTAGGTGTGTGAGTTTGTATCTTACACAGTTACACTCTATCGAGTTTTCGAATAAACAAAATAGAGTATAAATAATTACTTCGAAGATTATGGTTAGTATATAATAGTTTCAGAAGCATTGCTTCTTAGTTTCATCTGAGGTTCATATTATAAAATAAACTAATTATTTCAGAAAATTCCGAAACGCACTAGATACCCTTGGACAAATACCATGGACACAAATTTAAAATATTGATTTAAATACTATTTAAAAAATCACTATTAACAGGATGTCTGCATAGAGTATAATAGTAGACAAAAATAAATCCAAGTTGCAAGCACTAATCACTGGCTCCAACATAGCTATTTTAATTGTAAAATAATCTTCCTTAATGGCAAAAATTCTACCAAAATGAAGTTATAAGCAACAACAAAATTCTTAGTAACCAATTAGTCCAAAAAAATGAGCTAACATACTTGTAACAAAAGTATTTTAAACTCAATTAACACATTCAACATTTCAGGGCCATCAAATTTCAAGAAGAAAAAAGATAACTAGTCAAAGGAAATAACCTCTTCGGAGACATCCAAGAGCTCTTCGATTTCCACTTCTTTTGCCTCGTATTCTTCTTCTTCATCACTTGCTTCTCCATCGCGCAGCTTCTGTCTCTCCAATTTCTCTTCCTCGTTTAGACGCTTCCATTCACTAATCCACCAATCCCATTCTTCTTTAAGCATCCTTCTCTTTTCGCGATCCTGTTCGCTCAAAAGCAACGAAACATCTTGATCCTCTGCTTCGTACTTCTTACTGTACTTCTTCAAGTTCTTGGCAATTTCTTCCTCCTTTTCAGGGCTCAAGAAAGATGGGGGCCTTGGTCGCCATAAGAACTGCAATTAATCAGTTAAAATACACCAAATAAACACAGAAAGTATTCATTACCATGAGAATGACGAGGAAGAAAATATCTTACTTGGAAGAAATGATCTTTCAGTATTCTGTATAGCAGTTTGCCATTGAAGGACCACACGTTGAATCCGTTTTCCATTTCATGGACAGAGGTAACTGCCGTCACAACATACCTACATAAAATAAATAAAAACTATTAAGGCAAAATGATTACAAATTTGAAATCTGAGAGTGATAGTAAAGGGATATCAAATGGCTACAAAAAAATTCGACTCTCACCTTCCCGTAGGGTCCCACTCAACATCAGTCGCCATGAAATGTTCAGCTGTTGCCATGGTCTCAAGCTCATCAACATTGTAGAATTCCAACTGGCCATTGAAACCTTTCAAGCCAGCTAATATAATGAACCGGCCAGTTGGTGACCAGTAAAGGGAATTAGCTTGTTTGCCTTTAATAGTAGCGAGCTTTGAGACCCTGCCAGTATTAGTACCACTCCTCATGGAATAGAAACTCACGTCGGGCCTTGGGTTGTCACCATGGATAACCGCAAACCGATGGCCTTTTGGCTCCCAAGCAAAGGCAATAATCTTATCATTCTTGTTATCAAGCTCAAGCACCTCAATAGGAATGTCTCGTTCTTTGATTCGGAAGAGCTCAAATCCAGTGTATGTGCTCTTCTTGGTTTTAGTGTACCGCTCGACTTTGACAGCAAGGTATTCCCCGTTGCTTTGCCAGTAGATCTTACAGTCGCTCACACTGAAGAGATTCTTCTGACGCAACTCTTCTTTGCCTGGTAGTTGCACAAGACTTACCTATTAATAAGATGCAAAGATAAAATAAAGGAATGAGAATCTCCACAGGAGCAGAACCATAATAGCATTTTATAGGCGGAAGTTTGGGAGTTCACCCTTGCTGGTTGGTTTCCTCCTCCCAATTCAGGAACATAGAGTGCAATAATAGGATCAGTAGGAGACCAATTGAAGTCAACCACGTTTTCGACCTTTATAGATTTCTTGTCAATAAGCGTGAAGGTTTCAGTTTCATATACAGAGATGACATTTTTTCCTATCCTTGCAAAATACTTGTCTTCTTTTCCACCGCCCCATCTTTAAACAAAAAAAACTTTGATTTAGAAAACATTATATACACAAGATAGAAAAGACATTATGTGTGAGAATGAAAGTATATCAAGAAAGGAGTCAAGGGAGGAGCACAGGAGAGATCAAAAACACAAAAAATCACCTGAAAACAGGCCAAGATACGCCGCTGACACCTCCAGTTCCTCCAATGGCAAATTCATCTGCACTCCCTTTAAAATCTCTCATAACTTTTCCAGTTCTCACATCAAAAATATTTATCACAACCCTCTGCAAAGAAATTTTTTTTCAATGACAAAGTCACAGTAACAACTCATGAAATCATACAGAGGCAAGAAGAGGCAAGAAAATGAACTGTTACATGAGTATCACGAGGATTGCTTGGTTCTTGGCTGCTGTAAGTCACCAAAAATTTCTCACCAGGGGAAAAATCAATCAATTTTACCTGCAATTAACAAAATGTAAGCTATAACTTATACTCCTGTATAAATAATTCTCTATGTAGCACATGTACAAAAAAGAACCTGTGGATGAGCATAACGCATCAAACGGTTGAAAGTGGTCGCACCACCCCAAACTGCAGCACCCTGCCTATGTACTGTGGCCAGGTATGTCCCCAGTGGAGACCACTGCACATAACTTTCTGTCCAGTACTGCACCAAGAGGATTTAACAAATAAATGCAAGCAACTAATTAGTCTCCAGATAAAGCGTAAGGTTTAATGAAATTTGGTATTAAAATAAATTCCTACGAAGATGATACATTCCCCCCTTGGCAAAAACATTGAAAGATGCATACACTGGCATCCTCATGTTTGGACATGGAAACAAGCAAAGAACTAAATAACTTAATCTCACTCACAGTTCTCTTGTAGACAAGCTCGGGCTTCGATTGTCTTGCATCGTTCCATAAAACCTCAGTGTCTGTGCCAGCACGAATCACAAACTGATCTCTGGCTTTTTCATCAGTAAGCCATTTTTGTAGATTCTCCTGTACAAAATTGATAAGACAAGCACATAATGACTTGGGGAAATAAGACACAGTTAACAGTGAGGTTACTACTTTTCTTCCCTTTTTTCTCTCAAGTTTTGGAAACCATACTTTTTGTGTGTGTTTGTGTGCCCACATAACAGCAATAGAGATAGAGTTTAATAGAGCAGAGCAGAGAGAGAGGCTTACCCCTGGAGCGTAAGGTTTTGTTTCTGGAGGTGCCCACTCTTCTGGGACTTTAGCAAACTTCTCAATGTCATCAAACATGCTGACAGCAAATATGTGGGATCTGTCTAGCTTGTACCCATGGGTCTTCTCCTTAGCTAATTCAGCCTCCTACAACCAAAAAAATATATTCAAACTCTTGATGTCACCGAATGACAAATTTGAATACATAAAAGCCTAATTTTATTTTCCCAACAGATAGGAAATCCATTGATTCAACACTACTATATATCCAGTGATTCTAAAATGTCTGCCTTCTATGCAATTTCTTCCCCCAAATAGACATTAATACTAGATAAAGAAACCTAAAAATTCGCAAGTGAAAATAGAAAATAACTTGTAGATTCGTATCTGGATTCTTATACATCCGGAAACTTATTGCTTATCGTTGTCAATATGTAAATAATAGAAAATTCAATCTAAAAGAAGGGTGCTAGGAACAAGTACTTAATAACAAATCAAAATTCAAAAACATGCTTAAAAACCCTAAAGAAATTTACATAATAATGAAAAGAACAAACTTCAAACTTTTAATTAACTGAAACAAAAAACTTAAAAAATGCAAACACGAAACATGGCATGTACAAATTACCTGAGGAGTGTTATATTCAATGAAACAATATCCTAAGGTTTTCTGAGTATCAGGATCCACGGGCATCCACAGTCCATCCTCCTTAATAACCCCAATCTGACTGTAAATTTTCCGAACTACCCCTTCCAATTTCTCGAATTTCTCCTTTGGCACAACAGGCAAATTGTCCACCACTATTATGTTTCCAAAACCCTCCTCAAATTCCAACGACTCCTCCTTCTTCAAATCCTCATCATCACTACACAACCACAATTAATATTAAAATATCAATTAATCGTTCACAATAACAATAATTTCAACCTAATTAGTCATATAAATCGTCACTTCATTGATTATACCTTACGATTCCACAATCTTCGCCTGGTGGCAGGCGAATTGAGTCGAGATCGAGGGAAGAGAGGTCAATATCGAGGCGAGCCGCGGTGGCGCGTATATCTTCCATTGACATCACCTCCGCCATGGCTGATATGTGTTTGAATAGGTCGGCGATTATCTATCGGTGTATGTATGTGTATCTATAAGCTGTTTACTTGATAGAGCCAGTGCGGAAGAGATGCAGATAAGTGTAAGAACGGAGAGAGAGTGTGTCTGTGTAATTAGGGTTTGTGACTTTGAGGGGATAATGTTTGTTTCTTTTTCAGATGCCTTTGGGCCGGATTTGCGTTTAATTTGGGTCCAGTTAAAGCACACAAACCTCTTTTAACTGGGCCTTCAATATTTCATTTATGATTTAAATAGGGCTGTGAATAGGTAGTTACGAAAGTTGAAGAAAAGGAAGCCAATTACTTATTAGTTATTAGTATGATGATTCTTGTTAAATTTGAATATAATCCATAAGACCCTCGGAAAAAAAAAGAATATAATCCATTGGGACGGATCATATTTAACCTAAATCTGTGTTGATTCGAATGGTATTGAGAATTAATTAGGGTAGATTTAATCAGAGTACATTTACTTGATTTTGATTTGATTAGGCAGATTGAAATCTAGATTTGCCATTCTAAAATTTGAATTCGACCATATATAAAATTATCGATAATAATAGTTACTATGTATTATTCTCTCTATCAGTTTTTTCCCATTTCATTTTTGAAGCGGAATTTCATGTTAGAGTTGAAAAAAGTAAAAATTTTGATAATTTTTTAATGTAAGATAGCAATTTTTCTCTAAAAAAAGCATCATAGGAAACGAAGCCTTGTTCTCAAATATCCGAAAAATGAAATTGAAGAAAATTAGAGACAAAGCACTTTTGATCTTTTTAAAGTGTTTGTATTTCAAAATTGGTCATTTATTGTAATATATTGACAATGGATATCATTTATTGTGTCACATCATCAATTTCAGTTTTTATCGCTCGAAATTATCAATTTATGTCTTTTTTAAACGAAAATTTTATTTTTTTAAGAAAATCATCAATTTATGTCCTATCCATCTAGAAAAATTAATTTTTGTCAAAAATATAATGTATCTGAGTGACACTTAAAAATTGAAAATTTTATATTTCAACTCCAAAATTTACATTTACAAAGTCACGTGATAGGTTAAAGTTCATCTAAGAATGGAAGATACATATAAATAGGTCAAATTCACATTCACAATTGCTTCAAATTAGATTTGAATTGTATATTGCTAAAAATAGGTATTTTCGATTTTCTAGGGAATTTTAATTTATACACATGTGAAACATAGAGAGATTGTCAAGTTCGGCTATCTCGTTGGCTTAGTTTACTTAGAAAAAATAAGCCAAGCTAAATCAACATAATCAACTCATGTTTGGCGTTAGTTTATGAAAAGTGAAATCAAGTTCAACATATACTAATGCTTGAGACGAGCATAGTTACAATTTTGCTCAACTGTATAATCACAATTAGAGAATACCAATTAACATTAATTTGGAATTCTTACGTCTCTCAAAACTTTTGCTGCATCCTCTGGGAAAACAGGGTTTATGTAACACCCTGTTCCCAACTCGAAACCACCCATGACCGTCAGCTGGGGAACTAACTGAAGAAACCAGTGAGTGAACTGTAGATCTTTCGAGTCAACTTGAAGAGGAGCAGTGTGAATCATAAAATTATATGGCGGGCTGTTCAATTGAAAAGACATCTTCACAAGCATAAGTTTCAAAAAACCGCCAAGATCAATCGCCTGTGAAATTCAAGGACTATTAATGTTAATGCACCTTAAAAAATAATAGCAAGTTCAAGTTCCTCAATAATACACATAATATTGGAGTTCTTTAGGTAAACATATAACAATTTGAATTTCAACAGTTGAAAAACATTTGTAAAAAATGCATGAAGACAAGGTTTGTGTCCCCAATAATCTATGCCCTTAAAGCCAAGTGTGGATTTTAATAGCTGAAAATCAGACTACCCAAATCTCTATGGTAATGAAACACTTGCGAAGATGCATGCATCGCAATATACAAGAAGACAAGGTTTATAGGTGAAATTGATTTTAGTTCCACTAGAACCTCAACACTTTTGGTTCCGCATTTCACAGAATTGCACTTTTGGTCCTATCACCCCCTTTTCATTCAATTTGGGACTAAAAGTGCAAAACTCATATAGTCTTATAGGACCAAAAGTGCAAAACATTAACTATTTTATGAGAAACATTTGATGGAGAAGGTCAATAGGATCAAAAGTGCAAACCATTCTAAAACATTGGAACCAAAAGTATGATTTTGTAAAGCGCATAACTGTTGATGGTCCAATCATGTGTGACTAAATATATGCAATTTTGCCTAGTTAATATCATCAAGAATCTTTGTATTTGAAGCCAAATAAATTAAGATAGGTAAACCTAAAACATTCATAGCTTCAATGGCTTAACCCTTTGTGGAAATCCATGAACACAAAATTTATATCCTTAACAATCACTGTCCTTTACATTGACAAAATCCCATTTCACTATAATAACTAAAAAGGAAACATTGCAGTTAGGGAATGTGTAAAGGAAAGCATGTAGTATATAGTACCTTATCATCATTGATTTCATGAAAATGGCAAGAGTGATCACGTGGAATAATCCATATCTCAAAAGGAAATGTCGCGGCATAAGGTACAATCGAAAAGAAATGGCTCGACTCATCAATTAATAAATCGTCTTGTTTAACTTGGCAAAGGGCACATTTTCCCGTTTGCTTGAAAAATTCCTCCATGCTCTGAATTCTGGAAGAAGCTGTAGGAGGAACAACTGGAAGTGCCATTATCTGACTATGTGAATGGCTCATAGATGCCCCTGCGGAGGCACCATGATTTTTGAAAACCTATAGATATCAAGAAATACATAAAATGAATTGAGGAAAATATTAATACTTCTTATACTATGCAGTATACAATCCCAGATTCCCAGCTGCTTCTTTTTTCTTCTTCTCATAGTTAGAAACGTTTTGTACATCCAAAAAAACTTTAGCTTTTTTCCTTTACCTATGTTTGATTCTTAGATTTCAGTGAGTAAAACGCAAAGAAAAATATTTTCTCTTTCATCCAAAGATGCAACATTGAGCTTCATTTCTTGTTCATTTGCATTTTACGTATCATTTTACTCACTGAAATCCATAAACCAGACATATGGCTACATTTGATTGGATCGAGGGATTAGGATATAAGAGAAGTATTTAAAAAAGATTTCAATTGACTTCACATTTGGATGAATTTCAAATTCTCATTTGATTTAATAGGTACAAGATGATTTTTTTTTGAGTGAAACGATATCATTACATCAAAATCACTAAATCAGAAAATTCATTCAATTACAATCAAATTACAGATAAACCAAGCACCAAACACTTGTATTAAACTAGAAGAAAAACCCGCACTAGTGGTACAAGATGATCTTTTAAGGATTTAAAATCTATACAAAGTTTAAATGATTCAAATGAGTGTAATGGGTTTCTGCTATGGATTAAAAATACTAAGGTCCAAATACCTCAATCCAAATGAAGCATAGATTTTCCCCCCTCAAAACTAAAATATCACATATAGTAATTCTCAACGAGTCTAAAATCTAAAAAGAGACAAGTTTATTTAGATAGCTAAAACTCTGAGAATTTGACTAAAATATTTTATGGATAAAGAATTTAATAAAACGTGGCTTAAACTAATTCTAATATAGGTTCTAAATGTCCAGAAATCATACTTTATTTCAACAATATTTTACTAAGTGACATTATCAATAACTTAAGGTATTAGAAAAAATAAAAATAAATAACCTGAACATATTTGATGGAATCAAAAGCTCGAAGTTGGTCGATCCTCTTCCTATAAGCAAGCAAAACCTCAGCGATTTGAACCGGGGAAAGATCGTTCAGGTGAACCGGGTGAGCCGGCGATTCGATCACTACGTCGTGGAATCCGAACCCGGCCACAGAAGCCGGACCGGAGTTGCCTTCGCTGTTGGGGTACTCCAACTCGCGGCTGAGTGCAGGGTAGAGGTTCTGGATGACCCGGATTTTCCATTCGGAAGTGGAATCGAGCGGAACCCGGAATATTTCGGGAGCGCATTCGTGCTCGTGACCCGCGCAGAACGGGCATTCGGTTTGGGTTTTGGAGTTTGAGTTGGGGTCCGATTTGGCCTTGAAATCAGACGGACGGCGAGCTCTTGCCGGAGAGAATATTACCCACCGGTTGTGAATTGCGTCTTTTCGGATTTCGGGGCTTCGGTTTGTTGACATTGTCTTACTCTTGGTAAATGTTGTTGGACTCCTCAGCCAATTGCCCGTGGAAGAAAATACTGCTTCTACTGGGCTATTATACCTTCGACTGGCCCACTTACGATTGTCTCTTTGGGCCCAATATTAGCCCACTAACCAAATGCAACGGCACATATGATCATATGAGTAGACAATGGATCGGATTCTGGTCGGATTAGCCTCATCCAGATCTGGCTCTATTTATATCGGATCGAATTCTGTCGGATTTAGATCTTGCTCGGATTGTGCTCGGATCGAGTTCCTTGAATCCAACGGATCTTGATCGAATTTAGCCGGATATCGAATCTTTTTCGGATCCAATAAATTTTTATTTAAAAAGTTAAATCAATATTATTTCCTAAGACAAGTTTATTAACTTTTCAATTTTATTTGATTTTAGCTCACATGTTCAAAGTTTCTTTTCTATATTCATATTTGTAGAATGAAAATATTGTTTTAAATAAATTTATAAATGAGTTATAAATTACTATCTTCTTAAATTGACGGTGAAATATTATTAATGATACTTAATTTTATAAAAAAAAAATATGTATATATATCTTTCTATTTATTTATTGTCGGATACGGATCTTTAACGAATCGGATCGACCTAAATCCATATTCGCCCCATGAGTTTCGGACTACGGATCTTTATAATCGGATCAAGTCCATCGAATCTCTAATCGGACAACTATCCTAATAAATCGGACTGGATTCGGACGGATCCGAATTGAAATCCGCCCCATTAACAGCCCTAATATAGACTATAGAGTCTTTGATAAATAAATGTCTTTAGATTGCTCGGACCAGTTGTCCTGTGCTGTGCTGTTAGGTTAAATAGGTTGGATTCAAATCATATTAGATATAATCTGAAAATTTCATCTTTGCTTCGTCGAGTTTGAAGGTTGTTTGGATCTCACATAAAAAATTAAAAAACCATTTTCAGAACTGTCACCAATATGTTTCAACAAATTATTGATAATATATTTTCATTTCACTTAATTCAATATGCAAGTAAATCATACTACTAAGGCCATCTCCAGCTGAAGCAGACAATAGTCTCCTTATGTCTGTCTGATTGTATGTCCTACCTGGTTTGTCATCTCTAACCGAACCAACAATCCAAAACATTTAATTTAATTTCAAACTTTCCCCACTCTCACTTAACAACAACAACAACAATAATAATAATAATAATAAAGATAATAATAAAAATAGGGCATTCACAAAAATAAGAAAATAAAAAACGAGTAAACATAATTAATCGAAAAAGATGACTACTACAATCGTAGAATTATCCACAAGATAAGGCGACATCGACTTGGAACCATATATGATGCGTCGTAACAACATTCGAAATAAAGAAGTAAATAGACAATTGAAAAATATTTAGTCGAACACTTGTGGGCAACACATGAGCCATTTTCGAATTAGGTGTTTCTTCGTAATCGTAATTGTTAAGTTATTTAATTGATCTTGTAATTATATTTTAAATTAAGTTGCAATAATAATAAGTTTTGTTAAGTCATATTTATATAAGAATAACTCTATTTTTTTTAAAACTAAGTCATAGTTTATCAAAATACACCCAATATTATTACGAACACACTTAAATTTTTAATTTACTTAAAAAAAAAAACGTGACCAACTACATAAATTTGACTATTTTTTAGAATTTTTACACCAAAATTTTAAGGATTTTTACACACATATACATGTTTTATTTTTATTTTTTTAAAGTGACCAATAAAGGCAAAATAAAAAAATATAGGCCTGGACGCGTAAAGGCGCGTCCAGGCCTTGCTTGCCCGGAGGTAGGCAATGGCAACCATTGCCTGCCTGCCTACCTAGATGTCTCCCGATTGTCCTCATCAGGGGCGGATCCAGGAATTTGGGTCAGGGGGGGCTAAAATTATACACAAAAAAAAAAATCAAACAGTTAAACATAAAGTTTATACTATTCACATAAGAACCTAAAATATCTACATATTTACTTTAATAATTGACCACGACGGTTTTTCATCTTTTGAAACCGGTCCATGATAGCATCATTTGAAATACTACTAAATATGTCTCCCTCTATAAAGACAACTAAACTATCATTTAGCCATTGATCGCTCATTCGGTTACGAAGTCGATTCTTTACTATTTCATAGCCGAAAAAGCTCTCTCCACTGATGCAGTTGCAACGGGTAGAATAAGCGCCAATGTCACAAGTTTGTAAACCATCGAGAATGCGACATGTCTTTTAGTTGCAACCATCTTCTTAGCAAGATCATCAATCCTTTCAAACTAGAAAAATCATCACTTGATCGAACATCCCTAATATAATTTTCAAGTTGATTGGGAAGAGCCGAGAGCTCAGTGAAAAGAAAAGTCATTTTGATAAAATTCGGCAAGACGAACGAGTTGAAGTTGAAGTTGAAGTTGATGTGCAAAGCAATGGACATAATAGACACTTTGATTTTCATTTAGAATTAATGCCTTTAATCCATTAAATTCACCTTGCATGTTGCTCGCCCCATCATAACCTTGCCCACGTAATCGATCAATACTCAATCCATGTGTAGCAAATAATTCATCAATTGAGTCTTTGAGAGATCGAGCCGTAGTACTCTTAACATGGTTGATGCCAATAACACGTTCATTCACATATCCTCGTGAATCAATATATCTCAAAAGAACCGCCTTTTGCTCCTTACAAGATATATCACGAGATTCATCGACAAGAAGAGCAAATAACCCATCTCCAAGCTCTCTAATAATAGCATTGATAGTTTCAATTGAAAAAGCATTGACAATGTCTTTTTGAATTGATGGAGCCGTTAACTTAAGATTTTTCGGGGCATTCCGTAAAATAACGGCTCTAGCACTCTCATTTTGTTCCGCTAAAAAGCTTAAAAGCTCAAGAAAATTCCCTTGATTGCTTGAAGATTCCGATTCATCATGTCCACGAAATGCAAGTCCTTGTTTAAGAAGAAATCGAATGCAATCGATTGATGCATTCAATCGAATTCGGTAGTCATTGCTATTTTCATTAACCTTCCTAAGTAACAAAGGTTCAACTTGTTGTTTTTTATCCAACAATGCTTGACATTTTCCCCATGCTTGGTTGTGGATACTATTACATTTTCCCACATGTTGTGCCAACTTTTCTTTCTTTTTCCAATTTGAATATCATTCGGTAACAAATGAATCCCCACCTCCTTGGTGTCCAATTTCGGGTTTGAAGAGATAACAACAAAGACAAAATACGGCATCTTTGTTTTCACTATACTCCAACCAATTTTCATTTCCACTATACCAAGAAGGACTAAATCTTCTAAGTTGACCTCCAATTAACGTTTGCCGAAACTCAAGGTTGCGTGGTTGACATGGACCTTTGAGCAAGTAAGCTCTACGAACTCTCTCTCGAATGTTAGAATCATATAAAGTTATATGAGGTCGTAGACCGGGATCACTCGGAAGCTCGGGGAAGTTCGTTTCAATATGAAAGTTTGGAAGCTCAACGTTACTTGAAGACTCCTCATGAGATGTAGGTGTAGATGTAGCCTTAAAATATCTCTCCATATTTCTAAGATCATAAAATGTACAAAACATAACTATCTCAAAATTAATGACATACTCAAGAAGTAGACGTTAAATATAATAGAGATATAACAATGACAAGGCTTATTTTTCATTCCATTTGATAAAACAAGAGAGGTTGAATCTCAATATGCCAATAAATGCTAATAAAAGACTATTTAATAATATAAGATTAGTGCTTGACATTTTAATAAATAAAACTATTAACCATCTAAGATAGTCTTTAATATGTAAATGAATAATATTAACTCTATTGCATATTGATTTAAGCATCATATTATTTTAATATAATTGGTATCCTCATATCTTTATCACTTATATATGAAAATCTTAACAAGTATATAACTTTATGCACAAAAATGAAACATGAATCTAAAGATTGATTTTGAAAAGTAATATAAGCATCAATAATGAATATATAACAAAATTAGTATATTACATAAACACAATTGCACACACATAAATATAAATAAAAATAGAAAAAATTACTAACATTCACAATTGGGGCTTTTTGTGCTCAAGACTTCAATGGGTTGGGTCTTGGGTTGGGTATGGCCGAAGATGGGGCGGCAGGCGGCGACCTCAGGCGGGCAGCAGGCGGCAGGCGGCGGCTGGTGGTGGTAGGAGGTGCAATGGTGGCTAGGGTTAGGGTTTGGAGATGTTGAGAGTAGGGGAAAATTGGGCTTAAAATTGGGGCTTATAATTGAAAGAGTAAGTATTGTTAAAGTGGGTATATTAATTGGACTTAAAATTATATTTGGGCTATTGGGCTAATATATTAAATTTTTTGTTAAAAAAAAAAATTATAACACATATATATAAAAAAAAAAAAAAAAAAATCCAGGGGGGGCTATATATAGCCCCCCCTTGCCCCTATGTGGCTCCGCCACTGGTCCTCATGCCCGCTTGCCCTCCAGAAAAAATTTCATCTCCAGCCGACGATCCCGCTCATGCTTGTCTCCCCTCTTTGGCTGGAGATGACCTAATTTCTTATAAAAAATCAACTTTCATATGACTTTTTGTTTAGAATAATTTATCAAAGATATAACATTATTAATGTTGTTGATAGAAATATAATATTATGTATATATAATTTTGTATTTATTTAAATTTGAATTTGTAATTAATCGAATTGATATAGGTTCATATTTGTTTTATATATTTCAAATTATGAATTATTTTAAATGGAATAGATCCAATCTCTAATTGAAAAAAAATTCTAAGAGCATCACCAGTGGAGGATGCATCCGGGAGCTCAAATTGATTTGGGTACAAAATTTGCAATAAACAGCTCACAATGGAGGACCCAAAGGAAAGTGCAAAATGCACCCAAGACCCATTTCCTTCCAATTGAACCCAAATTTGAGCCCTCAAGATGTCTGAACCCAAATCTCAATATCCAATCATAAATTGACACGTATACGATGTGGGAAAGAAATCTGATCAGAAATAAGATGCAAAAAATCTTATCTGAAATCTCAGTATCTAATCATAAATTGACACGCAAATAAAAAATTTATCACAAAACTTTTCAGAATACAATATCAAATTTCGATTCAAATAGATAAAAAAAACATATCAAAGATAGAATACAGCTTGCATAAAATATAAATCCGCACTTTAAAAAAATAATGAAGACACCATCAATGAGTTCATTGTCTATAATTAATAATTATTATAAAATTACAAATATTTTGAATTTTATTTATTTTTTCATTAGTCCAAAATTAATTTTGATTGTATTTTTAAATAGACTTTAATTTTAAGTTAGTGAAATAAATTTAATTTAAATTGATTTTAAAAATGAGTTCCCACTTTTGATGTGTATTGCTGCAGAAAAATACTTTTTCAGAGAGTGCAAAATACTGTAGCAGAGTGCAAATGAAAAATTTGGGTCCAATATTTAGGTACACCACTGGTGATGCTCTAATACAACAGTCCAAATTTAGAATGAAATCCAATCCAGTGACAACCCTAAGTAGTCACTTTGTTTTTTCAGGAAAAAAAAAACTTGGAATGTAATTTCCACAAAATAAGATCATAGTTAGAAAATTACGAGCACAGCACAATTATTAGGTAAGTCCCGTCCCGGGGTTGAATTGCAAAATTAAATTTTGTGGTATCCCATCCAATAGAAGAGAATAGAATGGCATCCATTGTGAGAGCAGCCAGTTTGATAACAACCGTCCGATCGGAAGCCACAAGTACTGGCAACGGCGCACTTGTTTCAGACTACGGGAAGCCACCGGCGACGACGCTTCTCTCCGTCACCAAGCCTCGTTGGATCGTCAGAACTGAGGCAAGTACTTGAGTACAGACTCCTTTCCTAATCTTCGTTTTCTTATTGATACTCATTCCCCCTTAATTTTGCTGAAGAAATTGCGAGAAACTCAAAAAATCTATTAATGATAAGTTACATTATAATTGTGTACGTAGTCAAATGTTCGGAAAGAAAAAAGGAAAAATCCAGAGCCTCCTTGTGTTGTTTGTAGAGGAAGCGGTAGAGTTGATTGCTATGACTGCAATGGAAAAGGTTAGCTTCATTCCTTATAAAACGATTTTTTTAAATATTACTATGTACTACTACTTTTGGTTTCTGGACGTATCACCCTGTTTCATCCAATTTTGAATCGGGGAAAAAAAAAAAAAAACTGTTAAATATTGCCTAATAGTGAATTCTGCAATGGTGTTAATTATTGTTTTAACTGTTAAATATTTTTTGGGTGTTGATTGCTATGAAATCGGACTGGTATAGTAGGAACCCCAAACATGCACTGTATTCCGATCCTCATCTCATAATAGGTCATAACACTGCAGGTAGGACAAATCATGTGAAACTACCAATGCTTCCAAAAGGAGAATGGCCAAAATGGTAAGGCAGAAAAATCTCAATACAAGAATTGATTGGGATCATGAATTCATTCTCATTGATTCCTATAATTAACAGGTGCCGAAGCTGTGGTGGAAGTGGTCTTGGATATTGTAGTCGCTGTGTTGGAACAGGAGAATACAGATACATAATGGGATTCCAGTTCATGAAAAATGATACTGATCATGTCCAAGCTAATCAAAGATATCAAGTTGGTAATAGAAAGGGTTCACATTCTTTCACAGATCTTCTGCTCAACAATGATGAACAGTCGAATTCAGACAGTGAAAGGTGACTCTTTTACCTGGTGTCTGGTTTTGAACAAACTGGGTTCCCGCAAACTTTTGTTGTATGTAAGGATTAAGGTTTAGTGGGATTTTGATATAAGAAGCAAATACTGTTATAGTTTTATGTACTCCCATATGCCAAAAAATTGTACACACATGTTTTTAGTTGCTTCTCTAATCTTTAACAGGCCCTGACTCATCCCATAAAGTTATGAGAAAGCATGACTCTTCCTCACACTTAGTCTAAGTGGCAAAAGGATGGAGTCGTTGCATGGATTTAAGTATGAATTGAAGCTCAATTCAGGACTGAAAGTGGAACCACAACCGTCAAAGTAATCTGGTCAATCCAATTTTGGAAGACAAGGCTTAGCCTAGTCTAGTCCTAACTTAAGGAAGCGCAAGCAAGTAGCAACTTACACATATATGTTACATCATTACATCATTGTAAGCCTTATGGCACAGACCCATGAAAATTATAGGTTCAAGCCCGCTTGTTGCTATAGCTGTTAGCCATGCCAAAATAAAATACGTGCTAACGAGGCCGTAGCCCAATGGCAAAGCCGAGTCCCCATAACTAAGAGGTTATGTGTTCGACTCTCACTAGTGTGGATTTTCTTCTAGTTTACTATTAGTGTTTGGTAGTTGATTTTCCATGTGATTTGATTGCAATTGAATGAATTTTCTGATTTGGTGATTTTAATGTAATGACGCAATTATCGTTTCACTAAAAATAAAATGCCAAATACGTCTCTAGCAGAAAAATTTCAAACCGACTAGCATCCTCATGAACACAATGGGACCGACCCCATGAAAGTCATACCGTTTGTTGCAATAGTATATGGAGTTTGAGCCAAATACATCATTCCTCTATATTTACACACATTATCGTTAGAAGACTCCAAGAGTGACTACTAATTTCCCCAATAAGAAAAAGTTCAAATGGTTTGAAAACTAAAACAAATTAAGTCCACATCATCTTTCATTCATCAGACCGACTAGCATCCTGGTGGCCGGGGCTATTATACAGACATTTCACACAACAAGGTTCATATGGTCAAGTTCAACTGAGGGGCTCCTAAAACTTATTTTATCCTTCTCTTTTATATAAAAATCAACCTTAAGTAAGTTTCAGATAGTGTAAATGTTAGTAATACAAGACAAATGAACTAACTTGTATGAGTCTATCAGATACTTCCTCGAGTTGGTTCATATATACGTGTAACGGAGTTCTATTAAGCGGACACAACACTTCTCACCCAGAACTTGAGGAAAAACTTTCATGATAGTTTATGAACTACATCCATCAAATCCAGAAAATTGATAAAAGTAGCAAGTATTTCCACGGTGCATCCAATATTCCTCCAAAATTCATTTATACAGAGATGAACTCACATTTACACTAAATCCAATTCCATGACATACTATCAATCAAGTTTCACAATAAATTTGTACAACAGGAATACACACTTATGGAACTTAATGAAAATTTTGAGTTCATAAGACTCCCTTTCTGCATTTCAAAATTCCAGTTGCAAAGTTAAAGAAGCGAGCAATTAGTAATTCATCAGTCAATGCCCAAGCTTGAATAAGCTTCAAATCCGCCCTGAAATACAAATTGAATTAGTAGCCCAATTTGAAAGAATAAAGAACAAAATAAAAGAACTTATATCACAGAGCACTTATGTTTTTGGGAACCCTGTGAATTATCACGATAACCTCTTTTGGTTAACCATGATACCAAACAAAAATTAAGAGAAACTGCAGCATTTAAATGCTAGAGATATCTTTTTATTTCCCCCCTTTTTCTATTTGAATTGTTGTTTCTCTTTAATTGGAGGGCAAGTATCAGTATAAGCGGGCTAAACCAATCTTTTATAACCAAATTCAAAAAACTACTTACAGCGCAATCATCATGCACACGCCAAATGGTTTCACCTAAAAGGTTAGCCACAGATAAGATTGTAAGCTGAGGAAAATAGTTCTGCTCAGCCACTGGAATCGTGTTCGTTATGATAACCTCTTGAAAAAGTCCACTTGACAATCTCTCTATTGCAGGAGGACTGCAACAAGTTACAACAATTTTCTTATTACAACTTATTGATCATATATTTAGCTTGGACTATGATCAATAACAGAATGATAATGCTTTCTGTGTGTAAAATGGACCTATTACCTGAAAACAGCATGGGTACTGCAGGCATAAACCTCTCTAGCTCCTTCTTGATGTAATAGAGCAGCTCCTTTTGCAATAGTTCCTGTTAACCGCTTGCACTAAGTGTCGTATCCAAACATAAATATAATAAATAAGGTTGGACAACAAAATTAAGCTACATGCAACAACTCTCTGTTTAAAAATAAATGGTGAAACATCGTGGTAAAGCAACCGATATCAATATATTAGGACAAAATGGAACACAAGAACTAAGGGCATAACAATGTTATTAAATTAAAATATGAAAATAAAATTTTGAATATTTGTACGTTTTATCTAAATTTTACTTCGGTAGACAAATTTAAAAATTCAAAACTAAAACTAATAATGTTACAGCTTACACAAGATTTGAAAATAAACTTTTCCATTTTCAATTAAGCTTTTTTTATTTTAAAAAAAGGATTTTTTAAATAATAAAGAAATTAACTGAAAATAAAAAATAAAGCAGCAGATGGTGCCAAGTGGCGCCACCTGCTGTGGCAGTGTGATAGACGCGCGCGTCCATCACCCCAGGGGATGGATCCCCCAGGGCACCCCACCGCCCACCCCAACTTCCTCCCCTCCCACCCCCCGGGCGGTTGGAGATGCCCTAAGGGTGAAACTACTGCTTTACGAAAAGACAAGAGGCAAGAGCAAGATTCTGGTAATTACAACTGGAACACAAAACAGGATTCAAAAGATCTAAACTCATAACCACAAAATACCTAGATAATCAATTAAAAAATAAAGTGCACATAAGAACCACTGGATATAGACCTAGATTTCTTGAAAGTGCCCCAGCATATTAGTATTATGCAATCATGATCTAAACAAGCTCCCAAAAAAATCAACAAGAGTAGCTGCATGTAAATCCTGTCTGACAGAGAATGTGTTGCCTATACAAGCACGATACTCATAGCTGACTGGTGATTCTAGATAAATACAGTAGAATAATATTGAGAAGGTGCCAACAGGAAGGAGTATCATATGAAGCAAACTTCTAGTAACACAAAATCTATAAATCTATTCGTTAATAATCTTGTTAAGCTAAGAGAAACGATTTATGTCTTGTCAAAGGTGCTTCAACCACCCAGTTTATGGGCACTTCATTTACTTTTCTGCAAAATTAGAACTTCATTCGAGCATGGTTGGAGTGTCATGCTCAAAATATCTTACTACAGAAGCAGCAGTTACATATCTATAAAATTTATTCGATATTCAGACAGGATGATTACCAGCAGTATCAATCATGTCATCCACCATGACAGCCACTTTTCCCTTAACATCACCAATCAAATTCATCACCTGCAGTATGCAAACAAGCATGTCAGCAATGTTAGTAAGGAACATATCACAGGATGGAAACAGCAGGACAGGGACCTAAATTACTAAATTCCACAGTATTGTCATCTTTCTAACCTTTTTAGTCAACACAAAAATGTAAAGTGCTCAACAGCTATTAGGAAGTGGTGCCACTTAGAGATTACATATAATTTCAGAGGACTTCACCTCAGCAACATTGTGTCCATGACGCCTTTTATCCACAATGGCCAATGGAGCATCAGACAATTTTTTCGCAAAAGCTCTTGCTCTAGTAACTCCACCAACATCAGGTGACACCACAACCAAATCATCAGAATGTATTATCTTGCTGGCAAGATAATCAAGTATGACAGGCTGCAAAAGAGAAATAGTTTACTAGAAAATTTAAATGCAAATTATAGACTAGGAAAGCAAAAGATTATATGTGAAATAATTCGTAAGGACCAAGTGTCTCAATTTCGCTCAAACTTCCATTTTAATAATGGACGGTATCTGACATTGTCACACTTCCACAATTCCATATGCTTCAAATCCACTTAATTTTGCCAGGCCAATAGCAAGTAACAGAAGAAGCCAATAAATAATCTGTATGTCAACCTTACTGAAACAGAAATCGCATACCTGCCCATGCACATGATCCACTGGAATGTCAAAGTATCCCATGGACTGCCCAGAATGGAGGTCGCATGCTATAACCCTGTCAGCACCTGCTTCAGTAATCAAATTTGCCACAAGTTTGGCTGCAATTGATTCACGCCCTTGAGTCTGAAATAGAGGTACGCGTTGGCTATTTAATCATTTAAGTGAATAAACAACCTCAAAATTTATGAGATAAGGATTATCTGTCGTCTTCTTTTGAAGATGCAAACACCATGGTATAAATATATAAAGCGAACATCATGGAACGGGAAAAATCCAAATAATACAACCAAAATCAAAAGCATAAAGAAACATATCAAGTTTTTTAATGTGAAAAAATAAACCTAAATTACCAAAATAGAAGGAATCAGATTCATTGTAGATGAAAGCTAAATGATGCATTAAGATGCACCACCTGCACTTTTTATGTTGACATGTCAACACAATATCGTTAGCGTCAAGCAAATTGGGTGTCACCGTCATTACATGGTGCACTCCAAGTTACTTTCCACTATCTTGGTGTTTTGAATTGAAAATTTCCGCATAAAACAGGTTTACTGAAACAATAATTTACCTTTCGATCAGCTCTTGCATATCCAAAATAAGGAATCACAGCAGTAATATTTTTGGCTGATGCCCTCCGGCACGCATCAATCATTACCAAGAGCTCCATAAGATTTTCATTCGCAGGAGGACAGGTAGGTTGCACAAGATACACATCACAGCCTCTAACACTCTCTTGTAACTGAACATATATCTCTCCATCAGCAAAACGTTTGATCTTTATCTTGCCAAGCTCCAGGCCCATATTACAAGCAATTTCCTATTATCAAGAATTTCCATATATAAGAACCAGAAGAAAAAAGAAAAGATGAATTAAAAGAAACTAAAGAAGTTATATCTATCACATATTTACAAACTGAAGAATGAAACAGCCTGTGCAACAAACCTTACTTCAACAACATTGCCAAACTGATATATACCTGGAAATGTAAAAGCGTTGTGAAAAATGTAGTCACTACAGTTGCTGGCAATTCCAAACCAAAAACATCATCTCACGCTCAGAAAACTAATTTAAACACTTGCATAAATGACTGAAAATAAATTTCAGTGGGCATTTTTACATAAAATATAAAAAAGTAAATTAAAATCAAACTACATATATAAGATTCAAAATCCAATTGGACAACAGATATTGGGAGCTAGCTCCAGATATTTTCCAAGATACCATAATAAATTTAATTGTGCATCAATATCCTAATAAATTTACAAACTCGGCACTTGTACTTCAATTTTATGAACGGAAAACTCACTCTCACCACTCATCCTGACTCACATTTCAACTGAATTAAGTTCACCGAAACAGTATATAATTTGTAATTAGCAATCACAGAGAGAGAGAGAGAGAGAGAGATTGAGCAGAGACCTGAGAGAGCGAGGGGTTGGCGGTGCCAGAGAAAATACGAAGACGAGTGTCGCTTTGCCACACAGAAGGAATCCTGTTCACTAACTGACTGGGGGTGGCCAAGAAATCGGGAAAAGACGACGGTTGGAAATTATTGTAATCTCGGCCAATGCTGATAGGTATGCCATTGTCTCTGCACTTCACTGATTCCGACGACACATTATCACATCTCTACAGAGAAAAACACCAACGTAAAATTCCAAAACATAACAAGGATTTTAAAATATATATGTTTATGAGGAAGAAATAAAAAAATCTGACAATGAATGAGAGTGTTTTAGCGGTTGAATGAGTGGTTCTTAGAAGGTTGCTTCCGTGCAACGCAAGAGACGCCATTCTTGGAGAAAAACTTTAGGGGTTAGGGTTTTCGCGTTTGATTTATTTTAATTAAATATCCTTCTTGACCCTAAATTAAAAATTGACGAGCACAACTTCTATTTTCTGTTTTCTGTTAAAAAATGGAGTACTACTATAAATATAAATTCAAATTTCAGATTATTAAATTATAATTGATAACTTGATATCTGCAAAACACTAAAGTAGCTATTCATCATAGAAGCAATTTGGAAAAAATTATTGTCTAGACCCAATCTTTCATAAAACATACACAAAATCTATTAAATATGTTTAGAAAATAAACTAATATTTTAACAACAATTTTCCCATTCCCTCTCAAAAAAGAAAAATTCTCTGTGTAAGTCTGGCTTGGCCAAACCCATTCAACCACCAAGCATTGCTTTGTGATTGATCACTCTCCTGAAAGTTATATTCAATCCCAAAGCAAGTGAATTACACTTGCCATGTAGTTGCTTTGGGTTCTACCAAATCGGATCTGGGTAAGAATTTCCCCTCAAGAAATAAAAGGTCTAAGAAGCAATTTGAATATTGCAAACACCGAAGACGGAGAAGAGAAGATGAGGCCCATTATAAGTTGCCCATAACTGGAATAGCCTATTAGAAATAGCATTGAGCCCAATAAGGTTCTTTTATAAATGATGATAATGTAAGGATTTATTTAATTATAAATATTACTTGAAACTGGATTCAAAATTTCAAATTCATTTGATGTTTATATACATAGGATACGTAAAATTCGAACAGAACAAGAATAATATAGAGGGTTGGATAATATTTTAAAACTCTACTAAATTATGACAAATAAGGTAACTTTACAAAAAAAAAAAAAAATTGAAAGTTAATAGAACATGATCCATATGACTTGACCGAATCTCATTGGGTATGAATACAGTAAGAAGCAAATCAACACACAAGAACTACATTACATGTATATATAATTAGAAAGTAATAACGTTAATTTCCTCATCCATTGCTCAACTTAGAGAAGTGAAATATATGCTCTAGTATCCTTGCAAGGAAGGAAGTTGCAACTTGCAACCACATGATGATCTTCTTATTCATATAAAATTCTGGAAATTAATCATAACACATAGCTAGGCCCTCATATCAACTCATTATTCTTCTTCCCTCTTTCTTCAAACCTAATATACTTATACCATCTTGCACACAATACATAGACCACAAAATCAGCCGCCGTCAAAACCGCCAAAAGGTAATAGAACCTGTCCAAATGTCCCTTATTAAGGTTCCTCGGAATCCACCCTGGCATATCATCCTCCACCGAAACCTTCATCACAATGGTAACAATCAAACTACTAACATAATTCCCAAGTGAAATCGAAGTCATACTTAACGCACTCCCAAAGCTCTTCAACCCATCCGGAGCCTGCGCGTTGAAAAACTCGAGCTGCCCCACATACATAAAAACCTCCGATGCCCCAATCAGCACATATTGTGGCACCTGCCAGAATATACTCAAGCTACTCGAGTTCGAACAACTCGGGCAGTCTTCCTGCAGTCTGAAATGCTCCACTGCCCCAGCCGATATCATGGCTATTACCGCAATGATTAGCCCGATACCCATGCGTTCTAACTCCGTAAGGCCGCCTTTCGACTTTCTCAACTTTGCTACCACTGGGTCGAGGATTCGTCTGTTGAAGAAAATGAACGTGGCCACGCTTAGGATGTCGAAGCTTGACATGCTGGCTGGGGGGATGTGGAAACCGGACATTTCGGTTTTCATGGCGGCACCTTGTTCCACGAAAAGGGATTGCATTTGAGTGAAGACTACAGAGTATAGAATTGTGCATAGCCAGATTGGGAGGAGTCTTAGTATGCATTTCACTTCCTCAACTTGTGTTACTGAACATAGGTGCCATGGGTTGGGGAACTCGGCAGCTTTTTCTTCCGCTTTGTAGTCCTTTTGTGTCAAGATTGATGCTCTATCCAAGAATCTGTAAAATTCATGAATCATTAAATTATGATTGATCAAGAAATAGCTATATATATATACTTCATTAATTAATTTCATTGTGTTTTAATTAGTAATTTCAAACGTACATAAATCCTCGGGTGTGAAGAATTTTCCTGCCACCATTATCTGCAAGATCAGTTCCATGTACTTCATACAACTCATCATGATTTGAAGGGATCTCAACTTTCCATTTTCTTGAAGCAGCAATAATCACCTGGCAAAATCTTGAAAAAGGATTGCCTTTTGGTGTGAAGTGTCTATACATTGGGGTCCCTGCTAAGAACAAAATCAATGCAACTGCGGCAGAGCCAGTAGACGCCCAGAACCCAATGGCCCATATGCCTTTATCTTCATAATATCCCAAAATTGTGTTTGAAAATAAGCACCCAAGATTTAAGGCCAAGTAAAAGTAGCTAAAGAATGCCACTTTTGAGTGACTTTCTTTTGGATGGTCTTCATCAAACTGGTCTGCTCCAAATGTTGCAATTGTTGGTTGGTACCCTCCGTTACCAAGGGCGATTAAGTAAATCGACACGTAGAAGAACGAGAGATGGAGGGTCGAATGAGATTGGCAAGGAGTTTCTGCATCACCACAGCCATTGGGCTTTACTAAGAACAAGTATGATGATAGTGAGAGTGATACCAATCCCTGCACTCATCAAACATGCACGTACATTTGTTTTAGACAGTACTCAAATATGTATAATTAATTTGGGACCAAAAATGCATAAAGTACTGCAAGAGTTTTACGGACAGAAGAGCAAAACAAAGAGTAATACTCCTATCTATGTCTATGTGGGATAAAAAATGCCAAAAATTCCCCCTTTTAAAAGGTGTATCCATATGATATATAGTGCAATGTTATGAAGATTAATACTACGTGGGACCAAAAATGCTAAAATTTGATGGAAAAAGGAGGAAGGAAGGACCAAATTAAAAGAGGAAAATAAGTTTAATAAATGAAACCAATTTTATAAATGCGAACACACGCAATATATATAATTAATATAATTATGAACGTGACAAAATAAATAAAAATAAAAATGAAGACTTACAAAGACAAAGATGAGTTGGAAAATGGCACACGTTTTGTATCGTCCCCAATAGGAGTCGCTAAGGAAAGCCCCAAGAAGAGAGAAAATGTAGACAGTGCCAGTCCATTTACTAACATTGTTTGCTGCACTAGCATTGTCTTGCCCCATAACTCTTGTCAGAAACAATACCAAATTCACCCCAACTCCAAAAAATGCAAGTGTAGCAAGCCCTTGATTCACTGAAATTAATATACTTTTTCATTAATTAATTAATTTGAAAACTTACTAGCTAGACTATTATTAATTAAATCATAAGTTAATAATTAGCTCACCTAGTAATATGATACCGGCAGCCCATGATCCACTTCTTGCCCGAATTGCAGGCTTTCCATGGCGATCCACGGATCCATCAAACGTGCATTCTTCTTGTCGATGGCCAATTTTCTCCTCCATATTAATTAATATATATTTCTAACAAAGAAAATTTATTATAAGAAATATTTCAAATATACTACGATCGAGTTATATGTGAAATTTAATTAAAAAGTGCTCTTAGATGTGTGAGTGAGATTTTATTAGCAATAACTTTTAACTTTTATATATTATGGAACTCAACTAATTATTAGAAAGCAAAAACTATTTATTTAATAGTGGTAAAATCCATCAGAAAAAAGCACTAATAAAAGCCTAATATCGATGAGTTCAACTGTAACTTTTAGTTAAAGCTTTATATAGAGAACCTTTAATTTGGGATAGTCTTGTGGGATTAAAGTACAAAAAAGTAACGAGGAAAAAACACTTTTGATACCAAACTTTAGTACAAAAAACACATTTAGTACTAAACTTTTTGAAAAAACACATTTTATATCATGATTTAAACAGTCTTGACACATTTAATTTTGCAGTTAATTTTTGGACGAAATTCAGCACGTGCCGTTCATGTGCCCGTTAAATTGACAATGAGAGGGAAAACATGCACAAGTTTTAAAGACCTACAATTTATGGCACATGATGAATTCCATCAAAAAATTCACGGAAAAATTAAATATGTCAATATTATGTGAATCATGGTATGAATTGTATTTTTTCAAAAAGTCTGGTATCAAATATATTTTTTGAATTAAAGTTTGATATCAAAAGTGCATAACGTTATATGACCAAAGTTGATGAGCTAGCGTTCGATTCTATAGAATTGAAAATAAAATTTTACTCTTTAAATCAACTTTTAAATTATGACCCTTGTTATTATATGCATAAATTAATAAGCCAAAATATGTTCTAAATTGTATATATATATATATATTGAGTAATTAATGCAATTTGCACTATATACATGTGACGACAAAATATGATAGATGTATCATTTTATTCGTATGATCAATCTTATAATGCCATAAATATGATAGATCGCACTATATGCTTTAACATTACAAATTAATTTAAGCACATGAAAAACTTCACTAACCGATCAATTGAACGCAATGCTGAAGCAAGCTTAATTCCTTGTACGTACATACAACTTATTTGAAAAACTCTAGTTAATTAATGGAGGATCGGATCGATAAATTGAGTATAAGAAGAAATTAAGAAAAGCTAAGAGTAGTTTGGATGGTGGATTTGAGAAATTGAGAAGAGAAGCTGAAAACGGTCATGTATATATAGAGAATGAGATATCGCTCAGAAAAGCTAATTAAAAAGAGTACTTATAATATGGAAAAAGTCCGTCTTTTAGGGAAACTAATTAATTAAAGTAATAAGTAATTACAAAAAGGAAAAGAATTGGAAATGAGAACAAAAGAAAGAAGCGTGATGTGGTTGAAGAGAAAGTATAATTTGATGACTAAGAGCAAGACGATATAATATGTCTTTTTCCTAAACCCAACTAGTTGGGATTAAGCTGTATTCATTTGTGTCACCAAGTAGCTGTATTGATGTAGACACATTTGAAACAAGTACTTTTGATCATACACGATTTTCATCTTTTAATTCTCGTACGTGTTATATCATATATGTATATAATAATTTTATAAGGGCTCGTACGTGTTATATCATATATGTATATAATAATTTTATGAGGGCTTCCTTAAATATTTGTGTGGCTAGCTAGCTCCACTTTTTAATTTAAACTATTGATAAAATTACATTAAGAGTACTGGCCTGGTATTATCTTTATATATATATATATATATATATATATATATATATATATATATATATATATATATATATATATATATATATATATATATATATCTGAAGTGATTGATATTTAATCATGGAATTTGTGGGAATATTTTTGGTGACTTTTGGAAAAACTGAATAAACCTGGCCAGAAAAGCCTTTAATGGAAAAACACCAAATTAAATGTATAATGGAGATTGCAATAAGAATTTGAATCAAGTAGCTAGTTAGTTTACATGTCATGAATCATTAATGGGCCTCTCATCAACAACCATTTTTTCTGCCTTTTCTCAGCTTTCATGGAAAGGGACATTATATATATATATATATATATATTAGACAAGCGAGACAACTAATTGGGGATGCATCCTGTCTTGGAGGCTGCTAAATGGTCATTTGATCATATCTCACAAATATACACTAATTAAGACTGACTATATATATGTATATATATATTGACTATGTGGATTTTTCTTTTTCTTTCTTTTTTTATTGTATCAGGTTAATTAATTGAATCTCTAAAATTTGGATAACCACGAAATGCTATGTTCCTCATCACACAAATTAAATACTAGCTAGGTAGATATATGATTTTATAAATAATCTTGTGATACTAATTAAGGCAATCCGCTTTGGGTTTACCTAACATGTCTTTTATAAGTCAATTCGAGTAAGACGGTTGCATTCCTTAAGACGTCTCTCGTCTCTCGACTAGATGTCATCAGGGAGCTGAACACTTGATTGCAAGCTTCCGTGCATTATGTACTCTATTTTCATCGGCTTCAAGTATTTAGACAATACGGGGCACTGCTTTGGCCAACTGCATATAAGTTGTTTTATAGATTGTTATAGTATCCATATGTTGATGTTATTGAATGTTAGCCATTTTATAAATCGTTGCGATATCTAATTTGATGTATTGGACATATTTGAATTTATAGTATTCCAAAACTGACCTGATTTTGAGACTTGACTAGAAAATTTATTTAGGGAGGACTATATATCCTATCTTTGACGTTTGTCCAAGAAAATGTTAATTGATTAAATGATTAAACCAGCTGTGTTTCTTTGTTTTTTTCTTCTCATAATACCTCTAAATTAATATGGTCCTCCTCACTTCTAGACACAACATTTAATCTATTTTTCAAAAAAATTCCATTTGAAGACAAATGATCGGTGTAAATTCAACTAATATTTGCCTAATTTTGTGTTACCTAACACTATGTTACGTGAGAAATATATAACAAAAACATGTTTTACGCCAACTACATCAATATATATATATATTATAGCATTTTATAATGTTAGTCTTTCCTGCAATATAATAGTGAAATTGAACATCTAATTTTAATCACATCAACAAAAACCACATTTTTATTGTAGTGTTAATTGAATATAGTAAAATATAAAATGATTAAAAAGAGTATTCGATCAATACGAAATTTATGATATAGCTGTCATTTATAATTTGTTTCTTAGACTATTTTTATTGTAGTGTTGATTGAATATAGTAAAATATAAGATGATTAAAAAGAGTATTTGGATCTGTATATACGAAATTTGTGATATAGCGCTGTCATTTATAATTTGTTTGTTAGACTATTTTTATTGTAGTGTTGATTGAATATAGTAAAATATAAAATGATTAAAAAGAGTATTCGATCAATACGAAATTATTAATATGAATTTGGCAAGTTGGCATGTACAAATGAAGTTTTGTTACAAAAGCGAGTCATGAAATAATTATGTAGTGCTTACGACAATTAGTTTTACTAACTAATACGTACCATATGATTTTTAAGCATTTCATCACAAGCTATCACGGGCATTGTATCTAATATGCAAAACTATTTTTAGTAATTTTCTTAGGATAAAGAACAATATAATTAATGTTTTTACGTAGAGTCAATGAACTCATCCTCTTGATCAAATTTAGTGTATTCCATAAAAGATGCATAACTTATACGTAAAGCAATATAATTGAAATCAATAATCATTATGAGAAACTTTGGCAGATATGTTTTTTAAACTTGTAAATGTTGACCTTTTAACTTTTTTATGCATGTGCTATCACAATACTCGTATTAATTTACGTACGCAAAACTGGATTCAGTATAAAAATGGAATTGATAAATTGATAATACTGTAAATGTACTGTCCCTCCGCCAAAATTATATTATTACAATATTGCATTATCGTGAGTACAGTTTTCAATATTCAAAATACTTCCTCCGTCTCATTACTTTTTATCCCTTGATACTACAAGAAAAATAAATTTTAGTGATAAAATTTTAAGTGACATTGTTGAAATTGTCACTTTTTATATATATTTAGTGACAAAATTAAAATACTCCCTCCGTCCCATTTATTTTGCTCCATTTGCTACAGTACTCGGTCAAACTTTTCAATCTTTTAAGTGACTTATCATATTAAATTATTCACATTTGTGGTGTATTAAACCCTTAAAATGTTAATATACATGGTGTCATATGATATTGTCAACTTATTAGTGAAATATATTCATTAAATTATTTATTATAATTTTTATAAATTTAGTCAAGTTGACTGGTCAACTGTACCAGGGGAGCAAAATAAATGTGACGGAGGGAGTATTAGTTTTATCAAAATAACAATAATGATAAGTGCAATAGTGACAAAATACATTTTTAGGTTGTTACTAATAGCTACTAGTGACACGTGTATGGAACTAAAATTATCACTATTGATAATTAGTGACACCCTTTCAGTGACAACCTAGTGACAATAAATATTATCACTATAATTTAGTGATAATTTTTTAGTAATCACTTTTTGGGGTATCACTAAATGTCAATAGTGACAAGTTTTTCACATTTTTTTCACTATTGTGTCTATATACATCATTTTAGTTACAATATTTAAATTGTTGTCACTTTGTCATTTACTATTTTGTCACTAAAATATAAATTTTTTGTAGTGTGATACTATTGACCAGTTAACTTAACTAATAATTTGATAATATCATATGACACTATGTATAACAATATTTAAAAGGTTTAATACGCAAAAATATAAATAATTAATATGATAAATCACTTAAAAAATTAAAAAATTTGATCGAATATTCTAGTTAATGGAGTAAAAATAATGGGACGATCGAACGGAGTAATATTTTTGCTATTATTTCGTATAACAAAAAATGATCAAATTTGAGTCGTCTATGTCAGTCTAAAACATGCGTGATGATTAAATTAAAAGGAAAATATCAAAACAAATTTTATGTATAATAATAAAAAAATGTAGATAAAAAAATTAAATATTATCTATAAGTATGCGTCCCAATCTGTGCTATTACATATAGATAATATTTCTAGAGCTATAAAAGACAGATATCAACATGCATCTAAATAATATATTTTCACATTTTTTGTGGACGTCCAGAGAAATTAACAAGCTTTAGTTTTCAAAGAGAGAGAGAGAGAGAGCGCAATTCGATCTCCTCAAATTAAATGATCATACCATGACAACAGGTTTTCAAATTTCAGGATAAGAACTAAAGAGATAGTTAATAAAAAAATTAAACTGTCGAGCCAAAGTATAGTAAGAATTAATATTAAATTATACGAATAGTAAATTACATACATTCTTTTGGGCTTTACATTGATTGGAGTTTATAGGATTAATCATTCATTAACTAATTTATTTACATTTATATATAAAAATATATTTCATTATGGTAAACTATGGTTTTTTTTAAATTGTTGAAATATTTTTATGTTATCGAAATATTCTATATGGTTTTTTCCTATTTCAAAACCCGTGCTTTCTGAAATAAATCGGATCTTTATACTCCAATACGATACGTGGTGAGAGAAAGGGTAATTGTTCTTGTTGCTTTAATTTTTTTTTTTTTTATTTTCTTAATGAGGATTTAGTCATTATTTTTTTAAACATTCCATATAATTAATATTATATATATTCTTTAAATTTTAACATTAAGTTGCGCAATATTTAATTTAATTTTTATGTTTGTTTTGAATTTATGCACATTGAATATTACGATTATAGTTTTGATGAAGTTAGAATGAAAAATGTAATAATTTTTTGGGTCACATCATTATTTATCTTAGTTGGTTTCTTCGCAACAATGAATTTTTAACCATACTAAAATTTTGCTTTCAATATTCATATAAATGGAAAATTATGGATGAGTGACAAGTGTATGCACATGCATTTATCATCCAATTCCTATAGATATAATTCATCGGTGTAGGATGAATATAACCTATATAAATGTAGAACCGGTGTAGGAGTGATTCCGACTAATCTACGGGTCATGATTGCAACCAATAAATATTTGAGTTAATGGCAGTTTATTCCCCTGTGTTTGATAAATATAGCAATTTACCCCTATGTTACAAAATATTTTTTCAAGCCCACTCTCAATTTCGATAAATGTGACAAATTATCCTCCTATGTAACAAAATACTTTTCATGTCCACTTTCAATTTCTCGAAATGAGTTACACACTCCCGGGGGTAAATTGCTTCTTAAATATTTTCACTAGGGGGTAAAGTATTTTTTTTTAAATCACAAGGAGGTAAATTTAATATTATGAAAATCACAGGATTTGAACTGCCAATAACCCATAAATATTTTGATAATAGTAGCTGCCACCAATAATTTTCTTACATACATAGTGCCACAGAATTAATAATTTAAACGTGATCCAATAAAAATTGAACTAAAATCTTCTCAGAATCAAAAGTTGATGCAAAACTCAAGTTCACAAATAAATCTTTGAGAAAATACTGTTACAATAAGATGACAGCTAGAGCATTATGTCTAGTGGACTAGTCCACATACACTGAATCATAAAACACTATTATAAAGTTTAAACATCACATAAATAATGAATTAATGTGCTATGTACATAAAGAGAAAAGTAAAAAGCACAAAAAGCCAAACAGGTTACAATCAGATGTCAAATAAACAAATAAATTTAGACTCATAAGTGAAAACGAAATTGAAAAGCGAAAGCTCTTATTCAATTGAAGCACGTCTTAATTATCATTGACTATAACTCTTCTGCGAAAAGAAAAAGACCCTAAAAGATAAGCAGATCCAGATATCTAAATTCTTGTGCTTATCAACTGGCAGCCACCAACGGATGAATTTGATCAGCAAGTTGAGGTTTCTTTTTTCTTTTTCTTTATATATATATATATATATATATAATAACAAATTAAATATACTAAAGTAATTATATTGTCTTTCATTGAGCTGTACATTAAGAAAGAAAAAGATCTACTTGCATATATGTAGAGTATTTATATAGACCAGTTGGATTTTAGTTACCATCAAATTAGTGCAAGTTGCTTTCCTGGCCGGGATAAACATGATAGTAGGGCTGTCAATGGGGCGGATTTCAATCCGGATCCGTCCGAATTCGATCCGATTTATTAGGATAATTGTTCGATTAGAGATTCGATGGACCTGATCCGATTATAAAGATCCGAAATCCGAAACTCATGGAGCGAATATGGATTTAGGTCGATCCGATCCGTTGAAGATCCGTATCCGACAACAAATAAAAGAAAGATATATATACAAAATGATTTATAAAAATAAGTATCATTGATAATATTTCAACGTCAATTTAAGAAGATAGTAATTTATAATTCGTTTATAAATTTATTTAAACCAATATATTCATTCCACAAATATGAATATAGTAAAGAAACTTTGAAAATGTGAGCTAAAATTAAATAAAATAGAAAAGATAATAAACTTATTTTAGGAAAATAATATTAATTTAACTTTTTAAATACAAATTTATTGGATCCGAAAAATATCCGATATCCGGCCAAATTCGACCAAAATCCGTTGGATTCAAAAAATCTAGATCCGAGCATAATCCGAGCAAGATCCGAATCCGACATGATTCGATCCGATATAAATGGAGCCGGATCTGGACGAGCCGGATCTGGACGAGCCTGATCCGACCAGAATCCGACCCATTGACAGCCCTACATGATAGTATTGAAGAGTTGACGATCGAGGATAAAAAACTAATTACTATTGGTGAAAGTTTTGGACTTCATCATGCAACTATACATAGAATTTTTTATTTATCTTTGAAAAGTAAGAGTAAGACAAGTTTTTCTTGTAAAAAAATAAAATATATTCAGCTACTTGTTATCTTCTTATTTTTGCAAATTTTGTGTTTAGGGGTTCAAACTGTTCATTTATCGTGTTTTGGGGTCCAAATTGATAAGTTATTGTTAATTCGAGGGTGCTAAGTGTTAATTCTATTTCGGGGGTGCAAAATGCTCATTTTTCGTGTTTTTGGAGGTGTAAAGTGCCAAATATCTCAAAATAAATTACCTATTTTGTCCCAAAGTTTTTTGAGAAAAATAAAAGAGGGTGCATAATGCTGAATTGTTCATATTTTAGGAGTACAAAGTGCTAAATTTATTTTTTGAAAATGCAAAATGCTTCTTTCATTATTTCGGGGGTGCAAACTGCATGCTATAGTAGCACCGATCTCTTCAGTTATACTCTAAAATATGGACTTTAACCCCAAAGCATTATGATTTTAACACGAAAAAGTCATTAATAAAATGATACATGTGGTGACCTATGGCGTAACCCATAATTCAATTGAGAATGGAATACCGGATTTTCAGGATTGCAATATTTTCCACAAGAAATGACTAGGCTTTTGACAAAAGTTTGGATTATGAAAATAATTTCTTAGGGAATGAACTGTTCCTTATTTGTTTGGATAACCAACGGGTGATTAGTATAGTAGAAAATATTAGTCTTCACAAAGTGATAATATGTTTCGATTATTTTACCATTGAAAAATTAAGAAAAGAAAAAAGTAACATTAATTGAAAAAAGATGAGAGTCAAAAGTCATAATAAGATTAATTCGAAAATATTATATACATATATATATATATTGGTCACTGGTACCCGGAGCAATATAGTGATAGTTTGTTTCAATTTTCCGAGAGCATTTTCAAAGATTTGGAGAGATTTTTTTAGATATTTTCAATTTCCGTGTATTTAATAAAAGTTAGTTTGTTCGATTTTTTTAGGGTAGATTTTTATTAGAAATTATGAGAATAAGATAGTAATACGGTGGTTATGTTTCTTCTTTTCCTTGGCACAAGAAATTAATTCAATAAATTCTATCCGGGATTTCTAATAAACTCCCAAATTACATACCATGAAAACCAGAAACGAATCAACTGAGAATGAAGCAAAAAAAAGGTGATTTATACATTTCTTTATATATATAAATAAAGCTATCATCAGACACAATACAAACAACTGGGAGATCAAACCATAAATCAACCTCAAACTCATCAAATTACACTACTGGTACAATTTCATAGACAACTGCTATTCAACCAACATATAAACTGTTCTGTTTCTTGGCTTCAAACGAGGCCCCATCATTAAGCATATCTTGAGCATCAGTCGCCATTCCGAGCTTCGATAGGGCCAGAGCCTGCATGTAAAAAGCCGTGGGCCACTCAGGCAAGCAAACTTGGGCCTGCATTGCATCTCTAAGTGCTAGTTCCGGTTGGCCCATCATCAAATATGAGAGAGCTCGTCTCACAAATACCGTCCCAGATGGAACTGACATCATTGATACCAGCTACATTTCAAGGATCCATTTACACACATTATATATTAGATTAGGTCTTAAAGTTTCACATGGATTGTGCTAAGTCCACATTACGTGGCTTGGGCCTAACTCACCTCAAAAGTGAGTTCAAGAGTTGAGGATTGCCCTAAGACCTTACAAGGAGAACTTAGTGTTGATTTCCCATCCACGTGGGACAATTAGTCGCAAAAATAGGCGCAAAAGGCAAAGAAAAGACATGTACGCTATATACCTTGGAGTAGTAGTCGATTGCATTCTTGAAATCCTTGTCTCTGAATGCAATATCTCCAAATTTCTTCGTATTTAGCATATCTTGAACTTGTTGTGTCCATTCTTGGAATGAGAGCTTTAAGAAAGTTACAGCATAAATATTATATTTTACCCCTCAAAAGCCGAGTACATTAGAAAATAGAGCAAAGTTTCAACGTGAATTCACCTCATTTTCTGCACCCTCTTCATCTTTATAGCCCGTTTTGAGCAAAATGTCGTGTACAGAAGTAAGATCCATTCTTATGCAAGCCTTTCCTAGAGGAGAAAGCATGGTGGGCAGGGCCACGGGAGCTTTTGTAAGACCCATCAGCACATGTGATGCGACCTAAAAAATTATAATTTTAGTTTATCAATTCGGTAAGGTAAAAAAAAAAAAAGAAGATAAAAAGATAAAAAGAATCCAACTTAAGGACCAACTGTGAATGGTAAAATTGATATGAACCCTCAACACTTATGGTCCTATCGCATCCTTTCCATAAAATATGGGAACAAATGTGCAACATAGACTATTCTAGGGGAACAAAAGTGCAAAAAGTGGATGTAAAAGGGGGTAATGGGACCAAAAAGTGTAGTTTTGTAAGGCGTGGGATGGAAAGGCTGAGGGGTCCAGTCCCGTAAGTCTAAAATGCAATTTTCCCAACTGAGAATGGAAACAGTTACCTCCTTTTGTTTTTGAAGGGGAGCCACTGAAGTTAAAAGAAGCTTGACATCAGGCCTATCTCTGGCCTCGTATTGGAGACACTTTGAGGCCAGTTCGACTAATGCTGCAGCATCTTCATTAGCATATTGTCCTTCCAAGGATGAGTCCATAAGCAACAATACATTTTTTCCTCGTATCAAATCCAGAGCCTGGATTTACCAAAAAAAAAAAAAAAAAAATCAAAAGAAGATATAAATCGAAGTTGTTCTTGAAAACATAAAGAAAGTGGTAGAATACACTATACATGGCTAGGCGGAATATGCTTTCCACTCAAAAGGTCCAGAAGAACAGTTCCGTAACTGTATATCACACTCTCTGGAATTACCCTGCCTGAAAAAATTGAAAAGAAAAATGAGTTTGTCAAATCATATTTCAATCGTAGATGGTATGGAAGAGCTGTATGAGTTTTAATTTACCCGTGCGTAAAAACTCGGGGGGAGTGTAAGCTAAATTGGTGCTATAACTCTTTCCATCCCTACTGTTTTTCATCAATCCAAAACTAGATAACCTAGGATCACCTTCCTGTAACAAGAAACACCAGAGAATACGATAATCCATCAACCTACTCAGTCTCAAATTCTTTACTATAAAAAAACAGCAAGAGAGAATAAAGAAACATAGTGATGCTCTAAGAAAGATCAATTTGTTTTCCACGCTACTTATGTTTAAACGAGTACATCGTCAAAAAGAATTCTGTAGGCATTTAAATCGTGATAGATTTTCCTATTTTCAGCATTGCAGTGATCCAGAGCTTGTGCAATGTGGTATGCGACTCTTACACGCATTTCCCATGGAAGAGGTTGTTTATCCCCTACATTAAAAGATTAAGTTAAGGACTCAATGGAAGGACATCAAAAGAATCATTTTCTTTTTACTTCGACAATAATGGAAATTAAAATTCCGGGACTGAGATGTTACCAGAAAATTAAGACATACTTAACTTGAAACATAAGTATAAAGGCCAGAGTCTAGACCATTATTTTTAATTTTATTATGAAAAAAAAAATAAAAAAAACTTACAATGAAAGAGATGCTTTGAAAGTGTATCATTTGGCATGTACTCAGCCACCAAAAGACGTTCATCTCCTTCGGCACAGCATCCAATTAAGCTCACCAATCTCTTATGTCTAACTTTACCAACTCCACAGGCCTCCGCCTGCACATATATTTCATAATAAAATTATTGATAAAGCTACACAATTTTTCAAGCTCAAATACTGGAGACAACTTAAATATGAGCAATCAGAGAGAAAACTCACCACAAACTGCTGAGGATCAGGCCACGACTGCTTTGAGAAACGTTTAATGGCAACAAGGCGGTTACTTATTAGCTTGCCCTTATAGACAACATTAGGAGCTTTTTCTCCACTCTCTGAAACAATTAGTTCACTGCAAAAACCATTCGTAGCGGAAGATAGTTCTGCAAGTCCAAATTCTTTGAATGCAGGCACTTGATTCAGATCTACTTGGTCCACATTTGCTGCATAGAGTAAAAAAGAAAAAAATCAATAAAAAGAATATGGAAAAGGCTATACTTTTTTTGAAGAAAAATCGTGATAAATATGCGTGTTAAAGTCTTAAAAAAACCATATTTGCAATGCAATATTCCAATTTGGCACTAATGTCTACCGCAAAACACCATTTTTTTCCTGGTTAAAATTCAAATACTGAATAGATTGTTGAAACCCTTACCTATAGCGGAAAGTGATAATTTTTCAACTTCTGTTTGCTCTGGCTAAGGGTCTCACATTTGAAAAACAATAAAATTACAAATACTAAATAAAAGTTGAAAACCATCAGTAAGGGGATGATAAATAAAAAGTTTAAGAACCGACTAAAAGACAAAAAAAAGGGTAATGATTCCACTTAAAAGTAAATAAGGGTCTGTTGGGATTTTAGTGAGTAAAATGATAAGAAATATAACCAAGAAAAGAACAAAGCCTAATATTCCATTTTTAATGCAATAAAGAAATTCCTGGTGTATTAAATCCAAGAACCAAATAGTTAAAGGTTTATCCACCAAACTTTAAACAAGTTCAATAGTTATTGAAAAACTGGAAATCTAAAATATGACCCAGTTAAAGCAGAAACAAGCAAACACATACCAAGAACTTATTAATACATATTGATAAGCAAGATTCAAAATCAAATTAAGGAAAAAGGAGAATACCCAGATCTGATTTTGAGTTGGGCTGTGAAGGTTCTTGGTCAGGGGACTGGACATTAGCAGTTTTGGACTGGAAACAGCCCATCTTTAGTTTACTCACATTCACGCACTTCAACACACACACACACACACTGTGTATCTCAGAGCTAAAAAGCTTGATGGATTTTCATAAAGATTTGATCTTTGATGAGCTAATAGAAGAGGAAAAAAATGTCCGAGTTCTGTACGTGTGAAAGGGATGATTGGGGAGCACAACAGAGTTGGACAGGAGTGTCACATGATAGGTTGATGATTGGCACGTGATGTGAGACAGAGAGTGAGAAGTACAGTGAAGTAAAATAGATTACTTTTGTTGTGTTGGGTTGTATTGTATTTTCCTTGTATGTGGGTCAAATAAAAATGTTCCATTTATCACATTTGTAGCAGTTGTGTGTGTGAAAAGTGTCTCTCTTTTGTGTGTGAAAAAGGAGATAAGAAAAGTGATGTACTAAATAAATGTATTGTGACTTTTGAGTATATTCCTTCTATGATTGGTTTACTTTGTTTAATGGGAGTAGTGTTTGCTTTAATAGGGACCTAAGCCTTTCCTTCTTTCTTTCTTTCTTTTTTAACCAAGGAATTTCTGTAGTTATGGATAACAACGTCTGGATAATTTCAGTTTAGGATTTTTTTGTCTAAGAATATAGCGCAACTGGCTCTCTGCTCCTAGTCACTAAGTAGGGCTATTCGGGGGACTGGACTCCACCAAGAGGTTCTTTCTCTCACGTAATTTCGCCCGCCCCTTTCATTTCCGTGCCGGAGGAAATGGGATTGAATTTCTGTAGTTATGGATAACAATGTCTGGATAATTTCAGTTTAGGATTTTTTTGTCTAAGAATATAATTTAATTAATAACAAGGAAGTTTGGTGAAATATTACTACTCGTAGTAGTAGTAGTAATGTTTACATTCAGGGGTGAGGGGCGCCCGGGGTGAGCGATTTCACCTTTTGGAACAAGTAATGTTTACATTCATTATCTTCTAATTATTATCCAATTGTTGGCTAAGGTAAGTAGAGTTTAACTATACGGCTTTAATCGTCTTGTTCGGAATGGGTTTGGTCTGGTCTGGTCTGGTCACTATGTAAAATAAGACCATCAAAGTCATTGTAAGTTTTCATGATAATCTATAATTTAGATTTTACTTGATTAGATCATGTTATATATATATATATATATATAGATTTTACTTGTAAATAATACTTGGTGCAAACTTTTCTGCAAAACAATAGTATTTCAACTAAATAAGTAGTTGAGCTTTAAATATTTAGAATGAAAAAGGATCTTTAACTTTCATTTCAATTGGATTGTTTTTCAGGCCCAAAGAGGATTTTGTGCTGATTTAGTAGGTGGTTTTATAATGTATGCCAAGCCCTACCCGAGAAAAAAATAAATTCTTAAGTGGTGTAAACATATCTGGGTATGTTAAAAAATGATCTCCGATATGTTAAAAAATAACTGAACTTAATTTTCTGTATACAATAGTTGTACGATTTTTTTTCTCCATTTTGATACTTGGATTTTGAAAGTTTAAATATTTTATAAAAATGAAAATGTAGGTTCCAACTTCCAAGAATTTAAAACATATTTTTAGGAAAGGTATTTAAACTTTTAAATCAGTGTTACGGAGACCTATGAGACATTTTAGGTTTGCATTTAAGTTGTTTATATCCATACAATCATAAAACAAATGTATATTTGTAATTTTGTGTATATTTTGTAATTGAAAATTTATAAAATTAACCTTCCTTGTAAATGATTGGATGCGCCAACCACAATCTTTACTAGGATTATTATATTTTATATATCTCTTTCGAAGGTAAATTCTTACCCAGATCGAGTTTGATTGAACCCAAATTAATTACAGGCAAGTGTAATACACTTACTTTAAGATTGAATGTAACTTTCAAGAAAATGACCAATCACAAATCAAGTGCAATACACTTACTTTGATTGGATGATTTTGATCAAACCAGGCTTTAACAAAATTTTCCCCATTACAAATAAGTTGGCATTTGCAAATTAAATTATAGGCCCAAAGCCACAGTTTCCGCCAATCGCTATCCAATCCACGTAAGGTAGTCTGTCCCACGTGCATCGCTCGTGGCAACCGCCATTGTTCTTTTTTTAAAATGCCTAATTAATTGGGATTGAATTATCTGACAAACCCCCGATCAACCAACGACAAAAATAGCACAAATTCCTAGTTTCTTAGAACAGGTAATTTCTGATTTCTTTAATAAATATGATAATTAAGCAAGAATTATTCATGGGGTGAAATCCTTGATTTTAATATATTTCTCCGTATAATTTTTAGGTTTAAGGATTTTTTTGATAATTTTTGGAAGGTTTAAGGATATGCATATTTATTATCGCGAGAATTAGTAGTAATAGTATGTTCGAATTCGTAGATTATACGACAACATACTAAAGATTCGAGAAATCTTGAATCAGAAAACAAGTTTGTGTAGAAAACTAGTGATAATTTTGAATTGCACAGTTTGACATAGGGCTTGGTCCTGCTTCGACTTAAATCTGAGAACTTGCGATATTCAATATTGAGAAACTTTAGTAAACCGAAAATTTAGAAAGCCACATAGGATTTATTTATGCCATCTTTTTACTGTTCTCTATCTTTAGGAATTAGGAGTTTGATTACTAACAACTATGCTTAGATAGTTTTAGAACTCAAGCAGAAACTGAGAGGTAAGGAAAAGTACGCTTGTTCTATGCAGGTGTTCGTTGGATAATTGGAATACATTTACTTTCATTTGTTATGCAAAATTTGTTAACCAAAAACTTCGATAAATTCAGAGGTATTTCAACTTACAATAGATCAAAAGTTGTAATAGAGTTCTATCAACTTTCTTCTCTCTTCTCTGCTTAATGTATTTTGGTGGTTCTTATAATCGCGTATTACGTTAATAGTTTACAGGCAATAATAGTACTCTTATTAAATAATTACCCTCTAGTTATCTCATGTTCGAGAGGATGTCTTCATGCGTCTATGTACTTGTGACTTGTCCTATAAAGAACAAACACTCTCAGAGTCTCAGCGAGCCCCAGATGGTGAACTTGAGTGTGGGGATATGGACTGCGACTATCGGCTTATATGCCCATTACACTGTTAGCCATATGATTAATTATTTAGTATTACTGGATACTAGGATTTTCTTGATCTAGCAAGGAGATGGTATAAGATTTAGCAACAACATAGTACTAATATATTAAGTTTTAATTATTTAGTATTACTGGATACTAGGATTTTCTTGATCTAGCAAGGAGATGGTATAAGATTTAGCAACAACATAGTACTAATATATTAAGTTAGCAATGTATCCATTTGTTTTGGACTTCCAAATGTCCTTGTCTCATCATCAAAATAAAGAGCTAGCATGAAAAAGATGGAAAGCTGTATCGGTTAAGCCAAGAAGAGATAGTAGTAGGATTATATCTATAGGAGGGAAGCACTTGAGAGAGAGATCTAGTTAGTGTAAGAAATGGATAAGATACACATTTCGTGGTGTTTATGATACTAGGAATCTTTCTGGAGCATAAATGAGTATGAGTTATATTAATTTGAGGGTAAAATGCATTTTTAGTTCGAAAGATTGGGCCTTTGGTATGCACATAGTCCCAAGTCTTTAGAATATTTTGCACTTTTTGCTCCTATCACCCGCTTTCCGTCCAATTTGCGACCAAAAGTGCAACTCCGAGACAGTTCTATGACACCAAAGTGCAGAACTTTAAGAAATTGGGACCAAAAGTGCTATTTTGCAAAATGTGGTATCAAAAAGTGTTGAGGGTCCAATCATTTGGGACTAAAACAATTTTTCCTAATGTAATACTGTAGATTTGAATTTTTTTTTATAGGAGTTAATGGCAATTTACCCCCCCTGTGATTTGAAAAAGAGCATTATACCTATGATCTTATAAATGTTTCACACTGCCTCCCAGACATTTTCTTCAAAATATATGAATTGACAAAATTACCCCTCTTATATGTGGCACTTTACCCCAGTGCTGTGATAAATGTGGCACTTTACCCCCTGTGTTAAGAAAAATGTTGCACCTTACCCCCCTATGTTACAAAAACTTCATGTCCACACTCAATTTCGGCGAGTGAGTTACACTCTCCGGTTGAAGGAGGTAAATTGCTCCTTTAAAATTTTCACCGGGGAGTAAAGTGCTCTTTTTAAATTGAACATTATGAATATCACATGGGGGTAAATTTTTCTAGAGTTGTTCTTTATGTGTTTGTGAAATGAATCTTCATATTTGTAGGACTCAGATTATATTTATGGATAGAAAAGAAACAGTGAAGAAGTCTCTCGAGGACGTGACTCGCGAGTCACTAATTGCAATCTCTTCTCGAGTACCGGACAATGATTTAACTGCTGAAAGCTCGCCCAAAAATATAGATGGTGAGAAAGCTGCTGATCCTCCAAATTTAGATGGAGATGAAAAATATAGGTCCGAGCTTATATCCATATCCTATTTGTCTTCACCCGATGTGAAAGTTCGACCACTTTTACCTGGGGAACTTGATGGTTAGCTTGGACATGAGGTTTTATATAATGAATGCGATGTGAACTTTATGATGATATGTTCCAACTTTATAAAAAATGCTGCATTTGCTGTGTCCTAAAGTTTATTATGTGATTAATCTTGTAACTAACTTGATGACACATTTGACTATCACGAGCGACTTATTTTCTGAGGTTGTGTTGTAATAACTTGTTATCATTTTTGCCCCCACGCTCTTGTTTTCGTCAGTGGGAAAGATGATATCTTCTTTATGGTTGTCGAATAATTTACTTGATTATGACATTAGACACTAATGATTTGCTATATGTTTGCAAGCGGCAAAATTGCATTTTAAGTCCCACGAGACTGGACTTTATGCACTTACCAAAATTTGCAGAACTGATAAAATATAGGGATCAAAACTGCTGAAGGTCATGTTCTGTGAGGCTAAAAATGCAATTTTGGCTTGTGAAAACTGTTTAAAAAGTCGGTCCAAGTAAGAGATACGGTGATGTGAACTGTAATAAGTAATTTTCTGCAAGGACTAGACATTCTATCCGCATTTCATGTCTAATGACAGTGCGACACGTAGTTGAATTCACAAGCATCGTAGACGCGCACGCACTCATATACATAGATATCTGTGCCCCATGATCAGTGCATGTTCAAGTTTATTTGCAGGTGGATTGGCATGAGTCTTTGAGTTCCCAGAAAATAGCTGGTTAAACATCTTCACATGGTACCCACTGGCTATCTTTTTCTTTTCACGAGTTGGTTGGTTTCTTCGTTTTTGGGCTTTAGCTTGTTAACTTATTCTGCTTTAGCTGTTGGGGATTTTACTTGATTATCTTGCCTGTTTTTGTACATTGTAACATTGGTATTTGCTGTTATTTGTTTCCGAGTTAGTATTTTGTATTTATGTTCATTCTTCTGTTATTTTCTTGTAATGTTATGGGAAAATGTGTAAGAGAACATCAAATTGTACTCTCTAACTTTTCAATTGTTTTGCACTTTAACTCCCTAGCATGTTGAATGTTTCACACTTCTAATTCCCAATAATCATCATTGCACAGTCGAATTGTGCTTTTGGTCCTATTTTTCCAAAAATATTTTGCACCTTCCCCATAATTGCGACATTGAGGTAGTCTTCTAAGACAAAAAATCAGATGCTAAAAAACTGAGAACAAAAGTGCAATTGTGTACCGGTTGTTGATGCTCCAATATTGTGAGATTACGAATACAAGATAGATTTACTGTTGCATATGCAATTCCAAGATTGATTATTTGCTTCAATGTTGATTTAAGTCCTATAATTCAGAACTTTCCTGTTGAAATTCAGCATGTCCAATTTATTTATGATGGATTTCTGCTAGGGGTTTTTGCCACACTAAAACAGAGGGGGGAAAGGTTATATATTATGTGTGGAATAAGCTTAACAAATGTGGGGTTTGATATAACATGTCCAGTCACATTTTACCACACGAAAATGATCCAGAATCTCATCCAAGGATATGAGATTTTTGATTTTGATTTTGATTTAATTCATGTCATTGCTTTAGGGAACATGTTTATTTAGCTGTAAGTTGGTCAAATCCATCATCAACTGTTCTCTGTCATTAAGCATGGGATAATGTAAAAAGAATTATAATTAAGATGTATGCTATCCTATGCAAAACAAAAGAAAGAGGAGGAGGCTATAGAAATCATTACAGCTAAATACTCTATAAGATTTAGAGAATTTCTGGTCCATCTAAATTTGAACTGCTTAATCATATCTCCAAAAAGTCTTGATCTTGATAAGCCATAACGACTACTGGGATCACATGTGTCATGATCCATGGGTTGGCTCGGATCAATCCAGTTTAACCTCTATACAAGTCAAAGTGGAATCTATATATATACAGTTATGTAAATATTTAGAACTATATTTTCTTAAAATTATAGTTTATGCTGCTTGGTGTCCAATACAACAACAACAGAAACCTTTAAAAGATATTTACCAAAGAAAAAAAAAAAAAAAGACGGGATTGACATGGTACAACTTGGTTGTGATCGACCTATGTTTGGTAGCTCATTCTTGATTCATATTAATTCTTCTTTATATACTCATGTCTAGTTCAACCCACTCATTTATCTCCATTAGAGTTACTATTTATAATTAGAATTTGGGTGATTGATGTAAAACATAATTTTATGAATTGTTGGAGAACATTCAATTAGAACCAAGGAGGTATGTATACTAAGACTCTGTCTAACAATTTCTTTTTTTTCAACTTACCATTTGATCGATGCTTCAAGAATATGCGAAATGCTCTATTTATGGAATGACAAAAAAATGATCTTATAGGTTGAGACATGGCTATAGATTTTCACTTGGTTTTCTTTTTTAGAGTTGTCCACAAACTCTATTTTGAGCAAGCAAGAAATCTTTTTATTACAAACAACCTTGACTAGAAAAGGAAAAATGTAAAGTATAATAAATTTGCAATACTTTTAGTTATAATAAAAGTAAGGGTCAAATACTAAAAGATGATATAGTAATTTATCACATCAGGGCAGGGCCTACATTGCATTACAAGAACAAGATGATATGGAAAACAGGAAAAGAGAAAGCTATATATAGCCCATTTCTCTCAACTGAGCCTGAGAAAGATGGTCTTAACTTTGTCACTAAACACATTATAAAATGAGACCGAGTCTGAGTGATGGAACGGAACTTGTCAAAATTAAACTAAGCTAGCCCGTGAGACAAAACGATAAAAACAAATAAGTTGTCCCCTTTTAATTAGAGAAAAGGAGACAAATAATTAATGAACCGATATAAATGCAATAAAACCCAACAATATACTGGAGTATTTAATTTGATACAAGTGGAGAAACTTCGATTAACCTGGACTGGATATATAAAAACAAATATGTATAAGTTTTATCATTAGAAGAATTGTCTAAAATCAATTTTCCCAAACATAACCCTAAAGTAATGGTCTTTGTTAAGGAGTTTTGACCGTAAATTTGGTTTTGTTTTTTTTTGGATTCAAAGACTCATTTTCTCGTTCAGATTAATTGTGTCTCCTTCTGTATAAATAAGAATTCCTATATGCGATGCACTAGTACCAAGAAATAATTATACATTAATGATTTGATACGATAAGATTGTGATTAATTGGACCAAATTGCTCCACGCATGGGTGGATCTAGAGAGGGGCACGGGGCTATAGAGTATAGACCCTCTCAAATTTTCTGGATTATAAAGTAGTATTGATTAAATTATTGCATAAAATTTGTAATGGTCAATTGATAGTTTTCTTAAAAATACTTCATGAGATTTGAAGTTCAAACCCTTGATGAATTATTTTGTTTTGTTCTTTTAATTTTTTGTCTCTCAATATTATTTTCAATATCTTATGTTTTCTTTCAAAATAATTCTTTAATAATATTTTCAATATTTTATATATGTATGTAAAAAAAAGTTCCTCCTCAATAATATTACACTGAGTTATGTGTTTTAGTAATTTTTTTCTTTGTAATAATATTTTGATAATGTGAGTCTTTTAATTTTTTTCTTAATAATAATTATCAAAACAATATGAACTATCATTGTAATTGTGGTTCGATTGTATTTTATCTTTATTCAATGTACTTAGTTGAATACTAAATTCGATCTCAATAATTTTAAATGAATATAAAATTTTATTTTCTTTATAATATGGTTTTTCCGTTGTAACAAGGTATCATATAATGTTATAAAAATACCTTGTAGAGTTTATTTTTTGCCAAACTTCACCTCCTATTTTTTGTATTTTTTTTATATATTTTATCGTGAATGAATTTAAGTATGACTGTTTGATTGATTTTTTTTAATATACTTTAGCCCCTTGCCTAAAATTTCTAGATCCGCCCCTGGCTCCACGCGCAGTAAGTTGGTGACACTAACTAAACATTATTTCGTGGAAATTAGACCAAAAGAAGTAGTGATTGACAGCTGAATTTACGTACCTAAAATTATCTTTCGGCACAGTGTCACAGTTGTATTAAATAGTTTCGAACAACTTTTGTTTAATTTTTAATTTAAGTTGGAGATTACTCTGCTCGCATTTCACTTTATATTTGATAAAATTCAGAATTATTGTGCTATATTTTTCTTCATGTTAATGGAAACAATTAGTATTTTCAAAATAAGAAATGGAAACATATAATTTGTCACCCGGGTTACAATATATTAAAAATGGTTTTTGTGAAAAAAAAGGTACTAGCTAGTTTCAGAGTTTTTGAGTTTACGAACACACATCTTAAAATCTAATAGTAGTACACAATTTCCCATCTAATGTAGACTATATATGATAATTTTAGACCAAACCTAAAGTCATGTTAACCAGAGTTGATCAGGGGCATGATAGGCAATTCCTTTAAATTTGTGGAGTGATATGAATGATCACCTTTTCTTTAGAAAATATAATGTATTGAAAGATGATAATTAAAATAGGAGAGACGTTAGTAATTAATGAAACTTAAAGGTGCAAATGCATGCAGTTAATTATATCCTAACAAAATAATCGCGGACTTTTTTTTTAATTTACTTCAAATGCAAGACAGACAAAACACTAGTTTGGATGTTGTATGTATAGATCTGGATGATTCCTTTAATTGTCAACAAAAATGTAAAAGAGGGTCCGAAAATAATTCAAATTATAATATAATGTAATTTTAGGGTGACCGTACAATATTAAATTTTGCATGTGTAACTGATATTAATTACGGTACTAGTTGATTGTATCACATGAGTAGTTTAATAATCCCTAATTCTCTAGTCTATTATAAAGTATGAAAATAATAACATACTCCACTATTTTAATGGTGAGATAGAAAATAATTAAGCAAGTCTTTAAAAAGTAAATATCTAAAACGAAAAGGCATTTGGAATTGGATAATTGAATTAGTAAGCTAAGCCCCACCCACCAACAAGCATATAAATATATAAGTCTAACTCAACAATTTCAAGAACTCAATCCCAACTCACTTTCTTTCCTAAAGTAGTTTAATTTTGTACAATAATATAAACATAATTAATTCATATAATTATTAAGCCATCCAAATCCCAAGAATCACAGTACAACAGTTGAGCGTGCAATTTCATAATGCAACTACTAACTAAACCCATGCATTTCGAAATGTGCATGATATATTACATAATTAAAGTCACAACTAGAATAAGGTCATTCTATTATCTGATGTGACTTGTCATTTAACGTATGAATCAAATTCCTGCCTTAATTCACACGGCTAGTTTTTTTTTTTTTTTATTCTTTCCCAAATACATTAATCATTGCATCAAAAATCACTTCAAATAACTACCAAAGTATAAAGATCTAGTTACAAATAATAATCACTATTAAACACTAGTATTAAATTAGTTGAAAAATTCACATTAGTGGTAGTTGAACCCAATTTTATTCGTGATTATCACTAAGTTATGACCTCATTGGCACAAGGCTAATTGTTCTTAAGGAGAAATAGAACCCTTTATGGCTAAAAGTATATTAAACTTGTGATTTTAAACTACAATATAAAATATTAAAAAATACATTTATAAATAAACTTGTTTTGTGATTGTGTTTGTGTTGTCTATGTACAAGCTATTTATAGTAATTGCTAGCCGATGAAGGAGAACAATCTGATTTTTAAAATTTATATTTTAAGTCAAAGTTTTTCTTTCTTTTACAAGATTCGCTTATTCTTAAGACAAAATGCAGAATATGATCAAACGTACGAAAATCGATTTAATAAATGCACCTTAGTATTTAGTACAAGTTATTCAAACGCTCCCTTTCACACATGAGTTCACGACCTAATTCATGTATTGTCAATTTCATGAGTTTCATTTGAGCATGTGTAGAAATTATTATTTCTATGTATCTGCGTAGGGTAAAATATAGTTTCTCCCTTTAAAGTATAGATTGGGCATTAATTGTCCCCCTAAAGTATCAATCGTAACACTTACCCCCGCTATTATAATTTTAAAGTATTTATTCCAAAAATACCTTCACCCCTTTCATAAATAATAATTTCTTTATTACTTTATCAAAATAAAATTGTATCTTTATTAATTAAGAATCCATTCATCCACCAAACAACATTATGTTTCATTTTCTTCATTTCTTTTGTTACATTCCTTTTTTCGATCTCAAATTTTTTTCTTTATTTTCATCTCACTTTTTAATAACGGAATGAAACAAAAGAAATGAAGAAATTCAAACATAATATGTTTGGTGGATGTATGGATGAAATCATAATTAAATAAACCTAAGGAAACAAAAAATAATGAAGAAATTAAAACATAATGTTATTTGGTGGGTGAATGGATTCATAATTAAGAAAGAGATAAATTTATTTTAATAAAGAAATTTATTATTTATGTAAGGGGACGGGAGTATTTTTAAAATAATAATTACAAAACTATAACAGAGAAGGTGAATGTTACAATTGATATTTTAATTGGATAGCTGATACTCACGTTATACCTTAAGGGGAAACTGTATTTTACTCATTTGCTTATATGACTTGTAATCTTTTTGTTAAAAGGTCGAGACTCGTCGACGCACACACTTTTGACTTGTTGCAATATATACTTGAAAAAAAAGGGTTACAAAATGCAACTTACTTAATTATTAATAAAAAAAATCATAATAGTAACACATAACATTACATGGATGATATTAGTAACTGAAAGGCACTTAGGCCATCTCCAGCCGAAGGGGGGAGGCAAGCAACATCCCCCCTTTCGGCTGGAGAAGAGCTCCCCCCGGAGCTGGCAGGCAGGGATGCCTCCCTGCCTGCCAGGAGGCTAACGCGACTCTTCCCTTTTTTTTTTCTGATTTTTTGTCAATTGCTGCCTTCTTTCTTTATTATTTGCAGTGTATTATTGACTGTTGCTTTTTTTTCCTTATTGCCGTGACTTCCTTTTCTCTTTTTTTTTTTTTTTTTTTTTTTTGTTGTTGTTTTGCCTACAAGTGGTAAGTTAATTGTAGGACAAATTTATAAGTTATAAGTCCTGCAAGAATGAAATCACTACAAGAAAAATAAATTTTAGTGATAAATGACATTGTTGAAATTGTCACTTTTTGCATATATTTAATGTCACAATAATAATAGTGACAAAATATATTTTTAAGTTGTCCCTAATGATTATTAGTGACAAGTTTATGGAACTTAATTTGTCAATATTGACAATTAATGACACCATTTTAGTGATAACTTAGTGACAATAAATGTTGTCACTATAATTTAATGACAACCTTTTAGTCGTCATTTTTTGGAGTGTCACTAAATGTCAATAGTGACAACTTTTTTATATTTTTTGTCACTAGTGTGTCTATATACACCATTTTAGTGACAATATTTAATTTCTTGTCACTTTTTCATTTACTATTTTGTCACTAAAATTTTTGTAGTGAATTTAAATGTATAAAAAAGATATAAGTTAATTCACTATATGTCTCGTTTGACAAATTTAACTCACTATTATTAATTTCTTTTAAGTCGAACGTTTATTGTGATATTTAACGTTATCAAATTCTTACTCCATTAGATTATATTTAAAATTTTATTTTAATTCTTTAAAAATTATATAATAATAATAATAATAATTATTATTATTATTATTATTATTGTTGTTGTTGTTGTTATAGTTAAGTGAGAGTGAGAAAAGTTTGAGATTGAAATAAATATTTTGAATTGTTTGTTCGGTTGGAGATGATTAACTTGACAAGGCAGGCAGGCAAATAGGCAAGCAGGCAGACAGGAGGGGGGCAAATAGGCAGGCAGAAAGGGGCTATTGCCTGCTTCGGCTGGAGATGGCCTTAAATGTGGAGCTCCACCTGATCTTGTCGCCTACTATGAGTGGAATCATACTCTATGTATCTAAGAAAAGACAGAAGCCAAAACCTTCAAATTTTAATTTTATTAAAATCAGACTTTTTCTTTTTTTTTCTTGTATTTGCCAACAAAGAAAGAATCCATGCGGTAGACAACAAGACAAAACGAATAGTTTTAGGCCGGCAGCAATTTTAATGCCATTTCTATCCTATTTGCATTTTATAATCCAATCCAATCTCTGTAAGAAAGAAAAAGAATTGTCTTTGTTTTAATATCTTCATCCCACTCAATTCCCTCCTGGCTATATATATAGTATTTCACAGTCACGGGTTTTTGAAAAAGGGAAGTGTTCTTTTCTGAGTTCTTCCTCTGTTTTCTTGGAGAAAAAAAAAAGATAGTTTGGTTTTGATGGGTTTAGAATTATTGGTGGGATTTTGTTTGGGTTTGTGGATTTTGAAATGGGTTCTTAAGATTCTGAACTGCTGGTATTATGAGAGAAATTTGGGTGATAAAAAGTATGATTTGCCACCAGGTGATTTAGGTTGGCCTTTCATTGGGAATATGTGGTCTTTTCTCAGAGCTTTCAAGTCTAATAATCCTGAATCTTTCATCTCCAGCTTTGTTTACAGGTGTGTGTGTCATCATCTCTCTCTCTCTCTCTCTGTCTGTCTGATATTTAATATTAATATAAATAATTAGGACCTAGCCTCTTTGTCTTTGAGGATTATTACAAATGTCAGATGAAACTAATTACATGTGTGTAGCTAGCTAGGATGTAACGTTTTTTTAGTGATCCCGAACGAAAGAACTCTTAACTCAAAAAATAGCTATTGATTGAAGTGGGACAGTCCAGAATCATATAAACAAAAAAACCCTGATGATGTTATCATCAATTGTTATGATATCAATTTTCTCATGAGTTTACAGATTTGGAAATGCCGGACTCTACAAAGCGCACATGTTTGGTAATCCTAGTGTCATTGTTACCACAGCCGAAGCATGTCGGAAAGTTTTAACTGACGATGAATCATTCAAACCCGGGTGGCCATCTTCCACAAAGAATCTTATTGGGAAGAAATCATTTGTCGACATTTCTGATGAAGAGCACAAATGGCTACGTAAATTGACAGCTGCCCCTGTAAACGGACACGAAGCTTTATCTGTCTATATGACATATATCGAAGACAATGTTAAATTAGCTTTGGAAAAATGGGCAGGCATGGGACAAATCGAGTTCTTAACCGAGCTCAGAAAGCTTACTTTTACCATAATTATGCACATCTTTTTGAGCTCGGAAAGTGAGCAAGTTATGGAGACTTTAGAGAGGGAGTATACGGTACTTAACTATGGAGTTAGAGCTATGGCAATCAATATACCGGGATTCGCTTATTACAATGCTCTTAAGGTGATTTTTCTACCTGTACAAGTTTATATCCCTTTTGATCCAATATTTTACATATATAATTGCACTTTTGATATCCAATTTGGGACTAACCGAGACAGTCCTATGGAACCAAAAGTGCAAACCAAAGGCAAGGCAATATATATATATATATATATGTGATCAAAAGCACAAAAAAAATGGTTTTATTTTTAGGCACGCAAAAAGCTCGTGGCTGTTCTTCAAGCCATAGTAACTGAGCGAAGGGAGAAGTGGAGGAAGAATCCCCCAAGAATGAAGAAAGATATGATGGATGAACTTATGGATGCTAAAGACGAGAATGGTAGAAGATTGGATGATGAAGAAATAATTGATGTTTTGGTTATGTACTTGAATGCTGGCCATGAATCTTCAGGGCACATAACTATGTGGGCAACCGTTTTATTACAGAAGCATCCAGATGTGTTCAAACGAGCTAAGGTACTAGTATGTTATACGATCATTAATAATACCCGTAATTTGGATAAATCTCTACTTTGTTACACTAATATTTTCTTCTATATACAATTCAGGCAGAGCAAGAGGAAATCGTAAAGAATAGGCCATCTGATAAAAAAGGTTTGACACTCAAAGAAGTGCGACAAATGGAATACCTTTCTAAGGTTTGTAGTTTTCGATGCTAATCATCTTTACTAAATGAAATGATATAATTAACTTCAAAATTCCATAGGTGATTGATGAAACACTTCGTGTAATTACGTTTTCACTAACGGTATTCAGAGAGGCAAAGAAAGACGTGCGCATTTCTGGTATATATGCTGCAAATGATATTTATGTATATATTTTGACCAAGCCAAAATATCAAACTCAATTTTCTCTTTCAGGGTACACGATTCCTAAAGGATGGAAAGTTTTGGTGTGGTTTAGGAGTGTTCATTTTGACCCTGAAACATATTCCGAACCAAAGAAGTTTGATCCTTCCAGATGGGATGTAAGTACCCTTTTTTTATGGTTCGTATTAAGTTGATATATAAATACATTAATAATTAATACCTACGTATTTTGTAATTCTGTTTGTAGGGATTTACACCTAAAGCAGGGAATTTCCTTCCATTTGGTGGTGGGAGTAGATTATGCCCCGGAAATGATCTTGCCAAGCTTGAAATTTCTATTTTTCTTCACTATTTTCTTTTGAACTATGAGTAAGTTGTAATAATGAAAATAATAATAATAAGCTTATAGTTTTTTGATTGATTGTATTTTTTTTTTTATCACAGGCTTGAGCACCATAATCCAGCTAGTCCAGTGATGTACCTACCGCACACGAGGCCTAAGGACAACTGCATTGGGAGAGTAAGAAGAGTCTCAGCTGAAAATTAAATATTCTTCTACTTCTTTTTTCATTAATTCCGGCTTACGAATACTATAGTATATAGTAATTACTACATCTTCTTCTACTTCTTTTTTTCCAATCATGAAAATCAATTTTGCTCATTTTTATTTACTGTTGTAAAAAATTATCACATATCGTATGTGTATATATATATGTCCTGACTCCTGAGAGATAATCATGAAAATTTTAACAATTTGCTTGTGGTGAATATATAATTTTCAATTTTATAATTAATGAAATATTACAATTAACACTCAAATTTTAATCTTTTAAAATAGTATAAACATTATAACTAATCTTTTAGGGCTAAATTGGAATTTTTTAAGCGTAATGGACTAATGATAAGATAATGATAAATCTGAAGGATTTCATTTCAACATGTGAAAGGGTTGTAATTAGACCTTGCGTAATTTAGCCTTTATTTTATGAATCCCAGTCATAACATTCTATTTTTAAATGGGAGCTTTGACTTGGATGGATTTAGTGCATTAATTTGACCTTAGTTTTTATTTCCACATGGATGACACACTCTTCACACATGCCATTTTTTCAAATTACTAGAATATTAAATTGAGAAAATAATTTATATTTGTAATTACCGGCAAAATTCATGAGACCCAAAAGTTAAGAGATTTTGAGTTTAGCTCGCATTAATGTGAATATTTCTCTAATTTAATATCAGCGTTTAATATTATTTATAATTATTTATATTTTGCTAGTAATTAAAATGGTTTTTATTATATGATTAATGATAGATATACTCTAAGAAAACTAATAACCAAATAAATATAATGATGTTTGACCAGCAGTACCATTATGATTTAGAGTACCAAATTTGACAGCTTATTTGTTAATTTTTTATTTTATTCATGTTACCTTATTTTAAACACTAACATTAGCTCATGATCTTAATTGACCATACTATGTTACAAGTTACAACCAAATGGCCCAATTATTTGAATCTAATTAATACGTAAAGTCGATGCCGTTCAAATTTTTTGTTACATTCATCATATACCAGTGGATTATATCCATAAGGGTTGAATGATAGACACATGTGCATAAAAGAACAAAAAAATATCATCTCATATACACTTATCGCTCATCCTACCCCAGTAAATTAAATCCACCAGGGTAGACACATAATTTCCCAAATTTCCAATTCAAATGATAATAAAGTTGATGTTTAGTTCACCTATGTTAAGAGTCTTGAAATGAGTAGGATTGAAAATTAAATTTATTTACTATTTAATCGAGATTGAAAATTATATACTATTTGAAATTTGATTCTAGTTCAACCGACGCATAGTACAGATTTAAACTGTTAAAAACTATTATTAAGATTTATATGGAAATTAAAAGGAACTGTACCAAAAATGAAGAAGAATTCCAAAAGCAAGGGATACATAGTGAATTCTAGAATTGGTAAAATAGGTGTCTTTCCAGAGAAGAAAACTCTAAGATTTCTTTTATTGTGTATTTTTTTATTAAAAAAAAAATGTAACTTTTTATATATTATAGATTATATATAATAGAAGTGGAAATGTAATGAGTCGATTTGAGTCAAGTTGGAGAATATATTTTGTCAACTTCGAGAATATTTCATCAAAAAATTTATAATTAAATAAATTTAATTCTAACAAGTTTAACTTGATTCAACATGAGTCGAATTCGAATAATTTTTACATATATTTTGTCTATTCTTAATCTTAATTTTTCAAGTCTAATTTGGATCGAATTTGAAAAATTATAAATCAGTAAGTGTAGAATAACTATGAAATATTAATCATTTCATCTATCTAAAAGAGTACGCAAAGATTATTTCTGTTTAATCCATTATCTTGTGTTATTATTCAGTAAGTGTACGCAAAGATTATTTCTGTTTAATCCATTATCTTGTGTTATTATTCAGTAAGTGTAGAATAACTATGAAATATTAATCATTTCATCTATCTAAAAAAGTACGCAAAGATTATTTCTGTTTAATCCATTATTATGTTGGGTTATTTTAAAATATAAATGTCAATATATAATATACGTACAACGCCTCAATTTTATACATCTTTGTTTAGGGCCCTTAAAAGAGTAGGCCCAACATGCATCAATATACGTGACCGTGTCGTTAAAAGTAAAAAGAAAATAGAAAATATATATCGAAGTGTTAATTAATAGAATCTGGTTACCAATTGTTGTCAAATTGATTACACTTTCTAGGCGACCAAACATATTATTACATGATTACGTTGATCTGATTTCTCTAATTTGATATTTATAAATATATTTATCCACCAAAAATCTTATTCACTAAGTTAAAAAATAAATCACAAAGTTTTCTCAATTATTTTTAATAGCTAGCGTATATGAGTACTAGCATTTTTATTATGGTGTCTCGCATTATTGTTCTTAAATGTAATTTTTTGTAATTAAAATTTGAAACTTTTTGTGACAACTGAAGTGCTAAAATATAGATGAAGAATGTCAATATACGTAAAAGTTACAATTTAAATTCTTATCTAAAATTTTGAATGAAATTGAAAAGGAAAGGAGGAGTAAGAAATTAAGACGACGACACGTAGATTGGAAAAATTTTAGGGCATCTTCAATCCTAAAACTGATGAAGGTAAAAAATCTTATAAGTTGGAGACAGAGGGGAAGGGGGATCCCCTCCCCTGGGGGTTGGGGATGATCCTACAATCCACTTGTCAAAGTTTGAACGATAATTCCATTAATAAATAGTTTCAGTAAGGGCCATTTGAATTGATGGATTTGGGGTGGGTGGATTTGAAATTCCTTGTTAAATCCATCATGCTATTTGGATACAAAATTAAATCAATTCATTTGAAATCCTGAATTTTAGTCCAATGGATTTCAACCCAATTTTAAGTGAATTTAAAATTCCTCCTAAAAGTAGTCATTTGAAATCCACTTAAAAAAAGTCCACATTGTATATTTTCTAAAATTGCAGTTTGATACCAATTTTTAAAAAACCTAGAATGCAATTCAGTCCAGAATTTTCAAAAAATTAAAATTTGCAATTCGGCTGCTATTTTCAGAAATTCGAATTGCACTTTTGGTCCCTCTATTTTCTGAAATTGCAATTTTAACCCTAGAATTTCGAAGAACCCAGAATTACAATTCAATCCAGAATCTTCATAAATCAAAATTTTCAATTCGGACCCTGATTTTCAGGAACCGAATTTGCACCTTTTGTCCCTCAATTTTTGGATATTACAATTTTTACCCAAGATTTTTTAAAACAATTGCAATTCAGTCCAGTATTTTAAGAAAATAAAAAATTTCAATTCGGACCCTGATTTTCAAAAATTTAAATTTGCACTTTTGGTCACTCAATTTTTGGAAATTACAATTTGACCCAATATTTTTGAAAAACCAAGAATTGCGTTTCAGTTCAGAATTCTCAGAAAATTAAAAAAATTCAATTCGGCCCCAATTTTCAGAAATCCGAATTTACTCTTTTGGTCCCTCAATTTTAAAAATTACAATTTTGACCCTAGATTTTTGAAAACCCAAAATTACAATTCAGTTAATTACGAAAGATTAAAATTTTCAATTCGGCCCTGATTTTCAGAATTCTAAATTTTCACTTTTGGTTCCTTAATTTTTAGAAATTGCAATTTGACCCCATATTTTAAAAAAATCAGAACTGCAATTCAGTCCATAAATTTCAGAAGATTAAAATTTTCAATTCGGAACCTGATTTTCAAAAATCCAAATTTGCACTTTTGGTCCCTTAATTTTCAAAAATTGCCGACCCTAGATTTTCGAAAAACCCATAGTTCTAATTCAGTCCAGAATTTTCAGAAAATTAAGATTTTCAATTCGGCCCCAGATTTTCTGAAATCCGAATTTGCACTTTTGGTCCCTCAATTTTCAAAAATTATAATTTTGCCCTAAATCGATTTATGCGATTTTATCCCGATATCAACAAGAAGAATTAACTCATAGAGCAAATTATAAGGCACGATTGGGAATTTCAAATAACACAAATGATATATACCAAACAATGGATTTTTTTTTTACACTACCAAACAATGAATTTTAAATGAATGGATTTGGAATCCTTTGTAAAAAAATTTATCCAAACAAGAGATTGCAAATGAATGAATTTCAAATCATTGAAATTTCAAATCCCTCTTCATTTCAAATTCATCCATCCAAACGGGCCCTAGATGAATTTTAGAATGCTTCAAATAAATACCTAAAGAAAGTCAAATAGTGTAAAATTAAGTAGGCCCAATTGGGTGTCTCTTAATAGAAGTTTAGACTTGACAATAGTATATTACTTTTTTGGGGTTGTCTACCGTTCCTCGAGGTCATTCTTGAGGAATCGTTTCACGTAAGATCAAAGCCATTAAAAATTTATATTCTTCAATCTAGACCATTTAATATTGTATAGGAGTGTACAATAGTCAGTTATTAAAAAGTTTAGTGTATAACATAAGAGGTGATATCATACTTTCCGTAAATAACATTGTACACTATGAAAAATACCATTACACCCATGAATTAATTAATTAAAAAAAAATCAACTTACGGTTAATTGAAGATTCAAACCCATCTCTCCCAGAGGTTTTCTTCTGGAGAGATGATTTCAAACGTCGTCAGCACCCATCGGGGAATCTCTTTCGCCACCCTTCCTCTTGATATTCAGTTATACTCGCATTTTCCGCCAGTATTTGAGGAATCGAGAAGTGCATAATCGACGGCCAAACTAATTTCTCACTTTCCCCGTGAGTAAATTGTTCCCTTTTCTCTCCACTAAAATTCCCCAGTGCTTGTTCATCCATTAATCAATTTTTGCTCATCTTCATTTCAGGTATATGAAGGTCCCATAATTGATTTAGGATTGGTTCTTCGATTCATTCAATCCTACTGTCCATTTTTGTAATTGTTAGTGTGGTGGTTCGGTTGTGTAATTCATTTGGATTCAATAGTGTATTGTTGGACGTTTTGAGTTAAATATATTTGATATTGCTTTGATTGTTTAATTGTTGTTCTTGTGTTATTATTGGATTATCATGCTTGGTTGGGAAATTGACTGTTACAACTTGCCCATCATTGGTTATCACATTTCTGCCTATATATATTATATGCATATAACTAATATGTGTTATAATTAAAGGTATCGATACAAATTTGAGAGAAATGGGGGGTTTTGAAGGAGAAGCCAAATGAATTGAAATTTTGAAGAAAGGATGGACAACTGGGAGAGAAGGGTTTGGAAATATCGATGAAGATGGCAATAATTTTTTATAGCAAAGGAATTAAAATTTAATTTGTTAAACTAAAACTATTAAAATGGGTGAAAAAGTCTTTTTAAATTAAGTATTCTAAATATGGGGTGTTGTACATGTGAACATGTGTCAAAATTTTATTGGATGAAACGATTCCTCAAAGAATGACCTCGAGGAACGGTAGACAACCCCTACTTTTTTTTGAAAGAGACAATAATATATTACTTGTAATTAGTAATTTTCCGTATTATACTACTGGTCACTGGCCATTTGGGGATCGCATTAAATCAGGGTCCATGGTGCAGAATTATTGGGTAGAGTGCAATCTGAAACGGTTCAACATGGAGTAATTAATTTAATTTAATTTAATACTACTTTAGACAGCAAATTAAATGCGGATATTAATGTTCAGCGTATTATTATATTTTGTAACTTATATTGACAATTAGTAATTATTAACTTATTTTTCACTGTAACATATAATAATTTAATACTAGTACTACTCTAGTAGAGTAATTTGTTTTATTTTTATTCAAAGGGTTTACATCAATAGACATGGAATTGTGGATCCCAGAGAGAGAGAGAGAGAGAGAGTGTCAATGAGGCAGATCAACAGCCTGTACCAAGTTATCAAACTTAATGAATCGCAATTCTCGCCGGGGGTAGCATCAAATTTCCCTCTTACCTTTGAAAGTTCTTGTACTTTTAGAAAATCACACAAATATATTTTTCTTAACAATTAAATCATGATCGATAAATTACGAAGACAGCCATGAGTTTGATTTTTTTTTTTTTGGTTTCCCAAGGGTTTAATTCCTTTCGAGGCGCGTCGGGCACATAATGTGGGAACCTCTCCCAACAGGGATTCGAACCTGAGTCCGCTACTTTGTAGTGATTATATTATGAAGACTCTAGTATCAAAAGTTGCAAAAATACTACATCATTTTTTTTATGTTTCTATCAACATGTTGAATAGGCTCGACTCCAATTCAATTTAATTTATTTATGTCGAATTCGATTCAAGTTACATATTGTACGAATATATAACTTGCCAAAATATACATTAGAATTAAGTTTCGACCCGCATTTCCTAATGTTATTAGGGATTGATTCTAACTGAATTATTCTTCCTATCATGAGTTGGATTCGAGCTCATATCAAATATCCCCCATCAATTATATATCATGGTGATTATATTAAATTTATAAGGCTGAAAATGCAAAATTTCTTCAAGAAGTAACATTAATTTTAGAAACTTATTTATTGTACGTCGTGCGCCAACGTTAATCAAATCCTATTCAACGTACAGTAATTTTACTTTATCAATTTAAAGTCAACCCCATCAAACGGTCCCATTGAGTTTTTTATTTTGATAATTTCGATCCCATTGAGTTAGCTAGGCAAACAAACAACTTATCATTGGGCCCCGCATAATTTGGTTTATTTCTTTAAAGGTACACATTTTGGTCATCGTACGAAAGAAAACAAGCAAAAAAAGAAAAATCTATCCTAAAAGATATTGTTATTTTTTTTCTTTTCTTCTTTTGGCATTAATGTTTTACAATAACTATAAGAAACTACTCATAATGATACCAAAATGAGAACAATTAGACACATTTGGGGTCATATAGCATATACAATGAAAAAATGGTGCAAAACTATAATATTTCAATAGGAGTAAACTGTAAAAACACCCGCTCTGATTTACTGTACTTAATTGCCAAAATAAACTCTTTATTTTACTTTTATCATTCTATAAACAAGTTAAAAGCCTTTATCACCTTCTTGGGCGGTAACATTTACTTGCTATAAGTGGTGTATTTTTCGTGATTTATTGAGAAAGGGACAATTATGCATTCATATATTATTTAAAAATTGACGATAACCTCCTGTTGACTTATGCATGTAATTTCATTTAAGTTTATGTAATTAATTAACTCTAATTAATTTCCATAAAGATGCAATTTACTAGTAGAACGTTAACACGAATCACTTTTACAAAATAGGGATGTTTTTGCATTTGACTCATTATAGTAATATTTAAGTTAAAAAAAATCAAACTATCCGGTTCCTTCCTTGTCCCTTCCATGTTTACACAGCTTGCAAAGGCATCTACGTGAAAGTTTTGACTTTGATTTGTTCTTTCTTTCTTTAGACATCCACATACACGCATATCTCTTTCACATATAAAAATCCTTGACGACAAGTCGACAATTAATTAATTAATTAATTAATCTTCACTGTATATATAAATTAAACTAATTCCCCCTGCCCTTTCTTTCATCGATCTTAACATTGGAAATTAATGGAGAGAAACAGAAGTGATAGAGATCCTTGTATGGATTTCCCTCAAGATTTTAGGTGTCCAATTTCAATGGAACTAATGAAAGACCCTGTTATTATATCCACAGGAGTCACGTACGATAGAATAAACATCGAAAAATGGTTTCGTAGTTACAAAAAAAAGTCATGTCCTGCCACAATGCAATCCATTGAAAGCTTTGATATGACTCCAAATCATACCTTGAAGAGACTGATCGTCACATGGCTCGATCGCAATCTTTCTTCAAATTACCCAACGCCAATATCGGACAAGCACGACCAACTGGTGACGATTCTAGGCAATATTGAGTCGTCGCCTTTTAAGGTAACTTCTTTGAGAAAGCTCAGGTGTATTCTTGGAGTGGGAGATGATGAAGTCAAAGAAGATTTTAAGAGATTAAAAGGGGTGGAAGTTATTGTGACTATTATTGTACAGATTTTGGTGGAAAGCACGGATTTCGCGGCGACGTTTACGGCGTGTGAGGAGGCGCTGGGGGTGTTGAACCAGGTCACATGTTCAGATCATGATCAGGAGGATGAAGAGATTATCCAGATTTTGATGAAGCCTGATTGCATGAAAGCTATGGGTTTAATGATACAAAGGGGCAGTGCAGATGCTAGATTTTGCTCTGTTTCCATTTTTCACAAAATGGCCAAACCTGATCATAGTCACACTGTAAGTAAATTATTTTATTTGATGATATTACTTCATTAATTAAGCTTCCTCATATCACAATAATTAACCGACTTTACTTTTGTTCCCCAATTTACTGAATTCACCCATTTTAACGATTTCGTCGATTTTTCTAATTTAACCAGTTTTCTTTAGTTTTTACGAATTTCATCCAAAGTTATTCGATTCCATAAGTATTTATCAATTTCATATGCATATTTTTTATCGATTTCACTTGTTTTTCACCAATTTCATAAGTATTTATCAATTTCACATGTTTTTTCACCAACTTTATGAGTATGTCTTGAGCATTCGAGGTTATTCATATCTTGATATTCTAGGATATTTTTTATATTTTGCTTTCTCTAGCCAAAGAAAAATTACGTACTTCGCTAGGTCATAATCATTTTTGACAGAAAGATGTTTACCAGAATTTGATTTAATTTTTTTTAGACAACTTTTATGACTTATATAGTAGTAAATATTCCAATGATATAAGCAATGTTTTTTACTTAAAAGTATATTTTTGCTAAATTAAAATAATTTTACATGTATATTTTATGAGTTATTTAAAATATGAGTTTTATTTTATTCTTTATGGTTCATTTTTATGTTTTATAAGAGAAGAAGAAAAAATTATAAATTTTGATGTAAGAGATAATTTCTAAATTTTAGGAGTTTATGTAGGAAACAAATATAATAAGATTTCATGTTTAATTATACCTATTCATTTAGTTTTTTTTATTTTACTTCTATTTATATTGAAGTATATTTTTTTTAGGTTACTTAGATCTTATTAAGTGAATTTAATCCATTAGGGTTGGATTTAATTCATTGGGGTTGGATGTCCTACACATGGGAATGAAAGGACAATTTTTTATCCTCTCATGCCCATGTGGCATTCGTCCAACACCCCGATAGATTAAATCCACCGGGATAGACACAAATATTTTTTTTTCTTATTTTAATTAATTTAATTATCTTTTAAGTAGAGTTACGTTAGTCTTCACAAAAAATTCAAGAAATTATTTTTGAAAGGCTCGTACTTACTTTTACATGTAAAAATAAAAAAGAAAAAATAGATAGATATAAATAATTAATAGCGATAAATTTAATATAATGATGCTCATTCACATAATTAATATTTAATATTTAATATTTTATGGCAGTGTGAATGGAACTTCATCGCAGAAGATCTGGGCATAGATTTCTTCAAATCCTTGTTAGAAATGGTATCCGATGAAATCTACAGTACTAAAGCAAGTTCGTGTGCTCTAAATCTTTTATTACAAATGTTGAACAGTTCGAAGAAGTCGAGGATTAAAGCCATTGAAGCTGGCGGGATATGCACGCTAATTGAGCTTCTTCCCGATTCAAACCGATCAAGATGTGAGAAAATAATGGAACTAATTAAATGTCTGTGTGAATGTGCTGATGGGAGATTAGCTTTTACCGAACATGGTTTGGGAATTGCTGCGGTGTCGAAGAAGATGTTGAATGTTTCAAATGGGGCTACTAAAATTGGGGTCAAAATATTGTGGTTGATTTCGAGTTTTAATCCTACAGAAAGGGTATTAGAGGAAATGTTGGGTTGTGGGGCGGTGAAGAAACTGGTGGCGCTGCTGCATATCGCCGGCGGCGGACAGTCCACGACCAAGGAGAGGGTGGTCAAAATATTGAAGTTGCATGGAAGGATGTGGAAGAGGTATCCTAACTGTTTTCCGAGTGGGTTGAAGGATTATTTGGGGTTGAGTAATTAAAATTTAAAAGTGAAACAAGAAATTCCTTTTTTTTCCTTTTTTTTTTAAATAATTAAAGATATTATATATATAGTGCCTAGTGGTAATATTAATATTTTATGATTGATTATTATATATATATGATATACATGAAATTCTTTGTTTAATTTGAAATAAAAGCAAAAGACCGATCGAGTAGTATAATATATCTTTGCCTTTAGTATTTGCTTTTTTTATGAATTTTGAGTTTACTTTATCCAAGTCCAAGTATGTAATATTGGTTAGTTTGTTCTTCTAATGATAAGAATATATTCAAGTTTCCTAGTTCAAATAAATATGTTAAATCGACCTTCAATGAATACAAATTCGGGATTATTATATATATAAATTTTCCTAGTGGTTAAAGATATATATTTGCTTCTAGCAAGTAATTGTGCTCGAGCACTCAAAATTCAGATTAATATAGAATTGAATTATTGTTTTGACTACATTGAGGGTCCAATTTCAATTTGGAGTGTAGAGTATTCTGACAATTGAGATTAAAATGTAACTTTGTACGCAGTGCAAAATTAAAAGTGTAAATTATTTTAAAAGCCAGAGACGAAAAATACAATTTTATAATAATGTACAAAATAGAAGTTCCAAGAATTCAAAAATGGTGGGGCATAAACTATTGATTTGGCCCAAAAGGATATACAAAAGAATTCAAATATGGTGGGATTAAAACTATTGATTTTGCCCAAAATATGGAGTGAATAGCAAATTAATTTTCCATGTTATTTTAAATAGACAGTTTAATTTTCTGTGATAAATAAAATGATAAAATACCTTCATATGTTATTATAAAAGAAGCATATTGTCTCCCTCTTGATTTTTACATTCTTACAAGGAGGTAAAATGTCTATTATGCAATATCTCAAGATGTTAAAGTACTCATTTACGCATATCACAAGGATGTAAATTGCATATTTACACATATCACAGGGGGATAAAATGAGGTGAATGTTGTTAAAAGTAAGATTAAATTGATCATTTTTTACATGAAAAGAAAATGAAGTCTCAGTCGCATTTTAGAGTGTGTGTGCAATACCTCAATTAGCAAAAAGATAAATTACTCATTATTTCATATTACAGAAAAGTAAATTATTATTTCATATCGGTAAATTGCTTATTTTCGTATCATGGGGAGCTATGTAAACAAGGGCTGAGAAAACAGAGTACTCAAATTCTAAGAGTCAAAAGTTTTCTGCAATTTTAATGCCCATTCTAAATTCTAATGTTGAACTGAAGAAGGCGGGACATTCTTACTTAGATCTGGTCTAGGAGATTTTCCTAGACTTTGTGGTTAAAAAATACTCCACATCATCATTGTGAGAGCACCACATCATCACAATTAATGATGTGGAGTATTTTTCAACCACAAGGTCTAGGAAGTCTAAGTAAGAATTTTCCGAATAAGGCTCTTATATTATAGTAAATGCATATCAGGACTTAGGAGGTTAGCGTTGGTAGTTGCCAGTTGATAAAAGTTGGAAATTGTGCCACTTTTGATTCTTATTAATTTTAGGGAGAAAAAAATGTTTAAAAATTTAACATGAAAATATTAAGATAAAGACTTTTGGGACAGAAGTTCACATCTGAATCTTTAAACCGTTTCCTAAATTGAAGATACCATTCATTCTAATAATAATGTAAGAGATAATAATGTATTTCTCAACTTCTTACAATTTTCACTTTATTATGGAGTAATTTGCACGAAATCCACATGTTAACTGTTATGAGAAATCTTCATATGAAACAATAATTTGTTAAACATATAAAATATATTGATTTGACATCTATCACCTATATTTTCTCTTAAATATATTAATTTTACACATACCATCTATTTTGTCACTCCTCCTCAAACCCAACATAGATCCAACTTAATTCTATTCACATCTCAACTTTTTAAAACCATAAAACTCAACATCCACATCCAATTCAAATGGTGTTTCAAATGAGTGATTATTTTGTACAACCGTTGACCAATACACCATGGGAATGAGATTTTAATTGTCCAATATATGTGAAATTTTATAAATTATGGAGTTTTCAATGATTATGAGAATTACCAACAAATATTGGTCTAGCGGATGAGATTAAAATACCTGAAGTAGTGATCCAACTACGAATGCATGTTGGGAGAAGTTATCATATAATATGTCTTACGGGCAAAATTTAAAAAATGATCTTGTAACTTCGGTTTAAAAATGGTCATGTAACTTTGGGATTATTTAAAAAATATTCCTATAACTATACCGAACACATATTTAATTCTTTAACTTTTACTCAGTTTCAATTTTAGTCCTATGCATAACAAATCTTGTCCTCTAATTTTCTATAAGTTTCAATTTTCGTCCTCCAACTTTTAATAAGTTTCATTTTGTTCTTCAGATACAAGCATTTTCTCCGGTAATACAACCAAATTGTAATTGCATGACGAAAATTGAAACCTATTGGAAATTTCTGGACAATATTTGGTATGCATATGAATAAAACTGAAATTGGATGAAAGTTAGAGGACACAATTTGTTATGCATATGACTTAAATTAAAATTAAGTGAAAGTTAAATGACTAAATATGTGTTCAGTATAGTTAAAAGACTATTTTTGAAGGAAAAAAAATCAAAGTTACATGACCATATTTGAAATTTTGACATGTCTAAAAAATGATTAAACCGTTGAGAATTAAAAATTGAGAATTTTTAAATCATAGACGATTTAATTTTAAATACTCCCTCCATTTCATATTAATTAGTATATTTGTCAAATTTATTTTTCAAATAAATTGACATGTTTGGGTTTTCGAAGCATTTTTTTCAATTTTGCCATTTTCTCTCATTAGAGTTGGGAAACTCAATGGTCACCACCCAATAATAAAAAAATTAAAAAGTAATCATCATTTTAAGGGTATTCGGGACATTTTACCATAAAAAATATGTAATGATGATGTTTCTTAGGGTGAGTTTGGCCTAGCGATTGGAGCTCTTAAAATCACTTTTACATCTCTATTTTGATTTTTGAAGTGTTTGACCCTGATTATAAAAATTACTTCTGTTCAATCGTGATTTTTATGGTGTTTGGCCCCGAAGACCATAACCACTTTTGGGATCTCGGAAGCAAAAAATCAACTTATTTTAGAAGCAACTAAAGTATTACTTTTACAAAAGCTATTATACAAAAGCAATTATTCTATAATTAATTTTTATCATAATCAATTATTATCAAAATCAATTTTAGTAAAATTTAATTTTACATTCTCGGGATTCAATTCTCTTATAATTGCTTTTTGAATTGCTAGGCCAAACTCACCCTTAATATATGTGAAAAGAAGAGATGTGCATGAATCGGGGGAGTATTGTTTTCTTATTACTCCATCAATTGACTATTTCCTTTGTTTTTTCAATTGTTGCTTTGAAGGATCGCACACGAATTAAGACTTGTCATAAATAGTTACTTTTTTGAAGTTAAAATTTCAAAATATCTTTTTAATCAAATAATTTTTAGCATTAATGACAAATATTAGTCAGAAGGGTAAAATTGATAAAAGAACATTAATTTTACAATTAAATCACAATATGACAAATAAAAATAAATAAATTTTTTTTCCCAAAGTGACGAATAAAAAAAATGGAGGGAGTATTTTATAAATTTGGTCACGGGTCTAGATTTTTTTGATGATTTATTTTAGAAAGTTGCCTTAACTGGAAATTCGAATCGTTGGTCACGAGGTTTCCATACATGTAATCACAATTCATCATGATCATCACAAATAAACGTTCCAATTCTTCCCAAAATCCATTCTCGTTTTTAATTTTCACAAGCATTTTTTAATTTGGCAATCTTCAAATCAGTTTTACTTTTAGAGTGTGCAAGTCCACCACAGTCAAAACACGACACGCTGTCTTCAATCTCAGCGATAATTTCCCATTTCAATTCTTCAACTTATACTCTCAGCCCTGTTCATGAAAGGGTATATAAAATTGGGGGAAAAATGAAACCTTTAGTCGTTTTAGGTGAAAAAGAGTGGCTGGCATGCTGTGGGAGCCTCAAATTTGCACAAGAAATGGTATCCGCAGGACCCTTTTCAAATTACCAAGAAGCACTCAATGTTGCCAAGGATATCTGGTTCAACAAAGTCTGGGCCTTTCTTCCTCTCTGTTTGTATATATATATATATATTGAAGCTCTTTTTTGTTATTTTCTTTCTGATTTTGTGTTATTTAGGTGGATGTGAATGGATGGCTGGAAGCATTCGCTGCACATCCTCAGATTGGTGAAAGCTCTTCAAGTGCCCAGTTCAGGTTCTTTATCTTTATTTTGTTTACAAGGATATTACGTACATCACATATTTTCTTGGTGATTTGCTTGGTGGAGGGGGTCGATGTTTTATAATAGCTTTTATTGAGTTGTTTGATGAATGAGTTCATACATGAAAAGTGTATCTAAAAGGGAATAAAATTAGTGAAAGGAAAATGTGACTCCTAATTTAAGGAAACAAATATCTAAAAGAACGAAGATATAACCTAGTTTTGTGTGTTCATGTTTTATTCAGATGAGTGCTCTATAGAAAAGACTTAGAAATTTTATTTGCATGGGAAAGGGTCCGTTGCCTCTGTTAGTCGGTATGTAGTTTAAATAATGGCATTGTTTACATACCTCCGATCTCAACTTTTAAACAAAAATAAGTGTTTTGTGAAGACAATGAGATAGAAGGGAGGGTGAAATGTAAATCTGCTATGATTGATTCACTATTCTTTTCTTTCTACATGCTACTAAACCGACATAGTCAATTTTAATAAATCATGTTTGTCATAGGTGGAGCAAGGGAGAACAATCTACTGCTCTTGCTACTGCCTCTGACTCCACCTTAGAGGTATTTAAAAGATAAAAATCTATATTTAAAGAGTTAATCTGTGAATGGTGTTCCTAGGATGAAACGTTAAATGAATCTTGTGGCTTTAATGATGTTTGCCTACTTCAATTTGTAGGAGCTGTATGAGTGGAACACTCGATATAAGCAGAAATTTGGCTTTGTCTTTCTGATGTTTGCATCTGGAATAACTACCCCCGAGACACTTGCAGAGATGAAGGTAAACTTTGCATCGCTTGATTCTCATCCTCGAAGATATCACTTCTGATAATAGCTTTCACGGGCAAAATTGCAATTCTGCATTTTAATTAAATAGTATATTGAAAGCATTTATGACTAAAATGACGAGGAAAATTAAAACTAACAAAGTTTAGAATTCAATCATTTGATGCAGTAAAAACACTTTCCGTAGCATTTTACTCACTAAAATCTAAGAATATATCATAAGGTGTTCTGGTAATGTATCTTCCATTATTTACCCTTTTGCAGAGAAGATATGAGAACCGGCCAATAGTTGAGTTTGAGCTTGCGGCCAAGGAACAAATGAAAATAACCGAATTACGTATTTCTAAACTATTTTCAACTAATGCAACTTCTGCTTCCACAAGCAAGATCGAGAATGCTGCTGATAACGTGAAAAAAGCCGGAGGTTTTTATCCCGTGTCAAATTGGCTTTTTCCATCTTTGGTGTTCGGTTTATGTTGGTCCATGCTCTACCTAGTTTCTTCCCATTTTTTCAAAGAGTTCGACGCTAAGGCTATGATTCTTTCTTGAATTTCAGTGAGTAAAATGATGAGAAAATGAGAATTGAACAAAACATGAAGATCAGTGTTTTATCATCCAATATACTGATATAGCATTTTTCACTTACTAAAATTTAAGAACCAAACTCGTAATATGTTGGATTATGAAGAATTTAAGTTGCCTTTTTCTTTTTGGGGTATCCCATATAGCAATGACTCTTGTAAAATTGTTCTCAAAGAATTTTGATTGAAGTTAAAAGGATTCTGAACTGAGTTTCCTTGAAATCTATAGAAGACCGTGTGAGCATCATCGTAGGATATTTTACTACTACAAATGAGTCTCCTACATCCGATTCCTCAGCAGTTATTGCGGAAGCCTAGTCCAATTTGTCATCAATAGATAAAGTTTGTTTGTTTGTGAAGGCTGTTCTTGAATTTTAGTGAGTATAATTTAGATAAAATATTTACATTGCATGGAATGGAATGGTAGAATAGTCTTTGATTTTTGTTAATTTTCAGTAAAATTTAAGAACCAAAGAAAGAGCGAGCAAACTGAACAAATTTACAAATGTAACAGTTGTTATTGTGACCATTCATTAAAAACCAACTTCATTCATAATTTCATAGTAAAGAAATTAAGTATCCATGGCCCAACACATGTCATGTCCTTGAACCATATATTGTATAGAAATGAGATCTTATTTACCGGGAAAGGGAAAGAAAAAGCCATGTTGCCTATAAATACAGTTATTTAATTTGCTTAGGAAAAGTACTTCATTTTCAGTTTAGTGCAGAATTAAAATAAACAAATTAAGAGAGTCAAAATGCAGGCTATAAAGGATAAGTTGAATGACATGAGCGCCATGCGCAAGGCGAAAGCCGAAGCAAGAGAAGAGGAAAAGGTTAGATGATGTTTTCAGTAATTTTTGTGTGACAAATTTAGTAACTATTGGTGGGAAGGAATGGATCGGATTATATATACATATACTCCTTTCCTTAATGATGTATGTATGTATGTATGTATAGGCGGAGAAAGAGTTGGCTAAAGCTAGAGTGGAGGTGGCACACGAGGTAAGACTAGCTAGAGAAGCGGAGGCAGCAATGGACCTTCATGTGAACAAGGCAGCGGATAAGGCGGTGGAGCATGAGCGCAAGTACGTACCCCACCATGGCAGTGGTGAGGAAAATATCTACACACAAGAGTCTTATGCAGCAGGTTGGAATCCCTCTAGTCCAAGAGCTGGATATTCTAATTCGCCTGATGCCAACAACACCTACGCTTGTGACGCTACTACTGCAGCTGGAATGGATGGATATGCTCGAAACAGGACCGGAGGCCCACCGACTAACAATAACCTGCTTTAGATACATACATACATATATATATATATATATCAAGAATAAAAGTAATGCAGTGAGTGATATACTCCTGTCTGCATGCTACATTTTCAACTTCTACATCATAATTAGTTCTACAGCCTTTTAAATTTAATAGGTAGTTAGTTCAAGAATAAAATTACTGTGTCAGACACTGGGCTTATGTGAAGAAGAATTCGATATTATCATATTAATTAGGTACAGATTTATTTGATATGTTTTTAATTACATAATAGAACAAGCATTTGGATTTTCATCACTAAACAATTGAGGTGCATATACATAATGAATGAAGTATGGAGCTTCAGCCTCTTTTGTTTTAACCTCTACTTTTTGAACTTCCTTAAATTCCACAACTTTGTCTCCAGATTTCACTTCAACCACCTTAACTGTTTCTTTCTTTAATTCTTCTTTCTTCTCTTTTGGGATTGGAGGTATAATAATCTCTGCATATTTGTGCACTTTTTTCCGCATATAAGCAATGAGCTTTTCGGATTCAATCACACCTTCAACTGTTATAGTTTGTGCTTTTATGTCTGTTTTTAAATTATGTATACCTGCACCAACACCAAGATTAATATTTTATATATAAATTATAATGGAAAAATCAACAAGCTAATTAAGCTAGCTATTAATATTAATTAGTCGTCTATTAGGTACACATGGATCAAGCGTTTAATTTACCTTTGTGCAAGAGCAATCTCTTTCTTACCTCGCGCTCACATTGATCACAATGCAAATAAGTCTTCATGGTAATGGTTTTTATCGTTTCCTTCAGATTAATTAAGGAAACAAAATATATTATATATAAGGCCCATGTATTCCACAATTTATCCCCATATATATATATATATATAATTTGTCAAATAATTAATATGCAACCTTGGATTTAGTCTCCGAAATGAATTCAACTTTTTTCTTACTCCATTTCTGTAATCTTGCATGAACCTTCTTTCCGTCAACGGCACCTTTAACTGTGATCTCACCTTTTTCAAATTTGACATCCACACTATGTACTCCTGGAGGCATAATTAATATATACTCCAATTTAATACTCTGATTCTTAATTTGATACCAAATTTAAATTAAAATCTAATCTTACTATTACTACCTGGGATGCTCAAGAGAGGCTTTTGAATGTCATGTGCACATTTTGGACAATGTAAATAAGCTTTGTAAACAGCTGTGATCACTTCTGTCTTCTTCTCCTCTAATTTTGCCATATACCCAGATGACTTGAAATTATTGTTTAGAAATGTAGAGCTTGTTTTCTAGCTGCTTGTTCAAATTAATTTACATGTTTGGTGGGAGTTGAGCCGGTGGTTCACCCGTTTGTGGAATCTTGGACCAAGAGATTTCATTAAGCGATAATATTATAATCATAGCATAGTATTTTTCTTGGGTCTCCTAAGCGAGCTGTTTTTAAAATGGGCCTGTCTTTTGATCCTCGTCTAACTCTTGGATTTTAGCCCATTAATATATAATATTTCAATACTTGGGTTGCTTTCAGGCCATGAAATGAAAACATTCCAATATAAGGCCCATGTATGTATTCCAATTTCCAAATACAACCTGATGACCTGCTTATTATTTTAAGCAAACAATAAAGAAAAGCTAGCATATATAGCAAGGGTTTCTTTTTCTTCTATTGGGTTGGTTAGGTATAACAGAAAATTATTCAGGTCAGGTCAAGTGTACCATGGGTTCATTGAAGGATTCTTCTGACGATCATGTATGTACAACTTTTATCACTTGATTCATGTTTATACGAGTATGATTTTATTTATGACTCTGGAAATAAATAGAAACTAGCTAGTAATACACTTCCATCACATGTAATAGTTATCTGGCTTGGGTATAATTAATTCTCGATTTTTTGGGTCCTGTATTTTTTGTTTTGTGGCTTTGATTTGTAAATTGCATTTTGGCACTATTTATAGTTTTGTTAAATTGTTCCTCAGGTATTGGTGGAAGTAAAATCCTCTGTGAGAAAGTTGACGCTAAACAGGCCTAAACAACTCAATGTAATAACTTTTTCAATGGTAAGAACCAAGGAGTATATCCTTGTAATATGCACATAATTGTAGTTTCCATTAACATTTGATTGATTGATTGATTTATTTCTTTCCCACTGAAATTTTCAACATGTTTATTTCACCTATATGAATTTATTTGTGATCATTGCAACTTGTATTGTAACATGAAAGGCAAATGAAAAACTTGTACCTTTTTAGGCATTCATCTTAGATGTAGGCAAATTAGCCGATCAACATAGCTTCTGTGCAACTGATTCTTCTGTACTCACTTTTCTCTTCCTACTTTAAAAGTCAACTCTTTGTTCCTTGTTCTTACCTTAGGGATCCCGTGTTCTGGACATATTTGCTGAATGTGCCAAAGATTCTTCCGTGAAATTAATAATAATAAAGGTATGTTAAGTGCAAATTATATGCTAAATACCCACTCCGCTGAGACTGTCTGCAACATTCGATGCGCTACCTATGTTCTGTTTTCTATTGAAAAGTACAATGAAAAGAAAATTCTCATTGAACCATATCAAATCAACCTTGAATTAACTAAAGTGAAAGATAATGAGAGAAACATTTATTGGTGAACATGGACATCACTCTAAACATCTTCAATAGTTTTGTAATTTGTATGTGATATCTAACCAAAGGGAAAAGGAAGAGCGTTTTGTGCTGGAGGTGATGTTGCAGCAGTTCTTCGTGATATATCTCAAGGTAGACTCAAGCTTTGTATTATTCTGTTTCATTGTAACTACATCCTTCAATTAAATCTCCACAATCTTAGGTTACAACGTTTTGATAGATAGTTTTAATAAATTCGTTATTTATTGTAAACTATAACTCTAATTTATGCAACAGGTAACTGGCGTTCAGGCGAAGTTATTTACAGAAAGGCGTATACTGTGAACTATGTGACAGCTACATACATTAAACCCCTGGTATTAATGTAGAAAAACATTATATATTTGTTTGTTCTTTTCTAAATTTTGTGTGATTTATAACGCAGTTGTGAGTGGAATTGCTTAGGAAGTCTTATTCTTTGTAGTATGTTCGTAGGTTTCCATTGTCAATGGACTTGTTATGGGAGGAGGAGCAAGTGCTGCTATACATGGTACATTCCAAGTTGTTACAGAGAATACGGTATTTATCCTTTTTTCCTTTTTCTTTTTCTTTTACATTATATTACATGACTTTGTCTCATTATTAGTTCTCGTTATTTATCCTTTGTGCAGCTATTTGCTATGCCTGAAACAGCATTGGGATCTTTCCCGGATTTAGGTGCCTCTTACTATTTGTCAAGACTCCCTGGATTCTTTGGTAAATCTTGTTCTTTTGTATATCACGTATTTCAAAGTAGATTTGCTGTTGCAGAACTTTGATTCATCCTCTTTCAACTATATTTAGCACTCTTCTTCTCTGTTTTCTGTTTACTTTTGGATCAGAGGAATAAGTATCTTTTGACTTTTATCCATTAGTCTAAATTCTCGAGTGCAGGACGTAGAATCTTTGTTTTTAAGATTTTGCAGTTAATGAAGATATTCTTCTTTCTTAAATGATTTGATAACTCAATAAATATCTAACCAACCGTGTGTAATGCTTTCCAAAATTCTACAGAATGATATATTTGAGCTTCTTATAGAGATGCTCAAATTATTAAGAGATGGTATCTTTTACTACACTTTTTTTTTCAAAATGTACACCAAGAATTGGTCATTTGTCGGCAAACAAGACTTTAGTTGTTTGAATTCGATGAAGATGCAATTCTAAGCTTCCCTAATTTATGTTAAGGAATTTCATGGCAAACAGAATGTCACATACGGTTTCTCCCGATAATTTCAATGTATATAATCTAGTATTTGAATCTACCTAATTAATTTCCACTTTTGCATTGGTGTATATTTATATCTATATTCGGATGCTTATTAACTTCAGAAGAAGAATAAATTTGCTTCATTTTTTTTCTCTTCTGTTATGATCTTGACATCTTCTTGCGATTGCAATTATTTTTCTCATCTTAATCTGATACATCATGGCAGGAGAATATCTTGGACTGACAGGTGCACGGTTGGATGGTTCCGAAATGCTTGCATGTGGGCTAGCAACTCACTTTGTCCCATCAGAGGTGTATAATCCTCATCGCCACATCTTGTATTCTTTAAGCGAATTGTTAGCTTGCTTTCTTGCTAAAACCATACAAATTGAAAAGACATACTATGCAGTTAGGATGTTTGATTATTTAATCATGCGTAATTTTCAAGGGACTTTTATAGGTAGCGATGTGGTCAGAAATATTTGGGTATAAAACTATAAAATGGAAATCTTACCCAAATTCTTCTCCAATAATGCATACAAAAAGTTTGTGGAAGTAAGAAGTTGTATCTAGTCTGCACAGAATAAATGTTAAGGAAGTTGAGAGCTTAAAAGTATGTAAGAGAATGGTTGAATGTAATAGTAGTTATAGTAACTTCAGGAAGATGAACAGTCTTCTTAACCTACGAACAACAGAAATAACCTTGTAGAATGTTTGGTTAAATGGGCGAAATAGTCATTTGGGATGAATTTGTTAGTTTTCTCCTTCTTGTTTTTTTCCCTGTTACTTTGTTATGTCGAAGTTTATACAGAAGTTGAATTTCCAATCATTGTCATACATTATATGATATCATAGAGCATAATGCACCCCCCAGTAATTATTTTATGATTCATTAACATATAGTCGTAGAAATTAGAAAATAATTAAAGCTTTGATATTGGACAGAAATTGTCATTGTTGGAAGAAGCACTTGAAAACGTGGGTTCGAGCGATCCATTTGTTATCTCATCAACTATTAGTAAATTTTCCGAGGTTCCAAACCTAACAGAGAAGAGCGCGTATAACAGGTAAGTTTTAATATCTTTAGTCTACCACAATAAATTACCTAAGTTTTATATCTCCTTCTCCCATGACTATCTGCAGATTGAACACCATTAATAAATGCTTTTCGCAAAGAACGGTAGAAGAGATCGTAGCTGCCCTTGTAAGATAACAATGCAATTGGTTAATATATTAATTGAATTTCGATTTTAAAAAGTTTTGATAATTTTTAGCTATGATATTTCTAGGAGAAAGAGGCTGTTGACAATAAAGAAGATTGGATTTCTTTTTCAATCAAGTCACTGAAGAAAGCATCCCCAACAAGCCTTAAAATTACTCTCAGATCGGTATAAATAAATCAATTAAATTTCATCATAATTTAACTTTCTTTGATACAAAATTCAAAATGTTTTTATATCATCTCCAGATTAGAGAAGGGAGGCTTCAGGGCATTGGTCAATGCTTTGTCCGAGAATTCAGAATGATTTGTCATGTGCTGCAAGGAGAAACTAGCAACGATTTTTACGAGGTAAATAGTCGAAAAAATTAAGTCCTTTTAATATACTCATAAAATAGGTCTCACTTTTCGAAATCCAGGGCTGCAGAGCTATACTATTGGACAAAGATCGAAATCCTAAGGTGCATTTCCGGAAGAGTATAGTATATTTGCAAACACGGTCGTGCGTGTCTTAAAAATTGTTTAAATTTTCTTTTGGCAGTGGGAACCCTCGAAGATGGAGTTGGTGAGTGAGGAGATGGTTGATAGTTACTTCAGCAGGATTGAGGAAGATGACTGGGAATGGGATGATTTAATTCTACCTGCGCATGCTATTGCTAAACTTTAAACATATATATGAATGAAATTTGGTCAAGGACTTGCTGCTTGCATATGATGATATGAGATTGTAGAGTATAAATAATATTGAAATTGAATTGGCAAATGACAGCTGACAAGTGTCAAGTAAAAAAGGGTCCAATCGGACTAATGAAAGAATTTAGAGTTACGACGTTATGGACTTTTCTATGGCGGGCTTTAGCTAGTAGGAATGTTAGTTTATGAAAAGTCGCCAATAGCAGTGTACAATATATATATATGTATGTATATAGTTTGTTTTCTGAGATATATATAAGTAATTTTACGTGGACTATTAAACTACTCCTATAATTGATTACACAGACTTTGGGCCAAACTAATACAAAACGGTGAATTGGGCTTAAAGCAGAACGCATTTCTAATAACTCAGAGTTCATACAAGTTCCTCGGATGAACTTGGGTTACTCTTCTTTTCCCACTTATTATGGAAGAATTCTGGTGCGATTTCGTTCTAGTTTTATTTTGGAGTTTGCGGCAGAAATTCTGACATTTAATTTGAATTGATTTTCAATGAAATATTATTATGATTATGAAATTCAGTTTTAATTGTTCGGTTTGAGGAAGATAAGTAGTTGAGTTTAAGCTCATCAGTAATAGTATTTCTTAAGGTTTCATATTGTTTTGGATGAGAAAGTAAATGATATTTTGGTATAGTGTTTAATCAGTCATTTATAGGATTTGGTATATATATAATGTAAAGATTGAGATGATGATAATAATATTATATAAATATGATTTAAAACAATAATTAATATAAATAATAAGAAAACCTATTATTAATCTTTAAAAAAATAAAATCGTAAAAATACCCAAAAGATTATTACACAAAAAAAAAAAATCAATATCATGAAGAATGAATTTCCGTATCTTAAAAAATATATTAGTATAAGAAAATCAAAACAAACAGACGCCTAGTACGAAATCAAATCAAAGAATCTAGTAGTAATTTGATCGTTGACGGTCAACAAAGAAGAAAATTTTTCTGTTGCTGCAAATACACGCCACTTGACTTCAAAGTTCAAACAAAGGACATGAGAAAAAAAGTCTTCAAAATCATCCAATTTATTTAAGAAACCATTCTCAGTCTCTTCTGCTATTAATTAATTCTTCTCTTCTATTATAATAATTATTCTATTACCATGGCTTCATACTCTACCGCCAACGATCAGGTACGTAAATTTGGATTTTATCACTTTTAATAATTTATGTACGAGATTTTTCTAGGTCTTGATCTAGAATTCTTTTTGGGTTGTGGGTTTTATTTGTAAAAATATTAATTTTCTGGGCAGATTTTGATTGAAGAGAAATCCTCTGTGAGAAAGTTCACTTTAAACAGGCCAAAGCAACTCAATGTTCTTTCTATTGCAATGGTAAGAATGATTTACTGTTTTGTTTCAAATATAATATAATTCCCTCTCCAAGAGAAAACAACTCTACATTTATAGCTAATTTAAATCCATGGGTATGCTATTCGTAATATTCAAAAATAATTTCATGTATGACATAGACTTGCGCTCAAATTTAGCACTTTGTTTTCATAACTTTTATACATGTTTGTTTTTTCAATTCTACAAATTTTCATGATATTTTTTTATATATCTGGGAAATTTTTTGTTCTGTATTGCCCAAGGATATTTGTGAGATTATCTTATGATTTTAATTGAATATGATTCAAGTGATTTCTACAGTTGATATTCTTACATGTTTATACCACTCATATAAATAGGTGATCTTTACTTGTAATATGACAAGACGAAAAACAAAGCATTATAAGTTATTAGAAATTTGTTTTTAGTTATAGGTCAAGTAGTCTAGCAACAATATTTTTGTTACTGTCTTTTTATCTCTTACACTTTTTTTTCTATAGTCAACAGTACTAAACTTTATTTTTTCTTGGTATGGCAGGGTTCTCGTTTTTGGGAGCTTTATAGCGAATGTTCCAAAGATTCTTCCGTCAAATTGATAATTGTTAAGGTATAATATTACATTCAAATACTTTACTAGATATAGGATCATGCTAAGAGTCTTCTTGCCAAGCCTAGGATGTGGATTCCGTAATACCGTATCATATTTTAGTATTGCTGGGTGTTTGGTGAGAGCTATAATATCTTTGGTGGAAACATATTTACAATTAACAAAATTATACAAAAAGTTGTATGGTGACAAAAGGAATTAAAGTAAATCAACCTATTATTAATTTAGCTAAGATAAAGATACTAACTTAGTTATGATTAGGGACAAAGATAATGCAAAAAATTAAACATTTAATGATGAATGTGGGGATGAATCTAGAAATTGCCAATACTTTTCACCTGTTTTCTGCGTGATATTTAATAATAGGGAAAAGGAAGAGCATTCTGTGCTGGAGGTGATGTTGCTGAGGTCATTCGTGATATTTCTCAAGGTAGAGATTGAAGTTTTACTTTATTATGTTTCCATTGATAAAAAAAAAAAGCTTGTTTGTTACTTTATTTATTAGTTTTTAACATATTTATTTATTGAATTAATGAAATGCATGTTATTATTAGTTTGAAATTAATGTCTACGATGACAGCTAATATTTTTTTGTGAGCATCAGGTAATTGGCGTGCGGGCACACTGCATTACAAATATGGGTTTATGATGAACTACCTGTTGAAAAATCACAATAAGCCTCAGGTGCTAATGTACAAGAAGTCATATTTCTATTTATCTTAGTTAAATTCTTTGTGGTTAAAATTGGGTCGGTCCTGGCACTATGCAAGTTAGTATATTTCACAATCCCTAAATCCTGTTATAGAAGGGTTTCAATATTCATGATGTGGGGGTCTTTTAATCTTTGTAAACTACATGGAATTTATTTTATTCTATTCTAAGTTGTTACAGTTGCTTCTGCTGAAAGAATTATTTTTCAGAATGTAACATGATTACAAGTGATTATAAGTTTGATATTTTATCTACAGAAAAGTTATGTTAGAAAAACTAGAATATGCAAATTTAATTTTTAACGTTTACATCTATAAGAGCCCCTTTTTCTTTCGTATAATATATTTAATTTTTGTATGACACAATGTCTTGATCCTAAATTTGATTAAGGTTTTAAAAGAATTACACCGACCATTCTCAATGGGTTTTTTTGGAAAAAGGTCTTATTGTTCATAATATGTTTGTAGGTGGCCTTTATCAATGGAATTGTTATGGGAGGAGGAGCAAGTGTTTCTATAAATGGCAGATTCCAAGTTGTTACCGAGAATACGGTATATATCCTTTTTTCTTATGTTATATGACTCTCGTTTTAGTTACTCAGTTTTCTTTGATCATCTTTTTTGTGCTTATATTTGGTAAACTCTCACATTTTAGGCGTTTGAATAAGGAATCTTGATTTAGTGATATGTTTTGGTAATCTTTATGCAGGTCTTTGCTATGCCTGAAACAGCATTGGGATCTTTCCCGGATTTAAGTGCCTCTTACTATTTGTCAAGACTCCCTGGATTCTTTGGTAAATCCAGTTTGTCTTTGTTCTTTTATGTATGTTGTGTTTTAAAGTGCAAATCATTTGCAAAATATTTCTCGTATTTATTTTAATTGATAAATACACTATTATATAACATTAACATAGATCTCTTTGTGATTATAAAATTGGAGCACTGTGCAGTAATCACGACCGTTGATTCATTTTTTTTTCAAGTGAAATGCCCTATTAAAGTATTCATACTGTGTTGCCAAATGAATGTTAGTTAGTGTACTCATCTTGGATACGATCCCATGCTTTAAGAACAAAAAAGATATATAATGACGTATTGTCATTTGTTCAAAATAAAGCCACAGTTTTATAAGGGCCCGAAGACTTTATAGCCTTTGGGTTTGACATTCACTTGAAGTGTTGGTATATGTCTAGTTTCATTCTAGTTGTTAGTTATATTCATAATAATTTGTTTTATCCATTGTAATTTGCTAGTATAATCAGTCGGTATTCCGATGTAATGATGTAATTTGCCCTTTCACTCATAAAAGAAAAGTGCTCATAGTATAGCATTGATTCGTCTCGTTTTGATATAAAGTGTACTTTTTGGCAGGAGAATATCTTGGATTGACAGGTGCACGGTTGAGTGGTGCTGAAATGCTTGCTTGTGGTTTAGCAACTCACTATGTCCCATCAGAGGTACAATAATCATCTCTACATTACGTAAAAATTAATCATTGAGCAAATTATTTCTTGCACAACAAACAAAACACAAATCCATATAAAAAACTTACTGTACACTTGAACAGTTTGAGTTATTGATATTATTGTTAGGGAAGCTGAGATTGTTCTCAGTTCAAATTCTTTGACAATCAAGTCAGTATAAGATTAAAAGAATGTTAGAAAAGTACCAAACGGAGGGGTAATTGTAGTATTGGCAAGAAGATCAACAGTCTTCTCAACCTGCGAAACGAGAGAAATAACGTTACACTTACGAAGACCATTAACCCCCCCCCCCCCCCCTATTACTTCATCATTTTAAAGTTAATCCATTTGTTATTTTTTGACAGAAATTGTCATTGTTGGAAGAAGCTCTGGAAAAAATAGATACGAGCGATCCATTTGTTATCTCTTCGACTATTAATAAATTCTCCGAGGTGCCAAATCTAAAAGAGAAGAGCGCTTATCACAAGTAAGATATATTATTAATTATTGAGAGTATAATAAATTACCGATGTTTTCAATCTCATGTTTTACCGTGACTATATCTGCAGGTTGGACATCATTAATAAGTGTTTTTCCCAAAGAACAATTGAGGAGATTATAGCCGCCCTTGTAAGATTGATAACGAGGCAAATTAATTTCAATACAGATTGAATATTTTTCATATTCTTTTATTACTTTTAGCTTTTTGCATTACTAGGAGAGGGAGGCTGCTGAAAATAAAGAAGATTGGTTCTCTAATTTCGCAATTAATTTAATGAAGAAAGCATCACCTACAAGCCTTAAAATTACCCTCAGATCGGTATACATTAGCTTTCTTAGTTATATTATCAGAATTTAAAATTCCTTTGTACAAACTTCAACTCGATTCTTTGTATATGTCTACAGATTAGAGAAGGGAGGCACCAATGCTTTGGTCAATGCATTGTCCGAGAATTCAGAATGATTTGTCATGTATTACGGGGAGATATTAGCACGGATTTTTACGAGGTAAATATTTGAAAAAATTGTCCTCCCAAATCCAGTATGCCCACTTATGGATCTGATAGATGCTTAATGTCTGATACAGGGCTGCAGAGCTATACTATTGGACAAAGATGGAAATCCAAAGGTGCATTACCCTTTTTTTATACTATATATATAGTGATCTGTCTAATTGTCATTTTATCCATCATCAAAAGAAATAGGCAAAAAGACTCCTTATGCTTTTTAAAATATATCTTGCAGTCTCCTTTAACCGTTTAAACCATAAATTTTTTGTTCAAACTAAACTTATGACAAATTTTTTATATGACAAAGAGTTATATAAGTTGCCTAGTAGGTCTTTTCTTATGACAAATTTTTTATATGACAAAGAGTGAACAATACAAGCCTTGGGGAGTCTTTGCCCATTTGGCTTTCATAGAGGAGTACTAATTTTTATATGACAAAGAGTTATATAAGTTGCCTAGTAGGTCTTTCTTGCAAATGCAATCTTGTCTTTATTTTTCTTGTTTTCTCATATATATATATATATATATTTTTTATTCTTTGCTTTTTGGCAGTGGGAACCCTCCAAGATCGAGTTGGTTACTGATGAAATGGTTGATCGTTACTTCACGAAAATTGATGAAGATGACTGGGATGATTTAGTTCTACCTGCATTTGTTTTTTCTAAACTTTAAATTTCATTTTAGTTAAGCACTTGCATATGAGATAAAATCATTGTGTTTTCTCGAGTAAATATAGACGTGCAGTGGTAATATATCTATGTACTTTGCCCATGAGAATATGAGAAGATATATAGCAACAAAAGATTGTAATAATATTTATAATCATGTACTTTATGACTACTAAATTTGGATTTAGGAGAGGCTACCTGCTGGGTATTGCCTTCCGCTCTCTTTGGTTTACATGTGCCCTAAGTAGGTCTACTTTTTGAATATAAAAGCAGAATGAGTTGGTCCACATTGGACATGTGTCATTCATAGAAACCCATAAGACAATACTCAGCAGGTAGCATCTCCTAATTCAGTAAATTTGTAATAAAAGATCCATTTTCCTCGTTGTCTAGTGATCAGTTATTTCAGGCAAATTTGTCCGTATTCACTTTTGACTGGGCATTCTAGATATTTCCTTTTAATTGCGAATGTACCCATTATTATAATTATTATTATTATTGTTGTGGGAGTACTACATAATCACAAGGTCATGAAATGTCAATAAACCTGAGCTAGTCAAGAATTTTTCACATTAGACTTTTGACATTTTTTGGGGGTAAAAAATGCCTACCTCTTTGGAGGGGTGTATATGTAATTACAATAAATATTTAGAAGTGTAATGTTAGAAAAATAAAATGTTATCTAAAACAACTCTCTAACTTTTTTTTTTTTTTTGAGAATATATTGTATTTTTTAAAATATATTTGATTTTATATGAAAATATCTTTTGAAAAAAAGTAACATCATAACTCAACCTTTAGGTCATCTCCAATCGTTGGGGCAAAAATGCCCCCTACCCCTCCTCCTCCCACTCCCACTCCCACTCCCACTCTCACTCCATAATCGTCTTTAACAGTTAGGGGCATAGAATAATAATAATAAAATAATAATAACAATAATAAAAATACAAAAAAGTAAATAACAAAAATAATATAATAATAATAATAATACAAAAATTATCATTATAAAATAATATAATAATAAAAATACAAAAATATTAATAATAATAATACAAAAATAATTATAATAATAAAACTAAAAATACAAAAAAAATAATAAATAATAATAATAATAATAATAATAATGTGAAAGATAATGATAATAATAATAGTAACAATAATAAGAATAAGGATAAGAATAAATAATAATAATAATAATAATATAAAAGTACAGGAGATAAAGTGCTATTTTTTAAATCACAAGGGGATAAATTGAATATTATGCCTTTCATAGGGGGTGAATTATCATTAACTTTAGAGAAAAATTGAGTTTCGTACCAAAGTTGCAATAAAAATATATCATGTGATACTAAAGTTGCATTTTTGTAACCAATGGTACCAAAGTTGCAAGTTGGCATATCCTATGGTACTCAAAAAGCAAATGTCCCTTAATAATAATAAGATAGAGTTACCATTGACAATAAAAAAAAAACTTAATTTAAAGAAAATTACACAATCATACCAATACTAATATAAAAAAGACTTAACAACGATTTTTACAATCATACCAATACTAATATAAGAAAGACTCAACTACGATTTTTTAGAAGTTCCATGGATCAAAATCACTGTCGCCTAGATTTGATGAATCTCCAAAATTGTTCTTGAAGCAGTAGCTTCATCAGACACTTGGATATGGCATGCCTTTTTTGGCATACCCGGTGCGCAAAATGACCTGACTGTCCTTGGTCGTTCACCCTTGTTCGATGACCTCACTCGTGGAAACGTCCCACAAGTGAGCTATAAGGTGAATGGCAACGTCTACACAATGCCGTACTATCTTGCCGATGATATTTATCCAAAATGGGGCACGTTAATTCAATCCATCAGGCGACCGCGTACCCATCCAGAACAACTATTCTCAAAATTGCAAGAATCTTATCGCAAGGATGTTGAACGAGCTTTCGGAATTCTGCAAGCTCGTTTCGCCATAGTCAATCAGCCAGGAAGAGGATGACATACGGAGGACTTAAGCGATAATATGTTTACTTGTGTAGTACTTCACAATATAATTGTGGAGGACGAACGTCATGAATACGATGATACCGAGTATGAAGATGATGATACAAATATTTTCACATCTCGTAGAGCCCGTGCTAATATTTATCCAGGACCAACGCGAGATGTTAATCCAAGATGTGATGAATTATCCATGGAGAATTATATGATGCGCCATCAAGCAATACGATCGGTATTAGCCAATCGTAAACTTCGGGACGACTTAATTGCCCATGTGTGGGAAAGGCACGGTCGATGATTTTTATTATGTATTCTTATTTGTTTGATATTACAAGTGTTCAATTATGAAGTTTAACTTTTTTAATATGTAATTTTGTTAAATTAAATCGTACTTATATAAAAGATTATATTTTAATATTAATAATAGTAATAATAATATTAGTAATAGTAATAATAATAATAATAATAATAATAATTATTATTATTATTATTATTATTATTATTATTATTATAAAAAATTCGCAATCACTTATATATATCAAGTTATACTCGAGTTTTAATCATATTAAAGTTCATTTATTTGATAAAAAAATAATTTATAATTTGAATCATTTGTACATTTTATCCAAATTAAATTACAAATTTAAAATATCTAATTAAAACTAATTCCTGTAAAGATTTAATTTTTTATAATATAAAATTTATTAATCCATACACAAAATTTATTAAAATAAAAACCACCAAATGTACAAAAAATGAAAAAAAAAAATGTAGCGTGTGAGCCGAGGGGTAAAGGAGGGCAAGTTTTTGCCCTTTCTTTCCCACTCTACTCTCCTCCCCCTCCCCATCCCCACTCCCCCACCATTGAAGACCATAATTTTAGAAAAACCCAAAAATCCCCATTCCCCTCCCCCTTACCATTGAAGATGGCCGGAGGGCAAGTTTTTGCCCTTTGTCTCTCATTCCCCCTCCCACTCTCCCTCCCCTCCCCACTTCCCCCACTACAAGAAAATTAGCTTTTTATTACCAAAGTAAAACCGTAATAAAAAGACAATTTTCGTAATAAAAACCCTTTTATTACGGGTTTGTTACGAATTTTTGCCGTAATCTATACTGGCGTAGCAAATGCTTTGTTACGGTTTTAATATCGTAACAAAAGGTATTTATTACGAATTTTCCACAATTTATTACGGCTGAATTTCCGTAATAAATAGTTGGAGAAATGCCAACATTTTGTTACGGTAGTGTAAGGCGTAAAGAAAAGCATATTTTTTATTACAATATTTTTGTATTTGTTACGGCTACATTTTAGTAAAAAAATATAATTTTGTTTTTGCAGGTAATAATTAGGCCTACAATATCATAATAAATATTTGCATTTTTTTAGGCATTTCACTAAAATAAAAACTATTGTATTCCAATATAAAACACATAAACAAATGTTATTTCAAAATGAAGATATATTGATCAAAATAATCGCTTACAAGGAGGAGGATATACCCTTACCCCCAATGAGTATTACAAAGAATATTACAAAAGAACTATAAGCAAAGGTATACAGATGTTAAGTAACAAACTCACAAAATCTAACACGAGCGGCAACTTGCAATTAACCTCCCTAATCAAATTAAAACAACGCAAAAAAGCATCCGAACAATACCTAGCACCTTCACAATTAGCACCATTCAGCAACAAAAGAGCCTTAGTCGAACCAATAGTGCACGCAAGATGTTATGTTGAGTATCTCCTTCAGGATGTCAACAACTACTTCTAGAAGACAATAACAAGAGAAGATATTAGCATGAAAACTTTGTTGACCATAGCGAAGAAATAGAATTCACCAACTTCTAACTCTTGTACTATAACTTAATATATCTTATGTCATAAATTTTTCTAATGACAACATAATATCAAATTATAGCTTAATTATTATTTACACTTGTGATGCTCCTGAACAATAGATTTCAAACTACCAACAATCAATGAAGTAGAGTTGCCACACACAATTAAATAAGGAATGGCAGTATGAGACTTGAACATACAAATACTTGTACAAGTATTTGCCAAAGGATCACGTGTCAAAGACGGTTGCAAATTTTATTAGTTTAAAAACATGTAAGAATGTTCCAATAAGAACATTATAACATTTTCCATCTACGACAATGTGAAGAGAGTGGATTTATTTAACTATATTATGGCCATAGAATGAAATATTTTAAAGAATTGCACCATTAATTAAAATATAATTATCAATTACTAATACTACACAAACTCATATAATTACAATAACTCTCTACTGACCAAAGAAATTAAGAAAGCTCAACTTTCAATAATACATATAACATGATTTGAATGAGAAATATTTGTGTTTAAAGACTTCATTTTATCCATTACTCAATCAAGCTTTATTACACTTCTCTATATGACTTTTGGTTAATATGCAACATCAGTTCCATGCTCAATATGTCTAACAATGTTTAAATAAAATGCAAACATATTTTTGAGCATGAGAAGTTCATCAATGGAATGGATTTATACATTGTATTTAACAAAGAAATAAAACAAAGCATGCCTAACAAACAATATAAGCTATAATTAGTCTACATCAACATACTCAATGCTAAGTATTTGCAACAAGAAAATATGATGAAAATCCATATAGTAATAACCCAATGAAATTTTCATAATATACCTTTTGTAAGATACAACAATCAACTTTGAATCTCGTGAAGGCAAATTGTTCTGCTTCTTAGCTCAATTGCGACTTTATATACAAGAATTGATTGCAAGGGAATGCCAATATCTCAAAATCTGATAAAACAATATAATATTAGAACACAATCACAGTCAACAACGGTAAAAGATGCTAATTACGTTCAAAAACTAATTAATTGTAAATCAATAAAAGTACGGGGGTGATTTTGAACAGGGGCAGACCGTGTGGGCTGTTTATGCAATTTAATCACCTTCCCCAAGGCTTTTTCACGTACAGCAGCTGTAATAGAAGAAAGTATCAAAACCCAACTCTCAATCAACCAAAATTTCAAGCAAACACCACCAAACAAATCAAGTATCAGCTGAAATAATACCTTTAGAACCAAAATAACCACAAAATCAGCACAAATCCACGGAAAAAGAATAATCGTAGAAACAGGGGAAGGCCACCCGAACTTCTACCACTGATATTGGTAGCAATTGATGAAATTCCTGTGAAATTAAAGTTTTGAATATGCTCAGAAACGTGATTACAGTGGAGAAACACGAAGAAAACACATAAATTTGTCGAAATCAAAATTCCGCAATTGGGGATCGTAAAACCTAAATTCCTTAATCTGCAAAATATGATTCAAAAACCTGATTAAACTTGAAATTGGGACTGTCAAACAAATATATTCAGCACTAACGAGTGATTCAAGTAGAGATTCACCCAAGAAATTTTTTTTTTTTGTTTCTCTTGAAACTGAACGTGAACAACAAAAAATTAAAATTTCGAATGGACTGTGAGATGTGTGAGTTATGAACGAGCTCAACGAGCACAAAAATTGAAAAAAAAACTGAACATAAATTACTGAGTAATAGCCGAAGAAGATGAATGGGATGAGTGTTTAAAGGGGTCGGTGAGTAGAGAGTAGAGAGTAAATGTAGCTGGATGGAGGGAAAACATTGATATGGAGCCCAAAAAAAATTAGCCCAATAGTTTTTGTTACGCTATGAAGATTTAGTAACAAATAATTAGAAAAAACGTAAGATTTAGATTTTCTTTTATTACGCCAATATTTCGTAATAAATAGTGTCATTTGTTACGGTTATCTAATAGTAATAAAAAATTTAGTAGCAAAAGGTCATTTTTCTTGTAGTGCCCCCACTACTGAAGACCATAATTCTTTTTCCCCTCAAAATCCCCCTCCCCCTCCCCCTAACGATTAGAGATGGCCTAAGTTGATTGGAATAATGGAAGAGACTAATCACTATAAAATAGCGGACTTATGTTCGAATTAAACCCTTGTGGGAAAAAAATTTTTTAACTTAAATTAATAAATATAATTTGACAATTTTTAAAAAATCCTTGGGCCGCTTTGCCTGAAGGGATATGGGGTGGCGCCATCGCAGATTGAAGCATAGGCTGCACCTTGAGAAAGGACATATGGAAGGGTACACGTAGTAATGTACTACTCCATTAAAGTATTGTTTTTAATCAACCCAACCCACTGGCCTTAAACAAACATTCAAATTTAAAAGGCTAATTAGTAATTAGGTTTTCTTCAATTACTTATTCTTCAAATCAAGGGTTTGGGGTTTCAAGTCAACTTTACCATGGCTTCCAATGATCAAGTACATGTGTAAATTTTAATTTCTTATTTTTGTATTTTTCCTTTTCTCAAACGAATTTATAAATTTGTGCGCAGATTTTGGTTGAAGAGAAATCCTCTGTGAGAAAGTTCACGCTGAACAGGCCCAAGCAACTCAATGTATTATCTCCTGGAATGGTATGATCTGATCTGATCTGATCTGATCTGATCTATGGAGTCAGTCAGTATGTAGTATTTGTTATTAGGAATTTAAATATTTCAAAAATATATAATTGAAGATATATCCTCGTTTTCAGGCACTATGAAACAGATCCCATGTTATCTGCTGTCTCCTTCAAAGAAAGTCATGATCATACTAAACTTATGTTTCCTTCTTCTTATCACAGGTGTCACGTTTTCCGGAGCTTTATGCTGCATGTGCAAAAGATTCTTCTGTGAAATTAATAATTTTGAAGGTGTGTGTTACCTGTAGATTCTATGACTTATATACCAAATCGGCATCCTTCCTAGCTTGACTGTCATCTGTTTCTGGTGGAAGATAGAGTGAATCGATTTTGAAAATCAACCATAAATCAATTTAGATGAGATTAAGGAACTAATTTATAAGGAAGAAGATAATGCATCATGAATCTAAACATCTGATGATAAAGGTGGACATTAATCTAGATATTTTCAATAGTTTTATATACGGTATTTCGTCACAGGGAAAAGGAAGAGCATTCTGTGCTGGAGGTGATGTTGCAGCAGCTTTTCGTGCTATAGCTCAAGGTAGACTCAAGCTTTTAATTGTTCTGTTCTGTTATAAATCTAGTCTCTATGATCGAGGTTACAATTGGATTAAGGACATCTCCTATGTAAAGAGGGGAAGATGGATTTGGGGTTTATTGGATCTAGGGGAGAAAAAAAATGAGAAAAAATGTATGAAGGGGATTCTCCCCTTCCAATCCCTTCTCACTCACCGCTTAAAGCGGTGAGCTCCAGCCCAACTTTTATTTTTTTTTTATTTTTTTCTTTTTTAAATAAAAACTCTTTTAATTTTAAAAAAAATTCTTTAAAATACCTTATTAAATAAAATGTAATTCTTATTTATTTTAATTTTATTTAATTTGTGTACTATTTTTAAAAAGTTAATTTTAGTATAAAAATGTAACTTTTATTTAATAAAATCAAATTTAATGTAATTATTATATATGTTGGAAAATATAATGTCAATCAAGTATTTAATAGTTGTATTATTGTGCACCAATTTTAAAATTCCTTTAAAAGTTAATTATTAGAAACTCAAATTTAATTTAATTAATAAAAATGAAACCTTAAATGAATTTTTTTTATAATAAACCTTAAAAGAACTTAATGAACATTACATATGACTCGTTAAATAAAAAACGACATAACCCTAACAATTAGACATCTAAAATAAATACGATTACATATGATCGCCATTTGGACCGTGTATTGCCCACACATGTTCAACTAAGTCCTTTCGAAGTTGATGGTTGACCTCTACTGAGCGTATTTGTTGATGACGTAACAAATATTCTTCTACGGATATCTGACCGGAGCGAGGCAAGCCAAATTATTGGTCGTCAACTATTTAATTATTGTATTGTTGTGTTTTTTTTTTAAAAAAAATATTGGTTGTTATTGTTATTATTATTATCAATCTTAAATTATATCCTATTGTTATTAATTATTTATTTATTTCACATACGAGTTAATTTTTATTATTATTATTAGTATTGCTATTATTATTATTATTAAGTGAGAGTGGGGGAAATTGAGAATTTTAATTAAATAGAATTGATAGATTGATACATTTTAGATGACTTATGAAAATGAAAGGGGAAGCTGGACTTGGATTATGAGGGGAAGCTGGACTGAGTGAGGGGAAGCTGGACTTGGACTGAGGGATACATAGGAGATGACCTAAGGTGTATTTTCTGTTGCCTTGTGGTTAAATGAGGATCAAAATTTTATTGTATAGAGTTTGACGTACGGTGCCAGAGTCAAAGCATAATTGTAGTGGAATCATTTAGACTAAAAAATAGAATATCATGTTCTTCATCAAACTTAGGAAGATCTTTAATTAATAAACCAAATTGAGTGTCAACATTCAGTGGATATAAGCTTCATGAAAAAGATATCTTAGATTTTCATTTCTGGAATGTCAGAGAAAATCCTGTGTAGCCTCTTAAGAATCATGTGGTTTCTGATCCATTGTTTAAATGGGTTATATATTTTATGTAAACTATTACTCTATTTTCTCCTCCACATCTTGATTTATGCAGTTATTCTAGATATTTAACTTTTCTATAAGCCACCTTTCTATTTATAGACTTTGACCTATCATTTATAACCTAAACAAGATGAGCTCTCATTTGAGACCAAGCTGCAATTAATTTGTGCTTAGACATTCCTTTGTGTGGAGGAAAGCTGTTAGCAAACTTTAAGGCCCTTGTCTTACAGTCGATGTCGCGTGGTATTTTCTATGAGCATCAGGTGGCTGGCGTTCAGGCGCAGATTTTTACAGAAAAGGGTTTACTATGATCTATGTGGTGGCGACACACAATAAACCCCAGGTGCTGATGCAGAATAAGTCATATTTCTAGTTGTTCTTTCTTAAACTATTTGTGGTTAATTATTTTGGTCATTTCTCATTGGAATCATTTAGGAGGTCTTACTGTTCATAGTGTGTTTGTAGGTTTCCATTGTCAATGGACTTGTTATGGGAGGAGGAGCAAGTGTTGCTATACATGGTACATTCCAAGTTGTTACAGAGAATACGGTATTTATCCTTTTCTTCTTTTTCTTTTTTACATTATACCTTATGACTTTTGTCTCATTATTAGTTCTCATTATTTATCCTTTGTGCAGCTATTTGCTATGCCTGAAACAGCATTGGGATCTTTCCCGGATTTAGGTGCCTCTTACTATTTGTCAAGACTCCCTGGATTCTTTGGTAACTCCTATTACGTCCTCCTTTTATATGTATATATATATGCATAGAGTTACTTATTCTTTGACAAATGTTAGATTCTTAAGGGCCATCGTTATTGGCTTCTCTTGTTAATCTTCTTCGGAAATTAGCATCTCCTTGCAATTGCATTTTGATATATCCTGTTTATATATCCTAAATTGCAGGAGAATATCTTGGACTGACAGGTGCACGGTTGAATGGTGCTGAAATGCTTGCTTGTGGTTTAGTAACTCACTTTGTCCCCTCAGCGGTATAATTCTCATCTCTGTTCTGTCTACTTTCTTTTCAATTCAAGCAAATTATTTGTCTCAAACAGAAATGATTAAATAAATCATATGATTTGATAGAACATCATGGTGAATGATTAATGAAATGGTTTGAAGGCCTCAAGGCCATATATATAACTTGAAGATTTACTATTTTTTTTATTTTTTTTATCTTCACTTGGATAACTAGACTCAAATTAATTGGATTTGTATTAGCAACTCTCCCCCTCTTCAACTCAATACGTTTATTTGAAGAACATATTTATGCTTCTATTTTTGCACAGAAATTGTCATTGTTAGAAGAAGCACTAGACAAAGTAGATACGAGCGATCCATATGTTATCTCTTCTACTATTAGTAAATTCTCCGAGGTGCCAAGTCTGAAAGAGAAGAGCGCTTATCACATGTAAGATTATTCTCGAGTCTACCATATAAAATTTCCTAAGTTCGGATTCTCATTTTCCCTAAATCATACCACTTGCAGGTTGAACATCATTAATAAATGCTTTTCTCAAAGAACAGTTGAGGAGATTATAGCCACCCTTGTAAGATGACATGCAAGACAAATTATTTTAAATTGAGATCGATTTTTCTTACAGTTTTAGCGTTTATATTTCTAGGAGGAGGAGGCTGCTGTACATAAAGAAGATTGGATTTCTTTCTCAATTAAGTCACTGAGGAAAGCATCCCCTACCAGCCTTAAAATTACTCTCAGATCGGTATATATAAATCAGTAAACTTTCTAAGTAATAGTATCAGAATTCAATATTCTTTGATGCAAAATTCAATGCCTAATTCTTTAACTGTTCCAGATTAGAGAAGGTAGGCTCCAAGGCATTAGTCAATGCTTTGTACGAGAATTCAGAATGATCTGTCATATATTCCGAGCTGAAATTAGCAAGGACTTTTATGAGGTATATATTCAAATAGACGTATTTTCTGTATGCTAACACACTATACAGATGTCTAATGTCTGAATTCTATTCCAAACTCAGGGCTGCAGAGCTGTGCTATTGGAAAAGGATCAAAATCCTAAGGTGCATTACCGTGTATCATTGCAATTCATGTCTCGAGAAATTCTATCCCGAACCGAGTTTGACTGAGTCCAAAATATTTACATGACAAGTGTAATACACTTGCACTGTATTTGAATATCACTCCTAGATGAGTGACCTATGTATCACATGGCTAGTGTGTACACTTGTTATGTGATTAGAAGAAAGGTTTAGCCAAACCAGGTTTCGGTAAGAATTTCTCGTCTTGTCTCGATGGGTCCTTTTTAGTTTCAGCATTTTTTGTTGGTTTGCAGTGGGAACCCTCGAAGATCGAGTTGATCACTGAGGAAATGGTTGATCGGTACTTCACGAAAGTTGAAGAAGATGACTGGGATGATTTAATCCTGCCTGCGCATGCAACTGCTAAACTTTAAATTTTTATTTTATCAGAACTCTAGTTATGCATTTAATCAAGAGATCAATGAGTAAATATTCGAAGGAATTCAATGAAAATTGTAAATTAATACAACGTTTAATAATTAGTGAATCTCTAGTTTAATTAGTCCACTTGTTGTTTGAAGACACAAATCTTTTGGTGCCGGTTCATCAAGTTCTACTTCTTAAAAATTAAATGTAACTTCTTTTTTAAGTAAATATATAGTATTTAGAATGTTATATATAATATTAAAAGAGCAAGTAAAACATGATCATTATGTAATATAATGTATATTAATATCAAAAGAGTAAGTAGGATTTGCTGCAATTGCAAAGATGAGATATATATAATTTGTACTTTGAGATTAATTTAGAGCGAAATTATGTCAGTCTTCGGACCATTTTAGTTTCTTTTTATTTGTTGCATTGCATTAAAATATGGATATAGTTATAATATATATTACTACAAAAAATAATCAAAAACTCAATAAACAGATTAAAAGATGAATATTAATTAAATAACAAAAATAACAATAGATAGATCAAATCGAAACAACCAAAATCATGAGTAGTAGTACATGCATGTTGAATCAATTAAAAATAGAAAATAAACAATTTGAAGCAACAACAAACAATAAATAAAGAAGGTTTATGTCTAACATCTAGCTAATTGATGTCCGATCCCGATGTTGTTCCTGCGGCAGAGGTACTAGAATGAAAATTATTGAAAAAATATGGATATGGCGGCACCAAACCACCCACATCCCAGCCGAGCCCACCAATACTTGCAGTACTGCCACCTGCTGTCGGAGTCTCTTCATTACCAGTTGGTGGGGCCATCATCATTACATGATCAGCTGCATCTTCGTGATGTGGGGCCGGCGCTTTCTGAATAGCCTCCATTCTTGCATTAATCTCCCTCATTGTTTGGTTCATGACCAGATTCATTTCAGCAGCATCACACAAGTTAAAATCATAAACGCTTGCCATTCCGGCCATGCATTGGTACATGAAACTCTCCAGTTCTTTACGCTTATTCTCTTTTTGCAAGCGACGGAGTTGATCTTGCGCCTTCTTGATGCGCTGGCGCGTGAAGGCTTCTTGATTGACCATTTTTCTTGTTTGGTCCATTTCAGAAAGCTCTCGGAAACGGGTTAACACGCCCTCAGCGCCTTGCCGCGAAGGCCACACCTCCGGCTCTGGCTCGTATGGGCTGTAAATAATAGCACATGCTTCCACACCACAAAGGGTGGTTAATTCGTTCACCTTCTTGATCAGCCCTTTCTTTCTTTTTTTAAAGGACGCCTTTCTTTCGGAGTCATTTGTAATGAATGCAAGAGTTACTTTCTTTCTTGTCATCCTTTTTTTCTTTTTCTTCTTCTTTTTTTTTTTCTTGGGTTGGGAGTTCCATATGTGTACGTACGTGTATTTATAGATGTGATAAGGTATCTGTAATTATGGTTTGGGAATTTGAATTTTAAATCTTACCATTGTCTAACCCTTGTTCAAATTTCGGTCCTAATTAGTTTGTATTTGGTTCTTCTTAAGGAAACAATTTTCCCGTCATGAATATTAAATTGCAATTATTGTTTACCTTTTCTGGATTTCATAATTAATTTTACTTGCCTCTAATGTCATAGGAATATTTTGGGGATAAATGGTCGAGATTTTGGAATATATATTACATGGAAAGTATTATCCAAACCCTCTTAAATAAGAACAAATGTTATTATACAGAAAACAAATTTGGAAAAGTTACTTGGCAAGTATTATCCAAATCCTTCCTTTTGAATATTTTAGAAACAAGACAGCAAAATTTTGAGATTGTAATTTTTTTAATTAAATCACAAGAGGGAAACATTTTAAGATATAACAAGTACAGGACAAAGTAATATATATTTTTGTAATAGTAGTCACTAGCTATTATTATATTTTTATTTTTACTTATTACATTAACGTTAATTATCCATAGTTAAATCGATTAGAAGTGTCGAATAATATTTAAAAATATTGTTATATATATCATGACTATCATGTTAAGACATAATTATAATTTTATTAATTCAATCTGAGGCAGGATTTGGCTGTACTATATATCATTTCTGTGTATCATAATTAGATTTTAATCATTGTTTTATGGATTTGAATTTTGGCTTTAGTCAAACTTAGTTATAGTATAATTTTCCTAGAATGAGAAAAAGAATTGTTAGGATTTCTTTTATTGTATATATTGAAATTAATTAAATTTATCTGAGACTATTTAAAGTAAATATAATACTTCTGATTAATTTGTACGCATACAACGGACTTCAACCAATATTTCCCCATTTGGTCGGTTCGAAAATTTGAATTCTAGGAATCTGGTTGCTACCAGTATATTTTATTAGTATAAATTTTGGTAACAAAATTTCAGGCGGAAAGACAATTTTATTTTTGATAATTTGGTTATAAAAACATTCCCTACTTTGCAAATATCCGAGGCATTAGTCTCAGTAAGGGCAAAGGTCACGTCATCACAAATTTTTTTTTACCTTTTAAATTGTGTATTTACAACTGGATCGAAGGATATAGGTCTTCACAATGTCTCTGATATGATTTGAACTTTGACTTTCGCCTCATGAACCACAAGTCACTACCACTTGACACAATCATCTTAGGTTCCATAACTTTTCTTTTTAACTTGAAAAGCTAATTTTACGCAAGATCCATTTGACTTGTGATCAATCTTGATTTGTATATAATTATTTCTTTTAAAAAATAAATATGATTATACATGGAGGGGTGTGTCTGTAATAAGAGTAAACACAAATAAGATGTGTATAGTAATTATATATATATATATATATATATATATATATATATATATATATATATATTAAAATTGATATAAGTAAATAGTTGTATATATTATGTACAAAGAAAATATTAAATAATAAATTGTTCTTTTGCTCATGTATTATATTATCAATAAGAAAGAAAATATTTAAATTAAGTTACGTGGGTAGGAGACACGGGGTATGTCATTGGTGGGTTGGTAATTTTAGAGAATTTAATTTATAATTAATTTAAAAAAAATATTATTAAATATATAAACAAGGTGAAATATGTGATGCATTTAAACAGAGTTGGCCATGTAAAGGACATTTGTAGTCATTTAATATCATAAGTTTTAATCCGTTATATCTTGAAAAGTATTTTTAAATAAATATGAAAGGGTAAAACAATTTTTTACACTCTATATCGAAGTATAATAACTGATGGTAAATTAATTATTACAAAAACCTTATGGGGTGATCGTGTAATTTCTCAATAGGTGTATAAGTAAACAATTACACATATATTGTGAACAATTTGAAACACAAAGATCGAATATGGGACCTAGCTAGTTAGTAGGCGTGGTCTATCCTGACTCTCACCCCATTCGAGAGTCAGGATAAAATATGCTTTAAAAGTTGTACATTAAGCTATTAAAATTATACATAGCTGTCCGATGGTATAAAATGTGGGTAAATGAGTATGAACCCAGCAAATAGTGATCGGACACCTTAAATTGACAAAAATACCCTTTCAACTAAAAAACAAAATTCTCTTCTTCTTCAACCCACCCCCCCCCACCCCGCCCCACCCCACCCCCACCAAACCAAACCTCTCCCCACCTTCCCAGGCCGTCCCGCCGGCCTGGGATCGCCGGTTCCAGGCCGGCGACGACCTGGGGAGAAGTTCCCAGGCCGTCGCCGGCCTGGAACTACAGATCGGAGGCCTGCGACGGCCTCCGAGTTGAAGCCGTCGCAGGCCTCGGGATTTTGCTTCCAGGCCGGCGACGGCCTGGGGAGAAGTTCCCCAGGCCGTCGCCGGCCTGGAGTCGTTGATCCCAGGCCGTCGCCGGCCTAGGATCGGCCGTTCCGGCGGCCTGGGATAGAGAGATGGAGGCGGCGGCGGGTTGGGCTTTTTTTTTTTTTTTTTAAATCAAAATAAATTTTTATATTCAAATTTAATTATAAATATTAAAATGTTAACAAATATTTGTAATTTGAAAATTGTTGTATTGTAAATTAATGAGTAATTTTAAAAAATGTTCCAACAAAAAAATTTTGTAATTACTTTTATCGTCACAACATTCAAACTCGAGTATATATTTACAATATTTTTTTATAAAAAATATTTACAAATTGTAATCAAGTTCGTTTTAACAACTTTGCAATTATTTAAGTTGATATTGTAAAAATATATGTCAAAAATTGCAACATCAAATATTAAAAATGTTGTAACACTAATAATCGAATCATCATTTTTTTTAAAATTATTAAAATATTTTCAAATTACGGAGGACTTAGTGTTACATAACCATCTAATAGACAATTTGATCGGAACAGTTATCGAATCATTTTTATTTTTATTTTGGTCGATTGAGATTCAAAACGAAGAACCAAGTTGTAATGTAACATTAACTCCTCCGTTTGTAAAACAAAAAACTCAATTTTTTTTTATTTTGGTCGATCGGGATTCAAAACAGATGTTTTTATGTAACATGTGCAAGACTTGTAGGAAAATATTTAAATCTAGGTAAGTGTATGTTTTTATGTGAAACATATTCAATTTATATACATAAATCAAGAGATGCTTTTTTTTTTTTAAATTATCTCTTGAATGTTTATGTATATAAATTCAAATGAATATAATCATTAAAATTTGTTTTTATTATTTTTAATGTTTTTATATTTAAATCAATTGTATATGTCATTATATTTTCTATCAAGTAATAAATTGTATATGTCATTGTATTAACTATCAAGTAAAATATAAAAATATTAAAAATAATAAAAACAAATTTAAATGTTTATACATGTTCAATTTTAAAGTTGAGGTCATGTGCCCAGAATATCGGGTGCCTTTGAAGGCGCCCGGATATCGGGCGTCTTAGAAGGCGCTCAGGATTTCGGGAGCCTTTGAGGGCGCTCGAAAGTTCGGGCGCTTACAAAGGCGCTCGATATTCTGGGCGCCTTTGGATATTTCGAGCGCCCAAGACAGTAGTTTGCATTAAAATAGACATCAACCTAAAATTGCTCTGAGTTCTCCAACTCTTGAGGACATGTTTTTGCATTGTGTCCGGTACATTTGCAAATCGAGCATTTGTATTTTTTTTTTTTCGGATTTTCTAGACAAGAAGGATAACGTGACGTTCTTGGCCTTCCAACAGATATACATATTTAATTTATTTGAATTTATATATATAAACATTCAAAAGATAACTTAACAGTTAGATAAAAAAAATCTCATTTTTTTTTAGATTTTGGTCGACCGAGATTCAAAATGGAGAATCAAATCGTTATGTAACATTAACTCCTCCGTTGGTAAAAAAAAAATCTCATTTTTTTTATTTTGGTCGATCGGGATTCAAAACGGAGAATCAAGTCGTTATGTAACATTAACTCCTCCATTTGTAACAATTCTCATTTTTTTTTATTTTGGTCGATCGGGATTTAAAATGGAGAACCAAGTCGTAATGTAACATTAACTCCTTCGTTTGTAAAAAAGAAAATCTCATTTTTTTTATTTCGATCGATCGGGATTCAAAACGGAGAATCAAGTCGGTATGTAACATTAACTCCTCCGTTTGTAAAAAAATAAAGAATCTCATTTTTTATAAATCAAGAGATGAATTTTTTTAAAATTATCTCTTGAATATTTATGTATATAAATTCAAATAAATATAAACATTCAAATTTATTTTTATTATTTTTAATGTTATTATATTCAAATAAATCGTATATGTCATTATATTTATTGAATTTATATACATAACATTCAAGAGATAATTTAAAAAAAGTTCATATCTTTATCACCCAGCTCTTGATCACTCTCAATTTTTAATCACTCAGCTCATGATCATTCACTCAGCTGATGATCACTCATCTCTTGATCACTCAGCTGATGACCACTCATCTCTTGATCACTCAGCTCATGATCACTCACTCAGCTCATGACCACTCATCTCTTGATCACTCAGCTCATGAACATAAATTCAAATAATTATAAACATTTAAATTTGTTTTTATTATTTTTAATATTTTTATATTTTACTTGATAGGTAATATAATGACATATACAATTTATTACTTGATAGAAAATATAATGACATATACAATTGATTTGAATATAAAAACATTAAAAATAATAAAAACAAATTTTAATGATTATATTCATTTGAATTTATATACATAAACATTCAAGAGATAATTTTAAAAAAAAAATCATTTTGCTCATCAAGCTTATGTAATTAGAGTTTCAAACAGTGATGCAACGGATAATGTATATGTGTTTTTCAAACAATGTTTTCAACTCAATTAAACTTTTAAAGCACAAGGAAAGTTTTGCCCCAAGTTGAAAATTCCTCAATTTAAAAGACTCTTCTTTTAAAGTATTTACTTAGCTTATGAGATATGCAATGCAAGACAAATAAAGTAAATAGACCTCAAAACTTTAAAAATAAATCTTAAACTTTTCTTCTATAAGTACAGTTCGCTCATCAGCACAATAAAATGACTAAACTGATTTTGCACTTAGCTTATAAGCTGAGTAAGCTGATCTTATTCGTAAGACTACTATGCTGATGGACTGATGAGTCATATGAATGATCAAGAGATGAGTGAGATGAATGGTCATGAGCTGAGTGAGTGACCTCAACAGTCAGAGAACTCAGAGCAATCTTAGGTTGATGTCTATTTTAATGCAAACTACTTGTATTATTTGATGTTTATTGAACAATATTTCTAATAATACTTAATGATTATTGTGTTGAAGCATTTATTATTATTGAAAGAGATAAAAAATGCTCCCCTGTCTTGGGCGCTCGAAATATCCAAAGGCACCCAGAATATCGGGCGCCTTTGTAAGCGCCCGAACTTCCGAGCGCCGTCAAAGGCTCCCGAAATACTGAGTGCCTTCTAAGACGCCCGATATTCCGGGCGCCTTCAAAGGCACCCGATATTCTGAGCGCATGACTATCAGAAAAACAATCGTCCTTACCCTAAATTTGTTGATTTAGTCAATCGAGGATCGTAACTTATCCTAAATTTGTAAACATTAACTCATCCATAAATCACAATTTAATGAAATTTGATTAATTGATGATCCAATCGGAGAACATCACTTATAACTCCTTCGTAAATCATAACTTATTGAAATTTGATTAATTGAGAATTCGAACGGAGAACATCAAACATGTCTTGAAACTCTGATTACATAAGCTTGATGAGCAAAATCAGCACATTAGTCTACTTTACTGAATAAGCTAAGTGCTAAATCAGCATAGTAGTCTTACGAATAAGATCAGCTTACTCAGCTTATAAGCTAAGTGCAAAATCAGCTTAGTCATTTTATTGTGTTGATGAGCGAACTGTACTTATAGAAGAAAAGTTTAAGATTTATTTTTAAAGTTTTGAGGTACTTTATTTGTCTTGCATTGCATATCTCATAAGCTAAGTAAATACTTTAAAAGAAGAGTCTTTTAAATTGAGGAATTTTCAACTTGGGGCAAAACTTTCCTTGTGCTTTAAAAGTTTAATTGAGTTGAAAACATTGTTTGAAAAACACATATACATTATCCGCTGCATCACTGTTTGAAACTCTGATTACATAAGTTTGATGAGCAAAATCAGCACAGTAGTCTACTTTACTGAATAAGCTAAGTGCTAAATCAGCATAGTAGTCTTACGAATAAGATCAGCTTACTCAGCTTATAAGCTAAGTGCAAAATCAGCTTAGTCATTTTATTGTGCTGATGAGCGAACTGTACTTATAGAAGAAAAGTTTAAGATTTATTTTTAAAGTTTTGAGGTACTTTATTTATCTTGCATTGCATATCTCATAAGCTAAGTAAATACTTTAAAAGAAGAGTCTTTTAAATTGAGGAATTTTCAACTTGGGGCAAAACTTTCCTTGTGCTTTAAAAGTTTAATTGAGTTGAAAACATTGTTTGAAAAACACATATACATTATCCGCTGCATCACTGTTTGAAACTCTGATTACATAAGCTTGATGAGTAAAATCAGCACAGTAGTCTACTTTACTGAATAAGCTAAGTGCTAAATCAGCATAGTAGTCTTACGAATAAGATCAGCTTACTCAGCTTATAAGCTAAGTGCAAAATCAGCTTAGTCATTTTATTGTGTTGATGAGCGAACTGTACTTATAGAAGAAAAGTTTAAGATTTATTTTTAAAGTTTTGAGGTCTATTCACCCTCCCTCCCCCTCTAGATCTCAACTGACCACTTTGGGACCAATATCAAAATTTGTCTTGCATTGCATATCTCATAAGCTAAGTAAATACTTTAAAAGAAGAGTCTTTTAAATTGAGGAATTTTCAACTTGGGGCAAAACTTTCCTTGTGCTTTAAAAGTTTAATTGAGTTGAAAAAAATCATCTATTGAATGATTATTGTTGGTATTTCAGTTGTGGTACTTGAAATTTCTAATCATACCTTATAATTTGTTCTATGTTAAAAAATTTGCTCGTTATATTGTTGATATCGGGATAGAATCGCATAAATTGATTAGAGGCAAATTTGAAATTTTTAAAAATTGAGGGACCAAAAGTGCAAATTTGGATTTCAAAAAATTTGGGGCCGAGTCACCAGATTTAAACATAAACCAAACACATCCAAATCCAAGCATAAAAAACTATCATTAATCTAAATCCAAGCATAAAAAACTATCATTCAAAACGGAGAATCAAATCGTTATGTAACATTAACTCCTCCGTTTGTAAACAAAGAATCTCATTTTTTTTCGTCGATCGGGATTCCAAACGGAGAATCAAGTCGTTATGTAACATTAACTCCTCCGTTTGTAAGAAAAAAAGAATTTAATTTTTTTTTTATTTTGGTCGATTGGGATTCAAAACGGAGAACTCAGTCGTTATATAACATTAATTCCTCCGTTTCTAAAAAAAAAATCTCAAATTTCTTTTTAATTTTGGTCGATCGGGATTCAAAACGGAGAACCAAGTCGTTATGTAAACATTAACTCTTCCGTTTGTAAAAAAAGAATCTCAAGTTTTTTTAATTTGGTCGATCAGGATTCAAAACGGAGAATCAAATCGTTATGTAACATTAACTCCTTCATTTGTAAGAAAAAAGAATCTCATATTTTCTTTTATATGTTTATGTATATAAATTCAAATAAATATAAACATTCAAATTTATTTTTATTATTTTTAATGTTTTTATATTCAAATAAATTGTAAATGTTTAAATGTTTTTAACTATCAAGTAAAATATAAAAATATTAAGAATAATAAACAAATTTAAATGTTTATATTTATTTGAATTTATGTTCATGAGCTGAGTCATCAAGAGATCAGTGGTCATGAGCTGAGTTGTCAAGAGATGAGTGGTCATCAGCTGAGTAAGTGATCATGAGCTGGGTGATCAAGAGATGAGTGGTTATCAGCTAAGTGAGCTATGTGAGGGATCATGAGCTGAGTGATCAAGAGACGAGTAGTCATCAGCTGAGTTATCAAGAGATGAGTATTCATCAGCTGAGTGAGTGATCAAGAGCCGAGGGATCAATAGATGAACTTTTTTAAATTATCAGCTTTCGATTTTTGAAAATTAAAATGGACTGAAACTCTCAATTCTGGGTTTTCTGAAAATGGGAGTCAAATTGTATTTTTTGAAAATTAAGGGACCAACAGTGAAATTTTGGATTTCTGAAAATCAGAGGTCTAATTGAAAATTTTAATTTTCCAAAAATTATGGAATGAATTGCAATTCAGACAGGGTTTTCCAAAATTTGGGGTCAAATTGCAGTTTTTGAAATTGAGGGACCAAATCAAATGTTGGAAGAATTTATTAACTCAAGAACAGCTAAGTGATCTTATCAGTTGAGTTAAATAAGTTAGTTAAAGGTTTTGATGATAACAAAAATGTGTCATCAACCTTTGAAGATTGGATACTTGGTTTAAAAGAAAATCATTCAAGAACAGAAATATTCAAGAAATGAAGATTCAATCTTACGAGAATAGTGAAAATCAGATTAGTGGAAGATTGAAAATCAGATTAGTAAAAATCAGCTTAGTGGAAATGAGATCATCAAATGACTGATCATGAGATGACTAGTGCATCAGCTTTGTACATCAGACTAGTGCATCAGCTTAGTGCATCAGCTTTGTACATCAGACTTGTGCATCAGACTAGTGATCATCAGCGGAGTGGATCCCATCAGCTAAGTAAAATCGGTCAGTAAGCTCTCCAACGGTAACAAGCTAAGTGCATTAAATGCTGCTGATAGAAAGTACAGCAGAGTGTACAGTAAACAGTGCAGAAAGTACATCAGAGTGTACAATGAACAGTGCGACAGTCTGCAAAAGTTACCATTCAAATTATGACCGTTGCTCAAGGACTTAAATGCAATTTTGCCAACCTTCAACGGGCAAAATTACAAATCCAAGAGTATAAATAGATGGTAAACTGAAGATTCAAGTTAGACTTGCACACTTTCAAGATCAAATCTTTAGAGCAAGAATCCATCAGTTGAGTCATCTTTTCATAAGCTTAGTCATCTTATGACGAAGCTGATTGTTGAAGAACAAGAGTGAACCCTTGTATATCTGAGTGATATTCAATCATCTATTGAATGATTATGTATATAAATCCAAATAAATTGAACATGTCATTATAATTTCTATAAAGTAAAATATAAAAACATTAAAAATAATAAAAACAAATTTGAATATTTATATTTATTTGAATTTATGAACATAAACATTCAATAGATGAGTGACCAAGAGATGAGTGAATGATCATGAGATGAACTTTTTTTAAAAATTATCTCTTGAATGTTAATGTGTATAAATTCAAATAAATTGAATCTGTCATTATATTTTCTATCAAATAATATAAAAAAACACCCGTTTTAAATCCCAATCGACCAAATGAGATTCTTTTTTTACAAATAGAGGAGTTAATGTTACATTATTTTTAATATTAAAAAATAATAAAAATAATTTTGAATGTTTATATTTATTTGAATTTATATACATAAACATTCAAGAGATAATTTTTAAAAAAAAAATTCATCTCTTGATTTATATATATATAAATTGAATATGTTTCACATAAAAACATACACTTTCGTTGATTTAAATATTTTCCTACAAGTCTTGCACATGTTACATTAAAACATCCGTTTTGAATCCCGGTCGACCAAAATAAAAAAAAAAATGAGATTCCTTTTTTTTTTTTTTTTACAAACGGAGGAGTTAATGTTACATAACGACTTTGTTCTCCATTTTGTCCCGATCGACCAAAACAAAAATTGAGATTCTTTTTTTTTCTTACAAACGAAGGAGTTAATGTTACATAACGACTTGGTTCTCCGTTTTGAATCCCGATCGAGCAAAATAAAAAAAAAATATGAGATTCTTTTTTTCACAAACAGAGGAGTTAGTGTTATATAACGACTTGATTCTCCGTTTTGAATCATGATCGACCAAAATAAAAAAAAAAACTGAGATTCTTTTTTTTTTTACAAACGGATTAGTTAATGTTACATAACGACTTGGTTCTCCGTTTTGAATCTCGGATCGACCAAAATAAAAAAAATTGAGATTCTTTTTTTTACAAACGGATGAGTTAATGTTACATAACGACTGGGTTCTTTGTGTTGAGTCTCGATCAACCAAAATAAAATAAAAAAAATATTCGATAATTATTCCGATCAAATTTTATTAGATGATTATGTAACACTAATTTGAAAATATTTTAATAATTTGAAAAAAATAAGGATTCGATTATTAGTGTTACAATATTTTCAATATTTAATGTTATAACTTTTGACATATATTTTTAAAAAATCAAATCAAATAATTGCAAAGTTGTTGAAACAAACTTGATTATAATTTGTAAATATTTTTTTATAAAAAAAAATATCGTAAATATGTGCTCGCTCGAGTTTGATTGTTGTGATGAAAAGAGTAATTACAAAAATTCTTTGTTGGAACATTTTTTTTAAAAGTACTCATTAATTTACAATACAACTATTTTCAAATTATAAATATTTATTAACATTTTAATTTTTATAAATAAATTCAAATATAAAAACATTTATTTTATTTAAAAAAAAAAAAAAAAAAAAAAAAAACCTACCACCCACCCAGCCGCCGCCGCCCCCCACCTCCCCCTCAATCCCAGGCCGTAACGGCCGATCCTAGGCCGGCAACGGCCTGGGATCAACGATTCCAGGCCGGCGACGGCCTGGGGACTTTTCTCTCCAGGCCGTCGCCGGCCTGGAAGTAGAGTTTCGAGGCCTACGACGGCCTGAACTCGGAGGCCGTCGCAGGCCTCCGATCTGTTGTTTCCGGCCGGCGACGGCTTCTCCCGAGGTAGTCGCCGGCCTGGGAAGGTGGAGGGAGGCTGGCTCGGTTGGTGGAGGGTGGTGGCCGGTCGGATGGGGTGGGGATGGGTTAGGGAAGAAGATGTGTTTTTTCTTTTGTTTTTTTTTAATTGTGAGGGTATTTTGGGTATTTTCTGTTGAGTAGGGTATGGACAAGGAATGAACAATTGACAAATGTCACTAATTGAGTGAAATGGTATATTACTCACTCCATCCAAGAGTTAGGATAGACAATCCCTAGTTAGTAATATATTGCCAGCATGAAATGATTTTGATACATTGTCAGTATCTTTTTTTTTTTTTGAATATTTTTAATAAATACATCAAAACATGTCGTTGGTAATATTGTTGGTTGTCCATATATTGGAACTTACTAGATGGAGAATGCTACAAAATCAAATTCTTGCTGGAAAAAGTGTGCATGCATGTAATTAGATCTCAAACCTTAATGACGTGAAAATTTAATTGTATCCGAAACTTTATTTGTAAAATGATAAATAAATAGATGCGAAATTGAGAAGTTAATGTCAGTGAAAAAAGGCCATAAGGAGGCCCATGTTTTAGCCCAAGAAGGGTCAAAAGGTTAGCAGAGTCGGGGTTGAGCCCATTTATTTATGGTATAAGCAATCATAATTCATAAGTAGTCTATAAGCAATCATACGCTACGCGCGCACAGAAACTTTTAATTCTCACATGTACTTATAATTAATTAATTAAAGCATGCACTCAACTGAACAGACACACAGATAATTAATGGGATATATATAAAGCTAGCTAGCTATTGTATAAACTAATTGTTATGTTAGCAAATTGACAACGGAATTCAAATCAGAACAACTTATTGAATTGGTATCCGGAATCAGTAAATAAGAACTAATTAAGATTAGGTTGATGCAATATATATTTTTTAGATTGTTTTCGGTGCACACAATATTTTTGATAGTTTTTCAGGATTCAATAGTCTTGATTCATTGTTATTTGCACGAACAAAAAAGTCATAAACGAGTTAGAACAAACAAAAATGCCAAGAAAACTTAAAAAAAAAAAAAAAGGAGAAGAGAGGGAAAAAAAATCTTCACAGGGACATAATTCTGAAATGGCAGTACGTGGTTCGGCTCTAAAGTCTAAACATGTGTCTATTCAGTCTAAAAATGTGTCAATTTGAATTTGAAAAGATACACAATTTCTACCAGGCATGCCATAACATAAGCTAGCTAGCAAATGATGTGCTGCATCCGATAATTTTTTTGAAGCCCAAGCACAAGTCCGAACCGTAACAGTTACGGCGTCGCATTCAAACCCTTATGTAATTTTTAGCTTTATATATAACTTCTCTTTCTTTCTTTCCCATATATATGAAAAGAAAGGCACATTATATTATATATTCTCCTTCCTTTAATTCATTATATATAGACTCAATCCAACTAGTTGAAATTAACTCGATTGGGTTAAACCCCCAGTTACACCAACATTAATAATATACTTCTTTTGATTTATGCATTCAGGAGCATGGATTAAAAAAAAATTTAGGGAACTAGTTGATTAATTAAGAATGTTGTAATATACTTGGGACATGATATAATGACAAATGGCAGGCATAAATTTTTTTAGTTAGGGTTTCAAACCTGTACTCGAGCTGAACTGCTTACTCTAGAAATTACTTATTTAAGTGTTGAGTCGCCTAGCTCTGGGTATTTTATATTCATGAAACTATTTTTTATTTTTAAATTTAGGCTAAATAAGAATATAGTAACATAATTGGGACATGATATATTATTGTAAACTAGCTAGCCAACGTAACAACACCTACTTATGATTTATGAAGATAAGTTCAACTATTCCAAATTTGAAGGGGTAGTAGTAATTGCTAACTTAATTTCATTCATCTATCTTATCTAGAGTATGTAAAAAAACAAAGAGCAGCATATTTTAAGACAAGTGCATCAAACAGTCTTGTAAAACTTTTATATCCCGCAGAATATATGCCTCTATTTTTTAGACCATATATAGAGAAAAGGCTGTGAAAGCAATTACAAATAGGTTTTGCTTTGATCCAAAGAGAATTGAAAGCAACAAGTAAACTATAATTATATAATGTAAAGGGATCGGATATATATATACATTATATAATCTTGATTTTAGAAAGGAAAGTATAACCTTAATTTTGAGAATTCATAAGATACCTTATCATGTTTGCAAGTATCCAAAAGCCTGATAAAGGATACAAAATTAAAGTCCATCTTATAATATAATTATATATATGCATGTCATAAAATAAGATAAAGTTCCTTGTCTTCTTCGTCTAGCTATAATATTTTATACCTGGGGACAACTCATGCTGGAATTAGCATTATAAATTTAAATTATATATATATATATATAGTGTTACAACCTAACAAGGCTGGAGCGAGCTTGATAATTAAGAGAATCTAGCTAATAGGCGCACAACTGATCATACAGATAAGATAATAAATAATTTATTAATTATAACCACCAACTTCTTGTTAATTACTTGTTCGTCTTATCCTAACAATAAAATCTAACTCAACCCCCCTTTGATTAACATTGTAACACCAACATATACATATATATTATTCATAATATTATGTTATTATTTAAATGTATAGGCCAGAGATAGTACATACTATTACATTTGCTTCTGCCTTTAAACATGCATTTACTCCAATAAATCTTCAAATAAATCTTATAAACACACACTCACACACACACATTGTACATTTGAATAATTTATTAATTTGTACACTTTACCAACCTAAATGAAAACAAATGAACTAAATTCTTATACAAATTATTCCTATTTAATTCATAACATGAAGAATGGTCGTACAAAGGTGAAAGTCCAAACCTCAAAATTATTTCTAAAATCGACCGGCCACAAGAATTATGCACAACAGAAACGATTAATTAAAAGACATTTTCTTCTTTTAATATAGCAAAACCGAGAAGAAAGAGCTATTAATTATTTAATTAATTCAAGATCAATCAAAAACAACAAAAATATAATTAAACTAAATGTACAATAAGGCTAGAGAAGCTTAATGTACTACTAATGATAATTAATTATCTGACCTTAAATTTATTTTCTCTAATACTGCTGCCGGCCGCCTGAGTTTCCAGCCCATGTACCGTCCGCGGCCAGCGGAAGTTGTCCATTGTTAGGCATATTGATTGGCAAATTGAAGAAAGGAAGCCCAATTAATGAGGGATCAGTACCAGCAAACTGGTTCCCTTCAACTCCTCCGCCTCCTCGACCCAGCTGAGATCATGGATCAAAATTTCGTTTCCTTATTATTATATTCCGGCCGGTCAATGAAATACTAGAAAGAAATTCGAGCATATATTTTTGGGAAATATATCTGGATACATTTGAAAAAATGTAAATAAAATAAATTGAATCAGAACTACGTATGTAATTGACATTATATAAATATTTCGTTTTGATTGACCAAAAAACAAAAGTACTATATATTTGGATCGGTGTTTTCTGATGGAAACATATAAGCAATACTAATTAATACCATATATAGATTGAAGGAAACCTCATTTATTAAGTATATATGTTTTAGGTTAGTTAAATATTAGAAAAGCTAGCTAGTTTAAAGGAATTTTTTGAAATATAAATCACAAATCATAAATGAAAATTTTGATCCAGCATATATATATATATATATACACCTGAGACACGGGAGGCTGAATCCCCTCCTCTTCCTCCTGCTCTTCCAACGGTAGTCTCTCGTACGCCACGTTTGTAAATGACGAAGCTACGATAATAACCGGACCCGAGGCAATTAGTTCGCCGACAACATTTCCTCCAACAACCTGTCCTTGCCCTCCGGCCAAGTATATCGTCAAGCTGGTGGCTCCCGGCGGCGCTGGTGGGGGAAGAAAAGACCCGGACAACGAAAGAATCTCGAAACGTCCCTCGAGACTAACGACGCCCGCTGGCTGGCGTAGGCTGACGTTGTTGACCGTGCCGGAGCCGCTCAATATGCAAATCCCACGCTGCCGTTTGCGCGCGTAGGTGGCAACCGCGGCGAAGACGTCGCAGCCGGTGCTTACTTCTAAGATGTGGGCCCGGAGCGTGTTGGCACTCTCTCGGGTTATGATCACGGGAGGTTTGGGCTTGTTTTTGGAGCCCGGAGGACGGCCGCGTGGCCTTCGGGCCGACATGTCTCCGGAGTTGGATTGTTCATAATTTTCAGAATCGGAAAGGAAATGGGAAGTTGAACCTGCTAAGTCCAAATCAGCCATATATATATATAAAAGAAATTTATTTATTTAAATAATAAACCTACTACATGGATCGAGAGAAAACAAAAAATACTTATAAGAGTGGGATTAGTTTTGTTTAAATAGATAATTAAAGAAGGAGATTAATTAATTATTCAAACCCTAGCTAGCTAGAACCATCAGAGAGAAGAAAACTTGAGGAATGGAGTGAGGAGAAAGGAAAGGTTATTAGAGGAAGAGAGACTGCACATATCTAAATATATACTATATATATATCAGCATATTCAAAGATGATAATGAAGTTTATCAAAAATGTAAGATATTTTCTTTAGTTATGCAAAATATGTGGGAAATTACATACTTCCTATTTTATAATAATTATCCTAAATTTTAACACAACCCCCCAATCTATTTAAAATAAGTCATTTCAGATCATGATATTTCAAGAAATATTTTTTGGGCCAACATCAAGTATTTAAAAGATGGTTCTTTGAAATATGTCGACCCAGTCTGTATTCGTACTAAACTTTTAGTATACATGGAGATTTTTTGTAATAAACAATTCACAAGGTATTTGCATGCGTGTTTAGTGAAGTGTCTTTCGTTTATCCTTAAAGTTTTTTAAAAACAAATTACATGCAATAATAAATTAATGGGTCTTAATTTAGCATTTCTCTTTGAAAACAGACTATTTATCTCCTTTTCAAAAAAGAAATACAAATTATTCTAAAGAAAAATATGTTCAAATTACTTTCTCATTTTATTAAAAAAACACTTGCAATACGTCTCTATAGCGCAAAGAGAGGATTTATATTTTATTCTATATATAAGTAACTATTTCCAGCCTTTATTTGCTATGGGATTTTCCTTATTTGGTAGTGTCAAACTTCATGAAACGACATTACCATTTCTTGTTGTTTTATGGTTGACCAATTAATAAGCTTTAGTAACATTTCTTTTTTTTTTTTATGATCAGGGCAAACAACTAAATACTATACATTTCTATACTAATGTATTTCGAGTCAAATAGCCTAGAAATTAATTAATGTTACAAACTAGAGGGCAGTTTATATATCATACCCTTTTGCCCTTTGCCGTACCCCGTACGTGCAGAGGGGAGGACTTTACTCAATGTGATTTTAAATTGTTAGCTAGAAGTTGTACAATATACCTTCAACCATTCCTTAAAGTAGAAGAGGTTGAATTATTAATTATTTTCTCCATCATAAATTTTGACCATATATATTTACTTTTTAGAGCATCCCAAAATGATTAAGTACTATTTTTCTCAAGAAAATAATCGACATAAAATAAAGATTTGATTTATCTAACACAATAATTTTCTTTTTCCCAAACCCTTATTCTAATGCTGAAAATCAAATAAAACATGTGAGTTTTTTACCAAGTTCAACCGATAAAAATTTGGTATACATGCATATAAAATTATATCTGAACACTGATTATTCTTTATATATAGCTTTTCAAACTCAGATTCATGAGAACGACTTTTGATAAATATATGCTAAAAAATTTCTTCGAGTTTAATTAATTTATTCAAAATTAAATTTTGAATCAAATACAATTGTAAATTCAATAATAAACTCATCATATCATGCTACTAGAAAACAAGCCACCGTGCAACGGCAAAATCTATCACATAATTAAATTATGTATATCCAAATTAAACTTTTACAAAAGCAAAACGAAAAAAGGAAAAGGGTAACAATATTCACCAACTAGTTCTCAAATTTGACTATAGTTAGATAATAAGACCACATTAAATATATGAAAATATATTTTAATTTCTAGACTGTTGATAACATTTACAAATTAAGAGTTAAGTCTACCCAAACCCTTGTATAATAAGAACAATCCCTGTAATTTAATTTATGTGGCATAAATCATATGTAATAATGTCAAATTAAGTTCAATATATATATATGCACCTATCTGAATCATAACTTGGAGAGACTATTATTGATGGAGCATTTCAATGCTAAAGTTTAGCATTTCAAAACTTGGAGAGGCTAATCCATGTGCTCAACTTGTCATCTTATGCCCTAATATAATATTGATTAACCTTTTCTTGATAATCTCAATCTTAGCGTCACTTTCGACCAATCTGAATGTGTTTACGGACACAAAATAAAGTTATTAACTTGACCTAATCCATGTTTAAAATCCGAGGTCCCTACCATGTTTCTTACCTAAAATATATAATATTAGATTGGCAATATCACAATTTATATCGAAATCGAATCATTATGTAAAAGTCATTTCTGAATAAAAAGTTCATCGTACGCTTAAAGTTTGATTATTCACATTTAATCAATTATAAAATAAATACATTTATATGTATAATTGATTATTTCATTTAGATTGAAAAGTTTATTGTAGATATTTTGAACAAATTGGATGCATCAGATAGATTTTGGCTAGAAATTTTGAAATAATATAAATAATATGTAGGTTCACACGCCGTTATCAGTTATTCCTCAAAAATAATTGGTGTTAAAAAAAAATATATATATAAATATATATCCTAGCCTTATAGTTCATTAACACTCATAAACAACCACAACATTTGACTGTAACTTGACCCCACGCCTTCACTAACGAGGGTCTCACTACGAGACAATTGCTGCAAATACCCATGTTAACACAATCTAGTACAGTGTGAGGGCATGATGAGTTGATTAGATATTAATTGGTTCGACCAACTTTCATGCTGAAATCTTAGCAAAGTCCAAGGATTTGTAGGTTTTGTCCATGTGATAGCAATTATATATATCGACCAGCTGGTTTGTGGACCTTGAATTTCACAATTATTTAAGAAAAAAATGAACCTTTTAAATTAAAATAACGAGGAAGTGACCTAACTTCAACCCCATCCATTCACATTTTAACTTTGCTAGGTGATATAAGGATATACAGCCTAAGCTAGTCCAGCTTCCTCTCGGCTTCAGTTCAGGTTCTCCCTAAATTTCAAGTCAAGCTTTCCCTTTTTCTTTTTATAAGTCATCTCAAATAATTCAATATATCAATTTTATTTAATTTCAATTCTTATTTTCCCCACTCTCACTTAATAATAATAATAGCAATAATAATAAAAATTAAACAATAATAAATAAATAAATAAATAATAACAATATTAATAATGGATAATAATACGCAAACCAATTTGGGAATAATAAAAATAATTTAAGATTGACATTAAAATAATCTAATAATAAGACATAAAATTGGTATACAATAATACAACAATTAAATAGTTGACAACCAATGATTTTTTTAAAAAATACACAACAATACAACAATTAAATAGTTGACAACCAATAATTTTTTTAAAAGTACACAATAATACAACAATTAATTACATTTCATTTAATAAGGTATTTTAAAGGATTTTTATTAAATAAAAAAAAAAAAAGGAACAACACTGTTGGACGGGCGAGTGTGCCCAGCGAGTGCAAACACTCAATGTGTGAGGCAAGGCAACTCAAGCGATGGGTTTGATGGTTGCCTTGATCATCCCTTCCTTCATTTTATTTTATCTTTTTCACCCCCCTAAATCTTTCATCCCTTCCCCTTGCCTCATAGCAGATGGACTAATAAACTCTACTTCATTATTTTTAAGGTTAAACAAAGAATAGGTGGTCAAGAATACCTCATACCATAACAAAGCTTATCTAAGTAATTGGTAACTCCATAAAATAATCATATTAGTTTAATTTGAAATGTCCAGATTTCAACATGGTTCAATCCAACAATGATTTGATTGATGAGCACTTAACTGATCTTTTGCTATCAATTTAAATATATTATTTCATGATCAAATTTTGTACACAAAGTCGATGAAGATATCCTTAAAAATTAAACAAACTATATTTTTTATAATACTTTAGCTCCACAAAAAATCATAATACCTTAGTTGCAGATCAGCGAAATATATAATCCCCAGACTGTGAGTTTAGTGCTTATTGTCCAGGACAATATATAGAGATTAAAATATGTTAGTTAAAAAAAGATTAACCAATATATATATATATATATATATATATATATATATATACACAAACTATAGGCACCATTAATTTTCTAATGTTGAATGTAGAATCATAGTCAAATACTTAATTAAAATTAAACTGATATGATAGTGGGGGATTTTTATTATAATCTCGTTATTTGGATCAAGCACGAGGATCAATTTTTTATATAAAATTTAGAATGAATGATATTCTTTTTGTTGTCGAGAAAGGCTATAACTAGAGTGGTTGATGACTTGATGTAAAAAGTACTTAATTAATAATAACCTGAATAAATAACTAACTAAGTTTGATTTTCTTTTCTTATGGTATATTTTAGAAAGTTGCATATCATTATTTGTCTGGTTCGTATTACTATTCCACGCATATTTAAGATAAGAACATGTACGAGTTTCCTTTTACACTATGATGATCATATGAAATTCTAAATGGAAATTACAATTGGAATTAAATAATTTCTAGAACATGTTAAGTTTCCATTTCTACTTATTAGAACACTCAATGACAGATTTTTAAGGATTTAAATAATTATAAATGATTATTTAACAAAGAAGAAATAAAAAGATCGTTTGGTCTTTGTTCCACCAACTAAGGAGATTTCAAAAAGAGCTAACACGCTTAACTTTTAAATTTTAATTACGATATATTTTATAAGACAACTACGATAAGTGAAATATCACATGCACTCCAAATAAACTATAACTAAAATCAAATTAGGAATTATTTTCCAAAACACAATATATACTGACAAATTGAACCTTGCGGATAAACTTGCTAAACTATTACATGAGATTTTTATGTTAATTTGAAAATTTAATTACATCTTTTGTGTGTATAAACTCATGAATTTTGTAATTATTATTGAATAAAAAAACTTCAACTAAAAAATAAAAGGGAAGGCCCATTAAATCTGAAAAAAATTAGACCAATCATAATATACTTCATATGATCAATAGTGAGCTCTCAAATAGGCCCAAGATACTCTTTTGTTTTGCCTGGGCCTAGCCCATGTAACATAGAAAATCTACACATGACGATGACGCGGTGCAAACAATAGACTGAATCCATCAACGTAATGTACGTGCTATATATACTACTGTACAACGAATAATAACAAGTTAATGAAATACTATATTAATACCAAAAAGAAAATAGGAAAAAACGTAAAATTTGGGGATTCCTCCTAATTTGCTCAAAGTGATGCGTGTAAGTACTGTTTGGATGATAGCAAAGAGAGTTCCTGGACAAGAGAGTTCAATGAGCTTAAAGCCACATTCAACATTTCTGGTGCACAACCTGGCTTTACAATTTTCTTCACCTGTGGTGTGAGCCAAGCCAACAACTCATGTGATTTCACAAGAATAGGATCGCCAAACACGACATAGACATTAATTACTTATATATAAAGTCTACGACTACGACTGCATATATAAATACTAGCATAAGTAATGTACCTTGTCAACATAGAAATGAAATTCATCAATCTTTTCCACATAATCCCGATCGTGATTCAATGACCCCATGACATCATTTACAAGATTTTCAGTCTCCGCACACATGATCATACTGTCGTAAAAATCACAGAATTAATTAAATCATGTACCGACGAGCAAAGCAAAAGGAAATAAGATAATAAGACAGTTTTAATTAAATCTGGTCCATCAATTCTTTGTGATTTTAAAATATAGTTACATATCATTAGAACATATATACAGTATTAAAAATGTTACTACTAAATTAAAGAAACCTTTCCAAGTAAGTCTTACATACATACATACATACAGGAGAATGAAATGTAAAAGTAAATGACAATAATAATAATAATTTCAAGTAGCTAGGCAAGTACTCAAACCAGATTAATGCAGAGTGTCGATCATTGTATTTGTCACCAACAGCTTCCTAATCAAAATCAACCACAAATTCAGTCCAGTCCTTCAAAAGCAGTTGATGTCGATGTAGTAGTATATAAATTAAATAAAGTTGAATTGAGTGATCAATTTCCTTTCCTCCTAGCTTGCTAGTATTTATTTGGCTCATTGAAGTAAAGGACTTGGAAGATCAGCAGTTTGAGTAGAAATATACTACTCCAAAATAGCTTTACTTGTTATCGATCAATTAATTATATGTGTGTGGTAATTCTTTCTTCTACCGAATATAATTTCCACAAGTAACAAAATAATTAGAACTAACATTATACCCAATTTAGACATACCACTTGATTTGAGTAAGAAATTAAATAAAACAATTTTTAAGAACGTAACCCACTCCAACAAACTACCATTCTTGAAAAACTGCATCAAATAATGAATTACTCAAAGTTTAAAATTACAACAACTCAAACCAAACCCAGAAACCATTAAAGAAATAGAAATACAGAGTGGATGGATTACCAAAGTTTCAGTTGCCTGGAAATTTCCTTCACACCATGAGATCATTTTCTTGAACAAAAGCAAAAGGTAGTTTTCTTTTTTTTTTTCCTTTTCTTTTTTTTTTTCTTGGGATAATTCGAACAAAAGGAAAGTTACTAGAAGCTATATCACATATGGTTGGTAGATGTTTATGTTTCTACTTTCTAGTCTGGGTTTTCTACACGGCACCCTGTACTAATTTTAATTGTCAAAAATTCCCTGTGTTATTCCCTATTGTCATAAAGCTCCCATGAAAATGGAAAAATTAATCAAATGACAAATCATTAAAGAAACAAATAACAAAATACTTTTCACCTTTTCTCTTGATAGGAAATAAATAATCCTTTGTAATCTTTCTGAAAAAGTATTGTTAAAAGTCAATTTTCTAATTCAATTTGCTTGAATCTATTTCATTCTTTTTCTTAAGAGTATTTAAATCTATCTAGTTCAACACTTAATTAATTTTGAGGTGTGTTTGAACGTGTTGTGGGAACTTCTCGAGTTTACCACATTGCAAATGTGAGTTTGTCACATTGTGAGAACTAACTAGATCAATCACTTATTCTTGAGTTTCTTCACATGTAATGGATTAAGTCCGTTTAAAATAATTTGGATTTAACTCAATCTTAAACATGAGCTCAACAGGCGAGAATTGTACAAAACTTTATAAGAACTTATTCATTTTATCCAATCCACTTAGGATAAATTTAGTCTCAATACTACTATTTCATGTGTGAGTGAAATAACTCAAACATGTGACATATTAAAATTCATCCTTGCAAATTTCGACTTATGGGCCCAATACATGAACAGCGATAGCCCATACGAGGGCCCAATACACGAACAAAAAGAAACCCATCATGGAAGGAAGTGAACCACGTTAACTTGGTACTCCCATCTTGAATTTATTCACATGGTCTCGAAACTAACTGAAAAGTTGATGATTACCCGAAATTTTATAAGAAAACTATGGTGGACTTGTTCATTAACATCCGTCTTGCAAGCCCATTAACGAGTCAAAATTTTGGGACCACCGTTTGAATATATATTATTATTTTTTCAATCTAAAATGGGCTTACCAAACTTCTCACCAAAATAAAAAATTACTCTGAAATTGCTTTCAGACTCACCGAACCATCTTTCAGATGTAGGCTCTAGATCTAGCATTCCAATAAGACAGTAAAATACCCAAGGGGGTTTGGTCTAGTGGATAAAAGCTGGCTAGAATCACAGGGAGGTCAAGGGTTCGACCCCCTCCACTGTAAAGAATCCCTTGGGGAGAGCTTTCCGTAAACAGCGACCCGGCTCGGAGTGGTAGCCCACTTACTTGTACCAAAAAAAAAATAAGACAGTAAAATCTAGTATTTTATTGAGTAAGATTGCATACATGATTACACTTTAAAAAGCAAAATAATATAATTAATTTTTAAACATTAAATTAAAAAATTATAATCAGTTAAATATTGCATTCGTTTTGCTGAAATCTTATAATAAGTCTCACCTTTAAACTTACAAGGTGTAAACATACACTTGATGGGTATGCTGCATGTGCATGTCACATATGTATGGTTTATGCGATCTCATAAATTAATTTGTGATTCCAACATTTAATTACGAGGAATAACAATTATCATGTACACTTGTAATTAATTGATCAATATCTTAGATTGTCAGTCGAGTAAGTCAAATTGAATTTAATGTTTGAATCGATTATGATCAACGAACTTATAGTTTATATCAATACTGGTCATGTTAGAAAAAAATCTAATCCGAAAAATATCTGGAGGAGTTTTAGTTATATAGATTGTTACTATTAAATTTAAATTAAATCATCATTAATTTTAATTGATAAAACCAACAACATTATATATTTCTATAAATTAATTAAAAAACCCAAGATGGTTGAGTCTAGTGCTAGTGACTTGCGACTCTAAGAAACACCGCAGATGACTTATACCATTTGCACTCTTCGATCCGAGCTGTAAATACTAAATACACAGTTTAGTCTAGTCTAGTAGATAAAAAAGAAATGAATTAATCAAGATGAGTCCAAATTGGGATCCAAATGACTTATAGCTATAGTTTGTGACCTTATTTAATAAAATCTCATTCATGGCATTGGCACCTCAAAATTAGTATATTCATTTACTTAAAAAGTATACTATATATACTGCCATATTCATTTACCCTAGACAGTAACTTAAAAAGTATACTATATATTCTGCATAGCTTTATAAGAATATAAATTAAATATCGGATTAGTACATTTAATTTGCCATATATATTAGTAACTGTTAACTGGGACTAATTATAGATTACCGAAATCTAATAAAATACACTGTTCCACTTTCTATTCACTGCCACTAGTCTCATCGACATTTTCACACTCAGACTTTCAACATTTAATAATCTCCATATTTAGACTTCAAAATACTACTATTTACTAAAATATCGCCTTGCGGTTGAGGGAAAAATTGAATAATTTTTTTAAATAGAAAAAACTCCGAAGACTCGAAATTTGACTTTTCTGTTATTAGCTCGAAATAGCCTCTCGCCTTCTCTGAGTTTTCTCCCTAATTTTCTTGATGATGTTAATGTGGGGTTTGGATTTTTGAAGGTTAATCACAAGGGTAAAGCGACCCGCTAATTTTTTGTTCATGAATTCCATATTCCTTTTGGGAATTTGAAGATTTCTTTTACTTTCATTTTGATGAGTTCTTGATTGCATGAATTATCAATGATTTTTTAATTTCAGCTGTTTCATGGGTTTTGTGTACTCAATTGTATTGTTAGTATTGCTCTGCTGTTTTATTTTTTCAATTCATGTGTGATGTTTGGTGTGGTAATGGTTTCAGTTTCTTGAACTAGAGTGAATCTTGATTCTTGCTATTATATGTTTCTTTATTGTTTTCTTTTTAATTGTGATGTTTCTTGGGTAATGGTTGATTTTCTTAAACTAGAGTGAATATTGTTTTAGCTACTTTTACTTATTATCATTTTTCGTTTCATCTTTGAATTGTTATGGTTTTAATTTTTTGAAGTAAAGTGAATCTTGATTCCTTTTTCTGGCTATTACTATTTTTTTTTCTAACTAGAGTTCTTCTTGATTCTTGCTCTAGCTATTTATTAATCGTTTGTCGTTCATGTGTGATGTTTGTGGTGGTAATGGTTTAGAGTGAATCTTGGTTCTTGTTCTGGTTATTATTATTAATTTTCCTGTAAACTATGCCCCTTCAATTTTCTCATCCAAGTCATTCAACTTTCAAGATTTAGTTTTTGGTCAGATAATTATTTTCTTGAGTGGGTCTAATTGTGTCATAGAGCATGTATATGGTCGAAATCTATTAAATTTTCTGGTGAACTTAATTATATAGAAAACATGGATTGTGTTTTCTCCATATTATTCTTATTCTTTAAAAATAAATCCTTTTTCTTTTTTCATATTATTATGTAATTCATACCTGATGGCTACTTATCTTTGTCTCTTAACACCATTTGCTTTTCGTTTGACTTACTCTTTGTAATCATCTCTAAAGTCTAAAGTGCCACCAGGACTAAAAATTGATCTTCTTACGCTATATGAAAATTCTGTTTCTAATGATGTATTTAAATTTGAAATGCAGAGTTGCAAGGATCATGGGAAGGACTGAAATGGAAGATATTCTTTATTACGTAACATGTTGACTTTGCTGCACTGAACTTTTTGTCTTCTTGAGGATATCGATTCAAAAAGTCAATGTCTTCTCGTGATAATTCTTCGAACGGACCATTGGAATCTGCCAGCAGGTAACTGATTAATCTACTTCTAAGAAAGGTGAAATATGATTTTCTGCCTAAGCCTCGTTAAATCACAGGCACAACTTAGAATCAACTTCTGTATCAAAGCATGTTAAGGGAAAGGAAAATCTAGTCCACTCTGAAGACCAAGAAACCATGGTACTTTTATTTGATTTTATAAAGATAGGCATTGGTATTATTTTGGACTTCAACATGGAAATGCAATACCTACCTTGTAGGAACTTTATTCACGAGCTAGAGCTCAAGAAAAGGAAATTCAGTATCTTAAGGAACAAATTGCTCTTGCCAGTATCAAAGTAAGACACTCGATTTTGTATTATAATGTTACAATAATTCCTTAGTCTTTTCTTTTCACTATGCTTATGATATTTTGTATTTGATAGGAATCACAAATGTTGAATGAGAAATATACACTTGAGAGGAAGTTCTCCGAGTTACGGATGGTGTGTACATTATTTCGACTTTCATATTCTTTAACAACTTCTGTTTTAGTTTGTTCTAACATGACCTAATGTATCAACTATTTTTTTCTTTTTGGTTGTAGGCTCTAGATGAAAAGCAAAGTGAAGTTATAACTTCTGCATCAAATGAGTTGGCAAGAAGGAAAGGTGATCTTGAAGTAAATTTAAATCTTCTTAATGAATTAAAGGTAAACACTTGTGCTAACTATCTGCGGCTTCTGTGTAAATGAAAATACGATTCAGTGCCAAATTACAATTTCTTGTGGAAAATTGCAAACTACTTTGAGCCAGTTGAAATCTGTGATACTGTAGAAATCAAAAACCTTTTTTTTTATTGTTACTTAATATCTTAAGTTATGATAATTATTTTTTCTCGACCCAGGTTGTGGAAGATGAGAAACATATATTTACGTCATCTATGATTGGGATATTGGCTGAATATGGTGCTTTACCTCACGTTACAAATGCCTCAGCTCTATCCAACAGTATAAAGGTATCTTATTTATAGCATTGAGTACTACATTATTATCTCCCAAGGAATTTCTGATATCGGCTCTTCTAATCTTTTGCAGCACTTACATGACAAAATGCAGTTGAAGATAAGAACTTCACATGTAAGTTCATGTTATATTTATGGTTATTTCAGACCTTTTCTATTAGTGTTTTTATTTTTATGTTCTTTTATTGTTGTCTTTTGTCCTTAAAGTAAATGAATTACATTAGTGGGTGTGTTTTACGGTTTTGTCTGTGTATACTCGTCATGAACAGGAATACAAGAAGGGGAACAAAAAGTCATCTGCCTCACATTAACTAATAGTATTACAAGTGTTCATCATGAGCTAATAACTAGACATCTCAAGGGTTATTTGGTCAATCAGTATTTTATAACAAACTTTTATTTTTCTTTAGTTTCCTTGATGGACTAGATACGACTTGCGGTATCAGATTATCATTTTGGTTAATTTTTCTATTACAATTGTCATTTACTTGACATCTAATTCAATAAAATGACGTTTTCTTTGCCTTTCTGTCAAGTCCTTATAATATAATGTTTTGGAAACCGGAAATATCACTGGTTTAATCGGTTTGACTGCTATGATGTTGTATATATGTACTGCAAAAACAAATAATAGCAAAAATGTGAAAGAGTCGTAAGAGATATAGAGATTCTAGAAAAATAAAGTCCAACATTTATATCACTTTCCAAACTATATCCTACAGTTATTTATTTGTTATTATCGGATTATAAAATGTCTTCAACTATTTAAAAACCACACTGAATTCCTTATTTGACTATAAAATATTTATTTATGTATCACTAAGAAAGTTAACAGTAAAAGTTTTGTCAGAATTTTCTATGTGACAAAAGTTAGGTTGTTTATGAAAAGAGTATATATTTCCAATATTACCCCCATTATTAGTCATTGAAGTATGTAGAATTACATTTGAGCAATACGATATCTATGAATCTAATAGGAAATGTCATTTTTATGCAGGCCAGACTTTCAGAGGTTAATTCCATGATTGGTAATAATGCCAGAAATGGTTTTGTTGATAGAGATAATCCTAGTTTAAGTCCCATGAGTAGCCAAATCGCCACCAATTCTATGGTAAAAATCTATAGTTTTATTGTGGTATATTCACAATTTATTTAAATTCAACTGTGCTGTTCTCTTATTGAGTAAGAAATATTTGGTTTTATGAAACCTTTATTATGCAGGGTGGACGTGGATTTTCTCATTATAGCCAATATACCGATAGCAAACATTTGGAACCCGTTGATGATATGTCAAGATATGTACAAGAAAATGATTCTAAAAAAGTCAAAAGCTTGAAAAGGAGTGATGAAATGCGTCAATTATCGAACAATGAAAGTCTTCTAAGGACATTGCCTGATATTGATAGGTTCGCCTGAATTATGATTATTTTATTTCTTTACAGTTTTTGTAGTTTTCGTCTTGTATTTCAGTTATACACAATAATTTAATTATTACGTGAAGATTTGTTTTTACGTACATCTCATAACTGCAACACTTATTGAGGTGATTAAGTAATGGAGCTTTGCATATTTTAGTCATGGTAAAATGCACTTTTGTTAATAATGTAGAGAATATATAGTTGGCATATATTTTGAATAAGAAATAATGTTGTGATTTAGAGGAGATTGTAAAGCTTGCTGGTGAATTTAATTATGACTACAAAAAATGCAAGATGTACATGCAAATAAAAATTGTATGAGTATAATTTTTTTATGAAACGGGCGAAAATGTATCATGACCCTAGGGTTATTTATACTAGAAAATAAGAAAGACAAATACTAAAAGACCTAACCTAATTATGATGAACTCTAACACATACATTATTTATTTGTTGCTAACATCTACTCGAAATTATGAAATGTTGCCAGTAATGTGCTTTGTCAATATTATGGGTGCCGAAAATTAAATTCTTAAATGCTTAAGCTTAAGCTAAGTTTTCATTTTCAGAATCATTCAAATATTTAGTACTTGTGCAAATTTTAGAAGATTAAAATTAGTCAAGCCAACAGATTTCACAAAATGTTATGATGATCACTGTTCCTTGTTACCGTAAACTGGAAGATTATGTAAATCTTTACATTTTCTCAGCATTTCCTTATTTTTAATTATATCCATGTACATATATTACGTAGTTCATTTGAGTGTCTGGTTGATCTTTCCCCTTAAATGAATAATATATTTTATGATCCATCGATATGTAATGAAGTTCTCAGTATTTTTGTACATAGTTTTAAATATATTTCTATTTCATTGCTTTTGTTAGATTCTTTACCTTCGTGGCTCATTTTTTACGACACTTCAGACAAATCCGTATCTTGCATTCCATTAGTACTTATGTTGCAGCTCACAAACATAGATACTATTATGCATATTTAAAAAAATTATGCTGACAAATTAAAATTTCAGAAATGTTTCAGGCCAAGGGTACCTGCCAGAATTGGAGGAAAGGACTAGCGATCAATTTTCCCATACTCCAATGATGCACGAGGGAGTTGGTTCTTTTGCTTCAGAGGGTAATATTATTAATTTTTTCCGTCATAGTTAATTATTTTCTAATTTTGTCTCTTACAATAAAAGTTGTACCACCTCCAGACGAGGGTCCTGGAATAGAAAACTTTCAAATTATTGGGGAAGCTAAACCAGGATGCAAACTCTTAGGCTGTGGATATCCCGTACGTGGAACTTCTCTCTGCATGTTTCAGGTATGAGCATTTATATATTCATTATTATTTTACATTTTCAAGGGAATTTTGATACTGATATATGGTATCTTTTATTTGTCATTTCATCTGCATACATAGTGGGTTCGTCATTATCCAGATGGAACTAGACAGTACATTGAAGGTAAATATAAAATTGAATGAGCCTTTTGTTACGAATCTTTGTGGGAGTAACTTTTATTTTTCTTAAATCTTATGACTTAAGAAAATCTTACTGGCTTTTTATAATATCAGGAGCTACAAATCCAGATTATATAGTGACGGCTGATGATGTTGATAAACTTATCGCTGTTGAATGCATACCAATGGATGAACAAGGAGGACAGGTGATGTATTAAGTGGTATTTTATGCCGTTACTCAAGTTATATAATATAGCTCATGCTATACTTTGACACTTCCTAAATAACTTAGCCTTTTCTTCCTTTTTACGTGGCCTTTAAGTAAACATGTTAAGTACATGGATATTTGTTTGTTAGTGTTTCATTTATTGTGTTATTTCTTTAAAACACTGACCAAATTATGCTATTTGACAATTGGCAATTTAAAAATTTCAGGGTGATATTGTCAGAATCTTTGCCAATGATCACAACAAGATTACATGTGGTGAGTACAATTGCATTTAATTTGATTTTTCATTCAAGTACTTTCTTAATCAATATTTTATAATTTACAAAGATTTTCAAATTTCAGTTTCAGTTTCAGTTATACGTATTTCTGGTATTTTGTTGTTCTTTACCGGTTTACCTATGTTTTCTTATGAATGGTATGACAAATGCAGATGACGAGATGCAAGAGGAGATTGATACCTATGTTTTAAAAGGCCAGGCAACATTTGGTGTCCTAATTCTTGTATGTTGTTGAAATTTGGTCTTCCTTAATGTTATTTATTACTATTAGGATTTCACAAATCTATGCACTGTTTCAAAAATCTAGTCTGTCACCAATGCATGTCTTTTGAAGTTATCCGAAAAATGTGATGAAACTAGTATATTATATATATGTGGCAAGAACTTAGGCTAATTATACATGTTTTCTCTGATTAGAATTCTCTTAAACATTATTTGACAGTTAGATTCCTCGGAAAATTGGGAGCCGGCAACTCTATTTTTGAGGCGGTCAGGATTTCAAGTTAAGGTTGAGAGAAACCAGGATGCAGTAATTACAGAGAAATACACTAAAGATTTGTTGGTACACGCTCTTTTATTGCTTTGATAACTTTAAGAAAAATATACGTCTGAATCTTAAATATTATAATTGAAAAAGTTACTTCAAATTTTCCTTTTTAATTATATTTTGCAGATCAAAATACCGAGCGGTCTCTTTGCACAATTTGTTGTGACATGTTCCAGTGGGTCATCATACCCCTTTAGCACAAGTAACGACATACGGTAATATCCCATTTTGACTTACTAAATCTCTATCTTTATTTTTCATGATTCACTTTTTTAATAGTGGAATGAGTCTCCTCGATCCGAGATTTAGCTTAGATAACATTGATTTTTTCTATTGCAAACTATTCTTTGAGTGGAATCATCATATGATTGATAACAATATGTTTATTGTCCTTGTAGAATGCGAGATACAGTTGTACTAATGATGAGAATCTTCCAAAGCAAGGTACACTAAAATCTGTTATATTATGATGCTGTGTTTGCGTTTATCATTTTAACCATTATCTTATCTCTCTTTTATATGTGATGTGAATGTGATAGAGGAAGTCGAAAATTCATATTAGGTTTCACAGTACTAGGCACTCGATACTTTTTACTCCGCACTTTAGAAAATGAATAGCACTTTTGGTCCCAAACTTTTTTATGCATATTTCGTCCTCACCTATCTAATTTGGGACCTAATGTGCAAGTCATACACAATCCTATGGGACCAAAAAGTGCAATATCGAGACTGTCCAACAGTGCAATAGGGGTACCCCCCGAGGGTGGGCTGTATTCTTAAAATGCAATTTTGAATATTTTTTCTTTAATTCTTGAAACAGGCTTTCGATGAAAAGAGGAAGGGTAAAGCATGAGATATATATCATCTCTTGTAGATGCAGTGTTCATAGTCATTCTTTTCTTTAATTCAGAAGAACTAACTACTACAGTTTTGCTGCTATATAGCTATAGTGCTTTTTCAATATATTTGTTTGTTTTGTTGTAATATTTAGTGCTAAATGTGTAGTTAGGAAGTGGTAGGTTTAGAATTTCTGGAGGATTTATTTCTCCAATTTTCGTATGGGTAATTTTAATTTGATCGTTTTTTTTTTTTTTTTTTTGTCTCATTTTAATTAGCAATAGCATACCCCTCTAAAAGCCACCATTCTTTTTTTAAAAAAAAAGAAAATATGTATGATATCAGGACACCATTTGGGTTGGGTTTAACACACGTCACATTCACATTCACATGGACATGGACATGGACATGGCTTCTTTTCTCGGTATTAGTATTTTATTTCAACCACTTTCAGTAAAGTACAAGTATTGGAAAGTGTAACAAACTGGACAAAAATAAACGAACACGTTTTAAAGCAAATTCCACTTTTTGATTAAACGAACAAAAAGGATTGGTAACTTAATTTTAGGATTTGAAACTAAAATGAAGGGTTGCTTTCTAATTATTTGAACTACACAAAAAGAGTAGTGTTTATTTTGCACTTAACGGGTGATAGTGCAATTTTGAAAGGACTAGTTCCAAGAATTATCACTCATAGATTGATATGAAACAACTGGAAATAAATTGTTCTTTTTCGGAAATGAATTGAAAATCTGAACAAAATTTCACATTTGTTCTTCAAATAGATATTAATTTTAGACATGCATGTCACCTACTGCTAAACTGAAAAATTCACATGAGAGAGGTTCAAGAATTCTCAGCTTTAATTTAATTTAAGTTACTGGCATTTTTTATGTTTTGTAACTTTGTAGCGGGGCAGGCAACACACATTTTTGTTCCAAGGTTTCTTCTACATCCAAACTAATCACTTATCATTGTTAAGTGGAGTACTCCCTCCGTCCCATTTTAAGTGTCGTTTTAGAGAATTTTTTTTGTCCCAAATTATCTGTCACTTTAGAGTTTCAATGCACTATTAATGACATATTTTCCCATTTTGCCCTTTGCTTTTTATTACTCCAAGAAAGATAGAAAGAGAAAGATAGAGAGAATAAATGAAAAAGGAAGAGAGATAATGTAAGGGTATTTTAGGAATATCATTTGTTTTTTTCCTAAAATTGAGGCAATTAAGTAGGTGCCTTAATATGTGTGAAAACACCTAAAACGACAATTAAAATGGGACGGAGGGAGTATTTTTCTTCAACCGACATCTTCTCATTGGTCAACAAGATAATAAATAAATAAAAGTTGACGAGGACCCATTACTATTATCTACTATCATATATCATTCATACTACTGTATTAAATATTTATGGGATATTTGGAAGGTTTTGGTTTGGTTTCAAGAAAATAGTTTTGGTTAAATTGTTAAAGATTTATTTGATTATGTTTTGAATGTTGGGTTTTGTGATTCTGAAAAATCCCAAATTCAGTTTGAATTGGGGTTGCATGTTGGGGTATGTGAAAAAAAAAATTAGGTGATTGATATCAATCAATGTTCTTTTTTATAGATTATAGATTTTGAGGGGAAAAGTATGTGGTATGTGTCAAATCAATGTTTTATAGGTTTTAAGAGTTTGGATGTAAATTAATGAATAAATTTGTGATGAGTTTTGTCAAACTCTATTTGAAAGAAATCTTACTCAATTTTGCGAGATCGAGTCAGAACCGAGCCAAATATATAATGTTTTATGTGTATACTTTGATGATTCTTTTATTGTTTTGAAGCTATATAAAAAAGATGGAGGAATATCCAAGCTTGTGTGCAACAACATAAAAGTCAATTTATTGGAGATATGCCAGCATTATATTCTGTAACCAAAAAATAAGTTCACCGAATTTACTAGGGTGTTTTCAACTGCTGTTTATTCTTTAGCTTCTTTTAGAAATTCTTGAAAAAGAACCATGAACTAGTGTTGTTTGCATTATTATTATAGGCCAAAAAAAAAAAGCCACTTCTACTTTGGGAAAATTCTTACTTAGACCAGGTCTAGGAGATTTTCCTAGACCTTGTGGTTGTAAAACACTCCACATCATCATTGTGAGAGTACCTCTACTTTGCTTTTATACTCTTCACATCTTCTCCCACTTTCCAATTTCCAAAATGTTGTAAAAAAAAAAGAAAAAAGAAAAAGAAAAAAGGTATCATATCATATCATAATTTATGCACAATAAATAATTTCGAGATTTAGTAAGTTGGAAACATGAGTTCAGTTGCGAATTCAAATCCATGGGAACCACATGGAAACTACAAAGATTGTTCATTAGGAATTTGCAGCATATACTGCCCACAATTCTGCTACTTAATCTTCCCCCCACCCCCATCAAATGACGAATCTACCCCTCCTTTCTCCCCTCTAATCATAGCAATAATCGGCGTTTTAGCCACTGCTTTTCTCTTAGTAAGTTACTACACAATCGTCACCAGATAGCTTTTCTCTTAGTAAGTTACTACACAATCGTCACCAGATACTGCAGAAATCGAAATCGAAATAATAATAACAGAAACAGGGCACAGGAGGAGGTTCAACAAGATCCAACGGCTGAGAATCAATTTCAATTTGGCTCGTCCGGATTAGATGAAGCGGTTGGATCGGGGATGGGTTAGTCGAAATTGAAGGGACTGAATGTGCTGTTTGTTTGAGCGAGTTTGAAGAAAATGAGTCCTTAAGGGTTTTGTCAAAGTGTAGCCATGCTTTTCACTTGCCTTGTATAGATACTTGGCTTCAATCGCACTCGAATTGCCCGTTGTGCAGGGCCGGTGTCGTGCATTCATCTGAGGATCTGCAGATTGATTCTTGTGAATGTGAAATTCCCCAAGAGCTGGTTTTGGTTGTAGACGAGATCGATGATATTCAACGCCGGATTTTGATCTCGGATATTTTGAAAACAGAAGAAGAAATTGATGAAGATTTGGAAGAGGGGAGTGGTTCTCAAAAAGTCAGCTCTACTTGTACTACTTGATGATGATATGAATAGGAAATTCCGAAATTGTTCTGTTTTGAAATTGAAGGTATTGTATATTGTCATGATATTTTTAATAGTATATATATAATATATGGTTCAAATCATCATTTTCCTTTTTGTTAATTGTTGTATTGTATAGTGTGTGATATTCAGTTCCAAGTTATCCCACTAAAATTGTTATTTTGATTAGCAACTGCAACTATACATTACTCCAATATGTTGGTGGCTGGGATATTAATCTAGGTTTATTAAATTTCATCCACAATTGGTTAATTATCAATCTAACAAAAACTATTTTCAGATTCTGCAATCTGTGTATATTAACAATTAATGGCCCAAGCCCAATTTTATTAGGACCACCACTAAATGGGATAATAAAACACTAACGAAAGAATTAGAATTCAATTCATGTAATGGCATGTAGCGAGGTGGGACGCAACGGGTTTGGGTCATGTCCAAGACTGGCTCAATAAATGGGTTGGCTTTGGAATATTTCGAGTTTATTATTGTTGTGAACAATACTAGTATAGTAGTATTGCGTTTCCTCTGGTTGGCACTTGGAACTGGACTGGATTTGGCATTTGGGCCATATTTTGAGTGGGACTCATGGAAATACTAATGTAAATCCTAATACGAGTTTAAGATCTGAACCCAAACATTTAAATAATAATAATAATAATCTGTAATTACACATTTGGCAGAAAGTGATAGCAAAATTAATTCATCAATGACATCTTCTTTAGGTACAAAAACATCAATTTAAAAAAAAAATATATATATTTCACATATTATTTAATTAATTATTTTTAGGTTGATTACTAACAAAGTATAAAGAATAACCAAGTAACAGTTAATAAGATCATCGTTATATATTAAATTAGATAAATATTTGAGGCCGCAAAATTACATAATTAAAAACTTAAACAAAACAACTATTTTTGGATGTATGTGATGTCTCAACAGCCAGTTTTTTCTTAGATTAATAAAATAAAATACTATTCTAATGACTCTGGGTTTTATTAATTAAATTATTATTACATTAATACAACTTGTTTCTCCTAATTAATTACTCAAATGTCCCGTAATCATGCATGCACTTATATTAAACAGAAACGATGTGGGACAGAGCACATGTATTGAAGTAGTGTTTTCTTAACAATGGGCGGTTGATTTGATAGGCCCCATATAACCAAACCCTCTTGTTCTTTATACAGGAGTAAGACCAAAACCATTTTCTTTTCAATACCTCTAAACTAATTAAACAAAACAAAACAAATAATTAATTTGATTATCTTCAATAATTTCCACTTATATATTACATGACTATGTCAATGATACTCTCAACGGCTATATATATAGCTAATAGCTTCAAAGGTGGGATTTTAATATATAGTATACAAATTAAATTGACGTACTGTATCATGAGCCCATATTTATTTTAAGTTGATGGAAAATATAACTTTATAATGTGCGGAATCAAAATGCTGATGTCCTGTAATTTTTTATTAACTGAAGAAATAAATGTTTATTTTATAAAAATTGCCTCTTAGAGAAACTCTCAAATATATATTGTTCAAATGTTTTTCAAATGATAAAAACTAAGGATAAATAAATGAATCATTGAATTGGTGATTTTTCATATCCCCGTTACTATTTGTTGATATATGGCGTAGTTATTAATTAAGTTGGCATAACCACTTTCATATCCTACTTTTATCAAGTGACAGCAAGATATTACTAGACAAATTGTTGTATATATATTTATTACAAATAATATGAAGTTATAACATCTTTTTGGTGTCAAATTAATTTATCGCAATAGACTGATATTTTCTTTATCACAAAATTCTATAGTTATGTAGTAAAATTCAACGATTTATATTCGAAATGGTTCAATTTTAATTACTATGTGAAATAATATGTGAAATATATATATATTTTTTTAAATTGATGTTTTTGTACCTAAAGAAGATGTCATTGATGAATTAATTTTGCTATTATTATTATTATTATTATTTAAATGTTTGGGTTCAGATCTTAAACTCGTATTAGGATTTACATTAGTATTTCCATGAGTCCACTCAAAATATGGCCCAAATGTGTCGAACTAACGGTGATTTTGCAATTTATTTAACGGTTGTACCAAATGTGTCGAACTTTGTCAAAGAGGTGTATCAAATGTGTTGGACACATAAAGCTGTGTACCAAAAATGCAATTCTCTCGATAAATAAGTGAAAAAGGGTTAATTTGCAATATTTTATTACTACTTAATAAAATTAATTTTACTCTAATTTATAAATTAACCATGAAATTAAATAAACGACGTGCACTTTTTTAATTGAGAAAAATATGTAAATTCTCATAAAAGATCTGGGGAGTTTATCAAATGGACGTAATATATATATATGGTTTATTAAAAGCTATCCTGTGAAGTAAAAACACAAAATTATTTCAAACATTTATTTCCGGTGAACAGCATACTTAATTAAATCAGCAATTTTTGGTCAATCCTAAAAAAGATTTCTTTAAGCCAAACCAAGAAACTAAACAAGTTGCATGCAGTGATTGTCACATGGACAGATTGTTTCGTATAATTCTAATTATTGTGAAACTATTTGAAAATTTTCTTAAGAAAAGTCAAGTCATAATAATCTGTGTGTTTAAGGAACAAAAACGTATGTAGTTGTTTCGGCACAATGTGGTATACATCTATAGGTGTGACTGAGTCGAAAGAAAGTATATACTATATTTGTATAAATTTGAGTTTTCTTTTTGTTGAATTAAATTTTATATTTATCAAACCATAATATAATTCAGTGTCTAAATGTAGCCGAATCTTTCATTCATCAAACTAGAGTTTCACTCAATCAATTATTTAATTTCTTGGTTTGATTTTGATCAGCGCTAAGTGCATCAGACAAATAAAATTATTTAAATTGTGAACCAAGGAAATTTGAATTGGCTTTGTTGCACAAAATAACTTGTGTGTTTAAAGATTTTCTAGTAGGGGAAAATTAAACATAACACAGGTTCCGAATTTTAAGTATCTACATACATATATATAAAAATATTTTGGGTTAGATGGCCAAACCCACCAAATCTTAGGTAAGGGGCTATTTTGTCATTTAAATTCTTAGGTAAGAGTTCCTTTAGGATTAATTTTCCCAACTATGTTTGGTTGTTTTGTCGATTGCCAGTTTTCAATAACTAATTAATTGCTTTTCCATTGAATTTATTCCTTTTGAACTTACATGCAAATGCCAATGCAATATATACTGGCATTTTTTAGAACCAAATATAGACAAATGATCTAGCTTTATCTGAAAATTGACAATTTATGACGCGTTGACGCGTTTGCGTATGGATGAAACATATAAATTTACTAAAAAATTGTAACAAAATTTTATTTAACTAACTAGAGATAAAATTTGACAAAATTTTAAGCTTTTGACGTCTTAACAATTATCAATTAATTAATTTGCGGTTTTGATGCTTAAGATTTCGTTACAAGAACAGTAAATTACTATTTTGACCTTTCTTTTATCTTTTCTTATCATGCTATACAAAGTGTTGGACGACTTGAAATAAAAAATTATACAGTATTTATTAATATTTGTATTCATGAAATATATTAGTATTTTTCATGCAAACCAAAACTAGACAAGTGGGTATAAAGAGTAATACGCGTGATGTAATCAACTTTATTTTGTCTGTCAGTCACATTCATCCTCCAACTCCAAGTGGTGATTCAAAATCAAGAAAGAAGGAAAGAAATATCTACAAAATAAACTTTCCCAATGGCTTTTTCATTAATTTCATACTATAAACCTTTCATCATTTCCATAAATACCCTCGATTGTAACTAGACTTTTCCTTGTGTCCACTAATTACTCAATTAAACAATAAATCATCATATCACATATATATATATATATATATATATATATATATATATATGCCAGCTCATCTTCTCTCTCTCTCTCATCAGACAATATATATATATATATATATATAAATATTTATATAAGAATCAATATCACAATTAAAACACTTCTAAGTTCTAATTAACAGTATACTAAAACTCAATTAATCTGAATGAATAGCCTCCAATATTATTCTCTGTTTGTTTCTCTTTTCTTCCATGTAGCTGTTTCTACTGCAGCTCTGAACCTGCAAAGTATCCCTTTCACAAAAGGCTTCAACCCTTTATTTGGTGAACCAAACATCATCCCTTCTGCTGATGATCAATCTGTTCAACTCCATCTCAATCAATACACAGGCAAGTATATATATATATATTTTTATAATTACACATGCAATGGCGCCTCTTTCTTTTTTTTTTTTCTACAAAAAAGAAATTTTGGCAAATTTTTTTTGTGTAGTATGAACATCCTTTCTAGCAAAAAACAGAGTTTTTAGGATATTCGAACTATTTCTCTTAATTTGTTCACTCCAAAATAAAAAAGAAAAAAAGAAAACTAGCTAGGTAGCTAGTATTTCTCTTTGGTTATGGTTTGTTTAATTGATTAAATAATTAATTGTGATCAGGGTCAGGGTTCAAATCTTCAGACCTGTACAGCCATGGCTTGTTCAGTGCTAAAATCAAACTACCATCAGATTACACTGCAGGAATTGTGGTGGCGTTCTATGTAAGTAGATCAACTCATCATAAGTCATAACATAATAATCCTCTGTTTCTTGAAATTATAATTTCTTTCTTTGAGACATTATTATATATGTTTAACCAACATATATACGCACGCACATTAATTTTGTTTTCTTCAGACAACAAATGGAGACATATTCAGAAAGAGTCATGATGAATTGGATTTTGAGTTCTTGGGGAATATAAGGGGAAAAGCGTGGAGGTTTCAAACAAATATGTATGGAAATGGAAGTACAAACAGAGGAAGAGAAGAGAGATATTTTCTTCCCTTTGATCCTTCCAAACACTTCCATACATACACCATACTTTGGACTACTCAAAATATTATGTAAGTAATTAAGTTTTTTCTTTTTTTTTTATTCAACTTTACCTTCATTTCTTCTTCACCTTTTCTTATGTAATAATGAATTAATAACCTTTAATTGCGGCTGTGATTGATATATATATGTATATATATATTTGACCCTTTCAAAAGCATATAATTAATTATTATTCATTCGGATATTCAAGTTATTTAGATGACAAGACATGCACATATAAATTGAATCAGCTAGTATAATTAATACTGTAATATTTTTCTCTTCTCTTACTAGCTAGCTAGGGTTAATGAATAAAAGTTAATTTAGTTGTAACCGCGTGAACGTTGAGAAATTAAAATGGTGTCTTTACCTTAATTTGGTGGTAAAGTCGATCATACACGTATAATATGTATGGGACCATAATTAATTACTAGCCGGCTCTGTTTGGTGCATTACCAATTTTATTTTCTTAATTACTGGCTAGCTAACAAACAAAATCTGAAAATCATAATATATAATATAATTCTAATTAATTAATTTAATTGCAGATTTTATATTGATGATGTGCCAATTAGAGAGATAGTCAGGAATGATGCAATGGGAGGTGATTTTCCATCAAAGCCCATGTCATTATATGCTACCATATGGGATGCTTCCGATTGGGCTACTTCCGGTGGCAGATACAGAGCTAATTACAAATATGCCCCATTTGTGACAGAGTTTACCGACCTTGTCCTCCACGGATGCGCCATAGACCCACTCCAAGAGGTGATCATCGCCCCCGGATGCAATGCTCAACTAAATGCTAGTATAACCACTAGACAAAAAATGGCCATGAAAAGATTCCGATCAAAGTACATGTATTACTCGTATTGTTACGACACGTTCAGGTACCCTCTACCACCACCAGAATGTGTTATTGATCCCGCTCTAAGACAACGGTTTAAGGACACTGGGCGACCCAAGTTCGACCACAAACACCAACACCAACACCGCAGGTTTAAGAAAATGAGCCAGATTAACTATGGAAATCAAGATGATGTGTGAATGATGTTTGTTTACATAATATAATTGCCATGTACATACTATATCAAATAATTTTATTTATTTATTGGCATCTCCGCGCGTGTTGTAATATAAAAGTGACGAGTGATCGATTTATACAAGAAAGAGAGAGAGAGATTTTGAAATAAATGGAGAATCTTATGAAGTATTTATTTTGGGAAGTCGTTTGTCTACTTTAAAAGGGGAAAAAAAATACTTCGTACTTTTTATTTTTTTATTTTTTTTATCTAGTAAAGTACAAACAATTTAATGTGCCCAACCAAACAAAAAATTGGCAGCCCAATTAATTTAATCTGCCTTAATTTAGGACTAATTAATTGTGTCTTATAACCCAAACCAAACGCAGCCTAACTGCAATACTATTCTAAGTCAAGCAATATAGTATGCATAATTCTAAGTCTAGGATTAAATCAAATTTATTTTCTAAAAAAAGGATGAAATCAAATTTGTGAGTGCCAATGTTTTATCATCATATAAACAATTATAAGAGTGAACTGACTTTTAATTTTGGTCCTCCTTATGGGTCAATTTTTGCACCTTTGTTCCTAGGGGTGTTCAACGAAACCGCTAAACCGCCCCAACCGATCAACCCAACCCAAATCGATCGCAATTTTACGGGTTGAAGGTTTCATGGGTTGATCTTGGGCATCATGAAAAAAATACCGCAATTTTCGATCGGGTTTGGTTTTATACTTTTTTAGACCGCATAACCGCATTCGACCGCACTTTATATAAATGATGATATATATATGATTTATTTTATTTTATTATTTAATTTAGTCCTAAATTTAAGAAAATGAGAAATATAATATATGTATATACTTTAACAAATTAGTCGTGTTCCACAACTCAAACCCCAATTATATTAGATAAACTCTACAATCTTACGTAAATCTCCAATTTTAAGTGTCAAAAAGATAAAAAAATAGTTTCAAAACTAGAAAAAATTAGTTAAAAAATATTCTGCGAAAAACAGAAAGTAAAGCAAAAGAAAAATATATCAATCAAACTTTTCATTGGCCATTAACCACCAACACCAAGTTCGAATATAAAGATATTTTTCTCTTTTGTTTATTCTTTGGGAATAATTTGATTTTTGTGTAATGAAACCTTGTTAATTTAGTGTTCGGGTTTGTTTTTAGCTTTCATTTAATTATGTATTCATTGAAAATCATATTTTAATTGGTATTTTACATCATCTTCATTATATTATCTATGAAAGTTTACTAAATTTATTAATAAAAGCAAAAAAATTGTAATTAACTAGTGCATTTATATTTAACTCATCAAATAATAAAAATACAAGAAAGTTGATAATTGAGACCGCAAAACCCGCCCCAAGCCGCCCCAACCCAAATGAACCGCATAGTGCAATCTCAAGACTTATTGGGTTGAGTTTGGACTAGAGATTTCAAAACCCGCAAATATTGGGTTGGGTATGGGCAAGTACAAAACCGCACTAGACCGCACCGCGAACACCCCTATTTGTTCCCCTTAATTTTTTTCGTAGCAGATTTATTTTTCTTATCATTACGTTTGTTGTCAAACAATGCAAAATATTTGAGTTTTAAATCAATATAATTATTTTTATTGTATCATAATTGGTGTCACGTCCACATTATGAATTTGCGATGATAAGACCTCTCGTATTAGGCAATTACGAAGACAAATGATATTGCTTGTTGTTTTTCCTATGATTAAAAATATTTAAATATTTTATTTAATAATTTTATATTAATTAGATAAAAGATTCAAATACGACATGTAACCCTTAGAATAGATAAATTCGACTCTTAAAATGAAAACTAATATTATGGAATGAAGTAAATAATTTTCTTATGAACTTAAATTAGAACAAATTTTACAAGATATCACGACTAAATCAATCATTATTTTATATTTGATTTGTAATAATTTAAAGCCATCATTTCTTCTAAAATAATAATTTTATTAAGAAATAAGTTGAATATCAATATTAATTTGTTCTATTTTATGACATAATAAAGTTAATTTTATTATATTATACTTACAAAATTACTCATAAAATTAACTGAATAAGTACAACATACACCTACTAATCTAGTTCACTGAATTATTTCGTTGTCCTAAGATAATTACTTGGAAATCATCAAAAGAAAATATATACCCCCTTTCTCGTTCCCTTAATTTGTCGTGCGGAGTTAAATATATTTTCAGATATCTTTTTAAATAATGATTAAAAATTAATTATGATACGTGAAAGAAATTCATTTTTTTTTTCTTTTACAAAAAAATATTTCATGTTAGTATCGAATCTTATTGTTCCCTCCTCTCTCTGCCTCAACGGCAATCACTTCCGGCGGCGCTACCATTATATTTTCGACCAAAGTATGCCGTTCGATCTCTCCCGCAGTAACATTTTAAAAAGTGAAATACACTTTTCATTTCACAAACATAGGTAATCTACTTTTTGATGCTATTTTGTTGTTGTTGGCAGATCACTATCCGGTCTGTGTATGTTTTTTTGTTTCGTGAACACTATATCTTCTACAGGTGTTAGGAATGGCGGGTGAGAATTTTTTGATTGGGTGATTACTTTTGGGACATATGTGCATATTCATGAGATGAGAGGAATTTGGGGCAGATTCCAGGTTCATGTGTTAAATGGGACAAAAGTGGATCACTAGTTGAAGCAGATGGGCTTATTTGAGGTAAACAATGGGTGTTATCTTCTTTTCTCCCTTTCAGTTTGGTCTTTAAATGTCCTATATTTTTACAGTAAATGTGGAACGGAAAACCCAAAATAAAATAGCTTGTTGTATATATAGTAAATTACTAACAGGCTTCACTTATTCTTTCGTAAATATATTGTACAGCTCACGTTGTGACTTTTTTCAATTCAATACTGGTCACTGGTAGCCTCAACTTATAGGTGCTCCGTGGATACCCTTGTTTTCAAGATTTTTTAGGTGCTCCGAAATGATCCTTAGCCAGTTGATTCAGATCAACTCCGGCTGCTATATGTATTGGATTGGCACAACAAAAAATTGGCTAGAATGATGTCATTTTTTTGTGATAATGCGGCAGAAGAGCGGACCCTTTGGTTCTGCTCAAGCTTTCGCCGAATTGATACAATTTCAGAACCAAATAAAGAACCAAGGTTACTGTATGACTCTGATTCCATGTGAAAAATTAAGACAGAGATAGTTAGAAAACTTTTAGTGCTGTTAAATGTTTATTATTGTGTGATTGTGCCTCACGCTTAACAAGGAGTACTATATATTCTTAAATATTCAATATGGGACAAGACTAAGACTACAAATTATACATTGTTAACATAACTTTCTTTTTTGTATGAAGTAGGAAATGATCCTGCATGAGTATGCACACCTTAAATGCCTTTATACATACAGCTTTATAAGTTATAAAACTAAGGTATTGTTCATTTTCTGTCTTATTTAATGATGGAATGACTCAAAACATTTACAACAAAGTAACTATGAAAAGTATTGCGTAAGAGATGGCAAACCATCAAGATCAAATAGCCTCCCTGGACTGCATCTGGTCAACCTCCTTGTTCTTTATAACCAAGCCCTTGTACCAACTCATGAATCTTGCTATAAACTCTGAAAATGAGATCCAAAGAGTTAATGCAAAAGTTTCTGTTTGACGAACAAAAAGGAGCATGCTTGAGCTGGTAAATTTGTGATTGGACATATATATTTATATTCAGAACTGATATTTTTTATCCTGCTAAAATTAATCAGTTTGGTAACTGGTGTTTTTTTGTGACTAAGTGATATTTACACAATCAACTTAAACCCTTGTGGCATGAGCATTCTTGCTATATGAGTGTTGTAGTATTTTTAGTTACCCTTAATAAAATTCTTGAAGTTGCATTTTCTTTCAATTATTTCCTTGTTACTTCATTTTCTCACTTCTTTTTTCTAAGTGAAAGGACCTGCATTTATCTTTCTAAAAGTAATGATTTCTTATTACACTCAGAGCACCTAAACTTTAAACCAATAAAATCCTGAAAATTGTAAACGGTTTTCATTGGTCACCAATTTTGTCTTACCTTCAATCCTCATGAACTGTTGGACATTTTTTCTTTGATCATTTTGTCTCTTAGCTACTTCCTCATGTTGATGTGCATTGGCCAAGTTCTTAATGACATGATTTTTCTGTGAATAAGTGAATTGGTTAGCCATCCTCGCAATGGCACTTTTGGTACATAAAAGCAAGTCTATCGAGAGGGAAAAATATATATTGACATTTATAGTTTAATACTTGATATTCGTCATATAGATTGTTAAATTGTGGCTGTAACTGCTCAGGCATGATCTTTTTTAGTTCTTCTCTTAGAGTCTGCACAAAATAGAATTAGTTAATATAACAGTGTATTCTTTGATGGTAAACAAAAAAAAAAGTAAAAATAGAGTGTTCTTACTTGGAATATGAACTCCGGAGCTACATTGTGCTCTATAAGATTTTGTAATTCTCCACGGATAATATATAGCCTACAGGGAAGAAGATGAATTTCTTACTGTTAGAATTGAATGTCCTACTACTGAATGAGTAGTCATGTAAATGTTTTATGGTACTTACTGCTTTGGGCTTTGCTCTTCTAGTACATTCCTAGCAATATTGGCTATTTTATCTTCCCACCCAGTTTTGATATCCTGAACTTCCTTTAACGAAGAATGGCAGCCACTTTATTGAACAAATGAGGTATGAGAAATGGATGATCTTATGTAAGTACAACAATGTTCAAAGGACAAATATGACTACCAATATAGAAATAATTATCTGTGGACATTACTTGAAGTGCCAAGTAGCTTCAAATGAGCGTATAGCTTGTCTTAGGTTATTCTTGGATTGGTTAGCAATTTCATTTGCCAACTGGTGAGGTAACTGTATCCCTTCCTTTTCTGCTATGAATGCTAAAACTTCGACAATCTATAACAGGACAGGGAATTTTATTAATGAAAGACAAACTTTGACGTCATCCAAAGGTTTAAATGTGAATGAATTTGAGATGTTAAACATGAGACTGATACCTCTTCACTGGAAGGTTCAAGGAGTTGCACAAATGTGCATAGTGGCTTTATACCCTGGAGCTTTGAGGCATCACTGCAGCAGAAGAATACCCTGTTACACCCGTCAAATTTCTCTAGCATCCACTTGATATATGACAGGGCATCAGTTGATAGCTTGTCTGCTTCATATAGGATAATAGCTGCATGGGTTATATTGATAACATGATATGTCATTGGTCTGTATCTCCAAAGTGCAATAATTGCTTTAGTAACTATTGCCATACCTCTGCAGTTCTCACGATTACTGTGCATAGTTGCGCCTGACAAATTATTATTTTTCTCTTTGATAAGTTCAACAAGGATATGTTTCTCGTAACCTTTAAGTTCAGAAAGGTTGACTTCAGTATGGTGTGGTGATACCATTAAGTTTACTAGGATGCTGCTCACTGCTTCTCCCTGTGAATGAAATATATGATGTCAATGTAGAAAAACAGTCTAGTGAGTTATGCTTTCATCTCATCTATGAATACAAGTAGGTAAAGGATATTGCTATGAGGTCCACTTTAAGCACTATGACTTTTGTGTGGTGCATCAGAATTCATGAGCAGCATACCTCAGTTTATGGATTAGGGTCGATCAGGTTCTCATGGTCGTGATGCTAAGAATTTTGAATTGTGGTGTACTGTTTTTACATGCAAAGTAAGTGCAAGTTTGAAATGCATGAGATTCGTTTTATATTCATGTGAAACTATTTACAGGAAAACTTCTTTCCTCTTTACTTGAGCTATTATTCTACTTGATTCGTCTGTGAACATGTCTACCTTTCGGGGGGGAAAAGACCTTACATGTCTCTTTATTCTATGATCAGCTTCTTTTGACTCTGACGCTGAAGAACTATGTATGGCCTATGTTTGATTGCTGGGCTTTATGCAAGGTATAACCTTGCTTTGGAGCTTTTTCTAGTTTTTGATACTATGTGGAGGACTAAGACCCAAAAATTAAGAAAATTAAAGGAAAATCATTCATGTAGAAAGATTCCATTTTGTTGCATCATTAATGTAATGAGATGTTGTAGCATGTTCGTGTGGCTGTAGAAAATTGGAAAGGATTGAAGAAATCTGAAAAATATAAAAAATTGAATATTGAAATTTACCTTTAAGTAAAACTTCTTGCATTCTTCTCTTGCCTGTGGATAATGAATACAAGATAGTGAATAAGTCAGATCATATAAATTAGAAGGTTTACTGTGATGCAAATGTACAAGTTTTGGGTTACAATAACGCAACTTTTTGTTTTATTGATAAAGATGGTTAAAGCTTAGCCTCATAACATGCAAATCGAGTTCAATTAAAGTGTGAATTATATTCTTTCTGCAAACTAAGATTATTAATGTTACAAAGTTCATATGGTTTAGATTTTAACTGTAATGTCTACCTGTACTTTATCTGGTCCGAAGGCCTCTCTAAGCAAAGCCCAAATCATGGTTCTTTTTCCCACCCCTGGGTTTCCTTCAAATATAAAGTGACCTCGTTCTTTTGCGTCATCATCCCAATTTCTTATCTTGCTCTGTAGCCAAAGGGCCTTTAACTTATTGCAAAGAAAATCTTGCAACCAAAAAGGCCTATATTTGTCTGCCCACACGTATTTTATTTCATTTTCTATTGTGTTTGTCTCCCTGTTAACGTATATAACTCCAGCAGCTGGATTCCTCGGTAATGGTGCAGATGGAAGTGATGCCTGTGGTCGTGGGTGAGTTTGTGCAGTTGGGAGTAGTTCTTGTGGTTGTGCAGTTGGCGGTGTAACCAGTGGAAGTGGATATGGTAATGATTCAGGTGGTGGCGTCAGCGGCAGCGGCAGCATAAATGGTGGTGTTTCAGAATCTCTCTCCCTTAATGGCTTCTCCTTAGTTGATGAAATGAAAGTATTTTCTGTTTCCAAGGACTGAAAAGTAACTCTCCTCTCTGTTTCGGACTCATTTTTCGCCGGCTTGGTCCTGATTTTTGTTACTGCCAGTCCACTTTCTGTGTTTTTTGATGAAGAAGAAGACGAAGTCCATTTACGAGTGTCCTGAGAACTCGAACCCGAAGAGCTTTTCTCGTTCTTTTTCGGAGTAAAGCAAGAAGACCCCCATTCCTGCACTCTTATAGCAAAACTGGTCTTGGAAGCAGAAGTAACAAAACTTGTTGCATGGCTCTCCCTTCCAGGGCTCGATCCGGATAATTTTTCCCTGTTAATATCAAGAGTGTAGTCTATGAGTCCTTTGTAATAAGGGCTGCTAGAATTGTATCTGGTGTCTACTAATGAATTTCTTCTATTGAACTCTTGGAGACTCTCTGCTGTTAGATTTGAATTCTTTGTTTTTCGTGTGATATACTGACCGAGTTTATTCTTTGGCCAGTTAACAACGGGTGAGCCAGTCGAGCGAGTTGACCTGCGTGAAGGGGGGTGCACGTTGGGGTTGGGAGGGGAAATGGGGCTGCTGATATCGGGGGCGGATTTTGAACGTGGGATTGGGGGACTCGGCATCGAAGAACTGAGACTGGAAGGTCTGTTTCTCCTAACAAGGAGAAGAAATTGTGCCATGCGTGGTGATATGAGGAGAGCATCATCGTCAAGTACGAAGTACAAGTAAGTATATACTATATAATATAATATAATATAATGTATGTATACATACATACATACATACATACATACATGGTGTGGATTACTAAGCTTGCAAAATGATTGAACAATGTTTGTTGTTTTTACATTGTTGTGTTGACACCTGATTCATACTTTAATTAGCTAAACACTCAGTTTAGGAGACAAGAGATTTGCACTTGTGTATATATTTATATGGAGTAAAAAATAAGTGTCCTTTTACCATATGTAATAATTTATATACTGTTAGTTTATATATGAGGACATTAATTCGATTATCCTTTGAAACTTAATTTGTTTTAAGTTGCTCGAGCCCTTTTTATCTTTCTTCATCTTTTGGTGGTAAAAGAATGTTTTAAGTTCACAATTTTAAATACTAGAAATTAATTAGTTCGATCGGCATCATCGTTATTCCCAACAAAATTGACAAATACTACAAATTTTGATTGTCAAACATATATAGCTGTCAGAGTTGCTGTCACTGATTAAACTACTACACCAAAAAAAATATATATATATATATTCCCATGCATGCTCAGGTTTGTTTTTGTCTTTCTTTATTGTACGTTATTTTAATTCTTTTTCTTGTTTCACATAAATGGCTGGAAAATTAATTAACTATTTCACCTAGGGGCTAAGGGTAAATTAATGTACAGACAGAATCCATATTGAAAAGTTGGAAATTAATACTGTAATGTAGTATCTATTGAATGAGCCAATCTAATGGTTGGAGTTGGAGTTGGAGGTATTAAGTTCAAATTTCACAACTGTATAAAAAGAAAAAGAATCTTATAATTACTGTCCACGTATAATTTAAAATATTTTCCTAAAAATAAATATAATTATGTTTATAATTAATTAGGAACCCCATTTTGACACACACACACACATATATATATATATATATATATAACCCTTTTATTTTAGAAAGTAAGTAAAGAGAATTTAATAGTGTTTAAAATAGTATCACATGAACGAAGTGTGGGGAATTGCTTACATTACTGGATCGGTTGATATGCATGTACCAAAATGAAAATAAAAGATATTGCTATTGTATAACAATTAATTACAACTTCATTATGCAATATTGAATGTCATTTTCATGTTGGTTTTGCTTTAATCATATGATGATACTTGTTGATTTGGGTACACTTAATTATGTGGAGAAAATCAAATGAAACCTGGAAAAATAATCTTTTTCCGCATCCCAGAAATTGGGTTAATAAGGATAATTCAGTTCTAATCTCCACGTCCGACCATATATTATTTATTTTTTATGCTACACTTAACCTAATTTATGCCTAATTAAACTTTTACAATAGATTCAACTCATCTTTTTCTCTGTCTTGGGATATCCTTTTTGTTTATTTTATTTTTCTTAGAAAGGGTTGGTGTTGGGGACTGTTTGGCTGGCAAGTGTACTACTTGTTTGCCTTAAGTAGGAAAGGTCATAAAAGGAAGTTTGACTAGGTAACTTTTTCTTCCAACTAGTTTTCCTTGTATTGGACCATTGGTACATTTATTTGGAGTATTATTTATTTATTTATAATTGTATTTTAAGGGCATTTCAGGAATAATCAAATTTAATTAGAATTATCTTACTAAAACATGCATTTCTAAACTAATAATTAAGAGGATTCTTGGAATGTTCACTACATTCTAATTGCTTACATGATATCAAATATAAATATTATGTAGGTCTACACGCCTTCTTGGAGATAAAGAGCTTCCAAGATTCTGCAAACATGAAAAGAAACAATACATGCATATCAATTAATATTTAATTTTGTATATAAAGTAAGAAGCCGGTAATAACTTTTGATGCTTAATTATTTATATAATTATTTTGGTTAGAAGTTAGTTATATCTTTACAAGGTACGGTGGATATGGAAATGAAGACAAATTTTGATATGTGATTTTAAGAAGACAAATTTAATAATAAAAGTAAATAGTTTTATTTAGATTAATTTGAACTGGAAATATAATATTTGGTGTGTTTTTTATATCAACTGAATAAATAAAACTATTAAGCTACTTGAGTTCAATTGCAATAATCTCGCAACTCAATAAGAAAAATGAATAAATTAATTTAATTGACATATTGTATGTATACCCTTTTGTGGGAAGGAAAGACCGCATGAAATTAAATTGCCATAAGGTAATTGATCATGATATTGCATGAAAGCTCTAATTAATCTCATAGATTAAATAATTGTAAATGATGGAAGAGCAAAATTAAATAGATGATTTATACATACCTAATAGCTATTAGTTGGCCAAATATATAGCTGCATACTCTTTATCCACAACTTCAATAACCTTGTTTGCTATGGCACTTGCATATACTATGGAACCTTCACAAATCTGGAAGAAAAGAAAGTTTAGATTAATTCTCTCAAAAAATAAAAAATTAATGAAATTAAATACCCTTTTCGTCTAATTTTTTGTAATTCATTGAATTAGAACATATATATATATGTAATAATAATAATAAAGAGCATAATTAAGTAGTGTACCTTGGAATTAAATAAAAAGCTGTAATAATCTCCGATGAGCCCACCGGCAACATGATGTAAATCAAGTTGAAGTTCATCAAGAACCCTTGATACCGTAAGCAAACAATTAATCCTCTTTTGTTGAACAAGTTTCACAGTAACTTCATCGTCGATTATTCGTACATCAACCTCGCTATTCTTTGATTTTCTATGAAGCCATGAGCTCCTGAGTGATGAGCCATTCATAAAAGATTTTGAGTCATTATTATTATTGTTATTGTTTCCAGCTTCAAATTCAAATACTGCAGCTTCTGTCTTAGGCCTTTTGAGCCTTTCTCTTGCACATCTCTTCTTCTCCACTAACACTTTGAGCTCACTAACTGTCCTTTTTAACTCATGGATATAGTCAATAGCATCCCCCACAATTGAGGCTCTATCATTCTTTAAATGGTCCTCATGCACAAAACAAACATGTTAAAAAAATAAACATATATAGATTTTCCTCAAATATTTTACCCTTTTGATCAAATTAATTTCCCAGATATATAGAAAAACTCATTTACCTTTGTAGGGTTGGGGACCAAATTCCTCAAAGCTTGAAACTTGTCATTCAAGAGCACTCTTCTGCCTTTCTCAGTAGATTGATGTTTAGTTTTTTTTCCTATAGAATTTAGTTCCCCTGCACTAAACTCAAAAACCCCATTTTCAAAACTTTTATTATCTTGATAAAATCCACAATTCAAATCTCTCTCATCAAACAAACAACCATTCTCAACATATGGTAAAGAATGAAGCAACTCTTTCAAAAAAGGGGGCTGTGACTCATGTGGGGTTAAATTCAACGGTAACAAAGGATCATCATAAACAACATTACCCAACAAACTAGAAGAAGATTTATTTGAAAGAGTGATTGATGAATTTGGAAGCAGAGAAGAAACAGAGCATCTAGGTAAAGGGAACATATTGAGTAAATCAGGTGTGTTTGGATATGGAGTTTGGATTTGATTATGATCAGTATCAAAACTACTACTACCCATTCCATTCCAGTTTGAATCGTGCACAATTTCTTGAATGAAATTATTTTGAACCCCATTTTGCAGCTCATTGATGTTGGTATTGTTGTAACTCTGTTCCATTTCCAAATTAAGTTGCTGTTGAATCTCCATTTCGTGATTTTCTGAAAAAGATTGTTCATTTATGGAGAAATTGCAGTTTTGTAAATGGGTTTTGGAGAAATCATTCTCAGTTTGAACCAATCCTCTGTGTGAATCAAAACAAACACTTTCTTCATACATATTTTCAAAATGGATCTTTTGTCTACTATATTTTGGGTGCTTTCTTTATCTTTAAACCTTCAAGAAAAAAAACAAAACAGTGTAAAGTGGATAAGAACAAATTCATAATAGAAACCAGGAAAAGGGAATCATGGAGACTGCAGAAGAAAATCAAGTTTGAAAACCCTAACTTTTTTTCCTTTTCTTGTTGCAAGAAGAAAGATTCTGGATTGTATTTTCTAAAAAGATTGTATTATTTGCTCAATTCAAGAAATGAGTTGCAGTACATTGACAAAAAAGATGAAACAATTATGATTTTCGTGAGAAGAGGGCAACTAGAATTCCATATATGTAGTTACAAAATCAGAATTCAGGAGTGGGTTGGTTTGTTATGGTGTGGGTTAAGAGGGGACTATGATGGAATAATTGCACTTTTAGTCCACATTTATTCTCATGTTTTACAAAATTACTATATTTTGGTATAAATTTGAAAAAAAACAAATTGTACCTTTTGTCATATCATCTAAATTAGGATCAAATATGTAAAACTAAGTTAGAGATATCAAAGGAACAAAAACATAATTATTGTAACGTACTAGACCAAAAAGAAAAAAGTACATTGTAACAAATTGGTACAAAAAGTATAACTTCATAAGATATGAGACTAAGTAGAGTTTTGCTAAAATTATCACAAAAATTGCTCTCCAAGAGCACATGTATAAGTTAAATTATAAGAATTTTGCTAAAATTATTACAAAAATTGCTCTCCAAGAGCACATGTATAATTTATGTATTGTTAAAATTTATATGTTTGGATGGTCAAATCCTCATGGCCAAATACAAATTGCTATTTGCAATTGTACAAAAACTTTTGTACTTTCCTACAAAACAAAAATTATTTATTCTGGGATGAAATTAAATTTCATACTAATTAAATTCAAATCCATACAAATTTGAATTGAAATTGTAAATTCAAATTTTATAATTTGAATATCTTCATAAGAAATTTGTCACTATTGACAATTAGCAAAATCTCTTTAGCGACATACTAGCGATAATTAATGTTGTCACAATGATTTAGTAATAATATTTTGATTATCATTTTTGGGGCATTGCTAAATGTCAATAATAAAAATTAATATTTTTTTAAAAAACTATTATTTTATTATGAAATAAAATCAATTAGTATTATAAATATATCATTATTATTTATATAAAATAATAATTAAAATTATATGTTAAAATATAAACTAGATGTTAGAGTGCTGAGTAAAAAATGAAAGTGTATAACACTGTTCATTATTTATATTTTAAGATAAGAGGCTGAAATTTAAGAAAGTTATTGGAGATGGCCTAAAGATTCATGACTATGAGACTAAAGTACGTACATATCACTAAGGTTTATGATGATGTAATTATTTAAATTTTTTGTTTATTTAGCCATCTAAATGTGAGGAAGAATTAGTCGCACCATTTCGATAGGTGTTGGATGTTTGGGTTTGAAGAGAAATAAATATAATATTTATTCAATCAATGTTTTTATAGTGAAAATATATAATATTTTTATAAGTTGAAAATTGAGTTTCACGAAACATATGTCCTAATATTGTTTGATTGGTGTTAATTCATCAACAGATTTCGATCACAAAACTAACACATTTTGTCTTATAAGATTAAGTATGTTAATATTAAGATTAAATGTTTCGAGTTTAAAAATTATGAACAATTTTATACGATTTGAAAGTCGATAGATGAATTTGCAATTTTTCTAATTTATGTTGTAACACTTGCAAACTTTTTCTTTTTATTCTGTTATAAATGGACACAATGAGGAAAGTTTGTTGCCTTGAGATTCCTATGCCGTGGGGCCCACACATGATCTCCTCTCCTCTGAATGATTTGCACTGACCAAATAGTCAGTTGTGTTTTCTTTCCCTCTTGCAATAAATTGATATAACTATTTTTACGGGAAATTTTTTTTTTTTTTTTTTTTTTTTTTACCGTAGGATAGATTAACTTATAATTTTGGTATCATTGTATACAAAAATACAAATTTAGTATTATAGAATTGGTTTTCATTGTAATTTTGATATCAAATTCAATTTTTCTATAAAATTAATGACTATTACCCCCTACGAAATACATAATGTTCAATTTACCCTTCTATTATTTGGAAAAAAATCAATTTACCCCTGTAAAAGTTTTAATGAAGAAATTTACCCGATTCAACCGGAGATTGTAATTCACTTGCCAAAATTGAGAGTAGGTATGCAAACTATATTATATAACTTGGGGGATAAATTTCCACATTTATCATAACACAAGTGGTAAAATGTCACATTATCATAATAAAAGTGGATAAAGCGCCGCCTATAAAAATATTAGGGAGGCGATGTGAAACTTTTACAAAATTTTAGGGGGTAAAATGCTCTTTTTTAAATCACGAGAGGATAAATTGATCATGATGCATTTTATAGGGATTAAATTATCATTAACTTTGAGAAAAAATTGAGTTTGGTACCAAAGTTGCAATAAGACCCTATCCTATGATATCAAATTTACATTTTCATGTTATCAAAATTACAAATAGGTCTATCCTATGGTACCAAAAAAGCAATTTTCCCCAATTTTTACTTGTATATTCAAGTTAGAAGAGGCCTGATGGTGTGGACGGACTGTGGAATGCAGAATCATTATTCTAGGATATTTATGATTTCTTTCATTAAATTTTAAGAGTTAATTTAACATCATATTTAATTTAAATGTTACTAAATACGTGAATAATTTTTTTTATCGTACAACTTTTGTAGGTGGTTGAAACAACTTCGTCTTCTTGGAATTACTATATCTATAGAGCAATGGCTCACGTCAAATCTTAGGGTCTATTTGGATTTTTGATTTGGGTTTCGTGGGTCTCGGTTTAAAATATATTTTGATGGTTTAGATGAAACATTTGAGAATTTATGTGGATAAGTTTTGGTTGTTGGGTTTTGTTGTTTGAATAAGTTGAAACATCACTTGGATTGAGTTTGTATGTTGGGGTTTAGGGTAAAATATAGGTGATAGGTGTCTAATCAATGTCTTTTTTAATAAGATTTTGTGGAAAAAATAGGTGATATGTGTCAAATCAATATTTTATAGGTTTGAAAAGTTTAAATAAAAGTTTCTGAACAGGTTTTTGATGATTTTATGAATTTAATGAAAACTCATTTGAAAGAGTTTTAAACCAGTCTTTTGAAACCAGCCAGACCGGACCAAAACCCATCTACATACACCATTATTCTATCTATTGCACTATCTAAATAGGGTTCTTTTAACCTTTCCCTCACTTGTATGCTATTTAATTTGAAAATAAAATTAATGAGGATGGTTTTTTAATTTATGGAACTTCTGCATGATAATCCCTTAAACATTGATATATCTGCGATTATTCTTCACTCTATTCTTATATATATAATAATAATATGTTTTTCCTTTCTTCTCCAACTTAAAAGAAAGAAATTAAAGTTTATAAATTAGAGGCCTAATTTTTTACCTGCTTTAGCCTAAATTGTAGTAGTTAATATTAGAGTTTAATTCACTTATATTTTAGTTTTTTGTTATAAGTACAGCTCTTGTATATTTATTTTTCGCAAAACAAAAGAAATTACTGAAAATTCTTATCCATAGGCGAACCCAAAGTACATGGCAAGTGTAATACACTTACTTTGTGATTGGATGTAAGTCCAATGAAAGTGACCAATCACAAAGCAAGTGCAATACACTTGTCTGGTGGTTGGATGTGTTTGGCCTAGCCAAGCTTGAACAAGAAATTTCCAGAAATTACAGTCTGGTGTGGGTCCCACTAACCAGTCATTTCCCTCCATGCAATCTGGGCACATTACCTAACCGCAACAACCCATCTGGAAAAAAAAAATGATGACAATTAATTATATACTTAAAATAAATTTGCTATATATAGGTCATATTACTAAACTGAAGCTAATCAATCATTGGAAAATCAAATAAAAGGCTACTCACAAATTTTTTGTGATATAGAAACAGGGGCGGACCTAGGCGGTGTTTGTTGGGGGGACCGAATTTTTTTGATAGCAAATTCGATATTTTTTTCGATGTTTTAATAAAATAACATAAATTAAATTACAATAAAGTAATAGTAAATATGATTTTATCTAACAAAAAGTGAAAAAAATATAATAATAAGGATTCTTAAATAGTCAATATGCAATAAAAATTGAAAGCAAACTAATGTTGCTAAGAGAAGATATGAAAAAGTTCAATGGACCATTAATATGTGAAATAAAAAGGTAAAATTATAACATTAATATAAAGGTAAAAGGCCAACGAAGAAATCATGAAAAACATTGATTAACGAACACAACATAAATGAGGAGTTCAATGAACCCGATGGTACGTGAAATGGAGAAAATAAATAAAATAATCTTGGTTTTTTAATTCCATAATGAACTTTAAAGTAAACTCCAATTTTTTTTAGTAAATCATACACGAAGATCTAATTACACAATTAATGGTTTAAGAAATTGATAAATCCAGAAAGCACAAAGACAATTTACAATATATAATTTAGTTATTGTAAAGTTGTAAATAACACAAGATAATACTAGTAGGAGTATAACATCCAAAAATAATTAAATGTTCATTCATAAGGAAGAAAATCATCCCGTGCATAAGGAAAAAAATAAAAATAGCTTATGAGGAGAAAATTAATACTAAAAATACCAAACATTTTCGAGCTTATGAGGATTTGAACACGGGACAAAAGACTCTTCTCAACACTTACCACTCAGCCACGTTCTTTTCTTGTAATTATCTTCATATATATGCTATTTCTTTATTTTATCAATTAATACTAAAAGTACAAAACATTTTCGAGCATCTGAGGATTCGAACACGGGACAAGAGACTCATCTCAGCACTTAACAATCGGCTACGTTCTTTTTTTGTAATTATTTACATATATATGGTATTTACTTATTTTATTCTGGGGGGACCATGGCCCCCCAGTCTCCAAAGAGGTCCGCCTCTGTATAGAAAGATTATGGGATCGAGCATAAATCAATCTCAACCCTCTATCATGCAATTTGATAAATCACAAACATGCGTTTAGAGTTAAAAGAATTATTGTTTAATAGCCATTTTGCTGATAAGTTCTCCATGATTAATGTAATATATCAACCAAACGTACAGATTCTGCAAAATGCATTTAAGATCAACCCGATTCGTTAAAAATTAATATTTCAATTTTCAACGAATAGAATAAAGATAAAGGAGTTAACAAGATTTTTTAGCTAGCCAATCTTCAGACATAAGCTCACTTGAAATCTTTTTCATCAAGTCAATGTTTTTTTAAAAAAAAAAAGTTTATAGAGGTTGGGAAATGCTAAACATGCTTCCTAAGTCCTTACTGAGGGTAGTTGACTCACCTAAGCATGAAGGCTGTATCAAGAATGAAATAATATTCTTCTCCCGTCCCATTTTTTTTTTTTATCATTTTATACAGTTATCAATCAATTTGATTAAATTTAAAAAAATTATAATAAATAATTTAATTAATATTTTTCACCAATAATTTGATAATATCATATGACATCATATTTATTAATATTTAAAAGGTTTAACATATCAAAAATATGAATAATTTAACATAATAAGTCAATTAAAAGATTAAAAAATTGATCATATATTGTAGCTAATGGAGTAAAAATAATGGACGAAGGAAGTAAAAAACATACATGCGCACGCACATAATATCATGTCGATAATTTTTATTACGGACTTAATAATTCGTATGTTGCTACAATTAAAAACATAAATTTGTCGAGATTATGTATGGAAAGGATATATTAGACTCCATGAGATAATTGCACTTTTGATACTGCATTTTATGTCAATTTTCACTTTTGGTAACACATTTGGTACACCGTTTTAACAAATTGTGACCCATTTGTTATTGTCGTTAAAAATCACCGTTAAATGGTGGCGTGACAGTTACGTTTTATTGCAAAGTTGATGTCATTACTTATATTAACTGACATTTTTATCGTATAACATTTCAAAACTACCAAAATAATTCCACATCTCCAAAATTAATGATGATTTTAATCAACATAGTTGTCGAATTTCAAAATTGACTCGAATAAGACCACGTCCAGACCAATTTTAAGATTTTACTTATAATATTTACATTATTAGTTTAATTTTATAAACAATATTTATAAAATAATATAAATTTGGAAAAAAAAATTCATTTCAAATCTAAGGTTTATAAAATAGTATCAATTAAAAAAATCTTTCCAAATCTTATATTCATATAATAGAATTAATCAATTTAATATTTTATTAAAATAATAAATTATTCAATATTTATTAAAGTAATAAATTATTTAATATTTATTAAAGTAATAAATAATAAATAATTATAATTAAAAAAAAAACTAAAAACACAACCCCCTCCCCATTCCTAGGCCACCGGCAGCCTGGGAATTTGGGGTGGCCGGGGGTGGGGCGGGTTGGATTTTTAGTTTTTTTTAATTATAATTATTTATTATTTTAATAAATATTAATAGTTAGATGTTGTTGTGCACATGATCGAAACGTGGTATTAATCTAGATTTTAACTATGAAATTAACTTGAACTGAATATTGAAAATTGTATTTAAGTTTAGTCTAAGCATAATTATATATTTTAGAGTCATGAGGAGTATGACCGTGCATACACTTCGATATATCGATCAATTTGAGCCAAAATCGAACATTCATTTCGTACTGAATGTTCAAATAATCTAAATGTCAATTCAATATTTCAAACAAGTCAAATTACCAAACCTTATCTCCTTTCGATTTCAATATTATCAATCGGTTTACGAACCGAAAGGGTAATGCATGCCGAAATTAAAAATTTGCTCACTCTATTTTCAATATAAAAAGATTAATAGAAGTAATATAATTTTGGCTGAGAAGACCAAGGGTGTTTGTTTGATGTTTGAGAAAATAGTTTGGGAGAGTAGTGGATATTTATGAAATAATCTCGTTTGGCGTAATGTTGTTTGTTTGTATTTTGAGATAGTGGTTTGAGAAATAAAGTAGGTGTAGGTTTTTTTGGAATAGTTATGTTGTATGTGTAAGATTTGTAAGACTTTATGTCAAATAATTTGTTACGAGAAATAAATTATATAAGAGATATGCTATTTCATGTCAAATTAAAGTATAATTTGTGTATGTTTTGTTTAGAGATAAAAAAAGACTTTTGAGGGAGTACTTTGAAAAAATTAAGAGTGAAAATTTATTTCAAAAAATATAACATATGTTTGTTTGACATTTTTCAAACAAAATAATTTTACAAAATGCCAAACAAACATGTCCCAAGTGTTCCAACTCGTTACTATATGATCAGTTAAAAGTATCCCATGAACTTCTCAACAGAAGTTTGTTCAACAAAACAGTTGGTTTATTTTGAAATGGTAAAACCCATGTTTGATTTTATTTGAAATATCCCCCCATTATCTCCTCCTTATAAACAGAACCATAAATTGCTTCTTTTATTTTGATTTGGAGTTTGTAAAACTATTTTTTAATTGCTTTAAAGAAACCTCAGCTAGCACAATTTTGTCTCCTTCTAGAAAAAGAGTTATGTTTTTATTTCATTTTGTTTAATTGTGTGTTTTGATTCGTATTTTCATGATTTATTTATAATAACTGAAGCTGGAAAGAAAAAGGGTGACATGAGATTGAGATGGCAACTAGACAAGGCCTAGAATTTCCTACCTGGTACATATATATCCACATCTTTCATAGCTTCAGTTTTAACTCTAATCAAACCTTGTCACATTTTTCCTTTTTCTTTTGTTCTGTTTTTCAGGAGACCAAAGTCTAAACTATCATCAGAAATTCAGCTTCATATCTGTGGATCAACTTTTACAGTGGACAAGGTAAAATGTAATCTTAAATTTACATTGAGCATCTGATTGGTTACGTTCTTGGATTAAGGCATAAAATAGTAGAACATTGAGCTTCATTTCTTGTTTATGATCGTTTTTCTTATCATTTTACTCGCTGAAATTCAATAAACAAACATATCCTAAACTTCAATGATCGATTTTCATTTTCTCTTAGGAACTTTTGGCTCAAAAATCAGCAAAGATTGCAAATTTGTTACAAACGAGCCCCGATCAAGAACAACTCTCACTCCAAATCAACGATATCCCAGCCGATCAAGAATCTTTCGAGCTCGTAGCCAGATTCTGCCATGGCTTCGAGATCAATCTCTCTACCAAAAGCTTTATCCGTGTTGCTTGTGTTGCTAACTACCTAGGAATGACTGAGAGCCATTGTCCTAACAATCTATTAAGAAAGGTTTTTACGTATTTTGAGGAGCAAATAATTCCTAGTTGGAACAATTCAATCAAAGCTTTAAAGAGTACAGAACATGTTCTGAAACAAGCCTTACATCTTGGCCTAGTTGATCATTGCATTGAATCTTTGGTCTCGAAAGCGATAAACGAACCACGTCTACTCGGAGAACCAATCAAGATTTTAACATTCGATGACCCCGAAAATGAGAGTTTTTCTAAGCCGAAGTTTAGAAGAAAGCTATTCGATCTCGATTGGAAATCTGAAGATTTAACTACACTCTCCTTGAGGCTTTATGTACACACAATCCGCGGTATGATTCACCGTCAAGTCCCCCAAGAATATATCGTGGCAAATCTATGCCAGTACGCAAAAAAATGGCTATTTTGCGATGAGAACAAAATAGGGGAGACCCTTCCAATCTACAAAAGAGATTCTCAGAGAGAAATAATTGAAGCTTTAGAGAAACTTCTCCCTCATGAAAAAGGGTTATTCCCTTGCACATTTCTGTTCCAAATGCTTCGATTTTCGATGTCCCTAGGCGCGAAAACCGAATGCAAAGATGGATTGGAGATCAGAATTGGAAACCAATTAGACCAAGCTTCAGTACATGACTTGCTTATACCTTCACAAGGATACACGAAAGACGAGCAATATGACACCGAATGTGTTAGAAGGATTCTAACGAATTTCTACAACAACTACGACAATCTAGACGCTTCCGGACTAAATTCGGTATCCGAACTAATCGATGAATTCTTGGCGGAAATCTCATCGGACATTGATTTGAAACCTACCACATTTCTCACGTTTGCTGATATGTCTTTAGCAATATCAAGAGGTACTCAAAGAACATCTGATGGCATATACAGAGCAGTTAACATATACTTAGACAAACATAGACATTTGACAGAATCCGAAAGCGAGGAACTATGTGGCGTTTTGGATATAAACAAGTTATCCAATGAGGCAAGTGAACATGCTGCACAAAACGAGAGGCTTCCATTAAGAGTCGTGGTTCAAGTATTGTTTTTAAGCCAGCTGAAGCTTAGAGATACTATTGTTAAAGAAGTGAAAGATTGTGATGATGAAGAAGTGAAGGAAGAAATGGAGAAAATGGGAAGTAAAGTATTGGAGTTGGAGAAAGAATGTTGTGTTATGAAGAGACAGATTTCGGGAGGGAAGGAGAAAGTTGGAATTTGGAAAGAAATGAAGAGGAAATTAGGATGTGGGACCAGTGTGAATAATGATCATAATTGTCATGTAAAGAAGAAGAAAGTGCATCCGAGGTAGTAGAAGAGTTAGTTATCAGTCTTTTGAGAATTTTAGAAGCCAATTGTCGATCTCGAAAATGTTATGAGATTTTTAGTTTTAAGTTTTGTTAAATGAATCTTTTCAAATTTTGATTTTGGTAGCATCTTTGATACAGTTTTTAAGCAAATATGGGATCTAAATGTGTATGCTCTGCTATCTATTTGTTGGGAAATAAGGACAATGACATGAAATTGTATGAACAATTTCAATGTTTGATGTAAGGATGAAATTACTTGATGAGTTATCCATCCCACTTGCGAATAGAAAGATGTGGCTTCTCTCATTGGCATATGACTGATTACTTTCCTTAACATATCAGTCAAATATGTTTGAAGTATATCAAAACTTCGCAAAATAGCAATTTACATCCCTTAACTTTCACTGATCCGCAGAATCATGACACTTAATTTTTCAGCAACCATTTTACGTCCCTTAACTTTCATTGGTCCGCAGGATTAGGACACTTAATTTTTCAGCAAGCATTTTACGTCCCTTAACTTTCATTGATCCGCAAAATCAGAACACTTAATTTTTCAGCAAGAGTTTTATGCCTATTAAATTTCACTAGTCCGCGAAATCTATAACTTTTTTATACCCGCAATTTTAGTACACTTGACCGCAATTTTAGTCCACAACTCGCCCAAAATTTCATAATTGCCAACTGGACAATTAATTTGGGGATTTGAATTAATATTGATGTTGTTAAATAGTTGTAGACAGTTTGTTAAGTGATTGTCAAGTGGGTGTTTGTTTTGTCAAGTGAAATTTTATGTCGTGTAGCCAAAATGTGTCAAATAGGACTTATATTGCATAGTTCTCTATAAATAAGAATCACCTAAGCCGAGCATAATGGATGTAAAGTTATAGGATGTCCGAAAAATTTATTGGACTGAATGCGGTCAAGTGGACTAAAATTGCGGGTATAAAAAAATTATAGGACGTATTTTGTTTGTCGAAAAATTAAGTGTCCTGATTCCGCAGACTAGTGAAAGCTAAAGGACGTAAATTGTTTGCTGAAAAGTTAAGTGTCCCGATTCTGCGGACCAGTGAAAGTTAAGGGACGTAAAATGCTTGCTGAAAAATTAAGTGTCCTGATTCTGCAGACCAGTGAAAGTTAAAGGACGTAAATTGCTTGCTGGAAAATTAAGTATCCTGATTCTGCGGATGAGTGAAAGTTAGGGGACGTAAATTGCTATTTTGCCATCAAAACTTTCTTCGTAAATAGTAATCGCGTGTGGTCTACCTAATATCAATGAATGTTCAATTTAGTGAAATAAACAAATCTTTGTAATATAGCTAACACAAATTCGAATCATCGCTGGAAAAAGGGGTTAAGCCAACCGAGTATTGTGTAGTCAAATCAGATGCGAACAAGTTTTTTTTAAAACTATTTTAGTCTATTTATTTTGGCACCTAAGCATTCTCAAAACAAATTTATTTGACTGGGCCTTATATTACATATGGGTCCATGAACTAATAAATATCCAAGTAAAAATGATTTGATTGGATTGACCCCACACGTTTGCTCCATAAAATCAAATCACATAACGTAAGACGACGCTCTCTTTCTTTTCTCTGCCCCAAACTTCATAATTCTCCGAAGCCATGGGACAAATTCTTGAAAAAATCCGAGGTATCCATTTTCTTTCAAATTCAATCTTACTATACATAGATTGTTTTCCTTATGATATGATATACACACGTTTCTTGAATTCAAAAACAATTCTTGGGTGGAGATAGTACACACTTGACTTCTGCTTTGTACGTGTTTAGTATCTTTTTTACTGGGCATGATCTTTTGTTTTGTGCTGTAAATTTGGCCTTTCTGAGTGTATGATCTATTCATTTAACCTTTTCCTTTTGTGGGTATTTATGAATTAATGAAAATATCTGAAAAGAGTGAGTTTTGCTTTCTTCGAAGCAAAAATTGAATAGTACTATATGTTTGTATTGGGATACCATTTTGGTCAGAGTCTATCATGGTTAATTTGATTATGCTTCCATTTACAACTGATGTTTGTTTTGTAAATAAAGAAGAATTCTTTTTTGAGTATTTGGTGCATATGCAAATGTATTGTCTGTACTGACTCAACTAGTAAGTCGGAAACAAAGAAAAATGTTATTTAATTTCTATGCCTACATTTATGTGATAGAATAAATGAATGTTCAAACTTAATATAATTGCTGTGCTCATTATTCTTTTGGATCATTAACATGCTTAAGTTGCCTTGCAGGAAATGAATGGAAAGAAAAGCAAATCAGATTGATAGCTGACAGAGTTTTTGATCGAGTCAAGAATGATACCGGAAGAGCTAATCTGACCTTTGAGGAGCTCTATATAGCTGTGCTGCTAATATTCAAGTGATAACTTATAGTCTTATCTATTAATCAAAATAAATATCTAGGCTTGTTTCAAATTCCTAAATTTCCGTTGTGTTTTTGTCTTTGTAGTGATCTTAATAAGCGTTTGCCTGGTCCTCATTTTGACCCACCCACAAAGGAGCAAGTAAAGAGCCTGATGCTGGTATGTAATAGAATTTCAATCATTTAATTGAGAAGATACAAAAGTTTTACTGTCCAATGTATACTCATGTTTTTCACAATATAGCTGACTATAAAGTATATTAATTCATCAGTGTCTGGATTCAGTTTTACATGTTTTTATTGGATTCATTAAGTTCTAGATTCATTGTGATATATTCCCTTGTGCGGTATCTTTATTCAATAACCTTTAGGCTTCATTTGGTTTGAAGTATTTGCCTTTGAGGAGGGATTTGAAAGAAAATTTTCAAGTGACTCCATGAATGGGAGGATTTTGAACCCACCACTTTGACTGAAATAATAGTATAACTATCAAAAAAAAAAAAAAAAAAGAGAGACTGAAATAATAGTACAAAATGGTTAATTACGGTTTTGAAGTCCATCCAAAATCGAAGTGATTAAAGCAAGTGTTATAGATTTATTATTATGGATTCAAAGCTATGGACTTTATATATATCTATCTATCGTTTCAATTGAGTCCTTAAGGTTGTGATGTAATGAATACTAGCTAGTATTACACACCATCAAATAAGATTGACACTATTTTACTTGTTCACATGTTATCAAAGTTGGTTGGATTTAAGATTTGATATTGCCAAGAAACTTCAAGCCGCGAGCTCAAAGTAGTTAAACTTCGACTGTTCATTCTTCAGTTATATAGTCATTCCTATTTCCCATATTTTGATTTATTTTGTGGTTTTTTTGTACTTCAGTAGTTTATCGCGGTATAGTTTTTTATATCGACTTGAGTTGTTGATTAACATTGTGGTAGTTGGTTGTCATTGTTTGGTACAACATTGCAGTAGGTACGATTGAATTGATGTATATTGTTTAGTTAACTTGTTGGATTCTTGATCTGCCTAATGATGAAGTGGGATCAACATTTGTTTAATTTACACTGAACATTCTAATTGAATACACTTATCTATTTACCCTCTATAACTGTAACATATTTATATAGGAGTGTGATATCAACCTTGATGGTGAGCTAAATCGCGAAGAATTTGTGAAGTTCGTTCGGAAGATGACAAAAGATACATTTATATCAGTGAGTCAAGGACTGATAGTCGCTTTGGCTGTTGCTCCAACGGTGGCTTTACTAACCAAAAGAACGACTGAAAATGTCCCCGGTATTGGCAGAGTCGTGCAGAAAATACCCAATTCGGTGTACGCATCTCTTGTGACCCTCGCCATTGTTGCATTTCAGCAAGGTGTGGAGAGATCATAAAAAAGCTTCAGTTACTTTCACTTGGTTGTGTAAAGATGGCCATCATGGTCTAATATCTATACATTTGAATTCATGTTGGTACTTAATAAAACAGTAAAAAGTTTAAGGATACAACAGCCTTATTTGTAAAATACATCCATGCGCTCGTTCTAATTGACATATATACAACTTCACACGATTGTGTTATATGTGTAGTTCATTTCAAAACGAATAATCACATGAGCATGACAATTAATGCAAAAAAGGGGTGGCATTGGTGCTTTTCTATGAACACAAGGGGATATATGTTAATTTATATACCTGCATTCGACATCTATTGTAAATAACATGCCAGAATAATCAAAACTATGGTGCAATTTTCAACTTGTCGTTTATGAAACGAACTATGAACTTCTATTAACATACAGAAAATATTAAACTCTCGATTCCAATCGTACATAAGAAGATTTATCTTGTTATTCGAAGTTTCCTGTATTGATTCTTGCTCAGAGTTGCACTCCTATTGTCATGTTGGGACATAGTAGCGGGTTCATAGGATGCTAGGCGTCAAACGAACCTCTAATACCGTCTAAGCTTTCTCCAAGTGACTCCCTGTAAAGAGGAAATTCGAGATGATATTGAGTTGGTACAAGGTAGAAAAATAACATTTGAACTTTCATGATTAATGCTTCTACAAATTAATGGTAACTCTATGTCATGAATTTTAATGACATCTAATCACCAAATCATTCTTCAAGTAAAATCCCAGAAAACTATCAAACTCTCTAATGTATTGGATGCTTTTACTTCAAGAAGCTATAAGTATATGAACTTCTTTCAACCGACATACATCATAAAAGCACAAGCTAAGAAAAACATATACTATATCATAACAAAACAATCGGATAAAAATCCCTTCAAATAACTTTACATAGTTTCATATCCAATGACATCAAGTTTGAATTACAAAGATAATGACTCTTTTTTTTTTTTTTTTTTTTTTTTAAATTTTTTTTATTGAGGATAGATAATGACATCTAGTAACCTCATATTTCCTAGATGAATATGAGTAAATCATATAGCGATTTTTACCTGTGCATACAGTACTTGTACTCAGAACTCCTAGAGATGTCTTTCTCCCCTTCTTCCAACTACACAATTGAAGAAACCACAAAACACACTCAGCATCATAAAACAGCAAAATTTTCATATCGTAGACGACAAATAATGAGAGTACAAAGTTACTTAATTTAGAAACTCACAGGGTCACTCTCGTATATGAGCTCAAAACAAGCAGGCGACAAGCATTTCAAAGCACAATTCTCCTTTGCTACAACTGATGACTTGCACTGCTCACCCCACAATCCACTTCAACCAAAATATTGCATAAACCCATTAATTCAACGGCTTTTAGATTTAAAAAATCAAGAATGTGTAGGGTTTGATTAATCAACAAAAAATATCATACCAAACATCTCATAAACATGCATAAATTTCAGTCACATAAAACTTTAGCATGCTTTTATCAGAACTTTACACATCAAACCATAGAGCACGAAAGTATCTTCAAATAGGATTCATTGAGAGGGTCAAATTTTCCAAATTGATACACTTTCTCCAAGTTTTATCTTTAGAAGGGATAACATAAAAACACAAGAATGTTTCCAATTGGGACCATAATCCTATAAGTTCAGTTAATACCTACAATTTTTATTACTTCTAATTTGGCCCCTCATCAAATCAGGAATAGCCAATGATATCTACAAGTTAATTACACGACAATTTAACACTCAATAGCCCAATTATTAACCTTATTAAATTAAATTACTTTTTTTTAGAACAATTTAAATCACATTTGAATGCACTAAAAACAATTCCCTTAAGTTTTTTCTACCTAAAACACCGAAAAATTTAATCTGATAAATCAAAACGAAACTATAAAGTAGTTTCCATTCAATACTTTATTTGTTTTCCAAATATTTCCGAAAAATTATCTAGAAGTTTCTAATATTTTACTGAGTTATACACGTACCAAGGAAACGAAATCTTAATCCATGTAACATTCAACAACTAATTCACATAAGTGTCCACAAATATTGGATTTTCCAACAGAATAATCTAACAAAAAAAAAAAAAAAAAAAAACTTCTTCATCTCAGAAACTTAACAGCAATTTAAAACTACCCACCTCTCAATATCTGCATAGCAGTCGTTTTTCTTCTGTCGAATCTCCAATTCCTGTTAAATAAAAAAATTAAGAAAATATAATGTTTGTGTAACAAAGAAATTATTTTACTACTTACAGAGATTGGGACTCGAGGCTTGGCGAGAACTTGATGTAAACATAGTAAAATTACAGAACATAAGATCATTACTGAATAGGTTTTTGGATAATATTTTGCTTCAGTCATCGTTATTTTCTTTAGCCGGGTTTTCTGATCTACAACTCAGAGTATGCTCTTTTATTGTCGCTTTCTTGTTGAAGAGAGGAGACTGCAACGTTCTGTTTAAAACTAAAAGCGCTGGACTTAAAAACGCGCGTTCTATTTTCCAATGATAAACAGTAATATTAATTACTTATTAATTTATATTTAGTTATTCACTATAATTCGTTGTAGTCATTGTAATCTATTAGTAATTAATAATCCATGATATACGATATTATGTAATGTTGTAATCTATCGTCTCAACTAAAGAAATTATTAAAGGATAATATAGATATTGAATTAAGAACTACTTATAGTATAATGGTGGTTGGGTTGGGATGAATATTTTTTGTTATAAACACTAAATATACCAATCTAGAATAGTTTTGTAATGATTTAAAAGGAATATTTTTATCTCAAGTCTATTCCTTCAACAATCTATCAACAGGCACAAATGTAAAGATTAAATTTCCCATCAAATAAAAAAGAAGCAAAAATCAGGAACTTATGGAGCAGTGGGTAATTTTGTAGGAGTTATTCATTAGAAAAATACCTATAAGTACACTTGTATTAAATGGCAAAGATTATCTAATGTAACATATTTCATGAAATCAATTACATATTCTATTCAAATCCCAAAATTTACTAATAAACCATCTAGTAAGTAAATTAAGTTCTCCACTTTTTTCTTTTTTTCTAGAGATATCATTAACTACGTACCACCCATTTCCGACACCTTCCATTCCTGAATCTGCATGCATACCCATATCCTTCTTCTCCTTCGCTGGTTGCCTTAAACTACCAACCCTAAACAAAAGATCAAACAAAAAAAGAAAGAGAAACAACAACATCAATCTTGAATCCAATGCATTTTCGAGAACAAACACACCATATACCTAGGTAGAAATAAATCAAAAAAATTCAAAACAATAATCAAGACAGCTAAAGAGGCGGCAAAAACACTTTCCAACGAGGGAGGGTCGGTGTGAAAATCAATGGAGGATGAAAGGGCTGGAGATATTCGAGTTCCATTAATCTCTTCCCTTTTCTGCCTCTTTGTCACCACCGGTGGAATTTTTCTCGTTCTCTACGTATTTGTGCCGAGCCTTTCCCAGCCATGGTACCCTGTGGTAGCCTTTGTTCTAATCGGCTCTCCTTGGCTCTTCTGGCTATTCACCTACCTATACACTTGCATGAAGGGTTGCTATGGCGGTGGCCGCCCTGAAGGGCAGATCTCCCGCCGCCAAACCGCGAGGGTAGCCTCCTCCGCCACCATGCAGAATGGCAGCAACCAACAGAATTCCTCTGTTGCATCGTCCAAGGAATCCGAGCTTCCATTGGCATACTCTGTTTGATTTATTATTAAAGGGTAATTTGTTTCTTGATGTTTTGTATTTTTTGTGGGTTGTGTATATTATTACTATGTGAACTTCAATTACAGAATGCTGATTGGTTAATTAGTTCTTGAGGCACCCATTTTAGTTATTGTGCATTTTTTTTTCTTTTTCAATTTCTCTTTGGATTGGGAAGAGGATCAGAGGATATGGGGTTGGATGATTTTATGCTGACTATTCCCTTTTTTTAACAGATGATTATGCTTGAATATTTTTTTGGTTTATAGCACAGGGAAAGAACATTTTTTTCAATTTCTGATCATGTTAAGATTTTTCAGTGTCTCTCTCTCTCTCTGCATTTATTAGGATTCTTGTAATTTTGTTGCTCCACGGCACAAAAGAAATTGTAGATTTGAGTTTGATCATGCATATAATAGATGCTTTCTGCTAGCTCTAGTAGATTTTTACGTATGTAACAAAGAATTAAAGTCACATAAGATGCACATTGAGTTCAGATATTAAGGACTTCAGATAGGAAGAAACATGACATGAGTAAACTATTTAGAATTTCAAATCTAAGATTACAAAAAATTATTGCATGCACAAATGAATATGTCGTATCATGTATGATCTATTATAGACCTTGTTTAATTAGGAGAAAATAATCTCATTTTACTGCCTATGCTAATGGCGACTTTACAGAAAGAAGGATGTGGATTTTCATTGTAATTAAGAAAGTTGTACTATGAGACCTGGGATTTTGATTTCCTATTTGCAGTTCTCAGAGCTTCAATTGTCTAAATATCAACCCAGAATGAACCTGGATTTCCCATTTTCTGTGTTAAGGGTTAAGATTATCTAAAAATCATTCCATTGTCTAAGTATACCATGATGTACTAGTAGAAACTAGAAAGCAATATTTGTCTATATTGTGTCCAACTCAACAGGTGGACAGTTGCACGTATGTGGTATTAAATCAGGAAGAAGATGGAAAATTAAGAAGTTGAAAACCTTACCAAAGGGTGTTGTGTCTAGTGGAAGGAGTAGTCTCCAATAATGTGGCGAACCCAAGTTCAAATCCCCGCTGGTGAGGTGCCCATATAATGTGTCCAATGTACCTCCAAAGTCATATCTAAGGTCTCTTCAGGAAACAAGAAAAAAGAAAAGGTCAAAAACCTCAAAATCCAATATTATATGAGAAATATATTTACAGTGGTGCTGCAAGGAGTGAAACCATGGGAGAATGCAACTACTTTCAATGATAAGACCGAGCAGTAAAAAGACCTATCAGCAGGTAACCAGCAAAGAACTGTGGTTTGGCAGGGTTCTGAACTTCAGCAATGATTTTCACGGTTAACGTCGATTCACAGTAAGAATATATTTACTGAGTAGCACATCATACGAACTAGATCTTAATAGAAAACTATTCATTTGCATGACATGCCTAGATATAAGAATAGATATGTTAGTGTATCTTCTGTAATTGATCGAGGTAGCAAACAGGAAATTGTATCATCTATAAAACTCTAATCGTAAGATAAAACTATGTCAGGAGGAATATTGTCCACACAATCTATGAACTTCCTAGCTATACAACGTTCCAAAATAAACTTTTAACCATTTCCCTTGGACCCAAAAAAAAAATTTATTTAACAACAGGAATTATCCGTTAGCCACTTTTATTAATCTTCCTAGGATCATATTTACCGCTATAAACATGAGTTCAAAGAGAATTATGTTGGGTAAAAAGTCTCCAATCCAATTCTAGATCTCTATTCTCTAATACCAAGTCCACGGAGACGTTTGGTAGACGACGGATTTTGACACAGTAAAATGAACTAAATTAAGTCCAAAATTTTATTTTCACCTGTAAATTCCTGTATTTATCTTTTTACTAAGTAAAGAAGGATCACCCTGATCATTCTTTCACTTACTAGATATATATCACATTAAGGATGACAGTCATATGTTCTCCTTCGACTACTTACATAAGGGCCAAATTATTTTACTCCTTAAAAGTACTCTTATACATGGGTTATTAGCTACCACTATTTTATACTTTAATATAGATCCTTTTAAAGGAGCTACACAAGACGATGCCAAAACTAGTCTACCAAATTTAGAAATACTGACATGAATAGGATGTCATGCAAGTCAAATAATTGAACTGTAAAGTATCTATCCATGCTTCAAGATAGCCTCGAAATGCTCGTTAAAAATGAATTTTCCGCATGTAAGATCAATTAAAGAAAAGTGATTTACTCATAGGCGGTGCCCGACACGTTCAAACGTGTCAGGCGATGACTAAACGTGTCAAACGTGTACAAGAAAACGTGTTCAAACGTGTACAAGAAATGACAGAGCAAAATCGGGGATATTTAGGACGGAAAAAATATGGAGTGTGGCTGAAATTAAGTCGCATTCATTAATTTTGACCTCACAAAATGGAGAAAGAAATATTTAAAACTGGCTGGAAAGGCTAAATATAGTTATATGTACATCATTGCAAAAATTTAGACCCCTACCAGTAAACAATCCTAACAATACTGCACATAAAAAGAAAGGATGAGGAGTTATGAATTCAATAATCATACTGGAATTGAATCTTCACATAACACGAATCCAGCCATTGTTTCTTAAATAGTAGTACTGTAATATCACATGGACAAAATCAACTGCCCCACGTGGTCAAGACAGAAAATTGTTCACCAAAAAGAGAAAACATAAAGAACATACATACAGTATATTTTCATTCAATGAAAAATCAATTATTAATGTTTTGCTGAATCAGAAAAAGTAAAATTTCAAGAGTATTATAATCTAGAAAGGTGCAACCTATATCACTTTCCCAACAGATTTTGAAGTATAATCTTTGTCCTATATACTTTTCCAATATTTATAATTCTAGTATATATCATCTATGATGCTTGAATTTGTTCATACATAACCTACTCCACTTGGCACATAAAACAAAAAGGAAGGACCTATGATTACCTGCTTTGCAAATAATTGTTATATAGGTCTCATTGCCAAGGTCACATTCCACATTCCCAAACCACACCATGAGTGCTGATAAAAAATACTGCAGAAATAAAGATATCATCAACCCAAATGATGAAAATGAGCAAATAAACTTGCAGACAGAGTCGGTCTTACTTCCGAGTCTGCCAAACCACCTCGCGAGGCTTTGTCTTTCACATCTCAAACCCTCCCTCCTTTATAGTGTATGTAGATCATGGCGTCACCTTATCTATTCACCTTCTTTTCCTCCATTCTTATCTCTTTATGCTATTATCACTCAAACTTCGTCAATGAAATCCTCAAAAAATTGTGTTCAAGGCCAAATCCAATCAAATGCAGTTGAGTTCATGTGTTTTGATCCTATTTCATCAACTTGGAGAGCTCTACCAAGTCCTCCATCTAACCAATCACTCTGTCTTTTACGCAAGCATCCATCTTTTATATCAAGGATTCTATCAATTCAATCCCTAACCGTGTCAGGGCGTCTAGTGCTAATAGCTGCCACCACTCACAAGTTTCTCCCAGCAATCGGTCGTCCACTAGTTTTCGACCCCCTATCCAACAACTGGTACTTTGGACCTCCATTCTCCACTCCCCGCCGCTGGTGTGTGGCTGGCTCAATACATGGTGCAGTTTATGTGGCGAGCGGTAAAGGAGCACAATATCACGGTGATGTAGCACGGTCTCTTGAGAGATGGGACATGCCAAAGAAGGATATCGACTGGAACTGGGAAAAACGGGCTTCATTAAGAGACGCAAGGTTTAGTAGAGAAGCTGTAGAAGCGATGGGATATAAAGGTAAACTTTGCATGGTAAATATAAAGGGAAAAGCAGTAAAAGAAGGGACTATCTATGATGTTGTGAAGGACCAATGGGAAGACATGCCACGAGGAATGCTTGCTGGATGGAATGGGCCAGCTACCGTAGATGACAATGAGATGTATGTGGTGGATCAGGAAAATGGTTCACTTAGCAAGTACGATGCAGATAATGATTGCTGGGAAGAGTTGATTGAGCCCTCTGCATATCTAAAAGGTGTAGAAAATATATCAGCATGTCGTGGAAAAGTCTGTGCTGTTTTTGCTGATGGTGTAAAGATTGTAGTGGCAGACATTTTGGCTAGGCCAGCCACTATTTGGATGGTGAATCCCCAACAAGGAATGGAAGTCATCGCAGTCCATATATTACCAAGGATGAGTCTTCCGGAATGCTGCACGATGTAATAATCAAAGAGTCCAAACTCTGAAACATTGGAGGAGAAAAACTTGAAATGTTTAGAAAAACATAACTTCCAGTTTTCAAATAACAGTGACAGATTTAATCTTGTGTCGAATGAGGCTCAAAACATTTATTCTGGACTTTTTTTGTACTTTAGTATTACGAAATAAATCGTGTTCCTTAACTACATTAGTATCTTCAAACTTTTTGTTTCTCATAAGTTAGAATCCTCACCTGTTAGAGCCTCCAATGTAACTATAGAGTTACAGTGATCACTCAAAAATAGCAAGTCAAACATAGGACCATGCTTATTCTAGCAACTTAACTAGGCTGCATTGAAAAAGAATTCAAATTATAAATATTAGCACCGAGTGCGGGTTATTAAGATGGACACCTCAAAACAAGTTGATATACAGAGATGAGCCTTCTTCACTTGTCACCTCATAGTTTGCTAGCAGATCCCTTCGATAACTTCTTCCTTCACACAAAATAGCCTTAATGCATCTGAGATCCAACATCCTCAATAACTATAGCAAGACCCTCTAACTCTTTGTATATATCTGCCGTTTGATAATGAGACTTATCATTATATGAGAAACAAGCGACACTACCATTCATATCAATCCAACTACATCCCAATTCTTTTTTAAATTGCTTTTCTTTTATTTTGGCTCTGATATGTGCTGCGTCATTCCACCTCCCACGTGCAGAATATATATTCGATTGAAGCACACACATCCCAACGTCACAAGTTTCATAGCTTAAAATCATTTCGGCAATTAAATCACTGAGTTCATAATTTTCATGGATTCTACAGGCACTAAACAATGTCTCCCAGGCATATACAGGGAGATCCACAGATAATTTGTTGACTAATTCGTAGGCTTCAACAAGCAAACCTGATCTTCCAAGGAGATCAACCATGGAGGCATAGTGTTTGGGTTTCGGAGTCAAATTCCACTTCTCCATTAATTTCAAGTATTTCCAACCTTCATTGACTAGTCCAGAATGAGCACAAGCAGTTAAGAGGACTAAGAAAGTGACATGATCGGGTCGACATCCAGCATGAATCATACATGGAAAAAGATCAAGTGCTTCCTTTGCAGAATAATGATGTGCTTGTGCCACAAGCATGGCATTCCATGCTACACTATCGCGATTTTGCATTGTTCTAAATACTAGAGAGGCATCATTTATAAAGCCACATCTAGAATACATGGATATCAATGAACTCATAACCATGCTATCATTTTCATAACCAATCTTAACAACAAAACCATGCATTGCTTTTCCCCAGCAATGTACAGCAAGAATACCCGAGACAGATATCACGCTGGTTAAGGTACTCTGATCAGGCTTGAACCCATAGGACAGCATCTGTACATATAATCGCAATGCTTTTTCACTTTGATATCCAGAAATTAGAGTGTTCCATGACGTTTCATCCTTCCTCGGTATACCTTCAAAGAACTTGTGAGCACTAGTCATATCATCTTTGTTCAAAAATCCCCGTAGCACAAGATTCCAAGAAACCACGTTCCTCTTTGGCATTCTCATAAAGAAATCATAAGCATCTTCCACTTTTCCATTATGAACAAACCCACTGAGCATTGAGTTCCATGCAACAATATCCTTGGAGGGCATTCTATTAAATAATTCTAGAGCCAATTCAACTCTGTTATGATCTAAATAACCCTGAATCATCACAGTCCAAGCAACCACATCCTTCTCGAGCATCTCCTCAAATAATCCCCTAGCTCTTTCTACCTCTCCAACTCTCAGAAAACATGTTATCATACAAGTCCAAGAAACCACGTCCCTTTTAGCCATTCTCGTAAACAAATCATATGACTTGTCAATGTGCATTGTTTCAGCATAACCTGTCAACATAGCATTACAAATCAACACACTAGCACTTGAAGCTTTATTAAACAAGCTTTCGGCTTCACTCACAGACCCATACATAAAGTATCCTTCAATCATGGCTGTCCAAGAAACATCATTCTTAACCGGCATTGCATCAAAGATTGCTCGACCTTCTTCGATTCTTCCACTCTTAACATATCCGGAAACCATAGAATTCCAGCACACCAAGTTCTTCTCTTCAACTGCATCAAACAATACTCTTGCCTCTTCTAACCGTCCGTTCTTTGCATACCCACTTAACATCGCCGTCCAAGAGACTACATTCTTAACCGGCATCGAATCAAAGGCTTCACGAGCCTCACGAATCATGCCATTTCTGATGTACCCCGAAATCATGCAGTTCCATGTCACTTGATTCTTGTGTGGCATTTCGTCAAACAGTTTGCGCGCACTTTGAACATCGCGTTTCTTGAAGTAACTTGTGATTTTTGAATTCCAATGGAATACAGAGTTTGCTTCAATGCTTAAATTACGAAATATAGAGTACGCGGTACTCAAATCTTTGCCAATAAATGCCCTAACTTTGAAATTTACAAACATGATTTGATACTTATATGGATTAAGAAATTCGGCTAATGCAATTCTTTGCTTTTTCGTTTTTAAAAATTTCTTCTCAAAGCAAGAAAATTCTAAAATTCTAATTTCATTTCTATGGTTTCACATTCTAGATTTCAACATATTACTTATAAGTTAAGAAAAACCCCAATAAAACTTGTCAATATTTTCAAAAATGCTAAAAGAATCAAACAGTCCTATATATCTCCAACAAATTTAAATATACTTTTTAATCAAACAAACTTTCAATGTTTTTCACCGCCCAATGGAAAATTTTAAAATTAATATTTGCATATATTTATGTCACTGTTCAAATTCTCCTCTTTCTACTACTTTTTTAATCAAAGTCAAAATATAGGTTTCGCAAAATTCAAGTTTCAACTTCAAACCAATGATTGTCAATGATTGTTGATAAGGATCAAGCTTCATGCTCATGAGGTCATGAGATCAATTTTCATGAATATGGGTATTTTCTTTAATTTTATAATAGTTTTTCTCTAGTTTAATACTAGTAACTAATTCACTTTGATATTAACGTAATAGTTTCGATTCGATATAGTGTTTGATGCAACAATGTACCATCTCAAAAAAAAAAAAAAAACTTCAAACCAATGATCTGCTTTTTATCTATAAAAAATTATTGATTATACACTTACAATCTATTTTTGGGACTATTGTATTTTTGATGTCATAACTATAGCTCGCATCCGTTTCTATCCGTATCTTTTCGAGCTGACACATTTGGTGCCACAACTTCAACAACAATTTTTGTGACAATTGAGGCCAAATTCCAAAATTGGCCCAAGAATCCCCCACGTGCGGGCTAATTTTCATTTCACGTGGCTTGGAATATTCTCAAAGATTCCGCCGGCCTGAAACAGTTTTAATAGTTGAGGGGTTAAGTGGAAACTGGCAAAGGTTAGAGGATAAATAGGAAAAGCATTCATAGTTTAGAGGGGAAAGTGGGATTTTCCCTTTTGTATTTATCCCGACGAGATTGAACCAAACTTGTTCTCATATTATTTTTATCTGCACAGCCAAGAAATCAACAGCAAACCTTGCAGTTAGCTAGAGATTAGTTGTGTGAATGAAAAGAGTGTGCTAGCAAGAAACAATCAACTATCACAAAATTCATTCCCATGACATGGAATAGTACTTGCTATATATAGATCAAGAATTGCTAAGAACAATCAAACAAAATCAAATGGATTCAGATGGTATCACATATGACAGGACAAACTATCAAACATCAAAAAGGTTGGTAAAACATCAAACTTCTAATTTTCAATCTTCTCATCTTTCCAAGTGTTTATCATATGTACTGTTCATTAAAGATTGTTAGGAAAAGTTGCGGTTATAACCGGCGGTGCGAGGGGGATCGGAGCCGCCACTGCAAAAGCCTTTGCCGAGAATGGAGCCTATGTCGTAATAGCTGACATACTAGACGAGCTAGGAACAACCTTAGCTGACTCAATCGGGGGCCGATTCACTCGCTGTGATGTCTCGATAGAAGGAGACGTGGAGCAAGCGATTCAACTCGCCATTCAATGGAAAGGACGCTTGGACATCATGTTCAACAACGCTGGCATATCTGGTCCTGAAGGAAGCATCACAAACATAAAAATGGAACAAATGATGTCCCTTTTTGCAATAAATTTAAATGGAATTGTACATGGAATCAAACACGCCGCACGTGCTATGATACAAGGGAAGAATAAAGGTATTGTATTGTTAGGCATAAAATTCATGATGATCTGTCTCTTTCATATAGTAGTATATATATTGTACAATTAATTAACATATATATGAGTCCCACCAATTGCAATAATGAAATTCCTAGTAGGTACCATAATTTGTTCATCAAGCTCGGCAGCAATTATGGGAGGCTTGGCTTCACATGCTTATACAATGTCGAAGGAGGCCATTCTTGGACTAATGAGGACCACCGCGTGTGAGTTGGGCGAACACGGGATTCGCGTGAATTGTATTTCCCCACACGGGGTTCCATCGGAGATGCTAGTGAGTGCTTATCGAAGGATTCTTGGGGATAAAGATCTTCAAGCAGAAGACGTTAGTAAGATCGTTGGCGATAGGGGGAGTTTGTTACGCGGGCGAGGCGCGAGTGTGGAGGATGTTGCATTAGGTGTGTTGTTTTTGGCTAGTGATGATGCTGGATTTATTACAGGACATAATCTTCTTGTTGATGGAGGCTATACTTCGGCTTATAATAAAAATAGTTTCATTTACCAAGGGTAAATGAGTAGAACTACAATCAAAATATAAAATTATATATATATATATATATATATAGTTTATCACAAAACCAATATATAGTTAATTAATCAAAGTAATTAAGTTTTGGTACTTGTTGTTAATGAGTTGGACTCGGGCAGCAACAGGGTAAATTTGGATTGAGTTCTTTTTTTTTTTTTTTTTTTTTGGATTGAGTTCTGATTCGAGGAATTACAATTAAAGAGATTCTGAGAGGTTTGACAGTGGACCCAAATCCAAATAAATTTAGAATACGAAACCAAATTTGAATCTGCATACTTATATTTTCGTTTTACAAGTAAAATATGAATTCAAAGTATCTAATTCTAAAATTTCATTTTGAGCTGATAGAATGAATAAATTTCTTAAGTTCAAATGAATTATATAGAAAGACAAAATATATGCTCAGATAAGTACAAAAATATTAACAATGCATACTCCAAGCCGAGCGAGAGAGCTTAGAGTTTATTCTTGAGTTAATACATAAAATAATAATACATTGATCATATACATCAAACTTCTACACATGTCAAAGCACGCCACACAGCACTATTGCACTTGAAACCAGACCCAAATGCAATTTGCTAAACGCGATCGCCTTTTCGAATTCGCCCTTTCGCTTCTGAATATGCCAATCCGTAGATTCAGATTCTTCTCGACCTCATCTAACACCGCCTTCCCCCCGGCGTGGATGCAGAAATGCTCGAAAGCTAGCTTGAGATCCGGAACATAAGGGTTGATTTTTTTTCAATTTGAAGATTTTCCTCGCCATAAGAGTGGCACGAAACATGAGTTGCTCGGAAAGGGGAAGTACCAACGGGCTGAGCGCCATGATGTTCGATTTCAAGGCCTCGCCCGCAATGGACATTAAGCCTTGTCGTCGGCCCCACAGTTCGTATTTGGAAAGGCAACAATCGCAATGTCGATTGGATAAGAGGATATCAGCTCCGCCCATTCGAAAGAGACAAGGTGCGACAAGTTTTGACCGGTCGTAGCCAATATAACCATTTGAGGTAACGTTTCCTAAGCTCGTGATTAAGGCATAACTAGAGAGTTGGACCTACAAATATAGTTATATGTATAAGAGTTGTCATGAGAAGCTGAAAATCAAATCAATTTCCTCGCGACTTGTTCAGTTCGAGTAAGGGTAAGTTTGGCCTAATGATTCGAAAATCAATTATAGGAGAATTAATTTTACTAAAATAGGATTAAAATATAATTGCTTTTGGATAATAATTTTTGTAAAAGTAACACTTTAGTAACTTTTAAAATAAGTTGATTTTTAGCTTCTGAAGATCCCAGAAGTGATTATGATATTGGGGACCTAACACCATTAAAATCACAATTTACTAAAAGCAATATAATTGGGGTCAAACACTTCGAAAATCACCGATGGGCCAACCCTACCCTAAAACTCTTTTAAGTTTGTTAAAAATTATAGGTGATAAAGACCAACATGTAGAAGCCGTTTGGCGAGGTCTACGGCAATGACTTCGGCACTGCAACCTATTCTACCCAAATTGAAACTCAACACATCTTCCCTAAGCTTATACCTGTTCACAAGGGCTCAAGATCAAATTAAACTAGTCGATATTCGACTTCAATTTGTTTAATAAAAGTTTGTTTGAGATGGTTATACATATCAAACAGACTTGAACATTATTTTTCGTTTGGTAATTTTTTAAGTTAGCTCGGGTCAAGCTCGAGCTCGACTTGATATGCTAAAATTGACAAATTATGTGTAAAAATATCAAATTGCTCGATATTCGACTCAAACGCAATTTCAATATCGATATGAAATTAAAACCAAGTTTGCACAGTATATTGTTCGACATTACTCGACTTGTTGATACACCTACCTGTTCACAATCATGGCAGAAAGCGATGGCACCGGATTGAACAAAGAAACATTGACTATAACAATCCCAATATCCTGTTTTCACCAGTGTTTTCGCCAAAAGATCATCGACAGCTCCACATATCTTAGTCTCCGCCTCTTTCCTACCATAATCGAATGGAAATTTGGGCGGAAAGTCATTAGAATTACCATAAAAATATGTATCCTCACTCACTCCAGATTTCTCCACCATTTTCTTGAAGAATGCCAAACTTTCTGGGCTCAACAAATTCGACGCAACCTTGTGCATATCTCCTTATCACGAGAAATCAACCAAGTAAACTTTTTTTTTTTTTTGGGGGGGGGGGGATATAATGTAAAAAACTGTTAGCATTATCATTAGAGATGTGAAAATGAGCCCAAGAACAGTAAAAGTAAAATTATTAGAATTCACCACATGGATTGTGATAAGTCCACTTACTTGGTTTCAGCCTAACTTAACCTCAAAAGCTAGCTTGTAAGGTGAGGATTGTCCAATGTCTTATAAGGTGGACTTAATTATTGTTTTCAATCAATGTGGGACATTTAGTCTTAATAAAAATCTTGGTCATGGAGATAAAGTCTGGCATTCTGGATTATGTTTTCTTGGTTGACGTTTTGAATTGGGAAGTCATGAATTGCGGAAAAGAGAAGGCAGGGGATGATGAAAAGGTGTAATATGGGCCAATATGGCATGGGAAATTATGTAATGATATACATTGTTTGAGTTGACTTAAAATGGATTTGTAGGTACTTTCTTCTGCCATTGTTTTTTGTGTGAAGAGAAGAGTACTTGTGATTTGAAATGGAGAGAAGTGTTCTCTTAAATAGTCTAAAAGGCTTGGGATTTGGCGCGGGATATCTTCGAAACATAATGCCAAGTAGGACGTTAAAGGTTAACGATACTATTATCATAAAGGGTTTCTTTCGGGTCCATTCCGAGAAGAAAGACGCAAATTATGGAGTGTTTTGTAATTTCTATCAATTATCAGGGGGTAAATATGTCATTATAAGAATACTTAATCCTTTTTAAGACGCGTCAGACAATTTTATGGGAACATTTCTCAGCGAGGATTCGAACATTAACCACTCTGCAGGATTGCCTCTTTCAATAAACCAATCACCTATTTATTTTGTATTTTCACATAACATGTCTAGAGTTCTAAAAAAAAAAAAAAAATATATATATATATATATATATATATATATATATATATATATATATATTTATATATATATATATATAACATGCCTAGAATTAAATTTTCATGAGTGATAACCACAATAAATTTAGGCACCGTTTTGTTAGAAAAGGCCAATAACCCAGAATTACAATTGGACCACTATTTAATCAGTTAATCTTGTGTTTATTAAGTTTAATAAAATAGTGAAGCAATGTGCTTAGTTAACACAAATTTTTACCCATATTATAGTTAAGTGTCATTTTTACCATCAAGGCTTCATCTGAATTTTGTGCTATGTTCTCAAAATAAAAAATAAAAATAAAATAGCTATGGGCCTACTTTCATATGCAAATTTATCAAAGACTTAGGCGAACAATTGCTCATGTTTAGAGTTGAAAATCAAGTCAAATTATTCGATACTCAGTTCGAGTTCATTCGAACTTGATTCGTCAAATAAATCAAACAAGCTTGAACATGATTTTTCGTTTTATAAGTTTTGAAGCTCGGCTCGAGCTCGACTCATTAAGTTAAATATTGAAAAAATACATGTAAAATATCAAGCTACTCGATACTCGGCTCGAGCTTGTTTGATAAAAGCTCGTTTGAGCTTGGTTTGTTTAGAAATCAATGCAAACTCAAACACAAAATTTTTAGCTCGATAATATTTAAGTCAAGATTCAACAATGTATTGTTCGATACTGCTCGACACGTTTACACCCCTATTTGTGTTATTTCATGACAATATCACGATAATTTTTTAAAAGAAAATGTGAAGGTCTCTAAAAAAAATTCTTCATTGGCCTTAAATAATAATTTAGTAATGTCTAAGTGATTACTGTAGACAGTTATATCAAGAATTTAAAGCCCAAAAACTTAATTATGAATAGGAAAAAATAAGAAAAACTGGTTTACAGTTCGAATAACGGGCCAAAAGAAAAATCGACCTGAAAATCGAAATCTTTTACGATGTTCCGCAATACCAAATTTCTTCAATTCTTTTAGGTTTACACCAAATTTCGATTCTTGTTCAGATAGTGAACGCCCCTAGACCAAATAGTGAATGCCCCTAGACCATATGATGTTTCAATAATTATTGAGATTAAAAATGTCACACGTGAACTTGATAAAAAATTAAGCTCACCTTATAAAGATTTGGACAATTCTCAACTCGAGAGCTAGTTTTTTATGTGAGTTAGGTCCAAGATTTATGGACATTAGTCCAATCTATGTGAAATCTGAGATGATATCAGAGCCCTAAATTGATATGGATCACCTCAAAAATTCGGTTGCAATTTCACCCAAATATTGCAACCGATTTAAAATCGATTGCAAATAATATTCAGATTTTGCAATTTCAACCCCGATTCCAACCGATATTATTTCGATTGCATTTTACCTGGTGGCAAAGATTAAGTTGGAATATTAAGTTTTTCTAGTAGTGTCATCATTCGTCTACTGAGCCTTTACCTACAAGTAATACGCAACGTTTAGTTCGTCCACACATGAAGCCGGGGTGTTGAGACTAAAAATGTCCCACAAGGACAATCCCCAACTCGAATTCTAACTTTTGAGGTGAGATAAGTCTAAGTCAATCCAAGTGAAATCTAAGATATGCAGGTCGAAGATGTTAGTAAGATCGTGGACGGGGGGGAGTATGTTGCGTTAGGGGTATGGATTTTATTAAAGGACATATTCTTGTTGTTAATGGAGGTTACGGCTAAGTAGAACTGCAATAAATATAGTTTATCTATTCTATATCTATATATTATATATATTATATTATTTATATTTATATACATATAAAAGTACGAGTTCAGAAAATAAAATTTCTTCAATTTTTTGTGAAGACTAATATACTCTTACTTAAATTTTATTATTAATGGTAAAATAAGAAAATACTTGAAGAAGCATATACTTCTATATAAACATTACCACTTGAAAAAAATATCTTACAGATTCTTTCCCTATCGAAATTCCAAAAGTCCATATTCAACCATATAAAAGTTAATTCCATGTAAATGCATAGGTTGATCAACACTAGCCACTACACTGTGGCATTAGAATAAAGATTATTAGTATAGTGAATTAGTGAAGATGATAGAATATAAATCTGGAAAAAAAATTGTATAATCGATGAAAATTCAGGTTAAATTTGTAAAAAATGGATGAAATTGATGATACTCGAATTTTCACGGAGTTCTTTTCATGGAATATGGGACAGTTAATAAAAAATTGGTGAAATCGAGAAAAATCGATTAAACATATAAAAATAAAAAATAAAAATTTGGGTGAAATTGGTGAACACTTGTAAAGTTGGTAAAAATGAATGAAGCCAGTAAAAAGGTGCCCATGAAATTGATAAATACATACAGAATCACATAGCTTTGAATAGAATTCGTGAAAATTTAATAAGACCGGTGAAATTAGTGAAAAACGGATGAAACCATTAAGAATTGGTGAAATCAGTGAATCGGGGAACAAATGTAAAGTCGGTGAAAACATGTGAAATCAATGAAATATGAGGCGAAATTGATGAAAAAACATGTAAATCAATCAAAAAACGTGTGAAATAGGTAAAAACGAGTGAAATCTATAAAAAAAATTATAGTTTAACCGACAAAAAATAGGGTGAAACCGGAAAAATAAAAAAAATCGACAAAAATGGAAAAAATAATTAATGTGGGTTAAACGGATAAAAGAACAGACAAATCAAATAAAAATAGTTTGGTAAAACCGGTAGAAAATGGTTTAAATCGGAAAAAATAAAAGAAATATCGATAAAAGAACGGGTAAATCGGAGAAAAAAAATACATTTAATCAATGCAAAATGAATAAAATCGATAAAAAAAAAAGGATAAACCCGTGAAAAAGTGGATTAAACTAATAATTGAAAATGTGAAAAACTTCTTAGGTTTTACGGTTATTTAGATACTACCCCAATGAATTTAATCCACTGCGACTGAATGTCCTACACATGGGTATGAGAGGACAAAAAATTATCATTTCATGCGCATGTGACATTCATCCAGCATCCCAGTGGATTTAGGCACGCATTTTCTTTGAACAAATGCATTTCAAATAACATAGTATTATTTCAAATTAAAACAAACAAATAATGCTCTTAAAATAGTGTTTTTAAATGAAAATTACTATAATGGATTGAACTATTTAATTTTGTTATAATCTTATTTTATAATAGAAAATCAACAAGATCTTATGAACAAATCGATCATTAATTATACTTGATTACAATAATTTAAAGTCATCATTTTTATTAATTAAATTGAATATTAGTAATTAATTTGTGCTATTTTGTGACATAATAAAGTTAATTTTGCTATAATTTATAAACTTTATTTATGAAATTAACTAGCCACGTCTAGTCACAAAAACAATACTGTTCCTCGAAAAAAGAAAATCACAAAAACAATACATGCTGAATCCATGTATGTCTTTGTACTTTCATTCATTGGACTCTTACAATTTTGGCAATTGTGATGTGGTAATACTATCCAGACGTAATTCATTAATTACTAACTAAAGGTTACAGGTTACTACTAGTATTTGATTTAAAATCAAGTGAACTTCAACAATATTACTATGTCTAAAAAGTTATGCTTTGGTACCATAAATTATTTTGACTACCTTAAAAACAAATTTATTTAATACTATAAAAGTCGTCATATGTTTGTAAATTTAGTGCTTTTATTATAAAGTTCTCAAACAAAAAAATAAAAAATAAAAATCCAAAGCTCAGTTTTATTCAAAAGAAAAAATTGAATGGCAATTTAGTAATATTAGATCATCCAAAAATCCAGAAAAAGGTTATTTCACAATAGACCACACCCCAAACAAACCAAAGTAAGCTTTCCTCACACCTCTCTAAATAACTTGTGACCAAAGAAGATTTCTCTGTTGTAACAATAATAATCATCAATATCAACAAAGAAAAATACCCTTTATAATATTCATCTTATTTTTTGCTACAATTGGTTGGCTTAAAAGAAACTGTCTTCTTTTCCAAATCATACCCTATCAAGAAATTCATCTGTGCCAGATTACCATAAATTGCTAAATTACTAGCCGGTGCAAAAGCAAGACAAAGAGACGTTTCACTAGTCTTAACAAAAGTGTTCACAGATTTCAACTTCACATCACCCCCTTTAAAATGAACGGTTATCTCAGGAACTTCTACATTTCCGGTAGGGAGATAACACAAATTCAATAACCCTTGTGGGTCGGAAACTTGTGTCGACTTAACTTGCCTTTTCACTGCTGTGATAACTTGATTGTAAAATTCAGTTGGGAGGAAAGTTAATGTTGTTCCAGAGTCTATGATGATGTTTCCCTCTAGTACCGATTTAGAGTCGCTAGGATACGATGATGATAGGCCGTAAAAGTTCAATCTTTGATTACCAATTGTCATTCCTTCTAATGTTAAAAAGTAGAAGGTATCTGGTGTGCTCGAAACTATAGGTGTTGTAACTACACCAACACCCAACACGAGAGCATTGTCGCCAAAGTTCATTTTACTAGGTTTTTGCGTCTCATTTAGATAAGGCACAAGGCAATAAGAAAACTTACCTTGGATTGAAGATCCAATTTGTTTTATTAGAGATACTTTACCACCCCCAAGACCAATGATACCTGATGTACCGCCACCAAATGTGCCTTGATTACTGTGTCCGCATCCAATGGTGACATTATGGATCACAGTGGAACCTAAAGTGAGCGTTTCTTTGGCAATATCACCCCTACTATAGGATCTATCTCCATATACTACTACATAGTTACAGTTGTTAGAACTGTCGCAAGAAGAGCATGCATTGGAAGTGCAAGATACAGGCTTGTATGTGGAAGAACGATTTGGGTCAAAGACTGGTGCTTTTTGTTTAAAGCATTGAATACAGGGCTTACATTGTATCCAAGTCAAATCGCTGCCTGTATCAGCAATGGCTAAGGTTTCGACTGGTGGTGTGCCGAGGGAGAATCTCATGAGGTATTCTCCGTTGTTAGAAACAACGTCAGTTGAAACTGATTTGAAGGAATCATAGTATCTAAGAGAGTTAACGCGATTGAACGAGCGTTGTAAAGCATTTTTTACTCGTACTGATGGAGTTAACACGGAATAGAGTGAAGGAGATTCTAAGGAATCTCTGTGAATGAGATCAATGGTAAAGCCTGCAGCTTCACTCGCATGAAATCTAGTCAAGGAGATTGAAAAGATTAAGAATGCTATAGAAGCTATGGAAATTGTGTTTAGTTTCATGGTGGATTTTGAGTAATGAGAGAAATGTGTTGCACATACATATATATAGAGGGAATTTGGTTTAGAGCAATTGTGAACTAATTTATTTCTACAAATGGCGAGATTTACTTGATAGATTTTGGGCTATTCTAGCACCAATGATGGGGAGTTTCATTGGTGATACTTTTATCCCACCATTATTGAAAATTACCACAAATTAGTAGATGCATATATATCTTTAAATGCATAAGAATGTATTTGTTTGTAAGTCAAGAACTAATTATCCACTGCAATAGTTGACATGTTAATTAACGCAATTAGCAAATGATTTTCAAGTGAGATGCTGATATCTATATTTATGTGCATGAATTCCCAATAAGTTTTACGTAGATATTGAACAAATATTGATATTTCAAACTAAACAAATTATCCCAAATTATAAGAAAATCCCATCCTAAGGACATGATTTGAAGTTAATTACAATAACTATAATAACAATAGATAGGGTGCTTTATTTTCTTTCATTCCCTTATATTATAATATAAAAGGGACACACATTTGCATTAGTTTTAAAATCAGTTTAAATTGTTAGTTCAAAATTTTACTTGCTATCCTCCTAACTAAAGCACAAACCATACGCCTCACACAAATGAAGGTAATATGTGATTCTGGTTTTAGACACTAGGGGTTCGCTTGGTCGGATTTTAAGAAGGCATGTTTATAAATGAGAGGATAATTAGAAAGTTTTAGAAAAATGTGTAATGTGATTGAATTAGTTTTTCAAAATTTTGACAAATATAGGGCGATGATGATTATTTTAATAGTAAATAAATATGTTTGGTTTATGCTTAAATTAGATAGTTTTCTAAAAGTGGGTGGAAAGTTTGAAAATAGGATAATCGTGATGTTTTCTTTACAAAAATATTCTTTTTAAAATTGATGAGTGTGTTTAGTTTACTAGAAAACTGGAAATTTTCAAGAGAAATCAAATAAACAAGGCCTAGATATTCTTATCAAAGCACATTAGTAGAAGAGAAAATACCAGAACCCAGAAAGCATAAAACAAACCCTTTTTAACTGTGGAATTTGTTGCAAATTAGAATAGTCAATAGTATATAGCAGCAATGTAAAAGTTGTGTCTGCTACTTCAATGCAAATTAGACTCTCAGTCATTCATATATTTGAGAATTGTTTTTCAGAAAAACAGTTACAAATTCAGTTTTCCCACCAGTATACACTCCAAGAAACACCCATTAATAAACAAGAAATAAAAACTCAAGAAACACAGAGACAGAGTTCTGAAGCAAGAAAGAAATGGATACTAACAGTTACAGCTGCATCAAAATCCTGATCACCTTCTCTCTTCCCTTCTTCCTCCTCGCCTCTTGCAGTTGCGCCGCCGTCTCCACCACCTTCCTTCGGCCGCCCTCCTCCGCCGATCTCGCTGCTGACGTCCTCCGTGCACGTGGCTACTCCATCTTCGCCTCTTTCCTCTCCACCACCACAAACTTCTCCGGCACCCTTTTTGCCCCACCCGACTTCGCCTTCTTAAACAACCGCCGTTTTCCGCCGCGCCCCTCCGTCTCCCTCCTCCTCTACCACACCCTCAAACCGCCTCTCATCCTCACGTGGCCTAAACTCTCTTCATACAAAGACGGTGACGAACTTCGTACCCTTTATTATGACCACTGCCTTTTCCTCGTCAATAATTCCTACAGTGAAGAACTCTCCATTTCTTCCTCCCCATTGAAAAATCCAATTTCAATATCCGCCGTCAAAATCCGCCAGCCTGACCTATACGTGGACGATAATCTAACCGTCCACGGAATTGATGACGTACTGGACCCAACTTCAGCTACAAAGTGTTTTACGGTTGATATTACTCCACGTCAGGTAAACGGATCGTTTCTTGACCATGCGATGAGGGCGCTAAGGAGAAAAGGATTCAGTGTGGTGGCTACAGCTATGGCTATAAGAAGATCGGATCTGTTATCTTTAAGGTCCGTTACTATCTTCGCCGTTTCTGACAAGAATTTATTTCGAAACCCCATCGGTTTCCGATTTGACTTCCGTCACCATGTCGTGCCGGTGCGATACCGTCTTTCCGCTCTGAAGAGGTTGACGATGGGGGGAATGGAGTTAGATACTTTGGTTACGAACAAGACTATCATCGTTGATTCTATAGACGGCGACGTTAGCGTCGACGGCGTTGCGGTTGATTTGACGGAGGTTTATCACAACAGATGGATTGTTGTCGTCTCTATTATGAATTCATTGGATGAGTACATCGTTTCTGAAGCGAAACCGCCGATTACTGCTGCTATTACAGATTTTGACTACTCCGCTCCTTCACCGGCTCCATTTGCCGGCAATAGTAATTTGACTGGAGTTTCGTCTCCATCGCCGGAGAATTTCCACGGCGATTTCAACTCAATTGGATCTCTATCTCCTGCGGCGGAGAATTTCGGCGGCGGTTCGACCGATTCCAACTCAATCAGAACTCCATCTCCTGCGGCGGAGATCGACGGAGATGATCCGGGGAATTCATCTAACGACTTCGTGAAATCCAACAGCAGTCCATCGCCGTCTCTGGAGCACTGTGACTTAAGCGGCCTCGTGTCATTAGGTGTTGAAGGAGGTGATCTTCTTTGTCCGGTGAGTAAAGCGCGGGAATTGGGGGAGAGTGATGTACACGTGGAGGAAACTGCGTCGTTCCATGCTGATGGTCTAGCTACGGAAGAGTTGACTCAATCTGATGAGTTCAAAATTGCTGATGATCTGTTCTTTTACACATGATATGTATGATGTGTTGCTAAGTAGCAATTATGTGATTTGATTAAGAAAAAAAAAAAAAAAAAGTAGCAATTATGTAAAAATGTCATGGTTATTTGTTCTTATGTTCTTTTGTTACTAACCAAATTTAGCACTCAAAAATTGTAACCCCAATCAATTTGTACAAAGCAAATGGATAAATTCCAAGCCCCTCAAAAAAAAAAAAAAAAAAAACCTTACCAAATAGTATTGCATTCCCTCTTATAACTATAGTTTGAGTAACGCTTCATTTTCTCCAATGATAAAACAATAAAACACCTCTTAAAACAAAATTATATTCTATTTGTTGGTTTACTGTTGTTTATAGAATGGATTGCACAAATTTACAAGAAATAAAAACAGAATAATTTTGTGTATCCTCTTTTAATTTCAAGTACCTTCATATGTGTTTTTAGTGTTCAAATTCAAGGCATTGATTAATTGCATCCAGTACCTTTTTTCTCTAATAAGAGTTCAATCACTCAATGTATGGATATTCAAACTATAAAAAGGGCATTGATTAAATTATATGAGGAAGGACATAAGAACCAAATCGAGAAATCACTAAAAACATTGATCCAAATAATGTACAACAATGATACTCAAATACAAAGAAGGAAAAACAGTCCATTTGATAACCAATTACAACAATGATCAATTCAATATGTTATGATCCTCAAAAAAAATCAAGTTCATAATTTTTTGGCTTTCACAACATACTGTCACGAATTTACCTCCTCACCCTTTTCCCTAGCAATAGATGCAGAAAGAATTCCAAGATCACGGTTCAAGAATGTCAATGAGCTTTCACACTCTGAAATTATTCTCATTACTGAAGATGGCTCACCGGCCACTGTTTCAGAAGATCCAACGGCTACAGCTGCGTGTGAATCTCGGAGGTTCTTCAAATTTCCTAGAAACTGTCAAAGGAATCGCACCATGTTCAAAAAATGCTATATATATATATATATATATTCACAAACATGACTTTAAGAAGAGGACATTATCTTTATTATCTTTGATAAAATCCAATTTGGTTACAAACATATGATTCTGAAATGAAGAACAACATGTGCCCATTATGTTCTGAATCGCCTGTGTTTAAGATATGCACACTTCATGGACTTCTTGATCAAATTTTCAGCAAACAAATTGCATGGAAAAAAAATATGCTAAAGTCTCAACAATAATTCACACAATACAATTTAGCTTAAATAATAATTATGATGAGATTCATTGGTCTACAAACATATATGAACTTTTGAGCAAGTTTTAAATTATACAAGGAATATGAAGCTATAGAGTTCCCATGAGTTGTGAGGTGTATGGGTTGGCAGAGAATTTTCAAACCTTTTCCAAGTATGAGATGCTAAATATTTCAAATGTGCTAGTTTCTATTCACCATCAACAAAAAAGCAGAAAAGATAAAGGACCAAATGCAAATACATAACCGAGTGACTCAGTTTCCAGATGAACGCCAGCAAGCTGAGACCCTATTCACTACCATATGTATCACACTATTTTCAAACATAAAGCAAGTCAAAAAGTGAAAATTGAAATTTAATCTCACTGCCACTCAAAAGTGTTCTCAAATATGACAATGTGAATAATCAGTGAGTTACTCGATAGAAGGAAACCAGTATCAAGGTACCTTCAGAAGCATCTTATAAGCTTCCAGTAGTCTATTTGCAGCTGGTCCAAAACCATGTAGTTGAGGTACTTCCATCATGTGAGTCCACGGACGGATTTCCTGCATGTTTCATAACAATAAGAAATGACATTTATAGCTAAAATCAGTTAACTGGAAACAAGCACAAACAGAATTAGACTAAGACATAAGAAAATCTAGCACCAGACTTTGAGCCCTCTATAAGTCAAATGTTCAGTATGTAATGGCATAAATCACATCCATACTGTCAATTTCCACTATGGATGCAAGATATTAGAATCTTTTAACTAATTTTCTGGTCCTCCCTAACCAAAAAGAGATTTGGTGTATCCGTTGCACGGATGACATTGTATAATATATGGAGGGAATTGTGTCTAGTCCCTGAATTTAAGGAGGAGTTGACTCCATGATCTCATCTCCCTTCCGTGTATTGGTATGCAAAAACTAATTAGACACACCACGTCATTTGTGCATTGAATGCATGAAATAATCTCTCCCCTCACCTAGCTTGACCATTACAAACTACTGCTACCTCCACCAACACCAGCCATGACCTACCAATGCCAAAACCCACCACGGCAACCACTATTAATTATCACCATTGTTACACCTCCACCTACCACCATCAGACCGTTCACTACCTCACCGACCAAAATTTTATGCAAATATCAACGTAATGGACTTATGCAATTTTTGCATATTCCATATCCACATATAAACGTGTCCAAGCACATGCAAAGAGATTTCCACAGACATGATCATTAACTCCCCCAACTCTTTTTCACATATATTTACACGCTATATAAATACACACACACACGCACTATAGTCTATACGTAGAGAGATAGAGAGAGCACAAGTATGTTTTGGACCTATACTTAGTAAATACACATAGTACAGAAAGCACGCACAAAATGACAAAAAGGTTGAAGGTTTAAGATAGGGAAGCGTAGGAATATATGATTAATTTAAGGTAGTATGGCATAATCAAGAAGTGAGGCGCCACTTTTTACCTTTTCAATACAACTGAGAAACCGAGTGTGGTTTAGAAAATGATCTTATTCGATACTAGAGTCCCTTTACTTTCTATTATATATTCTATAGGTCAAGAGTGCTAGCTCTTCCATAGAGTTAGTGGGTTAGAAAATTCAATTAACGAACTACCAAGAGGAGGGGTTCGCAACTTGTATACAACTTTGTTCTCCCCCCCCCCCCCCCTTTTTCCTTTTTCTTGAATAGACTTGGTTAAGCATCATTTAGATGTGGATCGAATTCATATGGTTATGAATGCATTGTGCTGAACGCTCCATTATTATCTATTAACTTTGGAGGATTTTCGAGCAATAAGATTGGCATGTAATATGAGACATTCAAAACTAATCCCCTCTTTTTTCATTTTTTCTTGAATAGACTTGGTTAAGCATCAGTTAGATGTGAATCGAATTCATATGGATATGCTGCATTGTGTTGAGCGCTCCATTATTATCTTTTAACTTAGGAGGATTTTCGAGCAATAAGATTGGCATGTAATATGAGACATCCAAAACTAATAACAGTGGCTGAATTGGATTAGATAAGCTTTTACGTAAAAGATTTGGATTAGTGAGCCACGAGGAAGCCTTTCCTAGTTATTAATGTGAAGGATAACTTATTATCTCTCCAGCAATTAGTGAATTCTGAACAACAAGCATATGAGGTAAGCCACCAATGCAACATAATGAAGGTTATATGGGAACAAACCTTGGTGTAAATTGTATTAAAGGATCTTGCAGTTTCAAGAAATGATTCCAGATCTGCCCGTAGTTTTGCTACAATCTCTGTGTAATCTTCATCCGGATTATATGGGTGCTACAAATGATAGTTCCATAACAATCAATGACAGTTCATACATAACAAAAGTTTAAAATAAAATCATAAGCAAGTGAAATTTGTAAAGAAGAGAAGGTGACAAACAAAAACTAGTGGTAAACCTTTGATGCTAGATCATCAACCATCTCTTGTAGGTTCAGAAGTCTGTTTGATTGATCTGAAAGTTGTTTTTCCAAATCAGATATGTCTGGCCTACAGATAAACTTTGATTAAGGAAACAGATATATCCGATGAAGAATATTGAGATAATAACTGTAACATGCTGACAACAAAAAGTCACTATATCTGATTAAGGATATACAATCTGCACCATTTAGACTTCTGTAAAATACTAGTACAAAGTAAACGGAAGTTCACAAAGTAAACTACTCCATCTTATAAGACAATGATAATTTTGCTTCCCCCACCCTTTGTTGTTCTTAATTCAATTATCATTAACCATCCATATAATTCTTTACCATGAAACCAAAATCCACAGAAACATAAATCATTAAAGGTCAAACGAATCGTAAACATTGGTAGCAGGTACAGAATCCATAAATTTCACTAAGAGCAAAACCCTTGAGCAAATGAGAATAAGATAAGATTTCCAGCAGAAATAAATTTAACCTACATAAAGTCGTATGACTGTTTTTTTTACATTGCAATTATAGACAACAACCCACAAGTCACATTTCAGATCTCGATAAATCATCCATTAGAGTAACTTCATGCAAAAAATTCTCCGATGTCATATAATTTTAGCTACATGTAGAATCAAGTCTATAAGGAATAGGACAGAGATAGGTCTGCTTGAACAAAGGAAAACAATAGAAGACCGTGACAAAGACCAGATTAAACCAAAAAAAGGACCATGAGAAACACCAGATCAAATCTTGAAATCTGGTGGACATAGTAACTTCTGGCAGAACTTAACCAACTAGTAGTAACGTAGAAATCAGGAGAATAAAGAGCACTTTGTCGGTACAACTGTTAGTTTAGCTTCAAGGCCAAGAATCTGAAAATGAGTTCCTTCTTACAATGGATAAATGGACTGAATCTGCACGTCAGCTGGAAACAACTTGCATTCTTCAGAAAAAATCTGAGCTTGTTTTTCAGCTATGGCATCTATCAGTTTTATGTCTCTACTCACTTGTTCATCAACACTGGACAAAGATAACAATCGTACATTTAATTTCATAATATTATTTGAGGGACAATATAGAGAAACCAAATTAACTCATTATTGACATTAATGAACAATCAAATAACCTCACCTCCATTCAGGATTGTCAGCATAGATGCTGGCTTCCACAAGATCTACTATAAGGCGTAGCATTTCAGTACGATCTTCATAACTTCCTCGACCCTGGAACGAAATTGTACAGCACAGGTTGACAAGAAATATGTATCTAATTAGCATACCTACACAATGGGAAGATTTCAGAAGTGTTGCATGACCAAACAAGCCAGCCAGTCCTATGCTTGAGTCATTTTTGGTACAATGTAAAAAATGAAAGAAAAAAGCACCATGCTCTTTGTTTCACTAGAACAAGGCCATACCTAAGAGGTGTCATTCTAACTGGTTCAGTTTTAATCAAATTTCAACTTAATGGAGAAACCAGTGCTAACAACATCATTATATAAGTAAAAGAACATGATCAAGGAGCTCCTACGCTATTACAGAGCACAAATACTTTTCTACTCAAAGAGCTGGCGGCTTGACTTAGTAATCAGGCAAATGACAAGGGAAATAAAGTAATATGATTTGAAACTAATAAAGTAATATGATTTGAAACTCACTTGAATGGCTTCAGGGTCTATGGTAGTGGTAATACCCAAAAACTTTGCAATCTCTGCTAAATCTGCAAATGATGGAAAACAGTCCCCCTGAGGAATTTCAATAATGTCCAAGTATATATTATATGTCATATTGTTCAGTTGAAGGTTTATTTTTAAAATTAAATAGAAATACATTGTATCCGGGAGGTTTCCTCTTCGCGATCCACGGCATCCCCCTGCAAATTTTGCTGCGAAAACGGCGACTTATCGCCCAATAATCTGCAAAATATATTAGCAGAATATTCATATATGTTCATTCGACAGATACATAGACAGATCGATAAGTACAGTATCTCACTTGAAGAAGAGCCATTCTAGAAGGGCATATCGCTCCATGCCAGCAAAGAGGAGTGATTGAGCAGGGGCATTGGCTCTAGGGTAATCCAATGTCGCTAATTTCCTCTGCACTGCCTCCATTTGCTTTGCTGCCATTCTATACTAGTATTCAATTTTGATGTAGTAATTTTGAAAATAAAAAGTGGCTGCGTCTGAATGTAAAGGCAATTGAATTTGGGGCTTGATCAAACAAGGGTTAGGGCAAATGAAATGGAGGTTTGGGGGTTTTGCTTTTCGTTGTTTTGCTAGAGATTGAGATGAGAATCAATCTGAGGTTTTTGCAGAAAATTCCTATTATCAGCATTGACCCCCAGTATCAAAATGTAATTGCTTCTTTTTTATGGAGATATTGATAACAAGTACTATTCTGTCCCAAATTATCAGTTCTTAAAAAAAAAATTTAAATTATCTGTCACTAAAATTTTAATACACATTAATTACATATTTTAGATACTTTTAAAGAAAAAGTAAGAGAGAGAGTGTAAAAATTGAATAACGTGTAAATAGCTAATGGTGAGATAAATAAAGAATAAGAATATTTGAGGTATATAATTTATATTTTTCAAAAAAGTAAGGCTATGTAGTAGGTATCTTAATATGTGTGAAAACATGTAAAATGACACTTAATTTGAGACAGAGGAAGTACTATAATTATAATATACAGATGATTGGTGAATCGAATTTAAATTATACAATCTCAATTTCGAAAATTGGTACAAAAGGTAATTAATATAGTAGAAGCGACTAGTTACTACTTACTAATGAATCCAAGTTTGAAACTATATTCCCATTTAACGTGTATGTCGCCTAAACTCTTGGGGAAACCATAAAAAGAAAAAAAAAAGGGTAATATTATACATTGTGGGTACCAAAATATCGATATTGGTTTAGCTTAATCAATTATAGCCAATGAAGCCGTAACCCCTTGGGAAGTCATTAAGGCTGAGTCACAGGACTAAGATCTTGGTTTTAACTCTTATTAATGTGAATTTTTCTCTGATTTTAATATTGTTTTTTTTTTAATAATTCAGGTGTACAAGCTCACACTAGATTAATCCTGACCCTCAGAACCCTTGTCCTAGAACCCTGAAGGATGTAAATTGCAGGATGTGCCTCCACCAAGCCTCGGGATCCCACCATACTGATGTACACTCTGCGCACAAAGGGGTCTTCACCACAAATGACCCTTTGATAGACACATAGAAATGCTTTCATCCAAGTCCCAAATGGGATTCGAACCCCCACACTTGCCGCTGGAGTAAGCCTTAATATTGTTGTTTCTTAATTATATTTCCATGTGCATATGGCTATAAGTGGAGTGTAGTATGAACTCGATTGGAATTTGATCTCATTAATTAAAAAATTTGACTAATTTTATATTCAATTGACGTACTCTCGAATGACAGATCGAATAATCTTTTAATAGCTTTTTTCTAATATTAGTCTTACACGAATTTACGATAAATGGAAAATAATAGTTCTTGCTCAAATCGTGTTAGATGGAATATCAAGGTTTTTGTTTTTCTCTTTTTTTTTTCTTCTGAAAATGGCATCAGTTTTTCAGAAATAAATCGAGATTTAAATTTTTTTGAATTTTTGTAATGTTATTTGTTTGAGTTTTTTCCGACAAAGAAAATAATAGTTATAGTGTAAGAAGATAAATAGTGTAAGAGCTATTATTTGTTATGTAAGATAAATAGTGTAATAAATATATTGCAATATATTAAATAAGTAGAGTTTATTTAGATTTTCTTTTTAACATTAGAGAATTTCTTAAGATCGGTTTATTTCGAAAAAGAAAAATTCTTTCAAATAAAACTGAAATGCTCTATGAAAAATGCGAGAAAAAATTGCCCATAAATTTCGATGTAATACACTTGTTTGATAATACTCATTAAAACTTAAACGAATTAGGCATGTGTTGTATAGATTATGGGGAAATTCCCTTCTTGAAATTAAGAATCATTATCATATAATTATTGCTGTTATTGTATAAACTAATTTACCAATTGAATTTATTGTAAAGAAAAGTAAAAGTAAAAAGTGTATTACAGAAAGAAAAGAAAAAACGTTTTAATAACATTAACCGCTCCGTCAACGGTCATTAACTGCCACTGATGCTCTGTTTTTTACTCCCACAATCATTCTCACTACCTCTGTTTTTCTACCATCTTCAATCTTCTGGAACTTGATACCAATTCAAACACCCTCCACCATCGCGGCGCTTGGTCAACACCAGGCGTCGCCTCCGCCACCACATTTTCTTGCAAAAAGCTAGAATGGAAACAGAACAAACCACCGTGATTTTACCCTTTACCGACCCTTATGATGAGATTCCGAGCCTTGACCTTTCGGGTATCTTCACCGAAAGTCCTGCTCTTGATCCCCCAGAACTTCAGTTCAGTTACCCGGATTCTCAAGCGGGTTATGAATCCATTGATATCATGGATTCGGACGATCCATTGTCCGACCCTGTCATTTGGGCTCTTTGCAATGACAATGACAATGACACTGAAAATGATAATCCAATGCCCATTTCGGAGTATCCGGTTCAACGGTCTCGGTACAATTGTGCTTGTTGTGAAAGGCTTCGAGTGATTACTCATATTAATGGTGCGTGTTTGTTGATTGAGTTTAGAAAATAAAATTTTGTTTTTATTAATGTATTTTCTTTTTTACCAATTGTGTGCAGGAGTGGATGTGAAGCGGCTTGAGATTCATGGAAGACTTGGAATAATCACTCATGCAGTTCTTGAGAAATACGATTTTGATTCGTGTTTTGAGAGTCAAGAGTATCAAATGCTTGAGTAATTAAGTTTCTGTTATTTTTATTTTTCATTTTTTAAATTTCCAGACATAATGGTTCTTTTTTTTATGCAATTCAGAGGAGGAGAATTTCATGTGGGTTTTACGCAAGTACAATTGGAATTTCACAATACAAACAAACAATGTTTAAATTAATGCGTGCATGTGTTAAATTGCTTTGATTTCTTGTTGCCACAGTTTTCACAAAGAAAGCACACAATGTGTGAAGAGGTTCTTGGTCCAGTATTTTGAGGCTTGTAAACAAGATGGTTACTATGTGCTGCAAGACCCTCTTTCATCTTTCTATGAAGCTCTTTGTGTGGGATTGAATGACGATGACAATATAGGTGAATATTTATCTCCACAAGATACAAGTTTCTCAATTGATGAAATGTTGTTTCTTTGTTTTATTTTCATTATTAGTTTCATTCAAACTTAATTAATCTTAGCATCAAGTGAAATATATATTAATTAATTGTATCATAGGTGTTTGCACAATCAATAACCAACCTGAAATGTTGAACCAACCAGAAGATACAAGCATCAAGATCCCCCTTGCAATGCAGGTTAGTGTATCATCATGCATGCTTTTATAATCTACTAGACTACTAGCTAGACCATTTTAATTTTAATTTAAATGTCATTTTGTACTTATTATGATCAGTTGTTAGCATATATGATCTGATTTGATTTAGTGAAACTCAGTTATTGTTAACATGATACGTACATACTACAATATTGCATTAGATACATATCGTCCTAGCTACTTCATCCTGCAATATACATTTATTTTACGATTCACTTGCAACAATTTTGTTGCATCTAATAGCTCTCATCATCACGCAACCCTATACATAACTACATCAAACAATAATAGTTCCAAATGCCTGAACACTTAACATATTTTAGTCCCACAATTTTCAAATATCCTTTGTTTTGTACATGCATGGCACAGAGGGCAAGAACTGGAAAGCTGAAATTAAAGGACTTCATAGATTACTTTGAGTTTCCAATTGAAGTTGCAGCAAGAAAAATGAACATTTGTCCAACTGTAATGAAGAAGATATGTCGGAAAAATGGCATGTACAGATGGCCTTACAGGAAGGTTCTTACTAGATCTCTGCCCATATTCACATTACAAGTACAATATCAACATCAATATCAATATGCTTGTTTAATTTGACCTATATATGTAAAACTTGTTGCAGATAAGAAGTATCAAGACCAAATTAGTGAAAAAGTATGCGACTTTAGAGGCAAGTGATGACGAGGAGAAAGCACGGGCTTTGGCTGATATACAGAGACATGAAGAAGAACTTGCCAGTATTTACAAGGCATATTTAGAGCAAACAACTGATACTTGATACTCATTTTAGTTGTAGAATATTTAGTACAAAGTCGTAATGATGTTTTTTTTTTTAATTGATCATAGGTTGAATAATATAATCAAATGTAAATACAAAATTATATAAAGATTTCAAATGAAATAGTTCTCTTCTGGGTTTAACTTTTCCTACATAATATTTTGACATATTGAGACTAAATGTTATGTTCCACATTGGTTGAAAATCATAGTTAAATCCACTTTATAAGGTATTGGACAATCTCCGCCTTACGAGCTAGCTTTTGATGTTGAGTGAGATTCAAACCATGTAAGTGGATTTAGCCTCATCCATATGATGAATAATTTAGCAGTTTTATTACTTTTAAATTATTGTGTTCATGTCTGAATGTGAAGTTAATCACTATATGTACTATAAGATAGACTTATAATCAAAACAAAGAAAATTAAGTTTAGTTACGTGTTTGGAAAATTAGTTTGTGGTTGCATAAATGACAATTGTACTCTCTAAAATTTGAATTTATATTTGAATGAAGCGACTCGCTCAATTAGTTTAACTCGACTACAAGTATTTTGTTATTTTTTTTTTATAAAAAGAATTATGTTGAATTCAAATTAAATTTCAAAAATTATTTAAAGAAAAATATTGTTCGAATCTAGTTTGATAGGTTTCCCCAAAAGAAAATATATATTTTATAAAGTAAACAAATTGAACTTTTAGAAGGAAAATTCTTGTCAAAGTCTGGCTTGGCCAAACCCATCAAACCACCAAATCAGTGCAATGATTGGTCACTATTTTGGGAGTTACATCAAATCCCAAAACAAGCGTATTGCAATTGCCTTGTAGTTACCTTTGGGTTCGGCCAAACCCGGAGTGGGTAAGAATTTCCCCTTTTAGAAGCTTTTATCGAGTAAACCTGGATAAATTCTATTTACAAGGTGATAATTTAAAATTTTTGTGTCTCCTGCGCCTGCCCACACATACACTTGGAGACCGTTTGGTAGGGTGTATGAGATTAAAGTGGATTAGATCAGAGTCGGATTGAATACCATATTAAAAATACGTTTTGTAGATTTGATTGAGTCATATTACATTAAAACAATCAATCGTAATATGTTTGATGGAGTTATGAGTTTATGCATATATTAATATATTTTCACTACTTGATTGAATATATTATATTAGTTAAGATATATCAATTCATCGAAGCCATTTGTATATTACTTACAAGAGTATGAGCTGATCAAGGTTTATTCAATGTTTTAGTACGAATGCCTTCATGTTAATCGTAAATTGATATAGATTTTATTTTGTGATTTATTTACGTAGAAGGTGTTTTCATTTTAAGAGATTTAAGAAGAAATTATAATATGTTAAAATCGGTAATATGTAAATTTGAGGTTATAAGTGACATTTCACCGAATCCATATCCACCCGGATTAACTAATCCACTCATGCCTAGGTGGATCATAATCTAGTCTCAATACCAGGTCGTAAGAATTTAATCTATTTGACGCGGTGTTAAAACAATGGCACAAAACATTATATTAACTCATATTAACACATATAATATGACATAATATTCCCATTAAATCCTACCAAATTGCCCTTTGAAGGATTAATGTATCACCAAATTGTGATAAATCCAAACTGTGATCTTTTGCCAATCTAAACTAGATGGGAAGAGAATATTGCCTTAATTAATTCATGTGTTGAATTTAAGTTAAAGATTAATTATTTTATCCAACTTTCGGAATAAAGATGGAAAATAATATTTTTCCCCTTTTTTTTTTTTTTTTTTATAAAGAGTGATAAATTAAAACCCAATTCAGAAGCGTCCCCTCGAATTTCTCTCTGCTGTAAAAACCCCACTCGAATCTCGCAGTATCCGTTTCCTGTCAACACACATACCAGTCTTTTTGTTTTAATAGTCGAGCACACAGTCAATTATATATGTACAAAAGAAAAGAAAAGAAAAGAAAGAAGATTTAAGTGATTTTAGTTAGACATGGAAGTGGAATTGGAGCCGAGGGTGAAGCCACTGGGTTACAAAGTGAAGGCGATGTCGAGAGAATCCCCTGCACAAAAGGCCGTTCATCTGCTCGACACCGACCTCCGGAACCATTGGTCTACAGCTACCAACACTAAAGAATGGATTCTGCTCGAGTTAGACGTATGTATACCACAAACTCAATAATTTTTTTATTTTTTAGGTCCTAAGAGTGCAGAGTTTAATGCTTTTGTTTTTCTTCATTTTGGGTTGGTAGATATAATTGATTGTTGGAGAAGTATGGGCCTTGTGCGTAATTCATGATTACTTGGCTAAAATGTTTCCTCCCTAATGTTTTTGGATTTGTAGTTGGGCTTAACATCTAATTGACGAATTGCCTTTGTTACAACATCACATTTGCAGTTACTGTTTAATTTATGTATTGTTTTATTTACTATAGGAACCCTCATTGCTTTCACACATAAGGATATACAATAAATCCGTGTTGGAATGGGAAATTTCAGTTGGATTGCGTTACAAGGTTAGTTTGAGAAAATTCGTATTCAGTTATGGAATTTAATTTTTTTTTTCTTATCCAAAGATGACATAATTTCTTCCTTTAAGTTTGTTTTTAATCAATCTTTATGGATTTTGTTTTTCATCATTGTCAAATATTTGAATATTGCTTCTTTTTATCCTTTTGTTAAAATGTTATTATAGTTTCCATTTTAATAATTTCGGAATTTCTTTTCTCCTTATGTACTTAATCTTTTTCCAGTTCTTCAAGTTTCAAATTGTCTATTGACTTTGTGGCAATTATAGTTTTCATGGCGTTTTAACTTTGGCATAGTATTAGCGTTGATTTTCCTATTACGGGCAGTTCATCTATCTTTGGTTTGTGTGCTATACAAAAATGTTGTCATTTGTTTTTTAATTTCCACGAATATTTGAATGTATAGTTCATCCTTGTATGATATCTTTTTTGGCATCATGTTTTAGGTAAGAGTTGAACAAATCTTTTGTGAAGAATAATAATTACGATAGATATATCAGATTATCTGCTATCCCAATATCGAACAGCCTAGTTTGGAAGACTACAACTAACAATGAAGACTATCCTAAAAAATGCAAAGGGAGGAAAGGAAGATTATTATGAGAATATATTACAATAGAAAACTTATGTGGAGTTGAGTAACTACATATTTATACTAGTCTATGGAACTATCTAGAAACCTTAGAAAATATCTAGTATAATATCTGGGAAACCTGTAGACCTCTAAGCTATTCAAAACTATAGCAACTACTCTAGAACCATCTTGAACTCAGCTAGTATAATTAAGACACAATATAGATAATTCTAGAACTATCCAAAAAATCAACTTTTAATATGTTCACAATATTTAGGTATCTTTACAATTTTGCCTTAGAAACTTGTGTTTGAATTCGTGGTTTCACATCGTTACTTTTCCCTTTCTTGGGGCGCCCCGAAAAGAAAAAGGAGCAAAATATCTTTTGCTTGCTCATCTTCAAATGTCACATCACTGCTTGTTAAACTTTTCTACATCTACTTGTACAAAAATAATTTCTTTCTTTCTCTGACATGTGTCCAATTTTACCCGTACTTTCTGAAGATATTTAAATTGCTAAACTTTGTTATATTCTTTGAAATAAGATTTTTATCTAGCAGTTTCCTGTATGATATCTTTTGCGACTCTTTTACGTGCTCCAACAGCCAGAGACATTTGTTAAAGTTCGTTCCCGCTCTGAGGCACCTCGGCGCGACATGGTATATCCAATGAACTACACTCCTTGCCGCTATGTCCGGATATCTTGTATGCGTGGAAACCCAATAGCTATCTTTTTTATTCAGGTAATATTGCAATTCTTGCTGCCCTTCTTGTCTAGTTTATAGCATCATTCTGCTGTCATTATTGTCCAGCTCTATTTGAACTTCCTAGGAGGTTCTCTTGTTATTTATTGGGATATAAATATGCTTGCTCAATTAGCTTCACAAGCATTTTTTTATGTGTTCATCATTCTGGTACATAACATTCCTCCAAGTGTGAATATGTATATGGACCCCTTGGTTCTTGCCTATGTGTTATCCAATCTTTATCTTCTGTGTTCCTCCATCTCAGCTGATCGGGATTCCAGTTGCCGGTCTTGAACCAGAGTTTCAACCTGTTGCTAACTACTTGCTACCACACATAATTACACAAAAACAAGATGCTGTTGACATGCATCTTCAGGTGAACAAACTTATGCAATAACTAGCTTGAGTAGTGCTTATACTTACATAATCAGCAGTATATCCTTTTTAGCTGCTTCTGTTCTCTACTAACACTGTTAGTTTCTAGTTGCTTCAAGATGTGACAAGCCGGTTGGCCAAGTTTCTTCCTCACCTTGAAGTATGCATTTTAGTTCCACTTGATCTCAGTAGAGAAGTTTCATTTACGTGTTTCCAATGAGTAATAGAGGGTTTATTGTGCGTGTGAATTAAAAAAACTTACAGGCTGATCTTATTGGCTTTCAAGATGCTGCTGAACCTACTCTAAGATTTTTGTCTATGCTTGCTGGTCCATTTTATCCCATCCTTGAGATTGTGAATGAAAGGTAGGCGAACCAAGCATTGCAGATGCATAATTCTACTAATGTTCACTTTAACATGCCCACTTTTCCATTATTTTTCTGGCTAACCTTACAGGTATTGTTTGAGGGTGCACAACTTGTATCTTTTATATTTAGCGCAGCATTGTTATTTCATTCACACTCATTTTCATCTCCTCATGTCTCAGTACATTCCTAAATTTTCGGTTACCTGCAATTTTTATATTAGAAAACCCCTTTTGAACTAGAAGCTTAGATAATTCAAGTAATGCTAATGATTGCGGAATATCCTGCAAAATTTGAGTTGATTTATTAAGAGTATTTAAATAAAGGATTCTATAAAATAAAGTATTAGGATGATAAATTTGGTTATTGATGATGCGAGTGATAAGAAGTTACATTTATCCTGACATTTACTACTAGTTTGACAGCATGTTTTGGTGAGATTGACACAGCCAATAGCTATACTATTATATAAGTTATTCTTGTTATTATTCTCTTCTGTTTAACAATTGGGGAGGGGAAAATTAAATAGAGAACCCTAAACTGTAAATCCTGCCAAGGATGCAAAACAAATTAATGAAAGACAATCCCTGTCAACTCTTAATCTCTATGCTGGATCAAGACCTTTGAATATCAATTGGTTGTCCCTCAGGGAGTCTATCTCCCCACCCCTAGAAAAGGAGATCTTAAAAACCATCCTTTAATAAGCAAGTGTCCTGATAGTGTACATTTATTGAGAGATCTTGCTGTACATATAACAATATGCAGTTCGAGAAAGATAAGTTCTGTCTCTATGCAAGAGATCTTTTGATTCCTCCAAGACCTTTTTATGAAACTGTATCGCCCTAGTACCTAGAAAATGCAAATCTAATCCCATCACCCCCTCCCCTTCTAATCAAAATGAAGCTGAATAATTACCATATTTTTGCTGATCACCAAGTATTCATACCGTTCTTCTAAAGTCCTACCAGCCATTACGTGAGGCAATGGTTTAGCATCATAGATGGCTATGAGATTTCATTTGGGTGAGTCTTAGCTCAAGGATATGAACTTCATGAAATCGATTTTCTTTTTTGTGGCCATCATCATAGTGTTAAAGTCCAAGCACTACCAGTTTTTCTCAACATATTGTTAATAATTAGTGTCTTGAACCTCATTTGAGATACTTTTCCATGAACTGAATTTGCCGGAAAAAAATGTTCATTCTCAATTGTTTCTGTGCCATGACAGACAATCTAAAAGGTTGGCTATCACTGTTTCTGATTATGAAGCTTCAAAGACTAGTTTGTCGTCAACAACTTTGACGGTTTCCTCAAATTTTGAGGTATGTAGAATTTAAGTTGTTGTAGTGGTCAACTATTAAATAAAGGTTGTGGTTCAGGTTACAATCTTACTCGTTAAGTTTTGTGTTGCAATCTTAAATAAAGGTTGTGGTTCAGGTTACAATCTTACTCATGAATTGATAAAGCTCTCTGATATAATGAGAAGGAAACTTTCTTCAGGATCAGTTAAATGAATTGGCCTTAGCAACTTGAGCTGTAGTTGTTTTCATTCAAGTAATCTAATTGACTTCTTCTTGACTTTGACTCTGCAAGTAATGGGTGGGTAATTGTAACTTTTTTTTTTTTCTTTTTCTTTGCTCAGCCAAGGAGATTGCGAAACACATCATCAGTGTTGTTACCTATATCAACTCATGTGGTATTTCGCCCTGATGCGATCTTCATGCTGCTCAGAAAGGCTTTTAAAAATTCAAACCTGGGGTATCTGTGCAGAATGGTGAGATATGCTTATTGTTAGCATATATAAATTTTTCTTATTCTTCTTGGCTATCAATTAGAGAAAAACAATATAGTATTACAATTAGGCGATTCCTGTATCCCCCCCCCCTCCCAACTAACTCGCCTTTTTAAAATTTGTGATTAATAGGCATCAAGAGTCTTTTTGAAACTCATGGAGCCTATGAAAATGGAAGAAGACTCTAATGGAGCTTCTGACATCACGTCTTCTGTACCTCATGAGGCTTCCAAATCTGACCCTTATCGTCCTGTTTCTTTAACTGACTATTCCGAATTGTTTGGAGAGGAGTTTGAAATACCAGATGATCTTTGGGATCCCACATACCTTAATGTCTTGGATTATGCAGCCGTGGAAGAAGGACTAATGCATGTTCTTTATGCTTCTGCATCCCAGGTTTGTTACATGGAACACATCAGTAGAGATGCAGTAGAGATGTTTGCACTCCGTCTCTTCACCTTAATAAACTTCTATCTCATTCCTGTTTCAGCCTTTGCACTGCAGCAAGCTGGCAGAGACCACTTTTGACATATGGTTGGCACTACCACTAGTTCAGGCATTGCTTCCAGGTTTTGTTGCTATTTCCAGTTTGCTGTATGGAATTATTGCATGTTGAATTAATAAGATCTGTAAACACTGCTATATTCATTTAAAATGTCATGTTCATTTGTAGTTTAATCAAAGTTAAAATCATGGTCTCTAGCTTTAGTCTCTTAATTCAATTGGATAAAATTTGAATGTCGGATTGTTAACCTGTCTTTGTATGTATAAAGATGTCATTGACCTATATGAGCTAAAATTTTTGTATGTTAACAACAAATATCGGGGAGCAGAAAAATTGTTGATCTATGACTGCTTCTTAATTTTCAAGTTTCAAAGCGCCTAATAATCTTCTTTAGATTCCAACATTACTTGTTAGAGAAGGATGCACTTGATTTCTTTCTTCTGATCATGATTTTTGTCCATGTACAAAGAAGTAATGATATAAATAATTGCTGTTTTTACACTTAATTGATCTGCTTAATCACTCATTTTTTTATTTAACCTATAATCCTGCTCCTCATGATTCTTATCGACACTTCTGTCTTTTTTGTGCTGATATAGCACTTCGTCCTAATGTCAGCAGTCCTTATCAAATTGATGACAACTTCTCTCTTTGGAAACAACCATTTGTACACAATGCACTGTCACAGGTATATTCTGGTCTATAATGAATTTCTGCTATTATCTTTACAATTCTTATTTGACCTTTGGAATTGTATATGCAGATTGTGGCAACTTCATCCTCGTCAATTTACCGTCCTCTACTTCGTGCCTGTGCTGGCTATTTATCATCTTTTTCTCCATCACATGTTGGTTACTGCTGCTTCCTTCCCTTTGACCAAGAGTGACTATCTTTTCTGTTTGAATACATTCTTAGCCTAGCGAATTCTGTCCTTTGATCTCCCCTGATCACCACTTCCTTTACTCTTGCTCATGAAAGTATTCGCATAATTGCATGTAATTAGAAACTAGTTGCATACTTATTTGTTATAGGCAGGTCATGGCCTATAACATAAACTGACTGCATACAATGTGAAAGCAGCCAAAGTTTTATCTAACATTAATATCTGATTCTGACAAATATTCTTCATAAATTGATAAACAATGTCTTAACGATCTTTGCAGGCTAAGGCAGCTTGTGTTCTCATCGATCTGTGCTCTGGTGTCTTAGCGCCATGGATGGCTCAAGTAATTGCAAAGGTTGTGTGAGTTATCATGAAAGTATGTGCTATAAGGATTTTGGCCGCATCCGGTGTACCACTTTTTATTTATGGCACTCTTCTATGCCCAAAATTGCAGGTGGACTTGACCATGGAACTCCTGGAGGACTTTTTAGGTGTAATTCAGGTATTTTTGATAATGGCTTCAAGAATGACTTTTTCTTAAGTGTAGGGCCTTTCATATGGAGCTTTTTCTTATGTTACTCTGAGGGCATCTGGCAAATGTGTTGAATAACTTGAATTGTCCATTTCGCGGTTGACCTACACGAGGCTCTTACAAACCTTATATCTTTCTGATAAGATCATGCATGATATCGTGACTCTGCATTCTTATTAGTCTTACATGTTCTGTCTCTATCATTTAATTGACAGGGTGCTCACCTTTCGCTCCCCCATGCACTTGCTTCCCTCAAATATATAGTCCTGGCGCTGTCTGGACACATGGATGATATAATGGCAAAATATAAGGTAGTGCTATGGGCGGAAAACATAACACAATACATTGGGTTTACCAAATTTTGTCATGATGTAATTGGTATATTTTGTATATTTGTGAAGAATTTGCACCAACTCTTTTGGTTGCTTGTTTAACTTCTTAATTGTGTTTCAGGATTCTAAGCACCGGATACTTTTCTTGTTGGAGATGCTAGAACCTTTTCTGGATCCTGCCTTAACCCCCTTGAAGGGTACGCCCTTTGGAAATTCCACTTTTGTGGAAAATCAGGAAGAAAACTGTGTTATAGCACTAAATGTGATACGTACTGCCATTAGAAAGTCTGTTGTGCTTCCATCATTGGAAGCTGAATGGAGGCGTGGGTCAGTTTCTCCTAGGTAATAGCAAACAAGAATTACATTTGAACTCAAGTTTGTGCGCTTAATAAAACTTACATTCTTTTTTTCCTCATTTAATTATCACAAGATTGTTTTATATGCAGCGTGCTTCTTTCAGTTTTGGATAATCAGATGCAGTTACCTCCTGATATTGATAATCGCAAGTTTTTTTCCGAGACTGTGGAGCCAAAACCATCAACTGCTCTCCCTCCTCGTAATGGAGTAGCTTCTTCCAGATCAAATGACCAAGAGAGTGCTGATGTAAAGGTTGATGATATAGACACTAATGATAAAATGGATGTTCCTGAAGATGTGAGTCTTCTCTTTGCGCCACCAGAACTGAAGAGGATGTCTCTTACGCATCTTCCTGCCAGCCCAGGCATTAAAAAATCTGATGCAAGCCATAATAATGTTAGTTTGGAGGTCAACAATGCCGTTCGAAAGGATTCAAGCAACAAGCACCTCGACATTGTTGGATCTAATGAAGGTCAGGGTATAGAATTCTCTAATTTGCTGGCTGATTATTCACAACTTATGAACTATAGAGATTGTGAGTTAAAGGCCTCTGAGTTTAGGCGTTTAGCTTTGGACTTGAACTCCCAAAGTGAGATTACGATAGAGGGTCAAGATGTTGCCATTGATGCTTTGCTTCTGGCAGCAGAATGTTATATTAATCCCTGCTTTATGACTTCTTTCGACATTTTACCTGATGTGAGCAAAATTTGCACTATAAGGTCCTGTGAGAACCAAGGACCTTCAGATATCAATACAATTTTAAGAAAAAAAGATATTGACTTGAAACTGGTCGCTGATATTGAAAGGAAAAGGGACAGAGTTGTTCTTGAAATTCTGATTGAGGCAGCTGAGTTAGATAGAAAATATCACAAAGTGTCATTGGGGGAAGAGACCACTGGATTGCATGTTGAAGGGGATGAGGATGCCATAAGCTTGTCCCAGGAGGATACTCTTTCTGCAGATGCCATTACCTTGATTCGACAGAATCAATCACTTTTGTGCAATTTTTTGATTCGACGTCTGCAAAAGATTTCACTTGGGGAGCAACACTCCATACACGAGATTCTGATGTGGTGTCTTCTGTTTCTGTTGCATTCAGCGACTAAATTATTCTGCGGCCCTGAGAATGTAGTTGATATAATATTAGTTTTTGCTGAGTCCTTGAACATGCAATTCAAATCATTGAATTACCAATTGAAGGAAGGAAATTCATATAAGCAGCATGAGGTGGAACGCCGTTGGAGTCTTCTTAAGAGATTGGTCATTGCCTCGAGTGGTAGTGATGAAAGATCTGAACTTTCGATCAACATTAGAAATGGTTTTAGGTTCTCAAATTTGGTTCCTCCTTCAGCCTGGCTGCTAAAAGTACCCACTTTTTTGTCTTCTGTTTTCCCCCTGGTCAGATATTTTGGTTGGATGGCAGTTGCACGTAATGCAAAACAGTATCTGCAAGAGCGTCTCTTCCTTGTTTCTGATTTGTCACAGTTAACGCATCTCTTATCTATATTTTCAGATGAACTCTCTCTAGTCGATAACATCATTGAGCAGAAAGATATGATCAAAAGGATTGAAGAAATCAGTTTTCACCAGGATATTATTATTGAAGGTGGAGGTAAAAGTTATGGCCATCAAGATGCACTGCAATCTTTTCATGCTTTATATCCTGATATCAGCAATTTTTTTCCCACTTTGAGGAAAGAATTCAAAGCATTTGGTGATACTATATTGGAAGCTGTTGGTTTGCATTTGAAGTTTCTTTCTTCAACAATTGTGCCAGATCTTATATGTTGGTATTCTGATTTATGTTCATGGCCATTTGTTCAAAGTGAGAAGGCTCAACTCTTTCAACACAAGTCTAATTATTACAAAGGTTTTGTTGCTAAGAATGCAAAGGCAGTCATCTTATACATACTTGAAGCAATTGTAGTTGAGCACATGGAAGCAATGGTTCCAGAAGTCCCAAGAGTGGTGCAAGTACTTGTGTCATTATGCAGAACGTCTTACTGTGATGTGTCATTTCTTGGTTCCATATTACATTTATTAAAGCCTATCATGGAATATTCCTTAAGTAAGGTGTCTGATGTGGAAAAAGTTTTAGTGGATGAGTCATGTTATAATTTTGAATCATTATGTTTTGGGGAGCTCTTTAACAATATTAGAAATAAAGATATTCCAACCGAAAAAGGGAAATGCCCAGCACTGACAATATTTGTTTTGGCTACAATGTTAAAGGATTTATCCTTCCAGCGCAAAACAGAACTATTGCAGTCTACCATATTATGGGCTGAGTTCACTTCTTCTGAGGGGACAACTCTTTTTCATGATTATCTTTGTGCTTATCAAGTTCTCATGGAAGGTTGTAAAGACCTCCTGATTGGTACTTTGAGAGTCTGGGGCATCATTCCGCTTGAAATGCCCGCACATTCTGACACTAGCTTTTGTACTGATGATGATTTTTCTAAGTCATCCTCCTGGTTTCTCAATGATATATGTAATCCTTCTCCCGTTGCTGTGCCAGAAAAGCACCAAAATGGCAATCATGCAGTTACTGATGTCAGTCAAAAGGTTTATCAATTGAATTTGGAGGAAATAAAGAATTTTTCCGGAAACTTGGAGGCTCTGATTTCGAAACTCAATCCAACCATAGAACAGTGTTGGAAAATACATCATAAATTGGCCGAGAAACTGGCGCTCACAACTGCTGAATGTTTCGTTTTCTCAAGGTGCTTATGTTTGATTGCAGAGAGAGTTTCTGCTTCTTCAGGAGAAGAAAAACTCCTTCCAAGTGAATATGTTGATGAGTTCCCAGATTTTTGGAAGACCAGTCTTGAAGGACTTGCAAAAATGATTCTGGTGCTTCAGGAAAACCATTGTTGGGAAGTTGCATTTGTATTTCTTAATTCACTTCTTGGGGTGCCTCAGTGTTTTCATTTGGATAAAGTGGTTACTGACATATGCTCAGCACTTAAGAACTTTTCTAATAGTGCACCAAATATCCGTTGGAGACTACATACTGATAAGTTGATATCATTGTTACTGGCAAGAGGCATCCATGAACACTGTCGAGTTGAAATTCCTCTTGCTGATCTCTTCTCTGCCATGCTTGGCCATCCGGAGCCTGAACAGCGTTACATTGCACTAAAGCACTTGGGCAGACTCGTTGGCCAAGATGTGGATGGGAGAAGTTTGGTTTTGCCTTCAACAAACAAAACTAATTTAACTATATCAGAATCACGCCATTCTGCTTCTGAGTTGATGTTATCTGCTTTGGTTTCAGCTACCTGGGATCAGGTGGCCTTGATGGCATCATCCGACACATCACTGCTCATAAGAACCCATGCAACATCACTTCTTATCAGTTACATACCATTTGCTGAAAGGAGTTTATTACAGTCATTTCTTGCAGCAGCTGACAGTGTTCTTCAATGTTTGACAACTCTTGCACAACCGACATGTTATGGCCCATTGACACAGTTCTCCTTGGCACTCATTGCCAGTGTTTGCCTTTATTCTCCAGCTGAAGATATCTCGCTGGTTCCTGAAAGTATTTGGAGAAATATCGAATTTTTAGCAATGTCTAAAGCTGGTAATCTTGCAGGTTTTTTCCAAGAAAATAATTATATGTTTGTTTCTTGTCAGATTTAATTTCTAAATCTACCTCTTTCTTCCTTTTTTATTTTTTGTAGATAGGTACTGCACTGGACTTGAGAAAAAGGCTTGTGAAGCACTATGCAGAGTTAAAAATGATGGAGACCAGGCAAAACAGGTAAACAGTTACATGTACTTATGTTTTCCTACATGTATTTTCATGTAGGTGGATAATTTGAGATTTATATAATGCAATTAGTATACATGTTTATTTTGTGAATGAGAGTCAATGAATTATAGATAATTGAAGCTCTGCTCTTATTCTTTGTTTTACCTATAAGTTTTTTAACGTGATACTTATCTTATCATTTGTTTATCTACTTTTTGGGTGTAGATTTTAAAGGAAGTGCTTTCTTCAAATCCTCAGAAGCAGCAAATCACAGATTTCGTAACTACGCGTGAATCTATTCTTCAGGTATTCATTGACTAGTGACCTTGTGGCTTAATCTAAGTTTATCGATGCTGTCTATGAGCATAGTGCATGGTAAAGCTTTATTTACTGCTTGAAAGTACTTCCTATATACTGGTTTCTTATTTCTGTCAAGTTATCTTGCTAGTTAGAATATAAAAATAAAGAAAAATTGACATTTCACAGGCACCGTTGTGTTGGAATTTCTGTTAAAAAATCTAGGGTGCGAGAAATTAGCAGACCTATCACTGAGAGCAAATTTTTTGGTGTACTTCTCCAGTCATTATGCTGAAACAAGACGTGTGAAAGTGCTTCCAATATTATGTGCACTTTCCATTTGAAGAATGATATGCCTTCCCCTAATTGTAGTTCCTTTGCACTTTCTTGAACTTTTTTGCTTAGTTAAAAAGTGCTTCTAAAATGCTGTGTTTTGATTGATCTTTAGATTCAAATGTGACTAACATGTGTGTTTAATGGAAAATCTCCTTCGGAGTTGAAGAAAAAGAGAACAGACTTTTTTTTTTTGGTGTTGAAAATGAAGCTAAAGTTTACCTGTTAATTGCTGTCCTTTTGCTTTATGGTGCTTATCCATATCTATCTTTCATATGTGCAGGTTATTGGTAATTTAACCTCAGCCAGATCATATTTTGATTTTTTTTCGGAGGAAGTTGACCAAAAGAGCATGGTCAGTCCTTGCAACCTTATGACTGCTTATATGAGTCTACCTTAATCTTGTAATGATTTATTATACTTCTTTCAGGAATTAGAAGAAGCTGAAATGGAAATGGAACTTCTACAAAAAGAGCATCCACTATCAGATTCATCTTTTGAATTCCAAGATTGGCATCAGATACCATTTTTGTCCAGTAATGATATCTTACTCTAATTTGGTTTGCTTGCTCTTTGAATAAAAAATATACTTATGCATTAACTATTCTAAACCAAAGAGAAATTATTTTCTCTTTATTTTTTTGTGATAGTTTTACTGCAATCTAGTTTCTCCCAGAAATTATCTACTTCAGTTTATTTAGATGATGTGATATATTTGTACTTTATGCAGCCTATGCTAAGGTTGATCAGCGTTTGCAGCAAATCAAGGATGAAGTTAAATCCATGTATGTTCTCTTGGTTCTTTCTTACAACCTTGATTATTGCATATAGCTTATATGAGGCATTTTAACAGGATTTTGAATTGTTTGGCCTTTCTTTGTACCGCATTTTACAAAATTTTGGTATGCATCAATGTCATATGGTTATTTGTTTGTCAGTTACTTGTTGAGTACTTCCTTTCAGTGCTAGCAGCTCTGCAGTCTAAGATTAAATAAATTTTGTGTTTCCTATTTTCATTAGAGAGAAAGCAAAACTCAGGGAAGAAATAGCAGCTCGCAGGCAAAAAAAGCTTCTTCTGAGACGTGAACGGCTACAATTTTTAGAGGAAGCAGCTTTACGAGAAGCAGAACTCATTGAGAATCTTGATAGGTTTTTCAACTTTTCTCCTGGATCATAGATCTTCTTCACTAAGGCTGTTTACATTTATGTCCTTTAATGATAGACGTTTTTGGTGTATCAGAGAGCGAACAAAAGAAGTAGAAAAGGAGCTTGAGAGACAGCAACTCCTAGAACTTGAGCGTGCAAAAACCAAAGAATTGCGGCACAATCTTGATATGGAGAAAGAAAAGCAAGCACAGGTAAGTTTTCAGAGAGTTACTGGTTATTAAGCAGTTTTGAACTGTTTCCAAATGCGAACTTATTAGAGATTTAACTTTGTAAGTGTCCATAAATTTACTTAAAGAGGGTGTCCATAAATAGCTTGGAATGATCATCAACTCTTTGGTGGTGTTGCAACTTTTATTTGTATCATCACTCCTTTAAATCTGACCTGAAGTGTTTTGTGGTTCTTTGGTGAAACTCACATGCATTTATAATTAACTTGTAAATGTATTTGTGCAGAGAGAACTCCAGCGGGAACTTGAGCAAATGGAGTCTGGGCCCCGACCATCAAGAAGAGAATTTGCATCCTCCAGTCATAGTAGGTCAGATTCTTGATTACAACATTTTTATTAGATAGATAGATAGATTGATTCTTACATGACTATGATTTATAATGTAACAAACAGGGCACGAGATAGGTACCGTGAAAGGGAAAACAGCAGCAGGGAAAGTAATGAAGGCAACTTGAGAACAAACACGCGTATTATGCAACACGATACTACTATTCCAACATCTCCTGTTGTGTTAACTGGATCTAGATCGTTTCAAAACCAGGTTCCCACTATTCTTCAATCCCGCGAAAGATCAGAAGATTGTAGCAGCAATTATGAAGAGAATGTTGATGGAAGCAAGGACTCGGGTGACACAGGTAGTGTTGGGGATCTGGACATCGCGGAGGGGCAGTCTAGTAATCTTGCGCGGCATGGATCCAGGGGTAGCAGCAAATCAAGGCAGATCATTGATAGGAGAGAAAGAGATGGAAGACGAGAAGGAAAATGGGAACGGAAACATTAGTGAGAAATCTTGTTTGTCATGAACGTACTTTTTGTTGTACATTTGCCTACATTGTTGTGACATAGTATAATATGATGTACATTTACCCAGGATGCATGGAACTCAAAGTAAGGAATACTTACATTTCTGCACGGACATTATTTTATTTTGTCTGGATCTAAAATGGTTTAACTCTGTTAGTTCCAACTAACAGAAATTCAAAATCATAATAAATTCATAAATGGATGTAGATGCATATGGAGCTAGAATATATGATCCCACTTATTGACACAGTCACAAACAACTCACAACCACATTTTAACTGAGGCAACCTCTTGGAAGAAATAGTACCTTTAAACTAGACATCTAATAGCAAGTTTTTTAGCACTATCCCTTTTAATTTCTTAAAAAAAGAAATTACAAGACCAGTAAATTTATAATTGCAAAACTTATGTACAGTATTGTAATTTTGCCCAGAAGTAAGACCGGTAAATTATAAGCAAAACATGACAGAAGAGATTGACCCAAGGCAATTACTTATTACTTAAGAAAGAAAATACTCAAGATTCCAAATGGTATTAGGACATCCAAATTAAGTTCATTCTGTACATAAAGCTCAGAGTGTTGCAACAATCATAGAAAATCCAAGGAACTTTTATATTCCTCACATACACATGATTATATATCACCAAGAATGTCGATTACTTCTTCGAATCTTCCTCCGAAAAGGTCTGCACGCTTCGATACTAAGATCAACAGCAGCCGCAAGAGCCATAAATATAGCCGCATCCTCCACACAAGTCACATGCCTCATGGCTAATTGCACCAAAGGCTTACTGCATTTCCCTTCTCCTTGAACTCTACAGCTCATAACAAATCCACCCGTAACCGGACTCAGGCCAGCAAAGTCCCCACTGCTCTGCGGACTCGGTACTGGACTCGCTGCTGCTTCACGTACTTGTCTATCGGTATCGATAAAAAACTCGCCACCCTTTTCTGCGTTGATTAATATTTCCGACATTAAAAGTTCGCCTCCTTCTGATAAAAGGTGAAAACGGCAGCTGATCAAGTCTCGTATGCCTCGTTCGCGCCATGCTTCGAGTTTTCCCCACGGTTGCCAGCTCTCGGACCGGGTTGGATCGGGTCGAACGATTAACCAGGCTCCTGGGTTGGATTTAGCCACCCAATCACAACCTGTGGAGGGAACAAATGGAGTTGTTATGAAAGCTGCTGCGACTGCCGAACCCGAGAGATCGTGGATTTTCACCTTCCACCCTTTTCTTTCTCGTCTCTCGATTTCCGGGTAGGAACCGTCAGCGGGGTTCGACCAGAAGGTGCTAAGTGGATCTACTTGGGATATCCTGTAAATTTATTATATTCAAAATAAGAAATATATAGTGACCAACCCGGACTAGATCCACTTTTTATTGGCCCATTCATTAACCCACACAAAGTGACTCATTCTCAGACGACCTATTTTGACTCACCCGAAACCTTAACCCGTACGTGGAAATCAAACCAACGGAAAAATCGCGTTTTTGGTGCCACATGACTGGACCCTTGATACTTTTGGTCTCTCACTGTATAAAGTTAGGGCTTTGATCGTAATTTTAAAAATTATTTTTAAAAAAACTATGCAATTCAAACAAAACAAAACAAAACAAGAGAGAGAGAGAGAGAGAGAGAGAAAGTGAGTAAGCATTTCAAAATTACCTGTCTCGACTAAACTTGCAGCTGAAAATAGGCTGCCTGATGGTGCCTTGAAGCTGAACAACTTGGGGACTTAACTTAGTCTCGTCTTCAAACTTAAACACATATCTTGGGTCCGGATCCAGCTTCACTTTTAAATGAAGCTCCGGACCTGGTTTTCCATTCTCCACTCTATTTTTGCCAATGCCAATCCAACCATTGAAAAGAATAGCCGGCTTTCCTTCACCCCACTCGGGACCCACATCCAACTTAAATGTCCCAATTTGCTGCCTTTTGATACCGACACCACAGTGGGTCCCTTTCCTCCCCGTAAAAACGACTATCTCTAGACACGCGTGAGAAGCATAAAAACATCCAGGTGTTAATAATGCTTTCAAGTCCGATTCTTCAAGATAAAAGCTAGAGGCAATGTTTTGAGAATTAGGGGTCGATTCTGGAGAGGATATAAAGGGAATAGATGTTGTCTGAACAGGAAATCCACGGAGACGTATCTCACACACACATGGAGAAGCGAATGCATGTATACCCGATTTTGCTGTGGTGAGAGCTGTACTCGGAAGTCTTAGTCCTAGAGATCCAATAGACAACCTTATAAAAGCTTGAGGGTCCATTGTTGTCAGAAGTTCTTGTCCATTTGTTGGAAGTTTGTTTTAAGTATAACCTTAGAGGTCTGTCACAAAAACGAACAATGAGGATAACATCTTAAATGGTTATGTGTTAAGTTTAGAATGAGATACTAATTTACGCTTCAAAGCACCATTGGAACTTGAGTTAAGAAAATTCATGTGAATTTTGACATTACCATGAACCGGAAAAAAGGCAGAAATAAACAGACATAGTGAAACTAAACAAACATAGTTTCCCAAACAAAATACTCAGCAAGCTAAACCCAAACATCTTCTATTCATCTTAAACAGATTAGTATTCATTTTTCTTAACTCACAATGTGGTGGAAGAAGATAAAAATCGAAATTACGGATAGAAAGTAGCTTTTTTCTCCTTGTTTCTTCCTAAAAAAACCCAATTTATGTTCATGTATTTGGTAACTTTAACCATATTAAACACTCAGATATGTGCCCAAACAAGAGCAATAGCCAGTTTCGTGCTTATGCAATGAATCTAGATTCTGATTTGTAATGCAAAAGGTGCTCAAATTTGCATTCCCAAATAGAACATAAAATTTCGATTTTAAGCCTGCATATAAGATTGGAAATCTTTCTACAACAGCCTCTGTGTGTTTGGCCTGTTTCCTCGAAACATTGGGCATTTACAACTGCAAATCTAAATCTAAATAGCCTTTTCTCTTTTGCCTAAAATCGTTCACCTACTTAATCGAATTTGATTAGCAATTCTGAACCTCTCCATATGTTTTGTGGATTACTAATTATAAATTCTTAAAGAATTCCCACTCATCTAAGAAGTTATACATACAGAAGCCTACTGAAACTCCACCCAGAAAACATGGAAAAATCACAAGCGCGGGGGGGAGACTAACATGAATAATTACATATAAACTACTTCCAAACCATTAAAAAAAAAAACCAACTCCACACGCAATTGGAAAAACAAGCACAACAAAGTCAAATTCACAGAAAACCATACACACTAAAAATACATTACAAGAATTCGAAAATTACCATAGAACAAAAAAAAGGAAAAAGATTAACAACCAAAGAACCCACCTTTTTGCTATGAAGAAAGTTTCTTCTCCTTGGAAAGCCCACTTTCATAACTGAAAATATCACCACTCAAGAATTCACCCAAGAAATCTTCGAAAGTTCCCATAGCTTTTTCATACAATTTTTTTTTTCTTTCCAAGTTAAAAACTTTTAAACTCTTTTCAGCAAAATATACACGCACCGAAAATGGGTTTTGCTTCTTTTTATCCTTTTTGCAGATCCAAGAAAGATAATGCAGAGTGATGAAAAGAGGGGTTTTTGGTTTGATAAATACAAGTAGTCGTATTAATGAATGGGACCAAGAATATCACATAGACTATGCACAGCTCACGAGAAACGCTTTACTGTAGTAGTATTTTGTATGAATATATATAGATATATTACTATATACTATATTCTTGTGTTTTGAACTAGTAATATTGTGATGTATGTATGTGTATGCGTATTTATTTGTGTATATTTTCGGCTATTAGTGTGTGTGGGAGAGTGTATTTACGTTAGTTAACGAAATTAGCGGAGAAAGTAAAGGGATTTTGCCGCACTAATCCACTACTTAAAACAGACATTTCCGTACCAAAACTATATTGTTTTCTATAGGAAAGATATTTTTTTAGTTCATGATCTTAATTTGATCCCCGTGTATTTTCAACTCAATAATCTCGAGTCCCATAATTTTTCTATTTGAACAATTTAAAGTAATTGACATGTATGAAGCAAAATTCATGTGATTTTATGCAAATTTTTTGGTTTTGGTTAATTGAAGATATAAAGTAGCTTACTAAATGATTTTCTTTAGTTTACAATTCTTTTAGATGCTTACAGAAGAAAATTCTGAAAATCAAATTAGTTTGTAATATCCTAACTATTATTTATATGTATTTCCTTTTTCTACCTAGGTAAAATAAATCGACTTGAAAATATCCTAGCTACTTAATTTATTATTTATCTGAGTAATGTGTTATATTTCTCTTTCAAGTATTACAGTGTGAAATTAATTAATTAACATTCTTTTTTGTTAAGCTAGAGTATTGAGATTTAGGACTTAAACTAATTTCTTTTGGTTGAGGCATGATACGGTGGATCAAAATTTAGATACGTTTTCAGAATTTTTACCTTTTTTTATTTTAGAGTCAATTAAAATGAAAATATGGTGTAGTTTTTATTTCAACATATTTTTATAGTTTACAATTTTTTGAAAATATTCCCCGAAAAATCTCAATTTTATTTTTAATTTTTTAGTAACCGAAACATATAAAGAAAACAAAACTTTAATTCATGGGTGCACAACTAGACATTTCTTCTAAATTTCTGTTTCTAAATATATTTTCTAGCACTCTTGTCCTTTACATATGGTGATAAATTTGTTGCAGTTGGTGAAATGAAGATAATTTATTTTTCCAATTGAAGATAATGTAAGTGAAGAATGTATAGTATATAATATGTAGTGTACATGCATTAAATAAGATGCAAACTTATGTAGATGTATGTATGTATGTATGTATGTATGTAAAGGAAATTAGTGGAACCTTAATTAATTAATTAATGTAGAGGAATTGGATACAGCTGTAACCAACAGACAGAATCGTTTCCGGACACGCCTGTGGGTGGTGAGGATGACTTCATTTCCTTTCCATACATAATAAACTTTTTCATACTATATGTGTATAGTATACTACACACATTAAATACTAATAATTTAATTAAAAAAATAAAGAAATCAAATCTGTGTTGATAAAACAATTTGAAGAAAGTCGCAACAATTTGAAGAAAGACAGCCTGCCAAGGATCAATGCAGGTATGATAGACTGAAATACTTAATAATGTAATAACAATATAATTAGAAAATGCATATCTAATATTGAATTAAATATTTGTCTTTTTTCAAATTAATATAAGTAACTTTGATTTAGAGTAAAATATGATTTGATTTAATTTAATTTAATTATATGAGGCGTCTGCAATTATTTCTAAACTAAAAGAAATATGTGGCTTTCATTGATCAATAGTGATGAGTGTGCTTTCGTCAGTATGTTCCTTTCCAGTCGAACGCGACTCGTCAATATGAGGATCAGCAGGTCAGCTATGCTAGTCCTCGATTTGTATAAGGGATCCTAACCTGAAAACAAAGACAACTACGTCAGGTTAATGTCGGTGGTTACCCGACGATAACCCTCCGATGCTTAAGTAAGTTTCGAGATGAGTAGGGAAGTCGGAGCGTATTTAATGCTTAGAAGTGCGTACCTTTAATCGTATTTATGAGGGGTATTTATAGAGTTCCAAATGGGTCATCGGGTCGAATCATGATTGGACATAACGGATCGAATATGGATCCCCAACGATTGATTCGATCCGATTGTAAATGGACCTAATAAAGAAAGACGTCGACCAGCATGTCGGTTAAGTCGAAGACATCGAGGACTACGCCCCGACGTTAGGCCATTTCGCCTATGTTTAATGTGAACTTGAGGGGGAGGTCCTCGATCCTAATCGTTGATCGACGAGTGTTTATAATGACGAAGACTTGGTACATCAAGAGTCCCCCAAGTTCTAGAGTTTGAGCGTAAGTCGAACTCTGGAAATTTGAATTAGTGTTTGTTTGAATTTTTAAATTCGGCTAGTATCATTGGGGGTCTCCCAAGTTCGAGAGTTCGATTGCAAATCGAAGTCTGGGACTTAAAGTAACGGAGTAGAATTTCCCGCCAAAATATCTATGCTTTCGCGCCTTCGCCGATTTAGGGTTTAATTTGGCGGGTAATTTCAATTTGAGGGATAGGAAATCAAGCGTCGCATCTTTTCAAGGGGGAATTGTGCAAATTCGCCGAAACGGTAGTTCTTTGCGCCTATATAAAGGTTTGTCGCTTCTCCTATTCTTTTACACTACGGTAAGAATAAACATTTGTGACGTCGGAGCTCTGTACGTCTGTAAAGGAGATCTACAACGATTTTATTTCCAAGATATTCAGAAAATGTCGGACAGCGAAGTATCGACTCCAGAGGGTGATCATGTGGATGATGTGGTTAAGGATGTTTTTGGTGAGGAAGAAAATCGAGAAGAGGGGAACGAAGGTGATATTCCAGTTAGTGGTGGTCACGCTGATGAGGATGATGAAGAGGAAGTGGAAAGGCAGCTGGCTTATCAGGAAATTCAAGCCGGAGATTATAAAAAACCGTTGGCGGCCTGGTTATCGTCGTTCTCGATCGGTCCAGGTTGGGGTGTATCTAGTCCTAGTTCGGTACAGCGAATGCATAATCCTCCGAAGAGGTCGATAGCGATACACGAGGCATCGATGGAATGTGGATTTCGAGTTCCTATCGCTCCTGATCTAGCTTCAATCCTTAATTACTTGGGTGTAGTTCCGGCCCAGATCGTTCCAAACGGTATGTCGATGATCCTAGGGTTTATTGTCGTCATGAAGGCTCTCAGACAAGAGGCATCGTTTGGCAACTTTTGGTGTTTATTTACTGTGAAAGAGTCTCCCAAGTCAGGAAAGGGCTTCTATCAGGTGAAGTCGAGAGGGAACAGGAATAGTTTCCTGACAAATGCTAAGAGTTCTCATGGGAAAGGGTGGAAGGCTCGATTTGTGTATCTTAGGCCACCAAAAGATCAAAAGTTGAATATTACATCGTCCTGGCGTAGTGGCCCTATTAACGTGCAGACGCCCCCACCACCTACTCTGTCGCCTCAGTTTTTGGAGAATCTGCGTAAGTATTCTCTGGATGTGAAGGTCCTTACCCAAGAGCGCTGTCTTCGAACGTGCGGGTTATCCCCATCCAAAAAGAGGGTCGATGATCCTTCCCTAGACGACCTTCTTAGGATTGCCATGCTTGTGCCGAAAGGGAAGAAACGGGAAGCTCTCGAGGCCGAGAATCAACGTAAGTGGCCACAAGGTTTTGGCGTCATGGCTGGATCTAGTACGGAGGGTCGAGCGAAGAGCGTAGGTGATGATGAGGCACGTCGAATCGAGATTAAGCGAGGAAAGAGGCCTCGCAGGAACGAAGAGACGGTTCTGAAGGCGGGAAATGATCCCGTCGTTCCGGATGAGGATCCCAGCGACAAAAGCTCTGATGACGACGATTTCGACCTTAATTGGGCGATATCAGAGTGGGTCGATTCCGAGCATAAGTATCCCGGTGGTTTGGGCTCCAGTGATTCAGTTCTTCAGCGAGACTCAAAGGATGCTGGTTTTCGAAGTTTTATTCACAGTGTTTTTAGTCGCGACCAGAGGTGGTTGTCGAGAAAGTCTTTACAAAAGAATTTGCACACCTCGGGGCGAGCAGTCTCTGCAGTAAGTACTATTTCTCGGTATTAACTTTGTAAAATTTTGATAGCGGATCTTGTATCGAAAATCAGTTGTTTCGTTTTATGCAGATAATACAGTATCTGTTTCAAGGTTACCTCCAGGCGGATCTCGCGAGGCAAGAATTGGAAAAACTCAAGGGCGAGTATGATGTCGCCATTAAAGAGCGAGAACAGCAACTCGACGAGGCCATGAAGCAGCTTAGCATTTCCTCCAGAGAAGTTGATCGGCTTCGTGCTGGGTATCCCCCAGAAGCTAGGGTGGTTTCTTCCGCCCAACGTTTGGCTATTGTGGAGGAGTTTCTTGCGTCTCCCGTTTATGAACATCTTGCCGATGCTAGAATGGGAAATGCTCTCGTCGAGATGCACGAAAAGACCATCAAGCAATGTCAGCATAGAGGTTTCCTTACTGCAGACTTTGATCCTTCAATGATAGGGGCGGGGCTCGATGAGAAATGTCAACCTCCTGTGCTGATTGGTATAGATGAAGAAGTCGAAGCCGCTCGAACACATGAGTTCGGATGTTTGATTTCATTAGATTAGTTGTAGATAGGTTGGAGATTTGTAAGTATAAGGTTAATTTTAAGGTATTTTGAATGTATTGATGAACTGTCAACGTAACGTTTTCCAGTCGATAATTATATATTCGATAATTATATGTTCTTCTATTTATTTCGTCTCCAATCGTCGTTAATCGAACCGTCGAAATTGAGAATTGTAAATGGGCCAATATCTGGGCCAACTTCCTTACTTCGAAAGGAATGTTATTGGGCCGAAACTGGTGAAGCGGTCCATTTTTGAGTGAACCGCCACGTCTGTTCAAAATATTTCGTCATTGGGCGCGCTCTTTGGGATTTTTGTCTATATATAGGACGTTAAGGTCGTAACTGTTCATACTCATTAGCAAATATACCAGGAGAATTATCGTCGGAGCTCTCGTCGATCAGCGACCGTCCATCATCTTTAGTCGGCGCACTTCCTCCCTTTTAGGTATTTCTAACTCTTTTCTTACTTATGTCTGGTGGGTCTAGGTCTTTAGGGAACGAATCTGTCGGGGAAGGGGAAGGCGCTTCGATAGGTTCTGTTAGGCGTTCGAAGGAGGAAGTTATGATTCCTTCAAGGTCTAAGTCGAATCGGCATCGAACTAAGGAGTTAGTCAGTGCTATATCGGCATGTCGTACACGTAAGTCGGACGAGTCGTTACTTTCGAAGTATCAATTCCCTTCGGGTTGGGCTATTAGGATGCCGTCCTCGGATGAGAGGATGAACGAGCCCCCTAGTGGTTATAGAGCTTTCCACATCGATAGTTTGGAAAATGGTCTTCGTTTTCCTTTGCCGAGCGAATTTGTCGATATAGTAAATGGTCTCAGGTTATGCCCTACGCAGTTAGTACCCAATGCTGTTGGCTATATCATTGCGTTTTGCATAGTCATGAAAGCAGTCGGTCAACCAGCGTCTTTTGCCAATTTTTGTGGTCTTTTCGATGTTCGCCCTTCTCCGCAGTCCAACGAAGGTTTTTACTTCGTACGGTCTAAACCCAAAGTTAGGTTTCTTAGTGACCTGAAATCGTCGTATGGAAAAGGTTGGAAGAGTAGGTTTGTTTTCATTCACGGTCCCGAGAACTATGTATGGAGAACGACAAATGAATGGAGGTCGGGCGGCATTCAGTTGAGGAATATTCCCGAACCATCCTGGGGGCCCGACTTTCTTACTCAGTTGTGTGAATTGACTTATGATACCAATGCGCTTCTGCGGGAGCCTATATTGAGTTTAGGAGGAATGTCGATGGCTTCCTTACCCGTCGATTGTCCCACCTTAGGTAGTTTTTATCGTTCTCGTGTTCCTTTGAAAGAATATATTGATACATTTCTTTAATATTTTTATTCGTGCAGAAGACATCGTCGTTCCCATGGGTGATCGTTATCTTAGATCCATATGGAAATCTCAACATATCATGAAGCCACCCGTGCCTCCGTCCCCGACGGCTGCCACCGACAAGGCCCTCAAACCTCCTGGCCATTCGAGCACTGTTGCAGCGTCAACTGGCCATCGAGCGGAGGCAGAAAAAGAAAAAGATAAGGGAAAAAGGCCTGTTTCGGCTGAAGTCGATCAGGCAGACCATTCTTCCCCGAAGAGGGCTAAGTTGGACGATTCGTCGACTCCTACGAGCAGTGAGATTCCTCTCCCCGCCGCAGGTAACTTAGAATCTATTCTCGAAGAGCACAAGAGAATGTATGGAACGAGGGCCGCTGGTATCTCGATGATGGATCCTGCAATTTTGGATTCGTCCATCACTTCACCGGCGTGGCAAAAGTTTTTGTCGACGGTGTCCTTTGAGGATCACACTATGCTGCTGAAAAAAGATGGAGCGGACATCCTACGCTTACAGGCGTCTCTCCTCCTATCGGTATTCATCCGTCGATATAGACATACGCTTTATACTGCTCTCTGCCATATTAATAACGTATTGAATTTTTATTTCACAGCTGAGTCAGACCATCTTTTCCTCGGCTGCTCGACAGGATGGTCTGAGGAAGCGGTACGAGAAGAGTAAAGGTTCTAGCTCGCATTTGAAGAAAAAGGTTGGTCATTTGGAGGAGATGAAGAAAGAGATGGATGAAAAGGTAACCATCCTGGAGAAAGAAGCGACGACCAAAGATGGGCGTATTGCCGAGTTGGAGGCAAAACTTGAGCAAAAAGATCATGAATTTGCCATGAAGCTGAAGGAAGAGGCTGCCAATAGCTTCGAATTGGGTCGACAAGAAGGATTGAGGAGTCGTAGTGAAGCGACCGCTGCCGAGAGAAAAGCTATCGTTACTGAGCTTTTCAACAGCGTCGTTTACGAGGAACTTGTCGAACGCCAATCTGGAGTTGATTTGATGAAGGTCTTTGAGAAGGGCTGGAAGCAGTGCAGGGCGCTCGGTTTTCTGAACGATCGTTTTGACGAGTCGAAACTCAGTGCGACTTCTGATGAAAACGGTGTTCCGCTCAACTTGGATTTCTTGATGGAGGACAATTCCAAGAGTGCACCAGAGGATCATGAATTTGGATTCTTACTCGGGCTGCAAGCGGCAAAGCTGAAAGCTGAGATTGCTGACCAGGGAGGTGAAGTCCCCCAGATGACGACTTCCTCCGATCATATTGATCGTCTCAATTTCGAGACCCATAATGACTATTAACGGCATTTATTTTGGCCCTGAGTTGAAAAAAGAAAAAGTTTCTGTTTCCTCTAAAGCTCGGTATTCTGGCTATCGAGTCGCGCGTGGGTGGCGTGTTTCGATGTTTATATGTAATTTGTAAGGAACATTGCATGTTTCGGTTTATCGATTAATTCATCGTATTTGATCTATTTATCTCTGCTCTGCTCGTTGGTCTTGTATTTTAACTTGTGTATGTTAATTAGCCTCTTGTCTTCCGAGCATGTTCCACGAAGGTTATTTTTCCTCTCATCGTGTAGTCGGATCTGATTGATTTGACTTCCTCGTAGTGTAATTTGGTCGACGTCGACGGTTCATTTCCTAATTAATTACACTGGGTAGTTGAGGCGGTTAGTGCATTAAATGGGAATAATCTCAGCCGTTGATCGTGGCGTTTCCTTGACCCTTGGATGTAGTCCGCGTTAGTTACCTCGGGTAGCGTAACAGTCGGCTAATTAAATGCGTTCCATCCTGACCGTTGATCCTAATTAATCTGGGCCGTAGGATTGAGCTGGCCAATTCTATAAATAGGTAAAGGGTTGTCCAGTATTTGTCACATCCTAATCACACGAAAGTTTTCCTTTTTAAGAAATATCCGATGAAGAATCTTATCGATAGTTCGATATTTGAGATTAGGTTATCGAAGGGTCCCTTACCCTATTTTGGGACCTTTCACTTTGTTCGACCTCCAGATCGACATAGAAGACATTGATATTCTCTTCGATTGGGTGGTATCGGTAAAGGGAGTACTCCAATGGGTAGGCCTCGTTGTTCGAATGGGTGGCATCGGTAACGACAACGAGGTCTGTCCGGGGGCATCTCGGAATCCTCATTGGCTCGGCACTCTGCAACATATGTCGGTCCTCGGAGTTTTCGATGTGCCCCCTTTTAGTCGGAGGACAGGGGTGAGGTAGAAGGTATGGCAGCCGATCAGATGGTGGAGGACTTAAAGCGCAAAAATTATTGAGCGACTTTTTCCTCTTCTGTCACTTGGTCGAAGCAGAGAGACCCATCACCCATGGTCAGATTATTGACTGAGATGGTGTGTGTCTTTCTGGTAAGCATGCTGCCATTAAAAGGATCCTCCTGTCCTTCGCTGACGCCGAGGACGTCTCGTCCCCTCAAGGCCTCGACCAATGAGAGGAAAAGCTATAGGCGGAAAAACTCCATATTTAAGCCTATAGCTAATCCGAGGTCGGGCGTGATCATAGGTTCTCGGTTGCCGAATTTGTAGGAAAACTCGAGATTTCCTCAACTTACTTGGTTCAGTCAATGTAATAGTTTGTACTAGGTTTCTTCGATAATTCAGCGTAGTCGATCTCGATTTGTACACTGTTGTAATAGTTTCGATATGATTAATGAAATAAATTTCATATTATCTCAACTTTGTTTGAAATTTTGAATTTTCCATCAACTTCAGAGTTGTCGAGAAGATGCATTTAAACCATAATAAAAAGGAATCGATTTATGATGTAGTTTAAGACTTGTAACCGGTTTATATAAATCGACAATCACAGTATATCTCAATCTTCTCGAAGAAATCGCTGATTTTGAAGAAGTCGATGAAATTCCCATATGACATCGATGATCATTTTTATTGGAGAGATCGACTATCATAACAACTTAGGTTTTTAAATCCTTTGGAGAACTCGACGATTATCATTTAAACGACCACAATAACTTAGGTTTTTAAATCCTTTGGAGAACTCGACGATTATCATTTAAACGACCACAATAACTTAGGTTTTTAAATCCTTTGGAGAACTCGACGATTATCATTTAAACGATCATAATAACTTAGGTTTCTGCCCATTTGAGGAGCGTTTCGGCGATTCGATAATTTGGAGATTTCCTCCCGATGCCTCAACGGCTATCGAGGTACGTTTGGAGAATAGTAGATTTCCTCTCGATGCCTCAACGGCTATCGAGGTAGGCTTGAAGAATTGTAGATTCCCTCTCGATGCCTCAACGGCTATCGAGGTACGCTTGGAGAATTGGAGATTTCCTCTCGATGCCTCGACGGCTATCGAGGTACGCTTGGAGAATTGGAGATTTCCTCTCGATGCCTCAACGGCTATCGAGGTACGCTTGGAGAATTGGAGATTTCCTCTCGATGCCTCAACGGCTATCGAGGTACGCTTGGAGAATTGGAGATTTCCTCTCGATGCCTCAACGGCTATCGAGGTACGCTTGGAGAATTGGAGATTTCCTCTCGATGCCTCAACGGCTATCGAGGTACGCTTGGAGAATTGGAGATTTCCTCTCGATGCCTCAACGGCTATCGAGGTACGCTTGGAGAATTGGAGATTTCCTCTCGATGCCTCAACGGCTATCGAGGTACGCTTGGAGAATTGGAGATTTCCTCTCGATGCCTCAACGGCTATCGAGGTACGCTTGGAGAATTGGAGATTTCCTCTCGATGCCTCAACGGCTATCGAGGTACGCTTGGAGAATTGGAGATTTCCTCTCGATGCCTCAACGGCTATCGAGGTACGCTTGGAGAATTGGAGATTTCCTCTCGATGCCTCAACGGCTATCGAGGTACGCTTGGAGAATTGGAGATTTCCTCTCGATGCCTCAACGGCTATCGAGGTACGCTTGGAGAATTGGAGATTTCCTCTCGATGCCTCAACGGCTATCGAGGTACGCTTGGAGAATTGGAGATTTCCTCTCGATGCCTCAACGGCTATCGAGGTACGCTTGGAGAATTGGAGATTTCCTCTCGATGCCTCAACGGCTATCGAGGTACGCTTGGAGAATTGGAGATTTCCTCTCGATGCCTCAACGGCTATCGAGGTACGCTTGGAGAATTGGAGATTTCCTCTCGATGCCTCAACGGCTATCGAGGTACGCTTGGAGAATTGGAGATTTCCTCTCGATGCCTCAACGGCTATCGAGGTACGCTTGGAGAATTGGAGATTTCCTCTCGATGCCTCAACGGCTATCGAGGTACGCTTGGAGAATTGGAGATTTCCTCTCGATGCCTCAACGGCTATCGAGGTACGCTTGGAGAATTGGAGATTTCCTCTCGATGCCTCAACGGCTATCGATCTATATGAAAGTCTTAGAAAGTAACAAAAGAGCTTTTTCATTAGATTCAAAAATATAAAAGTAAGGAAATTACAAGAACAGTTGGAAATATAGACAAACTAAAGAAAATTTCTTAGGCGTAGAATTTTCTGAGGTTTCTCCCGTTCCAAGTTCTTTTCACGGATTCTCCTCCCATCGTGCTTAATCGATATGCGCCCTTTCTGCCGGCTTCGATTATCTTGAATGGTCCTTCCCAATTACAATCGAGCTTACCCTTTTGCTTGGATACGTCTACTCGTTTTAGGACGAGGTCTCCCACCTGAAAAGATTTTAATCTTACATTTTTATCGTAAGCCCTTGCCATGGTAGTTTTGTAGGCTTGGATTCGGGTGGAGGCTCTTTCTCGTTTTGCTTCCACTTGATCGAGTTCGAAATTCCTTTCGTCCGTATTATCTGTTTCATTGTACATACCCGTTCTTGGCGACGTGACTTCCCGTTCAGCAGGAACAACTGCCTCCGATCCATACACGAGACTAAAAGGCGTTTCCCCGGTTGCAGCTCTTTCCTTCGTTCGATTGGCCCAAACGACCCAAGGTAACTCATCGAGCCAAGCACCTCCTGCTTCGGATAATCTTTTCTTCAAGAGTTTTACGATTTCCCGATTCGTAACCTCAGTTTGTCCGTTTGTTTGCGGGCAACCTACTGACGTAAAACGCAGATCGATTTTGTGTTTGGAACACCAATCCACTACTCTTTTCCCTACAAATTGAGGTCCATTATCGGAGATGATTACTCTAGGTATGCCAAACCTACATACGATCGACCAGTAGAAGTTGATTATTTGGGTCTGAGAGATTTGCTTTAGCGGCACCACCTCTACCCATTTACTAAAATATTCCACTCCTACAAGTAAATAGCGCTTCTGACCTCGCGCCATCGGCAGTGGTCCAACTAAGTCCACACCCCATTGATCGAAAGGCCAAGCAATCGATATTGATTCCATCTTTTGCGCTGGCTGATTTGGCATGGTGGCGTGATATTGGCACTTGGCACACCTCCTAGCATAGTTGTTGGCGTCCTTCACCAAGGAAGGCCAATAATACCCTAGACGCGAGATTCGAATCGCTAATGCTCTGCCTCCCGAATGACTTCCACAGGATCCTTCATGGACTTCCTTTAGTATCAGATCGGTCTGGGGAGAATCTACGCATTTGTGCAATACTCCAGTGATTGATCGTCGATATAATTCATTTCCAATGAGCGCATAGCGAGGTGCCCTATATTTGATTCTTCTTGCTTCGGTGTTGTTCGATGGGAGTGTTCCGTTCATTAGGTAATCGAGTATTGGAGTTTTCCAACTACCGCGATCATCATCGAGATTGAGTACATCCGCACCAAAGGGATTCTCATTGATGTCGATGGCCGGTTTTTCCGAAATCAAGAGTGTTACCTTCCTAGTTTTGATTCCTTCTATTAGATTTCCGAACTTTGAGAGAGCGTCTGCCCTTGTATTCTCTGTTCTCCTTATATATTCGAGTTGGAACGTTTCAAGTCGTGATACCTCCTTGTTGACCAAGGCTAAATATCTAATCATCGAATCTTCTTTGGTTTCGAAAAGACCCTTAAATTGCTTTTCCACGAGCTGCGAGTCGGTGTAAGCAATTAAGTTTTTTATTCCTGTTTCGACGGCCATTTTCAATCCTGCCAGCAAGGCCTCATACTCTGCCTCGTTGTTGGATACTAGGAAGTCTAATTTCACAGCAAATTCAAGCTCTTCCGCATTAGGGCCTTGAAAGTAGATTCCTGCGCCACCTCCCGTCGACGTAGAGGATCCATCAACGTGCAACATCCACTGCTCCTCCTTTTCTTCTGTCGTTATAGTGCTTTCTAGTACGAAATCAGCTAAAATTTGCCCTTTGACTGATGTCCTTGGCATGTAGTCGATGTCATATTCTCCTAGCTCGACCGCCCATTTGATTAGCCTTCCCGATGCGTTAGGCTTTGAAAGTGTCTGCCTCAGTGGTTGGTTGGTCAGGACAATAACTTTGTGCGACTGGAAATAGGGTCTCAATTTCCGCGCAGTAGTTACAATAGAGAGAGCAAACTTTTCGATCTCGGAGTAGTTTCTTTCCGGGCCTTGCAAGACTCGACTTACATAATAAATCGGGTTGTTTTCTTTTGCTTCCATCCTAACCAGAGCTGAGCTGATCGCTTGTTCGGAAACTGCGATATAGAGATACAGATCTTCGTTGTCTTTTGGTTTGGCCAAAAGGGGAGGTGACATAAGATAGGATTTGAGTTCTTCGAATGCCTCGTCGCATTCTTTCGACCACTCGAACTTCTTTGCATTCCTCATTATTTTGAAAAAAGGAAGGCTTTTATCTGCAGAACGAGATATAAACCGATTGAGGGCTGTGATTTTTCCAACTAGCTTTTGCACCTCATTTAAGTTCCGAGGAGCCTTCAAATCGATGACCGCTCGTATCTTTTCAGGGTTTGCTTCGATACCTCTCTCGTTTACCAAGTACCCAAGGAATTTTCCTGACCTTACCCCGAAAGTACACTTGGCCGGATTGAGCTTCATTCCATATTTCCTCATTATGTCGAAGGCCTCCTTAATGTGTTCCAGATGATCTTTTTCACTTAGGCTTTTGACTAGCATGTCATCGACATATACTTCCATCGATTTTCCCAATAAGCCCTCGAACATCTTATTCACCAGCCTTTGATAAGTGGCTCCTGCGTTTCTCAGTCCGAAGGGCATTACTTTGAAGAAATATACGCCCATTTCTGTGATAAAAGCTGTCTTGTCTTGATCTTCTAATGCCATAAAAATTTGGTAAAACCCCTGAAATGCGTCCATCATACTTAAAATTGCACATCCGGCAGTGGAGTCGACCAAGGAGTCAATTCTCGGAAGCGGATACGGATCCCTGGGACACAGTTTGTTAAGATCCGTGAAGTCATTGCACATTCTCCACTTTCCTCCTCCTTTGGAAACTAGGACGACATTGCACAGCCACTCTGTGAATTGTATCTCCGCGATATAGTCAGCATCGAGAAGTTTCTTCACTTCCTCCTTTATAATCCTGTTTCTCTCCGGACCAAAATTTCGTTTCTTCTGCCTTGCTGGTCGAGATGATGGGTCGATGTTGAGTCTATGAACGATAATCTTCGGATCTATTCCTTGGAGGTCAGTAGTTGACCAAGCGAATACATCCACATTCTCCCTCAAGAATTCGATTAGCTGGGTTTCGAGCCCTTCAGATAATTGAGTGCCAATCCTCGTTGTTTTCGATGACTCCCCCGGTATCAATTCGATCGACTTATGCCCCTCGGAAGGCTCGATTCTCTCGAATTTTCTCTTTTTGGGATTCACCTCCTTCTGTATCTCGCTTCTTTCATCAAAACATGCTTTCTTTACCTCGTCCACGTCAACCGGTGGCGATGGACTTTCCTGCTGGTTCGCTGGTGACTTTTCGTTACCAAAAAGAAAGTTTTCTTTTTTATGCTGTTTGTCTAAAGATACTGTGTAACAGTCCCAGCCTTCCTTTAGGTTTCCTCGAACCTCTCCTATCCCCGGAGTGGTCGGAAATTTCATCTTCTGATGATAAGTCGAGATTACTGCTTGGAAACTATTTAAAGTTGGCCTTCCTAATATGACATTGTAGGCACAAGGCGAGTCGACAATTAAAAATTTAATCATTCTTGTTCTCGAATTTCCTTCATCTCCCAAGGAAAGAGATAAAGTAATCGTACCCTTGGGGATAACTTGAGCGCCTCCAAAACCCACAAGTGGGGTAGCCACTGCGTCGAGAGGGGTCGGGCCTAGGTCCATTCGCTCTAAAGCATCTTGGAAGAGGACATTTGCCGAACTACCCGAATCTATCAAGATTCTTTTAACAGTAGCTCCCGCGATCTGCGCCGTAATCACCATTGGGCAATCTGGTACATCCTGGTCATTGAATGATATGAAATCAGGTTGTAAGTCAGACTCATCGAAACCAATCATTTTGTTCTGCTGAGTTGGTCTTATCGAGAATACTTCCCTTCTTTCATTTTGGGCTCTATCCCTTATAACTCGAGATACTACCCTTCTTGAGTTTTTACTGTCTCCCCCCGCTGGGCCTCCTGAGATCATATTGACTATCGTTCCAGGTTGTGCTCTTCTTGACTGGTTTTCCCCATCCTTCGATCGTTGCTCTCTTCTGGCGGGGGATCGCGATCGCGAGCGATTGTCATTTCGTCGATCTCCAGGTTGCTCCTTTTTTGACGTCTTTACATATCCAGTAAGGTGTCCTTCTGCTATCAATCTTTCTATCTCGTCTCTAAGTTGATAGCAGTCATCAGTATCGTGTCCTCTCTGTCGATGAAATCGGCAATACTTTCTCGAAGCCGGGTAATCCTTGATTGGAGCCGGTTTTCTCAGCAAGTCGTGGTCCTGGATCGCGAATAGGATTTCGGATCTTGGCTTCTTGAGGGGAGTGTAATTATCGTAGTATTCTCTATTCGTCCTCCCCAAACCTTGTCTTCCTGGGTTATGACTTCTCTCTTCTCTATAGACCTTCTTATTTCTACCGTCATAAGATCGATTGGGTTGCGGCCTCTCTTTTGGTCTATCAGGGATATCCGACGACTGTCCCTCTTCTGGCTTCGTGATCCCAAAGAAAGTTCCTCTCAATTTATTCATCTCTTCTTCGTTCATGTATTGATTTGCCATTTCCATCAATTTTTCATATGTAGCGGGGTTTTCTCTTACTATTGCACTGGCGAATCCTCGATTCAACGTGCTTTGGAAGAGAACGGTGATTAAAAAATCAACTCTTGGCATTTCGACCTTAAGGAGCTCGTTGTTAAATCTTCCCATGAAACTTCTGAAAGTTTCCCCAGGATTATGTATAATCGAATATAAATGGTTCGCAGGAGGTCTGACCGCCCTCTTACTACCAAACTGGCTCATAAACTTATCACAAAGTTGGTCGTAGTCGAAAATTGATTTCTCCTCTAACCTTCCGAACCAGGATTGAGCCATTCCGGATAACGTGGTGGAGAATGCCTTTGCCGCTACATTATCAGAGATACCGTGAAGCTGCATTTGAAGGTTGAATGAGGCCAGGTGTTCTTCGGGATCTTCCGTTCCGAAATAACGAGGTAGCTGGGTAGGCAATCTCTTATCGAGAGGCAACCTTTCAAAGAATATTTCATCACAAAATGGTGACTTCCTTAATCGAGAGTTCGATATCGGATGCTCATTCTTCCTTTCTTGTTTATCTAACTTTTGGTGTAACGATCTTACTTCTGAGGCCAACTTGTTAACTTCTCTGACTGATTGCTCCTGCAAGTCTTCTTCTGCGCCGTTCCTGACTCGAAATTCATCGGCTCTACTGATTGCTTCGTTAGCCTCGAATCCCGCTTGTGCACCAAAGGCGGCAGCACGTGGGGGTCGTCGAGTTTGAACGGCGGTTTCTTTGATCTCAGCGAGCCACTCCTTTTTGGCATCGTCGAGAATGGCCTTTAGATCGTCTCTCGTAAGTTGTATTATCGGGGGAGCTGGTGGTCTTGAAGCCCCAGCCTCGGCATGAGGTGCAGGATCATGATCACGAGCCATTAAGTTATCTCCTTGACCCTCTCCATTTTGATCGCGATTTCCCTCCTTTTCTCGCGCTTGGATTGTTTTTGATCTTGTAGTCATTCTTTCACGTTCTCAAAGTTATGATTCCCACAGACGGCGCCAATTGATGAGTGTGCTTTCGTCAGTATGTTCCTTTCCAGTCGAACGCGACTCGTCAATATGAGGATCAGCAGGTCAGCTATGCTAGTCCTCGATTTGTATAAGGGATCCTAACCTGAAAACAAAGACAACTACGTCAGGTTAATGTCGGTGGTTACCCGACGATAACCCTCCGATGCTTAAGTAAGTTTCGAGATGAGTAGGGAAGTCGGAGCGTATTTAATGCTTAGAAGTGCGTACCTTTAATCGTATTTATGAGGGGTATTTATAGAGTTCCAAATGGGTCATCGGGTCGAATCATGATTGGACATAACGGATCGAATATGGATCCCCAACGATTGATTCGATCCGATTGTAAATGGACCTAATAAAGAAAGACGTCGACCAGCATGTCGGTTAAGTCGAAGACATCGAGGACTACGCCCCGACGTTAGGCCATTTCGCCTATGTTTAATGTGAACTTGAGGGGGAGGTCCTCGATCCTAATCGTTGATCGACGAGTGTTTATAATGACGAAGACTTGGTACATCAAATAGAGGGTCAAAGTTTGTATTTGAGTGATTGTGGCTAATATCCATTTTAAGACTAACAAATGAGTCTTCACCACAAATGAAGAAAGATTAAACAGACCCATGAAAATGTTTTCATCCAAGTTTTAAATGGAATTCGAACCCCCACCCTTGCCGCTGGAGCAAGTCTTATGAATTGTTGATCAACCAGTTGAAGATATGCACTGAGGGCTACATTATTATTATTATTATTATTATATAGGAATTGAATGTTGTAGTTACACCTACCCAAAAAAAAAAATGAAAGTTGACGAAATCTTATAATCAGAAAACACATATAACTATATGCAAGTTCATCGCAATCCCAACTTGCGGCACGTTTCATCCATCTTACGGAGTATTAATGTATTATGAAGAAACAGTAGTTTCTGCCCCCAGGGCATATCTCCAACTGGTCGACCAATAATTCATAAGGCTTGCTCCAGCGGCAAGGGTGGGGGTTCGAATCCCATTTGGAACTTGGATGGAAACATTTCTATGGGTCTATCTAAGGGTCATTTGTGGTGAAGACCCCTTTGTGCGCAGAGTGTACAGCAGTATGGTGGGAACCCGGGGCTTGGTGGAGGCACATCCTGCGATTTACATCCTTCAGGGTTCTAGGGCAAGGGTTCTGAGGATCCAGGATTAGTCTAGTGTAAGCTTGTACACCTGGGTTAAAAAAAAAAAAAAAAAAAAAAAAAAAAGAAACAGTAGTTTCTTTTACATGCAATTAATAGAATTATCATCGTAATCAAACACACACACACAAAAAGAAAAAGAAAAACTTTATATATAGGATAACAAAAACTCAAACAATTATTTTACATGTGTGGAAATCTCGATTTTAAACTCCCATTGACGAAAAAATTGTAAAATTGCGGCATAAACTTTTAATGAGCTAGATTCAAAAGTTTACTGTATGATACATTACAGCTCAAAATGCATCCTTAATTTTATGATCTTGATTCTCCAATCATATCAAAAGTTGAACGAACCTTATAAATAAACAGAATATTGGTTCTGATTGTAAACGAGGAATCATGGAAACTCCATTAATTAATTAAGTAGCTAGATCCAATTAATTATTGTATTCAGTTATTTAAATATAAAGCTATTAATATTATATTGCTTGGTAGACTCTTTAATATTAAAAATGTTTGGCAATTAAACTACGGTAGAAGTACTTGCTAGTCGATCAGCAATGAGGATTCATCATTTTTCAGTTAGTCAAGATTTAAAAGAAACAATGATAGATAAAAAGAAAAAAGAAGACTTGAACAATAATATGAAAAGCATTAAAAAAACATATAACTTCTTTTTTGTTCACAAAATAATGAATGAATACTATTATATCAGAGAATTTGTTTGAATATTAGCAAAATAGAAATAATAACCGACATGACTAGTACTCCTATTTAGACCTGATATTTAACCATAATTCGTGTGATATTCAAACTCAATAGGTATATATTGGAATATTAGGATCTCAACTATACCATAACCTCGTATAAAATCTCTTAGAATTCACCGCTTGAATTGGATTAAGTTCACATTAAGTTGTTTGGGCCTAGGTCACCTCAAAAGCTAGCTTAAGAGGTGAATACTACACAATGTCTTAAAATGTGGACTAAACTATAATTTTCAGCCAGTGCAAGACATTTAGTTTAAATTAAATCTTCTCAAACTCATTTTCTAGTTCATTTTTGAATTTACACAAATTGTTACATTGTTACGTAATAATTTTCTTTAGGTAATAGTTAAATATAATATTTGTTGAAAGTTAATGGTATGAGGTAAAAACGAAACAATCGGGTCTTAGTTATTTTGAACCGTCAAAATTGAAAATAATAAATAAAACCAAGAAAAAGAGTACATCCTTTTAATCTAGATTGACATACTTTTCAATGATTAGTTTCTTACTATATATATATGCAATTCAAATAGAATTTCGTTTATGTAACAAAATAATAATAATGTAACGTTTTAATTTGAATGTTTATGCATATATACTTTGTGTTAAATTTAAAGATAAATAGAAGAAGACACAGCTAGATCTTTTAAATACCCGATAAAATCATACTCAACTAATATAAATAAAACCAATGTATTTAAATATACACACGTAATGGTTAATTACTCATTTAAATTATTGAAAATATAAAAGAACTCTCCAATAATAGCCAAGATTCTTATAGGCAATGTGTTTTAGTAGGGACCATATTTTGTTGTTGAAAACATCAATAACAATCAACAAATTTAATTTATTATTTTCTGATCCTCTCAATAATAACTAGTGCTTGGCTCATCTCCTTCATGTCTATGACTAATCAATTTCTTTCTTAATAATCCAAACAATCACTCTAGCTAAGACTCCTTTCCTTCTCTTTTCAACTTTCGTATGTGATGGTTGCTACGTGTCACAATGGGAAACAGATCATCTGATGATATTAAGTCACTAGATATATATATATATATATATATATATAGCTTTTCTTTTCTTTTTTACGTACAGTATTTATTTATTTAGATTTTGAATTAGAATCCAGGCAGGTGATTGGATAGAATGTACAATCATATTAAAAACAAAAGACAAACTTTATCGTGGATTTTGATGATTTATCAAAATTGACTAGGACATGGGGCCAAAGTGCCATCTAAAAAAAAATTAATTGTCAATAGTGATAATTTAAGTTGTCAATAGTGATAATTTAAGTTTCATACACTTATCATTAATGGTCATAAGTGATAATTTAAAAAAATATTTTATTACTATTGTTGTTGTGACAAAATTAATATTTCTGTTCCTAAATATGTAAAAAAGTGACAATTTCAACAACATCACTTAATATTTTGTCACCATTCATTTTCTTGTAGTGTGCATAATAATGATGGCTTAAAATAGCCATTAACAAAAAAAAAGAAGCTCTTTTTTTATTTAACTTTTGGAATTTCTTGTTTAATTACGAGATTGGGAAACTAGATTAAACCATCACTTTGACTTCATTGATTGAGGAAAAATTATTTAGCTCATTTTATACTACTAGTTCTAAGAAGACATTATTTCTTTGAAATAATTACACATTTGCCATTACGTTGACATATTTAACTCAGAAAAATGTTTAACTAAAGAATAAGTGATATCTCTGAAATTAAATGATTTTGTTAAAAAATACTGTATGTAAATGAGAATAGAGATTTAATGAGTGACAGCTAATGTGCATGTGAAGTAGCGGCGCACTTGGGACCCAAAAGAATGACTTTGCCGCCAAACAGCACATGCAACTTTAATAGCAGGCCAATTTTACACATACCTCCAACCAAATTCAACACTTTCCCCAAACAACTACCATGAAGAAATCATTTTTTTTAAATGATTTTTATTTTTTTAATTTACCTAATTTTTTCAGTCCAAATGATCATACAGTTTTGAACATTTACACAATATTTCCTTGTAATTTTTCATTAATATATCTAGGTGTAATTTAAATAAATCAATTAAATTTTAACGGTATTAGTGATTAATTGAGTAGGGGAAGGGTGTGCAAGATTTATGAGAATACAAGGAAATTTGGTGCAATAAAAATTTCAACAGGAGTTTTATGCATGTTTTACATAACACATAATCGTATAGTGCATTTTTCACATGCCAATTAATCTTGCAATAAAAATATTTTTTAATGTAAAATGAGGAACAAGAACAAGCCATGTATGGAATAATTGATATTTAAAAAAAGAATTTATATCAACTTAGGCATGCATATGAATATATATGTTGTTTAATTAATTGGGGTATGTAGCCTATGAGGAGTTTGTTTTGTTCGTTGAGATGGATGTGATTGATATCCCTCGAGATCGATCCAAACAATAACTCCATGCATTATGATTAATTATTAAGCATGTGAGCAAGATCGCAGCCGAGATTTCATCATCTACTACTAATTAATCACTTTCAAGTTTGAATGTAATGGGTCAAGGGATTCGGTAATTAAATTCCAGCTAGTAGTAATCATTCATGTTCCTTGGATTCTACTTGTTCCAAGAATTGGCTCACAACTTGACCTTTTTTTAGTAATTGCTTTGCTTATTAATTTGAAGTAGAATTCATATATTTTTCTTTTTAAATTCTCAAAACTTTTCTTTTTCATCTCCTCCACTCCAAGTCGGATATATGCATGGAATACAAAATTAGAGAAAGAGAAGAAGACAATGCCTCATGGTGTAGCCTTTGCTTCATGAACTATATGTTAGTTCAAACTTTATTCAACTGAATCAAATACTCTAATTCTTAAAGTAAATGTATATTATCAAGCCCACACAGTGACTTCGCAAAAGTTTTATAGAGGATTTGAGAAGAAGAAAAAATAGTACGTGCCAAATAAATTTGTAAGAATTTCATGGGATCTGGCAAAAACTCATTTGAAAGGGTTTTCGTCTGGTTTCACAAAATCCACTAGACCGGGCCAAAATCCATCCACGTATGTGTTGTTGAAATACACAAATTGAAATTTAGACAACATGTTCTTAGAACAATTAGCAATGACAAAAACATCTAGAGATTACATCTTTCGAGCCCGGTCTTAAACCTTTTGGAGGAACACTTAATTACATACTTGAAATATTGGATTCTCACTATCTTTGACTTTGTGTAACTTAAGCTCGAATATATTGGGTTTTTTCGTTTCCCATAAAATAATTTTCAGGAAAACCAAACTCTTCCAAGAACCAGAAGAAACAACTGATATTGGCTTGACACATTAAACATGCTTTCAGCTGAAGGATAAATTATTTATGTATGTCATCAAGTTTGCACATAATGCAGCCTACTAATTCATTTTTGACATGTGGAGTGATAATCCACGTCACTCCATATTCTAGCAATGTGAACACATTTTTTAAAGTCCAATTTTTATGGAACATGGCCCAAAACATAGGGTTATGTGGATTATCACTCCACATGTCACAAGTGTAGTAGTGGGATGAACTAAATTAAATAATCATGACATGCAGTCCCATTTTTGCTGCACCTTAATTGATTCTTCTGTTTCTTCGTATACAAAACTATACAGTGGTCCTCAATAGATTCAGACAACTCTAGACATAAGTTGTGGGGACTCATTCTATGTAGTGGTCAGAAATCAAAATCCCTATTCTATGATGTGGTCCATATAGACAAGCCCACAACTAAACATGCATCTTGCTGCTTTGTACAAAACTCAAAATCATATGAAAGCTGAGTGGAGATTTCTTAATTTGTGCAAATCCAATTCGATATCATAAAAATCATTTTGATAAGAAATTGCTTGAATAAACTCACTCAAGGTACGTACTATATAAAGCCCTCGAGCAACCAAACCATTATTATCTTAGTTAAATGACAGCTTAATTAGCCGCAATGCACATTTCTCATCAGACCATATGGACTTAAACCTTAAATGTGAAAGCATTTCAAGAGGAGACAATAGCACATGGTAGATATAAACTGAAGCATGGCAAAAACATGGATTTTCCCATATAAATGGCAAATACAGACGTCAAACAATAAAATAATAGTTAAAAATGCACTTAATTTGTTCGTTCACTAATTAGACAGTCTTGCCCTTCACCCTCTGACATGACTGTGTTTACGCACTTGCCTTTATTGTTTTTCTTCAACTCGAAGTTCACAGCATTTAAATGCGAAATAGCAGATAAGTTAGGAAATAAAGTGCATAGTGAGCGAAATTAGGTTAGGGAATGGAATGCGATTGATAATTATGACCATTCAATTCTAGTGGGTACGTGCCCATGCCAAACAAGTGAAATGTAACAATTTTGAAACATATATGGGATAAGTTTAACCACACAAGAAATTAAATTGGTATAAAAAAATGCCCCAAGTTGAGAGGTAAAAGTGCCCAACTTTCCTTAAAAAAAATTGGGTATATCATCAATCGAACTACTAACTAATGTTTATGAGAATCAGAGAGGAAAGTACGTACATATTACTCACCTGATCTCAATGAAGGAAATGAATGTGGCAGAAGTAACAATTAGTCCAGAGGAATAGCACTTAATTTCTTGCATTGCCTGTAGCAGAACTACAAACTCGACGGCTTCACATTGCTAACTCCATTGACAAAATTACTCTATATATTGATGGTGAATTTTGTGTATAAATAGAAAAAAGAATTCAAGCGAAAACTTACCTCGACGGCTCCACATTGCATGACAATCTAAAGTATATCTTATCTAGCAATACTATAGTAAATGATACATTATGACACAGCTAGCAAAACAGAAGAATGAATATATTATCTATCTTACCAGCATTATTTTGAATAATGTGGACTTGACTCAGTAAATTCACCTTCAATACACTAAGTTTGAAACATGAGATTCACATTGACAACATATTTGCTTTTAGACGATTTTGAATCTGATTTTTTTATTTTATTTTAGATTGATTGTATGTTTAAAAATTAGTTATAGTTTAATTAGTTAAATAGAAGGTCATTTCTACAATTAAATCTTTTTTAGGTCAATTCTAAAAATTAAACAATCTAAAAGGTCATTCTTGAAATCTTCTCCGATTAGAGTGGCATCACTATGATACCATATTGAATGTTGAATAATTCATAAAAAAAGCTTAAGCTACTGTTACTTAACAAATTTCGAGCAACTGTGTTATTAGTCTCCTCATCTCAAACACGTAAAAAAAAAGCACCAATTTTGGAAACCGGGTAAGAGCTCCAGAAGTCCCCTGAAATGGTCCTGACGTTGACAAAGACATCAGAAATTGTAGTTTCCGAACCCATGAACAAAATGTAGACAGAGGATCATCTAAGAAGGGAAGGCTATATATGTTTGATTCTTGGATTTCAGTGAGTGAACAACAATTTTAACTTCATTTCTTGTTCATTAGTATTTTACAAATTTAAATTCATAAACCAAACATGGCTGAAGTGTCTTAGGAAAAGGAAAGCATAAAACAGAATTCTGATGACCCACATGTTGATCAATGCGCAGGCAAACGGAAACCAGAAAATACACAATTGTCCCGCTACATAAGAAAAACTTACAATCATGCATGCAGAAGAACCAATTACAACCAATATTTTTTGAAACTAATTTCAATACACAAATGCACTTTTAAATCAATTATTTACGGAAAAAATAATAATCTTGGATCTGTAAGAGTGTTTCGATCGGATGGAAGATCTACAAAGACTTAAAAGAAATCGAGCAAACTTGAAGCATGAAACCAAAAAAGAAAAATATGCAACCATAAAGTAAAGTAAAGCAATATCCAATTGAATAAACTCACTGGCACGCACGCGGAAATTTGTCTCTACTAGGGTCTTAACTTCTACATGTTGGTAGAATTAGGGACTTTTTTTTTGGACTTCAATTGGGGTTTCCTTGATCTTTGATGGAATTGGGATTTTCGGATATTTGAATGGTGACTTTTTATATAAGAGGAGGCAGACACGACTGTACCACTTTCGATAAACGATGTACAAGCACTAAAATGCTTCAAATGTGAAGGTAGAACGGTAACCTCGTTTCGTATGAATTCATGGGAAATTCTTACCCACGTCGGGTTTGGTCGAACCCAAAGTTACTACAAGACAAGTACAATACACTTGCTTGGTGATTGGATGGGTTTGGCCAAGCCAGACTTGGACAAGAATTTTCGGGTTTTTTGCACTTTGCACCCCCAAAACATGGAAAATAAGCACTTTGCACCCTCGAAATATGAAAAATGCAGCACTTTGCACCCTCTTATATTTTTATTTTCAAGCAAAAACTCAAGGGCAAAATAGGTAATTCAATTGTAAAATGTTTAGCACTTTGCACCTCCAAAATAAAATTAGCACTTAACACTCTCTAATTAAGAACAAATCAGCAACTTGCAATCCCGAAACACAATAAATGGGCACTTTGCACCCCAAAACACAAAATTAACACTTAACACTCTCAAAATTTTTAAAAAAAAAAACCAACTCAAACCCCTCGTTTTTTCGGGCAAAGTTGACCATTGGGGTGAAAAAAATCTAACGCAAAATAGGTAATTATTTATGGGTATTTGATAAGTTTACTTGTACTTTATTTAGTTATTTATGGATGTATATTGATGAAAAGAAAGATGGAGAGAGAAATGAGTATTCTAGTATTTATAATTATATTTTGCAAAATTTTAGGAGAAAAACGAAGTGTTAAGTGCTAATTTAATTTCGGGGGTGCAAATTGCCAATTTCTCAAGTTTTAAGGGTGCAAAGTACCAAAGATTTACAACTGAATTACCTATTTTGCCCTTGATTTTTTGCAAAAATATAAAAGAGGGTGCAAAGTGCTGCATTTTTCATGTTTCGAGGGTGCAAAGTGCTTATTTCCCATGTTTCGGGGGTGCAAAGTGCAAAAAAACTCAGAATTTTCCTATAATCCTTTTCAATACTGTAGTTAATATAAACCCCAATTTATGTACAAATTATTAATCCATACAAACACTTTCATATTCAAACTCGGTTCGACCAAATTCAAGGTAATTACCAAAATACCCTGAATTGCTCATAAATTAAGCAGTACCAAAAAAGAAGAGGAAGATTGATACAAACCATAATACTATTATTCATATTATTACAAAGCATGCTATGACAAAGTCATGCATTATTTGATTATTATTAATTATTTAATAATACCAGATACCAGAGAGTAACATCTCCATACAGAAACAAATAACAACAGAAAATCAAAATGCATGCAGTGACAATACTAATTATAGTTAATTTCAGGTTGAGGTAATTAAACATCAACTCTCATGATCACTTCCACTTTTTGAACCCCACGTGTTTGCCCTTGTTACCGTACATTCCATGGTTTCCGTACTTTCCATGTTTGAATTTTCCATGGTGACCGCCGCCATAATATCCACCGCCGCTGCCATGGTGAAGACCGTAGCCACCATGTCCATGTCCATGTCCGCTTGCCAGGTGGTGAGCCCCGTAGGCGGCAGCACCGCCAGCCAGGACTCCTCCCACTCCGTGGGCTGAATGATAGCCTGATTGATGATGTCCATGGTGAGGATAAGCTTGTGGCGGATACCCGGCAGGAGGAGGAGGGGCGTAGCCATGAGAATAACTAGCAGCTGCTTGGTTAGGATATCCATAGCCTCCACCGCCGCCATAATGAGAGAATATCCCTAAATTCCTACTATGATGATCACCTTCCATCTGATGATCAACAAACAAAAACCGACCGTGACCGCGCGTGAGTTGATTAATTATTGTACATATCAAACAAACAAACAAGCAATATGTACAATTCAATTAATTGCAAAAGAATTAAGATGGTGCATGAATGAAAATATATAGATTATGTAATATGCATGCAATTAATTAATGAATCAAGTAAGCTAAGTAAGAAAAATTATTAAGTATATATTATATATAGAACAAGTTTTCAATAATAGGGAGGTTACCTATATAGCTTGTTTGAAATTAATGTTAGGCTCAACACAACAATAAATGAATGTTCGAAATAGCAGGCTTAATTTATAACACAAAACACAATTAGCTAGGAAGGATGGATCGTATATATTCTATGCTTATCATCACGCGTTCCTTTTACGCCGAAACATACTTTAATTGGGATGAATTAAATAGGGTATAGTATCCCATTCCCATTCCCATCCCAATAAAAAATTAAAAACAAACATAGCTACTTGATTGGGTGAACTTACACCTACGCTTATTCTCCAATATTATATATAATTTCACATATTCTGATGATTTACTTATTAATGTATTTTTCCCATACCATACTTATGTGGTGTCTGCATAGAGTGTCTCTCCAAGCAAATTAAAAGTTGTGAAATCTTTTCTTCTTTAATCATAAGAAAAGTTTTATTGCATATGTAATTAAAAAGTCACATTGTACTCGTAAGAAAAAACAAAATTGAAATGTAAAAATTTATAGACACATACAGAATATGTATATCATTGATTGGATCAGAATCAGAATCTAAAACTTGCATGGTGGACATAACATAACATAGAATAAGAAGAGGAAAATGGTTGCTGATGTTTGGTATGGGCCAGGAGGTATTCTACTGCCTTTGGCCCTTTGCCACCACTAAATTAATTTATGCTGACGGAACCCGATAACCCTTAATCTTATCCTTATCTCCCCCAAACAAACATGGAATTGGTTCGTGGATTTAAATTTTTGACATCCATAAGATCCAGACCAAGTATTTAATAATCAACATCAGCTGATCATAATATATCTAAATACGTAAAACACATTTTCGTTTCACTTATTTTTTTGAAAGACAAACATACATCTATTGTAAATTAATCATCCATTTAAAAGCAGCAGCAACAACAAACCAACTTTTGGATGCATACCTAAATAAAGTAAAATTCGTCTGATTCAAAATCATTGTCAAAAACTTGTAGATTAAGTCTCCGCGTATCAAATCGCTTACATTTCTTGTATGAGATTCAAGAATATCAAAGGCATAGGAGGGATTTCCTTTTAACAATATATAATCATCCACTTCATCAATAACGTTCATCGATACGCCTTCATTCAAGGTCAGAGGGTGAAGTGTGCAAGAGATTACCCACAATAATCATCGTTTCTTGGAAAAGCAACCACTTGTTATCTTCTAGTGGTCATGTCCAAAAACCTTTAGGGGTTCCGCCTAAATCGGTCTACCCACAGCAGATATGAGAAGCCATTGTTATCAATCAAAGGGGTGATTTAGTAATTCAAGCCACTCAACTGTAAATAAACAAAGACAATATTCGTATTTCTGTGATGAACATCATACATAGTGATTATTTGATCTCATATACCAATAAAGAATTGATATACAAATTACCTTTGTTTCTGATACATCCTTCGATAAATTCTAGCACCTTCAAATTCTGCATGGATCTCTCTCTCTGTTCTTATACCCATGGGATTATTCAATAACCATCCCTCATTGTCACAACGCATATTAGGGTCAATGCCGTCAACATGTACGAGTCTATCTGGCTCGGAATCAAAATAGTCTCTCATGTCAAGTGCTACTTCCAGTACATCAGATTGTATGAACACCTGTCCAAAGTTGATGCACATTAATGTAAAGACTTATGGTGCGACAGTATATACATAAAATGAGCCGTACCTGTCCCCCAGGCCCTAAACCATCTACAATTGACTCAGCCAACGGCTTCTGTAATACTCTTCTTTTATGATGTTTTTTCTTGAAATGGGGATCTGGGCACTGCATAAATGAGAATATTTTGTTTTAAAAATATATTGCTAGTCCACAAAAGAAGATTGAAAAATCAATATATTCTTTTATTTTCACTAAATAAATTAAGGTGAATAGTAGCATTGCTCGGAGAAATTTAATGCTAGACTCACCAATATGGATACTAAAATCAAGGGACCAGGATATGTGGATACAAGTTGTTTGAACGAGACCATTGCATTAGCATAAATAAAATGTCTGCATTTACACACATACATGTACATCAACTTCATCTTTAATGTTTTACCAAAGAAGAAGGATTATAAATTCTTGAATCCTTACATATTCTTCAGACCCAGCTCATCAACCCAATATTCAGCACGTTTGACCAACTGCAGGAGAAGAAAAAATTATAAGCACAGAACCGAGTTCTTAATTTGAGCAAGGTTCCAGAGAAAGTAAAAAAATTGTACATTCAGTAACAGATATGAATATCACCAAGGAACTTTTTGCATACTTTTGGACGTATTTCCAGTCCTAGATGATTTCTGAATCCTGAGTTCCTTTTGGCAAGCCAGATGAGAAATCTGCCACTTCCTGGAATTCCCAACATTTTTAGAGGACAATAAACAAGTTGTTGGGTTCAAATGCAACATACGGAAACAACACTAAGGGTGTAAACCAAGTAAACTTCACATGATTCCATCAGAAAGTGCAAAAAGCCTGGAAACAAGGCACACAACAAGTACATAGACACTGAAACACACTAAGAAGCAACAAAAGGAATACATCATGACATCGCAAGCTTTGCATCATACAAAATATACAGACAAACTAGTTGGATGTGAACTGATGTAAATAATTTCTTACCAGTACCAATATCAACCATTAGTGGCAGAGTGGCATCCTCATACACTGAATTCCAATCTGGAACTTCCACAGGAATCTACACATAAGAATAGAAATACCAACTCTTTCGAGTGAGAGAGCATAACTTTTTTCCAAATATAATGTATAAGAGAAAACCAATACAGGGATCAATATGATACACCATACATACAGCCATACCATGAGTTCGGAACGGAGAGGATTAACATGCTGCCGGATTCTCACATGACCAACCTCCTGCCACAGCCCCCATAACTCAATTAGCCATAATGACATATATGTATAATATCTACCACATTAAAATCAATAATACAATTACTTGGTGAAAATCTTTCAAAAAAAAATTTACTTGTGACAATGATTTTAAGAATATAACGGCAGATTAAGATTTAAAATAAACGCTTCCACTTAAACCTAATAATAGAGCTAAACCCCAATTGAGAAACCTACTTGGCAGAATTTGTCGGAGAGATTGAGGTCAGCGTATTCTCGGGCGACGAGTTCAGGGCTACGGATTGTTTCTGTTTCTGATAAGGTTAAAGCAGAATAAGACGCCGCCGCAGGCGAAAGAGTAGCTTTACGGAGGTGGCGGAAAGAAGGGAATGATGATAACGTTACGGCGGGTGATGTGGGGCGAACAAACCTGGGTATGGATGAAGAAATACACCACATTGGAATTCAAACACTGTCGATTCAATCTCAATTTTCAATAGCTAGTGAAGTGAACTGAAAGGTTTCCTCCAAGTTTTTATTTTTTTAATCAAAATTCAGTACCTTATCTGACTAGATGGGTATTATTTCCTTAATTTACTAAGAAAATTATTCAATGTATAATCAAATTAAAATTAATTTTTCAATGATGAAAACTAAATAATTTAATAATTTACATACCCAGGTTTGTTCAATAGTACAAATAGATATGATTGAAAGAACTTTTTTTTTTTTAAACAAAAAAAAAAAAAAAAGCACAAAAGAAAGAGTATACTGTCTTGGGGATGACTAATAGGAGTTGGGGTTGTGAAAAACTACCGGCAGTTCACTTTTTTCAACCACTCATTAATATTATTTTATTTATTGCAACCTGGAGTATATGTCATATTAGCAGGTCACATTTTTTGTTGATTTAGGAGATATTATCGTATTACCCTTGGCTTAATAAATAAACAAAAACACTAAATACAATATCCAATATGTGGACTCGAACACCGAAAAATCAAAATCAACCCGACACTTCCAATTGGATTTGCAGCACCATCTCCACCACCGGAACCGATATCAAACCGGACTACAGCACCATGTCCAGTCCTTCAAACCCCCCACATCCTCTACAGCATGAATCGGAACGCGAATCCGACGTTGTACAGCAAGATCCCTTCCCCCAAATTTTAGATAACGAAATCAAAATCAACCCGACACATATCTGGACCCGAACAACCCGGAAGGAGAAGAACACTTGGAAGAAGAAGCAGAAGCGGAATCAGAATAACAATGAAAAAGTCTGGTCGGACCACTTGTCGGAGCGGCGGTGGCGGCGCAATCCGACGAATTGAAGATACGTATGTATTCGCGGCGACTAGACGAACAAAACCCCTAAGCTAATTCTGGTGAACAATCACCGAAAAATGGTGGTCCTACGTGGAGGTGGTGGCGGCAAGGAAGGCTGAAGAAGAAAGCCTTTTTGGTTTTTTTTCTTAAGAATTTTTTTAAATATATAATTATATAATAAATAATAAAGATTTTAACATTTTAGAAAATGAGGAGTGAAATTAGAATATTAAATACATAATGATATGCAAAACTTGTATAAAAATATTGAATTTATAATGAAAATGTATATTTGCAAGCTAAACATATTTAGTTTGAATTCAGTTTAATTTAATATCTATGGAAAAAAATTATAAATTTATAAATTTGATTTTATTATTTTTTATTGATCTTATACTTAGCTTGATATAGAGAAAATCGAATACAATTTCAATGATTTTCAAGTATTTATATATTTTTCTCAAGTTTATAAATTCAGTTTAATTTAGTTGTAAAGAAGAAGGGTATTTAGGACAATTCTCAAATATTAGTAGAAAAAATGTTCAACCTATTTCAAGTCATTTTGTTGACACATGGCAACAAGCGAGCCAAAAACTACCGGTAATTTAGCGAAGCTGAACTAACATTAGCCAACCCTTACTGTCCTTTATACTAAGTAGGTAGTAGAATTAGAATTGCAGTGAAGGCCGACGGACCTGAATAAAAAAATTAGTGGCCATTAACCAACCACCAGAAAAAGGACCTTAATTCCTCCAACTGGTAGAAGATGGCCGTGGCTTTGGCCTTGGGTTGGCCGCCGCTCAAATTTACAAGGCGATGCTGCTTCCGCTGCAGCTCTCAGAGTCAGAGTCAGAGTGACTCACCGTCTTTCACTCACCGCCCTGCTGTCATTCTTCCAGTTATACTCATCACTCTCCATCTCTTTATTTATTATTTAATTACATTATCATATTTTCTATTCACGTTAATTTTTACTTATATATATCATAGAGTATGGGATTTTGATATTAATTGAGGAGTATCATGCATTGCCAATTTGCCTGTTAAAATCTATTTTTCTTCTAGGGCTTAGGAAACAATACAAATGACTATCACAAATTGGCCCTTGTCTTGAAAGATTATGGGGTCCCATCTGTGATTGCAAATGTTTCAAGAATTGATTGGCTGAGAAATGCTGCTGGCTTGCTGGATTCGAATTATTGGCGAGGCACTCTCCGCCCTCGACCTGTTCTTGATTGGTAGTAGTACAACCGTCTTTCTTTTACTACTAGACCCTTTCTTCCGTATCTTCTTGCAATTTATTATGACAGGTATCTTCAGAGGGTTGAAGAAGCAGTGGTTGAAGCAAAGGAATTGGCTCAAGGTTTTTTCTCATCTCTCCTCTTTGCTTCATAGCAATAGCAGTAGTGTTCCTTTGAGTTGATTTTTTTGATTGACCTTTTTAATCCTTTGCATCCAGCAATAGGCCCATAGCATAGAAACATACTTTTAATGTAGCTTTGAGCCACGAAATTACTTATGTCCGATATGGAGAAGTAATCAAGCCATTTTTCGTTGTAGCTTCAACAGTATCTTTGATTGGGCACTCGGCAGGAGGATGGCTGGCACGCGTTTACTTGCAAGAATTTGGCTTATCCGATGTTTCCTTATTATTGACTTTAGGAACCCCTCACCTGTAAGTAGATTTTTTTTATCACAAAATTCATGCCATATGAGATTATATCAGTTTATTTATGCGTTTGCATGGCTACTCTCGTCTTGGTTACAAGATGCAGTGTTTTTCTTTATAAGAATAACCAATAAATTATTTGATGTCAGTGCACCACCGAAAGGTGTATCCGGAGTGATTGATCAAACCAGGGGCCTCTTGGATTATGTTGAAAAGAATTGTGCAAAAGCTGTTAACACTCCACAACTCAGATACGTTTGCGTTGCTGGGAGGTAAATTGAATCGTTTTAATTGAAATACTTGAGAAAAAAAATCCTACTACGAATCAAGGATTGTCTTATCATGTAAGAAATTCCCAAAGTGATATTTTTGCTTTTGTTGATTGTCTATTGCATTTACTGAGAAGGGCAAATAGTGAAAGTCTATTTACTACAAACTTTAGACTGAAGCAAGAATCCCATTTATTCAAAATAGCATATTCAAAAACTGGGAACACTTGAATAGTTTTTTCAAATGACAGGTACATACGAGGGGCTCGTTTACTTGGATCAAATAATAATAATAATAATGATTCTGAGGTCATAGTCGAAGTTGACCAACCACTTGGTCAAATGACAGCTATAGATACATCCACACAAGCAACTACGACATTGCGAGCTCGATTTGTTGGTCAAGGATATAAGCAGGTAATCTAAATCTATCTACATATACATATAATATATTGTGTATGTATGTATCTATTTTTGATTAATCGGAGAATGTATTAGGTTTGTGGGCAGGCGGACGTATGGGGTGACGGAGTGGTGCCGGAAGTTTCTGCGCATTTGGAAGGTGCAGTGAACATAAGTATTGATGGAGTGTACCACTCGCCAGTCGGTTCTGATGATGCGGAGAGACCATGGTATGGCTCACCTGCAATTGTTGAGCAATGGATACATCATCTCCTTAATTAATTAATTAGCTCCAATTCTTACAAAACAAAGTTGATGTAGTTTGTTCTACTCATTCAACTCCAATCTCTATACCTCGGTAAATGCATTGAAATTTTTGTACTCTATTATGTTTTTGTTTCAATTGTGACTCAAGATTTTGATCCACGAGAATCCTAGTTAATATAACATACTTACAATGATATTTGACTTCTTACTCTGTTATTTGTGAAAGACTGAAATGCAAAATCCTTTTTATGATTGCTTAAGTAGCAATAATCTACTTGTGTTTTTTTATTTTAATTAAAAAGCACCCTCTATGCTAATTTTTGTTAGCAAAAGAACCTTTTTAGTCGGAGTATATATTTTTGCATGAAAAATAACAATTATACACCCACCAAAAATGCAAAAACACCCTTATTCACCTAAAAAATTGACAACAGCTCCCCTGTTGATATATTTGTGTATCAAAAAGTATGGTTCACGCTAAGTAAACCCATGTATGTAATTTTACGGTGCTTCTCATAGTTAAGTTCCTCATAATCTCCGTATACCCAACCTGATTATTCAACATAAATCTTGAAAAAACCCTCTAACCCTTTAATTTAGGGTCTATTTGGATGGATTTTGGCTCGGTTTCGCAAGTCTCGGTTTAAAAAAATTGGTTTGGATGGTTTCGATGAAACCTTTGAGACTTCATTTGGATGGGTTTTGACTCTTGGATTTTGTGGTTTGAATAAGTTGAAACCCCACTTGGATTGAGTTTGGATGTTGGGGTTTAGGGAAAAAAGTAGGTGATAGGTGTCAAATCAATGTTTTTTTTAGTGAGATTTGGGGGGAAATATAGGTGGTAGGTGTCAAATCAATGTTTTATAGGTTTGAAGAGTTTGAATGTGAGTTTTTGAATAGGTTTTTGATGATTTTATGGGTTTGACAAAAACTCATTTGGAAGGGTTTTGGCTCGATCTCGCGAGACCCGCGAGACCGGGCCAAAACCCATCCACACACACCCTTAGTTGTTTCTCTGACACCAAAATTCTACTAATTTGTCAAACATAATTAATTATCTAACGCAAGATCTTTTAGTTGTCCGTAAAAGATATGTCTGAAAGTAGAGTTTTACGAGTTCCTGATACTGTTTGTTTAAATATCCTTATCCATGAACTTCAAGAATGTGGCTATAAAGGTCCGTCACAAACATATTCATGCCCTATCTCTGTAACATATATATTTGTCATCAATATCTTTTCAACTTGAATATCTTGATCAATGTACGTAATATTAAAAAATTGTGTGCAGACGTCTAATGTAGTTGATTTTTTTTTTGGGGGGGGGGGAGGGGTGGTTTATTTATGTATTAATAATTGATAAGTTGGCGTCAACACAACTTTTATTTATGATCTACTCTATATATTTTTTTTTTAATTTATGATTAGCCTACTTATCTTTGTGATGAAGGTTCTTTAATCTTGTGTTTTGATTGCTTCAATCAGTGAAAAATTGAATCTTCCATGAATCTTTCTGGGCTTGTCTTTTCATAATTTGTTAGTCTCCTCTTGAACTTTTTGATACAATATATCAGCAAAAATAATGCACAAGAAGAAAAATGATGTCGTCCACATTTACATAAATTGCTTTTTAAAAGTAAAAATATTACCCTTGAAATCAGATAACTATAAATAAAAAAAATAGAGTTAAAATGCTATATTACCAATAAAAATAAATTATAATATGATGTTTTCTTATGTTACTGAAATGCCCCTGAAAATTGCCTGCCCTGAATCCCCGTTGAGAAGTAGGTAGGACTTTATAGAGACTAAACGAAGACATAGTTGAAGACTGTAGAGAGAGAAAATGAGAGGGTGGAAAAAGAAAAGTTCCAACTCGGAAACCGTACATGCACACTCATCCGCGGCTCCGCCTCCCTGCACTAACGGCGGTGGCAAGACGGCGGAGGAGGAGGAGGAGTGGCGAGAAAATCTAGGGGAGAGCTCGAAGCTCCAAGTTGCTGAACAGGCTTTCGAAGAGGAAGGAGGAGAAGATCAAGATTCGGAATCTGAGAAAGAATACGAACAAATTGAAGAGCCCGAGGGTGAGAGGAAGAAGCTTGCCGATGGGTACTATGAGATTGAGGCCGTAAGGAGAAAGCGCATTCGAAAGGTAAAATTCCTCGACATATGCTAAGATTTCTAATTATTTTAAGCAATTTGTTGTTGATTTTTGATTTTTTGTTGTTGATTATTTCAAATGCGGATAAAATTAAAGGGTCAAGTGCATTATCTCATCAAATGGTGAGTAATCTTCAACCTAGATATAAATGAATGGGTGTTTGTGAGTTACTAATTTTAGGTTTTAGAGACTCTTAATAGTGCTGATCAATGTACTGGTATGTGTGTGGAAAGGCGAGGGTGGTCCGAGGCAGCCAATACGTGGGAGCCTGTGAAGAATCTTGTGCAATGTTCAGATGTAATTGAGGCCTTTGAAGAAAGGTAATGCTGATGTTTGTGAGTCCAATAATTAGGACTCTTTTTAATGCAAATGCAAGCTCTGAGTTTGTGTTTCCTCTGTTTCTGGTTTTCCGGTTTTGGATTTGAAGTCTGAAAAGTGGGAAAAGTAGGCTGACTCGCAGAAGAAAGCGCAAAAGTAGCATACCTCAAATTCTACCCAAGAAAAAACAGCAACAACAGCAGCATCAATCCCCAGCATGTGTCACTTATAATGTGCCGTCAAATGTGGTTAGGACTGCGGAGCCTTTTCCAAGATTAAATGACTTGACCTGTAAAAATGTGAATGGAGAGACTAATATCAATGGTGTGAACAGTGTGGAAATCTCCAAGAAAGTATGTGAGAATGGTGTTTCTTTGACGAGGGAAGAAGAGATGCAAAATGAGTTGAATTTGAAGCTTTGTGAATTGAAGGGGGCAGCGGCGATTAGCATGGAAGATGCTGATAGTGTTGCTGTATATTCCCAAGAAGATCGACTGACAGGGGTAGTTTCCTTGGGCAATGGATTTCACAGGACCAATGGAGTAGATCCAGTCAAATCAGGCCCTTGTACTGGAGCTAAAAAGAGGAAATCTGGTTCTGTTAAGAGGTTCAAGAAAGATCCAGGTTCGTGCTCTGTGGATGATTCAAAGGTTGCAGTTGCATCGCATGCTATGGGGTTTCATAATACAGAAGGGGACAATGCTAATTGCACGAATAAATATGAAGATTCTAGAAGAATGTGTGCCATCACTCATATTGTCAAGCCTATAAGCTATAAAGCTTCCACATCGAACAATGTCCAAGAAGTCTTTGTGGCCTTTGAGGCAGTGAGGTTTGTGCTTGCTTCATATTTTGTGATATAGATATGGTATTATATAAAAAGATTATATACAAATTTCAGTTACTAAAGTCAGTGCGAGAGGTAATATCTGGGGATGAATAAAATGGAAAAGTAACTTGAGATTTTAGTGAACATGATAACCTTATTGGGAGAAGTTCATCTCAAGCATAACAATGTTCTTGTCGGCTATTTTTCTAATACTATATGAACTTGCTATAGACAAGTGAATATTCTGTTTCAAATAGTATGTTGTGCTTAGAATTTTGGTTTTGTCCATATTGATTTTTATTTTCATCATATGCCATCTTCTAGTTCCCCCAGTTTGTTTTGGGTAAAAGATTATATATATCTCTTGGAACACCATCAATCATTGCAATACTATTGCAATAGAACAGTAGAGACTACCACAATGGGCATAAGTTAAGTTGGGAGAAAATGAAACTTTATTTTGTATTGTAGCTCTGGAAGTGGGTATAATCATACAAATTGTACATTGATGAAATTAGATGCCTCCATTTTAGAGAAGTGCATGCTTCATAATTCTTTGTTTGTTATTGTTATAGTTTCATGAATCGCATGCCATGTGCAGGTCTGATGGAACCAAAGTTACAGTAGATAACAGTTTTTTGAAGGCTAACAATCCACTTCTGGTAAGTGTTTCAACCTTGATTTTTTAAATACTTCTTTTGCAACTATTAACACACCATTGTCCTGCATACCTTTTAATCGATCAAATTGTTTTCTATTACGATGAACAGCTGATAGACTTTTATGAGAAACATTTACGGTGCAGTCCAGCGTCATGAAAACTTCTTTATCCGAGGCAGCTGCATATTTTGTACTTTTTGGTGCATCGAGTGTTGTAATTTCTTGTAGCTGAAGGCTCTCATTGCAGACTTGTAGCTCAAGTTTTGATAGGGACGACTGCGCCCAAGGGACGGGGGTAAATAGTGTTAAGCTGGGCTAATTGAATGAGTATCCCAAGAGAGGAAACACACTTGTTTTGTATAATATAAATTATTATATTGGAAAAAATTTCTCTTATAGTTTTTGCTTTTGGATAATCTGTTTAATGAGAAATGAAGGGTTAGGATCCCAAATTCAGATTCTAAATATAATTTCATGTAGTATAGTTGTGCCAAATCCAAAACAAAAACCCAGAAGCAAGTCAGATAATGAGAAATCATGGCTAGGAATCTAAAAACCAATCTTAAACTATTCTCTAGAGATCCCCGATTAGTTATTCTTCACAAATATCAAGAACTAGATATACTCCTATATCCATTTAATTATTTTTTTAATTGAATTCAAATCCAACTTAATAAATAAAGAAAATGACAATTTATACATAAACATTAATAACTATTAGCGCTTTGACTGGGTTTGTTTAAAGACAATTTTCATATTTGACTCGTGTTCGGTTCAATTTGCAAATTCAAATTTCTTTTGTTTGGGTAAAATCATATTTAAATTTAACCAGTTACTTGATTCTCCTTTGAACATTTAACCAAAACAAACTTATCATATCAAAATTACGCTCAACTGCTTAACCATATGATTCATATGAAAATTCGGCCTAAAGGTGCCCCTTTTCAGACAACAAAATCTCCAGTAACATTACAACCTAAGCTCAATTACACAAATACAATATTTGAAAACATCAACGCAATTCAAAAAAAAAAGAAACAATACAATGAAAACCTAACTTTAAGGTATATTTTTCCCAACAATCTTTGCAGGAGTAATGCGAAGAAGATTACCAGGCTTACCAGGAACAGCACCATTAATCATCACCACATTCAAATCATTATCAATCTTAATTACTTTCAATTTCCTTATCTTCGTCTTTGTTCCTCCCATTCTCCCAGGCATTTTCTTCCCCGGATAAACACGCCCAGGAGTAGTTCCAGCACCAATTGATCCAAGTTGTCTATGACTTTTCGACCCATGACTCATAGGACCTCTCTTGAAATTGTGTCTCTTAATTCCACCTTGAAACCCTTTTCCAATTGTCGTTCCTGAAACATCCACCAAATCGCCTTCCTTAAACAGCTCCTCAACCGCCAGCCGTTGATTTGGCTCAAATCCTTCAACTGATTGAAGCCTGAACTCCTGCAAATAGGATTGAGAATCATATCATCAAGCTATTTGATATTCAACTCGATTTATTTAACAATTAAAAGCACAGATGTAATTTTACCCTACCTGCAAATGCCGGAGAGGAATAATCCCGGACTTCTCCAAATGCCCTAGCTCAGGTTTAGTCAATTTCTTATCCCTAACCCTACGGTACCCAACCTGAACGGCGTCATATCCGTCTGTCGCCTCGGTTTTAATCTGAGTGACGATATTACCCTCGCGGAATCCGACGATGCTGACGGGGATAACTTTTCCGGAGGCGTCGAAGTAGGACATCATGCCTAATTTGGTGCCCATTACACCGATTCCTGCCTCCATTGAGGCGGAGATTGGAGAGGGTTTTGCATTGAGGGAGAGGGAGGAGAAGCGTTTGATGGGGAGGCGGAGGAGGAAGGAGGAGTGTTTGGTGGTTGAGGCGGCGGCGGAAGAGAGGGGTTTAGCGGTGGTGGGAATGGTGGCGAAGAGAGAAGAGACGGACATTGTGATGTGTGTGAAGTTTTTGGTATGGGGGTTTGTTTTCCTTATCCACACCCCCAGCAGGAAGATAATTCAAACTCCAGATGTGGGGTTAAGCTCCAAAGCCTCGAATTATTCAACAAGCCTCTAAATTAGCTTTACTTTTGGGCCTTTGGGCCTCTATATAGTATTAAATAAAGAGAGAATAATATATAGGCTCGTGTAGGGTCCCATTTTCTTTTCTAGTAATTTTTAAAGAAACGATTAGGCATTACATTAATCAATATTATTAGTGATGGATTCGGTGCTCTGTGGTGCAATGCTCCCGAATAACACATACTCCGTATATATAATTAGGGGTTGGGGTTGGGGTTGGGGTTGGGTTCGGGTAATTCAAACCCGACCCATCCCATTTTAAAATACTCGAACGTGGTGAGTATTTTTTGGATTTGCTTGAAAAATTCGAATTTTTTTACGGAAATATGGGAGTTTGGTATTAGTCTCTCCAATCAGGAATTTCCGAACTCGTCCGTATATTATTATTATTATTATATAATTATACATTTTGCTTATGTAAATTAATTTACATTATCTAATGAATAACTTTTTTTATCCTAATAATTTTTAAATCATACACTAATTAATATACATTAAGTTTGTCTCAGTTCTAAAACACTTATAGTCTTTATGGCTCTATCACTTCTAACTTCTTTTTCTTCCCATCTATGATTCGACATACAATAATTTTTTTTTTGCTCTACAAATTAAATTAGTACTACTAGTCTATTACTATAAAAAATTACATGAACCAGTTTAATTTTATTTTAGGCAAAATTGCAAAAATCGTCTCAAACTAATCACTGATTTTGGATTTTCGTCCCAAACTATTTAATTTGACGAATTTCGTCCCGTAATTTAATATTTTTTTGGAATATCGTCCCACCATAATTATAAGACGCAATTGCTCATTTGCCGATGAATTATAACATGGCTGCTTAAGGGTCATGACATAGTAAATTTTAACATGAATAATTATATAATATTGCAGAGTTCGTCCCAAATTAATTACATAATTGAACGTCATTTTCATTAACTTAGAAATTTAATATTGGGACTAAATTCATACAAAATGGTAAATTATGGGATGAAATTTGGCGAATTGATATAGTTTGGGACGAAAAATCATAATTAGTAATTAGTTTGGGATGATATTCCAAAAAAATATTAAATTACGGGACGAAATTCGCCAAGCTAAATAGTTCGGGACGAAAATCCAAAATCAGTAATTAGTTTGGGACGTTTTCTGCAATTTCACCTTTATTTTATTAGCTACGTGAAGAACTAATGATTTAAAATAATATGAGACTCGTAATCCCATCCCATCCCGCAATAATTCGGGTATCGAAATTATTACGAGACAAATTTAGATGAAATGCATCCATACTGAAATTTATTATACACATATTTCTAACCCCAAATCCGTCACATGCCCACCCATAGTTATAATTGTGCTTTGCTATCTTATCCACATTAATTTTTAAAGAGACTGGAGAATATTTTTGAAATTTAGAGCATAATTACTTTGATCGTATAATTGAATATACTGCATTGCATATATAAACATTCAAACAACATATATTACTTTATAATATATTGAAATAGATTCATAAAAAAATTAAACAATATAGTAAATATATTCAATTTCTATTATTATTTCAACTTATTAAAAAACTTATACATTAATTTATAAAAACTTAAATATTTGAACATATCCCCAAAAATTTTAGGCATGTTCTTTCGGCCTCTCAATCTCTGAAAATATAATTTGAGGGATAAAATCTCTGAAAATATATTATTTTGACAAACATTTATGAAAAATCTCACTGAAATATGATATAATTTACTCATTTTTTGAAAACACATCAAGAGATGTTTTTAGAGAAATTTTGAAAAATTTAAGAGAAAAAAACAAAAAATATAAGTAATTCTAATTTTTTTATTCAAGATAATACTTATGAACCTTCCTTGATTTTCTTCTTCCACTTATAAATCATATTTACCCATCTCAGATTTCTTCTTTTTCTTTCAAATTCAAAACATAATTGATAAACTTACATGCATATTTTTTCCGTCAAGTGAAGAGGTAATCCAACACCCACTTTGCTAATTTTTAACATTAAGTTATTCTTCTAAACATCAAAAAAGTGTTTATGATGGTTTGAAGTTTGAACATAACCTTATAAAACACATATGAGAAAATAAAAATTCAAAATACATAATCTCAAAACTCACCTCAAATCTACAAGAACTCAACTTTACGAAAAATCTGATAAAAACTCATCTAAAAAATGAGGGGTCAAAACAACATACCTTATTGCCTTGAGACAACATTTATGCTTTCCAAAACTTACTTAGATTTTGATCGGCAAATGAAAATGCAATTGTCACTGACTTTCAATAGGGTGTCAAAACATTATTCCTTTAGGAATGAGTGCGAAAATTAGAACTTCAATTTCAACTATTTAAGAGAAAACTTTTATTGGGCAAGATGTGCATTGTCTCTAATACTAATTCAACCTCGCTCAATCATCTAGTTCGTCCGGGTTAGCAAGTTGTCCCCGAAATGTGATCCAATTACCAACAATACTTGCTATGAAATAGATTGAATTAGTTATTTTACGTAGAAGTAGAACTTCCCACTTCCAATTATAAGCATTAGTCTTAACAAAACAAAAAAAATAAAAATAAAAAAAAAATAAGAATGCAGTCCTTGGTCTCCTACAGCGCTAGCTCAGTAGAAAATAAATAAACAGAAAATAAGTAATCTGGCCAATGCTACACTTACAAATAAGATGAATAAATCCTTACTTTCCACTCAAATAAACAACAAAAATCAAGCAATGAATTTTTACTGGTTTGGATAAAACCTGATATTTATTAATTCAAGCTCCATAGCTACTATTTTTCATTTTTCTAAATCTATGTAAAACTCAAAATAAAATCCGTTCCAGCAAATTTTTGGTCATTTTGCCTCTGCGGATAAAGCTCTATAAAGATCCTCCTCCAATGTCAGCTTGGCTAGTAATAAACTGATAGCAGAAAATACCATTCCAACGATGTAACAGAAGTTATTAACATAAGTGAATTATGAAAATTTCTGTATCTTACCTTATTTTCCAGCACCGTGTCATCGGGGATTACTAATTTCATATATGGTTTTGCATGTATCTCGACTTTTCCCTAAAACAAAGGTGAAACGACAAAATATAGAAAAAACTTTAATATTTTTAATAGTGAATTGATCATAGCCATATAACATCTGAGCAGCTATGGCTTCGTTTCTATAAATCATACTTTCCAGTTTGAAGGAGCAGCTTTAACAATGTATTTAAATGCTGACGCAATTGAATCTAATGGGACGTAGTTATTCAGCTTCATTTTACAAATAAAAATGCCACAAGTAATCGTCCATTTTGTTCATCAAATTAATACATTTATATCCTTTTATTTAATACTCCATTCTTTGCTGAAAAAAAAATCATTGTAATGACAAAATTTTAGACACTACTCACTGACTTCAAAGTAATATTGCTACCAATATTTTTTCCAGAACACTGTACAAGTTCTATATAAAGGGAACCAACGAGAAATATATACTAAAGGAAAAATTGTTACCTTAAGAGTGATACCAGTTCCGAACCAAACATTACCAGTCACATTCAAGCTGTCAAGCTCAATAATACTAGGAATGGACTTGAAACGCATACGCAGGTCATTGACCTACAAGGGGAGAAGAAAGAATTATGGAACTCAAATTATAAGTGTAATAGTATAAGAAAAAACTTTGTCAATGATGGCTCCATGATGGGAGAGCAATACATCTCCAAAATCTGGACCAAAATAAATAGAAGGGTCGGCAGGATTTTCTCTGGCTGGATTTCTGGTCAGGATGCCATCCGTAATGTTGTACAAATCAGCCTGTATAAACAGAAAATAGTTACAAAAATGTACTAAGATTTAAAATACATTAAAAACAACGCATTTAAGCTGGGCACTAGTTTAACCTGGAGCAGGAATAGGTCTGATGTTGCTTCAACTGGAAGATATCTTGACTTGGGAACACTTAAAGTAAACTGATCAAATAGCTGGATGATGCATACAAATGAATGTAGCAATAAGGATTTGTAAGATGGAAAACAAATGAAACATAAAGACAGACAAGAATAATAATAGTGATGTGTACATGTTTTATCAAATTTACAAAAAAGGGCAGCAATAATGTTTTGTCTCCGTATTTATCTCTGTCTGCATGCCTTTTAAAATCAACACATTTGTTACCTTTGAAATGGTCAAATCCTCTTTGTGCGCACGTCTTGCCACAAGGCTTGCAATAGAGTTTATATTCATCCACCTGAGAAAGATTGGGTTGTGAGGAATGAAAGAAATATCTTATTTTCTTTCGAAAAGGAAAATCCCAAGTGAAATAACTTACATTGTATCAGTGAATTTCCAATTTTTCTTCGGCGTTAGAAGCTGTAAGAAGCCCAGAACAAGAACCATAAAAAGACAAATATCAAAGTTGTGACTACATTGAAGTATAGAAAATCACGAGAATAAAAAAGGTACAAAGATGAACGGTAACAGATGATTTCTTAGTCTCATGACTACAACTAGAGTAAAATTCAGTTTTTCAAATTTTTCGGATCATAAATGGACACAACAGTTTATATAGTGGCCTGTTACTTATCCAGATCCAAATTTGAAATGCCAAGACATTAAATAATTTATGAAGTTTGAAGTGTTATCTTAATACCAGAAAGATGAGAAGTGAAGTAGCCTAAGTATTCGATAAAATAATCAAATAATTTGAAAGCAAATAATGATACACTAAACTACCAATTAGTAAGGGCTGCTTAAGGAATAATTTTTTGGGGCGAAACTTGCAGCACTCCTCCACAACCTTTCCCGGAACCAGTTTTGCTTGGTTTCCACTTGTGATTTTGCAGAAATTGAATGACAGATCCCCCAAGTGTAGATTGACCATATAGTGAATGAACTGAGTGGGATCTTTAGTAACAGTATCGAGCGCGTTCAATCAAGTTCTTCTTAGGCTAGGTTGAGTTTGAATTATTATATATATATAAGAAAATTTATCACCAAAGTAGTCTTCAAGGGCTTAGGTCTATCTTATTTAGGCTTAAGTTAGTTGAGTTTGACTTTACCAAAAATAAGTACTTAGAATACTGAAAGAAAAATCAACTTGCACCTTATGTTTGTAAAATGCAATGAACTTTACATTGATGCAAGACTTCAAAACTTGAATAACAAATGAAAAGCACTAAAGTACAACCAACCTGAGTATCTTCTTTGCCTTGAAAATTTCCTTTTGAAGGTTTAGGCATCACCTGCACACTATGAAGACTTAGAAACAGTTATCCATGAAAACAGGAGCAAGTATGAAGATTTAGTGAGCATACCTCCAGGCAATAGTCAATATTGTTCTGAACCAAATGATTTAAAATTTCTATAACCTGCATTAAGGAGCTCAATTCTCATAAGTTACAGACTCCTTAGTCATGCAGAGTTTCCGATACAAATGATGAAGATTAAGGACAAAAAGTCAACAAGTGAGAAAATTGTGATTCAAAACAAGGATACTTGAGTCAATGACATGAGCAAGGTTATCCGAACTCAACATCAGGATATACTCTTTTCCCTGTTGGAAAACCAAAGTTTATCTGAATATATATAAAAATTGATGCCCCAAAAAACAGCAAGATAGATTCAAGCCAAAATAAGACATGAGAAGAAGGACCAATTTCTAACCTGAGACAGTAAAACATCTAGTTTTCCACTTTGCATCAGAGGGAGGAAGATCTCAGCAAGATGGAGAGAGACACTTCAAATGTAAAAGATAAATCTGAGTAATTTTGCATATTTTAAACATATACACCCTCACTAACAAGAAGACATGTGAATCATCAGCATAGATAAAACTTTATTGTAAATATGCATCATAAGGTGAAGTGCAGCTCTTATAGCCAAACAAATATAGCATCTTTTCTTATTTCCTTCCTCAGTAGGTTTGTATTGGGTGTTTGAGTGGGTTCAGCTTGATCGGTCTTTATTCTTAATCAGAATTCCTCACAAGATAAGTGAGAATTTACACCACCTTTACAGATGGATTGACATTATTTTCAAATTTCAGAAAGTGCTACAAGGCTGATGGTGGGAGTGCTGTGGTGGGTGGGTAAGATGATTTTGTCGTTTCTTCTAACTGGAAAATAAAGAACAAGATTTGTAGAGTGAGGAAGCCCAAGGGATTTTTTTTGAAGACATCATATTCTACAAGGGTAGTTTTTGGTTGTAAATATTTGCAAAATAAGTTCATCTGAAACTTAATCCTATTCAGAGATCTGGGTAAGAAACAACGCCAACTCCAAAAGCTATAACTAGCTCAAAAATCCAAATCCAGAAGATTTTTTCCCAAATAATTTTCAACTATTAACAATGCATGCATATCAAGGATTAAACCTTCTCATACTATTCCAGAACAAGTCGGGGATACTTTTGCTTAAGAACTGAACATTTGAAGAGCTTATGTCCAGGACAAAATCTACACAACCTCTAGAAAGATTTCACGATATATGTTGTACAGTATGTTTAACCAATACTTGAGGGCCATAGCTAATTAGTAGTCGTGGATAAACCAGCTGGGAATTGGAAGAATAAGGAGAAGTTATATCTTTCAGTAGGCATGTTTAACAGGATATAACTACTAATTGAACACTCAATAGTTATGGAACAAAGAGATATCACATAAGAAAATTAACACTAAATCAATAACCATAGACGTAAGAAAGAAGTAATAATAGGTAGGTTACATGATAATGCAATCAACTCACTAATGGGTAACTAGTCAAATTATTCAAACATGTTATTCATAGGGTAAATTCAGGATCTATATTCTTAAAACATCCACATTACATCATTAGTCCTCTAATGTACAAGGATTTGAAATAGGTAAAAAAAAATGATCATTGTGATTTAAGACAGAATAAGTGGAGTATTGCTGATGAAGATCAGAATTTTTTATGAAGGTGCATAAATGATCCCTCCTTTCCTACTGGGTCTGATGAATCAAACACGTCAATCATACTAACACTACCAAATAAATATCCTACACTGATGTAACAAGAACTTACTTCCATAATATAAATTAAAGAAAAATGTCAAATTTTTCACAAATAGCCTAAAAAAAATAGTATAGTAAATGAGCACGAGAAATTGGAAACATATAATCTTTCTTTAACAGCAGAATATGGCATTTTATCGTATAATTCACTCATGGTCAAGGGAACGTGAGTACTATTCTGTTTTTTTAAAAGGAGAAAAAAATAAATAAATAAAAAATGTAAGGATGCTAATAACATACTTTTCATCCCCGTTATCTCCTCCTTCATCTGAGTCCCTGGTATCTTCTACATGAAGTTGGCTCTGTATTAAACATGTCAGGTCTCCGAAAATAAGTCAAAATAAAGTAGAGCAACAAAAGCCAGAGTTGGTCTTGGAATGAGTAATAGACATGACAAATACACACTAAAAATAGAAACATTGAACCTGTATGACTGAATGAATATTCTTATTTGAGTGCTTCTCCAAGACCTGCCATCAAACAAGTAGAAGCTGTTAGTTTCCAAGAAAAGTCAGTTCCAGAGGAATATATAAGAAAAGTTACCTTGGAGATACCATCATGCATATTTATTCCATTCACCATAACCAAAGGAATGTTGCATCCATACTTAGCATTGAGAGCCTACACACAGTAATGCCGTCAGATACTCGTAATCCGACAGTTGAAAGTCATGTGATGTGCTGCTAAATAATATGAAGAGCTATATTGCACCAAAAATATACCAAGGGAGTGGAATATGACCTCAATTTGATTGACAATCAGGTCTAAGCATGTCAAACCCCCACCAATTTCAATAATACTCCTGCATCACATACGAATAAGTGTGAGAAGTTAGCATTTTCACGCAATCGGAGAGGTCATGTAAGCATGCTTACTAGGACTTAAATATTTACCAGCTATACATAAACAGCTTTTTTCCTCAAATAACTTTTAATTAAAGAAAAGGGTTATAATTCCTCACCATTTTACCATAATACAATTTGACAAAAGAATGGGTGGTATAGGCTACAGGCTTGTGAGAGTTTCTACAATAACGTATTTCGATAAAGTCCACAAACTTAGATGCTACTTAGATCTCTCAGTAAAAAACATGGGAAGTACAACTTCAGTCGAGAAAATGCAGATCCATTTAGAGAAGATATTTGACCCTAGCAGTTATAGTTCACAATGACTTCTTCACTTTTTTGATGAAATACCAAAGACTGAATGTAGAAAATGAAAATCCCATTGACCAGCACATTACCCTTCAAGTATATGACAAGCAATGTACCATAATTTTTGTTGTAGGCACCAGAAAAACAAGATTATTCTATCGAAGTTGTTAAAAGATGATATGTGTCCTCGGATGTCTTATGTTGAAATGCATGAGATATAATTTTGCATCTCAGAAAAGCACTTACTTTGGGCAATTAAAGCCAATCTTAGTCCCTGGACTACCATTATACTTCAGCACGACGAGTTTGTCCAAAAGCTGCTTAGTTTCTGAGATGTCTGCTGTAGTGGAATATATCAAAACATAATGCCAGTAAGCAGAATCAGCAACTTCGAATCAGAAGACTAAAATTAGGGCTGTAAAACCAAAAGATTGAACTTTTCATTTGCTCATAATTTCTAACTTATACAATAGATTGGTCATGATTAGCATGAAATAAAGAATATTGTTCAGAAACTACTATAACCCCTTATCATATCTGCTACAATGTACCTTTGGCACCAACAAATTTAACTTAAGGATAATGAGTGTTTTTACCCTCGGGAACATCCTGTAAGTTATCGTAAGCAAAGACAGAAATTGTGTCCTTCTTAACAGGCTTGTGATCAAGCTGGACTTCCTCTCTGGCCATGCAAGTTCCAGTACAAACAAAGATGTCAGTTCTAAGTAAAATACACTGGAAAACAAAACAATACTTATGTGGCAATAAGGAGGTTTACAACTCAAAAGGTAAATATAATTATAAACTAAAAAACAATCACTTTATATTGAATTAGGAACTAAATAGGATTTTCTGCAATGAACCGACAACAGCTATACTAAATTTTGAAAATAAGTAAATAATATCGACAGTCAATCTGATACAACTGTATTCTCCAACACATCATCAGAGGTAACATCAACAAAGCCTGCAGCAGTATACTATGGTAATATACTCAACTCACCATGAAAAACATAGTACTCAGAAAATGATGTCATAATCATAACAAACATCTCTAGCAATGGTACTAATAAAATCTATAGAACCTAGTGAAATATATGGAATCTGATGGCCTGTTTTTTTTTTTTTTGGTGCGATGTCATGGCATTTATTATTTCAGTATTAGAGCAAAAATTAACAATAGAGTAACTAACATTGTTCTTGTACCAACCTTAGCTCAATTGATTCACACTCCTTCTGCTCTTTCAAGATAGTCTTTGTGATCAAATTACAAAACAAATACACAAACTCAACCGAATCATTAGCAGGCACAGGGTATGATATCTTCTTAAAAGTATCCCAAGGCATGCTCGAATCCACCAAGCCAACCACTGGAATGTGCAGCCTGTACGCTTCCTTAATGACTGAACTCTTTTTCTCCGCATCAAATATGACTATGCAATCGGGAGGCTGAACCGCGCTGAGATTTAGTTTCTTGTTCCTCCCCTTAAACTTTTTTGGACTCGAACTGTTTGTTAAGAAGCCTCCAAGACGCCACGTTGTGTCGTTCTTTATTCCCACGGTTTGAGTCATTTGTGTGATGATGTCATCGAAGATAGGGTTAGTGTTGACGAAGAGAAAGCGTGCATCGGCGCGGGCGAGGTGGCCGATGAAGTTGCAGGCGTTGCGAAGGCAGATTAGAGTTTTATCGGAATCGATTATGCTGATTGAATTGCGAGTGCCCTCGGTGAAGATCTTGAAGTGGTGGCCGGTGACGTGGCGGCCGAGGTGAGCGTTGGTGCTTAGGAGTTTCTGGATTAGTACGGAATGGAATGACATTTTTGCGGCGGCGGCGAGGGTTTTAGGTTGGCGGCGGAAATGAATGATAAACCCGGGCGAATGGTGAAACAGATTATAATCGCCGTTGGATGTGGTACAATAACCCAGATAGCAGTGTAGTTACTGTAAAGCTATTTACGGTGCTTGGAAACGAGTAAAACGGGGATATGGATTCGCATGGAATGGGCTGAATCTGGATTATGCAAGAAGAGTAGGCATTCAATGGGTCGGATTATCCCACAACTGGATCCGCATATTTTAGTCGGATTCAGGTAGGACAGTCGGATCCGGATTCAACTCAAGTTCGTTTAGGTTCTCCGATTTTGTTGAATTCAGATAGAAAATCTTAGTCATTCAACTTAATCATCGAGCTTAATTTTTCTTTTTTTTTTATCATCGGAAAAGATAAAAGTCGATCACCAAACTACTTAACCATTTTCTATGAGTTAAATCTAATCACAAATTAGTGATAATGAATGAAAATATCTACATACTCGATAAAAAAATACTCCTATTACTTATTCAAATAAATATGAAACAATATACTCCCTCCTTTCCATTTATTTTGCTCCCCTGGTACATTTGATCAGTCAATTAGTCTAGATTTGTAAAAATTATAATAAATAATTTAATCAATTTATTTTAATAATAAGTTGATAAACCACTTAAAAGATTGAAAAGTTTGACCGGGTACAGCAAAGAGAGCAAAATAAATGGGACGAAGGGAGTATATATATATATATATATATATATATATATATATATATATATATATATATATATATATATATATATATATATTTCATTTATTTAACTATCATCAAATGGAGTCTTACGAATCAAATTAATACAAATTTGTGTTTGTTTTATATAATTTCAATTACATAAAATAATTAATCAAGTAAAGATTCTCATAAATCGGTAAAATTGGAACGGTGTTTGGAATAAAATCATTTTATTGACAACCATGCTCATGAGTTTGGGAAGGTTTCCATTAGGTCTTCGGAAGAACCGTGAAGGCCTGGTTTATGGACTTGCCAATAACAAGTATGCTTTATTAATTGGCTCGGCCCAATTTATATGACAGTGCAAATTTCTTTTTTTTTTTTTTTTTTTTTTAATTATGTGAGTTTCTGTTGGGTCAAAACCCACACCCATAGAGCTGTCAATGTGACAGATTTTTATCCGAGTCCGTTCGGGTCTTATTCAATTTATTATAACTTTTATCCAATATATTATACGATACGATTCGATCAACAAGATTGTAAAGCAAAAATAAATTAAATCGACTTGATTCATTAAAAATTCGAATTCAACAGTAAATAAATTAATATGTATATCCATAATATTTTATTTTTCAAGTATAATTAAAAATATTTAACCATCAACTTAAATTAATATTTCACTCTTGATAGATCTTATCTATATTAGAGCCCTTTTTTTATAAGTATATTAGAGCTTAGTAAGGTATTTTAATAATAGTTTGAAAATAAGCTAATTTGAATGAAAATCTAACGATAATAATTTTTCTTATAATAAAATATATTGACGAGAATTTCAAAAGGAGATCTCATAGACTTGAAAACAATTCAAAATTCAATCGAGTTCAGGTCCGATAAGACATGAATCTTACCTATAATGTGATTTGATCCAAGCTTAATCCCATCCGAATCCAACTAACCCTTTTGAAAATTAAATTCAAATTATTTGGAATAAACGATTTCAACACTTAATGTGAATTCAATTAGCAATTTCTTTGAGGATCTGATCATGGGACACTAAAATTGCTACTACTCCTAGAACTTCCATAATGGTGGGCTCGTTTGGGAACTAATAAACAGAAAACGTTAGAAAAGTAGTATTCGTCAATCATGCTACTAATTCTATATTTTTCTTTTTGGTGGTGGGAGTGGGAGTGGTGTTCGAATTGGATGCACCATTATTATTTGGGGAACAACTGTCTTCCTCTCCTCCTCTTCTCGATTATAAAATTTGAATTTCGGTTTCTGGAAAACTCAGTTTCAGCTCATTTTGTTTTACATGACATTTAAGTAAGTTTGGACAATTTAATTATTTGGTAATTACATGAAATTTGATTTGATATACTAAAAATTATAAAATACATGTAATTTGTATTGAACAACTTAAATTCAATTCGAGTTCCGTCCATTTCATCCTATCTTTATACACTGGTTTCAAGTTTGTTGTTCGATACTACTCGAACCACTAATAAGAATTAAGAGTATGCTACTCCCTCCGTTTTCTTTTATTTATCGTTTTGGCAAAACAAAATTGATTACTTTTATTTGTCATTTTAAGCGTTCAATGCAAAATTAATTTTTTTCATCAATTTTACCCTTTTTGTTAATGATAATTAATGCAGTGATTATTAAAAGGTTATTTTGGAATTTTTGCTTCAAAAAAATGGCTATTTATTACATTTCTTAATATGTGTGCAATCCTCCAAAACGAACCAAAAAAAAAAAAATAGCGGATGGAATAAATTATAGAAAATTATATATTATATTGTTGCATTCTCAATTGTATTATTTTTTATGTTTTCCAAGTGTTCAATCCCTTTCGAGACGTGTCAGATACATTAAGTGGAAACCTCTCCAAACAAGGATTCGCACACGAGTTTGTTAATTTGTAGTGACTAGTGACTAGTCCCTTCCTCTAAACCAATCACCTGTTGGTGCATTCTCAATTGTATATCATAAAAATGATGGAGAAATATACGTACGGATCTTATTGATAACAACTTAACATGGAAATGAACATGATTATACAAATACAAGATATCAATGGGATGGGTACCTCTTTCAGATGAGATGAGAGGGTATTGGCAAGGTAATGTTCACGGCCTTGCACAATAAATAAACGAGGTGAAATGGTTCATCGCCTAATAGTCGTCATTGCACTGGCTAGCTCGAAAAATTTCCTAGCTGTAAATGGAAAAAATCGACATATTAAGAGAATCCAAAATTTCGATTATTTCAGAACCACGGGTGATCTATGCCCAAATATATGTACATGATTCCAGGGACGAATTCAGGATTGTAGAGTTTGGGGGGTGAACTTAACTACGGATAGTTTTTTTGTTCAAAGATATTAATTCATACTATTTTATTTACATAAATACATGAGAATAAAAATACTATAAAAAATTTGAACATTTTTTTTAGCAAAAGACAAAAACACCTCCTATGCTTTTGTCTAGCTCCCAAAAATTCCGATGTGTTATTTTAACTCCCAAAAAATCCCATGTGTTTGATTTTAAATACTACACTCGACCCAAGTAGTATATACTTATAATTTTATTTTTGACTTTTGGTGGAATGCAAGATTACCACTATGTGTTTGTTTTTTTTTTAAATTTATTTATTCTATTTGAAAAAATAAGTATATACTACTTGGGTCAAGTGTGGTATATAAAATCAAATACAGGGGGATTTTGGGGATTTAAAATGACACATAAGGGGTTTTTTGGGAGTTAAACAAAGCATATGAGTGTTTTTGTCTTTCGATGTCAGGGGTAAAATTGTCATATCAAAAGCAAAATGTGAACAAATACTCGCAATTTTGGCGTTTGAAATACACTCACTTTTTTTGGGGTGTATTTGTATTTGACACTTATTTGAAATAATAGGAGATTTTTTGGGAATTAAAATAACACAGAGAATTTTTGAGAGTTAGACAAAACATAGGGGATATTTTTGTTTTTAAACTAATCAACTAAAACGAGTCAAAATGATCGTTCTAACTTTATTAAGATTACACACAATTAGGTGAGTGTTTCTTCGGTATGATTAAGTTCAAGCATAATAAAAGGTAAACTGACAAAAAAAAAAATTAAAGAAATAAATTAATAATGCAGATATTCATTCAAATGGATTCCAATCCTGTGTGAAAAGAGGGGTGACTTAATTTTAGATTTCACGGCAATGCAATTATTAATCTGTTTCTTCTGTCTAGTTAAAACAATTGATTTAATTTTTACTTATTTGTATGTATCCACTTGCGAACTGTTGATGATCATTGTTAATTGCTTTTGTTTTGTGCCTTTCTTTGTCGGTTAGTGATTTAGTTATGAACCAAAATTTTGTTCCGAGTGTATATTTTGATCAACTAAATATTGAAAACCATTTGAAAAAATAATTAGAAATACTAAGAAAAATTACGAAAAGATTACTAAATTAAGAAAAATAAGGACTTGTTTGTTTGGTGTTTGGGAAAATAGTTTGAGAGAGTAATAAATGTTTGTGAAATAATCTCGATTTGCGTTATGTTATTTGTTAGAGTTTTGGGATTATTAAAGTAGGTGTGAGTTATTTTTGGAAGAGTTAGATTGTATGTGTAACATGTATAAGACTTTAACTAAAATCATGTTTTTTCTCAAAAAAAAAAAAACTAAAATCATGTTTGATATCTGAGATAAATTGTGTAAGAGATAGATTACTTTATGTCAAATCAGAGTAGGATTTTATATAGGTTTTGTTTATAGATAAGAAAATTGTTGTTTGTTTGACTTTTGAAAGAGTAATTTGAAAAAATTGAGAAATAAGTAGAAACTATGTTTGTTTGGCATTTCCCAAACACGGATTGGAAAACGCCAAATAAACAAGCCCATATAATTTGAGGAGTTACACCTTATTTTCATTTCATTGATTCGAAAACATAAAAAAGTTTATACGTGGATTTAGGAGTGAATAGTAAATTAATTCCCTGTATTATTTTAAATAGGCAATTTAACTCACTGTAATAAATAAAAGGGCAAAATACCTCCCTATGATATCCTAAATAGTCAATTTAATTACTCCATGTGATAATTAAGAAAAATAACAAAATACCTCCCTGTGATTTTATAAAAGAAGCATATTGTCTTCCTCTAAATTGCTTATATATTCATATCACGGGGAGATAAATTGCTCATTATTTCATTTCACAGGAGGTAAAATCATTTTTATATCACAAGGAGGTAAATTGCTCATTATTTCATTTCACATGGAGTTAAATTGCTTATTTTTATTTCGCATGAAGGTAAATTATCCATTAAACATATCAGAAGGAGTAAAAAAAAATCTGGATTTTAGTATAATAATTTAATCGCTGATGTTTCAAACATAATTGAATAATTGACTTAGTATAAACTAAAGTTGGTTAGGATAATGGCTTAAACATATTCTGCATGGTGGTTTTATTGTTACTTTAAATTGGGGGCCATGGCGATTTGCTGTCACCTTATTTCTCTGCTTGTCATTAGTGGGAAAGTGACAAATTATTGTGTCTATGATCATAAAGAATTGAATATATAATTAAGTCATCATTCTTTAATTTAGGTCTAGAAAAGGGCATATGGACCACTAAACTCAAGTTTGGTAGATAATATATGTAGTTCCACAGAACCAAACAAGTCCAGTTCCTCTTCCTAAAAGTCAGCTAATAATCTCAATATTTATCTAGTTTTTGAATCTATGTAATCCCATTTCGGTTCATTGATTTTATCTTTTAAAATCTCGAGTGTTCGAAGAATTTTAAGAAAATACATGAGATCATTTGGAATTTAACTAGTGAATTTGAAAATGTGAAAATAGTATGAATTTGTTGATAATAAAATATTATTTTTCCGAAACTGGGTCTCTATGATCCAAAATCAACGGTGTATTATCAAATAGACTCTTTTTTTATATTATAAATTTCAAATAGAATGATTTTATGCACAAATATTGTAACTATATTCATTTTTCTAGATTACTTGTTGACAGTCACACAACTTGGCATCTTTCGATGACTTTTGTGCATAATTTTTTTTTAGAACGACTTTTGTGCATAGTTGCGGTTCACAATTTAAGTCATTTCGCATGTGCTTGTTGGCCAATCTTCAATTATTTATTGGTGTCATATAACCAACTTACATACACAATCCTATGATACGAGGGCTAGGCTAATAACTAAAATATTTATATGTATTAATATCTTGTCACGCACTTTGTGGCTGGAAATTACATTGCCACAAATTAAATGATATTTGTCTCTCTTTTAACCATAACAAACAATCAACATTAAATATACACGTCTTGTAATATTTAATAGTACAATAATATGTCGGGTCTAGTTCTTGAGGGAAATATTTATTTTATTTTATCCAGTTTTATTTTATTTAAAAAAAAAAATTATCTTCTTATGTCTAGTTCAAAATAAATACACGTTTCATTAAAAGAATGCTCCCGAAAATTGTACTGCATGTGGAATCTAAATTTTTGGTATGGTATGTAGTCTCAATTAGTGCAGAAGATTGATTCTCTCGAACCAAATGCTTCCTCTCATATCGACTAATTGCTTCACGATGCCCAATGTTAACTATTATAAACAACTATCTTTCTCAATTTTAATTTTTGGACTCGTCTTTAATTTAAAGTTTCACTTAATTCTTTTTTATGTATTTATTTTATTATGTTATTTCATTCCTAACAAACACACGATAATAAAAAGTTAAAAGACCCAAATGATAAAATGGTCCATTTATATTAGATATTGACTATCTCACATTAACCTCTCTTTTAAATTGTCACCCTACCATAACTTTTTTTTTTTGGATAAATTCCCTACCATAATTGGAAGAATATCAAATAGTACTAACAATTATCAGCATGCTAGTGCCATTCTTTCAACTTCGGGGTCCATCCTATGGAAAAAATTAGGTACTGAATTTGAGGTCACAAAAGGCTAGTAGTAGTACTTGCTAATGTGAATACGGACCATAAATGGTTAATAATTTGTCCAACTTTAATTTCTTAAAATATGACTGAGCTAATAAAATATGTGAATATCAAATTGAAACGATCTAACATAATAAAGAGCAACTTAATTAATTTGAATCAGCCTAAATTGGTGCGACAAACAATTAATTGACATTCTTTTCCTTCGATCTAATTTATTTTCGATACGCCGCAACAATAACCAACAAGTTCGGGCTAAGATCCTCTGTACCACAATTTGTGTACCACAAGTGTGTACCACAAATGATTAATTGACACATGTATATATGACTATTATAATAATAGTCATATATACATGTGTCAATTAATCATTTGTGGTACACACTTGTGGTACACAAATTGTGGTACAGAGGATCTATTGCCAACAAGTTCAGTTATCCACAACTACTTCATGTTATGTTTAGATAAATTCTTAGAAGTTTAGTGCTTCTAAATAAATATACATGACTCAAACGAAAATATTCTTTAAGATTATACTGTAAATTAAATACTTAAATACCTAGTAAAAATTCTTCAATCCAATTATTTCAACATGCAATGTGAGCAAATCACACTTTTTTTCCTTTTCTTTTAAATAGTGAAGTAACTAACGAGAATATAAGATTAATATTAAACTAAAAAATTATCTTAACCAGAGGCGGATGCACATAGGGGCAAGGGGGGGCTAGCCCCCCCTGATTTTTTTTTTTTTTTTTAAAATAGTAGTGCTGTATTTTTTTTTTTTTTTAAAAAAAATTCAATAAACTAGCCTAATATAAAATTTTCAGTCCAAATATAAGCTACTTCTTTTTGTTCTAAGCAATAAATTGAAATTCCTCCAATGAGTAATGTCTATATTCCATATGAGAGGCCAAAGCGTAAGATTGAACAAGTGACTACCGAGCATCATTACAAAGTTGAGAGATTCAATTTGGTGATAGATAGACAATTGCAAGAGTTGAACAACCTTTTCAATGAAGTAAACACGGAGTTGCTTATTTGTGTTGCATGCTTAAACCTAGTACATAGATAAAATCTTGAAGAGATTTAGCATGGAAGAATCCAAGAGAGAATTGATTCCAATGAGACATGGAATTGCACTCTCTAAGTCTATGGCCCCAAAGACGCCTGAAGAGAGAAGCAATATGTCTCGAGTACCATATGCATCCGCCATAGGAAGCATAATGTATGCCTTCCAATCAACTTGAAAATTATATTAGGGATGTTCAATCAAGTTATGATTTTTCTAGATTGAAAGGGATTGGTGATATTGCTAAAAAGATGGTTGCAACTAAAAGACTTGTCGCATTCTCGATGGTTTACAAACTTGTGACATGGGCGCTTATTCTACCCATTGCAACTGCATCAGTGGAGAGAGTTTTTTCGGCTATGAAGAAAGTAAAGAATCGACTTCGTAACTAATTGGGCGATCAATGGCTAAATGATAGTTTAGTTGTCTTTATAGAGAGAGACATATTTAGCAGTATTTCAAACGATGCCATCATGTACACGTTTCAAAAGATGAAAACCCATTGTGGTCAATTATCAAAGTAAATATGTAGATATTTTGGATTCTTTTGGGATTATAATGGTGTATCATATGTAATTAAAATATCTCGTGGGGTTTATTATTGTCATCATATATTTTCTCGTGAATACTATAAACTCGTTTAAGTATTTGATAAAAAAAATTTTTTTTATAAGTTTAGCCCCCGACAAAAAATCCTGGATCCACCCCTATCTTCAACTATGGTGCTTAAAATCTCTATAACCTTGGGCCCAGCTTTGTTATTAGACTATGTCTCCTGGACAGCAGCAACTTAGAGGATTTGTAAATAACGTAATTAGTATATTTATTAAAGTATGATTAATGTTTAATCATTAAGCAATGCCAACTGTTAAAAGAGAAGGAAGAAGAAGTGGAAACGAACGAACGCCCCATGAGCCAATGTCACGTCCTTTCTTCCCCACGGGACTGCACTCTTTTTGCATTCCATAACCCCCAAAGTCCCAATATTCCCATTCTACCCCTCTACCTTCCTCACGAGTCAATTAGCAAAAAAAAAAAAGCGTCGGCAACTTTTCTTGGATTTTTCTCAAACTCAAAAAGTTTTACCACTTACATACAAATGATAATAAAGAGCAAAAAAGAAGGGGATACACACGGGATAAGTTAAATAGCAAACTCCGCTGTATTCAAATTTCAAATTCTTTCGAGAGGGACACTTCGTGTAATCGAAGAAGCTTGCTTAATCTCAATCTCTCTAGATAAGCTGAATTCTTTTGAGTTGGGCAATTGTTAAACGGATATGAAGGTGAAAGCTCTGTTTTACTTCATTTTTCTGTTCATGGCGCCATTATATGGAAGCGCCGCCGTTAGATTGAACATGGCTCGCCGGAATCTTCAAGTTAAAAGGCACTTAAGTCGTTTGAACAAAAACCCAATTAAGTCCATCAAGGTATTTATTATATAATTCCTGGTTTTTTTTTTCTTCTTTTTAACTTGTGATGAAAAAACTGACATAACTATATGTTCCTTTTTGTGCAAAAAGTAGAGCCCAGATGGAGATATCATAGACTGTGTTCATATATCTCATCAACCAGCTTTTGATCATCCTTTCCTCAAAAATCATACCATTCAGGTTATATATATTTTCTTCTTGTTTCTTTCTCTAGATTTATTTTTTCTGTATATATTGCTTATTAATCATGGATTGAAATTTCGGTTTCTTCATATGTTTGGAAAAATATGCAAATCAAAGAAAAAATTGAATGGAAACTCTGTAGTTTCGTTTAGATTGGGCCAGAAACTTTTCGGAATTTTCTTGATGTGATTGTGATTGTTGTAGATGAGGCCTAACTATCATCCAGAAGGGTTATTCAGTGGGAATAAGCAAGTGGTTAAAAATGGAGTAAATAAGCCAAAGGCAATAACTCAGTTGTGGCACATGAAAGGTAGATGTCCAAAAGGAACAATTCCTATCAGAAGAACCAGTGAAGAAGATGTGCTGAGGGCAAGCTCTATTAATAGATATGGGATGAAAAAACAGAAAAACATATTTAGACCAACTTCTACTGTTTCTGCTCCTGAACCTGATTTAATCAACCAAAATGGACATCAGGTAATTTCATTAAATGAAACTGGGCTTTTGAAGATGGAAAAAGGAAGCTATTGTATTCAAAATTGTTTGAATGATTTGTGTTTTTCTTTTGTTATTTTGGAGTTGTTTTAGCATGCCATAGCCTATGTTGAAGGAGATCAGTATTATGGAGCAAAGGCAACCATAAATGTATGGGATCCTAAAATTCAACATTCAAATGAATTTAGCTTGTCTCAGCTTTGGATTCTTGGAGGCTCTTTTGCATCAGATCTCAATAGCATTGAAGCAGGCTGGCAGGTAATTCTTTTTTTTTTTGTTCAATTATGTTGACCTAACAAATTACAAGTGATGCTTCACAAACTTTTTTATGCTTCTCTTAATATTAATGACAATCTTCTCCACCAAATTTTCTTGTTTGTGGGGGCAAAAACAGGTTAGCCCAGATTTATATGGAGATAACAACACTAGACTTTTCACCTACTGGACTGTAAGTTAATCAATATAACATATTACTATTATATCCATCTTTTCCTGTAGTTTACATTACAAATTCTTCATGATTGTTTTGGAAATAAAAATTGAAATGGCAGAGTGATGCTTATCAAGCCACAGGCTGCTACAATTTGCTGTGTTCTGGATTTATTCAAATCAGTAATGAAATATCAATGGGTGCCAGCATCCATCCTATTTCTGGCTATCACAATTCCCAATATGATATCAGCATTCTTATCTGGAAGGTAATTTGCTACTATTAAATATATTTATTCGCCCTGCCCCTGCCCCACCTTTTTTTTTTTTTTTTTGGTGATTAATAAACCTAAATGATTGCAATATGGTTGGCTTTTTGTGAACATCATGTGTAACAGATAGAAAGACTGATGTGGTTTCAATTAATTAATTCCTGAATGAACAATTACTATTATACTACTACTGTAATATGGAATCTCTGACAATTATATGCTCTTTCTTCTTCTATGGCTAAATCACACTAATCAAATTATTAAAATTTTTAAAATGTTGCACTCTTTATGAAAATTGTACTTTTAGTCCCATGAAATAATCTTGTTTTTGTTTGATATTGTTGTTAGGATCCACAAGAGGGAAATTGGTGGATGCAATTTGGAAATGACCATGTACTAGGATACTGGCCTGGCTTTTTGTTTTCCTATTTATCAGACAGTGCTTCAATGATTGAATGGGGTGGAGAAGTTGTGAACTCACAATCAGATGGGCTGCACACAACAACACAAATGGGCAGTGGCCATTTCCCTGAAGAAGGATTTGGCAAGGCCAGTTACATTAGGAATATTCAAATTGTAGATGGTTCAAACAACCTTAGGGCTCCAAAAGACATTGGCACTTTTACCGAGCAGTCAAATTGCTATGATGTTCAGCTAGGTAAGAATGGTGAGTGGGGTAATTATTTCTACTTTGGGGGCCCTGGTAGAAATCCTAATTGCCCATGATGAATTCAGATTCCAATCCATTGTAGAAAAGAAAAAGAAGAGAAATGAAATTCAGCTAGCCTATATATATATATATATAAATATATATGTTGGTTTTTCTTCTTGTAAAACCTACCCCTTTAATTTGTTTTAGGTCAGGCTGGCTGCTTGTAGTGTGTAAAAATGTTAGTTTTCAGGAAGTTTTGCGTGTATTAATGTATCCGTCATGGAGTAGTAGTTGGAGAGTGAAGTTTCTTGAAGAAGAAACATGCACCTTAATTTTTTTCCCTCTTCTGTAATTTGTGAGATTGTTTGTGTGATTCTTCACAAATCGGAATAATTTATTTTCAATTCAATATTGATTATATTATATTATATTATATGTTTAGTCTCTGAACTATGAGCCTCTGCAAATTGCAACATTGAGGGACTTTTGGATCATTTGGCACTTAACTCCCTAACCACTTTGTGTTTCTAGTTTTCAACTACACTACTTAAATTATTGGAGTAAACAATATTTGACCATTTGTTTTTACTGCTAAAGGAGCAAAGTGTGACATTTTCTAAACTGAGTAATTCGTATTTTTGCACCCAAAAATATACTACTATTTTAACACTTTGCAGCCTGTAATTAGAATATTGACACATTACATCTTCAAATTGCATATTCTTTAACAATTTGCACCCTAATGAGGAGCAAAACGCCTGGTGTTTGTCAAAATTTTAATTTCTGGTTGCAAAGTGTAAAAGAATAAAAGAAAGATATTTATGAGATACAAAGTGGGAAATGCTCTTTAAGAGTTTCTTAAGAATGCATTAAACTAAATGTGATATTCCTAAAACAATAATTTAAAAAAGCTACAGTTACTCTCTAAAACAATACTTTAAAAAAGCTACAGTTACTCTCTTAAGTCCATCTACAAATACATCAATCACCCAAAAAAAAAAAAAAACCCTTCTCGCCCCGAAAACAACTTATACAATAAAACCGACGACTTAATACAAGTAATTTACTTAAAGGGGTGAACAGTATTGCACATGCCTGGATTCTTGATACACCATAGAGGCTGAATAGGCTCAGCACCAATTCCCCGAGTCACCATTCTATATCGCCACTCATTCAACCGATCTGTAACCTCTGCAAATCTCTTGTAACCCATTTCATCCCGATTCCCAGACCACAATGCTTCAGCCAAAGCTGAAGCTCTAGGCCAAATCCTTGAATCCATGACAGTCGAATCAGCTTGCTCCGACCACAGTGCCACCTCCCCTCCTAAAACCATCTTCGACTCAGCCTCAGTCAGCCCATAAGTTATATCATAATTATAAATCAATTGCCAAGTTTTAAAAGGTCCACACCATGAACCACCGTTTCCTTGATCAAATCCCGGTGGCTGATTATACTCACTGTCGTTTCCTAGAAAATCTCCATGCCCACAATCTAAGTAATAGAAATCCGAAGATGAGACAATGGCACGGTACCCTGAATCAATAATCCTTTTCGTATTATTTGGCCCATTATTCCATGATTGAAGAATGACTTTTTCGGGTGGGAGTAAAGAAGGGTTCACTTTCACATTTTCGTCTAATAAAACATCCTCCCAGTAGATTACTGTTCGATTTAAAGACAATATGTAAGGTAAAGTAGAATTAATGAACGTTTCAAGGATTTGAGATAGAGTTCCGTTTTTGGAAAGAAAAGTTTGGATCGAAGGGTCGGTTTTCCAGCAGTTTGGTGTGATTTCATCAGCTCCTGCGTGATAAAGTTGGTCGGGAAACATGGAAACAACATCATGGATTACGTTTTTGGCAACCTCGTAGGTCTTCGGATGTAAGGGATTTAGTTGACCGGTTCCCGGTTCAGCAGCTAAGCGATCAGTCCATTCAGCTTCTGCAGGCCACCAAAACATATCTGCGCAAGTGACGATTTCAGGGTAAGCTTCGGCCCATGATCCAGTATGTGCTGCAAAAATGCAAGCTGAAAAATTAATTATTCTTGCATAGAAGAATTATCTTGGTTATGCATGTATGGTGTATCTATCATAAGAAACATAATGAATAATTAAAATTATTTCATAAACTCTTTAAATAAAAAGAAGCCCGCAACATAACGAATAATTTAATGGTATTTCATTAGTTCTTTTGAAAGCAATGCAAAATCCTGGTTTACTCTGTCAATGCATATGAAAAAACTTCATAATTTATTTTGATTTACTTTTATTTTTTGCAGCCATAAATTATTCTAATTGATAATTGTATTATGCATGGGGAGAGGCGTCACAATGGAACAAAGCAACTTTTGGGAACGACAATATAATGGGTCCGTTAAGTTAGAGCTCTGCTTATAATTCTCTAAAACGACACTTAAAATGGGACAGAGGGAGTATTTTTAGTTCAAAAAACATATTTGGTACCATGATTCACATCATCTTGACACATTTAATTACGCTGTCAATTTTTGGACGGAATTCAGCCCGTGTCGTTCACGTGTCAATGCTGATCCGAAAATTGACAACAAAATTAAATGTGTCAAGAGGATTGAATCATGGTATAATATAAAATGTATTTTTTCAAAAAATTGGTATCGAATGTATTTTTCGAACTAAAAATTTAGTATCAAAAGTGTTTTCCCTCTATTTAATTTGTTTCTAACAGAATTTCCCCAATTAAGATAACGAAATATCTCCAATTATATCTCTAGATTCCCCTTTTCAATAAAGTAGGAAAAAAATATGAAAATCTCCAATAAAATAAATAGATATTTACTCACCAGGCATATCAATTTCCGGCACGACTCTGACTCCATACTCCATTCCATATTCCACCACATTCTTCACGTCCACCGCCGTGTACTTCATCTCCTCCATGTACGCACCTTTCGCCGACAGCTCCGGCTCCGACGGCAACACAAGCGGAAACGAGTGCGAATCTGTTATATGCCAATGGAAAACATTCAATTTATTCATACTAATAGCCCTAATCAGCCTCAACAAATCCTCCACTCCGTAATAATTCCTCGACGTGTCGAGCATTATTCCTCTGTGCACGAACAGCGGTACGTCGGAAATGTACAACCCGCACGCCACTCTCGACGGATTGGAGTACACCAGTTGTGAAAACGTCTCCAGGCCGCGCATCGCGCCCCATGCTGTTTCAGCAGTTAATGCCGCGCCGCCTCCGGAGGAAGGAATGTTTAAGGTGTAGGATTCGTTGACGCCGTGAGTTAACAGCGCGGCTGCGTCGGAGATGGCGATGGTGAGTGTTGCGAGGGGAGGCGATGAAGTTAGGTTGAGGGATGGGGTTATGAGAGGGCGGTGGTGCTCGGTGAGGATTTGGCGGAGGTAGCGGTTCACGGCGGGGGTGAGGTAGCGGTGGTTAGGGCTGGAGATGGCAAAATTGGGAGAGAGCCGGATTGCCTGTGGGGTGGGCCATTGGAATATGGTGGGCTTGGGCCAGATTTCGATTGGAAATTTAACGGCTGAGATTTGATTGATGGGGGATGATATTGTAATTGTGAAGATAATAATAATTGTGAAGATGAAAAGTGGAGAAATTGTACAACCCATTGTTGTTGATCAATTGAATCGTGATACTTTTTGAACATAGACTAATGTACGTGGATATGTTTGCATAGGGATGTGATGTCCATTTATATAAATTATAATGTCTTTGACTTTGAATGGTAGAAGGGCCAAGAACCATTATATATTCTTTATCATTTATTGAAAAAAAAAATGAATTTATAATTGAAGTTTGAAAGTTCAAGACTGAATAATTTACAGTTTTTTTATTATAATAATAAAAAAAATTAATTATAATATGTAAATAAATACTTTATGATTGAGTATGTTTGGCTAAAATAAGTCTAAAACAATTTTTTTGCAAATGTAACATCAGAAAATATGTAATAATTTATACTTTATGTTAATTACAATTTACAACGTATTGTGTTCATGATTCAATGATGAGATTTTAAACTTAAATCTCAGTTAAAGTGGTTATTCATCTAATTTTAAGTGTTGATTAATATTCTAATAGTAGTTAAGCTAGTTATTATGATCAAATGGAAAGAATAATTTGTAAAGTCAATGTTATTAATAGGACCGGTTGGGCCGATTTAACTGCTAACTGGAGGCTTTTCCGGTCTGATTCACCTATCAAAACTGGGATTGTAGAAAACCAATCTCAATCGGAAAAACCGTGATTTCCTCTCGAAACCAAATAAGAATGCAATTGATTTATCTTCACTACTATTGATTTCAAGTGCTCATAAGATGAAAAGAAAAGGAGAATCATATAAAAAAAAGTAAATGTGGAGAAGAATAAAAAATGGAAGAAGAAAAAGGAGTAGGGTTGCGGGAGAAAACAAAGATTATGAAAGGGAAACACCACTTTTGGTCTCTCTTATCATTAACTTTTTACAGAGTGGTCCCTCTTATGTTTTTTTTCCACTTTAGTCTCTACTATGAATTATTTGTTTCACTTTAGTCCTTTTCAAGTGGTCCAAGGCGATTCCGATAACATGTGATATGCTCATGAGGGCAATTTTGTCATTTCAAGTAAACTAACATGGATATTTTCATCTTTCTAATTATTTAAAAAAAAACTAGGCTTTCATTCCAATCGAACTTAATCGTACATTTCGTTCCAAACTAAATTTTTTTCCTAAAATCTTTTTCAAACACCAAAATTGCTCACCAATTAAACAATATCTCAAATAGTCTCAATAGTGAACGGAAGAAAATGCCCTAAAAAATATTCATATGCATGTCACGTGTTATCGGAACCACCTGATAAGGACTAAAGTGAAACACATAATTCATAGTAGGGACTAAAGTGAAACAAATAATTAATAGTAGGGACTAGAGTGGAAAAAAATATAAAAGGGACCACTCTGTAAAAAGTTAATGATAAGAGGGACCAAAAGTGGTATTTACCCATTATGAAAAGAAGAAAGAAAAAGAGAAGAAGAAGAAAGTGGCTGCTGGCTGTTGTGAGAGAAGATGGTTTGTAATGGGGTTTGTTCTGTAAAGGGCCAAGGTCCGTCAAATAAAAATTATCAAAAAGAAAAAGGCCTTTCAGATAAATTAAAATTAAATAAATAGATAGGGTCAAAGCCCATAACATAAACACATGCACACAGCACAATATAGGTACGTATTCTTGCTCAACTTATTAGTTTAAATTAAAAATAAAAAATAAAAAATTGATAATTAATATTATGAAATTATTTTAAATATATAGAATTACAATGTTAAGAACTGACATTGAAAATTATTTTTATATATCAATGTTCCTCCTGGGTTTATGAATTGTTATTTTATAAGTATTATTATTATTATATTATTATTACGTCATATTTGTTGAACCAGTGATTTGACCAATTCGATCGGTAAAATCAACAACCATTTGCCTTGTCGATTCTATTTTCGGTCCGATTTTAAAAACATTGAGTTTAACTATATTTGTGGGAACTTTTTTTATTTTTTATTTTTTCTTGAACTAAATATTTGTAGAAAAACTCAAGAAGTGTAATTTTATTCTCCACATCAATCGGGTATATGATCTAATATAGGGAAACTAATTTTATTTATATACGTGTTTAAGTAGAAAATGCTACTATTTTTTTCTTTATAAAAATTATGATACTAAGTGACTCGGATAAATTATCCAAAAAAAAAAAAAAATCTTACACGTATATTGTAAATAAATTAGATATAATTTGTCGCGACCTTTGAATAGAATAACTCCAATAGAATATGGAAGGTACGGCACTCAGCTTAGCATAAATTTAATGGGACGATGTTTAATTAAGACATTGTTTAGCAGAAATTGATGATTACTATTACTTTGTTTGCTAATGGCTTGGAGTCTTTGTTTGTCTACAGAATATCAACATTAAGAACGCTTTAATTGTTCTTTCTTATGCTCATATGGTTCAAGTCAAGAAACAATATGTACTTTTTTTTTTTTTCAATACTAAGTTAATATTTTTTATTGGAAAACCATGTCGTCGACAAAAGTCAATATTGCAAAGTTAGACACCATTTAGTAGTAAATATATATATATATTAAATCCATGCACTAATCTGAATTTTGTTATTTAATTATTCTTGATAGATGACACTACAAAAATATTACTGACGGCCGGCAGCCGGTCTCCTCGGAGATGGTAGTGATTGGAAGAGGTGCATTGGAGTCCACTTTGATCTTTATCTGTACGTGTTAATCTGATTCGCTTATATATTTATATTTACATTGCTGCCAATTGTACGCTTCAAGAAACTGTAATTATATATGTTGACTACTCTTTTTAAATAATAATTGCTCCTTCTCCACATTAATTTTACGTTAAGATTAGAAGAAGTGTCCATTTGGTGGAAATTATTTAGAAGAAGGGATCGGACTATTAGATTTAGATCTATTACTTTTGGATTTAGAAGTTTTAGAATTTACACTAGAGGGCCAAACCGTATCGATCAAAGATAACGGTATTACAAGTTAAAGAATTGTGAATTTTACTTGAAACTTATTGAATAAAATAACGACTATCTACATTGATTGATTGTACCATGTGTATTTAATGATGTGGTACAATCATTGATACTAAATCATTTCTCCTAATTATGGGTGGTTCTGAAAAACAAACACAAAAAAGTTATGGGTGGTTGGTTGGGTTTTTGATTTTAAAAGTTTCAGGTAATTCTATAAAATGGGTCTACAATTATAAAATACTTATGTAGATCTGCCCACCACTGCAATACCCAATAGAAATTTTATTGGTTATAACAGGACTTATCAATAATTAATGATTGCAGAATGGGTTCTTGGGATAATTATCTATCTGACATTCAGGCCCAAAATTTTAATAAAATTAAAACAGATAATCGATATCGACCCAGACCGTTTCATTATTAGGTTATTACTTCCTGTAAAATGGGTATTGGGCCAAATTGGAATATTCAATTTTGATCTAATTTGCCAAAAGTTTATGGCATGTTTGTTTGGTATTTTTTAGAGAGTGGTTTAAGAGAGTAGTTGAATTTTGTGAACTAATTTTCATTTGCATAATGTTATTTGTTTAAATTTTGTGAGAATGGTTAGGGTATAAGATAGGTGTTTCATTTTTTAAGAGTTTAGGTTTATAGGTGTAATATGTATAAGGCTTTATGTCAACTTATGTTTGTTATGTGCGATAAGTTATGTAAAAGTATGTTACTTTATGTATGTCTAATAAAAAAAATTGTGTAGTTTTTCCAGAGATAAAAAAATTCTTATTTGTTTGGCTTTTGAGAAAATTGAGTGGGATAAATTTATTTCAGAAAGTAATAAACATATTTGTCTCAATTTTTCTAAATGTGAGACAAACAAACCCTTACTCCTTGTGAAACTTCCATTAAAAGTCATCAATAAAATGTTTACGCAAAAATAGAAATTGTAGTTCATGAACAAATTAAGGAAGGAAAGGAAAAAGGAAATCTCGACTCATTAATTACATGATCATTAAGCATATGATGTAAGCGTCTAAACCGTCTTGAATTAAAAAAAAAAAAATGTGATCAACTTTTTTCTTGTTTGTAACTGCAACAACTATATTTATTTTTCTTGATAATAACTTTATTATTTGTTTGTCTAATGTCTCAATTTTTTTTCTCATTTTATAAGGGTTTAGAGTCAAATTAATAAATTTTATAAGTAATTTCAAACGATATATAAGATGGGAATACTTTTGAAAAAACAAAAACAATAATATCTACTATACAAATATTGAGAGAGGTCCTCAATTTCCCTATGCTATTACATCAAATTTCAAAAAGTAATTTCATGTATAAAAAACTGATTTCAAGCAAATGATCTTTACATATTTAACTCTAGAGAGAAAAAAAAAAAGAATCCTAGAAGGAAAAAATAATATGGGCAAACAGCAACTGCTATATCAAAGCAAACTAGAGCTTAGTGTACAAAACAAGTTCTAAAGCTCAAGCACAACAAGAATAGAAATCTTAAAGCATGAAAATCCTAATATCGATCGATCATAAAATAAAAGGTCTAAATATACCTTGCACGAAATGTATATCTACTAAAAAAAATGTTCTTGCTTGGCTGTTGGTTTTTCTTGCTTTTTTCCCTAGCTCAGTCTTATACCATAAGATAGAATACTAATTTAATTATTATTTCCCTCCTCGATCAAATTATCCTTATATATATATATATATCATGATATTATTCTCTGTTTCCCAGAAGGAAAATCTTGTTACTTAGACTATTCACCAAGCATATATCAATGATAATGGGAATGGGAAATCAAATAAGTAATATTTGTTCTTCATTTTCAAATGTTTTCAAGAAAAAGAAGAATCCTCTTCCTATTGAAGCCTTGTTCAAGCTTCCTTCACCCCTGCCCTCTTGGCCTCCAGGTACATGTATTACGATTAACATAGTACTCAATACTAAGTTTACATTGATCATAGAAACGAATGCATTAGGACCGGCAATATCTCTGATTCCAAATTTAATTTTGAATGCTTTCCACTTTTGGTCATCGCCTCATTTCAATCCAATTTGGGACTAAAAGTGCAAACTGAGACAATTTTATGGATAAAAAAGTATTCAACTATTGGGGGTGGGGGGGAGTGCAAAAGATTTTGAAAAATTGGAAACAAAAATGCAATTTTGGGAAGTGCGGGACAAAACCAGAACGACAAAAATAGCCAAAAGTCCAGTCTTGTGGGACTAAAAATGTCAAAATTTCTCATGCTACATTTTCTTGATTTTGATCACCTAACTAACAATTTTTATCTTTATTTCCAAGGTGAAGGTTTTGCTACTGGGAAAATTGATCTGGGAGGATTAGAAGTTTGTGAAATTTCAACATTCAACAAAGTTTGGGCTACACAAGAAGGCGGGCCGGATAATCTTGGCTCCACGTTTTTTGAACCATCACCAATACCAGATGGATTCTTTATGTTTGGTTGCTATAGCCAGCCCAACAACAAGCCTTTATCTGGATGGATTCTTGCCGGAAAAGACACGACAAATGGCCCATGGGGTGGCGCTCTAAGGCCACCTAATGACTACACTCTTGTTTGGAGTAGTGAAAATTTGAAAATTAAGCAAGATGGGATCGGTTATATCTGGCTCCCAATTGCCCCCGATGGTTACAAGGCCATTGGCCTTGTAGTCACAAACTCCCCTCAGAAGCCGGCCCTTGAAAAAGTCCGGTGTGTTAGGTTAGATTTCACGGGTTCGAACGAAAACGAGGACTGGATTTGGGGGCCAAGCAAGAGTATTGATCCAAATGGGATCAATATATATAGCGCTAGGCCTAGAGACAGGGGAGTTCAAGCCATGGGGATCCCAACTGGCACATTTCTAGTCCAAAATGGGGTTGGAATGGAGTTACCTTGTTTAAAGAATGCAAATGGGAAGTTACACTACATGCCAAATTTAGATCAAATTAAAGCACTAGTTCAAACTTACTCTCCTTATATCTATTTCCATCCTGATGAACAATATTTTCCTTCTTCTGTTACATGGTTCTTTGACAATGGGGCACTTCTATACACGAAAGGCGAAGAAGCAAAGCCCGTTTCTATCAATCCAACGGGCTCGAATCTTCCTCAAGGTGGTGGAAATGATGGTGCATATTGGATTGATCTTCCAAATGATGATTCATCCAAAGAAAAGGTCAAGAAAGGGGATTTGGCAAATGCTTGTGCTTATTTGCATGTAAAACCAATGTTTGGTGGGACATATAGTGATATTGCAATATGGGTATTTTACCCTTTTAATGGGCCTGCAAAGGCTAAAGTTGAGTTTTTTAATATTCCATTTGACAAAATTGGGCAACATGTGGGTGACTGGGAACATATTACATTAAGGGTTAGTAACTTTAATGGGGAGCTGAAAAGTGTGTATTTTTCTCAACATAGTAAAGGGGTATGGTTAGATGCTTCGGAATTGGAGTTTGGGAGTGGGAATAAACCGGTGGCCTATTCGTCTTTGCATGGGCACGCGTGCTACCCTAAGCAAGGGCTCGTGTTGCAAGGAAATGGGAATATCGGAATACGAAATGATAGTGGTAAAGGTAAGTTTTTTATGGATGTTGGATCAAAATTTACAATAATAAATGCTGACTATATGGGTCCGATCGAGCCATTGGTAGAACCGCCATGGTTGAACTATGCAAGGGAATGGGGGCCAAAAATCAGCTATAGTATTGAGGATGAACTAAGAAAGGTGGAGAAAAAATTGCCGGGAAAATTGAAAAGTGCATTTGAGAAATTCTTGAGGAGTTTGCCTAATGAGGTTTTGGGTGAAGAAGGGCCTACGGGGCCTAAGGGAAAGGATAATTGGCTTGGAGATGAAAGAAGTTAATTAATTCTTGCTTACAAGTATTCATAAAAAATTAATTATTGCTTACAAGTTACAATTAGAATTGTTTGAACTTGTTAATAAATATGAAAAGAAAAAAAGATCGTTAGTTCTTAAAAACGTACTCTTACATTTTAGTATCCTTGGAAATTAACTTTCATATTTTTTATGGTATATTTGGTTTGGAATACTATAAATCTAATTATACTTGAAAATTTTGATTTGATCACATTTTTTTTTTAATGTGAGATGAGATGTAATTTCGTTATGTTGAATAAATGGTTTTGAGAATAAAATAATTATTTAGGAAATGAAATGTAAGGAAGGTGGGTGGGGGAAGGAACAAGGAACTTAAAAATTTAATAGTAAATCCTATATCTCAAGGGTATTTTTATCATTTATGAACTTAAATCAAATAAAATTACATTTTATTCTTATCGAAAGAGCGTGTAATACCAACATTTATGTTATGAAAATGAGTAAAATGGAAATGATGTAGCGAACTCAAGTTTGAATCCTTGATGAAAGAGATTTCACTAATAGCTTGTTTGGTTGTCAAGAAAGTGAGGGAAAATTGCAGGGAAAGGAAAAGGAAAGGAAATGAAAAGAAAAGGAAAAGAAAGTCATTTTCCTTTACATGTTTGGTTGTCAGGAAAATTATTTTCTTGCAGATGTTTGGTTGTCAAGAAAATTTTGAAATATAATATTTTTGTTTGATTATAAATACTTTCAAAATTATAAAATATATTAAAAGCGATTGCAAAATAAAAGTTATCAAATTAATCCCTAGAAAATAAAAAGTACAAATCGAGTAATTGAATCAAATAAAAATAATTAGAATAACAATATATAGTCTACTCGGGAATGTTTATCTATCCATGTAGATATATGATATATCTTCATATATCTACATTACACGTTTATATATATATATATATATATATATATATATATATATATATATATATATATATATATATATATACATATTAATTAGTAAAAAATTTAATTTTTCTTTGGTTGAGATTTATGTAAAAATTAGTTGATACTGTATTTTGTTATTTGTATTTTTTTATTTCAAGATAGGATTTACGTTTTCTTTGTTGATAAAATATTGTATGAATAATAATGTTTTCATTATATTAACTATAATATATAGACTAATTTGACGCTATTGTATATTTTTTAGCCACGGAATTTATACCAATTTTCAAACTTAACAAGGGGTTATTGTCAATTTTTAAAGTTAACAGGGGGTTACTGATAATATTTTAGGTAAAAGGGGTGCTTTTGCGTCATTTTGTGGGGGTATAATGGTTATAATGACTTGAGAGGTACTTTTTTGCTAATAATAAATAAGCACAAAGGGGCTTTTGATAAAAAAAATCACAAATGGACAATTACGATAGTTAGACAAAGTACAAGGGGAGTTTTGCAATTTACTAAAATATTTTCCCAGGATTTCCCCATCAAATTGGTGGGGAAATTTTTTCTTCACAAAATTTTCCTGCAGGAAAGTTGAAGGAAAATAAAAACTTCCTTTCCTGCTATCCAAACAACAGAGAGAGAAAAAAAAACTTCATTTCCCTCACTTTCCCGACAACCAAACAGTAAATAAATATGTCCGACATGCCTCAAAAGAATTAAACCATTGGGGAAAGAAAAAAAAAATTAGACGGACGGTTAAAGGGAATTTCATTATTTTATTTCACCTGTCGGTTGATAATATTCATTAGAAGATAGAGAGAAAAATATTATTCACAATCAAATCCATATCTAATTATCTAAACGAAGACGGCCCTCGTTTTCATGAAGTACTAAATTAATACAATATTTTTGCATATATCTGCTAAAATAATGGCTCACGGATCACCTTCTCCAATTCCTTGTTTATTCTTTTCTTTCTGCAGCTGTTACTCTGTAATTATCATAAACCCATTTTTTAATAACATAATAATTATTCTTTACATAACTAAACCGTAATTAGAATAAAACCCAACTTATATATGGTTAAGGTAGATATATAGAATGTACCTCTTCTTCATGACCAGCCCACATCCTGGCCACCTGTCATTGTTTTCTTGCCCAAAATTCCAAAATAAATAAATGGATATGGAATTAATTCTTGTCATTACATATGAATGGTTTCTTGGATTTATGAAGATTTCAACATCAATTAAATTTATTTCTCAGGTACCCAAAACAGGGACTTTAATTTGTAGTATAATTTATTAATTAGAGTTGTTTATAAATTATAAAATGATTCTGAGGTTTGTTGTAATTTATGATATAGAGTTAAAACTTAAAGGAAGTCAGAATCTTTGAGGAGACAGTTAAATATCAAATGCAATGCTTGTTTCTGTCCTGTACTATAATAATGAATTATGAAAAATACTACTCCTATTTTTTAGTCAAAATTGCATTTTTTGTCCCAAAACAGTTGACCCTCGTCACTTTTCGTCCTGTACATTAAAAACTACAATTTTGGTCTCATGTTTAATTATCTTGCACTTTTGGCCCACTTTATAAACTTGTATTTTCCTTCCTAATTCCTCGAAATATTTTGCAGTTACGATTGTCTCAGTTTTGCAGTTTTTGGTCCCAAAGGAGATGATGGGACGAAAAGTAAAAAACAATTGAAAAAAAGGTAATATTATAAAGTGTGGGATCAAAGTGCGAGAATCGAGTTCAGGGGGACTAAAAAGATAATTTCCCTACCTTTTTTATATATAAAGAGAGTAGTAATTGTTAAGATGAAGGTTAAATAATGAAATGAAAATAAGTTACAAAAGCACTTCTGGTGATCTTTGGTTGCAACTATATAATCGAAAATCAGGCTTGTGCAGTAAAAGTTCAGCATGTAAATGTTTTCCCTGGTTGATTTCTGCAGCGGAGTCAATGGAAGAAAAAGACATGGCTTTTGCCTTTCAGAACAAATGCATGGTTAAAAGGTTAGACATGCAATTTTTAGATATGTTTTAGACTTTTGGTTCCGCAGGATTGTTTCAGTTTTGCAACTTTTGATCTCAAAATTGGATAAAAAGATGCCGAGAGGACCAAAAGTGCAAAACTTTTTTGTAAGTTGGGACTAAAATATGCAAGTTTATTCATAATAAAAAAAAAATACACTATATATTTGCCATACATAGACAACCAATCCCAAAAATAGTGAAGATTTATCTACTATATTATATATAGCGTATCATTTATAAAATCATGCATACAGAAAGGAAATTGGGAAAAGATATGGTCAAAAGCTGCCAAACATACATCGCGCTAAATCAGATAAAATTTCTCAAGAGAAGACCAAGCTTTCCCGTTTTATAGTTTACTTACAGATCTAATCTAAGTAAAAATAAAGCATATTTATTATATGGCAATTGATCTCTTATCATTTTCAAATTTTTTCTAGTTCAATAGAAAAGTAAGTTCACATCAAGCCAGGCATGTTGATACAAGAAGAATTTTGTTCCACTTTTTTCTTTAATCATTTTTTCTGTTAAAATAGGCCAGCAAGAAGAAAGATTTCTTCATTGGTTTTCACTTGTTTAATTGATCCTATGTTTTTGTTTTGTTCCGATCTTGTGTTGTCGAAAACATTTGAATTAATTGTTTTTGCCTTTCTCTTTGGACTGTAGGAGAATAGTTATGGAGGCACAAGTGGGTGCGGAAGGGAGGCGTCTTCATATCGTCTACTTTCTTAGTCGAAAGAGTCATATCGATCACCCCCATCTCGTTAAAGTCAATCATCTCTCCAGAAATGGTGTTCAATTACGAGGTATGTACATATATATATATATATGTATATGTATCTATATCTAGCATAGGCAGCATTTGATACGTACGTAAGTATGGACGTAGATATTAAGAGATGGTTGGGAGAAGTGCGAGGAAAAGACGTTGCGGACTCATTTTCTTGGTCATACAAGAGGTATGTACGTACTGTATATACCTTATTAAGTTTACTCAAGAAAAATTAAAATCAAGGTTTATGGGGATGCAGAAAGTATAAGAGTGGTTATGTATGGCAAGATTTACTGGATGATGATGATCTCATTACTCCGATCTCAGACAATGAATATGTACTCAAAGGATCAGAGATTTCCAATACTATCAACAAAGGTATGTTACATTTACATTTCTTTCCGATGGTGTTTTCCGACTACCATATGTTTTCTCAAACAGTTCCTACATTGCTAAAAGATCAACCACCATTTTATGGACATGAAGCATCAACCAAAACCTCATTCAAAGAAGAAAATTACGAATGCCATTCATCAGATACCTCAATAATGTATGTCTCCACAAAATCATCATCCGAGATCCAAGAAGAGTCCCCAACTTTCGGCTCAGAATCATCCACACTGACGGATGATTCCACAAAACTCCAAACTGAAAAAAACTCAGAAACAACCAAACACCAAAACCAACAAGAAAAACCACCATACAATGAAAAGATTGCGATTTCCTACAAAGCTAAGATTAATGAGAAGACTATTAGTACACCAGTCGCTGCTACAGCTGCTTCATCATCAGAGCCTCGTTTCACAAAGACTATATTTCGCAATTTGATCACTTGTGGCTCAGCTGATACAATTGATTCTGCGGTGTTTATGATCAATAAACGTAATAGAAGTAGACCCTGTCTGAATATGTGTTCGACTGATGAGAAAATTGTTCGTGAATCAACTCAAGTATGCAGAAGGGATAGGCCTGATTCTTCTCTACAACAATTGAATGGAAGGTAATTTATGAGAGATGTCCATTACAGTCACACGAGTTCAAAAATTACTCTTTTATATGATGAGTGATCTTTAATTTGTATTTGAATAGTTGCAGAAAGAACTGCGAACAGGAGAAATATTCAGTCAAGAACAAGAATGAATGCAAAGACCAAAGGGCGCATTGTTCTGCTGCTTACAAGCCAATTAATGGGCCAAATTGCTCGTAAGTTGATTAGCCATATGGTTTTCTTCATTTATCTTCAAATTACACAAACTACCCCTGAGGTTGTAAGACCTAAGCAACTCTAGTTTATGTTTTGATGGCAGACAATGTGGGAAACAATTCAAGCCAGAGAAACTGCATGCACATTTGAAATCCTGCAAAGGAATCAAAGCCATGGCCAAGTTTGCTGCTAATAATCCTGAAATTGCTACTGCTACTAGTCATGAGAAGACATCAAAGAGTTTGACAGAATCGCAAAACATAGACTCGGTTTCTGGCTATTTACGGACTCATTGATTGTAAGAACTCTATATTAGATTGTTGTTCATTCCTCTAGAACTCACTTCTTCAGCTGTTGCTTTTTAAGTTCTTTCTCATATTTACTTTTCAAAATGTAAAGAGGGAATGATCATAGGAGAACTTACAACTTTGATTCTTCTACTTATTTTCAAATAGGGCAATCAATGGAGCGAAATTTAATCTGAATTCAGCACATTTTATTTGAATTTTTATACAATTAGAAATGTAAAGGATCTTATCCATTTAAGAAGATCCGTAATCCAAATTATATGGATCAAATTGGTTATTGACTCAGGGTAAAATCGTTTGTTTAGGTGTCAAAGGTCAAATCAGTACATAACTATTTTATTGATTCCAAATTGAAATGTGGGAACCGGTCTACCCTGTAGGAAGTTCAAGTAAAGGAAGCTCGATCCAAGTAGTACTTGAAAGTAGCCGAGCTAAAATGGGCAGGCAATTATCGAGCAATAATTAGAGAGAGAGAGATTTTAAACTGCATAAGTTCAATATCTTTCCTCTTTTGGGAGTACAAGGAACAAAAGCTATGGCTATTGTTGTCTGAATTTCTCTCTTTGAGATCCATCAAGTTAAATAGTACTACAAAATAGTTAGCACGTCTAAATGTCAAAGGAAATAGTAAAAAACGTAGAACCTGGAAAGGCTGCAGTTATAACTAGGCCTCGGTTCACATCACTAACAAAATCAATGACTAATCCTGTCAAATCAGCCTCATAAAGCCAAGAAACGGAATCTAACAATTAGAAACAGCAGAATCAACATGGTCGAGTAGAAAACGATATAACTTCTTTCTCAACCGTTCGATCCTCTCATCAACACCATTTCCTTCTCGTAATGCATCATCCAACCATTGGTTAATCCTTTTTAATTGACCAAGAATCTGAGAACTATCTTCATTTCTCTTTAATCCAAATCCATTTTTCAAAGAATCTTCCAAGTAATTAAGAAACCAAGCTCGTGATGATTCGAGTAACTTCTCTGCTAAAATAGCCACGTCTCTTAAACCCAAACCCGGTGACCATACTTCCGGTTTACCATTTTTACCCTTTTCCATAAAATTAGGTTTCCTTGTATGAGATCTCACCTTTGAAACTGATTTACTTTGCTTCGGTGAATAATGGTTGTCTATCTCTGTTTTCTCGATTGCGTTTTCTGTTACAACACAATCACCCTTTTCTCCTCCTTTTGCGTAAAGAGAGAATCTCGAAAGATTGGTTTCAACTGCAGCTTGAACCCATAATGAAGCATTCTTACTTGTAGAGTTATAATCATTACCCTTTTTTGTACCTGAAGTGTTTAAATCTATCATGGTACTAATAACTAGGGAAATTTTCTTCATACTTTCATGATGGCTCAGAAATTGTTCGACTAGTGGGCCCGTAGAATCTTTCTTAGATAACTCACATAATTCTGCAAACATACTACACATAGCATACATTCAATACGATATCGTAAATAAAATACTTCAAAAAATCAAAATGAGACAGAGAATATACCTCATGCACCTAATGGCACTTTCGTATATAGATGCCTCTTCTAGTGCGCGTATTGCAGAAACAAATGCAACATTCCTATAGCTTCTTACTTCCTGAAAAATATCATAAGTTCATAAATTGCATTACCAATTTACCGTGAGTGTGTGTGAGCCTGTGTAATGTACCTTTCCAAGGTTGGAGATTGTAGAAGGAACTGAATTCCACAAGATCTTAGAATCGGACAATTTTTTAGGACTAAGTGCTACTTTACTGAAATGACTTGGAAAAATATCATCATCTGATGACTTCGAAATTTTCATAATTGGCTTAGTCGGAAGCTTTGGTGAGATGACTATGTTCTTGTTCTTAAGAGGTGAAATGCTAGAACCATTTGGGGAATTGTTGGAGACAACCTTATTAGTGACAACCTGCGAGAAAAGATGATACACAATAAGATCAGATATCTACTTACATTCAACAAGAGCAAGCAGATTGAGCAACCGGTCAATTTGCTTACATATTGATTAATAGTGAAATGCAAAAAACAACCACACCATGCTTTGTATAATTAGCAAAATTCCCATGTTAATTTTTTTATTGGCAAGAAACCCCCTCCTATGTCGGAATACATATTTTGCAGGAAAAATGATAACTTACCCCCACAAAAAGTTGCGAAAACACCCCTCTCAACCCAACAAATTATCAATAATCTCCATATTAACTTTGAAAATTAGCAATAACCCCCTATTGACCTTTATGAAGGTGTTTCAAATGGGTTTTTTTTATGAAGGTGTTTCAAATGGGTTTTTTTGCTAATAAAAAAAAGAACACTTAAGGGTTTTGCTGATTAGATTAACACAGGTTTTTCTGACAATTAGACGAAGCACAGGGGTATTTTGCATTTTACTCTATACATTAAGATAAACTCACAGAATTTGAGCATAAAGAATTATCTCTGGATTTCAACTTTACTCCATTGCCAACATTTTTACTTTGAGGACTCCTATCCCATGCTTTACGAGCAGAATCCAAGCTCAGTCTCCGATTCTCCATACCTACAACCTTTCCATTTCCAAAAGAAAGCCTTCTAAAATTACCCTCTTCATTTTCCACCATTTTCTTCACCTTTACCTTAGGTTTCACCTTTGATTCAACTTTCTTAGCATTTAAAAAATCACTGGAAATCAAATCCTTAGGGTCTCCGACACACGGCCGTCTCTTGGGAATAGGTTTTACACCGAGAAGAACTGGGACAGGGGAGCCAGAGTCGAGCCTAGTCACGTGGATGAACTGACCGAGTTGGATCTTGTCACTAAGTATTAAGTCCATATCTTCATCTGAAACTGATACATAGGCTGAGTGTAATGAATCGGAAACCCTCAGGAAATATCCCCTGCTTTTCCATGGATCATCTTCCAGTGAAGGCACAATGCTAATAACCTTTAAAAATTCAAAAAAATTAAATATTTTTCTTGCCAAATTGAAGATTAAAGACTAAAAGAATACCATAAATGGTACAGCACAGTTTAAACATGAACTCATCATAATTTTCTTTTTTTTAAACTATTTACCCTGAATCAGCCAAATCCAGAATAGGTTATATCAGTGAATTTTCTTTTTTTGCCATGTTTGAAGGTAAATGAAATTTACAGCTGAAGACTAAAAAATTGGAAAAAAAAAAAAAAAAAAAAACCCATAACCCTTATAACATAAATGGCAAAGCACAAATTAAACCCCTCAGTGAATTTTCTTTTTTTGCCATGTTTGAAGGTAAATGAAATTTACAGCTGAAGACTAAAAAATTGGAAAAAAAAATAAAAAAAAACCATAACCCTTATAACATAAATGACAAAGCACAAATTAAACCCCTCAGTGAATTTTCTTTTTTTGCCATGTTTGAAGGTAAATGAAATTTACAGCTGAAGACTAAAAAATTGGAAAAAAAAAAACCATAACCCTTATAACATAAATGGCAAAGCACAAATTAACCCCCCCCCCCCCCAATAACAACAATAATATTTAATGCTTATGAAATGACATCATCCCATAAATCATAATAAAAAAAAAAATCAATCTTTGACCCGATACAACCAAGGAAACCACCCACAACATGAAAATGCAGAATATGACTAAATAATAAATGTACTTTCTCAATAACTACACCAAAAAAAAAAAAAAAACATGCCTGAAGAAGAGCAGAGCGGTGTTCACCGGCCACCTTGAAATCTTTATTTCCCACATTATGTAATAGTTTTTGCAATGTACCAGGTGTAAGAGAAGCCATTTTTTTAAATGGGCATTCACTACAAGAAGAAATAAATGAAGGAAATACTTTTTTTTTTTTTTTTTGGTACAAGTAAGTGGGCTACCACTCCGAGCCGGGTCGCTGTTTACGGAAAGCTCTCCCCAAGGGATTCTTTACAGTGGATGGGGTCGAACCCTTGACCTCCCTGTGGTTCTAGCCAGCTTTTATCCACTAGACCAAACCCCTTTGGGTATAAATGAAGGAAATACACATACTAGTAGAAGTACTATTTTTCAGACACCATTGGCAAGAAGACTGAAAAGGGCAGTTCTGGTTCGAGGTGGGGTCGAATCTCAAAAAGTCATTGGGGTCAGTTAGGGACACGTGTCAGGTCGGGATGTGGTTTGGGGTAAAGCTGTAGTTTGCAGGCATGGGCAATGGGCGCAGGTGACGAGGTATATAAATCCCTACTATTCTACCTGTATTTTATTTTTATTTTGGGAGTACAGACAAGATTTTGAACCTAATATTAATATAATTGGGAAAAGTATACTTCACCCCCAAAACTTAAAAGATTTGACTAGAAATACAAAATAAGTACTCTGCCCCTAAAATGTAGTAAAATGTTAGTTGCAAATTTTCTTTTCCAATGATTTTAAGCCAATTTTGCTCGATTAAAAATGGGTGTGCACACTTCACATGTAATTTCTAGAGGTAAATGAGTAACCCATTCGTCTTACCGGTCCAAACTTTTAACTCATGTGCATTTTATCATCTCTTTTTAAAATTAATTAGTGAAATAGTATTTTTTTTTTGTTTCACTTAGAAAACATGCACATGAATGAAGCATTTTGATTGGTAAGATATTGTGACAAATGTACTCTTAGAAAAACATATGCGAAGCGCACATGCAACAAATAAAAATGCCTTACAAATTACAATTGTTTGAAGGAGGAAGTGTAATTGATTTTAATATTTCAAAGGGTAAAGTGCCAAAACATATAGCTTGGGGGGGGTGAAGTGCACTTTCGCTAATATAATTATTACGCAAAAGGTACATACATAAATTCTGACAATATAATGTGCCTTTTGCTTGATTTAGTCCTTCTCCCTATTGTCCAATGAGCTTTTCGTTTTTCCTTTAATTTAAATCACTTAATTCTGCTGCTTTACAATACTACAACTACGTTCAGTGATTGGAAGAAATCATAATTAACTGGGTCGGGTCAAGATCAAGAAAGAAAGAAATGATTGAAAGAAAATTGTTTTCTTTTCTCTGTGTTGAAGTTGATCTGTCAGGAAATTAACCTGACATGAACCTTATCGGACGAACTGTGTTTAAGAAATCTCATTGTCAACAAGACAACAATTAATTAATGTTGTTTTGGTATTTCATGATATGACGTGATCTGAAAATGTATTTTAAAATTTTAAGCATTTTGATAAATTTGTTTAGACCATCTTCAAGAGATAATGTATAATTCAAATTATAAGAAAAAATATAAATTTTGGCAAAAAAATGAGCTCTAAGAGAACTCTTATATTTTAAGACCCACAAAAAATTATAAGTTTGGCCTCTTAAATATAAGAGTCCAAAGTTATTTGTTAAAAGTTCTTTTTGCATTGGAAGTGCAAAACTTTTGTACTTTTCCTATAGAAAATTAAAAATAATTTAAAATAGTATTTCATATTTTTTTTGAAATAATAATATTTTAATTTTATGTTATTTTTACGAAATACTTAATTTAAATAATTAATATTTATTAGTATATTAAATAAATAAATATTATATATATATATCCCACTATTATTTATATTTGAATCATAATTAAAAATTTTTTACTAAATATAATATAGATGTTTGAGTGAAATGGTGTTATAGCTTAAAAGTAGACTCTTAAAATATAAACTAGCTGTTAGAGTGCAGAGGCAAAAGTAGGAATGTATAACACTGTTCATCTCTTAAATTTTAAGATAAGAGGTCAGAATTTAACAGGGCTGTTGGAGATGGCCTTAATACTCCTATTTCAACTGTCTTTTTTACTTAGGTAGGTAGATAGTTTTTTCCTCTTTCTAAAAATGGCCGGGATTTGGAATATCAAATTAACACATCATAAATTTAGAAAATTGAGTAGTAATATAGTTATCTGAAAGATACTATATACATATTTTAAATTATTTAAGATGAAAAAAAATCTCCAAAGTTGATTTGAACAAAGGCGGATGCACATAGGGGCAAGGGGGCCTATAGCCCGCCTGAATTTTTTTTTTTTAAAATATAGTAGTGTTATATTTTTTTTAAAAAAAAAAAAATCAATGAATTAGTCCAATATGAAATTTTCAGCCAAAATATAAGTTACTTTTTTTTTATTCTAAACAAGAAATTGAAAATCCTCCAATTAGTAATATCTATATTACATATGAGAGGCCAAAGCATATGATTGAACAAGTGATTATCGAATATCATTACAAAGTTGAGAGATTTAATTTGGTGATAGATAGACAATTGCAACAGTTGAACAACGTTTCAATGAAGTAAACATGGAGTTGCTTATTTGTGTTGAATGCTTAAACCCATCCAATCACTTTGAAGCTTTTGACAAAGGAAAACTTGTTCGTCTTGCCGAACGTTATCCAAATGACTTCTCTTTTCTGGAGCTCTCGACCCTTCCCAATCAACATGAAAATTATATTAGAGATGTTCGATCAAATGATGATTTTTCTAGATTGAAATGGATTGATGATCTTGCTAAGAACATGGTTGCAACTAAAAGACTTGTCGTATTCTCGATGGTTTACAAACTTGTGAGATTGACGCTTATTCTACCCGTTGCAACTGCATCAGTGGAGAGAGCTTTTTCGGCTATGAAGATAGTAAAGAATCGACTCCGTAACCGATTGAGCGATCAATGGCTAAATAATAGTTTAGTTGTATTTATAGAGAGAGACATATTTAGTAGTATTTCAAACGATGCTATCTTGGACCCGTTTCAAAAGATGAAAAATCGTTGTGGTCAATTATCAAAGTAAATATGTAGATATTTTGGGTTCTTTTAGGACTATAATGGAGTATCATATATAATTAAAATATCTCGTGGGGTTTATTTTTGTCAAACTCCACCTCCCTATTTTTGTATTGCGTCATATATTTTCTCGTAAATAATATAAACTCTAAGTTTAACTGTTTGATAGATATATTTTTTTTTTATAAATTTAGCCCCCTGACAAAAATCCTGGATCCGCCCCTGAATTTGAACATGCGCTAATGTCTTTTTTTTTTTTTGAGAAACATGCGCTAATGTCATTTGGTGCTCATTTCATTTTTGTGCAGACTATAATGTTAATTTAACACCTACATATTTATCAAATATATTTGTCTCAAAATGCATTCATGTAACGTAACAACAGTGTGACATCCCGTCAACTAATCACAAAAATTGATAACAAAATAATGTTAATCATATTTATGTCAAAGTTAACTAAAACTCTCGAGAAAATACTCTTAGAAAACCCACACGTCATTACCAATTTACCATTATCATGTTTTGATTGCATCTTTAATATTTTATTTTGATTGCATCTTTAATATTTTATTTTTGAGGTCACGTGCGGCGGGCATTTGGTTTGGCATTCTGGACAATCTTAGTAAAATGTGATTAATAAATAAATAAATTACAGCCGACTAGATTCTGTAAGGACACTACTAGCATAACAGTCCTTTATCACAGTTCACTTGTACAGCCAGTAGAATATGAGAAAAATTATTTGAAGAAGTAACCTGTTAAACAGGTAATAGGTAACACAACTAAGTTTGAAAGCATTAAATAAGGCTGTACAAAAGGCTGTGAAGAAATGGACTGTTATATAATCATTTTCCATTCTGTAACTCTTTATTATATTATGCATGTAAAGCTTAAATTCCATTAGTAATTAACCAATTAGTGGAAGTTCTAAGAATGGTGTATTTTTTTAATTAATAACTATCATTAACAAATTAGTCATCTAAGTACAAGCTCATTATTGACATTTGACTACGATTCTACTATGTATGTATACTTATGATTTTATTCTGTCAACAATATCTAATGTTCATATTAGATATTTATTGTTGCAGGACGTGAAATTGTGAAATTCATATGATCACCCTCGTTAGATTGTATTCTTTTATTTCAATTGAATTGTCTTATGATGTAAAGATAATATTTTATTTTAGTGTTTACTCACTGTAATATTGGAATCAACCATATTTAATTTATAGGAGTATATAATTAAATATTCGTTTTAAGAAGAAAAACCACAACAAATGATCTTGTCACTATGAATTTCACTATATATAATGTTATATGTAACACCTACCACCATGACCGCAACTATGCACCACAAAGAATTTGAACGACCGACAAGTAATGAACATTACATGGTAAAATCTATATAACTTCCAGTAAATGGTTCTCCACACGTCAATCGTAGATAAAAAGGAAATGCCATAAATCAATATTTTTCTAAATTCATTGAAATATATAGTTACACTCTTAGGCTCCATTTGGCTGGGTTTTGGCCCAGTCTCGCGGGTCTCGCGAGACCGAGCCAAAATCCATCCAAATGAGTTTTCGCCAAACCCATAAAATCATTAAAAACCTATAAAACATTGATTTGACACCTGTTTTCTATTTTTTTCCTCAAATTTCACTAAAAAAGACATTGATTTGACACCTATAACCTACTTTTTTCCCTAAACTCCAACATCCAAACTCAATCCAAGTGAGGTCTCAAAGGTTTCATCGAAACCACCCAAACCAATTAATTTAAACCGAGACCGCGAAACCGAGCCAAAACCCATCCAAATAGACCCTTAGCTTCTCATTTCTCAACACATTTCCAAGCTTCTAAGAGGTTGGCTTATCAAATTCCATTTCAATGGATTGAAATACACCAACCAAAATAAAGTGACATTTTACCACTTAAAAGATATCAAGAATGACAATGCTTAAAAATCCAAGTTCTTTTCCTGATTTATGTACATGCTATTTTATCTCAAAACACATTGAATCACAAAATAAATTTGATCTTCATAATCTTTCTTCAAAGTAATGGGAAATGAATACAAGTTGTATGCAACTCGTCACAACATCTCCATGTCAAGAGAAGAACAAGAAAGTCATTGAATACGATCAATATAGAAAATTACAATCCAGACAACACGAGAAATTTTTCAAGAGAAAAATAAGTGCCCTAGCAAAGAAATCAACGGTTCTAAACAAAAAAACTTGAAATAACTTATCGAGGGGGTTTTTTATGATTGTATTTCCTTCCCCTGTAATAAGGTCTTCTGTGGTGGTGAATTTTCACTGACCGGCTCTTTTTTATTCTTAATGAAATATTATTGAATAATAAAAAAAAACTAAATAACAGAAAATAAAACCCAATGCCGAAACGCTTCAGTCAAAACATGCTAGTATTCAATACAATACATCATTCCTCATTACTAAAGAGTTTTAATCAAGCATGTGACTTTACATTGAACAACTAAAATAATTACTCATCAAACTGATATCCTTTCCAACCGGTACACTGTTTCCAGAAAATACAGCACTATCAAACATAACATGTGGATGGATTCCCAATTTTTACACATTACATATGCTATCATCCATAAACTAAACTGTAGGACAAATCTCCACAGTTTTCAATGAACTGATGCAAAATTTATGAGCAAGGCCTATCAATCTCTACTTGGAAAATATTTAATATATAACAAAAATAGCTGAATTACGATCTTCATCCTACTTAACAAGAAAGATTGAAAGGAGAACAAGATCAATAAGATTAAGCAACTTATAGAAGTCCATGATTACTTACTACAAATCGCCAGTTTCCACGAATTGGCAGCAACAAAAAAAACAAAAAAAGCGGGGTGACAAAATCAAAAGAATTATAGAACATGATACACAAAAGCATCCCTCCCAACTTTCCCACCACCACATACCCTAAAATAGGGTAGAATATAACTGGGACTTATCTAACTTACTACATGCCTCTTCACACTTGCACCACCTTCAAAAAAATGGATTGAAATAGCTTGAAAGGTCAAATCTCAAGAAAGGACATGTAAGCACCTCAAAATAAGGATATGCAGACAACCGAGTCAACCATTTCCAGCTCTACAAGAAATAATCAGGTGTTCTCCGAGTTACATCAGGTTCCCCTCTCCTTGGAGCTGGCTCAAACTGCAATCATGTTATCACAAGCCAAACCAATAATTGAGATCCTTCGGAGAGTGGAATAGATACTCTTTTATTAATATATATATATATATATATATATATATATATATATATATATATAGAGAGAGAGAGAGAGAAGCAGAACCTGGATGAATGTATGTTCTCTGCAATCATCAACCTCCAAAATGGATGCCATATTTCCACACCGATAACAGTAATTTGGTGCACTAAAAATCGTGACAACCTTTTGTTCCTGTGATGGAGATCAAAATCAGCCAAGTACACAACTTAATAGAAATATAGAAATATTAGAATATGAGTTGTAATTATTACATGGGCCCAGTTATATCCCTCCATAACAAGTTGATGAGCTCTAGCAATCAGCTTTAAATTGTTACTGTGATTGAATTGCTCCGATATGTCCTGTAATATAAGTAGGCACATTGTGCAGAATTAATCAATTGGAAAGAGTAATGATAACAAAAATTTGATGAGTAAATAGAAGTACCTGGCCAAAAGTGTATCCAGCACCACGGGGGGAAATACCCCAACCACAACGATCATCGGGATCAGACCACAACAGGTCACACATTGGACCTTCATGTGGAACTTCTTGTACACGATCAAAGTTCCTTATATTGTCGAGAGTTTCAACAGAGGGAGATAATCCACCATGCAGACAAAATATTTCTGATTCAACCTACACAAAGATGAAAGAATAGTATCTCAGAATTGACTTCTATACACATAATTCAACAAACAAATATAGGTCAATAGATATTTTTGGGCATTGCTGTGATCAAGAAAATGGCATGCCATCCACAAGGAGAAAATAAAGTGATTTAAATTTTACCTTGTATTTAGTAGAACGACATAAGATAAGAAAATGTTTTACTAACCAAAGCTGTCAGAGGGAAATAATCAAAGAGATCAGTGAAAGTCTTCCAAACATTAGCATTTCCATACCTATAAAAAAAATTGGACTTCCAAGGCATTAGCATGAGCATGGTATGAAGAAAAGAAAAGAACATGAAAAACTCGGAGAGAATGACTCAAAGTAGCAGTAAGGCTATAACAACCAAGGAATTAAAATGTCGTTGCAAAAAATAGTTTACCAATTCTAAATGCCACATCAAGACAACCAGCAGACGGGGGACGTGAATTAAATTTGAATGTTTCCAAAAGCATGCCATTGTACTCCAAGACTCAAAACTAAACTTACATTCATTTTTTTCTTTCATGTTCATGTTAATGTCGCACAATCTTGAATTATTCTCCCTCGTTCCAGATATATCAAAGACAGCACTATTCTACAACAAATTATTCTATAAACAATACACTTTAGTCATATTTCTAAAAATCGAATACATGTAATTCCAAATATCATAAATACACATGAAATATGACATCAGAATAATATTTTCTGAGAATAGTCAACAGCATCATAATTTCAAATAGACTTTGACATGAATGATTATAGTGACCAACAGGCAATCTAAATTCATAATAGATCAATGATTAAGAAACCTATCAACCCATACTTTCAAATTATTAGTTCTCCTTCTGCCCTTCTTTGATTGATACCCTTTTCTCTTAGGCATGGCCCTAGATGATGTCCTAAAAATGTTTTCTTTGTTTCCATAAGCACCCAGTCAATTAAAGTAATAAAACAAAACCACCAACTCTCAACAAAACTACTTTCAAGAGAAAAAATGCATATATATCCAAGAATCACATTTTCAACTCTCATTTAAACCTCGTGCCAAAAGTGAATGGACATGGAGTGTTAATCAGGCAGTTTTAGATAAAAAGAATATTGTGTTGGCGTATTAATCTACCAATACTATTAGGATTAGAGAATGCAAGGAAAATAAGAAAGAAATTCAAAAATGTTGGAGAAAGATCAGATAGAAATACAAAATAACTCACTTCCGCAGGCATTCATCATAAAACCCATAGACTTGTGTGATCTGCAAGAGAAAAATAAGTATTGTTCAGTTCAAGTATTATCAAAGTATATTTCCAATTGAAGAACATTGCAGTTAATAGAACAGGAATTCGAGCAATATGTTCGAGCGGCGATGTATATAAATAACAGAAGGCAGAAGCAATCAAATAAAGGAGAAAGTCCAACAAAAAATATCTTTGACTAGAAACTATCCTTACATAAAACAGTTGGTAAATGATTAAACGAGGTTTATCTAATCTGAATCACAATACAAAACCAAAAAGCTTGTAAACCAGGCCTCTGAAGTTTACTAAATCAAATGGAACTGCAAACAGAAATAACAAAAACAGTTATGTATAACCACGCAGTCACTAAACTTAACCACCAACATAAAGATGGCACGCTATTGTTTTGACTATATTAAGCCGTCAATTATCAAAACTCAAGTTAAAGGAAACAACATCCCAAACACCGCAACGAAATTAATAAGACTGTAGAATACCTGTCTGCTTTCATGATTTCCTCTGAGAATCGTGATACGTTGAGGATAGCGCACTTTCAGAGCCACTAAAAGCTGCAAGAAATTGACTTATTAAGCATCCCCAGTGACAGCGTTGTGAAAGCACAATAATTATTTTCTTATATTCTATATTTCTGGCATGCATTATGATACTGCTCAACTCCACACCCGCCTCAACCGAGAAAAAACAAAGAAATGGAAAGTAGGAACACAAAAAAAGGATAAAGAAAGAGTCAGGATAACGAACTACAGTAGATGAACCATTATCATGACCTGAAATAAGCAAGTAAGGTAGTATTAATGTCAGACAAACCATTTATTTAGCTTGCACTTACTGAGACAGTTTCAACGGAATAGTACCCACGATCAACATAATCTCCCATGAAAAGGTAGTTTGTGTCTGGACACTGCCAATGGAAACGAGATTATATTAGGTAAGTTTTTTTTGACAAACATTAAAGAAGGAGATGATATGATAAAACCAAAAAATCAGACAAAAGGCGACTCTCGGGGTAGGGATCTCTATACATTCCCAAAAGAGTTCGCATAACAGGAACAGAAAAGAATCGAGAGAAGATGCTAGCAAAAATTGAATACAACAGTACAAGTACATGAATGCTATAGGTAACTATACCTTCCCTCCAATGCGAAAAAGTTCGGCAAGATCGTGAAATTGGCCATGAATATCACCACAAATTGTCACGGGGCTTTTCACAGGCTGCATACAGTAACAAAGATAGCACCCTTAAATTTTCTCATCTATACTACCTCAAAGGAAAATGTCCTGCATGAATGCATGACTGAAACACCTTGTGCAAGTATATATGTCAAGTGTAAAAAACAATTCTAGAGAATGCAGCACATGTAACATTCTTTTGAGGTACTAGTCAAGTGATATCGATTTCTAATATTTGCCTTTAGCTTAAACAATTTATGTATTAGGTTGGGGAAAACAAGGTATTCTCCAACTGAGTGTATATTACTCCAAAAGTTGGCAAGATTTGAACGAGAACTAATTAGTAACAACAAACAATGAGATTCAGAAACTCATACCTGGACATTACTTTCTTCCATTAGTATCTCTTTAGCCTTCTCACATAAGCCTTTAACCTACATTGCAAGATGAGGAAAACTCTGAATCAACATTATCATTGTAGTTCTCACAGAAAATACAAATAAATTAGACACTAAAATATATCGAAAAGTAAAAGGAGAGGTAAAATGCTGTTGTCAATACTAAGTACCATTATCATTAGACATAATACAACATGTGGACTTTCTGCCTCAGTTACAAGAAACCAGAATACTTAGAGATACTCTTCCATAGAATTAGTCACTGCTGACATCAGAATGGTGCAAATCATTACTCTTATGTGCTATTCTAAAGAAGTTATAGCTCATTATTTTCCAAGTTTTTAGATTCTCTGTCAGACAACCAATTCAATTCAAACACCTGTAGAATATGCGTATTACACCTTTCCAACTCTGTTTTTCATGCCCCAACCCTTTTTTTGCTTTATATATCTCGGCCGGGTTATTTATTCCTCAACAATACAAAATCCACAAGTTTACTTAATACAAGTACCATATCACACTCAAGTCCCATTAAATCGCATAGAAAAACTTGTAACATTCTCCGGTAACCATCCCAATAACATTCTCCAATTCCCTTTTGAAGCTCTTAAATTCAAGAATTTTAAATTATTCTCTCAAGAAAACAGAGGAGCTAAAAAAATATGCATAAAATGTCAATCTTCATCCAAAATAAACCCTAATCATCCAAGAAAGCCCTAGCATTGACCTAAACCAGCAAAAATCACACGTAAATAAAGAAGACAAGAACCTCTTAAAATTATAACATTACCGCATCCACCAGATCTGGAGGAAAAACAACCCAAAATATTCTAATAACAAATTAGAAACAACAATGAAAAGATAGAAACAAACATCGGGCTCGGATAAAGGCTTGCACTGCATTAGCTGAGTAATCTGCTCGTCGAGATTCCCGTGCGTGCTCGAAGCCACCAGATCAGCGCTCATCTTGCTTTAATTTTCGATGTGTCAGATCCAACCGTTATTGTTTAGAACGTCGTCGTATTTCGAAATATTGTTGAGAATCCTCAGCCCTAGGTCAAGATTCAGGGGAGTATCAATTCTTTCTTGAGTAGTATAACGTTGGATAGAGAGAGATGGACAATCAAAATTTGTCGATCTGCTTTTTCTTTCATTTTATACTAATAATTTTTTTGTTTGAGATGGTTTTAATTTTATACTAATAAGTGAAAAAGAATATTTTGTCGTAACACATGTGCCTCTTATTTATTAAAAAAAAAAAATATAACAATAATACAAGTGTGTCCATTTTTTTTTCCGAGTGAAAACATGAATATATCATTTCGGATTCCGACTTCGACATCGAGGTTGACGTCCTCGGCCAAACGTATGCAATTTCAATTTTGCAGAAACATCAATTATCAAGCTAATTATCAAGCGATCTTAAAATATATCAACTTAATTTAAAATATGAACTAACGGATTGACAACATAGCAACAAAGACATATTAAAATTACTCAGATGAAATATACTCATAAATGAAATTAGGAGATGAAGGTAAAATACATCGATATATTAAATAAACATAGGGTTGATAAATGAAATACATGAAAACTAGCTTAATACGTTTCCCTGATTTACAGCATGAAAGAGTATGTAAAGTTGTAATAAAACTCCTATGTTGGCATCAGCGTGCCAAACGAGCTAATGGATTCTTTAGTTCGTGAAGAATGACTCCTTGATTGGCTGGAAAGCCGTCATATTAGTTGATATGCAATACTTATCGTGTTGACGAGAAATTAACATTGATGGTAGGTGGCTACCACTAATAGATAGTCCAACCTTAACAGGTGGCTACCAATCGGGCTCTTAACCAGCAGGTGGCCACTGAAAAGGACATCTGTCGAGCAGGTGGCTACTTGACAAATAAATCATGCCAGTATGTGGGCAATCACACGAGGTTTGTAGCTTGCGGCTTGCTTTGAGGAGCGACTTTGCTGACTGCGGAAGCAGCTTGCAGGTTTCTTCGAGAGGCGGCGTTGCTGAACTTCAGGGAATCATGACTTGCGGCTTGTTAAAAGAAGCGGCTCTGCTGATTTTAGAGAAGCAACGTTGCTGAACTTCATGGAGGCATGATGCCCGATTCAGTGAAAACTGAGTTTGTTTGATTAATTGAGTGTGTGTAACAGTCTCCTGATATTTGTAGGCCTCTTATTGGACGGTTCTCCCTGATGGGCATCCATTCCTCCCACTTCCCGCATGATTCCCACCACTCCGGCAGTTACTTGCCATGTTTGTTCCTTTGGCGGTAAAATTTTGCTGCGTCTTCCATTCCAGCATGTTGTAACCACTTTTGAGAAATTATGGGGAAGTGGTTATGATTATCTCCTAATATCTTCCCTCCAAAATTAATTGGTTACGTGACCATTTTATAACGTATTTGGTTTTCTATTAATTTAATTAATTATTGGTGTTATATTTGGGCCAACCTCTGGGCCTCGTTAATTAATTAGGCCATCAATCAACTACTTAGTTGGGCCTCTTATTAGGTTGATTTATTGGGCTTATTTATTATCAGGGTGCAATTGTAAATTAATCTTGCTGATTATCAGCCCTCTTTACTTCTCGTCGGGCCATTGTCGGCCTGACAGACCTGAAAAATATTTTGGTTTCAAACAACGAAACAACTACTATTTTTCAAGAATGCGTAGAAGGATATCCTTTAGATTGATGATTGTTATTATCTTCTGATTTTGATACTTTCTGCCAAGTAGAGTCATTTTTTCTAGAATGTCACAATTCAAGGACTGGACTTAAACTTGTTCTTTATGGAATTAATAATCAGAATATTCTTCTTTGCATCAGGTGATTTTAATACAGGAGTTGGCATATAAATATGTGAATATTCCAAATCAAGATAGTTGACAGTAAATGAAGCGACCAACCCATTTGAATAGAATATTTGTAAATTAGATTCCTTTTGCAGTTGCAGCAACAATTAATTACCTACAGAAGCAATCTATAAACGAAAATCCGACCCCGAAGAATTCATTGTTTCTGCATGGAACCTTGATAGTTTTCAGAATTTTTCCACCTATGCGGGCAACAGAGGATCCATCAAAGATGCAGGCTCCGAAAGCTCCATGCTTAGTGTAACCAAAACCCCAACTAGTGCACAAATTGCCGGAAAAAGTCCTAACCCGTATCTGGTCACCGAGAAATGGATATTAGAACTGTGACAGTTCTGCATCATTGGAACCGAACCTGTATCAAGACCGATTATTGTAAAAACATTTGAGAAATCTATCTTTAAAAAAAAAAAAAAAGATTTGAAGAGACAGATGCCTAGATTCTTACTTTGACGCGACTCAAGGAAAGATAATGCGAGCCCACATAATATTTTGTCCAAAAAGCTCAATGACCCGTAAACGAAAGCACATCCGTTGAGATCTTCACCGACTAGAAAACTCTGCATGCTCACTCCAGATACCTTTTTTTTACACCATAAAGAACATATATATTTAGTGTGAAAATTCAGGAACTAGAATTGGATCTAATGCTGCGATTTAATGACAAAAATATAAATATCATATCCATACGGTCATCAAGGCATTTGCAACTCCAATTACGGTCGACAAAACATACACAAAGGCCTTCATGCTACTTGGCAAAAAGAGGATTCCTGCACCAGAAACGATCCAAAGAAGTCCTCCAGCAGAATAGATAATCTTCAAACGTTGACCGGACCATGTGATCTCCTACAGAATATAAGGATATATTATGGTGGGACATTGCAAAAAAAGAAAATCACGACTTTTGTCAGAATAAATGAAGTCGATCAGATTTTGTTTTTAAGGAACCTGAAGAAGGATTGATACAATGAAGCTGCATACATAGATTACGGCAGGAACCTATTCACAAAAATTAAACTTGATTACTACAAGTGTCATTTTGTAGTTTTGTTTAAAAAGACTTGCAATAAAATGTCGTAATGAAGCTTATATGTTGACGTACCAACGCTTTTGAAGATTGGGACATTTGCAGATCGTTTATTACAAAGAATGCGAGGAATGCCTGAGACTCCAAAATTACTGATGATCAAAAAATAAGATAAAACGAATTTAAAAAAAAAAGTTTTATGGAAATGAATGCTAACCTGTGAAATATTTGTGACAAGTCTAGTCAGCACATAAACAAGAGCAACTTGGTAATATAAGATTTTCTTAAACCAGTAAGTCCAAGAAATTCTGGCGTGACCTTTTTCACGAGCTTCTCTTTTCAGTCTGAAAGTAAATGAAGTATCTAAAGTTAAATGTTTCAGAGATTAAAACTTATGGATCACGATATATTACTAACCTTGGCTCTTCGGTTCCAAAAAGAAATACACCAACAAAACAGCACCCTATGAAGATTGACGAGTATGCTATCCAACGGTACTGATCAACTTACCGTGTTGTGAGTAAGAATAAGAAACGAAATTTTAAGAAGATCAAAAAGTATTATTATGATATCTTGTGTACCTGATTCTCAACTTCCATCACCGACCCTGATGAGCTGAAGCTGAATACCACGAAAGCAACCACATATAAACTAAGGTTGGCAACCTAGAGAAGCATCGAAGTTAAAATGAAAACGAGATAGTGAATAAAAATGTTCATATAGTACAGAATACAAGTAAAGAGCAAGCAAAAAAAAAAAAAAAAAGTGTGGAAATCGTGTTGAGATTGAACTGTTCACCATTGTAAAAGCATTGCGACAGCTAGCCAACACTACTCTGCTAGTAGAATTCAGAGTTATGCAGTTCACCATCGACCTACAAAACGAGTAGGCTCCATAATTGTTCAAACCAATTTATTTTAATATCTCTTTTCCTTGTACTTCCATTAATTGTTACAAAAAATCGAAATCCAGATTCACCTTTACACATGTAGGCTATAAAGTGAATAAAATGAAAAAACTCTATATTATTACATGTGTGACACTTGAGTAGCAGCCCAGCCGACATTGAAAATTGCAGCGAAGAAGCTATAACCCAAGGTTTGAGTAGAAGATGAGTTGGATCCCATGATTTTGCAAGGCAAGCAACCACCAAAGACGGAAGAAAAGGAGACAGCAACTAATATAGATCCCGCACCATGCCACATCTTAAAATGTCCATATCTGTCTATCTATCATTAAGAAAAAAGAGCAAAAAATCATTTTTATTTTAAGAAATTTTGTTAAACGTCTAAAATCATGTGGGACTAATTAAAAAATGAAAATTTTCCCTTCCCATCACTACTAGTGCATATGCCGTTTCAATGCATAAATAGTAAATAAAATTGACATACCAAAATATGATTAATGTAATCCGTCAAACATGTACATACCAGTTCACCTGCAAATATGGTTGTGAATCCATCAGCAATTTGACCAGAGAGCATTACAATAGCAGCCTCACTGCAAGACATGAATCCAACTAAAATTAAATTCTTTGTTATAGGTACGTACACACAATATAATTCTCGATTTGGATGAAATGAATGTTCAAAGTCCGAAATTGTATTGTTCGAACCTTGGGGGCAGTCCAATTTCGGTCAAGAAGACTAAGAGATACGTAAACCAACATGCTGATGTTATATCATTGAGCATGTGTCCCACCCCATAATAGACTACAGAGCACCTTCTTTGGGGCTTATAGCTGGATTCTTCATCCACGGTGCCCCCAGTCATATTTTTTGTTTTTCAAAAGTCTGATCAGATATTTTATTTTATACTGCAGGTCAACTCCTGCAAATTTCAAAGTTACATTACAAAGTTTTTGCATTATCGATCTATATTAATTTCCTTACATATAGATAAAATATGAGTATACTCCTTCGACAATATGTGAAAAAGATATTCACTAACATAATGGCCTTGTTTGTTTGGTTCTGAAACTTGTCAAGGTTTTCTGGTAGCTAGATCAGACAAACAAATAACATGATCAATTTTCTTAATTTCAAAAATTATTTCCAAATAGAAAACACCATCGTTATCATACTTACAATTAATAAACATTTAAAAAAAATCGAAAACAAAGCAGAACAATTCCTTGTACAACTTTTTCTTCAAAGAATCAAACTTTATGTGATGAATGGTTTTCCTATAAAAGTTAAAAAAAAAAAAAAAAACTCCTCTTCCTCTTACCGCTTATGTATGGTTTAGGCAGAATCCTTGAACAAAATTAGCTCATGTTTTCTTTTCCTCCTCGAGTGAGGAGATGAAAGAATGAGAGAGAGGTGTGAAAAATGAATAATAGATTTTTGAAAGACTCGACGAGAAATTGTATTCTTTTTTTCTTTAATGAATGCATGCTTGAGTTTACCTACAGGGCGCCACCTATATGTTCGGTTAGGACTTAGGAGCCACGAGGCCAACACAAATATTCCATTTAAAGGGGTAGTTTAGTTTTGAAAAATAAAAAATATTTATTTTGAAATACTCCAAAAAACTAAATAGCAATAAGAAAATAATATACTTTTTTTTTTTTAGTCTCATAAGACTATCTTAGTTTTACCCTTAATAATAATATTTCAAAACATAAAATCAAAATGTGTTGAGGGTTCAGTCCTATAACATAGATTGGCGATAAAACTTATAATAGGGACATTAACATTTAAACAAAGATTATTTTCTATTCTAGCTTGAATTGTATACTGCATTAATTTGACTTTTTCAAAAAGAATTACCAAATGTAAATTATATGCAAATACTTGTAAATTGTAATTTAATGGATATGACATAAATTTCTGGAATAGAAGTAAGAAAAATATCTAATGTTGTCAGCCAAGTTGTTCAAGGTATTCGGCGCAGCATTCCCCAGTGTCAGCAAAACCCAATCCAGAAATTCCATGTAAACCCAATCCAGAAATTCCACAAGAGATAAAGAGCTTGGAACAAGATCAAATCACTTCTCCTGAGTGAAACAACACATGCCCATCATTCAGTTGTTTAACGCAAAACAGAACAACATTTACCATTCTCTATTTACTTGTTAATTAAATGCATGTCACCATTACCTTCATATGTATGTGAAATGCAAATAAAATCTAAAAGAACCAACTTTATTGCAATTTTTTTTAATAAAACATTGATAATATCCACCAAAGTATACCCCACCCTTGTTTACCAATACAATCCCATCCTTCATTGAGATAACCATTTCTCTACAGAACAGGGCTTTCTATGTCTTCAACTATCGTTTCCGAACATCAGCAACTCTCATGCATCATCACCTTGAACTTCATCGAGATGGAGCTTCAAAGGAAAACTTGGTAACCCTTTCAATTACTCGAAGAAAGTGTATTTTATGATTCGGTATCTTTTCAAATTGGTATTTCAGAAAGCAAATCATCACCCTTTTTCCTGGATTGGACTTCAAGTTTAGACTGATTCCCTAGAGCTTCAGATATAGCCTTCGGCAGCCAAAATCCAGGCCGTTCAAGAAATGTTGCCCGATCAAGTACCAAAGGCTCCCGTGTAGTGATTTGGATACCGTCATATGACCACAGGGTTAAGCTTGCCTCACCTTTCAGACCCAAAGAGAACCAACCTAAGCCACCCACTACAAGATCCATAGAGTTCACATCCCAGCTTGTTCCAGATGCCTTCAAGTCTCTTTTCTCCCATTCGCCCAATTCAGAAATCCGGTCTACACCAATAGGAGGCTGAAAGAAATGAAAAGTATCACAACTTTTTCCAAATATTAATTCTAGGGATATCTGCAGAACACACTGACGTATTCGATCTAATTGACAAAACATACCCCCATGTTGGCAGATAGCTCCTCTTAATAGAAATATAGCTCAACCCCCTAACATATGTTAATATTCTAAGGAATTTGCAATTAGCCATCAATATATCATTTCATAATATCGTCAAATTGAATTGGCAAAAGACAATTAGATGATATGATTAATCGTTCTTTGAAGAAAAGACAATTGATAATTTATCTCTTTTCTTAAAGACACGGGGCAATGTCCAAACAAACTACACTAAACTAGCATGTAGAGATTTAAAGGTCATTTCACAGAAAAAAAATAAAACATTGGTCGCGATTAATCACACATAGAGGTTTTTACTGCACAAATTTGGGTCTTCTTGCTAAAATAACTCAATAATTCCATTGACTTGAGCCAAAATATCATACATGTAAACATTCATCTACTGTCATGTTTTTAAGACTAAGTAGATCCTTGTTACCAAAAAATGATTTTAGCACTTTTTATCAGTTCATTAGTTATAGGTGATTAGATTAGTACAGAGTAATAATGCTTGAAAAAGATTTGCCAAAGTGAATAAGAAGAATTACCTGCAATCTAATGCCAGCATGCTTGCTCCTGGTCTCATCAGCATTTTCTAACTTCCCAAGATGAAGAGAAACATTAGACGATGCCCACACTGTAACATAAATTGTTTGTACAGAAGCCTGGTTAAGATCCAGCCTAACTAAACCACCGACATGTATAGATTGACCAGCCTGCATATGGTTAAACTCCCACATTAGATATAATAGCACAATTAAGCTATTATACGAATTCATATGCAATCCCATAAAATGAAGTAAGGCAAAGTTTTTTTTTTTTTGGTAAGAAAGTAAGGCAAAGTTTCATTTTTAGTTCATGGGACTTGACCCCCGACACTTTTGGTCCTGCGCTTTTACAAAAATTTCACTTCTAGTCTTTGTTAGCACTTTTGGTCCTATGACCGTCACAGTTTCGCATTCTCGGTCCCAAATTCGATGGAAATGGAGCGATAGGACCAAGAGTGAAATTTTGTAAAATGCGATAGTAAAAATACAATTTTCCCAATGATAACATGCTCAATTGTAAGTAAGTAATTACTTGCCTTTATCCTAAAAGATCGAGGTTGAAGCTCTTTCCTTATCTCAACCATCTTTTGTTCATCCCTATTCAATCTCATAGACATCAAATACGGGTGCAATAGACCCGGAGTATCATACATCTTCGCCTTAGCAGGCAAAACCCCTCCAATCCTCAATATCCCAAGTGTAGTTCCAGGAATAGCAGCCTCCGTAAGCTTTGTAACCTTCACCCCTTCTTTCTTAGAAAAAGCATTAATCAAGGTTGATTTCCCTGCATTCTGAGCCCCGATTACCCAAACATTACCTCTAGGCCCAGCCAATTCCTTAACAAATGCTAACAAGTTCCTCACACCCAAATCTTTCTTAGCACTAACCATATAAACCCCACTTAGCCTTGGTGCACCATTTGCCTTAGCACGGTGCCTAACCCATCTATCTAACCTCGCAGGTGAAACTTGGGAAGGAAGAAGATCGACCTTCGTAGCTACAAGAACAAGCTTAGGCAACTTCTTACTTAGTTTTAAACCATCTTTATTGCTTTCTAGTGCTTCAAACAAGGATTTCGCTGCACGTTTAGGAAATGACCCATCGAAATCGACACAATCAACTACCATGACTACTACCGTAGCATCTGCTTTACCAGTGGGTTTCATCAACCTTGTACTAATCAATCGGTCGAAATCGAAATCAGGTATTAAATTCTCAGCCGTTTGATTCTTGACTTGTCCATAATTCCTGAGTGAGTGACATCTTGCACAGACTGTCACCTCTTCCTTCTCATCTTGTTTAGACTCCCTAGCCATTTTTTTCCTTTCTGACTTTGACATTCTCTTTCTTTTCCCTTTCTCTATCGTCTCCTCTGTAACATTACCGTACCCAACACCAGCTGGAACAAATCCATCGGACTCTTTTATATCATCGTCTTCGTCATCTTCAAAATCATCCCATTCTTCGGAATCCTCCCAATCGATCCCATCAACATCACTTTCTTCGAATTCCCCTTTTATGTCGTCTTCGAATTCCTCATCATCTTCTTCGAACTCCTCGGAATCATTAAAATCCTCATCCAACAGACCCTCTATAGTATCTTGCCATTCTGCTACTTGAGCTTTTGGTTTTTGATAATACCCTGGGTGATTTGGGTCGTTATCTTGCATGAACACTCCACAACCAGGGCATATAAGCCCGTGATTCTCATCCTCATCTCTCCCTTCACTCAAAATCAAACCTTTATCAATTTTTCTTAAATTCCTCCTTGACCTTTTCTCAATTTTATGAACAATTGCTTCACTACTACAGTTTACTAGGTACAAACCTTTCTTCCTAGGACTACCCATATATCTTCCCATATCCAATCCTGTCAACCAGTGAATTTTGGGTAAACACATTACACTTAAAGTTGTGAAAGTGCAAGAAACTAAAAGAAACTTGTAACAAATATAATTTACCGGTAAAAAGGTTGAATCTAGATAAATGTGTTTCTTCAATGCTGTTCAAAGATAGCTTGAGTTTGAAATTGGTTGTACTTGATGACAGAGAGATTGTTGACAGCAAAACAGCCATTTTTACCTGCTCCCCTCAAGATTGCGTACCTGAACTGATAAGAAGAATAAAAACACCAAATTTGGACCTAAAAATGAAGTAAATTATGAACATTTTCTTTCTTTTGCAGCTTAATTTCGTTCTTATCGTTTTACTTATGTTCAACCAAAAAGTTTACACATTACAATTTCTAACAATAGTAGCAATTATCATGGTCATTTTTTAAATTCTAATTTCAGCAGCCCAAACTCACATTAACGAAAAATTTCCAAATCCAATTGAATTTGTAATTGAAACTATAAGAATTGTTAATTTAACCAAACCTTTGTACGAGCTGGGTGTAGAAACGGTGCGGAAATGGAGTGAAGCTCCGAAAATGATCCTTACAGCTACGGACTAGGAGAGAAAGGAAATTAAAAGAGAGAGAGAAAAGAAGAACCAGCACGGCGTGGCGACGGCTGATTTTCTCCAACTTCAAACACGATAATGCTTTTCTCTATTTTCTAATTATTACTCATTTTTCTTTTGGGTAACATTTTTAATTTATCAGGCAAAAAATCTTCCATTTTTCTAAGAACATATTAATTCATTGCTTTTATTAAAAAATACTTGACACTATTTTGATCTCATACCTTGATGTTTGACTCATTTATAAAAATCCCTGTACAAAATCATCGTCTTACAATTGATCATATGTATATATTTAAGGGAATAATATTTCACTTTTACCCCTGAAGAATTATTTGTATATAAAAATAACGTGAAATGTTAATGAATTTAGTTGTTGGGGACAAATGTAAAATTTTATATTTAACAAAGGAGAATGTAACATTTTTTTATAAAATTAAATTTATAAAAATAACTTGAAATGTTATGTACAAGATTGCCTTTAGATGATAATTAAAGGATTTTTTATATATCTTTAAGAGGGTAAAATGTATTTCGGATTTTTTTTCTATAATAAGGTGGGGGTGGAGGTGGGGGGAATTAAAATGTAACATTTTAAGAAGTTTCAAAATCTGTATTATTATATAAAAAGAAAAGTCATGTCACAATATACTATTTTTTTTATTTATCCTTAATATTTAAAATTATTTAGTTATGTAGTTTTTTAATTACTTCACTTCTCTTATTACATTCATTAATATAATTTTCACTTTTTTTTGGATCGATCCTCCAAAAAAGAATCCTTATTTTGTATGTTTGAAAAAATTATTAAATTATGCTCGCGGAGACACATGCATGTTGTAGATGATTAGTAGAATGTACGAAAAACATCCACATTTTACTCTCATTGAGGACATTAATAAAAAAATTATCAATATTGCGGGAAAAAGAGCAAAAATAGATTTATACCAAAATTTCAAATGTAAGATAGATCAAGATGTGAGATAAGTAGTGCAAGTATATGCAATTTTATGTAAAGTCAAAGTATAATTTATTAATGTTTTTTTACGAAAATTCATTTAAGAAGAGAATATTTTTAAATATTGAGATAATATAAGTTTGTTTTTAAAAATAATTTTTATTTGATATGACATTTCACAAATTTAAAGCCAACTTTGGAGTGGGACTATTTCTGGCATTTGGTTTTAGTTGTGTTCGAGTTCATAAATTTTCATAGTATGAATATACGATTTGTCTTCTGTCTTTTGGATAATTTTTATCAATAGAATAAAAAAAAATGTACGTGTCCAATTATGGAAAGTCCAAGTCTTCACCACAATAAAACGTGGCAAGATCTCCCTCCTGAAGCAAACAACATGCATGTACCAAATTAATCCAAATCCATATGTATGTAAACTCTTATCCTCTAATCGAAGATTCTAATCTAACTAGCAATACCAAACAAGGAAAAACAATCCAATCATATCCTGTCCTGAAAGAAAATTAAATGAGCAACAAATCCTTGACGCCACCGCCATGGGAAGTTGTCGACTTGATAATAGCCGGCCACCACCTCGACCCAAATGACCTAGCCACCGCTTGTTGCGTTTGCAAATCATGGTCCATTTCAATGTCCTCCGACCACCTTTGGCAACCCATTTGCACCACCACATACCCCTCCCTCTCCAACCTCCACACCTTCATACCCTACATCAAACTCTACTCCCTCGGCCGCGCCGCCGAGAAGCGCCGCCTCCAAACCCCTCCAAAGCCCCAACTCTCAATGCACGACTTGGTCTTCGCCATCGACATCGAGAGGAACGGTGATCGTATTGCCACGGTCGTGAAACCCGGGGGCGGACTTGAACCCGACAGGAATGGGATTTTTCGGTTCGATATCGATGTTGTGAGTAGTAAAACGGTGGCGGTTGCGGCGTTGGATAACTTGAGGATTACGTGGAATGTGGTTTTGGAGGGGTTTAAGGGGGTGTTTACTGTTATGGATTGTAGAGGGAAAGGGAGTTTTGTTCTGGGACTGGAGGGGTGGTTTTCCAAGGAGCTACCGTCGCCCGGGTGCTGTTTGAGTGGAGGAGCTAGTAGTGGGTTGGTGGCGGATTTGCGGTTGGGGTTGAGGGAGAGTGGCGGTGGTAAGGAGGTGGTGGTGGTGGAGAAAATGAGTGTGGGGTTGTTGAGTGTAGTGAGTTGGAGATATGTGTTTGTTGATGATGCTCTTAGGTATTTGCAGCATTTTCTCTTGCCATCTCAATCTCAAATGTAATTAAATAAATAAATAAATGTTTCCTTTTCATTCTATGAATGTTTTGTTTTGTCATCTCAAATCGAATAAGAATTTGACATGTGTTTTCGATCGGGCTCATTTAATTAAATAATTAATTAATTTTAGGGTAAATTACGAATATAAGGTTTAGTGGTACGTAATATCTCACAAATCACTAATTTAATTGAGGGGATTTTGGTTTCAAGAAATTATATATAGTTGAGGGGAATTTTAGTAACCAAGTCTTATTTCAACATAATTTATCCTTGATTTTACTATATTTTGAGATGTATGATGAAAAGTGCGTATTCTTATGAATGATCACTTAATTAATCTTGGAAGATTATTCCAAGTATAGAGATATAATTAAGAGTATGATTTATTTAAAAGTATTAGTTTACATGAGCCGATGACCCGTAGGCTAGGCTAGGGAAAGGGAAATGATGTGATGTGAATCATATGATGATCATCAACTATATATATATATATACTTATAGCTAGTAAGTAAATAGAGTAGGTAGGTAGCTATATGATGATGAAATTCCAAGTAAAAGCCCAACTTAATAAAATTAGAATTAGAATTAGAAGAAGACGGCTACTACAACTGAACACAGCCATATTTGCCTTTTTCCACTAGGACTAGCACTAATTGTAGACTGGTGAGCAGTAGAATTTGCGGAGGAGGGAGGAGGAGCAGTCTTATTGTTGGCCGATTTCTGCCCAATTTCATAGAAAACCTGAGCATCCGGTGAATCAGGAGCCAACTTCAGGAGAGCTGCACGTACAGATGATCGACCGACCACCAATATTATTTTTAATATAACAAACAAATTAACCTATATAATCAATCATATATAATATTTACTAATTAATAATTACCAGGGCACTGGGAAATATTAGCTGGGGCATTACAAACTTGAGGAAGAGTCAAAGCAAGAGTGACGTTAATGTTGAGGCCCAAATCAGGATCGTTTCTGTCTTTAATTATGACACACAGACACTTGTTGTTTGTTTTCAGGACATGTTTTAACCCCGTGCAGCAATCTGGAGTTGGGGCTTTTGCAGTTCCTCCAACATACGTAAGGCATGTTGCCAATCCCACCAGTGATTCTGTACATTCTTCCTTGTCTTTGATATAATTATCATCACTATCAGACCCAGACCTGCTCCTGCTTGCGAAACTAAACATCATAACTAGTACGATCAATACTTTTATCCACACTATTTGATGATCCATTCTCATCAAATCAGGTTTTAAGCCAATCTATTAATTAATTTATTTAATGTGGCCTGCCTGCCTGCCTATAAATAGAAGATGATGATATTAATTCCTACTTGGAAGAATACATTACATATTCACATGTATAATAATCCAATATATCCAGCTGCCACCCGCCCATCCCACCCAATTCCAAAATTGTTACTTTAATAGTGATCAACTTTTCGTACCTATATATATATATATATATATATATATATATATATATATATATATTGCATTTTATGCTGTTACATTTTACTCTATTCGTTCTATTTCAATAAATTTTTTTTTATTTCATAAAATAATATCTAGCTTCTTGTATTTTTTTATCCCATCAACATTTCAATTTTACACTTTTGGTCCCAAAATGAATGAAATTGAGAATAATTTAAAATAAAAGTTGAACAAAAATGAATGCTACCTAAATGTCCAATGATCATTATATCATATGTACGTAATCTTCTATCATATCATTCATATGTAATCTTGCCTTTATTCCGGGAAAGTCTTGTTCAATCATTAACATCTCTACACCATGCCATTTCCACTCAAGCTGTGTTAGTGACAGCTATAATATATAGTAGACCAAAAGGTATATATGCTTGATTTTGGTATTTATTACGTAATAGCTACTTGGCTCAGATATCGATATTGATAATGATTTCTATCAAATTGAGTTCATAACAACATTTTCACTAAAAAGTAAAGGTAGAATTTTCTTGTTTCTATAGTTGTTTGTGCTAAGTTTGACTTGATTGTATTTTTCATACTAAATATTTATCTATTTTAAATATTTAATATCAAATCTTTTAAAAAGGCACAATTATTGTTAAAATTGAAGGACTTTTTTCACATTTGTTTAAGTTTTAATGATAATTTTTATGTGTACTATATCATATCTGAAATTTATTGTGACATGATTCCTTATAGATTTAATTTTGACTAATATTTCGAAACTTTGTTAATTTTTTGCAGATTATTGCGTTTTATGAATTGAAACTTGTACCATTAGAAAACTCTCGTCAAGGGCTTTCCAACCATACAGAGAACACAAAATTTGATCTTGAAAAATTAACGAAAAAAGGAAATGTAAAGAAAAATCCTTCAAATTTGATATTAACTATATATTTTTGAAAGATTTGATACAAAATATTAAACGTATATAAAATTTGATATAAAAAATGAAGTACCCTTAATCTAGAATTGTAAAATTAGTGATAAATGTGGGATTTAAGACACATATTTTTTCCAGATTACCCCGCCCGCCCCCCGCGCCTTTTTATCTTATTCCACTTCACCAACCACACTATAAGCTGTGGGGGCACCCTGTAGGCATGGGGCTAATGTGATTATGATGTTTATATGAACTTCAATTTAGATGACGATGACATCACATCATGCTTTGCATCGACCAATATGAATCATAATGTGAAAATTATGACGTATTAGTGTGAGAATTTACATTCTTAATTCGTTAGAAATAGTTAACATCACAATAATGTTTTATTTGAATAAAACTAAGAAAGTTGATCATTTTATAACTTTAGAATAAAAAAATCCATATATGCGATCAAGCCATTAATGGTGAATAGCAAAATGACAAAACAACGGGATAAAAATTCACATAAAAAAATCAAATTAAATAAAAAATCAACTAACAAATAGTAGCATTAATCTATTATAAGAAAATTCACATAAGAGGGGAATTGGATCCTGGACCTCTTGGTTCAAACGAATTGAAATTTTTGTCCGAATTTAAATGAGAAAAGGCATGCATCATCAGTATTTCTACTCTATGGAGTATGGGCAATTGATTATTTTCACATCACACTATGAACATACACCTCCTAAATTTTATGAACTTATAAAGAGAGAAAAAAAAAACTATTATATTCACGTCTTAATTTTTTTTTTTTACATATATGAAAAATCGTGAGAAAAACAATGGTTTATTTAAATAGTAATTTTATGTTTATTAATCTTCTTCTTAAAGTTAATGGGCCAGGCAACGGAGAAGTTTTTCTCTAATTACTAAGAAAGCCCAATAAGATAAGGTGATCCGTAAGAGGTTGAACGGTTCGCTTAGGTGGTAAGATTGGGCTACAAATAGTTGTCCCTAGTAGTCTATGGGCCTGTGAGTCTCAATCTTAAAGTTCTTTTGAAGCTAATACTTTTGCCTTTTATATTTTCCTTTTTGAAAAGACAAACCAAACATAAAAGGCTCAAACAGTTGTTCACATGGAAATAGTTAGGCCTTTCAGCCATTAGAATGCTGTATGTAATATTTTAGTTTCCAGGACCATCGTACGGCTTATGTTACATATCACATGCTTTATGCTTTTTTTTTCTTTTTTTCTTTTTTTCTGAAGAACATATCACATGCTTCTTAATCAAGCACAATATTTAGGGGTAATATTTAAAACATTGTGTCTTTGACTCTATTTCAGTTCCTCTCTTTTTATATAACAAATAAAAAGCTACAAACTAGTCTAATTAAAGGTTCTAAGTAGGTAATTTTTGCTAGTATATAAATTAATTAGGACCAAATATGTCTCTGTGGTTAATGACGGATATAGGAATGAGTTAGAATGGTCAATTACCAATGAAATATTTATACAATTTCAAGCTATCAAATATTTTAAACAAAAAAATAAAGAGATAATACCTACAAAAATTACTAAACTGAGGAGAGTATATTATTATTAGTAGACTTCATTACTTAACTCCCTTAATCAAACTCTAGTTACTTTAATCAACTTGAGTAACTCTTTCTTATAGAATGAAATCTAGCATATTTCAATGCATTATGTCCATATAGATATGGACATTATTAATAAATAAAGTACATATAGAGTGGGGTCACCTCAAGATCCGATCCTGGTCGGTGACACGTGTAAGGTTTTCAATAGTCAATTGCCTAATATTTGAATATTAGCCACTGCATTTTTCACCGGCCATTTTATTTTGTGTATTTTTTCTAGGTTGTATTTGTTTGAGACAAAGAATCTTATAATGCATCCAAAGCAACTCTTAACACCACCTTTATTTAGCACAAATCTTCATCTCTAAGAAAATCTTGATCACACGCGCTAATCCACGTGCAGCGAACAAATTACAGGGTATTTAGATTAATTATATTATATTATAGTTTATGATGCATGCTGTGAAAATTTTGTAATGAAAGCTTTATAGCTAGCTTTCAAATTAATAGCTTGCTCGAAATTGTTTGAATTTAACTTCTTCTCAACAAACTAGCTGATTTTGAGTTTTTTTTAACGAGAGGTCAGTTTGTTTCTTTTTTCAATAAATATTAAAAATAAAGGAAAATACTTTATCAAGTCTTAATTTCCTAAATGGATATTCCTCTTAGAAGAGATTCGTGAATACTATAAGTGTATGTTGATTTGAATAGTATACATATTTTTAAGTTTCATTTTATATTATATCATAATTGATTAAAACTTGCGAGCTTAAATCAACATGAATACGATTGGAACTCAAATTTTAATTTATCAAGTCGAACTAATTAAATCGAGATTATTATTAAAAAAAATTCAACAATAAATGCATGTATGTCAAATTTAATTTAAGTACAAACTTGATGAATTATAGAAAAGTCAATTATCAAGTACGTAAATTAAACTTGCAGTCTCTGTTTTAAGCATTAGTTTGTGAATGGATACCACTTCCATTGAAAGCGCGTATGCTTTATTAACCCGTACGCAAGAAGGAAATATTGAATAACTAATTAACAATAATCTCTCAGTCTCTCTCTCTCTATATAATACTCCGTATGAGCTCTTTATGTTACCACACAAACAGTGTACACAAAACCAAGCTTTCAAATTAGAAGCATAAGTTGAAAAGTTTAAAAATTAAGCAGCTTATTCAAAATTAACCGACTAGCTTCATCTTCTAAATTATATATTGATCAATATGCAGTACTCAAACAACTACAATTCTTCTTCTTCTTCTTCTTCTCTGCCTCTACACCTCTTTGTATTCGTGTTGATAGTATTCATGTTTGTTGGAATCAGTTGGTACATCCACTACGAATCCATTTTTGAGGGCTTGTTCGATCAGATTAAACTTGTTCTAATGGTTTCTCCTTTGTTACTGCTTCTGGTTCTTCACTTGCTTTCTACATTCCAAAAGCAGATGTCGTCTTTTTCATTTCCGGAGCAAGACTCCATTCACCGAGCCGGAGGGACGCCGTGGGGAGTCGGATTGTTGCTTGTGCTTTTGTTCTTTATGATTTCTTACCAGTCTGATTTTCGAGAACGCATGTTTCCTCTACTTTCCTGATCATCATCATCGATGTACATGTACTGTATATATATTCCCTAATTAATTTGTATGTAAATGATCCATGGATCGGAGTTTTATTTTTATTGTTTCTAGATGAATGTTTTCGATACATGCATTTTTCCTCGTTTCTAGTTTTAGATTAAATTTCACTTTTGTTAGAAAATAGAATAATTAATATATAATCAATCCCCGGCCCCCTAAGTTTCTAGCTAACTACTGTATTAATTTGCTAAATATCATAGAGTATTACTACAATACTGTCTGCATTACCAATGAGCGAGCTCTTAATTTATGTTGCTTCGATCCCAAGCATATAAATTTTTTGTTTTTGTTATAGACAAATGATGACAACAGTTAAAGGATGTGCATTCATTCATTGATCAACCCAAATAGAAGAGAGTGAACAAGAACAAAGATAGATATAATTTAATTGATTACCAACTCTGGGAACAAAGAAAGCTTCCATGGGTTCTTCTCTATCATCTTTTCCAAGTAATAAGAAACAGAGAGATTGTAAATAACAATTTTTTGTACTGATGTTTTACTTTGTTCTTCATCTTCCAAAGTGAAAAGAATGCAAAATATATATACTCATCAATCATCACCAACTCATAAAATATACAAAATCCCATGTATTTGTTTTATGCAAGATAGGATCTTGAATTTCAATTACCAACTTTCTGTTTTTGCCTTTCTTTCTTCACAAATTAACATCAGTAAAAGACAAGCTAGTTCCACTGCACGAAGTTGCAGTATGTAGGAAAGTGAAGCACGCTGGTTTTAGAATTAAAGTTTATGCAGTGAGCTACTGTGACATTTTATCAAACAGGTTATACGCATACGTGTATTTCTTCAAACAAGTAAGCAAATGAGAACTTTCATTGACCCCTTTTCTTATTTGACGTTTCAAATGCAATAAATAATGACTGAAAAATAATATGGATTACCACTCCTGATTGATTTCCTAGTAAATCCAAAAGTCCATGGCTGATTTTCTTTGACATTATTTTTCTGAAAATAGTAGTGTATTTTCCAGCCTTTCTTGGATTTGGAACAGATGAAAACTTCATAATTAAATTTAACAAAAACAAATTAATTATAATTAAGAAGAAAATAATGAAAAAATACGTCGCCTGAGAGATTCGAACTCTCGCGGGGAAACCCCATGTACTTAGCAGGCACACGCCTTAACCACTCGGCCAAAGCGACTTTTGTATACACTTTTTGGAGTTTTATTATATTATATTATCCTGTACCCTTTTTTTATAGTCCTCCGGAGAAATTAATGTTGCAGTTATATTAACGTGGGATAAATGCTAAACAGTCATCTGTATTATGTTAAAGATGCACAATATTACCCATAAAATTTTCTTGTATTTAAAAATTCAGCATAAAATCTCCCATTTGTATAAAATAGGTCATTTCGAATCGGCATATTTTACGAAACCATTTTAAAAATATTTCATTTTGATTCCTACGATTAAAATCAATTTCTTGACATAAGTTGATATGAAACGACCTAATTTGAACATATATGGGGTTTTTTGTGCTGTGTTTTTATAATTACAAGATGATTCTATGCAATAAACTTTTCAGTGAATGTTTCACATAACACATGAAAGTATCTTGTATTTTTTCATAATAATGTAGTACACAAAGTGCGAACTAGATGTAGCGATAGCATGCTCTTTGTAACTAGAGTTTAATACATATTTAATCTTATTACATAACAAATCTTTGTTAAGCATACATACTTTTTTCTAACCAAATTAATTTATCACTTAATATGTTTAACTTTCAAGCATTTGTCCATTATCTAATCCCCTAGTTCAACTTTTGTCTAACTGAATTGATCAAATACAAAAGAATTTGAGCCCTTTTTTCCCTTTAAAAAGTGTTTTTTTATTTCTTTTGAGAGATGTGGAACAAAACACATACACTTATGTATTGTTTGGTTGTCGGGAAAGTGAAGAAAAGTCGGTTTTTTTTTCTCCCACATGTTGTTTGGATAGCAAGAAAGAAAGTTATTATTTTTCTTCAACTTTCCTGCAGGAAAATTTTGTGAAGAAAAAATTTCCCCACCAATTTGATGGGAAAATCCCGGAAAAATCGTGGGAAAATTTTAAAGTAAATTGCAAAACACCCCTTGTACTTCGTTTAACTATCAAAATCCCTCATTTGTGATTTTTTCTTAACGAAAGCCTTTGTGCTTATTTATTAATAGCAAAAAAGTATCTTCTCAAGTCATATAACAATTATACCCCCACAAAAATGACGCAAAAACATATTTTTTACCTAAAAAGATTATCAATAACCCCCTGTTAATTTTAAAAATTAACAATAACCCCCTGTTAACTTTGAAGATGGATATAAATTCGGTGACTAAAAATTATAAAATAGGTCAAATTAATTTATAATAAAGTTAATATAATGAAAACGTAATTATTCATACAATATTTTATCAACAAAGAAAACGTAATTAATAATCAAACAAAAATATTTATCAAAAATATTATGTTTCTAAATTTTCTTAACAACCAAACAATTACAAGAAAATAGTTTTCCTCACAACCAAACATGTAGAGGAAAATGACTTTTTTTTCCTTTTCCTTTCCCAACAATTTTCCCTCACCTTCCTGACAACCAAACAAGCTATTAAGTTTCAAAATTTAGAGGTTTTCATTAATGTGAGTTTTTCTCTAATTTTGTTATTAATGTTATTAAAAAATTTAATCTTCATGTATTGTTGAATATTTTTTCATGTAATGATGAAATTATCATTAAAAAAAGGCAAACAAACAAACGTGGAATAATCTAAATTAGATTTTATTGAAAAATACAAATTCCTTTTAGTCAAAATGTCAATTGAAATATCAACGTCTTCCCTACGCTCCGCAACCAAACCCGGGGCCCCATCTCCCCACTATTACTACTATTATTACTATTAGCTCCTCCTTCCAAACCAAAATCCAAAGTAACCCGCCACCCCACCCACTCCTCCCAATTCTAAACAAATATCCCCACCACCACCACCACCACCACCACCGTTATGTCATCCACAACGGCCGCCCACCGCCTCTTCTACCACCCCGCCTATTGGTGCCACTCCTGCGACATGAGCATCGGCTTACCCCCCTCCCCCACCCCCACCGCCCTCCTCTGCCCTCACTGTCACCACGACTCCCTCGAACAAATGGAAACCGACATAGACACAGACGAGAATAATCAATCTCTGTCCCCACCGTTAAATCCCCACGACCTTACAACCCTAATCCCCTCCGACGACAATTTCCTCCTCACAAGCCCCTACCTCCACCGCCTCATGCACCACCTCACCACAACCAACGCCGCCGCCACAAACCCTAGATCCAACTCCGCATCCAAGTCCGCGATAGATTCTCTACCGGAAGTACCAATTACGCACGAAAGCGACCTAAATATGCTATGCCCTGTTTGTAAGGATCCTTTCGTTCTAAATTCCATAGCCAAATCGATGCCCTGCAAGCACGTTTATCACTCGGATTGTATTGTTCCTTGGCTTGAGATTAATAATTCTTGTCCCGTGTGCCGATTTAAGTTGCCTACGGGGGAGAAAGGAGTGGAAAATGGGAATGTAGGGTTTGTGAGACTTGAGGAATTGGTGAACGATGAGGTGGAATTGTATGATTTTAGGAATTCGCTTAGGCACATGGCGAGGAGGCATAGGTGGAATGATGAAGTAACTATTGGGAGTGGGAGTGAAGGGAATTTGTTCTCACCTACGCAAAATGGGGAGGTTGGGAGAGGGGGTGGAGTTTTGGAGAGGGAAAACAGTCTGGAGACTGTGTCGAGTTGGCCAAGGTGGCAGGTGGAGGAGGGGATGGTAGGTGGCGGAGGGAGTGATGACGTTAGCGGTGCATTGGCTAGGACGTGAAGTTATGGTAGGGGTCTTGGACAGCGTTTAGAGGTATTCTTTTTAATACTTTCTTGATTCTTGGTTATGTTTGAAGTTTGAACTGATTAGTTTGTTTGTTGAGCATGAACATTAACTTCTTCACTTTGTTTTATTAAATTTAAATTGAGGGCATTATGTATATTATGTCTATGGGAATTGGGAATATAGTTGGATTGATGATAGTCTGATGGTAAATTAGTAGGATTGCCGCATCAAAGACAATTAGTTGCTCTGCTGAATTTTGTGATATTTGTTTTCTTAGGATTGATCTTAAAGGAATCTTGTGATATTATCTAAACCATGCATATAGTAATCAGTTAGGCTTTGTTCGTTCCTGGATTATAGTGAGTAAATTGATAATGAATATGAAAATGAACCGTAAAAAAACATTTTCCTTTGTGTTTTACTCGCTAGAAATCCTAGAATCAAACACAGCCTTATGATCATGGTTTGCTAAAACGGGATTGAATGCTTTGTTTCATAGTTTCAATTTAAAGTGTGTAGAGGAAATAACCCTCTCATATAAGTGGTTGGATTTGATTGCTTATCAACTCAAGTTGCTCCAAGGTAAGTGGTAAAAATGAAATCTCGGTTCTGGTGAGAACGAGGGCGATTTTTGTTTCATAAGCCATTATTTCAAGTAAAAAAGGTTGAAGATGAATATAATGATGATTGCAAGACAATTTTCAGTAAGTAGAAATAAACTAATGTGGAATCTTAAACTTGAATCGATATGGTGTTAACTCATTTGAGATGTCAGCATTTCACTTTAGATTTCATAAATTTCCTACTTAAACTGAAAATCCTTTTAATTTGGATTCATAGTACTCTTCGTGTTTATGCTTGTAAACCTAGTCATCTAGGTATCTTGTACATACTATTTATCACTATATTAATATCAATAACACATTTTTACTTCATTTACTGTGACTGTTATCCATGTTACTATGATAAAATTGAACTCCATGTTGTGAATTGATGAAATTGAATGAAAACTATAAGTTATGGTCTTAGATGGTCAGGGCGTAATGGGTTATTTTGACTAGTTATAAGCATATAGTGCACCTATATGGATTTGAGTTTGATCTAAGGAAAAAACCAGTTTGATCGTTCTCGTAGTCGTAACACGTAGATCATTTTTTTAATTTCATTTTTTTTAATTCATTCCTCTTTTCAGGTCTTGTAAATTCCCTCGCGGTTAATGAGCTTGTGAAGTGTAAATTCTCCACGGATGATTGTGCTTCTGTTTAAGTGACATAATAAGTGTGAATTCTCTTCTCTTCTCCCTTTCCCCTTTATGTTGTCTTCTTGTAGCATAGAGCTTATTCATGCTCATATCCTTGTACTGGTTACAGTAAAACTTTATGCTACAAAATTTTGATAATTAAATATCAATCAATTCCCCCCCCCCCCCCCCCTCGATTGAGCTCCCTTGTTGCTTTGTCATTTTTTTAAACATATTTCTCATTATATTTATCAACTTTAGATGGTATATAGTGTTTCCGACTTTTCTTTGCGTATTGGTCATTCTTTTCTTGCTATTGCCTTGTGATGGGGGTTCTTTCGAACAGGGTATGTGCTATAATTTTTCCTGTGGTTAGGAAGAAGGATTAATTTTAACAAATTTTGGTTATTTGCATCATTATCTTATATACAAATCAATCTTATCAAGTATGTGCTCGTATGTTATGATTTAAATGAATATCTTTCCAATATCTTAATTGCATAGACTGACCACGCTCTCAATTTATGTACATATATTTTTTCTTAAACTATTCATGCTAGTAATTATAGTCAATGATTCTTACCAAAAAAAAATGAAAAATTATAGTCAATGACGCCTGAATTTCTTATTATATAGTTCTCTTATCTTAGTTTTTGTAATTATAGTCATTGACATGAAGGTAAATGATAAAGGTCGTTTAGGTGGCCTTTTGTGGTGGCTAGGCTTGTTTTTATTTGTTATTTTCTTTTGTTTTATTTTGTATTTAATTTCTTCTAGCTTCAAAGTTGGATTATTCATTCTTATTCTAGCACTGGTTTATATCATTCATGCCCTTTCATTCATGCCCTTCAACGTCAACCCCAGCAATCCCATGTCATAGATTTAAGATTGCTCAGCCCGGTCAGTTATTTTATACTATTTATTCTTTTATATAGAGATTAAACCAAATCTTTCAAGTAATGTAAATAATCATAGTGGTATTATTAGCACTAAAATTATATAAATGAGAGAAAAATGTGGATAGGTATGTGATGTGTATTCTTTGTGGTAGTCTTAATAATTAGAAGAATCCATTATTCATTATCTTTGTTCTTGTGAAATTAATTTGAGTGTTATGTATTTATATTGGATTACTCCAATTTCTCTGATTGTAGTTTTTTATTTTTTATATTCATCGGGGCCTGTGTCAATTTTTGTACACCTCGATAAATATTCAGATCACTTGAACATTCTACAAGTCCGACAACGAAATTTTAAATAACTCTAATATACTCCCTTTGTCCCAAATTATCTATTATTTTATAGAAAAAAATTTATCTCAAATTATCTGTCATTTTAGAATTTCAATACACTATTAATTATATATTTTAGGTATTTAAGAGAAAAAGTAAGAAAATGAGTGCAAAGCTTGAATAATGTGTTAATAGCTAGCGTTGAGATAAATAAAGAATAAGGATATTTTTGCACTTTGCACCCTCGAAACATGGAAAATAGATACTTTGCACTCTCAAAATTTAGATTTAGCACTTTGCACCCTCGAAATATGAAAAATACAGCACTTTACATCCTATTTTATTTTCAAGCAAAAACTTAAGAGCAAAATAGGTAATTCTATTATAAATCTTTGGCATTTTGCACCCCAAAAGTAGCACTTAACACTCTCTAATTAAGAACAAATCAGCAACTTGTACCTCCGAAACACAATAAATGGACACTTTACACCCCAAAACACAAAATTAATACTTAACACCCTCAAATTAAAAAAAAAAAAAACCTCAAACCCCTCGTTTTTTTGGGCAAAGTTGACCGTTGGGGTGAAAAAAAATTAAGGCAATATAGGTAATTATTTATGAGTTTTTGATATTTTGAAGTAGACAATGGGTCTTTGAGAAGTTTACTTGTAATTTATTTAGTTATTTATGGATATGTATATTGATAAAAATAAATATGGAGAGAGAAATGGGTATTTTAGTATTTATAATTGTATTTTGCAAAACTTAAGGAAAAAAAATGAATTACCTGTTTTGCCTTAGATTTATTTCACCCCGATGGTCAACTTTGACGAAAAAAAATGAGGGGTTTGAGGTTTTTTTTTTTTAATTTGAGGGTGTTAAGTGTTAATTTTGTGTTTTGGGGAGCAAATTGCCCATTTATTGTGTTTTGGTGGTGCAAATTGTTGATTTGTTCTTAATTAGAGGTTGCTAAGTGTTAATTTTATTTCGGGGGTGCAAAGTGACAAATTCTCAAGTTATGAGCAAAGTTCCAAAGATTTACAATTGAATTACCTATTTTGCCCTTGAGTTTTTGTCTGAAAATAAAAGAGTGTGCAAAGTGCTGTATTTTTCATATTTCAATAATGCAAAGGGCTAAAATCTAAATTTTAGGGGCAAAATAAAATCATAAACTGACAAATAATTTGGGATAGCATGAGTAAATAATTAAGGGTATGTGTGGATGGGTTTTGGCCCGGTCTCGCGGGTCTCGCGAGATCGAACCAAAACCATTTCAAATGAGTTTTCGCCAAACTTATAAAACCATCAAAAACTTATTCATAAATCCACACTCAAACTCTTCAAACCTATAAAGCACTGATTTGACACCTACCACCTACTTTTTCCCCCAAATCTCACTAAAAAATACATTGATTTGACACCTATCACCTATTTTTTCCCCTAAACTCCAACATCCAAAACCAATCCAAGTGGGGTTTCAACTTATTCAAACCACAAAACCCAATAGTCAAAACTCATCCAAATGAAGTCTCAAATGTTTCATCGAAACCACCCAAACCAATTTTTTTAAACCGAGACTCGCGAAACCGAGCCAAAATCCATCCAAATAAACCCTAAAGGAGGGAACAAATTTTTTTAACCGTTAGGCCAACCCATTATATTTGTTGCCTTCATCATCTAAATTATAATAGTAGTCAGACTATTGTTTATTGCCAATTCTAATAAATAATATGCCAATATGATACTCACAATCAATCTTGCAAGTTAATTTGGTGTTGAGGGGGGAATTTGAAATGTGTAAGCCTTATCAATATTAATGATGCAGGATTTATAAACGCAAGTATACGCAATCGCAGCAAGTAATATAATGATAAGTAGAGTATCGTCTCCACAGGGAATTAATGAACTAAACAACTAATTACTAAAGATCACTCTTTTTCTTATCCAAATTAAACGAATCTTTGTGATTATTATAACTAAGCAACAATGAAAGTAAAACTAAATTATAAACTGACAAGATTAACTATGATGATTAAAGCCTAGGATTACAATTTCCTTCAATGTTAAACTAATCGCTTTTATCTTCCCAACAATTCTATTTTAATTAAGATTTATTGCTAGTCTAGGGCACTTAAGTTTTTACAATTTCTTTCCAGAATATTGTAAAACTAATTTAACCTAATCAAAGAGCTATATTCCTATGCCAATGAAGTTAGGCCAAATCGAGTCAAGAACAAGCCCTAATTATGACTACCTAAGGCAATTAAGTATATTCCTATCTTAATTGCTAAACAAATTACCCAATTCGATGTGGGTGCAATTCGTACAAAAGTTACCCAATCTTTAACCTAAAACCTAATTTCCTCTCCCGATTCAATTAGATTTGTGAAACAATAGTTGGCCAGACTAAAGAAATTCAAGCACAAGAATGGGTAAACAATAAACCTCAATAATATAGAATAAGGAAAAATAAACAACAATCAATTTAAACAAAGAAATCCATTGTAATCCTAGAAAACTAAATTTAGTTCATAGCTAAAACGAAAATAAACTCAAGAATCATCAAAGTCATGATTACAAGAACACAAAAGAGAAAAGAAATTGCAAAAGATGAGAAAAGAGAAGTAGATCTATTTTTCCAATCTTCAAGAATTGTCTTCTCCGATGTTGTTCCACGCTTCTCAATGATATTTTCTTCTTCTTGGTCTCTCCTCTTGTCAAAAAGTGTTCAAAGATGATTTTCTCTCACTTCCTCCACAAATATATAAGTTTCCAAGTGAAACTAGGACTCTAAAAGTAAGAATTCGCGGACAGCTTTTGCCCCAGCGAAAAATTAGTTCGCCCCAGCGGAGGTCTGCTTTGTGATTTCGCTCCAGCGGAGAGGTTTTCCGCCCCAGCGAAGAGCCTTCTGTCCGCACATCCAAAAATCAAGAGAAAAATCTGAAAAATTCGAAAGAAAATATCAAAATGAATACGTGACTCACCAACGAGAAAAACCATACAAAACCAAGTGAAAACGATCTAAGATCTCCAGAAATTCATGTCATTCCCCGCAAAAATACATAGAAATTAACTCTATTTTGTAGAGTTAACAATTAATTTTCTAAAATTGTTCATCGAGTTACTTGCTTCTCGTGTTGTCTAAGCAACTTTGTTGGACGAGATTTTGATCGAGATATTATATCTAACCAAGCGTTAGAAGAATTATTTTTTCAAACTTTAAAATTATATTAGGTCTGAAAAATAATTACACAAATACGGATGTTTGATCAATAAAAAAATACTAGAAAAGGATGTACAAAAGTTCTATTTTGGTCTACCTTACCATGATTATATATCATGGTAAGTTAAATTCAATTTTCAATTTTTGCATATCTTAATAAATAATAAAGCAATCAAACACGAGAGGTTTAGGTCCAAAGCAAGGTCAGCAAATGGTAGCTTGTAATGTAGAAGTTAAGTTTTGGGATGACTATTCCTTGTCAGCACAACAATAGTCTTCAAACTTTTCTTCAAAATAATCAAATCAATCACTTTCAAACCTTTTGAACTTTATTTTTAAAAACAAATGTTCAGCTATGTTAAGACATAAAATTATGGGACGTGATCCAATTAATTTACGTATGAATCTGCACTTATAAGAAGTTTCCTAAATTTTGTTGTATAGAAACAATTAAACAAATACTACACGACTGTATGCTTTGCAGCCACGAAAAAGTTTATTGACCTTTCCTCTCCTTAATCAAGTTAATCGTGATTAATTAAGCAGCTGTGTCTTTTCTTCTAAATGATAATTAAAAGAATTCGTCATTCAAAACGTAGATTCTATTACCATCTTTGATTGAAATCATGATTTGAGTTTGACAATGAAATAACTTCTTTATTTTATTTTAACAAATGGAGTAATACTTTTAAACAATATTAACATAATCATATAGGGCCTGTTTGTTTGGCGTTTCCCAAAAAAATTTCGTGTTTGAGAATTGCCAAACAAACATGTTTTTTATATTATGAAATAAATTTTTCATCTCTCAATTTTCTCAAACTACTCTCTCAAAACCCAAATAAACAACAATTTTCTCTTCTCCAAACAAAACCTATATAAACATTACTCTGATTTGACATAAAGTAACATATCTCTTACACAATTTATCTCACAACAAACATGATTTGACATAAAGTCTTACACATCTTACACATATAACCTAACTCTTCCAAAAAAACCCTACACCTACTTTAATTCTCTGATTGAATGTGTTCATTTTAGATGGGTCAAGCAAGTATGCTTTGGTAATTAAGATACTCTTACCAAATTGCCATAAAAGATATATTGTTTCTCCTTCATATTTATACTACTTGAAGGTCACTTAAACACTCTCTAAAAACCAATGTGGAATAAGGAGAGTTAAGTTTTTATCCCATATTGGTTTGAAAATAGTGTTTGAGTGGTCTTCTAGTAATATAAATATGAAGGATAAAACATATATCTTTCAAAATTATGGTTAATTTTTTTTAAAGAAAATATCAAATTATAATTAATAAGTATTAAATAGTTTTTATATACTTTTTACACATTTAATTAATAACTTTTAAAATTAGAACTAAAAAAGAAGTTGGCCTGAAAGCGCGCGTCCAGGAGCTGCCTGCCTGTCCTCCGGGGGGATATCCATCTCCATCGACGTGGATTTGTTGCTTGTCTCCCCCTTCTGCTGGAGATATCCTAAATTATTTGTTAATTTTATAGTTTTTTTTTTAATTAGTCTTTGAATATAGCACTTACTAATTATTTTTAGTCACAATACTTCACATTTGTAGCTAGCTTTAAAATATTTAATCAATATGTATGGGCTTATTTGTTTGGTGTTTGGGAAAGTAGTTTGAGAGAGTGATGGAGGTTTGTGAAATAATCTCGATTTGCGTAATGTTGTTGCGTAATGTTGTTTGTTTGAGTTTTGACCCATCTAAAATAAACACATTCAATCATTCATTGTGAAGTATAATTATATACAGTCGCTCAATAAATTAAATATTATTAACGTTTTCAAAAGAAAAAATATTATTAACAATGATAAAACCTATTATAAATATTGTTTTTAATGTTGTTATCGTTATTGATATTTTTATTGTTATTGTTAAGTGAAAGTGAGGAAAGTTTGAGATTGAAATAAATGTTTTGGATTGTTGGTTGAGTTGGAGATGACAGACTAGTAAGGCAGGCAGACAGGGGACTATTGCCTGCTTCGGCTGGAGATGACCTAAGGACTTGTCGGTATGGATCTAAGTATTTTTCTTCTTGATTCTCGAGCATTTGATAAAAAAAATGTTAATTTTATAGATTTATGCGAAAGTAACACAAATCTCTCTTAACAAAAAAAAAATATTGCTTCTTATGTTGGTTTGAAAATGTTAATTCTTATGTTAGTTTCTATAAATGTAATTACTTTTTGAAAAAATACTATCTCACACAAGTAAACAAGTAATGATTTGAATCCTCTAATTATCAAGTTTCAACCACTGCTTTTGATAACATTTATATAAAAATACATAAAAGTTTCACATTTTTAACTCTATCAAAAACTCCTTGCAAGAAGTGAAAGTATAAAAAATAAGTGACGGATGAAGTATTTGTTTTATGAGATGTGAAAAATCCAAATGGACATGCTATATATTACTTTTATCTGTTAATAGTAACTATATACCTGGAATTGCTAATTCATATAGCCTGTTTGTCTCGCTTTTCCGAAAAAAATTTCGATTTTCGGAAAGGCCAAACAAACAATCCAACCACTTCCCCAATTAATTAGCTACAGAAATTTTTTTCTCAAACCACTCTCCAAAAGGCCAAACAAACAGGCCACTTTTCTACTCTATTTCTATTTCTTTCTATATTAGAAAAGTCAACAATTGCGGCTACTTTCCCAAACAACTCTCCCAAAATACAAACAAACAACATTACGCAAATCGAGATTATTTCTCAAATCTCTACCACTTTCCCAAACCACTCTCCGAAAGACGAGACAAACAGGCCCATATAGTTTCTCAAAAGGAGAGTTGTTAATTCATAAAAACACTACTGCATGGCATGGTCTTTTGCTGAAATTGTAAACATGTGACATCTGATTTATGCCAAAAAGCCTAACAATAATAACAGCCAAACAGATAATTATATTAGTACTCCAATATTTCGTGGGTTTGTTTGTTTGTGCCTTGAAAATCACGTGCTACTAGCTAATCTAATCCGAGACGAGACGAGACGTGACTCTTGAAAAAACCCATGCAATTAAATTAAATTAAATTAATCTTTCTTTCTTTCTTTCTTTCACGAGAAGCCAAAGTCAGTCAAATAAGTCGTCCCGTCCCGGCTGCTACCTCTAGAGCCTAGACTTCCATTAATTATCCACCTCTATATATATACTGCTCTGAGTAATTATTATTAATTTCAAATATCCACACAAACTAAATTAAGTTCGATTCAATCAATATTTAAAATTCCCAATTACTAATTGTTTCAACTCATAATTAATTTTCGAGAATTGATGGAGATAATTGAAAGTAGCTTGGAATCCATTTTATTGAAGGTGGTGTTGTTTATTCTTGTTCAAGCTTTGGTTTATCTCATTCTTTCTCAATCTTCAAATGTTTTCTCAAAGACCCCTCGATCACATAGCTTCAAGACTGCTCGGACGGTCAGTATCCGCCGTTGGGCCGCCGCACTTGCAGATATTCCCGCCGGTGGTGAGTCATCTCCGTCGTCTTCCACGAGTTTCTTCCGCTCTTTCACCCGGAGAGATAATTAGCCTCATTAATATTATTTAATACATCAATCTATAATGTTAATTATTATATATGTATATTATTGCTAGGCTGGAGCTATTTTGTAATTTTTTGTTTATTTGTGAGCAGTAGTGGGTCAATCTATTCTTTTATTTTTTATTTTGTGAAAGACATACGATTTGGTTATTGATATATATATTTGCCATGTAATTCAGTAATTCTTATTTTTTGTAAGTAATGGAATAAATTTGAATTGGTGCTGGAAATCCTAAGTGTACTATTCTAGCTCTTTAAAAAAGAGTTAATGCCAATTTAGCCTGAATTGTGATATTCATAATATTTAATTTATTATTTGTGATTTGAAAAAGAACATTTTGTCACTCTAAAAAAATTGAAGATAATAATTTATCTCATTTAATCGAAGATCATAACACAAGGGGATAAAGTGTCCCACATAAGAGAGATAATTATGTCAATTTGTATTTCTTTTAAGTTTAAGGTTGCCAGGAAGACAGAGCGAAACTTTCATAAGATAATAGGGGATTAAAACATCATTTTACTATGGATGAGTAAATTGAATATTATGAATATCACAGGGGGTATAACTCATTCAAAAAGTGTTGATTATATTTATTGGTGAATTGTGTACTTGTTATTATTACAATTATTACTTGATTTTTCTAGAACGAGCAATATTTACTTTGAAAATATCAAAATAGCTGATATGAATTTTCAACATATCAAGACTAATATATAACATTAACAATAATTAGAGCATTAAATTTTACATTATTAATTATTACACATCAAATTAAAAAAATATTAAGATGAAATAATACTAGACACGACTTGAAAATTATTCTTAAATAAACTTCATGGCAAGTAGTACATTACTAGTACTAAAATTAGAGCATTAAATTACCATGAAGTATATATAATGGGTCTATAAGGAAAGATCCAAAAGTTGCTAAAAAGTAAATAATTAAATTGTTGTCGAAAAATACAGGGACGAATTGAATCTAGAATGAATGGATGGAAATTCAAAATCGACAGCGTAAAAATATTTTCAAACAAAAACTTATCTGAGAGACCGAAATAATTAATTTTCTTTTTCAGTTAATGAGGGACGTTTGCATCTAAAAAGTCCATGGAATGATAGCAAACTAAAGCCTTATTTGGGCAGCCTTCATTATCTTTGGGCGGCCCAAACGTGGGGCTTTGAGTTTTGACCCGATTCCGATATAACTTGGCTTAAAAAATTGATCACTTGAGAATTTCCAAAAACTCAATTTTTGGATTGATCTTCACTGAAATATTTAGATGAAAAAAAAATAATTTATGAACTTAGAAAAGATTGCAGCAATTGTTTGTAATTTACCCAAAAACTCAAAGCTAAAAAGTTGAGTCTAATCTAAAATATCTATTGGAATATCCTCAGACATAACTTGCATTATACATAATTTGAGAGATATTGCAGGAGGACTATGTCATAAACTGAATTCATCAAACGACACGACACATACATTCCATACGCTATTGTTATTTCAAGTTCCCAACAAAAGACAAACTCAACTCACCACTCCGTACGTACACATTGGTAATACGTTAACCTATATAAAAAAAAAAAGAAAAAAAAAAAAAAGGAAAGTACCCCCAACACAAACACAAACACACATTATTTTCCGATTATTATTATTAAGGTTAAGGTCGTTATTTAACAGATAAGAAAGTCAAATGGTATTAGATTTCCAACTTGTATGTATGCCTACTAGTATCTAAAATAGTTGACAACTTGTTTCCGAACCATCATCAGCAAAGCAAATAGTACTACATCAGCAAAAAGAAAGAATGTTGCCTGCCTGCCTGCTAGCTAGTTACACATTAAATAATAATAATAATAATAATAATAATGCCACTCAACTCAACTCAAACAATGTTCAAGAGTGGTATGCATTTTCCAAACATCTAAAATAGTAATTAAAGGCACAATATAATGCATGCATTTCCTCAAATGGCAATTAACTAATCATCATGTTGAGATTTATGGTGCCCCACTTTCCATTCTTTGATGATCATTAATAATGTATGCGCAACCCCACCTAATTTAATCCAATCCAATCCAAGGTTACAATTTCTGGTACTAGGAATCTGCATCTCACATTTCTTAAGGATGCCAACACAGTACAACCGGAAGAAGAAACGTGTAAACAATGACTTTTATGTCTTCAAAGAACCTTTCTTTTTTTCTAAGGCAAAAAACTCTATTTAGGACCAAAGTCAATGGCTAAACTATGAGCAACTTCTATGCATATTCAGAATATAGTAGGCTTAATTGGATGACAGCAAAAACTCACAACTTGCCTATTAATTAAAACATAATTGACTTTAATGAAAGAGGTAAAGAGATATTATATGTAGGTGATAAGATTCAATAATGTCAGCTCACAAAGTATGTTTGAATTAATGTTAATTACCATATGTTGAGACGGTTAATGGCTTGTCCTCCTCGTTAACAGTAACTATGGCCCAAACTGAATTCTACAGCAACAGATGACTCTTAAAATCACGCTCACAAAATGTTGCTAAGACATTACTCCTTCCCTGTATGTTTAATTATCAACAACATCAAGATTTAATTGTAAAAATTAAAATTCAAGCAACCAGGATAGGATAATTAAAACTAACATTTTCCCAGCGCATGTTGGAAAAATTTACCCTTTTCCTCAATGATATAAACTATAATATCTACACGACTTAAACTAAGCTGAAAATATATATACGGTACAGTGATATATATTGAAAGTGACTAATTAATAATCACAAGTAAACTACAATGTCTACACCAAACATGGATAAAAAAAGCAATATACACCTAGTACTTGGTAGCCTGTCAGACAATAATCCATCTGATCATCACTTCCAAAAGGCAAACTATTGTTTTTTCCTGGACTTGACTTTCAATTGTTCCAACTAGACAACTCCAAAATTTTAGATTCTTCATACACTTACATATATATATATATATATATATATACACACATACAGAGATATCGATCTTCAGACACACAATCCCAAAACAACAAATCAAAATTTCTCTTGTCTCTCCTTTCCCAACTCAAACAATCGATTACCCACAAAAGAGAATATGAAGCCACAATCATTTAACACAACCTTAGTTCCATCGAAGTTAGTCATGCACCACGATTCTCGTGCAATTTTCAAAGTAAAGCCAAAGATTCGCATAATTCACATAGTTGCACCAGAGATCATTACAACAAATGTTGAAAATTTCCGAGATCTTGTACAAAAACTAACAGGTAAGCCTGCAGAAAGGACAGGAAGTACAAAGAGAAGGGATAATGTTTCATCTCAAATGACACAGCCAAAAGCTACATATGCTAGCAAGCCGCCAAATAAGAACACAGAATTATCGAGTATGGCTACTTTACAAACTACACAGAGAATGAAGAAGGAGAGTGAAGAAATATTTGGGGCGGAGAACTCAAATGCTTTTTTGAGTTTTCTGGGAGATGTAGATTGCTTCATTCACGATACAAATGAATTTCCTCTACTTACTTTCAGGTCTTCTCAAATGAACACATTTGGTGAGATGCCTCTCTGCTAATTGAAAAAAAACTTATCCTACTTTGTGTGCATATAAAGACTATACATTCATTTATTTTTGGGAGGGGTGGGTAGGGGTTGTTTTGGATTTCAAACAAGATTCAGGTTGATTCTTGGATTTCTTTGAGAGACTTTTTCTTTGATACTTTTAGAGTGACTGCATAATTAATTGAACAGAAAGTTTTTGATGTTTGGTATGGATGAGAAACTTCTTCTGCGGGGATTGCTGCAAGAAACCATACACAGGTCTTGGTTCAAAATACTTGAGTCGTTCTTAGTCACTAGCACTGGATCAGAACGTCAAATGAAGTTGATAATATTTCTCCAATCAAGTTTTACCAGAAAAAGAAATGGATCCTTAAACTAGATGAAATTTATAGTGTCTGAAGGAAACGCCTAATTAGCTGGAGGCTGGTGCTATGTAAATCTATGATCAAGATTGCTGGGATACAAATGATCACAAAAATTTATACAGGATGACCTAACAAGAAGACTTAGATGTGACTGATTAACCAAAAAGAAAAAAAGAAAAAGGTTATTGATTTAATTTCCATTTGTGAAAGGGAATGAAGAATATATACAGTTGTGATTTAATTCTTTTAATCATCAAAAGTGAGAACAAAGTTGTTTATTTTCCGTTTCATTGTGTTTCTTTTTTCAAGTTCTTCCATATGTTAAATTCCACTGCCACATATATTTTATTTTCTCAAATATACTAATGGATCATAAAAATACAGAGCTTAGAGCTTTATAATCAAAGGGAAGATATGCTCACAAAACAGTACAAATCTGTTTTGCCGAAACACCATTAAACTATAAATCAAACGCCGAAAGTAGTGTAAAGCATATAAAAGCTCAGGATAAGCAACAGATAATGATAGTCCTGCAAAATACTTAAATCCAAGTAGTATAATACTAAAAATCGCATTTCCGTTGAGAAGCAGTGGAGAACTATGCATGTTATTTACAGTAAACTGAAATGCATTACTAGACAACATAACTATATATTTACACACCTGATACGTCATCAGTACCACACAGTTGTTGGCAGTTGTATCTATCTCAACCAGTAAGATACTTCAATAGGTTTCTGGAAATGAAGTAGAAAATTGGCCACCACCCAAAATGAAGCAGAATATATACTTGAATAGATCCAAGTGATAAAAGGAAAGGAAATTAATTACCTAGGTAGAATCTTAACTCTCGAAGATAGCTCCTATTCCCCCCAACAGCTGGTCATTCTCCTGAACTAAGATCAATATGATTATCTTATTAACATCACAACTGACAGAATCTTTTCAAGAATTTCAAGAAAGTGCTTGAAAGAATGCATTAAACAGAAACGAATGATAGAATCTTGCCTAAATTAGGTCATGAGCTACAGCTTTAATGAGTGGATCACAAATATGTTGTTCCTATGGATTTTCTGTTATACTCTATGGCAGGAGTAAAAGTATGCACATGACTTACTTTAATATCCTCATATTTGCATCGTATAATACTCAAGGAGACAACCAACTTAATGTTAAAGTTAAAGCTCCTAGGAGGCACAATAAATATATTTAACACAACGACACTCCCTAGATTAGTGAAAGCTATGAGGGGAATGTTATACCATTTTTTACAAAGTACAAATATTACCTTGATCATTAATGAATTGGTATTTGGTAAACAAGTGTAGTTTTGCCAACTACTCTCACTTACATTGAGTATGAGAACTGAAGTACAGAATTACCTCCTTTATAAAAGAATCACATACATGTATAGGGATTACAAGAAATTTAGCATTTGTATTGTCTAAAGTACAACAAACATGAAAATTCTTTTATGGTGGATATTTTAATTTGAGTTGGTTATGTATGGCCCTTGAAGTAATACAGAGATATGGCTTTGTAAATGCTTAAACTTTCGCAAGTTTTGTTCTTCTTAAATCCCCTTTTCTTTCTCAAGATTCTTTGCTCAACTGCACTGGAGAACAGAATGCTCCATAAGAATTCCACATAAGCAAGTTAAATGTTGTACCTGAAAGAGAAAATCACCAAAAATGTCAGTGAAATCAGTAGAATGAGCAAGGACTATATCTATGCATGTAAGAGTACTTATAGTAGTTGACATGAAAATGAGAAAAATAGCCAAGATGGGGCATATAAATATCAGATTTTTCAGTTATGCAATATATTTTATGCCCATCCAGTGAAATGTGGCTCAAGTGCCAGGGCACCACAACATGAACACCTTGAACCCGTTCTCAAAATAAAAAATGTTCTGCCAAAGATAACAATGTTTTATGTAACCAGTGCCTTCAATGCATTGTCGTCGAGTTGTTGTAGAAGTGAATATAGCGTATATGGATTAACAATAATTTATTATTTTAAGTACTGTATTTACAATACTTCCACAGATAGTTTCTCGACCATTTTCCTAACCAGAGAAATATTATATATGTAACTTTACCCTAATTGTATCTTTACATACTTTCACATTTCAAAAATAACAGTTCAAAAATTTTAAATTTGGATTTTCATAATAGTTAATTACAATCTTCATGTGGAGCATATGTGCACTTATCAAGTCACATATAACATCCCTTTATACTGTCAAATAAATCATATCTCTTCAGGTATTAATCAAGAGATATCCAGGCATAACCAACTGGTTCCTTCTTAGCACTAAGCTAAAGCCAGTACACCTATTTATCTTCATTAAAAAAATGCATTAGTCAACCAATCTTGCTTTTTCCATTAGCATTTTATAAAACACAGTGAAAATGTGTCCAGATTCATTTCAACGTGTTTTTATTGTTTAGGTATTAGATTTGGGACTCCCTTGTATTCATATAAATTTATCAATAAGGTCAACATCTTTCAAAATTTACACAATGTTTCCCCATTTACTATTTTACAACGTTAACCATTTATATTGCAAGTCTGCATCTTAAAATTCAATTGCATGCGCAAAAGGCCAAAAAAATTTGTTGACTCTAAAGTAGAAGATTTACTAACTACCCGCACATCTATCAAAGTCCACAGGTAATGAGCTCCATACAGGTATGCAACAGTCAATCATCTAAATTTAATGGTAGAATGTAAACTATGAACACACGAATTGCATGAAGCTGATTACGTCAATCAACAGGCATGCCAACTGTTTGGGAGGAGTAAGGTCAATGCCATTCAATTCATTTTCAAGGTAGTTTTGATATGATTTTAACGAGACTCCAATATTAAGATTGCCCATATGAGGAGCAGTTTTCAAGAGTTATGCATGTGTGGCCTCCTTTTTTGCTAAGTTGTACATGAAAAAGCTAACATACAATTCTGCTATTGGAAAACACAAGGCGGGATAATTCGTACAGCAAGAGAAAACTAGGAATAATTAGAGTATCGGCAAGGGGATTTAGCTCAACAATACATACATAATAGAGTACAAAGCTTGGCATCACTAGCCGCCAATATGTATCATTGGTCTGTTTGGAGTCTTTGCAATGTCAAGCATCCCAGCATGAGCCGCTTTCTTCCTTTTGACCTGGTGTTGAGAGCATTAGAAATAAAAGATTAAATAGAGGAGACAAGGTGGGGTGGCTTTTTTCTTTCTTTTGGGGGTGGAGGGGTGGGGGAGGGGTTCAACAACTCCACAGGCAAGTGGTGTTTGGGACATTATTTTCAAGAAATAAAAACTACGCACCGCTGCTCCAATGATCTCTTTAAGTTCATTATCATCAACTCCACTACGCAGCGGATCCTTCAAGCTAACCTGAGAGGAAAAGGTCTCCTCATGAGAACGAGATGATTGTTGTTATGTAGAATTTAAGCAACCTGGTTGTAGTCCCTGAACTCATTAAACATATGACTAATGCAGATTATGCATAATGTTTTCTAGTTTTAGTTCTTTAAACCTTCATGCCTGCCCAAATATTTGCAAATGGGACGGGTGTCGAGGGACTTATTCTTCGTTAAATGTATCAGGAGAAAAACAACAGTAAACATAAAATTGGGAAGTGCTTTGAAAGTTACAAAACAGCTAATAAAAAATAACACTTTATAGTAGGAAAGTATGTAGATGACTAAGTGAGGGAAAGTTTTACCTCTGACGGGCCAAAGAGGCAAACTTTAAAGTTCCCATCCGCTAGAAGTCTTAATCTATTACAACCAGCACAAAAATGCTCTGTCATAGATGTGATGAAAGAAACAGTACCCTGATGGCCATTTATCCTGAAATTCTTGGCTGTCTCAGTGGGGTGATCCTGAATCCTTTGAAGACCTGTAAATTTTTTACCCTGTTCAGTAATATTGAGCCACTCAGGAAAATGCATAGTGATACTCAGAAGCCAAAAAACGGGACATGTAGAGTTCTTCTACCTTACCACAATATCCAACATTTCAGAGTATGGCACAAGTTTCTTAACATTCCAGACATTCCCATCAAAAGGCATGAACTCAATAAACCGCACATTGATTGGTCTTTCACGTGTCAGCTCAACAAAATCACAGATTTCATCATCATTGAATCCACGCATTACAACACAATTTACCTGAGATAAAGCAAATTAGAAGTATTAAAAATAGATAACAATAATTTTCACTGAATTAACAACTAAAGAGGTTATAAAGTAGAAGTCGACCAACAGAAATGATACATTCGCACAATAGGTGAAAACTTACTTTGACGGGATTATAACCCAATTGTATAGCAGCATCAATTGACTTCATCACTCTTTCATGTCCTTTCCGCCTGGTCATGAATTCAAATTTTGCTGGAACCAATGTGTCTAAACTTATGTTAAGCAAACTAAGTCCACATTCTCTCAACCTTGGAAGTTTATTCGCCAGGACAATTCCATTCGTAGTCATCGCCAACGTCTTTAATCCACTTAAGTTTGATAGTTGCAAGCAGATCTCTTCAATATCCCTCCTGATGGTTGGTTCCCCTCCAGTCAAACGAATTTTAGTAACTCCAGAACTTACGAACAAATTTGCTAGACGAACAATCTCATTCAGTGAGAGAAGTTGAGGATTAGGAGTAAGGTCTACACCTTCAGCAGGCATACAATACATGCATCGTAAATTACAACGTTCTGTCAATGAGATCCTCAAATAAGTATGTAGCCTCCCAAATGAATCAGTTAATATATCAGAAACAGGATTGACTTTAGGTGCATCTTCCAGCACCGTATCACAAGAAGTAGCATACATTTTCGACATGGTTCCATCTATTTGGCTGCTTTTATGTAGAATGGGAGATATGTTTGTACCATTTGCCTGTAAATGAAACTTCACTTCCATTATCCAACTACAGATTAATAAGCAGTAAAAACACAAATAAACATTTTGCGGCAGCTTTTAGGATTTCAACAAATGACTGGGAGTACATAAGGGCAACAGCCACCGTCAATGTGTAAAGTTCACCCTGCTATTAGCAAAAAAAAAAAGAAAAAACTAAGGGAGTTATTTTTGCTTTCTATATACTCCTTATTTTGCATTTCTTGCTCTTATATCTTTTTTTGGGATGTCTCATAATAAGATTAATGGCACTGGTAATTCTCAAATACTTATATCTTACAATGAAAAAGGTAATTATGCTCTTATCCAAAATCCCCTAAATCTCGGCCTCAAATAAAAAATACTGAAACAGAGTGAGTATAACAATAGATGTAGAATCCTTATTGATGTCTCCTTCCACATTCAATAACCTCCAACTCAAAAGATAGAACATAAATTGAAATGCACTTAGTGTCAATCATTTAAAAAATTAAGAGTCTGATTTAAAGGACATACCGAGCAGAAATTTCTGTGACTGAGACGCCATCTGACAATCTTGGAGATGCAGGGCCGCATGGTGGAATTAAAATTAAATTGGAGATGAAGTTAAATTAGGTTTGAAGAATTTGAAAGGATATATAGAGATGAATTTGGAATGGAAGGTGACAATGAATTGGGGTTAGTGATTGAGCTAAAAAAGGACAAGGCATAAAGAAGGCGGCTATATTGAAATTTTATATATTTCGGATAACCGCCACTTGACTTGACTAGGGGAGAGAGAGACACTCTGGCTCGTGTATTGAGCCAAAGGTCGCCAGTTGTGCGGTAATTCTCTTACGTCCTAATTTTTCTTTTTCTTTTTTTAATCCTAGTTTTTTTTTTCATTATTCTTCTTAGGTACGTAAAATGTGCTAAAAGAAGGAAGAAAACAAGCCAAAAAAGACTTTTAAAGGGGTTGTGGGTGCGAGTGCATCCGGGAAAATACTTACATAGACTGGGTTCATTTTGCCACATCATTTATAATTACTTAAAATTCAATTATTAGATTTAACTAACCCAACTAGATTAAACTAAAGTTAAATAGAAATAAATAATTAAGTGTGAGCCATTTTTTTAATTATCATAAAATTAATATTAATTAGAATTTAAAATTCCTTGGTTTTTCCTTGGTTTATTAATAATTAATATTAAAATTCCTTGGTTTTTCACACAAAACTTAAATATACAATTATGGTAAAGCCTTACTTTAGAAGTGAAAGAACAGATTTTGAAGTAGAGAAGTAGACCTTAAAGTTACCCCTTACCTCAAAGTTATTTATTTAACAAAAATGCACAAACGGTTTTATTAACAGAAATAAATTTTCAATATACTCGTTAGGTTTTGTTTCTAGGAGGGAACTTCAAAACTCTTCAAGAGTACGTTTTGTTTCTATAATTGAACCCTATTAAAATTCCTTCATTAATTATACAGTTAAGGGTGTTTTAAAAATGCTATAATAACAGTTTTAAAATATAAAAAAGGTTTTAATCCCGCTACAAAACGCTCAAGTCCTTCAGTGTATATTGAAAAATCAAGGAATTTTAATATTAATTAATATTAATTAAACCAAGGAATTTTAAATTTTAATTAATATTAATTTTATGATAATTAAAAAAATGGCTCACACTTAATTATTTATTTCTATTTAACTCTAGTTTAATCTAGTTGGGTTAGTTAAATCTAATAATTGAATTTTAAGTAATTATAAATGATGTGGCAAAATATAGACCACAAGGTCTACCACTAAGGCCATCTCCAACCCGGGCTGGGGGGTTGGTGGATTTGGGCCAGCCCGCCAGCTGCGGGTTGGAGATGATAAAGGGCGGTCCATTTGGACCGCCCAGGTGTTTGGGCTGGGCGATTAATCGCCCAGCCCATCACCCAGCTTGCTCCACTTGGCGCCACCTGATGGTTTTGTTTATTTTTTTTTATTAAATTTAAAAATTAATATTAATAAGTAAATTAATAATAAAAATAGTTAAAAAATTTTAAAAATTAACTACAAATTTTAACAATACCTTATTTATTTTAATTAACTAAAAATAAAAGTTACATTTAATTATAAAAATTGGTGTAGGTTTAATAACAATTTAATTTACATTATTAGATATAAAAATTGCAACATGAAAGTAAAATTAAAAAAAATTATAGTATAAAAAAACTCTTATCCATTATTAATTTTAAAATTAAATATATTTGTAATTTATTTAGCCACATTTAAAATTTGATTTGAAATATTTTAATTTTATTTAAACTCTAATATAGCATTAATGTTCAATGTATAATTGAGACAAAATGTAGAAATACAATTTTGCATTAAATTACTCCAAATACTTGTACACATACGTCGATACAAATAACAACTTATATAGATAAATAAAATTACATATTAAGTGGATACTAACTTATAAGAACTTATAAAAACATTTCAATAATTTAAATCTTAGCCACGATGAAAGGCCCACGCATGAGCGACTAAATCATTTTGAAGTTGTTTATTGACTTCTAATGATCGTATTGTGTGACGACGCATCAAATACTTGTAATATTATTATTTTATTATCATTGTCTCTAAAATTAATTATTATGCATTTTCATATTTAAATTAATATTACTAATTTTTAAAATTATTATAATAATAATAATAATTATTATTATTATTATTATTTTCGGTATTATTATTATTATTATTATTATAATAGATAATATAGGTGAGAGTGGGTTTTTTTTGTTAATTAATTGGAGGAGATAGCCCTACCGGTTGGAGATGATGCTCAGGGGGGTGCAGATTCTCGGATGGAAATTAACACCCAGAGCTGTAAATAGTCCTACGAGTTGGAGATGGCCTAAGCTTATAGACCTGGTCTATATAAGTATTTTCCGTGCGTAACTCCTTCAAATTTTCAATAGCCAGGTCAAATACAGATCTTGGAAACGGTCAAATATTAGTGACAGTGACTGAAGCTTAGTTTAATGAGTGCTTTAATGCAATAGTGTACCCCAGCTTAGGACTCCTAATTTTAGGATTTTTTTTTTGGTTTGTCGTGTTTGGTTTAATAAAAAATAATTACATAGTAAATAAGTGTGATATATTTATCTTGCTTCAATATTGAATCTTATTTAATCAATCATAAAATATGGTATTGTATTTTTTCTGTGATTAAATGAGTTCAATCAAATTTGAATTAAGGTATAATTTTCCTTAATTCTATTAAATTAATTTGCCGGATTTTTATTAGACCCAAAAGTTCACACGAGACTTGCAAACATAAAACTCTTTTATATTATTGTATTAGACCCAAAAGTTCACGCGAGACTTGTTAATTTTATTTTGGGGTGCAAAATTTCAAAGATTTACAATTGAATTATCTATTTTATCTCTGAGTTTTTGCCTGAAAATAAAAAAAGTGTACATAGTACTGTATTTTTTATATTTCGAAAATGCAAAATGCTAAATTTAAGTTTTTGGAGATACAAAGTGACTATTTTTCATGTTTAGGGAATACAAAGTGCAAAAAATCCTAACCTATGGTACTATAACAAAAGTGCAAGTTAGTCTATCGATTAAAAAATTAAAAAAAAAACAAATTTTCCTATTATAAATAATTACAATAGTTTATTTTCTTTCCTTCCTCTATTAGCAAAAAACAGCTTAAGAAAACAATTATATTTTTTCATCATTTCGCAAAATCTTCTCACTCCAAATCAACTTTTGGTGGTAGCAGTAGAAATTATTTCCTAATCGCGCCTTTAATTAGAAACATTGGTACTTAACTTTTTCCATATTGTGATATACTTCCAGTCTGATACTTTTGCTCGGTTGTTTTGCTGAAGATTTCTGTAAATTCATCTTCTATCCAATTTAATTATGTTTAATGTTGTTTTGATTTTCTGAAATAAATCGTACGATGCAGTGATATTTCGTTTGGAGAGCAATGGTGTTCAGGAGCGTTTCTCTATTATCGAAGCTGCGGTCGCGCGCTGTAAGTTATCTGTGATTTCATTTGATATCTTGCTGAATTCTGCTTTAACGATTAAGAACTGTATTGTTTAACAATTGTGGAATGTTATCTTGGATTTGTATGACCAGTTTGTATGAATTTATATTTAATAGGTTCAACAGCCAGGTCTTCGCAATTCTGTCCGATGGCTTCAGACATCCTCAGATGTTGTAAGACTTTTTTTCTGTCCTGTGATTTTTGTTGCAGTTAATTCGGATCACAGCAGATGAATTGATTCTGTATTCAGCATAGCATGTTGATTGTTTGGGTTGAAAAAGTATCATTTGGCAATATTAGTCTTCGAGTGAAAGCTTTTATGGCTTCATTGCTCCAATACAACGAAAGAGATAAGTATGAAAATAGACGGTTGAAAAAGTTATGTAAACATGTTTGCTGATTTGTGTGTTGGGCCAAACCTAAGCTGAGGCTTTCTAGGCAGGTAGAGATCGAGATCAGCTGTGAGATTATGTTTTCTTTGTTGAACCAGCCGAATGAATGTTGGTAGAAGGAAGGTTTAGTTTCACAAATGGATAAAAGGCAAAGTTGATCTATAATATGATACTATACGAGGTTGAGATCCGTACGGATCTGTGAAGTCCTTAAATTTTGAAATTGATTAAGAGTTGGCTTGTTTGGGAGGAAGAATGATCAAACACGTATTTTTGGCTTCTGTTCTTTCTAATTTAGTAATTATTGATCAAGAATTACGACTCGCGTACTGTTGTTTTGTGCCTTTTGGTTGTTTTTCTTTTAACTGTCAATTTTTGCTGATGTTATGGTTCTATTGACTCCTATGCAGGACCTTCATACTCAGCTGAAGGAATTGATTCCCGAACAACAGGTACTTTTACTAGCTAATACTAATTCCGTTAGACTGTTACTAATTAGTTTAACAGTTATGTTTCAGTAAGTTGAAATATCTCCTTAATTTCCAATTGCCTTTTGCAATTTAATGCTATCTTGCTTATGCATGTATTTAAGAATCTAAAAAATACCAAGATCAAGATATCTTGATATGTGCATGTATGATTGCTTAAAGTGTTCCGTATCAATATAAATCAACATGTGTTAGTAGTGGAAATGGTTCTTGGTTATATTGATGTTAATTACACAATCCATTTTATTTGTTGCAGGAACGTCTAAAGAAACTTAAGTCAGAACATGGAAAGGTTCAACTGGGGAACATCACTGTTGATATGGTGTGTTTTCTATTGTTTCTATGCTTTCCTGATATAAGGGAATTGACAAATCCTTTAATAATTTATTTGTTGGTACATTTTCAAAAGGTACTTGGTGGAATGAGAGGAATGACAGGATTATTGTGGGAAACCTCATTGCTTGATCCAGAAGAGGTACCCACCCACTCACTCAATCTATGGTCAATATTCCTATAATTTCTAATGCATGTGTCATGCAAAACTTTCAGTAACTTCTTAAGGTCATGTACTAGTCAATTATTAATGTATATTTTTGTTCACTTAATCCGTGCTAGGGAATTCGATTCCGGGGTTTGTCTATTCCAGAATGTCAGAATTTGTTACCAGCAGCAAAGCCTGGTGGAGAACCATTGCCTGAGGGCCTCCTCTGGCTTCTTTTAACTGGAAAGGCACGTCATTTATGGGCCTCCTCTTTTTAACTTTTTTCCGTTTCAACAAGCTCGTGTAACCTTTTCTAAAGGTTAATATTATTCTCTTTCTTCCTCACTTCCTGTAGGTTCCTACAAAAGAGCAAGTGGGTGCGTTATCGGCAGAACTGAGAAGTCGTGCCACAGTCCCAGGTTCAACTCTCAACTTGTTTCTCATGTTCCATATCCAAATAATGTCATGCCAATCTCTTAATTCAGTTACATTAGAAGATGCCAAACATTACTTCTACTGGTATAATTTTGTGTCAGTCCTATAATGCCAATCATTTCTCCTGCATTACTTTTGCACTTATGATTTCAATATTATACAGTTGGTCGCCCAACATAGGCCCACGTAAGAGTTATTAGCCCTTTATCAATATGCTTTGCAAATGTTTCATTTTTAATTTCTCATTTTGTGGCTGCAGATTATGTATATAAAACTATTGACGCCTTACCGGTTAATGCTCATCCAATGACTCAGTTTGCAACTGGCGTTATGGCTCTTCAGGTTACATACTGGTCTTAAACATGTAGCCATCTTGAATGCTCGTCAGTTGGTCATATATTCTACACATCTTACAGAATCCTGGTCTTGATGAATGTTACTCATCTTGTTGTTACGTATTAATACACATCGTTAATACACTTTCATGCTTTTAAAGTTGCGTGTTTGACCGATTTGTTGGAATCTATACTTTAATGTGAAAGATAGTTGCCATACTGAGATAACATACAGAATCTTTCTGCAGGAAATGGCCCCTTTTTCTAAACCCTTATATAAAATCAACTGTAAACATGTTGACTAACTCATTTCAACCACTTTCTGAAGCTTTCAATATATTATGTTTCTTGATTCCAAAGCATTTTGCTATGAAATGACATTGCGATTCTAGATTATGTTTATGGGCTATCTTCTGAAATTCACATTTTGTGTCTGGTCAAGGTTCAAAGTGAATTTCAGAAGGCTTATGAGAAAGGGATCCACAAATCTAAGTGAGTTTTCTACCAGGCATTTTATGTACGAGTATATTCTCCCAGTTTTCAAGTTCTTATGCTTTGCCCTGTTTAGGTATTGGGAACCAACATACGAGGACTCCCTTAGTTTGATTGCTCAAGTTCCGATTGTTGCTGCTTATGTCTACCGGAGGTTGGTTAATGGATTATCTTTGCGTACTTGAATAGAATTATTCATGTTAATCATATGTTCTCATTTCATCAACTCCGATGGTCTTCAGGTCTTATGTATCAATTCATTTCGGTTATTTGTCTGTATATTATTAGTTTTTTGACATTTCATTATAATTGTGAAGGATGTACAAGAATGGGGAAGTTATACCTATGGATGACTCCCTAGATTATGGTGGAAATTTTGCACACATGCTAGGATTTGATAATCCTGCCATGCTAGAGCTCATGAGGCTTTATGTAACCATCCACAGGTATGTTTAGTAATCCATGCCATGACAAACTATCCACTTGTGTAGTAAAAATTGCACTTCTTTTTCCAATGAAATTTCTGAATCAGCTCATATGTTTGTCATTTTTGTTTTATTTTTTGCAGTGATCATGAAGGTGGGAATGTTAGTGCCCACACTGGTCATCTAGTAAGTGGCTCTACTCTTTCTGCAGCATGACATTCTGTCAATTGGATATTCTTGTATTGCTCTGATTGATCTTATATTTGCTCAGGTTGCTAGTGCCCTTTCAGATCCTTACCTCTCGTTTGCTGCTGCACTAAATGGTTTAGCAGGTCCACTCCACGGCTTGGCTAATCAGGTGATAATTTCTATGTTGGGGCTTATTTCAAAGCCAGACATTACCCATTAATTATCTTTAACAATACTGGTGCAATACCTATTATTTTATTTTTGGTTCATAAATGCCCATGGACAAAATTTTAAGCTAAACTCAAGTCTTCTTCAGCTATACATGATTTGAATGGTTTAAATGGAAGAAAAATGAATGCTTGATATTTATTTAGGTTAGCATTGGCTTATCTAGAGAAAGGTCTTGTATCCTCTGATGAAATCAATGATTGTACTGGCATTAGATGGTAAAATGCCATTCATATTCATCATAATGTCTACGAGAAACCTTTCCAAATATTTTAATGCTATGTTTGGTTCCGTGGATTTTAGTGATCAAAACATTAAGGAAATTGTTCCTTTTTTCATCAAATGATATACATTGAGCTCCATTAGTTGTTCATATTAAAAAAAAAAAATCATTTTACCCACTTATATCCAAGAACCAAATAGCCTAAATAGAAAAAAGAATGCTTCTGGACTATGGTATTTGTAAGTTCTAGAAAATGAAAGAACCGTAAACCCAAAACAAACCATAATTTCTCAGGTGTCGGGTGCTATTTTCTGTGTACCCTTATAGTTGTCTATATATACCTCTTTTAGCATGCTATACTAGTAGGCTGTTTTTAGATACCTCTTTTAGCATGATATCTATTAGACTGTTTTTAGCCGACCTTCAGAAATTTGGCATTAAATTGCATATTTGAGATTGATTCATGTGTGAGTACACTGGGTCTTTTCATTTCTGATTATGAACCCCCTTGTTTTTTTCAATTGTCATCATTAACTTTAACGCAACACCAATGCTTATCAGCCCCCTTGTCTACGAGAAACCATTCCAAATAATACCATCTTCTACTTGGCCTTTGATTTTGATTTTCTTTGTGTTATTTCAGGAAGTCTTGCTATGGATTAAATCTGTGGTAGAGGAGTGTGGGGAGAATGTTAGCAAGGAGAAATTGAAAGACTATGTATGGAAAACTTTGAACAGTGGCAAGGTAGTATATGAGGACCTTGTGTTTACTTTCTTACTCTATACTGATAGATTTAAAATTCTTGATAAAATTATAAAATAATATTCATGAAAGTAGCGATGTAGCACCACAATACGCAAACTGAGAACAATCATACTATATGTAAAATTCATAAGTTAATGTGCCTTAGTTCCTTTGAGCTAGATCCTGATAATCCCGACTCCCACCTAAGTGTTCAAGGTCCAACGATCGTATTTCCCTTTTTTTCCTTTGTAGTTTCCATCTTCTTCTTGTTTTTACCCCTTCATTACAAAGCAGTGGGGGGGGATTGATGAATCGAATGATTCTGTCTGTAAAGTTCTTAAATTTGATCCCTTTTACGCAGGTTGTTCCTGGATTTGGACATGGAGTGCTACGAAAAATAGATCCGAGATATACATGCCAGAGGGAGTTTGCGCTGAAGCACTTGCCCGATGATCCTCTATTTAAACTGGTTACATTTCTAACCTTGATAACATGATTCAGATACGTTTTCAAACAATGACCATGCTCATTGTTAAATTTCTAATTATTCTTGGTGCAGGTTTCAAATCTTTATGAAGTAGTGCCTCCTATACTGTTGGAACTAGGCAAGGTAATGTGCCAACTATTTTTAACTATAAGTTTCTTTCAAGTGTATACCTGGATAATGTTAGCATATAGAAATCGATCATACTCCAAATTAATTAGAGGTAATGTGACAACTATTTTTAACTGAGAGTTTCTTCCTGGTGTCATGACTTTGCAGGTGAAAAACCCTTGGCCTAATGTAGATGCGCATAGTGGTGTTCTGCTCAATTACTATGGACTGACCGAAGCAAGGTACAAGTTTTTAAACATTTTCGATGCAGAATAGTTCCGTCTTTTTTCAGTTTTTTTCACAAAATTATAGTAATATACTGTATATAATAACATAAAGTGACAATTTTATAATTGTTTTCAACAGATACTACACTGTTCTCTTTGGCGTTTCAAGGGCGATTGGCATTTGCTCTCAGGTTCTCTTTAAAACCAGTCTCTAATTCTCATATTCTATGTGCAACATTACTTTGAACTTTATTCCGCATTCTCGTTTTCTGTTTTTGTTGGTACAGCTTATATGGGACAGAGCTCTTGGATTGGCGCTAGAGAGGCCGAAGAGTGTGACAATGGAGTGGCTTGAAAGTCACTGCAAGAAAACTGCTTAAGCTTCGAAACTGCACAAAGGTGATACCTATTTTCTTTAATAAAGTTTGCTCGAAAAGCACTTATGTTGTGCTGGAAGCGAGGCGGCAATGAGTTGTATCCCATGGCGTGTTTGATTTAACATGTAATTACTTTATTCTCAAATTTTGAACATAATTCAGCAGAAATGTGAACCACAGTACCACACGTAGAGACATAGTGGGATAGCCAATATACGATTGATTTGTTCTTTCGCACTTGGTGAGTGTAATATTTTTTCACTAATGTTCTTTATCTTCACTTATGAATTTGCAGTTTGTCAAGATAATTTCATTACAAGAATCTTTTTTCCAAATATTCGAGTTCATAGTATTGATTCGGTTAGATTTGGTCTCATATTTGATCATAAAATAGACTAAAATGAGTTAAATGGTGTCGTTCCACGTGGTGTGATGGTGTCAAGTAAGTTACAATATCTTTATAAATGTCCCTATTTATAATTTATTTCGTCCTACATAAATTACATGGTGTCAAGTAAGTTACAATATCTTTAAAAAGTAACTTACTTGACACCATGTAATTTATGTAAGACGAAATAAATTATAAATAGGGACATTTATCATGCATTATTCATAGGTATAGAGTCTATAGACGGAATCCAAAATAATTATATGGCAAATGTCCATATACTTACTTTGTTATTAGATGTAATTTCTAGGAAAGTGATCAATTATAAAATAAATGTAATACACTTATCTAAACAATACCATAGTGTGACATGGAAAAAAATCTAAGATAGAAGATTCATTTTAATAAAGTGGAGTACATGTTAATGGAAATTTTCACCATGTTTTCTCCTAGTCTTTTTAAACATTCCAAAACAAGGCTTTGTATAAATCAGAGTTTCTTTTAACTAGCCTATACGTAAATGTTGTGATCTGACATAACAAAGACGTAAAAATACTTGAATTTTGAACTTCAAAATTTATCAAGTAAGAATGTTAGGATCAAAGGAATATAAGGTAACAGTGTCTTGAAGTTATTAAATTGTAATTAAATTATGCACGATTTATACTTTTATTGTGAATTGGGCATAGCGATTGGAGCTGTTAAAAATATTTTTGCATTTCATCGTGATTTTAAGAGCATTTAACCCTCTCAATGATAATCACTTTTGATCAATCGTGATTTTTTTTTGTGTTTGACCCCAAAAATCATGTTTTATGAAAAGCGATAAAAGTGTAGTTTTTGCAAAATTAATTATTTCATAATCATTTTTTTATTAATTTAATCAATCATTGGAAAAATTAATTATGATATAATCAATTATAAAGTCAATTATTTTTTATCATCTAATTCCCGAAATATTTTCTAAGAATATTAATTTGTACACCACATCTTATTCTATCTCTATGCTAAATATTCCTTAAAATTTATGAAACAAAAGATGAAAGGGTTGCACAAAATAAACTAAGCTTAAAAAAAAAAAAAAAAAAAAAGGACATAAAATAAAACAGCCGCACACGGCACAACATTTATCATCCTTCCGGTATATCGTTATTTTCACTCTAAATTCTAAAATATATTATATTATGGCTTTTTTGCAGTATTGTGCACCCGCGCCTCACTCAATCACAGCCCTCCATCGTCCCTACGCCGGAATTCCCGCACCCTCTCTTACCTTCATTACTCCTGCCCGCTATAATTTGCAGTCTTATCTCTATTTGAGGTATATCCCTAAAAAAATTGGTTGTTTTTTGGTTCATATAGTTTTGACAAATTGAGCTTAAAATATTTGTAATGCGTTGAATGAAATCTAGGTCTTGCAAATGTTAACTCTAACTCTTATATTATGGTTGGAATCGGATTTCTCTCATTTAATTTGACTTCGAAGTGCTGAAATGTTTGTTCGATGCTACCTAGGCATTTATATCTAAGTTTTCTTCTTATATTTTCTAGTTAATTTCTGAATATATGAAGTAATTATATTATATTGCGCATATGACGATGTAGTGCAACAAATTGTATTTTTTTACAGAATAGGATGAGATTAATGAGTTTTTTGTATCTTTGTATAATATAGAAGAATTTAACATTTGATTAGTGTGAAAACCGTGTGCAAATTATTATAATATGATTTTGCAGAAAGAAAATAATCAGCAAAGCTAGTTAGGATGGTGAGTGGAAATTGATAAGTCAGATGAAATTAACAAATTAAATTAAAACTAATTGGTTTAAATTGCGTTGAAGAAAAAGAATATGTTATCCTATCTTTAAAGATGGCTTCCTGCATGCTGCACTGGAGTTGTAGTTCGAAGACAAGTCATTAAATAAAAGATCCTTAAATAAGTGAATTTCATTCTCAGACAGTGTATTGCCTCTTAATCTTTAACAGTAGTGTATGAAGAAGCATCGATCTAGGTGTTGATGGATCGATACTTGTAGTGTATGAAGAAGCATCGATGTGATGTGATGTATTTGTTTCTTTCGATGAAGGTTAATTCGAAGAAATGCTTTTGTTTTGAATTTGCAGGGTTAAGAATGAAGTAAGATTGCAAGTAATTAAGCGAAAATGGAGTCGTGCATTTGCATCGAATACAAATCCACCAGAGGGAACAGACGAAGCTAAAACCGCTCAAGGTCCTCCATTCCTCACCATTTTGGCTGGTTTGGTAGTGTTCTTGGTCATGTTTTGGATCATTGGATCCATAGTGACATGGTTAATTGGTTTGGTAGTTCATCCACCTCCACTCAAATAAGTCCAAGTTTCATGATCACTTGTATTTGTTGTAGCTTTGCTTTCTAATTCCATGTAGGCTATGTTTGATTGCTTTAGATTTTCACACCTTTTTGCATAAACTACCAATGCGCACCGTTTTCTTTTTTGGTTGAGTCTCGCCATTAGCTGCCAATCAAGTTAATCAACTGATAAGTATTACTGTAATTGGAACATTATGCCTTTCACTGGGGTAAATTTGCAGTTACTCCAAATTTAAGAAGAGATAGCTAGTTAAAGTCATCAGTCCAAATTAAATGGACAAAAAATTATTTTGCATACCATAAAACTTGTCTGATTTCACTTTTCATACCAAACTTGCTAAAAACATATCAATTCTTGACAGATGTTACAAAAGTGATACTTCCTGTCAGATTTGTTGAGAGAGTTAAACCATGAAGATTGTAGCCCAGGTCCAAAAGAGTAAAATGATGCAAAAATATCTGAAAAATGTGGAGTAACAAGGCCGTAATTGCGATATGGAAATTATGAGGAAAAAAGTTTTGCGATTTAGATTTTCAAATGCAAAAATTGAACGATTCACTCAACGTAATACGAAATTTGTTATACATATGTGTTTTCGATGAAGAGACGAACAAAATTCCCCTCCTACCAGGTGACGATGGCTGTGCGTGAGGAAGGAGACAGGGGTCAATTTGCAAAATTGCCAAAAGGCAAGGGTCAATCAGCAAAATTGTCAAAGTCTAATCATTTTTATTAATCTTAATATTATAAACAATTATTAATAGTTCAAATTTTTACGGCCACATGACAATTCCATCAACAAAACTAACGGAAATATCACTTTGTAACGTTTGCCAAAGAATTTGTACATTTTCTGCGAGTTTGGTATGAAAAGTGAAATTTGCCTAGTTATATGGTATGAAAAATGAATTTTTGCCAAATTATCGCCAGCCATATATTATCAGTAAGCCTAATTTTATATCTGATAATCCCTAGAATAAAATACTTGCTTATCAAAAAATAAAAAAATCCTAGAAGAAAATGCTCAAGTTTAGTTAACTTAATTATGATTTACATGCCATGCATACGTTTGACCAATTAATTAGCAATTAAAATTACTGATCAAATTTAACTTAATCTTGTTAACATATTGCAGTATTACGTGGGATTATATAAAAATTCGTTTACCTACAACAATCATTCCGTGGGTTCATACTTTTTGCGCTAATGCAATAGAAATCACCATATTATATAGTTAGCTGGATTTTTTTATGATCCCAAATCTTGCTAATTTCATTTCTTCATATTTTTTTTTAATCCATTATGAATTTATATATTTCCGCAAGATAAAATTAATGGAAAATATGATTATCTTCGTCAACAAAATTCCATGTCATGAACTGTTACTATAAAGAACTTTATTATTTTTTTTTTTTTTTTGAGATCGTTACCATAAAGAACTTGTTCTTTCTTTTTTAATGATACTAGAAAAGTTCACGTATTTTGTACGTATCTAGTTAATTTTATGAGTAAATTTTATAAATTATACTTATTAAAATTAACTTTATCATATCACAAAAAATAGCACAAATTAATGACTAATATTCATTTTATTTATCATCAAAATTATTAATTCATAAAAAAATGATGACTTTAAATTATAGTAATCAAATTTAATTTGATGATTGATTTGTTCATAAGATCTTGTATTTTTTTTTTAAAAATATGATCATAACAAAATTATTTAGTTAATTCTATTATAGTATTTCTCATTTAAAAAAACACTATTTTAGTAACACTATTTATTTGTTTTGATTTGAAATGCATTTCCTTACATACCTAGGCCACTTAATCCATTTTTTTCATGGGTTTAACCCGTCTTTTTGCCGATTTTATTCATTTTGCATCGATTTAATATATTTTTTCATCGGTTTACCAATTTTTTAATCGATTTACCTACTTTCATTATTTTTCCATTTTTCGTCGATTTCTTATGTTTTTCTGGTGTAAACCTTGCATTTTCTATTGGTTCAACCCTGTTTTTGCTAGTTAAACTATTTTTTATTTTTAAAGATCTCACTCGTTTTCACATATTTCACACGTTCATGATTTACATTTTTCACCAATTTCACCTCACATCTCATTGAATTCACATGTTTTCACCGACTTTACCTTTTTTCCCGATTCAATGATTTTACCCATATTCAACAATTTCATCTGTTTTTCACTAATTTCACCGGTCTTATCCGATTTTCACAAAATTCATCCAATGCTATTCAATTCCATATGTATTTATCAATTTTACAGGTGCATTTTCACCGGTTTCATTCCTTTTTCACCAACTTTACTAGTGATCATCCAAATTTTTATCATGTTCACATGCTTTAGCCTACTTTTATCGATTTCACCAATTTTCATTAATCGATTTCGCCTTTTTTCCAAGTAAATTCGAGCACCTATTTAATTCATAAATTAAATCCATTTTTCAGGGGCTTAACCCGTCTTTGTACTTATTTCATTATTTTTTCATCGATTTAATATATTTTTCTTCGATTTATCATTTATTTTATCATTTAACCAACTTTCAATATTTTTTTTCCATTTTTCGTAGATTTCTTTATTTTTTCGGTTTAAATCATTTTCTACCGGTTTCATCCTTTTTTTTGTTTAAACTATTTTATTTTTATTTTTATAGATTTTATTCGTTTTCACCTATTTCACAAGTTTTTTCACCAATTTCGTATCATATTTAATTGATTTCAAATGTTTTCATCGATTTTACATTTGTTCCCCGATTCACCGATCTCACCCATATTAAACGTTGTCATCCGTTTTTTTACTAATTTCAATGATCTTATCCGATTTTCATGAATCCAAAGTTTTTCCAATGCATATGTATTTATCGATTTCACAGACGTCTTTTTACCTGTTTCACGCGTTTTTCACCAACTTTATCAGTGTTAACCAATTTGACCCAAAATTTTTTATATCATTTTCGCATATTTTAATTGACTTTTATCGATTTCACCCGCTTTCCATGTAAAGAGCTCCATGAAAATTTGAGAATCACCGACTGAACCCAAAATTTCATCTATTTCACTTGTATTTACCGATTTCACCCATTATTATTCGAGGTTATGCATGTCTTGATATTCTTGGATATTATTTATATTTGACTTCTTTAGCCAAACAAAAATTACATACATAGATTATAAATAAATTATAAAAGTTGATTTAAGAGATAATTTTAGATTTTAGGAGTTTAGGAGTTTATGTAGAAAATAAACATAATAAGATTTCATGTTTAATTATACTTCTTCATTTAGTTTTATGTTGAAGTGTTCATGTTTGAGTAGAGTTCTTTTTCCTATTTTTTTTCTTATTTTAATTAATTTAATTATCTTTTAAGTAGGGATATATTAATCTTCACAAAATATTCAAGAAATTCTTTTTTATGAACCCGTACTTTTATAGGTATAAATAAATAATAAAAAAAAAATATAATATAAATGTAATGAATATTAAAAGTTCACACGTAAACTCCCACTAGTATTTGGTAGTAGGCTAGTAGCGATGAGACCTTTTTACCCTTACTATAGTGTCAATATGTTATGACTTTAGCTGGGTGTTATTGACCATACAGATACTTACGTACGACAGTAAGATAAGATTTGCCATTTTCAGTACATTAATTGACTTGTGACGTCAATTGACTGATGCACCCTTAACAAATGGAAGATTCTTCTATAGACCAGGTCCAGGAGTTAACTCCTGGACCGTGTGGTCTATATTTATTCTCCTTTGTTTTTCTTTTTTTTTTTCTTTTTCATTCTTTCTTTATTTTTTTTATAACTAATATTTTTTACATAAATTAAACACATTTATATACTTTCAAAATAATATTGTAAAAAAAATTTAAATTTTATTAACAAAATATTAAATGACTAAGTGACAAAAATTTAAATATTGTCACTAAAATGATGTACATAAACACATTATTGACAAGAAATGTAAAAATATTGTCACTATTGACATTTAGTGACGTCCCAAAAATGACAACTGAAAAAAAAATCACTAAATTATAGTGACAATATTTGTTGTTACTAAGTTGTCACTACAAAAAATTTAAATTTTAGTGACAAAAAAGTAAAAGACAAAGTGACAAAAATTTAAATATTGTCACTAAAATTATATTTATAGATACACTAGTGGCGAGAGTTGTAAAAGAGTTGTCACTATTGACATTTAATGATATCCCAAAAGTGACAGCTAAAAAGTTGTCAATAAATTATAGTGACAATATTTATTGTCTCTAGGTTATCACTGAATGGGTGTCACTAATTGTCAATAGTGACAATTTAAATTCCACACATTTGTCATTAATCGCCATTAGTGATAACTTAAAAATATATTTTGTCACTATTGCACTTATCACTATTTTTATTGTGACAAAATTAATATTTGTCACTAAATATATGCAGAAAGTGATAATTTCAACAATGTCACTTAATATTTTGTCACTAAAATTCATTTTTCTTGTAGTGGTCCCTGAAAGGGTGTTACTAATTGTCAATAATGATAACTTAAGTTTATACACTTGTCACAAATAGCCATTACTGACAATTTAAAAATATATTTTATCACTATTGTACCTGTCACTTTTGTTATTGTGACAAAACTAACATTTTTGTCACTAAATATATGCAAAAACTGACAATTTCAACAACGTTACTTAATATTTTCTCACTAAATTATATTTTTCTTGTAGTGGTATTTTTTTTATATATATTATGTATTTTTCGTAATCGTTCAATGTTGTTGTAGCTATATTTTTATTTATTTCCAAAGATGTGAATTTGAAAATTCATTGTGTCATTCTGTGCTATAATTTATAAAATAATTAAAAATGATATTTTTTTTAATAGAATTAATTTAAAAATTAAATATTTTTAAAGAAGAAATAATGCGTGAAAAATGCAAATAATAATTTTAATAGAAACAAACATCATATTAAAAATTTACAATACAAAATATGTCAATGTTTTTTTAATTGTATAAGATAATTTAGTTATTAATGAAGAAAAGGAAAAAGAAAAGAAGAAGAGAAAAGAAAAAAAAAAAAAAAAAGGAAAAATCCTGGACCACATGGTCCAGGAGTCAGGTCCAGGGAAGAATCTTCCTTAACAAATGAGCTGCATGTTTGAAAAGCCTGTTTCAAGTCATTTTAAATTAATTAATGATGCTAATATTTAAATAATCAATTCAATATATAATTGCCTCACCCCTTCCATATCAATCAGTCTATTTAAAACTACCATGTTACTTGTTCATAACACTTCAACGGAAGCATACACAAGATAAAGAAATACTTATGTAATTTTCATATTTCAATATCGAATTCAATTTGATCCTATGTAGCCAATTGGTACGAAAAAGGTAATACTTAGTTTAGAGTTTGGTTTAATTTACTCTTTATTTCAACAAAACTCAATTCAGCCTTTCGACAATTATGTATATATGTTATTGAAATTGCACTTATAATTAAGATTTTCAAAAATATTTTAAATTTTGGTTGGTTATTCGTAATCTCCTTTTAACACAAAATTTGATGTGAGAGTTGAAAAATTGAAAGTTTAGACACTATTACATTTATGCCCTTAAATCATTATTTTATGTGATATGATATAATAAGAAATTGAGTATTAAATTCACATATCTCAAAAAAAAAAAAGTAATATTTATGGAAGGTAGGAAGTATTTATTTGTAAATAATCATGAGTACCTTAGATTACTTGCCAATTATAACTTTTAGTAAAAATAAGCGTATGCAAAATTTTCATGTTCGATTTTATTTTAGTAAAGATAAGACAATTGGAATTGGTAAGAATTTCCAAGAAATGATTATTGCCCGCCGCTTTCCCTCATATCAGTTAGGTAACTCTCTCTTCAATCACCTCTTTCCTTTTTCTCAGTCTACAATACATTATTTAGTAGTATTATTCTCACCCCCACCGCTCATATCTAATACTCCCAGTATCTTCTTTTACTTTTATTTCCATATATAAATCCCTACTAATTATTGATTATCCATTCTACACGTTTCTCTTGTTTTTCTTACTACACAATTAGTAAGTATGCCTCTTTCTTTCACTCTAGAGCCACAGAATTTGAGTTCTTGATTCCAAGAATCTTATCTCTGCTGTCAAGACTTGGGGATTTTTACATGAATTTATTGGTAATTTCCTTTTTTCTTAACTTCCCCAGAAGATGTTTGCGTTAATGTAAACTTCAGTTCTTGATTCTTTTTCACTGTCTTTCTTGATATTATTTGATGGGAAAAAACTAACTTTTAAAACAGAGTGTCCTGTAACTGTACTCTGCAAGAAGGTACTACTCTCTTAGCGTTCAATTATCATAATCTTGTTTGATCAAACAAGGGCTTTCGGTTTTCCATGAAATTGAAAATTATTTCAAGACTTTTGAAATTAAATAGTCCTTAGGGTTTGACTAATGTCTAGTAACAAATACTCTGCTCCATCATGAACCAAGTAGAGGATTCTTGTAATAATGAATGAAAACAGAGCGGACTATATATTTCAGTGTTTTATTTCAAAAGTGAGTGACAATTTTGAGTTATTTATTGCTGTAAGTGTCTCAAAGCTTTTTGTAATGGTATTTGACAGGTGAATTGAAGTGAATTTAGGTTCAGTTCTAAAGAATTAATTAACTTCAAATGGCTTATCAAAGAAAAGGGTCCGATGTGCAGCCGCAAAGGCGGATTCTTCGGACCCAGACTGCCGGTAATTTGGGGGAGTCAATGATGGACAGTGAGGTGGTGCCCTCATCTCTGGTCGAGATTGCACCAATTCTCCGTGTTGCCAATGAGGTCGAGCCTATAAACCCTAGGGTTGCATACCTTTGTAAGTCTTAACTCAGTTTCCTGCAATTTCTTTTCCTTTCCCATTCTTGCTTATTCGTATGTGTACTTTGTGCTATGCTAGAATGAAAAGGTTGAGATTGTAAAGATTAAAAAAAAAAATTTGTATGGCTGCATTTAATATTGATTTCTGTGATGGAATTAGGTCGATTTTATGCTTTTGAGAAAGCTCATCGTCTAGATCCGACATCTAGTGGACGTGGAGTTCGTCAATTTAAAACTGCGCTTCTTCAACGACTTGAGCGGGTATGTCATATATTAATTGAACGATTTTTTCTGTAATTTCATTTGGTAATTTACTCTTTTGAACTTAAATTAAGAAGGATGATCATCATTCATCAATAAAATCAGATATATTTATGGAATGTGAGTTAAAATTTTGACGAACTAATGAATGAACATTAATAGTGTTGTGATTACTCTATTTTAGGTAATTGATAGTAATCACTAACTACTTGAGTTTCCTTATTTTCTTGAACAACGTTTAAATATTAAAAATTTTGCTTCGGAAGGAAAACGAGACAACATTAATGGCAAGGAAAGGAAGTGATGCACGTGAAATGAAGAATTTTTATCAGCTTTACTACAGGAAGTATATCGAGGCTTTGCAAAACGCTGCTGATAAAGCAGATCGGTAAGTTGATCCTGAGCATTAGTGCTGTTTACCTTATATATTTATTTCAATTGCTTTTATAGTTTATTTTTTTGCTTGCTACAGTGCTCGGCTTACAAAAGCATATCAAACGGCTGCTGTGCTGTTTGAGGTTTTAAAGGCTGTTAATTTGACAGAATCTGTTGAAGTGGATGATGAGGTGTTTTTCTGATAGTATGCTTTAGATGTGTAGTATTTATATAAAAATGTTATACTTGAACATCTGAATATGTTTTCATATTTGCTTCCAGATTTTGGAAAAGCACACCAAAGTCACAGAAAAGACTCAGATATATGTGCCTTATAATGTACTTCCACTTGATCCTGAAAGTTCACATCAAGCAATCATGAGATACCCAGAGGTCATTTTTTTTCCTGTAATTTTGGAATTTTATAACACTTAAGTTTACCTCATCTTATTGATGGCTTACTTACTGCTAGATTCAAGCTTCTGTTGCCGCACTTCGTAATACAAGAGGTCTTCCATGGCCGAAAGGATACAAAAAGAAAGTAGATGAAGACATTTTAGACTGGCTTCAAGCTATGTTTGGCTTTCAGGTGCCTATATGGACTATGTATCAATATTTTAATACTATATTTCACTACTCACAAATACATAAAAAGGGTGGTCAAAATCGATATTTTATTTATATGGTGAGGGATTTTGTTGGGAGATTTTCTTTTTTCAGTAATGCTCATTACTCTACTTTGTAGTAGTAACTTGCATGTAAAAGTTCTAGGATGTGATCTACACTTACTCGTTAGTCACATGCATTTTAATAATTTAATTATGTATTTCTATACTTGGAAGCATGTCGGTAATAAAATGAGGTATATTGTAGATCCCAGCATATTCATTTGTCGGTTTGCAATAAATAAAAGAATCAGAAATACTTAAATTTGTATATATTCAGGAAATCTTCTAGGGAAATTAAATGCGACATTTTGTTGAGTGCAGAAAGATAATGTGGCGAACCAGAGGGAACACTTAATTTTATTACTGGCCAATGTACATATTAGGCAACCAAAGCCCGATCAGCAACCCAAGGTTTATTTCTTTCACATTCATTGAGCTCATTTCATTACATGATAGTAGTGCCAATTGTTTTAATTCTTACTTGGTTTTATTGTCATGTAGTTGGATGATAGGGCACTTACAGAAGTCATGAAGAAACTATTTAAGAATTACAAGAAGTGGTGCAGGTATCTCGGTCGTAAGAGTAGCTTATGGTAAGTGAACATATTGCTTCTTTGTGATTTAAAAGTTGAGTATCTCTTTAATGTTTGTGTTTACTTACATTATTTTAAATATTTCTTTTGCCTTGAATTTATATCAAATTGTAACATAACTTCTAAGTTTATTTTGATAGGTTGCCAACCATCCAACAAGAAGTACAGCAACGGAAATTACTATACATGGGTCTCTACCTTCTTATTTGGGGAGAAGCTGCAAATCTGAGATTTATGCCAGAATGCCTCTGCTATATTTACCATCATGTATGTACTTGTGTTTTTTTCTCATTTCTGATAGGGATGTAAATGAGTCGAGTAGTGTCGAACAACACCAAGCTCGGTTTGATTTTCTTATTTAACTTGAAATTTTGTTCGAGTTTGGTTTGATTGTTAACCAAACTGAGCTCGGATGAGCAACCGAACGCGAATTGAGCTCAAGTAGCTTGATGTTTTAACAAAGGCGAAATTGCATTTTTAGTCTCAGGATTGAACCTTTAGCGCTTTTAATCCCGTGCTTTATAGTTTTGGTCCCAATGTTCTGAAATATGTTGTACTTTTGGTACTATCATACCCTTTTTCATTCATTTCTTTGCACTTTTGGTCCCATAACATGGTCTCTATTTGCCCTTGTGGTCCCATAGGATTGTCTGTTCTTTACTTTTGGTCCCAACATGGATGGAAAGGGGGCTATAGGACCAAAAGTGCAAAACATTCTAAAAATTGGGACCACAAGTGCAATCGCGGGACCAAAAACGCTAAAAGTCAGTCCTGTGGGACTAAAAATGCTTTGCCTTAATAAATATTTTCACCTTTTATCCTTTTAGCTTATTGAGTTGAACTCGAACAGTCGAACTGTTTACGTATTATTATCTGAGTATTGTTGGTTGTGTCAGATGGCGTTTGAACTGTATGGTATGCTTGCTGGAAGTGTTAGTCCTATGACAGGTGAGAATATCAAGCCTGCTTATGGCGGTGATGAAGAGGCTTTCTTAAACAAAGTTGTAACTCCAATATATGACATGATAGCTAAGGTGATACTCCTCCTTGGTTGAATTCTGGTGCCTTCAATGTCCATCTTTAGACAGCATTTCTGATTTTTCATTTCATGCCACTCAGGAAGCTAGGAGGAGCAAAGGCGGGAAGTCCAGGCATTCTCAATGGAGAAATTATGATGATATGAATGAATACTTTTGGTAACATTTTTTTTTGTATACATGCTTATGGTTATTAAACTGTCTAACTTATGCTGTAAAAAAAATTGTAGGTCAGTTAACTGTTTCAGACTCGGTTGGCCTATGCGTTCTGATGCTGATTTCTTCTGCCTTCCCGCAGAAGAGATTCGTGCAGACAGAAGTGAGGTAAACATTATTTTCTATAGATATAATGTGTTTCAACTTTCACCCTCTCTTCGTCTGCTCTTTTATTTCCTTTTGAATCACTTAATGGCCGCTTACCAAAATAGTAAAAATCGAAAATACATGATCAATACCTTAGTAGACAATTTCTTGCAATTGGTGTCTGTGTTTACTTTTTCTTCAAGATTTTCGGGTGAATATTTTGGGATATTGTCGCCTAGTGTTGCTTGATATAAACATTACAAGAATGTCCTTCCGATTCATAACTTGGAATGAAACACTATAAAACATGTTAATGAGAGCTTCTTCTTTAAATTGATATTGGGATTCAGGGACCAAATTGCACTATCCCACAAGACTGGACTCTGAACTTTTATTCCTCAATATTATAAATTGTATTAGTGTCTTATTTCGAAAATATTTTGACCTTTTATAGTGTTACCCCCCTTTCCTTCCAATTTGGCAAAACTGAGACAGGTATATTGGACCAAAGAAAAGTGTAAGACAGTCGTATGAAACCAAAAGTGCAAAACAAATTGGACCAAAAATGCAAAAAAAAAGATGTAGTGGGGGGAATTGGACGAAATCAATTTTTAAAAATGGGATTAAAAGTATAATTTTGTAGAGCGTGGGACAGAAACTGCAAGGGTCCCATGGGACTAAAAATGCAACTTTCCGGGATTTCTGACACGAATTAAAGTCTTAACACAGATTATTATACATTGGAGTTGAGATTAGTTTGTTCTGCTTCTAGCTTGAATTGTTTTGGTAAACTTGTTAGTATCTTGATTGTACGATTTAATCACGACACTTTTCTAAGTCGCGGTTTTGAAAATGTCTCTAAAAGTTGATTGTATTCAATACTCAGGAGAATGTATCTGTTAAAGGAGATCGGTGGATAGGAAAAATCAACTTTGTTGAGATACGTTCGTTTTGGCACATATTTAGGAGTCACGATAGGATGTGGAGCTTTTTGATTTTGTGCCTACAGGTGATCGTCACTTTTATTTGTATTTATTCTTTTACCCTCTTAAAGCTTAATTGTTTCTAACATTATTTTTCTTATGTCATTTTGAAATGAAATTTAAAATGAAGGCAATGATCATAATTTCGTGGAATGGATCCGGCAATATAAGTGCCATATTTGAGGCAGATGTGTTCAGAAATGTATTAAGCATTTTCATTACGGCTGCTATACTGAAGCTCGCACATGGTAATAAAAGTAGAATGAGTTGTTCTTTTATTTTTATTTTTTACTTTAGTTCTAACTTTTTTCAATTTACAACTCGCTTGGTAGCAAAACTTAGATGAGATTAGGTCTTTTATCAACACATATCTCTTGTTTTTAGTGTTTATCTCTCTTTTTTGGTAGTGTTGATTAATTAAGAGGGTCGACCTTTAAACAAGAACAAGTGATAACCCACCACTTTTCAGCACCAACACAAAGATAATTATCACCTGTCCTTCCAAATGATAATATAATTTCCATGACCCAACAACATATTTAGGTGGTGAATTTTGCCTCAGATTGCTAATTTGCCACTAACATATAATTGATATTTTTCACCATTATTCTATAGTTGCTACCGTAGAGTTCTAGATTAGGTGTATTATCATCATTGCGAGAATCATTTCTCTCTTGTTTAGTTATGTAGATAAACAAAGAGTGTTGACCCGTAAACAAGAGATAACCCATCAAGTTTAGGAATTAACACAAACGTAATTAGTGCAATCTAATCCTAGTTAATATTATTTTCATCTTCTAAGAACACAAATTCGGGTGGTGATTTGTCATCAATGTATGCTTTACACATTGCTGCCAAACTATTCCAACAATTATTTAATCTGACATAATTAAAATTCTCACACATTATTGAATGAGTTTTTGCGATTTAAACAAAACCAGTATTTTACTTGTTGTTTATTATATATTATGCAGCCGTTCTTGACATCATTATGAGCTGGAACGCAAGGATGAGTATGACAATGCAAGTAAAGCTAAGATACATACTTAAGGTCGTCACTGGAGCAGCATGGGTCATTGTTTTGCCAGTGACTTATGCATTTAGTTGGAGAAATCCTTCTGGATTTGCACTCACTATTAAGACTTGGTTTGGAAATGGGAATGGTCATCCATCTCTATTTATAATTGCGGTCTTAATCTACTTATCTCCAAACATGCTATCTGCATTATTATTTTTGATTCCATTTATAAGGAGAAATCTTGAAAGATCAGATTACAAAATCGTGAGGCTCATGATGTGGTGGTCTCAGGTATGCAAATATCTTTCATGTTTGATTTTCTTCAAAATACTTTATCAAGTGCAGACTAAATTCTGAGTCCTTTTTTTCTTTCTTTTAATAATCGTTGTAGCCTCGACTTTATGTTGGAAGGGGGATGCAAGAGAGCACGTTTTCTGTTGTCAAGTGAGTATCTCCGTGATACCGGAGTAAATTCATTTGTAATAGATGCTTTTTGTTTCTTTTATTTGATGATTATGGTTTCATTTTCCAGATACACGATATTCTGGATTCTCCTTTTGACAGCAAAGTTAGCATTTAGCTTCTATATAGAGGTGCCTTATCATATCTGGATCTTTCAAATGCTGTCAGCATTTTCACAAGCATGACTTCTTGCTGTTACTAGCACATTTTTTTTTTAATTAGTACTGCCCAATTCGTTCATCATATATGGTAAAATTGCAGTTTATTTCCCATTGGATTGACTTTCAGCAACTTGCAGTCCAAATTTTAAAATGCTTGCACTTTGGTCTCCTAGAATAAAATAGTCTTTGTTTGGCACTTTTGGTCCCATATAGACCAGTTTACATCTTTTAGTCCCAAATTGGATGGAAAATAGGCAAATGACCGAAAGTGCAAAATATATTTAAAAAGTGGGACCAAAAGTGCATTTTTTAAAGTGAGGAACCAAAAGTGCGAAGGGTTCAGTCTTGTGGGACCGAAAATACAATTTTCCTTCATAGAAATGGTTGTTCAATTGAACACTTCATTATACATTGAATATATATATAGTTTATCTAAGTACCATATAAAAAGATTATCTGAGAACATTTCCGAAGATCCATTGATTGGGGACACTCATAAAGCAGTGATTTGATGCATTTTATTGGTTGCAGATAAGGCCTCTTGTTAGTCCAACAAAAGAAATAATGCAAGTTCATGTATCAAGATACCAATGGCATGAGTTCTTCCCTCAAGGTATTTGGCTAGGCGTGATTATTCTATCTATACACACATTCATGTATAGATGTATGTAGTCTTACCTGTGTTCATGATACTAATGATACATTAATCCTTTCTTTTTGTTTCAGCAAGAAACAACATTGGAGTAGTGATTGCAATTTGGGCTCCTATTATTATCGTATGCTCATGTTCTTGTCATGATTCAATTTTTGCATTTTTTTTGTTCTCTGCAATTCACCATTTAATCGTATGATTATTTCCAGGTATATTTCATGGACATTCAGATTTGGTATGCCATTTTCTCCACAATATTTGGAGGTATATATGGAGCTTTTCGTCGTCTTGGAGAGGTCGGTTTAGATTTTATATTATTGAGGTTTATTTAACGTATTAGGTTGTAGTCCTTTTTACATTCTGTCCTTCGCTTCCTATGTTTTATGTGTGAACTCCTGTGTTAAGGCCATACTTCATATGCTCCCAGATTCGAACATTGCCAATGCTTAGGTCTCGCTTTCAGTCAATACCAGGTGCTTTTAATGCGTGCTTGATCCCAGTTGAAAAAGGTGAAAAGCCGAAGGGCCTAAAGGCCACCTTCTCCCGTAAATTTGCTGAGGTATAATGGTATTTAAATCCACTTTAATTCTTACTTTCATGTTCTGTTATTGATTATTAAAGATCCAAAATTGACTGGCATGTGCAGATTCACTCTAATAAAGATAAGGAGGCAGCCAGGTTTTCTCAAATGTGGAACAAAATAATCGAAAGTTTCAGAGAGGAGGATTTAATAAACAATAGGTAAGTGATCCCTCCCCTAAGGCTATGTTTGGTTCTTGCGATTTAATGAATTTGACTTTTTTTTTTTTGGCTTCATTTTTATTTTACTCACTAATATCAACAAAATCAAGAACCAAATATAGCCTAGATGACATCATTATTTTGCTTTATTGAGGAATCGTTGTTTTAAATTCCTATTATAACAGGGAAATGAACCTATTAATTGTTCCATATCGAGCGGACCTTGAACTGGACCTTATTCAATGGCCTCCATTTTTATTAGCTAGCAAGGTAAGGCTCATTTAACTGCTTTCTTTTGTAAACTTTAAAGCAAACACTTCATCTATCATTGTGTTCGTTATAGCTTCCTATAGCTTTGGATATGGCAAAAGATAGCAATGGGAGAGATAAGGAGCTGAATAAGAGATTAAATGCTGATGTATATATGCGCTGTGCTATTCGTGAGTGCTATGCGTCTTTTAAAAACATAATCAATTACCTGGTTCTTGGAGAACGCGAGAAGATGTAAGTTCACACTATAAAAATCTAAATCTTATAATATTATTGAATTTTGGAACCACTTCAACATTTCATATTATTTGATGATTTCAGTGTCATAAATGAGATATTTTCCGAAGTTGATGATCGCATTGAGCAGGGTGATTTGATACTAAAATTTAATATGAGTGCTCTTCCTTATCTCTATGATCAATTTGTGCAGCTTATTGAGTATCTGGTAAGAAAAATCGAGATATTTTTACTACAATTTTTCCGGATGTGATGTTTTACGGTAGTCTTAGAATAAGAATTTATATGGTGCAGAGAGAAAATAAAAAGGAAGACAAGGATCAAGTAGTAATTGTCTTGCTCAACATGCTAGAGGTTGTGACTAGAGATATAATGGAAGACACGGTTCCTAGGTAATGATGTCCAAAGCTATTGATGTACTAATTGAATTGCTTATTTTATGGATACTCTTTGCTCATTTTTTTTTATCTATTGTAGTTTGCTAGAGTCCAGCCACGGTGGCTCCTATGGAATGCAAATGCATGAGGGGATGACACCTCTTGATCAACAATATCAGTACTTCGGGACACTTCGTTTTCCAGTAACACAAGATCTGGAGGCATGGAGAGAAAAGGTAAGCTCTATAGAAGGGGTAATTCTAGTCACCAAAAAAATTACATGGCAATTGCAATACTCTTGTTTTATGGTTGGATAACACTCCTATGAGAGTGACCAATCAAAAGGCATGTACGAGTGCACTTGCTTTGCGACTAAAAAGGTCTGGCAAATTTAAACAACTGCTATGAATTTGTTATAATTGATTTGAACTCCGTAGCTCAACTCCATCAATCCAGACGAGCCCTTAAAGTTTCCCATAAATAACGAATATGTTCTTTAAATGAGGTTACATATGTATTCAGATTGGGAGGCTTCATCTACTGCTCACCGTGAAGGAATCAGCTATGGATGTGCCATCCAATTTAGAAGCCAGGAGGCGAATTTCTTTTTTCTCAAATTCATTATTCATGGACATGCCTATAGCTCCTAAAGTTCGCAATATGCTCTCCTTCTCGTAAGTCTCTTCAAATTTGATTCATTATTTTCATTGGCAAATTAATAACTTTAATTTCACATTCTTGTTGTTTATATAGCATCTTAACTCCTTACTTCGACGAAGAGGTTCTATTCCCTATTGATTTGCTTGAGAAACCAAATGAAGATGGTGTTTCAATATTATTTTATCTACAAAAGATTTATCCAGGTTGGTTATATTAGTTTTTGATTCTTGACTGTCATGCTCGTATAATGAGATAATATAGTATGAAGTACTTTAATATGGACACATATTTCTAATTATACAGATGAATGGGAGAATTTTCTTGAACGGGTTGGTTGCAGCAGTGAAGAATATCTTAAAGGAAATTCTAGACTGGAGGAAGAGCTTCGTTTATGGGCATCATATAGAGGCCAAACTTTAACCAAAACTGGTATTCAATTTTCCGGGAATCGGGTCCCATAGCTAGCACTTTCTGGTTTTAGTTGCAAACTCAATATTTAAAAGCTCACCATATTTAGCTCTTAAACTTGAAATTTGTGCAATCAAGACTGCAAAATTACATTCTTAGTCCACTAGGACTGTACACCCAGCACTTTTAGTCTCACGCTTTACAAAATTGTACTTTTGGTTCCAATTTCATAATTTTTTTGCACTTTAGGTCCTATCTCCCCCTTTTCATCTGATTTTCGCACTTTGGGCCCATGTAATAATCTTTGTTTTGCACTTTTGGTCCCATAGGGCCATCTCATTTCTGCACCTTTGGTCCCAAATTGGATGGAAAAGGGGCGATAGGACCAAAAGTGCAAGATATCTATTAATCTATTTAGTCCCAGAAAAATAAATCAAATTATATGTTGGGGTTTTCATTAGTTATTGCTCCAAAAATGGGAAATAACTCCTTGGACGAAAAATAAATCAAATTATGATGAATTGACCTATGTTTTTGACATTTCATTGCTTCCTCCAATAACCAGTACGAGGCATGATGTACTATCGCCAAGCTCTGGAACTTCAGGCTTTTCTTGATATGGCAAAGGATGAAGGTGCTAAAAAAATCATTTTCTTACAAGTCCTTTAATGTCATAAGTGTTATCGAGAATAATACATACTGGTTAATGCTTGTTACAGAATTAATGAAGGGTTATAAGGCTGCTGAACTAAACACCGAAGAACAAGTAAAAAATGAAGGTTCATTACTGACACAATGTCATGCAGTGGCAGACATGAAGTTCACATATGTTGTCTCATGTCAGCAATATGGAGTTCAAAAGCGTTCTGGAGATCGTCGTGCCACTGACATTTTAAAACTCATGACAAAGTATGATCTATCCTCTTACTATTTATATTTGTGTTAAATGCAAAAATACCCCCTATGCTTTGCCTTATTGCCAAAGACCCCGTGTTATTTTTATTAGCAAAACCCCCCGTGTTCTTTTTTTTAGTAGTAAAAAAACCCATTTAAAATTTCATCATAAATCATTAGGTATTGTCGATTTTTTCATTGAGCAGGGGGGTATTGCCAATTTTCAAAGTTAAACGGGGGGGGGGGGTAAGGGAGTATTATTGTTGATTCTTAAGGCGAATAGGGGTGTTTTCGCATTTTTGGTTGGGTATAATTGTCATTTTTCCTGCAAAATATGTAATCCGGCTTGGGTGGGATTTTTTGCTAATAAAAATAGTACCGGGGGGTGGGGTGCTGCTAATAAAAATAACATAGGGATTTTTGGCTAATTAGGAAAAGCATAGGGGGTATTTATGCATTTCACTCATTTATCTTTCATTTGCTTGTTTTAGTTTTCGACTTTTCATGATTGTTATTTTTTTTTTTGGTGTTTGTGTGCAGGTACCCATCTCTTCGTGTAGCTTACATTGATGAGGTTGAACAAACTGGGAGAGATAAATCCGGTAAAATGGTAGAGAAGGTTTACTATTCAGCACTTGTGAAAGCTGCACCAAAATCGGTTGACTCATCTGAGCCAGATCAGAAGTTAGACCAGGTAAGAGGCTTCAATGTGGTGTAGACAAACTGATGTATTGTAAGAAGTTGTTTGGTAGCAAAGATTATGTGAGAGTCTTCTATCAAACTTATCTCTTTGTAATGCTGTTGAATGAACTTTTTCTTGGCACTAGCACAGTGGCGAAGTTTGTTTTATTTTGCTAATTTGCCACTAATCTGATGTTTACACTGCTAGCAACAAGTCCAGAAATTATATTATCAAAATATTTGATATTCTCACTATTATATATAGCTGCTACCAAACGAGGTCTGTGAATACTTGGGAGAGACCATCTGGATTAATCTTTTTCTAGGGAATCTTTTGAAATAAAATTTGATTGAAAGAAAAGTTGTGTAACTTAGTGAAGCTTTGGATCAAAACGATGTTATGCACATCTGGTAATATCATCTTCGTTTTGTTGTGTTTCCATTGCCTCCCCAAAATCTTCGATAATGTATTAAACTAATGTAACAACATTGCAATGGTAACAACTCACTAAAATTTTCTTCCCAGGTTATTTATCGCATAAAACTTCCGGGGCCTGCCATACTTGGTGAGGGAAAACCAGAGAATCAAAACCATGCTATAATCTTTACGCGTGGGGAAGGCTTGCAAACAATTGATATGAACCAGGTGTGTTTTATTGAGCCAATGATGTGCCCTATCTTAACCTAATATGCATGGATAATGATGATACATTGTTTGATTTATAGGACAACTATATGGAAGAAGCCTTCAAAATGAGAAACCTATTGCAAGAGTTTCTTAAGAAGCACGGAGTGAGGAAACCAACTATTCTTGGACTTAGGGAGCACATCTTTACTGGCAGGTACCAAATGAAGAGAGTTTACTCATTTGAATTTGTAATTGTGAATCATTGTATGCTAATCTCGAGCTCTCTCTGTGTGTAGTGTTTCTTCACTTGCATGGTTCATGTCAAATCAAGAGAATAGTTTTGTCACAATTGGCCAAAGATTGCTGGCCAATCCATTAAAGTAAGTTCTTCAGAAAGAAGCCAATGAATCTATAAATTCGAGGTTCTTTGTTGCATGCCGGTTCCCGTGTATTTTGGCTTATGGTTCTAATTTGGTCTATGGTATTTCAGGGTTCGTTTCCATTATGGCCATCCAGATGTTTTCGATAGATTGTTTCACCTTACAAGAGGTGGTATCAGCAAAGCTTCTAGAATCATCAACTTGAGTGAAGATATATTTGCAGGTATTATCATATTCTTGAAAGCTATGTTCTTCTTGGATTTTGGTGGGTAAAATACTAAAAGAAAAAGAATCAAATGATGGAACTTGGGTCTTTATTATTGTTGTACATCGTTTTCTTTGCTAAAATCGAAGTTCCAAAAAGATTAGGAAAAACCGCCGTTTTTAGTTTCTAATGAATTTTTTTTCATGCATTTGTCAATGTCTTTGAAAGGTTTCAATTCCACACTTCGCGGAGGCAATGTCACTCATCATGAATACATACAAGTTGGTAAGGGAAGAGATGTTGGCCTAAACCAAATCTCACTTTTTGAAGCAAAGATAGCCTGTGGTAATGGAGAGCAGACAGTGAGTCGTGATATTTACAGGCTCGGACATCGATTCGACTTTTTCCGCATGTTATCGTGTTATTTCACTACAGTGGGCTTCTATTTCAGTACTCTGGTAACATCCCAGACCAAATTTATTTGACAGTTTCTGAGTAATTGGCACTTTGCACCCTAGAAATATAACATTTAGGCACCTTGCACCATGAAATTGAAATTTTGGCACTTTGCACCCTCAAATTTTATATTCTTTAACAAAACAATGGGCATTTTACACCCCAGTAGGGTGCATTTTGCCAAAGAATATGCAATTTGAGGGTGCAAAGTGTCAAAACTTTCAATTTAGGGTGCAAAGTGTCAAACATGCGTAATTTGTGTAATTCTGGGGTGCAAAGTGCCAATTACTCGACAGTTTTTATCTTTTTATATTAACCAACTTGGTCTACGCTTTTTTGTTTTATTTTCACAGCTCACTGTCCTAACCGTATACGTATTTCTATACGGTCGTCTATATCTAGTTCTCAGTGGGCTTGAAGTGGCATTGAGTAACAATCCAGCAATACGGGACAATAAACCTCTTCAAGTTGCTCTTGCTTCTCAATCTTTTGTCCAAATTGGGCTCTTGATGGCTTTGCCTATGATGATGGAAATAGGCCTCGAAAGAGGTTTCCGTAATGCTTTGACCGATTTTGTCCTTATGCAACTTCAACTTGCTCCGGTATTCTTCACGTTTTCGCTTGGAACGAGGACTCATTACTATGGACGAACCTTACTTCATGGGGGTGCTCGATACAGAGGTACCGGTCGAGGCTTTGTTGTATTTCACGCGAAATTTGCTGACAACTATAGGTTGTATTGCCGGAGCCATTTTGTAAAGGGAATCGAACTTATGATTTTGCTTATGGTATACCATATCTTTGGTGGATCAAATAGAGGAGTTCTTGCTTATGTATTCATTACGGTATCTATATGGTTCTTAGTGGTGACATGGCTTTTTGCACCTTTTCTTTTCAATCCTTCTGGATTTGAGTGGCAAAAAATTGTGGATGACTGGACTGATTGGAATAAATGGATGGATAATCGCGGAGGCATTGGTGTGCCTCCGGAAAAGAGTTGGGAATCTTGGTGGGAGAAGGAACAAGAGCATCTTCTTCATTCAGGGATACGTGGAATTATATTTGAGATATTGTTGTCAATTCGGTTTTTTATATATCAGTATGGGCTAATTTATCACTTGAGCTTCACGAGGAGAACTAAAAGTTTTTTGGTATGATTTCGGTCCCCATTTGTTTTTCTTTCACTTTTTTTTGTCTTTCGGTTCTTTGTTTTAAAGTTCTCTTGGTAGCAGCTATAAAATTGAAACTTTCTGTTTCCTGGACAGGTTTATGGTCTATCATGGCTAGTCATCTTTGTGGTGCTGTTCATTATGAAGGTAAGATGTTACACTTTTTTTTTTTTTTTTTTTTTGAGAAGATTTTTCATTTCTTTTTTATTAATCTTCATTAAGAGTATTTATTTGTAATTAGGGAAGGTTCCTATATTTTATTTTTTCTCTCACCTTTCTCCTACACGGGATGTCCCAAAATAGCCCTATATGACTCTTCAAATTACCCATATACTCCCTTAATTCCTAAATACATGTCATTTAAGGTTCTTGCACAAGGATTAAGGAAGTTATTAATTATCTAAATTTTAGGAGAATAAAAATCTTATGATACTAAACCACCCTTGAAAAGAAATTATTTTTTTTTGCAACTTTCCCATATCCATTTCTCTCTCATTCTCATTAATGAGAAAGGGTAAAAAAAAATTCCAAAAAGAATTTGAGTCTCTTGAATTTCTAAAACGACATGTACTTAGGAATATTTTCTCTTTACTAAAACTACATGTATTTAGGAATGGAGGGAGTATTTCAAATTATACATAAAGTAACAAACTGACACCACTGATTTCTGACGACTAACCATCAAAATCTGAATTTTAATGATATCCATAGATTCACTTTTCAACTTTTTTCTTTGACTACTGGACAAATAAAAATAGATAGAAGATTTTATTACTCCCATTTTCTCTGTAATTTATCATACTTTTTTTCATATGAATTCAAATTTCTGTAATTTATCTTACTTTTTTTTTGGTATGAAAAGAAAAAACTCTTAAATCCATATGGAACAATCTCTTCCATGTGCGATCAATCATACTACTAATTTTTTGCAGGTGGTTTCAATTGGAAGGAAACAATTCAGTGCCGATTTTCAGCTTGTGTTTCGATTGATAAAGGGCCTCATATTTCTATCATTTGTGACAATTCTGATTACTCTAATTGCTCTTCCACACATGACATTCGTTGACGTTATAGTTTGCATTATCGCTTTCATGCCAACGGGATGGGGTTTACTTTTGGTCAGTAACTTATATCCCCTTCCTAATCTTCTTTCAGATTTATTATTAGCGAACGAGAAATTTATAATAAAATAATGAAATTTACAGATTGCACAAGCATTGAAACCTCTCGTGGTTAAGGCTGGATTCTGGGGATCAGTTCGGACCCTTGCTCGTGGATATGAACTTATTATCGGATTACTATTGTTCACACCAGTAGCATTCTTGGCGTGGTTTCCTTTCGTTTCTGAGTTTCAAACTCGAATGTTATTCAACCAAGCTTTTAGTAGAGGTCTGCAAATATCTCGTATTCTTGGTGGACCAAAGAAGGATCGCTCGTCTAGCAATAAAGAGTAACCTCTTTCCCTCTTTCTGTACTTCGATGTTGCCTACACTGTATATATAGAATTGTGTTGGGATGCTTATTATAATGTAATTATGGTTTGAGAAAGTTTTTGATTGTTGTAGTTTGTATGCAGATTTGTAGTGTAGATATTGTAGTTTATATTGTAATTTTGATAATTTATTATGTTCATTATCAACTAAACTTTGACCAATTTGTGAAGTTTTTGCCTCATGTTTACAGTGAGGAGATTATACTTGGGTTATTTACATAGAGAGTAGAGAAAATGCTTGAAAATCGAAAAAATTATAGTATATTTGCCTTATGTAATGTGTTGGAACCATTTAGGTACTTTGTTTACAGAAGTAACCATATGTAGATGGACTCGAGTCTCGAACAAGAAGATAATTTTTAGGCCTATTTTGAAAATAGTTATGGGCTCGTTTAAACTGTCAAATTTCATTGGGGATGAGTTCGGGCAGGTTTGGCTTAAACCTTAGGTTTCAATTAAAATTTAGACGTGTCGAAAACCACTTTTCGAGACCGATAAAATTACTGATTTAAGACTTAAGTTTTATGCAAAGTAATATCATCACTATTGAATTTTCAAACATCTATATCTATTTTTTACATATAAAAGTACGATTTAGTTAAAAAGAATTTCTTGAATTTTTTGTGCAGACTGATATATTCCTAATTAAATTTTTACTACTATAATACATAATATAAATGGCAAATGGGAATAAACTTGATGAACTATACTTCTACATAAATACTAACACTTTGAAAAATAATACTTGAATATTTATCTATAGTTTTCATCAAAAGAAAAAGAAAACTATATTTCAATCCAACCTATCTACACTACCGTCAAGAATAAATTATTAGAGATCATATGATTTATCTTATTTAATCAAAGGATTTCTTCTTAATTAAGATGTTTAATTATAAAAAAAAATATACACTTCAATTAGAAGAACTTTTCCCTCCGATATGATTGGATTGTGGTCAAGAAATTCCATCGTTAAGAAGCAGAGAATCATAAGTTAATTTACATTACATTTAATCATAGTTTTGAAGATTAACCAACAATTTTGAAAATATTTATCAATAGTTATCATCAAAAGAAAAAGAAAAAACTTATTTAAATCTAACATGTCTGCACTACCGTCAAGAATAAATTATTAGAGATTAAAGGAATTTTATTATTTAATCAAAGGATTTCTTCTTAATTAAAATCTTTAATTAAAAAATATATATATACTTCAATTAGAAGAACTTTTCCCACCGATATGATTGGATTGTGGTAAAAAATTACATCGTTAAGAAGTAGAGAATCAAAATTTAAGCTACAATTAATCATAATTTTAAAGATTAACCAACAATATTTAAATAGATAATCAATTTGTGTATGATCCACGTTGGTATTAAAATGGATAAGATAGAAGAAAAATGAGATAAAGCAACAAAAACTAAATTGTGCAATAGGTATAACAATGTGGTAAAACTGGTATAAAAATTAATGATATCGGTTAAATCCGTAATAACAAAAAACTGGATCAAATCGATAAAAGAACGTAAACAAAAAGATGAGTTAAATTAGCAAAAGGTTAAACCGGAGAGAATGAGTGAATTTATAACAAATGGGGTAAAATCGACTAAAATTGAGTTAAACTGAAGAGGATTGGTGAATTGATTAACAAATGATATTTAACACAAAAAATTAGTTAAATCGATGAAAAAATGGTTAAAATAACAAGAAAAAATGATAAACTCAGTATAAAAGTGGATGAAATCGGTGAAAGAACATGTTAAAATAACAGAAAAATATGGTAAATTCAGTGTAAAAGCGAGTTAAATCGATAAAATAGGTTTACACAGCAAAATTGATAAAAACGAGTTACATTGGTCAAAAAATGGATTAAGCATTCAATTAAAAATGCACGACCTTAGTAAAAGACAAGTACAATCTGCAAAACTGATGAAATCGTTAAAAAAAATACATGTTAACTGTGAAAATTGGTGTAGATGGATATCAGGGTCAAGAAAAGAATTGATAGTTGTCCCGTTCAAATGGTAGTTTTAGAATGATACTTCTGTATACACGTAGTTAATTACAGTTCGTTTTAATTTTCAAGTTTTGATTTTATGTATTTATGATCTCAACTTTAATTTCTGGTAATAATTAAAGTGAATTAGTAAAAAAATTATGCAATATGTCATTAAGACGATAGGATGATGAGATGAAAATCATTCTACGATGCAGCTAACGTAAGAAATTAATTAGTTTACGTGCGTTGCACGTACGTTTTGCTAGTAATTTAAAAAAGAAGAAGTCCATATTCAATCCGACTCGGTTAAATCAAACGGACCGAGAATTTTGTATTAGACTCGTGCATTTAATTTATTATTAATTATAATGGCACGTTTGAACACTTGCACAAAAATGCAAGGCGACAACGGAAATTAGAAAAAATAAAGTAAACACACACATAATATAAAGACAAATTAACAATGAAACTTTGTACATATATTACACAATTGATCACAATTCAATAATTAATGTTGGAAAAGCTTGCTTGCACACATATACTCCAAGAATTCAATTTTCGTACAAATCAATAGCCACATCACATGGAAGGGTAAGAGCCAAATAAATATCATCACGACCTTTGGCCCTATTATTATTATTATTATTATTATTATTATTATTATTATTATTATTATTATTATTATTATTATTATTATTATTATTATTATTATTATTATTATTATTATTATTCACACTCAATAAATAAATTCATAATCAAAGAAGAAAAACATGAGATCAATAGTAGTAGTATCTCTTTGTGTACGACGATCCAACATACTCACTAGCAGAATCCAATGCATCAAGCATAATTTGATGTGCAATTCTTTGTTCTCTCAATTTCCTCTCGGCCTCGAAAATCACATTTTGTTCCGACTCAACTTTCCCTTGATCATTTGATGATTTATTTCCATGTAGGAGTGCACACTTTACGTGAAGATCAAACTCGCAGTGGGCACAAGTGTAACTATAGGCAGTGCCTTGTAATCGACAGGCGTTGTGGGTAAAAGATCGAGTTGAATAGGTAGAAATTGGGAGGAGGGTCAACGGATGCGAAGGGTGAGAAGGGTGCTGGAGAGAACGTGGGGCGTCTACGCAGCTACTGTGCAAGTAGAAGCTGCACGGGAGGCAGCCGTGGCATGGCTCGGAGCCGGAGATCTGGTGATCATCACCACAGGCTTTGCATTTGATGTCTTTGCCTTCTTCAAATTCATTTAGTGGAATTAGAATGTGGTGGTGGCTGAAATGTTGCTTGTTTTGGTGGTTCTTCATTTCTTCTTAATTTGTAATTGTAGTTCATATCTGTCTTATAAAATATAAATATATACTACTTAAAACATAACAAACATAATTATTTATTAAATGACCTATTCTGGGCCGGCCTCATTCAAAAGTCGTAGTTGACATTAATTAATGGATTATATACATAATACACTTATACTTGTGTAATTTATGATAGACTAGACCTGGCATAATTGAAGAAAACTAAGTCAGACAGACCAATTCAACATCCCACAATAATAAACGCATTATGTTATGCCAATTGAATTGAAACAATAGTAATTATTGGATCAAGGCAGAGTAGACTTAATTAGTACCCTAATTGCAAGTCAATGTCTTTATGTCCATGCCCACAACAAACAATAGAGATCATGATTTGATAAATTCAACTCCCTTGGCTCCCACCATCAGAATAATTTGTTTTCCATCAAGCTTGCCATGGAGTTCGAGCATTTCAGCCACCATCATGGCCTTATTTTCCACCAAATGCCTCCTCAAGCCTCTCAAATCCATTGCTCCGGTTGCAAATTTCCTGGCTCTGGTCCTGTTTACGCGTGCTGGCAGTGTAGCTACTTCCTCCACGAGCAATGTTTTCTTGCCACACGCTCTCTCAAGCACCCGTCTCATCCTCTCCATACGTTAACTTTGATGCCTTCTCCGACTTTTCCCTCCGCTTCCTTCTCCTGCGATTCTTGCTCCCTTGTGGGAAAAGGTTTTTCTTATTCTTGTTGTCAATGTGAATTTGACATGCACGTCCATTGTGCTCTTAGGAGGCCGTCTAATGCCGATTCACATGCCTCAGCCACCGGCCCAATTAATTTCTCTATAAGCAAGGATGCACATATTTCGCCTCAGAATCTCATCTATCGTCCAACCCAAAACAACACTTTCCCCCTTTCTAATACAACATTACCAAATAAAACACACATTACTGCATATCCGCCCCACAATCCTGCTCTTTCTTTCCCACAAACAGATCCACTACCACCCCCAAATTACCATCCTCCGATGAGTGCTCCACCACCACCACCCACCACTCTAATTACCCCTATTGGATACCCACAAAGCAACAATCCTTCTCCCAATTACCCCCCTTCTAATACAATGCTACCAAGTGAACCACACATTACCACATTTCCACCCAATATGAACTTCAATTCCCTTCCACAGATTCCGCCGCCAAACTATAGTCCTCCGGTGGGTGTACCTACTGCAACAATACAAACTTGCAGTACTGAAGTGAGTTCCACCACCGTAAATCTACCATCACAACCTACCGCAACAATTATTACTTACAGTAATAATGTGAGTTCCACCATCGTCAATCCACCGCCACCAGCAGCTCCTTCTATTGGATACCCATTAAGCAGCAATCCTATTCCCAACTACCCCCCTTCAAGTGAAACACATATGAATACATTGAACCCACCATCACCAGCGACTAGATACCCGCAAAGCAACAATCCTCAATCAACGGTCATAAAGCACTTTAGCCATCCCCACTTTCTGAAAGCCATAGAATTGGAGGGAGAAAGTAAAAAAAATTGCTCTGCTTGCGACCGTGCACTCTCCGGCTCTGCTTACTGTTGTACCAAGTCATATTGCACCTTCAAAATCCACAAACTCTGTTTTGACTCCCCACTCGAAGTCCCCCACAAATCCCACCTCCAACACCCCCTCAAACTAATTACGGCACCACCATACGAGGACGAATTCACGTGTGACGCATGCCTCAAGAACGGCAAGGCATTTGCATATAATTGTACAATTTGCTCATATGATCTCCACATTGACTGCATTTCTTGGCCGGAAACTATGTCTCGTCCGGACCACGAGCACGATCTCATTCTATATTACTCGTACCCTTTGGCAGAAAAAGTGAGATTCATGTGCGACGTGTGCAGGGATCCTATGCACAAAAAGGCATGGATGTACTATTGTCACGATTGCGATTTTGGGACTCATTTGGAATGTGTGACTTGTGAGATAAAGCAACTGCAGGGTGAAGAAGAAGAAGAAGAAGAAGAAGAAGAAAAAGAAATGGATAATAGTGAAACTGATCTCGAGTCTTTAGTGCTTAAGATGGCGATACAAGCACAAGGCCGTAAAGCGGCATTGGCACTTTGGGACTGATTTGAAATTTCGTTATCAAGGGGGTTCTGGATTCAAATGTCATTAAGGTTCTTACGATTGCTAAGAAGATTAGTGTTGATAATAAAGCTTTATTTCTTAATAATAGATTAATTAATAATTCTTCTGAATATAACGACAGACCAAGTGAGTATATGTACATGTTTATCTTTTTGTATTTGAGCAAATAATCTTCAAAACTAATGCATTAATTGATCAATTATCAGCTGTAGATTTTCAGATATAAATTATAGCATATGCTTTTCTGTAATCTATATACAAATAAAAGTACGAGTTCAGAAAATAGAGTTTCTTGAATTTTTTGTGAAGACTAATATACCCCTATGAATTTTTTGTAGTAAAATAGAAAATAACTTGAAGAATCATACTTCTACATAAATACTACTACTTGAAAGATACTTGAAAGATATATATTAAGGGATCCTTTCCCCATCAAAATTCCAAAGTCCATATCCAACATAAAAACCATTTAGTATATTTAATCCACTAAAATTAAAAATAATGAAAATTTAGTACTTAGGCAATACGGTTTATGGCAACAATATACAGAGTTGTATCCTGCTGAAGATTTAGTTTACACAGTTGGGGAGAGTGATTATAAAAAGGATTGGTTCTTTGCACATGTAACCAGGTACTAATTGTTTATAATTTGTTTTGAATTTATGTATTATGGTTTAGGGTGGTTTGCATTAATCTTGCTGACAAAATCTCCCTGTGATGTATAGGATACAAAGAACTGATTAACAAAAAAGTTAACAATGGTGATGCATCAGCTATTACATACAAAGTCAGGTTTGTTATTACATATAATAAAGTCAAGTTTTAGTTTTCAAAAATTTAAACTATGCCTCTCGATAATCTATTTTATATTTTGTGTTTGATAGATGTAATACGACAACGAAATTTGGATCAAATGAAAAGAAGGTATGCTAGCCAAAATCCTCTAGAGAAACAAAAAAAAATCTTCTAGAGAAACAAAAATATATTGAAAAAGTTAAGAGAACTAAGATTACCAGGAACAATCAATGGACGATTAATGAACAAAATCAAAAATATTACGAAACTATTTAGAAAATCATTCAAGGTTTGTTTCATAATCTATGAATGTTGTGAATACTTTTTTGTGTTGTGTTTATATTAGTCTTATTTTCTTGAATGTGGTAGATGGTCAATTTGAAAAATTGAAAGTCGATCAATGCAAGAATTATCTAAAGAAACATGGACTATGATTGAGTGGCAATAAAGTGACACTTATTCAAAGGATTAAAGAGCATATCGAGTGTCCAACATCTGTCCAAAGAGAATGACTTCTTAGAGCTCAAATGATCCCATATGAGTCAAATGGTTAGTTTGTGTTCTTAAGTTCTAAGAAATCTACTAAAAGGCTTATTATTAATTTATCATTTTTATAGGATTAACATTTTATGATCGTGTATGTTCGGAGATGCATAAATTGAAAAAAGTGTCTATCTTAGAGCTCAAATGGTCCCATATGAGTCAAATGGTTAGTTTGTGTTCTTAAGTTCTAAGATATCTACTAAAAGGCTTATTATTAATTTGTCATTTCTATAGGGTTAACATTTTATGATCTTGTATGTTCGGAGATGCATAAATTGAAAAAAGTGTCTAAATGCATTCATTGTGGTGCCGAAAGATTTGAATATGAGCCCCACACTTTTTGTTCAACAATTTATCGAGAAAAGACCAGTAGTTGCCATTGCAAAAGTCACAGCAAAAAAATACTTACGTAATTTTCTTTTATCATACGTCGTTATAGTATTATTCTATTCTATTTAATTAATATTATATTCTAATCTATATATTTGGTTTATGTGAGGGGCAGTTGCAAACAACATTGGCATCAATAATGCAAATAAATCCAACATCTGAAGAAGATATAGACATGCATAAATGGTAAATGAAATAGAAAATACATTACTTTTCAATTATGCAGGTTACGTATGCCACGTGATCCGCTGAAAATTCAACAACTCACAATGAAACGGAGAATAAACCATCAAAATTCCAAAGTCCATATCCAACATAAAAACCATTTAGTATATTTAATCCAACAAACATATATCCTCATGTTGATTCTGAGTGTCCATGCCTCTATGTCCCTTTCACGTTTGAAGAGTGTACGAGTTTAGAAAATAGAGTAACAAGTTCCTTCTATGTTATATTAGCAAAATAAGTTTAATGTTAAATATACTTTATTTTGCAGGATGAGTATTTCTCTTTTAAGGGACTGGTTGACAAGGTCGAAAACATATCATCATTGTGCCATGATTTGTGCAATAAATGTTATTCTTCAGTTTTCAAAGTTGAAGATAACATAATTTGCAAAGGGTGCATCAATGAAGAAATAGAAACAACACCAAGGTTATAACACATCTACCTATATTTACTATATATGGCAAATGTTATTTCTTATGATATATTTATAAAATATAATTTTATATGTTAATTGATTAATTACAGATATAGAGTGGTTCTAAATGTCGTACAAGGAGATGACAATGTTCGAATCACATTGTTTGAGGATGCAGCTATATTATATATTGGATGTCCTCCAGAAGAATACATAAGATCCATCGACGAGGTACTTTGTCTTAACTTCTATATATATATATATATATATATATATATATATATTATTTAAAATCAGTTATTTTCCCGAAATATGTAATATTCATAAATTAATAATGTGTTAATATTTTTTTTAAGGGAGAAGATAAATCCAATTACTACAAGAGATTAAGCTTGCATTCTGAAGAAGAATATATTTTTATGGTTAACCCATCAAAAATACAAACTACAAATGGACAAATTAATCTTGTAGGGGATGCAATAGAAAAGATGCAACCAACATTGCATGAAACAAAAAATACAGATTATAGAGCGACATGTGACCATCAAGAGACAAGTGAAGCAACTGACGATGATATACCAAATGACATCAATGCAGAAGAAGTTGTGATCAGTCGAAAAAATTCTATAGGAAAGAAAAAGCGAATCACAAAAAGGAAAAAGGAAGACTACATTCCCACTGAAATTTCAATGGAAGCTCAAGATGGTGAAGACAAAGGACAATGTAAAAAAAGTTCTGAAAGATGTACAAACTACTGAAAAAAAAAAAAAAAAAAAAAAGACGAATCACAAAAAAGAAAAAATATGACTAAATCCCCACTGAAATTCCAAATGAAGCTCAAGATGACGATGACACAACAAAGGACATCAATGAAAAGAAGGTTATAATTGATGTAGAAACTAATGAAAGAAAGAAAAGGCGAATCACAAAGAAGGTCAAAGAAGACTTCATCCCGATTGAAATTTTGAGTGACGAAGAGACACATAGTAAATTAAGGACAAAAAAGAAAAATAATATGGTCAAATCGAATGAGAAGATATCATTTGGAAATATCAAAATCAAAAAAGAAAATATTGATGTTTTTGGTCGTTCAAATGGTACTGTTAGAATAATAGTATATACACAAGTAGTTTTAGGATAAAAAATACTTGGTAATTATAGTTTTTTTTTTTGTTTTCAAGTTTGGTATTAATTAATTATGATCTCAACTTTACTTCGAAATATATTAAATAAATTTAATTATGTATTTCATTTACAAGATAATATGATGAAATGTGATATACATAATAGAATTAATATAGAAAATTAGTTAATCACGTGCAACGCACGTGTTCCTTTCTAGTTTGATAAAAAAAAGAAAAATTTATGATGTAAGTTTTTTTTCTTTCTTTTAATCAGTATATAAGTCAGTGATCAATAATCAGCAGTTGCACTAAATAATCGTTTTCGCTGCTTAGAGACTTTGTAACGTAAAGTTTGAGTTATTCCATTAACGAAGTATTTTTTTTTTTTTTTTTGAGATGATGAATATATTTTTTACATCAAACACTATATCGAATCGAAACTTTACAATAATATCAAAATAAACATTAACGAAGTATTGATTCCTTCTAAAAAGTTGACTAATTGCTGCTAGTTAAATATGTTTATTGTAAACAAGTTTCCTGTTACACAAGCAATTAATAATTAAATTTGTCATTTAGTTAAATATGTTTATTGTTAGGAAATTTTGGTAGGAAAGAATGGTTTCAAGCAATGTTCAGTCTGGTAATTCTACTAATTTATAGATTGACAATTCATCAAGTATGAGTAATTAACATATGTCTTCATTTTCAATTTTAAAAATTAAAATTAAATAGAAACAAGATTGTTTATTTACCCAAAATATAAGGAGTGACGCAAAACACTCATGATTTATTTCTAATTGACAGAAAACCCCCTCTTTTATTTTTATTAGCAATAAAAACTCACGTGTTAATTTATATTTTATTAGGAAAAAACATACTTGTTATCATTTTATGAGTTAACTGCACCCATTTGAGAATTAAGAGTTGACTGTATGGGGTTATTGCCAAATTCTAAATTTTACAGAGTGAACAGTGATGGTCTTCACATTTTATTTATTCCAAAGAGAAAATAACAACAACATAATAAAAATAACAGAAGAGGTTTTCTGCCAATTACTAACAACAACACAAGGCTACTTTTGCATTTTACTCAAGAATAAGTATTTTAATTTTATTTTATTGCATTCAGACTATCACTTAGCTTTTGGCATCCAAAGCATGGTCAACTTAACTTGATGAAAATTTCCAGAAAAAATGTGTTACATGACATAAAGGTCTAGTGATAATGAAACATTCAAATGAGATTCAATGCCGCTTTACGGCCTTGGGCTTCTATCAACAACTGAAGCACAGCAAACTTGAGTTCAGTTTCGCTAATCAATTCTTCTACACTTTGTTCATTAGTACTCACAGTCTCTTGCTTTATCCCAGAAGCCACACATTCCAAATGAGTTCCAAAATCGCACTCGCGACAATAGTACATCCACGCCATTTCGTGCACCGGATTCTTGCACACATCGCACATAAACGTCACCTCTTGACTTGTCTCAGCTGCAGGGGACGAGTAATATAGAGTAAGATTATGTTTATGATCCGGACGGTTCACAGCCTCCGGCCAAGAAACGCAGTCGATGTGGAGATCATACGAGCAAGTTGCACAAGTATACACAAATGCCTTGCCATCCTTCAGACACGCATTGCACGTGAACCCTTCGCTGTAAGGCGGGGTCGATAGAAGCTTGAGGGGGTGTTGGAGGTGGGACTTGTGTTTCACTTCTAGTGGGGAGTCGAAACATGATTTGTGGATGTTGAACGTGCAATATGGCTCCGTACAACAGTAAGCAGAGTCGGATAGCGCACACTCGCAAGCGGAGCAAACTTTTCCACTTTTTTCCTCGATTTCCATGGCTTTTAGGACATGGGGATGGCTGAAGTGTTTTATTATTGAGGGTGGTTTTGATTGAGGATTGTTGGTTTGTGGGTATCCGGGCGGTGGCGGTGTAGGTGGTGGATTGGTGGTGGGAGGTGGCGGTGAATTGGGGTATGGAGCGCTTGCCGGAGGACTATAGTTTGGCGGTGGCGGTGGAGTTTGTGGAAACAAATGAATAGGATTGTTCGTATTGGGTGGAAATCCAGTAATGTGTGTTTCACTTGGAAGTGTTGTATTAGAAGGGGGGAAATTGGGAAAAGGGTTGTTTTGGATTGGAGGATAGGGACTAAAAATTTGTGTACTATTTTGAGGAGGATAAGTCGGGAAAGTGTGAGGATAGATGGGATTCTGAGGATTCAGATGATAGTTTTGTGCATTGTTCGGTACATAGAAATTTGGCTCGGTGGCTGAGAAAGGGGGTACGTGAGGATTGGCGTTAGGCACTAGCGCACAATGGACATGCATGTCGAATTGACATTCCATACAAGAATAGGACAATCCATTTCCTATAAGGGTGCAAGAATTGCAGAAAAAAGAACCTGAGGGATAAGTCGGATAAGGCATTAAAGTTAACGGATGAAGGGTATGAGATGGGTGCTTGAGAGACCTTGTTGCACGGAAACATTGCTCGTGGAGGAAGTGTCGGCACTGCCAGCACACGTAAACGTTGCCTGATCCGGGAGATTTGCAGGCGGAGCAATGGATTTCGGAGCCTTGTGGCATTTGGTGGAAAACTAGGCCATGGTTGTGGCTGAAATGATTGACCTCCATGACACTTTTTTCTTGTTCTTTTTTTGAGTTTGTCTTTTTACTAGTGGGTTGAACTTGAAGGTGAATGTGTTTGTTGTTAGGGGAGGAAGTAAGATATATACAATACACATTATGTAAATTCATAAGCAAGTTGGAGTTTGAAAATTAAAAAAAATATGTGGTGCCAACTCATAAAATTCTGTAGAAGGTGGGAGTTGAATTAGTCTCCTCTTTGTTATGGAAGTTGACTTGCAATATTTTGATTGGGTTGACTGACTTACAATTAAGTCTTCCTTGTTATATTAATACTATATATAGATAGATAAATAGTTCCAATCAATTAAATTATTAATTCTGTAATGCGTCTATAGTGGGCCGGGTGGATGACTGACTAATTTCTAATTTGCAAGCATGAACTCATATATATGAATAATCACAATTTGGAGTTTTAAATGTACTCTTTAAAAGACTATGTATGTTTGTTGTTAGTGCTAGTTTTATATGAAGTATCATTCTTGTGAAGAAGAAAAAATTAAAGGAAATGGGCAGAATAAGTTGTGAACCGGAAGTAGGAGGTGGAGGAGGAGGAGAAACGAAAAAACATTTCAGCCATGAACACCCTCTAAAGCTCATCAATCACCAGTACCCACAACAATTATCCTCTTCATGTTCAGGGTGCAAACTCAAACTCTCCAATTCTATCTACTCCTGCACAGTCTGCAGCACCTATTACCTCCACAAAAAATGCTTCGAGATGCCGAAAAAAATCACACACCCTTGTCACAAAGACCACACTTTCACCCTCCTCTCTGTCCCCGCTTATCCCGACGGCCTCTTCCACTGTGACGCTTGTGGTCAACAGGGGAACGGTTTCTCGTACCATTGTAAGCCGTGCGCTATTGATTTGCATATACTCTGTGCCCTCATGCCTTTATCCGTCACTAATACTTTACACGCGCATAGGCTAAACCTTACTTTTGAGTCTCCTTATGGTACTAAGAGTTTTTCTTGTGATATATGCAAGAGGAATGGGGCAGATCATTGGCTTTATAGATGTGATTCCTGTGGCTTTGATGCACATTTGAATTGTGCTAGAGCTGCTCAAGCACCACAACAAGGTCAAGGGGCAGCGGGTACGAGTAGAAGATCGATTCCTCAGCCGCATTACCCTGTACAAAATGCATTAGTACAAAATGGGATGAATAACAATGACTTAGCCCTTCAGATGTTAATTCAGCAGGTTAATAACAATAATGCATTAGTACAGGCAATGTTGGCTCGTGGTGGCGCAGGTGGCTTAGGAGCTAATAATAACATAGACTTACAACAATTGATGCGATTGATGAATAATGGTGGTGGCGGAGGAATGGATGTTCTACAGTCGTTGATGGGCGGTGGTGGAAATGGACTTGATCTTCTTGGTGGTGGTGGTCTTGATCTTGGTGGACTATTTGGAGGTTTTGGATTTTGAATTTTTATGATCCTTAAAGAAAGGGTCATGTACTAATGTCGGAAAATCGAGTTTGCCAGAAGAATATAATGTATTTGAGATTGAATAATGCTCGTAGAAGGAGATGGCTAATCACAAAACATGTGCATTATAATTGTTTGTGTTTGGATGGGTTTTGCCAATTGTGCAAGAATTCTTTATGTGTTAATATCCTTTTCTTTTCTGCCTTTTGTTTGATGTAATTTGCTTTTGTTATTTCCAATTTCCAATAAGAAGTTGCAGAATTGAGATTGATTCAGAGGTCCATCTCACTGCCAGTTTGCACGTATAGTAATTTGTTGTAACCTTCATTCACAATTTGCAGATAATATTACTATGTTTCTCTTTTGTTTTTATTGCATCTATATCCGATAGTATGATAGTATAAACAATATTCGATGATATACTTTCTTTTTACCGGTGCTACCAAATTGTAAAGCTTCCAATAAAAAATTCGACATCAGAGAGTAATATAATTAAGATTCATTCCGCTATTACATAGTATTAGAATTTACTACATGAATTGGGCTAAGTTCATTTACATGGCTTGAGCCTAACTAAATCTCAAAAACTAATTTATGAGTTGTGGACTTATTTTTATTATTCAATCTACGTGGGACAATTTATTCTATTCAGCCGGAGAGTGTAATTCATTTGTCGAAATTAAGAATAGATATGAAAAGTGTTTTGTAATATAGGAAGTAAAATGCTCTTTTTCAAATCAGATGAAAGTAAATTGATCATTATGAATATTACATGGAGTAAATTGCCATTAACACATTTATTTCCATATAAACTTACAATGTTTTAAGCCCAATCGTGATTTTAACTTAAACCGAATTTGATGGAACTCAAATTATTCCTAAAAGAAGTGCAAGAATATGTGATTGTGTGCCAAAAACGTGTTTTTATATTAGTGATTAAGTACGTATGGCTGAGTCTACTTAATTATTATAATATATTTCCCAATTCTTATGCTAAAGTTTTTCCTTTATTTATTTTTTTTTCTTCTAGTTTTTTGTGTTTTTTTTTTCTTGCATACATATACTAATAATAAATTAAGTATGTTATTTGGACAACAATTCTATGTTTGTTTTGATCAAGTCCAACACTAGACTTTGCCTCAGAGACCCGGATGATATCATTACTAGATCCTGATCGATCCATTGAAAACATGCATAGTAGATACTAGAACTAGATAGTAGTGGTGTATCACTTCAAATATATTTATTAATCTCTATGCAATTACTATAAATTAATTAATTAGTATCATATTTTAGGAGGACTGACTATCATTATCATTGCCATCAACATCTAACTAGCTACTTCAGGAAAGAGTCGTGCCCCCCTGATGAAACGTCGTAGACCTCGTGAAACTCTAATTTTAATTGATAGTTTATGTGGATATTTTTATTGGTGGGTTGAAAATGGGTTATGTAATGTATAAGTTGCATGTTTATATGACAATTTCCAAATATGTGATTTGTCTAAACGCATCCAACCATTAGAAAAGTGTATTGAAGTAAATATTTTGGGTTCGATCAATTTAATTTAGACAAAAATTACCTCAAATATATTCATTTTGTGATCCAACAAATTTAATTTGGGTAAGAATTATCCTTGCATTTGGATCAAGTTGGGGTTGACCAATGAGCATACGACATTGAGCAAGTGCAGTATTCATCCAAATAATTGTGCACACCACATTTCCTAATTTTGCAACTAGCAGTACTCTAGCACATGATCATGTTCGTTGACTTGCTTCGTCAAGTAAACTCTTCTTCCTCTTCTTAAGCCCTTTCTTCCGGTCTCTAAATCTCACCCAAAATTTACCATAACCCACTTAAAAAATCGATATGGGAAAACCAATCGCCACACCCGAAGATAACCAATCTCCATTAACCCATTTCAGTCACCCACACCCATTATACTTCTTCAATCCCAGATCCGCCTTCTGCTCTGCCTGCCAACTCGAAACCTTCGGGCCCGCTTACGCCTGTACGATCGGCTGCAACTTTATCCTCCACCCAAAATGCTACGAATCGCCCCAAAAAATTCAACACTCCATCGATCGAAACCATACCCTTTTCCTCCACCCGAAGCCTGTATACCCAGAAGGCCTATTCAACTGCGATGCTTGTGGGCATCAGGGCGGTGGCTTTTCGTACCATTGCAGCCCGTGCGGGATCGATCTTCACACAATTTGCGCGACATTGCCGGAGAAAATGACTCATCAATGTCACCAACATGAACTCAGCCTCACTTTCCAAGCTCCTTATTATAAGAACAACTTTTCTTGTGATGTTTGCAAAAGTGTTGGGTCCAAAACTTGGCTTTATCGATGTAACATTTGTGAATTTGACGTTCATTTGACCTGTGTCACAACCATTATTTCAAAAGTCACCAGTCAAAATCAAATAATGATGCATCAATCGCCACAAATGATCGCAACTAGATCAATCCCACAGGTGAATAATTATCATGATAAATCGTGACTAGATTGTCATTACAAATATGTCATCAGTTATCAATACTAACTACTTAAAATATTATACAATTATCACTAATAGTTATTAATTTCATCTTAAGAGAATATTTGTTGGTCCATATTGTACCTGTCATACAATACTAAACTAAATGCAGGAAATGTATTCTTAGTCCCCTAAAATTGGTCCCTTAGCACTTTCTAGTTAAAAAAACTATTTTTGGTCCAAGTTTTTTAAAAGCTTTGACTTTTGATCATATGGCGTTATGTTTGACCAAAAGTACAAAATTAAGAAAATCATCTTACATTAAACAAAAATGTTAGATAAAGACTATAAATTTTATGGAATTAAAAGTGTAATTTTACAAAATTCAGGATCAATAGAGCAAAATATAGTTTTATAAAATGCGTGACAAAAAAATGCAAATTCTTTTAAAATATAGGACGCAAATGCAATTTTAAGGTAGAAAAAATAAAACTGTGCTAAAATTGCAATTGTATCACTCAAAATACATGCAATGCAAATGCAACTAGTGGCAGACTTAATTATGGATTGTTACCTCATATGTATTTATTTATGTAATAAAATGCAACTATTACACAATAAATTTATTTTCTTGTAGGGTCCACAGGTTTCGAATCATATGAACCCACCAAATATGGGAGGTTATGGGTCGGGCCCAGTAGCCATGGGCCAACCACAAAGCCAATATGGTGCAGCCCAGGGTTATCCAGCTGCAGCAATGAATAATCAGATGCAGCCGGGTAATTATGGATCGGGTAGGCCTGTTAATGGAGGGGGCGTAGGGGACCAAGTTTTGGTTGGGGTGGCGAATGGAGTTGCCGGAGGGATTGCTCAGTCGGTGACTCAGGTTATGATGCAAGGAATATTCGGTGGTGGTGGCGGCGGCGGGGTGATGGATGGAGGTTTGTTTTATGATGGTAATGGTGGATTTGGCGGTGGCGAAGATGGTTCTTACCAGTGATATGTATGCTTGTTGAATTCCATTGAGTAAAAAAATTACCTTTTTTGCTTTGTTTAATTAGCAAAAATCTCCTATTTTATTTTAATTAGTAAAAAAATTCTCTCTGTGTTATTTGAATTTTTTTCAAAAATCATATGAAGGTTATTGTTAAACATAGTGTTATTGCAAATTTTCAAAGTTAATAGGAGATTATTGCTAATTGTTTAGGTGAAATAATTAGAGTGTTTTTGCATCATTGAACTTGATGGGTGTAATTGTCATTTCAGTTTGTGAGAGGTTTTATTGCTGATAAAAAAATTAGCTCATGAGTATAGAGGTATGTTTGTATTTATCACTCGAACTGAGATGAACAAAACAAGAAAATCAATAACTGAAATATAAGATAAGATAATCTACGCCAGATGAAAAAACCAACCGGGATTTTGATTCATCAAGGAATATTGATTTTGTTGTACCGAGAACAAATAATAATATATATGTTGATTTATGGTTTTGATCACCTCATGAATTAGTTTCTGATAGTTTCCATTTTCGTTTCCTTCCATCTATAAGTGAATTGTTGTGAGTTAATGAAAAATGACTTTTTACTAGTTAAACTAATAAGTAAATAAGTGGAATTGATGAACCAACAACTTCTGTATATTTGGCCATAAGTAAGCAAGTAAATAAGTTGAATTGCTATATTATATGAACTACTAATATTGTTCGATATTTTACTACAGCCTGTACAGATATTAATAAAAAATTAAATATTATATATAAAAATAATAAGAAAGTCAAAACTCCAAACTTATAATACCTGAAACAGAGGAAGATTGTGATAACTCGAAGGACCCCCCAACAACATTAGTTGATTCAACAAAAGCAGATTCATTTAAATTAGAAGATTCAGCAATTAAAGGTAGCTCAACCGCGACATCCGACGACCGAATACTTGTCGAAAGTTCCTTACGTCGAACCCTCCTCTTCTTCAACATAGCAGATTTTTCTTCAGTAGTGAAGGCAGCGTAACGAAGCCTAGCCTTTTCATTCCGAGCTAACCTAACAGACTCCAAATCATCAACAGCACGGTTTCCTGAAGCCAATCATACAACATAAACATATAAAAAGGTAAAAATAATACAAGATTATTAATGAATGTTAAAAACCAAAAATAAATATATAATTTAAGAAAACTTGGTTAATAGTTCACTTAGATTCACGCTAGAATGATCCACACAAAAGGGAGCAGGGCCAAAAACAACAGTAGAAGCAGAAGAAAGATCAACAGTATCATCATCCAATCTAACATTACCTCCACCGGAATCCATAACCTGTTAAAAAAAAAGACAAAAAAAAACGATCAAACAACATGCAGAAGAAATTTTTTACATAATTAATATTAAAGGCAACACCAAACAATGAATCAAATTATCAAATAAATATTTACCAATCAAGAAAGATAAAACAAACAGAAACCAACAACGTACCGAATAACGAAAGATCAGCACAAAATCTAAAAAAAAAAAAAAAACAAGCACAAGAACAAAAAAAATTCGAAATGGTTAATACAAATATAATAAATGACGAATACGTGAAGATCAAAAAGAATATAGATAAAAAATTGGAGTATGTAAGACGCAACCGCCAATATAAGAAATATCTAAAAAGTAAGAGAGAATAGCATAAAAACCAAAACAACCGCCATATAGAATTACAATAAATAAAATAGCCCCCAGGGCATATCTCCAACTGGTCGACCAATGATTCATAAGGCTTGCTCCAGCGGCAAGGGTGGGGGTTCGAATCCCATTTGGAACTTGGATGGAAGCATTTCTATGGGTCTATCTAAGGGTCATTTGTGGTGAAGACCCCTTTGTGCGCAGAGTGTACAGCAATATGGTGGGAACCCGGGGCTTGGTGGAGGCACATCCTGCGATTTACATCCTTCAGGGTTCTAGGGCAAGGGTTCTGAGGGTCCAGGATTAGTCAAGTGTAAGCTTGTACACCTGGGTTATCAAAAAAAAATAAAAAAAAAAAAAAAAAAAAAAAAATAAATAAATAAAATATTTTAATTAAGATGACGGACAAGAGTGATGTTATGCTTAGAAATATCTAAGTATTTAGTAACTATTCAATACACAGCTTACCACTGGTAAGTAAACTCGGAGATAAATGTCAAATACGTAGTCGATATTACTATTATCGATGAATAACAAAATAGAGGAAAGAATATGTGTCACATATTGCAATAGTGGATCATATCGACATTACATCGACATTACATATATCAATCTTAATTAATGGGCAACATTGTTTTAATCGAGAACTAAAGCACGAAATAAATATCCGAAGGAAAGTTCGAAAGTACACCCTAAATGAATTCAACCAACAGCCAAAACGGCGCCGTTTTATGACTATATATTTTAAAAAATATATATTAACCAAAGATACACGCGTTCAAATATGACGAGGTGAAGTCCAACCAACATTAAAACGCACTATCACTCAGAATTAAATAATCAAACGAAAACGGTATCGTTTTATGATATACTGTTACAAAAAAAATATAAAGTATATTGTGTTAGTAGTAAAAGAAAATGGAAATCGAGTTAAAGTGCAAACAAAAAATAAAATTGTTCACACAAACTTAATTAATAATAGAAAACATCACTAAATTGGAACCAATAATCCTCTATTTTCACACAAAATTAATTAATAACAGAAAACATCACTAAAGCAATAAATTAGAATAAAAGAAAAATGGAACCAATAATCCTCTATAGTAAATATAGTAAAATAATTTTTTTTTAAAGATAAAGTCAATAAACGGCGTCGTTCGTGATCATACCGTTTTAAAAAAAGGTATTCATCGGGAATATAGTGTTTGTTTCTAATCGAGAGGAGAGTATGAACATAAAAAGAGAAACTCAATAAACGACGCCGTTTCGTGATTATGCCAATTTTTTTAAAAATGAAAGAAAATTGAAAGCAATAAGGCACATCGGAAATATAGTTATTGTTTTTAATCGAGATTAAAGTATGAACAGGGAAATAAAAAACTAATCACGAGACGGCGCCGTTTCGTGATTATGCCAATTAAAATTAAATTGCAAAAGCAAACTCGCACGACCACAATTCCCCTGGCGGGGCCACATGTTACAAACGGACGGCCAAGAAAGCATTAAATAAAAAGAGAAGAAATTCAACGAAGAGCAAATAATTCCGGGAAATAAAGAAACGACGGCGTTTTTCGATTAAATCGATTTAACAAAAATCGAAAGTAAATTATGTTGTACTATTTCTTGACCGCTTCGGCTCTTATAAGCTATAATATATATATATATATATATATATATATATATAATAGATTTGTCATAGTTGTATTGTTTTATCCACTTAAATTACTCTCCTTGAATCATGGAACGAGAACAATTTAAACGTCCAGAAATCCCATTATTCTTGTTAGTATTGTGTTCTCAATATCAAATAAGAGAAACTGACGAGAATCTCAAGAAGAACTAGCTAGCTAGTCTTTTGCTCTTTGAATAACACACAATCTTTTGAGTCCTCTGTTTTTGCTATTGAAAACAATTAACCTCGTCCACGAATTTTCAACTTCATAATCATTCATCAACCATGTGCTATTTTTTTTATTACCAAAAAAATCTCTCCTAAGCCGGAATATATATTTGCTATAAAATAACAACTATAACCCATCCAAAAATGTGAAAACACATATATAAATATTCATTTTATAATAATTCCCCTGCTTGGGAACAACCTCCACAAACTTAAAAAAAGGGCGAATGACGATAATTTTCCTATTGATTTATGAAGAAATTTCAAATGAGTTTTTCGCTAATAAAAAAAAAAAAAACACATATGCATTGTTTTGCTATTATAAATAACAAACGGGATTTTGCCAATTAGGCAAAACACATGAGATGTTTTTTGCATTTATCTCGTGTAGTTTTAACTTGATTATGTTTGGTTCTTAAATTTCAGTGAGTAAATGACTAGGAAAAATGAAATGAGCAAAAACAAAAATTCAATGTTCTAATGGAGTAAACATTTTTCTTATCATTTTTCTCACTGAAATTTTAGACCGTTCACGACAAACGAAGCTAGGATTTTGATTCATGTGGGAAGATTGATTCTGCTGAACCAAAGACGAAAATATGTTGATTTATGGTTTTGATCTCCTCAGTGAATTTGTTTCTGATATTTTCCATTTTTTTTTCTTCATTTGGAGTAATTTATGTTGTATTTCTAAGAGCGCTGTCTCTTTGTTAATTGTCATAGACAAAATTGCATTTTTTATTTCCTAAGTTTCTGATTCTATTTTATTCTTACTTAATTTATTTATTTTGAAAATTATTCCTATGCTATAGTCCAAATATACCAAGTCCGAAATGATAAATGATTACAATTTAATATTAAATGTAACGGTTCAAAATATAAAAAGACTAATTTTATCGCATCACAAATATTAGCGCATTAAATATGTAAGTTTGTCATTTGTTATTTAATATACAGAGTAGATTTTAAAATAAATTTCTGAAGTATCGATAAATAAAAGTTGAGATGATGGCTTTATTAGAAAAACTCGTGCACAAGTTATGGACTAATAATAATATGATCTGATTTTGGTTACATATATATATGTTGATGCTCTGCCTAGCTAATTTCTGGTTAAAATACTCACTATAAAAATAAAATACTAGTAGGTACTGTACTAATTATTACAGATTTTGATAATTTCTCCTTTCTAGAATTTCCAATATTATACAGTATTTATCAGTGTATTTTGGAAATCTAAACCAGATAAAAGGGGAAAAGTTGAGTCACATTTATTGAATACATTTTCCCTAGCTTATTCGATCTGATCACAGTTAACAGACAAAATAAACACCAAGAACTCAGAAAATGAAACAAAACAAGAAATCTCCATCGATCTAATTATGGATCAATGAATCAGTTCTGGAAAAATATTGAAATTTACTAGGGAAAAGCAGGATAAGTTGGGAAATGATTAATGTTCTGCATAGGAGGGGGAGGATACATTTGATTATGTGGCTGATGGTTATGATTCTGCCCATGATCATTCGGCATAGAGAAATTCGGACCCGTATGTGGATTGGCATTAGGCCTAAGAGCACAATGAACATGCATATCAAAGTCGCATTCAGAACAACAATAGGAGAAACCATTGCCTATGAGGTTGCAAGAATTGCAGAAAAAAGAACCCGAAGGATAAGTAGGACAAGGCACCAATGTTAATGGATGGAGCGTATGAGACGGGTGCTTGAGAGAAGGCGTTGCACTAAAACATTGACCGTCGAGGAAGTAGCTGCACGACCAACAAGCGTAAATGGTGCCCTTGGCCGCATATTTGCAACCGGAGCAATGAATTTCCGAGCCTTGAGGTGCTTCATGGAGAACAAGGCCATGGTTGTGGCTGAAATGCTTGAATTCCATCGGAGATTTTTTTTTTCTTTTTTCTTTTTTCTTGACGATGTGGGATCACGATGAACGTGTTTGTTTTGATGGGGATCAATGTTACACACACACACATATATATATAAAATAATATTGTCAAAGAGATTAAGCAAGTTGGAGGTTAGAAAAATGGTGCCAACTTGTGATATTCTACACAAGTTGGGGGTTGAATATGTCACAACTCTCTTGTTGCCTTGACTTGCGTTGGGTTGACTTAATTAACAACTAAAAGTGATTATATATGGTTATCAATTTTCTTTGTTGTTTTGATTAGAGGGAAAATTTGTGCCGTGGATTTAATTCATAGGGTGTTGGATGAATATCAATATACCACATGAGTATGACTTTAGAGAATTTGGAGTACATCAATATATAGTTTTAGAATAGTTTTAGAATATATATTACCACGTAGACACAAACAATCCGAATATAAATAGAAACTGGAATATGTTGAAATCTTCAATTATGATATTCTCACTACTATCTTCATCTATAACAAGTTATACAATAATTAAACTCTTTGATATTCAAACTTCAAAACATAAAACTAAACAACATTGAACTTGCTAATGAGATTTCCTATCAATAATTAGTTTGTCAATCAAAATTCATATAATACACGTAAGTAACTAAACATCGCAAATTTATTATAAGATCACACAAGCCAAAGTTATGACATTTATTAAAATTTTGCATACCGGTGAGAATTACTAAATTTTGACTTATAGTCGGTTAACTCCAAACACTCAAGTGACGAATTAATTGAAACTCTAATTAAGTAACTACATGCATGTCGCAAATTTATTATAAGAATCACAAGGAGCCAGACGTTCACTAAATTTGATGAAGATTACAAGTAGTCAAAATTAAGACGTTAATTTATCAAATAACGACTTATCGTTAATCGAAGATATCATAAGAATCTAAAATTACTTCATTTACTAAACTTTAATTTTTATCAACCTATTGACTATATATGATTAAGTAAATACGTTTAAAAATTATTACAATGTTATACTTATTGGCAATAATCACATTTACCAAAAATTAAAAATTAAAAGTATTTGACAAAATATTGAGCTTCTCATTTTCGTAGCAAGTAATACCTTGTTAATTTATTTTCTTTTAATTTAATAAAAAAAATTATAAAAAAAAAGTCGGACTACTTTTTTCCCATTATACAAACTTTTGGATAATACTGTTCATAAGCTTCCAAAATTTACTGACCGTTAGAAATATTTATGAGGTAAATCCTACCAAGGTTATTGAATCGTGTATCACATTGCATATCGTTATCATCGTGTATCGTAACGTATCGCAAATCGTATCGTTAATTGAAAAATCGTATTAATTATTTAGGAAATTTAGGTCATCGCCTAGGATCTCGACTATAGAGGGTGTCAAAAAATATATTTATACATGTGTATGTATATTAATTTTTTAGTTTGATAAATGATATGTTTTGTCTAACATTTTTATGTAATAGAAAATTAAAATGTAATTTGAAAAGGTAGAGGTAAATAAGTTGTAGAAATAGTATCAAACTTGGACAATAATCAAATGAAGTTTTGCCCTATTTATGTAACTTCTTTCTAACAAGACAGTGAAAATCAACTTGATTTAATGGCTAAAAATGATACTTTAGAGACTTATACTAGATAGTTTTATGGACCTATCCAGAATTTATTATTCTAGAGTTGTATATATAAGTAGATAAATATATATATAACTAACTACTATAACTATCTACATTGAAGGTTCATAATATTGAACAATGTCAGGGTGTGAAAGTAAATTAGATTTAACCTATCAAATTAACCTGAATCTAATAGTTAAAGCATAATTATCTATCTTACTATCAAGAGGAGTATTATTATGCACATTGTTTGATAAAACTGACGGTTTTTTACGAAATCAAAAGTTTGATAAATATTTACTAAAATTTGAATCGAAATGTAGTTTGATTTTCGGTACAAATATAATTACAAAAGTTATTTCTTTCGATTTATGTATTACGTTAATATCTAAATTATGATTGTTTTTAATAAGCCGTGTTTGTAACCATTAAAAAGAATCTCTCACTTCAAATAATTTTGACAATTGTCTCTTTTTCTTTTAAAAGAGAAATGGAGGTTTCCAAGACGTGACTAAGTCAAAATTTGTATCGTATGAATCAGGTATGTATACTAAGATTTGTATCATATCGTGTACGATTAATAAAACATATATTGTATCGATAAGATATCTGAAGTTGCATGGTATGACTTGAATTTCGTATCATTCAATCTCTGTATCATGTCGTATCACATATTCGTCGTGAATTGTAGGATACCGATAACTATGAATCCTAGTGGCCATTTTGAACTCTTTCAAGAAGGTCAAAATTCACATTAAACTAAACAATATTGAACTCTTAATACAAAAATAACTATGTTTAGGAGTGGTTTAACAAACAATAGTACACTGACTTAGAATTGACTTGAAAAGATAAGATAAAATCAAATAGTAATAATTTCAACCAATTACAAATACTTCAATAAAATTGTTATCTAGTTTCCTAATACGCAATTCATTCTGAAAATAATCCAATTCCCAGGTTTTGACCTTATCTATAAAAGAAATCCTCAAATTAAAAGAAGAATTGGAAAGTGTTTAATTAAGATTACTAAAATTTCCGCAGGACAGCAAATTACAGAAATATCGCATATTCCAAGAATGCCCCAAAAGACCTTTGGCTCGGACCGCTTGGTCGACACTCTCTTGTGCCTACACTTTCGCGCCCCACTCTCTCTCTCTCGCTCTCTCTCAAGAATTATCCAAATTCCAAAGCTTTATGGCTCTCTTTATACACAACAACACAAATCGGAAATCCTCAAAATTACTAAAATGGAAAAAGAATTGATGGAGAATCGCTACCTACCAGAGCCAATTTCATCGATTTATTCGTACGTTAATACATGAATTCGTATCATGTCTCTTCTTTTATTCCGATCCCCAAATCATTGCAAGCATGCGTATTTGTTCAGAATCTAGGTCTGTAAAGCCCTAGGTTTGAGGTAAAGTTTCTATTTTTAGTTTCTGGTAAAGTTCTAGCTTCTAGGGTTATTTGTGTGAGTAGGTTTTTGGAATCTTGAGCTTTCTTATGCGCGATGGATGATGCTAATAATCTGATTGATGTGAATTTCACGGATCTTGATTTGAATCAAGAACCCATAGACCCCCCAACTTTGAATAGGGTTACCCGAGTTGGGTCTGTGATGAATGAGTTGGAAACTGCCCATGGGAGGATAGAGGAGAGGATTCGACAGCTGGAGGCCGTTTCTGCTCGTGCTCGGCAGCGCCAGAGGTGGCGCCAAGCACGAAATACCACAGAAATCAATCATTTTTCCGTTGGTGTAGATGGTAACGTACTTTCCCTCGATGGAAATACTGTAGAAAGAACTCCTGGGAGGGGAAAAGGCTTTAAGAGGGATAGTTCCCATTTGGTAGCCAAGGCTTTAGAGATGGATTCCGAGGTTAAAAAGGCTGAAAAAGAAGGCGGTAGCTTTTACGATTGTAACATATGCCTAGAACTAGCTAACGAGCCTGTTTTAACTTGTTGTGGTCATTTATTCTGTTGGGCATGCTTTTATCAGGTGTCGTACATTGATTCGACTTCTAAAGAATGTCCTGTTTGTAAGGGAGAAGTATCAGATAGCACTGTAACTCCTATATATGGTGAGGGGAGTGGTGAGCGTGTGTATGAGTCGGAATCTGGCATGAAAATACCTCCGAGGCCCAAAGCTCGTAGAGTTGAGAGTGTTAGGCAGCAGCGCGTGGCCCAGGGCCTGTCCCATGTGCCAGTAGCAGAAGCACTTAGGCGAATCAGGATAAGTATTGGTGCAATGGGCGAGCAAACACAGCAACAAATCGAGAGCAGTGGGGTTCTTGGTTTGGAGGCAGAGTTACAGGAGGGGCAGAATTTAGAAGCAACTGGAAGCGGCCGTATAAGAATCCATCAGGTTTCGAGGGTGTTATCTGAAAGTGCTTCTTCACTTTCATCACTCTCATCTGCTTTGAGTAATGCAGAGAGGCTAGTTGAAGATTTGGAAACTGTTATAAACAACCGTTTTGTACGAAATGATTCTCCCAATCCCTTTACTAGGCTTTCACAATCGAACAATCAAACACCAAATTTGAATCCAGTTGTTAATGCATCCTTGCCTATTACATCGCCTCCTCAAGCCACTGACGTTTCTGGTTCAGTTCTGCGTATCCTGGCTTTGAGGAGTTCTAGTGAGGTCAGTGTTCCTGTGGCCCCTTCGTCTTCTCAACGTAGAAGAACTATTATTACGAGGAGTTCAGATGTGGACAGTCGAGATACCCGTGAATCTAGAAGGAGGAGATTGAACTGACTGTGCTTTTGACAAAGTTGGTAAAATTTGGTTTTATCATGGTGGACTAGAATTAAACTCTTAGTGATTAAGTGTTGTACTCTTGTTTGTTTTATGTTTACCGATTTGGCAAGCCTTTATGAACATTACTTTTGCTATTAGATTTGTTTGACAATGCGTTATTTTTTCCAAAAGAAAGATATGTAGTTGCTTTTATTCATGACGGATATTCTATTTATCTGAGATGTGGCTATCTGGCGCATTTATGACTTTTATTGCAGGAAACATTTGGGATCAATATTGGATATATTTTGGTGACATGATATGTGTTGTTATTACCCTTTAGTCTATTAGCTGAAAGAGTTAATGATTTAGTTCTCTTACATTTACGTCTCCTTCTTACGTTCCAATTGACTTCATGATATATATATCATGAAGTCAATTGGAACGTAAGAAGGAAGACGTAAACATGTGTAGAATGACCTTTGTGATTTGACTTGAGAAACATACTATGATAGACCAAAGTGGAAAGAGCATACATGAAATATACCCCCCAATAAATATGGGTTAGATCGTTAGGACTTTCTTGATTTGTATTTAATACTGATTTAATTGCTGTCGTATTGATAAACGGAATCCTCTGAAGAAATAAGCATTTGAAGGAAGTGGGAGGTTATTATATTAGTAGTAGTTTACCGGTGCAAGGCTCTTTGTGTATTTTTTTCTATCGGATGTTTGCACCAAGTACACAATTGTTGTACACTTGTACTCATCATAGCATTTCCCTCGATTCTTGATTGTATTTATTTGTGACATTTGCAAAATTAATGCTTTGCTTGAATAAAGTTAAGGGGGTCAAGTACAGGAAAATTCTTGATTGTATTACATCATTCACTTTGATGGTGGTGTCATGCTCTTGCAATGTAAAATGTTGTGCATTTACAACCACAGTCTAGGGAATTGGTATAGGCAAGAATCTTCTCTTCTGTCAAGTATATAAGATATTGCTCCATTTACAGGCCAATTTGAAGTAGTTGGATTTGAATGGGTTTGGTGATTTAAGTAAACTGTTTGTATATATTAGTATTGTGCTTTATTGCTCTTTTACTAGTACATGTTGAACCACATGTTTTGCCATATATTGATCTCCAAGTTTCAGTGATTTTGTGCATTGGGTGTTAGTTAACTGTTGTTAATTGTGAATGAGATATGATTATGAATGTTGTCTTTGAAAGTCAGATGGTCGGAAATTATCTCCTTTCAAGAAATAGAAATGGTAGTGTTTTACTTTCCAGAAATAGAAATAGAAATAGAAATGGTCGGAGTATTTGGTATTAATAGCTTTTTTTATTTTATTTTTTTATATAAAAACAATGACAATTTTCATGTTTTGTGTTCAAACTTTGGAACCATCTTTAGTCATCACATTTTCCTTTTCGTCTTCTAACTTTACATGCATTTACATAAACGTTATTTTTTACACAATAAAGCTCGCATTAGTGGTCTAGTGTCCAGGTTTAGGATTAAATAAAAGATAAATTATTAAAATTGTATAGATTGAATATGTTTAACGTAAGAACCAAATATAACAAGTTCAAAAAGTAGGATTGAATTAAAAAGAAAAAAGAAAAAAAAGATCAAATGTGGTTGAATTCAAATGAAAAATGATTATCCTATTGTTTTTCTACTCGTGAAATTTTGGCCTGGGTATACATCATGGTTCTTAAGCTAACCCGTTTTCTTATCGTAATCCTAGTTGGTTGGTTTATATATATATATACCTCTAAATAATACTCTACTAACCAACAAATTATTCACTGAAAATAAAAAGTTAATGGGCCGGAGATGGAAGCATTGAACGAACAAAGTACTAATAGCAACAAAAAAGAATTCGTAATAGCCGCCACGCCATGATATACTGGATGTAATGAGCCTGAAATTGAATTTTATGGGCTTGAAGTTTGAATATTATGTAAACACGTCGAGGACTGGTAAATAAATTTAGCTCCACTAATGAAATTTCAAAAACAATATACTAGGAGTATTATTCATATATGCCCAATTTGTTTATACAATTATTATTATGTAGAGAAAATCATGACATGTAGTAGGGGCGTGTGAGAAAAGAGGTCTGAAAAGGACTTAATTGGACTAATTATTTAAAGCAAAAGATACATACAGTACATAGTAGTAATACAATCACTGCTACATATACAATACAATAGGGATACCCCACACACAAAGTACTAATATACACAAAGTAATTACTTGCTTTTGGGATTATTGCAATAACTGAAGTCATGCAATATGCATTATTTATCGTGTTAGAGTGTTGTAATGATATTAAGTATCCAAATAAATAGCATGATTTTTTGGTTAAAACAAAAGATATACCTAAAATAACCTTAGTTAATATCGTATTAGAATAAATAAAATAGAGTTTTCATGTATAATAAATAAGGACTAAATGAAAAAAGGATACTTAATATATCATTGAAATTCTAATGCCACAGCTTCCAAAATTCTAATGCCACAGATATTTTGAAACTGCGTGCGTATTTATTAAGTTTCTTAATTAGACTTACTTCTCAATGTTAGTATTATTATTAGAATGATTTAGTAACCGATATCGGAAACAATGTCATGGAAAGCCATACATGAATAAATTTAGTAATTAATTCATATGATGAGGAAAGAGTATGTATATACATACAATTCATATGCAGGACGTGACGTTCAGGTTCTTATATATATATATATATATATATATATATATATATATATATATTAGAATTAAGCAAACTTATAATTATATATACAGGACAAATTAAGTTGAAGCAAACAGAGGTTGAAAGTAGGGCTGAAAATCAAACCAAGCTACTCGATACTCGACTCGAGCTCGTTCGATAAAAGCTCGTTTGAGCTCGGTTCGTCACACTAATCAAACAAGCTTGAACATCTTTTTTCGTTCGATAACTTTTGAAGCTCGGCTCGAGCTCGACTCGATAAGCTAAAAATTGAAAAAACACATGTAAAATATCAAGCTACTCGATACTCGGCTCGAGCTCGTTCGATAAAAGCTCGTTTGAGCTCGGCTCGATTGAAAATCAAACCAAGCTCAAACACAAAATTTCAAGCTCGATAAAAATCGAACCAAGCTTGAACAGTGTGTCGTTCGGTACTACTCGGCTCGATTACAGCCCTAGTTGAAAGCGATGAGAACAGAAGACTGCACAAAGAATTGATCAGTCTTCTAAAAATAAAAAAGACTGATTTAATTTTACCCATCCTAGTGTTATAAAATGAGTATACGTAAAAGGAAAACTTGAATATAAAGTATAATAAACAATATAATTAGGGCAGAAAATTTAGTACAAATGTAACGAAATAAAACACCAAACCGAGGCCCGTGTGAACACGGTGTCCTTAAGACAGATTCGCTCCCTCACCCTTCCGGTTGTGCTCGAGGTTCCTTCGAACGTCTGTCTCCCAGGATACAACGGCTCCAACAAAGTACTTTGCACCAAAGCTTTGTTAGACGAACTGAAACAACAAAGTAGAACTCTAGGACGGATTGAGAAGGAGAGGATTGAGAGTGAATTCTGGTGTGTTAAAAGTGGAAAAAGAAGCCACTATTTATAGGGTCGAAGTGAGGGCAAAGTCGGAAAAAAAAAAGATTAATGGCATTTCCGTTACGGGAGTTACAACTCCATAATTACGGAGGTTACAAAATTTAAAAATTGATTTTAATTTTCAGTTTTTTTCCAACAATCCCCCACAAGAATGAAAATTGAATAAATTCCTAACACGAAGTTCTAAGAAGATAGAGTTCAGCGGCAGACACTTGCATAGGATAGGTAGGAGTAACCCTTTGAACCTTCCCTTGAGAAAGTATGTTTACTTTACTGGCTGATCAGTAGACACGGTGTCCTTGAACTGTTCTGCTGTTTATGTAAACGATGACATACTCCTCACACGCATCTTACCTCGTAACGTTTCAGTTCTTACGGTTATGTCCGTTTTGGCCATGGACATCTGCCTGGTTCAGCAAGAGTTTCTAAGAATTGTGCCCTATACAATTCCCTTTGAAGCGGCCCCTCTTCTCCCTCACATAGGTGATTCATTTCCTTAGAGTATCCCGAGATACTCTCTTTACAAGAATCATTAAAAGCTTGGCTTAACCTTTTTAACCGTTATCACTGTTTTTCATCATAGGAATGGACTTGAGGGTAAAAACCCCCCACAGTGACTTAACTAAACCTTTGCGGTTAGGTTGTCCCCTTGAACCTAGATCTTGGGATCTCCAGTCAACTAGGTTGGGTTTTCCTTCGCTAGGTTTTTATTCGATGGGCTTTAGTCCCATTCCTCTAGATGACTTAGCAACTATCTCTCTTGTTAACCATTTGGTTAGCGGATCCGCTAGATTATTCTTTGACTTTACATAGTCAATAGTAATCACTCCAGTTGAGAGTAGTTGTCTTATGGTATTATGTCTTCGGCGTATATGCCTAGACTTACCATTGTACATTTTACTCTGTGCTCTTCCAATCGCAGATTGGCTATCACAATGAATGCATACTGCTGGCACAGGTTTAGACCATTGTGGAATACCCTCTAAGAATTGGCGTAGCCACTCAGCCTCTTCACCACATTTGTCTAGAGCTATAAACTCAGACTCCATTGTGGATCTGGCTATCACAGTTTGTTTTGAGGATTTCCAGGATACAGCTGCACCACCTAAAGTGAATACATATCCACTGGTGGATTTTGAATCTTTTACATCAGATATCCAGTTTGCATCACTGTATCCTTCTACAACAGCTGGATATATTGTATAGTATAGCCCATAGTTATGAGTATACCTTAAGTATCTCAGTAATCTCACTATGGCTTTCCAGTGGTCAGTACCAGGATTACTAGTATATCTGCTTAGCTTACCTACAGCGTATGCTATATCCGGTCTTGTACAACTCATCAGGTACATTAGACTTCCAATAATCCTTGAGTACTCCACTTGAGAGATGCTCTCACCTTTATTCTTTGATAAAGGTTGACTTGGATCTATAGGAGTTTTGGCCTCATTAGAGTCATCCTTATTGAATTTTTCAAGAATTTTTCCAATATAACTGGATTGACTCAAAATGATGCCATCTGATTTTCTCGTGATTTTAACTCCCAGTATCACGTCTGCTAGACCCATATCTTTCATTTCAAATCTAGCATTCAACATATCCTTTGTGGATTTAATCATTTTATCATTACTTCCAATGATAAGCATGTCGTCAACATAGAGACAAAGAATGACATAGCCATCTTTTGTTTCTTTCACGTAAATGCATTTGTCGCATTCACTGGTTTTAAAACCTTTCTCCAACATGACATCATCAAATTTCTGATGCCACTGTTTCGGAGCCTGTTTTAAGCCATACAATGACTTAACTAGTTTACAGACTTTCTTCTCTTTCCCTGGAGCAGAAAAACCCTCAGGTTGTTCCATGTAGATTTCTTCTTCCAAATCTCCATTTAAGAAAGCTGTTTTTACATCCATTTGATGTACTTCTAAGTTTCGCAAAGCTGCGATAGCAAGTATCATTCTAATGGAAGTTATTCTCGTCACAGGAGAATACGTATCAAAGTAATCAAGGCCTTTTCGTTGTCGATAGCCTTTTATTACTAGTCTGGCCTTGTATTTATCAATTGTTCCATCTGGTTTCATTTTCCGTTTGAAAATCCACTTATATCCTAGTGGTTTGCAACCTGGAGGAAGATCAACTAACTCCCAGGTATGGTTTTGCAAGATGGAATCAATTTCACTATTGATTGCCTCTTTCCACAAAGGTCCTTCAGAAGAAGTTACAGCTTCTTTGAAGGTTTGAGGTTCAGTTTCGAGCATATATGTTAGAAAATCTGGGCCAAAAGATTTTTCTATCCTTGCTCTTTTACTTCTTCTTGGCTCAACCTCAGTTGGCTCATCATCAGTTACCTGTTCAGACTCATGGTCTTGACTATGAGTTCTTTTGGATGAACTCACTTCTTTTCTCGTTTTTGCTGGAAATATATCTTCAAAGAAAGATGCATTTCTAGATTCCATTATCGTGTTTTTGTGAATCTCAGGATTTTTAGATTCATGCACAAGAAACCGATAAGCATTACTGTTCTGAGCATAACCTATGAATATGCAATCTACAGTATTCGGTCCTATCCTTTCTTCCTTGGGTGTAGGAACTACCACTTTGGCAAGACACCCCCACACTCGCAAGTATTTGTAGGAAGGTGTTCTACCTTTCCATAATTCATATGGAGTTTTCTCCTGATTTTTCCGGGGTATCTTATTTAAAAGATAATTGCTAGATAGGATAGCTTCCCCCCACATGTTCTGTGATAATCCAGAACTTATCAACATTGAATTCATCATTTCTTTCAATGTTCGATTTTTCCTTTCCGCAATTCCGTAGTGTCGGCAAAGGTAGTCCGACTGGTTCCAGCCATCAAGAGCAATAAGGAAGGCAGTATCTTGCTCCCCTTCTTTCTTGGGCGGATTCTCGGTTAAAAACCTCACCAGGCGCAAAGTGGTCAGATAAAACAACATTTTCTGCTGCCATCTTTTGAAATTCAGCCCGTTGAATTTCTCCGATTTTTCAGCTTGGCTCAGAGATGCCACAGTCTGGTTTGGTACTGGAGCTCCAGATGAGTTCCCAGTTACCACAACTTCAGTGTTCTCATTGGTTGCCATTTCTGAAACCAAAACACAATTGTCAATTTCCACAAAGGAAATTCAGAAATATTTAAGTGAGTATCTTAACAAGATTACAACACTAAATTTTCTGTCCCAAATTTCGTTGTATTCGAAAATGTTTTTCCAATTTTGCAAATAACTTTTCTATCCCAAGATATATATGTAACAGTACCAAAATCTAATAGCCAATTTTGAAAAACAAATTAGAATTTTCCCAAATCAAATTTTCAAGGACTCCCAAAATTTTACTTTTCCAAAAAAAACTTTATGTCCGAAAATTAATTTGAGATATCTAAAGTTGATGGCTAACAATATTACTTTTCCAAAATTTATATTTCCAGAAAACTTTATGTCGGAAAAACAATTATTCCAATATCTAACAATATTGAAAAAGTTTATATTCAAAAGTTTCAGTTGAAAACTATGTTAACAATTTTTGGGATCAAAAGGTTTTATTTATTTGAGGTCCAAAAGTGCAAATTACATTAAACAAAACAATTTTGTAATCACTTGCCTGTCTTCTATAGGAAAATTGATTAACAATAATAAAGCAGATCACCACCACTCTATAACGTACAATTTTCAATACGTACACCACCAAAATATTTTCCCAAAGTTTTAGTGTTCAGATTTCGGATTTCTTGTTAATTTGAAAATCTGAAAACAATTTTATATATATCATAAAGAGATTTTGTTTACAAACTTCTATCCAAGCACTTCTTGTATGGATACGTACTTTATGAAAATGTTTCTGTCCAAATTGTTCAGTAAATAGTATCAAGATTTTTGGAACAAAAGTTTCTGTCCAAAAAGTTCAGTAAACAGTTTATGAAAAAAAACTTTAGAACGTGTTCTCCTTTCACGAAGAATCGAATCTGTCTTAAGATTGTTATAAAATGAGTATACGTAAAAGGAAAACTTGAATATAAAGTATAATAAACAATATAATTAGGACAGAAAATTTAGTACAAATGTAACGAAATAAAACACCAAACCGAGGCCCGTGTGAACACGGTGTCCTTAAGACAGATTCGCTCCCTCACCCTTTCGGTTGTGCTCGAGGTTCCTTCGAACGTCTGTCTCCCAGGATACAACGGCTCCAACAAAGTACTTTGCACCAAAGCTTTGTTAGACGAACTGAAACAACAAAGTAGAACTCTAGGACGGATTGAGAAGGAGAGGATTGAGAGTGAATTCTGGTGTGTTAAAAGTGGAAAAAGAAGCCACTATTTATAGGGTCGAAGTGAGGGCAAAGTCGGAAAAAAAAAGATTAATGGCATTTCCGTTACGGGAGTTACAACTCCATAATTACGGAGGTTACAAAATTTAAAAATTGATTTTAATTTTCAGTTTTTTTCCAACACCTAGCTCCTCCTAATCACCCTGCCCTGCACCTTCATAAACTAAGTATCGACAAAAAATGAAAAAAAAAACTGGATTTAATTTAACTTCTCTAAATATTAATTTTAATTTGCTTTTTTTCCTTAATTGGCTGTATTATCAAATTAAATGGCATGATAGGTGGTTCGAAGGTTTGTCCCGCGCATGCTTTAGGGAGGTAGTGAGGGAGTAATTGTTTTCATATTTAATTAATGTCAAATTTATTAGTCCTAATAATAATTGAAATTTGAAAAACGATGGACCAAGTAATAGTGATAGAATGAATTCCTAGTCCTAGTCCTATCATTTATTGGGTGACTGGATCGGATGAATGAATGGGGACAAAAGTGCACTACAAGAAAACAATTACTACTCTATATGTAGAGAATTAGGATGAACATATCTATATGTAGAGAAACTTTATGCTAAAGTGCCAAATAAATTATATTTATAGGGTGTCATTTTAAATTAAAATGTAAAGTGCCAAAATCCTAAAATTTTAGGGTGCAAAATATCAAAACCAATTCCAGTCAAAAACTTATTTAGTAATCTTTATAAACACAATAATTTCTATAATCACCACTTCGTGTAGTAGAAATATAGAAAGGTATAGCTAGGACAGATTTATTAATTTCAGGATAAGGTTGAGTTGCATCTCCATGATTGTTGATTTCTTTTTTCAATTATATTTTGTTTAAATTCGAATAGCGCCTTTAATTATGTATGTAAGAAATAAAATGATTAATTACTCTACAAAAACATTCACTACATAAACCATATAGAAGAATTTAAATTGTAATAAGCAAACGTAATTTCATCAGAAAATCTATTTAATTACTATCTAGTGGGATTTGAGCAAAAAAAAATCAATACGTTATAGAATATAGATAACAAATTAAAAATATTAAATACTTAATGGTTAAAGTTGTTGATAACTAACGATTTCATAGTAAAAACATGACAAAAATATTAAGTTATTCGAACTTGAATCGTGGTCAGTTTACACTACTAGAAAATCTGAAATTTGCAATCGAAATCTTGCAACCGCATTTTTCCCGTTGGAAATTTGATTGCAAAAATTTCGGTTGCATCCCCAATTCCAAACAGGGCTTTCCTTTCGATTGATTTCAATTGAAATTGGTCAACCAGAGTAGACACATTTTAGATTATTGAGTAATTGTCAATGGAACAATTTGTTGTGTACTAGGTTATTTTCACATACAAAAAAAAAAAAAAAAAAAAAAAAAAAAAAAAAGACATGGTGAAATATAAGTGAAGGGTCAAGTTACTGTCTATGCAATTAAACTAAAAGAATTAAAGGAGCATCTGAAATAACTAATATTGTATGAGAGCCCATTTTCAGAATATTGTGGCATGCTCTACAAGCTATTCGGAATTATTCTGAATTTGAAAATATATACTGAACGTTGAAATAATTAGAAATGACATATTTAAAGTATATTTGACTTTAAGACATAATTCAACCTATTTTTATTGAAAAAAAAAATATTAACAAACAAGCGTTGAAAAAAAATTGTAAAGATTTTGTGATGCGTGTATAGTAGATGGTGGAATCATTAGATTATTATTCTATCATATATAATTATTTATATATATAAATGTATATTGCTTAAAGGATTCGATATGCATGTTAATGTCAATGGATGTTGATTACTTGATGAGAAATGAGAATGAGAGAATTTATGTATGGGCTTTCAATAGTCAAAGGAAAGGAAAAGTTGGGGAGTCAATATATATATAGTATATGTATAGGGGAAAAGAGGGAAGTCTCTTCTTTTGTTTGGGGTTTGAGGACGAATTTTACTTGTGTTAGTTATATATTTGGTCCAATTTTAGCAAGTAAAATAACAATAATAATAGTTACTAGAAAGAAAGAAAAAGTGGTCTTTTTTCCAACCCAATCTGGAAACACAGATGAACAAAAATAGTTCCTATTTGTTAGCACAAAATCTAATAATTATATATATTTCCTTTGGGGACTAATAATTAGCAATATTCCATGAGAATTTAACATAAATCAATATTTTTTTAAATATAGAAGAACATGGCTTGTGAAGAATGGCGTTCTTGAATCTTGTCCAAGTTTTCACATTGCTCTAGTCATCAAAGTTGGTAATCTTTCACGTGGATTCGATGATAATCAATTCAATCCTTTCACCTTAACAAACAATCTATATCCCCCAAAAAAACATATATGAGAGAATCTGTTCAAAATACGCAAAAAAGAGACTGCAGAAATTACTGAGTTGAGACAATTTGGTATACAAAAGAAAACAAAGATGGTAAGAATTACAAACTTTCACTTCAAAAATGTATATGAAATACCATAAAAAAAAGAGCCTCAACAGAGACAAATGTATAGTTAATTACAAATATGTTTAGGATGTCATATATATTGGTCCAAAACAGTTTGTAACTGCAGCTAGCTAAAAGAATTCTCAACCTGCAAACTCTTCCCGATCAAACTACGGTTTAAGATCTGCACAATATAACAGATTTGGCAATTCAACTGACTAAAGACAATAAATGGGCAACTAATCCTCTGAGCAAAAGGCGCGACTGAAATGGTAGCAATTTTATGCTGCCAATCATGAGGTTTCTTGTTTCCTACATCGTAAAAGCACGAGGACTCGCACGTCATGTGAGGATATATTACATACCATAATAATGACCAGGAGGAGAGTATTTCAGTTTGCTGCATTAGATTCATTTTTGAAGTGTTGCTCTACCATTGGGGGTAAGAGAAGAGCAAGTCTGGTTTTGTATCTAGTAATTCTTTGAAGTCTTTCTTCTTTTAGCCTGCAAAGAAAATCAGCAAAATCAAATCCTAGCATCGGGATTTCTGACACCAGAAACAGTTATATTTTGTTAAGCCTAAACAGCCACTAACTACATTCAGTGGAGGGAAATTTACAGAATAAACAATCATTCTATCATCTTAAAAACCTATTTAGATATGCATATAGGACGATCAGTTACCGTAATCGAACTCTCTTAGCACGCTTGACGTGCCTCTGCAGTAGCTCCTTTGCAGATAAATGCTCAACAGATCCTTCATCCTAAAATAAAATGGACGGAAAAAAGAATAAAAAGAACTACCGACCTTAAAGAGAAAATGTTGTTTACAATTTCAAGTACTAACCTCATCTTCCTCTTCTTTACTTACTTCCTTTTTATCTGGTGAATCCACAACTTGTGCAGCTACTGGCAAAGGTCTGGGAAGAGATTTTACAGCATCCATGTACTGTGGCTGATAAGATGGAGAACATGTACTTAAAAAAAGGCTACGCGTGCCCACATAATCAGAGGATCAGAATATTTCAAGATGAACGAATCTTTGAGGCACTAATTGCAAGAGTAAGATAACTTCTAGATAAACTGAATGTTATAATTCTCAGTAATAATATTTGGAGTTTTATAGGTACTTCATGTTGATGATTCTATAAGACAATTTACATGTGGCCTGCTAGTCATTTATAGGCCAACATAGCCAATTCAAAATTTCAAACAATCAATCAAAACATGTAGACAGAAATATAACCTCAATAGGCATTCTTGGATATAACTTCTTAATTTTATTGGATTGAGCTTAATGATGTACGCTTGTACAGTAACAAAATCATAATAAGATTAATCAGAATTCAGAACACCAAATCATGTGCCTTCCAAATAATACCCATCATGCAGTTTTCTATAAGCCTAGAACTACAATAAAACTAACAAATAGAAGTGCAGCTGACAATGAAAATCAATTGATTCTATTAAATCAGTGAGTGAAGAAGAAATTACTATAATTCACAGTCACTGGCAGTGCAAGGTCAATATTAAGGAAAGGGAAACGCCACATTTAGAGCATGATAATGCAATATATTGTGTCTCAAATGGAAAATGAAATGCAGACAGCCCCTAAAGTAATCCTTTTTTAACGGCCACAAATGACGAGGAAGTACCATGGAATAACTGACAACTGTATTTTCAGCCAGATCTTGACAGCTAAATTTAAAGCTTCAGTGACTCAAAATTCTTACCGACCACAATACCTGTTTGAGGTTTTTGGGGATGCCAAAAACTGACTTACAGAACACGTGTAATCTTTGATGAAATCCAAGAAACAATACCTGGGTTTCTTCAGGAAAGCCATTTTTCAACCATGAACGGCAGAGGGCATATAAAGAATCATTCTCATGTATTCTGACCTGCAATAGGAAGAAAGATCATTATCACCAACAAGTATACAGGAAAAAAATTAAAATCAACTGGCACGTATAAGACAGTTCCTTTGGTGACAGTATGACCAAATTCAACAAAAGTAAAACATAAAAATAGAAATAATAAGCCCGAAATATTGTTAAAATTAGAAAACATATGTTTCAGCATTTATTTCTGTAACATTATATATATATATATATATATATATACAAAATAGAGATTAATACCAACAAAACTCCCACATACACACACACACACACACACACACACACACAGAGAGAGAGAGAGAGAGAGAGTAACAATCATTTACCTTCCTATCTCTGACAATAGCCAAAGCGTCATCCATGTTTCTGTCCATGCAAACAAAATAAGGAAACTGTTGAGAATTTCAATATAGGAATACTAGAACACAAAGACCTTCACACACACACACACACACACATAGAGAGAGAGAGAGAGAGAGAGAGAGAGAGAGAGAGAGAGAGAGAGAGAGAGAGAGAGAGAGAGAGAGAGAGAGAATAAGTATAACGTAAAAACCTCAAATCATTGTGGCCATTACTATCTGGAACTGAAGCTGAAGGAGGGCCAACCTAGAATGAGGCCAAAGAGTAGAATTACAAAGACAATTTAGAAGCATGAGCCATATAAAATACAACTTGCAATATTATGACTCAAACCGAACTTCATGGTTGACTTTTGGCAAACGGTCTCTTGCTATTGAATAAAAATACTAAGGTTGTTCTTTAGATAGAACATAGCACCACGGTCTTGCAGTTTAAGCACGACGTGACGCAAGAAGTGTAAAATGCATGTATCTAAACATATTAGTAGCACCAATCATTCTTTGCAAATTAAGGACATTAATACAAAAAATTCAAGAAATCAAAGAGGATACATACTCCTCTAAGCTTCATCTCAGCCCTTAATCACTATATGATATCTAAGCTTCGACTGTCATCAACAGGGAAACAAATATAGTCTAGCAAAGTCTCACCACAGTTAGTAGCATACACTCCAACAAACAGAGGACCAAATAATAGTATAGCTCAATGACAAAAGGTTACAATTAATGAATAAATTAAATAACTCCTTTACCTAAAAGCTCAATTTGCAAAAAGAAGCACCCTCCTTCTCCAAGATCGATTATTTAACCCAAAAATAAACAACTAAACCACGCAACTGAATTAACATCACTCTAAGCAACTACAAATATAAAAGACAAATTAAAGAAGAAACTGAAGTAGTACTTTTGGGTGCTGTGAAGAGGAGACAGGAACTCCTTTAACCCCACCAGGCATTACCCCTCCTCCACCTGTTCCAGACCCGAGCATCAAGTGCGGTGGCAAGTGAGTCGGTCTGATGAAACCCGGATTACCCTGACCCGGATCCGAATAAGGAAAAATGACCTGCGGCCTGTGGGACGGACGGGATACAGGCCTGGAGAGAAAACCACGACCGGAGGAGGCGAGGGGGTAAAGAAGTTGGGAGGGGTCGTGGGGGTGGATATGAGGGGGGCGGGGAGCTAATTGAGGGTAATTAGGGTTAGGGTTGGAGGGCAGTCGAGATGGAGGAGGGGAATAAAAGGGTTGTTGAGGATTAGAAGGGGGTCTGGGAAAGAGCGGTCTTGTAGTGGTGGTGGAAGGGTCGTGCGGCGGAGGAGGGGTGGAGGGGGCCATTAGGTGACGGTGGCGCGAGATTTTGTTCAAGTTTAAGATTTTGAAATTATTTGAGCTCATGTGGGGTTGAGGTGAGGGTTTATATACGTTCTAGGAATTGTATTCTTAAAAACAACTAATTAAGTATTTTCAAATTCACTTCATTTATATGATTAATAAAATTATGTTAGATTTGTTTAAGTTATACATTACAAATGATAAATAAATATTATTTAATTTTGTAGTGGAACTATAAAAAAAAAAAAAATCTGACATGGGTGTTGATATTTTTTTGAGGAAAAAAAGGTAAATCACAATTAAGATCCTTAAGTATAACATTTATATCTCTCTAACCAAAGAAGCTTTGGACTTACACTTAAGTCTCTCCTAAACAAAATGAGTTATGTCGATATTTTTTTGGCACTTTTTTGGCGAAAATGCAATCACGTAATTTTTTAGTAAGTGTATTATAACACATAAAAACCCGAATATAACCTGTTGGTGGAACTATTGCTTCATGAAAATTACGAGAGCGAAAGACAAAAATACCACATATGCTTTGTCTAACTCTCAAAAAATCTTACTCTTCTTAAAAAAAAAAAACTCCCAAAAAATCTTTTGTGTAATTTTAACTCCCAAAAACTCCAATGTGCTCTCAAGTCAACGCCGAATAGAAAAGAGAGTGTGATTCAAACGCGAAAATTACAAGTATTTGTTCATATTTTTCTTTTAATATGACAATTTTACCTATGACACTTAGTTGTCCGAGCAAAAGACAAAAAAAAAACCCTAGAATTTGTCTAACTCCAAACAAAAAAACTGATGTGCTATTTTAAATCCTCCATGTTTGGTTTTAATTATCACACTCAATCTAAATAGTACATATTTATGTTTTCAAAATGAATAAATAATATACAGGGATAATCTTGTCATTTTGTCAAAAGTCTAAAGTTAAATTCTACTTGAATCGAGTGTGATATTTAAAACTAAACATAGAGGGACTTTTGAAAATTAAAATAACTGATGAATTTACCATCTAAGTAAGCAAAGTTTATTCCTTTTATGTAAAATGGAATTTTTGTATTATTTATACCTCTAGTTGTAGTATGATATTCATTTCAGGAAACATTTACCCCACTTCGAATAATTGGCTACTCTCTTTCCTAAAATATCCTCTTCGACCTCATTGATTTCCTTATTCCTTTCTCAATGTAAGTTCAATATCCAAGCTCAGGAGATCATTGTTTAGTTTATGGCTGACTAATAGGATTTGGACTTTTGGGCTTTGGCAACAAGCCCCTCGAAAATGATTCATTTGGCAGATTGCATCCTTGAAATTAAATTTTAGTAGAATACACCCTCGAAATACATAAATTTTGGCAGAGTGCACCTTTGAAATTCATAATTTTGATAGAGTGCAGGCTTGAAATACATAAGTTTTGATAGAGTTCACCCTTTTAATCTTTTTTGGCCAAAGAGATTTTCGAAAAATTAAAAATCCTGATAGGGACATTATTTATTCTATTAACTCATTTTCCTTATCAATAAATTAATTTCCTTTCAAAAAATCAATAAATTAATTTCCTTTCAAAAATTAAAGCCAAGTGAAATAATTTTTTAGTTCAAGCATAAGTTTATCCATTTACAAATTTAATTAATCTAAATTCTAGAAGAAAAAAAGTAAAATAAAAATATGTTCCACTTAATCTACCAATCTCATGCTTTTGGTTTGAAGTTATATGAGTTTGCACATATTATATGAATATTGTCGCTAATTCTTGTGGATGGATTGTTGAGTTTATTGTGTTCAAATTTGTTTATTATGTTTTGACTACCATTTTTATGTTGAATACATTGTATATTAATTTTTTAAAATTTAAAAGGCTTTTGATTTTTAATTTAAAAATCTAATTAGAACATATGTAAAAAAGTTGATGTCAAAAATGGAATATAGATCAACAGAAATGGTGAAGAATTTTTGCAAAAATGATTGAGGGATATAAATATGGATTGTTTGAAGAAACTTAGGCATATCGAAGGCGTGTGTTGCCAAAAGTCTATAGGATTTTATATGATGAGAATAGTTTGTCTTCTGTTACGTGTGCAGGGTACAAATTCAAATTCAGAATTCCTTCTTAAGGTCGATTTTATTTCACCAAAAAAAAAAAAAAAAAAAAAAAAAGGGGCCCTTATTTTCTCTTGTTATTAAAGGTGAATGTGATATCTATTATAGCTTTTTATCAATATATCTTACTATCAGTTCTACATATTCAACATTTTAATATCAATTGTCTGGAACACCCAACCTAGCTGTTTTGGAGAGACTCGTCAACCCAGAACTCTAAGCCAAATAAATTGGATACACTGTGAAAATAAATTGGATACACTGTGATAAGGGTCAAAAGCAAAATAACCCAACTCCAGCCTATCACAAAAACACCATTTACACAGAAACACCACCACTTTCATGGAAAAAAGAAGGCAAAGGGAACCAAGAAAATCAACTAACTCGAAAAGTCTAAAAATGAACTAACACATAATTTTCTTCTATTTTTGACAGAAGCTTCATACATACTTTCAATGTTCTGGTTACAAAACAAGTACTCAACTCAAGCCAATGATTTTCTCAATTCACTGGCAGAATGGGCAAAATGACACTTCTCTCCAAAAGTGCACAATCCCTTGGGAAAATTTTCACACATCCTTTTCTTATAGTGATTTGGTTGAGCACCCTGTCCAAATGAGCCCATGGGCTTTTCTGCCCGACCAGCAGAAGCACTAATATTCATGAGTAACTGTCGTACCATTGAGCTAGCCTCCTTGATCTGATCAAATGTGCCTTCGAGCTCAATATTTTTTTGATTAGAATCTGTTTCATGTTCCTTTATAGAAAGCTTTACCCCAGTTTGTCTACATATCTGCTTTGAGTTCACACCATTTTTCCCAATAATTGGGCCAGCAAAAGCTGCATCTATGCTAATTTTTGCAGTTGCTGATGCACCAAAGTTACCTGCAGATAACTCATGTGGGGATGGCCCAAAGTGATTGGGAAACCCACCAAAGTGTTCACTGGAACGTGGATCTTCATAACTACGAGTATTCGGATTTCCAAGCTCCATTTCGCTGTGAGCAAAATTACATTTGTTGCCGTATCTGCATCCTTCTGGAGTGTTAATCTTGTTGCAAAGCTTTGTTTTCATGGCTGGGGCAGGACCATCAGTGAAATGCGCATTCCTTCCAGGAGGTACGGGTGCATTCCCACCCATGTTTCCTAACTGAGCATGTGCACTGTGTCCAGGAGCATAATGAAGGAAGTGGCATGTATCACCAAAAGAGCACCCCGATGTGCTGAATCATCATCAAAAGAAGTGAGAAATAAGATGGTGAAAGAGAGCATTTTAAACAACTGCATTTTATATTAAATCACATCAGCTGGTTTCAAATAGCATTATCATGCAGACCTTCCTCCATATTATAGGATACTAACATATGTTAATGAGATAGGAAGTGATTCATTCGGTGTTCTTTTTCCTCTGCATTTTAATCTGCACTTGTACCATATGTGTTGATTACAAGACAGGAAACAGAGATTCTACGCCTTAACCACTAAATAAGCTCGTTAACATTATTTATAGGCCAAGTAGAATAACTAATAGAAGTATTACAAAACTTAAATTAAAACCAACATGCATTTGGCTTAGCTTTTATAACTGAATATTCGTTACAATTTAAACAAATTAAAACCAACATGATTGCCTTAGCTTTTATAACTGAATATTCGTTACAATATAAACATGAGTAAAATTCAAAGCTTCGTTTAGATAGATTAAGATTAGAACCTGAAAAACTTGGTGCATGGCTTTGATTTGCTTCCTACACCAGTTGTAAAGGGGTCCATTTCTGTATCAAAAAGTTGATTTCCTTAGTTCAGTTACATATTATCAGGAGATTTTACCTTCCACAACCTTTAATCAAAATCAAGTAATCATCTATACCCTCATTATTCCAGATATTAAAATAAATTCAGTATAATCTTATTCTAATATTCTCATAAACTGTAGGGATGCTAATTAGTTGAAAAGCCCACATGCATCTGTATACATTTCTTTCAGTTGATAGTAAATAGTTTTTCACATGATTGAAAAAAAATAATAACAAGATACTATTATTGAGTAGTATCCTTTTTTGATTCTCTTTTAGCTTACAGCTTGGTTATAAATAATACTCAACTTGATAACCTGAAACTTATATAAAATTTGAGTCTCGTTCTTAGACAACTCAAAACAAGATGAGAGCAAATTTCATGGCGTATATTCTTCACAAACATAGCATATGCTTGCACATATAGGCATTTATCCCGAATCTTTACAAAGAAACCCAATTTAAAGTTAACCCGCAATAAACCATGCATAAAACACTAACCTTCCTTTGATTTTTTGAAACCTCCATTTCCAGAGAAAGCGGAGTCAGTTCTTCCTCTTTTGCGACCGAAATCCATTATTACTGCTAGATCTATTATACAACAGTTGCAAGAAAATAAAAATGAAAAAGTAACTATCAGAATATATTTAAAAAAGAAATTCAGCGTGGAAATCGTGAAGTTGAGGGGAAATAAATTTGAAAAGAAAGAAGGAACAATAGAAAAACCCTAGACTAGGGTTTGGGGGCGAAGAGTGGCGGTATCACCGTAAATGAATTGTAGATTTAATTTTTAATTTCTGTTTTCAATTAAGGAGCCCGTGAGACTTTTATAGGATTTATAATTTAAGCCCAAATTTAGATGGGCTTGGCCGTACTATACTATAAATAGGCCATATTGACGTCAACTGCCGAAAATAGGCTCTATCGAAAACGTGAATTAAGAAAATGGAAAAATAAAACTTTAAAATTTATAAGTGTTGAGAGTGGGATTTGAACCCACGCCCTTTCGGACCAGAACCTTAATCTGGCGCCTTAGACCAACTCGGCCATCTCAACAAGCTTGTTGTATCAATTTTTAGTTACTATTTTAATCTAGCGTCTGAGGTATTGGTATATAAAAATTGATCGAGACAAATTTCAATGTTTGTTAAACCACTATCATATCATATCATATCACATGACATGTGCTTCAAATCGAGTGCATCAAATTATCTCTTATCATATCATATCACATGTGTTTCGAATCGAATGGATCAAATAATCTCTCTCAGTAAAGGACTAAGAAGGTAGGGTGAAGTTGATTGGGATAAAGATGATGGACAGGGTTTCTTTTATTTTAAGTTATTTTTGGTAATATCTATTGCCATTTAAAAGTAAATGAAAAAATAAAAAGTGCAACGTATTGTTCAAAATAACTTTCCATTAAAAGTTGAGATCAAATGAATTTTGTCCAACAGTCATTGAAGGTCCAGTCCGAATACAAAAAGTGATATGGGTACAGAGCTAGACAAATCAAAATCCAAATCCAAATCCAACCCATGGACTATATAGTAGGATGATAACGATGATGATAGTGAAGATTTATTTCAATGGCGATTCTAAGCAAGTAACAACAGTTTTTTACATGACCACAATGTTAATGGCAACTGTAATAATTTTACACAAACCTCCTAACAAAAGGGAAAAAACCCATCCCACCTACCACTTCAGACTACACTAAAATAATCCAAATGTTAGGGAATGTATGCCATTATACAACAGTGTCCTAAATCAATCTGAAATTTTTCCATATTGATAAAAGTTAGATGCAGATGCATTCCCTTGCCACCAGTCCTAATCGGCAATTATCTAAATCCTTCATCCATTGTATCCCCACAAAAAGATATATATCAGCTTCGTTATTCCCTCCCCATTGCTTGTCCATGTAAAAAACGGCCACCATCTGTCGAAATGAATCACCAAAATGAGAAGCCGTGAAGGAAGATTTTACTAGCAAGATGTAATAATATAAGATCAAATCTTCTTGAACTTAAAAAATTAACTTCAGACAGGCAAAATTGCATTTTTAGTCCAACGGGATCGGACCTCCTGCAAATTTGGTACTTTAGGTCCCACAGAATAGTCCCACTTTTGTACTTCTTGTTTCATAGGACACTGTCTGAGTTTTGCACTTTCAGTCCCAAATTAGAGGGACATAATTAATAAAAATGGAATGTAAAGGGTAATTTCATAAAACATTGAAAAGTGTTGAAGGACCAGTCCTATGGAACTAAAAGTGCAGTGGTCTTCCGGATAATAAATGGTTCGATACATTGAGAAAATGAAAACATAATGGCTTTCTACACATGTTCATTGAAGATGAACAGGGGTAACCTCTCCAAGAGTAAAATAGGCATCTTATTAAATTTTTGTGATGATGACACCTTTGTGTTACAAAAGAGGAGTTGGTAATAAATGAACACGAGGTGTTGGTTATTATTGAAGCCTCAAGGGGTGTTACTGTAAAATGAGTAAATTTAATTAGGTTAAGGATCGCATAGGTAAATTTCCTTTAAACTATTATCTATCTGGAAAAATAAACAGATGTTCAATAATAAAACCAGAAACAAAATAAAGCTAATTCAAAACATACCATTATCACCATCAGATAACCCCGTAATTCTTGATATGGCATCAGTAAGCGCTTGTTCATGCTCCTGTGTTACCAAAAGGCAAAAACAATAAGCCAATCTAAAACAATATTAAATGCACGAGATCAAATACTGCAAAATTGCACAGTCGAACCTTCAGCACTTTCTTTGCCTTCTCTATCTCCATGGGGTCAGGATGACTAGCACTGAAAACCCTCTCCACCTGCCAGAGGTCAACAGTCAATTAACATAAAGTAGCAAATTTGAGTATGTAATTATGGACCATCGTTGTTACTTGCCTCCTTAATTAAAGTATCAGTATGAAGTAATTGAATGTCTTCTGGTCCTTTCTTTCCAATGCCATTCTGCGGTTGTGTAAATTCTTTCCTGGATTGAACTTTTCCCAATCCCCTACCTCTTCCGCCAGCTGGAGCATTATCTCGACCAACAGGTCGACTCATTCCATGTCCTGGCCCACCATAACCTCCACGCTGCGAAACCCCAGGGTCTTCACCTTCCCATTGTATATCATCAGGAGAGATCTGCAGAGATGCAAAGTGGTCAGAGCTTGACCAACATTTTTTATTCCTTAGTATGGATCAGTATGGTTTGATCAACAAACAAGTACTTTATATTGTCTTTCTACATTGGAGTTTCCGATTTTTTTCTTGTTCCATGGTGCACATGCTGATTGGTTATAATACCATATATCGAAATAGTATGTCAAAATTTCACACCATTGGCTATTTTAGGGCTTAGGTTGCCATTAAGAAATGTATTTTCTATACCAAACATAAGTTTCACTTTATGTCAATACATTCCATAAGCCCCGTATACCATTTCAACTACTTCAAGGAAATACTTAGAAGAAGCCTTGAATGAACTTTGAGGGAGTCTATTTCAAGTAATAATGTGAAGACTACTCCAAGCTAAAACATTACCTTCATGGAAATGGATATTTTCATTTGCCGAAAAGATGAAAAGGACAGAATCATGCTAGTCGGGCCCACGACAAACAATTGTGTATAGCTAAAATGTTAATTCTGCCTCTATTTTTTATAATAGCATCACTAAATATGATAAAATTAGGGGAGGGGGTGGGGTGGTTGTTGAAGCATTTACTAATGACCTGAAAATCAGCTAGATGGAACTAATCCAAGACATGAAAGAAAAACACTTATACTTGCCTACAATAATCGTAGTCCAAGCTAAAAGCTACTACTGCTTTCGATTTAATCCCATCCATCAATTAATATAATATGAGAACTGTCAACTATGAAGTTATGTTCTCTATGACAAGACTAATAACTAAAAAAAATGGATAATAAATCAAATATTGTTATGTTTTAAGGGAAGTAGAGTAAGGCAAATATCTACCTCAGAGAGGTTGACCCATTCCCATGTTTCATTAGTAGTATTAATATCATAAACAAGAGCATGTCGACCCTGAAAAACCACAGACAATTTAAGCACAGAATAAACATAAGTCTTAAAATCACAACAACTTTGATATACCTCAACTGCATTGTAATCAGTTATCACAGCTTCATAAAAGTTATTATCATCAGGCCATCTTGTTCTAACTTTCTTTCCAACCAGAGGATCAAACGAAGCTCCTTCTGCACGTTCATTTGCAAGGCCGCCAGAAGACATACGGTTACCAAATTGACCTCTTCCGGATGGACCAGAAGGATACTGCATTTTCATCGAAGATGCACCTGGCGGTATCTAGCAATAAAATAATATCAAAAAAATGAGTACCATGTCAAGTAATAAATATAGAGTTGATTTTGCTAACTCACAGGTTTATGCTTTTTGCCTTTGGCCCCCATCATAGGTCCACGCTTTGCAGCTGATGAAGATGGCTGGTTTCCTGCAGCGATAGCCTGTGGGTGGAAAGAAGGAGATGGAGCACCAAAGGATTGAGAAGGTAATGAGGGAGCTATTTTCTGCTTTTTACGAGAAGCTGAAACCGAAGGACTAGGCACTGGGTCGTGGACAGCTTGACTAACACCATGCATGCCTGGTTGAGAGCCCCCTGGCTGTCTCCACTCCCTAACATCATTTTCCAAAATTTGAGTGCCCCAGTGAGAGTGAGAGAGAGAGAGAGATGCATGTGTACTTTATTAATTCAGAAAAAATGGGCATGGTTTATATACAAACCTTATTCTTCGAACTGTTTCATCCGCATTAACTCTGGCGAGTAGATCCCTGTGCTCTTCATTTGATAATCTCAACTCTCTTCTAAGCTCAGTTATTAAACTTTCCTTCTCCTGAAGAAATTAAATTAAAATTAGCAATTATTGGAACCTGGTCAAAAAATACTCTAAATTAGATTTAAATGTTTAATATATCAATGAAGTACCCAAGTAATGGCATCAGCTTGTGCTTGAAAGGCTCTTAGGATTGAACTGTATGCTTCTTGCTCAAGCTGGTGAATTTTAGCTTCCATATCAGCGTCATCATACATCCTAGGATACGGGACAGAATTCATGGCAGCAGGCCTTCCATTACCAGAAATGCGACCAGGTCCACCTCTTGGAGGAATTCTACTTTGCTGTGGAGGGGGGAAATCATCATCAGTTCCTGCGATAGCGTCAAAATGAAAACATGATAGGGAATTAATGATTCGGTACGCAAAGCCAACAAACTTTAAAATAAACAAATTAACAGAACAGCACATTCAGTCACTTGGAAAAAGAATTCAGACATGTCACACAGTTTACATAAATGAAGTTAAAAAAAATTGAAAACCATGTGTAATATCATAGTGCCAAATTTGACGTTTATAACTCAGGGAACCTTTCTGCTACTCATCATTAATGTCTTCCACCTAGTCATACAAACTACTACAACGGCACAGAAGCGAGAAGGAAGTAAATTAGCCATCAGTTGGTTACCAATAACGTGATAATAGTCTTTCCAAGTACATAACCACAAGAGTGCTCTAATTTCAGTAAGCATTGACCCACCTCAATAATCACGACCGTGAGTAAACCTATGCGGAATGAAGCACATTCCAAAAAAGGGAATATTGCAAAATAAAATTGCCGATGGATGTGCATTTAATCTGAACACATAAAGATAATGAAGGCGTTGGGCATGACATTGAGGAAAAAATAGTCACCGAACAATTCCCGTACAGTTTTTACAATCACGAGTAAAATACTTTCCTCTATTTCTAAATAACATTAATATATATAATCATCCTACAACATACTAAAATTACAAACATCAGGTCTATCTTAATTCTGTTTTCAGAAAAGAACAATATGAAAGTTGCTACTCTGAGGAAAAAAACAAACTTAAAAAACACTTCCTTGACAGAAGATCTAAAGTTTCAAGCAACAACACATGGCTAGTATCAGACGATTATTTACACCCAATATTCTATCATGACGTTGGTTCAACAAAATTCAACTTTATTTTTATACAAATCACATCCATAAAAACAAAAAATCTTGCAGATTCTTCTCAGATATCCATCCTCACAAACCGCAAGTCTCCTCGTGAATCCTTATAAACTTCAAAATTTGTAAAATCCTGAACAAATTCTGTAACTTCATAATTAATATCACATTCTACTGAAATTTGAGAAAGTCAACAATAAAACCATCAACTTTACTCTACATCTAATATAGCATCAGACTATCACTCCACAGGTTCATAAAGCAACCACAAAATAGAATTGCATAGCAGTTAACCAGCCTTCACCAAAAACAATCAGGGCTTCAACAAGAATCAAGTTTTGTTGAGGCATAAAAAAAAAAAAAAAAAATTCTTAGGTTCACATACATGTTTTCCTGAATTTAAATTTTAATGACCTAAAAAATTCTTCACTGTGTGGAAACAACTATACTCAAAGCCCTAGTTATACGGTTACTAAACCAAGTCACCAAAATGCAATTGACTGAACAATGCATAAAGCTTCAAAAAACTTGCCCCAAATTTTCAAACAAACCCTAACTCAAATAGAGTAAACTACGCATAATTAACCGAAATTACCCGTAAAGATCAACTTTCTTTAGCTCTTTAAACAAGAATTACTCACCGCTGCTGTCGTAGGGCTCGTAATCCATAGCCAGTAATAACAATTTCTTGCAGCTAAAAATTATCAAACCCTAAAAAATCATTCCAGATTTCAGTTGCGGCGCAGAAAACCTCGGAAAATATTGCAACTTTGCAAAGCTAACACAGCATAAACAAGATTATATGGGAGAATCGAATCGATTTTTGGGTGAATTGCGGGCGAACGAGTGTGTGTTAGTGTGCGCGGACGTGAAATAGGTTTATTTATTGGGTTAAAGTGGAGGGCTTTTGAGTTCCGCCTTTCTTAATTTGTTGTTCGAAAGCGTTTGGAGTTGACTCGCTTCATAAGAAATTCCACACGTGCATATTTGAGGACAATTAGAAGATTTTTCCACACAAAAGAGATGAATGTCTTAAAAGGATAAAGATAATAAATAGCCATTGTGTAATACCTAGATCATGTTTTCTTCTCTCGGACCTAAGATCCAAACATACATTTAACATTTTTTGATAAATACTTTGTGTATATTTTATTAATTAAAAAATTATTCTTATCGATCGATGCTAGTTATCTTGATGATAGATGAAAGTTGCACATTGGAGTAATCATAATTTTTACTATAAGTCATATTGTATTGTAGAAAGATTATATTTGATGCACCATCTTATGTATAATTGTAGCCTCGTAGAAATGTAAGAAAGAGGAATCGACACTTACAGAGTATTTAAATGATTCTGAAAAATTATCTATATAGACGAAAACTAATTAGAACAATGTAATATAAAATATATTCCTAACAAACGATTTATTAATGCATGATAGCATATTTATTTAATACACTATTAATTGGACAACTTCCATTGACAATCATTGCAATGGTATTGACAAAAGTACCATTATATGTCATTAATTAGTAACTAGGTTTGTACGTCCGAATGTTCTGTCATGTCTTTGTCATTGCTGCAGATACTATGCATCATTGTCTGTCCAAAATATCATTCCTTGAGGATAATTGGACAAGATTGTACTATGATGTGATCACCATTTGTAGTCAAAATATCTTAATTTGTTTCTTTTTCATTTTTACCCAACTTAATTGCTCTCGTCATTAATATATACTTCACTGCGCCGTATAAGGGCTGTCCGGATCTTGATTCTCAAAAGAAAAAAGAATAGTTGTTTGGTTAAGATTTCCTATTTTTAATATTCAACAATGGTTTAAATGCAAGAAAATCTAATTAAACTCTCATTTTCAATTTATTATCGCATAGAATTACTTTTATATATATATTGAAAAACCCATTTATATCACACTAAAACACACTCCACCTCCTGTGAGTGTTGATCGATGATCAAGTTATTTTGTGATCGTGCTTCGACAATCACACCCCTGACATCATTGCCTAGAGAGATTTTAAGCATGGATGATGTTAGAGGTATGGACTCAAAAGTCCATATGTGGGGACCCCCCTCCCACTCAAGTGCAATTGCATGTTGCAATTGCAAATTCAACTCTCTACAGCAATGAAAGAGCTTTTGTCTAAAATGAGAAGCAACCGCCCATGCTGCAGAAGAAATTAAGATGCAATATTTCAGCAAATTTCAAGGATTGGTGCACCGGGTTTCACGTCAGAATTTTGCTAGCATGGAGGCTATAAATAGCAGCTTCATTCAATTGAAGAAACACACCATCAGAACAAAGTACTACAACAATATACACGAGAGCAATTATCAAAGTGAGGCTAAAATTGAGAGTAAATTCTAGCAGCTTCATTTGAGAGATATTGTGAGAAAATTGATTGAGCAATTTTCTTAGTATAAGAGAGTTGTGAGTATTGAGTGTTTGTAAACACTGTGTAATTATCTCCCTTTAGTGAAAGATCTGCAGCAGCCCGTTGACGTAGCCTATTTTGGGTGAACTACGTAAATCTTGTGTTCAATATTTTCACTATTTCATTAAATATGGTTGTAGGTTTATTCCTAACAACTGGTATCAAAGCCCAAGAATACTTATTCCGGGCCAAACAGATTTAAGTGGGAGTAATGGCGGCAGACGAAGGGAAAGTGAAACTCGAGAAGTTCGATGGTGCGGACTTCGGATTCTGGAAGATGCAAATAGAGGACTATTTGTATCAGAAAAATTTATTCTTGCCACTCGAAGAAAAGAAGCCAGAATCCATGAAGGATGATGAGTGGAAACTCCTTGACAGACAAGCTCTCGAAGTTATCCGTTTGACGTTATCTCGCAATGTTGCATTTAACATAGCGAAGGAGAAGACCACGGCGGGTCTTATGAAGGCGCTCTCAAATATGTACGAGAAGCTTTCGGCCTCAAATAAAGTGCATTTAATGAGGCGGTTATTTAATTTGCGGATGACTGAAGGTGCATCGGTGGCCCAACATCTCAATGAGCTGAATACAATCACGACCCAGTTAAGTTCGGTCAAGATTGAATTCGACGATGAAGTACAGGCGTTGTTACTTTTGTCCTCCCTTCCAGAAAGTTGGAATGCTACGGTCACGGCTGTGAGTAGCTCGTCGGGAAGCAATAAGTTGAAATTTAACGATGTACGTGATCTCGTTCTGAACGAAGAGATCCGACGGTGAGAGTCAGGCGAGACTTCGACCAAATCTGCTTTGTCGACAGAGTCGAGAGGCCGATCGACAAATAATAATCATGGAAGATCAAACCACCGAGGAAGATCAAAGAATGGGAGATCCAGATCGAGAAATCCCAGCAATTCCGGAAACACATAGACTTTTGAGTGTTGGAATTGCGGAAAGGTTGGACACTACAAAAATCAGTGCAAGAGTGCACCGAAGAATCAGGGAGCTAAGACCGAAGCCAATGTTGCCTCGACATCAACACAAGATGATGTGTTGATATGCTCTTTGGAGAGCAAGGAAGAGTCTTGGGTGTTAGACTCTGGAGCATCATTTCACGCTACTTCGCAGAAAAGACTCTTTGAAGAGTATGTGTCAGGAAACCTCGGTAAAGTATATCTTGTGATATTGTTGGTAAATGAACAGTGAAAATTAAGTTAAACGGGTCTGAGTGGAAGCTGAAGGATGTCAGGCATATTACCGACCTGAGAAAAAACTTAATTTATGTGGGCCAGTTAGCCGGTGAAGGCTATACTACAATCTTCCATGGAGATGATTGGAAGATTTCAAAGGGTGCAATTGTCGTTGCACGAGGAAAGAAGAGTGGCACTCTTTACATGGCGGCAAAAGGGTGTTGTTCGATTGCAGTTGCAGCAATCAACCAAAATCCAAACTTGTGGCACCAAAGACTTGGTCACATGAGTGCGAAAGGAATGAAGGTTATGCACTCCAAAGGAAAGCTACCGAATCTACAGTCCATTAACATCGACATGTGCGAAGACTGTATACTTGGAAAGCATAAGAGAGTCAGCTTTCAAACAAGTGGCAGAACCCCAAAGAAGGAAAAGCTTGAGCTTGTTCATTCTGATGTTTGGGGTCCAATGACTGTCTCATTGATTGGTGGGAAACACTACTTTGCGACTTTCATAGATGATCACTTTCAAAAAGTATGGATTTATTTTTTGAGACATAAATCTGAAGTGTTTGACACGTTCAAGAAGTTTTGCTATGCGCACGGGATCAAGATGGAAAGAACTGTGCCTGGTACACCTCAACAGAACGGTGTAGCATAATGCATGAATCGAACGTTGACCGAGAGAGCTAGAACAATGTGTATGCAGTCAGGCCTACCCAAGTTGTTCTGGGCAGAAGCAGTCAACACATCAACTTATTTGATCAATCGAGGTCCATCGGTACCATTGGAGCATAAAATTCCAGAAGAGGTATGGAGTGGTAAAGATGTTAAATTATCACACCTCAAAGTTTTTGGTTGTATGGCATACGTGCATATTAGTGATCAAGGCAGGAATAAGCTTGATCCAAAATCCAAGAAGTGTACCTTTCTTGGATATGGTGATGATGAGTTCGGGTATCGCATCTGGGATGATGCAAATAGAAAGATAATCCGCAGCAGAGACGTAATCTTCAATGAAAGAGTTATGTACAAAGATAGGCATTTGACAAATGCCACTAATCCACTTGAGATTGAGCCAGTATATGCAGAAGTGGATGACGTTCCCGTTAGTTCTGAGACAAACCAAACACTGGAAAATCCCGAGCCAGAGGAACGTGTTGATCAGGAGAATGCAAATCAACCTCATTCTCCAACTCCTGTATTGAGAAAGTCTTCTCGACCACATGTGCCTAACAAGATATACATGAACTATGTGTTGATGACAGATGGAGGAGAACCAGAGTGCTATGATGAGGTTTGTCAGATAGGAGATGCCGGCGAGTGGGAGCTTGCCATGAAAGACGAGATGAAGTCTTTGATCTCCAACCAGACATGGGAACTTATTGAGTTACCTAGAGGAAAGAAGGCCCTTCATAACAAATGGGTGTATCGTGTGAAAGAAGAGCATGATGGCTCGAAACGATACAAAGCTAGACTAGTAGTCAAATGATTCCAGCAGAAAGAAGGAATTGACAACATCGAGATCTTTTCTTCTCTTGTTGTGAAACTTAATACTATCAGGACGGTATTAAGTATTGTTGCTATTGAAAATCTTTACCTAGAACAGTTGGATGTGAAGACCGCGTTTCTGCACGGAAACTTAGATGAAGAGATTTACATGCGCCAGCCAGAAGGTTTCTCAGAGAAAGAGAATGAAAATATGGTGTGTAGACTCAAGAAAACCTTGTATGGTTTGAAACAAGCTCCAAGACAGTGGTACAAAAAGTTTGACAACTTCATGCACAATGAAGGCTTCCAGAAGTGCAATGCCGACCACTGCTGCTACTTCAAGAGGTATAACTCAAGTTATATCATTTTGCTACTTTATGTCGACGATATGTTAGTAGCTGGTTCAGATACGAATGATATCAAAAGTTTGAAGCATCAATTGTCAAAAGAGTTTGACATGAAAGATTTAGGTCCAACAAAGATGATTCTTAGGATGCAAATCACTCGAGATAGGCAAAAAGGAGTTTTGCTGTTATCTCAGGCAGAATACATCAGTCGTATTTTGCAAAGGTTCAATATGGGCAGCAGTAAGCCAGTCAACACACCGTTGGCTAGTCACTTTCGACTATCCAAGGACCAGTCTCCTCAGACAGATGAAGATAGAGACTTAATGGCCAAGGTTCCTTATGCCTCAACCATTGGGAGTTTGATGTACGCAATGGTCTGTACGAGACCAGACATTGGCTATGCAGTGGGAGCTGTTAGCAGGTTTATATCAAACCCGGGTAAGATCTACTGGGAAGCAGTCAAATGGATCTTGAGATATCTACGAGGCACTCCAGATAAGTGTTTGTACTTTGGCAGAGGAGAAGTCAAAGCGCAGGGGGTACGTAGATGCGGATTTTGCCGGAGAAGTTGATCACATAAGAAGCACCACATGTTATGTGTTCACTGTGGGATCAACGGCGGTCAGTTGGATGTCACAGTTACAAAAGATTGTTGCATTGTCCACGACGGAAGCAGAGTACATAGCAGTGACAGAAGCCAGTGAAGAAATGATATGGCTTCAGGGTTTGTTAGATGAGCTTGGATTCTTAAAAGAGAAGAATGTTCTATACAGTGATAGTCAGAGTGCAATACACTTGGCGAAGAACTTTGCATTTCACTCCAGAACAAAGCACATTGGTCTCCGTTATCACTTCATCAGATCTCTATTAGAATATGAAGTATTAGCGCTTGAGAAGATTCAAGGGAGTAAGAATCCAGCAGACATGCTAACCAAGGTAGTAACTGTTGATAAACTGAAGCTATGCTCATCTTTAGTTGGACTCCAGAACTGACAAGATCAGGAACGGTTGTTGCATCGATCAGGTGTGACGACAGGTTGAAATCGGTCTTCAAGTGAGAGATTGTTAGAGGTATGGACTCAAAAGTCCACGTGTGGGGACCACCCACTCAAGTGCAATTGCAAATTCAACTCTTTGCAGCAAAGAAATAGCTTTTGTCTAAAATGAGAAGCAACCGCCCATGCTGCAGAAGAAATTAAAATGCAATATTTCAGCAGATTTCAAGGATTGGTGCACCGGGTTTCACGTTAGAATTTTGCTAGCATGGAGGCTATAAATAGCAGCTTCATTCAGTTGAAGAAACACACCATCAAAATAAAGTACTACAACAATATACACGAGAGCAATTATCAAAGTGAGGCTAAAATTGAGAGTAAATTTTAGCAGCTTCATTTGAGAGATATTGTGAGAAAATTGAGTGAGCAATTTTCTTAGTGTAAGAGAGTTGTGAGTATTAAGTGTTTGTAAACACTGTGTAATTATCTCCCTTTAGTGAAAGATCTGCAGCAGCCAATGGACGTAGCCTATTTTGGGTGAACCACGTAAATCTTGTGTTCATTATTTTTGCTATTTCATTAAATCTTGCTGTAGGTTTATTCCTAACAGATGACTGATAAGATGTACAAGAACTAAGGTTGATTATTTTGTGATCGTTGTGGGGATGGGAATCATTTGTTGTCTATGAAACTACAAGGGAGAAGACAAGGAAACAACATGACACCATGATTCTCGCGCGGTAGTGCTCGCAAGGCCTTACTAATGGTTTCTTATTTGGACCTTGTCTAAGAGAGTTGTCTCTTAGAGTGGAAGCATGAATCTCCTAAATCTGTTATAAAAAGGAATATAAATATTATACAAATCTAAATATGGAGAAGAGAGGAGAGAGTATTTATGCTTTATTTGCTAAAAAATGTGAGAAAAACTTATTAGATTCTTCTCCTATTTATAGCAATTGAAAAGTTGTATTTCGAGGGATATGTATGTTCGGATATAACCAGTAACACTGATTCAGTCCGAACATGTGCAACCGGTTCGGTTTGAACTTTTAGTTAATTGGATCAAAAAATTTATTGATTTTTCTCTAAAATTTGATTCTTTTGAGGCCCATAGCCTAGAAGTCGTGCCGACCCAACCAGTTGGACAACGCGCGTGGAGAACCTTTGTTCAACTAGGTTTTCACCCCTCTAAAAGTTTGGTATCCCAAGGGCCCAACCTTTATAGTTTATACTCAATTTTAGCTATATAAATACCTAAGTTTTTACTCTCCAACCAATGTGGGCTGAACTATTTTTCCCTTAATTTCATTTACATTTAGTTTTTATGGACTCAATCCAAATGGCTCAAAGCAATTTGAATTTTCCCTACAAAGTCCAACAACTATTATATTTAGAAGAGGAAAATATGTTGATTTACAATGATTTGGTGAATTTATTATCGTCGTTTATTGTATATAATTATATTTTTTTTCCCGGAACACATTTTTGCAATATAATTATTTTTAAATCCATTTTCAATTTTGAACTTCTTCTTTTGGAATATACATTAATTTATTATGGATGACTATTTCTTCTAACACAACATATACTCATATATATATATATATATATATATATATATTACTTGACATATTATTTGTCAGATTATATTCAATTAACAAAATAAAATTATTTTAATTGGGACATAGAGTATTAGAGTATAAATTAAATGACACATCATCAAAGAAACAATATATAGAACCTTAAAGCTAACAGAAAAAACTAGTTCATTGTTTTTTTATGAAATGAAATGAAAAGTTCACTGTTTTTTTTTTAATCAAAGAGATTCATGTGATGATTCTTAAGTAAAAGTCTTATTTGTTTTCAACTGGGCTGTAACTGAATCAAAATCTGAAGCTGCTTTGCTTGTTCCTCCATCCGAACCTGTAATTTCTTCTGATTCTAAAACAAAATAAAAAAGTGGCAAAGTAATAAAGTGAAAATTGTAAACAAAATATTGAAATTTTTTGAAGAATTTATTCTTTGGAAACTTAATATTTCCGAAGAATTTTTTGAAACTTAATATTTTTGAAGAATTTCTTCAAAAATTTCAATATTTTGTTGACCCAAACATATATACTCAAAACGAAATTTTGATCTAAAAATTATTATAAATAGTGAAAATCGCACTTTACCCCCCAACCTTTTCAAGTTTTCGCAGTCTCCCCCTAACCTTTACAGTTTCGCACTTTTTGTGCCTTAAAGGACTATTCTACCCTTGACTAAAGCCACGTCACTTCAAGCAAACGGAATATTCCGCCAGATTCCATTGCCTTGCTCAATGAGGTGGTTGCCTGAGACTTTTTAAATAGCTGAGGTGGGAAAGTGCGAAACTTTAAAGGTTAGGGGGGAGACTGCAAAAACTTAAAAAGGTTAGGGGTGAAGTGCGATTTTCCCTTTTTTGTATATCGATTTCACCATTTTGCCGGTATATCTGTCTTTTACTGAGTTCATCCATTTTTAAGTACTTGCTTGCTTCATTTTTTAACCAATTTTACCAGTTCTCCTCAATTTTGCCGAGTTAACTAGTTATTTCACATAATATACTTATTTTATCGATATTTCACCATATATACTTATTTTATCGATTTAACCCACCTTTATATTAAATTTACAAAATGTTTTTTGTTTTTCCCATTTGTTAATATTATCGCTCATTCTTTTGTTCGTGTTCTTTCATCGATTTGATCTGTGTCTTTTGTTATTCCGTATATTGTAAAGACATTGATCCACGTTTGGCCATTCAAACAATTCATCCACAATCAATGTGGGATTGGGGTGATACAATCTCCCCAACTCAAATATTTGACGTCCTCGTCGAGTCTAGATTAATAGCCCAAGACCGTCCCCATGGATAACACCAAGTCGGGCTCTGATACTATTTTTAAAGACATTGATCCACTTTTGGCCTTGTCAACATTATTGGGCTATAGTCCACTAGCCCAAAATGTTTAAGCCCATGCATATTGACAAGTAGAAGTAGATCAAGTTTTTATTAATCATTCAAACAATTCATCCACAATCAATGTGGGATTGAGGTGTTATATATATGGTTGATATCAATCACTTGTTTATCCATTTATTACTGGTTTACCTCGTTATTTTATGAAGTGCACCTTTTTTTTTTATGATTTAACTCGTTTTCCTTCTATCTTATTCATTTTCCATTGATTTGATACCAACGTGGACCATAAGAGAAATGATTATATATTTTAAAGATTGTCGGTTAATTTTCGAAACTATGATTAAATGTAGTGTAGCTCAAATTTTGAGTCTATTCTTCTTGACGGTGGGATTTCTTGACCACAACCCAATCGTGTTCAAAAAAGTTGGATGGATTATAATTTTGATTCTTTGCTTCTTGACTGTGGGAAAAGTTCTTCTTATTGAAGTATACCTTTTTTTCCTTTGGAGTTTGGATGATAAAATATTATTTCAAGTGCTAGTGTTTATGTAGATGTTTCTTTCATGTTCTATATATAATATTTATTGGCTCTGAGTTTTTTGCATATGGTGTAAATGATCGAAGTTGGATTTGATTTTTCTGTTTGTTGAACTTGAAATAGAGATTGTGAATTTGGTTTCAATTTTCATTAACCAATCAAATATTATGAGTGAGTATTAATGAAGCCACACACGATACGAGTTAGAATAACAAAGCTTCAAAAACTACACCATTCATTTTCAAATTTCTTTGGTCCTGTATTCTTTGTTGTACATCCCAAATCTTTGTCTCAGAACAACTTCAAATGTATTCGCAATTACAATTAGCAAGAGCATTTGGGTACTCTTCCACGAAAAACAGGAACCTTCAATTTTTTGCATTTTATGTTGAAGAAATATTAAAAGTAACTGCCGATGGAGCAATGCACACATATCTCATGAAAAAGAAAAGAAAGTTCAACTCCTATCAGAATGCATATTTTAAAAAAAAAATTCAATAAGAATGACAAACACTATGTAGATGAAGAATATTGATGAACACATGGAAACATCATAAAATCAAAATATATTACACAACAAATCCAACACCGCAAAACAACTTATGACGACTTATCTCATTTGGTTTATCAAAACATTCACATTTGCCGAATAATGTTGAACTAGAAACCAGCCCATCCAGCAGGTTGGGTATCCAACTTACTTTCCATGCTCTTAGATTCACCAAACCTACGAGATTTATCCATTTCACCAACCAGTACATTTATCTTCGAGCTAGCAGCGGGGCCCGCCTTAAAATCATCCATTCCAAAACCCCAAGTATGCGTACCTGAAGTTAGTTCGCCAGCCTGTTTATTTTGATGACCGTTTCTTGTTCTAACAGATTTAGAAGCACTGTTTGTTGGCACGGTATGTGTTTTGGGATCCTCACTGAAGGGCTGCCATTGTTGAGGATCTGGGCTTTGAGAATTTCGATCAAAGAAACCATCATGGAGTTCCTGAATTTCTTCAACCTTTTCATTCTGTATTAACAATAAATAACCAAGAAGTCAAGAACGTAAGTTCCTAAGAACTCGTCCGTTAAGATCTATAAAATAATGGTGGAAATATGAATTGTCTAATAAAAATTGGATTTCTTTGATATCAGTGTTTAAAGCATAATTCACTGCCTAAATCCGTTGGAACATAGAAATAAGATTATCATTAGGGATGGAAATGTGATCATTTATTTTGTTAGTGCCTGCTAATGGGTCAATCTACTTTATTTATCAACGCTAGATAAAGGTTGATAACAGGCCTAATCTCACCTAATCTACCAAGTTGTTAAAGTAGGAACTCTAATTGGAAAGGAGAATACCGGAGTTGTAGATGTTAGGCTTCTAGGAGATGGTAGATTTCTTGATGCATATCTACTCGGTGATGGAGTTTTTGAAGCTAGAGCTTGTTTAAGGTCTTGTATTTCTTGTCTTTGTGACCTACAAATAGCAGAGAGCTTTTCGTATTTGGAAGTCATTTCTGCCTTCTCCGTACTGACACATGCAAGCTGCTCCTTCAGTTTTTCGACCTCAGCCTCCAACTCCGTGTGATGACGGTTACTGCTAGGACTCTGCTTACTAGAGTCAGCATCAAAAGCATTGAATGCATCATTGTGAAAGATAGGCGTGCCCTCTAATTTTGAAGGTTTCCATCTTTCGGTACTGTGGACTGAATCATCAGGAAAAAGATTTATTTCTGAGTCCTTAGTAGGACCATTGTTAGGACTGTTGGTCGATCTGCCTAGGGCAATCTTCTGGGCCTGCGGAATTATATGGGTAGCTGGAAGGCCTGCTGAATTATTTGTGTGCTCAGTAGCCCAGAAAGAACCTAAGGGACCAGTGCTTTCACCTGTTCTAGGATTATTTAGAGGTGCTTCAGATGAGGGAGGAGGAGGTGGACTTCTACGAGGCATTGGATTAGACTTTTTTGCAGGCTTTGGCATGCCTGTACATAACAAGTAGTTAGAATTCTATGAATGCAAGGAATCACCATGAACATAATTTGTAATTCAAGTATACAAATCTCAAGTAAATGTTCTTTGACCCACCTTCACTTACAAATTTTGAACCATGAAGACACAATATTACTACATTCTGACTCTCAAATTACAGTACCCTCACCTGCAAGCACATCAGTACTCTGTTGCAGCATTTCCGGAGGTGTATCAGGTAAGGACTTCTGTAACTCATCTGGTAAGAGACCATTAATACGAAACCAGACCTGCATCAAGAAACAGAATCAGTAAGCATCATGCAACCTTAGCCCTCATGATTGCCATGGGTGCAAATAATCTACAACTAACCGCAATTCATGGAGATGAATGGTCAATCAAGCAAAACGCTTGCCTGCGTGATATTGGGTCTGTCATTTGGGGAAGAGTGAAGCATATCTCTGATGAGGTCTGTCAGCGCTGTATTGTAATTGGGTAGATCTGGAATGCGATAGTTTCCATTTAGAACTTGGAGCTTTGATTCACCATCAAAAGCAGATTTGAAGTAACATATGCGGAAAAGGAGACACCCAAGTGCCTGCAAGCTACAAAGCTCAGGTTTGGATATTTAAAAATTTCAATGACAAGCAAACTGAATTCTTGCTGGGTTAATCCACAAAATCTAGAAAGCAGTCAACTTACCCATATATCTACCTTCTCGTTTATAAGTTCTCTGCGAAGTAGATCCCACATCTAAACCATTGAAAATGAAAAGAGGTCAATTGTTATACAACTAAAGGTAACATGTAAGGTCACGATAGAAAGTCCTCCATCTACCTCAGGGGCTCTATATGCAGGTGTTGTATGTTTTCTGATATTATCTTCCTCGATTCCCATTTCTTCAGGTTTCTCAAAGCGTTTATGATTGGTAGAAGTACTACCGAAATCACACAACTTCCATAATCCATCAGCCCCCAATAAGATATTCTCAGCTTTCAAATCTCTATACAAGCAATTTGGAATGATGAAGAGATAAGTCCAAATCAGAAAAAACTTTTGAGTCTCTTCAGCAAAGAAAAACCAATTTTTTATATAAAGAAACACAACCAATTCCACAATAGCAGATTTACGAAGATTACTTTCTGCAGACCCACAACACCTGTAATAGAAAATAAAATGCAATTCTCTTGCACAAATAAATGAAGTGCAGTGCCGACAGCTAAAGCAATGCATAAAATGCCTAACCTGCCTTTTATGATCAAATGAGTAGAGTAGTGAGTCTACTGATCTAATTATGAGCTTAGCGAGCCTTTAGACTATCCTGTTCTATCTGCTACTAAGGAACTACTCTTCCTACTTCTACTACTTGTAGCTCTATATCTGTTCTCTTTATTTTCTCTTATCTTATGTTATTATAAGCACAATGCTTTTGCTTGCATGAGTATGTGTCAAGACCACACACAAGTAATGCAAACAATGTAAACATATAAACAGATCATCACCAATCTTGTTATGATGCTTTATTTTTCAATATGCCTTTGGCTATAATATATAAGAGTAATCAATCTATACACCTGTAAAAGTGACAGGCATAAGACCAATTACCTGTGAGCAATTGGAGGAGTCTGGCAGTGCATTGCAAAGACGGCATTGCACACGTCCCTGAAAATTGTTGCAATTTGCTTCTCCTCAAAGAACCCAGCTCCCCTGCTCTCTAGCACGTTGACCAAGGACTTTTCACAGTATTCCATGAGTAGGATAGCCTCTTTTGTACGACCCATATCAAAGAAAGCATGGGCATAAAGAGTAACAACATTAGGATGGCCTTTGAGTGATTTCATAACTGAAATTTCCTTTGTCACTAGCTCTTGTGATTCCTCATCGTTACAAAAAATGTGTTTTAGAGCATACTGCTTGGATCCATGTATTGCATCTCGAGCTAAGTAAACACACGAGAACCCACCCTCCGCGATTGCATTACGAACCTGAACTTTGAAATTGCCAATGTCAATGATGCGACCATCAAGTCCAGTTTGTTCTTTGTGCGCAAAGGGTTTGAATCTCCACATGCTTGGTGGTGATTCTTTACCAAAAAAGGAACCACTGCAAATGTTATATTGTTGTCAAAATTTAATCAGTAGGAAAAATTATCTCAAGCTTCTCCTTGTAAGCATCAAAAGGGGAAAAAGGAAGGCCTAGTGTACTTCCACAGTTCCACAAAAATAAAAATAGTCAGTAGGAAACGACTAGAATTCTATATCTGTAAAGTGCCTCAATGCAATCACATCCAAGTACTCAAATAATGAACAACGTGAAAGTTGGACCACCACATACATGGAGAAGACATTGGACAGCATGAATAAATTTTCAACAACAAAAACCAGTTTAGACAAAAATAAAAAGAAGAAAATGGAATTTTTTTTCCACGAGCTGTAAAGTCTAATCTAACATTTCTAGCAACAGGAAAGAGTTTATTGATGATTAATCAATGTAACCAACTCAATGCATAGATAATTGAAATTATAAATGGTCACAACATTAACACCAACCCTCATAACCCCAAAACCCCTCCCTGTCGTTATGTGTTCGTGCTAATTTTGAACACTACAATCCATCCATAATATCTATTATGGCCACCAATGCGTTACCAAGTCGAGTTATAAGATATCCAATAAATAACGTCATACAAACAACCCAACGCATCTAACTACAACGGTAGCCAGATAACCTAGCTGCCAAAATAGTTTCCAAAACCATCTTCAAGACATTCTATACACGTGCGCATCTCCATACGTTCAAGAATCATAAACACAGAGATCTAAACATAAATGCATTCGGAAAACTCTACATACAGTTTTATCACAAAGAAATGAAGCAACATATTCATTCCGTAAAAGAAGTTAAAATGGGCAGATTAGGTACCTATCAACTAATTCTCCGGCAACATAGCTGCAAACTACTCAATATTGAAATCTGTGATAAAGATAAAAAATGAAGTAAATAGAAGATGTTATACTAACATGCTGATCTGCAAATCAATTGATCGATCAAATGTTACTTACCTTGGAAGAGCGAAATTCGATCTGGAATCAGGATTCAATTGATCTGACGAGATCTGGTTCCTGGATTCTGATAATTCGGACTTATCTGTTTTTTTTTCTTTTCTTTTTCTTTTCTTTTTCTTTTTAGTGATAAGAACTTGATCTGTGAGCGACGGTAGTATGTATATAAATAAATACGGGTGGAATGCGAGTGTAGGGGGTGGGGGTAAAAGATATGGTCACAAAAGACTATTGACTCAAAAGTCAAAAGGTTGAAATTTTCAAGCTTTAAGCATTAATAATCCGTCATTAATGGCTAGAAAAATATTCATCGATACTATTTAATTTGTAGATTTTTTCTTCTTCTTATTTTGCATTACAGTTCATTTTTATTTTTTTTTATAACTCAGTGTCCAAACTTTCACTAAATTAATTCTGAACAACTTACACTAAATTAATCCTGAACCATTAGATAAAATAATATTATCACCTAATTAAAAGTGACATGGAGAAGGAATAAAAATATAGGTGGCCGGTTGCTTTCTATCTCGAATGCGGAAACATATTGCTTAAGAATTAAGATATACCAATATCTAGAGACATGAGGTGAAAATAAAGCACATATCAAATTATTTACTTAATTTTTTCTTACCAAGTAACATGACATCATAGTGCTACGAATTTGCCATTTGACCTAACCCAACTTTTTCTCAAGCAAAACAAGGTTTGAAAATAATTTGGAGTAAAGTGTATGAAAGATAGAATTTGGATTTTGGATCAATACTATGCACTAAAAATATAAAAAATTGTGAGTTTGGTTTGGTGGTTAGAGTTTTCAAAAGTATTTTTGAGTTTCTAATGTGATTGAAAGTGTTTGTCCCTCAAAATTAAATTAATTTTTTAGTCAATGGTGAAATTTAAATAATACTCCTCTTTCAATATAAAATTTTCCTTGAATTTTTTTTTTGGAGTAAAGTTTATTTTTTTGTAATTACATAATTTTATTTTAAATTATCCTACCACATGGAGTAATTATTTGACAACACTAGCTATCCATACTTTCTTGATAAACATATAAGAATTTTACTTTATTTGGAATTACTGGATATAAATAATACTAAATTCGTATTTAGCAACTCTTACCTAAAATTTATACTAACCCAGAAGTAAAAAAAAAGTTAATTGAAGCAAAACCCAATATAGGTATGCCCGTTGAGTCATTATTCTTTTAGTCTTTTTTACTTTTTTATTTATTTCAAGTAAAAAATTATAATTAAATACTATTTTGTATATATATATAAAATAAATATATCGGAATTGTATTTTCAACGAATCGAATCAAGCTAAATTCATATTTTCTCTATTTATTTTGGATTCTGCATAATCGAATCAGATTCAATCGGATAAATAATCTAATAAATTGAACATGATTTGGATTAAAATCCGCCCGATTGACAGCCCTGATTTTATAGGTATTTATTTACCATAAAAGAGAAGAGAAAACCCAAGATAAGTTGACATGTAAACCCCAAGCCCAGAGGAAACCGAAGTTTGGTCTGGCCCGTTAGCCAAAGGCCCACAATCCTGATAAAAATGGAAGGCAGTTTCCAATACGATGCCGTATATCACATCACAAACCCTAAACCCCAGTAAACCTTCAATTATTCTCTTCTAAAACTCCCAACTCCGAAATGAAGGAAAAACCAGAAGAACCCTCAATGTCAAACACGAAACAGGAACCGATTTTATGCGAAGAGTGCAAGAAAAAACCATCAAAGTACAAGTGTCCTGGATGCTCTCTCCGCACGTGCAGCCTCCCTTGCGTCAATGCCCACAAGCAACGCACTGCTTGCACAGGCAAGAGAAGCCTCTCCGACGTCGTTCCGATTTCTCAATTCGACGATAATCTTCTTCTCTCAGGTAATGATCAGTAATCTATTTCTTTCGTCGCTCCCCCTAATTAGAGCTTTCCGTTTTTATTTGGTAGTACGTAAAATCGTAAATGGGTTGATCAATATTTTATCTATGAATATAATTGTGTGGTAGATTATAACATGCTCGAGGAAGTGAAGAGAATGGCTGAATCTTCTCAAAGGATGAGAGCTAAGTTATGTGGGTATACCCAATTTAGGCTTCCATTTCCCCTCAAAAGTCTTCGCAATGCTGCTGCAAGTCGAAGGACTAAACTCTTATTTCATTCAAATGGTATGTCAAAGAGAGAGACGAACAGGACTTACTATAACAACAAGTAATTACCACACTCCCTGTTTTTAATTATTTATTATGTTGCATTGTTCTTGTGTCTTAAATTTCTGGAACTTTACCTTAGTCTAACATGGAGTTATTCTCTTGATATTTATTCCAGGCAAAAATTGATATCCTGGACTATTGAGTGGCGGTTTCATTCAACCGATGTGGTGTGTATTAACCATGGGTGAGGATACTTGACAAGTTGATTTTTCAAGAGTTTTCATTCTTATTTGCCATGCCCTTTTTAACCACTAAAGACTCAGTATGTACTAGTACTTTCTTTGCAGAGTACATGAGAATACAACCCTCTCCTCTGTGATTGAAGATCATCTAAAACCTGGTCCATGGAACCACTCATTGAAACCATTCTGTGATGAGACACTAGATTCCCTGAAGTTTTTCATCCGCAAATATCCAAAGGTTTTCTGCTTTTACCATCTATTGATACTTGTGAATTTGACATCTATGTTGATGATGGTTTATTGGTTTTAGTTCTTGCCCCTGAATTCAATGCAATATCTAAATTCAATCTTGCAGTTTTTTTAAGCTATAACTCTTGATTGTGCTCTCTCCATGCAGGGGCCCAAGTCACCTTATCGTCAATTAAACATAAAGGCACCAATTCGTGAACAATTGGTAAATATAGTTATTTTGGAGTACCCTGTTATCCATGTCTTTTTACCGTCACACAGCTGTGATTTTGAAATAATTCATGATAAAATTCCAAGTAATGTAAACGTTAAGGAGTCTGCTCATCAAGACTACCCTAGTCCTAAAGGCGTGACATTTAAGGAGGAAGAAATTAAAGATGAAGGATTCTCAGATCCTCTCATTTCAGATCTCACAAACCCATTCAATCCGAGGATGGAATCCAAGAAAGAACCAATGGGGTCGCAGCAGAGCCCATCAGTTTTCAAAGGGGTAAAAAGGACAAGAATGGTTTCTAACACTGATACTAACAATGCCACAATTGAAGACAATAATAATATAGGCACAAATTCTTGCAGTGATCAGTTGGCTGATATTCCAGACATAGATTTTGATTTTGAGCCGGGTTTAATGGACGTGTTCCCAGATCTTATGGCAGATATGAACTCAGACGACTTTTTTGATTTTGACGGGGTATTAGCTGAGAACAAGGATTTGGAGGGTGGATCATTTCTCCTGGAGGAAGAACTAGAAGAAGGAGAGATAGCTTAGAAGAAGTTTTTGTGTATTCTCCTTTCGTTCTCTAAAACAGATGTTTCTACTGACATACTCTGATGAAAAGAATTCGACTAGTGCTGAAACTAAAGAAGATCTGATCATGTTTAGTTTTTGAAAACTTCTGCCATTTGATTTGGCTACCCTTGCGCATGACGATGGCTTGGTATTGAGGCAGGTTACTCACAAGGTTTGGTGCAATTACGGTGCTATTTAATTGTCTGAATCTAGGGCTACATATGGTGTGGTCTTGTGATTTTCATAACATTTTGTATCATGCCAACTAGTGTAGTTTCAGAACATTTAAAATCAAATTAAATTTTGATTACCATATGTATTCACCTGGTTGGGAACATTTGTGTTAAGGTACAAATTCGTGGTTTTTATGTAAGTAATATTTACTTGAGGGTATCTGTCTTACTGTCTTAGTATCCGAATGCTAAGTTGACCAAATAATTTAAATGTTTTTGTGTGATAGGAGCTGGAATTTTTTAGTTATATAAGAAAACAATATCGTGAGATTTTACAGAAGTATTGAGTTTTACTTTTTTTTTGGTTACAAAAGAGATGACAAAAAACTACATCACATTTTCATCCAACAGGGGAATAATAACCGGGGGCTATTTTCTCAAGCTCTGAAATTCTCTTGAGTAGCTCAACTTTGCAAGGGCATCCACACATTCATTTCCGTTTTTTCTTTTATGGATTATGTCACATTCCCATGGCATTCGCATCAAAACACGGCAATCAAAAGTTATACTTCCAATGGGGTGACACTCTATGTTTGCATCTTCAATGAGGCTTACCACAATTTTCGAGCCAATTTCGAGTTCAATCCGTTGAATAACTCTTTCCCAAGCCAAGTTGAGACCCTGCCTTGCTGCAAGGAGTTCATCTAAAGTGGTTGAGATGTTTCCAAGTTTCAACTGAAACCGACAATTCAATCTCCCGAATAATTACGGATAAGACCCCCCCCCCCCCAGCCGTCGACTCCTTAGAATCCCGAAAGTTGTTATAAGTGTTCAATTTATGCCAACCTAAATGCGGTCTCCTCCATTTGACTCGGTCTTTAATTAGTTAAATGCGCATTAAATAAACAAACATATTCCTAACAACCTAATATACACTAATTAAATAAGAATAAGTCATTAATTATTCATTTTTATCCTTTTTACAATGAAAGGTGTTTGAGTCGTCTTTTTAAGGTTTAGACTTGTAGCAATGAACAAAATAATTTTAAATGGACATTGTTGTTTTACCATGCCCATCTCCAACCATAAAGGGAAGGGGAGGGGAGCTTGTGGGGGGGGGGGGGGGGGCAAGGGGACTCGCCTGGACGGGTGCACGGGCCCCGTTCATCCAGTGGCTGATCGCCACTTGCTGCAGTTAATTTTTTTTTGTTCATTTTCTTGTTTCTAAATGTAAAAAATGTTTTTTTTATATAAAAAATAGAGGGATAAACGCTTTTGATACCAAACTTTAGTTCAAAAATCACATTTGAAATCAAGTTTTTTTAAAAGACACATTTCATACCATGATTCACACCATTTTGACACATTTACTTTGTCGTCAATTTTTGGATGGCATTCAACACGTGCCGTCAATTGTGGGTCTTTAAAACCCGTGCATATTCTCCATCCCATTATCAATTTAGCGGGCACATGAGCGGAACGTGCTGAATTTTATCTGAAAATTGACGGCAAAACTAAATGTGTCAAGATTGTGTGAATCATGATATGAAATGTGTTTTTCAAAAAGCTTGGTACCAAATGTGTTTTTTGGACTAAAGTTTTGTATTAAAAGTGTTTTTCCCTCATAAAAAATAACATTGTAATAGTTAATAACATGATTATTTTTAATTTTAAAATTTAAAATTTATCGATGGTACTAAAATATGTACAAATATGGAAAATTTAATTTTTGAATTTTAGTTGTAGTTAATAACATCGTTAGTTTAATTTTAAAATCTTAATTTTGTCTACGTTACAACATAGAAATATCGAGTATATAAATAAAAAAAAAATACATATGATTTAATTTAACAAAATTATACTAAAAAACTTGGATTCATATTTAAACATCTAAATAAATACGATTACAAACGAAGATATTGTAATTTACATATGATCATTATTTGGACCATGTGTTGTTCACACATGTTCAACTAAGTCATCTCCAGGTTGGTGATTGGCTTATAACGACCGCATATGGCCATGAAGTTGTTTCCATTATCATTAAGAATGCCCCAAGTATTATTACTGCGATTATTATTATTGTATACCAAAAAAATAAATTATTATTATCATTGCGTGAGAGTGAGGAGAGTGTGAATTGGAAGGGTAAGCCTTTCAATTAGAGACGACTACATAAGGAAAAGGCAGGGTGGGGGAAGGGGATTCGATTGGAGATGCCCTATATCACAAAGGTATTATTTGTAGCTTAAGACTAGGTTCGGTTTGATTTTTTTCACATTCACTGTTTTACATTTATGTGATTTTTTTTTTAAAATTTATTTCTTATGTGAAATTGAATTAATAGCTCACGCTAATAAATTATCTTTGACTTGACAAGGAAAGGAAATGTAAAGGGCTTTTTTACATGGAAAATGTAAGGACACCCTTGAATGGGGGCCAACATGCGGTTCGGGCTTTATAGTGTGGAATTCAATAATGGGCTTTACAATGTTCCCTCCACAAGAGCAAACACTTATAGGCTGCTAATTAAAGAGAAGCGAAACTCAATTTCAATAGCAAAATGAAAAGTTATTAGTTTTGGTCCTAGTTATCATTTATCAAGTCAAGCTCTAGTTTAATCATCAATTAATATTCTTCCTCGATTAAACCTTCAAAACTCAATTCAATCCGAAAATAAAATAGTAACTAAGATTCAGTCAAGACAGGATTCACTTCAAGTGGATCATGATTGTTCCAACAAAACTTGAATGTGGCCCAATTCTATTAGTAATTATATATCTTCATTGAAATTAAACTTAAATTCATTATTAATTTGTCACCCCACATCTACATACATTACTTATAGATTGAGAAACAATATGGACCAACAGTTGAGGACTTTTTGAAGAGAAAATGCTGTAAAGTTGTGAGAAGAAGATGTTTCAAACAAAATTGATTGTTAATTTAATGACAAAAAATAAAATAAAATTTTGAAATGAGGGACATAAATGCACATGGGGGGAAGGGGACAGTTCCCACATGAAGATAACATGGAAGGGCTTTTCTTTGGTTTGCTTACTAATTTCAGAACACTCACTATTTTGGTTTCTCATTTCACTGTACCCATCAATCAAAAGGCCTATTATTTCATCATATCAACTTATCCATGCATTTTGTGTCATAAGAAAAAATTCAATCCTCAGCAAAAGTGGTTGGCATTTATGGTTTTATGCTACTTAAATCTAAATACAAGAGATTTTTAATTTGGAAAATCTCTTTGTAACATTATAACATACTATATATTAACATTGCCTATAACCGATTTGAGAATTGAGCATGTTATGTCTTGTTTGTTGTGTATAGTCCAGCTTCTAAATTCATTAACTTTAGAAATTAGAATACTAATTTGAGGGCAATCTAAAACTTAGTCATTTTCTTGTTGACTAAATTCTACTTAATTTGTCATTCTCAATTATTTATATATGGAGTATATTTTGTCTCATGCATCAATGCTTTAGTTGCGCTAGCTATTAATGGTTAGTTTCCACATATTTATGTAATCTCTTTGAAATTTAGCCTTTCTTTCTTATATATTTTCACATTACGTTTATGTCTTGTAAAATTAATTAATGTCTAGTTAATAAATTTTGGAAATTAACAATAACCAAAACTACTCATATGCTGTTAGCTAGCTCTTGGTTGCGAGAAAATAATTTAATTTCTTGTAAGTTACAAAGTCCATTCCAACAACATATATGAATAATGACACAAATTAAATTAAAAGGAAAACATTTGCTGCATATATATATATATATATAGTTTAATCGCAGCTCATATATAGTCGGCAATAATAATAAAATAAAATGCTCTGTGATTTAAATGGCTAATATATAATACTCCTATATATATATAATTTCTCTAACAATATTAATTGTTGAAGATGATGCATTATGTACAGGCCAATTTCTTATTAATTGCACTCGTCATAAGAAAACAACCCCAATACTTTTTCACCTATTTTGTTAGTTTACATGAAATATAAATTGCTATATTAATATGGTGGTTCAACTTCTCACCAGTTTGATTTTAACAGATCAACTGCTTCATTTTTTATCATGCATATGTAAAATATATAATCTTGTGCATCAATTTTTGTTTTATCGCTCTTGTTTTTAATTAAATAGCACGCACTATATATGCTCATTCTCATTCATAAAGCATATTATGATGAAACAATTTCAGAAAAAGAAAATTAGTGATGTAATTGTAGCTCGTTCACATTTTTTAGTCCTTTAAATAAATAAGTAGATTTTCAATTACAATTTATAAATTATTGGGTTTATGGCAATTTTAATCCTATTTGGCCTGAAACTAGCTCGTAATAGCACTTCATGTCATGTGCTGGTCATGATACGACATATATATATTACCATATATGATCAAGAAAAGTTGCTTCAAAGGGGAAGTTGGAACAAGAAAAGTTGCTTTAATTAAGTCATTAACTAGGACGCACATATTCCTCCGATTAAATAATATTAATTTAAGACACAAAGATTAATTATTGAAGTGGTTAAGCTATTCATCTTAATTCAACAACCGCTCTTAAAATTAAGTTAATAGTTTGATGTGATCCAAACTGAGAGGAAATATTCAACACACATCGAGAAAATTGTTGGGAATCTCTAACTACTTCATTTTAATATTGAGTTTCTTTTTTTTTTTTTGGCAAATTATAAAGTAAATAACTGCGTGATTGATTAAAGATAACCAAGCAAGCAAAACTGCCAGTTAACACAATAAAATAGTACTATTAATTAATTATAAGTTTATTAGCATTAATAATCAAAACAAACTATTTGATATTCGATTTAAATTTGACAAAAAGGACCACTTAAACTTGACAATATTCAGTCCATTAGTATTTTTAATCTCAAAACTTTCTCATATTATGCGAATGAGCTAAACATGTGGCGAATCAATCCCAACACGTAACAATAATGTTAGTTATTCAATTGTAGCCTTCTACAACTATATATCAGAATTAATATATAATTGGACATTATGAAGAGAAATCAAAAAATTAAAGCAAGATGTGCGCAGAGTGTATAACAGTATGGTGGGATCCCGATGCTTGATGGAGGCATATCCTGCGATTTATATCCTTCAGGGTTCTAAGGCAAGAGTTATGAGGGTCCATGATTAATCTAGTGTAAGCTTGGACACCTGTGTTATAAAAAAAAAAAAAAAAAAAAAAAGTTTAAAGCAAGATCAAATGATGATCCAGGAAAAACTTCTTCAATTTCATTGGATAAACAGACTATGATAATTTTGTAATATCGTTCTTTCTTGATAATTAAACTTCCTAGTTGGTAGTGGTAGGGATCCATCCAAGCACGTCAATTATTACTATATATATATATATATTGTTTCTCCTACAAGCTAAATCTCTTAAATAATAATTAATGGTACTTCCGCTAGGCCTTTATTAATTAATCAACCATAAGCATGGCTCTGTCTGTTGTTAACCTCTTTGAATATGCCATGCTTGGTAGTATATATGGATATTAACTTAATTGATCATTGAATAATATAGATGACCTAGCTATGATCAATTCGCTCATTTTTCTTTGATTATATATCAACTCTTCAATTTTAATAATTTCGATATTGTATTATTACATCAGATAATTAAGCATTGTATAATGCATGCTTTTTTCGACACCTTAGCCCTAAACCGTAGAACACTAATTAATCTAGTGTTTGACCAATTAGTTTTTTGTCATTTTATTTTTTAATTGTATTCATGTTTTAGAGCTGGGTTTACTCATTCGATGTGCGTCGGGTACATTATGTGAAAATTTATCCCAATGAATATTCAAATATGAGTTTTCCATATAGTGCTAGACGTTCATTTTATTAGACTACCAATCACCCGTGTTTGTCATTGTTAATTGAAAACGAGGTCACAACTTCTCTTCCTCATTATAAATCACTACAACAAAATGAGTTTCTAGTGGCAAAAATATTACTTCATATGACAATATTAAGATTGTTGTGATTAAAAATACACAATAAAGTGAAAATTAAAATGTTGTGGCTAAATCATTATGATAATATTTATTAATTGTCATTAGATTATCATTAAAAATATGTCACAAGTTGTCCATATATAGTGAGAAATTGCAATATAATTGCATGTTATAATAGTTAATAGCGACAAGTTTCACTAATGTGCTTATCAAAATAGCTATCGTAAGAAAATTGAACTTAATTATATACTTTATTATCATTAATATTTTGTCATTAACATCCAATCTTTAGTTATTTGTTCATTAAATACAAGATTGAAGATGCATGATTCATGATCAATAAAAGATAGATAAATCTACAAGATAACTAATCTATGATTAGATAATTGAATATTACGCTACGACCTTTGACTTTACAATTGGCTAGAATTATTATTTATTTATGATCATCACATGCCCATATGCAAATGACTTGTAATACTGGTAATTAAAAACGTGGACCTCCAAACAATCATGCATCTTGAGTCTATAAAAATTACAAATACACTGTCCGAACTTAGGAAAATAATTTAATGAAATAGTGGAATGTTGTATTCCATACATAAAATTATACATATATCCCGTTTTTCCAGATTTCGGGCGAAGTTCCAAAAAGACCCCCTTTTTTCTTCTTGTAAAAGTAAATTTGTACTTAATTTGATTTTAGTGAAAAATTAATACAAAGATTTTAATGACAAAAACATTAAGTAACAGTTTAAGATTCTAGCTAGCTATTTACCTGTATTAATATAGTAGGGATAACAATTAATGAGTTTAAAAAAATTATAACAAGAATTATTGGTAAAGTTAACTAGCTAGTGATACATGTACACAGTTAGTTGTTAATTAAAACATATACTATTAGAACACGACTTAATTTGCCTATGATTGACCCGTGGAAAGTACTCGAAACTTGTTGATTGTAAATGATCGACGAAGCAATGAGTATATAAAGCTCACAATTAAATGTACGTTTTAGTTTGATGAATTAGTCATTAACTAAAGGCATGATGATGTTATTGATTCGTGAATGAAATGATTCTAGGACAAGAACTAATTAAAAGATAATCATGCCTGAATTGCTACTTTGTGGTTTTTCTCCCTCAATTTGGTTTAGTTTCCTTTCCCTTTGTTTTTAAGCAAGTAGCTACATCATTGTACTTTGAGGACTAGTATCAGATTTAACTCCCGTTGGGGGATCTTTTTATATAATATGTTTGACGCGCATCAAAATTGATTAAGTTAGGTTTAAGACCCTAATACGTTAGAAAAATAAAAATAAAAAATATCTAGTATTAGATTGCTTATTGGATTGGTCGAGGTCCTAGGAGCGTGTTCAATTATCACTAATGTGGATATTTCTTTTAATTTATTTATTAGTATTATTGTTAGTTATTTAGTATTTGTGGTTATATATAGTACTTAGTTGCCAGTGGCCATGTTAATCAGTATAAATGTTACACACACAGTCGCACCTTACTTGCAACCTTACGCCACCTACTGACTCTCACATTGGGATTGGATTGGGCAGTACAAAATAAATGCCAAACATTTCACAATCTGTTCCCGCCGCTCCCACTTTCTCTCTCATAAATCTTCCCAAGAAAGCTCAAAGGACATTTTATTTTTAGCCATCATTTCATTTAATACAACTGCCTGGCAGTGGCACACATTTCATAAATCCTAACACCAAAGAGAAAAAGAAGAAAAAAACAGCACGTTCAAGTTCACTACTGACTAGTGCGTGTTTAATTTAATAATGGCCGTCTCGAAAACCCACAGGAAGAAGCACCATAGTTACATTTCCGTTCCATCACAAATCATCAACTCAATCACACAATCATCCCTCGATTCTTTGCTTATTTCTCCCAAGAAAAATCATTCTTCCTCCTCAAAGTCAAAGCTCAGCCTTTCGCACCTCAAGAATCCAAAAATCTTCACTTTCTTGATTTTTATGTTTGGTTTCTTGTGGGTGTTGAAAATGTGGTTCAATTTCGATCCAATTATAATCCCTTTTGTGCAAAACCCATGTGCTCAATCTCAAGAAAATGCATCAATTTCAACCGGGTTCGCGAGGTCTCAGATGAATGTTGATGAAAAGTTTGAGTTTTGGAAGCAACCTGATGGGTTGGGGTATAGACCCTGTTTGGATGTTAGTGAAAGTTATAGAACAGAGAGTGTTCAGATTGTGAAGGATAGGACAAAGTATTTGTTGGTCGTAGTTTCTGGTGGGATGAATCAGCAGAGAAATCAGATTGTTGATGCTGTTGTCATTGCAAGAATTCTTGGGGCAGTTTTGGTTGTGCCTATTTTGCAAGTCAATGTTATTTGGGGTGATGAAAGGTTTGTTTTCTTTAGCATTTCTTGAATTTTTAAGCTATTTAGATTTCCCGAAAGTTTTGTAATTGTTGTATAGTACTTGTTAAGTAATTCAATTTCGTTCCATTCATGTCTTTCCATAGCAATTTACGGAATTATTTAGGCTATGTTTGGTTCTTGAATTTCAGTAAGTAAGATAATTAGGAAAAAAGAGCTTAGTGTTCAATCAATTGATGTTAGGAAAACATTTCCATTAGTTTTTTACTCTCTAAAATTCAAGAACCAAACAGAGCATTTAGCCTTTGTGGAGTAAATTGTGAAATTTTTTGGTTTTCTGTTGTGATGGTTGCAGTGAATTTTCTGATATATTTGATTTGGATAATTTCAAGAATGTTTTGGAAAATGATATACGAATAGTGTCTTCACTTCCCTCGACGCATGTAATGACAAGGCCAGTGGAGGAGAAGAGGACTCCCCTTCATGTGTCTCCACAGTGGATTCGCTCGCGTTACCTCAAACGAGTAAGATAATAAGACTTTGCGGTTCCTGTGTTTTCAAATAACTCATTTGGCTTCTATTTGTTGCTTCAATAGATTGGTATAGTTTGTGAACTAGAATAATGGCAAAATGGATCCCTTTCATTAAAAATAAAAGTAAAAATTCTTTGAAAGTGTCACCATCAGGCTACTTTTGAGCTGCTAACAAATTTCTAGTCTTTGGTATGGATTGAAACTTGGGATTTTTAGGAGATGAATGCAAAGTTTAATTCTTTGACAGAGTCAAATTTACAGCAATACAATTGGAATGACCACCAAAACTCTAACTTAAAGAAACCGGCTTTTATATTAAATGAACATTTTATCTGATATTCCAATGTGCTCATCCATTTGAATTAAATCAACTTAATGTTCTTAAACGAAAATGGAGGGAAAGTTTGGTTTCTGCTTACTTCTAGATGTTCCTGGATTGGTGAGTGTCTTACTTGACCTATTTTGGTTCCTGCAGTTAAGGAGGGATGGTGTGTTACTATTACGTGGTTTGGACTCGAGGCTTTCTAAGGATCTTCCTTCCGATCTTCAAAAGCTTCGGTGCAAGGTATATTGGTTACATCATCTTTACGCTTTAATATTCTTGATATTCATCTCGCTCCTTAAAAGACTATAATACCCTTAGAATTCTTAACATCCTCTCTTAAAATTGCAGGTAGCTTTTCATGCATTGAGGTTTGCTCCACATATTTCCGAACTTGGTAACAAGATTTCTGAGAGAATGAGAAGCAAGGGACCTTATCTTTCTCTTCATCTTCGAATGGAAAAAGATGTATGGGTAAGGACGGGATGTCTTCCTGGTCTAAGTCCCGATTATGATAAGATGATCAATAAAGAGAGAGAGTCACGTCCTGAGCTCTTGACTTCAAGATCCAATATGACCTACCATGAAAGGAAACTTGCTGGCCTCTGCCCCTTAAATGCCTTAGAAGTCGTAAGGTAATCTTGTAAAACGCGACTTCTTCACTTAAATACGAGTGAACTTTGAGAAATTGCACTTTTGGTCCCAATATTTAAAGATGTTTTGCACTTTTGGTTCCGCACTTTATGAAATTGCACTTTTGGATCCGCACTTTATGAAATTGCTTTTTTGGACCTCCTAAACAGATATTGACTGGTCTAGATTAAGATCCTATGCCCATTTAAGGATTTATTCTTTCTAAACTATCATTTTGTGTCTAGGTTGCTCAAGGCTTTGGGAGCTCCAAAAAGCACAAGAATTTATTGGGCCGGAGGAATCCCGTTCGGAGGAAAAGAGGCTTTGCTTCCGTTAACGAAAGAATTTCCTCACTTCTACAACAAAGAAGATCTTGCATTGCTAAATGAACTTGAACCATTTGCAAATAAGGCTTCAATTATGGCTGCTATTGATTATATAGTTTCCGAAAAGAGTGACGTGTTCATGGCTTCTCATGGTGGAAACATGGGACATGCCATTCAGGGACACAGGGCCTATGCAGGGCATAAAAAGACTATAATACCAAACAAAAGACAAATGCTTTTGTATTTTATGGATTCTTCACTTCAAGAGTCGGATTTCAGTAAAATCATAAGAGACTTGCACCGAGATTCTTTGGGACAGCCGGAGCTTAGAACTACTAAAGTCGGGAGGGATGTGACTAAGTATCCTATACCCGAATGCATGTGCAATAATATGATGACAGATTCTTCGGTTTTATAGCATATAGTAATTAAAGGGAGCAGTATAGTTTGAATATTTTCATTTCCCCTTCTGTTGCTAATTATCTGGAAATCAATTTTTCATTAGGGGAGAGAGAGTTGTATAGGAAATCCATGGACACTCCTATGTTCTTTTCATTTAAAATTGGGCTGCAATGTAAATATATGTACAGATAATTTGAATAAACTTTTTTGTTAGATTTTTTTATTTTTAGATGGTGAATATATTGTTACATCTAACACTATATCGAATCGAAACATTACAATGATATCAAAGTAAATTAAATGCTAGTATTAAACTAGAGAAAAACTAGTATGAAACTAGAGAAAATACCCACATTCGTGGGAGTTGAACCCATGACCTCCTGGTCATGGAGCCTCATCCTTAATCACTTGGCTAAGGCCTCATCGGCTACAGGAGATGTTACTTCTTGTTGTCTATACATGCACAATCGGTTGGTTTAATTATGAAATTGGATTCAAGGTGTATAAATACTTAAGCGGACATTACAGATACCAGATTAAAACTTATGCTCGAAATTGAAACCTCAGACCCTACAAATGGAATTTAATTCCAGTACCATATATATATATATATATATACACTTATTAAATGGCTAAATCTGCAGATTAATTTGAGGGCATTCAAATTATTTATAGAGCAAGTTTTCTACTCTTGTCCAGATACATTTTAATCTTCCGGGAAACAATTAAAGATCCTATAAGCGCGACAATTGCGAATTTACAGGGAAGTAAGAAACAACAATTGGAACACTTCTTGATTTTGTATTGGTCTTGACTTTATGATTTGATGAATGATCATTTTGATGGAGAGTAGAAGAACTTGATTTAAAGCAATCGAAAAACACTGAAAATAATCTCATGATTGTGAATTTTGACATTGAAAACCCAATGCTTTAGTTTGATTATAATTTAATTTGGAGAATATTAATTAGTGTTGGAAGGAGAGGAGTGGTTGTTTTTCTATGCTGATGAATATAACGGTTATTTATAGGAAAATATTGGGTTAAATTTGTTAAAAGTTGCTTGTTAAGCAAGGAAAAAATTATACATTTTCTAGTGGATTTTTCTTTCACGTGTTTCTTCGAGGTAGGGTGCTTGAGTTTGACTAAATGATCCACAAGAAAACGTATAAGAAAGATTTAAATATTGAAGAAAATATATAATCGCAATAATTATTTTTTGTGCCTATTTGAGGCGCAATATTGAAGAAAGATTTAAAAATTGAAACTTTTAAATATTTTAAATTTTATCTTAAAAGCACCTTTAAAAAGAAGAGAGTAAAAACTTAAAAAAAAAAAAAAAAAGTTGGAAAGAACTAGATTAAAGCTTTTTGTTTACCTTGTTTGCTTTACGAATCTTGGATAAATATATATTATACGTTTAAAATCAATTTTTTGTGTACATACAATCATGGATTAAAATTTCGGTTCAAATGTATGTTTCGGTCAGTCAGATATTGGAAACTTTTCGAGACTATTCGGAAATATTTCGGAAACACTAAGGAAAATTTGTAAAAAAAGTTACTAAATTTAGAAAAATAACAGAGTTTAAAACAAATAAATAGTTTCGGAATTACATCTTGTTTTCGTTTCGTCTGATTCAAAAACGGAAACTTTTCGATGTTTTCGATGGAAAAGATGAAAATTTTGATCCATGCATACAATCAATCATTTTCATTCTACATAAAAGGTTCGTGCGATGCAAGGCTAAAGTTAGCAACTACAACTTTGCTACCCTATTAATTTATTTATTTTATTGATCGATTAACAATGAGTTGGAAAACTTCTAGGTAAGATAAGGCCATCTCCAGCCGAAGCAGGCAATAGCCCCCTCCTGCCTGCCTGTTTGCCTGCCTGCCTGCTTGCCTGCATGCCTTGCCAAGTTAGTCATCTCCAGCCGAACCAACAATTCAAAATATTTATTTCAATCTCAAACTTTCCCCACTCTCACCAACAACAACCACCAGAACAACAACAACAACAACAACAAGAATAATAATAATAATAATAATAATAATAATAATAATAATAATAATAATAATAATAATAATAAGTCATTCATAAAAATAAAAACGAGTAAACATAATTCACGAAAAACAACAACAATTATTATCACTTAGATTAAAAAGAAAAACAACTATTACACACTAAAACAAACATAATTTTCAAGGGATATAGATAATTCTATGATAAATATATAATACATTCCCACGTATGTCTTCAGATTGTGAACATTTAATGAATAAAAGGCTTACATAATTAAATCCTTGCAATCAAACAGTCGAATCTGATATAGATTAGAAATTTCATATGGAAAAAAATATTAAATGCCAATATATCTTTAGCAATTATTTTATTGTGCTAGGAATTTATGCGCAACCATGAGCTAGCGGTAATACCAATTTGGGACTATATTAATCTAATAATAAAAAAAATAAAAATAAAAAGAATTCCCCATGAGCTAGCTAGGCTACAATATCTCTCTACTCAATCTCTCATGCGCGTGAGCCGCTGGCAGGCAGGGAGGCAACCATTGCCTCCCTGCTTGCCAGCAGGCATGCTTGCCTGCCAGCTCCGGGGGGAGCTCTTCTCCAGCCGAAGGGGGGGCTGTTGCTTGCCTCCCCCCTTCGGCTGGAGATGGCCTAAGATATTTTACTTTTTCTTTTATTAATTTATTTATTCTATCGATGATCAAAATTTCGTTTGGGCTAGATTTATACTAAAAGGTCTACTATATATTTGTTTTATAGTGAAGACTTTGAAATTGTTTCTTTAGTTTGCATAATTCATAAACTTTCACTTTTCAAAAATTTGTCAACTCTACTATTGAAATCCTCCTGAATTTAACTTTGAATATAAACTAACCTGAAGCTATTCGATCGGGAATCTTAATATTAATTTAATAGTCTTGCTTTTGTCCTAATAATATTTATAAAAAAAAATAAAAACGAAAACTAAACATCAATACATAAAATTATCTCTAATTCATTATACAAATAATAATCAAAATCTTGAGGAAGAATTATAAGCGCGACATTTGTGAAACTAACGGGAAGTAAGAAACTGGAATTGGAGCGCGAGGCAACTTCTCTTTCTTCTCCGGCTTCTTTGGTGATAATGAGTTGAAATTTTGTGTGCTCTAAGTTCACTAATTTGTTTTGGGTCTAACTCAATCTCAAAAGACCTTATATATATATATATATATATATAAGGTGAGCTTAACTATTGTTTTGATTATTCTTAATTTTCAACCTATGTGGGATCATCAAAATAATAGTTAACTCCACCTTATAGGATCTTTGATAATCCTAACCTCTAAGTTAGTTTTTAAAATTGAATTAGACTCAAACTACTATACAATTAATGAATTCTTTATAATTATATTACTGATAAACTTTGACTAAGCAAGAAAGTTTGATAGAAGCAACGTGTATGTGTAATGACACTGACAAAGGAAACAATATATGCAGCACACATTTCCTTCCATTCCAAGAATAAATGTAAAAATTGCAAACAATTAAGTTAAACAGCCACGTTTTAAATTAAATGATGAATAAACAAAGAAAACGCGGAAAATATTTACAACTTTGTAACTAAAATAACATAGATTTGAACTCCAACAAACAGATGCTCGCGGTGATCAAGCTTCAACTTGTACTTTCTTCCTGCAATCCATGTGTGGAATTATCGCATTTTTTTTTGTCACAACTTAAGTTTCTTGGCGTTTCTATCTCACATCTTATCGAATTGATACTTTTGGTGTCACAGATTCAAATTTAGTGGCAATTTTAATACACATTGAGACCCAAGTTTAAAATTGTCCCGAATTAACCCATGTGCCGGCCACATGATTTGTAATTATAAATTATATTAATGTAAATATATAACTATCATTTTTATAATAAAATGTAACAATTAGCACTCAAATTTTAAACATTACAAATAACCCCCAATGACAAAATTGGAACATTTCAGGGGCAATGAGTTAATTATAAAAATGTGACAAACCTGAAAGAATTTTTTGTAATACCCAATAGAGTTTTCATTATTAAGTCTTACCTCTCGGAAGTATTTGTAAATTACCCTATATATAAATATGTTGATCACAGTGTACAAATTTAAAATTTGTATGTACTAACGCATACACTTGTCAACTTTTGGATATTTTGACTTAGTTTGATTTTAGCAGATAAATTCAAGTATGACACTGCAACCATGATTTATGATGTATGTTAGTAGGTAAAATCGCAAAAAACATCTCAAACTAATTAATAATTTTGGATTTTAGTCCCAAGCTATATTACTTAGTTAAATTCATCCCGTAATTTTATATTGTTTTGGAATATCGTCCCACTTGCCACATAGATGCTTACGTGTCATGACATTGCAAATTTTAGGATAAACAATTATATAGAATTGCAGAATTCGTCCCAAACTAATTACAAATTTTAATTTTTCGTCCCAAACTATATCAACAAGTCGACTTCCATCCCGTAATTGAAATGAAATGGGAAAAAAATTTGTCCCAAACTAATTATAAATATTTATTATTTATTAATACAAAAAAAAATACACAAATTTTTCCTAATGAACTGAGATAGAATTTTTTTCTCAAAAGCGCACGGAAATTTCAAAAATCCATATTATTTTTCGATTAACACAAAAGTTAATGGGAATTTACTTCCATGTGATATTCATAATATTAAGTTTACCTTAAAATGCTTCTTTTCTAATTATAGGGGGTAAATTGAACATTATGAATATCATAGAGGATAAATTGCCGCTAGTCCCTTAAAAAGTAATAGATGAATCGTCATTTCATTAAATTAGAAATTTAATAATGGACCCAATTCATGCAAAATGACAAATCATTAGATGAAATTCGACGAATTAATATAGTTTGGACAAAAAACCAAAATTTATAATTAGTTTGGGACGAATTTTACAATCTTGTATAATTGTTCATGTTAAAATTTACCACGTTCTGACACGTATGTAGCCATGTGGCAAGTGGGACGATATTCCAAAAGAATATAAAATTACGGGACGAAATTGGCTAAGTAATATAGTTTGGGATGAAAATCCAAAATCATTAATTAGTTTGAGACATTCTTTACAATTTTGCCATATTAGTAATTAAAAGTAATCCTAACATACTTTTGCTTTTTTCCAAATAGTAGTTTTACATAAGAAAACGAATAAATTAACCTAAAATTATCACTAATCCGTTATACTAATAGTAATCAAAAGGGTGAAATACACCCCTTAAAATATAGAGTTGATATCAGTTACCCCTAAAGTATATGTTATAGTATTGAACATTTTATTCTAAAACTACCCCCATCCCTTTAAAAAAGAAATTGTTTCTTTATTATTCATCAAAAAATATATTTATTAATTATGAACATCTATCCACCAAACAATTTTATTTTTCAGGTTTTTCTTATTTCAATCTCAACTTTTTTCTGTATATTTTTCTATGTTTTTATTTGGTGATAATTATCTCATTTATTTTCAGTACGAATTATTATTCAAAATGTTAAGTAATTCTTCTTCAAATTCTCTCTCGCAAAATTCAAGTTTGTCACCAGAACAATATTATGTTTTAATTTCTTCATCAATTTTTATTATTATTAATTGTGAATTCATCCATTCACCAAACAATATTAAATTTCAATTTCTTCATTTCTTTTGCTTCTTTCGGTTATAACAGAATGAGATGAAAATGAAGAAACAAATTGAGATTAAAAAAAAAAGGTAACAAAAAAATGAAGAAATTAAAATATAATGTTGTTTGATGGATGAACGAATTCATAATTAATAAAGAGACAGTTTTATTTTGATAAATTAATAAAGAATTTTATTATTTATGAAAGGGTTGAGGATATTTTTGAAATAAAAACTACAAAATTATGATAAAGGAAGGTAAATGTTACAATTAATACTTTGGGAGTAACTAATATAACCTCATACTTTCATACTTTGGAGAAAATTGTATTTCACTCTTATCAAAATCTTGACACGAATTTCACTTCATACATAATTCATTTACCCTAGCCTAGTTAAGCTATATATGCAATCCGCAACGAGAATTATAAGCGCAACAGAATTTAATCCTCTTTTTATTGTTTGTAAAAGACCCGCAACGAGAATTATAAGCGCAACAGAATTTGATCCTCTTTTTATTGTTTGTAAAAGACAATTTACCGAACTTATCTCAGATAATAAAAATAAATTGACATAATACTCATCTTACACCTACATTAATTTAACATAATACTCATCTTACAAGTAGTTTATTTCTCAAACCACTCTTTCAAAATTCAAACAAACAACATTACGTAAATTGCAATTATTTCACAAATTTTCACTATTCTTTGAACTACTCTCTCGGACACCAAACAAACGTACCCATAGTCTTCAACAATTATAAACGCGAGATTTGTGAGTTTATTGGAAAGTACGACATTGGAATTGGAGCACGAGACGATTTATCTTTACTCTTCGACATCTTTGAAAACGATAAATCAGAGCTATTGGAAGTTGAATTAGACACGCGTGGGGAAGACGAAGCAAAGCATCTAAAGAAACTTGAAAGCAAAGCCATTGTATATACTAGTAAAGGTAAAATGTTGGGAAGAATTAATGTGTTTTTATTTTAATTGATGAAAAGATGAGGAATGAATGATTGTTTGTGAAATTTGTTATATTTATAGTGAAGAATTGGAAATTTGTCACCCTTAATTATTTCCAACAAGCTTGATTGGCAAGGAAATGCTTGGGATTGGCTGTGCTACGACATATTATCAAGTAGTACTATTTTTAATTGCCTCTATAAATATTAGATGGTGGTTCCACGTTGTTTCTTTTGACTGAGTTTGATTTTATTAGAAAAGTCCAAGACAGGTAACCATGATTTGTAGTTCAATTATGATACTCTCTAGTCTCACCCCAATTTCTTTTGCTCATTTTTCTTTTTGTTTGTATAAAGGACTTTATCTTTTTAAATGAAAAATTATTCTATCACATAAAATATTTTATGATTACACATACCATTAATTTTAGGACAGGTATCTAAAAATTTCATCTTTTTAACACTTTCCTAAAACTCGGTGAGGGATGGAGTAGGTACTATATTAATTTTAGTAGTAATTAAACTACTATTTGGTCTTCTAACTTAGAGTGCAAAGGTCAGTCTGACTTTGTCTTTTTTCTATAAGTTTATTTGGGATAATTTTAGAATACATGGTGCTTGAGAAGTTCAAATCCTCTAGTACTAGAAGCAGCATGTGATATACATGATGTTAGGTTAGAAGCTACTCCCTCCATTTCACGGTATATGTTTTTTTAGAAATTCCACAATATATGTCACTTTAGAAATTCAAGATAAATTTAAATACTCCATCCGTTTCATAATATCTGTCGCTTTTGAAAGATTTTCTTGTGACATATTATCTGTCAATTTGGATTTTCAATAAAGCATTAATTGCTCTTTTTCCATTTTTGCCCTTTATGTTCATAAATTTTCTCAAACATTAGTGAAGGATAATTAATTAAAAGGGTATTTTAGTCTTTTTTAATTTTTTTTCAATAGAATTCAGCCATATTCAATGATTTTCTTAATTTGTGTGCATACATGTGAAAAGACAGATATTTTGAAACGGAGGGAGTACTATTTTGATATTTTTACCCTTCTTTATTAAAAATTGGAATAGGGAGTTGGATTTTGGGGAATTACAAAATATTTAATTGTTTCTCAAGGGTAATTTTGTCCAACTATACTTTTATTTTCCTAAAAATTAGAGTATTAATTAACTCCTTAATATTGTGAAAAAACCTTAAACATAGAATGTAGTACTTAATTACTTCATCAAGATTCTCTTGCAACACTTTTCCAATGACTACTTTGGGTTTTGCTCTCTCTCTCTCTCTCGTTGGACCACTTGCTTAATTTCGATATATCTAAATTAGGTAGTTTCAAGTTTGGGCCGAGGAATGGGCTGGCCCATATATCTACTATAAAAACTACAGAACAACCTTTTCTTTCTTTTCTTTTTCTTTTCACTCTGACTCTGCTATATATAATTAATTAAAGATGCCTGTGAAAATATTGGATGCGACTGTGTCAACATTTGATGGAGTTTTTGAGAATTTTAAAACCGAGGCCGCAAACAACAAAGCAAATCTCATCCTTTTCTTGGCCGACAAAGACCCCTCCACCAATCTTAGTTGGTGCCCTGGTAAATTAATATATAAATGGAGTAGTATATTTCAATTCTATTTCAGAATTGATCTGCCTCAAACCCTAATTACTTGAATTTAGAATTGATTGGTGGTACAAACAGAAACACATATTCTTCTTGGTATTAAAATTTCATTTTTGTTTGAGTAAGTTAGATATTAGTAACTTTTTCGGGAAATATTTAGAAAATTGGTAAATCAAATAAACATGTTGAAGTCATGGATCAAAATTTTCGCAATATTCTATTTCTTTGTCTATCGAGACGATGGCTGCAGAGTAGCTTTTATTCAATGTTTTCTTTAAACTTTCCAAAATATTTTCGAAAAATTTCCTGAAAATAGATTATAATATTTAATTGTCCGGAAAACAAACTCTATTATTTCGTTTCAATTAAGAACTCAAAAAAAAGAAACTTTTAGGTGTTTTCGGAAGAAACATAAAAAAATTTTAGTCCATGCTATGCCAGATGGTCAAATGGTTTGTCTGTTTATTAATAAAGATTCAATTAGTTGTAATATTTCTTTGAAATTGAGGAAAAGGAAGAGAATCTTGAGGAAAAATTAAAAGATTAAGGTGTTGATTTTTTGGTTCATTTGTTGGTTCTTGAATTTTGTCTAGTCTGTTGCACTTTTCTGGTTTCTTGTGTTCTCTTATGGTATGAAAGCTGTAAAGTACAGTGTAGTTTGAATTATGCGGATTTGGGGCTACAATTATCTGATGTTAGATAGTTAATCTGATATGCGAACGCTGAAAATGTTAGTTCCAATGAGTATTAAGATGGCAACTTTGATGGAGTCTGCCCTGTAAATTGAGCATATTTACTCGTTCCTCAGGTGTATGTGAATGGTATTCTTGTAATAGTTGAAATGATAACTTTGAATGTAAATGTGATGGTTAGTTATGCCTTTCTTCAAAAAAGCAAGTGGTAATAAGAGAGTTTGTGACCGAGTGCTAAATTTGATGCGTACTGGTCTAACTATAATACTAAGGGTGTGTTTGCAACAACTAATGAATAAGTTGAAGCAGACAGCTTATTTCAAGATAAACAGAAGCTAAAGCACCTCTTGCAAACACTCCGAAGCTTCTGAGCAAAAATAAGCTCATAAGTTGTTCCCAAAAGCTGTTGCAAACACTACTTAAGTTGTTCTAATCTAAGTTCATTTTCCCATTACTCTTAATGTCCACTTGTTCTTTAATTTCTTTATGCTGATTGACTTTTGTCTGAAATCTTTTTCTTCAAAGTGAGTGACTTGGTGTCTCTTCTCTTCAGATTGTGTGAGAGCCGAACCTGTGATATACAAAAAGTTGGAAGCATCTTCAGATAATGTAGCTCTGTTGAGGGCATATGTTGGAGATAGGCCTACGTGGAGAACTCCTCACCACCCATGGAGGGTAGACTCGACCTTCACGCTCAAAGGAGTTCCGACTTTGATCAAGTGGGAAGATAATGCAGTAAAAGCTCGTCTTGAAGACCACGAAGCCCATATTGAACGCAAGATCGATGCCCTTCTATCTGGAAATTAAAAACTGTTTAGCTTATACCCTTTTCCGTATGCACAACGGTCTTGTGACATCGACCATATGCTATGTTTTTCCCTACATAATTCTGGATTTGACTTTAAACAATTATTAGAGTTCATAATATTATTGTACCTGGAATTCAATAACCTCTACATGTCTTGGGGCTTTTTGGCATGAAAAATATGAAATTCTATACAGGAACGCATACTATGATAAATGGTTAGGGACTTAGGGTGTTATTTTGATTTATAGTATGTTTAATTAATATTTACAATTGACTCAGTATGATATAGTATGCAAAATGACAAATTGTGAGATGAAATTTGGCGATTTAATATAGTTTGTGACGAAAAACTAAAATTTATAATTAGTTTGGGATGAATTTTGCAATTTTGTATAATTATTTATGCTAAAATTTATCTTGTCTTGACTCTTGACACCTAAGTAGTTATGTCAATGTGGCAAGTGGAATGATATTTCAAAAGAATATAAAATTACAGGACGAAATTGACCGAGTGATATAATTTAGGAATTTTGCCATGTTTAAATAATATTTACAATTGACTATTTTTATTGACTCAGTAATGTTAGGCGGCCCATTAAGTCGTTTCGTTTAAAATTTGATAATAATTATAGTTTATTTCTAAAATCGTAGGGGTATCATAAGTATAACAAAAATCATTTCGACCTTTTCCCCCCCTTAAATAACTTTAGAAGAAACTACAAATTAATGTGATTGTGAATAACCCCTTAATATAAATAGAGTTTTTTTTCCTATATAGCTTATTAAACAAAATATTTTTCAAAATGACTCAAACTGAAAAATATTTTCCTGAATGTACCTTTTAGTTAAAATCGCTATTGGCAATATCGATTTTAGGTAAAATTGACACAATCAATATCGATTTATCAGTCATCTCCGATAATTAAAAAAAATTAAATTTAATAAAAATCGATATTAGCAACATCGATTCTTATTAATTAGATTAATTAGCAACTAATTAATCCAAGTAAAGAATCGACATTGCTAATGTCGGTTTTATGATAAAATCGACATTAGCAGTGTCGATTTTATACTATAGTTTTTTTTTTTTTAAAAAATGTGAAGCAACCTCTATCTTATCAGATGTGAACAAATCTTGATTTGTTTAACTCAAACAACATATATCAAATTAAGAATTCAACACACCATCACAACCAAAACGCAAAACAATTAACATATTGTCTAAAACAATCAAGAACAACCCAAAAACATAATCAATTCACCATCACAATGTAAACTTAAACAAGTTCAATACATAAAAATGTCTCAACAATATTATCTCGGTTACAATAACATCTATGAAACTATGTCATATTATCCATTTCATTGCGAATGCGTCTTGATTTTGGTCGACCTTTTTCCTTCAAGCTTGTAGTTTGGTTTGAACACCGGACAATAATACTCGTTCCAATAATACTCATTATCCAATTGTTCAAATCTACCACTCCATGTCCTCGAATAATTCTCAACGGTATAAAATGATGATACAAGAGATAAAGGATCAACATTTTGGTTACTACAACAAGCAAGAACATGGGAACAAGGAACATGATAGGCTACCCACTTACCGCAGGTGCATGTCCTTTTGCCAATGCGCACAATTTGAACATTACTTCACTTCGTCATGCGACGACCTGTGATTACAGAATAAATCCCACCGCCCCCACGTATAGAATTGTTGAATAATTGTTACATGCATACCCCCAACCTTCGAGGTGTTGTGGAGGAGCATTTGGTAAACCTTGGGGCTAAATCGATTTTGGGGTTTGGTGTTTGGTAGACCAATATTTAAAAAAAAAATAGAGGTTGCTTCACATTTAAAAAAAAATTATAGTATAAAATCGACACTGCGATATTAGCAATGTCGATTCTTTACTTGGAGAATCGATGTTGCTAATATCGATTTTTATTAAATTTAAAATTATCGGAGATGACTGATAAATCAATTGGTTGTGTCGATTTTACCTAAAATCGATGTTGCCAATAGCGATTTTAACTAAAAGGTACATTAAGGGAAATACTTTTCAGTTTGAGTCATTTTGAAAAATACTTTTGTGTAATAGGCTATATTAGGAAAAAAAAACTCATATAAATAGTAAATACTTCCAGACTTTCATCAGCATGACATAAGCGTGATGTCATTGTTTACATGGTCAAAGTCAAACTACTAAATACTTCCAGATTATCCACGGCCTCGTCCAACCTCCTCCACAATGTATGTATGTATCATCGAATCTCTATTTATTAAAAAAAAATATTAATTTTTCTCTATATGTAATTTTCACGCTTGCCTATAAATAACACAGACTACAAACTTAACTTCTTCATATGTTCTCTGTATCTAGATTCTTATTCTTGAATCTCCGAAACAACAACAGCAACTCAATAAAAAGCAAAAAGGTTTCTTGTTTTTTGAGAAATTACATCATGTCTGAAACAAATAAAAGTGTCGGCTTCGAACATCCTAGATTGGTTGCCAAGAAAATATTGGCCCAGTCCCAGGGTGAAGGCGATGGGGCAGTTGTTAGAAGAAGCATTGGAAGGTGAATTCATTAATTCTTTTTTCTTTCTTTTCATTTTTTAATTGATTGTTTTGTTTTGGGACCTTAAGTTTTAGATTTTGTATTGGGAATGAAACAACAACAACTCTTCTGCCAATTTGAAATTTAGATTTCCAGTTTCCTGATCCCAAATCTTGGTGGAATTAGTCTTTCTTAATTTTTTCCATTTGATTTTATGTTTTTTTCTGTATTAATCTATTGTATCTTTGATCAAAATGAGCTGGGTAGAATGATAGAATCAAACAATAAAGTTAAATATGGTAATTAGCTCATGTTAGAATTTGATTTTGTTTAAAATAATTAGAGTCTACTAAATAAGCTTACTCGAGCCAAACACGGTTTTAGATTGAGTATATTTATATATTTTACTACTATAATTTCGAATGCTATTAAGCTCAATCAAACAAGTATTCGATGGAGAGACTTGACTTGATTTGATTTGATTTGATTTGTGTTTCTTATCGTTAAACATATCATCTATCTTGTTTTTCGTTTTATAGAATTCTCTAAGGGCAATTACATTTACATTGGTTTTGTGCATTTAATGATCTACATACAGGCCAGAATTGAGGTCCTTGGATCCTTTCCTATTGCTAGATGAATTTTCTGGTAATTTAAGTAAAATTATTACAAACTCGATTTTCTAGATGAAGATCAATTACGATATCAGAAAAACCTTAATGTATATATGTTCAAATGATATTGAAAACGTTTCTTTCTGTTTACTCTGTTTTGATATGATATTATAGTTTCACCTCCTGCTGGATTCCCCGACCATCCCCACCGAGGTACTTACGCTATTATTTATATATTTAGTATTCGTTTTTCATCAAATTAAATATAATGTGCAGTCAATAATTTCATATATGTGTTTCGTCTCACAGGATTCGAGACTGTAACATACATGCTGCAGGTAACTTAAAACTTTGTTTCAGATTATTATTCATTAGAATTATACAGTATATCATATATATATATATATATATATATATATAGGGAGGTGTAACTCATCAAGATTTTGCTGGCCGCAAGGGTACAATACATGCAGGTGAAGTGCAGGTACAAGATATATAATTAACTAGTTGAGTTACGTACGTTGTTCTTAATTTATCAACTTTCTTTCTACCATATAATTAATAAACCCTCTCCTCAGATATTGTTGTACATTTATCTTACCTACACAGACATATGTTATGTATACAAGGACAGACAAACATAGGGGTTGTCTGCTATAGTAGTTGTAGAATACAAGGAGATATTTGCTAATTAGGATTAATGCAGAGGTTGTATGCAAATAACTCCTCCTCCTAACACAAAACCAATTTTTTCTTTTTTTTTTTTTTTTTTTTTGCTGGAACCATGCAGTGGATGACTGCAGGCAGGGGAATTGTTCACTCAGAAATGCCTGCAGGAAAAGGTCCAAACACAGGCCTGCAATTATGGATCAATCTCTCTTCTAAGGATAAAATGTGAGTCTTCATAATACAAATTAAAACATTAGAATTATTGACAATTCCCCCCCCCCCCCCCCTCCCCAAATGATATGCATAATATTCAATTTACCTCCTTGTAATTTGAAAAGGAACATTTTACCCCCTATATTCTTATCAAAGTTTCACAGTGCCTCCCTCCCTCACATTTTTTAACTTAAAAAGAATATGTGTTATGATAAATTTTGCACTTTACCCTCCCCCCACCCATATGCTACAAAAATACTTTTGATGTCCGCTTTCAATTTCGGCGAGTGAGTCACACTCTCCGGTTGAAGGAGCTAAATTATATTGCTCCTTTAAGTTTTTCACATGGGAGGATAAACTGCTCTTTTTGAAATCACAAGGTGGTAAATTGAACATTATGCATGTCATAGAGGGGGGCATTAGCTCTATATTTGTACACCCACACATTAATTAGTTATGAAGCTCTAAAGGAGACATTGGCTTGAAATATAGGATTGAACCTAAGTATCAAGAATTACTAAACTCGGACATCCCAAGTGCAACCAAAGATGGAGTTCAAGTTAGGATCATCGCAGGAGAAGCAATGGGAGTTCACTCTCCTGTTTACACTCGAACACCAACAATGTACCTCGATTTCACTCTAGAACCGAACACTCAATATAATAAAAAAATCCCGGAATCCTATAACGCTTTTGTTTACATACTCAAAGGTGAGGGTGTTTTTGGCATTGAAAAGTCGTCGCCTGCTTCAGCTCATCATATCTTGGTTTTGAGTCCTGGAGATGGCTTAAGTGTATGGAACAAGTCTTCGGGGCCATTGAGGTTCGTTTTGGTAGGTGGGTTGCCGCTGAACGAACCCGTGGTTCAGCGTGGCCCGTTTGTGATGAACACACAAGCGGAAATTAACAAGGCTATGGAAGACTATTACTATGGGAAGAATGGGTTTGAAATGGCAAAAAACTGGAGATCTAAATGATTAGTAGATTGAGTCTATAAACACCACACATAATACATTTCTTTTGGGATTAGTTTTTTTATTTTAATATGTACTTGTAAGCATTTGATGGAAATTTATATAAACTATGGGATGAAGTCTTTTGATTATGTAGAATTATTTGAAATCTCACCTTCTATGTATTTTAGTTCATTTATTTGGCAAACACCCCCTATGTTATTTTGATTAGCAACATCTCATTGTTTTCGACAAATTGTAGCACATTGTACTCCAGTTTGTTAGCTTTCAATTAAACAAAACGCAATGTCATTTTTACCCTTTTATATTTATTTCTATCTTAATGGTATAAATGTACAATTGCCATAAGAAAAATTATTAATTGTCAAGAAAATGGATTTCAAATTCCAGATATATGCAAGGAATGAGTTGTGTTAAATATTGCAGCTGCTACAATACAAGGTAAATTAGTCATTTTGCCATTTTTGTTTTGTGGAAACAGATGGGGAAAATTGCAAAGCAGCTCATGATAAATCTAACTTTACTTGTACAAATACAAGTACGAAAAAACTCTACCGAGCTTGTTAAATTTCTCGAGTAAGTACATGAAGAAGAAATTACTAGTATATCACCTCTGACAATGAAGATTTAACTTTCCTTCTTGGTCAATTTTTTCGGAGATGGCCTAAATCTTTAATACGTTAAATAAACGGGGCTCTATGCTTTATTAACTCGAATCTTCTGCCCTTCAAGAACCTGCAAATATCACAAACATTAAATATTAGAATTGTACATACAACTACTCAGCAAATTTTAAAAAAAAATTAAGAAATTGCTTGATAGCACACATACCCCATTATTTAGAGAAGATATGGCCGCTTCCACATCCTCCTCCGAAGAGAATGTAACAAAACCATATCCACTTGATTTTGAGGTCCCTGGAACCCGAGATACCTTTGCACTCAAAACTTTACCCTTGTCTGAAAAAAAGGTCTTAAGTGTGTCCGAAGTTACAGTCTTTGCAAGATTGCCTACGTAAACCTTGTAAGGACTGTCTACAAACTGCGAATCTTCAGTTTGAAGAAGAGAAGTTTCCAAAGTCGCCAATGGCTTTTCCGTTATATTTACTTTTATTTCACGCCCTCCAACTTCCTGCCAAGAGAATATTAAATTAAAAATACCATTATAAGAAAAAAATAAAAAATAAAAAAATCAAGAACTTACTGTGCCATTTAGTTTTTCAATAACAGCATTTGCATCTTCGGTAGTCTTCATTGTTACAAATGCAAATCGCCTGCTTCTCCCGGAGTACTTATCATACATTACCTAACAACAAAAGCAAAGGTCATTCTTCATTATAAAATAGCTATACAATAAACGCAATTCAATGACTTCAAATTATACGAAAGTAATGACTGTCTTTAGACCAGATACTGATGTCAACTGAAACCAATATTACATGAGTAATAACTTGCAAAAACTAAGATTAAAACTAGCATTATCACCTGCTGCAAAACACAAACAAATTTCAGACACGGACAAGAACTTTGGATTTATAAACTTACTACCCACTAATTTTGCTTCAAGATATAGTCAAAGAGATTTTTCTCATTTCTACCGCTTTTCCCTCATGCCTAATTTTGAGGTTCTTTTCTCCTCTCTACACCAGATAAATGCGGGAACAAGTTATATGCTAATTGTTTCTTTAGAACACATTTCCCATATACATTCCTTTTAACTCTTTAACCATTACTTGACATAAAGAAAGACAAAATTAGGGCACATGAATATTTCCAACATCAGGGAAATATATTGATAAATCCAGCTACATGTAGACATGAATAGACTCAAATTTACTCAAGAAAACGATATTTTTACTCCAATCAACTATTGCCAATAAAATTGAAAAAAATTAAAGATACAGAAATACAATAAAACCTCGGCCTTTTCGACAGCGCCGTGCTCTTCGACAATTTTCTGGAGCTCATCATTTGTTACAGTCCTTGGAATGTTCCCCACGTATAATTTTCTAGCACCCACAGAAGAAGGGTCCGCTGTGATTACTGAAGTGTCCTCTGCAACTGCGTTGAGTCTTTTAACGAATTTTAGAGGGGATAATTTTGGTGTGAGGGCGTGGAAATGTAGATTGGAAAGGTGGGTTTTCAAGGGATTTGTTGGATTTTGCAGAAAATTTAGAGAAATTAGAGATGACGACGATGAGGAAAATGTGGCCATTTCTTTTTTCCAAGTGTTCTTCGGCTGAATGCTCTTTGAGAATACAGATAGATGTGATAGAGTGAAGGGGTTTATCCACGAACTTTTATCCGTTTTTATATTTTTATTTTTTTAGTATTCTTATGAACAACAATTTCGTGATGTTATTATAAAAGGCTAAATTAAATTGATAGTCCCTCAAGTATAAATTTATTTTACTTATATACCTTTTTTCAGAAAAGTTACATTTAACTCCCTCTTACAGAAAAGGTGGTACACTTGTATTCCTCGTGCCAAAAATTTACTCTCGACTCTTTCTTATATTTATTATATAAAATGTGTTATACTGATAGACATTTTTTCGATCAAACTACACCGATAAAATGTGTTGTTAACCCGATCAAATTAAAATATTATAATATATAAAACTCGAAAATACCCTTACTAAAAGTCACATGATTGCATTTTTGCCGAAAAAGTATCAATCGGTGTAACTCACATTTTATGTAGGAAACATTTAAGTATAACTTTTTTGCAACAAAAATATAAGTGTAAAACACTTTATACTTGAGGGACCTTTTAAAATGATCATATATGATTTGTAGTGGCCAAATTACATTAGTTGTTCGTAAACACTCACTTTAGGTAAGAATTAAATATGTACATTAAAAATTGAGACGATAAATTCTTTCAAATTTGGAAAAAAATAAAAAAGAAGAAGGAAGATCTCGAAGAGTAAAGTATGTAAAAATTACGAAATTTAACTAAAACGTGACAATCTGGGAGTGCAACAGATCGATGCATGAGGAATTACTATTTCGAAATTTAAATTCATAGAACACGATAATTTTTAATTTAAATAATTAATATTTTATTAGTATATTAAATAAATAAATAAATATTATATATATATATTATATATATCACTAATATTATAAAGTGTGGCATAAATTTACTCATGTAAATTAAATTCATCTGACAATTTCTGCATTGGCAATGTTAGCCAGGTTGGGTTTATATTTAGCTTTTCATTTATTTGATGTTTGACTTCTTTAAAGAAGCGGCCTTCTTAAACAATTGACAACATAAGGAGTAAAAAAAAACACTCACACACAAAAACACTTCAGCAATTCTTCAAGTTAATGGTAATTTATCCATGTAAGATTTATAATGTTCAATCTACTAATTTGTCATTTGAAAAGTAACATTTTACCCCACTATAAATTTAGTTTCACATTGTCTTCTTGACATTTTTGTATATGACACTTTACCTCTCAGTGTTATGATAATGTGATGGTTTATCCCATTATGTTATGATAATTGTGGTAATTTACCACATATGTTACAACACACTTTTCATGTCAACTGTAAATTTCGGGAAATGAATTACTCTCTCCGACTCAATGGGGAAAAATTAATTCTTTAAAATTTTTACAGGGAGGAGGAGGGGGTAAATTGCTATTTTCAAATAACAAGGGATAAATTCAACATTAACCCGCAATGCTCACATTAAATATATACAAGTCATAGCCAAAAGACAGTATTTGACTAAAATTAATCTTTCAACTGAACCAAAAGAGATTATAAAAATAATATCTTAACTAAAATAATACTTAAATTAATTAAATAAAATCATTATATGATTCATACAGAAGTGAATTCAAGTCCACTATGATGTAGTTCAAGCAAAATTAACAGGAAATACCAAGTCATGAAGTAAAGAGAATAGTAACAACAGAGTTTAGAACAAAATACTAGATAAACAATTCAGACAACTACGAGTTCACATTTTCCTAATAGATTTCCAAAACCTTAAAACAAACAAACTTTGCTCACAGCAAGCCATCAGTTTTTGCGGGCAACCTCCTCAAGAAATTCATAGGATACGAGGGAAGTCGATCGCGAAACCTCGGATGCCTCATCGCGTAAAATCCCATAACACTAATCACAGCTTTAGGAGGTGTCACATACAGTACCAAAGAAGCAACCAAACAGAATATAAGAAACAAAGCCGTGGCCCTCGGGTCCCGCCAAGTAAGCAAGTTATAAAACCTCTCCCCTTGTGTAGCCAAGTCCCCAAACAACGTCTGAACCCTCGAAGCAATAGCTCTAAGCCTATCATATCTCATTTTCACAACATCAACTGGCTTCACAGATGTAGGAAAAGTGTCAAACTCTTCCTCTAGTTCATCCTTCTGCGCTACATCAGCTTGCGAGAGTCGCACGTCCATATGAGGAGGGTGTCTAGGCCTTAAACGATAGTTCCATGTCCCGATTAAAAAGAGGTAGAAAAATATAGTGCTGAAAATCATCCAAGGGAAGCAAACGAAAGCCAAGAACAAAATGTGTACTAGAATTGTAATAAACGGGCTTTTCCATTCACAGATTTGGTCAAACCATTTGATGATTTTGACTAGAGCAGATAATATCCAGGCGATTCTAGAATGATTAGCTTTGCTTCTTCTTACACTCCACATGTTTGATCCCACATCGAGCATGTATTCAACTACTTCTTTTCTAAGTGGGGGTTCTGCACGGCTTAGTCTCGTGGAGACAATTTGAGTAGCTTGGTGTCGTAAAATTTCGATTTGGTGAGTGGTTAAGGGGTGAATGTAATGAAGGTTTGGTAACAATGGTTGTGTGTACATTGTCAGCATATTGATTAAAGATGCACAAGAGAATCTCACAGCCAATTGGATTTCTCCCATTTTCTTTACACCCGATGGTGATAGCACTATCAATGGGTACGAATGTGAATAAACACGATCGGTTTCAAGCGTAGAAAGTCGAATCCTTACCTTCCCAATTTTCGAATCTTTTGCATTTGCATTTCCATTTGAATTTGCGTTACCTCCTTGCAACTGGGAATTGTCGAAAACGCCTATAGTGATCACGGTACAAGGATCGTAAACCTCCCATGTGTATTGTTCGTTCCACTTCGGGTTAAAGCTGTTCAGAATTGTTCTAGTTCGGATCCATTTCTGCCCGTATTTAGCTACACAGTAAGCATCTGTGAAACCCCTCCCGTCTTTCGTCTTCATTGCGGTGAGATTTTGAGCACTCAAAATCCCAATTTCTAGTACCCCAATTGCCGGCTTCCATAATTGCCTACCTGTAGGCCTAAGATCGCTACTATAATGTGTTAACTCATCAAGAACATGATAACCACCATCGAAACTTATCCTCAAGTGAAGCCGGGAGTTAAGTTTTTCCACCTTCTTCTGCCCGTTATCGGAACCGATAATCTTTTCAAGAACATACCATCGACTAACCGGGGTTTTAAAATCCATCCTTTTCTCGACGCCCTGTAAAGAAATCGAGCACTGGCCTAAAACCTCGCATTTGTTAGCTCCGACTTTATTATCCTCCACGAACAAAACCAACTGATCCTCAAAAGGCTCGGCAACCGCAAACATTAAATCCTCGTTCCATAACGGATTCACGTTCTTCGTTTGAGAGATTTTAGTCCTCAAAATCATATTCCCGTGAGCAACCCTCACGAAAACCTCGGGCTGTTGCCTATTCCTTTCGATCAACAATTCTTGTGCTTCAATCACGTTAACCCTAAGGTACCATAGCCTAGGCGAAAGGTACACCTTAGACCGAATACTCGCGACACCATTGCTATTCACGGTAGTTGCATCCAATTGCCAAGCTTCTGGAAACACCTCATCGGCTTGTGTACCTAACCAAACCGCCATCATTAATTCCCCGGGTACCCTTTCGCCTGTAGGGTTCTCGAGTCTATACCACTCGGGGGCTAAAGGGCTATCGGGTGGTACCCTTCTCGGAATATCAATCGCATCAAACGTAACCATTCCAATCGAGTTATTATTACCATTTCTATCCTTGTCCTTCACTAAGATCTCGATAATCGGGGTCTGAATCCGGTCTTTCAAGATCGAAAAAACTTGATTCCACTCGGGATTCGAGTTGTTTTCGAAATGTTTGGTAAGACATTTAAACCCCCCAAGGTTGACTTCTACAAAGGAACCAGGGGTTCCATTTCCATCTTTTCCAGGTAAATTTCTTGCCTTTACAACCCTTACATATAAATACTCCATTTGTTCAACCAAGTTGAAGACGGTTCCTACTCGATCGGAACCGGAAACCCGACCTCCACCGAGACTAGGCCTTGTCTCTCTAAGGTTAAATTCTTCATCAGGGATTGGGTTTCTATTTGGATTTTGGTTCTGATTTAGGTTTCTGTTTTGGTTCTGGTTCTGATTTTGGTTCTGGTTTTGGTTTTGGTTTTGGTTTGCCATTACTGAGATTTGAGACAACAACCTCTGCAGAAAGTTTGAGAAAACAGAGAATGAAAAAAATAGCAAACAAACTTAAAATCAAATTTAAGTAAATAAACCAAAGATTCTTGATATATGTAAATCTTTTTTTCAAATCAAAAAATTTAAAGCGCCTAAAATTGGGATGGGATATGAATAGGTTAAATAAACAGAGCCGTTACAGAATCATTATTTCTCCTATAATTTTGGTAACGGGGGATTACATGCAGCCCTTGCCAGCAAAGAAACCGTTGAGGCATTCATTAATTTTTCAAAAAACCCACGTTTTCAAAATCATAGGAAGTCTAAATAAATACCCAAAAACAAAAATCGAAAAAATCAAAAGACAATGCTAATATACTCACGTATGTACCTTGGAATATGAAGAGAAACAACTAAGAACCCACTTTAATTGGTAACCGATTCTTGATGTTGATAAAGATGATAGTAAAATTCAAAATGAAAACCAGATAGGAAAAAGGGTTGTAAAATGATTTGCAATTGTTGCATTCTACAAAGACAAAACCTTTTTTGTACTCTGTGTGTTTGTGTGCGCGTGAGAGAGAGAGTTTACAGGTGTAAATCAAAGAAGAGTGAGAGTGAGTTGTTTTCCTACAATTCCATTATAGCTTCTGCGTCTGTGTGTGTTGTTTTCAGAGTGCTTTTTACAGGTTAATTGGACATGGCCTCTGCACTGCATGTGTGTTCTGTATGTTAGAGAAAATATGGAAATATTTGGTACTATACTATATGATATTAAAATAGGACATAAGTTAAGCTCGATTTTAAATCAAAGTATTTAGTTATTTTTCTGAGTTTAAAGCAATAATATTTGCTAGTATAAGTTTTTTTTGTTAATAGCAAATTATATTTAAAAATTGTTTATTAAGTTTCGAAATTGATTCTAATTCATCGATAATTTAAAAATAATTACTCGATTAAAAATCATTGGAGTTAAATTTAATTAAAATTCAATCTAAGATCTACTATAGTCTGAAATACAAGAAGGGACCTTCGGTTTATCCAACGGGATTATACCATGTTGCTTATTGCACCTAAATATCATAATTGACTAGTAAAAAACGATGTTCGATTACTAATTTGGCCAATATTACAATCAGCCCATTAATAATAAAAAAATATTCGGTTGATATGATTATGTCCAAAATTATAGGATTTGACAAAATTATACCTATTTAGACTTGACATGGAATTTAATATCTTATTAAAATTGAAGGATAAAAATGTAAAGTGAAATTTTATCTTTGAGAAATTATTGAAATCACATGGGGCCACAATTACAATTACTCCAAATAAGGGAGGTTAATCACTTTTTTGGGTCGAGCTGGATCGAACTATATTCTTACAAACCAAACAATCGATATAGAGATAATTATTAGATTGAGTTTGACTAATATATTTAAAATTACTATCTTGGTTCCACATCCACAATTTGATTGATTAACTATTTAGGTACTATTATTTCTTACCTTGTTTGAAATTTATATGTCACATGTAGATTTTCACAATAATGACCCTGAAGTTTTTTGTAATATTATTGCTACTTGTAGATTAGGAATTAGGCTAAAATAAACAAGAACAATTTGATTGGTTGACTAACTAATAAGGTACAAGTTCCTCAAAAAAAAAAAAAAAGTTAGAAGAAATATTGATTTATGAGTTTTTTATTTTAGCAATAATGACCACATATATTTTATATATATATAAATATTGTGGAAATTCAACATGATAGCTTTAATTATTGTATGATTTAAGATATTAATATAGATAAGTTGAAGATGGATTCAAATATCAACATTGTAATTTTGATTCGAATTTGTTAGACCAATATAAACACGAACAATTTGATTGGTTGATTAACTAATAATAATAAGGTACTATAATAGTATTATTTATGACATTGTTTGAAATTTTTTACATTTTTTTTTTGGAAATTAGACTAAGATAAATACAAACCTTTTGATTGGTAGAATAACTAATATGGTACCAAAATTACTATCTTTTATGACATTTTGTGTGTTACATAACTTACATTTCGTACCAACTATCATTTGCTTTTTTATTTTTTTTCCTAGAAAGAGAAAATAATAATAATTTTATAGAGATATACCATTCCTTTATGTCAATTTTACCCTAGCTCCCAAAATGGCTTCTTGAATTGATTACAAAGAAGTATGAACTTTAGAATTTTGAATACTGATTTAGTTGTTATTACAAAAACATACGATTGTTACTTCCGTGCTTCTAATTTATAAAAAAAAATTTAGACAATTATGTTGAATACTCTTTATGAAAATTGTAACCAAAACATCAAAGTAAAAACATCATATTCAATGGCTCTTATATTTAATTTTTCCAAATACAGAAACATTCCAAAATTTACTTTAAAAAGTTTTTTAACTCATCAACTTCTCATTCTTCAAGGAAAAAAAAAATTCATCCACTTCTCCAATTACATTCATTAATAATATTTACTTAAATTTTTTTTTGAAAATGTTCTCCAAAAAAAAAAAAAAAATCTTACATTTGTGCTTAAAATAATTCTAGTACATTCATTACTAAAATTTACATTACAATTTATTTTTGGATCAATCATTATTGTGTGGATGACTAGTTTAAAAAAATCAAAAGAAATGAAATAAACACTCCTCCAATTAAAAAAAAAAAAAGAAAAGGGAAAAATAAACACTCTTCCATTTTCAACTTCCACTGTCCCCATCTAAAATATCTAAAACCTCAAGGGTTTATCTAGGGTTTTACATCTTCCCTGCGGTTAACTCTTCCTCCGGTTCGTGCTTATACAGAGCCAACCAATGGTACGGTCCCAAGTGCTCCGCCTTGCCCGCCGCTTTCTCCTCCACAGGACCCCTTCCTATGTACACTTCTTCACACTCTCTAATATTTTTTTCTATTGTACTTAATTGAGGCTATTATAATTAAAATTGTTTGAGTTTTTGTTTTTGTGATTGTGATTGTTTGCAGTTATGTGAATCATTTATAAGAGGGGAATATCGGAGCTTCAGCACCACACATTGCAATCATACTAGGCTCCTTTTTAATTTTACTAATTGTGGAAATGGTACTAGCAATTTGTTATTTTTAATAGGATATTGGCTCGAATTAATGTATTCTGATACTGTTCGTTTTTTGTGAAATGTAGTGGGTAATGAGAGATCTTGGTTGAAGCCCAGATTATGGAATGGTAACTTTGGTGCATCTCGATCATTTCACGGCACTGGTAATTATTAACCTATTCTTTTTTGTTGAGGTTCGTGGAGCTATTCGTAGAAGACTGAGATGCAAAATCATTTGAATATGCAAAAGTTCAGGATTTTGGCTCTAATACTTATCATCACTTTCTCAAATTGTCGTTCATAGTTTTTCTCTTAGTATTAAACTTGAAGCATATCAATAATGCTGAATGGTAGACGAAACCAGATTATATATATATATATATATATATATATATATATATATATATATATATATATATATATATACACACATACATACATATGATATGATATATGTAAATCTGAAATATATTATTATTTGTTGAAGAGGGACTTCAATTTTTTCATTTAATGTCCCTTCCATTTGTGATAGTCTGTTTGAGAGTCGAGATCAAAATTTAAAGTGTCTTTTGTTTGCTTTAATTTTTTTCTCTCTTTGTTGATCATATCTTCCCTGATTAGCACAATTGTCGAGAGATTATTACGATTTACTCGGTGTCGATAAAAATGCTACAGCATCCGAAATCAAGAAAGCTTATTATGGGGTATGTCATCACATTTTCTCAGTAGCAAACACATGTATCTGAGTGGTTCATATCCTTCTTCATTTTCATATATGATTTACTTGAGCAGGTTGCAAAGAAGTTACATCCAGACACAAATAAAGATGACCCAGAAGCTGAAAAAAAGTTCCAAGAAGTTCAGAAGGCATATGAGGTGCGTTCTGAAAATTTAGGTTTTGCGAGAACAATTCCCAGACATAACCATTTGTAGTTTATTAAATATTATTTTTCGTCCTTATTTTTGTAGGTCCTGAAAGATGAGGAAAAGCGTCAGCAGTATGATCAGGTCTCAAATGCATATTGTATATGCTTAATATTAATAAACATCGTTTCCAAGATAGGGGTGTTAGAATTATATCATGCACCTCTGGCACCCAATAGTGTATACACGTGCATATGAATAGATAAGGATTGTTAGCTCATTATTAGTGATATTATACTTAAGTTTCATATGCATCCATTACATTAATAAATCACATTTGGACATCTGATTAATACCATCATGTCTGCACAAATTTCGAATCTTTAATTTTACAAGTTGATTGAGAGACATGTTCACTGAATTAAGCAATTCATAAAGTCTGGAAATTTCGGAGGAAAACTCGCCTTATACTGGACGTACTTAGACTGCTTATGTGCAGGAACATGAGGAGGAATTTATTTCATTCATTCTTTTTACTTCTGGTTCTTTGTTGGCATATGAGGGAATTTATCTCACTCATCTTTTTTATTACTGGTTCGATATTGGCATCAAAATTTTACTTCTCTGGCTCTAATTATTCGACAAATCCATTTGACAGCTCGGCCATGACGCTTTTGAACGCGTCGGTAACGGTGAAGGTCCTGGGTTTGATCCATTTGGAGACAGCTATAATCATTTCCAGGACATATTTAAGAATGGTGATGTAAGCCTTCGATCCTAAGAAATATCTTCTCTCCTCTGTCCATTTAAAACATTTTATATTTTATCAATTAACTAAGACTCCTTATTCTCTGCTGGTGCTGATAATTATATAAGGTTTGATAGTGATGCAGTGGTGGCTGTGGCTTGGTTGCCTTATTAATTGACAGTGAGGGGTACGTTCATATAGCAGTTTATGCCACTGAGATAGGGAATGTAACTGCAATAACTTTTACTATTCTTCAAGAACTTCAAGTCTGTAGATGATACCATTCAATAATCTTAATGTAGCTGCCTTAGTATGGTGGTAATGTGTAGATTGCAATACACTGTGGAGGAGTTTAGTTATTCCACTCCACTAGATCGAAAGTCTTGGGAGTAAAGAGATTTTGCTTTATATAGAGGCGTTTCCTATTTGGTTTTTATTACTTAGATCACTCTTCTTTTAGCAAATGGGAACTTGTCAGATCCAGCAGCTACTAAAAACTTCCCGACTTAGGAATACTGGTTTTGGTGGCATTATACTGGGTGTGTCCAATGGTATTACGCAATTAGCCTAGATTCAGTTCTGTGGTAGTTTTTGAGAAGAGGGCATGTACAGCTATTGTTGGCAGACTGTGAACTGGCCAGTCAATTGACTTATCGAGCTTTACAAATTAAACATCACTTTGTCAAATTCTGGACTATATTTGCATTAATTATATCTCATAGGAGATATCTAATATACATTTTCTCTCTTGTCTTTTTGCCTAATCTGTTGTGAAGATCAGATTTTCAACATATTCAATAGGGACATGGGTGGTGAAGATGTGAAGGTTATAAATTACATCCAACAAACCATTCCATGCTTATTGGTTCTTTACATGTACTCACATATTCAATAATCGAATGCAGGTTTCAGTTGAACTGTCTTTTATGGAAGCTGTCCAGGGATGCACCAAAACACTGTCAATCCTGACTGACTTGGCTTGTGATACCTGTGGTATTGCTACATGTGTTAATTCAATTGAATCTAATTAAAGTTATGGAATCCTTTGCTAAAATCGCTGCCTTGGTTCTTTATGTACTAATCTTTTAATTTCGTCCCTGTAGTTTTACAATGCCTTAAGGCCCACTTTCTTGGGCCATGTCATTCTTCCATTATGTTTTCCCAAACTGTTGTTCTGAAATTCCTCCTGATTTTGTAGGTGGAACTGGCGTTCCTCCAGGGACGAGGCCTGAAACTTGCAAACGATGTAGAGGCTCTGGCATGGTGAGTACCTATTAACACCACTAACCTATGCTTTGGTGAATTCATAGTGATATATTGGTTTTTCATCCCAGATTGTTTCACAAAATGGTCCTTTCACACTTCAATCTACTTGTCCAAATTGTGGAGGAGCAGGAAAAATTGTAAAGGTATGATATTTTGGATATTCTTGAGATTGTGTTTTATTTATTAACTTAACAGCCCAAATTGTCATTTTCACATGTTCTAGTGTGTCTTGCCTCTATTGGGAACATAGTCTGCATTGAATGAAGTTTCTCATTTGACCAATGTAATTATTGGTAATGAAAAAAGGCCAGTTGATGCACTACTAGTATTAGCTTGCTTTTTGATTGAACGCAAACTGTTATTGCCATGTAGAAAATTCTGGATCAAGAACAAAAATTTCAGTCAATCTATTGTTATTGCAGTGCCGAAATTAGAACAAAGATAAATTTGTAGTATATGAAGTCCCTGTCCCTCCCCATGTCTCTGTGTGTATGTGTTGGCGGGGGGGAGGAAGTGGTAGAACCGGTGTTCTTTCTTTTCTGTGGGTGGAGGGGGGAATGGCTTCACGGAACTAATGCAAGTAAATTGTGTTGGATCAAAGGTTCTATTCTTTACTGGGATATTGCAACATTAATGATATAGGAAGTATCTAACCTGGCTCAAATTTTATTTTAAAGTATTCTCTTGAGTTAAATTAACTTTTACTTTTTAACTCAGATGTTATATACTTTTTATATTGTTGTGTGCTCAAATTTATGATGTAAATATTTGAAATTTTGTCTTTATAAGAAAATAGAAAATAACTCTGAAGTAGTTTGCATCATGTATGACGTATATGCAACCATAATTATCATCGAAGAGATCTGGTAGATAACTTTGAAGTAGTTTGCGGCATGTAGTTATGCATTTGCAAACATAATTTCTTCTTCTTAAGAATGGATTTTGCATATGTTTTTAATGTGCTATTATTGATATTGAAAACACACTGAAGAATGAGAGTTTGTACTGACTTCTTGATGGCAACAGAGCTTCTGCAAGTCTTGCAAGGGTAAGCGGGTAGTCAAAGGACAGAAAACTGTGAAGTTGAATGTCATGGCAGGTAAATTAATGGAAAAAAGTTAGTCATTTACATATTTATCCTGGTGACTGTCGTATCGCAACTTATATCAACTATACTTGAAACTTATACATCATTTTGCTCATTCAATCTCAAAAACAGAGATTTTCTGGACCTTCTCAAGAAATTTCAGCTTGCATTAGTTAATATGAATTTGGATTTACCTTCATGAATAAATCCACTTCTCTTCCACGATATTCAGTAATCCCATAAAGTGATTCTGAACATGACATGACTTTTTTTGTGGCATATTCTTTTTCTTTGAGGTCCATTTATAAATAAATATTTCTCTTGATCCTACACTGTTTAATATGCAGGGGTGGACAACAATGATACTATTAAGATTCCCAGAAGTGGTGGAGCAGATCCAGATGGAAATCAACCTGGCGATCTTTATGCTATGATCAAGGTTGCTTGGCTCCAGTACTCTTTGATTTTGCTATTGATTCAGAGTAGTCCAAATTGGTCGATACTCAAAACCTGCGTACTGAGAAATTGTGTTGGATGATTTGACAGGTCAGGGAAGACCCAGTGTTCCGTAGAGAAAAGGCTGATATCCATGTTGATGCAGTTTTAAGCATCACTCAGGTAATTCTTTGAACGAAGTAATAAGCTTATAAGGTTTTAAAAGATAAAAGAAAAGGCCTTGTGAATTTTGGAGAGTTATAGATGCTTTGTGAACATGAAAATGAACAAATTAACATAGCTCATTGATCTAACACTTGTTGCTAGAAAAATATATTCCATAGTGTTTACTCACTAAAATCACTTCAATCAAAGAACCAAAACATAGTCTGAGGGAATATGCTTATTTGGATAAAAGTTAATTCACAACTATTTTGTTCTACAGGCAATGCTGGGAGGAACAATCAAAGTGCCCACTCTGACTGGGGATGTTGTTGTTAAGGTCTGTAACTACTTTCTGAAATAAATATAATGTAGTAAAGGATGTAAAAGAATAACTGTGGCAATTTTGTTTTCACCTTTAACGTGTTCCTTTTTTTTTTCCCTGTAATTTTGTGTGGGTTGGGGAGGCAGGGGTGTCGGTATTGGGTTTAAAACATTATGGTACCAAAAACTTAATGATGTAGTGTGCTTTACAATGATGTACTGTCACCATTATTTGCCTTTAACTTGGTTTCTCCATTTGAAATAAACTTTTATTGCTTCTGGTTGCTAGGTACGCCCGGGCACTCAACCTGGCCAAAAGGTGGTTTTGAAGAAAAAAGGTAGTAATTTACCTGGATATATAACCTTCTTCTTTGTTTGTTTACTTTGCACTCTACACAATTTTTGGTTTTCTGTATCATAACCTCAAGGAAAATGGTAGGTTTTAGGACAACCATAATTCTCTCTATTATTTGTGCAGGAATCAAAGTCAGAAACTCCTTTTCATTTGGAGATGAGTATGTCCACCTCAATGTCAGCATTCCAACGTAAGTGCCTGATTTTCGTAATTTTCCTTATAGTTGATTGACATAATGACTAATCTTTTTGCTTATTCTACCTTGTGCCAGAAACCTAACACTGAGGCAGCGCCAATTGATGGAGGAATTTGGTAAAGAAGAGCAGCAAGGGGAAGATGATAAGGGGGAAGATGCAGCTGCAGCTGCGTTAGGTTGAACCAGTCGCAGTTGTGTGTTGTAAACGTCACTTAAGTTAAAAGAATAAAAATACATTTTTTTTTAAACATTATTTGAAATAACCTTTTTGGCAGGAAATTTTTAGTTATAAAGGTTGAGAATTTTATTTTTTTAACCCTTAGTTGGGCAGGATGTGTAATATTTTGAGAATATTGAACCATATTGACTTGTTGAGTATAGAAAACTGAATTTTGCGAGGATGATGTTTGGCTTTTGTACATAGAAACTTCGAACTTAAGTTATGCTAAAATGTATGCTATTGTACTGCTTTGCAATAATGAAAGTTTTTCTAGTAATAAATGTTCATGGACATGTAAAAAATGTGTCAAATGATGATATTACGTTTAACTTAACTTATTATTCATTTTTATTTTCCTTATTATTTCAAGTCCACGTCAATTTTTCCGACTTTTTTGTTTCTCTTGTGAAAATTTTCGATCCTATTAGGTTTGATCATCTTGAGAATTGTTCATGTCCAATGAGGCAACATTAGAATTTAGTTGGATTGAGTTTTTGAGAAATTGTGTCTCCACCTAAAAAAAAATGTGTTTCAACCGTACCGTAGAACACCTATAAGTTAACTTTGAAACTCAGCTAAATAGAAACAAAATAAATCCATATCGACACATTATTTATGATAATCAGGTATCCAAAAGTCGGATGGGAAGTGACTTTTCAGTATTTAAAATTGGGATATTTGGAAAAACCATTTGGAGATTCCGTATACTACTTAGGGCATATGTAGATGCGTTTTGCCGGTTTCACTACTTAGGACATATGTGGATGGATTTTGGCCAAGTCTCGCGGCTCTTCCAAATGAATTTTCGTAGGACCCATGAAACTCAACACAAACTTATCACAAATCTATATTCAAACACTTTAAATCTATAAAATTTTGATTTGACATCTACCAACTACTTCTTTTCTCGATTAAAAAAATATTGATTTGACACATACCATCTACTTTTATCCCCAAACCCCAACATCCAAATTGAATCAAAGTGGAATTTCAGAATTTTCAAAATCATAAAACCCGACATCCAAAACCTAACCAAATGGGGTTTCAAAGGTTTCACCGAAATCACTAAAACCATTTTTTTTGAAACTGAGCCACAACCCTTTCAAATAGGGCCTTAGATATCTATATGAAGAATGGCAAATCTTTTAATTTAGGTTGCACGGATACTTCAAAATAATGCACCATGCAATATCGTATATGTATCGGATACTCATATACTCACTCGATACCTATCAGATACGTCACCGTGGCGTTTCCAATAATAGTGTATCGGATACACCGAAAGACGTATCAAAAACACCAAGGATACTTAATTACATGTATTTCTTCAAAAAAAAAAACTAGATTATGGATATTAACAAAGTGGTCTACAAGAAACACTTGAAATTTCTCAAATGGCCAAAGACTTTTCATATGGTACTAATACTATAATTCTACTTGAACATTTATATGCATGGCGAACCCTGAGTGGATCAAGGTGGATCCGAATTCGAATACAAAAATCAAAAGGGGTATCCAAATCCGATCCAAGATCTTATCGGATTTTCAAAAGTGCTACCAAATCGAATACGAATACGAAAAAAATTCGACATCCGCCACGAAGATCCGAATCCGAATAAAAACTATTTTTATGTATATTTTTACTTCAAAAGATAAAAAAATATGAATTATCTAATAAAAAAAATTATACAAGCTAAAGATGAAATTATTGCAGATAATATATAGTATAATAATACAAAGTTTACAAGTTCTATAATAAATGGTAAAATATTAAACACCATTACTTATAATCGAATAGAGGTTAGCTTGTTGGTAATACTACGTGGTACATGAACATGTTTAATTGGTAACATAATAACATAGTTTTACCATAACTACAATTCATAATAATAGTTTTTTTCCTTCTTTTATTAAGTATAAATCAAACAATATGGTAATGTTGTTTTTTAAGTTAAATAAAATACCTTTCCTTTTCACTTGTGGCTATCAATGTTATAATTCCAAGTCAACATCATAAATTACCAAAAAAGAATTGAACATTAGAAATAATTTTATGAAACATGAAAGTTAAATGTATATAGTAATATACTAAATATTAATCGGACGCGGATCTTTAGCGGATCGGATCAGCCTAGATCCATATTCGCTCCATATAATTTGGAATACGGATCTTCTTAATCGATCCATCGGATCACTAATGGGACAATTATCCTAATAAATCAAACAGGATTCAGGTCGGATATCCGCCCCATTGACAGTCCTACTTATATGAGAGGGAGATAACATTGTTCATCTTAAAATAAAATAAAAAGTGGATTAAATATATATTATATAACTTTTATTATACATTTTTAAAAACAATGGTTTCTTATTATAATGTATTTTTAAATATATACACACGTATTTAAGTTATACCGTATTGTATAAAATTTGAAAATCATTATCCTTTAAGTATAGTAAAGAGAAAGAAACGACATTGAACAAAACTAATCTACACAACAATGACGGAAAATCTACGCTAATGAAAATCTATGGAAAAATTCCAACTTTCAACTTTTTTTATTAAACACCCTAATTCATCAAATTAACTCTCAAAAAATCCAACTTTCAACTCTCAATTCCTCCTACAATTAACATACTCCACAAATCAAATTCGAGATGGATCACCAAATTGAAAGACACAAAAAACGTAGATGTATTATTGATCGGACAATCATCTCTCCCATTAAATTGGAGGGAATTGCACTTTTTATACCAAACATTTACCTACTTTATACATTTCATACCACATCTTTCATAATTGCACATTTCATACCAAAATCAATCAACCTTTTTCAATTTACATACCACCGTTAAATTTTGGACGGAACTGGACACGTGCGCCGCACGTGTCCGTTAACTCTAAAAAAAAAAAAAAAAAGTTCTGAATTTCACTTTTCATACCAAACATTTACCTACTTTATACATTGCATACCACACCTTTCAGAATGACACATTTCATACCAAAGTCAATCAACATTTTTCAATTTTCATACCGACGTTAAATATAAAAAAAAAAAAAAAAAAAACCTTGCGGGCACTGTACTACCACATATGATATTCTTAATTTGAGGAAACTGTAAAAAATCATATGATAGATGACATTCCCGTTTCTTTTTCGAAAGGGTAAGTATCTCAGGTTCGTCACTTTTTTATAATTAACCCCTAGCCCCCTAAAATGATCCAATTTTACCCTTGGGTATTATTAGTACTAATAAATACGTAAAAAATTGAAATAATTTTTAAATTTATGGGCAATTATAAATTATATCAATTAATGAATATGATGATTTCGAATTGAAACAGTAGTACCACATAGGGTCTTCTCAATTTGAGGAAACCGTAATAAATCATATGATCGATAACATTCCTGCTTCTTTTTCGAAAGGGTACAAATATAATAAAATACTGTCTTCGCTATCAATGAAAATCATATTCAATCATAATTTTGTAATTTTTCTGCCAAATTTTTTAAGTATAATTCATTTACAAAAAAACCCTCGTGTTTGTCACTTTCTTATAATTAATTCCTTGCCCCTAAAATTTTACAATTTTGACCATTGATTTTGAGCTGAAAATATCAAATATGGTCTGATCAGTTTGGGGAAACCATAATAAATCGTAAATTTGAAAAGGCCTACTTACAAAAATACACCCCACGTATTGGTTGTGACAAAAAAAAAAACCCTCAGGGGAGTATTTGCAATTGTACAGGGGTATTTGCAATTATACAGGGGTGTATTTGCAATAATACAGGGTTTTTAAGGGGTGCAAGGGATTAATTATAAGAAAGTGAAAAACACGAGGGGTTTTTTTTGTAATTGAATTATTCTTAAAAATTTGGCAGAAAAATTACAAAATTATGATTGTGTATGATTTTCATTGATAGAGAAGACCGTATTTTATTATATTTTGTACCCTTTCGAAAAAGAAGCAGGAATGTTATCGATCATATGATTTATTACGGTTTCCTAAAATTGAGAAGACCCTATGTGGTACTACTGTTTCAATTCAAAATCATCATATTCATTAATTGATATAATTTATAATTGCCCATAAATTTAAAAATTATTTCAATTTTTTACATATTTATTAGTACTAATAACACTCAAGGATAAAATTGGATCATTTTAGGGGGCAAGGGGTTAATTATAAAAAAGTGACGAACCTGAGATACTTACCCGTTCGAAAAAGAAACGGGAATGTCATCTATCATATGATTTTTTACAGTTTCCTCAAATTAAGAATAGCATATGTGATAGTACAGTGCCCACGAGTTTTTTTTTTGTGATTTAATGTCGGTATGAAAATTGAAAAAGGTTGATTGATTTTGATATGAAATATGTCATTCTGAAAGGTGTGGTATGCAATGTGTAAAGTAGGTAAATGTTTGGTATGAAAAGTGAAATTCAGAAATCTTTTTTTTTTTTTAGAGTTAACGGACACGTGCGGCGCATGTGTCCAGTTCCGTCCAAAATTTAACGGTGGTATGTAAATTGAAAAAGGTTGATTGATTTTGGTATGAAATGTGCAATTATGAAAGGTGTGGTATGAAATGTATAAAGTAGGTAAATGTTTGGTATAGAAAGTGCAATTCCCTCCATTAAATTGCTAGCACTTTCATTTTTTTTTCAAAAATTAGGTTCCACGCCGGGCGCCCATGAAGATTTGAAGATATTCATGCAGGGAGATTTAATTAATTAAAGTGAAGGTCATTTTAAAATTTAAACTTTCAAAATCGTCATTTTTAAAATTGTTTTCACAAATAAAAAAAGACCAAGTCTGTAGACAATTTCCAGTTGACTTCAAAGACTTTGATTTTCATAGAAGAAAAATGGTGATGTTTCAGTTCCCCCAATTTTCCTGTGATGAAAAGTAAAAGCAGAGTATGAAGGAGAAAAAGGACAAGCTTATAATATTATTCAGTGCACTTTTCAAACTTTGAAATTTAGTTAGTTCAACACAACTCTCTTATTATATATAGAATTACATTAGAACATAATGCAGTTGGCCATGAAGCTCTAAATCACCTTCACTCAATCCCCGCAGAGAAAAGGTACTTAAGCTCCACAAGAAATTTACATATCTTCTTCTGTCATTTTTCCTTTTTTCTTTAGAGTAGAATTTTAGATAATATGCAAAAAGTGAAACATTTGAATTATTTTACATTTTGGTTCTTATAAATAGTCATCATCATTAGAGGTCTTGCATAATTAGGCAATTTACCTCCATGTGAAATGAAATAATGAACAATTTACCTTCCTGTGATATGAAATAATGAGCAATTTACTTCATTGCGACTGAAACTTCATTTTCATGTAAAAAAATCAATTTAACCTACACAATTGACAACATATTCACCTCACTTTACCCCATGTTATATGCGTAAATAGGGAATTTTTCCCCTGTGATATGCGTAAATAGGCAAGTTACCTCCTTGTGATATGCGTAAATGTGTACTTTAACTCCCCGTGACATTGCATAATGGGCATTTTACCCCCTTGTAAAAATATAAAGATCAAGAGGGAAGGAGTGTGCTTCTTTTATAAAAATACAAGGGAGGTATCTGCCTTTTTATTTATCACAGGGAGTTAAACTGCCTATTTAAAATAATACAGGGAGTTAATTTGCTATTCACTAATCTATTTGTATTTCTTTCTACTCAATTAAATCTTTTTCACTATGGTTTATTTTAGAATAAAATCACAACCAAAAACCCCTGAGGTTGTATCTCTAATTACACCTACACCCCTGGGAACTTGCATGATATTTTAGTCAATGCCCATTAGATTTAGACAAGGGAATTTCGGAATTATGGAAGAACTTTTGGCTAATGGCATTATATAACCTTAAAATTGTGTTTTAGATGGAGCATAACTTGAGAGGGTGTTTTCATAGTCTAGAAAATGTCATGGAATATTTCTTTAACTCGTACTATGTGTTATAGTAAATTTATAATCTATCTTGTTAATTATTTTGACAGAGAAAAGCTTAAACTAAAATGACTTTTTCAAAATTACACATTCTATATTAATACCTAACTTTTTTTTTTTTTTTTGATAATTTATTAATACCTAACTTTGTGCGACATATAAGTTGTAGATTATATCGTTATCTAATAGTATTTAGAATACTAAAGCATGCATGATTGCTTGGTTATGAATATGATATAGCCAACAAGTAAAAAAACAGAGAAATCTTCCCATTCTATCTAGCTTCACTGGATTGATTATTATATAGGTAGGTGGAAAAGTCACTCATTTTGGCAAACAATTGCATAATAATAACTCTTTAGCTATTTCACTTTTAACGATTTGCAGAGTTAATTTTTCCAGCAATTAGCCAAGAAAATCATGAAGATGAACTTAATTATCCTCAGCTTCATTTCCTCCTCATTCATTACATTAACTACGACTTTAGCAGTGCCTTTGTCAAGACGTGGATGCCAAGAAACATGTGGAAATGTCACAATTCCCTACCCTTTTGGCATTGGTAACGAGTGCAGTGGAAATTCCTCATTCACCGTTACTTGCCAAAACGCGACCACACCATTCCTGAGCAGCATCAATTTGGAAGTAGTAAACATATCCACCCGAGGCACAATTAGAGTGAAGCATCCTGTATCACTTATGACCTGCTCCAACGAGCAAGCAGCTCAACTCTTGGGTCGATCACTACGCAACACTCCTTTCACCATCTCATCGCGTAGAAACTCCTTGGCTGTTTTAGGCTGCCAAAACTCTGTCTGGTTACGTGCTAACGCAACTACAACTATTGGTGGATGCATGGCCGTTTGTGAAGTTAATTCTACTGACTCAGGGTGCAATGGTGTTAACTGCTGCCAGACCTCGATCCCGGAAGGGCTTAAAGAACTTCAGTATACTTACAGAAGCGTATCTGGAACTGGAAACAACACGTCTTGTGGATACGTCTTCCTAGCTGATCAAAAGTGGTTCCAAGAAGATTATAGAACGTATAGACGCCTTCACGATGATCTGCAAAATCCATTTGATGAGGAATTTGTGGATGCAACTATGGTTCTTGAATGGGAATTTCAAAGCCTGGAATATTCCCTTTATGCACAATGTGATGATCCCCGTACAAGGTATAATAGGCGTAATGGCTATGACATGTATGTTATTTCATCTTTTCTTGATAGGTATGAATCCTTGAACTATCAATGTCAATGTCAAAGTGGCTTTGAAGGAAATCCGTACCTTCTCGATGGATGTCATGACATTGATGAGTGCAGTGGTAATTCGACTAGGCATCATGGATGTCGGAGTGGTACTTGTATCAACCACATCGGTTATTACAGCTGTCAGTATCCGGAGGACAAACCTTCCCGTGTCAAACGACTCAAATCAGCACTCATCGGCATTGGCAGTGGACTTGGCGCCTTACTTCTTCTCATTGGAGCATTTATGTCCTCCAAAGTCATCATCAAAAGAATCAAGGACAATCGAAAACAAAATTTCTTTAAAAGAAACGGTGGTTTATTGCTAGAACAACAGTTATCTTCAACTAACAATGGAGTAGAGAAAACCAAGTTGTTCAGCTCAAAAGAGTTGGTTCGAGCTACTGATAACTACAATGCAAATCGTATACTTGGTCGCGGTGGACAAGGTACCGTCTACAAAGGAATGCTAATAGATGGGAAAATCGTGGCTGTCAAGAAATCCAAGAAAGTGGAGGAAGGTGATCTTCAAGTATTCATCAATGAAGTTGTTATACTATCACAGATAAACCACAGAAATGTAGTTAAGTTACTCGGGTGCTGTTTAGAAACCGAAGTTCCTCTTCTCGTTTACGAATTTATCCCAAATGGTACTCTCTTCCAACATATCCGTGATCCAAATGATGAAGTACCATTAACATGGGAAATACGCGTAAGAATTGCTAAAGAAATAGCAGGAGCTCTTTCTTACTTGCATTCCTCTGCTTCTGCACCGATTTATCATCGCGACATAAAGTCAACAAATATATTATTAGATGATAAATACAGGGCAAAAGTTGCAGATTTTGGAACATCAAGAACTGTAGCACTTGATCAAACTCATTTGACTACAAGAGTATTGGGCACTTTCGGTTACTTGGATCCTGAATATTTTCAGTCGAGCCAATTTACAGACAAGAGCGATGTTTATAGTTTTGGTGTTGTTATGGTCGAGCTTTTGACTGGGGAGAAAGCTATTTCGTCGTCATCGATTAGAGATGAGGCGGGAAGGAGTTTAGTAACACATTTCTTGATTTCAATGGAGGAGAATCATTTGTTTGATATTCTTGATGTTCTTGTACTGAAAGCAGACGACAAGAGGGAAGAAATCGTAACTTTTGCTAAGATTGCTCGAAGATGTCTGCATTTGAATGGTAAGGGAAGGCCGACAATGAGGGAAGTCATGGTTGAGTTGGAAGCATTACAAATGGTGAAAGAAACTTCAGATTTTCAGGAAATAATACAGGTTGATGAAGAATACTTTTCAGTTGGAATTTCAGAGTCTTTTGATTTTTCTTCAGTTAATTCACAAAGCCCATTTTTGGATAGTAGTACAAGTACTTCTGCATATTAACATGGTTTGAAGAGCCATGAAGGGATGCAGAAGTTTGATGTTGATATTAGCTCAAGTTTTAGTGTTGGTAATAGGATTTCCAAATATGCATGTCATGTATTTAGTGAATAAGTGATGTTATAAGGCCTAATAGGTCGGATATGTTTATCTTTATATTAGGTTTAGTTAATTTGAATGAAGTTAATATTTGAATTAGGGCTCAAAATCAAACCAACCTCGACTCGAGCTCGGTTAGTCACACTAATCAAACAAGCTTGAACATCCTTTTTTCGTTCGATAATTTTTAAAGCTCGACTTGATAAAGTTAAAATTGATAAAACACATGTAAAATATCAAGCTATTCAATATTCGACTCAAGCTTATTCGATAAAAGCTCGTTTAACAATACATTGAACTGCTTTGTCTATATCATCACCCATGTTGTAAGGTCTAACATATAGGACATGTTGTTTAGCTTTACATCCATGGAGATTTAGTTATTTGAATGAATTTGGATTTGGTTTTGTTTTGTTTAATTTAAAAAATAATTGACCTTGTCTGCATTGAATTATTACATTTTAGTTGATTGCAAATTAAGATTTTGAAATACACTGAAAAATCTGGGTACCATCTCAATTTGTTACAAACTTCTCTAATTTTTTCAACTTACGAACTCGACTTGATTCATTGCAAAATGCAAAACTGTTCCGACATTTTAAAAAACAAAAACGACTTTCCTCGCACTTACTCAAACTTCAATATATTTATCAAATCTATTTCCGTAGTGTGGATATTTTCATAGTTTAATATAAGTCTTTGTAATTAATTTATCATCGTACTCTGATATCAATGAAATGAAATAGATTCAATATATTGATTGATCTAACAATGTATTTTCTTAAAAAAAAAGCCCCGAATATAGCATATCAATAACAATGACAACGTCGTACCCCCCAAAAAAGTATGATTTTATGGATTTATAAGTTATAACTTCCCACACTATCAAATATATGACGAATAAATACCTTCTCGAGTAAAACTTCACATAAGCATAAATATATCAAAGAATAGATTACAAAATCAAAGCGCAAAACTTCATCCGAATGCTCCAACTTTTGGAGCATAGTGGTTCATTGATTATAACATAACATGTAAACTTCTTCCTATTCGAAAAGCTAAACCGACAAAAATGAACTAAAATAGATCATAATGAACTTTAGTTAAAAGAACCTGAGGTTAGAACTTCAAGTTGCAACTTTAGCTTTTGTTTTCTGCTTCTTGGCATCCAAAGCAGACAAACCCGATCCTAATCCAGCTGGAGCCTGACTTTCTTGCTCCGGTTTCGGCAGGTCAACATCAGGATCCGGCACTCCATTAAAGGAGTGAACGTCAGCTTCTTTTTTTCCCTCATCAGTCCCCTCATTGTTTACGGCATCAGGTGTCGTCCCTGAGTTTATGACGTTAAGGAGCTGAGCAAGTGGCGGCAGAGTTTGGACCGGAACCCCATGTGGACGTACTAAAAGACCCCTTGCAGCCGCTTTCTTACGCACTTCTGCGGCAGCTCGAGCTCCTCGTTCATCGACACCTCTCCCCCCTCTAGGGAGGGGGGCATCCCCAATGACAACATTGTTCAATGATTTGTTTGCTGAGGCTTCAGAACCACCAGCACCTCCGGCTGCCCCTTGAAATGCTTGCATAAGACCCGGATGAGCCTATCATGCACATAAAATGTTATCATGTCTTTCTTTTTTGTTACTAATTCTGTTTGAAAACAATGTGAAGGAAATTGAACATGTAGTACATACCTTTAGTATTTCAATGGCCTTTTGAGCAGAAGAAGCATTTAAAGTCTGACCCTTCTGCTTTTGTGCATTCATCTGCCAATAAAAACAACAGTCGGTCGTTGATTCTTCAGGAAAGTGGGTGGTATGATGGCAAAGACAGTCATTGATAAAAAGTAAATATAATGCAAGAACTTCGTCAAGCAATAAGGATAGAAAATTACTTGCAACTCGCGTATCTTAAATGTTTTCATCCAGTTCTGAGAATCCTTCGTCCTAGAGTCGTCTTCCCCAAGTTGTTTCACAAGAATATCATAAGTTTTCTTTTCATGCTGCCATGTCACATATAAAATGGAAGATTTATAACCGCATTATAAGTTCATAGAAGATATATTTCTAGTTTTAACACATACCTGGTGAGAAAGCTTGAAGGCACCCATACAGTTAAATGCGATTGCCAAAGCATGATAACACACAGCAGTTTGAATATGTTCCACTCCTAGCAATCTTTCATTCTTTTTCAGGGCTTCTTGTAAATATCGAAGGGCTGTATCCATCTTCCCTGTATCTTGATACATCATGGCAACATTTATAAAAGTAGCAGCAACATCAGGATGATCTGGGCCAGATGACAAACTTAACAGAAGCAATGCCCGTGACATATGACGCAATGCAAGCTCTGTTTGGTTCAGACCATGATAGAACAGAGCCATGTTCCCATAACTGCAGCAGATAATATGCTTTAGGGGTTAAGACAAAATCCTAAGGGCACATCAGGTGACAAAAAGTCTAATGAAATACTTAATATCACCTTATGGTAGATCCATTATGAAGATTAAAAGGAAAATATATATGTTTACATGAATTGATCTATGACACAGATAATATGGACTGACTAGAGGAAAATGTTTTGCACCTGTGAGCAGTGTCAGGGTGATCCAATCCAAGGCAGCGCTCATTTATGATCAGTTCCTTGTGCTGTTGCATTATGGCTCCAGCCATATCTCCAGCATGATACAAGACCATGGCCAAGTAGCTTTAATAAAAAAATCAAGATAATTTTTCAGTAGCAGCAGATATTAACTACATCGGAAATAAAGCTCAGTATTTGAATGAATGGAAAGTAGCTGTAATGTGTGACAGTGCTATTAGGATGCATAGGAAAAACAAGGTGATCTTGAATCAACGTCAGCAAGTTTTGCGACATTTACCGGCAACAATTCGCAACCTCTCGATGCATTGGACCAGTGACCTGCATATTTTCCGAAGTTGGTTATTTGTATTGAAAATAGTATACATTAAGTGACCACACAAGGACTAAACATAAATAACCTCACCTGCTGGAGAATTGTAAAAGCTTCAGAAAACAGTGTGTATGCCTCACTGAGCATTCCCTGAGAAAGGAAAAATGGGAATGACCATTAAGTCGCATAGTTTTTCTAAACTCTAATCAGAGAAACCAATGAATATATTCATCCCAAAAAAACAATGAATATTATCTAAGCATTTTTATCACCAATCACAATGAATCTAGGAATATATATATATGCATAATTGGAACATAAAGATCATTAACATATAAGTCAACCTTGTAATGATCAAGCCATCCATACCTCCGCTAATTGAACTTTTCCAGTTTCAACTAGATCTTTGGCTTCTGAACAAACTGGAATAGAATGCTTCACTACTGGTTGGACTTTCAATATATCCGAGACTTGGAAAGGTGCCACAGCGTCGAAATCATATTTGCGAGAAGCAATGGCTATTCCAACCTGTCAAAGTGACAACTATATAATCTTGCAACAATCAAAAGCTATTATGACATCAGCAACAAATTCATCCTTTAATCCAATTATGAGGAATCACAATACAAAGTAAAGATTTATTCACAAACGATTGGACAATCTAATTGAATACAGAATGTTTCAATGTAAAAGCATACTTTTGTAGTTTTGACAGGCATATCCAACCAACACATGACTAAAAGATAGATCTTCCTAAACACACAGGACCAATTATGTCTCTCAAATTGCTATTAATAGAACATGTTAATCTGAACAGTATACACTGAAATGATAAGTTCTTGATGTTATGTTTTAGGCTGGATAGCACATGATCATTTTTTAAGCATGGGCGAGCAAAGGCTGCACATGTTCACCCCTTTCTCAGACCACCTTCATACTTTTTGAGGTCCGTTAGTTGTAGATTTAAAGGCGGGTACTTCCCTTGAGAAAGTAGACAAATGTAGAGATGAAGTGCTCTATTCATAAAAAGGAAGCGGAACTTCAATGATCAGTAAGTGTTTCTTTATCCTTTGTCAGAAAAACCTGACTGCCTCGAATAATGACAGATAATAAGAGAATAACATCCAAGTAGATTTATGAAATCTAGATACCCTAAGCAAGAACAGAACAAAGGAGTATGTTGAAAAATATAATTGAGAATGATCAAGGACAGATGAAAGCTGCAGATCAGTTATTACTCTAGCCTGTGCCACCACACTACACAGCAGCAGACTATTAGGGTGGGGGTTGGGGGAGACAATTATATTGCTGTATTTTCAGATAGCAGTATTCATAATTTTGGCTCCGGCAGTTACTAATTCCGTATGTTTCACCACATTAAACAAAAAAGGGCAAACTAGTTTGTGGTTGGACTAAAGAGTAATCAAAACTTTTTTCTGGACTATAAAACAAGGAGATAGAAGTGGCATTCTATACGTACTGATGAAACAGCCAAAAGTGTAAAGCACATAATATTATTCAAAGAAGACCCAAAACACAATACTTGGCAAAAGATAGTGAACAAATAAGCAGTTATTAGCATGAAGATAAAGGTCAGTGTAACAGGTCAACACTTAACAAACATCTTTTGATTGGTTTAATGGATGCGGAAAGTAATCCGAAACTGATAGACACTTCTAGTGAGATAGAAACCTAACTTATTCTAAGTCATCTCAGCATAAGTTACCTTTTGGCAAATATTTCGTATGACTGATATTTTCTTCACTCGTTGCCTTGCATCTTCTGGCAACTCAAACTGCAGAAAAGACAATCCAAACAAAAAATTATATATGCAAACCAAGATATATAGAACAAAGTTAAATTGAAACACAAGAAACCTGGTATTTGAGTTTTGCAAATTCTTGAATGTCAGACCACAAACTTTCAGAGGTGATACTCAAATACAAGGACTGCTTCTTCCTCGCATATCCTCTATTTCTTGACTTAGCTTGCACCTTGGACAACTTCGCGGAATGAACCTTAAAATATGCATACAATGTAGTTCAGGATTACAGAGACAATTAACATGTCATGCCAAAATAAATCAGCATGGCACCTAGTAACAATCCCATGATTCAGTTAGCTTTTCCAAGTTCTACATCAATTAAAAATAACTAGATCATTATTTTCTATGCTTCATCTATAAAAAAAATTCACACTTCAACAACACTAGCCAGAACTCTAACTATTGATATAAGATTTAGAAAACATTAACAGCTGGTACAAGATTTATAAACCATGAATATTTACCTTTTTTTGGTTTTTGGAGTGTGTACTATTTGTAAGACCTTTCGCAGAAACAGCATGATTTTTTCCTAAGAAACAGTTGAAAAAATGTGAAATTGCATGCCCAAGATCATGATCCTCTGTATCTCTTAAGATGTCCTGCATGTCAAGAAGACGAAAAAAAGCGTAAATAGGCGAACATTGTAAAAAGTGATAAAACTACTTAATGACAATCTAGAGATAGCTTCACTAGATATTTAGATCATAACTGATCCAAGAATCACATCAAGCTAGTACTATTATTTAAACGAGGAAATTAAAAAGAACATCAACAACTGCAGTTAACAGCTATTAATCCCACCCCACATCACCTGAACCAATAACCACAGCCCTGCATCACCGATAGAGTTAATAATTTGGCATAATTCATAGAAAAACATTCAAAATATTGCATGATGCCACAAGTCAATTGTGAATAAAAAACTAGTTGCATGCAAAATGGCTTGCGTTAACAGAGGCAGTGTCAGATATCAAACATAATAACTCAAATTCATAAATAAACATCTAAACTCTTCTAATTTATGCATCCAACAGGAGATCACAAACACAAGTAAAGATAACTAAGAGCAACGAGAAATTATGGTTGATATAAGTTTGTAATGTTAGTAAATCATTAGTAACCATATTCTTTGAAGTCTTCCAAAATTCCTAAGAAACTTATTAGTCTGGCCCAGGAAGAGAGAAAGGCCTACATTTAATAATTTTAATTAGTGTGATTAGGCTAGGACATTAATGTAGAAACCAAAATGTCAAAAACATGATAAGCTGCATTCCATTGTGTACATAATCAAAGAGGGTATCACCTAATCACCACTTTTATATGTATGCAGAATAAATGCTGAAGTGACAATAATAAAAAATAAAATGTTTGTCACACCTTGATAATATGCTTAGCAGATCTGACAACAATCTCATTGGAACAAAGATCCCATAAATGAGGCATACGTCTAGTCCCTTCAGCAACCTGTAGGACCAATTCAAGAAGAACAGTGATGAGCAAGTCCATATAACACATTAAATCAGGAATTTTTCTTCACTCCACAAACCTGAGTTCCGGTAAAAGCTATAGACTATGAAAGAGATCATGATGTGAAAAAGGGTGTATAACAACCCATGATGAGATAGTTCTTACTTTTCCAATATAACGAACATTAATCCCATGTGCATGGAGTGCTTCAGTCAAAGTTTGTCCATCCATTGGTGAAACTTCAAGGGTGCTAAGATCTTGTATGAATTTAGGCAGTACAATATCTTTAAGATACACACTAGCTTTGCGCACATTTTCCTCATCTGCGGCTATCTCCTGGAAAATATTACAGGGAAAAATCTAACCAAGTTTCCTGAAACATATAAGGTCACATGAAGAGTTTAAGAGGACATAGGATACCTCTCGACTCCCAGCTAGCTTAAATTCGGTAAATACGTTAGGGTTGAAGAGTATCTCTGTGCTTCCACTTTCGTGAAAATCTGCTTTTTCACCATTTACAGCATCCTGTGAAAACCCAATACAATAATGTTACCCGGTACGCTAACTAATTTATATTCCTATGTGTACATCACAGAGAAACAAACTTGTATTCTAATAAAAACCCGGTATCAGCATCAAAGGCTCCAATAGAAAGCTAGAATTCCATAGAAGAAAAAGTTTGCAGATTTTTTACTCCTCCGCCACTAACATAGAATAAATGAGGTTTTTAATCCAATATTGTTACAGTTTATTCATATGTATCAATATTAAAGACCACAAATATTAAGTGGGTAACATTCTGTTTTGGGTTAGCTATATTCAGGTCACAGCATCTGGAAGTTATTCTCATTAGAATAAAATGTACCTGCGTCTCACTTGTTGCTAATGCAGCATTTTCTGCAGTTTTGACCACTTTTTCAGCGTTATTGGTATTCAAAGAATCAGAAGCTACAGAGTTATCTCCTGGTGCACACCCACTCTTTGACTTATTGGCCACTTCAGCCTTTCCATGTCATTTGAAGAAGCATGAGAGTAAGATACATCCATAATGTATATAAGCAATAGTGGTATGTATAAGAGCTAATTCTTACATTGAAAAAGGCAGTTATTAGCTCAGGTCTCAAAATGCAAAATCTGGAACCTGATCCAGTATAGTTGGCATCACGAGGAGTGGCTCTCATCAAGTCCAAAAGATAATGCCTGGAGACAGAATAATATGAAGACTACAACATCAGACAGCACAAAAACAAGAGCAACATAATAGTTACAAGGAGATATCTGCAGTTATTACTACCTGGAATAACATCCCCGAAAAATGGCTTAGTATGTTGCTCGTAAATGTTTACAAGTCTCAAAGAAAATAGTGTACAAAATCGAGGACAAATAAATTAATAGAGATTAATATTTCCAGAGACTCTGACTGCATTGCATATGCCACAAGATACTTGTCTAAATGGTGACACTGATACTTAACGAGAAGGAACAAACACAAGGGATTTTGGGATAGGGTAGCATAAATATTTAACAACTCAATCTCCAAATTGCAAGAAAATTTATATGCAAATGCTTGATTCAGGAAAACTGCAACTGTTCAAAGTACAAGATTCTATAGCCCTGAAGGAACAGGCAACAATCGGACAGGAAAAAAAGATAATAAAGAGGCTAGTGAGAGAGAATTAGCAAAATCCAGAATAAGAGTTTCACCTGTCATCGCTACCAACAATGCCCTTGCACTCAACTGGTGCGGCTAGCTTGACAATATTACCAGATCCATCGAGCACAGTGTGCTCCTTCAGATGAAGACGTTTGGCAGCTTCCAGCACCTGAAAAATGATGGCGTAATAAGTATTGTTACTTGGATAATGAGTTGACCAATAAATCTTGTTACATGTTAATTGCATAACATTATCAACAATATTTTTTGGAATGAAATAACAGAGGAAGCACATATATGTAACTCTAATGAAAAGTTTGATAAAACAAATTGCCAACCTGACGTATTCTACCCTTAGAAATACTTTTGAAGCTAAAGAACTAGTACGAGCATATCACAATATGGAAGTTAGTAAGGGTGACACAGAAAACACAAAATAGGTAAGGGTTTATGTTATGAAAGGAAGCTAGAAATTTCAGCCAATTCTACATAAAATGCAATCTAAACATATTGATGGTATAATGAGTTTGCTCATTTCTACCTTGGAATGAAAATCTTCACTCCAGCAAATTTTCTTTCCGTTGTCAACGGAACCATATAGAAGGGAGTCCGATTTATCACCTTGAAGGATTCCAGGCAAGACGCTCTGGCAAGAAAATTAGAAGTATACAAATAAGCAAAAAAACAGGCAGGAAAATTAGAAGTATACAAATAAGCAAAAAAACAGGCAGGAAAATTAGAAGTATACAAATAAGCAAAAAAACACAAAAATAACCCAGATTAAAATCTCGATGTGCATATCAACATACTAAGTTAACTAACTTATTAAAATTAAAGTGTAGCACTAACAGAAAATTAATTAGTGATCAGTCAGAAAAGGGTTGGAAAAAGAATACATAAAGCAACACTGATGGGTTAACACAGAACATGCAATTAGAATAAATAACAAAAAAGATCATTAATGAGATAGAAATTTCTTGGTGGAAAGTTTAATAACGCAGATAAAAGAAAAGATATATACCTCAAACATCTAGCTGAAATATAGGTCAATACCACATCAAAATTATAATGAAACCCATGCATTCTGTTGAAGATGTGTGAGCAGGCATGATAACTACGACCATAACTGTAGCATTAACAACTCAATACTTGGTGGTAATCCAGAAAAGGTTGGGGGCACGCAAAATATACAATTAGAAAATTACGAGACAAAATATATATATATTGAATGACCAACTCATCCAAAAGCTTACGCTGTTAGAGAGAGGAATCATTTAACATATATCACTTAACACGCCCCCTCACGTGTATTTCATTTACACAAGCCTAACACGTGAAATTTAGAAATGGGTGGCGGAGGGATTCGAACATAGGACCTCGTGTTGGCCTGAGCTCTGATACCATGTTAGTGTAAGGTTGTTATTAATGATGAACCCAGGAAGGGGTATTTATACAAAGAGATAAGACTCCATAAATACCAAAATACCCAACTTAAACCTAATACTCCTAACATGCTATAACGTAACTCTAACTCTAACAATATATTAGTGGTAAGCTTGGCAAATGCAAAGTAAATGAATATATTTACTCAAACCTCTAGCTACTTTCCAGTCAAAGAAAGTGTGAGCAGACATGCACCTGTGCTATTACTCTATGACCTCTGTAATCAATTATGGCCATAGCAAGATTGTATAATCCGGGAACATCAGCTTCCTGGTACGCCTTTGTGCCTTTCAAGTCATTGTTGGCACTTGCAAAGGTGGCTTGCTCACTTTCAGCCAACTGGGCCTCTGCGGGAACATCAGAGGACAATGCATCAATGCCATTAGTGTTTTCTGTATCTGGAACACCTGATTCAACCTCATTAGAAGCTCTGGAAGCTCCATGCGGCAAAGTGTTATCTGCCTTCTCATAGGAATTCTGTGATGAGGTTGTGCTCTCAACTTTAGAGTTATCTACTGATGCATGCTTCCGGGGCAATTGCTCAAGTTCCGCATCAACAGCAAAACTGAAGAATATGTTATTATGAACATACCTTGAAATTAAGAACAAACAAATACCCCGTCAGTACAAGTTAAAAATTTACAAGTCCTCATAGCAGAGGGCACCCAAAATGAGAAAAGGTAGAAACAAGTACATATAAGAATGTAGATTAGCATATACCAATATCGTAAGAGAGCCACAAACCCTATAAGCACTTTAACAACTAAATTAATTTCGGCCACACACATTAATTACTTAGTTGCTAATTTCTCTGCATATATTCTCCAAATTTTACAAATACACAAATAGTGCTTCTGGGAGAAGGCATGGTTTTCAAGGATAAAACAATGAATAATTACAGTGATGCCAATGAATTCCCACCAGAGTAATTTTTCTAGTCTACTCACATATGAAAGCACTCTGGATCAGTTGGATTAATAGGTGGAATGCATCTGTTTATCACTCCAATAGCGCCACTAGTTGCAGCATCAACAAAATCAGAAGTCACTTTGTAAAGAGCCCTATCTCTTAAGATCCTACAAAAGAAAGCATAAGCAGTGAGTTATATGGGTGATGATCTTACACAGGAGTTAGTCAAGAAGGTAAATGAAGTACAAAGATAAAAAAACACCTTTCCTGATGTGCAGCATGTGGGAACTCCCGACAAGACTGCAACTCCTCATTCCAATCTCTCTGCATGCCAATCAGGTCACTTCCAAAAGAAAGAGTTAAAGAATTCTCTGCTCTAGCTGCATCACGTCTGTGGTCTGAAATTTCCAAAACACATAAGATTTTTATCAGATTACAGTGAGAGAAAATGACAAATAGGAATACATAAATAAAATGGAATTATTCATAAAGGTAAATGAAAGAGTATATTCAAGACCTAATTAATGACAGTGCTAGTTTACTAAAATCGTAGATATTAGGTATCAAAATATATAGAGGAAAAATTAGCAAGCATTTTACAACAGTTTTAGTAACTCCAAATCTTCAAGAATCAGAACAGAGGGGATAGCTCAGAATTACTCATTATCTTCCAAAGCAAAAAAAAATACAATTTCTAGATTTGGTTAACAGATAGAAGCTGGAGAGCTTAGCAACAAAATTCAGGGCCTCAATGAATATTCCCCACGGAAACTAGGAGAAGACACTAAGTTCCAATGAAGAAATTCAAGTGACGGTTCCATCAATCTAATCATATTCTAAGATGCTGTATACTTATAAATTACAGGGGGAAAAGTCAAGTACCCTATAAGCACACTACAACCTAGAAGCATCCAATAGATTGCAGAAAGATTTGGACTTACCAGGAACTGGGTACAAGCCAAGCCATGAATTTGGTGGCAACAGAGATTGAACATTTTCAAAGGGATGTGCCGAGGCCTTGTGCTCCAAAATTTCACGAAAAGCTTGAACACCAGAAGACAAAGTAAGTAATACAATAAAAAAATTAAGATAATAATTACTCTTGAAGTTTAAAATATTAGGCCTAGTCAGATGCAGCCATATTTATTGTTACCTTTCTTGAACTTAGGGCTTATCTTTTGCAAAAGGCCAACAAGGGTTGTAGCTTCTAAAGCAGATTTATTTGGCCTCGGATCAAGAATATTTTCCGTGCTGGAGTTCACATAGAAAGCTTTTGTTGTTCCTGTAATGCAGTATTTATTTCCTTCCAGTGTTACCAAGTCCAAGTAAATCAAGTCTCCTGAAAGCCTGACTCAACCAGAAAGACATTCAGTAAGTCAGCATGGTCATGCGTAACAAACAAAACAAATACACCTAAAAAGACAAGCCGAAAGAGGAAATGACACCATGATTAACAAGAACATGAACTTCTATGTAGAGTTAATACAACCTTCTGTAGTTTGGAGGAGGATTAAGTGAAGAGAAAACAATGCTTTCAACACATTTAATCTCTTTGGAGGGTGGTGATAGTAAATTAGTGAGTGACCCGGTAACATTCTCCATAAAACCCAAGTTTTCAAGGTCTGGCACTTCAACTTTCACAGCATCTATACAAGATATTAGGAGTAGGGAGTCACACAATTATCCAAAGCAATTTCCAAGTAGGAAAATAAGATAATAGGGAGAAATTTTACAAAGCGGCCCTCAGGAAATATTTGATGAGACAAATCACGAACCTTTTAAATTCGCAGATGCAGTTCGCCCCACTTCATGTTGTAGTGCAAGCGTTGTGGACAAAGAGGAATGCACCGTCGAAAGTGAAAGTAACTCTCTAGTACGGTGAACATGAGCTCTAATAGATCGATCATCATATATTGCTGCATGCAATTCAAGTAAGGCACTTTAGCAATAACGGGAAAATTGATAGGTAAAAACATATACATTTTAAAAATTAGTCCGGGTTGCAGAAGATTGGCAGCAATATTAGGGAGAAACCTGTTCCACTTAATGTCCTCGAAGGATGATTATGTATAAAAGATTGCAAATATTCCTAGTTAAGTATACTTTTTAGACGCGACTGGGTAAAGAGCATTGAACTTACCAGCAATCATCTCCAAAAAGCAGCTCCCACCAGTTATATCGGCAACTTCAGAAATTTCATTATAATCTTCAAGTTGGTGAACAGAGCCATCATTTGTGTGCAGTAACAAATCATAGCAAGTAAAAAAACACGTCTCTGGTGCATCAAGAAGAAACTGCCTCACGTCCATCACAGAATCTCCAGGAGTTAACTGCATATGCCATTGATTCAATCCATGAGAGGCAAAATGAAAAAAAAAAGATGATTAGCACAAACAAGAATAAGTATGGAGGTAAATAGTAAGATGTTGTATTGCTACGCCTACAAACAAGGTAAAGTACATGGAAAAGATTTTAGGTGATTTAAGTGTCAAATTAACAATTAACTCAGCTTACTTGTAACTCAAGCTTCTCGCCTCCTTGTGCTTTCACAGGAACGGGATAAAGATGAACATCAGCTGCCACAGTAAGGAAACATAAGTTGTTTTGTTAAATCTCACGTGCATTGGATGGTTTCACCTCAAAGGCAAAAGGGAAATATTATACAATTATATCAATTCTAGCAGACAGTATTTAACAAGGCAAGTAGTGCCATGACAACCAGAGAGTTGGAATACAAGATGACTGATGATCAATTTGCGGGAAAAGAAATCAATTTGAAGTAAATATGAAACTGAGGCAATTGGGAAAAGGCCAAAAATTACTAGAAAATGCTCTAGAAAATATTTTCCAAGTCATTTAAAACAAAAAGAAAGCAGAAATAAATAATAACTGAGCTAAATATTCATGATTATTATGTCGTGTCTAGCAGGCTATGCTTCTTGAGTAGCTGCATTTTTTTCAGAAAAACTACAGTATATTATTATTATTAAATTTAGCAGGCAATTTGCGTGTAATATTGCCGCATTTAATATCAGAAAATTTATATCTCGGCATTAATTCTCAAGCATGCATCAGGCAAGAGGAGAAACTGGAACACTAATGTTATTTTACATATCAAGTAGTGGACCAGTACACTTGAAAACTTTAATTTGCAGAAACTAATGAAAAGAAAACGAGAATTCTGACTTTACCTAGGAAATTACTTCAGAACTGCGTAAAGATGGAAATAAAACACTGTTATCCCTATGACTATCAATCGAATTATAAAGATTTAGTTGTTTCAGCAACCCATGCAACAATATACAATGTTTAGGACCAAAGAGCATGAAGCAAGATAGATTAAAAGTTTAATAAGTTAACATTCTCCAAGAGTTCTACATAATTTTTTTAACTGTGTCAACGAAGTGAAGCCAAATGTTGCATTAAGTGAACTTCACCATCCTACAAAAGAACAGATCCAATTGTTGCCAATTTATGGACCAGACCAGTAATTGTATATCATTAACTCCACCTTGTTTTGCTGGATGCTGATGGGATGCATTATCCTTGTCCGTCACCTCTAACTTTGTTTCGGATGATTCACTCAAGTTCGCATCTCCATTAGCTTGTACATCATTGGTATCATCATTTGACTTTGACTTAGCATCAGAAGGGACAGCCTGCTCTGAAGGATTTACAGAACTCTGATGCGACCCTTTACGGTTCCTCCCTCTATTCGACTTTCCCGCCATCTTTACCCTTATATCAAGACAAAAATTGAAATCCCACTTAAGATAATTTTAACATAATTATAACAATAAACCATATAAGACAAAAAGTGCATTAAACCAAGATATGCACAAAACAGATTCAAACCTTTTTTTACTACAATCCTTTCAAAGATATGCGCATGAAACCAAATACAGTGACAAAGCTTTCTTCCGAGATTTAAGTACAAGCATATTTTATATGCAGAGCACAAAGAAAAGAATTACCATACCATATTCAAATGTATCTTCTTAACCATGTCAAATAACAGAAACCATTAACAGAATTAAATGAACCCCCAGTACAAATAATGACAAAAAAACTTAACCTCATCGAACATCATATCCAGCACTAAACCTTTTCAAGTCACAAAACAAATCCCTTGGCACAAAATAAAACAACAGGTATAAAAATTCGCATCATGTAATGAAATACAAAAATCAGCCAAGTAAAGGTAGCAGAGAGGTATTATTGATTGCATTAAATAGTCTTCACCTATTGGGAAATGCTAAGATCGCAGCTCAACTGTTTGATTAAATTCCTGAACAGAAGAAATTAGCTAACAGTGTATGCGTGCGTGCGTGCGGGTTTGCTTTTTGGGGTTTTGGGGGCTGAGGTTTTATGAAGTTTATTTTGATTGATGAGGTTTTATGAAGTTAGGGAAAAGGGAAATGAGTAGAGAGGAGAGAGGCTGAGAGCCGGCTGCCTTTTTTAGTCATTTTCCTTTCATGGTACATTACTACATTACATTATTCTTTCTTTTATTGTATCTATCCGAAAGTTCTATTGGGCTTCGGCCTGTTTGAGTAAGCTTTCCAAATTAATAAGTAATATTTTATTTTCACTAAGGGCAACACATGTTTGTTTGTTGTTTCTCTTTTCAAATACTCCGTAATAGTTTTAAAATTCAGAACTTTAAAAATATTGTTTATTTTGAAAATAGTTTTAGAAATTGATCGAGCACTTTAGAAATATTGTTTATTTTGATTATTAGAGAATGAATGAATAATGGATTCTTTTATAAGAAAGTTATATGGCTTTTTTAGAAATTATGGAAATAAGAGAAATAGTGTAAGAAATTGGTTATTTTATATTAAATCATATTTATTTAATGTGAAATAAATAGTGTATGAGATATATTATTTTATGTGAAATGTTATTTAGGTTTTCTTATAGATAAAAGAGACTTGTTAAGATGAAAATGTTTTTGAAATTTGAGAGATAAATTTATAGAATAACTAGTTTATTTATCAAAAGAAAATAGTTGTTTGTTTAATTTGTCTTTTCAGATGAGATGGTATTTAAATGATCTCTATAAAGATATATCCTTGACAATTCAGTTGATCACTAGCTAATTTAGAAGTAAATAATTAATGTGTTTCCTTTCCTAAAAATATGGAGTTAACTTAATTTATAATGTCATCAATTAGCAAAAGACTTTGAGAGTGCAATTAATCCATTGTCATTATTGAGCAAACTCCACGGCACATTTCTCAACAAATATATATATTTTAGCTAGCTAGCAGCTTTCAAGTGATCAAGTGTAAGTTGAAACTGAATCGATTACCATCTCATGATGCAGTTTTCAATACAAGAATTTGAATGACTGTTTTTCTTTTAATAAAAGATGATATTGCAAATCAAATATAGTTATATATAAATTAACAAGGGGATTATATATTCACACAAAATGTTCATAATATTATATATCTCTCTTAGATTAATTAGATTTATTTTTGTTTGAATATGTTTTTGCCATATGATGTTTAGAATGAAATATTCCATTTTAAATACATACATAAATTAAGAAATGTTTCATCAGTTTAATTAATTATATGACCTTGACAATCCATTATTTGAGAGGTCATAGTCATATATTATTTTTGGGTGTTGTTTGGAGTTGGAGTGCAAATTAATTAAATAAACAACATGCATTGATGTCAGTAGTTAGTATGTCTTGAAACTGTGTCGTGCATATGGGATTGAAGAGCAATGCTTAGAGGTATTTTCTACTATTGAGACTAATTGTCCCACGTTGGTTGAAAACAATAGTTAAGTCCACCTTATAAGGTCTTGGGCAATCCTCACCTTACAAGCTAGTTTTTGAGGTTGAGTTAGGCCCAAGCCAAGTAAGTGAACTTAACTCAATCCATATGGTGAATTCTAATACGCCAACACACAGTCACACACATATATATATATACTAGGAAAGTGTACGTGCGTTGCACGTGATTAACTAATTTTCTATGTTAGTTGAATCATACAATCATTTTTCAATATACTATCTTAATGGCGTATCATATAATTTTTTTGACTAATTCACTTTAATTATTACTATGTTGTTACCAAAAATTAACATAAATACTTATAATCAAAACTTGAAAATCAAAAATGAACTATAACTATTAAGTATTTTTAATCTGAAACTACATGTCTACAGAACTATTATTCTAAAACAACCATTTGAACGAATGAATAACATTTATTATTTTCTTTCTTTACCTTGATATTTTCATCTAAACCATTTTTCACAGGTTTAACCTATTTTTTTATTGATTTAATCAGTTTTGTATATTATACATATCTTTTACTAAATTCATTAATTTTCAATTACATGTCTAATCAAGTTTTAACGAATCTAACCCATTTTTACCAACTCTCCCCGATTTTGTAGTGTAAGCCTGCTTTTACACTAAGTTTACCCTATTTTCTGTTATTTTAACATGTTCTTTCATCGATTTCCTCCAGTTATACTTGAGTTTACCATTTGTTTTTGTGTTATTTTAATCCGTTATTTCATTGATTTCACCATTTTTTGTGCTTTATCCCATTCTTTTCACTCATTCTATCGCTTTAACCCATTTACCTATTCTTTTGCTGATGTACACTATTTTCGCGACTATTTCAGATTTTTTTTTTAATTTAACTCTTTCTTGTTCTTCTTTATCGATTTGACCCATTTTTTGTTATCTTGTGTTCAATCGATGTCATTCATTTTTTTTTACCAGTTTACCCGTGTTTTGTTAATTTACCTCATTATTTATCGATCGTACCATTTTTTGTTGCTTTAACTCGTTTTTATTCGATCTAACCCATTTTCCTATTGTAATGTCGTTATCACCAGTTTTAACTCTTTTTTAGCCTAAGCCAATTATAAGTTTTTCAGTTAACTAAATATGATTGCTTTAGTTTAAATGCTTAAAAGAAATGTGAATTCTTTTTAGGTTTTATAATAATTGATCATTTCTTAAGAATTGTCCAAAGAAATATCGATTGCGCTGTATTTACACTGAGTTTATCATTTTTTTTGTTATTTCTACCCGTTCTTTGACCGATTCCACACATTTTTGTGTTTTATCAAATTTGTTAATCAATTCACTCATTATTTTCGGTTTGACCCAAGTTTAGTCGATTTTACCTATCATCCTTACCACGTTGTTTTATCAATGGCACCATTTTTTATATTTAAGTTGTTTGTCTTCTATCTAACCCATTTTTTCTCTGATTTATCAATTTTTTTATCATATATATATTTTTTGTAGAATCTTATCCGTTTTTTACAAATTTTAACTATTCTATGTTTGACTTATTTTGGTTTAAGCCAATTTTAAGTTTTTCAGTTAACTAAATAGTACTTTTTTTTATTCATATAGCCTGAACGTGACCTTTTGTTTTTAGATTCTTTAGTAAGTGATAAATTCTTAAGAATTTTTGAAAGAAATATCGCGTGTACCTATTTTACACTGAGTTTATCATTTCTTTTTTATTATTTTAACCCGTTCTTACACCGATTTCATCTATTTCTTTTTTGTGGTTTATTTCATTTCTTAATCAATCCATAATTATCTCAAGTGTAACCAATTTCAGTCGATTTTCACATTTGTTAATGAATTCACTAAATTTCTCCACTTGAACTGAATTTAGTCTGACTTTACTTGTTATTTCGCTTATTTAACCTATTTTCTCACATATTTCAACTTTTTTTTTTTTTTTTGCCAATTAACTCATATATTTGTTTTTGTTCTTTTATCGATTTGATCTGATTTTTTGTTATCCCGTGTTTAGCAGATTTAACTCATTTTTTTTACTGATTTTACCTATTTTTTGCTTGTTAACCTTGTTGGTTTTATCAATGGCACGATTTTTTTTTTTACTCGGTTTTCTTTCTATCTAACCAATTTTCTCATTGATTTTACCATTTTTATCATATATTATTAATCAAAATTTACATTTTTTGCCTATTTTAACAATTTCAATGTTTTGTAACCCAATTTCTTTAGTTCTCTCTAATGTAACACAATTTCAGTCGATTTTCACATTTGTTAATCAATTCACTAATTTTCTCCGGTTGAACCTAATTTAGTTTGATTTTACTTATTATTTTGCTTATTTTCTCACATATTTAATTTTTTTTTTTTGCCAATTAACCCTTCTACTTGTTCTTGTTCTTTTATCGATTTGATCTGATTTTTTTTATCTCGTGTTTAGCCGATTTCATTCTTTTTTTTTTTTTTTTTTTTTACTGATTTTACTTATTTTTTTGCTTGTTAACCTTGTTGATTTATCAATGGCACAATTTTATTTTTGTTTTAACCCGTTTTTCATTCTATCTAACGAATTTTCTCATTGATTTTACCATTTTTATCATATATTACTAATCAAAACTTTGCATATTTGTTTTAACAATATTTCTATGTTTTGAAGTTTTTTTGCTAAGCCAATTATACATTTTTCGTTCTCTCTAGTGTAAACCAATTTCAGTCGATTTTTATATTTGTTAATCAATTCACTAATTTTCTCTGGTTGAAGCCAATTTAGTCTGATTTTACTTATTATTTTGCTTATTTTCTCACATATTTCACTTTTTTTTTTTTTTTTTTGCCAATTAACCCATTTATTTGTTCTTGTTCTTTTATCGATTTGATCTGATTTTGTTATTCCATGATTAACCGATTTTATTTATTTTTTTTAACCAATTTTACCTATTTTTTTTTGCTTGTTAATCTTGTTATTTTATCAATGACACAATTTTTTTTTAACCCGCTTTTATTTCTATCTAACCAATTTTCTAATTATTTTACCAATTTTATCATATATTACTAATCAAAATTTTACATAATTTGCCGGTTTTAATAATTAATATGTTTTGAAGTTTTTTTTGCTTAAGCCAATTATACATTTTTTAGTTAACTAAATAGTATCTTTTTTAATCACATAGAACGAATTTGACATAGAGGTTCCTTAATGTTTTTTTAGGTTCTTCAAATAAGTGATAACTTCTTAAGAACTCTTCAAATTTTTTTTGAAGAAATATAGAGTTATAGTTTTTTTTTAACCATTAATATTTTAATAAATTGCAAAACTTTAAAAGATAATTATAAGTTTGTTATATATGAGACTTCTTGTCTAATTATACTTATGTAATTCTTTTCTTTTAGGATTCTTCTATTTTACATTTTTGCCATAAATTTAAATATCATAATATAATTTAAATAGGGGTATATTAGTCTTCACAAAAAAGGGAAGAAATTCCCTTAGGCCAACTCGTACTTTTATATGTATATAGATATATATATATATATATATATATATATATAAATGCATGCATGCATGCAGACAATGAGGTGAATGGCCCATGCATGTGTGCAAAGGCTTCTCCATGCATGCATGTTGTTGAGAACAATATATATATGTGGCATGACATCAATGAATTATGACGTACGCATTTGTTCATGATGCAAAAAAGATTCAGTCAACTTGGAGGTCTTCAGCTAGCTTTACACAGATCGATCGACACTATAGTTAATTAGTCATTTTAATTTCAAGTATATATGACTAATAGAGACAAGTTTTCTCGTCTAATTAACTGCGTACGTACTATCCTAAACTTGGAAAAAGTATCTGAGATTTTGGATTTATGGGGAGAGAACTCAGGGCCTATGCTATGACATGGAGAGAGACTAGCTAACTCCAAGTATATATATATATTGGGTTGATATATATATATGATTTCAAACTTGAAGCAATTAATAGCTGCTCTTGAACTGTAGTTAATGCATAGAGTAATACTATATCATTGTTCTTTTGTGTTCTTTAATTTATGCCTCGCCATTTTTCCTTGTTTGTTTAATTAATGGTAGTTGGTTAGTCAAACTTTTGTAAAATTGAATTAAGAGAGCAAGCAGTAACAGGAATTGTGTTGATCATGAGATGTTTCTCTTCTTTTAAATTTGTAGTAAATAAAACAAGTAGCATATTTGAGTCTTGAATTGGTTAAGGAATTTGAATCTACCGAGCAAAATCAAAGTGTTCCTTTGGAGAGCTTGCAAGAACTTCATTCCTACGCGGATCTAATTTGGTGAAACGTAAGGTGATAAACTTCTCAAAGCTGTGTCATTTCCGAAGAGGCCAGGGTACAAAGGATGTTATCCACTGTTTGTACTCTTGGCCGTTGGCCAGTAAGTACTATACCTTGGTATGTATACAATTTTTCTGGTTTTGAGTTACGGGATTGGTGTTTGAGTATGAAGCAAAATTCAGATACTACTGCTATGTTGGTCTCTTTGGCATAATAGAAACAAAAAGATTTTTGAATTTTCCAAACCCAAAGCGAAATTGCGAGTTTTGCACTAAAGTATCTAGAAGAACTCCGAAAAACTGAAGTCGGAGTCCTAATTGTACGTACAGTGAGTAGCTTATGTGAGGTTCGATGGAGATCACCGAACGAGGATGCGGTAAATATAAATTTCGACGCAGCCATAAATAGGACATCGGGTCGTTGTGGTTTGGGGGCAATTGCTCGATCCTCTGAGGGTAAATGTATTGGATGGAAGTCGATGTGCATTAAACAACCTCTTGATCCGCGGGAGTGAAAGCTACATTAATGGCAGTAGAATTGACATATGAACATCAATGGAAAAAAATAATAGTAGAAGGAGACTCACAAGTAATTAATTATCTCAGCAATTGGAAGTGAATCCAAGTCTTGCGCGGATTTTGTAACTATTATTGAAGACATTAAGTCATAGGCTTCTTTGATTTTTTTGAGGCTCGACATATTTGGCGTGAAGGAATTAGCGCGGCGCATGAAGTAGCTAAATTATCAAGCATAGAAATGTATTCTTTGAATGTTCTTCCTGCTTTAATTCAAGATATTGTAATCGCCGAATTAACTCATGAACAATGGCGGAGCCAATTTTGTTTTCACCGGGGTCCACTATAAAATTAATGACTATGATTTAAAATATTTATAATAAAAAAAAATCAACAACAATGAAACTTTGATGAATTTAATTAAATCTCAAAATCAATTTGATATATAGACTGAGATTTTTTTTTTACAAATGTCGACGAAATCGTTTGTTGACCTATTTATTACAACTAACAAATATTAGATAATTTATTAAAATTAATAAACATATTTCATACATATGTCTCCTTCAAGAATCAATGGTTTATCCTCGTTTAATGTAAAAACTAGAACCTAAACATTTTTTAGGTAGAATTTTTGTTTTCCACGTTTTTTTAGTAGATTTATTTTGTGATAGTATATAGGGATAAAGATGAAAGAGAGACTTATATGAAGTAGGAGTGACTCTTGATATTTAGAATGTGTGTGTGTGTGTTTTTACAAACTTAATAAAGATTATGTTAGAGTTTTAGTTGATGTCCACTTTGTGACTCTTGACTTGTTAAATTTATCAAAGTCTAATAAAAATGGACCCCTTTCAATTGATTCTTTTAATTATAATTAGGGGTCCATTAAAAAAAATTATAAAATTTATATAAATAATAACATAGCACAAAATATTACACACATAAACACAAACTAGGAGTTAAATTTCAGGGGTCCATGCAACCCCCCACCCCCCTCATGAATGAATTTTACCGCTTTCCATTAAAAAAAAAAAAAAAAAAAAACAAAAAAACAAAAAAACAAAAAACAAAAAAACAAAAAAACAAATTGAAAGATTGCCATATGCACAGTAATATTATATAGTACATGTTTGGTAGAAAAGTAAGCTTGATAATGAGAATGATGCCAATTTAAATAAACACCTTTAGTTTTTAGTTCGTCTTCTCCCTCATAACATGGGATACAAACTCAATATTATGTATATATTGAAAGGCGTTGAGAATGTCCCTTTCCTCTAGAAGATTTAGCAAAATGTGATGTGCTATTATGTAGTTGTTGTGTCATTCATCATCTTCTAGGCCTTCCTCTTCAGATGGTTGCGATATGTCATATCTCTTATGCGCCGCTATAATTCTAAAACTTGGATAATAATGGGGATAAAATGATATATTTTCTTCTAAATAATATATAGGGCAAATTGGATTATGAAGTTATTGAGCTAGCATAAATTTCCCATCCTAATGCTTATGTGCTTATTGAGTTTTTCATTATAACTGAATTAACTTGAATGTGATTATTAGTGCTCATATAGATTTATTTTACTTCGAATTGACTCCATTTTACTTTTAAAATTGATTGAGGTGTTTTCAACAAATAAAAGACAATGTGAACGATCGTTCTGGTTGAAGAAATTGGGTGTGTCCATCACGTAAAATCCCTTCGTTCTACCACTATGCACAAATTAACAAGTTTTAAATGTATACCCTAAATTATTTGACCCAATTTCTAAGCACTTTAAGAGAATCATTTTCATATATGGAAATGTAACTAATCATGTGTGTATTGAAATCCAAAATATTGATAAACAAAGTTATAAATTTGCCTAAATAGGATTATACGTAGTATTTGACCAAGCAAGAAATACATTATTTTAAAATAAAAAAGTATTTTTTTTATTTCTCCTTTTGACGAAAAATTATTTACTTTAATTTAACATTTTAGGATTTCAATGTAAAACTAATGTTCTTTTATCAATTTTACCCTTCTTATTAATACTTGAAATTAATGCTAAGATTATTTGATTACAAGAATATTTTAAAATTTTTACTTAAAAAATGTAATTTCATAACATTTCTTAATTCGTATGAAATTCTCCAAAACGAATGAAGAAAAAAAAAAGTGGGAGTACAAAGCAAGAAATTCCAGAAAAATATTATATGCTTTAGCACAAACGATTGTCGAAGCTGTATAGCCGACGTGGCAGTCTTTTATTAGCTGAACAACCCATCACGCGGATGGCTAATCGAAAACTCCCTTAACCTCAATCTCCGCCGTCCAATTTTCTCCTAATCAACGGTTCTCCCGCACCCCATCCCCCCAAAAATTTCAAATGACCTCCAAAATTTCCCCCCTCCCGCCCCCTCTCCAGTATATAAACTATCCACCACTTCCTCCATCATTCACAGCTCAAAGCAAAAGAAGTCAATCCGTACATACATCTCTTCGAGTCGTCCATTTCAAATCCTACAAATGGCTCGTACTAAGCAAACCGCCCGCAAATCCACCGGCGGCAAGGCCCCGAGAAAGCAGCTGGCCACCAAGGCTGCCAGGAAATCCGCCCCCGCCACCGGCGGCGTCAAGAAGCCCCACCGTTTCCGCCCTGGAACCGTCGCTCTTCGTGAGATCCGTAAGTACCAGAAATCCACCGAGCTTCTCATCCGTAAGTTGCCTTTCCAGAGGTTAGTCCGTGAGATTGCTCAGGATTTTAAGACGGATCTGAGGTTTCAGAGCTCCGCCGTGGCGGCGCTGCAGGAGGCGGCGGAGGCTTATTTGGTAGGGTTGTTTGAGGACACTAATCTCTGCGCTATTCATGCTAAGAGGGTTACTATTATGCCTAAGGATATTCAGCTTGCTAGGAGGATTAGGGGAGAGAGGGCTTAGAGTGGGATCGAGTTTGGTTCTGTGTGATTCTGTTGGTTTTGTTTTGGATCGGGTTATGTGATAGGGTTATTAGTGTAAATTTGTTGTGGTGTAGCCGTTGATTTTTAGCATTTAAATATCTTATTAAGTATTTTATGTATTTTCAGTTTCAATGAATCTGGCTTTTAAATTATCATACTTGAACTATTATTTGCTTGACTAATTTGAGTAATCTGCAGTAGTGAATTTGTTAAAGATATCGTCTGAATTTAGACTCTTATTTATTTTGACTAAGGATAATTGTTAAAATGTAGACTAAAAATGAATATGAATTTGTATATTTATTATAGTAGTTGACATGTCCACTTCTCATATTGAATAATTTATATAAATAATAAATTACATAACAATTAAATTAGAAAATATGATACTTTTACATATGACACAAATTGAAGTAATAAAAAATTTATCATTTTGTTAATGAGATAATATCAAGTTTTAGTTCAAACTGGGGTGATGTTTCTAAATAAATAAAAAAAGTTGAACTCAATTGCTTGAGTTTTATTGATGCAAGTTTGTTGAATTTTATTTCATTGTACTTTTTGAAATTAGAAAATTAACATATTTGTGTTTATATCATACTTGAAAAAGATAAAAAAAATTGTAGTCTCTATCAACAGAAACACCATGAGTATTACAGTACATCACATGATTTTATTAATTAATGTAAGAAGAACAACTACATTAAATTTAAAAGATGTAAAAATAAATCAACAATCACATTGAGGAAAACAATACCAAAAGCACCCATTCCTTGCAATCCCCTGCTGATCTTGAAAATCATTATTGCTCAAATCCAATACCCCCATATACTTAACCGACCCTAAACTCTTGGGAACTTCACCATTCAACTTATTATACGACAAATCCAACGCCGTAAAATAACTCTCCGAACCAAAACTATCCGGCAAATTCCCTTCCAAAAAGTTTCTACTCAAATTCAAATGACTCAACCCCTTATTACCAAACAAGCTACCTGGTACATCACCCGAAAGTTCATTACCGTAAAGGTTCAGTGTCGATAAAACCGGCATCGACCCGATTGCATCCGGAACCGGACCCGATATCCTATTCATAGACAAATCCAAATCCGCGAGTCGTGTTAAACCGGCGAGTGAACCCGGTATCGAACCGGTGAGTTGGTTCCGGCCCATTAAAACCCGGCTCACCATTTTTAGCTGTCCAATGTCGTATGGGATTTCGCTGGTTAACTGATTGTTGCTGACGTCGAGTAGTTTTAGGTTCTGGAGGTTGACGATTGAAGTGGGTATTGAACCGGATATTTGATTTCCTCCTAGGTCTAATACAAGGAGTTGGGTTAGTTTGCCGATTTCGGATGGGATTTCGCCCGAGATTCTGTTTCCGGAGAGGTCGAGGATTCGGAGTTGTGAGAGGGAGGTTATGCAGGGTGGGATTTCGCCGGAGATTGAATTCCAGCCGGTGATTATGAGGGTGGTTAGTTGATCGAGGAGGCAGAGTGAATTAGAGAGTAAACCGGTCCAGCTATCTGATGTTAAAGAGGAGAGACAGAGACAGAGACAGAGAAATAAAACTGATGGATTAAATTCATAACCTACAGGTATCTATGCATATCATAGTTAAATTTTTCGAGAAATTTTTTAAGACCTATAAAAATATATGGATTAAAAAAAATGTTGAATTTAAGATTGTGAATTATAATTTCTGTTTTGTTGGTAAGTTTTTGTCAATTAAATTTTACGAACTTTTGAATTTAATTTGGAATCTTAACAAAAAATTGTAATTAAAAAGAATATGTTCAAATAAACTCACTTCGTTTTAATTGAAAAAAACTTAGAACATTTTCCTGTTGTGGTCCCTTACACCTAAACAAATGTATATAAGATAATTACATTATCCATTACCTGAAAGGTCCAATTTCTTGTTCCCAACAACGGAGTCGGACGAGTCATCGGCCCGGAGGACAATGTCGGTTACACGGAGGGTGTTCGGGTCACAATATATTCCGGGCCAGACGCAAAAATTATCACCCGTCCACGCAGAAGTGGCAATAGTATTGCCATCTTTGAAGGCCGAAACTGCTGCGTGGTCGGTGGCATTAATGGCAGCGGAGAAGCTAAGCAAAAGCAGAACGAGTATAATATGCATTTTGATGATTTATAGCACAAGATTTACTAATTTGAGTATAAGGAGATTGTGAGTGTTTAAATGGGGAAGAGGGCGGTGGATCGATCACTTAAAAGGAATCTGCATTTAGTAGAGTTTTTATGAAAGGGAATTATTTAGTAGAGTTTTTATTGCAACGCCGGCGTTGTTTGTGCAATGGACGGCGGGGCTACCGGCATAGTCATGTGCTGCAACCATATACTGTAGTATTTGTTACCTAGTACGTGTAATAAAATTAATTGTAGCCTACCTACGCCAAATTGTAGTAATTAATTAGGGTAATTTTTTCAAATATGGAGTCTAACTGATTCAAATCATTTACATGACAAATGTAAAATATTTATTATATAGATAGTATTTATAGAAGAGTGACTAATCACATAAAAAATATTGGATGATGAAATATATCAAATATAAAATTTTCCATATAATTGTTCGAGTTCCCCAAAAAAAAAAAAAATTCTAGTACATATTTGTTATGTGATTGTAGTTAATTAATTGAATTCAATCGATCGGGTTTTACCATTCTTGAATTAAAAATTTCTTCGCCTAAACATTATATTGACATTCTAAGCATTGAGCCAAATATAGACACTTGAACTCCTATATAATTTAAAGATTTGATTTGATCAATTGCTATCATCTATAAAATTTCAATCAAAACAAGGACTCGCACTCCATCCCACAACAAGTAATGCAAGCTACTGATAATGAACAACAACACATCCAACTTCAATCCTTTCTAAAAAATAATAGAGCATATAGGAAAAATTAGTTTTACTGAAATTGCATGTGAGACCAAAGAAGTAAAAGGAGTCCAAATTGTTCCCTCACGATTTGTTTAGTAATATAAAAAAATTAATATAAATCTTCTATGCTGAAATTGCATTTTTAATTAATTCTTTAGAATTGTATTCTTCGCAGCTTCGGTCTCACACTTGACGAGATTATACTTCTAGTTTTAATATTTTAAATATATATATATATATATATATATATATATATATATATATATATTTATTATCATATTATTCATTTTCTATCCAACAGGAGTAGAAGTGTAAAACAAAAATTAACTTACCAAACATGCAAACGGGAGACTATTATATAAACAAAAAAAAAAAAACTGATGAAAAAGAAGTGATATAGCCAAATATATAAAACTTATATAAAAATTGAAATCAGAAATAAAGATTTATAAAACTGGAAATCAAAAGAATGCCAATGGGCTAATTTCGTGGGTCTATAATCATAAAACATCACATGGAGATGTGGAATAGTTGAGACTTGAAAGCGATTAAATGCAATATTCACGCGTTACAAGCAATACTAGTAAGGTTTTGACTCATTGAGATCGTATAATTTTGAGAAAGATTTCTAAAAAACGAAATCACAAACTAAAGTCCCCTAAAATATTCAAATACCTATTTTTCTACATGAACAATTATCCATTTTATATTGTTATAAAAAAATTAGTACATAATTTCAATATTTTATTTAAAAAGTAGAAACTTATCCGGTTGTCCTCAAACCTTCCCTAGTAGCTGCATTCAACCCAACGCCACCCCACCCTTTTTCCTTCCCCTCCCCGTGCCTTTGTGCGTCCACGACTTGCCAATTGCCATGACCGATTTGATCGCAATATGTCGTCACATAGAAGATGAAGGAGTTAATCTTTTTAATATTTTAAAAAGTAGAAAAAATCACATGAAAGGTATTTGTTGTGAATTCAATATCTTCCTGGTAGTTTGGGTAATTTCTCAAAGTATGAGGGTGATTGTGCAATTACACCAAACTTGAGGGGTAGTTTGAGAAATAAAAAAAATCAAGCCTATTTCTTTAATAAAAAATAATTTATGATGATAACAACATGTGGTGTCATAAATTAACGCCGTGAGAGAATAAATATAATTTATCCAAAACCTATGAGGTAGTTTAAGTAATTTTTTAAACTTAAAGGGAGGTTAATATATTTACACTAAAGTATATTGATTTTGAATTAATTAAAATAAATTATTTGAGTTTGTGCGTTAGTATATAAGTTAGTAAGTTAGTATATATATAAAGCAAAAAGAAGGCGAAAGAAAAAAACCATTCTCCCGCCATCATTGAGGCCCATCACTAAAAGTAACACTACACAAACCCATTTACCCACACCCTTTTCAGTTTACACACTTCAACAACAACTCTATTTCTCTCTCTACCACAACAATGGAGATTCCGGTGATCGATTTGGCGCCGTACTTAAACTTCTCCTCGAAACCAGACAAAGAGGAGGAGCACGAATTGGAGCTGAAGAATCTCTGTTCGGAGGTGAGCCGAACCCTAAGAGAAACAGGAGCTTTGTTAGTGAAAGATCCTCGATGCACGGCTCAAGACAACGATCGGTTCCTTGACATGATGGAGAAGTATTTCGAAATGCCTGATGATTTCAAGCGTCGACAAGAACGTCCCCAACTTCACTACCAGGTCCTAATTTTTCTATTTAGTTTTTGGATTGCGTCTCATATGAATTGGATTGGATTGGATTGGATTTTTAGTAATTCTGGTTTTTGAGCCTCAATTAGGGGAAATGTATTACCAATTTGCTGGGATTTTTTTTCCTCCTGTGGCACACCGCTTAAATGTTATATTCTTCTAGATTATAATAAACAATATACTCCATGTTTCCGTTCAGTTTAGGCATAGCTGCTGTATGAACTAAATATTTCTCGATTCTGCACTGAGTTTTTGTGAATGTGTAACTGCTTGTTATACTCTTTTAAGTGGTGAGTTGATGTAAAAATGGTGATTAACTATGAACTAAATATTTATGATACCAAAATATGCACTAATTTGTCTTCTCTTAAGGGAATTAAACACGTGGATATTACGGTCTCGAATTATGTTGGAGATTTGAGATCTTACTGAGAATCCTGAAGGGTTTTACAGAGATGACTTTGTAGAGCATATCCTATTTTTCATGCTGCCCCCAATTCCCGATATAATTTTATGACGCATGGGTGTAGCTTGGACAACGTCGCATGCTTTGGGTTTGTCAATCAAAAGCAAGACAAGGGAAAACCAAAAGCTATTGAGTCGCTGATCTTGTTTCCATGATTTGGGTTTTATCCTATTTCTTTATTCAACCCAAAGCATGCTATTTTCCTCTTGAGTTTGAATCTAGATACAGAAAGGACACATAGTTATCACTTACAAAATCAGTTTGGAATTTGAGTTTGCTGCAGGGTGGTGGAGGAGGCGGGGGGGGGGGGGGGGGGTTACTTTCAATAGTTACCTGGGAGAGCATCACTCAACCAAGTTACCTTTTGATTTTATGTTGTTTTAGGTTGGAGTTACACCTGAAGGAGTTGAAGTACCTCGCAGCTTAGTTGATGAAGAAATACAAGAGAAGTTAAAAGCATTGCCTATAGGGTCTAAAGCTTTAACACCCACTGGAGCAGACCCCAAGTGGCGGTATATGTGGAGAGTTGGTCCACGACCACCAAATACCCACTTTAAGGTTAATTTTATTAAGTGTATTTCTATTTCAAGATGGCTTGGCTTCTTATACTGATGTTTCCTCATCTTATAGGAACTTAACGCGGAGCCTGTCATACCTGAGGGATTTCCAGAGTGGAAAGAGACCATGGATTCATGGGGATATAAAATGATATCTGCCATAGAGGTGAGTATCATCCTTGCTTTTCTTCTAGTTTGTTCACATGGTTTGTCACACATTTCCTCATGCAATGTCATTCTTTCTCAGGTGGTCGCCGAAATGGCTGCAGTTGGCTTTGGACTACACAAGGATGCTTTTACTTCTCTTATGAAGCAGGTTACTTTTGTTTTCTACCTGTGTTTCCTTTCTTTATCCAAATCAGTCATAAAGTTCTTTTTTTAAACCTATGGCGATAGTCGATAGATGATTAAAGCTGTCACACTAACCAAATAAAAATTGCCTGGAGTGCATTAAATTTGTTATGCTGCATAGTGGACTATGCAAATATGCCAAGTCTTACATGCATACTTTTTCTGGGTTGAAACATTTGGTCTTGTAACTCTGCTGCCCCACTCTAATAAAGTTAGAAATATCTCATCCGAATGCGGTCTTTTGGATGTATTTAAGCGTGCACCTGGAGGAGTTGCAAAATATGCTTGATTTCTTCCTTTTGCCTTTTTCTTTTCTTTTATCTTCTTTCTGAGTCTTGGACCTAGTGTCTGATCTCTTGTATCAGATTATGTGACCTAACAAACCTACCAGTGATGGACCATGATATTAATATGGTGAAGAATATCATGAATTCAAAAGAGAGTGAATAAATGATCTTGGGTGTCAAACCAATTTTTTGTTAGGAATTATATGTTTCATCCATTAATATATCTTCCTAGGATGATTTCATATGTACCATTTTTGTCCCTTCAATCTGCCAAAAGGTACCCTCCAGGGATGGCTGAGATTTTTAGATGAGCATATCATTTAGGGTTGAATAATTGTTCTTTTTCCTTCTGATGGGCTAACTTCATGATTATCCTGTTATGTTAAATGGTATAACTCTCCTTCATGAAGTAATCAATGAAATAAGAACATTTTTGAAGAACCTGGATACTCAATTAGGAATATTGCCCTGGTGCTTTTTAGTTCTTATGGCCCATATATTTTCCAACATTTTCCAGTCTCACATTTCTTTCTTTTCTGCAATCAAGTGGCTCAATTGTTATCAGTCTCTTTAGTAGCTTCAAAAGTCCTGCTAAGAATTTACTTTCATTCTCTGGGAAATAGTCATTCCAAGAAGACTTATTAGGTAAAGATCTCAGCCACTTGATAACTCAACTATCTTCAGATCACACTCTCAATCAGGGAAACTGTTTTATTAACGATGATGTACTTTTTTCATGAACAATATGAATAAGGTTCAATGCCACACATTTTATCTGTTTGCTTTTTTTTCACTCTTTAATATCACAAATCTCTTTTATTGGTGTTTTTTCAGTATGATGCAAACTTCCTGAGTTCTTTTTATAATAAGAAGTCTTTTATATATGGCTTTTATTGTATTTGTGTTCTATGATGTTTTTAATTTGCATGTATTGGTTCATCACTTTTTCATACATTTAAGTATTCACTTCTCACTCACAGGGACCACACCTACTTGCTCCAACAGGAAGTAACCTAAAACGTCATGGCCAAGTGGGCACTGTGTTTGCTGGATATCATTATGACCTCAACTTTCTTACCATCCATGGCAGGAGTAGATTCCCAGGTTTAAATATTTGGCTGAAAAATGGGCAAAAAATGGAAGTCAAAGTTCCCGTAGGATGTCTTCTCATTCAAACAGGGAAACAGGTATAAGTTCATTGGTGTCAGAAAATCTGTATTTTCTGTTGGCCAATTGAGGGGTTCAGATGATTGTGTTACCTCTTTCATTTCTTTCTTTTGCGTGCATGAAAAGATAAATAAATTTAAATAGACATTATTCAAACCTTACTCAGTAACAACTGAAAAGACTACTTGCTTGTACCTATGGTAAATGAAGTTGTTCTTGAGGATGCAATTTATGCAGCATGGAGTTTCATCTTGGATCCAAGATATTTTCCCGCCATAATTTTGCCTCTTCAATTTCCGACATGATTAACTGCTAAATAATTTGATAGAGTTATGCTTAGATCTTTTCTTTCGGAAGTTCTCGTATTTGGAGACTAGTAATCTTTTCTTCCATTCCTTCAAAATGCATGAATATACAGATTGAGTGGTTAACTGCTGGAGACTGCACAGCTGGCATGCATGAAGTCGTCGTGACTGACCGCACCATTGCTGCAATAAATCTAGCTTCTGAGCAAAATCGCAGCCTTTGGAGAGTATCCTCAACGGTAAGTAAGCTTAGGTTATGTTTGGTTCTTGAATTTTGATGAGTTAAACACTAGGGAAAATGTTTTTCTTGCATCAAAGTTGTGCCTTTTTTTGTTCAGACGCAAGAACCAAACATGGCCTAATTGTTGAGGTCATTTTGTTTCTGCAATTTTTGCTTTGTTATCATTTTCTCTTCGCGACTCTAAATTACTTGCTAAAATCTAGCTCTTGTTGTTCCATCTCATCCAGCTTTTTGGACACATAGCATCAGATGCAGTGCTAAAACCTTTAGGCCACTTTGCGGACTCGCCACTAGCCAGCAAATATCCTCCGCTGCATGCTGGAGAGTTTGTCGAACAGGAGCTATTGGTTATTAATCTGAAAGGGAGCAAAGGAGATGCTTGATGGTTTGTAACTCAGAGCTTGACGGAGTGAGTTAAGATTCAGTATATTTCTATAATTGTTGGCCGGAAAATCGGAACTCTAGACTCTGCAATCAGTTAAAATGTTTTTCTGGATATTATTCATGTTTCTTAGATTAATTTGTAGACAACATTGGGTTATTATCTAAGAAATTTCACCAATATTTAGTTACTTTATAGTTTCTTTGATGTTTAATGGTTAATTGATTCCTTGAAAATTATATCGGAGCCAAAGAAAAACGAATTATGAAGATCAAGGAGGACTTCTCAGCAGAAATAGTTTACCAACTCGTCTTATCCTTATTGTAAGTGGACTCGTTTAACTGATAATCTTTCTTGATTATTCAGAAATAATAAAGGATAAATTTGCAAATTTAGCCTGATCATTAGCACTTTTGATCTTGTATTTTATGAATTGCAACTTTCTTCTTGTATGTTATAAATTGCACTTTTGGTACTATTTTACCCTATCGTCCATTTTCATTCAATTAAACTACCTCGAAGTTACACTTTCCGAACCAATGGTCGGACGATCTATTTAATGTCTTCGATTCATATGCTCTACTCGAGTGAGTACAAGTGAGTTTTTCTTATTATTCTAGAAAATACCCTTATAGCCTTGCTAACATGGTTTCTCCTCGACATCCCCTGATTGGATTCGATTATGAGTATGCATATGTGTAGGGTGTGATGGAAGTCTATATCAATAATAAATTACACTTTTTTCAACCTATGATTTCTCATAAATATTCACCACCCATTTCTGTTAATTACATGTGCCAAAGAATATTACAAAAAGATTAACATAGCACATGAAAACACGAATTCAATGTTTGAAATTGATCTACAAGACACTGCACATGATAACAAACTATTCTAAAATCAGAACACAAGACTGTTTGTTACGTCAAAGTTTGTAAATTCGGTAGAAATATTTGGAACCACATGGAATTAAACAAAACCACAAGATTGAACAAAACAATTTGGTCGATTTTCTGGTATAGAAGAAATTAGGTATAAAGATAGTTTGTTGTACATGAAGGAATATATAGGATTAGATAGAGTGTCTTTTCCCCAGGTTTGGATCTCATAGGTTGCGTTCTGGTTTCGCTAGGGTGACGTCCTCGCGGGGTGATTGCCTCGCTGAGGTGACTTTGGGCTTGCTTCCTCACGTAATTGTTCATCACTTGGTGTGTTGTTTGGGAAGTCTTGGGAAGGTCTTATAAGGGTCGAGTTCTTGGATCGGGTCGCAGATGACCCAAATCTTATTGCTATATCACTAAAATCAGACCTAGTAAATTTAATATTTTTTTTCCTATATCTTATAACTAGTTTAATCCCGTGCTATGCACAAAATCATAAAATTACACACCCGATCGAATTCCAGGGAATATGTTTCTATTTGATGTAACCATGAGGTTTTATCTATGCACCATAAATACACAAGAGTAAGCTCAAAAGCTAAAGAGTGATTAAACTTAAGGCAAAATTGCAAAAATCGTCCCAAACTAATTACTGATTTTGGATTTTCGTCCCAAATTATTTAATTTGGCGAATTTCGTCCCGTACTTTAATATTTTTTTGGAATATCATCCCACCATAATTATAAGACGGAATTGCGCATTTGCCGATGAATTATCACATGGCTGCTTAAATGTCATGACATGGTAAATTTTAACAAGAATAATTATATAATATTGCAGAGTTCGTCCCAAATTAATTACAAGATTGAACGTCATTTTCATTAAATTGAAAATTTAATATTGGGACTAAATTCATAAAAAATGGTAAATTATGGGACGAAATTTGGCGAGTTGATATAGTTTGGGACGAAAAATCAAAATTAGTAATTAGATTGGGACAATATTCCAAAAAAAATTTAAATTACGGGACGAAATTCGCCAAGTTAAATAATTCGGGACGAAAATCCAAAATCAGTAATTAGTTTGGGATGTTTTCTGCAATTTTACCTAAACTTAATGACGTTCGAAAAAAAAAATCAAATAATCTAGACATAAAGGCATTCCACGTTTCCACCATATTTCAATAAAATTCCATAATAAATAAAAGAGCACCATTCAAGAATGGATATTAATTCAACCAATACATACATACATGTCAAATAATCTTATCTACTGTATATTTAAAGACATTCCACACTATCCATTCTTCCATGAATCCCATAATAAATAAATTGAGCATACTCTTCCAATTGAAACATAAAAGGAAAAATATATAATACAAATCACATTATATGTATGTAGTGAAGTACTTACTTTTTCATCTATAAATACATGCCCATTTTTTGGTATATTCATCACTAAATTTGACAAATCATTATGGCTTCATTGCAGTTCATTTTCTTTGTTTCAATCCTCCCTTTCTTCACAGGTTTCTTGACCCTTTTCACAACTTTGGATTAAAATTTTCTTATGTTTCCCAAACAAAACAAAGAAACATTTATGTTAATTGTCAATTAAAATGAAAATGTAGAGTAATTTCTACTTTTAATTAGTATACTACTTCCTAGTTATTTTCAGAAAATTCTACCATAATTTTAAGAAAATTTCAAACACTTATATGACAAAGGACAAGTTGGGTCCCCTCACCAATGCACCTTATATGGGTGGGATGGGTATAGTTGGATGGATCCCACACATATTAGAAAAATAAATTTCTAATCCATGCTTTCGTCGATTTTAGGAAAATTCTTATTCAAATTCGATTTTATCGAACTCAATTAACTCTTTTTTTATTTATTTTTATATTTCCAGGATCAACAAATGCTGCAGTTTTTACACTACAAAACAGATGCAAACAAACAATATGGCCGGGAACCCTTTCCGGCGCCGGAAAACCCCTCCTCATCCAAGGCGGCGTGCAGCTCAAACCCGCCGAAACCATCACCATCACGGCGCCCTCCGGTTGGTCCGGCCGCTTCTGGGCACGAACCGGCTGCGTTTTCGACCAATCGACCAAAAAGGGCAGTTGCGTGACCGGCGACTGCGGCGGCGTCCTCGAATGCGGAGGAGCAGGCGGGGCGCCACCAGTTTCGCTGGCGGAGTTCACTTTAGACAGCCCACAAGACTTCTATGACGTTAGCCTCGTGGACGGGTTCAATTTGCCGATATCCGTAATTCCATCGGGCTATTGTTCGTCTGTTATTTGTGATTCGGATCTGAATACCGTATGCCCGAAAGAGTTGGAAGTGAGGTTGAAGAATGGCGGGGGGGTTGTGGCGTGTGAGAGCGCGTGTATGGCTTTGAAGAAGGATGAGTATTGTTGTACGGGAGAGTACAACAACCCTAAGGTGTGCAAGCCGAGTAAATATTCGGAGGTTTTTAAGAAAGCTTGCCCTACTTCGTATAGCTACCCTTATGATGATGAGACTAGTACTTTTACTTGTAAAGGTGCTGATTATTTGATTACTTTTTGTTGATTCCCTTTTACTCCATCATGTTTAATTAATTTAATTACATTTCTCTTCTGTTAATTACCTTGAATAAATGAAACTTGAAAAGTTTGATATCTTTACTTACTAGTATTATTTGCTTATCGATCCGAGGTCTAAATGTTTTTCGAATTCCAGTTTATCATGTATGTATTGTATATCGAATTGAACAACAATCGAATTGCCAAGAGTTTAGGTAGAAATCCAAATATTTAAGGGATTTGTTCTGTAGTAGATTCCAAGCAAGAAGGGGAAGAATTTCAACAAAAGAGAGAAATTACATGCCAACAATTCCGTATTATATGATGCTGCGAGCGAGCGAGCTGAGTACAACAAAATACACCAAAAAACTAGAAAAACTTGTTCGCCCTATGATGATGCACAACAACTGAACTTGCTTGCAGCTGGTACAGTCTCTTGTCCTGGAACGACAATCTTGGCTCCCTTCAAAAGTGCTTCCTTTCCTCCTGCTTCTGCTTCATTTGCGACAAGTGACTTTTTGCTGACAACCCGATAAATCTCAGTTAGGATAGTTAAGAAAGCTGGCTCAACATTGGATGCTTCAAGAGCTGAAGTTTCCATGAAGAATAGGTTCTCCCTTTGAGCAAAATCTTTAGCATCTTCGGTGGGTACATCGCGGAGAGTTCCCAGGTCGGACTTGTTGCCTACGAGCATAATCACAATGTTTTTGTCAGCATGGCCTCTCAATTCTTCAAGCCATCTAGCTACGTGATCGAATGATTGACGTTTGGTGATGTCATACACGAGCATTGCTCCCACTGCCCCTCTGTAATATGCACTTGTTACTGCCCTATATCTGAAGTCATCAAGTTGGTGAATCCAAGTGAAAGAATCAGTAGATGTAGACACAGAGAAAAAAGTAGTAATGAAATGAAAGAGGATAGAATGATTCGTGCATGAGATTCGTTACACTGCTTAAAGTGGTTGAACTGCAACTGCTATAATAGAAGAACAAATTTGGCATACACGATACACCACTGGGCTTGGAAACAATGCATTACTTTTACGAGGAAGTTAATGGGAAGAAACATGGAAATAAATTAACATGAAAATGGTAAATTTTGGACGAAACTATTCCATTCAGGACTATGTTGGTCAAATCAACAGAACATGAATACAAAATAAAAAGCATAATTTTGCGAGGCAGGGCAACGATGAGTTAATGGAAGGAAAATTTTATGTGTAACACAAAAAAAATTGAAGGATGAGTTTTGTAACAGCTGGAGAAAGCCTAACCAATCCAATAAACCGACAGAAAAAGATTCAACAAAAGACTAAAATCATTTAAAAGAATAAACTTGATAAAACCATGTAGTGCAAAAATATCTCTCGAACTTAGGTTGGAGTATCTTAAGCTCACCCGTTCTCTCACACTGCAGAACCAATGTTTTATATATGCTTCCATCCCGACAAGTTATACATATTAGGCAACCAATATCCATATAATTGAAGCAAAAAGTATCAATTACAAACATCACCCTATTCCATTCCCACGCATTTCACGATTTATTGAACTACAAAGCCAAATCCCACGCGATCGCCTCAAAAGCCCTGTCTTCGAGCACTAGCTAATCAGCTAAATGTATGTATTATCTATAACAAGTGATTTAAAAAATTCAACCTATCAAAATGTAGAGTACAATTTCTCAACAAATCAAACAAAATAGACTATACACAATCGGTACCAACTATTTCTCAATTTGGAAGTTAATCGTAGGATGGTTGTACTTCCAAAATTTCTTGAATCAGTTCTAAAGACCAAACTTGGAAGAATGTTTATCATAAGAAATGTAATATTAATTCAACTCTCCTACATTGTAGTAGTAATAAAATTGCAATGACCAACGAGTATGAGTATAACATAACTACTACCTCTCCTGGCCAGCTGTGTCCCAAATCTGCGCCTTGACAGTCTTATGGTCGATCAAAAGCGTACGCGTTTGGAATTCAACTCCGATTGTGGCTTTGGAATCCAAACTGAACTCATTCCTCGAGAATCGCGCAAGAAGCTGCGATTTCCCCACTGCCGAATCGCCGATCAACACGATTTTGAAAACGTAGTCAATTTTATTGCTGAAATCCCCACCGCCGTTCAAATTCGACATCTCAACAAAAAGCCTCAGATCAACCAGCAACGAATCGAATGAACTAAAGATGAGATCTTATCTTCAGTTAACAAACAAGTAATTAATATAATAAAAAGGAATGAGGGAAAAAAGAAGAGAAGAACAACAATGGAAAGGAAAGTTTTTGAAGCAGTGCTAATTAAAAGATACTTCTACTTATTTGACTCACTCACTACTCACTAGGTATGTATATTGTATAAGACTCAGAAGTAGAAACTAAAATACTAGAAAATGCTTTACATGTATATTCATTCCCGTTGTTCTATTTCTTTTTCCTTGTTTTGAAAAAATAAATTTCTTTGGAGAAAAAAAAATACTATAGACTTATACAATAAGTAAAAGATAAATAGACAGCATCATTATTTGAGAGGAAAAATATTACAGTATTAAATTTAGTTTTGACTGATTTAAGCATGGGGATGATTTTGGTCCAATCTTATTCATTCTTGTTTTTTTTTTTTTTTTTTCAATTGTTTAATTCCTTTCGAGGCGGGTTGAGTACATTAAGTGGATAGGAATTCGAACCTGAATCCGCTACTTTGTAGTCACTAAGTCCCTTCCACTAAACCAAACACATGTTTGTGGTATTCATTCTTGTTTGAAAACTATACTTATACTCTTATTATTCTATCACATTGATAAAAGGACGAGAATTTTGGGCCGGAAATAAATAATTAAGTGTAAGACGTGTGATTTATGATATAGGTTGCTTGCCATATAATAAATAATCAATGACTATTTAGTGAAAAATAATTATCAATTATAGACTGTGATAGTAAACTGTAAACACACTTACAAATAAATTGAAATACTTCAGAAGAAATGATATTAGAAAGTTAGTTGAAGTAAAAAAACAAATTATTCCAAAAGAAGACGACCAAACAGAAACACGTCCTTTTCTTTTGGAACAAGTGGATTCGTATAATGTATTCTTCGACTCAACTCAACTCGTTTACATTGTACGCCTATCACTTGTGTTCTTGTTCATTTGATCATAGCATTATTTCCCCTGGCTTGAAAACAATAATAGACTAGTACACCAAAACAAGGCTGAAAACTAAATATAAACACCTTTCTGTACAAAAATTATGCATTAAGTTAAGACTATAGGAGTACAAAGAAGATTAATTCAGATCATACACTAAGTATTACACATGACGATTCTTCCTATAAATAATATAGACAAAGAATACTAGTCCCTTCATCATTTCCCACAAATCTTCTTCGATATATGATATGTGTGGATTTTCGGCACCAAGCAAAGCAATCAATCGTGGACTTGTAGACTTTCAAGCATGTGGTAATACTTGATTTTTAGGCCTTACCTGAACAAACACAATTTGCTCGTGTGTCCGTAAGTGTCTACACAACAAAGTAGAAAGTAGAATGAGGTTGACAATAGATTACATGTGAACTCAAACCGTTTTTAGGTAAGATGATGAATGAGCTCTTTTATTACCTGGACTTGCTTTTGAAGATCTTTAATGTACTCAACTGCCAAATCTAACATATCAGCCGTGTTTGCTTGCTGCAAATGAATCAGGGAAAATAAAAAATTACAACTTGAGTCGAATTTCAAAAAAGGGTAACAATACATTTGATAAGGATTACGAAGTTGACCTTGTCCATATTTGGGAAAAGATCTTGCAGTTTCTTCATTCTTGCACTAATTTTGGTCCTTCTTACCTACAAATTAACGTAGTAAATACTTAGAAAAGTCGGATATCTGAGTACCATCTAGGAATTTTTTTCATTACTGTGGTGAAATAAAATGAAATCCAAGTGAAATATCAAAAAGAAATATACCCTTTCGGCAATACTTCGTGGATGAGTGGCAAAACCTCTTTTGGCCCGAACTTGACAAGGGATCGTGTCAAATTGCAGAAACTTTTCGACGGCAGCCATTTCTGAAGAAGTTTTTGGCAAGCTCAAATGGTGAACCAAACCAGACGAACTTTTCCTAGTTTCACCATTCTGATTAAAATTCAATCAGCAAAATAACAAGGAGCCATCACAAAAAAAACATCAACGTTTGGTTCTTGAGTGGACAAGTTAATATATTCTCTCGCATCAAATAATAGAACATTAGGAGCAAAAAGTGCATTTTTAGTCTCAGAAAACTGCATACTCAACACCTTTAGTCCTACATTCACAAAAATAGCACTCTTGGTGCGAATTCCTTTTTCCTCTTTTTACACATATATTTCCTTCTTTTGCTCTCTTTCTATCTAACTTGGGAACAAAATCACCAAAAAAAAAAAAGATGTTGGGAACAAAACTGCAAAACGTAGACATTCCTATGAGACCATAAGTGCAAAATAGAGACTGACCTGCAAAATGATAAGGCGGAATTGACGAAATGTGCAATTTAAATAAAAAAATTCAAATTGGGACCAAAAGTGCTATTTTTGGAAATGCAGGAGCCGAGTGTCTAGTCATGTGAGACCAAAAATGCATTTTTGTCAACTTTAGACAATAAATTTGTTCCTTATCATTGTCCTGGTTAAAATGCAAGAATGAAAAGGGTAAACACATACCTGATTTTCCAATCCATTGAACATTTTCAAGTCACCATCTCTATTTCGTTTCAAGTTGTTAAAGGGAGATTCGTTCCACGAGTCATGAGCAAACACAGAGGCCTCGAATTCTCTACCATTAGTAGCACTATCACAGTTTCTTAATCGACCATTTTCTTCAGGGCTACGAGCGATAATGCTTTCGTTTCCGGATTCAGGTATACTAGGCATGAACCTCAAGTTGGAAGATTGATTTTTAGAAGATAAGTTTATCCGATTGGCCGACGAACTAGCTTCCGAATGATTTTGGACTTTGTAGTTTCCCACTTCTCCCATTACATTGTATCCTGAGATCCAAACACAAGTTCTAACATTTGCATTCTCAAAAAACTCAGTCAACTATGCTTATGATTATTGTTCATTATATGAAATAAAGATGAAATTAACGAAGAACCCATATCAAGAATTCTTCGGAAATATATCCTTCTTGAAAAGCATAGAATCCCTATGAAAAGAGAATTGGAACCTATAGCTCTAAGAAATGAATAATGACTAATACTATATCAGATTGAGTTCAAAGAACATATTCCTTTTCACTTTGTTCTTCATTTCCCTTTCCTCATATTCCGGATCCAAAATAAAAATCCGACCCGAATCAACCAAAAGCCTTTTCAAGCTAAAGAAGATGAAAAAAATACCCATCAAGCTTTTCTTTCACAAATTCCAAGAAAACAAATATAAATATGCTTTGCACAAAAGAAAGAAAAGTAGTTCAAATAAATTTACCATTGAGAAATCCAGCAGGAGAGCTACTTTGCCTCAAAAGAGTCGAACAATTTCCATCTCTACCCTTCACATGAAATTGAGTACTCTCCATTCCCACAGAATAAGATCCTACAACAGCACCCCCACCCACAGTAACCGCACCCTCATAACCCATTTGCCCATGCGAAAACCCATTACTCTGCTCGGGTCGGGTCGCCAATTCAACCCCAGTTTCTTGCTTCATACCATACTCCATCTGATTATTATTATTATTGTCAATATCATCATTATTCTTCAAGAAATCAGAAAATATAGCTTCAGATTCATCACAACTGTTATTGATATTATCTGTATCCAAAAGGGCTGCATAAAATGAACTTGGAGCGGATCGGTATCGGGCCAACCCGGTACTGCTCTGATTCGGATTCTGAGTTTGAAAGAAATCTGACCCAATAAATTCTCTACTTTTCAAGAACTCTCCTTCAAGTGAAACGTGCTTGAAATTGTTGTGATTGGATTCTGAGCTAAACATAGTTAAAGATTGGATCTTTATGTGTAAGAAAGCTGCAAGATTGCACCTTTATTATTTTATTTTCCTCTAAAAAATGGAAATGTAGAGAGATTGAAACAGAGGGGTTTTATGCTGTTTTAGAGAGAATAAATAAAACAACACCAGAAATGGAAAAATGAAATAAAAGTGAAAAGGTGTTATTATCTCTGTCTGATATTTATTGACTTGCCAAAAAAAAAAAAAAAGGAGATATTTATTGACTCCAAAATTTCCTTATGGTCCCCTCCCCAGTTTTTAACTTTATATCCATTTTTACTCTTGCTCCATGGCTGATGTCATCGGTCCTCATTTTATGCAGGTGGAAATTTACTAAAGTGCCCCGGAGGTAGCACTATTTTATTTTGCAGGTCATCATTTGCATTGCAGCATATCATGCATCTAATGTAATTCATTTATATATGGCCATATGGGTGACAATTTCGAGCATATTTTACTCTTTAAATTTAACTGTTATCTTTTTAAATTGATCATGTAATGTGGAATGGGAAATTTGTTTTCGCAATTAATAAGTAGTCCTTAAACTATATTTAAATTATTAGAAATATCAAGAAGATTATAGTTTTTTTTTTCTCTAAAGCTTTGTGCTTTGTATATAATTTTCATCTTGGTTTAATTTGCTGTCTCACTAAAATCTAAGTCACAAATATATTTTAAAATAATTTATGATCATCACTTTATATTCACTAAAAGTGATTTCACCATGCATGTGGACTGTGGACTCAGCTTTTCAAGAGGAAAAAAAAATTATATATATAAATATATATTCTGAAAGTGCAAAACAATAATACTTCACAAGTCTTTTTGCTAGCCTTGAAGAAAATATTTTATTGACAAAATGACTCGATCTGTTTCAATTAAATGAGAACATACTTTTTAAAGCTTATAAATATCTGACTTTGCAGATCGTCATTAAATCAATAGCAATCTACTTTATATAATATGCATGTAGGTGTTGCTTACACTTCATTAATAACCAAGAAGTCATTAGAGTTTAACTAAAGAAAAAAAGTCAAACTTCAATATAATTTTAGACTTTATTTGTTGCATAAAGTAGATCTTGACCAATCTACATTAACTCGACTAAATTAAAGCTTAATTAGATTTTCCATTAATTCGGCAAACTAGTAAAAATAAAATAGCCACCAAAAGAACAGGAACAAGTTGAACTCTTTAAAAGTAAAATTCATGAATTAAACAAGAGAACTTTTATTGAAAAATAATTAAACAATTAAGTAGTATTTAATGTTATGATTGAAGATTTGATGAAAGAGACGCAACAAATTTTAGTAAAGATATTTCAACCTGGCCCGTTACTTTTTACATGAAATCGTTGAACTCTAATCAGAATTTATAAATTTATAAATTGTCCATATTGTATCAATGTACGTTTTCTCATTCGAGCTTTCTAAATATTAACTATCCCAACTTATTTTTTTTATGGGTAGACCATATACCTTCACGATTTCAAATATGTGAGATCAAGAAAAAATTTGATCACAAATTTCACTTAGGTGGTGTTTGCAAAAAATTGTGATTGTGCTTAATTATTATAATCTAAAAAAAAGGCTAAAAGTTGTAAAGAAGTAAAAGTAGGTGGTGTTTGCAAATTATGGCAAGAAGTCCAAAAAAAGCACTTTTAGATGTTTGCAAAGAAATCACTTTTGTCCACTTTTTTCTATCAAAATGTCAAACTAGAAGCAGAAGCACCTCCTCACCAAAATCAACTTAATTGTACTTTTTAGATTTTTTTAAGAGAAGTAGAAGTAGAATTTCAGTTTGAAAACACTATCTAAGTGCTTATTTTTTCTTAAAAGCTGAAAACTACTTATTTTAAGTTTTTGCAAACACCACATTAATTTTGCCCTCAGCATTCAAAGCCAATAATTTTCCGGCAAATGTTATACTATATGTTCGATCATATATAGGACTTTTTAAGACATACTTGTACTTGGGTTTTTGTCTTGTTCAAGCAATTCATGTCACGTACGTACAATATGTTATGTTCCGTACGGAGGATCGATGGTTTTCTTTTCTTTTCTTTATTAAAATTTCTGGTGAAGTTAACGTCATTAAAACCTTGGAAGCATAGAAAACTTGGCTTGGCTTACGGGTTAAGTGACCTTAATTATATATTCTTTCCGGCTATATGTTTTAATTAAGACCTTAATTATTCATCTTTGACTAGTGGTAATCAGGAAGAGGCAAATTGATCTTTTTTTTTCCTACTATATATATAGAATTAGTACATTTATTAATAATCTTGGACCATATGAAATGTGGTATTTAATTTGTAAAGGATTCATAAGAGGACAAATAAATTAAACGGAAGGGGTGAGTTAGGTGGTCCACCATTTTGAAGTAAATCATAATATATATATATATATATATATATATATATATATATATATATATATATATGCATCTTTTCTAGGTTTAAAATTTATATATATATATTTTGAGAGGGACTCTTTTTCTTTACGTAATTAAAGATGTCTTAACAAGGTCCCTGATCTATGAACTCTTTTTTCTTAAAACAATTTATTTTCTTCCATATATATCCATTTGTGTTTATTAGTATAATAATTACTTCAATTCACAACATTAAATAATACGTGCATGGTATGGGCATAATATATATATATATATATATATATATATATATATATATATATATATATACTACAGTAACAACAATCGGGAAAAATTAATCTTTGTAAATGGGGACCTAGCTACTTGTTTATTGGTTTTGTCAATGGGTTGCTGAATTTGAATACCTTTTGTTCAGTTCAGATTCAAATTCATTTTAATTTATTAGTTCAGTTTTGAATATTAATTTTTCCTATATCCATCAATTAGCCTTACAAACCTATGTATACAATTGTCTCGCTTAACAAAAATAGGAAACAATAATGAAATTAAGACTTTGCAAAAAGGAAAAGACCAGCAATATTGTAAGAGCAACAATTGTTCTACGAGGATAATTTTAAAATTTCCTAAAATACCCCTTAATGCTCCTAGTCAGTACAAGGAAAATGCTTTCCTCATATAGCTTTTCCTTTTTTTCTTTCTTCCAGTACGTATATTCAACAATTAATCTAGTTTGTATTGGATTTTAACATTTTTTTATGCACTTGACTTTCACGAATAATGATTTTAATTCAAGTTTTCCATTTCTTTTTATTTTTCCAGTATTTAATTACGGTGAGCTTAACAAAGGAATTGCAAATTTTTTAACATGAATCCCGATCTTAATTTTGAGATGAAAATCTTGATGTGGAGATGGCTGGGAATATGTCCAAATCGATTTTGGAGGAGGAAAAACATACAACTCAGAAATTACAAACTTTTATCAAAATCTTAACTGCAGAGAGAAAGAAGAGTCAATATAATCTTAACTAGTATACGCTTCGTGCTATACACAGAATTGTATTATTCTATTTTACATAATTTTTATATCTTCAAATTAGCTCATGGTCCTAAAATTAAAAATGTAATATAAAAATGGATGAAGAGTACCAATTTTATTTCACTAAAAATTGGATGTGTGTCTAGTTTTTTCTAAAAAAAAAAGGAAAAAAAAGTGTGGTCTGGTTTGGGGAAATGGGGAAGGAGAACCCGTATTTGGGAATAACTTCTTAGTTGCTTATAAACAAAGAAAGAGTAAAGAAAGCAAAAAATAAGATTAGTTAGACTAATGACTGAGTAATTAATGAGCATAAATATTAAGGAAAATTAAAAAAAAAAAAGTTGTTCTGATAATATCGCTAAAAAAAACACTTTAATTATAAAGTTCGACATAAAACTTAGTACGACATATATTTTACTTGGTTAAAAAAAACTACCCCAATTTGAAGTTAGTAATTCAAGCAAAAAAAGACTGAACTTACTAATAATAACAATATTGATAATTAATTAATTCATTTGACTTGATGTCTCTTGAGGCAGTGGGCACTGGGTCTACGTACCGTTTGGTAAGAGGCAAGCAATTAATGTAATGTGATCAACCAAAAGGCAAAAACAAGAAATTTATTTCAACCACTGCCGCCACAAAAGTACAAAAGCCCTTTGGACCAGTCGCAAAAAGTGTGGACTTTATTAAGGAAATTTTTGCCCAAATCTGGCTTGGTCAAACCCATCCAACCACCAAACAAGTGTATTGTACTTGCTTTGTGATTGGTCACTTTCCTAGATGTTACATCCAATCCCAAAGCAAGTGTATTAAACTTGCCATGTGGAGTAATTAGTTTGAATTCGGCCAAACCCGATCTGGGTAAGAACTTCCCACTTTATTATTTGTTAGCGATATTCTCACGACACAAAAAATTATACAATTTTCAAAACTGCCCTTATCATTTCTCTCTCATTTTAATTATATTTCCTTTCTCTCTCTTTTTTACTAATCATTAATTAACATACCATTTTTTCAATTAACGTTCTTTCTCTCTTAAATCTTCGTCATCTCTCCACGGGAAGAGGTGTCACATTTTATAGCCAAAAATAAATAAATCAAACCTTTGAAAATTATTGAATTATTTAGAGTTAGAGATTTTTTTTAAGAAAGAAATTACATTGTTTCTAGCCCAAGAAAATATTGAATCTCTTATCTAAATTTAATCATGTTTTGAAGTCCCATTTTATATATTATCTTTTTTCGTTTGGAGTAGATCTAAAATTATTAACACTGAATTCAAAGTCAATATAATCTCAAATTAACATATATTTCTATATCTTCATGTCTTTTACCCTTTTTCATGGAGGAATTGAAAATCTTAGCTTTGGGGAATACTCCATGGTGTAATTTTGACAGATCTACTTTTTGTTAGGTTCAAATCACTCAAACAAGTAAAACAGACTTTTTATTGTTTAATTTTCTAGTTTGGTGATTGACGGATTGATGTTGGTGAAAGCTTTGAATTGTTGAAGTTCTAATGGTTGGTGCCATGACGAAGAAGACGAAGCAACAACTTATGTTAAAAATAATTAATTATCGTACTTATATATTTAGAAAATCTTGGAAACATAATACTCCATAAAATATTTATTTTGATGCTAAGGATATTTTTGAAAATATATAATTTTTTGCTCTGGTAGCAACAATTGTTGCTCTGGCAATATCGATAGCCTTATTATTATTTTTTTTGCCATTCTTGAATTTTAATGATAGATTAACAAAGTCAACCTCAATAGTCAATGATTTGCATATTTGAAAGTTTCACAACTTTTTCATGCAATTTCAGTAGTAGGAGTATTATTATATTTATACTTAAGACGGTGCAGAATATAATTATACCACTAAGATTACGAGTACCAAAATAGGTCATGATAACATATGGGTTGAACCCACTAGACCAACCCAATCCTTGTAAAATAGGTCATCATAACATATGGGTTGGACCCACTAGACCAACCCAATCCTTGTTTCTCACAACAGTGGAGTATAATTTTTGGATCGAAATAATTATATCACCCATAGTTTTAACTTGTCTGAGCCCAACCCACCTATTTACAAATCCCTAGTTAAGTGAATAATTTAGGTGGTCTGGTCCCTAGAAAAGTGCTTTCTAAGATTCCTTGAATGTGTAAACCCAAAAAGTTAGGGGCAAGTAAACAGACCACAAGTGATGTAGAAGTATTGCTTATCATATCAAAGAAGGCTGCAATTGACTGCAATACTAATAGTCAACTCTTATATACAAACCTTATCTATTAGTATTTGTTGATAGAAAAATGAAACAGAAAGAAGAAATGTAAAATTTTAATCAACAGAAATGAAAACAGTTGGTAATCATCCCAAATCAATGGAGTGTAAAAGATATATAATCATTGATACATTCTTAAACAATGAAATTGCCATTTGTTGAACAAGTACAAAAATTGGAAACTGAACCTCAAAATAGTACCCAGCTCGACACAAACAGCTGATTATTCTGAAGGGTATACTTGTTCATAAATATTAGTATTTACTATTTAATAATATGATTTCCGTGGATTGCCCTGCAGAAATCAAACAAAAGAGGCCATAAGATAAATCATTTCTGGCTTCTATTCGAAGATAAATAAACGAATTGTATACCAAGGGATTTGGTCTGTGTTTATAACCAAGCATCATTCTCTTCTTATACTGCTCATAAATGTCATCTTCGGGTGTAACCTCGCCTGGAGCGTGTGCACCAACACCCAAATTATCCTTTTTCACATCACCGGCTCTTATTGGAGCGGCGATTCCACTTCTCGAGCTCCCCAAACCCTCACCTGCAGTTCATGATTAAATTAAATAACACAATTGTCACATTTCAAATTAACAAATTGAGCATCTCCATATATTGTTCAAGAATCAAGGAAAATTGCATTTTTAGTTTCGCAGGCTCGGACCTAAGAAATGTTGACCCCCACGGTTTATAAAATTGCACTTTAGGTGCTAATTTTGAAAAATGTTTGCACCATGGGTGATATCGCGTCATTTCCATCGAATTTGGGACCAAAGTGCAAAAATGAAACAATTTTATCGGAGAAAATGTGTCAAAGATGGACAATTCTATGAGACCAAACGTGCAAAAATGTAAAAGAGATTGATGCAATTTTGTAAAGTACGAGCCAAAATCGCAACATTTACAATTTGAGACCAAAGGTGTGCAATCTTGTATAACACGGACCAAAGGTACCAAGGGCCCATTCATGTGGGGACTAAAATCACAATCTTGCGAAAACTCAATTCAGAAAAGGAAAGATTATGAAAAATGGGCAACTTAAGAGTGATCTTTGACTCGTGGTAAAGGAGGAATAAAAAAATTCAAGAAAAAATAGAACTTAAAGAAAGGCTTCCAGTCTAGTCAATTTTGAGTACCAACAACTCTGTTGTACTGACATATGAAACCGATTATTTAAGTCTAAGAAGAAAGCTAAATAAGGTAGTAAAAAATGTAAACAAACTTCAGAACAATAATTCTAAGTAGAAAAACAATTTATGTTTTATTATATGCATTCTTGTTTGGTTAACTATCCTTACCTTCCTTCCAACCCATTTTAGACAAGAGTTTGTGACCAACATTATCAGCATGAATCTTGGTCTTATCTGCAAACTCAAAGGCAGCTTTTTGTGCAGCTACATCATTACAGGTTATCAAGAACTTCTGGAGCTCTTCAGGAGGAATATAATCACCCATATGATGCCCTTTAGTCATTGGAACTGTGTCAGCATTACGAGAGGAAGTCATTTGTATGAATAATAAACTAATAACTTCTAAATAATACCCCAAAAAACGAGTCTCCAAAAAATAAGGGTAATTGCAAATAGAAAATAAGATTAAAAAAGAAATTCATCAAATGAATTGTCAACCTTGGAGAGAAGCAGGTGGGGGCATCTCATCTTTAGAGGCTTTTGGAGGTCTCAACTTCTCTTCTTGGGCAGCTTTTTTCATGTAAAATTCCATCATTGCAATAGGGTCTGAGCTAGCTCTAGCACTGGGCTCAACTATTGGCACAAATATGATACCAAATGTCAAATGCCAAGGGAAAACATAACATGACTTGATACAAGTAGACATAAGAAAATGTCAAATCCATGCCACGAGCCTTAGAAAAAGGCAAAACTGCTTTACTAGTCGCGTATGATAGGATCTTGGATCTTTAGCACTTTCAGTCCTACGTTTTACAAAATTGTACTTATGGTTCCATTTTTTCTAAATGTTTTGCGCTTTGGATCCTATGCCTCCTTTCCATCTAAACAATGTGCAAAATAAAGCTACTCAATGGGACCAAAAGTGCAAAAGAGTGTATGTGAAGGGGGCAATAGGAAATTGGGATCGGGCAATTTTGTAATGTACGAACCAAAAGTGCAGATGGTTCAGTCCTACGGATTAAAAATGCAATTTTTCCCTCGGAAAAATATAGACAGGTGAAATCTCCAACAACAGAACCACATCTACTTATCACCCAGAGCAATATTACACCCCGTCTCCCTTCATCTTTGAAATCTTCAGAGTAGCAACACAGTACCATTCTGTACCACTTTCTTAAGCTAATATTCTTTCTACTTAAATATTAAATATTGAGCCTGCACACCGTGAACCTTCCCAGTACCTCAAAAAAATACTTATACTATATTGCCATAGTCCAACATGTATAACCATCATAAAAATATGGCTTCTACCTCAAGCAATAGGATAAACTTCTTTGAAAAAGAGAAAAGCTTAAAAATTATTCATCTGGAAGTAGGCTAGATTAGTAAGTATATTATTACTATAAAATATATTTCCCTCCTAATGCCTTCAAGAGATTGAACATAATATAGATTACAGAAGGCCCAAATTAAATCACAGAAATCCAAAAAGAGTACAAAAATACCATATCTTCCACTTGTGGCTGGTATTGATACATGACTAGGTCCTCTATTTCCCGTGGCTTCGAATGAAGCTGATGCTGAAGTTTGATACTTTGAATCTAATCTCTGAGAACCAATCACTAAATTGGAAGTTGTAGTGCCTAACCACCAAGAAAATACCAATGAGGAATAAAGCATAGTACTGCATCAACAATTAACTGATAAGATGAAATTTAATTTGAAATAATAAATTCCGTACATTAACCAAAACTTCAAAATTTGGTTGGTTGACAAATAATAATAGAAGTGCATAATGCTGACAAAATATCACCTTAACTAGTATGCAGCAAAAATAGGTTCTTCGGACATTTTTCTAAGTGAGTCTGAAGTATTTCAACCTACAAAGTTAATGTTCTATCCATGGAAAACTAGTACAAGTTGGAAGTTTTAGAACAAGGAAAACTAGTACATGTTGGAAGGTTTAGCTTCTAGTTATGTCTGTAAGTTCGGCTACAGTTAATAGACATATCATTATTTAAATGTTTGGTTAGTTTAGAATGTTTACAATGTAAATAATTACATTATGTTAGATCACATTATCAATTTTAGTTTTTTTGTTATTACAATTTAAACTCAAAAGAACTTCAGAGTATAATTTGAAACAACTCCTAAAATCCATGCACTAACCACTTTGTGATGTCTTGGAATCATTGGTTTGAGACAAAGCCTTTTCCTCTTCACTGCGTTGATACTCATAGTACTTGAAATCTGAACAACTTTCATCAAATAAAAACCTGCCAGACAACAAAATCAATCAAAATCTACAATATAAATTATGAAGAAAGATCATATATTTAAAAAAATTAACTTATATAATTCAGTTATTGCTTAAAATCTAATTCAAGGCTAATGCAGCGGTCCATCTCTCCCAATTTGAATTCCTGTTGTTTAAATTGTTTGAACTGGCAGAGTTTTAGACAAGAGTGAGAAAAGTAAAAGTTTAAGATCTTAGATCTCTTTACAATTTTATCCTCAATAGAGTTGTTTGCAATTTGGGGAGGCCTCTTACAGATTCTTAATTCCATCTAAAGACAAATCATATGAGAACAAAAATGGGATTTTTTGAGTACTAACTAATTAACTATGTCAAATATGTAAAAAGCATAAGGATAGAATAGCTTAGCTTTTAACGAACATTGGTTTTGGAATACCATATATACTGGAATATGACCTCTAAACAGTCTAAGTAGTATCGCAGAAATCGCGTTACAACAAGAGTCCCAAATCGCAATGAAAACATTAAAACTCCCAGGTCATGCAGTTTTTGCACTCATACTGTATGAATCGGATACAAAACGTCTATTTCAATTTATAACTGGACGCAGCTCCAACAGGGTCGGATCAGAGTCATCCGGTTTATCAAAGAAAAAAGTGACATGTATTCATTCTGCTGAAAAAAAAAATCAGCTTCAAACTTTCTGCCTCCAGTCTCTTAAACCCTAAGTCCTCTCTTCAAGCATTTTTCTTCAATCTCTCAACCAAAATTACAAATTTCAAACCCTAGGTAACTTGAAGTCGCAACTCATAAGACATAAGTACCAACACACAAAACTAATCAGAGAGATTAGACAGCAAAATATATATATATATATATATATATATATATATATATATATATATATATATATATATATATATATATAAAACGGAAAACTCACTAAGTTACTACAAGTCCACATACTTGAAGGGAGTATCTCCAGGGTTTTTTTGCCTTGTTATATGCTCAAACTTCCTCCCATTCTTCGCCACAAAACTTGCTAATTTGTCAGCAGCATTCCTCACTGTAGGATCGCGTGGGAAAGGTGGTACTGCATTTCACTTAAAAGAACTGATTAAAACCAAGGGCATGAACAATTAAATGTAAATTATTCTTGTAGCAGGCGTGCCCCATTTTCCAAATCGATCAGTGAACATCTCTTTCTACCAAAGTTGGTAAAGACTTAAGTATAAGCTGCATTCATCAGGTAAAGTAATTCAAGAATGATTTGCCCTCCTCCACCAGCTCAGGCAAAAAATCTGAAGAAACTTGGCCTAAAACTAAGATCGGGAAAACAAACAGCCCACTAGTGCGCTGATAAACAAATAAAATTGCAAAATCAAATCTAGTAGGTAATGGTCTAACCAAATAGTTCAGGAAATTCTAGCTTAGATGGGGCTCCAATCCAGGATAGATCAGAGTTTAGACCAGCAAAGGAAGAAAGAAAAGAAATATCACACAAGTTTACACATGTAATAATAATTAAAATTCTAGCAATGGTCTGAAAGGACATACCTTATAAATCAGTCGATGCTCTTAAAACCATGGTCACAAAATAAAAAATAAAAATATACAGAAGAAGATGACTGTACCATGCTCCATATTAAATACTGACAGCAGTGGGCTTAAGGGCGTAATATGTTACCAGCCTAGATTTAATGAATTAGAAACTACTAATTGGCCTTACAAATTCAGTGAAAAGGAATTATAGATGAAGCCGCACACCTCAAGTAAATCCAAAATTCGAACTCCCCAGTACATGTTCTGTGCAATATCCCTTTAGAAAGCAAATAATAGAGATGCATAATTCTAACATGCAATGTGCAAATAATCAAGAGGTAACAAAAAATGTAATTACCAACATCAACTTGTTTTGAAGAGTGATGAGAAACATCAAGTTTGTCCAACTTCTGCCGCTTCACTGGTCCATCATCTGAGGAATTTCCACCATCCTTTTCATATTCATCCTCATCTTCATCAAACTTAACAGGTGGTGCAACAAGTTTTGATTTTTGTTTCAAGCTGAATGCTAGTTTCCCATTTAGAGGAGGTTGAGTTTTTCTTTGAGATTCATTAGCCTTAAAATCCATGGATGTTTTACCAATGACAGTCTTTGGAATTGAAGTGACTAATGTACTTGAGCCTGACCTAGATTTTTCCAGTGCTTCATATTTCTTCTCCTTCTCCTGCTGAAGCTGTTTGAACCTCTCCATAAAGGATCCATCATTAACAAATAAGCTATGATCTGTTGATTTATCCATTTCCTATGGTTCACAGCTTCCAAAACCACTGCTTGACAAGCAAGCTTACACACTATTTAGGTCATATAAGTGGGCAACAAAATCATTCTGACTGTAAATAAGCATCCAATTCACACCCAAGTAATGTAAGGGTCTAAGTAAATGTATAACAGAAGTGAAAATGGAGCAAGTACAATCATTACTTTCACAAAAGCAATGAAAATTTAAATAAAAACACACATAAGGTGCATCAAGAGGGGGGGGGGGGGGGGGGGAAGAACATCTAATGGTCAACTTAATAACCCATTAAACAGCCTTCCCCTCACCAGTAAGTGCCTATGAGCTCCAATAAATAAAACATATAATTGACTAGGACAGTAATAAATAAATAAAATTGATCTTGTATATTCTGGCAGTGAAACTTCATGTAGGAATACATTATCTGGCAATATTGGACAGTAAATATACGAAAAGACTACAAATATTGCAATACAGATGGGAATAATCTAGTGGCAATACTAAGTTAGAGAAACATAGAAAAAATATAGGTATCCAAATTTTTGGTTCCTCTAACAGTGACAAAAGGTTCAGAGAACTTTAAAAGATTGGTCAAACATGTATGAAGTAACGCCGCATACAATAAATTGGTACAGAGCTGGAATTAATTATCAAACACAACATGTATTCTCTCATGATAAACGAAGGATAAGGCAAGCCAATAAACAATCCACAAGACTTCTCCTTATAAATTCCCATGCAGTATATCCTAATCTCAATTGTATTTAAGTTCAAGCATAGTTTACTTATTTATTCTACTAAAATACATTTAGAACATCATATCTTCAAGTAAAAATCATTCAACCAAATAATAGAACCACCCATGTCTCACAATATGATAAATAAAAGGAACCAGCATTTCTAATAATTTGTAATAACCCATGTATAAGAGGCTTACTATCTTGTTATTATAAAACTGCAAGCAGAGAATAATCTAATATAAACACAGAGTTCCCCCACGAAATACAGGAAAAAGTTAATAAAGCAGATAAACACTTGGGCTGACCGCAATCAAAATATATACAAACAGTATTTCCAATTAATAAAGGAGAAACGCTCAGTTAAAGAAACAAACAATAAAGTTTGAAAACCTAATGATATTACCAACACAAATTACATTTGTGTATCTGCAAATTGATAAATGGTGTTATACTCGTTTTAAGACACCCCATAAAATATACGGGAAAAATTCAAGTAATCAGAGCAACACTGGCGCCAACAACAATTAATTTTTTCGAACGCTCAGATCAAGAAGCAATTAGTTTATCAAATTCGAAAAGTTTGTAATCTACAAAAAATTAATTATATTTATGGACCTTTTTAATGGTTAATGATGTTATATTCGATTACCTGAAGAATTAGACGGAACCGGTAGATTGTTTGGCAAGAGAGAAAATAATCGGAACCCTAATCGGATTGTCCGATCAACACAATATTTGGTGTTCTTAACGTGGGCCGCTTAAAAGGAGGCAAAACGATATACTGTACTAGTTGGAGAGATGAAACTTCCTATTTAAATTAATTAATCTATATTTAATATCCCAAAATCAAGGGAGTGAATTTTGGAGAGTTAATGATAATTCATCTGTGATGTTCATTCATAATATTGAATTTACCTAGAGCACTTTACCCTAATGTTACTTTATAAAAAATTTACACATTTTATTTCATGTATTGTGATAAATGTGACAATACATTTTCATGTTATGATAAATATGTTAATTTATCTCTCTATGTTATAAAATTATTTTTCATGTTCACGTAAATTACACTTTCCTGCTTAAGTATGTAAATTGCTTCTATAAATTTTTTACTGGAGAAATATTATATATCAGATCATGGAAGGTTAAATTGAATATTATGCATTTTTTTTATACCAACATTATGCATTTCACATCTGAAAATTGACATTAGGTCGAATTTTGGATATGACCCAAAAAGTCACAGGTCTATTTCATCGAGAACTAATTTTAAATTTGGTTTATTACACAACACTTTTTTTCTAAAATTTCTTTTATTTTTCTAATAAAAAATATCATTCTGATTTGAATTAAAATAACATATATATTATCATATTTTATTAACATAATAATTTTGTTTTGACATAAAATACTATTTTATTCTAGAATAACTTTGAAAATAAAAGTTGTTTATTATTTTGTCCAAGAATTTCTCTCATAGTATATAAAATTAAATCAAATAACAAATTATAGTAAGAAATATCTTTTAACTTTATTATTAGCTAAACATCATTCCCTCACTAACTTTGAGTGGGAGAACCTTCAATATTTTGGGTCACCCCTTTTAAAATAAAAATCCCATTACCAATTAATCAACTTTTCCAAGGCAACTTTTCATTCAAGTATAAGTATAGTAGTGTCAAAATTAAACTCCATTATGAGTTCTAGCTCAAACTTATTCAAATGGGTGATTTGTTTTAATTATTGTTATATTGTCGCACATAAATGTAACAAATGTTTTTTGTCAATTAGTGAATCTTAATAATTTTTCAAAAGAGACGTTTGTAATTTACATCATTCAGGATTCTAGGGCAATGGTTCTGAGAGTCCAGAATTAGTTTAGTGTAAGCTTGGATACCTGAGTTATAAAAAAAAAAGATGTAAATTAGAAATTTATTGTAAAATATATATATATATATATATATATATATATATATATATATATATATATACTAGCAACCGAGACACGCAATACTTACGTGCATAACTATTTATGATATAACAAAATAACTTTTTACATGACATGTTTAGAATAAATTATCGTCGTGGATTTTGCCATCATTTATCTATTAATATAATAATTATAATAATTAATCAAAAGAGAGAATGTAACTGTAACTATAAATAAAATACTTACCGTGCTTAATTATTATATTAATAGATAATGATAAATGCAAATTTTTTCGGATAGTGGGTTTATGAGTTAGTGGGAAGAAGTTAAATAACTGTAATAAGAAATAATACACGGATGAGTTGGGGGTAAATGTGGAAAGTGGCAAATTTTTTATGGAAAATTCTTGCCCAAGCCTGACTTGGTCAAACCTATTCAACCACCAAGCAAGTGTATTACACTTGTTTTGTGATTGGTCACTTTCCTGGAAGTTACATCCAATCCCAAAGCAAGTGTATTATACTTGCCATGTAATTAGTTTGGGTTCGGCCAAACCTGGTCTGGGTAAGAATTTCCCATTTTTTATACTTCCATTTTGTGAGTAAAAACAAGTTTCCCTTTTTCAATAGTATATATATACATGAAATAGTGTCTACATATTTTATTTTACTCCATCCATTCATATTAATTGACATATTGTTAATTTTTATACAGATTAAGAAATATCATGATTAATCACTTTTACATGGTAAAATATCAAAAATATCCTTTCTTATTTTTTAATGGCGACTCTTGAACTTCCCAACCTAAATATAAAAGGATAAAATTAAAAAAAATTACATTAAAAACTCAAATATATTAATTAATATGAAATATAAAATTTGACAAATGTATTAATTAATATTAACCGGAGGAAGTAGTTAGTCAGAGGACCGAGGCCATGTGTGTGTTGACACTTCCACGTGAGAACATATGACTATTGTCTCTTTAATGGATCATTTGCCTTTTCCACTCAATAATTTAGGTCCATATAATCAAATTAAAAAATAAAGGATTCATAATGAATCAGCTTAAAATGAGTTGCCTTATATTTGAATTGGGTCAATCCATTGAATATATAAGGGCATAATTTATTTTATAATTTCTTTTAGGTTTGAATAACGTTTCCTTTAATATTTTCAAAACTTAAACCAAGGAAAATAAGATATTGACTTCGTGTTGTTTTTAAGTATTCTTTAAATTGTTTACCATGTATCTAAAAAATATGTTTACAAATTTAAGACATTTCATATTGCATGATATTGTTATCATGAGACTCACATGTAATTGTTTCTAAATTTTTCTAGACGACTTATTCTATAAATTTATAGTTATTATCTACCAACATGTCAAATTTAGGTATTACAAAAAAGGAAAAAAGAGTTCTTACATATTTACTTTTAGCTAGTAACTTGGTTAAAATAAAACATGTACCAAAAATTTTAAGTCGGGGTGAAAGTGCAATAAAGTTTATATTTTTTGGGTGAAAATTGCCAATAATTTATCTTTCAGGGTGCATAGTGCCAACAATCTAGATTTATAGGGTGCAGAATGCCAAAAAAATTCAAAAATGACTAGTATGCCCTTCCTACAACTAAATTTTCTCGTCAAAACATACACTAAGGTGAAAAGTATCAAATAAGTTATATTTTCATGGTGCAAAGTGTAAAAAATTTAAAGTCAGAGTACAAAAAACCAAAATCCCATATTTTTATTGTGCAAAGTGCCAGAAATCCACGCTCAAGACAACATGTTCACATATTTCTGATTTCACGTGAATACCCTATGTCCTATGTTCAGATAATTTTTTATTGTGCTAGGTGACCTCAAGAATTCAAACACATAAAATCAGTGAGACTGCAAAATTTATTTTCTACTAAAATATACAAATATATTGCAATAAATACTTGACATGGTAAATTTTATTTTTATGTATCATCTAAATGATAATAACTGATTGTTTCCCCAACAACATTTGTACGTGGTTGATTCGAAGAACGATTAATTATATAATTTGATGTTTCAAATTGTGTTTGTGTATCACTATATCCAATGTTATTAAGGTGGTATACTTAGTTGTACCATTCTCAATCACAATAAATTTGACGTGATTTAAATTACTTAGTGTAGTAAATATATATATCAAACTTTTACCACGAAAAAATACAAGCCAGCTATAATACATGGTGTAATGACCTACATGAGGTTATTTGCATTATTAGATGCTCAATACTGCACATGAAATGCAATTTCTCAAGAACATGCCATATGAGACAATTTTTTTTTTATATGCCATATGAGACAATATATAGTTAATCAAATATCACACATTCAATTTTATATTTTCATTTTAAATTCAATTTTCTTAATAGTACACATTATAGATTGGATTGTCGAATTCTATTATAATGCTTAAATCATTGTCGTTTTACAAGAAAAGCATATAATATAAACCCAATACTACAACAAGAATATCTTTGTTGGTATCAATTTTGATGACATTTTGAAGAAAATGTGAAAATAAATAAATTCATTTATCTTTTTTAAATATGTCAGGAATTATTAATATTAAACATACTGTTTAATGACATTTTTATATTATTATGACATTTTATAATGTTACCGCTTGCTATGATAGTGACACTTAACTTTTATCCATACCGATACAAGTGGCAGTTTGAAAATATCACTAGCAATATAAAACATTACAATAATATAAAAATATCACCAATTAACATTTATAATTTGTGATATTTCAAAATATATGACTATATTATTATTTTATGACAATTTCTTTAAAATGCCATAAAGAAAAAACATACTACTCCTATTAAGTAGTAGTATTTTTTATTCTTACAACCTTATTTATGTCAAAACTATCCATCAACTGTCTGTCAGCATGTTCATCGCAATTACACCACCTTCCCAGGGGCATTTCCGTCCCATAGCCACCTATATAACGTTACGCTTCTTCAAATTATACTACACAGTACACACTTACTACAGAGTTCAGAATTCAGATCATACATATAAATACACAGAGAGAAAGAAAAATGAATCTGCCCGGACATTTCTTGGTCAGCTCATTGACACTACTACTAGCCGTTACTCTCACCGCAAATGCCTGCCTGCCGTCTGACCGGGCAGCTCTACTTTCATTCAGGGCAGCCCTCAACGAACCATATTTAGACATCTTCAACACATGGTCCGGAGAAGAATGTTGCACTAACTGGTACGGCGTCAGTTGCGACCCGGAAACAAAACGGGTCTCCGACATAATCCTCCGGGGCGAATCCGAAGATCCAATATTCGCAAAAGCGGGTCGGTCCGGGTACATCACCGGTTCAATCTCCCCTGCCCTCTGCCAACTCGACCAGCTCACTACCCTCGTCGTCGCCGACTGGAAAGACATCTCCGGCGAAATCCCGTCGTGCATAACCTCATTGCCCAATTTGAGAATCCTCGACCTCGTCGGAAATAAAATCTCAGGCGAAATTCCGGCGGACATCGGACAGCTAAGTCGACTCACCGTGTTGAACCTGGCCGACAACCAGATAACCGGTTTGATTCCTTCGTCGATTGTTAACCTCAATAACTTGAAGCATTTGGAGCTCGGAAATAACAAGCTCACCGGAGAAATCCCATCGGATATCGGGCAGTTGTCGATGATGAGTCGGGCTTTGTTGAGTCGGAACCAACTCTCAGGGTCGATCCCGAGTTCTATTGCCAATATTTATAGGTTGGCCGACTTGGATTTATCCGAAAACCTAATCACCGGTTGGATCCCAGCTGAACTCGGGTCGATGCCGGTTCTATCAACCCTAAATTTAGATGCTAATCAACTTTCAGGCGAGATACCAGTTGATTTACTTAAGAACACGGGCTTAAATATTTTGAATCTGAGTCGAAATTCATTGGAGGGTAATCTACCTGATGTATTTGGTCCTAAAACTTATTTTACTGCGATTGATTTGTCATACAATAATTTGAAGGGCTCGATTCCAAAATCGTTGTCTTTGACGAAGTACATTGGTCATTTGGATCTAAGTCACAACCACCTATGTGGAGCAATTCCGGTTGGATCACCGTTCGATCATCTTGAGGCAGACTCGTTTGCCAACAATGATTGCTTATGTGGAATGCCATTGAGCAATAGTTGTTAAATTTATTTTAGTAGTTTCCAACGTCATTATGGATTGTAATTTATCGAATATTGGTCTTGATTAAATTTGTGTATTGTTGTTGTAGTGTGGTAACTATATATAAATGTGCTTTTATTTCATAAATATTGTGGTTTTAATGTTATCATGAAGCAAGCAAGAGTTGAGAATTGAAAGAAGCTATCACGACATGAAAATGTGCGAAAGCTTTTATGGAATGGAAGAATCATTTTTATACATTAGAGTGAGCAAAGATTTTGTGCTGTATTATTATATAGATTCGATCGCTTTATATGTTTGTGTTTTTGAAGTAAAGAAAAAAAAAAGTGGCATTAATATCACTAGTTCATTATTGAAGTAATTATGATTTGATCAAGGAAAATTATTTCCACGAGATAATGCAAATTAATTGGATTGGGCAGAGAATCAAACAGAGGTCAAGCAAGGTCAGTTTGCGCGCATGTTCCGTTCATCTAAATCTACTACTTTACGATTACGAGTAGTATATAATATCTATCACATGCCATCCATGTGACCTGCCTCTGCCTCTGCCTCCACATGAACATGAATTATATTTTCATCATTTATATCGATCGCCAGCCCCTCTTCACTACGTCCCCAAAAATAATTAAGGTGGTTGTGATTAATCTCTCTGTTAATTCTCATTTGACACCTTTGATACAGTCTTAAAATTATCATCAAGTCCTGTGAATTAACATTTTAAGCCGTTTTTATACATAGAATTCTACAACACGACGTATATAAAATTATTCTATTGTATATAATCCGAAAATTTTACACTTTTAACTTATATTTTCTCTTTTTTTTTTTTTTTTTTTTTTTTTGAGTCTCAAGATGTCATTACAATTTACAACTACAGTTCTATTGTAAAATTCCCCAATATTCAATTTGCAAAACCAAGGGAAAAAGAAAAAAAAGACAACGTAACTCACAAACATGTCTTAATTTATATGCTCTTGCAAAATGGTGGGGGGTGTGTGGCTAACTTCTTGAAGTTTAGGATGATCTTCAGCCGGACTGAACTCTAAGGGCCTTTTGCATTGCACAAAAACGAAATTCGTATAAAAATGTTCAAAGTATGACATAGAGATCATAAAAACCTCATATGAACTTCCGTAAAGCCAAATAATAGATCGTAATGTAGAAGTTTCTTAATTCTTTTAGATTATTTGCAGATTAAAGACAGCAAACTGAATTAAGTTGAAAGCATAAAATACAAAATTCGCAAATTTACATATGACTTGTAATCTATGGCACGAGTAAAAACTGGTTCTAATGATGCTAAAATGGTGCTCAATTTAGAATTGTATTTGAATGTTCTATATGGCACATTCTTTGAAGTTAGAAAAATTCCCATGTCTTGAAAAACCATAGCAACAAAAACAACTGAATCCAAATATAAAGACTGGTGTTTCTGTCTCAAGCACGTAAAATTGCATATCGTTGCATAATATCCTCCAAATAAACTTTTCTAAGCATAAAAAAGGCTGAGGTAATGGAAAATTGAATGTAGTAAATAAAATCTTGAGAGAAAAAAGACTCATTCTTCCTCATCGATGACTTGGGTGCCCAATCCCTTCAACCCTCCTTCTGGGATTTCTGCAACGGTAACCAAAGAGTAAAGCTCCTCCTTAGCATCTTCGTCGTCATTTCTCTTTCTTGCAATTCGGACACGGATTCTTCTAGGCACACTTCGAATTCCACGGCTCCATATATGTTTGTTCAACTTGACATCAACTCTGACATCTGTAGTTCCCATGGCCTTCTGGGCAAACTTTCTGATTTCCTTAATAGCTTTTGGAGCCTTCTTCTTGAAGGTGCTGTATTGAGATACATTACCCGATCAAAGAACCAAAAAGTATAACAAAGTCAGTACACTTCAACGAAAATCATGTAAAATCTCAATAAATTAACTGGTTCTACTTAGAATTACAAGAAAAATTGCTTGAAAACCAATAAGTTTTCATGGGAACTGCATAATGTAAGAGTCGTTTAACAAAGAAAAACTCCAGTCTTTCACATTCAAAGTGAACTTCACAATTACTTCCCAGCATGGAATAGACTCAGAATACTTATCAATCAGACATTTCAACACAAACAGACATCACTTGTCAGCAACTACACTACGACATTACATAAGAGCATAGATTCTCAAGTACAACAACAAATCAATAAACAGAAATTATAACTTTAGAGCTGAAAAACAATATATGCATAATCATCATTGCCACATATATTTACAATCTCCAGCAAGAAACTCTCCTTATTGCATGGGTAACAACACACTTAACTACTTCTAATTCTTTAATACCAATTTGTTTTTAAGTAAACTGCAAATCCAAGAGGCATTTTTATTACCATTCTAACATCTCAACAAAACCAGGCACCACATGCCTACAACTACATCAAGAATCCGCCATTACAGACCGTGCAACAAACATCACACTTAAATGAGCAACAATCTCCCAAAAAAATAAAAAGTAAAGAAATGAAAATATAAAATGGTAGACAGGCGAAGCATTAATTGCGTAACTGATAAAACGAATGAAAATAAAGCAATGTACTGCAATTTTGTTAATTAATTTTCCGTGAACCCTAAATTAGCCAAACACCTAAAGAGGACAAGGAGTCATATTTTCACAAAAAGTAGTCAATAAACTATGTAATAAGAGCAAAATAGTAAGATCTAAATTAGATCAAAACACGTGAACATAGATGAATACAGCTGGAGAGAGAGAGAGAGAGAGAGAGATAAAATACCATCCATGGAGGCGTTTGTGGAGATTAATGGTGTATTCTCTGGATACAACCTCCTCTTTTCGAGTTTTGCTACCTTTCTCCACCATTGTTGATGTTGATGTTGACGTTAACGTTGCCGCACTCTTGTATTTCTCTTTGTTTGGCTGCAGCGTATAAACCCTAGGAGTTGAGTTTATTATGTGATTACAGACAGTCCTTGATTTTGACTTTGGGCGCTGTTCATTCAGGGTAAGCAGGCCCAACCCACACGTTGCAGGCCTGGTTGGTACATGCCCATGAGCCCATCTCTACGGTAGGATTTTATTTCAATTTTTTCTGTTTATTTTAATAAAATTAATTTATTTAAGACTTGATAAATTTGTCCAAACAGCTCTTAAGAATAATAATTTTCTTATGAATTCCCATTGTTAATAACAAGAAGTGATTTATCTGTAGTCAACGGTTTAGATAAAATCTACTCATGTAGTCATATACAGTAATTATTATTTAATTTACACACAAACTCTTTGGGCATGTTTGTTGATACATAAAAAGTGGATCGTTGAAGTTGCTCACAAATTTATTTATTTATTAGTCTATAAAAGTTCTGAAGAGTTCCAAATGCAGCTCCGCTAATGAATTTAAAGTAAGTTATCGTTAATTGTTTCAGAAGAATCAAATCCTTTCTTTTTTCCTTTTAGTTCAAAACAAATACTTGTATTATTATTGGTCTTTATTTGAATTGAGGGATAGAAATTTCAAATCCATGTCCATACGTCTATCACTTTGTTTTGATCATTTTCCCGCCCTAAGTAATTTTAACTATATTGGATTTACACTTCACTATGCTATCAGTTTCTAACCATAATTCAATTTCCGCTGCAATTCATTCTTCCGATTGAAGCTTTCTTCCTTCGAATCTTCTGCTTATGTTCGTCTTTTTGTCGAACAGTTTCCTTTCAATTGATTTTGATTCATCTTCTAAATTCTCGATAAAAATGCCATCCGTTTCTTATGCACTTCTTTGGCATACTGATGATCCCGCAACTGCGTATTAAATCATTCTTGGTTGTATCTTCCTCTTACTTTTTGTTGGTTTCTCTTTCACTCAATCTTTTGATTATTCTTTGCAGAAAATTTTTTCTTTGTGTTGCATGCTTGGATATACTCTATTTATAATTAATATAAGCCATTAGTTTCAAAATCAGTTATTCCGTTGAGACAATCTTTAAAGGTGGGATTTTTTGGTAATTAACGTTGTTTTTAAAGGAACTTGTTTTGATATTCAATGTTTTGATCATTTGATGATCTCAAAGTAAAGGACTTTTTCTTTTTGCTTGGATGAATATATAAACATAAAAGTGATTATGAGTTGGATAAGGGTTCCTTAGGCCATCTCCAGCAGTTGAGGGCTAGTCCCGGGCTCTGGAGCCCGGGCTAGCCCAGGGCCAGCCCGGGGCCCTGCAGGTCGTCTCTAGCAGTTGGGGCTCCGTGGGGGAATTACTTCCATTTTTTTCCTTTGCCCACTCTCACCTATTATTATTTATGATTTATAATTTTTTAATATTAATATTAATAATAGTAATTATATTAGTACTTGTAATTTAATTATTAATTATATTAAAATATTAATATTAAATAGAATATTTAATTAAAGTAACTTAAAATTAATACATAATACGCAAACAAACATTTTTATAACAAGAAAGAAAATACAAAGATTTTAAAATTAATTTTCTTGTCTATTTTAGTATGTATTTAAATTTTTAATTTAGATTAAGTATTAATCTAAATTTTATGCTTATGACGTGTTTATTTTGTATTATTAACTAATTTCGTATTTTAAAAAAAAATTATTTGTATGAGTGTTAAATTAAATGGACTAATTGAAATAACACATTAATTAAAATAACACATTAAATAAAATCACATTAATTACAATAACACATTAATTAAAATTACATACAACACATTAATTATACAAAATCATACACACATTAAATAAACCATACACACATTAATTCATTAAAAGAAAAAAAAAAAAAAAGGAAAGACCAATCAGGTGCCGCCACTTGGCGGCACCTGTTTTAAAGAGGGGCCTCTTCTTCAAGCTCCAGCCGACGCACCAAGCGGGCGGGGCTGCGGGATGCAAGCCGCAGCCCCGCCACCCCGCCCGACCCCGGCCCCTCTCAGTCTCCAGCAGTTTCTCCCTTCCAGCCCGAGCCCGCCCCGAGCCCTCCAGCCACTGCTGGAGATGGCCTTAATTAATTAAGAAAACAAAATCATATCTTAGTAATCTTTATGGACTCATTTAGTTTTTATTTTTCATGGTTAATTGGCCCAACTCTAAATGGCCCTTCAAGCTAGGCCTAGGTAACAGAGTTGTCCAAACTTTAAATAGATCAAATTTCTAGTCATCACCTTACTTAATTGGCGTGGCCCAATTGCTGCAACCTCCTTCCCTAAGGAATCTTTCCAAAACTGATATGGGCCCATGTTTTAATTCTTGTATTTTCTCTTGATTATTTAAAAGAGTTGCCCTTAGTCTAGAAAATCCAAGAGGACATTGATAAATAAAAAATGAATAACATTTATTAATATGAGATTGGTCTAGTGAAAGAGATTAGTTACTACAAAGTAGCTGATTCAGATTCGAATTCCTGTTGGAAAAAGTACCCACATTAATGTGCACAACCCGCCTCGTAAGGAATTAAACCCTTGGAAAATAAAAATAAAAAATAAAGAAAAGAATGAATAACATTTTAACAGTTGTAGGTAAAGGTCAGTAGAGGATTTCTTATGTAGAACAACATTTTAACTGCTCAATTTGTTAAATAATTAAGAAAAATCTAAATATAATTTCAATTTTGATATAAAATTCAAACCATTTTTTAATGGGATGTTTGAAATACCTTGACTTGTTTACGCCCTTTACTACCATGAACAATGTATACACCTTTTAAGTATCTATGACTAGACCCCGCCCATCCACATAAAAGAATAGAGGCCACCGAAAAATTATAGTTCAAATTGGGTTCGGATAAATTCAATGTACCTTAGCAAATGTAACATACTTATTTTTTGAATTGTAATTTAAATATTGAAATTGTAATGGAACTCTTATAAGAATGATCAATAATAAAAGAAAGTGTACACCAAAAAAAAAAAAGAGTACATTATATTTGTTTTGTAGTTAATAACTTCGATCAAGTTAAATATGGACAAAACAAATTCCGAGATAATTCTACGAGCTACCTTTAAAAGTAGCTTTGGGGCTATTTGTTTGTTTGATATTAGGTAAAAATAGTTGGAGAGAGTGGTGAAGGTTTAAGAAATAATATCTTGCTTAATGTTTGTTTGTATATATTTTAGGAGAGTGATTTAAGAAATAATGTATGTATACATTTTTTGAAAGAGTTTAAATAGTAGGTAGAAGATGTTTAAATGATTTAATAGATAAATAATTTTATGTCAAATTAAAGTAAAATTTAAATTGATTTTAATTAAAGATAAAAATTTCTAATTTATTTGACTTTTAAAAAATTAAAAGATAATAAATTTATGTCAAACATGAAATGAAATAATTTGGGAAAGCGAGACAACAATGCCCTCTAAATGTCAAAATGTAAAAATAAATTAATATATCATTAGTATATAAGCAATACTTATCCATAGTGGAAGTCTATAAATTTTTTTTATTCAATTTATTTTCTCCATTTTACCCTCATCCTGATCACACAATACTTCCAGGAGCTTTAACCCCACCCAAATTACAACCTTTATTTCTTTTCCTTTTTGAGAAAAAACAATTTCACAATAATAATCTCTCATCTTTATTTATTACTATTTTTTGATATCAGAACTATAATCAGGGAGAATTTGGGATCCCTTCTGATGTGATTTTTAAAATATTTAACCTCAATTTTAAAATTAACTTTATTTTAATCTCAAATTCCCAATTATGAAAATAAACTTGAATATCGTAATTTTTATGGTAATTTTTATGATATTTGACTTTATAATTTCATAATCACTTTTTTAATTTTTAAAAATTAAAAATAAACTCAATCCAAAAACTATAAAGTATTATTTTTACAAAAATTATCATAAAAAACAATTATAATATAATTAATTTTCATTATAATCAAACGTCAATCATATTAAACTATAAGAAATTCAAACAAAGGGATAAATCGATGGCGAAAGCCACTGTTTCACCAGTCAAATGAAACAGGACAACGAATAAAAAATTGAGAAAATAACAGTTCATATAAATTTCATATTTTATCACAATATAATTATAATTTTCTTTTAAAGTAAAAAGGCAAAAGAGTAAAATCGACAAATGCAATCGTTCATTGTCCCCGGTCTATTCTCTTCCCGGAGAAGATCTCTGTCTCCACACGAAGAGAAATCACACATCAAATAGTTATAGTACACATAAAATCAAAGCTCTACGATCTTCGAATTTCATTCCTTCCATGACCGGAGAATTCAATTCCTTCACCTGCATATTATAGTTCGGCTTTCGCGTTCGATCGTCGATTTACTCTTGAATCTCAAATTTTGACAATTTTCGCTGCTTTGACAACCGGATTCTCCCTCGCAATCGTCTCTCTACCGACGGTTTTGTAGTCGTAGCTACAGTCGTGCCGGTCGGAATACCGATGAGCGGCGCAGAAAATGTCGCCGCACCGACACCTGAATCCGGTCAACCCTACCTTCCTCCGACAACCGGAGCACCGATTCACCTCTCTCTTCAGCGGTACATCTTTCTTCAGATCTAGACTTGTTTCCGCCAGTTTTAAACTCCTCTCCGGCGAAGATCTAGTGGATGAGCTAGATCTGAATGATTTCTCCCCAAACACATGATTTACAGGCTTGGCGGCGGCGGCGGTTGAGGTTGAGGTGGAGGTGGAGGTGGTAGGAGCTAAACACTTCTGACATAAATTATTGGCGATGGAATTACCTGCAACGCCGCATTTGACGCACAGCGTGATGGCCGTCTCAGGCACGACCTTGAATTCCGTCTCTTCCTTCTCTGTTTTCTGCGCCATAATTATTAACCTGGAAAAATGAAAGGAACAATACACGTTTTGGTATGAATTTTTTGTGTGTATAGATTTGGGAGGGATTAACAATTGAAGGGAGAGGTGGAGAGATGGTTGTGGATTGGGTTAGAAGTAGAAGAAAGATAAAAGTGGGATGGTGTGGGGGGGGATTTGAAGAGGTGAGAGGTCGGTAATGGTGAGGAATAATGGCCTCATAGAGACGCGTATCGTGCAATTTGCGGGTAGGAAATGACGGAAATGGGCTCATGAGGTTATAAAATTACGGTGGGAGCTGTTTCTAGACCAACACTGACGTGTACTTACATGCATAATCGTAACCTTTGGGGATATTTTAATGTTTTGATGTGAAATAAAGGTTTAATACTAACTATTTATATAATAGAATAAATAATATGCATTTGGCGACAAAAGGGATATATTGGCTAAAATTACTTATTTGCCTGTAGGAAAAAGATTTCCCAACTGGGCGAATTAAAATTTAAGTAATTATTAAATAATTTTACCTCAAATTTAGTTAAAAAGAATTTTAAAATAGCATGATATTAAATATTTTAAGACATTTATCTTAGTGATCCAATTATGTAAACTTTCATTTCAAGCTAAAATAAAAATCTAATTCGTCAAAAGGAATTATTTTCATCATATTAAAAACCAAAAGAAAAGGTTTTGTTTGTAGGGGCAGAAACGAGAATTGTGAAGGTGATGTGGTACCCCACAAACAGAGGGGAGGAGGAGGATTTTATGATAAGTTTGGAGCAGAGGAAGAAAAGCCAAAGCAAAGGCATTGTCTCAGCTTTTCGCTTTCAGCCGCCCACTATGACCGCCTCTTTCAAGTTGCTGCTTTTCCCACTATTACCGTGCCGCTCTTATGCGCTACTTTAATAATGGATTAAGGTCAAATAAATATTGAAAATTTTTCAAAAATGTTTAAAAAACACTAATGAAAAATTATAAAAAAAAAGTAACTAAATTTTAAAAAATAATAGAATTTAAGTCAAACAAATAGTTTTGAAATTACGTATTGTTTTAGTTTCGGTTAATTCAAAAACGGAAACTTTTTGATATTTTTTACGGAAAAGATGAAAATTTGATCCTAATATACTCTCAATGTACTTTAATTTTTCTCTTATTTTTTCTTTAATGTTCCAAATCAACGTTCCTTCTCTTTAAATGATTTTTTTCTTCTCAATAATCCCTCATTTAAATTCTTGATTTAACACCATAAACTTTTTACCACTATTTTTAAGAATATAAATATAAAATTAGCTAAATTTTTTACTTTTTTAACTCTTAATTAAAACTCCACGCCAAAACTCAAGAGAATCAAAAAATAAAGATGGAGAGTTCATGAGATTATTTCTTGACTTGACGGTGTAAAATCAATGGGTTCTTAGTAGTTTATGGTGAGTTTGGCCTCATCGATTAGAACTCTTAAAATCACGTTTACATCTCTATTGTGATTTTTGAAGTGTTTGGCCCCGATTATAAAAATTACTTCTGTTCAATCTTGATTTTCATGGTGTTTGGCCCCCAAGATCATAATCACTTTTGGGATCCTCAGAAGCAAAAAATTAACTTATTTTAGAAGCAACTAAAGTATCACTTTTACAAAAGTTATTATACAAAAGCAATTATTCTATAATTAATTATTCTATAAATAATTATTATCATAATCAATTATTACGAAATCAATTTTAGTAAAATTAATTATCCTAAAATTATTTTTCGAATCGCTAGGCAAACTCACCTTTAGACCATTTCTAAAAAGAAATTCTTAAATATTGTTCAGAGCGCTAAACATATCAATGAATGTAATGATGCCACGTGTGGCCTCCCCATTGGTTGAGTTGTTTCCCCGCGTCCCTTACGTGACTTTCCGGTGGCTACCCTGGCTTGGGCCCATTAAAGAGCTGTTTTAGGCGGCAAGGCTTTGTCTATACGCTTGGTGTTGAAGCAACTACCTAGGGTGCAAGTAGTGACTTTTTATGGTGTCCTTTTACATAATTACAGTCCGTGGTCCCAAGCTGACTCAATGCCTTTTCATTTTAGTCTATGATGTAAAACTGGTTCTGAAGGTTTTTTTTTATTTATATTTTTATTTTTTGAGAGGAAATGGTTCTGAAGGTTAAAGGGCCTATTTTCTTATTTTGGTTCGGTCTCGTGAATTTTGCAAAGACTATTTCAAATGAATTTTTGTGAAATTCATGAAATTTGTTAAAAAAAATTCAAAAATTAACAATCAAATTTTTTAAACTTATAAAATTTTGACTTAATTTCTACCACCTGCTATTTTTCCAAAGGTTAAAGGGCCTATTTTCTTATTTTGGTTCGGTCTCGTGAATTTTGCAAAGACTATTTCAAATGAATTTTTGTCAAATTCATGAAATTTGTTAAAAAAAATCCAAAAATTAACAATCAAATTTTTTAAACTTATAAAATTTTGACTTAATTTCTACCACCTGCTATTTTTCCAAAACCCCAACATCCAAATTCAATTCAAGTGGGGTTTCAGTTTTTTCAAAATCACAAAACTCAACATCCAGAACATAATCAAATGAGATTTCTACGATTTCACCGAATCCACCCAAATCATTTTTTAAAATCACGACTCCCGAAACTGAGTCAAAATCCTTCCAAATAGGCCCAAAGACATTTGAACATGGCATGGTCCTATTTGTGATATTTCAAAATTTAGAGGTAAAATAAAAATATTTCTATTTTCACTAATTTAAATAAGTCTAATGTATATAGTTGAATTTGATTATGATATGCTCATTTTCGTATTACTTAATAATAATTACTCCCCCGTCCCATTTTTTTTACTCTATTACCTACATTGTTCGGTTAAACTTTTTAAATTTCTTAAGTGATTTATCATGTTAAATTATTTATATTTGTGATGTATAAACCTTTTAAATATTAATATATATGGTGACATTAGATATTATCAACTTATTAGTGAAATATATAATATAATTGTTTATTATAATATTTGTGAATTTATTCAAGTTGACTGATCATTTGTACCAAAGGATAAAGAAAATGGGACGAACGAAATATACATATAGCAGTATAGCACTATATTAGTCATGTTGTTGGAGTTTTTTTTATAATATTTCAATATTTATGGCATGAAAGCTTGGAAACAGTGCCGGCCCAAGTGCTAGGCAACTTGGGTCAGCGCCTAGGGCCCTCGGTTCAGAGGGCCCCAAAATTTATATATAGGCCTTAGGAAATTAAAAAGTTAAATATTTTAAATTTTATTAATTTTATGTACATAAGATATATCTTGGCTCACTTGGTAAGATTTTCTTTTGATGAGTGGGAGATCTAGGGTTCAAATCCCAATATTGGGTTTTTTTCTTATATTTTGATTGTTTTATGTTATTTAACTTTTTTTTTAAATAATGTTCGTCTTTTTTATTTCCCATTCGTAGTAATTATTCTTTTAATCCTTTTTCTTATTTAATGATTTTTTGTTAATTTTGTCCTTAATAAGTGCTTTAAAAATTTTCTTTCTTAATTATTATAAAAAGAATACAATTTTTTCTTTATAATATGATTTTTCTGCTTATTACTTTCTCACTTAGTACATTGTAAAAAAAAATTCACCCACAATAAAATTGGTTTAGCCCCGTCCATATTTTTATATGTATGTGCATCTTTTTATAAATGATGTATAACTTTTCCTTTACATGATAATATGGAATTAATATAGTTAATAATGTCACGAAATGAAATAAAGTCAAGAAATCAATTATGATATTTGTAAAAGAATGAAATAGAGTTAAGGATGTACATATACTTGCAAAATTTGTTTCGGCTAAAATAATATTTTTAATATTAAAAATTATATAAAAAAATTCACAGTTGAATATTTTAAAAGTTAAATGAGTTTGTTATTTAATTATCTATATGAAAATTAATATGTTAGATTTAATTATCTATCTAAATATTAGAGAATATAATATGTCAATATTTAATTAATATTTTTGTCTTTAGAAAAATAAATTGATTATATATTTTTTATAACAAAGGGCCCCAAATTTGTAATTCGCCTAGGACCCCCGAATGTCTAGGGCCGACCCTGGTTGGAAATAAAAAAATATCTTCTATTTAGAACAATTGCAGCCGCTCATAATTATGGTTGGTATTGGTAATTGAAATATAGGCCCAATGAAAATCGCAACATGTGCAAACAGTAAGTTTTGATCTTAATTAGAATCTCAAATCTTTGATTCCTCTCCACCAAAAGTTTTTAACATTTTACAGGCACTCGTCAACTTTTCAAAACGGTTATGGGCGACTTTATCAAACCAATTTGCATGGGTCCCTGTTGACTCACCGTGGATCCTCCTTACAGTTGTCAATAAAAATAAAAACATTAAATAATACGATTTTTTTGGGCATTAATAATTAATGAGAAATTTACATTGGCATTGATAATAAAAAAAAAATTGGTTACACTATACTACAACAATTAATAATTCATATGAGGAGAATCATTCTCCTCTCCATAGTCGTTGTTGCCACAACTATTATTACTGCCTCCATTATCGCTATTGTTGTCATCGTTGCCTTGATTGAATGAACTTTCGAGTAAAAGAGTCTGAATGTGTTTACTTTTCATAAATCGTATTTAGCTTCAATATGTTTAATTTGAAGATTATTTCAATATATAATTTTTTAATTCATATCGTATTAAATTAAATATTATTTTAAAATAACTTTTAAATAATGCTATTCTAAATTAACACAAATAAAAAAATTTAAATCAAAATTAAATAATTTTTTTAAATAATAGACAATTAAAGTCCCTTACAATGTTAATAAATTTCAAACATATGATAAATTAATATTAAATTTATTAAATAAAAATTACAATATACAAATAATTAAATTAAATTAAATTAAATTAATGTTAGATGTTTTTTTTAAATATTTTTTTTATTATAAACTATATTAAATAAACAAAATAAAACAGAAAATTGAAGAGAAAAATGAAGAAAAAAAATGAAAGAAACAAGAGGAGGCCGACTGGCTTGGTGCACGTGCCCAGCAGATGATTCATCGCTCGCAGTGGGTGGGGGCGATCCAGCCACCCACCACACCGCCCTCCCCCAATCTCTTCCCCCTTTTCGTATTTTTTCACCTTTTTCCCTCTACACGTTGCCTTCCCCCTCACCTAATCAATGGTGATGCCCCAACACATTTTCCAGACCACATCTCAAACTTCTCATACCGATAAACTCTTTTTCCCAAACATTGTTTTACAAAACTATTAAAATTTAAACAACACATTGCAAAGTTCTTTTTCAAATATTCAAAAGAACCTTGAAAATCAAGCCAAAATAAGTTCAACCACCCCTCAGGTTCCCATATTCGTACAAGACATAAAGAGAATTGATGAAAGATAAAACACACATAAATCTTCATTCAAGATGCATCTCATCATAGACTCTCAAGTACACTTCAAGACCTCTCAAAGCTAAATCTTGTACCATAAATACAAATCTTATTACTAAATCTTTAAACCACGCCACGAGAGAGTCGGATGCAATACAAATACTGAAAATAACCATCAAACCAACCCTCAAACAAGCACTAGACACAGATTCATAAGATTATATTCATTGCTTTAAACAAGAATTGAAAAGTTCATTAAGTCGAAAAAGATGCCCCGACCATTCCATAGAATGACTACGGACACGTAACAAGCCACGAAGAAGACAAATACTTGAGATTCAAGAGATCCAATCTCATATTCTATATCTTATCAAGCTTTTCTGCCTTCACAACTGGATTGGCTTTGGCTATAGCTTCTTGACCTGCAGCACGATAATCGAAGGAGCAATCATGCTTGTCTGAGTAGCGATGAACAGAGCAGAACATACTCCCACATCGACAATTAAAACCCGTTAAACCAATACGTTTCTTGCAGGTACCACACCTCTTTGGACCTTCTTTAACTTGCTCTATTTTCTCAGTTTTGGGTAATGCAGAGGATGTTTGTGGTGTTAATACAACAAGTTTTGGTGAGGTAGAGTGAGCTTCAGGAATAACAATAGCATCAGAGTCCTTAACATTAATGCTGGAGCTCCCGTTCACAATACTCTGAATGGATGAAACAGCAAGCTTTTCTTGTTCCTGCTTCAAAACAATGTCTTTGTAACATTTAGAGCACATATTCATGGTTGCTGCTGTTCCAAAGAATCCACAGTTGTTGGCACATAGGACTGGTGCTTGAGGAGCTTGGCATCCGGTTTCATTTTGTTCCATTTTATTTGGACTTTTTTCCTGCAAGGAAAGAGAACAAAAATTAACTCACAGTCATATTGTCCGTGATAAGACTACGTAGTTCAACTCTAGAAAACTCAAGGATTAAGAAAGTACTTTCACACATGTGAGATACGCAGATTAAAGGTACTTGAAGAAGATCTATAATCAATGTTCTTTTATTCCATAACACCAATTATCACATAGGTGATACAAAAACTCAGGCCTTCTTCGCACCCTCATCTTAGAATAGACCCACCATTATTCATGTCAATACTTTAACATCTGGAATTTATGCTCCAAAAACATAGTTGACAGAAGGGGTCAAGAATACACAATGAGAACTATACTATGGCTTGGCCAAGATACTCCCTTCATGGTTCCACTAAACATAAATTCAATAAAGGAAGCTCTCCTGAGCATACAAGACGCGCCATATTTATCAGCTCCTCCAGGACCAGGTGCTTTCTAACCAAGGAAACGTACTTATCCTCCCCCGAGCCTAAAATTGTGTAACTCATTCTAAGACCTAAACTATAGAAGCAAAGGGGCATGGAAGGCCCACAAACAGGGGATGGGCCTTTCTGAAGCCTCAGAATTTCTTTCTGTGATACCGAGCATTCAACAGTCCCTTCCCTTTCCTATATCGGACTTGATCCTAAAACACTGACATACCCTTGATTTCCTGCTTCCTGTATTGTGATTTCATCCATGTTATTCTCCTCCTCAAACTTTATTCCAATACTTGGTCATCATCATCATCATACCCAGTGTATTTCTTCTTCGTTCTTTTCCACTACTACTGTTAGTCCAATTCCACTCCTTTCTAATCTTCCATTCCGTTCCTCCTCTTCCTCCCCCCCCCCCCCCAAAACACACCCACCAACACACATTTGTACTTTCTCCCTTTTCATGCAAATAGAGGTACTTCTACATTACCATTGTGTCAATATTTATGAGTTATTCTTTTCCCCATATTTTTAAATATGGAAACATATACCAACCTAAGATACATACTTCGGTATGTTCACTTTTTAGACAAGTAAACTGCTGAAAGAATGTGATAAAAGGGCGGTTGATGTGTACAGGACATATTCTGCCAAAATAATAGCACAAACAGTATTCTCAGTGACAAATTCACCTTAACCCCCGACACCTCAATGTATATAAATATTTATTAACAAAAGATTAACCTCATCTAAAAATCTAAAGAAGTACGTAAACGTATCAATCCGATTTTTATTCCTACACATCTACACTTTCCTTGACCGTCAGACAAGCGCTAATAATTCTTGCTGCAATCTTAATTTTGAACTGAAATCTTAAACAAAGGTAAAATTAATTACTAAAACACTGAGGTAAATTAAATGTAAATTAAACTTCAATTCATGAATACAGATTCCGTCACTTTCTTTTTCTAATTTCCTCTACATCGATCGGTTAATTGAGTAGACAAAATCAAGGAATTTACACCAACCTGTTCGCGGAGGAGAAAAATTAGAGACTGTCAGAGATTACGCTTCCAGTCTCCTGTTAAATAATAAAATAACAAAAAATTAGTAACCAACTAGTTTATATTATTTAACGTAAAGTAAAGATAGAAAATTGAGAGAGACTAACCCTAGAAGCGAACAGGAAATAGAGAGAGAAGCAAGAATGGTTGAATGAGTAAAGAGGCCAAAGAGAAATATATAAAGAAGACGGAGAATTAAATGAGATGGTTATCAGATGCATTCGGTCTAGGTAGATATTATCACCTGTCGCGCAAATATTGGGTAACAATAAATATCAGAAGATTATGTATTGTCCTGGCCAATAGGAATTGTGGTGAGCACGGAATTTTCGTGGAACTTAGTCGTGAAGGATTGGGATTTAAAACTCGCATGATACGTGGCATTAGGTGGCTGATTCTATTCTATTTTTAACCGACTTAAAAACGTGAGGAGTGTGAAAATAAAAATTAAAAATCAGTCTATAATATTTTGATCTATACAACTGCATTTTTTTTTTTGATCTCGTACAATACAAGCTAAATTGGAAAATTATGTGCTTACCTCCGTTGATTCAATCCATTGGGGTGCTAGATGAGCGACAAATATATGTTAGAGGACAATTTTTTGTCCTCTTATGCACATATGTTTATCATCTAAACTATATGGATATAATCCACCAATGTAGGATGAATGTAACTAATCCACCGATATAGAATGAATGTAACCGCTAAATTGTTGATTTAGAGTAATTTGGTACCTCACAGTCTATAATATTTTGTTAGTGCTCCAAGTACTCGACATTATTGAATCTTTATTTTTAAATTGTTTTCAACTCTCTTCGATCATATCTAAATTTCTCAGTGTATCTCAATAGGTTATGACAAACATCTTCAAAAGAAAATAGATCTTACTTTTTATGACAAATGAATCATGGTTCTACGAAAACTCAATTCAATATCATGAAGGGTAGTTCTTGCCCAATTGAGTAAGGCCGAACCCAATGCATTCATATAAAAAGTACAATACATTTAATTTGAGATTGAATAACACACAATCAATCACAAAATAAGTGTGGTTGGATGAATTTAACCAAGCTTAGTGTGAACTATAATTTTTCTATCATGAATTACAATTCACCTCAACAAATTATATGTTGTCCTATTTTAGATTTCATTTTCTTATTCTCAAAATTATATTGTGGGGTTCATAATTAAATACTTAAAGCATAAGATTAAGATGAGCATTGAGCAACATATTCAAAATTTAAGATTAATTCTATTGTTTGTAATTTAGGGCTGAAAACGAGCTTAGGTGAACTAAACATGCAATAGTTCAGACTCTACTCGAAAAATAAGTCTGAGTGTCTAGGCTCGGCTCAAGCTCAAGCCTTGTGTAAAATTATCTGCTTGAGCTCGGCTCGAGCCTTATAAATTACATTATCGAGTACTAGAATTGGCTCGACAATTATGTTCACTTTTACATTTTCATTTTAAAACAAAAGTAAATCTTTTGGCAAAAAGTTAAATGATCACTTCACCCTTTTCCTTTATAATATTAAAATAATTCACTACATTTCATCCACCTATTTCTACATCCACTTGTTTAGTGTTTCTTTTTTCTTGTTAGCTCTGCAATTTTCTTTCAATAACAATGTAAGCAAGATAAACTTCAAATAATTACCTTTCTCTACTTGAAGAAATTTAGCACCCTTGTTGATGATTGCAAAGAGAAAGACACCTCACTTCAACTTTTTCATAAACTTCAGCCCATCGCACAAAAATTTGAAGAGCTTCATTACGAAGAAATTTTGGGCAGGTTTTAGGTAACTCAAATGGAACTGTATTCTCTAGATTGACCAACATAGTGAGGTGAACTATATCGTGTAAGAATAATTGGGTAAATGACACTGATGATCCTCTTTATTTATAATTTTTTATATAGTTTTTTCTCACGTATTATTTACTCTATGTTAGCCCCGATACGGATATTTGTTTCACTTTGGTCCTTTTCAGCCAATTAACGGTGGGTCGAGGTCACGCTACATGCACGTGCACATTCTTAAGGGTATTTTTTTCCGTTCATTATGATAGTGTTATATTAAGTCTCCCATATATGAATTTAGTCCCGACTTGTATGAAAAATAATAATTTCAAAAATAAAAAAGACATTAAAAATAATCTTTATGAATTGAAAATTATTTAAAAAAATAAGAAATTAAAAAAAATCACCTATTTGTATGAATATAAATTAGAAAATAATTAAAGAATCGGAAATTCAAAATATAGAATTTAAAAAAAAAATTAACATTTCACCTACCTGTATCAATATAAATTATAAAATAATTTAAAATTGAAAAGGTAAAAAAGGAAATAAAAAATTTCAAAAATTAATAATTCACCTATTTGTATCAATATAAATTAGAAAATTTATTTTAAAAAATCAAAAAATAATAATAATCCACCTATTTGTATCAATATATATATATATATATATATATATATATATATATATATATATATATATATATATATATATATATATATATTACTTTTCGATTGTTTAAATTATCCTACAATTTATATTGATACAAATAAGTTAATTATTATATTTTATTTAGCGTTTTCGATCTTATAATTTGTTTAATATATATTGATACAAATAGGTGAATTACTATTATAATGTTTAAAATAAATTGTTTTGGATTTTTTATTTTACTTTTTAATGATTTTCAATTCATTAGGATTATTTTTAAATGAATTTATTTTTTATTTTTCAAATTATTGTTTTTCATAAATGTCATAAACGAAATTGATACAAGCAGGTTTATGGGGATAAAACTATCATAATGAATAGAAGAAAATAACCTCAATAATATGTATGTGCATGTAACATGACCTCGACGTCGTCGTGGGTCGACTGAAAGGGACCAAAGTGAAAAAAGTTATATTTTTGCCCGTAAGAATATTTTTGTTATATGAATAAGAAGGACCATTAGTATCATTTACCCGTAAAAATATTTTTGCTATATGAATGAACCCTATTTTTCATTTTCCCCAAAATCTTTTTGCTTGCAATGGCGAGAATTTCGTTCTTTTCTTGAACAAATGATTGAAATTAATCCTCAAACAATAACAATATTTACGGAAAAAACCAAAATATATGGGAAATTTGACCAAAATCGTTGATATGAATTTAAAATGGTAAGGAACCAATTTTTAATCAAGAAAAGTTTGATTGTGTATATAACACTTCTTCTCATCTCATCTATGTTGTTCATGCGCTACAAGAGTAGTCGAGTGTGTTTGAACTCGGCTTGAAATTCCAACCGAGTCTGACTTCTTGATCAAACTCGACTTGACAGGAATTGAACGAATATGTATCGAGCCAAGTTCAAACCAAGTACCGAATTATACACAAGGACGAATCCAAGATTTTAGATTCGGGGAGGGGGGACGAGTTTACCCCATCGCTAAAACTAACTAACAATGATATTCAACATTATTTATTTGCATAAGAAAATATTAAAACTCTATTGAATTTACATGCTAAAGTAATTGAAAGAAAAAACTATAAAAATTGTATATGACGCTCTTCGTATGATAAAAATTCTTAGAATTTTTATTCTCAATGTGAATAATCAAACAATTCGCAAGTTAGTAATCTTTCTTCTCTTATCTAAACCTATTTTTCACCAACTTATATTGTTAATAATTATTATTTTTGTTGTGAGGGTAACATGAAAAACTAATATCGAACGAATCAAACAATTTATTAAAAGTTACATCATGAACTTTCTTGTACATTTCAATGGTAAACTTAGCACAAACACTATTGATAATCATGTCTTCTAAATTAAGTCTAAACAAATATTCTCGTTGAAATAAGTAGGTGTAATTGACAATTTAACATGAAAATATATTTGTCTTTTTTATTAGAATTGTATCGGGCCCATGAATATATACGAAGTATAAGAAATGAAAATTTAAAACTTTTAATTACTGTTTGTACCCAAAAAATCACCCTCGATTTATCGAGGAATATTGGCTCGATAATGGGCTAATGAGCAATAGTGGGCCGAAAGCAACAGGGCCGGAGGACAAAATTGGATTGGGCCCACTCTGGCCCGAAGGCCGACCCGATCGAAGTAAAGATGATGAACGGGTCGCAGGCCCAATCTGAATCAAGCAAGATTTAATTTTGGCCCAGTATGAATTAATTAATGGATTAATTAATTAATTAATGGACCATAAGTGATTAATTGATTAATAAGAGCCAAACCATGGTTAAAAACGAACATGCCCAATTAGCCCAATAAGTCATATCGGCCGAATGAGAATTAATTAACTAATTAAGTTAATTAATTAATTGATTGGGTCTAGGATTAATAATTGGCCCATACAATATTTAAGGCCAATAGACCATGTAATTAATTAGATACATTTGAGTAAATAAAGATTAGTGGCCTGAATGTCAAGGCCCAGCAGATGAAATCGGCTCAGTGGTCTAATTGAATTAATTACTAAGGTAATTAATTAGAAATTAACAATAATGATTGGCCCATAAAAATAGAATGGGCTAAATGGCCATTTAATTATATAATGGCTAATTAAATAGATAAGGCCAATTAGTTAAGTAGTGGCCACGTAAATCTCTAACCAAAAGAGATAGGTTAAAATACAACCACTTCTTTATTTATCTCAAGTTGGTTACACAAGGTAATTGGCTACACACGTTTTCTTCTCACAAATTCAGATCTGAAAATTGAAGAAGGAAGAAAGAAGAAATAACCACCATTAGTGGAGAAAGTGGAGGAAAACAAGAGTAGTGGAGATAGTCCATCAGCCGATCAGTTTCGGCCAGTATCTATAAATACAAACAGGGCTGCCATACCCGAACACACACACAACTCAATCAATCAAATCAGTCTACACTGAAATCGGCTCAACGCCTCACCGGAAGTCCAGCCTTCGCTGCTTCTACCGTCAGTTAACATTGTTAATTCCTTGACATCAATCGTCAATCCTCAGCCACCAGCAAGTCATGGCCGCCCGAAGTCCAGCACCGCCGCTCAAAGTAAGCCGCACAGCTGCTTCCGCCATCAGCAACGCTGTCTCGAGCGAAACCATTCGATAGCAAGCAGAATAGCACACTGTTTCTGTCAAGTTAGTCAGCACTGCCAATTCCTTGACATCAATAGTCAATCCTCAGCAACCAGCAAAATATGACAGCCTGAAGTCCAGCACCGCCGCTCAAAGTAAGCCGCAAAGCTGCTTCCGCCGTCAACGAAGTTGTCTCGAGCGAAATATTCGATATCAAGCAAAATAGCAAGCTGCAACGTCATGTAAGTGCCCACGTAATTACATGGCAAACTTATCAAGTAGTCATCTGCTTGATGAGCTCGTTGTCAGGTAGCCATCTGCCTGACAACAATCGGTTGAGTAGCCATCTGCTCAATCGATGCCCTTTCCAGTGGCCACCCGCTGGTTAGGAGCCCGATTGGTAGCCATCTGCCAAGGTTGGGCGACCCATTGATGGTGGTTCTATGCCATCAGTGTTATTTTCTGTTAACAAGCTGGACTATCATACATCATCAGCTCATGGGCTGGTTTACCTGCCAATCAAGGAGTTATTTTTTCAGAACTTAATAGAATCATCAACTCGTTTGGCAGATGCATGCCAATACAAGAGATCTTTTATTGTTTTGCATATTTTTGTAATACTTGTGAATCGGGAAACTCACTGATTTCTTTTATGAATTAATGGAAGTATTTTGGTTCGCATCTCCTGATCTTTATTAAAGTATGCTTACGTCACAGTTTTTCATTGATGCGTTGGTTTGTTAAGATTATGTCTTTGAAGTCAAGTTAAACATTAAACTGATTAATTGTCAACTCATTTGCTGATTTAAAAACTCGTTGATATATCGAGTAGGCCATCAATTGGCTATGGAAATTTGGCATCTCGGAAAGATTATCGTAAATTATTTAAGTCCTGCGGCCAGGCATGCATGGAAAAGAACTAGGGGTAGTGTTTGCCTACTCTGCCGCAATCAATTGATTAGAAGTCAGCCTTATCAGGACATTTTTCATCGATATCAATATGTCCTTATCAGGACATTTAAATTATTATTACACTGATATCAACATGTCCATTTTTAGATCGTTCTGTTTGCACGCACAAACATTGGCACGCCCGCACTCATTTTACACCACATTGAGCCATTTGCATATCGAGGCAATCGATGCCAAATTTGTAACAAACAATATTTTGGCACTACTCGATGCCAAACTTCACTCGATGCCAAATTTATAGCAAACATTTACATTTTGAATATTGTAAAATAGTAGTACTAATTTCATAAAAAAAAATAGTACTTATTTTTTTCTAAAAGTATGGGGTGCTTGGCCCCACAAAAAGTGGTTGCATCCGTCCCTGGTTACTCGATTCATTTTTCACCCCTAGTGTATATTAATGATCATGATTGTTCGATGAATTTTTTTTCCAATATAGCTTTCTAGATAAAAGTATTTTCAAATATGACTCAAACTGAAAATTATTTTCCTAAATATACCTTTTGCGATAAATCGCAGTTGGGAACTGCGATTTATCTGTTTCTTCGATTTATACAAAACTGTAAAAAAAAAAAAAAAAATTCAAGAATCGCATTTGCTAACTGCGATTCTTGTTAATTATAAAAAAAAAATTAAAGAAGCCTTAATTAATCGCCAAAAGAATCCCCAAACACTCCAAATCCTTTATCCAAGAAAACTCACAAACTTCCTGATTGACCCTTTCTCACATTCAACTTCATCCAATTTACAATTCTTTGTTTATGTAAAATCCTCATATACCACAATTCCTACAAAAAGAATAAACAGCAAAAACAGAAACAATTAATAAATACATTCATATACTTATAGATCATTTAGTGTAACAAAATTCATAAAATACTTACAGAATTTATGCATCAATGGCTGCCGAAGAAAACGGGCTGCTAAAGAAAACAATGAAACCGTAGAAAATCGTAGCTTTTTCGGATCTTGTTTTTTACCCTTTTTCTATTTTCTCTATGAGAATAGCATGGGAGGGTGGATTGATTTTGTTTTTTCCTCCTTTTTTATGGGTTGATGAGTTTAGACTTGGAGAGGTTTTACTAATGCCGTTTCTTACAATTGAAATGAATGAGAGAATTGGCTATTAGAGATTATATAAATTCCGAATATTTTTTCTTTTACAATTTTGTCAAAATCGAAGAAACGCAGTTGGCAATTGTGATTTAACTGAAGAATCCAATTCCCAACTGCGATTTATCGCAAAAGGTACATTTAAGAAAATAGTTTTCAGTTTAAGTCATATCAAAAAATACTATTGTCAATAAGGTTATAGTGGAAAAAAACTCATTGTCCGATTTTCACCCCTAGAGGCCTAGACTACTGACTGTATATTAAAGATCATGACTCATGACTCCTTTTATACGTCTGCCAAGGATATATTCTAGATTTGGCCCAAAATTGTATGATGCACAAGACCAATGATATTTACCCAATTATATGCAGGGATTACTTTAACAAAGACCTGCATGACTTGAATTATTTAAAACATTTGAGGTATTAGCCAATGATTAAAGACGAAACTTTATGATCAGGAGGTTATGTGTTTCACTTTTATGAATATGGATATTTTCTTTAATTTCATATTAATTTTTTTCTAATTTAATACTAGTAATTAATTTACTTTAATATCAGTATAAAATTTTGATTCGATATACTATTTAATATAATAATATATTCACCATCTAAAAAATATTATTTAACACATTTCATTCTCATAATGTTGTTTTCAATCGTATGTATCATGCTGAGAAGGTGCTTAGCTAGAAAATTAGTACTATTTAGGAGTAATTATTTTCCTTTTGCGTCAAATAAAATATAGTACTCCTATGTTTTTATGGATTGGACATTGATTCTACTTTTCTAGTGAAATATTTAAAAATAAGGGAAAAGTTGGACGCAATTTAGTCATTTGATTACCACTTTTAATGTTTTATATTATGGGTTTATCAATTATTTTCAACCTATATATATATATATATATATATATATATATATATATAATTATTAATTAAAAAGAAAGATGATCATACCTATAATGTTAAGTGCATAAATAGAAGATCAAATTAAGGAATTTACAACCAAATTTGTCGAGATAAACACTATGTTCAATTCAAGAAAACTAACTATAGGCCACAGGGTTTAAATATGGAATTTATATAATTCATCACAAAGTATCAACTAAATTTCCTATTTACCTCGATGCTTAATCCAAAGATGAATTGTGGGAATAATTTGATTTATTCAAATAGTATTTACTTTTTAGATTATTTAGATTTGCAAAATAAATTTTACGCTAAACTATATTCATGATCCCTCAAGTATAAATATTTTACACTTATATCTCTCATACAAACAAAGTTACATTTAAGTATCTCTTATATAAAATGTGTTACACTTATCCCTCGTACAAAATTTACATTTTAGTCCATCTTATATAAAATGTGTCACACTGTTAGGCACTTTTCTGACCAAATTAGGCCGATAATATGTATTACCTGATCAAATCAAATATATAAAATACCCTTATTAAAGTCACGTGATTGTATTTTCGTTGGAGAAGTGACTATCAGTGTAATAGATTTAACATTTTATATAAGGACATCTCTAATCACGGGGGAGGATAAAAAAACCAACTCTAGTGAATAGGAAGAGGAGAGGGCAAATAAGATAGAGGGACCTTCAAGGGGGGTCAGAGGGGAAGGGGGAGGGGGAGAGGGAGGGGGGGGGGGGGGGAACTTCCCCAGCCCAAGTCCTCTCCATCGATCACATGCTCCTTTTTTATTTTTTATGGTTTTGGAGGTAATTATTTTTAATTATAAAAAAAAAATTTATTTAATTTGTGTAATATTTCAAAATAATTATCTTAGTCATGTATATAATTTATTTTGGTCAATCTATTCTTTTGTTTTTTATATTTTATTTGTGAAAAACATATGAATTAATTTCGTTATACTAATTGGCTAAAGATAAGTTATTTAAAATAACACGATACAATCTTGACAATTACATAATGAAATCAAACATGATATTGTAAATACGATTACAATCCTACGAGTTACATATTGAAATCAAATATGTTTTCATAAATACGGCGAAACATAGACCTTAATTTTGACATTGTGTGTCCCACAAAAGTTCGACTAATTCCTTTAAAAGTTGACGATTGACATCTACATACCGTATCTGGTGACGGCGAATCATATACTAATAATAATGATGATAAGTAGTGAGATTGAGGAAGAATAAAATTTATAATTAAATGAATATGATAGAACGAGTCAGAGGGAGAGGGAGAGGATATTCCCCCTCCGAGTAATTAGAGATGGCCTAAGCGACTTTAAGTATAAATTTTTGACACGATAAATACAAGTGTAACACATTTTATATAAGAGAGACTTAAGTGTAAACTTTTTTGCTAAAAGAATATATGTGCTAAATACTTTATATTTAATGGACTATAAATGTGATTTAGCCTAATTTTTGTTACTTCTATAAATAAGCTGACGTAGGGCTAGAAAAACCTTTTTTTCCAGACTACCCACTCGCTGAAAAAAACCCTTCTCCATAAAAATATTTCCAAAAATCACCTTTGAATCGTATGGGAATTTTCCTAGTTCTTTCATTTTCTGGTGTTCGAAACTACTCTATACTCTATATAACAAAAGTGGCATGAAGTAATTTGTTGTAAAATTGATCGGAGGAAATAGTTAGGGTTTTACATTTTGCCCTTTGCATTAATGGAAGGAGATGATAGGACATTTAGGGCTAATTTCTCGACTGAAGGAGTCGCGAGTCTTCGCGAGCGAGTCAATGTGAAACTCAAGGAGTTTATGGGTGACTACACCGATGATACACTCGTGGTATGAATTGGAATTTCATAACTAATTTCGCCAGTCTTATCACTACTAATTCCTGTGGTGAATGACGAGATTTTGTGTGAACTAGGGAAAAATCAATGCATGTACTGTACTTTGGAGGAATTTCTTTGATTGTGAGCATTCTTTTTGGTGTAAGAATTGGGGGTACGATTGTTATCTTTAGTCATAAGACTCTGTAAATCATGTTATAAGTTTGACTCCGGTTGTTTTTTCTGGCTAGTGTTGTAATGTGGTTGAAAGCATGTTTTGAGAGAAGTGATGTGTTATAACTATGGCTATAAAAAAAGGGACTTATCTCTAACTATTGGAGAGAGAGGTCAACGTTGCAAAGTAATGTGATTTTTTCAGATTGTATTGAACAGAGAGGTTTGCTGAGGTTTTTTCCTAGCACCTAAAGCTTAGAATAAAGAACGGACTCGTCATACAGCTTATTTGGCTGCATAATGATTGTAGTGGTTCTGCATGTTTCGAGATTTGTAACTCACTGTACTGAACCTCAAATTTGGTGCCATGGTTTGCGATTTGGATGTTCTTAGGCTCTATATTGTAAAATAGTAGGTGATCCACTTTTTTGGGTCCTACACCTGATGAATATGGGAATCTTTTCTGCTGTTGGTAGTGCTATAAGTTATGTGAACGGCATTGAAAAAAGTGCAAGATTTTTTCATTAAGAGAACTATTTATGTCTTTACTCCCATGGATAAATTATGTGTGTAACCTCCCGCCCCTTCAATAAAAAAGTAAACAGAAAATTGTATCTTGATTAAAGTATGAACAAATGGAACGGAGTATTTGGAAGAAAAAAATTATAGGTCCAACTTCTTTTTTTAGTAAACTTTGAAATCATCTTAGATTCTCAATTTCCATGGTCACAACAACTTGAAATTCAAATGACGACGATTTTGATGGCCCATTCTTCTTCTTGATTGAAAAGTTTTTGGTATACATGACCTTACATTTGCATTGTTATCATAGCCTTTTCCTTCAATTTCCAACTATTTCCAACTCCTTAAATTTGGTTTGTCATGCAATGCTTAGGCTATTAATTAAGCGTGGTCATGTCTTCTTACAGTGTGAATTCTCTATTTGTAAGTCAAGCTTCTGAAAATCTCGCAAGTGGGTTAGTGATTGCTATTTTCATACTCCAACATTCATTAATGTTTATTAGGTTGTTGTATGTTCATGCCCCTAATCTCCACAGTTTATTGTTAGTGTACTTTGCTGCATCCAGAATAGATTGGTGTTGAGGTAGTTCCCCATCGCCATTAGGTTGTTTTACTTTGGTGACCCATTCAATGTATGGGGCTCAGCCACTTTTGATTAATGGATAATTTTTATTTTGATGATAAAAAGAAGAAGAAAAGAAGTTTCCCTGCTAACGTCTCTTTGGCGAGTTTAAGTTTCATGTTTGTGGTTTGTAACATTTTATCTTGATCCTGCAATTATCTTTATTTTCATTTGTACTTGTACCTTTTGTCTTTACTCATTTTTCATACTCTGTTATTTGTCCCAAGGAATATGTGATAGTCTTACTAAAAAATGGTAGGCGTAAGGATGAAGCAAGGAGTGAGCTGAATGTTTTTTTGGGGGATGACAGTGATGCTTTTGTTTCATGGTAAGTTTACTTCAATTGGAGGATCAAACATTATGAATAACAAGTGATATCGGGCACTCTCTCTAATTAATGTTACTGTTATGCATAGGCTCTGGGATCATTTAGGATCTAATCTAAGTCTCTATGTGCAACCACGGGATCCTATTCAAGATGGAGCCCCCAAAACAAAATCTGTATCAGTGGAGCCTGTTGGCAGAACTGAATTGCATAAGATTGAATTTGAAACATCAGGAGAGCCGGCTCGTAGAACTGAATCGGAAACGGAGAAAGGAAACTCTAGAAAAACCTTCGGGAACCATCATAAAAGGAAGTGGAAAGGTTCTGTAAGGGATGTGGATGAAAATGAAGTATCCCTTCCACAAAGCTCTATTGCTGAATATGTGAATCCCCAGTATGATCCTCATGAGAGAGTTGGTCCTACTAATCAATTGCTTTCTCCTAGGCGAACAATTCAGAAGAAAAGGAGGCAACCCATGGAACAGCAGCCAAAGAAGGTGATTTTTTCTTGCCTCACAGTCATTGTAACTTTTATAATTCAATATCCTTCTTCGTTAGACAGTCTATGTCTAGCATATCTGGAATAAAATTTCGAGATGGACACTAGGTTTTCTATGATATCTTGGACTTAACGTCGTCTTTTTCTAAAGAAATGCGTTTAGAAAGGGCAGATGTATAGAACCTTTCAACAAGATAGTGCTTTTTCCAATGGTTTGCAAATTTATTTCACCTCTTTTGTCTTAATTATTGTGGTTCACTTTCTAAGTTAGATTAGTAGCTCCGAGACTTTAACTATTGCCATGTCAAAAAACCCCACCCCCTTGCTTGCATTATTGTTCTGTTGAAGAACTTCACACATTTCTATTCTTGAGCTACTATCATGTCTTAATATTAAATATGCATCTTTGGGAAGTCCCTTAAATTTTCATTACTGATCACACGGATTTTGTGGTTGTCTAATTTTTGCACCATACTGATTCCTGTCTAATGAATATTGCTCTTTTAAAAAGTAGAGAAAATTAACTGAATGAGAGCATTCCAAATGTATATGGCCTGTAAGTACCTTTGTTCCTTGATTCATCTTGGGCAAAGTTGTTCAGCACTCTGCTGAAAATTTGCCTGATGCTTCTATTAGATGTTGCAGAAGATTCCGTGACTGCTAAAAATTGGATCTATTGGACCTGATTATAGAAACATAAATAGAAGGTCTCATTTCCTGTACCATGAGATGTCATGATTCACTCTTTCGATCATTGCTGATGTTATTTATAAAGCTAAATCCAAAAACACCCCTTGTGCTTTGTCTAACTAACAAAAAGAAACCTGTGTTATTTTAACTAACAAAAAACCCATTTGAAATTCCTTCAAAAATCATAGGGAGGTTTTTGTTAATTGTTTAAGTGCACAGGGGGGTTGTTGTCAATTTTCAAAGTTAATAGGGGGTTATTGATATTTTTATAGGTTAAGAGGGGTATTTTTGTATCCTTTGGTGGGGGTATAATTGTCATTTTGGCTTGGGAGGCTTTTCTTTGCTACTAAAAAAAGAACACGGGTTTTTTGTTAGTTAAAACAACACATGGTTTTTTTTGTTAGTTAGACAAAGCACAAGAGGTGGATTTGCATTCAACCCGTTATTTATCCATTGATTATGAAGTGAAATTCAGTACTTGTTTGAATAATTACCAATGAAATTAGCTTTCAAGACTTTGCCGGATAAATTTGATTAAGTAGATCAAACATAGAATGAAATTGAACATATGGAAGACTTTTGGTATTAAGATACAATGAAAAAGGAGCACAAGTGGTTGTATGCTTTTCTGAATTTTCGCAAGTTTCTTGTTTGTCTTGCCAGGAAAATTGTTCTTGTGTATTATGGAGAGATCATCAATTTTTTTTAATAAACAGAAGCCAAAGTAAAACGATAACAAAAAGTCTAAAGTTGTTAATTATCAGAGCTGGTTATCTGTGAACAAAGAATGAATAACTGGAAAAATAGCATCAGCTTCAATTATAATCACTTACTTGAACAGTTCTTTTTAGCATCCGCTGAAGTATCATGCTGTGCCACATCCCTTGATTTTTGAGTGTCATTGTAGAAAATTCATGCCTTGTTTTCCACATTTTCCCTCCATTTCAAACATGAGTTCTTTTCAATGAAAAAACAGGTGATGTACCATATTAGTTCTTACAGCTTTATGCCCGTGGCAGTAGAAATAGTGATGGACGGGTTCTTCCTGCATGTTTATTAGTTGAGCTTGTGGCTGTTAGGTGTAGGATATTTCATTCTATGATTTTTCGGTTGACAGCTTGTTCTGAGTTTTTTTGAGTAAACAAGTGCTTTATGTCAACAGTTTCACTTCTATGGGTGCTTCCTCTGATATGCTCCTAAAAGACTGATATGATCCATGAGATACATCTCCTATTGTAACTGTATGTATGCCCACAGCATCTACTGCTTTGCCAAGGTCTCCAGATTTTTAGATACTTATACCAAAGTAAGATCCTTTAGGGTTGGACCCGCCTAATATTTTCATGTCTCTATAAATGACTACCTCATCTATAAGCTTACACTGCTAAAGATGAGGTGAAAAATATTTACTACTATTGTTTCTAATGCCCTCATGTGTAGGCAATATTAATTTCTTGAAGCTTAATACATGGATCTATTTCTCCTAAATGAGTAGTGGATAGATTTGAAACTAGGACCTCTGCTTGGTCTGGCCTTGATACCACTTTTAATGACTACCTCGTTGAAAAGTTTAAGCCGCTACATTTCTTGTTTCTGGCAGGTTTTAACATGAGTTTACCTGATATGTTTTTAAATTAGAATGTGTTTAAGCCCAGACTTATTTTTTGTTTGCTGATAATGGAGATGATCTGTATATTGCACAATAACTTCATCCTGCTGGAATTACGCTGCTGGTCTTCCGCGTGTTCCTTACTCATAGGTTTAAAAAATTGGAAGTCCTTATGTGGCTTCTTATATTTCATGGTATTTATTTTAACTTTGACAGAGGGAGGTTTCTCAAACAACTGTTAGTGCACAAAGAAGGCTGCTGCAATTTGCTGTACGAGATGCTCTTGCTACTTCTAGGCCGTCTAGTACATCGACAGAGCCTTCTCTGAAACGCCTGCGGTCTGTGGTTTCTACTTCAACAAGGGATTCTTTTCTCGGAGAGCGCTCTCAGAGAATTTTACCAGTAGCAGGCCTGCGTACTGCCATGTCTGCTGCTATTAAAGCTGTTGCAGAAGCTGTGAAGGATGTGAGCAAAGTAAGATCCTCGAGCAACGTGTTTGATAAGTTAGGTCATGCTACTGATGTTTCTAACACTACTTATCATCAAGAGGACTACAGAGATGTTGTGGAAGATGGATTAGGTCTAGATCACATCAGAGAAATAAAGGCTACTCATTTAACACATCATCTACAAAATAATAGCAATATGCGGCAAGATGCGAACTTATCATCTTTTCATGATGAAACCGTCATGGCTTCTGATTTGGGATATGTTGGTGAAGGTTATGATGGTGTTGATGTAATAGGTCGAGGAGCTATGGATATATCTCATTCACACACATCTGGTGGAAACTGGGTGCAGGACTCCCTAATAATTCGGTCTAGCGAGGCTGATAATTTTGATGAAAGAGCGCTTAGACAACGTAAAAATTTGGATCAATCTGCAGCCGCACTTGCAGCTGCACATAATGCATCTATCAAAATTTCCTCGTCTGTAGACATGAATACCCGAAAAATTCCTCGATATCAGGACGTGAGGGAGGTATCTGAAATAACTGACCGCAAATTAATGCAAGATATTGATACCATGGCTATTAAAACTGACGAGTGGCTTATGAAGAGCAACAATGCCATAGTAGCTGTTAATGGAAATGTAAGATATTATTGTGACATTATGTATACTTTTGTTTCCAGTGACCTGTTTATCTGTAGCAGTTGTCTATTTGTATTTTTATTTCTCTGTTCACTTGTTTATCATTTTGCTTTACTGTAGGCAAAACCTGACATGAGACGGCAACATGAATTGCAAAAATGTCTGACACCTGCTGGTAGGCTCACATTTTTTCTAACTATGTATATGTGTTTGCTTGAGTGGATACAGTTTTTTTAGAAGAGTTATTAATATGTGTTATGTATATTGTTAGGTTAATTTCACAATATTTCCTTGTTTATTGTTCACTGGTTTTAGTAGTTCATGCTTTAGATGAGTTAGTGCTAATTCTCTGTACAGGTATTAAATCATATTTCGTTATTGCAGGTTTATATACTACTGGTCCATCTACAGAAGATGCTGATTCGCGGACCATTTTTGTTAGCAATGTAATCACCTGGGCCTAGCCTATTATTTGATGGATTTGGATTTTGTCATTTTTCTTTCCTTTTTTCCGTTCCTGATGAAGCATTTCTTGTATTAGGTTCATTTTGCTGCCACGAAGGATAGCCTTTCACGTCACTTCAACAAGTTTGGGGAAGTCCTGAAAGTGATCATTTTAACTGATCCAGCTAGTAGTCAACCAAAGGGGTAAAGTTGTTTGAGATCATCAATTCTCTCCTATGATGTTTGTGTTACTTTAAACATTATTCTGAGATACTTTGTTCATTCAGGTCAGCTTATGTAGAATTCATGAGAAAAGAAGCAGCTGAGCATGCTTTATCTATGGATGGCACCTCTTTTATGTCTCGAATCTTGAAGGTATGTGATTAAAAAGAATCTAAACATGAAGGTCTAGTAAATGACTGACCAACCTGCAGATGGCGCGCACACACACATTTCCCTCAGTTAATATATCTAGCATGTTGCTTTCTAAGTTTCCATTTGGAGCATGGTAATAGGCAACTTCTCATATTATTTGCGCAGCATACTATGTATCTTTTACTATGTGAAGACCCTTTGTCTTCCCCTTGAAACAAAATAAGAAAGGGATTTTCTGCAGCTCACTCTAGTTATTGCCTTCAATGATGTTTTGATAATTTGATTTGATGCATATGCCAAGAATTGCTTTAATTATGAATTTCTTGTTATAAATTGCAACTGCACATTAGTCAATGAATTTCATCTTCAGTTTTACGAAGGCTAACCACTACAATTCAGTTTTGTAATTGCTGGAACGACCTGTAGAACTTGTTGGTCATTATGATTCATAGAGGAACCTCAGATGATGTTCTGATATTTTGATGTGCAGACTGTATATTAGTTAGTGTGAAATTGACCGATCCATGGTCTATACAGATTATGAAGAAAAGCTCTGCTCAACCTGAAGCTCCATCTGCCTCTGCCATGGGATGGCCTCGTACTGCTCGGGCATCCCCATTTGCTGTTCCTCAATTTGGCAGAATTCCTTTTGCTAGAGGTGGCCCAAGTTTATACAGGGGGGGTCGTGGAAGGAGTTTCCAGTGGAAGAGGGAAGCCCAGCCCACTGGTCAGGCCTCCAACATTATTCTTCAGCCACCCACTACCCGTAATCGCACTTATGTTCGAACTGAACCTAAAACGTAAGGCTTAAGCTAATTGAAGTTTGGCCTCTCATTAATTTGCCAAATTTCCAAAGGAGAATTACAGTGATGTACAGTGCAGTGCAGGGAAATTTTGTTCAAGAGGAAGGAGGGTTTATAAAACTTGTGAATGATTAACTAATATTGTTTTGATTGGACGGAAACACAAGCCAAGCTATGTTTGCTTTATTTGGCAAGAGATAGGATCGATTCGGGTTCGGGTCAGCATGGTGGACGGGTAACACAACAGGCGGTGCCTTTTATGTAGCCTTCAAAAAATATGTTGCTAGTTTTTGCTAATTGTGAATATGAGAATCGGCTGTAGACATTTTCTCAGCTTTTGTTTTTGCTATATTTTTCGACAATATAAAATCTAAAAAAAATAAAAAGGAGAAAAATAAAAAATATGAATTGTAGTTTGTTTCATGTTCAATGTGATTGTTTTGATATGTTAGCTGTGCATTTGCAAGATTTATTGTTGTTTCAGATTAGGATTAGTGCTGGTTTTTGACATGTAATTTTGATTGTGCAAGTCATTTATTTCAACATATACGCGTAAATAAAAGCCATAAGTTTTATGAGTGATGTTCCTATTATTTTAATTATGTACTGATTGATTGTGCAAGTCATTTATTTCAATTCAACATATACGCTTAAATAAAATTGATAACAAATGAAATAGGTGGTTATTTATGCAAGAATGATAGTTGAAGGGTGCTAAGTGATGGCCTGTTGGGATGGATAATAGTTGCAAAGTAGAAAGTATTTTAATTGAAATATCTGCCCAGATCTTTGACTTTAAATCTATGACATCAAATCCCCAAACAAGACAAACATTTTCATGTAGAAATTTTTGCTTTCTGTCAATTGTTGTTACTTAACTCAAAGAATTTATGCACTATAAATAGGATTTGCCAGATTTTCATACTCGGAGAAAAGGGTGCATCATTCTGACCAGTATCCAAGTTTAAAATCAAGACAGACCATTTTTAGTGCTATGTATGTACTATGTACCATTCAAAATCTGATTTCTCAAAACACCCGGAGAGAAGAGAAGAGAAGAGAAGAGAAGAGAAGAAAAGAAAAACATGGCTTGGCAACTTGCTCAATGAATTTCCGCATCATCTCAGTATGTATGTGTAACCATGTAAATAAAACCTCATCAACATGGTATATCCATAATAATGGCGATTAAATTTCATTATGGATTTCAAAGAACAATCTATTTCTTCAAAGTCATAGTTAAAAGAGTAAACACAACATTTCAAGAAAAAACAGAACAATACTGCATGATACATATTAGTATCATTTAGATGATGATGCAACAAAGATCAAACCAACTGATGCCCCAACAATACACAAATAAGAAACCCCATGAAAACGTACGAAAAACGTGTTCAAATTCTTGGCAACCTGAAGAGTAAGAGTCAAAATCTGCAGCCTTCCTTGCTCCTCCATTTTCTTAAAGAAGTACATCGACTTCAATGTCCGCCTCAGCATGAATGCCGAAGAAAATGGCAGCCCAAAAGCCAGTAAACTCTGTATTGAAACCTCTGGAATAGGCGAATTTAGTGTAGTGTAGGATATCCAAGCTCCCAATCCGAGGTGAACTAGACCTAAACCAGCTAAGACTTTGCTTAAACTATACATGTTCTTCATCATTGTTTCAAGAACATCCCGCGTTTCATTGGCTAAGGCTGATAAATCTCGATCTACTGTAGGGCCAGTGATTTCTTGGTGCTTGAATTCTTGATTTTGACTTGGGTTTGAGGTGGATAAAAATCTGGTCTTTTGGTAAATCCCATATGGGTTTTGCAAAGTTCTAGGGTTTTGCAGAAATTGGGCAATTGATCTGGGGGAGGATGGTTTAATCAATAAAGATTGACTGTGAGTAAATAATTGGTGGGTTTTGGTATTTGTTGTGGGTTTCTCAAGAAATCTTGGTTGAGTGGGATTGGGTTTTTTTGAGTAAGATCTGATGATGCAAAGAGATGGATTTTGGGTGGGGAGTTTGTGAAGAGAGGTGGAAAGCTTGCGAGAAATTCTTGACGCCATGTTCATGAGAAGAAGACGATGGATTGGAGGGAGGACTGTATCTGTATGTAATTCGTCAACCAGAGAACTGCTTCTCAAAATCTAGAAGCGCTTTTTCTGTTGGCAAATCAAATGAAGAATCAAAATCTAGAAGCGCTTTCTTAAAATAAATAGAAAAATCAACTTCAACTTCAAACAGTATGAATTACTATTTAATTACACATTTACCATCACTTTTGTCCAATTATTTCAAAGCATTACTATATTAGTTGAGAAGCAATAGAAAAACACCCATTTGCAAACACTTTTAAAATACTTTAAGCACAAAATAATAGAAATTAGAGAAGTGCTTTTAATATACAATTTTCAAATTTATAAATTAGTAAATTGTGAGATTCATGCAAGGCCAAGTAAATGACCGAATTGAAATCATTTTCGTTTTGCTTACATGAAAGCAGAATACCATCATTTACTAACTTCTTTGGGGAGATGAACATCACATTGGGGAGTAGTTTGTGTCAAAATATTATACGCAGAATATATTTATGTTTTCAGCAAAAAATGAACGTCAAATTCGTGTAATTTTAAGAACATGACGGGTTCCCCTGTAATTTGACAACAAAACAGCTTTACTGACCAGCAATAGAATGCAAAGAAATGCTAAAACCTTATTCCGTATTCTCTGCAAGCCAAGCAGCAAATGAGTCATATATCTTACCAATATTCAAAACACCCATGAATTTATTCATTTAAAAGGAAAACCATAAATTCGTAAAAAGAAATTATGTTGTCACTTCAACTATATTACTGGAAACTTGATAGTACAAATTATACATTTACCATCCCTTAGTTTTGAGTTATAAGCTATTACTTATCGAACAGATAAACTTTCATCAATAAAAAAAAAAAAAGTGTGACAATAGATGAAGAACTAACATCTATGCTATGCGCCACGTCTCATTCTTTTGATTCTCTCCAAGGCACCTAAATGGCCATCATTATCTCTACTCTCTGATTCGCCAGCTTCCTTTTCTTCACCATCTTCTCCTCTTTTCCGCACCAATCCTCCAAATACTGCTTCCGGAACATCTTTTTGTGCTATCTCTACTTTCTCATCATCTTCAGAATCACTATCTTCCGGAAGCTCTATATCCTCCTTGTTTTCAGTGCCCTCTCCTCCATTTTGCATCCCAGCACTCACAAATCCTAATCTCCTACCCGTATCTTTCATTGCAGAATCATCGGCAGTAGGAAGTAACTGCCTTTCCAAGGCAGCCATCTCATCGTCCGCAACACCAGCTTTTTTCAGAACATCCTTAGCTTCCTCAAGGGTCTGCATCTGATCCTTTTGCATCAAATATTCCGGTAGAATGAAGTGTGTCTGAAAATATAACAAATTAGATATTTTGCTGGGAAATATAACAAATTTAGACCTTAGTGGATAAAATAAGCCGTAATAATTACCTGACTATAACTAGCAGAGACACTTCTTTTCACCCGGAGCATCTCTCTAAAGGTATCTTCATTTCCATGTTGCACTTCAAACTCATGCCACTTGTTCCAAAAGTCAGGGTCAGATCTTGGATCTGCAAACTGGGAGGCATGTTTGTATAACGCACGGCCACGATCGATCTCACCGAGGCTCTTCTCGAGTTCAGCATACTTTATACACATAACCTTTACATCCTTGTCTGGCAAACCAGATTCTATTGCTTGTTCGTATATCTCTCGAGTTTTAGCTACGCCAAATATCTCAGCTGCCCGGGCAATGTATATTTCATACATGCCCAATTTCTCATTAGCTGGGACAGCCTTAGTTGCCTGATCGTATACCCGCATTGCTCTTTTAGCTAGACCATAGTCTTCTTCTAGCTTAGCATATTGAAGATAAAGAGGTTTCACGGATTCTGCAGGGGCCTGATTAAAGGGAAAAATAATTTATTGTGTCAGCATCACTAAAAGACTACGTTAGAAGACGATTTGAGGTCACATGTTTATATTTAAGAAAAGGAATCTACGATTGATGCTTTTGTTCCTGCAAAACATTAAACAGACTTACATACTGTGGGTTCATGTTCACAAGCCAATGTACCACTTCTAATAACATGAGGAGAATAATAGTGCGACCCAAGTTGTAGCACATAAGCTATGTTGCACGGATACAGATACGAGGATACGGATACGGTGATACGGATTTTTAAAATTTATTGGATACGGTACGGCATGGATACAGATGTAAAAATATAATTTAAATTTGTTTATAAGCAACTAGATCATTCAATTTAAGTCCTAAAAGCAAAAATATCAACTAAAAGTTATATAACTCCAAAAGTAAACATAATTCATTCTTAACATAGCGCATCAATGGAAGGAATTCATTTTGAGATTTCATGACCTAGGAAATAGACTTGAATAAAGAGATGGAGTAGTGATACTAGTCGTTTATGTTTAACCCTAGAGACTTTATCATTTTTAATAATTTAAATATGACCCGAAATATTACATAAAAAATCTATCGGTGTATCCTGATGCCCAACTAGTGTATCCGATACGTATCTATTTAATTTTTATTTATTTTTATTACCAATACGCCATGTGGCGTATCGAATACGTATCCCACACGTATCTTACGAGTATCGGTATCCCCCGTGTATCCGATACAGTACTTTGTCTTTTTTCGGAGTATCCGTGTATCATAGCACATAAGTCAACAATGACTACAGCCTCACACAAATTAAGAGGGCATCTGTTGATGACCTGCACCATCAAAATTTGCCCCCGGAAAAACTCACAGTTCTTAACATGTTATTACGTGAAGAAATTCTGAGCACAACTTAAAGTTGAAACTTCAGATGATTTAACAAGAAAATCCTCATTCACTACCAGCTAAGTCTCAACTTAAGACTGAACAGCAGCAATTTAAAAAAAAGTTATTTCCGACAACCTTAGGAACCTGAAAATAATTTTTCTCAAATTTGTGTTAGGACTGTTAGAATCCAGGAGTCAAGTATGTATATAAATAACAAAGTAACTGATGTAGATGCAGAGTCAATAACTAATAAACTGTGATAACAAGGTTCAACACATGTGTGTGTGTGTGTGTGAGAGAGAGAGAGAGAGAGAGAGAGAGAATATAAGGGCCCATCTGTTCAAATTTCACTGATTATAAATACAAAAACTATCAAAATTGCAGAAAAAAATAACTTACAGGTTTCCAATCAACAAAAATGATCATAATACAAGAGATTTGGTGTAAAATGAGCATACCATTTCAACTGCATGCTCAAATAGCTCTCGAGCTCGTTCCAGTTTAGACTTCCCATATCTCTTGACAAACTTGGAAAGATAAGTGACCCAGATATCTTTCACATGTGGATATTTAAATATCTTCACGCCTCTCTCGTAAACCTTAAATGCATCTTCAAAGTACTTGTTATCCTAGGACAAATCGATATGAAGAATCAGTTCTCAACCAAATTAGGAAGGGAATACGGTGGAGAAGAGTGAAATTTTTTGATATAGCATAGTTCTCAACCTACCTCTAAAAGCATAGCATAATTTATTATAATTTGGGGAGTGGCAATTTTCAAATCTAATATTCTCTCATACACAATACGAGTTGACTCCAGGTTGCCCAGGCTTTCCTCCAAATCCACATAAAATGTCCAAAGTCTAAGAGATTTATGAATCTTCATTTGCACCGGTACATTACCATCAGCAGCAACTGCAAAATAAAGAATGTTGTAAGCATTCATGTTTAAAACAATTACTTGGAAGAGCAGGCTACTGATTTCTATAAGAAAAATTGCTCCTACAGCAGCAATTTATTTAGTGAACCTAAGTGACAAGAATAAGCACTTTCATCCATAAAGCATTAACTAGAGTAAATATCTTTGAACACCATTTTTACACAATCCATATGCTGATCTTTGCCATGCTCATATTAAAAAAAGGTCAAGAACTCACTGTTCCAGAAACATGTAATGTGAAGTGATGCAAAAACATAAAACTCCAGAATAAAATTAGAGTGGAAAAAAAAAGTGGAAGAGCAATATGCTGAAGAGGGAAAAGTCAACGAGCAGGTTTCTTCTTGAATTAATAAGCTCACAGCATTTAATTTGGCAAAATTGCTTACTTCTAAACAAGCAAAGGGTGTTATTCCATTAACCACTGATAGGGCCTTTCCAGTATCCTAGTTTTACGTTATTTGAAAATTAAGTTCCTAACAGAACTTAATCCAAAGAGACCAAAATCATCTTTAGATTCATTGAGACAAGGATACTATCAGTTCAGAGCTTTCCTGCCTGGATAAACAAGTATTATCTATTCATACTCACTAACAGACAAGTAGATATAAAACATCAAAATTGACCAAAAACCATCCCCATCAAGTAAAAAGAGGCAATGTAAAGAATAAAAAACTAGTGTCAATGGTGAAAACTTTTTCTTTCTAGCATTTGTTTGCATGGATGAAGCACAGCCGCACAAGAATACTTTCATTGTCTATCAAATGATAAAAAATGGAGATGTCAGATACATACATGCAAAACGATGACTTCAGTAACAAAAATCACCAACTTAAAAATCAGTACTACTGCAGTTCAGCAAGCCGAACATTATGGACATTTCATGTTGTCACTTGGTCAGTTTTTTTAACATTAAAGTAACTTCCTTATCTCCCAATAATTATATGCAATTAATAAAAAAGTAAGGATGACAGTTTTTTCTTAGAAGTTCAAAAGGGGGGGCAATATTAGCATAATCACCACATCAAGTAATAATTTCCACCAAGTTTTAGATGATAGAAACAAAAGAGCAATATAGTCTAATATTTACCTCTCCTTTTGACCTCAACCGATGGCTCTGCAGTAGCTCGACGCATAAGCTCCAATGCCCCCTTAAAGTTTTTGTGCCTGAGCTCCATCTCAGCCCATTCACACCAAACACTAGCTAAATGGTCCACAGCCTTGTAATTGACCTGCACCGCCTTATCAAAAATCACTCGGGCATTAGCAACATCTTTGTGTTTTTCATATAACTTAGCAAATGCAACCCACAGAGTATGCGGCTTTCCAACAGCCTTCATGGGGTCCACCGTCCTAACAGCCTCTGTGTAAGTCAAGATTTGCTTAGTGGGATTCCCTTCAAAAAGTTTAACCCTTCTATGCCACTGCTCCACGTTGTGAGGATTCTGTCTCAAAAGCACACTGTTAGCCAACTCTGGCCTCCTGTCCATCAGATGTTCCAACCTTGCCAACCTCAAATCCACATCCTTGTCATCTACAAACCAAAATTTTTCAATACTCTTCCTCAACTTCTCAATATCCAACCTATCATCCTCCTCCTCTTCTTCCTCCTCCCCTCCCTCTCCATTCTCCTCAGTATCTTCATCATCACTAACATCCAAATTTTCCATTTTGACAGACAGCATGCTCTCCTCAAACTGCGAGTAAGCATCGAAAATAACACTAAAATCTCTCACCGTGATCACTGTCGTCATTCCTTCCTCAAAAACATCTCTAGCCTTTTCATACAAACCCCTCCTTATGTAATAATCAGCTAGAGATGTCCACAACCTCCCCACCTCATCCGTGAACTTCCTAATCCCTCCTCTAATTATAGCATCCACGTTTAACCCAGAAATCTCCCTTGCATGTTGGGTCAATAAATCACACAACTCCAACCACAACCTATGCTTCGTCTTCCCCTTTATCGAATAAAACTTATCGTCATTCAACACTCCGGCCAGCCTCTCAGCCGCTTCCTGCCACAGCTCGGAATTAATCAAGAACTCAATAAAATCCTCAATGTGACTGGGATCATACTTCAAATACCTTCTGTACACTCTCAATGAGGTCTCTATTGGCAGACCCTTTTGAGACACAAAAAACAAGTAATATTCCCAAATGCGGTCGTGCTGCGTTACAGGCAACGCACAGAGAGCACGATCGAAAGCACGTCGAGCCCTGGTAATCAACTTCTGGTGAGTTAGTGTCTGCAAGTACATGATCCAAATTCGGGGCATTTTGTGCATAGTGGCGAGGGCTCGTTCGAAGGTGTTGTTTAGGGTTTGGTACTGAGAATGGGTAATAGGTAAATTCCTCACGATTTCGAGGCGTTCGCGGAGATAAGCATGCCATAGCTTGTAGCTTCCAGGCAATGCTTTGAGGGCACGTTCGTAAATAATGGAGCGTTTTCTGAAAGGGGAATCGATTCGAGCGATTAAGTAGCGCCACCAGTGCTTGAGGTTGTTAGGATTTTGAAGCACTTCTTCTTCGTATAAGTAATCTTCTTCGGTTGGATATAGGTCTTGAGGGATTGACATGGTTCTGGGTTCTGAAGAATTTATTATATTATGGGTTCCAATTTCGAATATTCTTGATTTAAATAGTTGAAGAAGAAGCTGGGATTGAGAGATTTATATACACCCTAGAATGTAATTGGGAATTTTGGCTTTGGGAGTGAAAGAAAGATCAGTGGGTGAAAGCGTTATTGCATAGCCACATGCTAATATTTTTCTGCTAAATTAGGCACCGCATGCGACTTTAAAAAGTTTTTCGCAAATCTTAAGATGAGATTATGAAATCAATAATACACTAATAGTGGGTATTGAATCATATTATATTAATATGTGTTTATATATATGGAATAATACATTGTTTGGTGACATAGCTCTAATTTGGGTAAAGTGGATTAAATCTATATGATCCGATATTAAGACTAGATTATTATTTAATATGGGTGAATATGCATTCAAACTAAAATATTGAATTACCTTGATCAAATCATACTCTTACACATATTATACAAATTACTTTGATGAATTGATATATTTTAATAAACATATATAATATTTTCAATTAAGTAGTGAAAATATATTAATATATGCCTAAACTCATTATTCCCCAAAACATATTACAATTGATTGTTTTAATATAATATGACTTAATCAAATCTACCAAATGTATTTTTAACATGATCTTCAATCCAACTCCGATCTAATCTACCTTAATCTCATGCACTCAATCAAACGGCCCCTAAAAATATATGAATTATATAATTACATGATTTTGTATTGTTGGTATAAGTATAACTGTATCAACTTTCTTCCAATATTCTATTGAAAATTGATCAACCAATTTCATTCTTGTTTATCAACAATTTTTTCCCCTGATATTGATTACTCCTTAGGCAATTTAATTTGTGAGAGACCCGATCGAGATTAATATTAAGGTTATCTCTGGATTTATAGATTTGACTAGTATGTTTTTTTTGTTTTAATTTTGGCTCAAGTCATGAACTTTATGGTGTATATTTTTGTCCATTCATCATTTATCATATTTTTGTAATTAAAATTCAGACCTTATATTTATATCAGTTTTCCACATAATTAAAATAGAGATCGGAGTGCTTAAATTTATTAGATTTTATTAGATTTACTCATTGTGATAAATCCAGTTTAATTTTTATAATGCTGAACCCGGCCCTGTCTAAATTCAACATATAGAAGTAGTAGTATTCTTTTTATGGCCAAATTAAATATTTTCTTCAGCTGCCTTTTGCTGCTGCTGAGTGTGGATGTTTGCTGGGTAAGTAAAGTAAATTTTCACTTTATTGTTGTGACCCGGTTCGAGGTTTATATAATTATATATATCAAATAATAAAATAATTAATAAAATATACAGTATATATTTGATCTTCCGATCCATAATACTATATTGTTTGTACTGTATTAATCTGCTGCTAGGCTAGGCTAGACGACGCTCATGGTGTGTGGCAAAACCTGACATTGGTGTTGTGGAATTGGACAGATACGTGAAATCTATTTGCAGGACTCAATCATGTCGGATCATACAACCGGGTGGGGCATGTTATGATTCGTATTCGGATGTCATCACAAGAACATCTTCACAAGCATCTTTTCTCCTTCACAGAAATTATGGAAAAACTAAAAAGTGTGACAACAATTTCGGCCATATTATCTACACTTATCCTTGTACGTAAGAGGAAGATGGAGTAAATCCTCCACTTTATTTATTTATTATTTTATTTATCCATCAAATCAAATCAAATCAAATCAAATCAAATAAAAATCTTGTATGTATTATATATATTTGCAGCTAAGGCAGTTATTGGAAGAATAGCTATGGGTTTCCTATGCTTCGCAGCAGTACTCACTCGCACCTGACCTGACCTGACCTAGACGGTGTTCGTTATTCCAAGTTTAATAAACTGGTGCTGGTGGCTGTCAATTCATAAATAAAATTATTTAATTTAATAATAAATGTCTAGTAAATTGTACTTTAATGTTGAGTGTAAAAATATTATTATTATATTAGATGTGTGTGGCTTTGTTTTTCATAAATAAAATACATAAATTGCACTATAATTAGCCTTTGCCATTTTTACTTTTCAGAACTCCATGTGAAAAAGACTTTTTCTAACGGTGAGGGGAGGGGAAGTGGGATTTTGAGTGGGGAAAGAATTGTGGTCTTCAATAGTGGAATGGGGTGGGGATGGGGAGGAGAGTGGGAGGGGGATTGAGAGAGAGAGGGCAAAAACTTGTCCTTCGGTCATCTTTAATGGTGAGGGGAAGGGAGAGGGGGATTTTGGGGATTTTCTATAATTTTGGTCTTCAATGGCGGGGAAGGGGGGGTGTGGAGGGAGAGGAGAGTGAGAGTATGATTTTTATTTTTATAAATTTTGTGTATGATTTAATAAATTTATATTTTAAATTAAATCTTTAAAGGATTTTCTTGTTATTTTTCTTGCTACACCTTTTTTTTTCTTGTTCATTGCTTTTTATTTTTATAAATTTTGTGTGTGATTTAATAAATTTATATTTTAAATTAAATCTTTAAAGGAATTAGTTTTAATTAAATACTTTAAATTTGTCTTATAATTTAGACAAAACGTAAAAATTAATCGAATCACAAATTATTATTACTATTACTATTACTATTATTATTCTATTTTTATTATTTTTATTTTATCTGTTTGGATTTAGTAAGATAAACAACCCTTCATGCAGCGGGAATTAAATTTTTTAAGGATCACTTAGATGAATCTTACCATTTTACAATTTGGATATATATACATGAATATTTAATAACGAAGATAAAACTTTGTCATAAAGTTACATTTGTCTCCTTGCAAATCCAAGCAAAGTAGATGCGTTTCTCCCTTTCTTTTGCAACTTTGATCCCAAGTTAGTATAGTTTTACTATTATTATTATTATTGTTACTATTAATATTATCATTATTTTTATTTTATTATATTATTATTATTATAACTACTAATATTAATATTATTATTATTATTTATTTTATTATTATTATTATTACTACTATTACTAATATTATTATTATTACTATTACTAATGTTATTATTATTTTTACTATTACTATTATTATTATTATTATTGTATACTATTATTATTATTATTATTATTCACTACAAGAAATTTGTCTTTTGGCTACGAAATTTTTTGTCTCCAAATAACAAAATTTCGTCGCGAAAGGTCTTTGAAGACGATTTAAATTCATCGCTGGGAGTGTCGCCAATTCCGCGTCGCTAAATGTATTTGGGCATGAAATACTTTATTTCGTCCCCAAATCCACCATTTTGTTCTACGATTTTACATTTCGTGCCCTATTATAGGTATTTTGGGACAGTTTTTTTCGTCCCCTAAAGCTTCTTTTATCGTAGCAGTTACATGCAATTCATAGCCAAATAATACGTATGGGGACGAATTTAATCTGTACCCAGATGACTACTTTTGGCAACGAAATATTTTCGTCCCCATTAGATGACTATATTTGCAGACCCTGCTTCTATTATAATTGCATCAAATCACCAAATCTCAGTTTAATCTCATTGCAATTTATCAATTTCATGGTTTCACTATATTTTCCCTTCTGAAATCATAACATCAAAAATAAAATTTATCTCATATAATTTAATTATCACTTACAACTCAATGTAGACAATACAAATTTTGCGAAAAGAAAGATGATCTACAAATTGGCTAAAAAACTAACAAAAAGTAGATTATCATTACAAAAAGAAAAATTTAGTGTCGAAGTGAGAGAATAACGACATAACTTGTGAGTACCGATTCTTGTTGCACTGAGACAAACATTACCCCGTAAATCTGTAAGTGAGGAGTTAGTGAGCATTACCTTGTAAATCTGTAAGTAAAGAGTTAGTGAGCATTGCCATTGAAATAAACCATGAAAGGAAAAGAAGAATCCTTTAGTATTATGATATCGATAAAGAGCATTACAAAAAAATTACCTTAACATACACCAAAAGAAGGATACTCACTAGCTAAATCAATGTGAGTGTAATAAAAATCACCTGCATGTAAAGCTTTCAAGATTCAGATGTCGAAGAAAATAACACTTTATGAGCTAATCTCTGCTTCAAATAACCACCTACCAGAGCTTCCACTTCATAAAATAACACTTAACATGCTAATCGCGAAAAAATGTGATAGACAGAGTCAATTTTAACAATCCATTACATGTAGGTTGGTTTCCAGAACCTTACATGAACTAGGATCCACTGTATGGGAAGGATTGAGCCATGGGATTCCTCCACATGCACTATGCTCAATCTATATAATTTTCTGGATATATAAAATATTTTCTAAGTCACATAATCAACAATGGTCTAATTTTCATTATTGATCTCCTTAAAAGAAATATTGCTTCGCTAACCTAATCATGTCGGATGTGGCAGCAGGTTGCAATGCTTCCAATTGCCATAGTAAATTGTGCTTTCATTATTGGGTCTCTGAGTTGGTTTTGTACCACCTAAAAGTACAAGAACAGGCAAAGATGCCATAGTACATTGTGCTTGAATGAGATACAACTAAAATTCATCATCAAGCAAAAAAGACGAAGAAAGAACCTGTTCAGTTGGATAGATTCAACCAGCTACTCTCCTTCTTGAGCAAATTTTATCCAGCAAGCTCTATAAAATAAATAACATGAACTAAAAGGTGCCAACCTAATCAAAAGTTAATCCATATTTACTTTGGGCAGGTAAATATTACATGAAAAGTGATGATAGTAAATATATTCTGCTCATGGTTTGGGGATAATCAGCCAATCTCTCAACCATTGGATGGAGATATAAGTACAATCAATCATCAAAAGTGCAAAGATTCATAGATCTTATTGCATGACTAGTACAACGTAAATTATATGCTCCAGGAAAAGGTTGGATTCATAGTGTGAATTAGTGTATCTTTAAACCTTCAGAAACTGTAGACGAGAGACCAGGAACAGAGGTCTGGAAAATTTGCTTAAAAGTTCACCGAAGATGACTACCCCCAAAAGTCACTGAGCTTGCACTTCAGCATGCCATTAACTTTTAGTGCTGTGCGCACATCCGTTAGAGTTGAGAAGCAGACAGATGGTGCCGACTACAGATGCACAAGCAAAAGTTCTTATGTTTGGCATCTCTTCAATTCCATTAATACATTTAATTCATTTAACAAACATTTGGCATGCGTAAACATAACAGCTCTCCAAATTTAAGCTTAATTTAAGAATAAAAATCGGATACCATATTATAACTAACAATGTTTCTTTATCGTCTAAAGTTAACAAAAAAAGAAGAAAACAAAAAGCATGGCATATCATTCCTTCAAAGTGAGTGACCTTTCAGGTTCTAGTGTGAGGAGACCATAATGAACAATGTATTCAACATTTACCACTCCTACTCTCTGCAATTGATTTGCATGTGCAAACAAATCATACATAAAAATATACCTTTTAGCTTCCTACTGAACTTGCTAAAGTCTCATTCAACCCAAATTTTTCCATTTTCCCAACAAACTAAAACTTCTTAAGTGCTTAAAATTATGATTGGTAAGAGACTTCAACCAAATCTTGATCATAGAACTATAACACAGAAGGACAATGACAAATTGTTGATTCTCCATAAGAGCAGTAGGATAAAGCAACATGGTCCTTATCTCATACATAATCAAGGATCTCTTGGCCTAGAATTTTAGACATTCTAGTCTCAAACTCCTAGGTAACAATAGCAAAATTAATAATTTAATCTAAAATCAGGCAAAAAAAAAAATAATAATAAAGTGGCAAATAGCTCAGGTAATGAAGATAAGAGCTTAATAGGCCTCCATTAGTGGCGGCATCAGAAATTAGTGGCGTCAGTGTAGGGCAAACACATTGGACCAGAATCGGCAAAAATGGATGGTAACTAGGGTTCAGAGTTCGGGGAATCAAATTATTTTTTTTTCATTTGGAGTTTAGGTTGTGGAACATTTCATCGTTAATTTGTATAAGAAATTGAAAAAAAACGAAAGATTCGAGCAAAAATAAAAAGAATCACCAAAATTAGGGCAAATAGAAATTGCGACTTACCAATTTTCAATTGGAGAGAGAAACCGTAATCATTTCAGCTAAAATTGGTGTTCATGATAGGATTTTGAGGCGAAACAAAATCATAATCTCCGTCTCAAGGTTGTGAAGCTCGCCAATTTTCGGGAAAATTTCGAGGAATTTAGGATTGAAGCAAAGGAAGTTGGATTAAAGTTTTGATGCGTACTGATAGTGAAAGGTGGGGATATGGAGTCTTGTGCTAAAATATAACCACATGTCCCTGACTTTTCAATATATTACAAGTTTGCCACCGCTTATTTTAAATTGGGCACGAAATTCCTGGGTCTTCGTATATTACAAGTTTGCCACCGCCTAATTCAATTGGGCACGAAATTTGGAAAAAAAAAAAAAAAAACCTGAAGATGAGTTTCTTTTTTGTATCGGCTAGAGTAGACAACAATTTGGGACGAAATATTTTTGCTGAAAACAGTCTTAGGGACAATTAGGGACAACTTATGTGCGTAGACAATTATTTCAGGACAAATAAATAATTTTGTACCGTAATGAACATTTTAGTGACAAAAATATGTCCGTTGTCAAAATAATCGTGCCCAAAGAGCAAAATTGTTGTAGTGATATTATTACTATTATTATTATTATTTATTTTATTATTATTATATTATTACTATTATTATTATTATTATTATTATTATTATTATTACTATTATTATTATTATTATTATTATTGTTATACTATTATTGTTACTATTACTATTATCATTATTATTATCATTATATTATTATTATTATTACTATTTATTTATTATTATTACATTATTACTATTACTAATATTACATTGCTATTACTATTACTAATATTATTATTATTATTACTATGACTAATATTATAATTATTATTTTTTCTGTTGTTGTTACTATTAATATTATAATTATCATTATTATTATTATGTATTACTTTTTTGTATTTGTATTTTTTTTATTATTGTTATCATTATTATTATTATTATTATTATTTTATTATTAGTATTATATGTCCCTAATTGTTGAAGACGACTATGAAGGAGGAGGGAGAGGGGGAGGGGGCATTTCTGCCCCAACGAGAAGATGGCCTTAGAATCATTACATCAATATATATATATATTCAAATCTATATTTCAATGAATGTTGAAATTCATCCAAAGATATATTAAATATAAATACTAGCATTACACTAAAGAAATATTCATATTTATAGATTTTCTGATAAAAAAATGTCAACCAATGCACATATAATGCAGAAATTACCAATTTATGTGCTAAAAAAAACCTACAAATTTGGTACGAAATTTATAGAAATATAAAATTTGTAAATATTTGTTTGTCATCATAGTATGTTACTACATACTTTTATAGAGAGAAAATGGCATTTCAACATCAAATTGTAATACCGGGTTCTTGATTAATTAGTCCAATAAATGAAGTAAAAGGTAGAATAATTTGTTTACACGGACCTAAATCGCGTGCTAACATGAACACATTCATGTAACTTATTAATATTTGTGTATGAACGAATTTAAGACGACGTTTCTCGTGTTACAAATACGCGCAGATGCAATACCAATTGTAAAATTAAAAATAAATAAATTAGCATTATTAACAATACCAATGTCAAAATATAAAAACAAATATTTTTTTCTTTATTATTATGTCATCAAATTAATGATAAGATACATCAACTAAATGAAAAAAAATACAAGATGATATATATATATATATATATATTCCATCTAATTAATGCATGTAAAGTGCAAAGAATGACAAGAGTGAGGCCCCAATGAGGGATCCCACGTCGGGCAAGGCAGCGATAGCACCGCTGACCGGGGTAGGGGCTGGTGCCTGAGAAGGACCACTGGCGGTGGCAGACACGGCGCCCATGGTGGCGGCTGCAGCGATGATGGCGGCGCATGCGATCTTCTTCGACATTTCCATGGTGGTAATTGAGGAAGATTCGGTGAAATTGTCAAGGGGGTTGAGATCTAGCTATTAATAATCACCGGATCTTTCTTGCTTGTGAATAAATTGTGGGATTTTATGCCTTTTTATAGTGCTAGGTTTGGTTGCCTATTTTTAGGAATAATAATAGTAATAACAATAATTAAATGAATACCCATCGTCAATTTTAGTTTTGGAATATTTACGGATGTTGGAACTTAAATATCGGGACACTCGTAAATTCTAAAACATTTATTAGCTACACGTAACTTTAATGCAACAGACTGCCTATAAATAATTACGGTTTCCACATTTTAGGAAAAAAAATACTATAGATATAGCCTTTTTTTTTTTTTTTTTTTTGAGAACGAAAATTAATTACATGATCATAATATTGAATATTGATTATTTATCCAACAAATTATAATTGCTAAGAGTTTTTTTTTTACGTGATGCGTTATTATTCATTCGAAATATTAATATATTTCACTTTATGTACATGTAATAATCTGCAATACCATGATTTGAGCGCACATTAATTAATTATGTTTGATTTGCTTGCTCTTATTGCCTTGTTTTTCAAATGTATGGCAATTTTAAAAGAGTATATATACACCGGTGGATTTAATTCACTCGGGTGTTGGATGAGTGCCACATGAACATAAAAGGCAATATTTTATCATTTCATGCTTATGTGGCTTTCATTCAACCCCAATAGATTAAATCCACTAATGTAGTATCTAAGTAACCGTTAATACTAGATAAAAGCTAATACTCCTATATATATAATATCAGTGAAGAAAATTAACAATATATTGAATTGAGATGGTGATCATTTAATTCATAGATTTAATTAATTATAAATTATATGTGTAATCTATGTATATATATATTCTTGATTACATGCAACCTACCACGTACAATATTTGAGAAGTTTCTAGAGCTGTTAAAAAGAGACCAAAATGTTGATTTTGTAGTTAATAAGAGTTGAATAAGTCCAAGTCAGCAGAACCAAAATATATAATCCTAATTAATAAATAATAAGAATCCAAAATGTATGTAGGTAATGTATATGAACTCACCGACTTAAGAATCTTGCCTTAAAAAGAAAATAAATTAGTTAACCCATCCCCATCCTACCCCACCCCATTGTGCAATGTGGATTGACAGCTATATATCCTTGAATTGGTCATCCACCGGCCCGCCCGAGAAACGTGACTACTTCCGCCCCACCTATGTCATATCTTTTCCCTTTCATTTTTTTTATTCTTTAATAAAATTAACTTGATTAAATTTATAAAAATTATAATAAATAATTTAATTAATATATTTTAATATTTAAATTTTTTAATAAATAATAAATATGAATAATTTAACATAATAAGTCACTTAAAAAATTTAATTTAATATTATAACTAATGTAATAAAAAATAATGGGAAGGAGAGAGTATATTGTTCTCTTCTTACCTCACCCGCCACCAACCTCTCTTAGTACTCTAAGCTCAATTAATTTCTTTAATTTTAACATCATGCATCAATCTTATTTATTATTCTTGATTATTCCTCAAATAATACATAATTAATAATATTGTACGTGATTTACTTTGTTCGCGAAATCTAGAAACTAAATACAAGCTAAAATGCCTTAAAAGAGGTGACGTCCTAAATATTAATTCTAACAACAAAATAAATGTGTTGTATTTATATATAATGTAAAGTGCATGTTATTCAACCATATATATATTACTATATATGTGTGCACGTACAATTAATAAAATTCACAATGGTGATCTAGATGTTTTGAGTTTTCTACTATTAGAAATATTAACGCGTTAAGAAATTAGAAATCCTTACGCGTTAAGAAATGGAGGGGGACATTAATTAATTATCGCGCACTTTAATTTAATTTGCTGTAAAGTCCAATATCCAACAACGTAACAAACTATTGAGTCTTAACAAAATCAAATACACTAAATTAAATAACTAAACGTAGCTAGGGTTAGTATGAACACAACACGTTTCCAAATTCATTTCCTGTCCCCACACGCTTTTACATCCAACCCAACCCAACCCAACCCAAACCCTATATATACCCCTTGAGAAACAATATCAAATTTACAATATCAATCAACAAAACAGACATATATACACTACTTACTAATATTCAAATACAAAGCACATTATAAATTATATATATATATATATATATTAATGGCAACTTTGAAGGGTTTGGTTTTCATGTATGTGGCAATGATCATGGCGGCAACTATGTCGTCTGGTGTTTTTGCTCAAGAGGGTTTGGCTCCGGCGCCTTCGCCTGACGCTGGTGTCGGTTACTCTTTGCCGGTTTCCGCCGCACTTGTTGGTTCTTCTTTGTTTTTCTCTCTCTTGGCTCTCATGAAGAATTGAATTTCGTTATATAGATTCATTAACATTACATTAAATTAAATTATTATTATTGGGATCGATCGGTTTACTGTCATGATGTATTTTAGGTTGCAGAGGAATAAATTATTAAAGTGAGACATATATATATATATACATGTACTTATTTTCACATTCTTATATATACATATTATGATATCTGTTGGGTACTTGCAGCTTGTTTGTGACAATATATATCTCCTTTTCTCTTGTTGATCGCTAATTAAACGAATTTATTCAATCTATTTGGTCGTGGATGTTTTTTAATATATTTATTTTAAATGTGGATGGACTGATTTTAGTCTAAATATTAATTTAGTTCATTCAATTGTACTTATATAGAAAATTGTTGTAGTATTTTGTTAACTTTAGTAGTCGGCATAACTATGCATGTTATGTTTGATATGTATATTGCATCAAAGCTCAAAGAAGTTTTTAACAGCCCTACTTGAAGTGAAATATATATATAATATAATATAATATCAACCTCAAATCTGTCAATTCTCAAGATTTTAGGGTCACAACTTGCGAAAAGTGAAAGTCGAGTATAGCCCCCCAATGTTACAACTTCACACAACAGATACCTACCTACCTGGGTACCTTATAGTACTGCTACAGATCCATGATAACAAGAATACAACTGCAGAATTTAGCACAACCACATTTTTATTACTTCTGCCCAGGTTCATAAATTGACTATTTTACATTCATTTGCATCCCTTACTCAATGTACTTCATATTGACATGCTTAAATCACTAAACAACCGCAACTATGAACCCAAATTTGCTTATATCAAAATTATTGTTATATAAGATTCTCGGACTCGAATCTTGGAAATCATTGTTGGCATGCATGAGTATAACGGTACCTGAAACTATATATAAAGCAAGACAAATAAGTAACGTGCTAAAAATTAGATCGGTAGGGGCTAAATTAATATTCTTTCTAAAACTACAGTAAAGAGAGGGAAATAAGGAACTTGCTACTTTCTCCAGACTCGATGCAAATGTTTAAACATCTATTATTTCGTATAGAGATCAGATCTGAAGTTAAGGGAACATATTAAGACATCATAATAAATTGAGCCTGTAACCACGATGCTCAAGTATAAAAGGTAAAACTCACCTTATATATAAGCTCTCTTCATCCATAAATAATCGATAATTTAGCTGAATGACATATGACAGTAACACCCGTCAAATGCCTGCATGTATAAGCTCGTGAAGTAAGAAACAGAACATCCTCATACTTATCATGGTAACTCATTTCAATGTTATATTTCAAAACCGAGACTAATGACGAAAGTAGAAGTAAAACCACAAACTTGACTTGAGTAGCGATGGGACCTTAACTATCTATACGAAACTGAACATCGTTCAAAAAGTTAGCAAAATAAGTAAAACTATCAGGTCAAAGTCTCCTTAGTCCAAAAAAATAAAAGGTTCAAAAAATCATTCTTCACGGACATTACTGTTCTTTCTTTTCCTTCAAAAAATCTAGCATTTCTCTCCTTCCAAACTACCCCAAACAGACATCTTCCAAAGTTTTAGTGCTGGGAACTTGAGCTTGCCACCATATAAAGCACTTGAGCTAAGAGGGAATTTTAAGATTTAAAATAAGAAAAGTCTATGGAAATTGCCAATTTGTTACATGTGAGTTTATAAGACATTAAGACTTGAGGGATAAACCCTGATAAGGAAATAAGCAAAAACTCTTCCATGTTAATTTAAACGCCGTACATAAACAATTCCGCAACCTAAGGAAATAATACTTGTGGGTCTCTATATATTTTTATTTATCTATAAAGATAATGAAGAAAAATAAGTGAGTTCAAGATGGAAGAGTGGCATTCTATAACGTTTAAGTTAAACAGCGTTAAGTTTCTCAAACGTCTGAGCAAGATGCTATGGAATCTTGAGGAAGACTTCTTTTGCCTATTTCTTTATTTTGGGGGAAGCCGTAAAGATATTGCTAGATTCGGAAAAGCATGAGGCAAATTCGCATGCAAATCTCAAGCATAATTCGTGTCACATTGATACATACATGTCATAAACAACTACATACCTGCAAGCATCATGCAAAGCACAATAATTTGTCCGAATTTTAAAAGAGGAAAATTGATGAGATTATAAGGAAAAGAAGAAACTCGTATCAGGCTAAGTATATAATTGCTGTTAAAAGTATATGCCGTCAGATTGACTTATTTAAACTGGTACGGCATGCATGGTAATGTTAGAAATTTAGGAAAATAAAATTCAGACCTGAAAAATCTCTTGAAATCTTTAAAGCTTTAATCACCTTATCTGCAAATTTCTAAGAAAGTCGGAGAGCCTGAAAGCATCATGATTGGCATTTCAAACACAAATAAATATGTCGAACAGAGAAAAGTATTTTTAAGATAATGCAAAATACAAACTAGCAAGAAATGAAGAGACCTAATACTCTTAGCAATCATTGTATTTCCATCTTCGGCCCCAAGATGACGAGGAGCGACTTCCTCTAGACGACCATCACGATATGCATGCTGTAAAACGGAACCCATTTAAATAAATTTGTTTTAATAGAAAAGTGGCATTTGATTTAATTATTTAAGCACAACCCCTACTAACACACTTGCATGTAGGGAAACAAGCACTTAATAGTATAGAATGAGCATTATAGCCACCAACATATAGTTGGCCAAATTAAACCAGTATCAGGACTTCAGCATTACTATCATGATCTCAGACACGATATGACAAAATAGTTCAAGCTACAAAACTCTCGGGTGAATATTCATATCCATATCACAGTTTCCCAACTTGACAAATTACAACTCAAAAAATATCATTCATCACTAGAATAATTGTTATCATCATCATCATCATCCAGCAATGTAGGAAACAACGCCAAAACCTCTGCCATTATATTGTTTAAATCTTCATCACTAAAATTTTCCAGTTCCTCATTATCTATTGGATGAGAACTGTAAAAGTGCTCAGCTAAAGCTTGTGAGCCATTCATATCAGAGGTGTCAGAGCTTGATTCAACTTCAACTATATCCCGAAACTCTGAGCCGTATAGATCAGGGTAGAGTGTAGCGTTCCACAAAAATGATCCAGGCTTGACAGTATGCTGGAACAGAATAAGCCAACGAAGCCATCAGATAGTAAATGATATCTACAGCAGCCCTATTTTTAACGCTAGAAGCTTACATGCTTGACTAATATGACTAATGAATAAAATAATACCTTGTGAAAGTTAATTAGTAATTATATAATTTAGTGAAAGTAAAATTAGTAATGCCTTGGAGACCAAGATATATCTTTGTTTTAAGGTTCCAAGGGTTTATGGAGAGGTTCCATCATATCCTAAATCTGTATCTGGAAGCAGAATCCATGACTCTCATTGCGAAATGCACAAAGTGCAGCGGTAAAGCAACACCTAGACTAAATCAAATATAGATTGACAAGAAGAATTACAGAACAGGAGAAGCTAAATGTCAGAATTTTACAAGTGCTTAAAATCTTGAATGATGCTCATGAATATTGACAGCAGAAAAGTACAACAGATGTATCAAAACTAAGTAACATTTTTTTCAGTGTGAGACACAACACATACTTCTGCTTCCGTTTCCGTTTCCATTTATTACCTAACATGTATCCATCCTTATATAATATGACTACTAGAATTTTTCATGATCAATAATCTAAGATATACTCAATAAGATAGTTAGACCTAAAATTTAATCGGTAGACCACGAGTGAAGTGCAAATCATGATATAGTCTGGTATTTATATAAGTTAATGCTGACAATAAAACACAATGTAAACCCAATATAAATTAGCCAAGCATTCTTAGATTTTCAACCAATCGCATCATAACACCTATCTAGTTTCTCCAAACTGAAGGTTATTTAACTTCTTCAAAAGCCAATCTCTTCACATCAAATTTCTCAACCTCTAAAAACTAATAAATGTAGCATATAGAGACTAAAAATTATATCAATGAGATTATTTTTCAATAGAAAAATAGACGGTTGACTGTTGCAGAGCAGTTTTAGGATATCAAATTGACCTCCCTGTTTTCTCGTCCTCAGAGCATTTTCTCAAAAGGCAAAAAAATGCCGCAAGAGCAAGGACTCGTCCCATATAAATAAAGCATCACTAAACTAATTTGGCCCTAATTAGGCTCCCTTCACAACTTCTTGCATCGGATATTCAGAATTATATTTCCGCATCCCTATCTAAAACAGTTAGCACCCGATATATATCTTATCCATTTAATTTCAAACCAAAGAACACGAACACTTAAGTTTAGTAGAGAAATGTTTGTAGAGATTAAGGTATTAAAAAATTCATTGATTTTAATACCCTTTAAGATTTACACTATATGGACCTTAATTTTCAGACTTTAATAAATTCAGCATGAAACATGAAAATGACAGGTACACCACTTTAGCTAAATAGAATAGCCATACCTTATAAAAACAACTTGTTCCAAATGGGCAGTTCCCATTCCCAAAGTCAAAGTGCTTGCAATCAATAGACCTGAAAGAGAATTACTAGCCATCAGAGGGGGAGCAGAGATGGAAAACAAAGAGAGGGACGCAATTGTACCTCAGTTTTGTCTTGTAGCTATCAACTATATCCTGTTTTTCCTCTTTCGAACAGTACCAAATGACACTAGGAATCACGAAGTATGAAAGTTTTCGACATATAGGACAAGCTCTTAATGCAGAATTGACATCCAAACCAGAAGTTAGGGAACTACTCCGCCAGTTCCTGATACATGATATGCAGAAAGAATGATCACATTCTGATAGTATTCCGAATTTTCTTTCTGCTGGCGTAGCCTTTGAGAGGACACGCTCAAGGCACACACTGCACTCTATTTCTTGACTGTGTCGTATTGCCTCCAAGTGTTTTCGCCTTTTCTCACATGTTTTCATGTGTTCTTCTCTTTCTTCTGGCCTGAAGGGGTGCAAGCAATGTTTCCCGCAGGTTGGACACAGGTCCCCGTGAATGTGAGGGCATTTGTCCCCACGTGGACAGTCACCAGCAGCAGCAAAAGGGCAGATTGACTGATCAGCTGGACCAACACTCCTCAAATACCCAACATGATCATCAGTCTCTCGTACATTATTATGCCCGGAATTTTCTCCCCATGCAGGTCTAGGAGGAGGACTAAAAGGTGCACTAGATGTTGAATGTTCAGCAGAGCCATGTGTTGCAGTTCCAGGAAGACTTTCTGTGGGGAACGGAGGATTTAAGGATGAAGATGAAGGTGAGGCCTGTGATTGAGAAACTTTGACATGTTCATATCTACATCGACTACCATAAGTGCAGACTCCCTTTTGGTAGTAGGTACATATCTGCAATAGCATAGCAAAAATAGAATTAGCATTCTACTATTTAAAACATTGTCAATTCTACAAGGTTACAAGAAAAGTTACATTGTTAGGTGGGGCCTTCCAATCATGCGAAAACTCGCAACGCTCCCCTTTCAAACATGCCCCTTGCGCAAAAAATTTGCAAAGAACCCTGAAAGAGTCAAAATCAGTAAAAAAAAAGTGCTACTTATGCCATGTTCTTCCACATAAATGATGCTAAAGAACTAAAACACTGATGTCTCGACCTGAAGTGATAAGCTACATGCAAGACAAAATTTTGGTCAAAGAAGAAATGTTTTTGGTCAGATTTATGTACTTTCTTTTAGTTGTGAGAATAAAGAGTTATTCAATTTCAGGTATTTCAGAGCAAGATGAACCGGATTCACGATTCGCGATATACCTAATTAAAGTATATTCGGAAGAAGAAGGATCAACATTTAAACAAAAAAGAAAAGAATATTGCCAAGATGCAGCTACAAGTGGTTGGTGAAGGTGTTTGTTCTAAATTTATTTTGTAGATATGAAGATAGTAGCCTCAAGCTTACCCTAATCCAATTACAAAACATGTAAGTGACTTGAAATAGAGACTTAAGCTTGTTGTACTTATGCTGTTCTAGTTCATCATAGAATTATTCTCATACCACTCCTTCCAACGTAATTTTACATGGCATGACATTGTATATGACAATCAAATTTCACTCATATATTAATAAAATCAACCTTTCATTCTTTTCTTAATGAGAGGCATGATCGTGTTTAAAACTTCCAGATATTTTGCAAGCATAAACAAGTTTCTCTCAAAGAGTATTACAGTCATAGTAAAGGTATGTTCTACGGGGCCCTTGAAAGAAAAACCATAATTTCAAATCACTTGTTTCATTTTCGTTTTTTTTATTTTGCAAGTCCAAAATTATACTCCATTTGTCCCAAATCCTTTGCTCTCATTCTCGTGACATCCCAAAACATGCCTTTCTTTCCCAAATGGGATCGTCAACTTTCATTTGAAATTTCACTCAAAATGAAGCAAAAGTATTGAGACGAACAAAGTAATTCATTTATCATAATTCTCAAATATATCAATTTTTTTCCCAATTTTACACAATCAAATCAAAATGAGAACATCTAGCTTACAGATTGACCATCTATAATAAATTCATCACCGAGATTGAACAATTCGAACATAAAAAATAAAATTCGACAAGAAATTCAACCCAAGAAAACGAAGATCAAATTGTATCAAACAACTCAAATGGCGCACCGTTTTGACATGGCGCTGCTGAGATTCGCTATGAAAACGCAAGGACAGATTGATGATCGAAGAAACCTTTTCCCCTGAAATCAAGAAAATGCGAAATTGGGAGCGTATTTAGGGCTTTTGGCGGTAGGGATGTTAGGTGAAATCCCTTCTAACGTTCGGTCCTCCAGTTTCAACTCTATTATAAGAGTTATCTTTATTTAGGATTTTATTCAAGTAAGGGAGAGTGTTGTAATTTCGAAATAAACCTGGGGCAACTTTGTCTATATCATTATTGTATTTTGGTAAAATTGCAAAAAATGTCCCAAACTAATTAGTGATTTTATATTTTCGTCCCAAATTATATTACTTCACCGAATTTCGTCCCGCAATCAAATATTTGTTTGAAATATCGTCCCAAACTAATTATTAATTTTAATTTTCCGTCCCAAACTATATCAACTCGCTGAATTTCGTCTCATAATTTATCATTTTGTATGAATTTAGTTCCAATATTAAATTTTTAATTTAATGGAAATGACGGTTCAATCTTGTAATTAGTTTGGGACGAATTCTGCAATATTATATAATTATTCATGTTAAAATTTACCACGTCATGACACGTAAGCATCCATGTGATAATTTAACGGCAAATGTGAAATTTCTGTCTTATAATTAATGATACAATATTCCAAAAAAATATTAAATTACGGGACGAAATTCGCCAAGTTGAATAGTTTGGGACGAAATCCAAAATCAGTTATTAGTTTGAGACGATTTTTACACTCACCAAGTATAAAGACGCGTTTGACATATTAAGTTAGAATTTCTCCCAACATGGATTTGAACGTGAGCTCGCCATATTGTGAGGGACCGGTCATTTATAATAGACCAATCACCAAGTTTAAAGACGCGTTTGACATATTAAATGAGAATTTCTCCCAACATGGATTTGAACAGGAGTTCGTCATATTGTGAGGGACCAGTCATTTATACTAGACCACTCACCAAGTTCATCTTAGTTTTGTATATGCTTGTATCTTACACCCCGCTTATAGATCGCAACATTCTCACAGAATTTCAATAATACAGATTCGTGCAGGTCTATCCCGATCCATACCTATATCAATTGACTATTTGATTTGTGACAGTCATAAAATCACGATTATTAAGGTTGTTTGATGATTGATTGATGTCAAATCTAATAGTCCTATGATCCAAGTACTCTTAGCTAATAACTTTGATGTATTGTAAGAGACAAAAATTAATCAAACATGAATGTTGAAGAGTATAATTACGATTAAGTAATTAATAAGCTTACATAATATTACTATTGCTCTTTTAAGTCCTCCGGAATTATAATTATTCGTGTGCACTTCCCTTGGTATCTACAAAATTAAATTTACAATGACTAGGGAAACGAATGTAAATTGTTCAAAGTGTGGGGGAAATGATGCTATTACCCATGTTACGGGGTTGTCACGGGTGGAATTGGATTGTTACGGGTGGAATTGGAAGGTGAAATGTTAATTTTAATTACGCAAAATTACAAAAATGGTCCTAAACTAATCATTAATTTTGAATATGAGTTCTAAATTATTTAATTTGGCGAATTTTATCCCGTAATTTAATATTTTTTTGGAATTTCGTCTCACCGTTAATTATAAGACGAAAATTGCCCATTTGCCATTAAATTATCACATAACTGCTTACGTGTCATGACGTGGTAAATTTAAACATGAATAATTATATAATATTGCAGAATTCGTCTCAAATTAATTACAAGATTGAACAGGCATTTCCATTAAATTAGAAATTTAATATTGGGACGAAATTCATATAAGATGGTTAATTATGGAACGAAATTCGGCGAGTTGATATAGTTTGGGACGAAAAATCAAAATTAGTAATTAGTTTGGGACGGAATTTCATTCAAATATTAAATTACGGGACCAAATTCAATAAGGTAATATAATTTAGAACGAAAATCCAAAATAACTAATTAATTTGAGACATTTTCTGCAATTTTACCAATTTTACCTTTTAATTAGAAGGACAAGAATGTGAGCCCACTTTTAAATTTTAATTAGAATTAGAATTAGAATCTTCACATTTCAGAAAGCGCAGTCCACACATGATACACCTGGATCCCACTCTGCTCTGTTTCTTTCTTTTATTTTTGTTACAAGTATCATTTCATATAATACTACTAGGATCATATACTTTTACGAGATTAAAGAGTTATTTTAATTTTTCGGGTCTCTTAGGACATCTGTGGGTTATTTTATATTAAATTATATCTCATATGTTATTTTATATTTAATTATATATAATTTCAAAATATACTAAGTAAATTATTCTATATTAGAATTCACTATATGAATTGGACTAAGTCCACTTACTTGGCTTTGGTTTAACTCAACCTCAAAAACTAGCTTGTAAGGTGAGGATTGTCCAAGACCTTATAGGTGGACTTAACTATTGTTTTCAACCAATGTGGAACAATTAGTCTCAATACTTCCCCTTCACGTGTGGGCGGACTGAATGTGTGGGTGAAACAAACCCAACACGTGACATATTAGAGCCCAATATTTGCGAATTATTAACATATGGGTAAGTGTCCAGCACGCGGATTTGCCCAGACCGTGTGGGTGAAGAATAAATCCCATCATGCGCGCAAGAAAGATCCCATCACGGAAGGAGGTGGCCCACTTCAACTTGGGGCTCTGGTACCATATTAGAATTCACCACATGTAGGGGCGGAGGTATAGGGGGTGCGGGTGGGGGCATCCACACCCCAGCAAAAAAAAAATTTATTAGCACATATCTATTATTATTATTATAGTAGTACCTTATGTATTATTGTTAGTACCTCTAAATTCCTAAAGAAAAGAATTCGTGTGAATCAAAACTCTTTGTCTACTTTAATTAAACGTGTAGTCAGATCATAGAGAATACAACCCCACTAATAGAGTGCCTAGTATAAGTAGAATTTGATAAGGAAAATTTTCTTTAACACTTAAATTTTTTGATTATCTTATTTGATTAGATATATTATCAATATCAAGTATCATAAGAATTATCGGCATATTAAAAATAAATTTTAATAATCATAATTTTTTAAATAATTTAATTATATGCTTTCCATTTTAATCTCGCCCCCGCGACTAAAATTTCTGGCTCCGCCCCTGACCACATGGATTAAGCTAAGTCCACTTACTTGAACTGGACCTAACTCAACCTCAAAAGCTAGCTTGTAAGGTGATGATTGTACAATGTCATATAAAGTAGACTTAATTATTGTTTTCAACCAATGTGGGACATTTAGTTTCAATATCCTATTACTATAACTTGTCGAGTTGTTGAAAGAAAATAAAGAGAAATACATCAAAGCTAGGTACATATTTCGTAAACTTAGCCTTTAATATGCACCACATAATCCACCAAAGATATTGATAATCATTCTCAGAATATAATTCGTTTGATCATTTATTTTTTATCTTATATATAAAACAACAAAAGATACAGCTTGGCCAGGCTGTTGCCGATGATCAAAATATGTACATATGTAAGAAAAAACAAATTAAATGCTAAATGGATAGTATTATTTTCAATTTACTATAATAATTGAGATGAATGATAACAAGGACAAGATTAATTAAGAAATGGAGTATTTATTTATCCAGCTTGTCCGTTTAGACAATCTCTACGTCCCCACCCCGCGCCTGCCGCTTCGCTTTCCCATTCCATTCTATCGGCAACAAAACACACTTAACTTGTACCAAGGAAAAAAAAGAAAAGGGCCACTTAATTTCTCTTCATTCTTTCAAATCAGTCCAAAAGGTTTTAGCTGTCACACACATAATTTATTTATTACTCCTTTTTAATTATACTTATACAACAACAGCAGCATCAACATTAACAAGAAGAAGAAACTAGACTACTGAAGGTGACATTTTTCTCAGTCAAGTGTTAGTTTTCTTCTTCATTTTCTTTTAATAATAAAGTTTGTATTTTGCTTGCATTTCACAAGGGTTCGTTCTTGACAGGGTGTGTTTGGTTTTTGACTTGTGGATATGTATTTATGGCCCTTGTGAAATTAATTACTGCATTAAGATTGGATTTTTCTGGGTTTTTTTTTTTGAAGTTTCCTCTTGGGCAAAAGAAATGTGTGATCAAGATTTTGTGTTCATGACAAATTTTCTTCGCTAGATTCTGTCTCAGCTTCCACTATTCTAGAAATTTATCAATTTCCGAGTCTCTCCCACTCGAAACGGCATTGCACGTGGTTACTTTCTTCCTTAGGTCTTACTTATGATTGATTTTAGCCCCATGTCTCCTATGTTCTCCTCTTATTCTTTTGCTTGTAGATATTTGATGTTCTGAACAGGGATTTAGGATGTGGATTCAGTGGAGTGAGCCTTAACTTCAAATGGGTTTGTCAACTTAAATCAAGACAAGTTGATCGAGAGCAATTGAGAGCTAATTTGCTGGTCCATCGTTGCATTCTTGAATTTTGCATTTGTTTTATGAATTTGCTTGATCACATTAGACCCTTTAGCATGTTTATCAATTATCCATTACAACACCACTATTGATGCAGGTTTCTTATGATTGTTGGCAACATCCAAAAAGGCCATTTATACGTGTGGTGTCAAGATTGAGGATCTTGGTTATGTTAATTGCAATTTGAGCTTTGATAAAAGCTCAGTGTTTCAATTGAAGAAAAGCTAAATTCTTTTGTTTTATTGATGATGCTTCAAATATGGCTTCAATCTATCCTACTATTTTGTGGAGTCTTCTTCAATGCAACAGGTTAATCCAAAATCCCTTAATTTACATGTAATAATGTGTTCAATATTCTTGTGCATGACTTGAAAAAAATTCAATTCTCGAGTCATTAAGACATCACTTTTCTAAGTTGCAATAAGTTCATAATAATATCAACATTATTATGTGTACTCGTTAACATAGTTGTAAAGATCATTCATACAACGTATTGGTCCAAAAATTATACTGCAATGCCTATCGTATAAACAATGATATTTTTGCCTTTCTCTTTTGTCTTATAATTTGAGATTAACAAGGTACTTTATAGAGCTAAATGCAAAAATATCCCTTGTGCTTTGTCTAATTGGCGAAACCCCACCTATGTTATTTTTATTAGCAAAAAAACATATTTGAAATTTCTTCATAAATCATAGGGAGTTTATTATCAATTTTTTAAGTGAACATGGGGGTTACTGCCAATTTTAATAGTTAACATGGGGTTATTGTCAAATTTTTAAGTGAATAAGGATGTTTTCGTATCTTTTGGTGGGGGAATAATTGTTATTTTGGCTTGGAAGGGTTATCTTGCTAATAAAAATTAGCACATGAAGGGTTTTTGATAATTAAAATAACGCAGGGGGATTTTTGCTAATTTGGTAAAGCATAGGGGTATTTTTGCATATCACTCATTCTTTATACTTTACAGAAAGAATTATTTAGAATGTCAATGATATGAATTTCCTAGAATGCTAACTACAACATTCTTCAATTTTCAGGTGCGTTTGTCGGAATAAATATCGGAACCGATGTTTCAAATCTACCTTCACCCGTAGAAATTGTCGCAATCCTTAGATCTCGACATATAACTCACGTTCGTCTTTTTAATGCCGATGCCCACATGCTCAATGCTCTATCTAACACCGGAATAGAAGTCATAGTTAGTGTCACAAATTCGGAAGTCTTAAGTATCGGAGAATCACCGTCAGCAGCCGCAGCATGGATTAATAAAAACGTTGCACCTTATATCCCTTCAACCAATATAACATCAATTGCTATCGGCAGTGAAGTTCTTACTTTAATCCCAAATGCCGCACCTATTTTGGTACCAGCTATGAACTATCTCTATAGAGCTTTAGTCACTTCAAATCTAAACAATCTCGTTAAAATTTCGACTCCGAGTTCAATGACCATAATTCCTCAGCCTTTTCCTCCTTCCACCGCTACCTTTAACACAACATGGAACTCGACTATGTACCAAATCCTTCAATTCTTAAGAAACACGAAATCCTTTTACATGTTAAATGCGTATCCTTATTCTGAATACATAAAAGGCAACGGTATTTTTCCTCTAGAGTATGCTCTTTTTAAACCACTCCCTTCGGTCAAACAAATAGTTGACCCAAATACCCTTTTCCATTACGACAACATGTTCGATGCTTTGGTCGATGCTACTTATAATTCTATAAGTGCTCTAAACTTTTCGGGGATCCCTATTGTCGTGATCGAAACCGGGTGGCCGTGGCTAGGTGGTGCGGGTGAACCCGATGCTAGTGTCGAAAATGCCGAAACTTATAATAATAATTTAATTAGGCGTTTGTCGAATAATTCGGGCCCGCCAAGTCAGCCCGCAATCCCCATCAACGCATACATTTATGAGTTGTTCAATGAAGACAAACGGGCAGGGTCTGTATCGAAGAGAAACTGGGGCGTTCTTTTCGACAATGGCAGTGCTATATATGACATTAGTTTGAGTAGTTTTGGGGGAAACTCTTCGTTGAATTTTTGTATCGCGAGACGAGGTGTGGACGAGAGTTCGTTGCGGATGGGCCTTGATTGGGCTTGTGGGCCGGGCCGGGCTAACTGTGCAGCCATTCAGCAAGGACGGCCTTGTTACGAACCTGATACGTTGGAAAATCATGCTTCTTATGCTTATAATGATTACTATCAGAGAATGAGAAGCTCTGGTGGGACTTGTGATTTTGATGGCACTGCGACCACAACTACTGTGGATCCTAGTAAGTTCCGTGAAATATTATTAAGTGTGATTTTAGTTTATTTTTCTCATGATTAATGCAAAGCAGTGATGATATTGACATAGAATGCTCTTAGAAGACATAGGGATCATGGATTTTAATTTTATGGTGGGAAAATTTATGTGGTAAGTTTGGAGAAAGAACAAGCCGTTATAATATAAAAGCATGCCACATATACCTTGAGATCTTAAAGTTTCATTTTAATTTACTCCTAACATGAATGGATACTCAACACTTCCCACACTTATAAATATTCCCAATTTTTTTTTTTTTTTTTTTGCACATTGTCTTTTCCATCCGATTTTTGCACTTCTGATCATTATAGAACAATCAATGTTTTGCGCTTTTAGTCCAAATTGAAAGTTGGGACTGGAAGTGTTATTTTTGCAAGGGGGACTAAGAGGGGTGAGTGTCAAGTCCTGAGGGACTAAAAAACAATTTTGCCCTTTTATGAAATTTGAAGCCATTTTGTGTCTGTGGGCATGTATGAGAAGATTCAGATATGCAAGAAAATTATTAAATGTAACAAAGTGCATACTTCTTATCCATTAAAGAGGACTGCAAACAAAGCATATCCATTATAGATGCATTTACTTGAATTTGTTATTCTATTAGAAGATTTCTTGATCTTCTGTAAGAATTTGCTCTGTATTCTGCAATAATCCCGTGTTTGTATTCGTGTGCAGGTTATGGATCGTGTAGATTTACAGGAAGGTAAAAACACTAACCATTTGATCTGTTCTTTAGACATACAAACTTGTGAGCACATAGAGAAAAAAACCACAAAATTGTATATTTGGTCCCACAATACAGAACACTCAGCATTTCCAGTCCTATGCTTTACAAAATTGTATTACAAGTCTGTCTTTGAGAGGGAGATAAGGACATAATAGTACTTTTCTTTTGTTTAACTTGACCTCTATACTTTGGTTGCAGTTCTAACACGAGCACGACGGGCCTGTTTCCATCCCCGGCGCTTGGACCAGTTGGCCCGTCTTCAGGGAGCTCAAGAAACGTGGCGTTTTGTTTTGGTAAATTAGTTGGAGCCATTTGGACCCTGTTTATGCTTGCTATGATGATTGGTAGGAACATTTTAATTTGTGGCATGACTAATTAGACTGAAACGCAGCGTGACCAATGATTTTGTAATACAATTAGCAATTTTAAACATCCAAAACTTGGAATAAGTAGTCTGTTAAAACTGACATTGACACTAATTAGGCTTATGAATTAAGCTATACTAATGATTCATTCAACATTTGGGCGCAAATATAACGCTAGATTTTGTCATTATTAATTAACTAATCCTTAATTAGCTACCACGTATAAGTATATTACACTTGGATGATCTGAAAATGTCTTTGTCAACTTACTCGATAACTTACACACACACATATATATATATATATATAAAGAAGTTGAAGTTACTGGGTAAAAATAAGCAAAAGATGATTATAATAGATAAAAAGAAAGAGATGGATTGGACAAGAGGGGAAACACTGGGTAGAGGAGGTTTTGCTTTTGTATCAAAAGCAAAAACTCACAACAACCACCGTTTTCCTTCGATCATCGCCGTGAAATCGGCCAAAGTTTTGGAATCAAAGTCTTTGTCGAAAGAGAAGGAGTTGTTGGATCAATTCAAGGCTTGCCCATGCATCATTAATTGCTATGGGGATGATCTCACCATTGAAAATGGCGAACAGTTCTACAACATCCTGCTCGAGTACGCCTCTGGAGGATGCCTTGCAGATCGCATTACTGACAAAGGCTTGTCGGAGGACATCATGAAGCACTACGTGAAGTCCATGCTCATTGCCCTCAGTCATGTCCACAAAATGGGATACGTTCATTGTGATGTAAAGCCCCACAATATGTTGCTTGTTATAGAAGGTACCAATCAAGTTGAAGTTGTCAAGCTTGCCGATTTTGGAAGTGCTAAAAGATTTGGGGCAACCGCGGATGAGGACCGAGGTTTCAGAGGTACCGTTCTTTACGCTGCACCGGAGTCGATAATCCGACAAGAATATCTACCGGAGTCGGATGTTTGGGCATTGGGTTGCACTGTTTTGCAGATGTTGACGGGCAAAGCGCCATGGAAGTTCGATAAGAAAGACCAAGCCAGTGATGTATTGTTCAAGATTTGTTGCAGTAATGAAATCCCTACCAACAAGAGGATATCCGAAGAGGCTAAAGATTTTTTAAGGAAGTGTTTGGTTAAGGATCCATGCGCCAGGTGGAGAGTTGACATGCTTCTCGATCACTCGTTTCTGAATAAAGCGCCGCCGTCATCGCTGGAAAATTGCGGCTGCCACCCCCACTGCCTGTCATCGAGGCTTCATTCTCTCATGCCTAATTGTTTTGATGTCCCAAATAGTGCAAGTGTTCATACCTGCTGCTGCTAACGTTGTGCTAGACATTTTTCAGATCAATTGTTCTTTAAAAAAACAAGATTATGGTCTTGGAATTTTTTAGACTAGCTCCTAAAAAGCAACTCTTTTGTTTTTTTATTGTCCAAAATAAAATAAAACTTCATTAAAACAGGGCGCATATCCATCCTTCGAAAGCATTTTTAGTTGGGCCAATTGCGCATGATAAATAATATAACATAATTGTGATAAACGGGCTTTAGTGTTTGGATTCAAATGCATTAGGACCATTGGGGGTCACTATTAGCACTGTAATTGTGAAAGTCGAGTAATAATGACGATTAATATGTAACGGAAATAAAGACAAAGATAGATGAGTTGAAACTGAAATTGTTCACCACAAAATTAATATTCTAAAAAAAAAAAAAAAAAAAGGAGTACGAGGGGGCATTTAGAACATTTCAAAAAATGTATTGAATCTTTCATTAAACAAAAAAGAAAACTGAAGGAAGATAATATTAATAGTGATTTTCCCCTGATTTCTTTATATTTTAATAAATTTAGTAAGTATGGTCAAAAGAAAATCAATTCCTTGCGTGTAGACAAGGCCTTGTGTTGTCCCATTGCAATCTTCTGCGCGCAGTTCTCTGTGTGCCGATGATAGGCTTTACATTTAAACTGAATAGCTTGCTTTATGATTTGGGAGTACCTACATAGTGGGTAATGCATATCGGCCTTCTTTGCATGACATGTGTAAAAAGTAGACTTTAACATGTGGTATATGTTTAAACATAAGGGGTCATCTTTTTACACATGTCATACAAAGAATGCCGATATGCATTACCCACTATGTAGGTACTCCTAAACCCTTGCTTTATATATATATATATATATATATATATATATATTACTAATTGTTGCTTTATTTTGAATACATAGATAGATAGAGGGTAAATATCACTTTTGGTCTCTCTTATCATTAACTTTTTACAGAGTGGTCTTTTTTATGTCTTTTTTCTCACTTTAGTCCCTACTATGAATTATTTGTTTCACTTTAGTCCTTTTCAAGTGGTTCAAGGCGATTCCGATAACATGTGATATGCTCATGAGAGCAATTTTGTCATTTCAAGTAAACTAATATGGACATTTTCGTCTTTCTAATTATTTTAAAAAAAAACTAAATTTTCAAACTAGGCTTTCATTCCAATCGAACTTCATCGTACATTTCGTTCCAAACTAAAGTTTTTTCCTATCATCTTTTTCAAACACCAAAATTGCTCACCAATTAAACAATATCTCAAATAGTCTCAATAGTGAACGGACGAAAATGCTCTAAAAAATATTCATATGCATGTCACGTGTTATCGGAACCACCTGATAAGGACTAAAACGAAACACATAATTCATAGTAGGGACTAAAGTGAAACAAATAATTCATAGTAGGGACTAGAGTGGGAAAAAAAACATAAAATGGATCGCTCTGTAAAAAATTAATAATTAGAGGAACCAAAAGTGGTATTTACCCATAGATATACCTCTATTTCATTATTATAGTTACTACAGTATCTGATTTATTTTTAAAAAATGTTATACTACATAAAAAACAATTGAGTAATTTACTAGTATTATCTGAATTCCACGAGTGAGGAAGCTGCTGTTTGGTTAGGAGACCAAACAATTTGGATGTGGGCTGGGGACAAATTAATAACAAAAGTATAAACATTAAACACAAACAAACAATTCGGTACAGCTGTACGGCAAAGATATTGTAGACAGTGCTTCTGGGAATGCGGCTCGCCCAACAGTTATCATCGGCTGTGAAAACGGCTTTTTATTCACATGCCTATTGCCATTTCAATTCCCCGGCCCCTTTATCAGATTCATTAATTAATTCACATTTCTAAAATTCAATCCAGATTATAATGACTTTTTAATTAGTACTATAATTTTGTTTTTAAATAGTAGTACATCAATCAAAACATATTTCCAATTTCAATTTATTTTTGGAATAATGTACAAAACTAAGAGTAGGTGTGAATATATCATATTTTCCGTATTTTGTTGTGAGTGATGGTCCAAGTCCGTGTCTCGTTCACATAGAGGATTAACAAAAAATTATTTATAATTAATCTCTTCTTATTCAATCAAACTCAATAACAATCCATCTATTCGAATCTTGTAAATTAATATCTCAACTTTTGAAATCACAAAACTCAATATTTAAAACAGATTCACTTAATGTTTTAAAAATTTATTGAAAAAACTAAAATTATTTTTTCTAGATTAATTCCCAATAAAATTGGACCAACGAATGATTTGCGTGAAGCCGTGAACTTTTGCAAGGAGTCCTAAATCGGTCGATGTGCACTTAAAATAATTAAAATGTACTCCACCATCCCATTTTGCTTTTATCTCTTATTATATTTTTGAAATATCCCAAAACAAGTATATTATAGAACAAAAATTACTTTGATTTATTAGTAAAAATAAAATAAAGTTCTACTAATTTAACAATCACTCATGTTACTGTTGCAGACAATACAATAAATACAAACAAGTGTGAAGTGTGTGTATTTGTAATTTTGTATACAGAGAGAGAGAGAGAGAGAGAGACACACATATAAATACAAAAAAGAAATCGTCTGGTCAGGAAGGCGTGTATCTCAAGTCCACCATAAGCGCCTCAAGCAAAAGCAGAACAACAGACACAACAGCAGCAGCAGCAGAAGAAACACGCACTCACACCAACAACTGTGTGTTAATCTATCTACTCTTCACTCAATTTTAATCTGCATTTCTACCCAAAACAACAGGTATCTATCTGTATGTATGTATGTATGCATATACCCTTCAATTTTTAATTTTTCTTTTTATTGTTGTTGTTAAAGACTGAAACTTATTTGGGATTATGATTGCAGTTGTTATCTTTGGCCCATTTTGTTTTTTTGGAAAGAAAAATGAATGTGAATGAGCAAATAGAAGAGCAGCATTATGTACATATGGACAGTGAATACCCTTACCCTGTTTCAGAGGGTTTAATGGGTTTCTTTAGGGGCGTTTCAGTTTCAGCTTCACCCCCTCCTTTGCATTATGTTCATATGGGGCAAATGCATGATCAGGTGCTAATTTACATTATGGTCTATTTATTGTTAAGAATGAAGCTTTTGTACAGTGAATTGGGAGCTATGCATGTTTTTGGTTGCTGTTGTGGCTCAACAAAAAACTTAAACATTTTCTTGTTGGATTTATGTAGGAATTCTTGTGTTTTGGTACCATATAGTATTTCTTTGTAAAGACTTGGGCTGAGTCTTGCATTGTGAACATGGTTGGTTACTGGACAATTGGCTATAAAGGCCTAATCTTTTTGTTGTCTAAGTTAGAGTTACCAAAAACCTTGTTTACCCTATAAATGTCTTTTGATAACGGAAATTTGATTGGAAACAAACTTCCCCACTCAAAAGGGTGTTTTCTTGCTGTAAGAAATCTTCGATCGCCAAAACTCAACTTATATAGGTAGAGCACCATGAGCATATCACTTGTGAACAAATAGAGTAACGCAAATTCTAAGTTGGAAAATGTCCAAGTTCAAGATGCCTCACATGAGAATGTGGCATTCACTTAAGTTGACGAAATAATAATTTCAATGAGACTTAGATATTGAAAAGACATGAGTCATTGTATCTAGATTCATGTTGGATCAGGGTGCTAATGCTCGAAATTAAGGCCCTCATTGAAGAAAGTGGAGAATGTCTCTATTTTTATACAATTTTACACCATAACATACTCTACAGTTTTTCTGTTCTCAAATGAAGTTTTTTTTTGTTCCAGGAATCTGCGTATTTATCGATGCATATGCATTCATACGAATGTGGACCATCTGGTTCAGAAAGTAGTTCTTACTATGGTTACTATGATAACAGCAACAACCATGCTCCAAGAATGGATTTTAACAGGAGGGCTTGGGAATATTCTTCAATGACCACCACAGAAGAACCTATAGTCATCGATATACCATCCGAACAAAATACAGTTTCTGTTGTGCATTCTATTCCAGAGGAACGTAAGTTGCTAATCTTCTACCATATTCTCAGTCTTGAGGCAAAGATCCCCAAAATATCGATAGATTATGCTGGTCCTTATGAATCTTTAGGCCATTTTTTATTCTTAATTTTCAGTGAGTAAAATGTTAAGAATAATGAGAAGTAACAAAAAGTAAAGCCCAATGTTCTATCATTTGAAGCAAGAACGCGTTTTACTCACTAAAATCCAAGACCCAAACATAGCCTTAATGTATCTTGCCCAGTCTTTCCTGATCCCAGATTCTCGTTCTTGCAGGCTCACCAGATCATCAAGATGCTGTCAATTCTGAGGTTGGAATTTTAATTACACATCCATTAATTTTAGCATGTTATTGTTTATCAATCATTTTTGGACAATTTTGTACTAATTTGTATGATGGTGTTGACTTCTGAAAAAACTCCTACTTCTCCTAGAGATACATGTTAATCTTCTTACATCAATCGGTGATAGGCTTAACACTCTATAATGTTTGTTATCTAATTTAATTTGAACTTTGTATCTCATAATTTGTGTTGTTATTGTAGATTATATGGCAAGATGATATTGATCCTGACAACATGACTTATGAGGTAATGATGATGAATAGCAAATGACGAAAATTGGCTTTTTTGGATGTACTGGTTGCTCATGTTGTACCTATATGTAGGAATTGCTTGATTTAGGCGAGGCAGTTGGAACTGAAAGTCGAGGACTTTCACAAGAGCTTATTAATGTGCTTCCGACCTCAAAATACAAGTCTGGTGGAATATTTTCTAGAAGAAAATCTGGAGACAGGTTGCATTCTGCCGATTATGTTCTTATTTTCCTTAAAATTTGTCCTTCAGCCTCTTGTAGTTACTGCAATAAATCTTGTATTAGCTGGCAATAATTCATAAGTCTTGTATAGGCATGTATAATGTACATTATATTGTTACTTTTAGCTATTTTACATTGGAAATTTAGAGCTTTTTGTAAGCTTCTATCCTGTTAGTAAAAGTGTGTTATATTTTGCACTTTTTGGTCCTATATCCCCTTTTGCATCCAACTTTTTTTGCACTTTTGGTACCAAATTAGATGGAAAGGGGGCGACAGGACCAAAAGTGATGATGGTTCTATGATGTGCCTATTTATGGCTTGGTTTGAAAGTTGATTACTCATGGATCCCTTTTAGTATTTTGCACAAACTCCATTTGAGACTAATTCTTTTTTCTTTAAAATAACAGATGTGTCATTTGCCAAATGCGATATAAAAGAGGGGACCGACAAATAAATTTGCCATGCAAACACGCATACCATACTGATTGCGGCTCCAAGTGGCTTAGCATCAACAAGGTAATATGTAGTACCTCAGTTGAATTTTTTTTACATTAGTTTGATCTACTTTTTCTTGGACGCTAGTGAGTAAAACACTGCATCGAACGCTAGATCTAAGCTTTAATTGTTGTTCATTTTAGTTTTTTCTCATAAAATTCAAGAACCATAAATCGCGTAAATGTTCTGATAGCTGAATTTGGCTTTTTCGTTTACAGACATGTCCAGTTTGTAACACTGAGGTATTTATCGATGAATCAAAGCATTGATTGAACAAATTAATTGAAAGTCCTTGGTGAGGAGATTCTTTCTTTTTCACCTTTTTATGCTTTCTTTGTATACATAGAAGCAAGGCAGAATGTAGTTTTTTTCCCCCTGTAATCTAGATGACAAGTTTATTTAGGAAAAAAGTGCAAATCCAATTTTAATTTTGTTATGTGATGCCGAAAAATTGTATAATACCATAGCTCTTTTGTAAGCTATATTGATATGTAACTCACAGTGTATACTACTTTATTTTTTCACCTTAAAGATTATCCAACATCATCATTTTTGTTTTGATAAGTTATAAATAGTTTGTGTATTATGCTAATTTCTTAGGAGAAGAACTAGTGATGAAAATGACTTGAAAAATAGAACAAAACTTAGGTAGAGAAATTTAACATGAAAAATGAAGCTCCAAAAATCATACACTGATATATAATGTATTTTATTAATGTTATGCATGAAAAAGTACAACCATACAAATCACATGTTGAAGTAAATCTTAGGTTCACAAACACAGAAGATATTATTACATAGCTCATTTCTTGAGTTAAGCTTCAGTTGACTGCTTTCCCCTTGAAGTTCCTTTTTGGTGAGATATTGGGCATTTAAGTTGATAGGAGATAAGGAATAATTTATTTCACAATGGAATATGTTTATTGAAAAAAGAAGTTGAAAGAGGTCTTAATAATGGAATACAGTTGCTTGAAATGAAATACTGGTATTGTGATCGGGATGGAGTTGGAAGCTCTATTAATAAGTTGGTGGAGGCGGAGGCGATTTATATACGTATGGAGGTGGTGGTGGTGATTCATACTTGTAAGGTGGGGGTGGAGGTGACTCATATTTATATGGTGGAGGTGGCGGAGATTTGTAAACATAAGGAGGAGGTGGAGGCGATTTATATACATATGGAGGTGGTGGTGGTGATTCATACTTGTAAGGTGGGGGTGAAGGTGACTCATACTTATACGGTGGAGGTGGCGGAGATTTGTAAACATAAGGAGGTGGTGGAGGCGACTCATACTTGTAGGGTGGGGGTGGAGGTGATTCATATTTGTAAGGTGGTGGTGGAGGAGATTTGTAAACATATGGAGGTGGAGGTGGTGACTCATACTTGTATGGTGGAGGTGGAGGAGACTCGTATTTGTAAGGTGGTGGTGGAGAAGATACATAAACATACGGAGGTGGTGGTGGTGACTCGTACTTGTAAGGTGGTGGAGGAGGTGATTCATACTTATAAGGTGGAGGTGGTGGAGATTTGTAAACATATGGAGGCGGTGGTGGCGACTCATATTTATAAGGTGGTGGTGGAGGAGATTTATAAACATATGGTGGTGGTGGTGGTGATTCATACTTGTAGGGTGGGGGTGGAGGTGACTCGTATTTGTAGGGTGGAGGTGGTGGTGATTTGTACACGTAAGGTGGAGGAGGTGGAGACTTGTAAACGTATGGAGGTGGTGGTGGGGATTCGTACTTGTAAGGTGGGGGTGGAGGTGACTCGTATTTATAGGGTGGAGGTGGTGGTGACTTGTACACATAAGGTGGTGGAGGTGGAGATTTGTAAACGTATGGTGGTGGTGGCGGCGACTCATACTTGTATGGTGGAGGTGGAGGTGACTCATATTTGTAGGGTGGAGGTGGTGGTGACTTGTACACATAAGGTGGTGGAGGTGGAGACTTGTAAACATACGGTGGTGGTGGCGGCGACTCATACTTGTATGGTGGAGGGGGAGGTGACTCATATTTGTAGGGTGGAGGTGGTGGTGACTTGTACACATAAGGTGGTGGAGGTGGAGACTTGTAAACGTACGGTGGTGGTGGCGGCGACTCATACTTGTATGGTGGAGGTGGAGGTGACTCATATTTGTAGGGTGGAGGTGGTGGTGACTTGTACACATAAGGTGGTGGAGGTGGAGACTTGTAAACGTACGGTGGTGGTGGCGGCGACTCATACTTGTATGGTGGAGGTGGAGGTGACTCATATTTGTAGGGTGGAGGTGGTGGTGACTTGTACACATAAGGTGGTGGAGGTGGCGACTTGTAAACGTACGGTGGTGGTGGCGGCGACTCATACTTGTATGGTGGAGGTGGAGGTGACTCGTATTTGTAGGGTGGAGGTGGTGGTGACTTGTACACATAAGGTGGTGGAGGTGGCGACTTGTAAACGTACGGTGGTGGCGGCGGCGACTCATACTTGTATGGTGGAGGTGGAGGTGACTCGTATTTGTAAGGTGGAGGTGGTGGTGACTTGTACACATAAGGTGGTGGAGGTGGCGACTTGTAAACGTACGGTGGTGGTGGTGGAGACTCATACTTGTATGGTGGAGGTGGAGGTGACTCGTATTTGTAAGGTGGAGGTGGTGGTGACTTGTACACATAAGGTGGTGGAGGTGGAGACTTGTAAACGTACGGTGGCGGCGGGGGCGACTCATATTTGTATGGCGGTGGTGGAGGTGGCGACTTGTAAATGTATGGAGGTGGTGGTGGCGACTCATACTTGTAAGGTGGTGGTGGTGGTGATTCGTACTTATATGGTGGCGGTGGTGAGTTGTAAGTGTAAGGCAGAGATGGTACGGGTGGTGGTGCCTTATTCTCGTATGGGTTCCATAAAAAATCAGCATTTACACTAGCAACCAATGTAGAGAAGAGAGCTATTAGAACCCACATGTGGGGTTCCATGTAGCTCGTCATTTCTACTATGCAAAGATCAGATCTCCAAGTTTTAGTCAATATTTAAATTGTTCACTTTTATTTTCATTTGTGTACTAAAGATTAAGTTTATATAGATGACAAATATTGAATTAGTCTAATAATAATTTTCCTAAATTGCTTACTTTTTCTACTAATGATTCATTTGGTTTGATAATTGCTTATGCATGCGCAATGAGGGTAAGAATTAGTCAGTTTATTTCATTATCATGTTAATTTGTGACAGTATATTAATACATAGTTGGTTTTATAAATTCTTTTTATATTAATGACTATTTCATACTATGACCAATCCTTTTATTCAATTAAAAACTAACCGAAAATGAAATCAAGACAAAGACAACATAAATTTAAACATCTTGAAAAGGCAAATTAAGGAGAAGAGGTTTGCATTGACATTAAAAAAAGACTTTAATCTCATTAAACTTTCTTGTAAGTCTGCTAGGCAACTTTTATGCTGTTAAAATTTCATTTTCAGTTGATTTGTCATTGTAGGAGACAGTCATTAAGAAGTAATCTATTTTTTTTTTTTTTGGAACTCTATGTGATATGTCTAATGGACAGTTTACCTCATGTAATACTCCATGCAATATGAAAATAGACAATTTACCTCCTTGCTAATGGAGGTGTTGTATACACACTCTACAATGCAACTAAGACTTCATTTTTATGTAAAGAATGACCAATCCTTTTTTTTTTTTTTTTGAGTAAAGAATGACCAATCCTTGACACACTTCACTTTATCCCATGTGATATGCATAAATATTCAATTTACCTTATTGTGATGTGCATGAATGGACACTCTAACTCTCTGTGATATTGCATAATGGGCCCCCTCGTAAAAGTATAAAATCAAGAGGAAGGCAGTGGACTTATTTTATAGAAAAAACAGAAAGATATTTTACCCTTTTATTATCACAGGAAGTTAAACTATTAACTACCTATTTGAGTAACACATGAAGTTTTTTTTTTCTTTCAAGAGTGTAATCTAATAACTATCTAAGCATAAAAAACATTAATAAAACCAACTATGTATCAATTCACTGTCTTAGAGAAGGCTTTAAATCTTATTAGACTTGTTATGTGTGTATATATATATATATATATTAGAAAGAAAAGTCATGTCATCAAATTTTTATATTCATATTTTATCCTTAATATTTAAATTAAATTAACAATGTAATTAATTATTTAACTTCTTCATTTATCCTACTACATTTTTTATTAAATTAAATTTTTACTTTTTTCCCCAAAAAGAAATTTTTATTTTTGTACTTAAAATTTAATGCACACGAAAACCGTGCCAAGAATGATTTTTGTACAGGAAATTAGTGTTTTTTAACACCATTTTTTGGATTTTCCTATTTTTGCTTAATATTTAAAGTGAGTAAGTTATGTATTTCAACTTCTCCTCCTGTCACACTCATTAACAAAATAAGCTTTTATTTTTTGTTTGGATCAAACTCTGAAAAAAAAAATTTGGGCCTGTTTGTTTGGCGTTTCCCAAAAAAATTTCGTGTTTGATAAATGCCAAACAAACATGTTTACTATTTTCTGAAATAAATTTTCCATCTCTCAATTTTCTCAAACTACTCTCTCAAAACCCAAACAAACAACAATTTTCTTATCTCCAAACAAAACCTATATATATAAACTCTACTGTGATTTGACATAAAGTAATATATCTCTTACACAATTTATCTCACAACAAGCATGATTTGACATAAAGTCTTACACATCTTACACCTACAACCTAACTCTTCCAAAAAAACCTATACCCACTTTATTTCTCAAACCACTCTCTCAAAACTCAAACAAACAACATTACTCAAATCGAGATTATTTCACAAACACCCACTACTCTCCCAAATTACTTTCCCAAACACCAAACAAACAGACCTTATTTTTTTAATTCAAAAATTATCCACGCGTCCCGCTTGCTGAGGAAGACTAGTGTGTCCATAAGGCAACTTGTTAAGATTTACAACATAGTATATTAGACAGTGGTTGCAGTTTGTTTAAGTCAAATAATGTTGTCTTGTTGCATAGAATTGTTAAAGGTCGGCTTATAACCGTATGTTTATACTAATTTGCAGTTTACTTGTAAAACATAGTGGTTGCAGTTTGTTTAAGTCAAATAATTGTTGTCTTGTTGCATAGAATTGTTAAAGGTCGGCTTATAACCGTATGTTAATACTAATTTGCAGTTTACTTGTAAAACATATATGAAACACATCATATTTATAAGAAGTGTTAATGACAATTTACCCCATATGATATAATATTCAATTTACCTTTAGGGCCCATTTGGATGGGTGGATTTAAAATGAAGAGGGATTTCAAATGAATGAATTTGAAATTTCAATGATTTGAAACCCATTCATTTGCAATCTCTTGTTTGGATAAAATTCTTTTACAAAGGATTTCAAATCCATTCATTTGAAATCCATTGTTTGGTATATATCATTTGTGTTATTCAAAATTCTCAATCATGCCTTATAATTTGCTCTATCAATTAATTCTTGTTGTTGATATCGGGATAAAATCACATAAATCGATTTGGGGCAAAATTATAATTTTTGAAAATTGAGGGACCAAAAGTGCAAATTTGGATTTCAGAAAATTTGGGGCCGAATTGAAAATCTTAATTTTCTGAAAATTTTGGACTGGATTGGAACTCAGGGTTTTTGGGAAATCTGGGGTCAAATGACAATTTTTGAAAATTAAGGGACCATAAGTGCAAATTTGAATTTTTTAAAATCAGGTGCCAAATTGAAAATTTTAATCTTCTGAAAATTATGGACTGAATTGCAGTTCATATTTTTTCGAAAATATGGGGTCAAATTGTAATTTTTTAAAATTAAGGGACCAAAAGTGAAATTTTGGATTTCTGAAAATCAGGGGCCGAAATGAAAATTTAAATCTTCCGAAATAAACTGAATTGTAATTCTGGGGTTTTCAAATATTTAGGGTCAAATTGTAATTTTTAAAAATTGAGGGACCAAAAGTGTAAATTTGGATTTCTTAAAATCTGGGGCCAAATTGAATTTTTTTAATTTTATGAGTATTCTGAACTGAAACGCAATTCTTGGTTTTTAAAAAATTCGGGGTCAAATTGTAATTTCCAAAAATTGAGGGACCAAAAGTGCAAATTTGAATTTCTGAAAATCAGGGGCCGAATTGAAAATTTATTTTGCTTAAAATACTGGACTGAGTTGCAATTCTTGATTTTTCAAAAATCTAGTGTAAAAATTGCAATATTCAAAAATTGAGGGACCAAAAGTGCAAATTTTGTTCCTGAAAATCCGGGTTCGAATTGAAATTTGAATTTATTAAATTTTGGACTGAACTGTAATTTTGGATTCTTAAAAAATTTGGGATCAAAATTGCAATTTTTGAAAATATAGGGACCAAAAGTGCAATTCGGATTTCTAAAAATAGTAGTCGAATTGCAAATTTTAATTTTTTAAAATTCTGGACTGAATTGCATTCTAGGTTTTTTGAAAATTTGGGATCAAATTGCAATTTTTGAAAATATGCAATGTTGGATCTTTTTTAAGTAGATTTCAAATGACTAGTTTTAGGAGGAATTTCAAATCCACTTAAAATTGGATTGAAATCCATTGGACTAAAATCCAGGATTTCAAATGAATGGATTTAATTTTGTATCCAAATAGCGCGATGGATTTGACCAGGGATTTCAAATCCACCCAACTCAAATCCATCAATCCAAATGGGTCCTTACATAAATTGAAAATGAGCAATTTATCCATCTGGAATTTTTTTAATTATTTATTAAGTAAAAGTGAGTGTTTTCGCATCTTCTAGTTAGTGTATAATTATGATTTCAACTTGAGAGATTTTTTTTGGTAATAAAACCTAGCTGGGGGTTGGTAATAATAATAATAGAGTGGGAATTTTTTAGCATACTCAACAAATAATACTTCTAAGTTCTAACAATTAAAGAATAAAACCCACCTCCGAAAATACCTTTATATTCCTTTTCCCAATGCCCTATCACATTCAATTGGAAAATCAAAAAATAAATTCAGAAATCATAGATAAGTCAGGAAAATAAAAAAAAAATACAGAAATCATAGATAAAGACTTATGAAGTTAATTATCCAATCAAGTTCAGCCCATCCCAACCCAACCCAATAAAAAATATGAAATTATGGGTTGGGTTGGCCGGTCCTTTAATTTTGGCCCTTCTTTTATTTGTTTTTTATCTGTAATTTATGGCCCTGTTTTCCTAAACCCAAATTTTGGACCTAACCCAAAATTAATCCAAACCTTATAGAAGGCTATAATAGTAATGCATTGAACAACTGAATAAATTAAACGAATTCGGGCTAAAGGCTGAATAGTATTTCAGATTCAGGCCTTATTTAAATATAAATATATGATTTCGTATAATTTACAAATTCTTGAATAACTATTTTGTACTATTTTTTATAACCAAAATACTGAATTTAGAATTACACAACAATACAACAATCATTTATCCTCTTGTTCCAATTTTCCTAATATGAAATTGTCGTTAAGCCTCCAGAAGTAAAATAACTTGTATCATCTAGTGTGTAAAGGTACAAATTAGATAGTGCAAAACTAAAACAGTCCTATATTATGGGCCTATGGGGACTTAAAGTGCAAAAGTTGATGGAAAGAGGATCAAAAGTGCAAAACAATTCTAAAAGATGGTACCAAAAGTGTAATTTTGTAAAGTATGTGACTAAAAGCGTTGATGCTCCATTTTGTTGGACAAAAAAAATGCAGTTTTACTAATTAAAGTATTTATGGCTTGGTTAATTTGGAAACTTGATTACTCATGGTGCTAAAATAATTTTTTTCTTTGGAATTAACCGATGTATTATTGGCAAAAATTTTCATATGTATCTCTCACAATGTATACCACTGTAATTTTCCAATTTGAAAATTATCCAACATTAACATTTCTGTCTTGGTAAGGTATTTATATTGTCTATTTTTATCCTTGTTCCTTAGGAGGGAATTAGTGATGAATTAGACTAGAAAATATATATTATATATAACAAAACTTAGGCAGAGAATTATAAGATGAACAACACACAAAATGTTCCAAAAATCATATACTGATGGATAATGAATTTTATTAATACAAGACAAATCACATGGAGAAAATATTATTACAAAGTTCATTTCTGATCAAACTTCAATTGGCTGCTTTCCCTGCAGTTCCTTTTTGTTGAGATATTGGGCATTTGAGTTTATATGAGAAAGGAAAATACTTTATTTGACAACGGAATTTAATATGGAAAAAAATAGTTGAAAGAGGGCCTCATAATGGGATAAAGTTGTTTGAAATGCAATGTTGGTATTGTGGTGGGATGGAGTTGAAAACTCTAATAATAAGCTGCCGGAGGTGGAGGCGACACATATTTGTAAGGTGGTGGTGGAGACGATACATACTTGTAAGGTGGAGGTGGAGGAGATTTATAAACATAAGGAGGTGGTGGTGGTGATTCATACTTGTATGGTGGTGGTGGAGGTGACTTATATTTATATGGAGGAGGTGGAGGTGATTCATATTTATAAGGTGGTGGTGGTGGTGACTCATACTTGTAGGGTGGGGGTGGAGGTGACTCATACTTGTAAGGCGAAGGTGGTGGTGACTTGTAGACATATGGTGGAGGTGGTGGAGATTTGTAAACATACGGAGGTGGTGGTGGCGATTCGTACTTGTAGGGCGGGGGTGGAGGTGACTTGTATTTGTAGGGTGGAGGTGGTGGTGATTTGTACACGTAAGGTGGGGGAGGTGGAGACTTATAAACGTACGGAGGTGGAGGTGGAGATTCGTACTTGTAGGGCGGGGGTGGAGGTGACTCGTATTTGTAGGGTGGAGGTGGTGGTGATTTGTACACGTAAGGTGGAGGAGGTGGAGACTTATAAATGTATGGAGGCGGTGGTGGAGATTCGTACTTGTAGGGAGGGGGTGGAGGTGATTCGTATTTATAGGGCGGAGGTGGTGGTGACTTATACACATAAGGTGGTGGAGGCGGAGACTTGTAAACATATGGAGGTGGTGGTGGTGACTCATACTTGTAGGGTGGGGGTGGAGGTGATTCATACTTGTAAAGAGGCGGTGGTGGTGACTTGTAGACATATGGTGGTGGTGGCGACGACTCATACTTGTATGGTGGAGGTGGAGGTGACTTGTACTTGTAGGGAGGGGGTGGTGGTGATTTGTACACGTATGGTGGTGGAGGCGGAGACTTGTAAACGTATGGAGGTGGCGGTGGAGATTCATACTTGTAAGGCGGGGGTGGAGGCGATTCGTATTTGTATGGAGGAGGTGGTGGTGACTTGTACACATAAGGTGGTGGAGGCGGAGACTTGTAAACGTATGGAGGTGGCGGTGGAGATTCATACTTGTAAGGCGGGGGTGGAGGCGATTCGTATTTGTATGGAGGAGGTGGTGGTGACTTGTACACATAAGGTGGTGGAGGTGGAGACCTGTAAACATATGGAGGTGGTGGGGGCGACTCATACTTGTAGGGTGGAGGCGGTGGTGACTCGTACTTGTAGGGTGGTGGTGGCGGTGAGCTGTAAACGTAAGGCACATATGGTACTGGTGTTGATGATGGTGATGGTGATGGCGATGGTGGCTTATACGAGTATGGATTTGCATCTACACTCGCCACTAGTGTACAGAAGAGAGTTATTAGAACCCATATCTGGGGTTCTATGTAGCGTGACATTTCTCCTAAGCAAAAACCAAATCTTTTCAAACTTTAGATATTTTGAATTGTTCACTTTTATGTCCATTTGGGTACTAAGTATTTAGTTTATATAGGACTTCCTTCTAACAAATATTGAATTAGTCTGAAATCATTCGTCCAAACTGCTTACTTTTTCTACTTTGTTTTGGATAAATAGACTTTTCCTGCTTCATATTCATATTCTCTGGTAAGGTAAGAGTTGGTCATTTTATTTCATTTTCTTGTTTATGACAATATAAAAATACATAGTGGTTTTATATTGATTATTTTTATGTTTTACTGTGTCAATTAGATAAAACGAAGGAATGTTTCATATGATGACCCATTTTGTTATTGAAGCTGAAAATGAAATAAAGACTGCATAAGGTTTGAATTAGAACATCTTGAAAAGGCAAGGAGAAGAGGCATGGACTGATATTAGAAATATACTTTAATCTAATTAGACTTGTTGCAACTTGAGATTCATAACGTAATTATATTAGACAGTGGTTGTAGTTTGTTTAAGTCAATAATGTTGTCTTTAGGGGTGTTAACAAGTCGAGTAGTATCGAACGACACATTGTCCAAGCTTGGTTTGAATTTTATCGAGCTTGCAATTTTGTTTTGAGCTTGATTTGATTTCTTAATTAACCGAGCTCAAACGAGCTTTTATCGAACGAACCCGAACCAAGTATCGAACATATTGGTAATTTTACATATATTTTTTAAATTTTATCGAGTCGAGCTCGAGCTGATCTTCAGTAGTTATCAAACGAGAAACCAGGTTCAAGCTTGTTTGATTTGTTCGACAAACCGAGCTCAAACAAGCTTTCTCCAATGAGTTCGAGACGAATATCGAATAGCTTGGTTAGATATTCAGCCATAGTTGTCTTATTGCACAAGACATCATTTATATCGTCACCGTCTTTTTTAAGTAATTTACAGCTAATTTTTAGAACATGTGGTATCAAAATTAAGGTAATGGAGATGGTTGTTCTTCATATGGCTATTTTCAATTGGTAAAAAGGGTGATGGAACTGTTAAGTGAGGGCAAACTGTTTTTTATGCCACTTAAACCTGGAAAAATTACATGATGAAATTTAAAAATTTTGCAAACTAGAGGAAGAATGAAGAAATTATTAAAACTGCAGACCATGTTCTCGAGCTGCATCCGCAAGGGCCTCGATCCTTCCATGGTAGGGATAACCACCGCGGTCAAAGGCAACCTTTGTTATTCCCTTTTCAAGACATGACTTTGCAATAACTTCACCTATTTTTTTGGCAACATCCTAACGTAAATAAAGAAAACACATTATAAATTAGCAAAAATGACATGGTTCTCTAACAACATTAGGAACTACAAATGAAATCAGGGAAGAATGAGACCCACATTACTTCATTCAGTTTCCAGAATGACTCTTGAACATTGCATTAAATCATCGACAATCACATGTAATTTGTAAATAATCTCAAAATTGACAATCACTATAAATATTCAAGAGTGTAGTCTCTTTGCTTTATATGCAGCCAAAGCTGAAATTCAACACACATTTTGCAAGTTGAATTCATAAAAAGCATCATTATACGTATTACGATATCAAAAAGGCCAAAAACAAATATCATTTTTTAATATCTTATATAGAGTGAATTATGATGTTTTTCTTCTTTAATTATCCATTTGAGCTGAAAAGTAAGCTTGAAAGGGGGGGTTGTCTTATATAAAGGTCCAAGCTCGAACTTAGGCAATTGCCTTATTAATGCTTTTTCCCGAGTGAAGAAGAGTAAAGTAAGTCAAGTAGCACATCACACTATAAGCTTTTTCTAAATTATCATCAAGAAACACATTAGTGCAATGTGTATTTTAGCCACCCATCAAATAAGAATTCTTAGAAATGCAAAATTTAACTTACAATAGTTGGACCAGAGCTGTAATCGAACTCTTCTGAGATTGGTTTCTGCATAGTAGAGGCTGAAGCAAGAGTGTGCATCTTTGAATCATCAATCACTTGAACGTAGATATGCTTGTTGGACCGGAAAACACACATTCTTGGTCTTTCTGGTGTGCCTTCAACCTGAGAAGAAGACAAAGAATATGAACTCCAATTCTGATATTGTGTAATTTGAGTTAGAGGGATTATTTGCAAAATACATAGTTCTCATTCGCAAATACACTCCTATGCAACATTTCTTATCACATATCTCCTTGTGTTCATAAACAGGTAGCAATATGTCCCTCAACGCATATTAAAAGTTACGCATGTGTGACAAATCGTGATCGGTGATCATTTTCCTCATAAGGGACCTGACCTCTAAGTATCTATCTTATGATGTCAATGTATGATAATGTATATGTCTCTTTAAGTAAAAAAGAAAATATTAATCAATTTAACACTAGAAAAAAATATCATTTGGTAGAACTTCATAATAAAGTCATAATTTTATCTATTTATAAATGGATAGCTGCATAATTTATTTAGTTTTAACACGTGTATTTAGCTACATTTTTATTAATACATATCTTTATTTGCATATAAGTGCTAGTATATAACTCATCAATGTACTCTGTAAATAACCCGTGATTAGACACACAACAGGGGAATTCAATTCAAAGAAACATATGCAATCAGAGCGACAGGGTATTGGGGAAAGGGGAACAAAAATCAAAGAACCAAATAAGAACAGATTTTTCACAAATTAAAAGGAAAAGCATAATTCTGCAGCTAATGGTGATTTTTCACAAAATTGATTGGGATACCCAGAAGAAGAAGAAGAAAATCAAGAGAAGAAAAGCTTGCCTTCTTGCGGATACGCATATGGCGGGCAGACCTGTCCTGTGTTCGAGTGTGGGACTTGGCTTCAATGGCGAGACGCCGAGGCTGGTAAGAGAGTCCAGGAACTGAAATGGGTCGGATCCCATTGCGGAGTTTCTGCTGTTGGGTAGTGGCCCATGTGCTCTGCAAAAACGATAGTGAAATTGAATTGCAAGACATTATCTTGTAGTTTTGAATTGCAAGAAGAATTTCTTTTCTTTTTTTTGGGGATAAGGAAATAAATGGGAGTGCTAGGGAAAGGGGAAATAAATATTGTGTTCTTTTTTCTTTTTGGCACCTAAAGTAGCAATTTTTTGCGACTTAACCCCTTTAGTTTACTACATGAAATAGGGTTGTTTGCAAACTATACATATACAAGTATTAAATATAATATAAAATTTCATTTCAATATTTCATAAAAAATTATTAGAAAAAAATATGAAAGAAAAATGATAATATGTTTTGACAATTTAAACATTAAAATATCAATTATTTTTGTTCTTAAAAAGATGGGTGATCATAGCAAATTATAGTGTATTGTGAGCGTAATATAAATATTTAAATGGATCTTCCTTCTCATTAGAGGGTGACAAAAATCATTTCAAATAATGTATGCTTAAGAAGTCGGACTACGTTTTCCCTCAAGTTGATTATACGGGAAGATCATAGTCTCGCTTTACATATACAATAGGAAAGTGGTCGGTTTTTTTTAACGTTTCAAACTACACTGAGAGAAGGAGGAACTAAAACACTAGTCATTGTTTCAAACTACACTGAGAGAAGGAGGAACTAAAACACTAGTCATTTTGGAATTTTGATATATACTCCCTCTATTTCAAAATAATTGTCGTTTTAGAGATTTTTTCATGTTTCAAATTAATTGTTGTTTTAGGATTTCAATACATCATTAATAACATATCTTCCAATTTACCCTTATCCTTGTTTTTCTCTCTCTTTCTCTCTCTGAGTCTCTTCTACTTTAATCAATTGTTCTCTCTCTTCCAATCAAATAAATAGGGGTATTTTAGGTATGACTCTAACAAATTCTTAAATTCAAGGCTAATTATTAGTTCCTTAATACTTGTTTAAATCTCTAAAGCGATAATTATTTTGAAATGAAGGGAGAAGATATTATTTGTATCATTGATTTGACTAAATACTATAGATTTTTCATAAATAAAATTAACAAAGAAAAATGGGACATCGACTATCATATATGACTTCTATCACGTAGAGAAGTCTTATTTTTACATTTTTATAAATACAAGTGCTATTTGCCCAAAGAAAAAAGATAGAAATTTATATTCAATAATTAAAACTAATATAGGATGCATATTTGCAAATAAATCACAATGAAATATTGTTCGATTTCCTAAAATAAAGTTGTAAAAATTCATTAAAAAGAGAAAAAGGGTTAAAGTTGTCATTTCACAAGACACTCTACAAACAGCAGTCGATCTCAATTCTACAAGCCCTAAAATCTCTGCAAAAACCCTCGTTTTCATTTCAAACATTACCGAATCACAAAATTCCACTAGTTAAAACGAAAATCGAGTCACAAGATGAGCGTGTACATGAGCCGTTTGTTCCCTAAATCCAATTCGAGCTTCTTCCTCCGCAGCGGCAACGCCTTACAAGCCAAAGTCGTACGAACCAGAGAACAAATTTACCTCGTAGACGCCGGCGTAGGCCCCCCTAGAATCGCGACCCGAGACGAACTTATCGGAGCGCCCAAATCCGATGGTCCAGCCCGTTTCACAAACCGGGTCGGATTCCTCAGCCCATCCAGTCGCGAAACCCCCGTCAAAAATCAAATCTTGGAGCGTTGCTTCGTCGATTTGGTCACCGGAGATCCGAAAACAAAGGATCGGGCGGCGGTTCGGTTCAACGATATGGTTGGGGAGAGCGAAGCCGTTGGCGGAGGTGAAATGCCATTGCTTTTGCCGCGGAGGTATCGGAAACGGAGGGCGTGGATGGAGTTGGTAAATAAGTCGAGGGCAAATACCAAGGTGAAGGGTTTCGTGGCGGAAAAAGTTAGGGGAGGTTACTCGATTGCGATTGCGGGGTATCTTGCGTTTCTTTCCGCGAAGCCGCTTGCAGGAAGGAGGATTTTTGGTGATCGATTTATGATCGAGAAGATGAATCACAAGAACATGGATATCGTGGTCACGAGAGCTTCGTAGATTGTGATTTGGGGTTAGAGTTTTGATTCTTTTTGTGGATTGGGAATGTGTAATGTGGTTTATTGCCATTTGCATATTTATGTCTTTCTGATATTATCTATATCATTGCAAGTGAAGGGGTAATTCATGAACATTCTTGATGCTTTATCGAGTTGATTAAGAATAATGGAAATGTGTTTGAATGTAATTTGATCTTACATGAGAATCCAAAATAAATATTTATCACATTGGTTGTCTAGATTTATATAGGGTTTATTCAGATTTTATTACATTTATTTAGCTGGCCATGTAAAACTAACCTGGTTCATCTTTTATGATTTGGAGGGGTGCTAGTGTTATTTGAACATGCAAAGTTTGAGACCTTGATAGCATGCTAAAGTAGGTCTGGTGTTGGTTTTGAGAATATCTGAGTATGGACGTCAAGTATTATATGCCATATCATAGGTTTTTTTTTTGTTTGTTTGTTTGTGATTTTGGGTTAGAATTTTGCTTTTTTTATTTTGCAGATTGTTCAATGAATAATTTGGTTTATTGCCACTTGCGTTTATGTTGTCTTGATTATATCTGTATTATTTGAAAAACAGGGAGGGATAGTTCATAAAGGTTGTTGATATTTGATTGAGTTGATTACAAATATTAGAAATGTCTTTGTATGTAATTTGATCTTTATATAATCCACAATAAAGATTATCACTTTGGTTGTCTAGTTTATAGTTTGGAATAGATCCCTGTTTGGGGGCGTAGGCCTCCCGAAAGGTAATGTGAGGCGTGCGAATGTTTCCTCAGGCTAGACGGGGATCGTCCCTCTAGTGCAAAGGCAGAAGAGAGCTTGACTGCTAGACCCACCAGTCGAGCAGGGACGAAAGTTGGTTTGAATGTACATTAATTTAACTGGTAAAATAGAATATATGGTTCATCTTTATTAGCTATCTTTTGCAAAGTTGGAGAGTTGTTAGTGATTGAACATTCAAAGTTTGAAACCTTGAAAATAGGTCTGGTCTTGGTTTTGAGAATATTTGAGGATGAAAGCTAAGTATATTATCTGCCAAATCATTGAGAAAATTGGTATCTCTTATGTTGTACTTTACCAGAATTTGATGAGAATTATTTGTTAATTTGCGCATATATTAATGTGGAATATATAAAATTGCTGAAGTGAGACTTTACTTCATTGTTTTTTTATTTTGGTTCTTTGTTCTTAATCAATGCCAAGTTTATATCTTGATTGTGTGATATTTGAAAATATCGGTTATATGAATTCTTGCTTGTTGCATATATATTTAGATGCGAGATTCGACTTGTATTTTAGCCGCATGTGTTGCGAATTTGGCTTGTATTATCTCACATTTGTAGAAAGATATGTTGTTGTAACTTGTAAATGTATTTTCTCATGATACTGATATTTTGTTGCCAGACTACTATTTGAATCATGTTCTAGTGTAGTAACTAAAACTTTTGGATCCAAATCTTTAACGGGTCCATCGACCTATATTCATAATTGTTTTATATATTTCAAATAATAGATGTTAATCAAATCTAATCCATTGAATCTCCTAATGTATAGATATTCTTATGAATTGGGTTGGTTTCCAACCGAATACAAATTGATATTCGTAATTGGATAGTCCTAGTTATTAGTTAGTTTATATAAAAGTAACTATACGTTTTTGGAACGAAAGATGATGGGGGTTCGATCCCTTGTAGAATGAGTCAACTTGGTTTATTTGTTTGCGTGAATCCAAACTTCTTATTTCCAATTCATGGATTATTCTAAATTTTGACTTAGAATTTTTTTTCTTTATATAATATAATGGATTGACTTGGATCGGTTCATGCAATTTGGGGTTGTCAACGGATCTAAGTTGGATCACTTTATTGGGCCACTCTTTTTGTGGTCTTATGATACAAATGGATCAACTAGAATACCCACCAGGTTGGGACATGTCTTTCCATTTCAAAAAATCAAGTTGTACAACTTATTAAGCACCATAATTGATGTTACATAAAAACAGTAGTAAATAAGTTTAAGTAGGGAAAACCCCATAATTGTATTAGTTTAGAATGTAATAACTTCATAAATTTCAAAGTTGTCACTGTTTGCTCGCAAAGACGGAGGATGGACAGGACACCACGACGAAACAAAAAATGTGGACTTGGCGGCCGCGTCTTTATTGGTTGTAGTGGTCCTTGCGTCTTAATTTTTTCATCATAAAAATACCTATAGCCATGCGTATATTTTTCCTAAAAGCGTGAGTAGTGAAACCTATTATGAACCCTAAAATCAGCAAACTGGAGTAAATAGGATTCATTTTTTTTATTTGTTGTTTAAGAGGTGAAAAAATTTGTAAAAAGAAAATCGTCTTTTTAAATATTGTAGATTACGCCTTTTCTGGTAGACCAATTTTTATTTAGGATTTATTTCTTTTGGGTTTGCTTGCTGGGTGATTCTACAAGAAGATTTTGTTGGTCCAAGGATAATTGAGGTAGCCTTTCATTAATTGATAAGTGTCCTCAAAATTTAATAACAAAATAAATTAATTACTTAAATACATTTCTACCTTTTAGTTACTTTTACACTATGTTGTAGGGATACGGATACGACACGATACGGATATGACGACACGGATTTTTAAAAATTTATTGGATATGATACGACATGGATACGGATCTAAAAAAAATATGTTTACATGTTTATGCATATTGAAAAAAGTAAAATAATATGTTTATATGTTCATACATATTGAAATAGATCAAGTTTCATAAGTACTAATATGCATAACTTTTAGAAGAAGAAAAATTGTTTAGTAATTTAATACTATTTATTATACATCATGTTCATTGTTTTATAACTTTTATTATGTTATATAAAAGGGTAAATCGCGCAAACCGTGCTTTTGATCCTTCTTATGGATTAACTTTTGCATTTTCGTCCCTCTTAAATTTTTTGTAGCAGATTAGTCCCTCTTATCAATGTAGTATATGTAGTATACCACATTCATCCCTCTTAAATTTTTTATATCAAATTCGTCCCTCTTATCAATGTAGTGTGACACACTAGCCCATCTTTAATACAAAATACATCACTTAAATTCAAAATATATTTTAAAGTGGATGAAAGTTGGTGTATTTTGTATCTAAGAGAGACTAATGTGTTACACTATATTGATAAGAGGGATGAATTTGCTACAAAAAAATTAAGAGAGTAGAATGTGTTATAAGAGGGACGAATGTGATACATTGCATTGATAAGAGGGATCAATCTGCTACAAAAATTTTAAGAGGGATTAAAATGAAAATTTTGACTCATAAGGAGGATGGAATTTTAGGAAGAATTAAATTGAGTTTGCTTATAAGTTTTGACTTGAGGACGATGGCTTCATGTTCTGATGTATTCATTCATAGCAAATTTATTCTCCTACTCAATTTCAACGCTCTTGGGTGGCGGCTGGAGTTAGGAGAAGAAGAGGAAATCGTGTATGTTGGGTGTTGGGTCCGAAAATTAGGGCAAGTGGGTATTGGGTTTGGGTAATAGCCTAATAGAAAAAAAAAAAACTAACATTGTTCGTTTTGGGGAAACGATCGGTTTTACCGAAAATCGACCCTATAAAGGGTCGGTTCTAAGGCAACAACCGACTATCGAACAGTTTTTTCGGTTCGGTCGAATAACCGAACCGGTCTCAACCCTACTCAACGCCTTTCGATATATACATAATATTGAGTTTGTGTCCCATGTTGTGAGGGAGAAGACGAAAAAAAATTAAAGGTGTTTATTTAAATTAACATCATTCTCATAATCAAGCTTACTTTTCTACCAAACATGTACTATATAATATTATTGTGCATATGGTAATCTTTCAGTTTTATTTTATTTTATTATTTTTTTTTAATGGAAACGGTAAAATTCATTCATGAGCAGTGGCGGAGCCACGTTAAGAGCAGGGGGGTGCATGGACCCCCCTGAAATTTAACTCATAGCTTGTGTTTATAAGTGAAATATTTTGTGCTATGTTATTATTTATATAAATTTTATAATTTTTTTTAATGGACCCCCTAATTATAACTAAAAAAATTAATTAAAGGGGTCCATTTTTATTAGAGTTTGATAAATTTAACAAGTCAAGAGTCACAAAGTAGACATCAACTCAAACTCTAACATAATCTTTATTAAGTTTGTAAAAGAAAAACCCATTCTAAATATCAAGAGTCACTCCTACTTCATATCAGTCTCTCCTTCATCTTCATCCCTATATATTATCACAAAATAAATCTACTAAGAAAATGTGGAAAACAAACATTTTACCTAAAAAATGTTTAGGTTCTAGTTTTTATATAAAGAGGTGAAACCATTGATTCTTGAAGGAAACATATGTATGAAATATGTATATTAATTTTAATAAATTATCTAATATTTGTTAGTTGTAATAAATAGGTCAAGAAACGATTTTCGTTGACATTTGTAAAAAAAAAATCTCATTATGTATATCAAATTGATTTTGAGATTTAATTAAATTCGTCAAAGTTTCATTGTTGTTGATTTTTTTATTAAACATATTTTAAATCATAGTCACCTGGTGAAAAAAAATTCTGGCTTTGCCACTGTTCATGAGTAAATTCGACGTTTACAATATCTTGAATTAAAGCAGGAAGAACATTCAAAGAATACATTTCTATGATAAATAATTTAGCTACTTCATATGCCTCATTATTTCCTTCACGCCAATATATATGTCGAGTCTAAAAAAAAAACAAAGAAGCCTATTGTTGACTTAATGTCTTCAATAATAGTTCCAAAATCCGCGTAAGACTTGGATTCACTTCCAATTATTGAGATAATTACTTGAGTCTCCTTCCACTATTTTTTTTTTCCATTGATGTTCATAGTCAATTCTACTGCCATTAATGTAACTTTCGCTTCCGCAGATCAAGAGGTTGTTTAATGCACTTAGACTTTCATCCAATACATTAACCCTCAGAGGATCGAGCAATTGCCCCCAAACCACAATGACCCGATGTCCTACTTATGGCTGCGTCGAAATTTATAATTATCGTATCCTCATTCGGTGATCTCCATCGAACCTCACATATGCTACTCACTGTACGTACAATTAGGACTCCGGCTTCAGCTTTTCAGAGCTCTTCTAGACACTTTAGTGCAAAACTTGCAATTTCCAGTGCTTCGGGTTTGGAACCTTCAAAAATCTTTTTGTTTCTATTATGCCAAATTAAGAGACCAAGGTATAGTACTTACTGGCCAACGAACAAGAGTACAAACAGTGGATAACATCCTTTGTACCCTTTTCGGAAATGACACAACTTTGAGAAGTTTATCACCTTACGTTTCACCAAATTAGATCGCATAGGAATGAAGTTCTTGCAAGCTCTCCAAAGGAACACTTTGATTTTGCTCGGTAGATTCAAATTCCTTAACCAATTCAAGATTCAAATATGCTACATGTTTTATTTACTACAAAAAGAAGAGAAACATCTCATGATCAACACATTTCCCGTTACTTGCTTGCTCTCTTCAATTTTACAAAAGTTTGACTAACCAACCACTATTAAACAAACAAGGAAAAATGGCGAGACATAAAGAACACAAAAGAACAATGATATAGTATTACTCCATTAACTACAGTTCAAGAGCAGCTATTGCTTCAGGTTTGAAATCATCAACCCAATACTTAAGGTCATATACTTAAACTGAAACATTTCTTAATTTATGTATGTATTTAAAATGGAATATTTCATTCTAAACATCATATTGCAAAATAAGCTTGTTTTAAACAAAAACATAATCAAACAAAAATAAATCTGATCTAAGAGAGATATATTATTAACGTCGGGGAGTCTAGGGTGAGACCCTCCGTAACACACTAGTCCATCTTTAATACAAAATACATCACTTAAATTTAAAATATATTCTAAAGTGGACGAAAGTTGGTGTATTTTGTATCTAAGAGAGACTAATGTGTTACACTATATTAATAAGAGGGACGAATTTGCTACAAAAAAATTAAGAGGGAAGAATGTGTTATAAGAGGGACGAATGTGATACATTGCATTGATAAGAGGGACCAATCTGCTCAAAAAATTTGAGAGGGACGAAAATGAAAATTTGACCCATAAGAGGACAAAAAATGCTATTCACTCTATATAAAACATGTCCCGCTATAAACAAAGTATCTTGTATTGCAGTTGTATATAATACAAAACATTGTTTGACTTCTTACATTGTTCTTGCCAAATTGTGGTGATTTAGCAAAATTTAGAATATGAAATATGTTGGATACGTCTAAATAAGTATCCGATACATGTGTCCATTTTCTCTTTTTAATTATATTTATCGACACGCCACGTAGAGTGTCGAATACGTATCCCACGAGTATCCGAGAAGTAGGGGTGGGCGTTGGGTTCGGGTAACCAAACCCCATCCGTCCCGTTTTTAAAATAACCGAACGGGCCGAGTGTCTTTTGGATTTGGGTACCCGAACTTGAATACCGTATTTTATTATGGAAATACGGGACGGGTTTGAGATTGGTCTCTCCAACCCCGAATACCCGAACCCGCCTATATAATAGTATTATTATATAATTTATATATTTTACTTATATAATTAATTAATTAACATTATCTAATACTCCTATATAAATGAACTTTTTTACTTTACCCTAATAATATTCCTTTTAAATTTTACATTAGTTATTAATAATTAATATTATGGGTCATTATATGATTTTAGACTTTTAGTTGTTTTAAAAATTTATAACTTTTGCGTAATATAAGTGTGGGCTTGGATAAATTATTTTGGTATCAACTATAGATAGTATTTGGATTGGATTTTTCTTATTGAGACTCGATGTTGATCGTATATATGATTTCATTTTTTGATCATATTTGGATATATTTGAAATAGTTGTTATGATGAATTGATGATGTGTTTAATGTAATAATGAGTTAAATATATGATTTAGCAAAAGGAAAATGAAGAAATATAATTACGTAATATTGTAATATTGTTTTGTTATGTGGATGAAAATTTGATGAATAAAAATAAAATGGGACCCGTAATCCCGTCCCGTCCCGCAATAATTCGGGGGACGGGTTTGGGATGAGAAGTGTCAATTCCGAAATATATTATACCCATATCTCTAGCCCCGAACCCGTCCCGTGCCCACCCCTACCGAGAAGTATTCGACACGGCATTTTCTTTGAAGTATCCGTGCATCATAGTTTTTACATTTCTATTACTAAACAACTATTATTTATGCAATTCATACATATCAAACAAAGCATTCTTAATCTCTTCCTCTCCCCTGAATTTCTCTCTTTCGCCGAAAACTTACACCTCATCTGAAAAGCAAAAATCACCGGAAAATTGAAAACCACTAGTAAACCTTATGTTCTTATCTCTCGCGGTTGCTGAAAATATTCTTTTCTTAATAACAAGCAAACACATGCATCTTCTTAATAACAAGCAAACATAATAGGCTTTCTTCACATAAAAAAAAAATCAAATTTCTAAGTACATATATTAAAATTGAATTAAGAATATAAACTATATATGCTTTAATATTACCTCAGTCAAACTTGAATCCAACTCTATATTGCTGGGAATTGTTTGGTTTTCTTCAAGATTATTATGATCAGGAGTCGACCGTGATTTTTTTGTAGCATTCTTGTCAATTTTGGCATTTTTCACAATATGAATCTTGCATTTCCTACTAGTGACAACTGATCCGCGATGCCTAGTTTTGTTATGGTAACCGAATATATTAAATCAGTATCATGTAACATGTATCCCTATAAATCGTAGCTGCGAATGTGATGGTCTACGTAGCTGCGTATCCATCCAGTGAGGTTTCACAGCTGCTAGAGGTCAAGTATTGCAGTTGCGAGACCTTACTGAATATAAACTTTTTTGTCCAGTGAGGTTCCGCAGCTTCTTGGGGTAAAGTATTGCAGCTGCGAGAAGGCCAAATCTGGTCTTGAATGGCCGGAAGGCCAAAATGGCCCTGCATGGCCACTTCTGGCCACGCAGATCTTACCTTCGCGCGATCGGATTCGGCCACGCGAAGGCTAGTTCAGGCAACCCTACGGCCCAACTGGCTGTCGGGTTGCCGGAATTTGTCATCAATTTTTTTTTTTTTTTTTTTATGGGCGGAGGTGGTGGTCTGGTGGTGAAAAGCTTTTGGAGGAGAAGAGCGATGAACATGGAAGATATTTTGTCTGTTGGGTGGCCGGAATTTGTGACTAAATTTTTTGGAGGAGGCGAATGTGGTGGCAGCCGATGGTGATATGCTTTGAAGAGGAGAGAGATGGACATGGAAGATAGAGAAGAAGAAGAAGTGAGAGAAATTTTATGAATATTTTAGGGTTTGTTAAACCTGTATATGGGAGGGTATAAAAGTAAGTTTTCATTTTCAGATTTGTCCAACTAAATAAAAGGTCCAATTGATTATTTTTACCTTGGACAAAATTGTATGGTCTGGATTAAATCTTGATGAAATTTGATGGTGAAAATTAACTATCTTACTGGAGATAGTTTTTTCAACTATCTGATAATAGACAAACCCTTGCTTAAATAACATAATGGCTAAACTATATAAAGGCATGGACCGAATGGATATGTTGGTGGTGTAAAATTTTATCACCTAGAAACACTCATGAAATCATGACTTCATTTACTTGTGTTATAAACATGATTTGACATAAAGTCTTACATATCTTACACCTACATTCTAACTTTTCCAAAAAATCTAGACCTCTTTTATTTCTCAAATCACTCTCTCAAAACCCAAACAAAAAACATTACGAAAATCAAGATTATTTCACAAACATTCACTACTCTCCCAAATTACTTTCCCAAACACCAAACAAATAGGCCCATAGACCTTTTCTGCTTCATGATTCATATTCTCTGCTGAGGTAAGAGCTGGTCAGTTTATTTCATTTTCTTGTTAATGACAATATAAAATACATCGTGGTTTTATATTAATTCACTACAAAAATCTGCTAAAATAGCGACGGAATTAGAGACGGATTTTGCTCCAAAATCCGTCGCTAATCGATTTAGCGACGGATTTAGAGACGGAACGAAATCCTTCGCTAAAACCTTCGTCGCTAAATATTAGCGACGGATTTAGCGACGGGAAATACAGCGACGGAATTAGAGACGGATTTTGACCATCGCTGCATATTTAGCGACGGAATAAAAAATCCGTCGCTAAAATTTCTCCTAGCGACGGAAATTATATCCGTCGCTAAACATACTAACAGCGACGGATATAAATTCCGTCGCTGAACATACTAACAGCGACGGATTTCATTTCCGTCGCTAGGATTAACTTTAGCGACGGAATTTTTCCGTCGCTGATAGGATTTTCAGCGACGGATTTTCATTATGTCGCTGGTAGTATGTTTGGCGACGGATTTTTCAATCCGTCGCTAATTAATTTCAATTTTTTTAAATTATTATTATTTTTTAATAAATTTTTTTATTTTTTTTAATAATTATTATTTTTCCATTAATGAATTATTTTATCGCAATTAATCCAACAATTCACTACCACAACCATTCCAACAATTCAATACCACACAATTAATCCAACAATTCAATACAGAATGTAACTCAAACTTTAATTTTACTTCAAAGCATCATACAATTTATGTTTTACAGATCAAAATGTACGACAACTTTGATAACATAGTCAATAACAAGATGAATAACAGATATCTGAGTTCACATACTGAATGAAAATCCTACTGGTCAATTTCACAAACAAAAAAAAAATGCAAATATAGGGGACTAAAGATACAATAGTCCGTTCAAATAGTCACTTCATAATTTCCACCAGTCTCACTCAAAAACACGAACACCACCAGCACTGGAAATTGAGATCAGACTCATTTCTTCTCTAGCACCATAGACCTTTCTCATATAGGTTTAATCTTGAAGTGTAGTGAGATTAGGGAGAACACAAAACATTTTAGATCCTGCAACAACAAAATACAACCAAGAAACATTAATCAAGCAATTTCAATGTAATGCAATGTACTGATGATAAGCAAGATATTCATTACAAGTTATATTGAAAAATTGAATTCAATGCTTAGGAGGAAGAAAATTTACAAGTAGGAGGAGTATTACATGATGAATGTGATCAGTGTGAATTCCAGCAGCTGGTCACACAAGGCCAAGGGAGTAGTATTACTGATCATGAAATTATAAGAAGAAAGAGATCTGATGCTGATGCTGATGATGAGTTACCACCTTCAGCTTCAATTTATAACTATCGGAATTTAAACCTGCAATATCAAACAGTACTTCAGCCTCATCAATCAATTAGCAACCACCACTTTCCAATCAGTTTAGATCTAAATATGTAATTATTTTATTAGTTAGCTCATTAACTTTTTATAGTATTAATTATTCTATTGTTGCACATTAATTATACATCCCAACCTAGCTTTCTAAGCATTCTCCAAAGAGAATTATTGATAATTATTTGTCCCTTTCGACATGATCACAAGACATATATATATATATATATATATATATATATATATATATATATATATATATATATATATATATATATATATATATATAAACAACATGCATTATCTAACTAAGCCTAGCTACCTCCAAAGTTAATTAATTAGTTCACAATTTAGGAATAATTTGTGTATCAAGCAAATTGAAGTCAATGCTTAGGTAATCTTAACCTCACTTGCTAGTTAAAGGCATCTATCAGTATACATCAAAATGCTTATACAAAACTTGGTCATAAGGGTGATAAAATAACTAGCCCCAACTAAGTTCCTTCTGAGATTGTTATCACAACCAAAACCATGAGAACTCATCTTTAATGTCTGTTTAAATTCTTTTAATTCCATCTCTCTAATCTACTTACTACTCCGTCTCCACCAAAACCTCTAAATAGGTTAATCCTACATGCTAAAAATCAGCATTTGGTATCCCTCACATTCTTTTCACTTCTTTTCCAGCTTATAAACAGCAATTCTAGGCTTTCCAGGACAACTTTCCAATGAAATTGCTTGCATCCTCTTCATAACAATGGGAAAGGAACCAAAGAAGTTCTGCCACTAGCCAATTTATCTTACAGAAATCAGTAACTGAGATTTGTAAAGAAACCACTTTTCCCATCCTCACCCTGAAAACTGAAGAAATTCATGAAGTGAAGTAGCAAGCAAACGACTTAAAGACAACTCCTTAACTTCAGACTTTTATTGATTTTTACATCAACGCAATAGTTTTGGCAATGTCGATACTAAAATATCCAAACAAGTTAATCCTAAAACAGGTCCACAAACACTTAACAGTTGCATCACTTACGTAGTCAAGCATTTTTCTAAACAAAAGCACTTGGAACTTCTATTCCAACTTCACCATTCTAAACAAAAGCAAACGAAACTAGACAAGTATGAACAGAATGTCACATAACCTCCAGTTTCATATATAAAGTAATTAAAACTGCTAAATTCCCAACACTTGCTGCAAGCCCGACAATCACTAAATACACCCAAACTATCTCAAGTAAACTCCAGTACCGATAATGCTTAAAACACTAACCCTCACATAGTTCCCAAATAATACAATATGCAATTCCAAAATAAAAACAGAAAATATACTCAAAACACTAATATACCTGAACTAGATAATAATAAAAGATACGTAAGCCCTCGGGATCTTTACTAGCCTGAACATCCATGAGAGTCCCAATCTTAGACGTTGTAAACGAAATATGCTCATTTCCCATCAAAATCTCCAGTTCCTGCCTCCCAACACGATCAGGCTCCGATCAATTGTTATCGTCTTCCTTCATTATCTGCGGAAACCACAAATTACACAAAAATCAATTTCAAAACCCTAAACCCTAAGAACCTTAACCAATAACTAAAGAAATGAAAAACGGCCCCATAACTGTGACCTCGGATGGCGGCACTCCTTGAGAGTTGAAGGTGTGAGGAAAATTTCCTTGCGAATCATGGTGTCATTCTTATAGTTGGAGTTGTTAGCGTACTGGAGCTTTCCTTCAATTTTCACCTCCTTTAAAAAAATTGCATAACCATCAGACTAACGGGGACTGGGCAGCAAAGACGGCGACGGGGTAGCGGAGCTTGGCGGCGACGGGCTGGGCAAAGGCGGACTGGGCAGCTGTGCTCGGAAGCAAGGGTTTTCTTTTTTTCTCTTCAAAGGCGGACTGGGCAAATGAGGTGTTCGAGCTTGGGTGCGGCAGGGCAAGGGCGGCGTGATCTTGTCTGGCCGTGGTGGAGGCGCGGGTGGGAGAAAGAAGAAGAGGTCGGCGGCGGGAGAAGATATGGAGAATGAAGATGAATTTTGATTTTGACTAAAATTAGGGCTTTTCATTTTCAGCGCGGGTGGGAGAAAGAAGAAATTACATATATGTTACTTCCCTCGGCCCCTTTAATTATTTACTTTTGATTTACTTTTGTTGGATAATAAAATTGGAAAAGGTGAAATTTCTGATTATTTTTACATATGTGCTTGAAATTAGTAATTGATAAGAACGAATTAAAAATCTTTTTTTTTTTTTTTTTGAGAACAAATTAAAAATCTTCTTTAATCCAGCTGATCTGCTGCTTTATCCCTGCTAGCTGTTGTGTTTTTTACATTAATTTCCAGTTGTACGTAGAAATATAATAGATATATATAAGATATATATATATATATATATATATATATAATAAAATTGGAAAAGGTGAAATTTCTGATTATTTTTACATATGTGCTTGAAATTAGTAATTGATAAGAACAGTTTCATATTAAGAATTAAAAATCTTTTTTTTTTTTTTTGAGAACAAATTAAAAATCTTCTTTAATCCAGCTGATCTGCTGCTTTATCCCTGCTAGCTGTTGTGTTTTTTACATTAATTTCCAGTTGTACGTAGAAATATAATAGATATATATAAGATATATATATATATATATATATATATATATATATATATATATATATATATATATATATATATATATATATATATATATATATATATATTATCTAATCTAGGTACGTGGCAATGGAAGCAAAGGTCATTAGTGGAGTTCATTTTTAAAAATATTTTTTATAGATTTACAAATAGCATGTATATATATTTAGTGAACTTTTCTACGGTTCTACCAAAAAAAATATTAAGTGAGCAAATTAGTTATGAACTAGTCACTCTCTCTAGGCCGAATATAATTGGGTATCAGTGGAGTTAGAGTTATTATAGAAATTGTAATTTAGTCTTAAACACGATATCCAACTAATTTTAATTTATTCGATATGTATACTACTTTAATTAATCATAATTTGAAACTCTATATAATCACTGTATGTCCGTGACAAATATTAATCAGTTCAAATAATTCAAGTAATTAATGTGTCAAAAGAAAAGAATGTTTTTAATTAATAAATGAACACTCCTTTAATTAATTGGTTATAACTAACGGATAAATAAACGGGAGACTAACTTGTACATGACCACTAACCCCTCTGTAAATCAAATTTTTGAAAAATTTATTTTGAAATTTCATCAATCGAAGATCCAAACGGGAAACTGACTTGTACATAACCACTAACCCCTCCGTAAATCAAAGTTTAGGGAAAATTATTTTGAAATTTCATTAATCGAAGATCCAAATGGGAGACTGACTTGTACATGACCACTAATTAACCCCTCTGTAAATCAAAGTTTAGGGAAAATTATTTAAAAATTTTATCAATCGAAGATCAAAATGAGAGACTAATTACTTGTTCAGGACCACTAACTACTCCGCAAATCAAAGTTTTGGAAAAATTATTTTGAAATTTATCATTCGAAGATCCAAACGGGAAACTAATTTGACTCGAAAATTCTAAATTGTTGACTAAATATGGACTAAAATTGTTGCTTATATATTGGATATATATAAATTGAGGTTTTCGCAATTATATTAGAAACAAAAAAAGTAATTTTTTAATATTTAAAAAAAATGATTTATTTTAGAGACGGATTTGAATTTCCGTCTCTAGCTCTTGGCAATTCAGCGACGGAAAATAAATTCCGTCGCTGAAAATCCTAATCCAGCGACGGAAATTTAAATTCCGTCGCTGAAAATCTTAAACCAGCGACGAAAATTTAAATCTAATCTACTCAGCGTCGCTGGTATATAACTTTTAGCGACGGAAATGTATTTCCGTCGCTGAATTCTTTTATTTTTTTAAAAAAAAATTAAATAATTTCATAGCGACGGAAATAGCGACAGATCTAGGAACCGATATTTTAGCGACGGAATTTAGCGATGAATAGATGACCCGTCGCTATTTTGGTCCGATTTAGCGACGGAAAATCGTTTCTGTCGCTATTTTAGTAAAAATTAGCGACGGAATTCCATTCCGCCCCTAAATTCCGTCGCTAAAAACAGTTTTTCTAGTAGTGATTATTTATATGTTTTACTGTCTCAATTTGATAAAACTATTGGAGGTGATCAAGCTGGGAGATTAGTTTGGCGTTTTTTATCGTGCATAATTGTTTTGTTCTTATGTTTCAATTTGGGGATTTAGGTTTTTTAGGATTCAAATTGTATTATTTATTTTTTTATTTTTCTTTTTCCTTTTTTATTTTTATTTTTACGATTTTGTCCCTGGTTTAGTTCACCGCCTTATTTATGTATATAAAAGGCTGGGTTCGAACCTCTTTGTACACATTCATTCAATTATTCAATAAACACAAAATATTTTTCTCTCCAAGATTTCAACTTCTGCAAATTCAATTCACATAATTTTTCTTGTTAATTCTATGAACAACTTTAGAATTTAACATGGTATCAACAAGTATACACAATTCTTCCGCATAATTCATCAGTTTTCATCCTCTGGTTTTCTTCTACATATTCTGTTCCAGAATCCTTCTTCCACCATTGAAGTTCTGCCTTCTTGGGGTTGATTTTTCATTCTTTTGTTACAGGGTTCTGTCCCTTTTTGAGATCCTTTCGTTTACAAGAGGTTTTGCCCTCTTTCTTGTCTTTTTTTTTCCCCAGAAATCTTCTTGGAAATTATTCTTCTGCCTTTCTTGATTTTCTGCCATACTCTTTGGGTTCTTTCCATCATGTCTTCAGAATCTGGCATGACCTCTTCTTCCGCTGGAACTACCAGAACACGGCTGCCCACAGAAGATCCTTCCTCAACCTATTTTCTTCATCCATCAGACGGACCATGCATCTTTCTTGTTCACAACAAACTCACAGACGATAACTACACTGCATGGGCCCGTTCTATGTCCCTAGCACTCAATATGATACATAAATAGGGTTTATCAATGGGACTCTATCAGATTCTGGAATTACAGACCTAATTATGCAAGATGCATGGTCAAGGAACAACGACATAGTTGTTTCTTGGATTTTAAATGTTGTTTCATCTGATATTCATTCAAGCATCCTACACACAACAATTGCAAAGGAAATATGGGATGATTTGAAGATTAGATTCCAACAAAGCAACGGCCCCAGAGTCTTTCAACTCAGAAGGGAACTGGCCACACTCACTCAAGATAATCTTTCTGTCAACCTCTACTTTACAAAATTAAAATCCATCTGGGATGAATTACATATGTTGGTCCCAAGTGGTCAGATGAGGTCTAGAGGGGGGGGGGGTGAATAGACCTCTGAAAATTTTTGAACTTAAAAACTTTTCAGTCTTCTGTCAGCAGACTAAGCTGATGAAGAACAGTAAGCAGACTAGTCTGATCGTGAACAAATCTTGAACAGACGACTGACCACTCTTCTTACAGTGACTTAGCTGTTTTTCAGCAAAACAGTTTTCCAAGAGTATACTTGCAGCGGATTGTTTAAAAGTATTTTTCACAAGTAAACTAAGTTCTAAAAAGATTTTATCCCCAGTTTTCAAACTCCTTATAAAATCTTTTGTTTGATTCAAAGTGTTTAAAATGCAAACTTTAAAATATGCAAGAAAACTTTAAATGCAAGATAACACAAAGAATTTTTATAGTGGTTATATGGATAAAAATCCTTTAGTCCACTCTTCCAGATCACACAGATTCTGGGTTATACTATAATCACAAAGATTACAATATTTCTCCACTTACACCTAAACAACTAATGAGAAGGCTGTAAGCTCGCAATAGGAATTCACAAAGAAAACCTATCCTCTAAAGTAGAATCACTCACAAAGATGGATTCTCACTTCGCACAACACTCAGCTATTACAAAATCACTCAGATAATGTTTTTCTGATTTCTTCAACTGGGTTTCTGTCAACAGATGACTTCCACCAGACGAGTGAGCTGTTCGAGCTTTTGAGACTTAGAGAAATTTTGCTTCAAAATTTCGATCTCTGATTGTTGTTGTGTTTTTGCTCGATTTGAAATTCAGCTCTATTTATACATGGAAATGAAATTATGACCGTTGAAGGCAAGTCACAAATCAAATCCATCCTTCAGCTCTTTTTGAAACGGCTCCCTGCAGCATTCCGTACTGTGTACAGTACCTTTCTGTCCATCGCATTTAATGCTGCATTTAATGCACTCTGCTGATCCGAGGATATCTTCAATCATTTGCCATTACTACCCTTCTCTTACAGCATTTATTACACCAAGTGCATTTATTACCGTTGGACTAATCTCTTGACCTCTTCTACTCTGCTGATCAAAACGACTCTGCTGATAGATACTCTGCTGATCAAATACTGAACTCATCTGATTTGACTCGGCTGATGATCTACCCTTCTGTTCGCTGATTCAGCAAGAGATCACTAGTCTTCTGAGCTTTGAACTTTGAGCTCTTCTGATGTCTTCTTTTACCAGTTCAAAATTCTTCTAAGGGAGCTAAGCTTTCCATACTTAGCTGATTAAGATGTTTTGGAAATCATCAAAACCTTCCCTTAATTACTTGTCTTCTTTCATCTTCATCTTCATCCAACAATTTCCCCCTTTTTGATGATGACAAAACTCCAGCTAAGTACCTGTACCTAAACTAAAGTTTTGATCCTCAAAAATTTCTGAGATAGAAATGATATGTTGGAGTCAAACTTGCAATTTTATAAATATAGAACTGATTACATTTTACAAGTTGAAAGATGAGAAGTACAAAATACTTTAAAAGATTACAAGAATTTTTAAAGAAAATCTAGCTAAGCTAGTCTTCTGTCTTCTTTTTTTCTTCAGCAGACTTGGAGGTTCCAACTTCCAATTTCTGCATCAACAGCTCTAGCTTCTTCTTTTTAACATCAGGATCAAGCTGTTCTTCAACTGAATCTTTGGCAGCAGCTAGTTCTTTGTCTGACTTGGCTTTTGCTTCAGATTCTTCCTCATCAGCTTGGTCTTCTTCTTCTGTGATCTTCTCATCTGCTAATCTGCTTGTGTCTTCATTTGCTGCTTCATTCCTATTATTAGCAGACTCTTCAGATTCTTCTAACACTTCTGTTTCTTCAGCATTTTGATTTCCTTCCCTTTGGAAATCAACCCTTTGCTGTCCAAATATCCTTTCTTCCCCCTTTTTGTCATCATCAGCAGGGACAGATGGATATTGTGGCACAACTGGTGTGATTAGAAGTGAATCACATAGAAGCTTGATGTTTTCTTCCATAGCATTGATCTGAGCTTGCTGTTTGAGTTGATTGGCCTTAACAGATCTTACTTCTTTGAGCAAGTCTTCTCCTTGATCACCCAACTGGATTTGAGTTCCCAGAATCCAATTTGATGAAGCAGTGAAGTCCTTCATCATATTGCCCATGACTTCATCTTCTGCTTGGAGAGCCAATTCAACAGTCTGTTCAATCTGCTTCCAACCTTCAGTGGTGCTTTGTGTCCTTCTCCTGAGTATATCCATATCCTGACATATAGATTGTACATTCTGAGCAGTATCTTTCATTAAGTCAGTAGGAACAGCAGCAGCAACCTTCTGAATAGGTTGATGAACAGCAGCTAACACTTCTGCTTTTAACTCTTCTTTCATCTCCTTCATGGATTTGGTAAACATTAGATGAATAGAGTCCAACAGATTTGAAGTTGAAGGTATATCTGTTGTTGCAGCAGGTGTTTCTTTGATGAGTTGCTCTGTTGAGTGAGTTGTTAGGACAAGAGACTGATCAGCTGATTTATCAACAAGGCTTGGAGTGCTTTCCATCTCCTTAGCCTGATCATCTCCATCAGCAGCAACTTCTTTCTCCTTTGACTGATCTGCTGGAATTTCTTCTTCCTTCTTTGATTCATCAGCAGCCTCAGACTTGTCTCCCTGTTTTCTGTTCTGATCAGATGGGTCTGAAGTACCCTCTTTTTGCTCTGGTTGATCAGATGACTTTTCTTTCTCTCCATCAGCAGGGGCTATAATCTTCTTGACAGCTTCAACTGTCCTCATCAAACCTTCATTGTCAACAGCAGACCTGTTACAAATCCAAGTAAAGTTGTCAAGAGGAATAAAGGTAGTTGATGATTCCTCTGGCAGCTCCTCATAGGGTTTGATGTTTGGTCCATAGACAATATGCTTGATGTTTGGAAGTGGGACCATTGAGCTTGGCTGTCCCCTTAACTTCCTTGCTTTCTTGGCCCAAAGCTCCATTGCTTGAGCAATAGCCAACTTGATAGATCTTTCTTTCAGATCTACAGAGTCATCAAAATCCTCAGGAATGGATGCAAAGATCTTCTTGGCTTCTTCTTTGACCACATGACAAATCCTCATCCTTAACCTGTCCAGAAAGAATTCTGAATCAAGTGCTTGAATGAGTGAATTTGTTTCAAGCCATTTCAACACCCAGTCTTCTGTAGCCTTGAATTCTTTCCACTTGGCCATTTCAGCAGGACTCTTGGTTAATCTGAATTCTCTCCATCTATTGTATTTGATCTTTTCAGAGTGGAAGAGTGTCAGACGATTGACTCTTTCATTTTCAGCATCAAGTCTTCTGAGAAATTCTTCAAAGATCTCAGGATCTTCCCTGACAATCTCTAAAGATAATCTTATTTCTTCTCTCCTCTTTTCCTTGATCTTAGGTGCAGGCATAGCTGGGATTGGTTTGTTTGGATCCCTTGATTCACCAATCACTATCCCACCACCTTGCTGATGACCATGAGCATCCTTCATGCTTGCTTCAATGACAGCAGCCAACTCTGCTGCCTCAAAAGCATCTCTCTGCTCTTGGGTCATTTTGCTGGCCTCTTCTTCCAGCCTTTTTAATTCTAGGCTTTTCAGCCTATCTTCTTCTGCTTTCTCAGCAGCCATCCTTTGCTTTTCAGCATCATCCAGTTTCTTCTTCTCTGCAGCAGTTATACAAGTTGAAGCTTTGCCCTTAATGGCTCTTTTTCTTTTAGCTTCAGGACTTTCAACTATTTGAATAGGTGTTGCAGCAACTGGAGTAGGATGCAGCAACAGAATTTCTCCCTCTTGTGGTGTACTAATCTGCTGTTCCTTTTCTACATCAGCAGATAGTGCAGCAGTAGAGTCTTCTGTTGTCCCTTCAACTGTAGGAACACTTTCTGGCTCAGCAGTAGCAGCCTTAGTAGCTTCAACAACTGGTTCTTCAATATGCAGTGGCCTTTCTGCCTCAGTTGTTGTTTCCCTCACAGTTTCAACAGGCCTTTCAGAGAAGGTAACTGTTCTCTTTGCCTTTGATTTTGGAATTTTCTTGGTAGCAGGGGGGTTGGCAGTAGGAGGTCCCCTTGCCTCACTCCTTGTCCTTAATCTCTTCAGTCTTTGAAGTGGAATTTCCTCTTCAGACTCAGTTCCTTCAGAGGATGACCCTGTCTTCATGTTTTCAATTTCAACAGTGAAGTCATCTACCACCTTCTTAGAGACTTCAATTTCAGGCTCTGCTGATCCAGCTACAACAGCAGACTGTGCTGTTGGCTCAGCAGACTGACTAGTCTGACCTTCCTTCTTGCTCTTCTTAGAAGGAGTCTTCTTAGCCTGTTTGGGTGCTTTTCTCTTTGGTTTTTCCACCAGTTGCCTTACTGGTTCGTAAAGTTTGAACTCTTTGCTTCCATGGGTTTGCTTTCCTCCACCCATAGGGCATTGCAGAGAAGCAAACAAGTTACTCAGCAGAATGGCATGAGAATGCCTTTTATCACTTATCAGCTCATAAACATGAGCAGCCCAGTTCACTTTCATCCCATAGTAGATGCAAATCATAGTGTGAAGCCTTCTTCTGGGTAAACCATCCAGAGAACCCGTAGCACAATCCAAAACCTTTGCTATGATATCAGCAAATCTTTGGTATTCATCCTTCAGCTGGGTCTTCATTAAAGTCCCAGACATCTCCTCTCCCTTCTTAGCACAAATTCCCCAAAATTCCTCTTCTTTTTCTGACCCTAACGCGGTCACATCTCCTCCCTTGTCTGTCAGCTTATAAAGTTCATGTAAAACAGCAGCAGATACAGCAATTTTCTTACCACCTATGACAGCAGTCATAACGGTGTCATCATCGTTGAACTCCCTGGAAGTATAGAAGTGGTATACATCTTCAAGATAAACCCTATCTTCGTGTGCTTCCAAGACTGGGACCAAAGATGCTTCCTTGATCTTTTCCAGTAAAGCGCGCATCAAATCGGTGCCAGAGAAATGGAATTTGCTGTAGTTGAAGTATCTTCCCTCAATAACTTTGTCCATTTCTGAGATTTGTGAGTAAATTCTGCAAACAGTGAACTTTCGCAACAAGAGGGTTTGAGAGATAGAGAGTTTGAGAATTTTTGAGTGCGTAAGACGACTATGCTGTTCAGATCGGATTTTATAGGTTTCCTTTTGATTCGGTTTTCGTGATTTATCTAAACCGTTGATCTAATCTGACAGATTTTAATCGTGCGGATGAGAGTCGCGGATTTCAATTTTATTATTTTAATGTCAGATGGGCGGGAAACTCTATCGACACTAATCTGTTTACTTATAAAAGCGTGTTACTAATAATGCGTTTTATGACCATGCTTATATAAGGTATCAGATGAGTAGAGTTAAACTTATCTGACAGACGAGTGATCTGTTATCTGATATTACTAGAGAATGCCAATAGCTAGTAATCTTCCTCTGCTGTTTGTCAATCCAGCAAGATAAAATAATCTTCAATCTTCAAGAATTAAGAACACGTCTTCATGATAACACAACTTCAACTAACTGTCATTAACAGATTTCATCTTTAGAACAGAAGTACCGCTAGTCTTACACGTTCCCCCTGTCTTTAAGAATTCATAAGTTAACTAGTCTGTTGAGAGTTAATTCTTGAATGAAATAACTGATGACTAAGCTGTTGAACTCCAGTCTTCTGATGAGTTCCCCCTCAGCTTATGCATCCAGGTTAAGTAATCCTAACTCAGCTCTTAGAGTTGAGAACCTTGCTTCACTTAGAGGTTTGGTGAAGATATCAGCAATCTGATTATCAGTATGAACATACTCAATCAAAACATTGCCTTTTTCCACATGATCTCTAATGAAATGATGTTTAATCTCAATATGTTTAGTCCTTGAATGACTTGTAGTGTTCTGAGTAAGTGAAATTGCACTTGTATTGTCACAGTAGATTGGTATTCCACTGATCTTGATGTTGTAGTCTTCTAGTTGGTGCTTCAACCAAAGTATCTGTGCACAGCAGGCTCCAGCAGCTATATATTCAGCTTCAGCAGTAGATATAGAAACTGAGGTTTGCTTCTTACTCATCCATGAGATCAGACGACTGCCTAAGAACTGACAGGCACCTGTTGTGCTCTTTCTGTCAATCTTGCAGCCAGCAAGGTCTGAATCTGAATAACCAATGAGTTCAAATCCAGATTCTCTAGGATACCACAATCCCAATTCTTGAGTGCCTTTAACATACTTCAATATTCTCTTGGCAGCTAAGAGATGAGATTCTTTGGGGTTTGATTGAAATCTTGCACAGACTCCAACTGAGTACATTATGTCAGGTCTGCTTGCTGTTAGATACAACAATGAGCCAATAATGCCTCTATATTTGGTTATGTCCACTGATTTGCCATCTTCATCTTTATCCAAACGAAGACTTGTAGACATAGGAATGTTAGCTGTTGAGCTAGTTTCCATACCAAATTTCTTGAACAGATCTCTTGTGTACTTTGCTTGGCTAATGAATATTCCATCAGGCAACTGTCTAACTTGCAATCCAAGAAAGTAATTAAGTTCACCCATCATGCTCATTTCAAACTTATTCTGCATCAGCTTGGAGAACTTATCACACATCTGTTGGTTAGTTGAACCAAAAATAATATCGTCCACATATATTTGCACAAGTAATATATGATTTTCCCATTCAATTGTGAACAAGGTTTTATCTACCTTACCTTTACGAAATCCTTTAATTAAAAGAAAATCAGATAGGGTATCATACCATGCTCTTGGAGCTTGTTTCAGTCCATAAAGGGCTTTCTTCAGACGATATACTTTGTCCTCTTCTTGATAGACTTCAAATCCTGGAGGTTGCTCAACATACACTTCTTCTTGCAATTCTCCATTGAGAAAAGCAGACTTCACATCCATCTGATAGACAGTGAAGTTCTTGTGAGCAGCATAGGCTAGAAACAGTCTGATTGCTTCAAGTCTTGCTACTGGTGCAAAAGTTTCATCAAAGTCAATTCCTTCTTCTTGACAATAACCCTTGGCCACTAGTCTTGCTTTGTTTCTGGTGACAACACCATCTTCGTTCATCTTATTTCTGAATACCCACTTAGTGCCAATTACTCTTTGATGACTTGGTCTAGGAACTAAGTACCAGACTTCATTCCTTTCAAATTGATTCAACTCTTCTTGCATAGCTTCTATCCAGAAGGAGTCATTTAGAGCTTCTTCAATTTGTTTGGGCTCTATTTGAGATAGAAATGTGACAAACATAGCATCTTGTGCAGCAGCTCTTCTCGTTTTCACTCTATCTAAAGGATCACCAATAACTAATTCAGGAGGGTGATTCTTGAGCCATCTGAGATCAGGTTGCAAATCAGGATGTTGTCCTCTGTTTTGATCTTGCAACACTACTGTTGGAGTTCCAGTAGTAGTCTGTTGAACATTTGCCGTCTGTTGAACAGTCTCTGGTCTGTCAGCTGTTTGCAACTCGTCTGTTAGACAATCAGCACTGTGATTTTGAACAGCACTTGAGTTAGCAGCTGAACTTAGATTAGGTAGTATGATGGGAACATATTCTTCATTTCTTCCAACGTCTAACTTCTGTAAATCAGCAGACAGATCTTGATTTACACTTTGATTCTTTTCAGAAGATTGACTTGGCTCATCAAATACTACATGGATAGATTCTTCTATTAGCAATGTTCTTTTATTGAAAACTCTATAAGCCTTACTAACAGCTGAGTATCCTACAAAAACAGCTTCATCAGCCTTTTCTGCAAAAGCAGTAAGGTGATTTTTCCCATTATTCAATACAAAACATTTACAACCAAAAATCTTAAAGTAATGAATGTTTGGCTTTCTGTTGTTCCAAACTTCATATGGAGTCTTGTTCTGATTTTTGTTGATCATACATCTGTTTTGGGTAAAACATGCTGTATTTGTTGCTTCTGCCCAAAATCTTTGTGGCAGCTTAGCTTCAGCTATCATGGTTCTGACAGCTTCTTTCAGTGTTCTGTTTCTCCTTTCAGCAACACCATTCTGTTGAGGGGTTCTAGCAGCAGAATACTCATGATGTATTCCTTTGATATTACAATACTCTTCAACAGTAGAGTTTGTAAACTCTGTCCCTCTATCTGATCTGATCTTCAATATCTTGATACTCTTCTCATTCTGGATCAGTTCCATCAGATTGGTAAGATGTTCCTTGGTTTCACTTTTCTTCTTCATGAAAATCACCCAAGTGTATCTTGAATAATCATCCACAACAGCTAGGCAGTATTTCTTTCCACCATTGCTGACTGGATCAATGGGTCCAAATAAGTCCATATGCAACAGCTCCAATATCCTTCCAGAAGATTGGTGCTTCTTTTCTTTGAATGATGACTTGATTTGTTTACCCTTCTGACAGGCGTCACAGAGCTTGTCTTTGCTCATGACTGCTTTTGGAATCCCTTCTACCAAATCATTCTTGATTAATCTGTTTATGGTCTTGAAGTTTAAGTGATTCATCCTCTTGTGCCATAGCCAACTGACTTCACTTGGTGCAGATGCCACCAAACAAATACTTGAATTCTTGTCAGCAGAATTCCAGTCAACTATGTAGATATTTCCTTGTCGTCTTCCAGATAAAATTACCTTCTTTGTACCAATTTGTTCAACGTAGCACTTATCTGTTGAGAAGATGACTGAATATCCCTTGTCACAGAATTGACTTATGCTCAGCAGATTATATTTTAGTCCTTTAACATAGGAGACGTCAGATATCTCTATGTTTCCCTTGATTAATCTTCCTTTAGCTTTAATCTTGCCTTCTTTGCTGTCTCCAAAAGTGACTTTTGGACCATCCACAGCAACTGCATCAGTCAACTCATGTATGTTTCCACACATGTGCCTTGAACATCCACTGTCCAAGTACCAAATCTTCTCTACTTTACTCCTACTCCTAATCCTAACCTACAAAACAAAAATAAAATTGTTTTAGGTACCCTTATTGAGAGGGTCCTGAAGGATTAGTTCCACCCTTGACAACCCAAGATGTTGAAGTCTTAGGCTTCTTAGGTTTCTGAGTTTTAGGAGCATGAACAGTTTCATTTTTATCATAGTTATCAGATAAGTCATGTTGATGATCAGTATGATATGAATAGTGTTCATAAGCAGGGTAAGGTGCATGATATGCAGGATATGCATGCATTGGATGAGCAGGGTAAGGTGCATAGTAATTAGGAAACTGAGGTGCATGATACATAGGATGATATGCAGCAGGTTGCACATAATATGACTCATTTCCATACCAAGCATTTTGATTTTTCTTATTCTTATGCTTCTTTGGTTTACTAGATGCTTGCTCATTTGATTTTGACTTAGTTTTACCAACAGATTGATTCAATTTAGCTTTATCAGCAGACTTCTTAGGACTCTGCTGTTTGGTCTTACTAGTCTGATTTCCTACACTAGGCTCTTTGCTCTTTTTAGCCTTAGGAGATTTCTTCTCCTTTACCACTTTCTCAGTTGAGGTAGGTCTAGAGGTTTGAACATACAGAATGACCTTACTATTGTCAGCTGATACAAATTTTTCAGTATAGTTCAACTCTAATTTTTCCTTTTCTAAAGGTGTCTCCTGTTTACTAGATGTATGCATGGATGCAACAGTAGACTTATCATGAGACTCAATGATTTTCTCAAGTTCCATGATTTTTCCTTTATAAACCTCACATTCAGCTTTCAGAGATTCATGCTCTTGCTCAAGCTGTTTATATTCAGCTGATTCTTTTGGCTTTTCAGCTAAAAGTTTCAGTGAACTATTTTGCTCTTTTAGCAAGTTCATCTCTTCCTTAAGCTTAACAAACTCTCCAGCAATAGTAGTATTATTCAACATCATTTGCTCTAGAGAATTAAACAGTTCATTTTCTTGAGGAGTTACCTCATCCTCAGAGTCATCAGAGTCCTTTGCCATCAGGCACAGGAGAGCAGGTTTTTCTTCATCAGACGATTCTTCATCAGACGAGTCTGAGTCTGAATCAGATGAGTAGACGGCAGCTGGCTTTTCTGCTTCAGCCATCATTGCCTTAGCTCTCTGATGCTTTCTTTCTTTTCTCATTTTCTTCTCTTCCTCAGTGTACTTCTCTGCTTTTGGATATGGGCAGTCTCTTATGAAGTGTCCCAATTTCCTGCAGTTGTAACACATCAGTTTTGATTTATAATCTTCTTTATCCTGAGAAGAAAAGTTAGGTTTAGAAGCAGAAGCAGCATGATTGTATTTGTTTTTCATCTTTCTCTTATAGAACTTCTTGAAGTTGTTCATCAATAATGCTACATCTCCAGCAGTGTACTCCTTTTTGTTGAGTAGAGTGGCTTCATCAGATGAGTCCACTTCTTTGCTTTTCTGTGCTGGTCTTCTGGTGTTTTCAGCAGCAACAAGTGCAGCTGTGGGTCCTGAAGTTGAGGTTTCTTCAATTCCCATCCTTGGCAGTTTATACTCATAAGCCTTGAGTACGGAGAACAGCTCTGTAAGAGAAATCTTGCCCAGATCTCTTGATTCTTCCATTGCTGTCACCTTCATGTTGAACTTGGAAGGTAGGGCCTTCAGTACTTTGACAGTGATTTCTTTATCAGTGAAAGTCTTTCCCAGCTTCAAAACTTCATTCAGAGTTCTGGTGAATCTGGTATCCATCTGATCAATGGTTTCTCCAGACTTCATCTTGAAGTTGTCCAGCTTCTCCAATGCAACACTGAGCTGATGCTCTTTAATAGCATCATTGCCTTCGCTCATATCTCTGACTTTGTCCCACATCTCCTTTGCGGTTTTGCAATGCTTGACTTTGTCAAACCGATCATTATCCAGGGCTTTAGTCATGATGAATCTCCCAACTTTATCTAGATTGTAAAGCTTTATTTCTTCTGGAGTCATCTCATGAAGGTCTTTCTCCACAACCGTATCTACTTCATTTATCTTTATGGTCTTTGTGAATCTGAATGGACCTTTAATGATACATGTGTGCATGTTGTCATTATAGGCAGCAAGGAAAATCTCCATTCTGATTTTCCAATCCTCAAAGGACATACCAGCAATGTGGGGAACATGACTGATACAATCCATTTTTCAAAAAGTTTCTGTTTTTCAAAAAGATGCTCTTTTGAAAAGTTTTGAAAACCTTTGAAAAACACTCGGATCAAGCTCGTTGATCAGGCAGCTGATTCTAATGAACCACCTGCTCTGATACCACTTGTTGGTCCCAAGTGGTCAGATGAGGTCTAGAGGGGGGGGGGGGTGAATAGACCTCTGAAAATTTTTGAACTTAAAAACTTTTCAGTCTTCTGTCAGCAGACTAAGCTGATGAAGAACAGTAAGCAGACTAGTCTGATCGTGAACAAATCTTGAACAGACGACTGACCACTCTTCTTACAGTGACTTAGCTGTTTTTCAGCAAAACAGTTTTCCAAGAGTATACTTGCAGCGGATTGTTTAAAAGTATTTTTCACAAGTAAACTAAGTTCTAAAAAGATTTTATCCCCAGTTTTCAAACTCCTTATAAAATCTTTTGTTTGATTCAAAGTGTTTAAAATGCAAACTTTAAAATATGCAAGAAAACTTTAAATGCAAGATAACACAAAGAATTTTTATAGTGGTTATATGGATAAAAATCCTTTAGTCCACTCTTCCAGATCACACAGATTCTGGGTTATACTATAATCACAAAGATTACAATATTTCTCCACTTACACCTAAACAACTAATGAGAAGGCTGTAAGCTCGCAATAGGAATTCACAAAGAAAACCTATCCTCTAAAGTAGAATCACTCACAAAGATGGATTCTCACTTCGCACAACACTCAGCTATTACAAAATCACTCAGATAATGTTTTTCTGATTTCTTCAACTGGGTTTCTGTCAACAGATGACTTCCACCAGACGAGTGAGCTGTTCGAGCTTTTGAGACTTAGAGAAATTTTGCTTCAAAATTTCGATCTCTGATTGTTGTTGTGTTTTTGCTCGATTTGAAATTCAGCTCTATTTATACATGGAAATGAAATTATGACCGTTGAAGGCAAGTCACAAATCAAATCCATCCTTCAGCTCTTTTTGAAACGGCTCCCTGCAGCATTCCGTACTGTGTACAGTACCTTTCTGTCCATCGCATTTAATGCTGCATTTAATGCACTCTGCTGATCCGAGGATATCTTCAATCATTTGCCATTACTACCCTTCTCTTACAGCATTTATTACACCAAGTGCATTTATTACCGTTGGACTAATCTCTTGACCTCTTCTACTCTGCTGATCAAAACGACTCTGCTGATAGATACTCTGCTGATCAAATACTGAACTCATCTGATTTGACTCGGCTGATGATCTACCCTTCTGTTCGCTGATTCAGCAAGAGATCACTAGTCTTCTGAGCTTTGAACTTTGAGCTCTTCTGATGTCTTCTTTTACCAGTTCAAAATTCTTCTAAGGGAGCTAAGCTTTCCATACTTAGCTGATTAAGATGTTTTGGAAATCATCAAAACCTTCCCTTAATTACTTGTCTTCTTTCATCTTCATCTTCATCCAACAACATACCTACAGGCCACAATGGATTTCTTGTCCTAGTGACTGTGGCAATGCTCAAAAGATGCATGGCCATAATCAAGAAGAATATGTCATGGCCTTCCTCATAGGATTAAACCCTTCATTTGACTCCTTAAAATAACATGTTCTTCTAATGGACCCTATGCCACCCATAAGCAAGGTGTTTTCCCTTGCAACCTAAGCAGAAAGACAAAAAATCATTGAGAAGAAGACTAACCTAGATCTTTCTACCTCAATGGCCTTTGCATCTAAAAATTCTACCACCCAAAACCAACAACCACGCCCTTACAGCCAGTTTAAGCAAAACAATCAAAACACATGTTTCAAGAAAAAATAGAAACCTATATGTACTCATTGCAATATTCCTGGTCACATAATAGATAAATGTTTTAAACTACATGGATATCCACCTGATTTTCAGTTTAAACCTAAACCACAATCCAATTCCATTAACCAAGTTTCTGAGGACTCGTCCACTCCTCCACCTCACACTCACAACAATAACCGGCCTAGATTTTGTACCACCGATGATACTACTCACCCAATCAATCCTTTGCTTCAAAGTTTTGCTGCTAAACAATGTCAGCATTTGATGAATCTTTTTTCATCACACCTATAGTTTCCTTCACAATCTTCATCTACACAGAATAATAACTTTGCTCATATCTCATGTGTATCTGGTATGTGTTCAAACACTTATGCTATAAACCTTACTTCTTTTCCCAATGAATGGATTTTAGATTATGAAGCTTCTAAGCATTTATGCAACAATAGGTTTTCCTTCAATTTTTTGAAACCTATTACAAATACTAAAGTTGTTTTACCTGATTCTACATCTTTTAAGGTTTCTGAAATTGGTGATGTTATTTTACAACCAAATTTTGTTCTTAAAAATGTTTTTTATATTCTTCAGTTCAAGTTTAATCTTGTTTCTGTTAGTGAGCTTTTACATTTAGACAACCTAGTATTTAAGTTTACACCCACTTCCTTCATCATCCAGGACCACCAATAGAAGATAATTGGAAGGGGTGATCTACAACAAGGGCTTTATGTCTTGGATACTCATAATAATACTGGACTCACTGCTCACTGCAATAAGACTTTTATTCACACTTGGCACAGCAGATTGGGACACTTATCTTTCAAGAATATGTCTCACCTAAAGAAAAACTAAGATTTAGACATATCTAGCAGTTGTAATAATGTTCCTTGTTACATTTGTCCTTTGGCCAAACATAAAATACTTTCTTTTCCTAACTCTACTATATACTTCAGCTAATGATATATTTGAATTAATCCACTGTGATATATGGGGACCTTTTTCCATAACTTCTCACAATGGTTATAGGTATTTTGCTACAATAGTGGATGATTTTTTCAAATTTACTTGGGTGTGTTTTTTGACTAACAAATCTGATATTAGTTCTGTCATTCCTACCTTTTTAAATATGGTTAAAAATCAATTTAAAAAATATGTTAAAATCTTCAGGGGTGATAATGCTCCTGAGTTATGCTTTAAGGATTTATTTTCTAATTTGAGCATTATTCATCAATTTTCTTGTGTTGACACTCCAAAACAAAATTCTGTTGTGGAGAGAAAACACCAACATCTTTTGAATGCTGCTAGAGCACTCTACTTTGAGTCCAAAATTCCCTTAGAATTTTGGAACTAGTATGTTGCTACAGCAGCATTCTTAATCAATAGGACCCCCTCTAAGGTTCTTGCTTTTAAATATCCCTATCAATTGATATATAATGAACTGCCTAACTACAATTCCTTAAAAACTTTTGGTTGTTTGGCTTTTGCTTCCACACTTAAAAAGGGAAGAACAAAATTTGACCCAAGGGCCAGAACTTGTGTGTTTATTGGTTATCCTTTTGGAACCAAAGGGTACAAACTCTATGATATTTTTTCTAAACAAGTGTTTATATCTAGAGATGTTTTTTATGAGCATACATTTCCTTTTCAATCAAACTTAAATAAACAGCCCTCTGATGTTTCTGCAGAAAATCATATTTTCCCATCCTCTACCCCACATGAATATGATTCTTCTGACTTTTATGATTTTGATCATAGTGATCCCACTTACATTCCTCCTACCCATCACTCACCTACTCTACCTGTCTCTCCACCTCATCAACCCTCTAGGTAATCAACTAGACAAACTAAGAAACCTTCTTACTTGTCTGATTATCACTGTAATAATTTTACAAATTCAAACTGTTTATACCCTATATCTAATGTATTAAATTACAACAACTTGTCTTCCTCTTGTAAGTCTTTTATCTTAAATATTGCTTCAGAAACTGAACCTTCTTTCGATCATCAGGCTATCTCAAATCCTAATTGGAAATTAGCAATGAATGAAGAATTTACAGCTTTAGAAAATACACAAACTTGGACTGTTGTTCCTTTACCTCAAGGCAAACAGTCCATAGGATGCAAATGGGTATATAAAATTAAAAAAAAAATCCTGATGGTACTATATATTGATAGGTATAAGGCTAGGTTAGTGGCTAAAGGGTATACACAGAAAGAGGGTATAGACTTTAATGAGACCTTTTCACTAGTAGCTAAATTAGTTACTGTTAAAATCATATTGGCTTTAGCTGTCTCTAGAAACTGGAATTTCTACCAACTTGATATTAATAATGCTTTTTTATATGGTGATTTACATGAGGAGGTCTACATAACCTTCCTTTGGGATATAGTCATGAGAAATTTACAGTTCAAGTAAGGAATGTTTGTAAGCTTCAAAAGTCCCTTTTATGGACTTAAACAAGCCTCAAGGCAGTGGAAAGCTGAAATTTCAGATGCACTTATTGAATTTGGCTTCTCTCAATCTAAGTCTGATTATTCCCTATTCACTAAGGGCAAAGGTAATGATTTTTTAGCTCTTTTACTTTATTTAGATGATATTGTGATTACTGGAACTAATATTAATAACATTACTGTTTTAAAGGATTTTCTTTTAACTAAATTTAAACTTAAAGATATGAGTGATCTAAAGTATTTCTTAGGATTAGAAGTTGCAAGATCCTCTAAAGGTATATGTTTAAATCAAAGACAGTATGCTCTTCAAATTTTAGAATAGACTGGTTACTTAGGTTGTAAGCCTTTAACTTTACCTATGGATCCTAGATCAAAACTTAACTCTGAAGATGGTGATCTTCTGGATGATGTTTCACATGTTAGGAGATTAGTTGGTAGGCTATTATATTTAACTATAACAAGACATGATATTTGTTATGATGTTCATAAACTTAGTCAATTTGTTTCCAAGCCTAGAGTTCCACATTTACAAGCTGTTCATCACAAATTGAGGTACATTAAATCCAACCCAGGTAAATGTCTATTCTACTCTTCTACTTCTTCTTTAAAACTAACTGCCTTTGCAGATGTAGACTGGACATCTTGCAAAGACACTAGGAGGTCAACAACATAGTTCATCATTTTCTTGGGGGATTCCATAGTATCTTGGAAGTCCAAGAAACAGGTTACTGTATCCAAGTCCTCAGCTGAGGCTGAATACAGGGCATTAACAATGGTCTCTAGTGAAATAATTTGGTTACAACAACTACTAGCAGATTTTCACACTACAAGAAAATGCACCTCTTGTAACAAAAAAATTAGTAACAAAGATAAAACTTATTACAAGAACGATGCTTGTGTAACGAAATACATATTTCGTTACAAAAGATTTTGTTTTTTGTGACGAACTAAATAATTTGTTACAAATAATAAAATATCGTTAGAAATAGTATAGTCTTTTGTAACAAAACCGACAATTTGTTACCAAGTATGAAAATATCGTTACAAATAGTATGGTTTCTTGTAACAAACCCCAAAATTTGTTACCAAATATAAAAAATCATTACAAATAAGTTAATCTCTTGTAACAAAATAATATTTTGTTAGTAAAAAGATTAACGTCGTTACAAAAGGTTGTTCTTTGATGACGGGATTGGATGTCGTTGCCAAAAGCTTGAACTTTGATTACAAATAATATATGACTCATTATACCCATGAACTTAATAAGTAATAATATTGTGATTAATCCTATTTTATATAATTAATAATTTTGTAAGATAATACGCTATGAATTACTATATATTTTGACTTGACTCGTTTTCCATAAATTTTGATCGATTAAAACCACTTTTGCAATAATTTGATTAATTTAAATCTTTTTATCGACTTAACTCGAATTTACATAACCATATAGTAAAAAAAATTGAATTAATGACTAACTAATTAATTTAGAGAGAAGTATAAATTTGATCTTGAATAACTTAAATGTAAATATATAATCCTAAGGTCAATAATATCAGGAAATGCTGAGAAGCGGCTAACGATGCATTAGCTCTTTTCCCTTTATACGCTCTAAAAAAAAAAAGATGTCGGGTTATTGACTTTGGTCAATTAACGTAACAAATCGATCGATCTGATTGCGAATAACTTCAATGTACATAACCATATAGTCAACAATTTTGATTTAGTGACTAATTGATTAATATCGAGTCAAGTCACATTTTGATTTCGAATAACCTCAATGTACATAACATTAAGGTCAACAATGTTGACTTTGATCAATTAACGTTACAAATGGAGAATCGATTGATCTGATTGTGAATAGCATCAATGTACATAACCATAAAGTCATCAATTTCGGTTTAGTGACTAATTAATTAATTTCGAGCCAAGCCATCACATTTTGATTTCGAATACCCTCAATGTACATAACATTAAGGTCAACAATGTTGACTTTGATCAATTAACGTTACAAATCGAGAATCGATTGATCTAATTGCAAATAACCTCAATGTACATAACCATATAGTCATCAATTTTGGTTTAGTGACTAATTAATTAATTTCAAGCCAAGCCATGACAATTTAATTTCGAATAACCTCAATGTACATAACCCTAAGGTCAACAATGTTGACTTTGGTCAATTAACGTTACAAATTGAGAATCGGTCAATCTGATTGCGAATAACTTCAATGTACATAACTATATAGTTAACAATGTTGACTTTGGTCAATTAACTATCTAATCTAGCTTTCTTGGTCGATATGACCTATTTGTTTATCATTTTACATGTATATGCATTAAATTGATCAATTTGAATTTTTTTTTTATCAATTGAACCCGTTACCGATTGACTTAATCACTTTTTAACTAATTTCAACAATTTAATACAATTTCACCGATTTAACTAGTGAATTCACAAATTTCATATATATTTTTGCCGATTCATCCATTTTTTCATGAATTTGTTCATTTCACCGAGTCCAAAATTAACAATGTCTGGATACATTTAAAAACAATATTTTTTAAATAAATTCATAAATTAATTAATTAATTTTAAAAGGGACTAGATAATTAAGTATGTATTTCTTTTTAAAGAAAATTAAGTATGTTGTGTGTAATAAAAATAGCAAATTTTTATTTAAAAAAAATTAATAAAAAAAATCTGTTTGGCCCTAAGGCCATCTCCAATGGTTGAGGGCTAGCCCCGGGCCCTGCCTGATCGTCTCCAATGGTTGGGGCTCCGTGGGGGAATTAATTCCATTTTTTTCCTTTGCCCACTCTCACCTATTAATATTATAGTTTTAATTTTTTTAATACGGAGTATTAATTAAAATAACACATTAATTACAATAATACACAACATTAATTACACAACAATACACAACATAATCAAGGAAAAGAAAATAAAAATAGTCCTAAAGCTCCTTATAAACCTCATAAACATAGTGTTGGAAAAAGTAAGTTAATGGACCATTTTGGACTCATTTTAAGTGGGACCCACTTTGAGTAAAGAGTCGGGTCTTGACGGAATTATATTCTACTCAGTGAGTAGATTAAAATGGTATATGGTACGTCCAAATCGGAGTACGAGTGAATGAGAAATTAAATCTCAAAGTTCACATATGTAATGGGAAAAATTGGAAAGAAATAGACTAATCCCACATTGGAAGTGTGATAAGAAAAACTTGGGTTTATATATGATTTCTAAACCATAAGGGTTAAGAAATTATTACTAGAAGGCTCCCTCCTTGCGCGCAGGGGGGGCTGCAAATCTTGGATCGGATTACTACTCGGCCCTTCAAGACTTGTGCATGCCCGCGTCCTGTGGACACGAATGTCGTCCCGAAAAGTCTACTTGGGCAAGCCTAGTTTTGCCTATTTTCTTCCAAAGAAAAAAAAAATTCCATTTCTTTTTTGCCCATTTCTTTAAATAATTAACCATACTATAAAAATAAAATAAAACATTAATTACAACAATACACAACATTTATTAAAACAACACATAAATTACAACAATACACAATTTTAATTAAAGAACATTAATTAGGTTTAAATACACAACAATATACATAAATACACTAATTAATACACACAAATATACAACAAAAGAAAAAAGAAAAAAAAGGATAAACGGCCCAATCAGGTGCCGCAACTTGGCGGCACCTGTTTTAAAGAGGGGCGCGTGTTTTACAGGCGCCCCTTTCTTCCCTAAAATTTCCACGCGAGCCGCGGGCTGGCCTGCGGTCTCCGCGCAGCCCGCAGCCCGCCCCGTTCCACCCCGCTGCCGACCCCGGCCCCTCTCCATCTCCAACCGTTTCCCCCGCCGACCCCAACCCCGGCCCCGCGGCTGCCATTGGAGATGGCCTAACTTATCACTTTATATATCGATCCCTCATTCTCTTCACTCACACCGCCGCCCCGTTCCCCAAATCACGCCGTCGAGCCCTGCCCACCCTAGCCCAGCCCGAGATCGAGCCCATCGACTTCTCCCCGAGCCCCCAGATGCAACCGGAAGCTCCCCACCGTGCTGCCCTCCGCGCCGCCGCTGCAAATCCAACCTCCCACCGCGCCGCACCGTCAAGCCGTTTGGATTTCTGCTCTCACTTCTCACTCCAAATCAAAATTCACAAGATTCTTGCCCTAATTCGGTCAAAGTAGCTGCCAATCCCGGTATCTATTACAATCTCATTAGAACTCACTATAGTAGTTTAATTAAGTTGAAGGCTATATATATGCAATAGTTGGGTTTTTTGTTAGTGCAGAAATTTAGTGTTGTTTTTGTGAATTGATGTGTTATATTCATGAGAGTTTGTTCATTTTTGTTTTCTACTTCATTTGGATTTGTGATGTTTGTCTGGAAATTCAAATTTTGGAGTACAAGTGTTTATTTTCAGTTTGGTATAATAGGGAATTTTTGTGTCCATTTAATTCCACGTTCTACAGAAAAAAGATTCACTATTCCATCCTACTAAGTTTTAGCAAATGTTTGAAAAAATATTCAGTAAACGAGGAATCAAATATTAATTAAAGGGATTGATCAATCACTTGCTATGATAAGTTTAAGTTTTTTTGAGTATTGAACTCAAGTAAAAAGAAAAAAGTGGTAGTTCGGTTGAAGGAAATTAAGTTCTTTTTCTTTAGTCTTTTAATGAAGGAAATTAAGACAAACATTCTTAAACAATAATGAATTTTGTTTTGAATTGTCCCACTGTCCATTAACAAAGGACATAGCACCAATTTATGTTTAAATTATTGCTTTTTAGTTTTTATAGGTAATTTGCTTACTTTGATTTAGATTAAAGAAGGCACTAAGAATTTGATTTTCAAAGGATTTGAGTTGCCGGTTCATTTAACTAATTGTTATGTTAACATTATGACCTTCATCTAACTTCATACATCTCTAGTGCGGACAATTGACTAAACAAAGATTTGAGAAACTATACATCTGATAAATTTATCTTTTTCTTTGTTTTTTCTTCTCAATTGAAAGTTCTGCATTGTGCCCCTAGAAAAAAACATTGCTTAACACGACATCGAAATCAGTACGATCACAATTCTTGCCTTCTACTTGTTTATGCACTACTTCTGATAAATTTGTAAACTAAATGACTTTCTAGCTTGAGTTGCTTTGCACTTATGATTTCCAGATAAGTTGCTCTTGTCATTTGTGACTCAGATGGTTTTTTTGTGATTTATTTATTCTGATTATTAGATTATAATCTTGATTCTTGTAAGATTAAATATGATTGAATTATTTATACTGTAATCATATTAATAATTTCTTCAAGCTTTAAACTAGTCGGAAGTAGGATGCCAGAATTATGTTGTAACCGTGTGATGTATGATTTTTCGGATATTTCATTTTGTTTTTTTGTCAAAGAGCGTGTATATACTGGTCGTAGCATTGTAGATTACAATTCCCTACTGATATTGTTTTTTTTTTTTTTTGTAAAAATTAAATGTTTAAATGCTTTCAAGTTTCAAATTCAAGAATGTATGGAAGGTGCGAAATCCTTTGTAAATTTCTTAAGGCTAATGTGATAGTGAAGGTGTGATGTTTCGTGTAAAGCTATGCTACATATTCAAACATAAATGTGTTTATTTTAGGTTCTATTTTATTTTACTAAGCATTTTAATCAATTATGTTGTAATGAAGTTTGTGATTCATGATTTCAGCAAATTATATATATTTCACTGTATATGAAGTTTCTTTGTTTAGTTTGGATTGAGAGACTTTTTACTTTGTTTACTTTGATTGTATGAATAGTGTAACTTTCCATATTTTAATTTTATTTGCAGGTTTAAGCATCTATTTGGATATTTTAGCGTCAAGCTTTAGCAAGTTTGTAAAATTTTGTTCAATCAAGACTCTGGTGACGGACACATTCATTTTGGAACATACTACAAAGTCTATTTTGTTAAAGGAGTTAAAAAAATCTCCTAAGAATTGGTATGAATTGAGATATTGATGTCATGTTGTTTACTTTAGAAACAAAATTTTATTGTAATTCTAGATTCAGTTAATATAGATTAGATTGTACCAAAACATTTTACTTCTTATATAATTTATGTATAGTTTTATATTCTATTTATATTTAAATTTTGCAGCTTGTTTTATGAATTGATTTACGAAAATATGTGGACATTTTGATTGTTTCTAAACTTGCTTTAGATTAACAAAAAATTAAGGTTATTGATAACCATCATGCTACATTATTGTAACAAAATTGAATATTTATTATATGACAAAATAAATAGAAAAGGTAACAAATTTTTTTTGTTCCTTATTCTTTGGTAACGAAAATTTATTATATATTTATTATTCATCAATTCATTTACTAGTAACGAAAACATTTTTAGCAACAAATTAAATCATCTTTCTGTGACGAAGGTGTAGTTACCAATGGACGACATATGGTAACAAAATCTTCTTTGTTACCATATTACTTGTAACGAACACAAATTTTTGGTTACTAAAACTTTTCGCGACGGACTTTAAGAAACAAATCGTGTCACGAAATGTTTTCGTTACCAATACATGTGGTAACGAATATTGCACTTATTGTAACAAAATAATTTGTTACCAAATGTGCAGTTTCTTGTATCATATTCCAAAAATTCAGCCAACATATTTATATTGTGATAATAATTCTGCAATACACATAGCAATAAAACTTATATTTCACGAAAGGGCTAAGCACATAGAAATTGATTGTCATTTTATTAGGGAGAAAATTGAGCTAAAACATATCAAATTAATGCCTATTCACACTGATATGCAGATAGCTAATTTATTTACAAAAGCTTTGCCATTACCCAATTCCAGCTGCTTCTGTCCAAGATGTCTCTCCTTGATATTCATGCGCCGCCATCTTGAGAAGGGGGGGGGGGGGTATTGGAGGTGATCAAGCTGGGAGATTAGTTTGGCGTGCAGTTTGTTCTTATGTTTCAATTTGGGGATTTAGGTTTTTTAGGATTCAAATTGTATTATTTATTTTTTTATTTTTCTTTTTCCTTTTTTTATTTGTATTTTTACGGTTTTGTCCCTGGTTTAGTTCACCGCCTTATTTATGTATATAAAAGGCTGGGTTCGAACCTAGCTATTCAATTATTCAATAAACACAAAATATTTTTCTCTCCAAGATTTCAACTTCTGCAAATTCAATTTACATAATTTTTCTTGTTAATTCTATGAACAACTTTAGAATTTAACAAAAACGAAGGAATGTTTAATATGATGACCCATTTTGTTATTTGAAGCTGAAAATGAAATAAAGACGGCATAAGATTTGAATTTGAACATCATGAAAAGGCAAGGAGAAGAGGCCTGCATTGATATTAGAAATATACTTTAAGCTAACTTGTTGCAACTCGTTATTTACAGCATAATTATCAGGCAGTGGATGTAGTTTGTTTAAGTCAATAATGTTGTCTTTTAGGGTATTAATTGATTTGTTTAAATCTTGACTTGATTTCTTAACGAACCAAGCTCAAACGAACCTTTACTGATATTAGAAATATACTTTAATGATAATCTAATTTGACTTGATGCAACTCGTTATTTACAGCATAATTATATTAGGTTGTAGTTTGTTTAAGTCAATAATTTTGTCTCTAAGGGTGTTAACGAGTTAAGTAATCCTAAATAAATCTAATTATTTACTCCACTATAATTTGAAAAAAAAAAAAAACAATTTATCCCCTTTATTAGCTGTAGAGTGTAACTAACTTGCTGAAATTGAGAGTACGCATGAAAAATATTTTGTAATACAGGGGGGGTAAATTTTTACATTTATCATAATACAGGGGAGTAAAGTGCCACATTATCATAATAAAGGGGGATAAAGTGTCGCCTATAAAAATATCAGGGAGGCGGTGTGAAACTTTTATAAAATTACAGGGGGTAAAAGTACTCTTTGTAAATCACATGGGGGTAAATTGAATATTATATATTTTATAGGGAGTAAATTGTCATTAATTTTTGAGAAAAAATTGGACTTGATACCAAAGTTGAAACTAAAGTCTATTATATGATATCAAATTTGAATTTTCATATCAAATGGTATCATAGTTGTTGACATATTTTATGGTAAAAAAAGTAATTTTTCCATATTTTAAATATATATGGATGTTTTCACATCTTATGATGGAATTATAATTTCATTTCATGTTTTTTTTTGCGAACAAAAATTAGTTGGAGGGTTGGTAATAAGAATAACAATGGAGATTTTTGCAAAACATATGATACTCCATCCGTTTCATATTAATTGGCACATTTATCAAATTTTTTTGTTTTAAATTAATTGGTATGCCAAAAAAAATTTAAAGCAATTTTTTTCAATTTTACCCATTTCTCTCATTCGAGTTGGGAAACTCAAAGGTCACTATTTACTAATAAAAAATTAAAAAGTAGTCATTATTACAAAAGGGTATTTGGGATATTTTATCATAAAAAGTATATAATTTTGAGGCTTCTTAATCTATTTGAAAAGTAAAAATGTGTCAATTAATACGAAACGGAGAGAATATGATTTGTTTTGCTCAATAAATAGTTTAATAATTAAAAAAATAAAATCCACCTCGTACACCAAAAAGATGAAATGATTCTTCCTGGCCCATGTGATGTAAAGTTTACCGCAGCCCAACCCCAAAACCAATAAAATGTTGGGGAATTCTATGGTGACTCTTGGGTAAGGAAATAGTCACAACAACAAATCAATCTCAGCCTTTAAAGAGAAAAAAGAAATTATCTTGTCCATTGATTATATACAAATGTATACAATTCTATATTTTGTGTATTAAATTCAGAAATTTAATTATTAATACATTGTAAATAGTAGATTTACATTATTACCCTCAAATAAAAACAACAAAAATACCCACTTTTACTAGAATACCCCTCCCATTTTTTCTCCCCCAATTTCTCTTCTTACCCCAATTCCTTTCCAAACCCTAACCCACAACACCACCACGCCGCCGCCGCCACCTTCCTCCTCCCCTCCCTCTCTATCTCTCTGCTTTTATATTATACCAGAACGATGACGGCGGCGCCATCGTTCTGGTCGAGGCGAGAACAGAGGCACTTCATGAAGCTTTCAATCCAAAAAATTACTTAATAAACTGGCCGCCATGAAAGCTCGTAAAGCTTCTTCCTTTCTTCACTCCATCGACCAATAATCACCAAGAAATCCTAAGCCCAAAACTTGAAAACCCATTTCACCAATTCCATTGATTGCGACGACCAGGTTTGGGGGGAAAGGGGTTGGGGTTGATTGGGATGGTGGCCTGGTGGGTGGGTTTGAAGATTTTTAATTTTTTTAATTTATAGTATTAAAGTTTAATATATTAATCTAAAATTAAATTAGTTTATTAAATTATGTAAATAGTATTTTTATAATTATAAAATTCAATATATCAATTATTTTTTATTTAATATTTTTTTCAATTTATTCAATAACTAATTAATTATACAAATTTATGAAAAAATGAAATAAGTATTACAACTATAATTTTTGGAATTTTATGTGATATTACAATTTACAAATGACATTCAAGATTTAAAATTCAAAACGAAATTATTAACATGAAGAGCCAAACTGATTAAGTATTTAATGTGATTCCTTATTTTCCAACATTAATCAAAATGTTCTTTATCTAATTAAATAAAAACAAATCTCAAGATTAAATTATGTAATCAACAATGTTGACTTCAGTCAAGTAATCGATTCAATTATCAATTTTTGTTACTATTAACCTAATTATATGCTATTAACCTAATTATACATTATCCTAAGATCGAGAATGTTGATTTTGATAAATTAATCGAGTCAATTATTGATATTGATTACTATTAACCTAATTATACATTAACCTAAGGTCAATAATGTTGATTTTGGTCAATTAATCGACCCTTACAATATAAGAGATTAGATTACTTTAAACTAAAAAGTATTAGGACTCTTTGATAATTCAAATTGGACTTAACAAGATAAATATTTGAAAATTAGAGGTGATTCTTCAGTTTAGCTCATTGGCATTTATTTGTAGTGTTAATAATTTCTTTTAGAATTTTAAAACTTGAATTTCATTTGTAATATCACATAATTCTAAAATTGATGGTTGAAATATTTATTTCAAGTTTTGATAAATATGTTAATTAACTAGTTATTGAATAAATTGAACTATATTAAATAATATTCATTGTAATACAAAATTTTATAAATATAAAAATGTTGTTTACATAATTTAGTCTTGTATATTAATACCCGAAGAAAAAATCATGACAATGTATAAATTTTCGAAGCACACTGTAACGGACCATCCGACGGGAGGCCCAAACTCCGCATCAAAGACATAGCCGCCGGGTGGTTAAATGCATCCTAGGGGCTGCCCAGGATGCTTTGGAGGAACCAAAAACGCCATTAGAGGTTCCGGAGAACTCTAAAGGCTTCTACACGGATCCGGAGCATTCTAGAGAGTTCCGGGACAGTCCGCACAACTCCGGGAGGGACTAGAAGGCACCGAGAGAGCCTACACGGGTCTAGAGCATGCTTGAAGGGTCTAGAACATTGTGGAGAGCTCAAGACACTTGTAGGCACACCTTGTACATAGTAGAACATACTAGATACTTGTACATAATGCTAAAAGTTGTAGAAGGGTCTAGAGAATCATTCTCCACCCTTAGATTAGATTGATCCCAACCGTCCGTTTAAGGACGTGGGACTATAAATAGATGTAACTCCCTCATTTGTAATCATCAAGTTCACAAGCAATACAAGCATACTTCACTTTCACAAAGCTTTCCTACTTTCCACTCTCACTACTGACTTAGCCGATTCCGCAAGGGGCGACCGGGCTAAGTGCCGCACGACACTTGAGAAAACAAATACGTGACAACACGTTGCTTTCACAAATTTTGATCCATAAAAAAAATCATATAATCAGTGTAGATATACATAAGTAGGATTTGATTATATATCTAATCTTCCCCAAACACACACACAAAAGAAAAAAAAAAGAAAAAAAAAACAAAAACAAAAACTACAAAGCTCCGCTTCGACGGATAAAATTTCGCTAGAGCGAAATAACTGAGAAAGTATATCATATATGAAATAGAAAAATGATAAGTTGGGAATTTTGTAAAATAAAGAGTAAGGGTACAATAGATATTTCAAAGATGAGCTGGGTTGTAAATGAATATTTTAACATTGTAATGTGGACACATGTTTACATTTAATTGGCCAAGAAAAAGGTTGTTGGTGACTCTCTTTGAAATGAGAGTCACCATAGACCATCCCTAAAATGTTTTGGGGCCTACAAATTAAATAGCCTTATAAAAACTAAACCTAACCCTAAATCGGCGGCGAACGAGAAGCAGAACTACCTTCCATCATGAGAATTGTTGTTATTCCAATTAGGAAGGTTATCAACATTAGGCAGGTTATCACCAATACGCAGAATCCGGGTTATCACCAATACCCCCATCTCGAATATGGTGAACGAAAAGGTGCTACTTAATCCAGGTTTCAGATGGCTACTGGCGGCCTGCACCGTGTCAAGCGGCATTGAGGTTTTAAGTCGGATATTAATGGCAAACAAAGACAAAGACAAAGAGAAAGAGAAAGAGAAAGACAAGGATTTCATGAAAACCGCGTATGTACTTATCTTTCTCTTATTTTTTAACTTTTTATTAGGATTCTGGAGGTTCATTTTATTTGGGTTTGTTGTTGTTGTCATTGAGTTTATTCAATGAGGCATTATACGATTTATATATTTATATGAGAAATCCTGCCGTATGAATTATGTCAAATTATTACTCTATATTGATCACTATTTTAAACTCTTTGCCAATGGTATAGGTGTAGGCGTATATTTTCCTAGTATTTTAATGTTTTCTCACTCCTAACTCTGACTCTGAAGCTCCATTGGATGTTGTAGGTTAGCAATCCTTCAAAAAACATATGCGGTTGTATGTTTCCTACCCTGGTGTTACTGGTTTTAAGAACAACCAATTTGTAATAAGGTTTTCTTCTTATTTTCCCATTCTGTTTGCATCAAAGGTGATTTACCTGTGAATTAATATTTGCCTTTAATTTTGATGAATATGTAATAATTAAGTTTTACATTATTGTTGAAATTTAATGGTGGCATTTGAAGGGAAAAGGTGCACTGTTTATGTGGATTTGGTTTTTTAATCAAACTAAATTAGGTTTTGTTTTACAGTTAAAAATTTAGGTTTCCTTTTGTTTTCATGATTCTCGTGTGATGATTCAGTTGCTTTTATTTTCCTTGTTTGAAATTCCAATATTATCTTTATTTCTTTCCTTATTTAATAGAATGATTCAGATGGGTTTATTTCACGAGATTCCTTGGTTTAAGAAGTATGTCGCTGATGCTGCTGCAGCTGCTGCCGCTGTCGCTGATGCTGCTGCAGCTGTCGAGGCCGACACCAAAGCCGAAGGATTAATTCACCCATCACCATATGACATTTCTCCCTAATGATTACTTAACCTACCCTAACCCTACTTGTTTGTACATTCCCTAAATGAGAATATTCTTATTTTAGAATATTAAAAAAGAAATGTTATTTTGGATTGAGCGAAAGTCGACCAAACAGAATACATATTAAATTAATATATCGATATCATGGTATCTCAAATTAATATTTAAGTGGTATATATGTTATATGTTTGCATTGCATGGTTTAAAGTTTGAACAAGAATATGCATTGGCATGCTAGCGATAACAATTAAAAAAGTAGTTCATTCAAAGACTAGCTTGCTTTGGATTTTGTAATTGGTGACCCCGTTAATCTACGTATTTTATTACTATATATGATTTTATAATTGGTAACTTCGCTTTGACATAGTCGTTGGATTGTTTATGAATTCCGATATATCATATATGTATTGTTGGACAAATTCTAATTATGAAATAATTTAGATGTAATAATATATATATATATATATATATATATATATGATGTATTCATGGATTATAATTTTCTTTCGAGTGTATGTTTCGGTCAGTCAAATATTGAAAATATTTCGGAAACACTAAGGATAATTTGTAAAAAAAGTTACTAAATTTAGAAAAATAACAGAGTTTAAGGCAAACAAATAGTTTCAAAATTATATTTTTTTTTTTGTTTCGCTTGATTCAAAAATGAAAACTTTTTGATGTTTTTGACAGGGAAGATGAAAATTTTGATCCATGAATGTATTAAACTATTAATGTATTTAATTGCCATTAACAAATATCTCCTGTGTCATGACAAATCAAAGTTCAAAATTTTTAATGCCATGGTCCAACTACAGTTTCAGGGGCTTTTTCCATAGCCAACCGACTCAACATGTACAATTTCAAAGTCTTCACTATAAAACAAATATAATGAATCATTTTCGTTCTACATAAAAGGCGTACGTGTGATGCAAGACTAAAGTTAGCAACTCAAACTTTGCTACCCTATTAATTAATTTATTTAATTTATTGATCGATTAACAATGAGTTGGAAAACTTCTAACGAATTTTTAAAGATAAGTTATTTTTCTTTTTCTTTTTTGATTTATTCGATAGATGATCAAATTTTCGTTTGGGCTAGAATTCTATTAAAATGTCTACTATAATGTACACAAAAAAATTGATTTTAGACGTATAATATATATTTATCCAAGATTCGTAAAGCAAACAAGATAAAAAAAAAAGCTTTAATCTAGTTCTTTCCAACCTTTTTTTCTTTTCAATGTTTATGATCTCTTCTTTTTCACGTTTCTATTTTTTTAAGCATAATTTTCCATTAAAAATACTCAATTATATAAATAAGGCCCACGACACAGTCATGAAGATCGAAATATTTATGGCCATATTTAACTTTCTACTACTAACATTTATTAATTTCAGTTCAATATTTTTTAGGCTCACATATATAAATATACTTTTTGATGCACTTGTGACAAAAAAAAGTAGGATATATCTATATATAGATCCTTCATTCTATATATATCACTAATTTTTAAAGGTGCTTTTAAGATAAAATTTTAAATATTTAAAAGTTTGAATTTTTAAATATTTCTTCAATATTGCGCCTCAAATAGGCACAAAAATTATTGCGATTATATATTTTCTTCAATATTTAAATCTTTCTTCAATACGTTTTCTAGTGGATCATTTAGTAAAAAAAAAAAAAAAAAAAAACTCAAAGCACCCTACCTCGAAGAAACACGTGAATGCAAAATCCACTAGAAAAGGCATAATTTTTCCTTGCTCAACAAGCAAGTTTTAACAAATTTAACCCAATATTTTCCTATGAACAATCATCAATTCATCAGAGCATAGAAAAACATAACCACTATCGAGAAAAGAAAACTTTTCTCAAGATAGTCAACTTAATAATCCCTAAATTAAATTATAATCAAACTAAAGCATTGGGTTTTCAATGTCAAAATTCGCAATCATGAGATTATTTTCAGTGTTTCTCGATTGCTTTAAATCATATATCTGATTCTACTCTCCATCAAAATGATCATTCATCAAACCAAAAAGTCAAGACCAATACAACAAAATCAAGAAGTGTTCCAATTCTTGTTTCTTACTGCTTCCCTGTAAATTCGCAGTTGTCGCGTCTATAGGAATAGGATCTTTAATTGTTTCCGGGAAGATTCTTCTATCTAGTACACGATTCAAATGTATCAGGACAACAGTAGAAAACTTGCTCTGTGAATAATTTGAATGCCCTCAAATCAAATTTAGCCATTTAATAAGTATATAAATTATATGGTACTGGAATTGAATTCCTTTTGTAGGTTCTGAGGTTTCAATTTCGAGCATAAGTTTTAATTTGGAATTTGTAATGTCGGCTTAAGTATTTATACACCTTGAATCCAAGTTTATAATTAAACCAACCGATTGTGCATGTATAGACAACATCACAACAAGAAGTAACATCTCCTGTAAAATCTAACAAAAAATTTATTCAAATTATCTGTACATATATTTACATTGCAGCCCAATTTTAAATGAAAAGAACATATAGGAGGGTATATAGATTTCCTATACAACTCTCTCTCCCCTAATGAAAAATTGATTTCCAGATAATTAACAACAGAAGGGGAAATGAAAATACTGAAACTATACTGCTCCCCTTTAATTACTGTATGCTATAAAACCGAAGTATCCGTCGTCGTATTATTGCACATGCATTCGGGTATAGGATACTTAGTCACATCCCTCCCGACTTTACTAGTTCTAAGCTCTGGCTGTCCCAAAGAATCTCGGTGCAAGTTTTTACTGATTACTGAAATCCGACTCTTGAAGTGAAGAATCCATAAAATACAAAAGCATTTGTCTTTTGTTTGGTATTATAGTCTTTTTATTCCCTGAATAGGCCTTGTGTCCCTGAATGGCATGTCCCATGTTTCCACCATGAGAAGCCATGAACACGTCACTCTTTTCAGAAACTATATAATAAATAGCAGCCATAATTGAAGCCTTATTTGCAAATGGTTCAAGTTCATTTAGCAATGCAAGATCTTCTTTGTTGTAGAAGTGAGGAAATTCTTCCGTTAACGGAAGCAAAGCCTCTTTTCCTCCGAACGGGATTCCTCTGGCCCAATAAATTCTTGTGCTTTTTGGAGCTCCCAAAGCCTTGAGCAACCTAAACACAAAACGATAGTTTATAAAGAATAAATCCTCAAATAGGCATAGGATCTTATCCTATCTAGACTGGTCAATATCTGTTTAGGAGGTCCAAAAAAGCAATTTCATAAAGTGCGCATCCAATTCATAAAGTGCGGAACCAAAAGTGCAAAACATCTTAAAATATTGGGACCAAAGGTGCAGTTTCTCAAAGTTCGCTCATATTAAGTGAAGAGTCGCGTTGTACAAGATTACCTTACGACTTCTAAGGCATTTAAGGGGCAAAGGCCAGCAAGTTTCCTTTCATGGTAGGTCATATTGGATCTTGAAGTCAAGAGCTCGGGACGTGACTCTCTCTCTTTATTGATCATCTTATCATAATCGGGACCTAGACCAGGAAGACATCCTGTCCTTACCCATACATCTTTTTCCATTCAAAGATGAAGAGAAAGATAAGGTCCCTTGCTTCTCATTCTCTCAGAAATCTTGTTACCAAGTTCGGAGATATGTCGAGCAAACCTCAATGCATGAAAAGCTACCTGCAATTTTAAGAGAGGATCTTAAGAAATTTAAGGGTATTATAGTCTTTTAAGGAGCGAGATGAATATCGAGAATATTAAAGCGTAAAGATGATGTAACCACCTTGCACAGAAGCTTTTGAAGATCGGAAGGAAGATCTTTAGAAAGCCTTGAGTCCAAACCACGTAATAGTAACACACCATCCTTCCTTAGCTGCAGGAACCAAAATAGGTCAAGTAAGACACTCACCAATCCAGGAACATCTAGAAGTAAGCAAAAACAAAACTTTCCCTCCATTTTCGTTTAAGAACATTAAGTTGATTTAATTCAAATGGATGACGACATTGGAATATCAGATAAAATGTTCATTTAAAATAAAAGCCGGTTTCTTTAAGTTAGAGCTTTGGTGGTCATTCCAATTGTACTGCTGTAAATTTGACTGTCAAAGAATTAAACTTTGCATTCATCTCCTAAAAGTCAAAAGTTTGAATCCATACCAAAGATTCGAAATTTGTTAGCAGCTCAAAAGTAGCCTGATGGTGACACTTTCAAGAATGGGGAAATCTTAACATTTCTCTAATCAGAGAAATAAAAAGTTTGTAAACGAATTCTTACTTTTATTTTTAATGGAAGGGATCCATTTTGCCATTATTCTAGTTCACAAACTATACCAATCTATTGAAGCAACAAAAAGAAGCCAAAGGAGTTATTTGAAAACACAAGAACTGCAAAGTTTTATTATCTTACTCATTTGAGGTAACGCGAGCGAATCCACTGTGGAGACACATGAAGGGGAGTCCTCTTCTCCTCCACAGGCCTTGTCATTACATGTGTTGAGGGAAGTGAAGAAACTATTCGTATATCATTTTCCAAAACATTCTTGAAATTATCCAAATCAAATATATCAGAAAATCCATTGCAACCATCACAACAGAAAAACAACAATTTACACAATTTACCCCACAAAGAGTAAATGTTTGGTTCTTGAATTTTAGTGAGTAAAACGCTATTGAAAATGTTTTCCTAACATCAATTGATTGAACACTTAGCTCCATTTTCCTAGTTATTTTGCTTACTGAAATTCAAGAACCAAACATAGCCTAAATAATTCGGTAAATTGCTATGGAAAGACATGAATCGAATGAAATTCAATTACATAACAAGTACTATACAACAATTACAAACTTTTGGGAAATCTAAATAGCTTAAAAATTCAAGAAATGTTATAGAAAACAAACCTTTCATCGCCCCAAATAACATTGACTTGCAAAATAGGCACAACCAAAACTGCTCCAAGAATTCTTGCAATGACAACAGCATCAACAATCTGATTTCTCTGCTGATTCATCCCACCAGAAACTACAACCAACAAATACTTAGTCCTTTCCTTCACAATCCGAACACTCTCTGTTCTATAACTTTCACTAACATCCAAACAGGGTCTATACCCCAACCCATCAGGTTGCTTCCAAAACTCAAAACTTTTCATCAACATTCATCTGAGACCTCGCGAACCCAGTTGAAATTGATGCATTTTCTTGAGATTGAGCACAAGAGTTTTGCACAAAAGGGATTATTGGATAGAAATTGAACCACATTTTCAACACCCACAAACAAACATAAAAATCAAGAAAGTGAAGATTTTTGGATTCTTGAGGTGCGAAAGCCTGAGCTTTGACTTTGAGGAGGAAGATTGATTTTTCTTGGAAGAAGAAACAAGCAAAGAAACGAGGGATGATTGTGTGATTGAGTTGATGATTTGTGATGGAAAGGAAATGTAACTATGGTGCTTCTTCCTGTGGGTTTTTGACACGGCCATTATTAAACACGCACTAGTCAGTACTCCGTAGTGAACTTGAACGTTCTTGTTACAAAAGGTGAAATCGCTCACCCCGGGCGTCCCTCACCCCCTGTCCAACAGAATTGTGAGAGGAGGTAAATCATGGTGACTCAATCGGCAACAGAGACTGGGATCAGTGCTCACTGAGCACAAAGAGCTCCTCTCATTTTTTTGAGAAGTTGCTCCCACACTGCCGCTAGTGAGGTTCGATCCTTGGTCTCTTGTTCTCTTGTTCTTGTTTCAAATTTCACCTCGAAGACCAGTTGAGCTGCCCATGCGGGCCGTGATGTTATTTTCTTCTTTTTCTCTTTGGTGTTAGGATTTATAAAATGTGTGCCACTGCCAGAGCAGTGATTTTTAAAATCGGACCGGTCATTAAACCGATCGGGTCGATCACTGATTCGATCGGTATAATCGGTGTGACTTTATTATTACGTAATATTTATATATATTTTTTTTAAATTATTTAAAGTATAATTATAATTCAAAAAAATATCATTCTTTGTCAATGTAATTTTTTTTTTGTTTCATGCAAATAATCAAAATGACTTAAAAATTAAGATCAATGTCAAAAATATAAATCTCAATTATCCCTCAAAGATATATACATTCAAAACAAGACAACAAAATTAAAAGTTCATCTCATTTTCAAAGTTTTGGATTGTTCATTTATGTTCTATTATTGTAAGTTGATGTTTATATGGTAATTGATTTGCATAATTTCATACACAAAATAATATTATTCACAATGATGAGAAAATGATTATGTACTTCTTTATGTAAAAAAAAAATATAATATTGCATTGATTGTTCCTCATTGATTGTTAAAACACTAAAATAATTAATGTTATTCCAATTAAAGTATATAAATGTAATCATATTAAATGTTAAACAAGAGTTCAAATAAATAATAATAACAAAAATTCTCTAAATTTGAAAAAAAAAAATTTAAGTGAACCACTGGTTCATTGGTTTTACCGGTTTAAACTAATAAATTTGAGGACTGAATTTTGGGGTAAATCGGACCGAATTAAGGACCGGTTAGCGGTTGAACCAATCCAACCGTCAGGTCCGATCCGATTTTAAGAACACAGGCAGTTGTATTAAATTTAAATGAAATGATGGCTATAAATTTAAATGAAATGATGGCTAAAAATTAAATTTCATCTGAGGCTTGGGAAGAAGATTAGAAAGTGCGAGCGGCGGGAACAGATTGTGAAATGTTTGGCATTTATTTTGTGCCCAATCCCAATGTGTGTTATGATCTCGGGAGAATCACACCCAAAAGCTAGCTATTGAAGTTGGAGAGTCCAAAGTCATATAAATCCCATATTTGTATCATATTCTACCAATGTGGGATAAGGTTTCATACCCTTCAATTAGGATCATTACAATGTGACAGTCAGTAGGTGGCGTAATTATTTCCTTGAATTTCTTCAGATTAAGGTTGCAAGTAAGGCCATCTCCAAGAGCAGTGCTAAAAGTTAAATTTTAAGAGTTTTGCTAAAATTTTGATAAAAAGTGTTCTCCAAGAGCACCTCTATAATTTAGGAGTTGTTAAATTTATAAGTTTGGCTTGCCAAATACCCATGGCCAAATTATAATTGCTATATGCAATTGTTTGTAAGAAAGTACAAAAAACTTTTGTACTTTTATGCAAAACAATAAATTGGAGACATTGCTAATTAAATTAATAATAAATTTAAATTCATAGTTTGTACTAATTAAATCCATATTGCTTGTGCATTCAAATACATATTAATTAAATTCAAATATAATTTGAATATCATTATAAAAAATTTGTCACTATTGACAAATAGTGGAACCTCTTTAGCGATAATTAACGTAGTCACGATGATTTAGTGATAATATTTTAATTATAAATTTTGGGGCATCGTTAAATGTCAATACTAAAAATTAATATTTTTTAAAAAAAAAACTATTTTTTCTATTATGAAATAAAAATCAATTAGTATTATAAATATATTATTATTATTTATATAAAATAATAATTAAAATTATTTATTAAAATATGAACTAGCTGTTTGAGTGAAATGATATGGTTTTTACAAAGTAGTCTCTTAAAATATAAACTAGCTGTCGGATTGCTGAGTAAAAAATGAAATTGTATAACACTGTTTATTAGTTATATTTTAAGATAAGAGGCGAAATTTAAGAGAGCTGTTGGACAACGCCTAAGGTGTGACTGTGTGTGTAACATTTATACTGATTAACATGGCCACTCGCAACTACTATATATAACCTCTCTAAACAAACTAACCTGTTATTTATTTTAAGCATAAAAAACAAAACAAAAAAGGGATATTATTCAAATAGATTGATATGCATTGTCGTGCTAGTACAATATAAACATTTATATATCATTTAAAAAACAAAGAAAAAATCATCCGCGATTAATTTTGAAATAAAACACTTAATATGTATATATAAAAATTATTACATTTCTATGAACACCAGAAAATATATATTAATCACCCAAAAAAAAAAAGTATTATGTAAAAACAATAACATCAGCCGTGCTATGTTTTATCAATTATATATTTTATATGAACACGAGGAAATATATAATTAATTTTGATAAGTCATGGCGTTGGATTTTTTTTTTTTTTTGTGGCTAGCAAATGTTGAGCCTAATGCCCATCTTTGATGTCCAATCCAATTCCAAAATCATAGCCACCTCTGAATACAAAACCCACACTTTCTCCATTGAAAGTCGTTAAAACCATTGTTTGTCTGTACTCATCAATATTATCTGGGTTATTTTCTCACTTCCTTTTTTTCTTTTTCTTTTAAGTAAATGTAATTTTTAATAATTAAGCATTTATACCCAATACCTAGTTTTTGTCCCATTTAACTCCTAATTTCTTAACTAATTCATTTTATGGATTAATATCTTAAATATGTAGACATCTGAATTATTAGGTAATTAAAATTAGTTAAATATTAATAAATTATGTTAATGTAATTAAAACTTGTCATTTTAAATTTTGTTTGAATATTGGAGAACTTAAATTATTCTTTTAAATTTTTTTTTTTGTAGAAACAAATAAAAGATCTCTTTGTTAATGAAAAATAAATTTGTTTTTACAAAATAAAAAGAAATTTGGAAGGCAGTGGCCGAATAGAAGTAAATTATCAATTGATGGTTGTAAAAGTAATAAGAAAAACTTTTTAAAAGGGTGAACATGTCTTTTATAATTCAATTTGTTTTGTGTTTAAATTTTAAAGGACCCTTGTCATTTATTGAGATGGTGTTGATGTAGAATCTTCGGGGAGTATTTTGCAAAGAATAACACTAATGACAAAACGAACTAATATTCAAATTGAATATGACAAATCAGCTCAAACAACAAACCACACCCACCCAATTTCTCCACAGAACAAAAACCCACCTGCTGGATACTTTAGCAATCACAAAAAATTCAGAAGAAAATAAAATTCCGTGCTGAAGAGAGAGATGGGGCTGAAAGGAGAGGCGGAAGAGGTGGTGGTGGAGAGGACTGACGGCGGCGTAGTGGTGGTGAATCCCAAGCCCCAAAAAGGCTTCACTTCAAAGGCTATAGACTGGTTAGAATGGGCATTTGTGAAGCTAATGCATGATCCTACACAACCTCTTCACTATCTCTCCGGTAACTTTGCTCCAGTTGATGAAACTCCTCCTCTAACTGATCTTCCTGTTAAAGGCCATCTTCCTGTGAGTCACTTTCAATTTTCATGCTAATTTGTTTTTATTTTCAAGTTCAATTTTACATATATTTACCTAGTCACGAGTTTGTTAACTGATTATACAGCTATGGATTTTTGCTAGAATTTAGAATTTTCGTCTTTTTTTTGGGTTGTGAGTTAGGCAGAACTTGCCAGGTGATCGGTTCAAACAGAGCTAGTGACCAATCACATGGAAGTGACTGTCAGATTGGAAACTATCGATATCTATAAACTCATTTTGTTTTATTATTATTATTATTGTTATTAATCAGGCTGTTGAATTCTGTAGAGTGTAGACTGTCAATGATTATATGTAGTTTTGTTTAAGCTATTGAGATCTGTCAATTTAGTCTGGGGTAAGATCTAACTATAAGCATATTGGAACTCTGAAAAGGAAGTATGAAACTAGAAAACTGGCAATTGTTTGTAGAATATTATATCAAAATTCGAACTGCAGTAAATGTAAAATAAAAGACAAAAGAATAAAATATTTTAGTTTACTTTTGTGAATGGTTCAAATTTATGTAATCATTCATGACTAATTCACCCTGCTATACTGCTTTCTTGAGTTTGACTCTTCAAGATAGGGCCTCCGTTCCCTATGATTCTACTTATGTTAGGATTATTTTTTACTAAAAGTGCTAAAGATTTTGTTTGTTCAACCCCTTCTAATACCAAGACTCAGCATCGTATCAAGAAATTCTTTTAATGAAGCAAGTTGCAGTATATGTGATAATAACTTGTATGTTTAATAAAGCTTTATTAGAAAGTGTAGCTTATCATTATATCGACCTATTTCAATACACATGTGGCAATATTCCAATTTGTGCTTTTGTATTTGTGCATGAAGAAGAGATATGAGCTTTGGCTGCTGAGAATTAACATGTAATAAAAAAAATTGATGCAGGAATGTCTGAATGGAGAATTTGTGAGGGTTGGTCCCAATCCAAAGTTTGCTCCAGTTGCTGGATATCATTGGTAATTGTTTCTATTTATTGATTATTTCACTAGGGCTTCACATGTTGGTGGAATTTAGCCCATTAACACAGCTAAAGTACAGCTGCTTAATCTCACTGTTATGCAACTGTACTTTTTCTTAGTAACGGAAATTTAAGTTGTGCATTGTGGGTGTACGTATCAGCTCAATTGATTTGTAATAAAATGTTATCTGACCTTTCCTCGTTCCTTTTATCTTCAGGTTTGATGGAGATGGGTACGTTTTTGTGCCTGACCTCATTCATCTTTAGGAAATTGTAGAACTAATGACATGATTCTTATGATGTTTTTTTTTTGGCAGAATGATTCACGGGATGCGTATAAAAGATGGAAAAGCAACCTTTGTCTCCCGCTTTGTGAAGACATCACGCCTTAAACAAGAAGAGTTTTATGGCGGATCTAAGTTTATGAAGGTATGCTTGGGAATGCAATAAGTATGATTTGGGTACTTCTTTCCTTTGGTATGGGCAACCCTACTTTAGTTTCTCTACCCCCCTCTCTCATTTTAATCTAATGTGGATCCTTGCTTCAAAGTATGATATACTTGTTGCGCTTTTATTTGTTTTTGTAAAATCTTAACATGATTTGCAGATTGGTGACCTGAAAGGGATGTTTGGACTTATCATGGTTAGCATGCAAATGCTAAGAACAAAACTTAAAGTACTGGATATTACCCGTGGTTTTGGAACAGGTAAGTTGGTTATGATGTTTTCCCACCATCATATACTTTCAGAAGTTACGTATACTGTGTTTTCCATAGTTGCTTCTAAACTGCAAGAAGTTATGCTGAAATACTTTAAGTCTGTAACCCTAGTGTTCTGCATCTTTTGACAACCCTATTTTCTTTTTCTTTTCTATTTTTCTTTTAGTTTTGGTTATAGTTGAGCCAAATAACTTTGTAAACCTGAGGAGCAATATCTGTCTTCTATCATAACTTCTTGAGAATTTCTAACATATAAATTGTTGCCATCTTCTTTCAGCTAATACAGCTCTAGTATATCACCATGGAAAGCTTTTGGCACTAAGTGAGGCAGATAAACCATGTAAGCTTACTTTCTTTCTTTCAACGTCATGCTAAAACAATGTCCGTGCATCTGATCCGTTTGTTTTATGCTACTTTACATCTACTCTTTTGTTCATTGACCTCGTATTATTTGATTTCCATCTCTAAGCTGATATGTGACTTTACTTAGTGCACTTTAAAAAGACAAAAGTTTCTCTCAGTTGCATTGAAAGATGACTAATCTCCTAAAATCTGTATACTATCTATCTTTAATCTATTGCCCAGATGCCATTAAAGTTTTGGAAGATGGAGATCTGCAAACCATTGGCTTGCTGGATTATGACAAAAGACTGTCACATTCATTCACTGCTCATCCCAAAGTTGACCCATTGACTGGTAAGTGAAATGTCCGTATAAATCCATCAGTATAAACAACCATCGTAGCCACTTATTGCCTTTCCTAAACAGTTAATGTCAATTTGGTTGAGAGGGAGTGATCAATTGGGATAATTCGGTCATTTTGATTGCATGAAGTTTTCTAGTAAAGTGAGTATTTGAACATAATAATTCTTGGTACATCTATATCTAACTCAAAAGGGTCTCAGTTAAAACAAGTGTTAAGATACGTGGGAACAAACTTAGTCAAATCATGAATCAATTTTGAATTGATTCATGGTGGTAAATTTAGCTTACTTTAACTTGAAGTATGAGAGTTTTTTTTTTTTTTTTTGACATTATAGGCAATGTAGCTAGCTTACATAACTTATCATGCAGGTGAAATGTTTACCTTTGGCTATTCACAAACACCCCCATATATCACATACAGAGTTATATCAAAGGATGGATTGATGCAAGATCCAGTGCCAATAACATTATCAGACTCAATCATGATGCACGATTTTGCCATTACTAAAAACTATGCTATTTTTATGGATTTACCATTATACTTCAGGCCAAAGGTATGGGTATTTTGCAGCAATAATTGTGTCTGCCTTTTTTTTTCCTTGGCAACAGAAAAGAGAAGTCATTATGTTAATATCCAGCTATAGAATTTCAAAACCAATGTACATTTCACCAATTTCAAAACCAATTCAGCTACAATGATAAGTGGCACATTGTTTTTCCTCTCAAGTCTCAGCTCGTTCAGAGTACTTGGCCTTTCTGATACATAAGAATTTTACTTTCACTTAGTTGTAATACTGCCTTGAGATTCTTCTCTGCAAACTCATCAGATTCTTTTATTAACATGAATGGTGCGACGTTTATGGTAAAAGAAATTTCGTGGATTGGTTTAGCATTCACTAATCTTTTAACTGACTATTGATTTGGAATATCATAAATCTAAAGGTTCTGAAAAAATTAGTTATATCTGGAGAAATGCACTGTTAATTGGAGCTTGTACAATATTTTGCGAAATGTAAATGATTTGACATTTGGTTGAATAAATTCTTCTGTTTTGTTATAAACCAGGTTCATACTTAATTCATTTGTGCTGAATAGTTTATGATTAAATCAGTTTCATCCTTGATTCGTTTGTGCTGAATAGTTCATGATTATGTAACCTGACTCTTGTAGAATTGTCACATTTTCAGGACATGGTGAAGAAAAAAAAGTTTGTATATAGTTTTGATCCTACCACGAAAGCCCGTTTTGGCATCCTTCCAAGATATGCTAAGAATGAACTCCTGATCAAGTGGTTTGAGCTTCCAAATTGCTTCATATTTCACAATGGTGAGCAACTTTACTCTCATATGCCGTAGAGTGCTAGTGAATTAAACCTAAGTTTATCATCTTATAAGACTCTTTCATTTCCACTTGCTCGCTCGACAAATATTTTTTTGAAATATTAACTCTTTAAGTAGAATTAGTTGTCTAGTGGATACCTCACTATAAATCTCAAATATATTCTTTAATTTAATGGGCATAGGAAGTGCATAGAATTGCTTGCTTGGGAAGCACGAGAGAAAATGAAATCACGCTTGAGTCACATTTGTAACAGAATTCCTTTTATAAAAGAAGTTGACAGCCCTGTAGTTGAGCCTCTTGCTTTCGCATTTAATGTCCTGAATAATCATATATCTCAATTGTTTTCTCAGCCAATGCTTGGGAGGAAGGAGATGAAGTTGTTCTAATCACTTGTCGACTTCAGAATCCAGATCTTGACATGGTTAATGGCACTGTAAAAGAAAAGCTTGAGAATTTCACCAATGAACTGTAAGAGCCTTACGTTCCCACATGTGCATCTTTTCAGTCTCCCGTATCTCAAAAGTTGTGTACTTATGGTGTTATCTCTGCAGGTATGAGATGAGGTTCAACTTGAAGAATGGTCTGGCTTCACAGAAAAAGCTATCCGTATCCGCTGTAGACTTCCCCAGAGTAAACGAGAGCTACACTGGCAGGTGATTTTACCAACTATATTGATTATTTGGCGAAATTGAGGATGAATCATCTCTATGAAGAAGACATTTATTACTAAAATCTATAAAATGTAGTACTTGAAACCAATTAGCTAAATAGACCCCTGTATTCATTCTAGTAAGCACACATGTTCGTTATAGTAATTAGCATATGAGCCCCTGTGTTCATAGAATGCATTAAGTGTCGTGCACTTCAATTATTCCCGACCTACGGCTCATTTTTTTCTAGTGAATTGACCTCTCTAAATATTTATGTTAAGTTATCCATGCATGTTGGTATGTTTGATATATAACAATAAACAATATTTTTTATTCCTTAATACAAAAATAAATAAATTATAAATTTCTTTTGTTTAAAATGGAGTCATGATTTTATCTAGTAGTTTTTGCCTAACTCTATAAAATAATTAAAATAATAAAATGAGTTAATATAATTAATACTTATAGATCGGTAATTCAGTAATTGCATATTTTATTTGATTTTAACATGTGTTAGAGGGTGATGAGCTATATTTCTATTAGCTCAAGGGATATTTGCTAAGAAATATAACACAAGAGTGTATTTGCTATTTAGAACGACAAGGGTGTAATTAATAAATACATCCTTTTTTTAATATTGTTTCTGATCTAAGACATAGTTCATCATATGCTTTCTCTAAGAAGATAAATATTTGATTGTTCTCCTATGGTTATCAGAAGAGCCATAATTAATTTCTGAATTCAGGAAACAACGTTATGTATATGGGACGATACTAGACAGTATTGCTAAGGTAACTGGAATTATCAAATTCGATTTGCATGCGGAACCAGAGACTGGAAAAACAAAGCTTGAAGTTGGAGGAAATGTTCAAGGTATATTTGATTTAGGGCCTGGAAGATTTGGATCTGAGGCTGTCTTTGTTCCCAGACAACCTGGTACAACGTCTGAAGAAGATGATGGTTACCTTATTTTCTTCGCACATGATGAGAACACTGGGTATTATATTAATCTTGATTTACATTAGTAAATTTAGTCAGTATTCTAAATTAATTTGTCTCTTGGATGATATTTACAGAAAATCAGCAGTAAATGTAATTGATGCAAAAACAATGTCACCTGATCCGGTCGCTATAGTCGAACTACCCAAAAGAGTTCCATATGGGTTCCATGCCTTCTTTGTTACTGAGGCAAGTACACCCTGCTTCTTATATGATTTCCTTTTTTTTTTTTTAAATTTCTTAAATACTTTAAATATTATTTTGTTCTTTAAATTAGTACAGTATGTGATAATCTGGTAGTATACATTCAACACGGGAAACATGTCTGTGTTTCTGGTAGTTACGGCAAAATTGTATTTGTAGTCCCCTAATCACTCTTGGTTCTTTTGGTCCTGCCACTGTTGTCCTACTTTCGAAGTTTTTGTCAGTTTTGGTCATATTGTCCACCTTTCCATCTAAATTTTGCATTTTTGGACTCATATGGACGTCTATGTTCTGGTTTGTTTCATGCTAAGGTGCAATGCGGTGGTCTGCACCCCTTCTACGATTGATAGTGTCCTTTCTACGATGGACATCTATGTTCTTGTTTTTATCTCGCTTTCATGGGACACTTGTGAACCATTGCACTGCACCCTAGCATAGGAAAAATCTGCACATTTGATCTCATAAACATATGCTTAAGTTCTGCATCTTTATCTCAAATTGGATGGAATCAGGACGATAGGACCAAAAGTGCAAAATATTTTTGGAAGTTGGAATCAAAATTGCAATTTTATATTTGTATTGCTCTTACGTTCAAGATTGATATTTTATGCACCTCTTTAGAGATTAACATTTACTCACCTTTCCAATGATTCTTGTACTGCTTTTATTTCATTTTTCTTTTTTTTTTTTTTTTTTTTTTTGGGTTGGAGTCGTGATCTAATTTGACAAATCTTTGAACAGGAACAACTTCAAGAACAAGCAAACCTGTAAGGAGATCATATAATGTATTCATCCTATCTCATGCACTTGGTTCATGATATTTGAAAATCTAGGCCAAACTTATAAACAGGAAAGTATTATTCAACCGCGATTATCGATGAGTGTTTTGTTGATTTCATATAAACTTTAATTGATTAAAGCAGATATACATATAATCAACTGCATTAATTTGATTATATTGAATATGATACTTGCCTATGATTACACTGCAACTCTGATGGGGCTCGAGAATAAAGATGCTGAAATGTCTTTTCTAAATTTTGAAAACAATAAAAGAGAATGTAAATCTCTTTTAGAGAAGTGTGCATTTATTTAACTAGAAGTCTAACGCTTTTAAGTAAAAACAAACACAGCTTTCATGTACAAAATGAATGGGTGTTTTTCAGAAGAATTACAAATTACATAATAAGATAGTCCATGTTACATAATAAGGGGCCAGAGCCAGATCAATGAAAAGGTAGGTAGGTAGGTCACTACACAGGCAGATCTAATGCATATTTCCTCCCTAAATTAATTCTTGCAGGCAATATCCATTGTAAGAAGCACTTTGTCAGTCAAGAATGGACAACCTTTGCTTTGCTACATCTAATACTTGGAATTCCACAAGCATACAACTGGTCTAACACAAACACAAATGATCACTTATACCAATCACTATTGGTTCAAACACCTCCCTCATGATTCAAACACCTAATGGCGATTCTTGTCTAGAAAAGAAAAAGATAGTATTTAATAAATTGAATCTATGGATTATCAATGATAAAATGGATGAAGGAATAATGTCATCATTAAATAGAATACTTGAAAATTATTCAACCATTATACTGAAAAACTAACAAGGTATATGTCATACCCAGTTGTGGAGTCCAGAAGCATATTTTATATTTCTAGATTACATGTGAATCAGAAAGAAAAACTAAAAGCATTGCAAGTAATCATTAACATTATTAAGGAATAAATACAAAACAAAAAATGAATAATGTCCCTATAAAGAATTGCACAAAGTAGTGAAAAATTAATGCGTACATATATATCCCTCAGAAATGCCTGTTCTCTACCTGGCATATAATAAAATGGTCCCTCCACCTCTTGCAAAGAAACTTACAAAAGGGAGCACCAAATATGCATCAGATTACTAAATAATTCATCAATGGGATGGGATGGGATATATAATTATCATGTAAAACTATTGAATTACTACTACTCTTTAGAACCTCAACAAAAAAAAAACAATAATAGTAAAACAAAGGAAATGTATCAACAATGAAAAAATCAATTTCTTTAATGGAAGCAGCTAAACATTTAGAAAATTGTGAGTGAGTTTGCATTCGCAATTTGAGCTCTAATCTGGTAAATTGGTATTTACTCCACAGATATGCACAGGGTTGATTCAGAATTTGAAAAACGTAATAACAAAAGAAAATCACCATAAATATATATACATAGATTCAATTGCTAGCACAGATTGAAATTGAGATGCAGATTTCTTTTTTTTTTTTTTTTCAAACAAGAAGAAATTACAATAAATATATTTAGATTAAAAAATGAAGAACAGATATAATATTATATATACGTTATGCTTCAGATTCAACTTAGATCCAAAAAAATAGAGAAGGATTGAAAGGGGAGGAGAGATCGGAAGCCTTCGGTATGGGAGGAATCGGAAAGGAACTTTCAGAATTCAGCCTTTCCAATCACTCCCAACCCGAACATTTCCGACGACTTTTCTCTCCCTTTTCAACTTCACAAACGCTTCACCCGCCGATTCTGAAGAAATTTTTTTGGGGGTGAAGACTGAAGAAGAAGCACAACATCCTTATTAATTATTTATACGCTGTGTCTAGGGTTTTCTTTTTGGAAAAATTGCATTTTACCCCCTACATATTATTAAAAATTGATTCAACTGGACTTCTCTTTTTTTGATCTTTCAAAATTACTACCAATTTATATTTACAATTAGGTGCTCCAGTAAAGTATAAAATATTTCAATGGGGTTTAGTGGTAAAGTTGAGGATTCAGGACCAAGACATCGTTGGTTCGATTTCAATGTGAATATTTGTTCTAATTTATTGCTATTAGGCTTTGTAATTGATTATTATTTGGCCGTTATTCAAATATTAAGATAAAACTTATATTAATGATTCAAATTTTCACTTTTTTTTTTTTTTTTTTGATAACCCAGGTGTCAAAGCTTACACTAGACTAATTCTGGACCTTCAGAACCCTTGCTCTAGAAACTCTGAAGGATGTAAATCGCAGGATGTGCCTCCACCAAGCATCGGGATCCCACCATACTGCTGTACACAATCGCATGATGTGCCTCCACCAAGTCTCGGGATCCCACCATACTGCTCGCATGATGTGCCTCCACCAAGTCTCGGGATCCCACCATACTGCTGTACACAATCGCATGATGTGCCTCCACCAAGCCTCGGGATCCCACCATACTGTTGTACACTCTGCGTACACAGACTCATGAAAATACTTTCATCCAAGTTCCAAATGGGATTCGAACCCCCACCCTTGCCGCTGGAGCAAGCCTTATGAATTGTTGGTCAACCAGTTGGAAATATGCCATGGGGGTAAATTTCCACTTTATTACTAAACTATAACTTACCCTAACAAATATAACTTCATCTTGCAACACAAGCACCCGAACTCTCTCCACCAACCATTTAAATTCTGAAAACCTACTAAAATATTTCATTATTTTATACGATCTGAAAAAAATCGAAAACTAAATTGAAGTTTCATATGTGTTATTACAAAAATGAATGAGTATTCAAAATTCAATCGAAGTTGTATCTGCAAACACTAAAAAGTAGCTTGTAATCAAAAGAAAAGGCCAGAAATAAAATCATTTGCATAACATAAGCTATTACAAACACAACTGTCATATTGAATAACCATAACAGTGACATTAATCCAAAACTATTTAGAAGTCTAATGAACAAAGTGGTAGTTTCTTTCTTTACTTTACAGAAGGGATAAAATGGTGAAGAAATGGATGATAGTAGGTCAAAGTACACAATAGTATACACTTCTTACCTTGCCTCATCCCAACACCACATAAGTGACCAAGCCAAGAATGAATTGCCTGACAAATTAACCATGCCAGAGGAAGCTATCTCGATTATTTGCTGAGGGGAGGCCCGTGTGGAGCTCGATTCACTAACAAGCTCCGATTATTCTCACTCAAATGTCCATTTCCTGATTCTCTTCTAGTCGAATGTGTATAGTACAACGACAAGTCATTGTTCTGTTCTTTGTGCATTTCTTGATCCATATATGTTCCACTTCTATTGGAGGACAAATGAGCAGAATCAGATGAGCAAGATTGATTTTTTGTAGAATTATTTGCATTGGGGTCGAGCTCTTTTGTATTAAGAAAATGGCCTCCAGAGCCTCTTGCCCTTTTCATTGCATGTTTATGCCGAGATTCGTGAAGATAAGGCTGCATTTACAAATACAATAAAGTGAAAAAAAAAAAATCAAAGTATTATTTTTATTACCAAAAACCCCCATGTGCCCAAGTCAAAATGACATTTATATCCCCGTCTAAGGACGCAAAAACACCCCCACTCACCTAAAAGATTGGCAATAAACCCCCCCCCCCCCCTCACATAAAAAATTGACAATAACCTCCCTATGATTTACGAAGGAATTTCAAATGGGTCTTTTTGCTGACAAAAATAACACGGTTTTTTTCATGATAATTACGCAAAGCACAAGGGATATTTTCGCATTTAGCTCAAACATTATCCCATTTCCATAGAAAGATGCTGAGAATATGTGAATAGATTCTGAGAGGTATAGGTGTTGTTACCTTCTTGCTTTTTACCAATTTTTTCTCCAATTCTGCTTTTGCTCGTATTTGTCTCCGCCTTAAAATTCCATGATACTGTTTTGCATTCACATAGACAGGTTCTTCTTCCATTTCAAGAGGCAAAGGCATTCTTGATGTATGATATCCGAAAAAGTGAGGATATACCTGAAATTAATTTGAAAAAAAATAAATAAATAAATAAAGCAGATCAACACAAGAGTCAAAACTTGACAAAGCTGTAGGCTGGCCCATTTCTCATGATATTATTTTCAAATTCCAATAGGTTAATTTGACCTCACAATAGATGTGTGTTTGTATGCATCACTTAATGTGTCTTAACAATATGTTGAGGTTGAGCCAAATTTCTTCCTTTTCTTTTTAATTCCTTTTCTTTTTTATTTGGGAAACGGGAATGATATTTCATGGGTGAGAGACATATATAGTTTTTCCTTACTTGAGACATCATTAATTCCTCCATATTGTGGGTCTGAAGTCAACATCTGGACAAGAAGAAAAAAGGGAATTTACTTTCAATATCTTGAATCTAAATGCACATTTTGAATGACAGACAAGTTTCATTCATTTGAGAATTTTCATCTAGGTGTAGATGTTCATGCACATGATTGCTTCCGTCGAAACCTGAAAAAGGATTTACAGAGTATAATTAACATATAGAGAAAAATTAGAAATGCATTGCAGATACATAAGTTTATGAGTTGGTCACATGTAGATTTATATATGATGTGTAGAATTTGCAGAAGAAGAGAAATATTTACATACTATCCACATATATACATGTTAAACTCTTTCATATATAACTCATCTTTTGTACTCAGTAGACTATGATGAAGGAAGGAATTAATTAGGTTTTACAGTACAAATTGCTAACAAAATACACCGTCTCTCCAATGTGGATATATACAAGTTCAAAAATGTATTGTATTGAGTTACAAACCTCATCAAAGAGGTGCAGATAAGAGTTTGAACAGAAATGATCAATCAACTAGTACAGTAATATTCATCCATTCGTCCTAAAATTGAAATAAGCAGAAATATTATTGGGAATAGTTTGATAAATCAGTATAATTAAAAAAAAGAAAAAAGAATTAACTTAATCTTGCATTTGGGGATGAGAAGAAAAGCTCAGATTGAAATCCAAAGTTCTCAAAAATCCATTTTAGTCTGCGAAGCGAAGAGCTCAAAGTAAGTGGGATATGACGTACACATAATACTAATATACATGGATTAGATACAGTAACATGCAAGCATTATAATATGGCAAACTCGTTAAACTAACACAAACATATTCACCTATTTCCATTCAATTCTTGAAAGCTATAAAATACTGATTTCACAATTATCACCTAATTCTTTTTCTCATATCAAAACTAGATCTATTTAGTGGGTTTTAACTTTTTCAAACAAAATTCAACATTCAAAACATAACTAAATGGTGTTTGATCAAGATTTCACAGAGACCGGCGAAATTGAGCAAAAATCATTCCAATCAAACCTAAATTCTAACTTTTGCTTTTTTTTTTCTTTCTCAAATGCTCCAATGCATTAGCGGAGTGGTAAGGAATGAGGTGATGTCGGGAATCTTTCTTCCGACAATGCAAGTTCGAACCTCGCGTGGCACAAATTTCCACTGAAATATTGTGAGAGTTTGTGTTGGAGTTGGTATCCTGTTGGCTCTCTCCCTCGAATACTGCCATCTATACATATTCCTCGATTTATATCCTCCTGATCAAGGGACCTCTGACAAAGGAGAGGGTTTCTCCTTCGGGGTTAACCTTTTCGACAAAAACAGGAAAAATGGGAAGCACCAAAAGGCTGCTAATAGTAATATTTTACTATAGAACTCATTTTGAAATCTCTAGCCTGGAGCCAGATGGTCATTCACAAATGGAAGACTTCATCGCAAAATTCACCAAATCTTTGCGTAAATTTGGGTGGAGAATTGGAAACTGGTTCAAAACTGCTAATATCTGCATTTTTATTTTATTTTTTTATTTTTTGAGAAAATAGTATCTGCACTTAGATAGTTGATTTGTTTCTTCCAATTAATTCTTGCAAACACTCACGGAAAAATGAAAACTTTCATGTTTCAATTTTTCTAAAATTATTATGAGACTAAACTAAAGTTATATTTTGTTGTTAAGAACTCAACCGAAAACCTCAACTTAATCTTACAAAATAAATGAAAAGAAACTCAAACCATCTTTTTCTTTATTAATTTAATATTAACATACATTATAGATCGCGCTTATGTTTCGTGCCTTCAAATTCAAATATATATATATCAATTGAAAAGAAAATCATTGAGAAATTTAATATTTAGTTTAGCATAGATGAATTTATGTTACGAAAAAACACCAGAAGATCGATATCGATTTTTCGAATTTAGATGAGTTTCACTAATATATAAATTCGGTTCCAAACTCTCGGATCATGGATCTGTCCCTGGGTAAATGCACACACATTTATTAGTCCAAATTCATCAACCCCACTGAGTCATGACTGTTATCCCTATAAATTTGTGAAAATGAATCTATATATTAGTAATTGCTTTTTTCATTTTAGATAATTTATATATTAGTCAGAGTGAATAGCAAATTAACTCCCTGTGTTATTCTAAATAGGCAATTTAATTCCCTGTGATAAATAAAAGGGCAAAATACCTCCCTGTGATATCCTAAATAGGCAATTTCACTCCCTATGTTAAGAAAAATGGCAAAATAACTCCCTGTGTTTTTATAAAAGAAGCACATTGCCTCCCTCTAAATTGCTTATTAATTCATATCACAAGGAGTTAAATTGCTCATTATTTCATTTCACAGGGAGGTATATTGTCTATTTTTACATCACGAGGAGGTAAATTGCCCATTATTTCATTTCACGGGGAGTTAAATTGCCTATTTTTATTTCATAGGGAGGTAAATTGCCTATTAAACATATCACAGGGAGTTAACTTGCAAAAAAACCCTATTAGTCATGGACTCATGATTCACCGAATTTACCTATTCTTTCTATTCTTTTTGATAACACGAATTCACCTTTTCAACTATAAGTTGTACTAATAAACTAGCTTATTTCGGCCCAGTTACATATTTGGTGGGCCCATCAGGCCCCTTAACTTGTGGGCTAAAATCAGTCAGTCCAGTACAAGTTTCGAAAACTGATTTTTAGGAAAGGTGAAATTGTCCGCCAAAATATTTGTATTGGCCTTTGACCTCAAATTAACGAGACTGCGGGCCTCTTTGATTTAGCTTTGTCGGCAAAAGTTTAGAAAGTAAATTTTATTTTTGATTTCTGAAAAATTATTGGATTTTTTTCAACTTATGTGCACATTAATAGAAATAGAGTCAAATTAGTTTATTACATGAAAAAACTTACAGCGGAATATGTAAAGAAATATGGACTTGAAAGCTTCTGGCTTTTGCTTTTGCTTTTGCTTTTTTTTTTTTTTTTTTGGCTTTTGCTAATTACTGCCACAAGGTTTCATAACATAAGTTTTGGAAATAAGTTATTGATAAAAATAAATCAAACATAATGTAAACAATGTATTAATTGAATCAACTCTTCTTATATATACCCATAAATCTAACACAATTTTACGGTTCCTACTGAAAAATCAAATCTTCTAAAAAAATATCCCATTTAATTTAAGAAAAAAGAAAGAGGATAGTAAATGACCAAGAGAGTACACATTTCCTTTAAATTGCAATAAATATCCCATTTAAGTCTTTTAAGCGTTGCAATAAAAATCAATCTTCCCAATCCGATTGTACACATTTCCTTTAAATTGTCGGTGGACTTTTTCACTGTCTCCCTCTCTCTCTCTCTCTCTCTAAAAATCCATGAGATCAGTCTCCCCTGCAGCTCCACTGTCGTTTTCTTATATTACACGCCATATCCTTTTTAATTAATACTACTATCATTTACTTCTTCTAATTTTATTATTAAGTAGTATTATTTTTACATGTGAAAGTGATTCACAACTGCACACTCATTTACAGCTATACATACACCAAATTATACTATCTCTCAGAGAGAGAGACCGACTTAGTGGTTCTTCTCACTCCATTTTCAATATCTCCTTGTGGATCTTTCACTTTCAGCTCTACTTTGGTGGATATTGAATCGAAGAGGAGATATTGCGATACACTTGGATCCTGAGGTGAGTAGTACGCCATCGTTTCATTAGTGTTTTCTTTACTCTCCGTATGTGGAAATTGATGCAACGTATAAGTTTTTCAGATTTTCTCTTCCCAGGATTTTCAACTTTAGTTGACTTCTGGCTTACTTTAGTTAAATTCTTATCGCAATTAAATACGATGCGTTGATCCGATTTTGTACTGAAATTATGTGAATTGATTTTAAGTAGATCTGATCTGTTAATTGAGAGATTTGAAGAGTGTTTTTCAGGTGGAGAATTTGGGGAATGTCGAAATCTGCGTGAATCTCTTTGTGAATCTACTGCTCTCATTGAAGCTAAGTGACTATGGAATCTGAAGCAGAAACCAAGGTTAGTCGAAGAGTTTTCGTAGATAGTTATTTTGATATAGGAAGAATCTTCGTGTGCTGATACTTAAAATGCTTGTGAAGATTTTTCTCATGATAATTTAATCTTGTTTCCTGACCGTTCAGTAAATGATTTCGTTGAAATTTATTGATGTATGCTGTAAATAAATAGATTTAGGCTTCAGGAATATTGGATCTTGTTTAATTGAGTTGTTTACTGAATTCATAGGGGAAGACCTTGAAGAATGTGGGTGGTCAAGTCTGTCAGATTTGTGGTGATAATGTGGGCTTGACTGTTGGTGGCGAGGCATTTGTTGCTTGCGATGTCTGTGCATTTCCGGTTTGCAGGCCTTGCTATGAGTATGAGAGGAAGGATGGGAATAAGTCATGCCCTCAGTGCAAAACCAGATACAAGAAACATAAAGGTATCTTTAGTTTCCATATAAGTGCTTCCAAGGTTTAACTCCTCACGTTCTCTTTCAATTTAGCTCAGATCATCATGAGAAACTATGAATATGTTACATTTTGCAAAGCTTAGTTGTAATCTACTTTAGTATATGATAGGCTGATACTAGTGAGTTGCAGTTTCAGGACCTATGTTTTTTAAGCTATATAAAAAAAATAGCTTACAAATATCCTACATTGGATGTGGAATAGGAATCAGCATTGTATTTTACGACCAGCATTTTAGTGCCATACTTTTATTTTCAAGTTTCTTTTATTGTTTTTTTGGGGACGCGGTGAAGGGGTGTATAATCCCTTGCTTACTCCCTATCCACTTCTCCATCATGCCTGGATATTGAACATGTGTACATATATTTTTGAGTTACCTACTTGACATTGAGCCTTAAGTAACTCTGAAATTTTACTTGAATCTTGTTTGCTGAAAGACTGACTTTTACACTTGCATACAGGAAGTCCAGCAATTCAGGGTGATGCAGAGGATGACGGGGTTGTTGATGATGGTGCCAATGTTCTCCATTACTCCGAGAATCAAAATGAAAAGCAGAAGATTTCAGAGCGCATGTTGAGCTGGCACACGAGTTATGGGAGAGGGGAAGATATTGGGGCACCAAAGTATGACAAGGAGGTCCCTCACAACCAAACTCGTTTTCTAACAACTGGAACAGATGTATGTTTTAGGCTTTTTATTTTCTTATTTTAACTTTAGGTATGATATTCTTCTTTAGCAAGATTGTGACCCTCAAATTCTCTCTCTCTCTCTCCCTGTGTCTCTCATTTCATAGGTTTCTGGAGAATTGTCTGTAGCATCCCCTGGACGCCTTTCAATGGCATCTCCTCCACCTGCTGGTGGTGTAAAACGTAGACTACGACTTCCTTATAACTGATTTTAATCAATCATATTATTTTCTGGTTTATATGAATATTGCCTATCCATCGGACAATATATTCTTTTTCTTTTTGCAGCTAAGGTTGTGGATCCAGTGAGGGAGTTTGGATCTGCAGGCTTAGGCAATGTTGCCTGGAAAGAAAGAGTCGATGGGTGGAAGATGAAGCAGGAAAAGCCTGTTGTTCAAATGACTACCAGCCATCCTCCTTCAGAAAGAGGAGCTGCAGATATTGATGCAAGTACAGATATTCTTGTCGATGACTCTCTACTGTGAGTTCTTACTTAATTTTGTGTTTCAATCTTTGCTTATTGAGAATATATTAAACTCGGATAAATACTGTTTAAGATCCACAAAATTTACTTCATACATATTTTGTTGCTTATGTTGACCGCAGCTAGATTTCTATATGCTTACTTTTCTCTTGCTGCAGGAATGACGAAGCCAGACAGCCTCTCTCAAGGAAAGTTTCTGTTCCATCGTCAAGGATAAACCCTTACAGGCTGGTTATTGTACTGCGGCTTGTGATTCTCTGCATTTTCTTACACTATCGAATAACAAATCCTGTAAACAATGCATATTCCTTGTGGTTAATTTCTGTTATCTGTGAGATTTGGTTCGCTATATCTTGGATTCTGGATCAGTTCCCAAAATGGCTTCCAGTGAACCGTGAAACATATCTTGACAGGCTTTCTCTTAGGTGAGAAAATTTTCTACCTATCTGTATCTATAAACATCTTTCCCCCTCATTTGGTTGTTTAGCTGAAATCGATATCCTAGCATCTTTCTAATTCTATTTTACTTTATTTTAAAGTTATCAAAAACCTCTTTTTCTCCAAGATTCTCTTTCTTGTTACTTGTGGAGACAAAGTTTTTTGTTTCTCCTCTGATTTTGGAAAACAAAATCAACTGTGTACACCAGATATGATCGTGAAGGAGAGCCGTCACAGTTAGCTGCCGTTGACATATTTGTCAGTACTGTGGATCCATTGAAGGAGCCTCCTCTTGTTACAGCAAATACTGTCCTGTCCATTCTTGCTGTAGACTATCCAGTGGACAAGGTCTCATGCTACGTTTCTGATGATGGTTCCGCCATGTTGACATTTGAAGCTCTTTCTGAAACATCAGAATTTGCAAGAATATGGGTTCCTTTCTGCAAAAAGTACAATATTGAGCCACGTGCCCCAGAATGGTACTTTGCACAGAAGATCGACTACTTAAAAGACAAAGTTCAGACATCATTTGTAAAAGACCGTAGGGCTATGAAGGTGAGAATTGCTCTCTGCCAAAGTAATCCATTAGCTCCGCATTTGGTCAAGCATCTTACTTTTGTTTTCTTGTTTGTCCTACAGAGAGAGTATGAAGAGTTCAAGATTCGTATCAATGCGCTAGTTGCCAAGGCCCTAAAAGTTCCCGAAGAAGGTTGGACCATGCAAGATGGTACACCATGGCCTGGAAATAATACAAGAGATCATCCAGGAATGATCCAGGTGAACTTAGTTTTATTATAATTGAACTTTTAGCTTGGGACACTGTCACTGTTCCTTGATATACATTAAATATTTGTGTGTGTAGTCCGTTAATATATAGTTTTAATGCAGTAGTGAGTATGACAGTTATATAATATCTGATTGGTGGTCGTTTTTCTATTTTTTTGGATTGTAGTCAAACATACGCATATTACATGTTGATATGTTACCTCAGCATATAGACAAATACATTTTCTCTGTGTTTCTTCAAAATACATCATTTTTTTATTTTCTTGATCACAGGTTTTTCTGGGCCAGAGTGGAGGCCTTGACAGTGACGGTAATGAGCTGCCACGGTTAGTATATGTTTCTCGTGAGAAGCGTCCAGGATTCCAGCATCACAAGAAAGCTGGTGCTATGAATTCACTTGTAAGTGGTTAATGAATGTAATGGGCACTTGTATACTTTTATCCAGTTGACATATTTAACACCTTAAAAACAACTTGCAGGTTCGTGTGTCAGGAGTTCTTACTAATGGGCCTTTCATGTTAAATCTTGATTGTGATCACTATATAAACAACAGCAAGGCCTTGCGTGAAGCAATGTGTTTCTTGATGGATCCAAATCTTGGAAAATATGTGTGCTATGTTCAATTTCCACAGAGATTTGATGGTATAGATAGGAATGATCGATATGCCAACCGCAACACTGTCTTCTTTGATGTGAGTTCATCAATTATGTTGTAACTGATTGTGGCCTGCTGTTATATCTTACCAATGATGACCTGGATATACTTTAATTTGCCATTGTTGATTTTCAATTTCAGTGGCTAACTATGACTATAACTAATACGAAACCTTTCTTCTTTTGGGCTATCAGATTAACTTGAGAGGTTTGGATGGAATCCAAGGCCCTGTATATGTGGGCACTGGATGTGTCTTTAATAGAACAGCTTTGTATGGTTATGAGCCTCCTCACAAACCTAAGAACAAAAAAACTGGGGTTTTCTCTTCCTGTTTTGGTGGGTCAAGTAAGAAAAATTCTAAATCAAGTAAGAGAGGGTCAGATAAAAAGAAATCTAGCAAGCATGTTGATCCCACTGTTCCTATCTTCAGCTTGGAGGATATAGAGGAGGGCGTTGAAGGTATGCTACGCTTAGAATATATAATTCGATTCCTTTATTAGGCATGTTGTTTATTCATTAACCCTCTAGTTTATATGTAATAGTTCCTTCAGCAAATTAATTCTTCCACTGTACATGCACATGATTTTTTCATTCAAGTTTTGCATAGTGTCACACTCGTTAGCAGTGTTGCACAACAGTTGTTACTTAAATCTATCGATTTTTTCTCTTTTTGCCTTACCATGAGAAAATTGATACCAACATTGGAAAATGCAATGAAAATTTTAGTCTGCCAGTATTTGTATTAAATTTTTAATTATTACGTTGCTAATTCTCCTCTTGGTAACTGAATCAGGTGCTGGATTTGATGATGAAAAGTCGTTGCTGATGTCACAAATGAGCCTTGAGAAAAGATTTGGTCAGTCTGCAGTTTTTGTTGCATCCACCTTAATGGAGAATGGTGGTGTCCCTCAGTCTGCTACACCCGAAACTCTTCTTAAAGAGGCCATTCATGTTATTAGTTGTGGGTATGAAGATAAGTCCGAATGGGGAAGTGAGGTAAGTTGATATGGTTACTTCCATCTGAACTTCTTTTTTCCTGATAAATATTTCCATCTGAACTTCTCTTCAGATTTATGTAAAGTTCTTATTAAACATAGTTTTCTTCTTCTTTGGAGTACAGATAGGGTGGATTTATGGTTCCGTCACAGAAGATATTCTTACAGGATTTAAGATGCATGCTCGTGGTTGGCGATCAATTTATTGTATGCCTGATAGACCAGCCTTCAAGGGATCTGCTCCAATTAATCTTTCTGATCGTTTGAACCAAGTGCTTAGGTGGGCCTTAGGTTCTGTGGAGATTTTATTTAGCAGGCATTGTCCATTATGGTACGGCTATAATGGAAGGTTGAAATGGCTAGAGAGATTTGCATATGTTAACACCACGATTTACCCAATCACTTCCATTCCGCTTCTACTTTATTGTACGTTGCCAGCTGTCTGCTTACTCACTGGGAAGTTCATTATTCCACAGGTTAGTTTTCATCTCCAAATTCCTAGCCTACCTAAATTCACAACTGATCATTTTTTTGCCATCCTTGTAATTTTGAGGTGTCTCTTGGAATACTTCTTATGTGCACTAAAGGCTAGAGGAAGCTCTAAAGGATGTATTTAAGGAAGTATAGCCCCCTATAGGAGTATTACTAGCTCTTCAGTAATCTATAAAATTTGTAGGCACTTGCTCCAACTCTGGTTTGTTTATCATGAATATGTTCCTAATAACAAACACCAGAACCGTGTATGTCATATTTATTGCGACATAGTTCATTTTAAATACGGTTCTTATTAGTGTTAATTGAAAAACTTCTTTCAGCTAAATTAACCATGACATCTGTAGATGAATTAAATTAGAAAAAGAAAGACTAAAATATTCTCAAAATTATAAACTTTTGGGGCGCTTTTGGAATATGTCCTATTTTAATACCTACTTATCTAGTGCTATTGCTAGACCAATCCTGAGCATTATAAAGCTTCCATCTTTAGCATTTACGGTGAATTGTAAAAGAGAAAAATTGTCTATATTGCAGATTAGTAACCTTGCAAGTATTTGGTTTCTCTCTCTCTTTTGCTCCATCTTTGCCACCGGCATACTTGAAATGAGATGGAGTGGTGTTAGAATTGACGAGTGGTGGAGAAACGAACAATTTTGGGTCATCGGAGGTGTCTCAGCTCATCTTTTTGCCGTTTTTCAAGGGCTCCTCAAAGTACTTGCCGGAATAGATACAAACTTCACTGTCACATCGAAGGCCTCAGACGAAGATGGAGATTTTACGGAACTCTACATGTTCAAATGGACAACTCTTTTAATACCACCAACAACTCTTCTCATCTTTAATTTGGTCGGTGTTGTTGCTGGAATCTCTTATGCTATAAACAGCGGTTATCAATCTTGGGGCCCATTGTTCGGAAAATTATTCTTTGCCTTTTGGGTTATTGTTCATCTCTATCCTTTCCTTAAAGGTCTTATGGGTCGACAGAACAGAACACCGACTGTTGTTGTGGTATGGTCGATTCTTCTAGCTTCTATCTTTTCTTTGTTGTGGGTGCGAGTTGATCCTTTTACGACTCGAGTCACTGGCCCAGATGTTCAAATGTGTGGAATTAATTGTTAATGTGAAATTCACTTTTTTTTTTTGGGGGGGGTGGGGGTTGGGGGTGGGGGTGGGGGTGTAGTGATAAGAAAGTTATACATTTATTTTTGTTATATTTTTTATGTGTTTGGGAAGAAATCTTATGTTGTAAGTTATCAGTAATACTCTTCTCTCCATATTGTAATGAAGTCAATTTTTGTCATTCAAAGTGTTATTTTTTTTTTTTGGTTGGTATTCAGAGTGTTCTACATCATGATCATGTTATAATATAGCATAACTTAGGAAGTACAACTTGTGTTCGGATTCTTACTGGACCTGAAAATTTTATGGGAGGGATAAAATTACATACTGCATAGATAATATATAAAATATAAATAAATACATGACATTTTATTTATATAGAATTAAAATGAAGTGATTAATTATCAATCTATATGTGTCAAACATTTTCATGTGTCGATTTCACCCAACTTCATATTAATAGTGATATGACATTTGCATGCAAGAACTAATTAGTCCTCGAAGAAAAGTTATAGTTCCTATTGAAAGTTGAAACTAATGAAAATATTTTTCTTCATAGTTGGGTTGGGGTTGAGGTTGAGGTTGGGGTGAGTGTGACTCAACAACTATCTTTTCTTCATAGTCCAAGAGAAAGAAGCGCATGCAAAAGATAGTTGTTGAGTCACACTAAAATCTTCTCACCTAACCTCAAATCGACATAGCAGCTGCCTGTAATTCTCTACGTTCGTTCTTGTGAAAGAAATATCAGTCGCTAGCTATATAAAACATCTAGGAGTAAATGAATATTGATTAGACTATTAGATTATTTTTGGGTGTATTTGTTTCACAAATTTTGAGATAATCCTGATTTTCGTGTGTTGAAAAAAATTGTTTGCTCAAAATTTTAGATATGAAATGAATAGTATGTATTATTTTGGAAAAAATTAGGTTTCTTAAATTATATATTATAATAAATCAAAGTAAAGTTTAAGACTTAATTGAATAGAATTTTTTTAAGAGAATATTGATTTTGAAACTGAGAAAGAAAGTTGATTAAACTTGTTTGTTTGAATTTTTATCGAGCACTAAAATGATACTTGAATGCGAAACAAATATGCCCTTCAAATAGGGAAGGCGAAAAACAAATATAAAACTCAAACCCGCATATGATGAATGGAGCATGCAAACAATTCACAATTGAGATGTTTCAAATACCAAACTTTACAAAAGAAAATAAAACAACCAATCGATGATAGATTAATTTACAATATTTAAAACGGATATCAATCACACAAACTAAATTACATTGTAAAAGACAATGAATCAGATCAATCTCGAGTCTTGAGGTTTCTGTAACATGTATATAGTAACAACAACAAAAAGATCGAAAAAGAAAACGATAAGGAAGGGGATGATGCAAGAATCTTATTCTTTTAAGTCTTCATCTTTTAGCGTAAGGCCAAGCTCTCAACGTAATCAATAACGACGTTTATATATTTCCCACAGCCTTCAACATAAGTCGATTCACATGTCTGAAAATCCACGAAAATATAACGAGAATTTGGCAATTGAGTATCACCACCCTCATCATATACCTACATCCCAGTCTTCGAGAACCCTACTGGAAAATTACTATTCTTCGGAAAAGTTCACTTTCAAAATCGAACAATACTATCGAATACGAGTCTTCAACTGACGGAAATCCAATGAACACAGAAATACTCCTTTATGGATCCATTCGTTGTAATATCCTCCTCGGTTACCGACAAGTCGACTAGGGGTCGAATCCACCCTGTGCCATGAATCTGTTCCTAGACTATAGTTTCAGCAATTAATTCAATATACACAATTCTGATAACTCTATGTTCATAAGATGATTCATGGAATCCCAATCCACGAACTTCGGAAGTGCAATCATAGTCATTAGTGTATATTTTTTTGTATTTTCTAATTGAAGGGTTCCACAACAAAATTCTGGATGCATGTTCATCTTGCAAAATTGAAATCAAACCATTACAAGATTCTGCGGAATCTCTGTAGTATACGGAATCTCTGTAGCATACGAGAGTTTTAAAAAATGGGTCATCGAGTGGTGCGAAAAGAATGGTTTCATGATTCTTAACGAGATAACATGAATCTTCGTCGAGAATTAGGGGATACTCACCCTTGGGTTTGGATTGATTGCGGTGTAGGTGAGCCGCGAAGAACTGGGGTGGCCTTTAAACTTTCATTTATGGCCTTTCTGAAAATTACTTGTATTATATATTATATGTTTTCAAAAGCAAAAAAGAAAAATAACTCGAATTACTCGAATGAGCAATTAAAACAACATACACAATTCTCGACGTGGGTTCCCCATGATTCATCGGAAATCCCCCTTAAAATGTAACATAAGCATCAATTAGAAAATGCAAAAATATACACTAACGAGTCTTGGACTAAGAAATTCTCCATTAGTCTTACGAAGAACAACAATTGTTTTCCAGTAGAGAATGGGATGTTGCTGTATGATGAGAATTTTGATATGCCCAAGAAGGGTTATGACATGAATTACTTTCGTGGATTTTCAGACATATGAATCGATTAGTAATCAAAGGTGTGGAAAATATATAAATGTTATCGATTATATATATGGAGAGTTTGGCCTTACTCTGAAATTATTCTTCTTCGGAAGATGAAGACTTTAAAGAGTTACATTCTTTGCAAATTGAAGGTCATTAATATTTTGCAAAGTGTGGATGTAATAAAGAAGAACTAATAATACGAGTGCGGTATGCTGTCTATAAACTATAAAAATCAAGCCCGATCATAAATTTATATTTTTTTGAAGAAGTTTAGAACCAACTTATTCATCCAACTCCCAAGTCATTGATATTACTTAGATATTCGATCTCAAGTTAAAGAATGTTAAATTAATTGACATATTTCACATACCCAACCAAAAAAAAAAAGTGAAACAAACCAAACTCAAACAACCAGTAGATTGATTTTAAATTAATTTACGAATTTTAAACTTAAATTACATAGCAAATGAGAACATAATCCAGAGAGAGAGAGAGAGAGAGACTTAGCAGCAACTGCTGGTGGATGCATCAGAGGATTCCTGAGGTTTTTGTTTAAATATGTTCTTTTTTACACCGCCTGACCCTTCAGCCAATAGACTCGGTGTCTCCAATATCTATCATAACAAGTTTAAAACTCAAATTTAATAGTATTTAAATAGCCCATGCAAACCTTTAAGAAAAATCATAAAAAAAATTAGGCTTATTTGCAAAACACTCCCTCAAGTTAAATAATACTATATGCTTAATATAGATAATTTCATATTTCACGTAATTTGACATGTTTTACAGAGTCTTTAGCTATATTTTGATTGACACAATGGATATCTACCCTTAAATATACTCCCTCCAGTCCTAAATTAATGTGGTTCAAGAAAATAAAATATTTCTACATACATGTCGTTTTAGAAATCGAAGAGAGACTTAGATTCTCTTTTGACAATTATACCCATTCCCATTAATGATTAAATTCCTAAATATTTTAAATATCTTTTAGTTTTCAAGGGTAGTTTTGTACCATTTTTTTTATTCTTTTAGTAATTAATAGTTTTCTTAATTCTTGTGCAACAATCTTGAACGACATGAATTTAGGAATGGAGGGAGTAATATAACACGGGTGTATTAGCCAATTAAAATAAACCCGAATCCCTGTGCATTTTGCAAATAACACAAAATTATGAAAACAAACTAACCTTCAAGACAAGTTCCTCAAAACATTGCTCCACATTTACTCTAGTTTTGGCACTACACTCAATGAAAAGGCATCCATACTCCCTTGCAAAATCAATTCCCTCTTTTTTGCTAACAACCCTTTCACTTTCCTGAAAAATAAACAAAAAGGCAAAAAAATGTTAAATCTAGTCAATTACATTGAAGATGATCTTCTAAAAGAAAAAAAAAATCATAGAAGATGATAATCCAAGAACCACTAAGAAAGGAGAAATTAAACCGAGTTTGAGGATAGATACCTTATCAACTTTGTTGCCAACTAGCATCTTAATGCAATCTTGATTTGTTGAATAGAGGTCTATTTCCTTACCCCAAATATCAGATAAATTCGTAAAGGTTTCTCGTCGTGTCACATCGTATACTGAAACGATGCAAGAAACTGATTAATTTTTTGGGATCGGACAATCTTTTTTCTTTCGGACATCAGATTAAAGACAAGATTGCATTTTTAGTCCCACACTCAACACTTTTGAACCTACACTTTTTGGTAATGACTTTTCAAAAATTGTTGCACATTTCCTATCGCCCTTTCATCCATCCAATTTGACAGCGAAAGTGCAAAATATAGACTATTCTACGGGAACAAAAGTGCTAAAAAGATGATGGAAAGGGGGGGGGGGGGTTAATAGAACCAAAGGTGCAAAACATTTTGAAATATTGGGACCAAGAATGCAGTTTTGTAAAACACGGGACTAAAAGTGTTGAGGGTCCAATCTTGAGACAAAAAATGCAGTAGTCTTCTATAAAAGAAAAGCATACCCATGATGATCCCTTGAGCACCTCTGTAATATGAACTAGTCAGAGTCCTAAATCTTTCCTGCCCAGCTGCAAAATAAGCATTTATATAACTGGAATCATCATTTATAACCAATCTGAAAAATATTCATAAACCAACTTTTTTTCAAATAAAATTAATGCTTCTTCACCGACCCGAGAGAGTGATTTATAAGCTACTACTTCGACCACTAGTCAAATAGTAATTGACTATAGTTTTTGAAGTATAAAATTTCTGTAAGGCAGACATTCAAACACGTATAAGAAACTAAGCTAGCAACAAACCTAAATAAAATCATGGACAAATTTAACTTATTTTTTATCTACATATTTATAGCAATTAGTATGCCATGAAAACATTCTTACCAGTGTCCCAAATCGCAAGCTTCAATTTTTTCCCCCCTATGGTAACATGCTTTACTTTAAAATCCACTCCTGCACACGGAAGATATAACAAATTACTATGCAAAATAGAGGAATCATATAAGACTGATGATGAATCATATAAATAACCATAAATAACTTTCCAACATTATACACCCACTCTCCTTAAAACATACTTATTTTGATTATATTGCTATCTGCCAATACATAAGTAACATTCATATTCAAAACCCTAACATAAAAGTCCTGGTAAAAGGACTAAAACAACTAGGACAAAAATATTATCACAATAGCTTCAAAAAATTGTGGTTCACTCATTTACACTATCACTTCGTTTCTGCAGCAAAGGGTGTGTAGACAGGGTAGATTGCTTATCACAGAGTAGATATCCACGCAAACACCATCACCCCTCCCCCCCCCCCCCAAATCACAAAGACACCAACAGAAAGATCACAAGGCAACAAATGAAGCACAACAGGACACCATAACAAATAGAGTAAGCAAATTAAGAAGTTTTTAGGCTCAATTATTTATTTGAATCATAAAATGGGAAGTCAATTCACATTGTCTATGCTTGTTACTTCATTATTGGTCACAATTTGTATAATAGGTTACCATTACACACTAGAAAGTTAACATTTCACATCCCATAAAACACATCTCTAAAGAATCGAACAGGATATGTTCACAAGAATAAGAAAGAATAATCTTGAAACATATACAAGGGATCGGAATATAAAGAGTATTAGTTGTTATTATCACACACATAAACATTTTACTATTTGATGATACTAAATAGCAATTTAGACCTCACACTAAAAAAAGATACAAGATGCCTTCAGTTCATTAAGTCCAAAATTTCAAGAAAACCCTCCAGACAAATAACAGCAATACATTTCTAATCAATGACAAATAACAGCAATAATCATCAATTCTACGAGTTCCCATCTTACATTTTTCAAATTCCACAAGAATACCAAAGTTTTTACAAGATAGAACGATAAAGCTACCTATGGTAGGAGAGAGATCTTCAAAAGTATCGGAAGTGAAACTGAGCAAAAGGCTGCTTTTTCCAACTCCAGAATCACCAATCATCAACAACTTAAACAAATAATCAAATTCTGGGGGTGACCCTGATGATGATTCCATATTTCTACTTTAACGATTCAATAAACCTGATGATACCCACAAATAATTTCAATCAATGAAACCAAGGAAATAATGGGAATTAACTAAAACCCCGATAGGTAGATGACCAGAAAATTAGAATAAAACGGTGCAGATCTGAGATACGCGTTAAATATGAATAAATAATTTATTACAAGTATTTGTTGAAAACACGCTATAATAAATAAATATATATACAGTTATTATCTGTCGCATTTAATGTAAATAATAATGTGAGAGAGTGAAGTAAGCAATGGGAAATGGGAAATGGGAAAAGGAGAAAAGAGAAGCTCCATGGATAATTGATGACGGTGGCAAAGAGCAAAATATTAAGGCGGTTTGGTATGCACCCTATGCAGCGACGGTTGTACCATTCGGCCAGCTATTTGAAAACACTTTCTTTTATAACATATAAAACACTTAACAGTAAAGCAATTTCTTGTTCTTTTTGCTTTTCAAGACACCACTTAAAAGAAAAGTAATTTAGTCATAAAAATCAGTATAAAATGTGTACAAAATTACTATTACCTCTATTATTACTATAAACTATAGAGAAATTTTTAAATTTTTTACATTATAATAAAAGAAAATATACATTTAATAATATAATTTAACTATGGTTGCAATATTTATATAATTGTTTGGCTACGTGCACCGTATGTGATTGTTATCTTGTCTTTTGAAATAAAAATTATCACTTAATAACGTGAGATAAAAGTTATGTGTCTGTTTGTTTAGTGTTTCGGAAAGTAGTTTGGAAAAGTAGTGAAGGTTTGTGAAATAATCTCAATTTGCATAATGTTATTTGTTTGGGTTTTGAGAGAGTGGTTTGAGAAATAAAGTAGTTATAGTTGTAGGTGTAAGATGTGTAAGATTTTATGTCAAACCATGTTTGTTGTGAGATAAATTGTGTAAGAGATATGTTACTTTATGTCAAATCAGAGTAGAGTTTGTATAAGTTTTGTTTGGAGATAAGAAAATTTTTGTTTGTTTGAATTTTGAGAAAGTAGTTTGAGATTTGAAAGATGAAAAATTTATTCCAAAAAATAAAAAATATGTTTGTTTGGCATTTCCCAAATACGAAAAAAATTTGGGAAACGCCAAACAAACAGGCCCTATACTTTTTCCTCTAAAGATAAAATAATGTGATAAGTTTTTATTTAAAAGAGAGACAAACATGATTATTTTTCTTTCAAAAGACGAGATATCGTCCACATGTGGTGTCCGTGCATTTTGGTCCAATTATATAACGGTGATATATACATTACAATCAATATTTAAATTATTATAATAAATATAAATTTTTATATTCAATGATATTAAAGCTGAAAATTATTCTATCATATGGTACCCATTATGCAATGTAATATTTCACGTCACCCCATGTTATGGATCATATTGAAAAAAAGAATTGACAAAAAATGGGAATATCATGTTACATCATATGGTACCCATTATGCAATGTAATATTTCACGTCACCCCATATTATGAACCATATTGAAAAAAAGAATTGAGAAAAAATGGGAATATCATGGTACAAGTACTGTGTGGTACATGTATTTTTTGACGGGTATCATATAATTTCTCCCTACGTGGAGGTGTTGAATAGATCTGCATGATAATATTGCGTGTCATCTTATCATAAAACCACGTGAATACAAATTTCTTTATCCCTATCGTTCAATCACACATTTTCCAATGCAACTATATATAGACCCTCTCTATCTTTAGAAAACTACTCTATTTCTATTTCTATGTATGTATAAGTAGATTCTCAACAGCCGAGCCGATAGATAAGCATTGAAAGTACCAATTACCAAGTTTTTATTTTCGCTTAATTAGTCAATTTTGTAAAAGGCACAAAAATTATAAACCAACTTATTGAAAATGGCAGCTGCGGTGGAAGAACCAATTCCAATTCTCTCTAGGTTAAACCGACTCGACAACATCGTGAGTAGAGTAAATATTTATTCTATTCGATCAATTAAGTTGTTTTGTACTTGTTTTAGTAATTCAGTTTAATTAATTTTAATTTCAGCTTAAACAATTGGAAGATATTCGTAGTAGTGTAAATCATTCACCGAAGAGTTCATATGCATCTACGACGTCGTCAAGTGGAACAATAACAATTAGCGGCGATTCTGAATTTTCGCCGAAAAACTTGGAGAAATACTGTAGGCCTGTTGGTGAGGTGATGATGGAAGTAGAACGGAAGGGGACTTTGATCGAGAGATTAGTTCACGCTGAGGATCGTATTCTGAAGGTAATAATCGAAATTGAAATCGAAAAGAAAGAATTAATTAGATAGAGTAATTTTTTATTCATTTTTAAATAAACGAGCGAGCTTTAATTAATTAATTAATTAATTAATTGTCATTTGTCATATTGTTACGTTTATAATAGCTAGATGGGGAATTAATTTGCAGATGTGTTTGCAATTAGAAGAGGAAGTTGAGAGCAGGGAACATAGTACTAGTAGTCTTGATCATTTAGCACAAGAGAAGAAGTCGTCGCCTATTAAGAAGGGTTTGAAGAAACTGGTGAAATCTTGTGTCACGGGAAAAGTAAAGCACAAGAACGGTACTGGTTGAAATATATATATATATATTGATATTACCACTTGTTTTTTTAACTTACTTACTTACTTGTTGTCCCCATTTCAATATTTCATTTGTGTTATGTAGTAGTACGTAGTATGTTACTTGAATTCGGGACTGGTATTTGTTATTGATTTTAGCAGCATACGCCCCGTGTAAAAATATCAAGGCTTCACTGTAACTCACGCACTTTCTTCTCAATTGAATCTACACTTTTGCCCCCAATATCATTTCTTAATGGGAGGGGAGTGTGTGAGAGAGAGGGAAAATCGAATGATCTCCATTGATGGGGAAGGGGATAGAGGTTGGTGGGGTGAGGAGATGGATGGGTGGGCAGGTGGACAACACATGTCTTTTTTATTTTGATTTTTTTTGTTAGTTAATTTATTTATTTTATAATAATTTATTTTAAATTTTTTTAACAATAATTTAATTTTATTACTTTTATAATTGTAATTTTTATTTAATAAACTTAACATTAATGTTTGAAATTTAGTAACATTGTAAGAAAATTTAATTTGTTTATTATTTTAAAAAAAAATTATTATTATTCAAAAATATGGAATTAATTGAAACTGGAGACGATTATGAAAAGACAACTAGAAAGGAAAATGAAAGTTTGAGAAAAATATGAGGGAAAGGGAAGTCGGGGTGGAGGGGATAACTCTTACACCCCACCCCACCCCACCAATTTCTATATTAGTAAACCAACCTTGTTTATAGTATACATCATGACAACACTCGTCGAATTTGATGCTTTAGTGTAAAACTTTTGAGGCTTGTTTCATGCTTTGATTTTAATACGTAAAAATTTAAGTAAAATATTTTTCTTACATCAAATTGTTTGCATAAAAATTGTTTGGCTAGCCACGATGTGAAATAGATTCGATTTTAATGAATGAAGTGATTGCATGGGGTATCAATCATCGTTTGTGCATATGTAAGAGAAAATAAATAGGCATAATCAATGGTTTGATTTTAAAATGTCTTGATAAGATTATTAACTTCTAATCTGTTGATCATGCGGAGTAGACAAACACTACTTCTTGTTCTTTTTAATGTATGTTGGTCGCGTAATTTAACAATTTATGATGGTTTTAAATGTCAGAACTTATTAATTTTTACATCGTTAATGACTTATTCGATATATCAGAATAATTATGTGAATAAAATATTATTGAGTAATAATATCGGACAGTCAGATTGTTTCAAGATATTTTTGTGAAAAAGGGTATTTGCAAATGTAAATTAACATGAAAATAAATCAGAACCAATATTCGGGAAAGCATGCAATAAATGGAACATAATATCAATGGTTGATTTAACATACAATTTTGCATGGATAGTTAAATTATCATTTATGGACAATCTATACAACTATAGAATGACTCAAAATTAAATCCAGCATATTCTGTATTCCCCACTACAATACATGAACGAAATTAAAAGATATATGTCCCTGATTTGGCAACTAATGCCATTAACTGATAATAGTGTTATAAAACTTAGGATAAAAGTATGAACAAATTGTAGTAATCAAAGTTATATGTAGAGAAAACTCATCAACTCTTTTATCACATTTCATTGATGTTGTAGTTCATATTTTTCTCTACTACTTGTTGTTCATCCAAACGAGGGATGAACTCCTCTATTTATACAAGTTCAAGTCATATATACAATGGCCACCTATCTTCAATGTGTCTTCCATGCAATTGTGATACATGGTTTTACTTCAAGTTCACCAAGTGCATGCTTTGCCACACTTCCACAAAGGTGTATGCTTTTGCCACACTTCTTCTTATCTTGACACATAAAGGAGTTATGTGTCATCTCCTTATGCAACCAAGTGCAAAAGCATTGTCTTGACATTATGTAACTTGAAGTGTAAATTGCAATGGGCATCCACAACTTGTATATATTTCATAACAAATAGTATTTAATAAACTATTAATTGCTGTACTAGTAACAAACGTAACTTTGGTGGCAGAAAACTATTAATCAAAGGATAGGAGGATCACCTCACTCAGCAAACAATTAATTAATTACCAAAAATATATATATATGTTTCATATATATATATATATATTACTACATATAAGAGCGCAACTCCGAAATTGAACAGTAGATTTTCGAGCAGCCTGATTGTTTTGTCCACCTGCGCTTACTATTTTCCAAAGCCCATTTATTTAAACGTCCAGGCTCGAAACGACGTCGTTTTATCCTATTCTAAAGCACCTTGTACTCTCCGCTTTAACTGTTGTACTCTCAATTGATATACGAATTTCTTCTCCCTTTCAGCATGCGACTCCACCTCCAGCTTAATTCCTCTAATTCCACCTCCTCCTTACCGTCAGTAATTGCGCCGACGTTGGGTCTCCTTCTGACGTGGGATGGGCAGCTTCCCGTCCAACATTTGTACGGCTTCGATTGCCCTGTTGTTCCAACCGTCCACCATCAACGGAAGGATTAAATTCCACGGCTTTGGGTTGTCAATTTGTCATGCTAGGTTTATAGGTCGGTTTCTCTTCTTTACATGTATATCTACGCATACAATTATCTTACTTTCCTCACTTCCTTTAATTTCTCTTTCCTTTGTTCTCGGCCGTATATCATAAGTTTTCTTTTGCCTCTGTTCAATGTTTCCTACAATGTTATTTCTTTGCGTTTTATTGTGGATTCGTGTTTCTTAATTGTGTTGATTAATTTGTGCTTTTCAATTGAATGACGTTGTGATCTTGCTTGAAAATTAAAAGAAGATTTTTGTTAGTTCCCCTGTTCTTCTACTGTATTGTGTCTTATTTTTGTCTTAATTTTGTATTAAGAAAGACGCAATTCCTCGAGTAATTTATGTAGATGCATTTTATTGTTTCCACCATTTCTTGAAGTTTGCACTTAGCAGCAGTTCCCATAAAACATTACTGATATGTATCACCTTGTTAATCAATGTTTTATTTTATTGTATTTCAATTTTGCCTTAGAATTTCAAGTTTTAGGATTCACTGAACAGAAAAAGAATTCATCCAAAGCGTTCTTCGTTGAGGAACTAAAACTATTTTTTTTTTTGGTTTCCCAAGGGTTTAATCCCTTTCGAGGCGCGTCGGGCACATAATGTGGGAACCTCTCCCAACAGGGATTCGAACCTGAGTCCGCTACTTCGTAGTGACTAGTCCCTTCCACTAGACCAATCACCTGTTGGTGAGGAACTAAAACTATGTTATACCATTTTATAGAGTGAAATGCAAAAATACCTTCTATGATTTGCTTAATTAGCAAAATCCCCCTTGAGCTATTTTTTATTATAAGCCCCTGTTCGTTTAAGAAAATATTCCAAAACTGCAATCTTTAAATTGTGAGTACTTACATCGGGCCAATATTTATATCTTCTCATGCCATCAATTTGGCTGTATTGTATGTCCAAGAAAAGGAGAAAAAGCTGTTCTCTTCAGTTTTATCATTTCCTTTAACTGTAGGATCAAATGATTTTAATGATCCATTTGAAGAAAGTTTCTTTAATGTTATTCCAGAATGTGAAATTTAATGATCCCATTGTCTTTGTCGACTAATTTTCTGCTATTTCTAAGGATTTCCTGTAGTTTTATGGAAGTGTCTTTTGCCTAATACTTTAAAAGATTTGCCACCACATAAATTTATTTTGTTATGTTCATCATTGTGCTTAGTTCTACGCCCTTCTTGTTCATGTATCAGTACAAATTTGATGTAATTCAGCAAACTTATCTTCTCATTAAGGTATTTGTTATGACTTTTCCACTTTTTTGTTAGGCAAACCCATGGTTAACATTTCGTGCCTATACGAAGGATCAGATCATCACTATTCTTCAAGAAAGGCTGAGGGTAACAGACTGTTTCCATGTTAATATACATGTAATATAGTTACTTTATTCGGTAATATAAGCTTTTGAATGAAAAGTTCTAGGCAGCATTTGAACTGCGACATTCGTCTGGGTATAGAAAATACAGATTTTGGGTCATACTTTAGAAGGGGAAAGGAATATTTAGAATGCCACATATGAAGTAAAGTGAAGGCCTTTTAGCTGTTTTGAGACTAATCAGTTTCACATTCTATCTTCACCAGTGTACTAAATTAACAAATGCAATTAGCTTAAAAAGAAAAAGAAGGCAAAATAAATAAAAAAATTAAGTTAGTGGTCCAGCCCGCCTACAAGAGAAGCATCATGAGTAGCATGATTACATATCTCATGGTTTGGTAATACTCGGAATAATACGATCCTTTTAAACCGACTGTAATTTCAACAGGCACTTCCTTATATTGAACTTCGTGCTACGGTGAGTTCAACCTCTTTTTTATTGGATCATTATTATGTGGTTTAATTAGCCATGTGATCATTTAAATATCTCGATTCAAGTTTGCTTGATCTTTTACTTGAAACATCTAAGAAAACTCTATGGGAGATTCAGTGAAGTCATATAACGATCAATTTGATATTTTTCTTCCTAATGTTCTGAATTTCTAGCTTCTGTTAGTGCAGAGAGTTGCTGCAGGGTCTGGAGACATGAGGAATGCTCTCTCAATTTCTAGGTTGGCATCTTGCCTTTTATAAAATTATATAGAAATTCTGTCCAAGTTGAGATACAGTATAAATCTTTTTCTATATATCGATATAGGAGTGCAATTGAGTTGCTAGAATCCGAGGTAAGATACTCTTTTATCAACCTGAATTTGTCAGCGTTGGAGAAGATTGAAGATCAGCCGAAGTTTGCTGCTACAAATCAAGTAAATTACATGGTAAGCATCATACCACAGTTATCTATTCTAAGTTCCATTTTGCTATAATAGAATCCCGATAAAACCATTAAGACATATGCCTAAATGGTCTCCTATGTTTTTGTATATCACTATATCTATTGATTAGCATGAAAAACTCATTGAATCCTTCTTTGTTCATATCTGTCTTACCAAAAATTATTCCAGAGTTATATAGTTATACGGATCAGGTGATTAATCGTCATTGTTCAACTTTCACAATTATAGGGCAAAAGCACCGCGCATAGAAACACTAGTATATATATATATATATATATATATATATATATATATATATATATATATATATATATATATATATGTAAATACTTGGGCACTTACATTAAATGTAAGCTATTTGCATAATGTACATATTTAAACTTATTATGTTCACTCTTGGATGGTTATGAGCTCCAGCCAGTCAAATGGCTTAATTACTTGATTAGATAAGCCTGGGTTAGTTATAAATCGATCAATTGTAACTCGATCAATTGTAAACCACACATACATTTAAACTTCATCTCCAAGCCATCTAAAATTATCATAAATTGCAAATCTTTCTACATTGATCTATTCTCAACTTAGGCCAGTCATGTTTCGGACCAATTTTCTTAATTGGGCCGATTGGCCTGATAATTTCCCATTTGGGTTTCCAATTGGCCCTTTCATTGTTGCTGGGTCTGAATATTATCGGCATGCTTTAATTTGGGAATCTAACTAGCCCAACCCAATTGATTTATCGGATCTTTTGGCTTGACTTCTTAAAAGCTAATGTCCCATCTTGGAATTTTCTGCTTCATCCATAAGTCATAATTGCGGGACATCGTCTTCCTTAATTTTAAGAAATATTTTAAGTACAAAACACAAATGATAGAACATCGGGCTACTAGAGGACATCTGAAATTGAGAAATTGGCGGGAACAATTGGATAGTTTTAAAATTTTCATTTGATAACAGTTAAAGCTTGATTTGAGTTCAATTCGATAAACTTGATTTGTGTTCAATTCGATAAACTAAAGAATGACAAAAAATTATACAATATCAAGCTGCTTAATTATTTAAAGAAAAAAAAAATATCAAGCTATTTGAGGATGATTCGTGATTAAAGCTCGATCGAATGATTAAGTTAATTAAGACAAATTCAAAATCAATGAAAAACTATTAAATTTAAACATTGTGTTTTTCAATACTATTATCTTTATGTGCTTTATTATAAATTGTTTTCAATGTGTGGATTGTTAAAACAAGAAAAAAAAATAGTTGCAACATATGATTTGCTCCGCCAACAAATATTTTTCCCTAGATGACACCAACTAAATTCCTGCAATGTAAAAGTGCAACAAATCTTATATCATATTATATAATCATAATTATATTATTCAAGGGCATTTAAATCATTTATTGCAGCCATAAATTTCCATAAAAACTTAGGAATTTATTGGGATAAATGTAAAATACTCCTCTATGTAATGATAAACATGCATGATATTACCCTGTAAAAAAATTATTGCATAGAATTTTCTTATTCAACACGAAACTCTCCATATTGTAAAAAATAAGTCGTTTTGGATTAACATATTTCGAGAAATTATTTTAAATACTTTATGTTGGTCTCTACAACATCACGCCGAATACTTTAAAGTTAGTTTTTTTAAATAAGCAGATTTGAAACGATATATTTTAAACATGTTGGAATTTTTTACTGGATTTTAAAAGTACAAGGAGTTCTATGTAATAAAAATTTTACATGGTAATTTCGTACATGTTTCGCATAACATATGAGAGTATCTTGCAATTTCCGGATTAATAACTATATTATCTTCCAAATTTCCAATTTTATTTTTTGGTTCCACGGGCATCTGAATCAATTTAGATTATTATTGAAATAAAGCTGCTTATTAAAATCAAGTCCCATGAGCTAACTTAGATATAAATAAAAACTTTTATTAGTAGAATAATGAACCAAAAATTGACTAATGCCTGCAGTCCCGTTCATTTGCTTTCCCTTCCCTTGTTTCATTGGCGGACTCAAAACTTCCAAATAAAATTCATTTTAATTTATCGTCAAATCCGTGACAAATACACCTTCATGAACTTGACCAAACCTATAGATAAGGACTTGTTTGGATGGTCTTAATTAATTGCATACTACACTTTTTCCATTTTTTTTCCTGAATTCTGACGAGCAATTGTTTTTTTCTTTTTGGCTTTATTTAGCAAAAGACAAATGACACCTACGACCTCATATTTTATAAAACAAGTTATAAGGCTAAATCATATTTATAGTCCTCATTTATAAAATATTTTACGCTTGTATTTTTCATGTAAAAAAAGTTACATTTAAATTTTTTCTTATTAAAATGTATTACACTTATATCCCGTATAAAAAAATTACATTTAAGTCCTTATATAAAATGTGTTATACTGATATGCACTTTTTAATTTCCTGTCAGATTTAATTCGATAAAATATGGTACCTCAATCAAAATAAAATATTATAACATATAAAATCGAAAAATACTCTTACTAAAAGTCATGTAATTTGCATGTGGTTGCACTTTTGCTGGCAAAGTGATTCTTCGGTGTTATATATATTATATAAGAAGGACTTAAGTGTAAATTTTTTATACAATGTATATAAGTGTAACACAATTTATATATGAGGGATTTATGTGTAACTATTTTGACCCGAATGATATAAATGTAAATTTGTAGGGTCCATAAATGTAATTTAGCCTTATAAGTAAACTTCTGGGAGCGAATGACATAAGTGAGTAGTTATATGTTAAAAAATAATGACATATTTAAGTGAAATTTAATTTGGGTAAAATACAGTTTCCTCCTTAAAGTATGAGGTGATACTATTTATCCCCTTAAAGTATCACTTATAACACTTACTATTTATGTTATAGAATTGAATATTTTATTCCAAAACTACCCCGTCCCTTTTATAACAAGTAATTTTTTTTATTAATTATAAATTCATATTCACCAAATAATATTATATTTCAATTTCTTCATGTTTCTTGTTTCATTCGGTTTTCTGGTCTCAGTATTTTCCTTCATTTTCATCTAACTTTTTCCTCTATTTCAGTTTCAATTTGTTATCTTTATTTTTTTTGTTTCAATTTGTCTCAAATTTTATTTGGTGATAATTATCTCCTTTGTTTCGGTTAACAAATTATAATTCAAAATCTTATAAGGGAACGAATTATATTTTACCCATTTAATTTTGACATTTCTGAAAAAGTGGCCTACCTGAATATATCTGTATGACCATTTAATGAGGTGCAACAATACAATTAATATGCAAAGGGGATAAAAATGACCTTGCGCAATTTATAATAGTGAATTTGGACCTGTTTGTTTGGCCTTTCGGAGAGTGGTTTGGAAAAGTGGTAGAGGTTTGGGAAATAATCTCGATTTGCATAATGTTATTTGTTTGAATTTTGGGAGAGTTGTTTGGGAAAAAAAATAGGTGTAGGTTTTTTTGTAGGTTTGAGTTAGTTAATTAGGTGTAAGATAGTGTAAGACTTTATATCACATCAGTTAGTTATATATAATTAATTTATTGATGTATATATTATATGTAATATATGTGATAAATAATATTTTATAATTAGTTATTTGTGTTTTCTAAAATAATAAAAAATAAAATAGATTAATTTTCATTTTGTTGATTTTTAAAAAAAAAAATATTATAATAAAATTCTTTTAATCATTTTATCTCACCAACGAATTCATTCAAATGACATATTAAATATGCTAAAAATTATACAATATCCTTAAAATATTAACCTAATAGTTATTACACAATATCCAGATTAATCTACGTACGAAAATAACATATTAAGTTGTCTTCATATTGTCGAGCAGAATAAAAATTAACGACAATTTTACAATTAATGTCACTAATTCCACGAAGGTGGGAATGGACCCCATCTGTTATCCGACCAATCATGACTATTATTTCCTCCACGTCGGGCCAACCGCCTCACGTTAAGCAAGCAACTCAATCTAGGGATAAATGCAATTTACCCTCATGTACAATAATTTAGGAAAGTTCACGTTTTCACCGTATTGTGAGTCGGGTCGAGTTTGAGCCATTATATTAGATCCGATCAATTTATAAGTTGAGTTTAAGCCTAATACGGCTTAGCCCGAATATATAATTGTTTTAAATATTATGATTTATTATCTATATAGTGTTTATATTATTAATTACTGACTTTATTTTGAAACAATAAAACTATGTAAAAATATATAGTGTAAACTCACATACATGTTAGTATATCAATTACGTACTGAAGGCCACAACTCAAAGGAAAAAAATTAACCAAAAAAAAAAGTTAATACAAAAGGTTAATAAATCGAATTGGAACGTTAAAACTCTATTGTTTGTTCATATAGATCAAATGTATCTCCAAAAATGTGGGCAAATGACTCGATCTTTCAGTCTAAACATTATTTAATATATCCTCGTGTATTAAGTAATAATACTTTATTCATAAGTATTTCGGTAATCTTAACTTGTTATATGTCGAGCTAAATTTGCTTATATTAACAATCCCGATATGAGCCCGAAATCTGTAAAGTTACATGGGCCGAGTTTGAGCCAATAAGAGAACCTTTTAGACTCAATATTGTTTGCAATTTTTATCATGGCAACAAGAGAAAAAATAGCTTGTCAACATAAAAGGCATTGATGAATTGATCTAATATATTGTATTTCAAAAAGAAATGACAACATATAGTTGCAATACAGCATATTCTAAAAAAATTGAGAGGGTAGTTTCATATAATAGAAATATGAGAGAAATTAAGAACTAAGAAGGGCCATTGATGACATGAAAATCTAGGGAAATTCATACTCGTCACATTGGTGATTATCAAATGTCAAAAATAATTTGAAGGACAAAATATTCATATTTTAAATGAAACACACCAAGTATATTTTCATCCTCTAAGTTGAATTACATAAAATGTACTTGTAGTAGACACACTATCAAAAGTTTAGGTTCGGGTCAAATTAAGTCGGATCAAGATTCAACTTATCAAATTTTGATTGGATCCTACTCTAGCGCATTGGACTTTGCTCGAATTCGATCGAATTTTAGATATTTTTTGAAGCTAATAAAATATTAAATTTTAAAAACATCACTGTATATTTTTTCTACAATAAGTTTGTCCACGTTACATTGTCGGTTCACGTGTTCAATCTTTTTTCATAACCATTTGAGCTCCGACATAGAAAATATTAATTATCAACACATTGAATCACGTGCTTCATATGAATTAAAATAACCATTGACAATTGTAAAAATAATATCATAATTGATTCATGTAGTTAAGTGAAAATATACACAAAATGAAATTCTGAATAAAATATAATTTAATACCTAGTTAAATTAGTGTTACTTATAAAATAAAATATCATGTATATATAATCTTTATATATAAGATGGAAGTCAATATCGGATTAATCTAATTTCATAACCACTTTATATATATCGTACTACCAAAAATGAATCTTCTTAATTGAATGGTTAGTATGATAAAAATCTCCTAAATTAGATCGAATTAAAATCAAAATAAAAATTTGTCTAGAAAAGTTTTGGTATTTAAAAAGTCGTAGCAGCCAAACATGGCCCAATTCATGACCGTCCAAAACTCCTTTTTCCTTCCGCGGGCCCCACTGACCAACACTTACTAGACTTGACTCTCATTTCCACTTCATTTCTCGTTAATTTCAACACAATTGCATTTCAATTTCATTTGCATTTCATTCGTAACACAATTTGAAAACCGCTCCCCTCTCTCTCTCTCTAGAGTCTAGACACACACAGCATACCTAAACCACTTTCTCTCTCTATATCCCCTTTCGCTTTCTCTTGATTTCTCTTCCCACCTATACAATCAACAAGATACAACACTCTCCTTTCAACGTATCCATTGTAAATTATATAGGATGAATTAGTGTATCTGCTTCAGCTGTTTTGATTTCTTATTCTTTTTCTCATTCTGTATAGTAGATCGATGAGTGATATGATCGATTTGCAGATCTCATTAGAAGCTTCGATTTTTGAAATCATCGGTCAGTTTTCTACTTTTATTTTATTTAATTGTATTTTATTTTTATTTTAGAACTACTGAGTTGATTTGCGTTGACTTCCGTCTAAATTGATGCGCTTTAATATATTTTCTTATGTGAAATCTTCTACAGGTTTTATTGATAGCTTTTTTCCTATAATTTTTATGTTTATTATATTTATTTGTCTACGCGAACTCAGATTTTTCCTTTTTACCGAGGCTATATGCCTATTTTTAGTAAAAGTGGTAGGTATTATTTAATTTTGTGAATGGATCACGGAGTTGGATTCTGTTTTTCAACTCTCACCTTCCTGAAATTAGTAATCTAGAAACAGAACATGGTTTTGTTGCTCTTATTGAATCCCCTTGATAGATCTTGTGCAAGTAAATTCCTTTATCCAAAATTATTGTAGCGTATTTAAGTTTTCATCCACATACACACTAATTTAACATGCGGTACTTCTGTAGCATGATTCTAAAAAATATGTACTAAGTTTCCGGTAAAGACCTAAGCTTTTTTATTTACCAGGTGGTAACAGTAGGGCAATATGGTACATGATAATCCAGTGCGTATTAAAATCACCATTTGTAAACACAATTTTTTCTTAATATTAATATAGATATTTCTAGTAAGACTAAGTCCAAGGGCTGTATCATGTGACGGTAGGTCTTGGTGTTTTTATAAAAGTGGCAGCTTGTGTTTTTGTTAAATCAATCTTTGGCTGCACTACATGGAATTGACTATATTTCGGTTTGTTCTTATCTTTTTCTGTTTGATGTTTTTTTCTTTGAAGATAATAATTTTAGATGTATACATGTTATTGAAATCTCTTAATCTGAACAAGTGTGTTGTTGGTTGACTTGCAGTTGATTAGAGTATGTGCAGTGGGCCTGAACAATCAAATTCAAAATCTTCTAACACCCAAGACGCTGCTGTTGTGAAATCTGAAGGCATGAAGGACATGAGTAAATTGTCTGTGGAGACTGATGATTCTTTTTCCAGTTTGCTTGAGTATGCTGCGAACAATGATCTTGAATCCTTTAAGAGATCCATTGAGCTTGATTTGTCTGCTATTGATGAGGTTGGACTTTGGTATGTTCGCACAAAAGGCTCAAAGCAGGTCACCCAGGAAGAAAGAACACCGTTGATGGTAGCTGCTACATATGGCAGTGTTGACGTGTTGAAGTTGATAGTAGCTCTACCTGAAGTTGATTTGAATAGGTCATGTGGGCGAGACAAGTGGACTGCCCTTCATTGTGCTGCTTTTGGAGGCTCTGTTAACTCATTTGATGTTGTGAAGCTGCTGTTATCAGCTGGTGCTGATTCTAATATAGAGGATGTGAGTGGCCTTCGACCGGTAGATGTGATTGTAGTTCCTCCAAAGCTCCCTGGTGCTAAAGTTCTTCTCGAGGACTTGCTTATGAACAATATTTCTGATGGGTCGGTTGGTGACTGCAATTTACGAGTCTCCATAATGTGTTCCAATGCTTCTTCACCTGTGTTATCATCGTCGCCTGATAGTAGGTCTCCTTGTTCACCATCTGATTCTGCATCTTCTCCTACAGCCCAAAAGTTTATTGACGGTGCTGCTAATTCTGTGTCGGAGAAGAAACAATATCCCGTTGACCCATCTCTTCCGGACATTAGAAATAGTATCTACTCAACTGATGAGTTTCGTATGTTTTCATTCAAGGTCAGGCCTTGCTCAAGAGCCTACTCTCATGATTGGACCGAGTGTCCTTTTGTTCATCCCGGAGAAAATGCTCGTAGAAGAGACCCACGTAAGTTCCATTACAGTTGTGTTCCTTGTCCTGAATTTCGCAAGGGTGCTTGTAGGCGAGGGGACATGTGCGAGTATGCACATGGTGTGTTTGAGTGCTGGCTACACCCTGCTCAGTACCGAACAAGACTGTGCAAAGATGGCACAGGCTGTGCCAGACAGGTGTGCTTTTTCGCACACACTCAAGAGGAGCTTCGTCCCCTGTATGTCTCTACCGGATCTGGTGTCCCCTCTCCAAGGTCAGCTGCCTCCCCAGCTGGTTTCATGGACATGGCTGCTGCTTTAAACCTTTTACCTGGTTCTCCCACATCGCACTCCGTGATGCCTCCTTCTGCATTCAATCAAGCCATGTCCCCTACAGCAAATCCCATGTCTCATTCATCACCAGCTTGGCCTCAACCAAACGTCCCAACACTTCATCTCCCTGGTAGCAACCTCCAGTCGAGCCGCCTGAGATCTTCCCTCAGTGCCCGTGATATTCCACTGGAAGATCTCAATATGTTGCAGGATTTTGATGCCCATCAATTGGCTTTGAATGACCTGGCTTGTTTTACCCAGCCACGCCTCAATTCTGTCATGTTGAATCGCTCTAATCGGTCTAAAACTGCTCTAACTCCTTCAAATCTTGATGAGCTTTTTTCTGCTGAGATGGCTTCATCTCCTAGATTTTCTGATCAATCACCGGCTTCTGGTGTCTTTTCTCCTACGCATAAATCGGCAGTCTTTAATCAGTTACAGCAGCAGCAGAGCATTTTATCACCCATTAACACTAACATTTTTTCGCCCAGAAATATCGAACACCCTTTAATGCAGGCTCCCATTGGTGTCTCCTCTCCAAGAATGTCACCGAGAAGCTTAGAGCTTACATCTCCAATGAGTGTTCGTCTCTCAACATTAGCTCAACTTGAGAAGCAGCAGCAACAGCTGCGTAGCCTTAGCTCCAGGGATCTTGGCTCACCAGTCACTGCTTGGTCCAAGTGGGGATCCCCGACTGGAAAAGTTGATTGGTCTATGAGTGGAGATAACCAAGATCGATTTAAAAGATCATCTTTTAATGAACATAATGATGGAGAAGAGCCTGACTTGTCATGGGTGCAATCTCTTGTCAAAGAATCACCGCCTGAGATGATGGACAAGCCTGCAGCTCCCATTTCTGGTGCTGCACCATCCGGTGAGTGTGTAAAACCAAATCCTCAAACTGACTCTATTGATCATTCGGTTTTAGGTGCATGGCTCGAGCAGATGCAAATTGATCAGCTTGTAGTCTAGTAAAACCGAACATGAATTCATTTTCGGTTTTAGACAGAAGATGAAATTTTAGGAAGTATATAAATTTTTGGGCTCTTTTTTGCTGATGTTGAAAAGTCACAGCAATGTTGGAGTTTGGGAATTTTATGGGTACAAGAATCTAATTTTTTTTTTTTGTGAGAAAATGTAATCAACTTAAATCAATTATTTGATTATTACTACATAATTTTCCATTTGTTATCTGGGTTGTACAAAGATGCACAATCCAGTTCGGATAATGTTCTTTTGTACTATGATAATCATAAGATTATCTTTCTTATGTAATTTCTAATCTACATATTGCATTTTATTATATTTTTATTTTTTATTTATAATATTGTTTTCTCTTTGTTTATGTTTAGAGAAGAATGGCACATCTTTTCTGGGTATGTGATTTATTGTTACCTCTTATTATTTCTACTGTCTGTCAGACAGGCTGCAAGACTACCCCAACCCGCAAGCAGGTTGAGAACAATCCTCCACTGAATTTTGTACATATATAGTTTGAGGATCTATTAAGCTAATGTACATTCAGATATGGAAAAAAAAAATCATTTAATGGATATTCCACAGAAAACATAATGTGCCTTTTATTTTTTAATGGTTGAAAATCAAGATCTAGCCTTGAAGAATTTTGGGACTGATGATGCAAGGGAGTTTGAACTTTTTCTTGGACCGTATTATTTTTTTATTTTTATTTTTATTTTTTTGATAAAATAGTCCAAAAAGGGTCTTGTGTATTTGTGGACAAATATGCTGAATAATAGAGTGGGATAGAGCGCCACTAGTTGATTTAGACCTCTTATTTTGTTTTATTGGTTTTGTATCTGAGACGATGTAGACCGATTTCTTAGGATAATGTGATGTAAGTGTTCTTCCTGGTTTGATATGGGAGTAACGATTATTTGTATCTTAAACGTTTTGTTTACCTAAAAAATTGACATTAACCCTCTTATTAACTTAACCAACATATTAACATCTCCATCTTTTTAAGATATAACAATAAATTCTTGATGGTGTGAATTAATAAAATGTTAGCATGAAGAATTAATTGCTAATAAAAATAATAGGAACACATTTTATCCCAACTAGGTAAAGTAGAATGTGTACTCTTGCCTTTTACTCTAATTTTTCTGTATTTCACAGATGCACGTAAATTTCCTTATATTCTAAAAGAAAGATTGCATATAGTATTTCTTTCCTAACATTAAATTAAAGAAAACGGGTTGGTTTGGTGGTGCATGCCGCATCATGCCACTGTCGAGTTGGGTGGGATTTAAATTGTTGCGCGCTTTGTCCTGTGCAGGGGTTTCTTAATTTGATGGCGATTTGTGGTACCCACAATATTGACTAATTTTCTTTAAATAGAGTTATAGATTCTTGGCACGCAAACTCGGGTTGAAAATTCAGCATATAGGAAGGGGAACAAAATGCCTATATTTTGGTTTTTAGATAATTTCAATTCATGCAAATCGTGATATATGAGTATTTTAGGTTTGGTCTTTCAAGCAATTCCTTATTGTAAAATTTGCATAAAATTAAAATCTATTGTTTTATGTTCTTAAAATTAAAATTTTTAATACCTCCAAACGCCAACAAATGTTCATAACACCATGTAAAATTGTAAATTCCCACAAAACCAACAGATTTTAACAGAACAATATGGATCCCATGCTAGCTTATTAAGGTCATCTCCAATTGAACCTAATGTGCAATTGCTTTTTTTATCCTTTTTTTGCCCAATTGCTCTTTTGCCCTATTAAAAACACATCTCCAATAGAAGAACAATCAACCCTCATTTAATTCAATTTCACAACTTTCCACACTCTCCTCAAAATTACTTATTTTAATAATAATAATAATAATAATAATAATAATAATAATAATAATTATTATTATTATATTACTTATAATAAAATAATGAAAAATAATAATTTATTAATTAAAATCAAAATAATTAAGTCGTAATTTTTTGTTATCATAATCTAATATTTCGTATTATAAAGCATACGCTGATAATTAATATAAAACTAATTTAACAAAAAAAAAAAAAAATACAGAACTTGGCAGTCACCCATCTCCAGGCATACGCTGGGAATTGGGCGATGGATCCCAATTAACTGCCCCAATCCCCTTGCCCGCCCTGTCCCGACTGCCCACTCAGTCCCCCTCTTCGTTTTTTGCCATCTCCAACCGAAGGCAGCTAACAACCCCCTCTCATGTCCGATTGCCTTCTCGGTTGAAGATGGTCTAATGAGACTAGAGCCTGAAAATTCAAGAACAAAATTTCACATTAATGAATTTCTTAGTTATAATGTTTTTTTGCAAATTATGTATGCCATAATGTCAATTTATCCCTCATGTAAAATGCATATGTTCAATTTTTCCTCTATGTGATTTACAACATAGCAGTTTACTCCTCAGTGAAAATTTTAGAGAAGCAATTTACCCCCTTCAGTCGGAGAGTGTAACTCACTTTTCGAAATTGAGAGTGGACATGAAAAGTATTTTGTAACATAGAAGGATAAATTACCTCATTTTTTATAACAAAAGGGGTAAATTGTCATATTTATCACCACACAGGGAGTAAACTGTCACATTATAATAATATAAATTAAGTGAGTTTGTAAGTCAATCTATTAAAAAAGATGGTTTAGAAAATTTAAATATTATTATTTGGTAGATACTCTTGCAATATTAGAATGTAAAATTGATTGTTTTGACTAAGCTATCAATGGGGAAATTCCAACCCGGATTCGATTTGAATTCGGTAGATTTAGATTAGAGTTTTAATTCGATTAGTGATTCGATTATAAAAATATGTAATTTAAAGTACATGGACATAATATGATTTTAGGTCGATTTGATTCGTTAGAGATCCATATCTGACAATAAATTAAAGAATATATATTTACATAATATTTGATTAAAATAAGTAAAATTAAGAATATTTTTATTGTTAATTTAAGAAGATAATAATTAATAATTCATTCATAATTAATTTTTATCCAAAAAAAATGAATGATAGTTAAGAAAGTTTGATTAGGTGAGCTAAATTAAATAAAAATCGCAAAGTTATCAAACTTGTTTCAGGAAAAAATAGTACCAATGTAAATATTAAAAATGAAGATTTTATAGGGGCGAAAACATTCAATATCCGGCGGAATCCGACAAAGATTCGATGGACCCGAAAAATTTAGATCCAAGCAAGATTTGAATTCGGCCAAAATCTGAGATAAATGGAACAAGATTCAGGTCGAGACCGATCCGACTAATTGACAGCCCTAACTTTGACCATAAAGCTCGGTTTCAAATTCTGCCTAAGCCCTAAAGAACAGAGCCGACCCATATTTTTATAGTTGCTCAACGAGGAACTTCAATTTTTATCAATCATAAATTCTTAATCTAATACTAAGTGATTTATATTTCTTTCTTTCTAATATGTTTTAAAAATTAATAATTTTTTCTTACATGACACTATGCACTTCCATTTAAACTCTCTGTTGCTCACTGATATAATAACTTTCTCTGTTACAAGAGATGAGAAAACAGATGAAAGCATATATATATATATATATATATATATATATATATATATTAATATATATGTATAATAAATTGCATGTTTCTGAATGTGTAATAAATTGAAATATTGGTATTTCTGATTTGACAACTGCTGCAATACACTAATACGTACACTTAATTGCTTTGTGGTTTGATGAACCAGGTTAATTTGGACAAGAATAAATTTCATAACAAACAATATCATGGAAAATGGTACGAAATTCTCAAAGAAATTAAATCTGGGTTACATAACTCCTAATCCATTAGTAACAAATAAGACTAGATGAATGATACGCGGCAGGCAATTAATCGTACATAAACGAGAAGTTTGTAACGTAAATACGTTGTACCCCAGACCAGACCAAAAACGATGCATAAGGATTTATTTTACAGTCCAATATTTGATGGCAGTGAACGACTCCTGAGAAAGCACCATGGTCCTGTTCTTGTTCCCATCCTGCAAATATTCATTCATTCAAAAATTTGAAAATTTATTTGCAGTAAAATTATTGCTTCTTCTTATGTTAAAAATATATGATTCCTTAATTTTTTACCTCCAAACGCCAGCAAGCGTTCGTAAACCCATATAAATGGTTAAAGCAAGCCAAATCCCCACAAAACCATAAAACTTGAACAGAACAAACAGGGAGCCGATGCTAATTAATGAAACTAGAACCTGAAAAATTAATTTAATTAAGAAAAATTATTATTATATATATATTGAATATATGGACTTTACTATATTTGTTTAACAGATAAAGAGGTTTAAGAAATTACCATGGAGTATGCAGAATATGCAAAATCAGAAGCTCCAAAATTTACGCCGTCAAATACAAATGCTAATGAATTTATAGGTTGTGTAGTTGCAACGAACTGATAATCGATGAAAAATAAAATGTTTCATTAGAGAAAGTTTATAATAAATAAATAATTAATGAGTGGAGGCAAAAACAGCCAACAATTTTAGTCCCACACTTTTAAGTATAGCAACTTGGTCCTTATTTTTATTTTTTTTGAAAAATAATTTCGTCCTTTCACCCCATTTCCGTCCAAATTGAGAATACATGTGCAAAGTAGACTGTCCCATTTATGAGATTAATAAAAGTACAAAAGATGGATGGGAAAGAGGGAAAAGAGGGAAAATGACAAACTTTCTTGGGACCAAATGTGCTATTAAAAGCTGCTAATTGTGAATTAGTCTAGTTATTTGTATACCGGGATGCCTATGCTGATCATATATATAACATTCTTGTCCTTGGAAAATATTCCAGATCCGAACTCTAATCCGAGTCCAACTAACACAGCAAGGCCTAGTCCTAGTACAAACCCCATCTGCAAAATGCAAAAATCTCAATGTAATTTTTTTTTTTATTTTGTTAATTTTTTCGTTATAAGAAAGTTAATTTCACTAGATCCAAAATAGAATTACAAGAAAACAGATAGAAGCAAAAATACCTGGAGTACTCTGGCTGAAACAGCGGTTGCTTTCTTATAGTCTTTTTCAGCAAATGCACAAGCTAGGATTGCCTATATATAACAAACAAAATGAGGGACAGTTATTTAATTTCGAGCAAAATTGATCATCTGAAATATTATGCTTTGCCTAACTACCAAAAATGATAAAATTAATCTTTTAGCAAATATATATATATAGACATGACTCGATCGTGGTTTTTTTACCTGTCCGGCAACTGCTAAGCCATCTGCAAGTAGAGATGAAGTCATCCAGACCTGTAAGCATATTTGAAACGCAGCCATAGGGGTTGGCCCGAGCCTTGCAGCCATTGATGCCGCCAAAGTCACACAAATAGTTGCAGCTATAACTCGTGCTAGTAATAGAAAACCTGAAGGATTAAACACGGAAATATATATATTTTTTTTAATGTTGTCTTGTACCGTACACTACATTTTAATTATTAAAAAGAAGAAGAATACTTGCCATTCTTGAGAAACTTTCTGAACTGCAAATCCTTAATACTTGGAGGTAATAAGTCAACTTGTTTCATTAATTTGAATAACAGAATCAAGGCGATTAAGTACCTAATAACATATATATATATATATATATATATATATATATAGACACATGCAACTTAATCATCAGTGATGGATTGAGAAGATATTCAATTTATAATTAATAATATCATCAAAATTAAAAAACGCGCGTGTATATACATAATACATTAACTTACTGTGAGAGGACATGAGCAATGGCTGCACCAGTAACACCCATCCGTAACGCGAATATAAAAATTGGGTCTAAAATTATATTCATTGAATCTCCTGCAACTGTTATATATTATATGTTTGATGAGATGGAGAGTAGCTAGCTAATTAAGATAACTTAATTTCCTAGCTAGCGTATCATGTATGTACGTATCGTGTATGTAGTGAATTTCTTACCAGTGGCATAAAGAGGCGTTTTAGTATCTTTAAATCCACGAAAAATTCCTTGCATTGCTAACGAAAGAAGAAGAGCCGGGGCCCCAACTGACCTTATTGTTAGATACTTTAGTGCAGGGGCTAGCATTGGAGATCCCTATTTAATTTAATTGAAGGAAAATATATAAGAACAAAGTACGTAATTAAAGGAAGATATTCAAATTATGTAGCTAGTAATTAATACTTACAGATTTGACGCCCATGACATGTAGGAATGGTTTTGCAAGAATAATAAGGAATAATGTTTGAACAAGTCCAAGAATACCCCCAAGAGCCATTGCTGTAGATGCTGATGGAATATGTCTTCGGACATTTTTCGCAGACTTACAATTATTATTTGTAGTAGTAGTAGTAGTAGTAGTAGAACCCTTTTCTAAGTTGTTGTTGTTGTTATCATCAATCAAATCATCATCTTCTGGCACAATTGCTTTCATTTCCACCTTGTTGTTGATAATGATCTTACGTTGTTGTTCATCGCTAATTCTTTTGGCCGTGTCTTCCTCAGCAACAAATGAAGTAGTAATGCTAACTAGTGGAAATATTGTTACTTTTGAAGCTTGATTGAATATAGCTATAGCAACTCCTACTGCAGCTATTTCAACAGGACCTATATATATATTTCAATCAATTACACACACACACACATATATATATATGATCAAATAGATATATGTAGTTGTTTAATTATTATATATGTACCTAAATGGCCAATAAAGGCGGTATCAATTAAAGATGCAATAGGATCAGCAGCCAGTGCCAAGGCTGCAGGGAATGCAATGCTTAGTATCTCCATTCCAATCTCATCCCTTTTGAAAACAGACCTAAACGTATAGACGTAATATTAGAAATAAAAATTTAATTAATGTACGTACAGATCATCATCATCGATATCATTCCGATCCATTACTTATTATAAAACAAATTACAAAGTTTACCTAGCATCGTTGAAGAAAACAAAGATTGGAACCTTTGATTTCCGTTCAGTTGGGGGAAGGATATCAGCAGCATTATCAGCCATGAATATATATGATTATCACAAATTTTGAAGAAAGCTTGGCTTCTTGTGTGGTGTGTCTTGTCTAATTAAGCAAGCTGAGCTGAGCTGTTTTCAGAGAAATAAATTGTTAAATCTCAAAGTTGCTGCTTATTAAGTCATATATATATTGGATAAGTACGTAATTATTTATATATCAATAAAGACCTATTTACATCATCAATATATGGAAAAACATCCCATCCATCATAAATAAATGCTTTGAATTAATAAGGGAAACTATATATATATATATCTATCTATATCTATATCTGTATGATGATTGCTTAGTTAAAATGAAAGCCTATAATTAGTTAAAGTCATGTTTCAAATAAGAACATATATATACATACACCTTCCCAAGTTAAAAGTAGGCCAAGCTAAGCCCAACAAAAAGTTTCATATTTTTTGGTGAACAACAAAACGGTCAATACAACGTTCACTTCTAAAACATTTTTCTAATAATAATAATAATAATACTTACCTCCCTCAGTTTCAATCTCCCCTAAATATATATATATAAATTAAAATTAAAAGTAAGGTTTAGTTTTACCTTCACTTGTTCATTCCAGTCTAGTTGAGCTCAGTATTACCTTATTCTTTTGAATATATATATAAAGTTGGACTCACCGACCGACCGACGAGTGTTGCAACAAACAAAAGCAATATATATCAATCAATATTAATTTGGTTACAGTACCAAATTCAATTCCAATTCAATTCTCAACATACATTTACAATTACACACACAGAGAGCACCACCACTCTAGCTACCCTCTTTATATACTTTTTTCTTTTCTTCCCATTCAGTACAAATTAAAAGTCACGCACTAAAACTGTGTTGGTGCGTGTACCTCTCATGTTTACGTACTTAATTCCAACCTACCTGGCCGGGTATTGCCCTTCGATGGATCGGATGACGTGTGCCCAGCATTTTCACTGCCTATTTGTCTTTCACCAATAATACTACGTACCACAAGTCCAATGAAATTTTTCTTTTTCTTTTTTGATAATTTAAAATTCATTAAATATATAAAAAATTCGTTTTAAAGTTTAAAAACTCTTGATTGTTTTGAAATTGATTTTTTTTTTCTTTCTAAATTTTTACTTGTATTTTTCTAGAACCCCATAAGATAATTTTGTGTACTTTAGATGAATCTTTTTATAATTTGTCTAACATCGATCAAACAATATGTGAACATGTAACTACTAATTACTATTTCTAGAATAAAAATATAATACACCTAATGTTGTTACCTTTGAAATTTTTATGTAAAGTCTGAAGCTAAATCATAAAGATACGAAAAATATTGAATTATAATTGTATATATATATACTGATCCTGTAAGAATAATGTCAAATTGTGGATGCATGAACTATAAATTGTGGATAAAATGATATTTGCAAAAAATCCGTAGACACTGGCAAATAGTCTCGGTTATGTCTGCAACTAATCGTAGGGTTAACTGCATGCATGAGAAATGATGGAGTTTAATTAGCTAATTACATCACATTTTATGGTCAAAGGACAAATTATTCATAATAAAAAGTTACATGTACCAAACAACTTTTCCCCTGTATATTGTCATTAAATTTAAGAGATAGTACATCATTAAATTTTTATTCCCCCAAAATTTTAATATTAATTACATATTAGTCAGAGTATTAAGGATTGGATAACTTCAAAATTCTTGAAACTTTAATTTACGAATGATATATTGGTAGAGAACAATTTATTGCACATTAATCTTCACATTATGATTAATTTAGTCTCCACTTCTTCAAAAACTCAAAAGTAAGAAATAAAATTAAGAATCTTACATGGTCGATCGAGGGCGCGCGTTCTTGTCATTGAATTAATTAAAGAGGTGGAATTCCACTACGTACACTTGTCAACTAATTAATCTTATAATAAAGACAAACTAATACGTACCTTTTATTTTGTAGTAAGTTTTGTGGCCAGAACATAAGAAGTGAATTCATTAATATAATTGAGTTGGTTGAATTCATCACTTTTGTAAATATATGGTGGAGCACGCAAGACTCCACCAATCTCCCGTTCCTGGTGGCTCGGGCTAAATTACCTAATTTTGAATTTGGTTAACAATGACACAAAAAAAAAAAAAAAAAAGAAATCGTCTATTTTATTATTTAGTTTCACTTTTTGATGTTACATATTACACAACTGAAAAATACATGCATCTATATATACATATTAAACCAAGGTATATTTTAATTTATGTAAGAGTTTGATACTAAAATTGACTGATGATTTATTTTGACTAGCTTGTTTATCTTTGAGTTTAGTGTAATTATTTTTTAGTAGTATCCATGTACAAGTTTGATACTAAAATTGATAGCTAGATATGATGATATATACATCATATATTTCGTCTAGCATGCATATTTATCTTTGCGTTTGAATTTGAGTAGGATCCATATAATATATATATAAATGTGAAGCTAAGTATGATTTATCTTTGCTTGTTTATCTTGAGTTTAGTATAATTAAATTTGAGTAGGATCCAGTTTGGGACAATTTATAAGTAAAGAACATATCATCAACATGTGCTTAGTCTAATAGAATGGATTAATCTTACGGAGTAGCGAACCCAAGTTCAAATCCTCGTTGGGAGAGATTCATACTTAATGTGTTCGACACGACTCGAAAGAGATTAAGCAAGGTTAAAGACCTGAATACCCATCAACCTTTTTCAATTTTGGTACCACCGTTAAATATTGGATGGAAAGGACACGTGCGGCGCGTGTCCGTTAACTCTCAGGAAAAAAAAAAAAAAAATTTCGCGAAGAAGATGATGAATAGTAACCTAAATTTTAAAAATTGGGGATTTCTTCAATATTTGATGAAAATGGATGAGGTTGGTGGCAAAAGAACCGCAACACCAAGGGGAATGAACGGCGGTAGGTATTACACGGTGGGTCGACCTCCTCCGCCCGAGGCGGAATAAAAACGGAAAACGTTAAAATTCATAGATTTGAAATACAAGTGACGGGATGGATCTGAAACAACGTAATAGTATATTATCTTTGTAGAGGAGGTCAAGACGAAGCTGTAGCCACCAAGGAGAGGTTTAATGGTGGCCGGAGTCACCGGGAAATTGACAATTACGTGGAGGTGGTGGAGGTGGTGGAGATGGTGGAAACTAATTGCCAAAATCCCCCCTGACCAATTGCAAAAATCCCCCTGACCAATTGCAAATATCCCCCCCTAAGAATTCAAAATTGTGACTTAACGTCCTTTCCATCCAATATTTAACGGTGGTATCAAAATTGAAAAAGGTTGATCGATTTTGGTATGAAATGTGTCATTCTGAAATGTGTGGTATGAAATATATAAAGTAGGTAAAAGTTTGGTTTGAAAAGTGCAATTCCCTCATTAATGTTTTAATTCATCTTATTTCAAGTATACAAGTTTAGAGTTAATTTAGTTTAATAGTAGTATTTGGTGATTGATTTTTCTATGAAATTTGATTATAGTTTAATAAGATTTTTTGACTTAATAATATTGATGTAATGATTGTTTCAATTAAAAAAAAGTTTAGACTTAATTTAGTAAATTATTATTCATTGGTTACTTACTTAGTATCGATTAAATTTTTTAAAACGATTTGTATTATAGAGTGCAAATTTAGTTTTCTTTGAATTTATATATGCAAATTAATTTTACATAATATATGATGCCATATATTTACTTAGAAATGGTCACTCATTCCTTTCTTTTTCAAATAAAAAAGTTTCTTTACCTAATTTATAGACTATTTTATTTAAGCTATAAGCATATCAAAGTATAAAAGTAAATAAACCAATTAAATATGTCGACATACTTTCGACATGGTAGCTTGATAAGTGCATGCACTTACAGTATAACCATAACTAATAGAAACACCATTAAATTAATAATAAAAAGAGAGAGAATCTCCATTTTTGACTAACTTGTAATAATATTCTAATGACAGCGCGCCATGCAATTGAAACTTTCCCAATAAATAAGACTAACTTTAGTGCATAAACTTTTTTCTTTTATGCACTTCTGTCCTTTTATTTAAAAGGTTGATAATATATTTTAAGAGCAATCTTTTATTTTAGCTAATCCTTTTGTTGTTTAAAAATTAAAATAGTGTATGTGCGTGTGGCATCCACAAGCCCACTAGATTACACCACAAAGTTTTTGGTGCCCATTGCAGTTAAGCCCACTGAACTTGGAGCAACCAATGAGGAAATTTTGCCAACCTGCATTGAGTCATGAGCATATTTTTAAAACAACGGACAATTTAGGATATTTGAATTTTTTTTTTTGGCCTATTCAACCTAGAGTTTTTTCTTCTTACCGAGAGCTCATTGGATATAGGTCTTCCTTGAGGTGATTACAATACTGTAGATAATTCGAACTTAAGTTTCGCCTCTGAAAACTGCAAGCCGCTACCACTTGACCCAACCATCTTGGATCAACCTATTATTTCTTAATCACGTACAAGTAAAATTATTTTATTTGTTATGAATATATAAATATTGGTTGCAATTGGCAAACAATCCACATTATCGCATTTGCATCTATGGTTTATTTGTTCTTTTGCCCCTTATGTTTGGACAAAACTTCTTTGAACCCCTTTAATTTAAACTTTTCATTTCATTTCAAAATCACATTTCATAATTTTTGTACAATTTTAATCAAGAAATTAATATCATGATAAATATCTCATTCAACTATACTTAAGTGTGGGAGATAAGGCCGTAGCACGGAGATTATGTAGCTACCTTAGTAGACATTCAAGAGTGGTTCCACTTAGCACGAGTGATAATTAAAAACCTTTTTAGAAAAATGTCACTTCAATTTTAAGTGGGTTCAAATCAATTCGCATGACCTTTGAGTTTCTTCTTGGATGGGTTCATATTTTGGTTTTTATTAGACATAGTGAAAAAATATTTTCAATCGTGATATGTATTTAAAATCATAAGCTAGCTATATTTTTATGTATATCAATATTTGGAAGAGTGTTGAAAATACACTCCTATATATGTAGACTGTAGTAGTATAAATTAATAGCAAATCACTCGAGTTCATTGAAACCTAATTGGTTGCTTTCAATTTTAAAACCTATATATTACAATATACAATGATATGCGACCTTTGAATTTCGAGAGCTCATCTCCGTACTCCTTCTGTCCAAAAGAAAATAGGAATGCATCTTAAATAGGAAAAAAATAAAAATAAAAAAAGGAATGAGAGGAAGATATTGTGACAAAATGATTTTTGATTTCAGGAAAAGGTGAAAATAAAAAAATTTATAACGTCGCCTGAGAGATTCGAACTCTCGCGGGGAAACCCCATGTACTTAGCAGGCACACGCCTTAACCACTCGGCCAAAGCGACTTCGATGTTCAAATAGCACTGGTCACTTTATTTATAACGTAAATAATTTAATTTGTCAGAATACATGTAACCAAAATTTAATAAACATTTATTTGTATTTGATAAGTTTCCAGTATTTCTTTAATTAGCAACAGTAAAGTAAATATATATATATATATATATATATATATATATATTTTTTTTTTACTATTCGTTTATCCCACTGGGACTGCAGCACTTTCCTGTAAATGTGTCAGACTCAGAACCGAACAGTTTCCGTTCATTTGATTGGGCTTACACATATTTAAGCCCCATACATTTTCACTTGTTTCATACTCTCTATATAGTATTTTTGACGAATTTTTTTTCAATATAGCCTTTCAGATAAAAGTATTTTAAAAAATGACGCAAACTTAAAAGTATTTCTCTAAATATACTTTTTGTGAAAAATCACAATTGGCAACTGCGATTCTTCATTTTTATGAAATTATGAAGAAAAAAAATGTACCAAAAATCGCAGTTAGCAACTGCGATTTTTGGTTTTTTTTTTTTTTTGATAAAATGGCTTGAGTTTTGTAAGTATTTGATATTTATATATATTTATATTAGTAATAGTACTTTAAATGAAATGTTTGTCTCTCATTTCAGTATAACTATGATATTTCTACTGCATTCTTATCAAGCATGTTTATATATAATCAGGTATAATATATTTGTGCCCAAGGCATTCATGTATTGTTCATATATTGATATTGGAGTAATATATATTGCTAGAGTGTGACCCATTTTTTTCGTGTTAATAATATTTATACGTGTGTACATGGAAAACTTTCAAAGATTCTCGAGTACCTTCTGATCGAGTTTTCTTTCTAATTAGGATTAATTAACAACCTTTACTTTCTCAAGATCCTTATAAAGAAAGAGAAAAGGAAAAAGAAAAAACCTTTACTTTCTCAAGAGTTAATTTTTCAAAGTCTAAATTCATGAGCATGCAAAAATGCCTTGGGCACAAATATATATTATTAAAGAAATAGTGCCAGAAAGCATCTCAAATAGGCAAATGAGACCAGCAAGCAAGAGTTTCATATGTTTTCGACATGAAATAGGCAAATAGCTAGGGATTCAGAGGAAATTTTGATTCACATATTCTCAACCTCAGACAACCAAGGATTAGAGGAAATTTCTTTTGTTAGGTCTCTCGAGAACAAATTCAATGGAAACGGGGGCATGTAGCTCAGAGAATTAAAGAATGTGCCTACGTTTGGAGATTTAAGTGGCTCCTCGATCGCAACCAGTGCTCAAGGGAAGTAACTTTCTATATGGCCGGGTATGCTTACTCAGGTTCGAATCCCTGTTGGGAGAGGTTCCCATTTTATGTGTCCGACGCGCCTCGAAAGGGATTAAACCCTTGGGAAACAAAAAAAAATAGCTTAGATAGCTATCATGATAGGCCAAATTTCCCAATAATATTGTTATGAAAATGAACATGTACTCTCATGACGCTATGTTGTCATTTGGGAAATAAACGCCTCAGTTAGGCCATCTCCAACCGAAGGCCTTACCTAATTGCTCGCCCAATTGTTTTGCCATCTTGCCTTGCTCCCATGCCTTTTCGACCCACCTAAAAAATACTTATCCAACCAAAGGGCAATTAACATCCATTAATTCAACAAATCTCTTTTATTTAGATTTATATTTGTCCAATTATATATGAAGTTGTTCAACAAATCTCATTTATTTAATTCATGAAATTTAAAAAAAATAAAATAAAAACTAGCACCCGAGCCCCGACAGCCCCCTGCATCCCCTACCAGCGCCCAACAGGGGCTAGCAAGGGTTTTTGCCTGCCTGCTTGTCGGGTTGCCTGCTCCGAACCCCCTGCCTGCCCTGCCCCCTTGCCCGCCCAATTGCCATCATACATCTCCTACCGAACCGAGTCGGCAACCCCCCTCATGCTCGATTGTCGGCTCGGTTGGAGATGGCCTTATAATACTTTTGAAAAACTTTATTATCAAGGGATGTTGTTGGCACTGGCGGATCCACATAGGGGCAAGGGGGGGCTATAACCCCCCTGGAATTTTTTTTTTTTGTATATATATGTGTTGTAATTTTTTTTTTTAACAAAAAATTAATATATTAGCCCAATAGCCCAAATATAATTTCAAGTCCAATTAATATACTCACTTTAACAATAACTTACTCTTTCAATTGTAAGCCCCAATAATATTGCAATCATTTTCCTTTGTCTTCAATTTACATTTGATGGCGTCGATATTGGGGATCACTAATGACTTGTCTCAAGCTTTACAAAGAAAAGATCAAGATATAGTGAATACTATGAAATTAGTCAAATTAGCTAAAGATCGTCTTCAAGAGACAAGAGATGATGGATGGGAAACTTTGTTGGAGGATGTTACTTCTTTTTGTTCTAAACATGAAATTGAAGTTCCTTCAATGAGTAATGTTTATGTTCCATATGGGAGGCCAAAGCGTAGGATTGAACAAGTGACTATCGAACATCATTACAAAGTTGAGAGATTCAATTTGGTGATAGATAAACAATTGCAAGAGTTGAACAACCGTTTCAATGAAGTAAACACGGAGTTGCTTCTTTGTGTTGCATGCTTAAACCCATCCAATCACTTTGAAGCTTTTGACAAAGGAAAACTTGTTCGTCTTGCCGAATTTTATCCAAATGACTTTTCTTTTCTTGAGCTCTCGGCTCTTCCCAATCAACTTGAAAATTATATTAGGGATGTTCGATCAAGTGATGATTTTTCTAGTTTGAAAGGGATTGGTGATCTTGCTAAGAAGATGGTTGCAGCTAAAAGACATGTCGCATTCTCGATGGTTTACAAACTTGTGACAGTAGCACTTATTCTACCCGTTGCAATTGCATCAGTGGAGAGAGCTCTTTCGGCAATGAAGATAGTAAAGAATCGACTTCGTAAAATGAACAATCAATGGCTAAATGATAGTTTAGTTGTCTTTACACAGAGAGACATATTTAGTAGTATTTCAAATAATGCTATCATGGACCGATTTCAAAAGATAAAAAACCGTCATGGTCAATTATTAAAGTAAATATGTAGATATTTTGAATTTTTATGTGAATAATATAAACTTTATATTTAACCGTTTGAATTTTTTTTTTTTTTTTTATATACAAGTTTAGCCTTCTGACCCAAATTCCTGAATCAGCCCCTGGTTGTTGATGATTGATCAACTCTTGCTTTGAAAAAACATTCTTTTTTTTGGGCTTAGGTATTTGAAGTTCGATTTCCCTTTAATTTACAGCACGCAATAGGTGAGAGCGAAAGCTTCCACTCTACCACTGCCACAAGTAATTTACTTCGATTTACAATAATCATGTTTGAACAACATTTGAAATATGATTGTTATAAATCTAGATTCGAACAAATAAAAATTGACAAGCATATACAGAAATACCAACAACTATTCGTGCATCCCTTGTGTGTTCAACTCAATTAAAGCTCACCGGGCTTCGTTCAATTAAAACTCAAACTAAAATTAACATAATTTCAAGCTTCAGGCTTAAACAATGCATTCTTCATCTGCCCTCCTACCTTATTTAAGAATGAGACAAATAGTGCACTGCACAACAATGAACATATAAAAATGTACTTATAAACTTGTAATAAGAGTCCTCACAACTCACAAACAAATAAGAAAAACAAGAGCAGCTCTCTTTGCATACCCTAGAAAATTAATGAGCAAAGGGCACCATGGCACAACTTATTTATTAGGAAAAAGTAAAAAAGGTTTGGCTTCCTTCCAAATTCTTAAGCCAAAAGGTCATAAATAACAAGAAAAAATGTGAATAACCATTTACTTTCCATCCAAGTTGATGGGTTGGCGTAGGAATCGCTCCATCTGGCGTGCCCTAGTCCTTATAGACATGTCAAATACTTTTTGACTGAATTCAACGATAAGCCCACCAAGGATATTTGGGTCAATCTGCAGAGAAATGAACAATTTTATAGACAAACTTTCTCATCGAAGAAGAAAAGCCAGTAATTTTAAAACAAATAGTTTTTACCAATGAAGTTTTACCTTTTGTTCAACCAAAACTTTCTTGCCTTGTCCAAGTATATCCTGCAATGTTTCTTTCAATTCTTTCTCCTCATCTGGAGGTAGAGGCTGCACAGACAAGAAAGAAACATACGAATGCTATTGTTGGAAAGTTTCACAGATTGGGTCAACATGAATAGTAACTGTAACAACATAAGCTTCACAGGAAACATCGAAAAAATATTTGGAGTCTATTTATGCTTAACACATTTAGGTATCTCAGAGAATATATAAAGTTTGTTTAACTAGCTACGTTGTTTCCTTCACATAAAAAAAATTCTGAAAAGGAGTTGACGAACGTTTACTAGCTCGAATAAAGATCACTAAAATCAAGACTCTACAATGTCATATAATTACGTCATTTAGACTAGGCTTTGAAAAAAAACCAAGTTACTTCAAAGCCTCGAACTCTGTTCAACCACATCACAAATCAAGCTTGTATGCACCTATTATCTGATAATCTCTTAAAACCTCTGCTTCAGACTCAATAAGAAATGATAAAATATATGCAAAAATGCCAAGTCACTGATGTTCGACTCAAACAGAGCTTGACAGCATGCTCAGTTAAATTTCAAAACTAAGCTCAAACATTGTTTAAGCTTGTCCCAAATTCATAGCCTACTTCGATATTGTGGTGTTCCACTCAATTTAATACATACACACCAATATCAGTTTGGACAAAGGATATCAAAAATCAGACCAAGGTAAAAGAAAAAACAGGCAAAACACATTCCCACAGAGAATTTGACAAATTTTAGAAGTATTATGAAACGAAAAATAAGTCCCATTCCATTTCAGAGAAAACATTTTTCACATATCAAAATAATCGGTAAGCTATAAGCTATTTTTGCAAAGTCTGTTAAAAAGGGTTGAAAGGAAATCCATCCTGAAGTTCACTTTCCGTTGACAGTCTGGCAAAGAACAAAAAATCAAGGGAACAGTATAGTAGATATAATGCTTATGCTTCATCAATTACATAGTATAAAAGGTGAAGCACCAAGGTATAAACCAAATTTCTGGTCATACTTTAGAGGTCAAATATTTGTATTGTCCCATATTTGGCGACGAGAGACAGAAAAATCTATCAACTTATATAGCCTAGCATTGAAATTAATACGAAGTTGATCATCCATCCATGTGATATAACTCCTTAGAGACAAGGGTGCATTAGGAAGATTAATATGCCACCTTCCACACTCAAAATAAAATTTCTAGTCAGGTGCTTAAGAATAGTACTCTACTTAAAGTAACTAATGCCGCTGTTGCATCCAATGGAAAGACATATTTAGATTGTGTGCAAAAGAAAAACAGATTTTTATGATGCATCACCTTGGACCCAAAGAGCACAAGAGGACAGAGGAAGAGGGGATAGCGGAAAGGGTTGTAGTTGAGAAGGCAGACAAAAAGAACTGAAAAATAGACTTTTTTTTATCACTGCACATTACATCCAGCAGAAGGACCACATTAAAAGAGATGAACTCACAATCACAGAGGTTACTATAGCTTTGACCTCCCCTCTGTGTGCCATGGTCAGCTCTGAGAATCTCTGAGATATACGTTCTATGTGTCCCAGCCTCCCTGATTCAGCGGTAACAACTGGTCCAACAAAGATAACAGAATATATTATGTCTGTATCTGATTCTATTGCGCAAAGTTCAATATAAATTTATCCATGAATTCGAATGAAACAATACAGTCAGGGTGGCGTGCATCATCAGATGGATGCCACAATCTGCCAATAAGATGAATGATGACATACATATTCAAATGATTCCAAAATAACACCTGAAATATTATACTACATACATGTGAGAAAGAGAGAGAGAGATTGAAAACAGGTACTATTCTAGTTCTATGGCTTTAAGTAATACGCATACTTTCCTCTATGACATGTTTGATGAAAAGGGGACAGTGTTTCAAACTAGGAGAATTACAAAAAAGATAAGAAACCAAGGTTGTTTTACAATAGGATTTCAACAATAGAAAATTGGAAATCATATGTAGTTTGAACGTAATGGCAATTTGTGTAGACAAAAAGCAAAAAGGACAGATAAGTCGGTGCAGGCCTGCAACCCCATAAAACTTCATCCTTTTGATTTCTGAATAAAGGAAACTAAATAAGCATAAATAATGTTTAGATTATAATCCAATTAAATATATTCTTTCACGCATCAATGGGAGCAAAAAGTACACATTTTATGGTTGGCTAAGTACCAATGTCAATATGAAGTCCATACAAAGATGTAAATATTAAAGATGCAACTCTATTGAACAACTCCCAGTTTTAAGGGATAATTTCAAATCTAAAGTTTCAGTAATAAACAATATCCTACCAACTACATCCAGTTGCAAAGAAGCATTAACTACCAATTCAAGACTGGACATTTTAGATTAAGAATATGCACGATGACGATAAGTCATTTTTAAATCCGATATCAGACATTTTCCAATAAAGAATATGCACAATATCAAGAAGTCATTTCTAAATGGGAAACCAGACATTTTCCAATAAATAATATGCACAATATCAAGAAGTCATTTCTAAATTGATATACTCGTTATAAGGTCGAAAAGCACTCACGGAAGAAATTCTTTGTGATATCTGCAAATTTAGCTTGCTCACAGATATCAGTTATGGCCTTCACCCTGCTATCTTTACTAACTGATACATCCTTCATGAATTGAGAAAATGTAGGGCTTTTCTTTGAGGCCTCAACAAGTGTATTTAACTCTGATTCAACTTTGTCCAGCACATTAGCTTTAACTGCTGCGATATACAGAGCAGATGCATAGTTTCCAGAGACACCAAACATTGTCAAAGGAACCTAAAGTGCAGCAGACAAACAATAGAATATCAAGACACTAACACATGCCGATTTTCTCCTAGATTAGAAGCATAGGTGTAAAATTGGTTTTCAAAAAAGAATGTCACGCTTTACCAAATCACCAACCATGAATTTAGTGAAACATGATTTTCAAATAATCATCAAAAAATAAAACTTCTACACTTTAGAAAAATGAATTGCATAGGACAATAATTCTTAGAATTCACGACATGGATTGGGCTAAGTCCACATTAAGTGGCTTGGGCCTAACTCACCTCAAAAGCTAGCTCAAGAGTTGAGGATTAAACCTGATTTACAATCCATGTGGGACATTTAGTCACAACAATATTTAACATTAGAAAATAGGGTTACTACTATCAAATGATCAAGCTACATTAAAAACAAAAGAAAAAAAATGGTAAAACCAGTCAAGAATTTAAAAGAGAAGAAAATAACAAAACCACCAATCTTACGAAGTAGATTACTATTTGAAATGCAAACAGTCAGGCTCAGAACATCTCCCATTCGTTTTCGCTATAAGCCCTAAATTTACGAGCATATTGTTAACACTTCCTTGCAATAAAAAAAATAAAAAGAGAAAGAAAGAAAGACAGTATGAACCCAATCACCGACAGAGTCTACTATACCGCACTTTTCAGAAACACAGAAATTAATTTCATATTGCAGACATCCGACTATAATTTTTCTAGAGTAAATCCAAATATAATTTATTAACTCTGACAAGGATGGTTACCTTCACTTTCTGCTCTTTCGCGGGAGGGGCACTAGCGTAGGTCCTCGAAAACTGCAACATAATTACACAACGAACAGCTTAACAGGACCCTATTTGTTTCATCAATGTTTATTCTTATTTATAATTTTCTAAAATATTCAAAAAAAAAAAAATCTAAATCTCTACAGCAACAGATGAAATGATAAAATAAAAAGTGTTACAAATAAAATGCTAAATTAAAAATAAAAATGAACATCATAAAGAATAATGAAATTTCAATTTTACATTAGATTATTTTTAATATTAATACCTCGGAGTTAGTGAAGGAAGCGGAGAGGGGGGATTTGGGAGAAACGGATCTATCCGCGGATATTCGGCGGTGGAGATGAAGCCCCGATCTCAAACGCCCTACCATTGCCATTACTGGAATTTTTTTATTGTTCTTTTGCCTTTGATTTTGTATTCTTTTTTAGCAGCTAAACAAAATACTGGGGTTTGAAGATGCGAAATGGTAAAAAAGAGAAAAATGTAAATAGTTGTATTTGACCTAGGGTGCACGGGACTTCGGTGCTACCGGGTCTGTCAGGTTACACGTTTTGTGATTTATTTTCCATTTAGCTCCAATATAATTTTGTCACACTAAAGTTCATTTCATCTTGCACACTTCAAATTTATATGTAATAGATTAGGATTATATTTCACTTTTTTTCTTTTCTATGGACCAATAAATGTCAAATAATTAATTTATTTTTATGGTTGAGATGTAAATATGTGATTTGTATATAATTGAGACTAAATACATGGGTGACAAATTAAGTGGATTCAGTTGTTTAAAGTGAACCATCATGAATTTGTTTAATTGATCAATCCAACTCTTTGAAGATATTTTCTTTAAAAAAATAAAATACTAATAGATAATAATGACAAACACATACTGTATCCAACAAAAGATATAAATCATTTTGAAAAAACTTTGAAATCACTAGATTTATCAAGGAAAAATTAAAAATAAAATTATATTTAGAATTATAATGTTTCATCATTTCATGAAATTTCTTATTTAAAAAAAGTCAATGTGATAAAGGGGACTTTTTTTATATTACTTTTTTTTCTTCTAGAATTTGGATTGATTAAATGTGTAAATGGATAAACTTATCCCTGAACTAAAAATTTATTTCACTTGGCTTAAATTTTTCGAAGAAAATTAATTTCTTTTGCAGGAAAATGAGTTAATAAAATAATTATGTCCCTGTTAATATTAGGATATTTGATTTTCTTCAATCTCTTTGGCAAAAAAAATTAAAAAGATGCACTTTGTCAAAATTTATAGATTTCGAGATGCACTCTATCAAAATTATGTATTTTAAGAATGAAAATTTATGTATTTCAAGGATACAATCTATCAAAATTTAGTTTTAAGTGTGCAATCTATCAAAAGGGGAGGTCTCATATTGGAGCTTCATCGGGGAAAATAAAGTTGGTCCAGAACAGTTTCAATTCTTGTTCGGCCATTCTAGCTTCTAATGGGCCAAAGGGAGGCCCAAAAATTCAAATGAACTTTAGTTTGCATTTTTGGGCCTGCCACCTACAAAAGAGATTGTATTCCTTCTTACATATTATATTAGGAGCAGTTTTCTGTATTTCAAAATCACATTTTCACCATGGTATATATTATATGCTGCAAAAACTAAATTAATTTGTTTCATCATATGTAATCATTGCACAAAATAATCCCACACCTAACACTAAAAAATGTACAAATTCTATAATTGAATATGCAAAAACAGGTTGAATTTAAACTTAAAGGAAAAATAAAGAACAGATCTTATATATATATATACAACAAATTACACAACAAAAAAAAACCTTAACTTACTGACTGTGAAAAATAACATCGATCGTGCAGTAACAAAACTGAAATTTACAGTAATGAAAAGAAAAGAAAAGAAATTAATTATACATGAGAAATAAAGCTGAAACAAATTTGTAAATTCTGTTTTGGTCTTTTTAAAAATCACTCATCCACATAATTATAAGCCACATAAACCGTATACTCAAGAACACCATAATTCTCAACAGAATCATACGAATACGTATTCGAAATCGTATACCCACGAGCCATACGAAATACCCCAGTCCCACCAACAACAGGCAGCTCCCGATTCTTACTCGATATTGGATTCCTCCCCACAACACAAATGGTACTTCCACTGTACTCACCGGACGTGAAATAGAAGTTCAAATTCATTGTCAGAGCCGATTCATCCAGGTCCGAAAAGGTAATTACCCCTTGAGCCCGGCCCAATTTCTCCGAATTTCTATCGGGCTGTGCCGTGATTAGATCGTCCAGGACTCTGACTTGGCCGAAAGATGTGATTGAATTGGGTGTGATTTGGGCTCGGGCCACCTCCCAAACGGTTTCGTTTGAGCCCACACCTAAAGCATCTTGCAGAAAAAAATGAAGTTTTCTTACCTTTTCTTTCGATTGTAATAACTTTTTGAATTTTTCTTCTTCTTCTTCTTCTTTCACAGTTTTGATAAGATGATCATTAATTTTGTTTGGTTCTCCCATATATAAATATAAATAATACTAGCTACTATATATATCGATCTATAGACTATATATATGGTTTGTGAATTGTGATCTATAAACCAAATGTGTATATATAGAGGAGTATAATTTAATTTACATACACATGTACATGTGCAGCTGAGCTCATGCATGATCTAATAATAAAGAGTAGAGGAAGCAAAATGAACAACTTGGACTTGCCCACTTGCAAATGTTATAAAAGAACAAATGGATTTAGACAAGAGGTTAGGTTCTGATGTGGGTTGGCATGCCACAACTTGAACGTATACTTTACTAATTTTAAGTTTTAATGAATGAAAATTTTATTTTAGTATTATTTAAATCTGTTCAAATCCTTGAATTGCATCATTGATGCGAAATTGCCACCAAATGATCAATAGAAATTAACATAACCATTGACTTTTATTTTATAAATTTTGGTTTTTATAATTATTATCATTAATCCTTTTCTTTATTTCATCTACTAATTAATCCGTTAATTACTTAATTGGTACTACTTAGTTATGCATGCATATACATTAACATATATAATGGATCGGATAAATAAATGTATAAACTAAATGTCCTTATTCATGACTGTACTACGTAGTAGTAACATCGATCATTAATCTTCAACATTCAAGAATTGATAAGATTTCAATTTCTTAATTATTATGTTTCTAACTTATATACCGATTTTTTAATTTGACCAACAAATTAAGTTTTGGCCCGCTAGCTCACTGCACTGGTTTAGTTTAATATCCATTCCAAACCAACCAATCATGTCAATTACGTACTAATAAAAGTTTCTGTCTGTCCTAAACTTAATTAATTATATTCCTCGGATTTAGACATTTTAATCATTTTAAAGGGATGCGTAATTAATTATATATATAATAGTCAATTCAGCAGATTTTTAATTTATCATTAGGTAGATAAAATAGGTTGTAATGATTAACTTGCTGGAGTTTAATTTTCGTTTGAGCTAATGGGTAGTTTAATATATATGCGTGGATAGTTTAAACATGGAGGGTACAATAGTATTTAATTTTTAAAAAATTAACGGAGTTAGCAATTTAACATTTAAAGTGAGAATTTAACATTTTGTAAAATAAGGGGATTATATGCAATAAAAATAACATAGGGGGATTCTACGCAAGTTTTCCAAACCACAAGTAGTATTATTTTTCTCTCTTGTTTTCTAGCTAATTCCAAATAACTTATCATCAGACCATAAACGTGAAAAAACAAAAGAAATGTCCGAAAGCAATATTTTGGTACTTTTCGAGAATCTTGCACTGTCCATGAAATATATGCCCTATATGCTCTATAACGCCCTTAAAAAATAATACCGCGTGTGAAGGAAGTAGATTTTCCTACAAAAAATTAAATATGTTTAATGGGCAACATGTTTATTTAACGTGCGCCGGTGTGTAGTTAGTAACCCCTTATACTTCATGTGTTATGATATGTCTGCACAAAAATATCCTGAGAATTTTTATTGCATAGAACTCTCACAACTTTTAAAAATTCTGCACGAAAATCCTCAATCTATAAAATAAAATGAACCGGTATATTTTAATAAACTATATTTTAAATACTTCATACTTGTCCCTGCAACTTTACATGAACTATTTTAACATTAGTTTCTTGAAAGTTAAAATAAATCGATCTGAAACAATTTATTTAGATCTTATTGAGGGAATTCGTGATGAAATTTTAAAAGTAAAATAAAATTTTATGCAATTAAACTTATTGGGGGATTCGTGCTGAGATTTTAAAACTACATAAGATTTTATACAATAAAAAGTTCACAAATTTTGCACACAACACATAGAACTATCCTCCATTTTCTCCAATAAATTCTCATTCACCAACTAAAGAAACAAACTAAAAGAGAAAAACACAAGGATGAAAAGCGGACACGTGGTGTTGACTAAATAGTGGGAGAGGACCCACGTGGCCTCCACCTACACCCGCGGCTGTAAACCCTTATGCAGGTTCCTGATTAATCTACATACCTCTTCTTATTTTTGTTTATTAGAAGAATATAAATAAGACCCCCCTTCCCTTCAATTCCCCATTTGATAGTTGATATATGATACATAATTGCAGGGCAAGAAAAAGAATCCTTTTCACAAAACAAAACAAATCATCCAAAATTCTACTACATACATATACCAAATCAAAAAAGGTCTTCAGGAAATCGAGAGAAATTCTTTCGAAAAGAAAAGATCCATCATTTCTTTGATAGATTTTCTGTGACATATTTAATTTTGGAGATGTTGCATTTCTTCTTTGCTGTGGCGTTTTCTGCAGTCCCTTTGACTCTATACATCCCACCAATTCGAAGCTTAAATCTTTTTGTGAAGATAATGGAAGATATGTGGAGGGAGACAAGTGTTCATACTGTTAGAATGTATCCTCGTTTGAGGTATGCTTGTTCAAGGATCTTGAATTGTATGCTATGTAACACTACTAGGTAAATTAGAGATTGTGAATAGCTTGTTTTGTTAACTATGCTTTTTAAATTGTTATGTTGTGTTAGAAGTTGATTTCCTTGTTTGTGATGAATCTGTTGTGTTCTTGAGGCATTTCTTTTCTTCTTTTCTTTTGGTAGTTGATGTAATATGAAGAGGAATAAGAGGAGTGGATTTTTTCTAAAGTTGCTGTTTTTTGGTTCAATTGATCTAACTCATGACTAAGTTTATCCCTTTGTGTATATCTTTTGCCCTGTTCTTGTGAGTTGTTGTAACTAGTGCCAATGAATTTATTGAAGATCAATTGGGTCTTTATATAAAGCTCCAAGTCTTCATCACAACAAACAAACTAATGATATAAACAACTGAAGTTCACCATTTAAAAGATTGAAGTCAAAAGGTATACACTCCTGTAGTTGTTTTATTTGGAAATTGGAAATACACTCCCCTCTGTTGATTATGTCAATTGCAAACATTTGCTAATTAGAACATCCATAAGGTAAGGGTGTGTTTTTAGTAAAGCATATTACTATTCCATTTTTACTACTACTAAGCATATTACTAGTAAAACATGGAAACCATATCTCTGTTGTCTAATGAGTATCAATTATGACATTCCACGCCCACAACAAGATTTATAATTAAACTCGGCAATTCCTTCTCATTTGTTTGCTGATATTTAGATGATTTTGAGCAACACATCATTATTCTTTCAAGTACAAAATGAATCAAGAATATATGACAATTGACAAAGAATAAAAGAATGACCATATATGCATATCTCTCAATAATAACTGTTATTTCAGTTGATTCAGCTTCAAAGAAGCCAGAAAACATCCAAAGTTGTTTCTTCTTTTTCAACAACCCCTCCTCCTCCATAGTTTTATTCCTCGTGAATATGTTTCAGCTCTTGTAGAGTACCACCTCTCTCCTGATATATGATTCAAGTAAGTAAACAATGGAATTTCTTTTCCTCTGGTTGTAATGATAGAACAACCACTAACATATGAAGAGTCTTTTGCGCATACCTGAGGTCTGGACTTGAAAGTTTCATGTGTCGTGGCTTTAAGGTCTGCCAGAAAAACCTTGGAGGGTAGGAGGACAAGTTCAGAAAAACCTTCTTGTTGCTTGATGTTCTTTACATCCATAGAGAGATTGGACTGTTCTCTATATCATCAACCATTCTCCATTGCATAAAAATGAATGGAAAGTGTAATTTGGTAGTGTTGATAATTAAAGTGGGTCGACCCATAAATAACTGATAACTTGTCATTTTAAGGCACTAACGCAAATATGAAAAGAAAAAACTAAAGAGAGTGAAGGAGAAACTTTATTTTTTCCTTGTCAGCTTCCCCTTAGAACCCCTTGTTTCCGTAACTTCACTTTTGCACAACCCTAGCAATGGCTTCCTTCCCTTTTCATCTTTCGACTCTTTCTTTTCTTCATCTTTCCCGTCCAAATTATTCCGAGTTCTCCCTATCTGTAACCCTTGTTGCCAACCTTTTCAACTCGGTGCAAAATTCTGCGACTTTATTCAGTATATTCCCACCCGAAAACAAGTTCTTTGCAGACAATGTACTTCTTAGCTTTGGTGTTTGTTCTTTCCTCGTTATGTTATCGTAGTTTTGTTTCCTCTCTGTGCTTGATTTGATCCCGTCTTTTCTAGCTTTAGCTTTATACTTTGGAGGGGTTGAGAAATTGGGATCTTGATCTTCACTATCTTCGGAGACGCTGTCATATTTTATATCCTTGTTTATTAGTGTAAAAGGTTGGTGTATCCCCCTCCTCTTCAGCGTTGCATTCTCTGTAAAAGCAAATAAATCAAAGTTCTAGATTTAGAAATGCGTAAAATTTGCAGTGGATGGATTGAAATATTATCAGTACCTCTTGTTTCTGTCAGCAAGTGGAGGAATGTTGGATACACTAGCCGATCTTTGAATCTACAAAGAGAACATGTACGAAAATCAGGCGATTATAAAACATTAATGAGTATAATTTGCCCAAGTATGAAAGTTTATACTTCATAATAACATGTCCTTAGTTTGATTGATGATGAAAAGCCAACATGAAGTCTAAAAGATTATTATAAAGAATATTCATTAAATGCTTCCACCTTATTACTATACTTATATATCCATTCCAGTAAGGTTGTAAACCAGCTGAGTATATTAGAATAACATATAATTCAGGCCTGATTTGATTCTCTTGTCGGGCGGGTTGAACTTGATTTGATAATCAAATGAATTACAACACATTTACATATATTACGACATATTTAGGTAGAATCGAGTTCAAGATGGATCTACACATCTGACCCGAAATGCGTTTGAACCGAGCTGAGTCTCGATTTGCACTTTAGCTGTGTTCCGAAGTAGTTAAAATCTAATGACAAATGATGGGATATTATCGTCCTTGTACCAGTTCTTACACTAGATCCATGAACAAAAATAGCCCCATTGAAGAGGATTAAGTTACAAGCATTAATGAGTAACTTCATCAATTCAACTACAGCAAGAGTAATTGAAAAATTAACATAGATCTTGCAATCACCCAATTGCAAATAAAGCAAGAAATTGTCAAGCAGAAGAAACCTTAGAATTGGAATTGGAATTGGGTGTCCGTCCTCTCTTTCTTTCTAAAGAAATCTTCAACTGTCTTTGGGTGATCGCAACCCACAAGTAAGTAATGAAATAAAAGGAATAATTAAATATACAATATTGATCGTGAAGTATCAATCCCTAATTAGGGAATTGAGTTGATTAATTGATTTTCGGGGTTTAGTATAAAGAGCAGAGTTGAGACAGAGGACCGTAAGTAGGGAGGAGGGGTTTTTATTTTGACTATGCTAAATCAATTTTCGACCGTTGGAAAATTTTCACCATTGATTAATTAATCGTGTGATGATTAATAGCTTGTATTAATATTGCTATTATCTTATAGGAATATGTTTACGTATCAATTTTAGTTTATAGTCTAGACCCACACTAATAACTAGAAATTTGCAAAAATATTAATTGTTCATGAAATTTATATGTTATGTTTAATTAATTAATGTCGAAAAAATATTTAATGGACTTAACTCAAACTAGATATTAAATAAATTAGTATAGTATAACTTCAACTTTATTTACAACCACAGCCTATGATGCACGGATACTTGTATTATTTATTTTCTTTCTTTTACACATGCAGTCCTGATGCAGTGGTCAAATCAGAAAATATTGCTAACTTCCCTAACTGCTAATTACAGTTGACATTAGAGATGAAAACATACAAATTAACTCTCACACATGCACTAACATGAATTAGGTTAGGTTACGTTGACTTAAGGTTTCAATTTCTTCTAGTCAAATAAGAATAATTAGTATTGCAGGTCAATTTTATGGGCCAAATTCTAATTTTTGAGATTACAAATTATAATTAATATATATATATATAATGCCAAAGTCTTCATTAATTTCCAACTGAAATGCAAATTAATATATATATATATATATAATTTTTTAGATAATTTTAAGTTAATATTAGGATTATTTTCAAAATTTTAGGTGAACATAGGTGTTTTCGCACTTTTTAAAAAGGGATATAACTGTCATTTTAGCTTGGAAGGGACTTCTTTGCTAATAAAAAATAGCGATATAGTAAAAATAATACAGAAATTTCCCCTAACTAGACAAAAACTATAGAGGATATTTTAGCATTTCACTCTATTATAGTATTCTCTTGCTCTTCATTGGGAGATGGGTGGATGTTTGTGGGGTTATCGAAGTGTGATGGTGGTTATAGAAACTGAATAATTGTGCAGTAATATAGAAATTTTATCAAACAAGATCAATATTGAAATTTATTTAATTATTTGAAAATACCATAATTTGGCTCTAGCAACAACAAACAATTGCTGCTCTGCCCTGGCAATACACATTTTAAATATATATAAGTTCAAATCAAATTATAATGTTGAACAACACATTTTTCATGAATTTAATGCTTCTATACAATTAGGTATATACAAGTACATACAAGTCCATGCACATATGTTATTATAAATTGGTAAACAGGCATAAAGCTCTGTTTAAATAACTAACTAGACTTTCCATTTTTTCTCAGTTGAAATATACCTGAATCAGACTAAAGACCACTAAAAAACATAGAAATTCTATCACTTTCATATGTATAAATATATGAATTTCATAACGATATTTTTATCACCAATTAAGTTCTTTGCTCATAGAATATTCTCTACTAATCAATCAATTAATAAGCCCGGCCCGGAAAACATGATGATCCCAAAGACTTACCTCGTCCTTCTTTTCACTATTTTGTTGTGTTTTTCCTCATGTTTCTTGAGTACTGAGGCCCGAAAGTTAAGGTCATCAGCACATTCAAAGCCAAAAAATCGAAATATTCTGAACGTGGAGAGCTTCGGAGCCAAAGACGACGAAAAAACAGATAGTTTTCAGGTACTGTTTGTATTATATTTTCATGAATCTTCTATTTTTGTCTTATTTTTTATTAGCAGATACCCATTACATACATAAAATTATTTCAGTACTCCCCTATCCCTAGCACATGTTCGAACATGCATTAAAAGTAAAAAAAAAAAAAAAAAAAAATGCAACTATTTATCTAATCGAAAAATTAAAAAGATAGTGTTAAATTAATAAAATACTTATGATAAGACCTAATATATATACATAGGGTTTATTTTTGCAAATAACCCTTTTTTTTAAAATTAGGTAGAGGGTAGAGTTACATTTTTCATTGGAATCAGATTGCTGTTAGTTCTATCTTTCTTTTCTTGATTTATTTCTCATCAGTTAATTTCTAGCTAGTGCATTGTAGATGAATTGTGGGTATGGTAGTTTAACATTATCTCTTTGTTTCTAATTTGAAGAATGTGTTTTTGTATTGACTTCAACGTAACAGGCATTTAAGAACGCGTGGGACAAGGCTTGTAGTTCTTTGAAATCATATACTATTTTGGTGCCCAAAGGAAAAACTTATTTTGTTAAGCATATTAATTTTACTGGTCCTTGTAGATCTGGAATCTCTATGGAGGTGAGTACGAGTTATATATATTAATAATTTACGAATAGGATTATACTAGCTCGATCGGCTTGGCTAAATTGATTCAATCAGAAAACACTTATTATCTCGTGATTAATTGATCACATAACACAATAATGAAATAGAGGAAAGTTAACAACATTAATTTGAGAAATATATAATTCAATTGTTTTCGATCTTGTGTAGATCCAAGGAACCATTAAGGCTTTTCCTCAAATGTATGATACTCCTAGAAGACTTTGGATTAAGTTTGAAGATGTAAGAAACATTCAAGTTTTTGGTGGTGGAACTATAGATGGTAACGGGGATGTTTGGTGGAAATTTTCTTGCAAAATCAAGAAAACCAAGGTATATATATATATATATATATATATATATATATATATATATATATATATATATTTTTTTTTTTTTTTTTGATGCTGATCGAGTTAATTTATATATAGCTTTTCAAAAGAGATTACAACTACTAAGTTTAAAATTCTTATCTTACCAGGTTTCTTCTCTAGCTTGTAATCCTTCTACAAAATATTACTTGTATTATCTATTTTAATTTTAATTTCCATTTCCCCTGTTTATTTCCTATGCAGCCCTGCCAAACTCAAAATGCACCAACTGTATGTTCATCATCCATCATATATATACTTCAATTATCAGTTCCATAAACCAAAAATTATTACATCATTCATTTTTTTAATTTTATTATCCTTAACAACAACAACAACAGGCTCTGACATTTCAAAATTGCACAAATTTAAAAGTGAGCAATTTGAAGTTAGTAAATGCACAGCAAATGCAACTGAATATACAAGATAGTCATGATGTTGAGCTTTCAAAACTTAAGATGACTGCACCTGAACAAAGCCCAAATACTGATGGTATTCATATCACAAGATCAACTAATCTTGATATATTCGATTCTCTAATTCAAACAGGTAATTAATATGTATATATAATTATTATTTATATATAGGAAATTGTAATTAATTAACTTTTTAAATTAACATTTCAAAGTTCCAAATTTAATTCCATTAAGTGATTTTTTTATGATTAATTTATTAGGTGACGACTGCATTTCCATTGTAAATGGATCGAGAAATATTCAAGTGAGAAACATTGAGTGTGGACCTGGTCATGGAATCAGGTTATAATCACCATAATCATTTTTATATTTATTTATTTATTTATGTTTCCAAATATAAATTGTATTGAATTTCCTGCACTGCAGCATTGGAAGCCTAGGTGAAGATAAATATGAAAACCACGTCTCGGATATTCTTGTGAAGGGAGTCAAACTTACAGGAACCACAAATGGAGTCAGAATAAAGACTTGGCAGGTTAAAAAAATAAAATGGACATTCCATTGATTAATTATAATCACATTGAATTAATTAATTTGACGTCCGGACCCTAATCTATTTTAATTTAATTATTGGAAACTATATATAGTACGTATCCATTATTTATTTGTCTATCTGAATAAATTAAATATTTGTTACAGGGAGGAAAAGGAAGTGCAAGGAACATTGTTTTCGAAGATATTTACATGAAGAATGTCTCCAATCCAATTATCATAAATCAGTTCTACTGTGACAAAAATAAACGATGCGAAAAGCAGGTAAATATACATCGTGACAAATTTTTCATATGGTTTCATTGTAAATACAGATTAGTTTTTTAGTAGATCGTATATATGTGCACATGCAAATATAATTAACTCGATCAAAACAAAAATTCAATTGCAGATAGATGCAGTGGCTATAGAGAATATAGTGTACAAGAATATAACAGGCACAAGTGCTACAAATGTGGCTGTAACTTTCAACTGCAGTGAATCAGTTCCTTGCAAAAATGTTGTGCTGGAAAATGTGAATTTAAAACCACAAGGAAATTATTTGAAAAAAGTTGAAGCTATTTGCTGTCATGTGAAGTTCCAAATTGCAAAGAAGAATTATTTTCCACTTTGTCCTATGCAAAAGTAAAATATCAGTTTTGGCAGTATTAATTTGAACTGATCGCGCGAGTGCGCGCAATTCTTTGGGTATAATACGTACTAGCTAGTATCAATTTTTATTTATATATCTTGTAATTTAACTTAGGGTCGGGAGAAAGATGTAATTTGAGTTTTTAGAGCAAGAGAATGACTTTCTACTTTGTAAATGAACTATATATCTATTAGAGTCGTTTGATTGATTGAGGTTATAAATTAAGGTCCATAATGTTTGTTCATATATAACTGACCTTAAAAAAGTTTTTAGATGCATATATATATATATTATGGATTGCACAATACCTTATAAGAATAATTTAGTCATAATTTTAACGTAAATAGGACATTCAATTAGTCTCAAAAGTATTTCAATTCGAATTTGATGAATTGATTCACCCTTGGTTTTGCTTCTATATTAGAAGCCATTCCAGGTGTTGCTATAGTGGATTCTTTTTTTTTTCTTGTCAAACTTAAATATATTTGGGAAGGAAAAAAAAAAAAAACCAAAGTATGAATCGAGATCTAATTAATGTTTGAAGTTGTTAATTGGGAGTGGATATGCTTACATTAATTAATTGGTTCCAGTAATTAATTCTGTAGTGGATGAATCATAAAGCCTTTAATTATTTGTCCACACGTATGTATCAATGATTCATAAGGTAGAAATATAGTTGAAGATCAACATCATTGATTTATATGGGAGAGTCTTACATGGACCTGGTCCAGGAGTTAACTCCTGGACCATGTGGTCCAGATTTTTTCTATATATTTTCTTTTCTCTTTTCTCTTCTTCTCTTCTTTTTCCTTTTCTTCATTAATAATTAATATTCTCTTATTCAATTAAAAAAACAATGACATATATTTTGTGTTGTAAATTTACAAGATGATGTTTGTTTCTATCAAAATTATTATTTGCATTTTTCACTCATTATTTCTTCTTTAAAAATGTTTAATGTTTAAATTAATTCTATAAAGAAATATTTATCTTAATTATTTAATAAATTATAGTACAGAATGACACAATGAATTTATGAATTCACATCTTCAAAAATAAATAAACATATAATCACAACAACACTGAACAATTATGAAAAATACATAATACGCAAAAAAACCACCACTACAAGAAAAATAAAATTTATTGACAAAATATTAAAGGACATTGTTGAAATTGTAATTTTTTTCATATATTTAGTGACAAGTGAATAGTGACAAAATATATTTTTAGTGCAATACTGACAAAATATATTTTTAAATTGTCACTAATTGCTATTAGTGATAGGTGTATGTGGAACTTAAGTTGTCATTATTGACAATTAATGACAACATTTTAGAGACAATTAGTGAAAAAGTTGTCACTTTTGGGGTGTCACTAAATGTCAATAGTACCAATTTTTTTACATTTTTTGTCACTAATGTGTCTATGTATATCATTTTAATGATAATATTTAAATTCTAATCACTTTGTCATTTAGTATTTTGGTACTAAATTTTTTTTTTTGTAGTGTAAAATAAAATTTTGATAGGAATAATATATTATAAGTTTGCAACATAAAGTATATAAATGTGTTTGAATTGTGTACAATAATAGTATTAGTTATAAGGAAGAAAAAAGAAAGAATGAAAAAAAAAAAACAAGAAGAAAAAGGAAAGAATAAAAAAAGAGAAAAAAATATAGACCACATGGTCCAGGAGTTAACTCCTGGACCGGGTCTATAGAAGAATCTGCCGATTTATATATCGTACTACTCTACTTCCTTTAGCTAGCAATTAATAGTATACATACAAATATATATATATATATATATATATATATATATATATATACCTTCCAATGATATTTAAAGTACCAATATATATATATATATATATATATATATATGCTGCATTCATTCATGACTTGATTAATTAGTCTCAATTAACTTTTGGTACTTTTATCATTTAATTAGGTACGTAGGAGGGCAATAAATTAAATGAGAAAAACCAATTATATATATATGTATGGCACCTATATATATATCTTAATAATTTGTTCATTGTATAATCTTCCATAATTAGAAGGTAGGACAGGAGCGTAAATTAATGAATCAGTCAAATATTAATGTGAAATTAATACTATATAATAGAAGTACGTAGTATATCTTGTTCAAGTTTAATTTCATATTTTCTGTTGTCCGATCCAACTTATAATAAATAATCAGATTATTAGAATAATTTGCTCTTCAAATTGATGATCAACAACCAAAAAAGAAAGAATAGGTACATCTAATTCAATAATCAGAAATTAAGTTAAGGATGAATATTATGTTATTTAGTTAGATATGGGCATGCAGACCTGCTGATTAGGAAATATATATATTTGGATTCGTAAGACTGAACCAATTAATTAACTACATTATTACAACCCAATTAAGTCTATATATAATATATCTATTCCAATATTACTGGGCCATATGATAACGACTTTAGCTCGTAATTAATTCTTCGTAATTTGTTTTTTTCTTTCCTCTTATATATGATGATTAATAATTACACAAAATTAAAATTGATAGAAAGGAAGTTAATTAAAATGGAGTATATATATTGAGAGGTCAGGACAGGACAGGACAGGACAGTACAGTACATAATCAATCAAAGTGATAAAAGCAAAATAAGTGATGGTAACTGATGGTCAGTGATGGATATATATATATATATATAGATACAAAATTAGGAAAGGCAAATTGGAATAGTCTTTTAACATAATTAATTATTTTGGGGAGAGAGAGAGAGAGAGATGATAAAAGGAGAGATGGGGATGGGTTCTTGTTGAGAGTCACACACACACATATATATATATATATATATATATATATATATATATATATATATATGTTGGGGATTTCTCTAACAAAAAGGAGGCCGGATACTAGTTAACATTCTTGAAGAAAAAGCTTATTTTATTTGCTTCCACTTTTACATACAAAATCTTTATAAATTAAGTCTCTCACCCAGCTTTCAATCAATATATATATATACTTATATGTATATATATATATATAGTCGATCTGAACTTCCAATATATATTAATTCTTGAAATTAAAAAAGAATTAATGGAATTAGGAGATGAAGAATCTGGAAAGTTTAAGAGAATATGTGTTTTTTGTGGTAGTAGAAAAGGTTACAAATCATCTTTTGCTGATGCAGCTCTTCAACTTGGAAAACAACTGGTACTTACTTACTTACTACTTCTTCTATATGATATATATGAGAGAAATGAGAGAAGTATGATATGATGTCGACGTTTTTAATTGATTTTTGGTTACTTTAGATTGAGCGAAAGATTGATCTCGTTTATGGCGGAGGAAGTGTAGGCTTGATGGGATTAGTATCAAAAACTGTATTTGATGGTGGATGCCATGTTCTAGGGTATTTATTTTATATATATATATATATATATATGTTCTTCTTCTCTTTAAATAAAATTAATTTCAATTAAAATTCAAACTTTATCTATCTATACATATATATATATTAATTTCTTTTCTCTCTTTTTGGTTTAATAATTATTTCTAGAGTAATTCCTAAAGCTCTCGTGCCACATGAGGTACAATTTCATACTTTTTGTACTTTTCTAGCGTGCACAGTTTAATTAATTGTATAATTTATGTTAATTAACTTTGTAATTAATTAATTAATTTAAATAGAAAAAAAAAAAGAAAAAGGAGTTTAAATTTGTATTTAGATATCTGGAGAAAGTATTGGAGAAGTAAGAATAGTGGCAGATATGCATCAAAGGAAAGCAGAAATGTCCAAACATGCTGATGCTTTTATTGCCCTTCCTGGTATGTATGTATGTATGTATGTATGTATCCATCAAATCATGATGTTTAATTCTGTTGTTACTTTTGGGTTTTCCAATTTTTATTATTCTTTTCTTTTCTTTTCATAAAATAATTAAATTGTTGAAGAATTAAAAAATCCCATTTAATTTTTTTTTTTTTGTTTAGGTGGTTATGGAACTATGGAGGAAGTGTTAGAGATTATAGCTTGGTCTCAGTTGGGAATTCATGAAAAACCAGTAAAATTAACCTTTTTAAATTATCTTTTGGTTATACTATATATATATATAAATTTATTTATATGAGGCAGAAATTAATTTGTGGAATTGCAGGTGGGATTGTTAAATGTAGATGGATACTATAATAGCTTGCTTGCATTGTTTGACAAAGGAGTGGAAGAAGGTTTTATTGAAGACTCAGCAAGACATATTGTCATTTCAGCAAACTCAGCAGAGCAGTTGATCAACAAAATGGAGGTTCAACTTCAACTCTTATCTTATCTTATCTTAACTTAATTATTACAGTATATATTATTAGAATTCACCACATGGATTGAGCTAAGTCCAATTACTTGGCTTGAGCCTAACTCAACCTCAAAAGCTAGCTTGTAAGGTGAGGATTGCCCAAATCCTTATAAGGTGGACTTAACTATTGTTTTCAACCAATGTGGGACAATTAGTCTCAATACTCCCCCTTCACGTGTGGGCGGGCTGAATGTGTGGGTGAAACAAGCCCAACACGTGACATATTAAAGCCCAATATTTGCGAATTATTAACATGTGGGTAAGAATCCAACACGCGGATTTGCCCAGACCGTGTGGATCCCAACACGCGGATTTCCCAGACCGTGTGGGTGAAGAATAAATCTCATCATGCGATCAAGAAAGAGCCCATCACGGAAGGAGGTGACCCACTTCAACCTGGGGCTCTGATACCATAATAGAATTCACCACATGGATTGAGCTAAGTCCAATTACTTGGCTTGAGCCTAACTCAACCTCAAAAGCTAGCTTGTAAGGTGAGGATTGCCCAAATCCTTATAAGGTGGACTTAACTATTGTTTTCAACCAATGTGGGACAATTAGTCTCAATATATATATATATTTAATTAATACTTACTTACTCATCCACCCCTCCCAAATTTAATTTGTCCTATCCTAGTAATATATACTGTAATATATATATTTGTTAAAAATAAGACCCAAAGTGATCAGTGTTGACGAGGATACATACAGTACTATTGCAATTTTTCATTATTTTCAAGGACTCATTTTTTTTTTAGATGAAAAGATTGCTGCACAGAATTTTATAATAATAGTTTGATGGGATTGGGTGCAAAATAATTTAATTGGAGAATTGGTCAATATATATATAGGGCCATAGGGGAGTTGAGGAGAGGTACAAATTAAAAGGAATAATGATAATTTAATTTGAACCTTTTTTTGGTTTTGGTTTGAAGGAATATGCACCAGTACATGAAAAAGTTGCACCTAAAGAGAGCTGGGAAGTGGACCAATTGGCAAGTGGGGAATGAAGCAGCCTCTGCCTCACCATCTTAAATACAGTATCTCTTAATTTCTCTCTCTATATCTATACTAATTAATTTGTACATACTATTAATTAATTATACTTATGATAATTATTATTATGTTTAGGCTAGTTGCGATCACAAAGATAATTAGGACAGCAGAATGTGGCCAATCTTTGCCCCTAATCTCTTTGGTTTTTTAATCTTCTTTTTCAAAGATCCCATATCCATTAATATCAATTAGATGTATTTGATTCATCATTTTTTTTTCTTCTCAATGATTTAAACCCTTTCGAGACGTATCGGACACATTAAGTGAGAACATCTCTCATCAGAAATTCGAACATGAATAAATAAAAGGGTAAAATACATTCCTGTGTTTTTATAAAAGAAGTATATTGCCTCCCTCTTTAATTTTTACATTTTTATAAAGGGGTAAAATGCTCATTATGTAATATCATAGGGAGTTAAAGTGCCCATTTACGCATATCACGGGAAGGTAAATTATCTATATATGCTTATTACAAGGGGGGTAAAGTGAGGTGAATATGTTATCAATGGTAAGATTAAATTGGTCATTTTTTACGTGAAGTTTTAGTCGCATTATAGAGTGTGTGTGTGTGTAGCACCTCTACTATCAAGGAGGTAAATTGTTTCTTATTTCATATGATAAGAAGGTAAATTACTCATTATTTCAATTCACATGGAAGTGAATTGCCTATTAGACATATCATAGGGAGTTAACTTGAAAAAAAAAAACCTAATGAAAATTGTTAAGAGTCAATATTATACGTAGAATAAGTAAGGAATCCCTTTTATTTAGCATATATAGATAGATAGATAGATTTTCCAATTCTTCCATGTCTTCTAATATATTCTCCATATTATTGCACCCCTAGTCACTACTATTGAATTGACACGTACATTTGTATACGTACATACATCAACCAAATTTTGGTACCTTCAAATAATGACTCGGCATCATATATAAGAATCTTTTGTTTTGTTCGTCCCCATGTGAAGTTGAGATTATATATATGCGAGTGTCACAGTACGTACAACCTACTCCTTTGGGTGCATATCTATATATTTATTTATATTATATTATTTATTTTTTATATACAATAAAAGTACGAGTTCAGAAAATAGAGTTTCTTGAATTTTTTGTGAAGGCTAATATGCCCTTACTTAAAAATTATTTTAAATGGCAAATAGAAAAAAACTTCAAAAAGCATACATCTACATAAACACTATCACTTGAAAAAATATACATTAGAGTTCCTTTCCAAGTTTCAAAGTCCATATCCAACCACATAAATAAAAGCTAATTCCATGTATATGCATAGGCTGATCAACACTAGCCATAAACACTAGCCACCACACCGTGTCATTAGAATAAGGAATATTAGTAAAGTGAATTAATGAAGATGATAGAAAATAAACCTAAAAAAGAATATTTGTGAAATTGATTATACTCGAATTTCATGGAGTTCTTTTCATGGAATACGGGATCGATTAATGAAAATTGGTGAAATCGAGAAAAGTCGGTTAAAATATGTGAAAATGATAAAAATTTGGGTGAAATTGATAAACACTTGTAAAGTTGGTAAATAACTTGTGAAGCCAGTAAAAAGGCGCCCAAGAAATCGATAAATACATATGGGATCATATAACTTTGGGTAAATTCAGATAAGACTGGTTAAATTATTGAAAAACGGATGAAATCGTTAAAAACTGGTTAATTCAGTAAATCAGAGAACAAATGTAAAGTCGGTGAAGACATGTGAAATCAATGAATATGAGGTGAAATTGGTGAAAAAACATGTAAATCAATGGAAAACGTGTGAAATAGGTAAAAAAGATTTATATCTGTAAAAAGAAATTATAGTTTAACTGGCAAAAACAGGGTGAAACCGGAAAAACAATTGATGTGGGTTAAACCGATATAATAACGGATAAATCAAATAAAAATATATATTAAAACGATGCAAAATGAATGAAATCGATAAAAAGACGTGTTTAGATCCGTGAAAAATGGATTAAATATGTGAAAAATGGCTTAGGTTTGTAAAAAAATACATTTCAAATGACATGATATTATTTTAAATAAAAATAAATAAATAGTGTTCTTAAATTAGTGCTTTTTAAATGAAAACTACTTTAATGGAATTAACTAAATAATTTTGTTATGATCTTATTTTAGAAAAGAACTTACAAGATCTTAAGAACAAATCAATCATCATTTTATATTTGATTACAATAATTTAAAGTCATCATTTTTTTGATGAAATAATAATTTTAATAATAATTAAATTAAATATTAGTCATTAATTTGTGTCATTTTGTGACATGACAAAATTAATTTTACTATAATTTATTAAATTTACTAAAGAAATTAATTAGACACGTACAACATACGTGTTAAAGAAAAAATGCTTATGACTTAGCTAATTATGTAATTTTCTTTGGTTATAGAAGCAAAATATTAACAAAATCCAAGAATATCAATACATGAATAATCTCGAATATAAATATTAGTAAAGTTGGTGAAAAAAATTGTGTAACCGTTAAAACTAAAATTGTGAAATTCGTGAAAAACTGATGAAATTGGTGGTACTCGATGTGAAAATGAAGAAAAAAATTGGGTGAAATTGGTGTACATTGGTAAAGTTGGTGAAAAACGAGTGAACCTGATAAAAACGCGCCTATAAAATTGATAATTACATTTGGAATCGAATAACTTTGGATGAAGTTCATGAAAAACGGATGAGATCGGTGACATAAGTGAAAAACGGATGACATCGTTAAAAATTGGTGAAATCAGTGAATTGGGGAACAAAAGTGAAGTATTGAAAACATGTGAAATCAATTAAATATGAGGTGAAATTGGTGGATAAACATGTAAATCCGTGAAAAAACGAGTGAAAACTGTAAAAAGAAAAAAAAATAGTTTAACTAATAAAAGCAGGATGAAACCGACTGAAAATGGTTTAAATTGAAAAAAATAAAAGAAATCGACGAAAAAATGAAAAATAATGAAAGTAGGTTTCGATAAAAGAATAGGTAAATTGGAGAAAAAATTATATTAAATCAATGCAAAAAGTAAAAAGATGAGATAAACCCGTGAAAAAGATGGATTAAACTAATGAATTGAATATGTGAAAAAAAATTTAGGTATTACGGTTACTTAAATCCTACCCCAGTGGATTTTATCAATTGGGGTTGAATGTCCTATAAATGGGCATGAGAGGACAAAATCCGTAAACAAATGCATTTCAAATAACAAATAAATAATTAAATTAATTGTGCTATTTTATGACGTGATAAAGTTAATTTTGCTATAATTTATAAAATTTATTTATGAAATTAGCTAGACAGACACGTACAATTTACATGCACTTTTCTAGTAATGATAAATATCAATATCGCATGGTAAATGTATACCCCGAAATAAAGGGATCAAGTTAATTAAGTATTATGGAAAAATAATAAACAACTTGACAAACTACGACGTGTTTGATTCTTGAATTCTAATCTATAAAATATTAAGAAAAAAAAAAGCCCACCTCATTCTCAATGACTTCACGATGGACCACCACCCATAAAGACGGACTAACAATTGCGAGGTTGGTTGCTTTTCAAGAAATCGAATAATTATAATTCAAGATTTCTTTTTAATACATATAAAGAGATTGTTAATTAATAAAGAACTGTTGCAGTTGCAGCCACTGAAATGATTTCAAAAGCAAAAAGTATCTTCAAATAATATATAAATAGTACCAATAATCTGTTGTAGTCTAGTTGGTTAGGATACTCGGCTCTCACCCGAGAGACCCGGGTTCAATTGCCGGCAACGGAACATTTTTAATTTCCAATTATCTTCTTTGTTTTTATAGGAAGCTCCTTCTTATGCCCCCAGTTAGAATTTTTTCTTTTTTTTATAAAATAATAAAATTTATCCATGTTGATAACCATACACAATTCCTACTACTTCTGAATCATCAAACATGGACTCAACAGATATGAAAAAGTTCAAGAAACAGACTTGGAAAGAACGTCAAATTTAATGTAATATTCAATTAAAAAATATATTAAAGATTATAGTAAGTATGATATTACTAATCTTATAAGAATCATATGCTCGCTCAGTTAGAACTAAAGCTTATAAGATCACTGTGGACTGTGGAGGTGAATATGTTATCAATGGTAAGATTAAATTGGTCATTTTTTACGTGAAGTTTTAGTCGCATTATAGAGTGTGTGTGTGTGTGTAGCACCTCTACTATCAAGGAGGTAAATTGTTTCTTATTTCATATGATAAGAAGGTAAATTACTCATTATTTCAATTCACATGAAAGTGAATTGCCTATTAGACATATCATAGGAAGTTAACTTGAAAAAAAAAACCTAATGGAAAGTGTTAAGAGTCAATATTATACGTAGAATAAGTAAGGGATCCCTTTTATTTAGCATATATAGATAGATAGATAGATAGATAGATTTTCCAATTCTTCCATGTCTTCAAATATATTCTCCATATTATTGCACCCCTAGTCACTACTATTGAAGTGACACATTTGTATACATACATGCATCAACAAAATTTTGGTACCTACAAATAATGACTCGGCATCATATATAAGAATCTTTTGTTTTGTTCGTCCCCATGTGAAGTTGAGATTTACGTATGTATATATATATATGCCAGTGTCACAGTACGTACAACCTACTCCTTTGGGTGCATATATTGATAAATATCAATATCGCATGGTAAATGTATACCCCGAAATAAAGGGATCAAGTTAAGTATTATGGAAAAATAATAAATAACCTGACAAACTACGACGTGTTTGATTCTTGAATTCTAATATATAAAATATTAAGAAGAAAAAAAACCCACCTCATTCTCAATGACTTCACGATGGACCACCACCCATAAAGACGGACTAACAATTGCGAGGTTGGTTGCTTTTCAAGAAATCGAATAATTATAATTCAAGATTTCTTTTTAATACATATAAAGAGATTGTTATTAATAAAGAACTGTTGCAGTTGCAGCCACTGAAATGATTTCAAAAGCACAAAATATCTTCAAACATATATAAACAATTAAACGCTGCATCCAATCAACAATCCGTTGTAGTCTAGTTGGTTAGGATACTCGGCTCTCACCCGAGAGACCCGGGTTCAAGTCCCGGCAACGGAACATTTTTTATTCCAATTATCTTCTTTGTTTATATAGGAAGCTCCTTTTTATGCCCCTAGTTTAAATTTTTTTTTTTAAAATAATAAAATTTATCCAAGTTGATATCCGTACACAATTCCTACTACTTCTGAATCATTAAACATGGACTCAACAGATATGGAAAAAGTTCAAGAAACACACATGGAAAGAACGTCAAATTTAATGTAATATTCAATTAAAAAATATATTAAAGATTATAGTAAGTATGATATTACTAATCTTATAAGAATCATATGCTCGCTCAATTAGAACTAAAGCTTATAAGATCACTGTGGACTGTGGAGGTATACAAAAAAAATCAGTAATGGCTATATTCTGATTGACCTTCTCCTCCTCTAAGCATATAACAGCTCTTCTTCTCTTACTATGTATGGAGGAGGTAGCAAACTCTTGGAATTTGCGAAAACATCCGGAAAACCTTGTGGTGCCTCAACGATAGGTGAATCCAAGACTGAATCGGGAAATGCAACGAGGGTCTCCTCGAAAAAGGATTTGATTGTCTGTAACATTTAAAATAAAAATATTTATTAGCAACAAATCTTAAATTAACAAATGCTCTCCTCCACCTAACTCATCTCATCTATGTTTAAGTACAACGAGATATAGTTTTTGTAAAGGTAAAATAACCTACTTTGCAGTACTGGAAAGCAGCATCAGCTTTGCGCTTCCATAGACCAAAACCGGGCTGTGAATAGAACAAACCAAACACTGGCTGCATGTATGTATCAATAGTGAACATTAATAACAAGTCAAAATACTTTGCTCGCTCACAAATTCACAATGATTAAGAAAAGGACTGTAACCGTGATGATGAAAGAAAATTTAGAACATTATTATCATTTCGTTATTTCAATTTTCGTTGGAAATATATAATATACATACTTATATCAATTCTAGTATAATTTGATTTTCATCGTTTTTAGAAAATGTATAATTCTTAAATTTTTAACATAACTATCGACCCTTCATGTTTATTTTAAAGAGTATTTTCATCCTAAAAATTGCTCAAATTCATAGTTTAGGTCAGGGGTAAAATAGACATTTCAATAAAAAGAAAACGATTGTGGTGATGTCACATTTTTCATTGCAGGGACTAAAAGCAGAGGGTATCAGCAAGATGAAACTTAAAGTTGGGGAGATTTTGATAATTATTGAAACCTCAAAAGATGTTTTCACTTAACCTCAAGGTGCATGTAGGCAATTATCCCTATTCATTTAAATAGGTATCCTCAAATCAAGAAAGATAGAATAAAACGTAATTGAACTGTATCCATACTTTTATAACTTCACGGATGTGTGGTTTGGGTCCATATATTCCCAAGACTGAATCACCGTATACCTGATACTTCTCAAGGACCTACATACAAGAATGAGTTGCTGCACATAAACAAATAGTCATTTAAGCAAGATTTGGATATTATAACTATTCAGTTACCCAACCTGTCGCCGAGTTATACCGCTAGGAGGTGCCCCATATATGGCACTGTCAACATGTCCCAAAAGATTCCATGAACTGGAAAAAGTAAATTTGGTTTTCAAACATCACTTCAAATCATTGAAAGAAAAAAGAAAAATCAAAATTTCAAACTAATCCATAATACCAAGAAAGAGACACTAATGCATACAAGTCATGGCAAACATTGTCAGAATTCTTAGAACAAAAAAAACAAGCAGCAAATGTCTTACCTCATATAACTTTAAATGGAAAGTAATAACATATAACTGCTTGCAAGAAATATTTACTACTTAGCAGTGTGCCAGACCATATCCTATGAAGGAAAGGACGCTTATGCTGCCAACAGATCAGCTCCAAGCTAGTTACCTATATAGCTTCTAAAGTTCATAAGAAAGTATAACTATGATAATGTAATTGATACTTGATTGATAACTATCAACATTAATTCTTTGGAAATATGAAATAGGTACACATCTTTCTCTCACTCGTAACTTATAGATATCTAATACACTAGTCGAACCTAACCTCTTCATTAACTTCCCTCTTAATTTCCCAAGACATTCAGTTCACCTAGCTCCATCCCATGCTCCCCTATCTGTGAAAATTTGGTGAATTATTAAACTTTCTTAGATGAGAAATTTATGGTGATGTCAGCAAATGTGTGTGAACCTTGCCTTTTTAGCAGGTCAAACAAGTACACTCTGTTACTCAAATAGAACATCATGATCTCTATATAAAACAAAGATGTATATATATATATATATATATATATATATATATATATATATATGCACATATATAGACTACAGTCGAATAAAATAATTCATGTCTTTTATACTTGCTGTAAGCTGCACGCCCAACCATAACTCCATAAGCTCCTTCTGTTTGAGCTGCATTAACCTAAAAGTTAAATATCAATAAGTATGGAAACTAGGATTGTAGACCCTCTCAAAACAAGTTCAGCATTTATATTGAATCATACATATTGTATATAATCTACCAAATAATAGCATTATCCTTTTTGGGGATAAAGGGAATTCACAGTTAAATCTCATCAATCAAAAATTACAATACAATTCTTTGAAATGATGGAATATTGACTTGAAAATTACCTCATCGATAGTATTTATGCCTCCATTAATAGTGAACCGAAGATGAGGAAAATCGCGCACCAGAGCATAGTAGTACTCATATCTGCAACATAGGAAATAGAATTGTCACAGAACTTTGGTAGATATAGCTAATAATAAACAAGTATTATTAAACTAGATGCGTACTTCAGGGGAGGAATAGATCTATTCTCTTTGGGGCTGATCCCATTAAGTAATGCCTTTCTGGAATGTATTATGAAATGCTTAGTTGGTGATTGTGAGGAGACCTTATATATAAAATCACCTGCAGAGAGAAGTAAAATCTAGAAAATGTACAGTCCTTAATAAAATCTAGAAATTTCACTAAATAACAATAGGAGATCCGCTATCAGAAATATTTGCAAGAAAAAGAATACTAAAGCCAAAAACCGCGAGTGATGTTTGGTTCTTGGATTTTAGTAGGAAATATAAAAGTGGATCATAATGAAAGCTCAATGTCCTACTCTCAGTAATTTACTAGGTAAATGTCAAGAACCAAATATACCCCTAATATTTTAGTCTATTTCAAGAAAGCAGTGGAAAAACTTACAAAGCTCGTTATATGAATCACGATTATCAACACCAATCCGGCATTTTACACTGACAGGAACATTTGTATTCGCAGCAATTACAGACATAGCCTCAGCAACAAACTTCCCTTGTGAAAGACAAGATAGCTAAATCAGAGCTCATTCTGAAAAGTATAATTAAAAATAGTCAAGCCCCATTCCACAACCTTAGGATCAAGCATAAGACGTGCGCCAAAGCACCCTTTTCCAGCAACCCTTGGACTTGGACATCCACAACTGTCCCACAAGTGTCTTAGATGAGTTAAAGGAGCAAAAAGTCAAGATTTTTTTTTAGAATTATTCTATAACTAGAAAACAAACTTGAAATTGATCTCGTCATAGCCATAAGGATTTGCAAGTTGAGTTGCTTTGGCAAGATTGTCCAAGTCATTTCCCCCAATTTGGAGCACTATAGGATGCTGCTCTGGACCAAATGCCAAAAATCTATCCTGGTAATAGGGGAGAACATAATGAAATCAGATGCCATGATAAATTAGATAAATCAGTACATTATCCAGAAATGATTACCAAATCTCCCTTCTGAAACACTATTGTTTCTGCAGCAATCATTTCAGTGTAGAGCCATGCATGTTTTGAAATGAGGCGAGCCAAAGTCCTATAGTGATTGTCTGTACAGTCCATCATTGGAGCCACACTGTCCATCAAACACATAGTTAATTTAGCAGATTATGACAAATGAACTCCACTTTAAAATACACTGAGCTCAAGACTTGAAAAAACATTCACCTGAACCAGGGGGGAGGGTAGCGAGTGGCAACCATTATAGACACTTTATGACACAAGCACTTATGACTGTACCAATATAGTTTCCTTGAATGCTTTATATGCCAATAAATAAAGTTCAACGACAATCTGCAATTAATTTTTAGGACAACAGAGGTTAAAGAAGAAAACAAAGCATGTCCAGCAGAATTCACCATCCCTCTAACAGGATGAATAGACTTCAATCATATAAGAGGATGGGAATCTACACTACACCCACAAACAAACAAAAAGCACTAGATTCATCAACACAATAAAGCTTCTAATTTTCATCAACTCCAATTAAAAAAAAAGTATATAGTAGTAAAATTTGATGCAATTTTGCTGCCTCCTATTTATTTAGAGCAGGAAGATATGAACTTACTTAAACTTAATTATAATTATATAACTTCAGCATCATGCTCTTGCTAAATGCCATAAGTAACAACTTAAAACCCTAAAAACATAATTAAACTAATGAGTAAATCATAATCTCAATACACATGAGCATAAGAGAGAGAGAGAGAGAGAGAGAGAGAGAGAGAGAGAGAGAGAGACCGGAGAAGGGTTTGTTTTGCCGGACACCTGAGCAAGCAAAGTGGCCGACCGCCCAATTTCAAGATGGGAAGAAGGGAAGGGAATTTATAAGGGTAAATTGTTTTTTTAAGCATCTGATAGAGTTACTTGTAATTTTTTGATGCAATTGGATACGAAAATGTAAATTTAGTATTTTTGATGCCAAATTTAATTTTTTCTCAAAGTTAATGATAATTTAACTCTATTAAATGCATAATGTTCAATTTACCTTCTTGTAGTTTAAAAATGACATTTTAACTTCTAATATTTTATAAAAGTTTCACATCGCCTTTCTAATATTTTTATAGGCGACATTTTATCCACTTTTATTATGATAATTTGGTATTTTACCCCTATGTTATAATAAATATAACAAGTTATCCCCTATGTTATAAAATATTTTGTATGCATACTTTCATTTTCAGCAAGTGAGTTACACTCTTGGGCTGAAAGGGGTAAATTGCTTCATTAAAAATTTTACAGGGGTAAATTGATTTTTTTTTCAAATTATTGAGGGGTAAATTGAATATTATGCATTTCATAGGAGGTAAATTGCCATTAACTTTGTAGAAAAATTGAATTTGATACTAAAAATGCAATAAAAACCTATTTATGATATCAAATTTACATTTTCGTATCCAATGATACAAAAAATGCAAGGTAGTCTATCCTATTGTAAAGAAAACAATTTTCCCGAATTTATAATATAATATATTTATCTTGTCCATTTAGAAATACTAGTAATAACACCGTCACATCTTAGAGAATAATAGTAATTAATTCATTAATAAATAATGCATTGATTGGGCTTATAACATGTACACTCTTCAAATGACATGGGTTTTCTTTGTTAACTAAACTACTATCAACAAGATATATTTTCAAAAATAAAATAAAAAAAATAAAATAAAACAAACACAAACAAAAACACTAATCTTCTGAAAGAATGCCCTCTTACATTGGAGAGATTATGTAGTACAACCGCTGCACCACGTCATCAAGTACACGTGGTGCAGTCCACCAATACACATGGGACATGTGGATTATTAATCTACATCACCCCATGTTCTGGCCATGTTCCAAAAAAATAGGGGTTCAGAAAGTTGTGTTCACACTGCCAGAATATGAGTGATATGGATTTTTAATCAACATGCCTCAAGTGTATTGATGGGCTGCACCACGTGTACTTGATGACGTGGTGCAGCGGTTGTACTACATAATTTCTCCCTACATTGACGCCATTAAACATTTCAACTCTAATTCGCGGGTGGAGAAATTATTCGTTATTGGTTTTGTTAACTTAATCCTAAAGAGTAAAGACCCCTCAACTTAAGTCGTTTTTTTTAAAAAAAATGAAAGTTTTCCCCCTTTAATTAAAAAAGAATCCCTCAAAAAAAAAAAAAAGAAAAATATCATTCTTCTCTCCTGCCTTTTTATTTATCAGAAATATAAATAAATAAATAAAATAAGGATGACACCTTGTGGTTGTGGATAAAAAAATTAACAGCCCTTAAAAAATCCCTCAAAGTAATCTTCTTCCATCACCTCCTCCAGTGTTCAAAAACCTTATCAATGGCGAGCATAAACTTCAATTCCACAAGAATAAAAAACCCAATCACCAATTTCAGTTCCCCTACCAAGCCCACAATTATTGAATTCTCCACAAACAAAAAATTCCCCTACAGAAACCTAAGAAATCTGAAATTCCCCCCTTGTTTCTCAGTCTCTGAAAGCTCAATATCTTCCCAAATTGCATCCGAAGAAATTGAAGATGACCCAACTGTAGAACTGAGTTATCTCGACCCGGAAACCGACCCGCAAAGCATTACAGATTGGGAAGTGGATTTCTGCTCTAGACCAATTCTGGATATTAGAGGAAAAAAGATATGGGAGCTTGTCGTTTGCGATGATTCGCTTTCGCTTCAGTACACAAAGTATTTTCCTAATAATGTTATAAATAGCGTGACTCTTAAGAATGCAATTGTTTCTATTTGTGACGAATTGGGCGTGCCTTTACCGGAGAAAATTCGATTCTTTAGGTGAGTTGTTAGTGTATATATAATATTTGTGATTAAATTTGAGTTTATTTACTTTGATTGATGTTGGGTAGATGAAATGTGTAGGTCACAAATGCAGACAATTATCACAAGAGCTTGCAATGAGCTTGGTGTAAAACCCGTCCCAAGTAAACGGGTACACAGGAATATTATTCATTCATTTTGACTGCCAAATACAATCCTGGACCTGGAGTACTATTTTTTATCTTATTAATTTCACAAGAAAAGATTAACATAATGATAATAATATTGTTCGCACATGATTTTTACAAGTCTCATTGCTACACTTCTTTCAACACAACAATGTATTTGTCAATTAAGATATTTTTATATTTTCTCTTGCAATTAATCTTTATATATAATTTTGCACTGATTACAGTGTTTATCGCTGGTTCTGTGGCTTGAAGAACGGTATGAAACTGTGTATACTCGTCATCCTGGTTTTCAAAAGGGATCCAAACCTCTAAGCTCGCTTGATAATCCTTTCCCAATGGAACTTCCAGAAAATTTATACGGGGAGAAATGGGCTTTTGTCCAATTACCCTTTTCAGGTACAACTCAACTCAACTTGATCTTCATTTAACAACTTCCTTACATTCCAATTTCATATCAAAGAATGTGATGTACTACTGTTTTAACATCATAAGCTAATTAACAATATTGATCTAGTCTTCTATTCTTAGCCGTTAGGGAGGAGGTTTCGTCTTTGGAAACAAGATTTGCATTTGGTACAAGTTTAGATTTGGATCTACTGGGTATTGAAGTTGGTGACGATACATTAATTCCTGGACTTGCAGTTTCATCTTCTCGAGCTAAACCATTAGCAGGTAATATTTCTATGAAGACTAATCTTCTTGAAAAGCTTTTTCTCTTACTTATAGGTTTCCTTGTCATTTGCAAATGACAAAATCAACATCTAATTCAGCAAAGAACATTAAGAACTCGTTTGGTAGTAAAAATTAGGTTACATCATGTTTTACCAACCTTTCGTCATATTTAGAAGTGCTAATAAATTAAGAAAAAGGGGTATTTGTGCTCAATACACAATGTCTAGAACGCCACAACAGATTGGGGTTGCTAAACGTCGTTAATCGTACTCTTATAAATATGGTTAGGAGTATGATGGGCTACTCAATCATTACATATTTCATTGTGGAATAAAGACTTAAAGACTGCAATGTACATCTTAAATGGGATTCCCAGGAAAGCATTTCAAATACTCCTTAACAAGTGATGGACTAGTAGGAATCCCAATTTTAAGACATTTACATATTTGGAATTGTCTAGCGGAAGCTAAAATCTACTATCCAAATGAAAGGATATTGAACCCAATACAATATATAGGTATTTTATTGGTTATCCATTAAAGCAGAAGGGTACAAATTTTATTGACATAGTGAATTGTTGAAACTGATGTGAACGGGCAAGAACCCAATGAATTAAATGTTGCATGTTCTTACTAATTTGCCAATAATCCATGTTTTAGACACTACCACCAAACGAGTGAGTAATAACATAACTAAAGTTCTCACTAATATTAGATGCCACCGAATGAGTTTGTGAAGAATAACGTTCTCATTATCCTATGCATAAACTTTCATACTAATCTAGTCCTACATTGATGCAGCATGGATGAATGGTTTAGAGGTTTGTGCACTTGAAGCCGATACAACCAGGGCTAATGTAATTTTGTCTGTTGGAATAGCTACACGCTATATTTATGCCACATACAAGAAAACACCGGTAACTACAAGTGAAGCCGAAGCTTGGGAAGCAGCCAAAAAGGCTTGTGGTGGCTTACATTTTCTCGCTGTGCAAAATGACTTAGATTCAGATGACTGTGTTGGATTTTGGCTCTTGTTAGATTTGCCACCTCCACCAGTATGATTTTAGCTCAAGCAAACAATAGTATTTTCTTGCGTTTCAACACTTCTCTTTTGAGCAAGAAGCATGTAAACACTACTTTTCAACTCCATTTGATAACTATGAATGATATGGGAAAAAATGAATATAATCTGGTTGAGCAAGGATTGGCAACAGCAGTGAAAATGCAAATCAACGTCTTTGCTTCTGAGGTACAAAACGAATACCTTGCTTACCAAATTCATAATTATTGGCTTCTCCATCATCAAGAACAATAGACACAATTGATGTGCTTTCAAATACTTCAATTACCGTCCCCCTATGCCTGGAAGGAAAATAAACGCATTCAATGAGGTAACTATGTATCGTAAGATTCAGAACACTAATCTCATGCTTGGAGCAAGAAATCGAGGGAATTGGAATCAGAATTTATAAATGAACCAATTCAAATGTGGAAGACTGAATTAAAATTATATCAATTCCCTAATCCTACAAAGCAAAGTGAAGAAACTCCTCTAAATGACAATGAGCATTTCACCAAATCCATTTTATACATGGTAGTAACCTTGGAATGTTACTGAAAATGCCAAAGAAATATTTTCCTTAGTTTGGTCCTAACGGGAAACATGGAGGAATCATTTATATACATTTAATCTGATATTTGGTTATATCTATTTCAAACGTGTTATGGTATGTCATTACAATTACAAGGTATTTCAAATTGTTACCTGCTTCGTCAGAGAAAAATGAAACCAAATTTAGTTTCACATGCTTCTCCTTTATATTTCTGAGATTAACTCAAGCATAGCATCGAGATTTTGATTTTCCCTTCAGTATATCCTCTTAAGGGTTCTAAAAAGAAGAGGATTAATCTCACCAGGAGTCGTTAAATGACTGGTGAATTTCCACTCTTTTCCCTGCAGCATCTTTACCCAATTTCTGCAGTATTCAATTGGCATCCATGAAATCCTTCATTGCGTTGTCTTCACCCCATTGAGATGCATCTTCATCATCTTGTGTGGGTCTCCTCCGTTTTGACCTTTGACCTCTAGAATAAGTTATATCACCCTTCCCAGGAAGAGGTAAGGGACTATGATTTTCACTATTCAAATTGCTGGGGGAAATTTGGTTAACATTATTGGGATTCTTGGGAATTTTAAACTTCAAATTAGGCTTGCGATCCTTTTCCGAAGCCTGAGAAATAGACATTATGCTTCTATTGTCATCAAACAATTTACCAGAAACAGTAGGCCCATCTTCCGAATACTTCTTTGAAGAATATTTGTTCCTCTTGCTAACCCGGACTTCAGATTCACTTCTCGGAGATTCAGTGTCTTTAATTTGTCTCTTTCCTAGTAAAGAATGTGCATTCGTTGGAGATTTAGACTCATAGCCATCAGCAAATTTCCCTCCAGAAAGTTTAGAGCTGGTGTTGGAGACTTCTGGACTGGAATTCTTGAGATTTATCAAGTGGCCATCGTTTTCACGTAGCTTGGAACTTTTTACTTGATCAACACTCTCTTTTGTATGTCCTGCAACTCCTGAAAGACCAAATCCTTTTGAGACACAGTACTTAGTAGATGTGAAGGATGAACTAACACGAAGATGATTTGCAGAGGGCCGCATGTCTCAAGCATATTTTACCTTATCTCCTAATTTAGACATCCTCAAAGTTCAAGGTTACCAAATCATCATTGAACCACTTCACTGTGTATCAAATCCGTTCACATCAAGATAAAGAGGAGGGAGTACATTAACTAGAAACTTCATCAGCGGCAAATCAAGTTTCATGGGATTTGAAGTTCACTTGTTGAATTAATATATCAAATTGCGAAGAAGAAAAACAGACTTTAATATGAAAACAATTTACGAGCTACATATTCTTACACATTTTAGTGGTGAGTATCTAAGTACGCAAAAAAATCCAGCAAAAAATCATATTTGATAATTCCTACTTCACCCTCACAAACCCGCAGAATAACAAGTCCAAATTCTACCTATGTTTTATAATAACCTCAAGGCTCAAACAAAATTTCAGACGAAGCATACAAGTAGAAATAACAATGAATGTACATACAAGTAAAAAGACACTTACCATTTGATGATGCCAAAATTTGTCCCTTATTAAAGATTGAAGCTTCAGATCTCGGAGGAGTTGTTGTACTTCTACTTCTCGCACCCAAATGTATCACAAGCTTTGGTCCCCGAGCTGGCTGAGCAGTCTTGGGCACATTGCTATAAGTTCCACTGTCATCCTTATTAGTCAAATCATGAGTTTTATTACTCTTTATTCTAATAGTTCTGGATGGCTTATCTGCAGTAACTTCCTCAATATATTTATGTTTAGACCTTGCTGCCACATTAACTGAACATACCCCTTCAGTCAAACCTCCAGCAACAGGAGAGAAAGTAACACGTTCACTGGAATGCTGCATTTCGTCATTCCTGTAATCACCGGTACTGTATCCAAACATTGAACCATCACTCTGATGTGCGAAAGATCTATAGGATGTCTTTTTCCCTTTTTTCTTGCCAGACATCTTATTTGAAGAATTTTTTCCATATTCTTTGCTCTTTCTTGGTGAATTATCACCTACCCCTTTAAGAGAAAACTTCAAAGACTGGCCATGTTCATTCTTTAACAACAGAGGTACACCCTCTTCATCATCTGAAAAAGGTGAAGTATCAAAAAAATTATCCTGAGTAGGCAACCCAGCAGCTGCCCTCAAGCTTGCTATGAGATCCCTGTCAGCTTCATCTCTCCGCCTCCAAAGCTCCTGAGCAGCCTCCTCAAGATTCCTAATCTGATAAAAGGATAGAACATAAGAAATGAGAGTTAAAATGATGCATTATACACATCCATCCCAACCAATCATGCAAAAAATCCAACCTGGCCGCATTCTCCACGGCATGTAGGACAAACATATTGGAGATTTCCATCAGCTTGAAATTGCATGTATTTGGCATCACTGGAAAATTGTTGGATCAAAATTAGAAACCGTAAAACTAAAATCAAATAGAAGGAGCCTCATGCTAAGATCAGAAATTGAGCATTAGAAGGGTGTACCCCATAAACTAAAGGGGGAGCATCTTTAATAACAACTAAATGTAAGAAACTGTGAGTTGAGGACTTGTCGTCCGCTATTGGATATGAAAGTTGCAAGTACCAACTTATAAGGGGAAGTTACTGCTTAAGCCTACAACTCCTACCTCACATGCAAGCCCAGTAGTGGGTTGGGCAGTAACACAGTGCCTATTCGAGATAGAGACACATGACAAAGTAGCGTAAATTGACTAATGCAACTAGTCAACTACTTTAGTTAGTGCTTGGGAAAGTTCAAATCCAGACTATGGTTGTGGCAAGTAAGAAAAATGACATTGTTTCAGAATTTTTCTCTTTCAGCTTCTCGGAAAAGTCTTATTGAGTGTCTTACTGCTGATAGGTGGAAAAAATGCATCCAGATTTACACAATTCAAAAAGAAGGCACGGGTTTACTTATCTCAATCTTATTAATGTATAATCTACATCCACAATAATTACTCTTTTCATTGAGCATTGCTTTGCCCTCCACCATACAAATTGTCAAATACCACATCAAATCGGTAAAATTCCTTTGTCAGCTGAAAGCTAAATCAACTCAGAACATGTACCACCAAAGCAAAATTTCAGAACCCAAATATAATGAAGAAACCATAATTCACGTCTTCTAATAACATAATAAATTAATAGCAAAAACAAGACTAAATGTCAGTGTTGAATTAAACTAGAGTGATCTACTTGAAGCTTGCATATTTTTTCTCCATTAATCTCATAGGTAAATCAATACCATAAAATTAACAGTTCAGTCTCCATTCACGTACTAGAAAGAGACACCACTGAACTGAAACACATGACACAATTAATCTACAAATATGCCAGGAAAAAGAACTAGAGAAAAACCTGATCTCGTCACAAGGACAGTGCACCCATTTTTGACAGATATCACAGCAAACCATAGGAGTTGACTCAGAGTCTCTATAGACCTGCAGTTTTTGAGGCTAGTTTAATAAGTTACCATTCGTTCTTCAACAATTAGTATTTTACTACATTATGTCAGACACGGAACTAATATCTAAGAAATTCAACAGGAACATATAAACATAATAAAAGGTCAAGCCATCAAGGCCTTGGAATCATACCTTCAAACAAACTGGGCAATAATTATTCTTCACAAACAATCTTCCACAAGCATCACAACAAGTATACCCCAAAAACCACCTGCAGTATTTCAAAATTAAGGTTAACAGAAGTACGCAAATTCCATCTATTGGGGGTAAATTCATAGCAAAATGATAGAACAGGATCATGTATGTATGTATGTAGATTTTGTATTTTACCAATTGGAAATTTTTTTAATAGAGATTCTACCCATTGTGCAGTGTCCAAAATAAGCATGAAAGTAGATATTAAAGTACAAATCCAGTTCCATAATATGAAAGGGAGAAAGATCCCAAGTAGTCAAATCGTAAATTATATGTAAATTATTAAAGCAGATGACAATTAAGAAACCAAAAAAAACTGAAAGAAAGAAAATCCACAAAGAACATACATGACAAAGAAAAAACTGCAAATTAGTCTGGAAACTCATACCTTACGCTTAAGCCATTCCCAGGGACACAGGAATCACAGCTGTGACACTTGGTATGTTTTGGACATAAATAAGGCCCATGGCCAACATTCTGGAAGTTTCGAAAGGAAAAACATAAGTTCACTGACAGTTGATTATATTTTCAACCATAAGAAGTCCGCGGTGCACCTTATGTGGAGGTTGCTGACAGTAACAATGGAGAGCGGCATCACACCTTTTACAGAACATAAATTTATTTGGATCTCCAGTTCTACGACAGACCTAAAATAACCAAACCTTATTAAAGTATATCAAGGTGAGAACCAGAAAGTTGTGTTTGAACCAACATAACAAGCAAAGTTAATATGTTCTCCACAAGCTACTTCAAATAAACAAATGCAGAAAAGAAAAAGTAACATTGATACAATTACTAGCTCATAATCAGAAGTCGATAAAGAGTTTGAAGTAACTCACATAAAAAGGTCTTCGACATATTTCAGCTTTTTAAACATATTAAAGTTATAGAAGAATGCTTCGGCTTACATAGATCATCAGACACCAAGATTTTACATTATTATTTCAAAAAACAATTACACCGTATGCTCACCATCATCTCCAATGAATAAGAAATAGATCCTACTCAGAACAACCTTCATCCAAATGTTTACTAACAGAGTAAAATGCTTCACTGAACATTTGTCAGACATCCCGATTTTATTAGAGTATTTAGAAGAACAACTTTAATATGAGGAATAACACATCAACTTTTACCTCACATGTTCGGCATGAGGAGCAATTCCAAGAAATCCAATGAAAAAGATCTGTAGACAATAATATCATTACAATAAAGTATAAGCAATTAATCATTATTTGCTGCAGACACAGATACTACCTCTATTTTGTGACCAGACTTTCACACATTTCCTGTGATACTTCTTGCCACAACTATTGCAAGATGGCATCTTTCTTGCCCTTTCACTTCCTTCATTTTCACCATGAAAGCATAGTCGGCACATTACTTTCACGTAGGAATGACCTTGCCCTTCTCCAGCAGTATCCTCCGCAGAATTCTGCTAGAAAACCATATGTTAAATGCCATTTGAAGATTAACGGAGACAGAGAATGTCAAGTGGGTTCCTCAGACACATCTACCACGATAAACATACAGATCTTAATTTTGGTCAATATACTGTAATCTACTTAAGTAGGACTGAGACATACAGACAAATATGATATATCATAAAAGCAACATACATGTTCCACAGCATCCCACTCCCCGGAATATCTTCCCAAACTTATATGAAAAAATCATAACTTGCCTTTACTTGATTTAAAAAAAAAAAAATCTGTATAGCCTTACCCCATTTCCATTTGACCAGTTAAATAGGAGTTTTTTTTTTTCAAAAAAAGACATGATCTTTAAGCTAGATATCACATGGACAATAATTTTATAACTATAGTGTCTCCATCCTATAATGCCAGGAAAATCCAAAATAATCCGTCAAATAGCATGCACTCTCTCTTTCTATAGCCACAATTATAAGGCACTCCACAACAGAAACACTGTAGTATTGACCATATCGCATTTAGCAAATACTTTCTGATTACTACTTGATGTAATATGACAACTCGAGGCATGGTTGCGGACAGAGACATTGCTGAATTAACCATTTACAACGGCCGAGATTAGAGGAATCAATTGAATAAATAAACTACTCTTTGTACATGCAATAAATGCTTCCCATAACCCTTGCATTTGAATCAAGAAAAGAAAAGAAAAAATCAAAATTAATACAATCACGAAGTTGGAATGTTTCGACTGCAAATTAGAAAGAAAAAAACTCACCAGCAAATCACCAGACTCAAACCTCCTCGCATAATCCTCAGCTTCCACAGACGCAGCAGCAGCATGCTTCTGCAGTGCCAACCTTTTCACCTGCGCAGAATCGGCGGCAGTCGCCTCCTCATCTCCAACCGCTACTGCGGGTGCCGCCGGAAGCAGCGGTGGTGAAGCGGGGGAGACAACAACTTTTGGAACCTTAACCTGAATCGTAGCATTTTCCTTCGCCTTGGTCAACCACGGATCGTTCAAGAACAGATCAACCCTAGCTACCTCCTGCAAAAAGTCGTTCTTGCACTTCTCGCTCTGCAATCTCCGCGATAACCCTAGAACGCAAAAACATATCTTCCGGCTGCAAAAAAACACACACAGTGCGTGAAAACAGATGAATAATATAGAAATGGGACTATGGAATTGTGAGAGAAATAGATGCACGAGTGTGTATGTGTATATCTAACTGTAAAAATGAATAAATAAATTGATGGACACTTTTAAAGTGAGATTACAAGGGGTTAGTAATACCAGGTAATTGGGCAAGCAACATGAAAGGCCATAATAATTCTTTTTTAGAAAAAGTAATACGAAATTGGAAAATAAAATTTGGGGGAAAGATAGAGGAGAATGGGGGGATTTGGGAATATTTTTTCTGAGGTTAATATGTAGGCTGGGAGAATTTCAAATTCACTCCCTTAGAATTTTTTTTTTGGGCAGTTTACTCCCTTAGAATATGGAGAATTAAGGATTTGACCTTTAAGAAGAAAATTTGTGGTACCAGTATCTATTGCTTTGGTACTCAGTCTTGGGTTAACGTCATAAGAAGTACCTAAAAATTTGGATGTAAAAAAAGTATTGCCCTATTTGGAAGGGCTTTGGCCTGGTTTGCGGGTCTCGATTTTTAAAAAAATAGTTAAGGTTGTTTCGGTAGAACCTTTGAAATCTCATTTGGTTAGATTTTGAATGTTGGATTTTGTGGTTCTAAAAAGTTAAAATTCCACTTTGATTGGTTTTTTATGTTGGGTGTGGGGAAAAAAGTAGATGGTAGGTATCAAATCAATGTATTTTTTTAGAGAGTTTTTGAAAAAAATAAATTTATGTGTCAAATCAGTATTTTATATATTTAAAGAGTTTGAGTATAGATTTGTGAATATTTTTATGCTGAGTTTCACGGGGTTGTCCAAAATGAAATTTTATGGTGTGGAGAGCTTGAGATAGTCATTTTTTATTGACACCTGTCCCATTTTAAATTATTTATAAATAGCTTATATTTATAAAGACAAAAATACGCTATTATATCTAACACGTTGTTTTTTTATCAATATCTTTAACACATTATTCTTTAATATTAGTAATTATACATACTGCAACTTCACCATTAAACCACCACCCATATGCACCCAATCAAAATCACCTAGATGTACCGTCTTCTTCAAATTCCACATCAATTAGTTTTACATAGAACATTCATTTCATACACAATGAGGGATTTCACTTATTTTTAGCGTTTATGCATTTTAATCGAAGAAATAAGGATGGATCAGTGATATTATGACTTCCTCTAAACATTATTTATTGTATTTAATTGTTGTAATCATATGTAAAGAGAGTTAATTTATTGTGGATGGATACCTAATTACATGGTTAGAATCCATAGATAAATTGTGATATATAAAGTGGGGGAAATAATATTTTAAATAAGATAATTTATATGTGGGCTTGTCCCACATTGGTCTAAGACTAATTGGCATATTATAAAAGTCTTGTGAGGAAGTTGAAGAGTTGAAAACTCTTCATTTGTCCCACATTGACTTTTTATATTTGTGTATACTAATATATATAAAATTTGTCGCATAAATTCCACCGAACCATTTGCAATATGTGCACGCGATGGTGGTGCGGGTGGTTTATGAGGATGTTCTCCATCAAGGGTTGGGTTGATGCATGATGGGGATTCAGGATACAGAGGTGAGGGTTGCAATTTCTGGAGATTATATAGTGATCTTAATTTCTGAAAAATGAAAAAAGATATCTCATACATGAAAGCGTAAAAAATAAAAATAAAATTAGAAGATGAGAATTATTGGGAAATACTAAAATCTGAATTGCAAAAGGAATTATTTTCTTTTGTATATGATGGATATCTAGAGATGGAGATCGATGAATGTGGAGAGAGAGAATTTTTCTTAAGCATATTTATTAAAGGGGTACTTATGTAATTTAATGAATGTTTATTTTTTTCAAATGTCTCATTGTCTAGTTATCATCGGACAATTTAAATTTTTTGTACAGCCAATGTTTAATTTTGACTTTTTTAATAGTTAAAATTGAATATTTAATATACACTCATTTTCGATAAAATCTCATTTAGAAAGACCCATAAATATAAATAAAATTAATTTAGAAGGATTTTAACTTTATCTCGTGAAATCCACGAGACTATAGGCCAAGGCTCATCCATGTAGAACATTTATTTTCCGTGAGGTGGATCTCGATGTTAATACTTCAACTTTTTATGCGCATAGAAAAGGAAACATGTAAGTGTAACACATTGATTTAGATTTTTTATAGAGATACCTCAATAATGTAGCATTCTACAGAAAAAGGAAATATATAACATCCATTGCTTAGTTTGTTTGGTTGTCAAGAAAGTGAGGGAAAATTGTAGGGAAAGGAAAAGGAAAGGAAAGGAAAGGAAAAGGAAAAGAAAGTCATTTTCCTTCACATGTTTGGTTGTCAGGAAAATTATTTTCTTGCAGATGTTTGGTTGTAAAGAAAATTTTGAAATATAATATTTTTTATAAATATTTTTGTTTGATTATGAATACTTTCAAAATTATAAAATATATTAAAAGTGATTGCAAAATAAAAGTTATCAAATTAATCCTTAGAAAATAAAAAGTACAAATCGAGTAATTGAATCAAATAAAAGCTAACAATAATGAAATAAATAAACTAAAAACTTAAAATAAATCATAAAAATCATTTATATGGTCATCAGTGGTTTTGTTGATAAAATATTGTATGAATAATAATGTTTTCATTATATTAACTATAATATATAGATTAAGTTGACGCTATCGTATATTTTTTAGTCACCGAATTTATATCAAATTTCAAAATTAACAAGGGGTTATCGTCAATTTTTAAAGTTAATAGGGGGTTACTGATAATATTTTAGGTAAAAGGGGTGCTTTTGCATCATTTGTGGGGTATAATTGTTATAATGACTTGAGAGGGTATTTTTTTGCTAATAATAAATAAGCACAAAGGGGTTTTTGATAGGAAAAAATCACAAATGGAGAATTATGATAGTTAGATAAAGTACAAGGGGAGTTTTGCAATTTACTAAAAAAAATTCCCAGGATTTTCTCGGGATTTCCCCATCAAATTGGTGGGGAAATTTTTTCTTCACAAAATTTTCCTGCAGGAAAGTTGAAGGAAAATAAAAACCTCATTTCCTGCTATCCAAACAACAATGAGAGAAAAAAAAACTTATTTTCCCTCACTTTCCCGACAACCAAACAGTACATTAGAGATACCTTAGTAACGTAGCATTCTATTATCTATATATATAATTGGTTCCTATATCATATAGTTCTTCATGTAGATAATGGGAATGGGTTTTCTATAACATATTGGTTTCAGATCAATGTGTAAATGATATGTGTTTTACTCTTAAAAGTTAATATGCATCAAATAAGATATACTAACACTTAATAATTTTAAAAAATAATGTAATTAAATTAGATTGGAATTTAAACAAAGAAGAAGATGACCAAAAGAAAAAGAAAAAAGAAAACAAAATCTCTGCTTTTTCATTGTAGAGACTAGAGACCATGGCTCATTCTTCTTCACCATTGTTCTAAAAAAATTCAACCAAAATTGATAATCAAATTATAAAAATACTCTTATGTTTTTGTTGTAAACTAAGTTGGTAAACTAAAAATGCAATTTTGCTATGAAACAACAATTCTTTGCTCAATTATGAAAAATTCTAGTTCAAACCAAAATCTTGTAATTGTCAGTACAAGAAATGCATCAAGGAAAGTGTTTATATGAAACAAAGTACCAAACAAAATCGAGGGAGATCTACTTTAATTGTTGATATAGGAGACTTAATTAAAATTTGATTGATAAAGAACATGTTTTATTTAGGTTCATTGAAATTGAGTTGAGTATGCACGAATTTACCATTTCTTAATTGAAATCCATTTTCTTGTTCCAAAGGTGAAATCGCTCATCCCGGGCGCCCCTCATCCCCTGCCCGACGGGATTGTGAGAGGAGGTAAATCATGGTGACTCAACCGGTAACAAAGCCTGGGACCAGTGCTCACTGCGCACAAGGAGCCCCCCTCATTTTTTGAGAGGTTGCTTCCACACTGTCGCTGGTGAGGTTCGATCATTGGTCTCTTGTTCCAAATTCCACCTCTGAGACCAGTTGAGCTGCCCATGCGGGCTGAAATCCATTTTCTCCTCCTAAATTGTATTGTATCGAGAGGTTAAACCTTTCTAAGTTCATTTATGTCCTTTTTTTTTTGAAAAAAAAAAGTACTATATCATTTGAAGTGAAACTGATCTTCAATTTAATTTTTATAATATTTTGGTTGAGATTTATGAAAAGACGGAGTCATTGTCTCTACCATGAAAAGCAGATATTTCTTTTTCTTTTTATTTTTTGGTCATATTCTTCCTTCTTATTTCTATTCACAACAACCATAAACTTGTTATTCTAAATTTATTTTACTTTATACTAACTTATTTATAACATTTTCTATCAGTAAAATTTAGATTAAAAAAAAGGCAATGTCTTCATTTTGTTATTAAGTATCCTATAGATTATTTACTTATATATTATTATATTGCATATTATTTACATTATCATATTAAGTCGGGGTTGAAAATTAATGTCAGGAATTATATTTCTTGGGTGTAAAGTGCCAATATTCTATATTTCAGAGTGAAAAGTATCAAAATTTAAACTTTTAGGGTGCAAAGTGCCAAAAATATTCAAAAATAATTATTATACCCTTCAATCAATGAACATTTTCTTCAAAATACACTAGGATGCAAATTGCCAATTAAATTATATTTATAGGGTGTAAAATGCCAAAACTTTTAATTAAGGGCACAAAGTACCAAAATCCTATAATTTCATGGTACAAGGTGCCAAAAGCCCCCCAATTAAGTACATTCCTTTTTAAAATCTATTTAATGTATATTATTTGATGCATAATAACTTTTAAGGGTTAGAGATATGTTAATCATAACATTAGTGTGACACTAATGTGTGATAGAAATTTCACTCTCCCGTAGATAATGGTACATTTTTATATTTTTTAATTGATAATTTATTGAAGTAATGACCCATTCACAAAATGATCGAATTGTCCATATCTAATAACATGGTCGCTTGATTCGTACACGATTTACACTACAATTTCAAATTACATTTTGTGGTTATTGATATAACAACTATAAATGTATAATATGACCCTTTCAAAAACACACTATAAGCCACATCACTTGATTGTTTAATGATGTTCACAAAATAAGATAAATAATTATCTATGATTCTTATTGTCCTTGTTTTTCAAAGAAATTATTGAACTAGTTCACTTGACTTGTGACACTTTTTTTTAGCAGAACTACAAAGTGCATCAAGCGTGGTACACTAATAGTGGTATAGAGGATTTTGAGCTCCATTCGAATTATGGTTATAGTTTCCAAGACTTGTGTCTCACAACTAAATCAAATATCTCATCTTTTGGTTGCGTTGTCTAATTTTGGTGTTTAACGAATCAAATTGGATTTTTTGTACTTTGCACCCCCAAAACATGGGAAATAGGTACTTTGTACCCTCAAGAATTAGATTTAGCACTTGCACCATCGAAATATGAAAAATGCAGCACTTTGCACCCTCTTTTATTTTCAGGCAAAAACTCAAGGGCAAAATAGGTAACTCAATTGTAAATCTTTGGCACTTTGCTCCTCCAAAAAAATTAGCATTTAACACTCTCTAATTAGAACAAATCAGCAACTTGCACCCCCAAAACACAAAATTAACACTTAACACCCTCAAATAAAAAAAAACTCAAACCCCTCATTTTTTTTTCGTCAAAGTTGACCGTCATGCTGAAAAAAATCTAAGGCAAAATAAGTATTTTGCCTTAGATTTTTTTCACCCCAATGGTCAACTTTGTCGAAAAAACGAGGGGTTTGAGTTTTTTTTTTTAATTTGAGGGTGCTATGTGTTAATTTTGTGTTTTGAGGTGCAAAGTGCCCATTTGTGTTTCGGGGGTGCAAGTTGTTGATTTGTTCTTAATTAGAGAGTGTTAAGTGCTAATTTTATTTTGTGTAGAGTGCCAAAGATTTACAATTGAGTTACCTATTTTGCCCTTGAGTTTTTACCTGAAAATAAAAGAGGATGCAAAGTGTTGCATTTTTCATATTTTAAAGGTGCAAAGTGCTAAATTTAATTTTCGAGGGTGCAAAGTGCCTATTTCTCATGTTTCGAGGGTGCAAAGTGCAAAAAACCCAATCAAATTTGAAAAAATACACTTTAAATTAATCAACAATACACGACCGATTTAATAGCTCATGTGTACCAAGTCGTTATCCACTTGAACTTTAATGGAGTATTAAAATTCATTCATCGGACAGAGAGGTGAGGGGCGTCCGGGGTGAGCGATTTCACCTTTTTTTGGATCGAGTATTAAAATTCATATTTAAACTTAAGTTGTTATAGATCATGAATTAGTTTCAAAAGACTTTTACTAATAGAAACAAATATTGACTTAACTAATTAAAAAATCAACATAATTAATGATGAAGAATTCCAAAGTAACTTGGATATGTATTTTTTTCCTTGGTCACACACTTGATTTATTCGTTAAAACATTTCCACATATATTTTAGGAGAAATTATTTAGTATAATCACTGCACAACGTCATCGAATATATATGGTGCAACCGATCAATGAAATTATTATACGTAAAATAAAAATCCACATCATTCATATTTTGAGTCATGTGTATAATTTTAAAATCCTATTAAAGAACATGTTGTGATATGAGATATCACTTCACATGTAATAGTTATATTGATCGGTTGCACCAAATATATTTAATGATCGATGTAACGGTATCCGTATATCTTTCTCCCATTCTCAAGAATGACCTTATTTCCATACGTGCAAGATGACCGTTAGACTAATTCCTTTTTTATTACTCTATATTACAAGATTCCACAATTATTATTATGTATATAATTTCTTTAATTCCTAAATTAATATTTATAGTACCTGTAATAACAAATACAAATAAAAAAAAAAAGAAAAAAAAATTAAACAATAGTAAAAGAGGAATACTTCAAATCTCCTATTACTCTTTCTCCCTGCCGATTGCAGAAGTCGGAGGTCGTCGAAGCCTCCGACGACCATTTTTCATCTGTTTTTGGTTTTTGTGTCTTGATAAATTACGAATAGCAATATCAATCTATTATTTATTTTCCCCTTTTTTATCCTCTCGATCCTTCCAATTATTCATGATCATTCGATTCCGATAATTTTAATTCACAGTGATTTTGATTTCAGAATCTATTAAAACTTTTGTCAAATTTTGCGTTGTATATGTATGGTGAAGGATTTTGGAAAGGTGTGAGAGGAAATCAATCGTTCAATCAATAAATTTTATGGGTGTAATGTCAAAACGAATGATGCCGGTATGCGACAGTTTATGTGTGTGTTGCCCCGCGATGCGGCCGAGATCTCGACACCCTGTGAAGAGATACAAGAATTTGTTGGCAGATATCTTTCCTAAAAATATGGTAATAATATATGCTTTTAATGTTTGATGATTTGATTGATTACCGTAGAATTGAATCTTGGAATGTCATCGGTCAAGAATCAAGGATAATTGTGTTATTTCTGATGGAATTTCTTGATGCATCAAGGTTTGTTGGTATTCCTATGATCAAATTTTGGCCATTGCTTAATGAGGTAGTTCCTTTAATTATAGAATAACATCCGCTAGAGTGGTTATTGATTAGAATGAGAAATACTGCCTCATCTTTTGTAGTTTTATTGGAGTACCATAGCCTTCAATCAGTTTGTTCCTTTAAGAATTATGCCTCAAAAGAGCAAGACTCAATCATAACACAAACATTCACGCATCTATATAATACTATTATATACCAATGTGTCTGTTACTAGATGAGAGTTCTCCATTTTGTAGTACTCATACTATATCTTTGTGTCCTTTTGTTTGTAGTTGCAAACTTCAGAGCCCTTTTTTCCTGAAGATTTCTCTCTATCTATTTGACTAATATTACATGTTACTTCTGACAGGAGGAAGAACCTAATGATCGCAAAATCAGTAAGTTGTGCGAATACGCTTCAAAAAATCCTCTGCGAGTGCCTAAGGTCAGTTGCATTGATCATGTTTCAGAATTCAATTAGAGTTCACTTTATTCTTTTACCAAGTTTTTTCAGAGATTGTAGTGCGGCAATTGTAATGCCTTCCCTTGCATAGAAATCCTTGAATATGATATTCGTTCAGATCCTTCCTTTTTTTTTTAATAGTTTTTGTGAAATTAATATGAATTACGGTTCCTGAATTGCCGACTTAGTGTCATATTATTTTGAATGTAACATGTATGATAAAGGTTCTATCTGTTTTCATTGTGGATATATTTCGGTAGTGTAATGTATTCACATATTCTTTTTTCCTCATATATTTCATTATTTGTTGACCAGATTACAAGTTTACTTGAGCAGAGGTGCTACCGGGAACTAAGACATGAAAATGTTAAGTCAGTAAAAGTTGTCATGTGTATCTACCGGAAGTTGATCATATCTTGCCAGCAGCAAATGTGAGTCAATTATCTGTGTACTTTATCAGCTTTTGTCCAATGCTTTCAGTTGTTACTTGTCATTGGTGGATTACTAGATGATCTGTAATTCAGTTTGAAGAATGAAGCTCAAAATTGACCCAGCCGGACATATTTAAATTGAATTTGTTGGGAAATACAATACAATTCCCTTAGGGTCACCCAAATATCATTATTTCACAAATATATCTCAAAGGCAAAAAATCACTTCTGTAGTCAATAATCATGGGTTGACTGATTTCAAATTTTAGAACGGCAAAGTGGGGCATATGACATTATTTGCTTGCGGATTAAGTCATTTTAATTTCTCTGAGAGATAAGGCTAATAGTTTATTGCAACAATTTCTCGGAATTTACTAGATACAACATATGTATGTATATCTCAGTTCTCAAGACCTTCCGCATGGACGTTTTATTTCAAATTTGAGTTTGAAACCTTAAATTAGTTCTGGAAAAACTACTTATTTAAATTAGGCTTCAGCTTTGTAGACATACACATTTATCTTTTTTTAAACGCAGTATGCCTCTTATAATAGAATTTGACTGCATACTTAGTTTTTGCTATGGAATTTGTAGTACCTTGCTCTAATTCATTAATAAAAGAATATTTACCCTGCAACAATGATGCATGAATGTTTATTTACTGGCTTTTGTTATGTTTCGCGGTTAGTGTGTTTAAAGTCGAGGATACAATCCATCATTAATCAAGAAATTAATTTATCTATGTCTGTTCCGAAAAATCATATTAATGATATGAAATGAAATTCTGTTTCAGAAGATCACATCAATGAAATGAATTTAGAGTACCTTATGTACAATTAAAAATTTAAGTCTTAAGTTCCTACAATTGGAAAATCTTGAAACAAATATTTTATGATTTCATAGTTTCATGTCATTTTGTGATATGGAAGACGGCATCATTGTGGAATGTTTGGCTTGAAAGGAACGGAAGGATATTTGAAGATAAGGAGCATAATGCTGAGGACTTATGGGATAAAATCAGATATTGGACTGCTATGTGGTTGTTTAACTCTAAAGATTTTAAAGGGATTCCGTTTTTTTTGCCTCTTACTGATTGGATGGCCTTGTAGATTAAGTTGCTTATGCCTTGTTTATCTTCTTTTCTTCTTTACTGCTTTATACAAATCATGCAATCTCTGCACTCCCCCTTGTATTATTCTTTTATTAATTCAAGTGATGTTTTGTTTAAAAAAAAATGATAGTCTTAGTTCTGATAGATAGTATCATGTGTCAGGCCATTGTTTGCTGGTAGTTTTCTGAGTATTATACACATTCTGCTGGACCAAACAAGGCATGATGAATTGCGAATAATTGGATGCCAAGCTCTTTTTGACTTTATAAATAACCAGGTACTAATTTTCTTTCTTTATTTTGTTCACATGAGTATTGATAGAACTCAGCTAACGGGATATTTCTTTTTTTTTTAGAAAGACGGTACCTATATGTTTAACCTGGAAGGCTTGATTCCAAAACTCTGTCTTCTAACTCAAGAGTTCGGAAATGATGAAAGGACACTGCATCTACGTTGTGCTGGCCTTCAATCACTCTCTTCTACAGTAAGCTTCTCCATTTGTATATCTTTAGTTCCTCATAATGCCAGTCAGCAAAATATGCATTTTTTCTTAACCTATTTGTGCTGGCCCATTTGTTTTTTTCTCATGGGAATTTGTGTATCCTTTGTGAAAATAATTATTTCAAAACCTATCTTTAGTGTTTCCATGAGCTCAAAATCCAACTGAGAAGGTGGTCCTATATATCCCGCATCCACTTTTGAATACCCCTTTTCGAATAGAGAGACTGGAATTGAATGGAGATATAGTTATACACTTTCAAATAATTTCCTTCAAATGTAGCAGTTAAATATTATAGTGATATAGTGCTCTTATATGAGGGAATTCTTGAAAAGTAAATTGTCATAATGGGTCACATTATATGTGGACATTCAAAATAGTAAATTAGGACATTCAAAATGTAGCTTTGTTCAGAATTTCACCACATTTGTGGTCTTAGTTATGTAGCATTTGTTCGTTGCTGCATTTGCGTTTTCATTACATAAAACCATTTAGATATAGTAGTTAATCTTATAACCATGACCTAATCACGAGTAACCCAATTTGATATGCAATAATGCGGGACAAAAGTGCCTATCACAAGCAGTATAAGTTAGTCGTGTACTTCAGAGATAATTCATCTCTCAGGGGTTTTGAAGGTTTGGAAATTTGCACTTGGTTTGGATTTCTTCTTTATTACCTCAATTCCTTATCTGAATTTTCTTATCTTTATTAAGTAAATCACTTGTACTATTCAGTTTCTGACGAATTCCATCTTTTGATGTATAGATGTGGTTCATGGGTGAATTTTGTCACATATCAACTGATTTTGACAGTGTAAGTCTGTCCTGAACTATATATATATATATATTTTTTTTTATCTCTGATGAAGTGATGATTAAACTGTTGCAAACACTTGAAATTCTTATATGCCTTTAGAAAATCAAAATTTCATTTTACAATTTCCGTTTTCTGAGGATTTTTCAATTGCTAGTTAAGAGGGAGCAATTGCATCTATAGGAACTTACGATATAGCATACTGTATGGCAACTTTATGTATTTAACCCCTGACATTGCCTCCTTTTTTATTCACAAGACATCTATTCATTTAACCTGTCGCTGGGGTTCCTTTTCATTTTGGATTTGCATAACATCATAAGGGTTACTTAGGAAGGGCGAAACACAAGTCTTTTGATTGATGAACTCGATTCTAGAATCTTTAAGCTATAATTTTCTATTTGATCTTTTTGGAGTTTGCATCCGTGTACTTTTGCTTGTCTAATTACTCTCTAACCTTTCTAGATGAATGCTTTCATTTAATATTAAAAATTATGTTGGATTTGCAATTCCATTCAGCAAATTTCCATCTTCAGTAATTAGATTTTATTGTTTATGAAAAGATCAGGTTGTTTCTGCTGTCCTCGAAAATTGTCAAGATCATGATGAGGAGATCCAGGAAACCCAGAATAATGGTGCTCACGAAGAGCTCAAAGTTCAAAACCAATTCACTTTATCATCAAGAGCTGTTTCTTGGAGGAAGATTGTCAATGAGAGAGACTATTTTCCCATGTAATTCCTCTTATGGCAGAATTGCATTTTTAGTCCCAGAGGACTGGACCCTCTACACTTTTTATCCTGTGCTCTACAAATTGCACTTTTGGTCCAATTTTTTATATGTTTTGCACTTTCGGTCCTGCACTTTATGAAATTGCACTTTTGGTCCCAAAATGTTGGGCACTTTTGGTCCCAACTTTTGGTCCCAAAATGTTGGGCACTTTTGGTCCCAAAATGTTGGGCACTTTTGGTCCCAAAATGTTGGGCACTTTTGGTATTATATGACTCCTTAATTTTTGCACTTCATGGTCTCAAATTGAATGGATAGCAGGCTAATTTTAGTATGGGGCTAAAAGCTTTGAGGAACAGACTTGTGGGACTAAAATTGCCAGTTTCCCTTTTTCAGCTCCACCAAATTTTGCTGTTAATATTATTTATTCTCTTATTTTAAACAGAACTGATACTGAAAGTCCTAAATTCTGGGCAAAAATTTGTTTGAATAACATGGCAAAGTTGGCCAAAGAGGCTACAACTGTAAGGCGTGTCCTTGAAGCTTTATTCCGTTACTTTGATCGATGCAATCTCTGGTCTCCTGATCACGGGCTTGCCCTTTCCGTATTACTGGACATGCAATCAATAATGGAAAACTCTGGTTCTTCACTTGTCTTATCTCTGCTTATTTTGAATTATAGCTTCTGCCTTAGTCACTCTTTATTTATCTATTACATTTCTTGATGCACTATTCTTGTTTTCTGACCTGCAGGGCATAACACTCATTTCTTGCTATCTGCCGTAATCAAACATCTTGATCACAAGAATGTCTTGAAAAACCCTAAGATGCAAATAGATATTGTTCAAGTTGCTACCTCCTTGGCTCGTGCAACAAAGACCCAGCCATCTGTTACAATTATTGGTGCATTTAGTGATATGATGAGACATTTGAGGAAAATCATACACTGCTCTCTTAATGATTCAGAACTCGGAGAGGAAATAATTCAATGGAATAGGAAGTTTCATGCAGTCATTGACGAATGCCTTGTTGAATTGTCTTATAAGGTTAGCTCTTAGCTAAACAATAACAATTTATATTTTCTTCATTTAAATAAAATTTGAAAGAGGAGAACCTATAGTAAGACACTCTTTGAGACAGATTGGAGATGCTGGGCCGATTCTGGATGTGATGGCTGTGATGTTGGAGAGCATTTCAAATATAACAGTAATGGCTAGAAACACAATTGCAGCTATTTATCGAGCAGCTCAAATTGTTGCATTATTGCCAAACTTATTGTATCAAAACAAGGCATAGTTCTTCCCATTTTTAATGATTTGATCACTTGTTCATATTCAGTTGGAACTTTGCTTGAAAAACATGTTCTTAATCACTTATATCAATATAGGCTTTCCCTGAAGCATTGTTCCATCAAATATTACTGGCCATGGTCACTCCAGATCATGAGACAAGGCTTGGAGCACATCGCATATTTTCGGTTGTACTTGTTCCATCTTCTGTTTGCCCTCCTACTCCCTCTACCAGCCAAATATCAACTAATCACGCTGACTTAGAGAGGACACTTTCTAGATCGGTTTCCGCATTTTCTTCTTCAGCTGCTCTCTTTGAAAAGTTGAGAAAGGGACAGTCTCCTTTGCCCAAAATTGAAGATCAAGCAGATGGCGTTCTGATTGATGTGGAAGGAAATACCAAAAACCAGTCAATTCTGACGCGATTGACATCCAGCTACAGTCGTAAGCCTAGTATCAAAAGCCATTCATGTCCTCTGACTTTGGGTAATTTGGAGAAGGAAATGGTATTTTACTTGAATCCATTTTAGTATTCTTTTATAGTCAACCTCAATTTTGGTTGTAATGATTAGAGCATCACATTCATTGCAGAAGGGAATATCTCTTAAGCTGAAAACCCGTCAAATCAGCCTCTTGCTTTCTTCAATTTGGGTCCAGGCAATCTCTCACTTGAATACTCCTGCAAACTATGAAGCAATTGCTCATACTTACAGCTTGGTGATGTTATTTTCACAAAACAAGGTAACAAGTTTACTTATATATCGTGGATGTATTTCCACATTTTATTGCCAAATATCATTATCATTTCTTGCTTACCTTTCCTTTTTATTCACCAACGCGAATATTTGTTTTAAAGTTTATGTGGAAGGATAAGAAAATAGATTCATGCTGTTCTCATCGACACGTAATGGGACCTTATACAGGTTCTGTATTAGCTCTTCTTCTCCATACACCTCTATTATGCATGCTCCTATTTCCTTGTGTTCCAGATTTAGCCTTCATAATCTTGTTACATAGTAAAGTGCATTTACTGTAGACATATACATGCGTTTAACAACTTTTGGTATTGCTTGTTACTTTTAGCTTTCTTCTGATGGTTTTTCACATCCTATCAGAAATCCCGCAATGAGATTCTTACTCGAAGTTTTCAGCTAGCATTTTCATTAAGGAGCATATCTCTTCGAGGAGGTAGGTTCCTATATGTACTAATTTGAATTGTGCTATGTATGCTTTAGCTATATAAATGTAGTTTCTATTTTTTGATGTAATGGCATATGATACACTACAAAAATTGCCAATAAATGGTTTATTAATTTATTCACCTCATGACCCCTCTATCTGTACCACATGCCTGCTTTCCCGTGAATATGACAGCTATATATCTATATATATATATATGGATATATATATATATAGCTGTCATATATATGTAAGAATCACTCATTAAAAGAAGTTCTGTATTTGTAACACTGTTGCAAATATTTTGTAGTTGGATGATTATATTATCAGTTTAGTGTTAAGGTAATTGTTAAAATGACTTTTTGGGAAGACAAATTTGATCCCTGTAGGAAGGATGTAGTAGATGTTGGATTTTATTCTGAATACTGCTTGTATTGGTACATTTGTTTATTAGTGATACATCACCTCAATTTGGAAAATCTAAGGCTCCTTATGGATTAGATTTCGCCTTGCCTTTTCCGAGCCTGTGTCAAAATTGATATGTATCTAGTCCCACCTAGAACCGGCCCAAACCCAGGTTCTGGTCCATCTCCTAAAATAGCCAAACACCTCAAACGGCCCAAATCCAGGTTCTTGTCCATCTCCTAAAATAGCCAAACGCCTCAAACCTACAATAAACTTACATAATATAATATCATATCTTGAATTCTATAAAGTCAATGAGTTGGCACCTACCGCCCTACATTTTCCTCCAAGCCCCAACATCCAAACAGTCCAACTCACATCTCATTTTTTACAACCATAAAACCCAACATCCAAACTCAATCCAAATCATATTTCAAAGGTTCGATGAAAACAACCAAACTAATTTTCTGAAACCAAAACCAAGCGAAACCGGGCCAAACCAATCCATATGGAACCTACAGTTCCATTTCTTAAAATTAAGTTATTGAAACATATTTTTTTTAAGTACTATCAAAATACTAATTCCTGATGAATGGTTTTTCTCATGTTTACAGGCCCACTTCAACCATCCCGGCGTAGGTCTCTTTTCACCTTGGCTACATCAATGATTATTTTCTTATCAAAAGCCTACAATTTCCTTCCTCTTGTCACCTCTGCCAGGGCTTCTTTGACAAATAAAACAGTAAATGCAACGTCATTATTTTATATACTGTTTTCAGAAGTCTCTTGAGTTTTTTAACGAAAAAATTGCATTTTTAGTCCCACAGGATTGGACGCTTAACACTTTTGGTCCGGTTCCTAACTTTATAATGTTCTGCACCTTTGTCTTTGCACGTTCATCTCATAGAATATTCTTTGTTATGCACTTTTATTCATATAGGAATGTCTAAAGTTTTGCACTTTTAGTCTCAAAAAGTTTGATGGAAACAGTGCGATAGGAAAAAAAGTGCAAAATATTTCAAAAAATTTAGGACCAAAAGTGTTGTGGGTCCAGTCAAGTGGGACTAATATTGCAATTTTACCCTTATTAAATTAATTTTCATTCCCAAGATTGAAAACTGTTGCTATGTATAACTTATGAGCTTTTAAATAGGTTGATCCTTTCCTTCAATTAGTAGATGACGGCAAGTTACAGGCTGTGGATGATAAAATTGAAGTAGACAATATGGTCAAAATTTATGGATCTAAAGAAGATGAAGAGGATGCATTAAAGTCACTTTCGGCAATAAAAATTAATGAAGACCAATCTACAGAATCTTTTGCTTCCATGATTATGGAAATATTGGGGAAACTATCCCAAGTATACTTCTTGTCTGATTATACTCAATATGCTCCTTACTTTAGTTAAATAGTAATGTATTTAACTCAATATGTTACTTTGCTTTAGTTAAAGTAAATGTATTTAACTCTAGCTATCTCTTTGCAGGCTGAACTATCCAATGTAAAGGAGCAGTTGCTTAAAGATTTTCTTCCAGATGATGTATGCCCATTGGGAGCTCAGTTACTCGTACAAACTCCTAGCCAAATCTACCATTCTGATCCAAAAGATCTTTCTGAGGTGGTATAGTGCTTTTTGTTTATTCTGCCAAAATTCCATTTTTAGTCCTGCGGGACTGGACCTTCAACTTTTGGTCCTGTACTTTACAAAAGTGCAAAATATATAAAAGAATTGGGACTGAAATTCAATTTTGTAAATTGTAAAGCACGGGACTAGGAGTACTAAGTCCAGATCTGTTTGACAGAAAATGCAAGTTTTGTTTCTTCTTCTCCTTCATATATATATATATATATATATATATCCCTTTGCTCATATTGTTACTGCAGGTTGAACATTCAATATTTTCAATAAGTGATGACTATCCAACCGACTCATTTGGAAGTCAAACGGATTCTTGCTCCCAGCTGACATTGGAAAGTCCCAATCTCCTGAGCGTCAATCAGTTTATAGATATGGTATGTTGGCGTATTTCCTAGTGACTATTATTTTCTGAATTATCAATTAGTCTTCTATATTTATATATAGCAAAATTACTAATGGATATTTTTGAAGGAGATTGAACACAAGCAAGAAAAGCCCTTTGCACCTATTGATTGACACAAAAACATATATATGCAGATATATATAAATATTTCTTCCCCGAGAATGTTTTAATGGAGTGAATCATTTTATTCATTTATCTAAGTTTTTACTAGATACTTCTTCATAGTCTGATATGTTTATCTGATACTTATCTGGCGTTGGTTTCTGATCTCCTACGTTTGAAAACATAAAGATTACATTTAACTCAACATTCAAACTTAGTAAGATAATTAGGTGGTAAAACAACTATATCTTGTGTTGAAGAATGCCTTTGTAATATGACTGAGGTGATATTGCTGCAGGTGTCGGAGACAACAAAAGAGGTTGGACAATTTTCAGTGTTAACTCCCTCTGACCTGCCATTCAAGGATATGGCAAACCACTGTGAGGCTCTTCAGATGGGTAAGCAACAAGTCATGTCTAATTTCATGGCTGCCCAAATGATTCAGCAGAGTTCAGCAAGCTTCCGCATCCAGGATAACTTCCCAACAGCACATCATAAGCCTTCTTATTCACACCCTGAACCGGGATACTTCATGGTAAGTTATTTCTACAAAAATGATAAGATCCTTATCCATTTTTCTTACCATGGTAATTATTCATATGTGTATCTGTTTTTTTCTAAAAAATTGAGTTGGTTGGCTTCAAATCAATTGGGGCAGAATTGTACTTTTAGTTGGAGAATACTGGATTTTAATCACTTTACAGATTGCAGTTTTGGTCCTATAGCCTCATTTTCGTCCATTTTCTCACATAGTATAGTGTATGTATCCTATAGGGCTGATCATTATTGCAATTTTGGTCTCAAATTGGTTGGAAATGAAGCAATGGGATCAAAATTCAAAAATAATCTAAAACTTGAGACCAAAAGATCAATGTTGTGAAGCATGAACAATTCGGTCGCTTGGGACTAAAATTACAATTTTTCTAGTCATAGTTATTGTTTCTAAGATGTGGTAATTCATAATGTTTTTTGAAGATATTATCTTCTAAGCATTTCTTGAAAATGATCAAACCTTGTCCAAATGGTTGGGGTATACAACTATATTTATCTTGAAGGTATTAACAATACAATTTTAGTTGCTTATATATATATATATTGTGTGTGTGTGTGTGTGAAGGTATAACAATGCAATTGTTAGTTGCTTAAAATATATTTTGTAAGATTAATTTTTTTGTGACATAATATTGCAGACACCACCATCTATCACGAGTGTTCCTATGCCATGCGCAGCTGAATTTCAGCATCATCCCAACTTCTTTGCTTTGCCGGCTGCTAGCCCATATGACAACTTTTTGAAGGCTGCCGGAAGTTGAGATGTTTTTTAGTCTCCTATTTGCAAGTGTTAATATGTTGTCTTATAACAGTGGCAGCTTCAGGCAATTTATTTATTTTTATTTCATTAATTTCTTTGGAGTCTGTAAATTACAGAAAGCACATACAAGTGGTGAAAGTACACAATAAATCATGTAAATTTAAAAATCACAGTTTTAACAATTTTCATTGCAAAATAAATTTGAATGGAAAAAAAAGTGTTAAAGCTTTGTGATTTTTTGCTAAACATGGAAGTCTGAAATTATTTGAATGCAAAGTGTCTTCCTCTTCTAGTGCTTGTCCAGAAATGTTTGCTGGATTACAAAGAACAACTGAGGTGGATGTTTATAGAGGATGAAGAAGTAGTGGGAAATCGGGATTGTCTGTTGTATTTCATTGTTTTTGCTCAATATGTTTTTCTTTTTAGTCGGAAAATCAGATTTTTTTAAGTAAATGCACTAGATTATATGTATTATTTACATTGGTTTTATGTAGGTATGTTACAAATACCAAATGGATAAAAAAAAAAAATTTGACTGGAATGGAATCTAGATTTGGTAATCTGATTTTCATGAATTTGATTTTCATAAATATTATTACATTATAACGTTTGGGTAACACTCGAAATTTGATTAAGGAAATTATACAAATTTCTTTTTAAGCATTTGGTAACAATGAGAGATGGATTCCATATTTATAAATTTTATGAGAATACCCCTAAGATATTATGTAGTTACCAAAGTACTCCATGCTTTTTTCAACAACTTTCGTGTATCATTGGCACCGTCAAATTACAGGTTATCACTTTCTTTCAAATTTGTTCATCCCAATATTAATACCCAATTCAATTCGTAAAATAGAGTTCAGAACAAGCATCCAGTATTGAGTGCTTAGTGAAATTTAAACGTATGATTCCAATAGACTTATTGGAGAAGAAAAAGGCTCCATAGAATAAAAGACAAATGGCTATGAAAAGAAAGAAAATGTTTGAGAGAGAAGAAGGAAAAACGTGTGGAATACAAAAAATGGGGCAAAAATGTCTTTCCTCGTTATACTATTGGAGAAGAAAAAGAAACTGTAGAACCAAAGACGACTTTGATGAGAAAGAAAATTTGTAAGAGAGAAGAAGAAAAAGAAACGTGTGGAAAATAATTGGGCAAGAATGTCTTTTCTATTTTGAGTATCAAATCCCTTGAGAAGTGAATCACAATTGCATAGAAAATAAGTGTTTCATATTCCTTGATTGTGGTTGCTGGATTCCTAATGTTAAGGAATATATTTTCTTTTTCAAATTTGAAAGATATGAACAAACATAATTATTTGATATCAAGTAATCATATTGCCAAATATTATATATCATTCTCTAGTAAAGACTCCTTCATTGGGGACTTTCCTGGATTTTCTTAAATACTTAGGGCATGTTTGTTAGATTTTTTTCATAATTGTGTTTGGAAAGGGCAAAATGTATTTGATTTTCTAAAATAAATTTACCATCCCTCAGTTTTAGCAAATTACTCTAAGTCAAATAAACAATAATTTTTTATCTTTAAAAAAAACTTAAACAAGCTCTATATTGATTTGACATTATGTAATCAATCTCTTACATAAATTATCATCCAAAACAAATATGATTTGATATAAAGTCTTACACATTTTACACATATAACCCAACTATTAAAAAAAAAATACACACACACCTACTTTATTTCTCAAATAACTCTCTCAAAATTCAACTAAGAAACATTATGCAATCCGATATTATTTTATAAACCTCCACTGCTCTCCCAACCTATTTTCTCAATCACCAAACAAACAAGCTTGTAGAGCATAATATGGATTGACTTACTTAAACGGCTGTATATCTTTTACTAGCCTAATTCAAATCAAACTCGATCCATAAGATTTGAAAAGTTATCCAAACATAGATTATAAATGAAACATACAATTCTATGTCGCAAACACCATTAATTATTAATGACTCATTGTGATAGGAGAAAAATCCCTAGATAATGAAGATTTACTTCTCATCCTTAGTCGAAAAGATGGTGCTTATGGTGATATATTATGAAGCACGAATACTTCAAAAAATTTATAAAATATCGCGTCGGATACTTTTCGAATACAATACTCTTCGAAAATTCATGGGATATGTATTCAACATTCTACATGGCGTATCGGTAAATTTAATTAAAAAAAATATATATCAGGTACTTCTTTAGACGTATCCAACACATATCATATTTTGAATTTTGCTAAGTCAACACAATTGGTAAGAACAATGAAAGACGTCGAACCACATTTTGTATTATATATAGCTTCAATACAAGATAATTGGTCTATTACGGGCATGTTTTATATAATATAATAAAACAATGAATATGATGTATAATTAATAGTATTAAATTACTATAAACATTTGTTTCTTCTTCTAAATGTTATGTGATTTAGTACTTATGAAACTTAAATTGATTTATTTCAATATATATGAATATATAAATTTATTTTTTTACTTATTTCAATATGCATAAATATATAAATATATATATTTAAATCCATATTCATGTTGTATTGTATCCAATAAATTTTCTAAAATATGTGTCGTCCTATCCGTATCGTATAGTATTCGTGTCGCCATATCCGCGCAACACAGGTGATATCAAAATTCATATATCATTAATAATTGATGATTTCTGGCGATAATTAAAATTTTCGATAAAAAAGACCAGAATCGATGATGATGATGATGCAAAATAATTTATATTGTTGAGGTGTAACACTAATAAATGACCAATTTTAAAATACAGACACATTAAATTTTTCCATACGAGTAATATTTAAACCCAAATTAGATTGGATCTCCGCAAGCACGGTTCCGGTATCCGATTCGACTCATTCCAACAAGGGATCATCTGGTTCAATAAATACAAATTATTTCCAGATTCTTCTTTGATCACTACGAAATTGTATAGAATCCTCCTCTGTTATTTCATTGTTCAGCAGAAAATTCAATAAAATTACAGTAAGCAAATTCAACTCTCTTTCTCTTTAAATAGGTTTGTAAATACTGTAAATTACTCATAATGTTTTCTGGTAGATTTGAACAATGGCGGAAGTGGAGCAGCAGCAGCAGCAGAATCCAGCTTTAGGTGATCGTTTAATTTTAGCTGGCTTTAATTAAAAAAATGAATTTCATGCTTGATATATTGCAAAATTTGCCTTCAAAGTGTTTGAATATTTTCAGTATTATTATGCTAAGTAATCGAAGCTGTTATGTAAGATAGTTTTACTGAACTGTTGATTTTAGCTGTGAAGGCGAGGAATGTTGCTAACTAAATTTATGGAAGCAAACTTTAATGCAATCCTTCTGTTTCCTTTAAATTAACTCGAATTCTAGATGAGTTTGTCTACTTGATATTAATTTAACAGTGTGGTCTTTGTGCAAGAACTTGTTCTTGAATGTTGCAATTGCATATGATTCTTAGGTGGTTCAGTTTTTCCAATTCTGCTAATTTTGCTTTGTCGTAATATAAAGACAAATTTTATATGATGCTTGTGAACTTAAATTTGTCTAACTTTGTACCATGAGCTGCCTTTATTCTAAGTGGTCTTGTGGAAATTCATTTAGTTTGTAAGACAATGGGTATGACATATCATCATATGTGTGGATCATTAATTCAAATTCCGTGTATTTTGAGATGAGAAACCTTCAAAAGGGATAAAATATGTGTTTATGCAGATCTAGATAGTGATGATGATATTGTGACGGAAGGTGTATCTGTTGTGCATGGAGAATCTCCCGAAAATGAAAGTGGACCTCCTAAAGTTGATGGTCAAGTGGAAGTTCTTCATGAGAAAGTGACAAAGCAAATAATTAAGGAAGGTCATGGTCAGAAGCCATCAAAGTATTCGACTTGCTTCTGTAAGTCCATTGATATTACTTTTTTGACCTTTTAAATGCCCTTTCATGGATTGATTTCTCTTTGAAATAACAGATTTGAAAATCAAGGTGCTATATAACATATTAATGCTATGGATTCTAATGGCAAGACTTGATATCTAAATATAACCTTACAGTACTTTCTATTTGGCAGTGCATTATAGGGCATGGACTGAAAGCACCCAGCACAAGTTTGAAGATACATGGCATGAACAACAACCCCTTGAGCTTGTCCTAGGAAAAGGTGTGTGGAAGGATTCTTACAAATTATTTTGGTCTAGTATGTATAGGTCTTCTCTGAATATGCTAACTAACTTGTGTTATCAGTTCTTGTGTAGGTTCCTAGTAATATAATCCTTTTGTTTGCCAATGTTACCCCATGTGAAACAACTTTATTTGCTTTGTTTTAACAGAGAGTACAAACATGTTTTTCTCTTACTCTTTCCATTTTTTCACTTGTGGCCTTGTTAAAATTTCTTCAAAAATATTTTATTCTTTCACATACATGACCACCTTATGAACCCTCCAGTATATAATATATTTGTTTTAGCAATGTGTTGTGTTTCGTCTCTGGAGAGTTAGTAATATAATTTTGATGGTGGCACTTATCTTATCCTGTCATAAGTTGCTCTGGTGGGTAATATGGTTATTACTCCTATATATTTAATTTTGAAGTGTTAGACTGCCGATATGAATTTTCTTTTTTTTTTTAATTGTTTTTGGGAATGTGATATCGAGTTTCAATTTCCCTTTTATCACAGAGAAAAAAGAATTGACTGGGTTGGCTATAGCCATTACCAGCATGAAATCTGGTGAACGTGCATTGCTACACATTGGTTGGGAACTAGGTTATGGAGAAGAGGGAAGCTTTTCTTTTCCAAATGTTCCTCCAATGGCAAATATCGTGTATGAAGTTGAATTAATTGGTTTTGATGAAACCAAAGAAGTGAGTGTTAACTTATGCCCGTTGAACAAACTGATTATATTGAGTAAAAACATTGCAATTTTCAGTGATTAAAACGTGGTACAGGGCAAAGCTCGTGGTGACATGACTGTAGAGGAGAGAATTGGTGCAGCGGATAGAAGAAAAATGGATGGAAATGCATTATTCAAGGAGGAAAAATTGGAGGATGCAATGCAACAGTATGAAATGGTAGTGAAACCAATCCTCTTGAAAGTTGTTTTACTATTGATCTGTTTTCTGATAGTTTTATGTTCTAGGCTATAGCATATATGGGAGATGATTTCATGTTCCAGTTGTTTGGGAAGTATCGTGATATGGCTTTGGCTGTAAAAAATCCTTGTCACCTCAACATGGCAGCATGCATGATAAAGCTCAAGCGCTATGATGAAGCCATTGCGCAGTGTGGTATTGTATGTACAATATTTCTGCATATTTCACCTTCTTGTTCGTTGGGGTATTATTCAGTTAACTATGTTGTTAAAGATCGATTGGACCATTTTTTTAACTTTAAAAGGAATAAGCCCCTTCACGAAAGAAACAATAACTAAAACATGCTCTCTTTAGTATTTTAATTCTTAATTTATATGTTTAAAAGGGAAAAGGTGCACTTTCTTGTTAATCTGTTAAAACATTTCTATTATTTTTTCCGCTCCATCCTTTTTAGGATTGATCGTAGTTTATACAATTAAACTAGAGCATAAATTGTTGATGTTTTGGTGAAATATGGCTGATAAACCCTGTTTCTGGTGTTCCTAATCATGATTGTAGGAAAATATGCTATTATTCATTATAAAAATCTGAAGTTTGATCAAGGGTAATCGCCCTTCTGAAGACAATACTAGAAAAATCTTACGGAAGCAACAACAAATTGAAAAAAATGTATTGTGTATTGTGTCTAGAAAATTAATAGCTTCCTGTCTTCCTGATATGGTGAATTCTCATCTTCTTCTTGGTCATGACCATGAATTGTTTCTAAAACTATAATATTGGTTTGTCTTTTAACTGTGTTCGAATAATCAATGTTGCCAAGTGTATTTCCTATATAGATGATCCTTCAGAATGTTCTAGTTTCAGCCAAGCACAAGCAAACATATATGATTTCTGAAAGAATTTGTGAACTACTTGGGTTGTTATTCCTAGATGTCTTCTGTGCTGATTGGACAATACTTTCTAGGTATTGGTAGAGGATGAAAACAATGTCAAAGCACTGTTTAGAAGGGGCAAAGCTAGAGCAGAACTAGGGCAGACTGATGCTGCTCGTGAAGACTTCCTCAAGGCACGTAAATATGCCCCCGAAGACAAAGCAATAGCAAAAGAGTTGCGTCTTCTAGCAGAGCATGACAAAGCTGTTTATAAGAAACAAAAGGAACTCTACAAAGGGTTGTTTGGACCAAGGCCAGATCCCACACCAAAGCCGAAAAGTTGGTTGGTTTTCATTTGGCAATGGTTGCTCTTGATATTTCATCGCCTTTTCAAGCAAACAAGGCAGAAGGCTGACTGAAACTTCAGCAGTACAATCTTTCTTCAAGGGAGAAGACACCCTCAAGGTGAAGTTTAAGTTCACTAGTGTAAACTATAATAATTTGTCTTAATATTGCTGACATTTTCATTGCAAGTGATTAGTATTTATTGATGTTTTTCTATTTTCTTTTGTATTGTTTAAAAACACCTTTTGGGAGTTAACCCAGTCAATTAGGCCTCTTCTTCAAACTATAAATAGGTAGAATTAGTAAACAACTGATTGATGATGGTAAGGATTCATGGATTATATGCTCTTACTTGATTAGATATTTAATGAATTTGGGCCGATCAAGAAGATTTGTAATTCAAAACTATATGGAGTGGGTCTCTAGACTGATTCGATCAATTGAAGATTTGAATTCCGATATAAATATATTGGGCGGATTTGGATCTATATTGATGTGAGCTGTCGACAGACTTACATAAATGAATAATTGCAAAATTTACAATGCAATTGAAACCGAAATTCCAGAATTCCCAATTTAACACCAAATTGAACTTTACAAACAATCACTACTGCGCGATTAAATTCCAGATTCATCATCAAAATCTTGTTATTACAATCTTTGAAATATAAGTCTATGCTTCTAAAAGAAAAGAACTTAGATATAAAGAGGAAAGAAAGGTGATTCTTTATACACATCACAAATTTATCTAACCATGTGCATCCATACACAATAAGCACAAACAATCTTCTGTGACATATATACATACACAGCAAAAGATAGACTCATAAGAGTTATATCTTTCCAATCACCTTTCTGTTTTGGACTCAAACTATCTCTCAATCCTTTTCCGAATTTTGCCACACCAACAAAAAACTGCGGTCGCAATAGTGATCCCTTCTCTTCCTCCTTCACTTTTGCATTAAATGGTTTGTTTGGATCGAGATTTTGGCAGGAAACTATGATGAACATTCTTGAATGACTTCTGGTACTGGGATTGAGAAGTTGATTGTGTTGTTTGCAGTGGTATACATGATTAAATGATAGGATAGACATTGGAAAAGAAAGGTCTAAAGCATGAAAAATAATGAAGAAATTGAGTTTTAGAGAGAAGAATTTGATGATGGAATGAGGAAAAGGGAAAAAGGAAAGTATACAAGATTGTTTGCCTTTGATTTTTATTTGGAAAAAGAAAAGATGAAAATTTGAAAAGTATAGTGCTAAGGTATAACATAAGATAATATCTTAGGGGGAACTATTGTCTTATTAAAGACAAGTATGGATAAGGCAATGGTGTGTATGGGCCTCCTTCCCTGACAAATAGAAGAAAAAAGAAAAGCAACAGAATTATAATCAATAGCTATTGTGAATCAAAATAAATTTTATTATCTTTATTTCCCAGAATATTCTAATCTTGGGTCTTTGACTAAACCACACTTGGTTCCTTTCGAGAAGGGTTAAACATCATTGAATGAGAGAGCCTCTTCCAGTAAAATCCACAAGAACTTGTTACAAAATTATTATAAAAAAGTCTGAATACGAGTAAATTTACACGGGAAAAAATATCATTGAAGATCGTTATCGCATCAAATGTCAAAAGAAAACATGGGTAACACAAAAAACCCTTTGTTTTTCTCCTGCGAAAATATGAGTTACAGAAAACTTCAAGTTATCCCCGGTAGGAGTTCCAGTATATTTTTGTATCTAATCTCTCAATGAAATGTGCATCTTTATTCAATAAAACTCATTATAGGTCCAAATGAAGCTTCTCAAAACAAAACGCAACCATGATAGGTCCTGACAAATCTCCAATTGCACATCCTGTAAAAAATGAATTTAATTAGATCACAGTAAACCCAATAATATAAACTTCAATTTGTTGAGTTTTCAAAATTAATTACCAATCCATTGACCAATTGAGGGACGAACCAATGTTGCTCCGATTCCAGCCCCAATAGAAGCAAAAATAAGAGATGCACCACACCTAATAGTAATCCCATTAACCTTCTTTCCAAGAACCCGAAGTTGTTCTTTTGTATCCATTGTTTCGTTTTCTTTTCTAGCTTTAGATATAGAAGTAAAGAATCGATAAAGGTCGGTCCCAACTTGGACAATCCATGATGCTAAAACTCCAAGAAGATGTCCTGGTCGAACCAAAGAAAATCATAAAACTAACAATAATTAAGGCTTCAGAAAATAAGGTTAGGAAGCAAAGTGAGAGAAGTACGAAGAAGTTAATTGTGTTACCACCTCTAAATGTGGTTCTGCTGACACTGAAGGTGTATGTTAGAGTCGACAGATTTCTTCCAGCTTTACGAGCGGCTGACTGGGGAACATCTGCAGGAGCCAATGATGCATAATATCAGACCAAATGAAGACATAAAAACCATTGGGATCACATAAGAGCAACGATTGAAAGTGAAGAGTACCTTTGAGTAGTTTCCAGGCCATGCGCTGTGAAACGTAATAAACAGCCAGTCTTTCAAGAACGCGTCTTGTAGTAACGACACTAGTCTGCAATTGCATACAATAAAATTTTAGAGATCCTACAGAAAATATTTAAGAGTTGCGATAGTAAATAAAAAGGGTACCTCCCGTATAATTTGTTTGACTGATTTCTTAAAAGGAACAACCAAATCTACACGATTTTCTTCAAGATTTTCCGGTTGAAAATCATCATCATCCTCTTCAATGCGTGAATGGGGCTCCAGAAGAGGCAAATAGAATAACAAGAAAGATCTCAATGACGTCACTGCAAAAGTTTTCCAATGAAATGCTGAGAATAGAGGTTTCAACTGAATATTATACTGCTTGGTAGTATTGTATATCAGAGCCTCGTTTTGAAAGATATTTCCTGATACAGTACGTAAGCTAGAAATGTAATCTTCATCAAGTGCTTCAATGCCAGCATCACAATAGGCAACTCGAGGCACGCCATTACTGAGACATAGCCATCATTGAACAAATATATCAATTTTAAAACAGTTATCATGTGAACAGCGAAGTGTATTAAAGTTATTCAGAATTTCAGTACAAAAGTTATCATATTTCACCATTTCCACTCCAGTATACAAATTGAATTAATTCTTGGGGGAAGAATTCATATTAATGTAGCAATGATGAAAAACTATCTTGGAGATGTAACACACAATGATTTACCAGAGATTAAATTGCATAAATCATAATTTTTGTCTCTTGCATTCTATTTAGCTGCATATAAAAGTGTCAAATGGAAAGTTAAGTACTAAGGAGCTGTAAGCACGTTCCAATATGATTCCATATTATCTTCCACGATGCATAACAATGAAAACCAAAATATGATATCAAAATTCCATTTCTTGATTCTCCAGTCATACAAAACATGAATATCTAATTCACTGCAATACCATTACTATACTGTTTTTTTCCTAATATTTTCTATAATATTCATATTATTCAAGTGTACTTGAATAATCGAATCATGGGAAAATGGCGGAAATTCCGACTATTAACTACTTAACTCTAATCTGAGTATCCTACACACTAAACTACACACTAAACATGTGAAGTTGTGAACATATGCAAGAAAGAAAGAAGTTAAGATCTAAAGAAAGTACAAACTAATCTCCTTTATTCTGATGCCAATATCAAATGCCTTTCAACTCAACTTATCATCTTCCAAATGTAAAACCCATAAACTGCTATTCAACCTTAATTAAAAAAAAAAAAAAGGTAGATTGGTTCTTGTCAATTCTTGTACAACAAGAACAGAGTTCCACTCAAGGGGACTAATAATGAATATTTATTCACTCCTTAATATATTCAAGAATCAGAATAAACATAGCAAGAACATAAATACATAAACATTATCTCAATTTGAAGCATGAACACATACCCAAACAAAGCCCCAAATGCAAAAGGAGCACTAACGGCGACAGCTGAATTGCCGAGGACTTTGGTTGAGAAGAGGCTTCTTGAATTAAACGTTTGGCTACCAAAGTTCGGATTTTTCCTGAGTAGATCAAGTATTGCTATAGCCGCCATTGAGAATTTTCGTATTCAATAATCAAATCAAGAAAAAGGGTTCAAGATATGATATTACAATTAATTCAATAACCAAATCAAGAAAAAGGGTTCAAGATATGATATTACAATTAATAGTACAGATTTGTCGAATCAAGATCGAACAATGACAATGGAGTAAACTGAATTCGGATCAAGAATCTGAAAGGAAAATCTTTTATGGGATAGTGCAGCTCAACTTCAGACTAAGAGTGAAATTATGGGGTCAATATAGTTAGAAAAGGAAACACGAATATTACTACGAGTATTATTTTTCCTATAAAGGATAGTGAATAGTTGAAGATCCTTTGTATATAATCATGTGATTTTCCAATGTTACTATTATTCGTGGAAATTACATTTTCTTTTCTTAATTTTGCTTATATTAAAGAATTATCGAGGAAAATGATTATTTGTTTCATATTATCTGTGACTAAAAATTATTAAGAATAAAGCAATGGATTTTTTTCCTCATTATTGGTTCTCATAAAGTGTGAATTAGATGTATGTTCAAGTTAAATGTTTATACTTGAATTATATTGAAAATGGTAAATAATATTGATGCTAGCTTATTCCCGTGCTATGCACAAACCCAAATATTTTATTTTAATTTATATCAAAATAAATTATAATGTGTTTTGATCACCACAACTTTTCATGCCTTTGATAATTATAATTTGAATACCTTTTTACAATGTTAAAAATATTTGTAAAGGTATAATTTAATCAAAATGAATGTTATATCTTTTTCTTCATGGGATATGGTCCATATGGACTAAGAAGATTGACAATGCTTTAACTCAATAATATGAAGAGAAAATTACTCAAACTATCCGTCAATTTTATTGTAATAAGTTTGGAAAATTACTTAAATTTCCCATACGTATTGAATTCATTACATTTATCCTCCTATGGCGTTAATCTATGACGCTACATGTTGATATGTCATCATAAAAGTAATATTTATTCAAGAAATACCTATGCTATTCTTTCTTTCTTCTTTCTTAAAAAATTTCTCAACTACACATCGTGTTTAGTGTAATTATACGACCATCCTCAAACTTTGAGAAATTACTTAAAATACCTCGAAGGTATCGGATCCTCACCTTCATCTTCTATGTGACGACATATCGATCATGACGGGCTGCCAGCGCCCTGAAGGCGAACGTGGGAGGGGAAAGGAAATTGATGAGTTTGGGTTCTGTGCGGGTGATGGGGACGTGTGGGGGGTTGGGGACGACTGGAATATGTTTTTCTACTTCTTAAAAGATTAATGAATATATTTATTTTATGAGGTAATAAAATAAATAAATCCAGTCATGTAGCAAAATAAATTTTACACTTATTGTAATTTTAAATTAGGTATATTTATTTATTCATTATCAAAATAAATATATTTTTTTATTTTTATTAAAAATTATATATGGCTATTTTCATTTTATTTTATTTAAATTGTATTCACAATAAATATCAGTTGAACTTAATATGTGTTATTTAAAAAATCACATATAAGAAGATGTTCATATAAAGAAGCACCATCGCATGAAAATAATTATATATGTAAATAAAATAAAGATTTAAGCTCAATATCTTACATTTACATAAAGTTTTGCATGCGAATCAATATTTATGAACTAATTAATTAACTATAATGAATGTGTAATTCTAATTTAAGCAATTATAATTAGTGGAACACCCCATGGATTATGTGAATTGATGCATGAATAACTATGAAAAAAATAACTTTAATTTGCAATTTAATTCAACTCCTTATAAGAAATTAGAAATCATTAGCATATTTTGATTGCATACTGACAAGTTTACAACTATTGTACTTGCTTTGAAATGATTTTAGGGTCTGATCGATGAACTGATGCTAATTAGCTCTATAGAATTTTATGAATAATTTCCTGAATTTTCATTCTTACTAAAAACTTGCTTATTGTTCTTGGAAGAATTTTTTTTTGCTCTATGATATGTTCATGTAAAGAAAATTAATATTTTGTCACGTATCATTGTTCCTCAATGATTTAAGTCCCACACTTTATAAAATTGGAGTTGTGGTCCTATTTTATTAAAATATTATATTTTTTGTTCCATTCAATTTGATATTTAAAGTGCAAAACTTGAGATAATTTTATGGGACTAAAAAAGCTTAATTACTATATAATGATACAAAAAAACCAAAATAAGTTAAATTAAATAAGTTGTTTTTGGGAATATATGCACAATTTTGGGAAGTACACACTAAAACTTTAAATGTTTTAAAATATTAGAATTGAAAATACGATTTGTAAAACATTTGACCAAAAAAAACTTAAAATTCAATCACGTAGGAATAAATATGCAATTTTACATCCGTATAATTGCATATGACTTTTCTTTTTCTTTGATTATTGCAATGTGACACCATCTCTTTTTGTAACTATGTGCATAATAGTTGTTTGTACCATAAATTACTCCCTCCGTCCCATTTTAATTGTCGTTTTAGGTGTTTTCACACATATTAAGGCACCTACTTTATTGCCTCAATTTTAGGAAAAAAACAAATGATATTCCTAAAATACCCTTACATTCTCTCTCTTCCTTTTTCTTTTATTCTCTCTATCTTTCTCTTTCTATCTCTCTTGGAGTAATAAAGTAAGAGAGAGAAAAAGCAAAGGGCAAAATAGGAAAGTATGTAATTAAAAGTGCATTGAAACTCTAAAGTGACAGATAATTTGGGACAAAAAAAATTCTCTAAAACGACACTTAAAATGGGACGGAGGGAGTATATTCAAATTGAGCTTTTTGTAATGTCTTGATTAGTGATATACTTTGAAAAAAATGAGTTTGCTCAGTCTTTTAGAACAACATATTATATGTGCAAATATATGAATATATGAATAGTTCTTGTAAACAACCATTACATTGAAATAAAGCGACAAGTGATTTGTTAGAAAGAATAAAAATAATTGATATTTTAAAGCGCCGGATGAGCAAATATCATCATAATTCTTTATTACTCAATTAATTTAAATATTAATTGATAGCTTGAGTTTGTTTTTACATTTGACTACAAACTAAATTATACAGATAACAAAGACGCAAAAAATAAAATAAAAATGTATTTGTGATGATTACAAAAGTATAAATTATTTGAATAAAAGATAATCAAAAGAAGAAAAATAAATTACTTTTTTTCTCAATAAACACGTTAACTTAAAAAAAATGAAAATAAATATAAGATCTACTAAAATTTTGGAAAGTAGTTGGAGAGATAAATGAGTAATTTTTATATTTCTTCAACAAAAGTACGTATGGTACGGAAATTTACATTTATTTAATTTTGTACAAAAATAAGTCCACTAAATTAATACGAAAAAGGAGGGTGGAAATGAAAAAAAAAAGAACGATACAATAAATTTTCTGCAAAAATGAAACAAATTCCTTGTTGCTTGTTCTGAAATTGTTACAAAAAAAAAAAAAAAATGGCAAATACACAAATAAGAGTAAATTCAATCAGCTATTTCAGATAAAAAAAATACCTAAGTGAATTCAAATCGGTTACTTGGTACTCAAATGCCAATCACACATGAGATTAACTAAAAGGGAAAAAGAAAATGCAATATTAATAATTAAAAAAAATGACAAAATAAACAACAAAAATATGTTACTTACTTGATATACATATGTAATGGATATGCTAAGAACTCTGTAAAGAGCAGAAAAATATATAAAATTAGTGAGGTGAAAACATATGAAAAAAGGTTAGATTGTAAGAATTTATTAAATAGAAAAAGAAATAAACTAAAATGGACAAAAAGAAGATGATTACTACAACATACAAATTTGAAGATCTGAATATCAATGGGTATTATATATTCATATTTGAAAATATATAATTAAGGTTGATGGCATAGTTATGGATTTAATTAGAAGGAATTGTTTAATATGATTTATTGGCATAAATTGTAGGTTTAATTAGCAGCTAAATGTTTAAAATGATTTTAATACCATATTCATATCACATGAAATAAATGTGTTAGGTTTTATATTATTACCTAGTAATAATTTTTTTAAGAAAATTAAAATAGATCAAAAATATTATTTTTATATCTATTTGCCTAAATTATCTTTAGTTTAGAGAATGACGCCATGACCATTGAAAAATTGTTAATACCTTCTATTGGGCCTGATGATTGGGCATAATAACCTTTTCTTATGAACATACGGTTTTTCTTTTCTATTGCTAATTTACTTTAGGTCTATTCAGATTAGAGCCCAATAAAAACACGACTAACTTGTTAACTTTTCAAAATAAAAGGCCCAGGCCCAAGTAGAGGGAAATGGTTATTAAACTAGAATTCCATAAATCAAAAGAGTTTGACTATTTATTTGATTGTCTGATGATGTTTCAAAGTGTACATCTCCCATTATAGTTTTGGATAGTTTTGGAGATTGGAGAAAATAAATAAATTACTTAGCCTGATTTTCTATAATTGCAAGATGGATCATTATATTATACTTAGTTTGTATTAATCACTCTTCACATTACCATTAGAGTTTTCATTAATACAGTACAATTGGTATATAAAAATAATACTCCAGTCCTCCTAAATAATGAAGTCAAATACATACAGTATTTAATTTGAAATATTCCATTTTTTCTCTTCTCCAGTCCACTAATAAATTTGCGTTAGTTCAAATGGAAATGCTGACATGGGAAAACACACATCAACTCATTCATCTTTTTATTATTATTATTATACTATATAATAATAATATAATAGGAAGTAGTATTAAATCTTTTTCAAACCTCAGTTGACTAAAGGCCGCCTCCTAATATGCGCTTGAGGCGCATTACGCACCCCCATATCACTCTTTCTTTACAGTTCGCAAGCTTTGACCGGTGCACCTAAAACGTATTCAAGTCTCATTCTCTCTCTCTCTCTCTCTCTTCTACCCAACACCTACGTTGACTGCACAGAGAGAAATTCACCACACCCCACTTATACTTACAACCTATACATACATACAATCACATAAATTCTGCACAAGAGCATTTCTAGCAGCTGCATCTTGTAATTCTCTAAAAAGGTATTCTGAATCTCGGTCTACTTGTACCTTAAGCATCTGTTTTTGTACACAACTGGAACTCATGGTTTTCTTAAAGTTAGGGTTAGGGTTCGCAGAGGTTGTTTATTTGTTTTGTGTTTAATGATGGGCTTGACACATCTGAGACCTAACTTTTATTCAGCTCAAGCAAGATTCTTAATTGTTTTTGCTTGACGATGGATTGACATGAAGGTTAACTGGTAAATTTAGCCGTTGATTTGGATTTGGTTCAAAAAGAAAAGCTTTTTAGGTTTTGATTTTCTTTTTTTGAGTTTATATAATTAATGTTGTTATATTGCTGATCTTAAGTAGCTTGTAAATTTTAAGGTGGTATATGTGCATCTCCTTTGTAATTTAGTTGGTTACAAGTGTTATTTGTAATTCTTGTTTTTCAGGAGTTGGAACAATGAAGAAATTGAGATCGAGTGATGATATCGAATCTTATGGGGAGAAGGGTATAATGAAAGATTGGGTAAGAAAGGATGATGACACTAGTTTGCAGCGCTCATCATCGTCTTTGCATAGAAACTCTTATTACAAGTCTTCTGATAGTGGGAGAAAGGTTTTATCTTCTTCGGCATCTAGATATGATCGGTTAGAAGATGATAGGGAAACTTCAAGAATGGTTCGGAAGCGGTCTGATTATGATGTTGAAAGTTATGATCGTAGAAAGACCTATGATCGAAATAGAGAGGGGAATGAGAGAGGGATTTCGAGCTCTTCTCCGAGGGCTGGGTATGGGATGGAAAGGATGCATCGATCTGAGAGCTTTTCTGGACCTAGGAGAGATTTTCCAAAGGGGTTTAGGTCCGAGAGAGATAGGTCAAGGAGGGAGGGTAGTGTTACATCATGGCGTAGATTTGGAGGCACGAAAGATGGTGATGATGGGGCCAGGAGTGGTAGCGAGGTGAGCCGAGGAAATAGGATGGAATTAGATGATGTTGGTAAGGCTAATAAGTCCCCCCAGGCATTTAGAGATGCAAAATCTCCAGTTTGGTCGAAGGATTCTGGAAGTGAGCAGTCGAAGAGTGTTGAAGTCAAGAAATACGAGGATATGCCAGTAGAGAGTGGTGGTGGTCCCAGTAGTGAACGAGAAGAAGGGGAACTGGAACCCGATCCTCAACCCCCTGTACCTTTGACTGAGCCGGTTGTTAAAGAGAAAGCTCCTGTTAAATTGGACCTCTCTCAAAAGGAGCTCAGTAGAGCGAATTTTCTGTCAGTCGAAAAGGGAGATTCGAGTAAAAAAGGCAGTTATGAGGAGCAAGGTGAAGGTGGATTACCTAAAATTGTTCAAGATGATCTGAACAAGAATAAGGACTTGCAAAATTTTCAGGATACTGGGGTCCAAGACATTGGCAGATGTGGAGATGAAAATGAAACAACAGGAGAAACTGAAGGCGAAAGCAATGTACTGGAGGGCAAAAAAGAAGCCCACTTTGAGGAGAATGCAGAAGGCAAGTTTGATGACAATTTATCGTATTTGCAAGAACAGGAAGGAGACAAGGGTACTGATCACGAAATGAAGGCAGAAGATTTAAATATAAGTCGAGAAGTTGGAATTAAAGATAGAATTGATATTCCTTTGATGGAGGAGACTACTCAAAGTTGGAAGGATAAGGGCAAAGGTGTTGCTGCATTGCCCTCTAATAGTGTTTACTTTGGAGAAACTAATTTGGAGGATGAAGACAAACCAAGAGAGCTTCCAACAGGTGGAGACATTGTAATGGAAGGGCCAAGTACCTGGGGATTTCAATTTTTCTCGTCTGATCCAATTAAGAAGCAAGAGAAATTTGAGCAATCAACTCTTAACAATCCTAAAGATGATAAATTGGCTCTTGACCTTTCCCTTAGCTTGCCAAATGTTCTATTGCCTATAGACTCTCAGAATAGAGGGCAGGTTCCTGGTTCTCCTAGCCACGCCAGAAGCGTCCAATCCTTTCCTAGCTCATTTCGAACAAATTCCGATGGATTTACAGCTTCAATGTCATTTTCTGGTTCTCAGCAGTTTACACACAATCCTAGCTGTTCCCTGACTCATAATACATATGATTTTGAGCAATCTGTTGGTAGTAAGCCATTGTTTCAGGGGGTTGATTGGAAAGCTTTGTCATTGGATGAGAATAAGAATAAAGAAGTTCCAGCTTTACAAGGGATGACATCAAGAAGCAATGGCTTGCCTCACCCTTCTCAAGGGAACTCCATTGCTATGACACAACACCTGAGAGTTACAGGGGAAAGTTCCAAACTTCCGATTGGATTTGAAAAGCAATTAAGTTTTAATAGACATTATGAAAATGGACCTGAAAGTAGCAAAGATAGTAGGCATTTAATTAAAGAGAAGGATAATGGTGGTATAAAGAGGAGCAATGATACAGATGAAAGCAAGCAAGTATTGGTGGTTGAAGCTGACTTTGCTGAGTCAATAATAACAATGTTAGTTTCCGAACCTCTTCATACTATGGCTCATAGGTTTAATAATATGGCTGCACAGCACATGACTTGTGTGAAGGAGTTTGTTCTTGACATCATCTCAAATCCAAGTAAACAATGGCAGCTGAGTGCTCTGCAAAAGGCTCTGCGGAAGAGGTCGGATTTTACACTGGATATGCTAAAGAAAGCTCATCGTACTCAACTGGAGATCTTGGTAGCTTTGAGGACAGGGTTTCGAGAATTTCTTTTGCAGAAATATGAACTTTCGTATACTGATTTGGCAGAGACATTTCTTAACATGAGATGTAGAAATCTCACTTGCAGGAGTTTTTTGCCTGTGGATGAATGTGATTGTAAAATATGTGCACAGAAGAATGGCTTTTGCAGGGAGTGCATGTGTCTTGTGTGTTCGAAATTTGATAATGCATCTAATACTTGTAGTTGGGTGGGATGTGATGTATGTATGCATTGGTGTCATGCAGATTGTGGGTTAAGAGAATCTCATATAAGAAACGGGCGTAGTGCAAAAGGTGCTCCGGGTACTACTGAAATGCAGTTCCATTGTGTTGCTTGTGGTCATCCCTCTGAGATGTTTGGTTTTGTGAAGGAAGTTTTCCAGAACTTTGTGAAAGAATGGACGGCTGAAAATCTTTGTAGAGAACTCGAATATGTGAGAAAGTTATTCAGCACCAGTAAAGATGGAAGAGGGAAAGAGCTGCTAGAAATCGCCACCCGGGTGCTGACTAAATTGGGTAATAAAGCCGATCTTCAAGATGTGCAAAATCAGATTATGAGCTTTTTCGCTGGTAAGATTGTTACGTAAATTTTATTATTATTTTTTATATTCACATTGATATGCTAGATCATCTCTCATCACACAGCTAGAGAATACCTTTAAATGATATTAGAAAGTAGCTATTGATTTTGTGATCTGTCATGTCAGAACATTCAGTACATAAAAATCTACATGAGGATCATCAAGTAAATGAGGAGTTGCCTATTTCCCGAAAGAAAAGATGCATCCATTTTCCAATACTTTAGTGTTAAAAACAAACATAAAACTTTAGCGTAAACTATACAAATTTCATGTAAATACAGTCAAAATTAGTTCAGGAGAAATTCCCTGAGCTAATTGCAAGTTTATGCCCATATTGGACACACTGCACTTTCAGTCTTGCACTATTCAGAAAATAGCACATTTGGCCCCAACTTTTAAAACTTGTTTGCATCTTTCCCCTCCTTTCCATCCAAATTGGGAACACAAGTGCGCTCATAGACAGTCCTATGGGACCAAAAGTGCAGAAATGGATGGAAATTGGGGAAAGGGCAAAAGGAGCCAAAAAAAAAAAAAAAAAAGGTTGGGACCAAAATATTTTAGTAAGTGTGAGACTGAAAGTGCTGAGTGTCAGCCCCGTTAGACTAAATGCATTGCCAAAGTCCCTGATATGAAAGTTTATCATGTTATCCTTTATCTATTTAATTTTCAGCATAGCCTAGAGATATCTTTACTTATCTTCCTCGTATCTTGAAGTTGCTCACATCCATTCCTTTAGTTGCAGAAACTGAATCTCTCAAGCCTGGAAAATTTTCAATAGAATCCACAAAAGAGATGCCAACGAAAGATCAAGAAAGAAGTTATAATGGCTTTGCTGGTTCAAGCCAAGGAGCTGGGTGGCTAAAACCTTCCTATCCAGATAAGCCCACACCCTTGGAAAATTCTGTCAATATATTTCCCAGATTAGATAACATGAGAAACAATAAATACACAACAGACATGGATTTAAGAAAAATTACAAATGAACCTATATTTGATGAACTGGAGAGCATTGTGAGAATTAAACAAGCAGAGGCAAAGATGTTTCAAGCACGTGCTGATGATGCAAGAAAGGAAGCTGAAGCCTTGAGACGTATTTCAGTCACAAAAAATGAAAGGGTTGAAGAAGAGTATAGCAGTCGAATCACAAAGTTGCGTTTGGCTGAAGCTGAGGAGATGAGGAAACAAAAATTGGAAGAGCTCCAAGCTCTTGAAATATCACATCAAGAATATTTCGTTATGAAAATGAGGATGGAAACAGATATCAAAGACCTTTTGTTGAAAATGGAAGCTACAAGAAGGAACCTTCCCAGGTGATTAGCATGCAAGAGAGTTAATTAATTTGTAGGTGTTCTTTCTATTTATTGAAGTGAATTGCTGACTAGAATGTGTATAGAGGGTAGATGCCTCTATATTTTCTCTGAATTCAAGTTGTAGACAGAATACAAATGGTGTTTTTCTATTTAATGCTGAGTTTATTCCTCTTTTGGACTTTGGTTGTCTTTATTCTACCAATTTTAGCATTATCAGTTTCATAATTTAGGAAGCTTGTGCTCTGGCATTTAAATTAAATGGTGTTGAATTTGTTGGGTTAAACTGCAAGATTGTGTTTATATACGCTTAATACGTCTGCATCTAAAATGAAAAGGCTCAAGTATGTGGAAGATTTGTGTATGGGTAGTTCCCTATCCTTCCAAAAGTATGAAAACCTTCGTTGCGATCAACTAAGATAATATTCTATAGCTCGGGTTCGATTTATAATACATAGCAAACTTGATTTGAACAAGTTTGTTCGTCTGATTTATTTAACACGAGAAAACATCAAAAGTACTATGGGCTATAGCTCAATTTGCAATTGACCATTCAGCAGTGGAACTCGTTCAGGCTAAGTTCAAATTTTAACGTCTCTTAGAAAAGAAAAGAAAATTAAAAGGTTTTTCAAATTTTAACTTTGTATCATGCAATTCAACTTATCTCGTCATTGTCTCATTTACAAACACATAATAGATGTTATCAAATCACTCACATCTCTACTTAGACTCCAAAATCACAAACACTAACATATTAATCACGAAACACTTATAATACTACCGAAAAATAATCACCAACTACTCTTGATGCCAACATTAATCGTTACCATTCAAGCATCTGGAAAAGGTTAAAAACAAGAAAATTGTCACTAACACGTTGCATAACAATTTGCAATAGGCAAATTACATCAGACACCTTAAGATGACTAAAAGTTATTAGTCCTCATCCTCACTGAAATCAGATACCTCTTCAGCAGCATCACTCTCAACATCACCAGCCTCTTCACTCTCAGAATCATCACTTATGACATACCTCGTCTGCACCCTAGCTCTCTGGGGCCTAGCTCTTGGAGCCATGGCTTGGCCAATGTCAGTCACATCATCTACACTGGAATTTGAGTTAGCTTGTTCCAAAGAAGTTTCATCTTCCTCTTCAACACTAATCGTCTTCCCCAACACAGAACTGCTCTTCTTGTTAAAAGGTGATGCTCTCATTTTCCTAACTTTCTTCTCAGGAGAGTTTTCAGTAGGCTTTAGAACATCAGTTATTAGTTTCTGACCTAGAAGCTGAGATTGCTTGCTAGTAGGTCCTCTTTTCTTTGCACCGGTTGGGGGTTTGGCAGCCGCTGCTGCTTTTCCTGTTGTTGGTTTTCTCCCTCCCTTCTTTTTGGGCTCTTCAGGTTCAAAAACATCATCATCATCATCGATGATTTCAATATCATCCTCATCATCAGAAATCTCAGAAATAGTTAACGACTTCTTGGGTGCAGCGGTTCTTTTCATTGGTGCTTTTTTCTGAATTTGCACCTGGGATATATCTGATTCCATGTCTGTAAGAAAATGAGTCACCATAACCTTGTCAAATACAGAAAAGAATAATACTACTGTTTATTTTTACTTATAACTAGTATTTCTCAAGAAGCAGGCACTAATTGATAATTGATAAAGAATTCCATTAGATGCATAGTCTGAAAGTATACATGCCATAATCAGTCGTATTGCCTCATCCACATTCATTTAGTTTCATGAGGCATTTATAATACAAGATAATGATAACATTGTACCACAATCTTTGCTATTACGTCCAAAACACATGCAATTTGTGATGGCTTACTCAAATTAAACAGCAAGTGGCTTTTAGTTTACCTTCTGGGCGATCAGGAGAAGAATCAAAGTTGTAAGCTGCAATGCGGTCTCTTAGGGCAGCTACCTCATCATCATCTTCATCGTCAGCAGCAGAAGCTGCAGCCTGTCATTACAGCAAAAATACGTTATAGAACCTGTACTTTCCTATTCCACAGTCACTCTGTGGTTCATATGAACATTCAATCATGGAGAAAGAAAAGTGGAAGCATTATCAAGTATTTCAAACCTTCTTAGCTGGAGCTTTCTTTTTAGCTGGCGCCCTGCCTTTTCCTTTCTTGACTTCAACAACATTATCTAACAAATATAGGTAAACGTCCATTACTTTTACATTACAATTTCTGACAACAAAGAGCCAATTAATATGAACAAACCTGTTCCGGTAGCTGATACATCCATCGGCTCAGCAGCCGTTTCTTTGTTGCTTGCCTTCTTGTTATTCTTGCGTGGGTTTATTGCAATTTTGGTTACTTTAGCTTTCTTAATTATATTCTGCATGTCCGCCTTAAATTTCTTTTCATCACTTTTCACAAGTTCCTGAATAAAGATCATACAAGCAAAAGATATAAACAAACCACATCAACAAATTAGTAAATGATTCGAGTTTTTGAATCTTACATCAATTTTTTCCTCAAGAGCATCAAGATCTTTAATCCACAAAGATTTTGGTGTTGCACTTTTCAAGTCTGCAACTTCTTGAAGGAGCTTATCCTTCTCGGCTCGTAACTCCTGTATCTTCTCGAGAGTTAAGGTACCAATTGATAGAGAAAGCAGGTAGTCATAATCACTCGCAGAAACTGCTTGGCTACTACTAGCCACTTCTGAACTTTCTTCAGTTTCTTCTGCATCATCATCTATTGCACCAGCAACAGCTACTTCAATTGTGGTTTTCTTTTTAGGAAAAGGAGTGAAACCCTTTTCCTTCAACTCAATGAACAGATCAGCTCTTTTCCTGTTGCTTACAATGATGCTGCCTTCCACAACACAGAGAATAAATCTGACCTTGTTTCCACATTTTAATAGGTCGAATTCAAGGTTGGCCAACATAGCTTTCTGCAATGAAAATTACTTGGTTTGAGACATAGTAGAAAGCACGGCAAGCACACTGTATAACCAGTGTCTGCATAATCATTGAATGTGCAAATATAAGTATATTACCTTTCTTTTTTCATAATACTCCAGCCTTATGTGAAAAAATTCCTCAAGAACTGCAAAATAGTGAATTAGTCAGCAGACAAACAAGGGAATGAAAGTAAAACATTTCATAAATGTGGCTGTTACTTACTATGTTCAGGGGTGTCATATTTCTTGATTGCACCTTTTGAATCAAATAGATGCATATTGCTTGTACTTATGCTTGTAGTTAGCTTAAATTTCTTGAGAAGACCTTCCCGTTTGGCTAACAAGAGATTGTCCTCGGTCATATAGACCAAAAAATGCACAATATTTCCATCACTATAATCACTGCAACCCTGTAAACAATACAAATTTCTATGAGAATCCTAAATCACAACCCCATTATTACTAAGTGAACTGTAATTATACCTCAATGAATGGGTCCTTGCTCTTATCATTCTCAGCAGAAACAGACTCTAAAAACTCTTTGTAATCTTGAGTCCATCTTCGAACTGGGAGCTCAGTTATCCTCAGTGTGGTTTCATCAACCTCCTCAATGACTCCTGTGACTGTGTAGCTAAACCCAACTTCTTTTGTTGCAGTTCTCTCAATTGTTCCGCTAAATCCTTTATACCAAGGATGCATAGCATACATTGGTTCACCATTCAACAAATTCCTAACATTGGCAATAATGTCCTTAGGATTATAATTGGGGACGAAGGAACTCCACCCTGTACCTATTCCTTCACTTCCATTAACAAGAACCAATGGTATAATTGGCACATACCTATTATCATAAATGACATCAGCTCCCAATCACTACCAGTAACATATCAGGTATTCATTATTCACAAAATGCTTACCAAGTAGGTTCAATAGATTGCCCATCTTCGTTCAAATAGTCGAGGAGAATGTCATCTTCCTTTGGGAACAAAAACCGTGTAATAGGTGACAGCTGTGTGAAAATATACCTAGCACTGGCATGGTCTTTGCCTCCCTAAGAAGAGAAGTTCATACATCATATTATGAAGCCGAGGCAATTTAAAAAAAATATCGAAGCTGAGTTACAGTGATAATAATAATTAAAAAAACCTATGTATCTAACCTGGCCTCGGGTTCCAAACTGACCATTTGGTTCCAGAAGATTTATGTTGTTGCTTCCAACATATTTCTGAGCCATGCCAATAATGGTACTAGCAAGACTCTGCTCACCATGATGGTAGGCTGAGTGTTCGGATACATAACCAGAGAACTGGGCAATTTTTGCTTCCTTAACAAAGTTCCTTTTGAAAGCACAGTAAAGAATTTTTCTTTGACCAGGTTTCAGTCCATCAACCATTGATGGAATTGATCTCTGAAGATCTGCTCTTGAAAACAGTATAAGTTCCTTGTGGACAAAATCGCTGTATTTGACAAGTTTTTCACTCTGATCAAGGTATGTGCCGGGCTGCAAATTAGGAAATAAAGCTTCACTTAATTACATTCTTAATAATGTTGACATTGATACCACAGTGGATGCTAATTACAAAAACAGAATGATTGAAACCGAATTCTCAACCTCATATTGTAGGAGCCAACTCTTTCTTGCTTCAATCTTCTTCTTACTGAAAGCAAGTTCTATTGCCTCTCCGTCTTGTTCATCCACCCAGAGAAAATCCTTTTTGTGCATCCCAAGATCTCCAAAGTACTCCTTCCCTTCCTGATCTGTGCTTGTTCCCAACCCCTTCAAGAAGAGAAGATAGAAATTTAAGAGGGAAAAAAACAAATACAAAAACATCTATAAAATGCTGGTGATCTAACTGATTTCATTGTTAACTCCAAACATACACCAGCTTCAATTATATGACATCAACAGTCAAACCTTATAGTACTTAATAGACCAATTCTTCGCATCCGCCCCCAGAGTTCCTTTCCATTCTTCATATTGAGGCATGGTATAGAAGGACAATTTCTTTTTGCCATCTTTACGAGTAGCCTACAGAAACAAATCATGGATTTAGGGACAGATAAAATATTGGAACTGTAAGAATGAGACAGTATACTCGTTTTCAAACCTTTACAATAGGAGTTATGAACTCCAATAGAAAAGAGGGAACTTTGAGCAATGAAGGCCAGAATGAATGGATGAAATTAATTAACAGCCCCTTGATATGGGAACCATCATGATCCTGAATGAGAACAAACATTGGATATCAGTTAACAGTATGACATAGACATGAAAGAAGAGAAGACTGTACAATCTGAAACACCATCTACCTGATCAGTCATTATCATCAAGTGTCCGTATCGGAGTGACTTGGCATTGTCATATTGTTTACCATGTTGAAGTCCTAGAATCTGCTTGATATGCTGAATTTCAAGATTCTGCATTAGCTGATTATGGCTTGCCTCCCTCACATTGAGCAATTTACCTCTCAGAGGGAACACACCATAGTGATCTCGCCCAACAACCGCAAGTCCAGCAATCTGAACAAGATACAACCCATGAATTGCTTGCCCCAAAAAAAAAATTCACAGCCAATTTGAAAAAAAAAAAAAAAAAAAAAAAAAAAAAAAAAACTTACTGCAAGTGCCTTGGCTGAATCTCCTTCTGTTAAAATCAGGGTACATTTCTCAGAGTTTTTCCCTCCAGCCTCATTAGCATCAGCTAGCTTGGCTAGACCGTATATCCTCCTGTTCTTCGATCCATCTGTTTTCTTTAAATCCTTCTTCTGTTTAAATTCTGCCCATTCCTCAATATTTTTCATAATATCAGATTTCGCCACTGCACATGATGAATTGTAAAAGTTATAAAACCATTGTAAAAATATAAGAATTGCCTTTTAGAACAAATAATGGCCATGTAAACTGACAAACCTCTATCAAGGAACTTTGATGTAAATTCCCATGAAGAACCAAAACTTCCGGTACGAAGTGTCAGGGTTTCTTTGGTTTGAGAATCAAAAGCAGGATTGTCAATTAGTGCATTGACAAATACCCACAAGTGATTCTTCACAGTATGGGGTTTAAGGTCAAACTTCTTGTTTTTCTTGTTCTTGTTCTTCAAGACATTGATAAGATGGGTAGTTATCTTAGTTGTAACATAATCTACATGAGTTCCACCCTTTACTGTAGCAATTCCATTTACAAAGCTGACCTGATCAAAACAACATATACATTAGTCATTTTACAGTTTCTTGGTAATGAACAGGCTTAGATTTGATTTATCCAAAAATAACAGAACCATGCTTGGATTTACAATACCTCCTTGGGTACATCTATATTATAGCAATGTAATGATGAACATATGCCTACAATAGAATGCAATGACAATTTAATTTTAATACCTGTTGAAATTGTCCTTCACTTCGACTTATACAAATCTGCCACCTATCATGTACTTCTTCTTCAAATCTGCCAAATGAGTATAAAAGTCATTACCCCTAAAATACGAAGACTGCTAAGTACCATAGAAATTACTATATACCTTGGCAGTGGTTCTACGCTGGACACAGATGGAGATTTTAGATAAAGGTCACAATAACTGGAAAATGACTTGAAATGAAACAACTGTCCATTCAGTTCCACCTTTACTGTCTTTCCAAGACATCCCGCAATATCAATGACACGCTTCTTCATCAGAGCAACAACATCTTCTTCCAAATAAGTCATGCTAAATTTGACCAAGTCTGGCTTGAATGTAATCTTAGTCCAATTCTCACCCGCTTTGCATTTTGATATAACAGGCTCAGATTTTGTTCCCATGTTACTAGAGAAAACCTTCACAACCCCCAAACATTAACAAAATTGTTACCAAAACAAAACGCAGAATAAGCTAGCATCATATACACAATCGAATTACAAAACAAATCTTACAATCACCAAGTCGAAATTATAATATCCAAAATGAAAATCAATATCAGAAATAAATTATAAACAAAAAGACATGATCTCATCAACAAATCCCCAAAAATAATACCCAGACCCTAGTTAACTGTAGTCAATACCTGCTTGTATTTCTTCTGCCTCTTTCCATCAGCAGTCTCTATTACAAATTCCGTAGAAAAGATATTGGTCAATTTAGCACCGTACCCATTCCTCCCCCCCGTAGTCTTCTTCTCATTATCATCATAATTACTGCTCGTCAACAAATGACCAAAAATTAATTCCGGCACATAAACCCCTTCTTCCTGATGGATCTCCACAGGCACACCATCTCCATTGTTGTATACACTAATGCAATTCGACTCAACATCAATTGAAACCTTAACCGAGTCCATTTTAGGATCTCTCTGCTTGTTATCTGCAGCATTGACCAAAATCTCGTCGAATATTTTATAAAGACCTGGAACGAAAGTGATCGGTTTCTGAACCATGTGTTCGAATTCGTAAACCCATAAGGTTTGGGTGTGTTTTTCAACAGATCCAATGTAGGTGTCAGGTCGGAGTAGGATATGTTCGAGCTGAGATTTTTTCTGGTAGGTTTGTTCGATAGTTTTTTTGCCGCCGCCAACAGCGGCGTCCGATGGCGCTGCTGCGATGTTGGCGTTGTTGCTGGTGGTTAGAGGTTGTTTTTTGGATCCGGCCATGGCAATTTAGGGTTTCCTCCTTCAATCTGACAGTGAGAGAGTGTCTGATTTGAGTTTTGGGATTGTGTGAAATTGGGGAAATGGGGTTTGAATATAAAGGCGGTCTTACCTGACGTACTACAGATTTGAAATTTGAAATTTGAATTGAAGGCGGGTTACCCGAATGTGTTTGGTTTGGATCGGTAATCGGGTACAATATAGTCCATGAAATATATGCGTTTCTTTTGTACAATTAGGAACGTAAATACCATTCTCTATGGAAAGATCACCAAACTACGTGCCATTCTCAGGTGAACAAACAGATCCTTGAGGTATTTGATTCACCGCATATCATCTAAGAAAAAAATAATTTGATTTGAAAAAACGAGTATAATTGGTGGAATAAAAGGGTGAAATTCAATTAAATTGGAGAAGCATATCATCTAAGAAAAAAATAATTTGATTTGAAAAAACGAGTATAATTGGTGGATAAAAGGGTGAAATTCAATTAAATTGGTGAAGAATATGTGGTTGAAGTCGGTTGAAAAATTGGTGAAATCACTTAAAAAATGGGTGAAATTTATTTGCTACATTTGAGGTTTGATATTTCTTAAATGGTAAATATGGGTATTTCTAGAATTAATTTTTTTCGATGAATTTAATAAATCGTTGTAATTTAATTTATTTTCCGATAAAATTAATGTCGTAAAAGGGTTACCAATGAATTCAATACCTAATGTAGTGTTTGGTTGTAGGGAAAGTGAATGAAAATCATCTTTTTTTTCCCCCACTTGTTGTTTGGATAGCAGGAAAGGAAGTTATCATTTTCCTTCAACTTTCCTGTATCAATTTGATGGGGAAATCCTAGAAAAATTTTAAAGTAAATTGCAAAACATACCTTGTACTTTGTCTAACTATCATAATCCTCCATTTGTGATTCTTTCCTACCAAGCCTATTTGTGCTTAGTTATTAATAGCAAAAAAGTACCCTCTCAATTCATTATAAAATTGTACCCCCACAAAATGATGCAAAAACAATCATTTTACCTGTAATATTATCAGTAACCCCCTGTTAACTTTAAAAATTGACATAACCCCTAGTTAACTTTAAAAATTGATATAAATTCGGTGACTAAAAAATATACAATAGCATCAAATTAATCTAAATATTATAGTTAATATAATGAAAACGTGATTAGTCATACAATATTTTATCAGAAAGAAAAGATAATGTAATTCTTATCTTGAAATAAAAAAATTACAAATAACAAAAGACAATATCAACTAATTTTTACATAAATCTCAATCAAAGAAAAGTTAAAGATTTTATTATATATATATATATATAAACGTGTAAGCTATTGTAGTTTATTTATTTAATTATTGTTAGCTTTTATTTGATTCAATTACTCAATTAGTACTTTATATTTTCTAGAGATTAATTTGATAAGTTTTATTTTGCAATCACTATTAATATATTTTACAATTTTGAGAGTATTCATAATCAAACAAAAATATTATATTTCTAAACTTTCTTGACAATCAAACATCTGCAAGAAAAATAATTTTTCTGACAACCAAACATGTAGAGAAAAATGACTTTCTTTTCCTTTTCTTTCATTTCCTTTCCTTTTTTTTTCCTACAATTTTCCCTTGACAACCAAACAAACTATAAGAGTTAGTTGAGTATTTTCTCAAAACATGTAGAATGATCATATTATAATTATATTGAAAATAAATTTCAGATAGTTCGATTAATTCTCCCGCACTAATAATAAGATGCTCCACTAGGTCACTTGGCGAACATCAAATTATGACCAATGAAATATTTTGAGCCCAAAGCCACAGCCATATATATAACTTGGATGATGTCATAAAACCCCTACCTGGTCCTGATTCACCACTCAAAAAACCCTCAAAATAAATCTCCACCTTCCCCTCCAAGAAATTTATTTACAACCCCAATCCAAGAAACCCGCAGAAATTGAAATCTTGAATTAACCCATCAACCATGACTACATCTCCAGCCTTCTTCTCATCACTTCTCAACATTCCCAATTCCAAAATCGCTAACCCCCCCGATTTGAGTTCCCCCAAAATCAGAATTCATCCACGAAGAAGACAATCTTTCAATAATTTCCACTCCACAAATCCGATTCTAACTTTTAACAACTCTCCCTCCTCCTCCTCATGTTCCTGCAATTTGACCACTATCTCCAATTCATTGACTCTCGACCATGACAGTATCAACGATGAGGAGCTGAAGAAAGCGGAGTCAAAATTCGGGTCAAAGGTCCGGGTCAAAGTGCCATTAAAAGTGTACCATGTGCCCAAAGTGCCTGAGTTGGAGTTATCGGGTATGGTTGGTGTTTTGAAGCAGTATGTTGGGGTTTTTAAAGGGAAGCGAATTTCAGCTAACTTGCCCTATAAAGTGGAGTTCGTGGCTGATGAGATTTTGGGGCGTGATGGCAAACCTGTTAAGTTTACTGCACATTTAAGGGAGGATGAGTTTGAGTTTCTTGATTGATTCTATTATCAACTTTTCTGATTTAAAATGTTCTTTTTTGTTTGTCACTTTGAATGTGGCAGTGGATGACCTGTGGTAATAAAATTGCTTATATATGAGTACTACATTGTAGATAATATACTGTTTGAATTCAGATTTTGATCTTACTTAAATTAAATGATATTGATTGCCATCTTTTCTTGGTTTCATGTTTTATGGTGTTATTTTGATGAGAAATGCAATATTCTCGGACTTTGTGTTTCGTATGTATAGGGGATTCGACTCTTGACTTGAAACCGTAATTAGGTAAAAGTCTCTATATAGAACTAGTTACTGAAGTGGCCTTCCAGTTATGCTATTATTTTTATTCAAAATAAGTAGGTAAAGATTGCAGGATAAAATGTGGAGGAGAATTGGAGATTATGTCTTGCCCTGTGGCAAGTTGTTTCTTTGCGGTTGATTGAGCTATGTTTATTTCAATCATTTGAAATTCAGATTATAATTAAATTTTGTTTATTTTAAAACTGATACATATGATGAACATCATGTCATATATTTTAAGTTCAGATTATAATTAAGTTCTTTGATGTTCGACCACTCGATATTGTATGCTGTCTTCACCAGTCACATTAATATAAATTTCATTTATAATCTTCCAATGTTACTGCATGGTTGCGAGCTTAAGTGAAACGGTTTTTTCTTAATGGTCTTGTTTGATTCATAGTTCATATTTCTTTACCCCTATTTGAAATTGTTTAATTTTTTTTTGAAGTACCAGTAGAAGAGCATATGCTGCTGGATTTTTGAACTCTAATAATCTACATTTTGTTTGGCTCGGCTGAACTTTAGTCCGTAAGTTTATTTATCATCTTACTGCATGAATATTTTGTTTGTGTGTACTGTGTAATATATTTTACATTACAAAGTAAGATTAAAGGATGAGGAAATAATGCATGGTATATAACTGACAAATATATGCGTAATGATACTTCTTGAATCCTTGTTTTTTGAATAAAGGTTAGTCTATTAAGATTGTTATAATTGTTTACCAGCTTTTCGATTTATTTGTTGTTTAGTTCATAATATACCTTTCATTTAATGGTTGAGCTGGATATAGGTGAAACACAAATTAAATTAGGATTGATTAACCTGCCTGCATGTACAAATCTCCTTTGTGTACTGTACGTTACTATAATTGCATTGAATTTCTGATTGAGATGGGCTAATTGTTAGTTGTGTAAAATGGTAATGAAAATAAAAAGATTTCAGTGCGTAAAATGGTAAGGAAAATAAAAATGAACGAAATGAATTAAGCTCAATGTTTTATCATCTGATGTAAGGAATTAAAACAATTTTCTTAAGAGTTTCACGCACTAAAATTTAAGAACCAAACATAGAATTTAATTTTCAAATTTATTTGCATTTATTTATGTGTTGTTGCTAATCTGGGGAGATCCGTAAATATGAACTCCTGCTTTTTGGAGTTTTTCTTACCATGTTAAATTTAACGATTCATAATCAAATTGTGATGGATAATATACTACATAGTCACTGGGTGGGAACCATATACTGTATTATACCTACAGCTCATAGTGTATAAGGATGAGGCATAAGTCAACATCATTTGTCTTAACTCATCTGTTTTGATACAGGACAAGAAGTCAAGAAGTAGTCCAGAAGAATATTTATTTATTGACCATATTTTTAAATGAAGTATGAACATATGGCATATAGATAGATAGATAAACAAAGTTGATGTTGACCCAATATGAAATTGTCACACTTCCCGACTTCCTTACCACCAATCTAGCTTCCTCATATTTAGATAAGAAAAAAAAGATATTTGTAAAATTCTCATGTTCAAGAAAAAACAACATTTGAAATATTTTCTGCATTTTTGTTTTGCAACGTGTTACAATTTATTTTCCCACCCAAGTGCAATTGGGAAGTCATGTTCTTTTTAGCAAAAATAGAAGAAGGCATTTTTTTTTCTTTTTCTTTTTCTTTAAATTTGAAACCAATGTATATTTAATTTTCTTGTCTCAATCTCGGAGAATGCAATTTTCTTTTATGTATTTTAAAGTAAAACTTGATAAGTTGCTATTGTTTGATGTAATGTGGAATTTGCATTTTCGGTAATTTTTCCGGACAGTGGAGGCTCTTATTATAAATAAGAAATAACCTATTCTTTAATGCATGCTTTCATAAAATCAACGACAAGCTACACAAAGCTATAATCCTTGAGAATCTTGAATTTCCATTTGTTAATTCTTTAATAATTTGTGACACAAAACGAATACATAGTGCAAAGTGCAAACTACATTTTCCGGAGCACTTACGGCAGTCCTAGGCTCCTTGTGACCAACTACTCTAATAAACGTGCATTACTTGTGCTACAAGTTTTAAGTCTTCATGTTGGCTTTCATTGAAAAATTATTATTATTTTGAAATAAAATAAAATATCGAAACCGTTTAAAAGAAACGATAAATTAAAATCGAGAATTAAAGGTTTTAAGCAGAAGCGGTTTAAAACGAAATAAGAACAATTTTGATTTTTTTTTTTTTTGAAAGCGAACAATTTTGATTACTAAGTTTAAAGCAGAAGTAATGAAAACAAATTTTAACGGATGACATGACATGGTGAAACAACTCGTGGGACCCAAAAAAATACGGAAGATTAAGATTAATATTTGATAAAATTTAAAATTATTTTCGATAGATATTCTCATTTTACAAAATTAGCTAAATACCAAGATATTTAGCAAGATATAATAAAAATGAACTTAGACAATATAGGAGATTTAAAACATGAGTTCAAACGAAAATCTTAAAATCAAATAAGAATTTAAACAAAAGTCCAACTACTCTCTGGAACTAGGGTGGGTCTGCAACCGTGATGACCTAACCGCAACATGAACTATCGTTTACCCCAAACACCTGTAGCTGAAAAGATTGAAACATGGAATGCATAAGTTGATCGTCCAACTTAGTGAGGCCGTAGTGCACATGTGCGTGGATGCAACATATTATACATGAGCATATACAACAGTACAGTAATGAACATATGCTATAACAATTTAAGCACGTTAAACAAGTAACCAACATTTGTTGATGCCGTCCTCCTCTTACCCTCCAATCCACAGTCAGGTAAACCACCACCGAACACTCCAACTAAGGTGCGACCTTACGTAACAGTGCGCATTGACGTCAAATGTCAGGAGTTTGACATTCACTCCCCAAGTGTAACCTCCAAACTTGACTCGTGAAGCGGATCTACGGTGGATCGAGGTAACCCTCCGGCCCTAACCTTCCAGGTTACCCACGATTCCGCACACCAAGAATAGGGGCCCACACAGTAACAGTAAACAGTACAATACAGTAACAGTAACAGTTCAGTAATATGAATGATGAATAACTCAATAACAGTGATCGAAGCTATTCAATATTCAATATTAGAAATTTATGCACACGTAGACTTTAGCATAACAATACAAACATGTTCAGATAGTTAAAATAAGTCTAACTAGATTCATGTATCTCTTATTGCATCATATGTGGTATATATATTAAATATAACATGAATTATTTCTCCTAGTAGTCGAGTTGTATCCAATATCATACATCATATGCTTGTTCGTTTAGGGACTAAATTAAAGTTATGACTCGACCTACTAGCACATTCGGACTTACACACAAGTAACACACAGCACTCACCTGACTTGGTTACTCGAATACCGATTCGCCTTCAATTCCTGAATAATAAATACAACACTTAGAGTTTAAGCCAAACGAGGTCCAAACGAACAAACTTATTTCCGAAAATTTTAAATCAAACTTGTGCAATTTTAATAAATTAATTCAGAGTTTAATGCGTTAACAAGCCTCAATTTTTACGTGTAACTTAAATTATAAAAATTTATTATATCAACTCTTGAAGCAAAACAAACACTAAAAAAAAATCTTTAGGTTCAAGATTCAATACCCAAACAAACTCGAAACTCTAAATGAAGACCGGATATGGAATACTCATTCCGAGATGAAATCGCTGACCGGAGTAGCCCCTGTTGACCGGCACCGGAAAATGAGCCGAACCCACCATTCCGCTCTCCTCTAAGCCTAGAACATCGTGGTGAAGCCCAATTGTCGAAAACATGACTGGAAATGGGGCATGCAAAGAAACCCGCTTAAAACCGCACATTCCACCTCGAATTTTCGCAATAAAACACATTCTATTCTTTCAACAACCACCACCATTGTGTTCTTCTTGTCGAGTAGATCAATTTTGACTACTCATTTACTTGATCTGGTTAATAAATGAAGAAGTTATGAGCTTAATAAGAAAGAAAATTTTTGTGTGTGCGAAAAATACTTTAGTGTGTGTGTTGGGTGGGGAATATGAAGAATGAGATAGTGGAGCTGAAATTTCATGTCTTTAATGTGTGTTTTGCAATTTACACTCTCAAAATTCAAATTTTTCCTTTTTAGTCCTCAAAGTCTTGGGGCAATTCAAGAAGTCCCCCTTTTATTTTTCTTTTGCATTTCGATCCTCAAAATAACATAAGAGTGAAGCATTTATAATTCATAATTTGCACAACAATAATAATTCAAGTGAATATCAATTTAAATCACTTCAAATTTAAAAATATGCTCACTCGTTGAATTTTTTAACAAACAGATATGAATTTTAGTTTCAATTATTAAATCCACATAATTAAAATTATCAATTTCAAGTAAATAAAATTATAGGAAAGAAAATTCATAAATGAATTTTCGGGGTTTTACACTTGTAGTCTTGTACATAATATTGAATTGATATCCTATACGAGTGGAACATTGGCTATTGACACGGTTAGATCGGTTTACCAAAATGTGAACCCTACTCCTCATGACCGCAATAATATATAGGCAATTATGCTTAGACTGAAACTCAAATAAAAGTAAACAATATTCTATTCACTTAATGACAAGTTCGCTTAATGTCACTCACGCCATGTGCCCTACATATCCGAATCCGCTCATCGCACATAAAGACTAGTATTTGCCCCCAACAATAAATTAGCCTCAGTCATGCATGAAAGTTTTTATGAAATTCTTTTTGGTTGTACATGACTACTTTGCCCCCAACAATAAATTAGCCTCAGTCATGCATGAAAGTTTTTATGAAATTCTTTTTGGTTGTACATGACTCTGGATTATAGAACCTTCCATGTAGATAGTTCTAGTAAGTATTTTAGTATTTTTCGCTTATTTACACAATTCTAAAGTAGAGAATTTTAGATAAGTCCATATAAATATCATGTAATTATCTAATAGAAGTTTTTAGATTATCGTTCTTAGCTATTGTATCAAGTTGATCTCCAACATCGGTTTGAGGAGGTGTTTAATATAAATAAAACTATCTAAAGTTTCCTATACTCACATTCTTACTTTCTCAAAAATTAGTTTTGATGTAGGAAAAAATGGAATATATATTAAAATAATTTATATTAGTTGGATTTGTGACTTGATACCTGTATGGTAATTATTAGAGTGTTTATTACTTTATATAGAAATCTTTATCTTGTTAGAATTCTACTAGCATTTATAAGAAAATTAGATTAGGAATTTATTCTCTTTAACAATTTTGTTATTTGGGGTTTTGCGTCTATCTAAAATCATGTAAGCATAAAGGCTGAAAACAAGTTTCATTCTTATTTTTTCGATATATTTGTTTTTTTTTTTTTGTGAAACTTTAATTAAATGTCATTTGTTCAGCGATACTTTCAGAGATAGTCTTATGCAAATTTTGAAACGTTAGACCTAATCTCGCAAATATGTATTGTATTGTTTTGGTGATGGACTCCAGTTCATCGATCGATGTAGTGCGTTTTGATTTTCTTATACCAGAATGTCTACTACTAAATGCAATGGCAATATGGCCCCACCAAAGTGCATGTGATGCACATTTGTTGACCAAGAATTTGGTTGATACTAGTTTCAGTAGAGTTGGAATTTGGGATTTCAAGAAGAAGAAAAATCACTTTGAATTTAATTTTTTATGATAGTATCTATCTTTATTAGGAACGCAGAACTTAATTAATTAGACTTGATTCTTTGATGTTAATACTTGAACTCTCTAAAAATGATTGTTTCATTCAAAATGATTGTTTCGAATGTTATGAGTTATGATGTTGTTAGCTTAACTTATATAGGATTTTCATCATATATATATACTCTTTTATGATGAAGGTCTCCAAGTTATTGGAACTTTGCAAAAGTTGTACTATCACAAGGATCTAAAATTTTCAAACTGGCGATGCAATCATCATTCACTTACACTCCAACACGACAAATTTGTTATTGCTGACAGTGCCTGGATGAAGATAGGCTCAATTCTTAGTTCCTTGACATGACACATGCTTTGTAGCAATTTAATCGTCACATTGTGAATATAATCAATTTCGTTAATGCCATGATAACGCGTATTACGATAATGAAACAAGAAATGTGTAAAAATGATATTTGCAATGTTACATTGACCAATTGTAATTCAAAACCATAAAAGTTTCCCGAGAACTCTAGGAATTGAAGCAATGGAGCACTAATTACCAAACTTCCATCGTCCTAACAACATGAAATTTTTTTCACACTTTTGTAGTTGATATTCAATTCAACAAAACTTACATCATCCAAAATAATAGTCTCCAAAGCAAGAAAACATGATAATATAACATCAACATCACTGTTGAGTAGTGTCACACGAGTTAAAGACAGACTTTAGTCAAGTCCAAGTCACTGTGAGCCGCTTGAAAGGAAAAAGAGGTCATACTATGCAGCTCCAATTTTTCAAGCGACGAATTTTTGTAGAAGCAATCCGGAGGGGTATAATGAGTTACTAGATTCATGAATTCTAGTTTGATAAACTTAACGTTTTTCTTGCTGATTTTGTTATACTCAGAAAAATCAAGTGACATTTGGAGGGAGAATAGTTTCATATTTGAACAGACAAATTGGGTCAAGGTGCGATCAACATACCAAAAAATTGGCATCGTTCTCCACATGATTTGTCAAAATCATAAAGTTGATTTTATCGACAAGAGTCCATAGGTTTATCATTGTCATCGGGAGAGCACCACATGTTCTTACATCATCTCTCACATCCAATAGAGAGAGTATCTTAACGACCAAATGTATTGTTTTGATCCGAGTCGTGTCATCGTTGGATGTTTTTGGGCTAACCATGATAAATCTTCTCCAAGTGCAATAATTATAACGCAAAGGTATGTAATTTATAATGCTAGTGTCCTTCTGTAACTAGGATAACCATATCCTAGGGATAATAGGATAACAACTAATTAAGATAAACACAAATTTTGAAATTACCATCTTATAAAGGTTGTAATTACTCTTTAAACTATGCTTAATATCATGTATGTATCGAAACTAAAATATCACACAAGAAAATTAGTGAATTATCCATCCATCGTTATTCTTTGAACTATTTTCTATCCTTTTGTTTGTTGTTCATAATTTGTACTTACGAAAACAATAAAAACTTGTTCTTAAAAAAAAAAGGAACTTTCCAATGACTTTCCACTTACCAAGTGAATTCACAGATTATTAGGTAACCCCTATAAAAAAATAAAAATAAAATAAAATAAGCCATACAAACGTTCCATTCACTAATAAATGAGGTGATTTCATTTACCAAACAATATATAAGGGAAACAAATGGAAACTCAATTCTAAAAGGTTGAACTTACTTATTCATAAACTTTAGAGAGCTGAGTTTGACTTAGGGATGAAAACTTTTAAAACTACTTTTGAACTTCCATCATAATATTAAGTTTATATGACCTTGTAGCAACAAAATTCCAAGTCTAAAATATATTAAACAAGAAATAATTGTACAAATTAAATTTAATGATTTAAAGTAAGTGGTTACAATTTCTATGATTCTCCTGATTCTAATCTAAAAAAAATATTTCTTGAACTTGATCTTAGAAAATATTGGTTTGATCTTCTCCAAATTGATTTTGGTGCTCTTTGAATAACGGTAATCCAAAGTCAATTTAGCTTAATATTGGATCAAACATGAAATGATTTGAATCTTTTCAGCGAATGTCTTGAATTTCGTCTTGGATACTTTTAGTTTTGAAAATTTTGATCTTCCTTGGTCCCTCATAATTCTCCAATAACGTTTAAATGAGTGCTTCTTAACTTGATCTCGAATCAAATGCCGGATTTTTCTTTGATCTTTGAAGATTGCCTTGAGTTAATGAAAAAGGTTTTGAAGAACGCCTCGTAGAAAGAATTTTGCTCTTCAAATTGTGATCCTTTAGAATGCGTTCCTTCAGAAAACGTGTGTCTTTCTTCTAAGAGAGAACCCTTATTTATAATGGTAGAAAGAAGAGTTCAAATGAAATTAGTCAATTGAATGATGTAATTTGATTGACTCTCAGTAGTAAAAAATCTACATATTTCTCTTTGTCTAAGAGATATTGACTCTTTTAAACGTCCATCACTTATAAGAAATATGCACTCTTTTGATTGGTCGTGACATATCATCTTGAACACTTGACATAATCTAATTGACTCTTTCTACGAAGAGTCAAACATTATTTAATTGGTTTAAAAACTTCAGTTTGACACTTACTGAGATTTCATTGGCCAATAAAATAGATATAAAATCTAATCAATTTAACTATTTTTTTTAATTTAATTTAGTAAAAGTTAAAAAATAGCGAAGATAATTTAATTTCTAATATATGAGAATATTTTATTCTCTTTAATTATACACAAAATCTACTCGACCTTTCAAACTAGACCTTTTTTGTCAATATTTATAGTGTGGGACCACATTACATCGTTTTTTAGATATTTAGTGGCAAATGGCAAAAAACACAACTTAAAAGTCACAAAATATAATTTTTAGAAAAACTAATTTCACAAAAACTATTTTCACTACTTACTTTTCATAATAATAAATCATTATTATACATAATTGATTTCAGAAAAGTCAGTTTCCATTAATTATCCAACAACTAAGTAAATTCTCCCTAAGGGCAAGTCCAATGCAAGTAAGCAAATGGGGATGCAAAGCCCTAACTTCCAATTTACATACATTTTTTTGTACTTTTTCCACTCCAATGGGATAAGGAAAAGGATATCTATTTTACATTTTTAACTTTGAGATCTTAGGGCAAGTCCAATGCAAGTAACCAAATGGGGATGCAAAGGTGTAACTGCAATTTTCCATACATTTTTTTGTGAAATTTTCACTCCAATGGGGATAAGGAAAAGGGGATCCATTTTACATTTTTCAATTTCAGATCCTATATTTACTTACTTTTGAAGAGAGAGAAACATGGTATGCATATGGTAGTTGTTGAGAGGGAATGAATGTGATTGGATAAAAATATTTAGTAAACAATAAAAATATTAATAAAGTGACATAGAAACTCAATTTACATGCTCGCCATTGGAATGAATCAATTTAAATGGGTATGCAAATATATAACTATTTGAGAATGTATAATGTATTTTACATCCCCAAATATACAAACTACCATTGGACTTGCCCTTATATTTTCAAATTTTGGAGGAGAGAGAAATGGGGATGAAAAGTTGGAGGAAATGAATAGTGAGCAAATAACTACCAACTTGTGAGGTAAGATTGTAATATTATTATTTATAGACATTTCGTATTGCATCAAATTTGATTTAAATTAGATTATTTTTATTTGAGTTTTCAAATGAATTTAAATAATTTATTTTATTTTTTAATTTAAATAATTTGAAATTTTCAGACAATTTGAACTTTCAAAATTTGAGATTTGAAAGTTTCCGCATGTTTATAAAGTTCAAAACTTGAAATTTCAAAAGTTTTCGTATTTTGCAATTTTAATTTTTCAATTTTTTAAGTTTTGAATTTACTGCTTAATTTATAATTTTTTAAATTTGAATTTTTCAATTTACTTAATATTTTCTTTTATACTTATCAAAGATCTCGGAAAAAAAATTGAATTCATAAATATAATGGATTATATAATAATAAAATTAAAAATAAAAAATATATTCATTTTGCATACACATGCATTAGAGTGAAAGACTTTAATTGAGTATGTAAAAAATATTTTTTGCTTAATCAATTTTACATTATTGCATTAGACTTGCCCTCACTTATTTAACAATCTTAATTCTCGTTCTTTTGCCCTCCTCTAGTCGATTACTAGAATCATCTTAAAAGATTTTTAGATTTTTCTTTGAAATATAGTAATATTTTCCAACTAAAATTTCACAATTTAGATTCTATTAAAATATTGTTTTATCAAAAATAAAACGTCAATTGACTACACATATCACAAACGAAGGGTGGTCCATGGTTTTGTAATATAAAAAACAAGGGTTAGTTACAAACCTCCCCTGAGGTTTGGTGTAATTCTTGTTCAATCCCCTTCAAGATTCATAATTACAATGACCTTCACCGAGGTTTTAAAAACCTTACAAAACCCTAACGGACACTAACGGAACTGAACGGAATATGTGAAATGACTTAACTGCCTTCGTCAATTTTGATTACAAAAAATAAAATAAAAAATTCGACAAACAAAATATCTTATTTACCCTTGCAATGATGCACATAAATATCATATTAACCTTGCAAATTAAATAGATATAAAAAATCATAATTGCACATCGATTTTATTAATTCCTTTTATGAATACAAATAATGTTATTAAAGTTTAGGTACCGATGTGCAATTATGATTTTTTAAATCTATTTAATTAAAATTTGCAAGGTTAATATGATATTTATGTGCATCATTGCAAGGTTAAATAAGATATTTTGTTAACTGAATTTTTTAATCAAAATTCGCGAGGGCAATTAAGTCATTTCACAGATTCCGTTCAGTTCCATTAGTGTCCGCTAGGGTTTTGTAAGGTTTTTGAAACCTTAGGGAAAGTCATTGTAAAAATGATTTTTGGAGGGAATTGGACGCGAATTACACGAAACCTTATGAGAGGTCTTTGTAATTTTGTGCATTAGGGCAAGGGTAAATAAGATTTTTTTCTTTTTTCTTTTTAATTAAAATTGATGAGGGCAATTAAGTCATTTCAAAGATTCCGTCAAGTTCCGTTAGGATTTTGTAAGGTTTTTGAAACCGTAGAAAAGGTCATTGTAATTATGATTCTTTGAAAGGTTGAACGTGAATCAGATCAAACCTGATTTTGAGGTCCATGAAATTAACCCTATAAACAAAATTAAAATACGATATTGACTTTTCAATTATTATTGTAAGCATATTCCCATAAGTGACATGAAATCTGTTTATCCGATCCTGCACGCATTAAGGTCGTATATAATGGTAGCTTAGTAGGAATTATTTTTAATTAGCATTTATATCAGTTTCTTATTATATATAAAAAAAAAAAAAAGAGAAAAAGCAAAAGTTGGGCAAAGTCTTGATTTTTCTTTACTCTTTCCCAATATTTCACCCCTCCTCAAAATTCGTACAAATTTCGGGCAAAAATCTGGGATTTCATAATTCAAGATTGCTCTGCTCATCAAAAAGGTGCTTCGTTATTTTATTTTTCTGGTATATTTCGTATATATTATTATGTTTGCGTGCTTGAATTGTATAGATATATATGATTTCTTTATAGGGTTTTAAACATTTATCCGTATGTCTTCAAGATGATTGCCTGAATCCTTATTTTTAATTTATCAATGTAGGTTCTTCTCGTTTGTTTAATTTAAAATCGGGTTTTATGATTCTTGATTTCAACAGACTTGGTTTTTTATTTTTATTTTTTCATGTATCAGTTGCTGATGTTTTAGTTGCAGTATGTAAAATGATCAAGATTGGAATTTTGATGTGTATATAGTTCTGGCTAAAGAAAATTTGTCTTACACTGAAAAACTGTGAATTTATATACTTGTGTTTGTGAGTTTCTCTTGAATACTGATGATCATTGACTTGGAAAGTGCTAATTTTTTGTTTGATTCACAATCCAAGAGAATTGACAACTGATTTTGTTATTTGGTGTATTTGGTTAACCTTCGACCTTTGTACGGTAGACCATGGTTACTTTAATGAGAGAAACAAAAAGGTTATATTTCCCATATGTAATCCAATAGTGCTAATGCAATTAACCTTCATTAATCACTGGAGCTTTTACGTCGAAGTTCGAATTTGGCTTTGTGTACCATCAATGCTGTATGGAAACTACCTTCTAGTTCTTATCCCGTGAAATGCCCAGCTTGATTTCCCTATCCATGCTCAGAGTACATTGAAGGAACCATAAAAATTATGCCTAAGGATTGCTAATATCACAGATCTTGTGTTTGAGCTTGCTATGTTGGTGTGCTTAGAGTTTCTTATATGTTTAATATACTTACACTGTTTCATCTTTTAGCAGCAACAAAATCCATCAACACATACGAGGGGGACTTCATGTGAACTGAAGATTATTATATCAGATCAATAAAAACTCCAGTCGTTATATCGATATATTTGATCTGAATTTGATTTCTTGGCCTGATAGACGAGATTCAAAAGGCCTTCTGTGATCAAGTTATGCTTGCTGATAATGGGGTTCAAAGCAAAGCAAGTCCTTTTACTTTTTCTCCTTACATCTGTATTTAGTTATGCTATCACAGCAGAAAATGAGAAAGAAAATCCCCAAAGATTAATAACTTCTCCACAAAAGAAAGTAGGGGGTGGTGTGATAGATGGGTCAGGGACAGAGCATGTGGTTAATTCTGATAGCAATGGTGAAAACAATAGAGTTTCAGTGTCCACAGTCGCATTTTTCACACTGGCCATGGCTGCAGCCACTGGTTTAGGTGCCATACCGTTTTTCTTTGTGGAGCTCGATCCTGAGTGGGGTGGAATATGTAATGGAATGGCTGCAGGGGTAATGTTGGCCGCTAGCTTTGACCTTATACAGGAAGGACAGAGCCACGGGAGTGGCGGAAGTTGGGTTGTGATGGGCATTTTGGCTGGTGGCATTTTCATTTGGCTTTGCAAGAAGGTGAATCTCTTAATTTTTATACTGATATCTAGATTAAGCATTTTTAGGTTAAATTGCAATTTTAGTCCCGGAAACTGAACCTTCAGCACTTTCAATCTCGTGTTTGACAATTTGCAATTATAGTCCTATCGAACCTTTTTTTTTACAATTTGGGAAAAACCGAGATATTCCTACGTGTCCAAAAATGCAAAATTTGGATGGAAAAGGGGCCAATAGGATCGATATTGCAAAATATTTTGAATAACTTGGGACAACAAGTACAATTTTGTAAAGCGTAAAATTGTTGATGGTCTAATCCTGAGGGACTAATAATACTATTTTGTCTATTTTACAATAATGATGTGATGGCTGATATTATCTGTGTTTTTATGAAGTGAAACCCTGTACATATGGAAACATTATTTTGTATACCCGCTTTACAGATGATGTAGTTCAGCACACCCATGAGGATAAATAAATGATGCTCTAAAGTCCAATATTTAGATTTACTGCATATACAAGTTACATGCGACCGTTGCAGTAAATAAATGCTCATACATTGGGCACAAGCTATTCTTTTTCTTCCTTTTTAATGGAGTCATAAGTTCCAATTTTATACGCTTTATATTTAGACAAATTTAATGTCTTGCTTGTTATTATATAATTTGTATGCAATGAAGTAGGTCACCGTTGTTCAATCACATGACGTCTCTTAGAGATGGAGCTGATATCATGAATTAGAAACTTAGGGGATTGCTTGATTGGCTGTACAAGCATAAGTTTTTAGGAGGTCAATTTATTTTTAGTTGGTTTAATTCGTCTATATGAATGTTTACATATCTCACAAGAATATCATTTTTACAGAAGCATCTTTTTTATGTTCAACTACATATCTCACAAGAATATCATTCAAATGCTACTCATTATCCTTTTCATTTGGTTTAATTCACCCCCCCCCCCCTTTTTTTTGATACTCAGATACTTGAGCAATATGGTGAGGTGAGTATGCTGGACATAAAAGGAGCCGAAGCTGCTAAAGTGATTCTTGTAGTCGGAATTATGACTCTTCATTCTTTTGGTGAGGGCTCTGGTGTTGGAGTATCCTTTGCAGGGTCCAAGGGATTATCTCAGGGTATTTTGGTAACTCTAGCCATTGCCGTGCACAATATTCCAGAGGGCTTGGCTGTTAGTATGGTGCTTGCATCAAGAGGAGTGTCTCCACAGAAGGCCATGTTATGGAGTGTAATAACCTCTCTGCCACAGGTAATTAGTTACTTTTTCAGCTTGCTTATAACAATGAGGGAAATTTGACATGTGAAACATTTTGATTGAAAGGTACATTTTAAAAACATTTATATTGGAAATATGGACCGGTAATGTTGGAGAGATGTTCTTCTCTAAGGGGTAAAATTGCATATTTAGTCCCATAGCACTGGACCCTTAACACTTTTGGTCCCGGATTTACGACTGCACTTTTGATCCTTTTTTTTAAGACATTTGCACTTTGGTCCTGTTGTCCCATTTCCATCAATTTGGGACCAAAGTGAGACAGTCCTATGGGATCAAAAGTGCAAATCATGTATAATTAGTGGGACCAAAATTGAAAAAAATGGATAGAAAAGGGGTTCGAAGACCAAAAGTGCAAAACAATTTAAAAAAATGGGCCAAAAGTACATTTTTGCAAAGCGCGGTACTAAAAGTGCTGAGGATCCAATTTTGTGGGACTAAAAAAGCAATCTTGCATCTCTTAGGTGTTACCTTGTTGGAAAGAACTCCTAATTACATATCATATGTGCCAAGAGAAATATTATACATCTGTGTTACATTACCAACAGAATGTATTACAATGTTCACCTCCATTGAGTCGTTGACTAAACAGATACCTGTTTTATACGTGAGAAATGTTAAGATCCAATCATGAATTTGAGAAAAAAAAAAAAACTATGTCACACTAAATGAATGTTAACAACATTAGCAGTAATTCATATATACCAAGGGTGTTTGCAAATCTTAGAACTACCGAATCTTAGAACCATATATGTATATACTATAAACTGAAATATCTACACAAATATTGTATGTGGAGTTTTTGATTTTGGTGGTGGACTCATTAGGTAAGATTTTCATTGTCGATGATTTCATACCCATTGATATCAAAATTGTTTTAATGTTACGATGCAGCCTATCGTAGCAGTTCCTTCATTTGTATTTGCTGAATCATTCAACAAATTCCTACCATTTGCTACTGGATTTGCCGCTGGGTGTATGATTTGGATGGTTATAGCTGAGGTCCTTCCAGATGGATTCAAGGTAATCTTTTTCATTCTCCTTGATGCAAAATAAGCTAACCTAAGTGAGTTACGGAAAATGCAATGAGGAATATACCGATTGATTTTTTTTTTCCATTGTGGATTGACCAAGTCATTCTCAGTACTTCCTTTTACACATTTTGAACTAGTCTCAATTATATTGCATGTCGATCGGTCCTTGGAGCTTCTTATTCAAAATTATACTTTATTATCTATGGTCTTATGCTTCGTATTCTCGATCTAAAATTTGTGCTGCTGTTTGCAACTCTATATGCCTCTTGATTTTGTGATCTGATATTCCTCTTATGTTTCTTGTTGCAGGAATCTTCTGCATCTCATGTTGCATCAGCAGCTACACTCTCTGTGGCATTTATGGAAGGTCTCAGTGCTTTGTTTGAGCATTTCAGCCACAACTACAAGTAATCCCCCCCCCCCCCCCTTCTCTCTCTCTATCTCCCCTCCCCTCGAGATATATGTTCTCTCTGCACTCTCGCGCATCAAACCACTCAAAATTTCTTATATACTCTTACACAAAGGACTGGCAAAATTGATTTTTTAATCCTATACGACTGGGCCCTCAACACTTTTGGTCCCATATTCTATGAAATTGCACCCTTTTTTGGTCCTATCACCCCTTTTCATCCAAATTGAGACCAAAGTGCAAAATGTTGACTGTTGTATGAGAACAAATGCACGAAAAGGATGGAAAATAGGGCACCATACTTAATATTTTCAAAGACCAAAACTGCTAAATAGAGATAGAAAATGAAAAGATAAGACCAAAGCAAAATATTATTAAATAATGCAACTTTGCCCAAATCACTTCACTAAAACTTCGTTTGGGAACCTGGTAACGTGACATGCTTAATATGTCAATCTCTAGAAATATAATTGTGTAAAAGCTACTCATGCTTAACTAATTTCTTTTACTTTACAGTCCAGAGGATGCTTCTGGCTTGTTTGTTTCTCTACTATTCGGTCTAGGCCCATTGCTCGGTGGCATTGCCCTCGTTGCCTTCGCTCTTGCTTTCCGTCTCCAACACGCACTTCTCACGGGTGTAGCCTCCGGCATAGCCTTCGTAGTCGGTGCCTGGCGACCTCTCCAACTACTCTTCTCCTCAAAAATGGGATTCTTCCCACTCGTATTTCTCCTTGGAACCGGATATACATTCATCAACTTATCTATATCCACTGCCATGAAACTCGCAGGCCGTAAAAAAACTTCAGCAAACACGTTATCTACCGTCTCTAACTTGTCATTTAGTGCGCTCACTCTTCAGTCGGTCTTATCTTGTGTAGCAGTGGGCCTACACGCGTTAGCCGAGGGGCTGGCCTTGGGGGTAGCTGCCCCCAAGGCTTATGGGCTTGGACGGCACATGGTTTTGCCGGTTTCTCTACACGGATTTCCTCGTGGTGCTGCTGTGGCTAGCTGTATATTTGGTGCGACTGATAGTTGGCATGGGTCGCTTTTATCTGCGGCACTTATAGGCTTTGTGGGCCCGTTGTCTGCAATAGGGTCGATTCTTGCTGGGATTGACTATAGAGGATTAGACCATTTAATGGTTTTTGCATGTGGAGGACTTTTTCCTTGTTTTGGGAGTATTGTTAAAAGAGCAGTTAAGTTAGATAAAAGGAAGAGTATTGTTGGAGTTGTTATTGGTGTGGTGTTTGCTTTTGTTTGTTTGACTTGCACAAAGCTGGTTTGTTTGCATACAGCTTATTGCAATTCTGCTCCAGAAGCTGTTAGGTGATTTTTTTTTTAAATTTTTTTTTTATTTTCAATTATAATTATTGAAGTGGAAGAAGCAATTGTGAGAATTTATTCTATGGTAGATTTTTGTGGTGATTAGGATGATGAGATGAAATGACAACGAACCACATTGTACTATTATTATTATAGTCTAATTTTAATATCATTACTTTTTTCACATTGTTGGTACTTAAATTCTTTTATTTTAGGAAAAGAAAATACTGATTTATGAGTTCAAGTTTGATTTATAAAACTTTAGTTTGAATTAATTCAGTTCGTTGTTAAACCAATTTTGCTTTATAGAGTTTGAAGACATGAATTATACTTCAAATTCTTATAAAAATTCACATTAATGTAAAAAATTATCTAAATGTCAATAAACTAAATTAAAAAATGTCATCCAAGAACACATGACCGTTTCATCTATTTTTTGGTATATGACAAAATTGACAACTAGTCGGTACACTGTACACACTATATATATTCTAGTGAGAAAAGAAAAAAGAAAATCACAAAGATAGTCACGTGACTCATTTCTGTTGTTACTATGAATGTATGTATGCGCTGCACGTGAATCTAGATCTATGTCTTATAGTAATTAATAATCTTTTTTTACTAATTCAGTGCACATCATTTTCATAGTTTTTACCAATGTTTTCAGAATCGGACCGGACAGTGAATCGGTGAATCAACTATAATTTATAAATTTTAATTTATATTAAAGGTTTAACAAAAGAATGTAGCTCAAATGGTAAGAAAATTATGTTTCACCCTAAAAGTTAGGTGTTCAAATCTCACATTTGACAATAATTTTTAATTTATTTTTAACATTAAAAAAATAAAAAAAAAGAAATTCCGGTTCGTTGGTTTTGGACCGATTCAACCCGGTTCAAACTGGTTTTTGGGGGTAAATCGGAACATTGGTTTTTACTTCACTTTAAAAAAAATTGAATTCAAATATTGATAAAATATTTTATTAATAGGACCGTTTCCTGATTTTATTTCATGTTTGTATTTCCCCATAATAAAACATAACATTTTTTATTTTTATTTTTTTTATATATCTATCAAATTGTCTTATTGAATCATAATCCTACAATATATCTTAGTTCAAAGAATAAATGACATTAATTGTGTGACAAATCAAAATTTAATGGATTAATTAATTATATAAATTTCTTATTCGGTGAAGATCCTCTATACCACTATTAGTGTATCATAGTTGTGTATCACTAATAAGTAGTCAATATGTGAGACAATTACTTATTTGTGGTACATAAATATGATACACTAATAGTGGTATAGAGGATCTTGAGTACCAACAGGTGATTGGTCTAGTGGAAGGAACTAGTCACTACAAAATAGCGGACTCAGATTCGAATCTCTATTGGGAGAGATTCCTACTTTATGTGCCTGACGTGCCTCAAAAAAATTAAATCCTTGAGAAAAAAAAAATAGAGAATATTGAGCCGTATTTTTCTCTTTATAATAAGGATGTTTACAACTCACATGACGTCAGCTAACCTGGCAGCATCCAAAAGCTGGCTGATTCCGTATTCTCACGTGCAACCCCTGACGTGCAAGCCACTCGCCCTGTTTTGTTTATTAAGAATAAGATTAACATTGTCTGTCGTGTGGGGAGGCTCAAAACGCTTTCACCTTTTTTTTTTCTCTTCACTTTTCACTCTTTTCTTTGCCAATTTAGGCTTATTCTTCTAATCAGCAATTTGGGAAATTCTTCGATATCTAAAAAAGGGTTAGTATCTTCGGACCAAACACCTGCATTCTTCTTTTATCTTTTCAGTTTTTTTTTTCTACTATGCTCAAGACTCCATTTTTATTGAATCTTTTTTCATACATGCATTTTGTTGCTGATTTTGGTTTATGGTTTTTTTATATAGATCCCCAAGATTCAATTTTTGAGAGGCTAAGTTGTTAAATAGAAAGAAAAAAGAGATGTCGAACAAAGGAACATTGGATCTGGCAACTGGGCTTGGTGGGAAAATTGATAAAACTGATGTTCTCTCCGCCGTTGACAAGTAGTCATCTTTAACCTTTTCATCTCTCTCTCTTTCTATATATATATATATATATATATATATATATATGTATATTTGTGTGTGTAAAATGTGATTCTTGAAGTTGAAGAGTGTTAGCTATCTGAATTTAATTTAGAATGATGATGGTTGGATCTCAAATTTGGGTTTAGTAGTATTTAGGATTGTGTTATCCAGGTAATTCCGTTCTTGACTAGGTTTCTTTGTTTTGTAAGTCGTCACTTATGACCAAAACACGGGATATTCTTGCATAGACCTGGTATATGAGATTTTTATAGACCTTGTGGTGGTAAATACGCCACATCATACATTTTGAGAGCATGACATCATCAAAATATATGATGTGGCATATTTACAATCACAAGATCTATGAAAAGCTAATAGACCAGGTCTATACAAGAATTTTCCCCAAAACACCCACTTGTAGTGTGTGTGTGTTTTTTTTTTTTAATTAGTACACACCTGTCAATCATTTATCTTTGATTTGATGGGAATTTGGGACTGTCTTTGGTTCTTTTTGAAGGAATTTTATTGTTTGACACTGCTTTAGAAGACTGATTTGTAAAATCTTTCATGTGGAATGGACGGTGGTAGTAGGATTGTACTAGTTTTATAGCAAAATTGATATTTTTCCTAAGTAGAACAATTTTGTGATTATGTGGTAGATCTGATCTTTTATCAGTATTGAATTACTATAAGTCACCGTCGACATACAGTACTGTGGTCCTTGTGTGTTCAATGTATGACCAATCTACTGTTCTACTGAATCCTTTTGGGAAATTTTTGTTGTATAAGTCTTGTAGCACATCACTTAGACTATGTGTGTTTCTTGAATTTCAGTAAGTAAATTGACTGAGAAAAATGGAAATGAACTATAAATTACACATGGTTTTAACGTTTCACTCACTAAAAATCTAAGAAACCAACATTGGGTTAATATTCCTAGCAGATCATCGGTTTCTAAACTAAAGCCAAAATCTCAAAGAAGCCTATACTGCAATAAATTTAGGAATTAGGTTTTGAATGGCTTCTCTGATTTGAAATTTGCAGTAGGCCTCTTTCTCTATGTATGTTATCCCTTTTCTTATATTAGAAGAATTTTTGATTTGTGTGTGTATTTTATATACAGGTACGAAAAATATCATGTTAGTTATGGAGGCAAGGAGGAAGAGAGAAAAGCTAACTACACCGACATGGTGAGAAGTCTCATTTGTCATACACAGCCCAATTTTCAGCTCTGCTTGTAACTTTTGGCTTCTAAATACTAGTAAAAACATGTTTTTCATTTACAATCCTAAATATAAATACTAAAACTGTTGAAAAAGCCCAAACTCCCTAATTTCTGGTTCATAGATCCCTATCTGTTCTTATAAGCAAGAGTTGTAGTTAATACACGATCCTTATCTCCTTGAATATATTAAATATTTTAATTCTCTTTCATGATGGTGCTTTTTATCTGTTGAGATTCATTATTTAAATACAGCAATAAATAATTTAGTTAGTTAAAGAGATCCTTGTTAAACTTTGATTGCCTTGTGATTTTCAGGTTAATAAGTACTATGATCTTGTCACAAGTTTCTATGAGTATGGCTGGGGAGAATCATTCCATTTTGCTCCAAGGTGAATTCTTCGTTTTTTAGTTTAATCATGTTTTCATAACTAAAGGCACCAAGGCGTTTTACCTTTTCTTTTTCCTCTTTTTTTTAAGTTACTGAATAGTATTATGATAATATGCATCAGATGGAAAGGAGAGTCTCTTCTTGAAAGCATTAAGAGGCACGAGCACTTCCTTGCCTTACAACTTGGCCTAAAACCAGGACAAAAGGTTTAATTAAACATTTTATGGCACTTCTTTTGAATCATTTCTGGACTTATTTATACCAGTGTTGAACTCTTTACTTGTGTCCGTAGGTTTTGGATGTTGGATGTGGAATTGGTGGACCATTAAGAGAAATCGCTCGATTCAGGTTTACGAAATGTTAATTATTGCTTGTTTTGTGGTTAATATTTGAATACTGATGTGAATTCTTCTCGTTATATTTGGTGCAACAAAGAATTTGTTAACAATATAAGTACAAAGAATTAATCAACCTCATATTCAAGTAGTATTGTATTGTATGAAATATACTAAGGCTGTGTTTGATTCAACGATTTCAATGATTAAAGCGCTAAGGAAAATGTTTTTTCTTGCATCCAATGACGCAACATTGAGCTTCTTGTTCATTTGCATTTTACTTATCATTTTACTCACTGAAATCCATAAATCAAACATAGCAATTGTGCAAGTTGTATATTGAAAGTAGTGTGTTTAATATGTGTAGCAATTGAGAGACAAGGTAATCTACTTTTATTATAAACATGAAATGTGTTCTTTCTGTTTACACTTTACTTCCATAATAATTTTTGTCTTATATTTGTCTGACATCTTGCAGTTCTACATCAGTTACGGGTCTCAACAACAATGAATATCAGATATCAAGAGGAGAGGTATGATGTTTGTCATATCTTATGTTGTTTGGCAAAAAATTGAATTTATAGGATCAATTTTGACACCAAACTCATTTGAATTTGAGTTTCATTTTCATACTATGATGTTTTCATGCACTAATTTTATACCTTTATTAATCTGTCCCTGGATGTGCAGGTTCTAAACCGCAATGCAGGACTAGACAAGACTTGTAACTTCGTCAAAGTCAGTAAATTAGTGACGATCGAGTTTCTATGTAATTTTTAATTATAATTCTTTCCATTTTGATAATTTCTTAGTAATTATGCAGGCTGACTTCATGAAGATGCCGTTTCCCGACAATAGTTTTGATGCAGTGTATGCAATTGAAGCCACCTGCCATGCCCCAGACGCGGTGTGTAAATTTATAATAGTAATTTCTCATTATCTAATTCGGGTCTTACCCTATCTGTACACTTTATGTTTGTTAGTAAGTTGGCTTGACTTGTTCTTATGCTCCTCCAGGTTGGATGCTATAGTGAGATATATAGAGTACTGAAACCGGGTCAATGTTTTGCTGCATACGAGTGGTGCATGACTGATGCCTATGATCCGAATAACAACGAACACCAACAGATTAAGGTAATTTACCATATACATGGAAAAGAAAGGCTTCTAAATGTAACTCTAATTTTGATGCTTGGATTTGATACTCCATTTTTGCAGGCAGAAATTGAACTAGGAAATGGACTCCCTGACATTAGGCTGACAAGCCAATGTCTTGAAGCTGTTAAGCAAGCTGGATTTGAAGTGAGTTAGATAAAATCTTGTGCTTTTTCTGCATAATCTATGAGGTTTCGTCATATATTTCCAATTTTTTTTTTCTTTTTGCTCTAAAGGTTGTGTGGGAGAAAGATCTTGCAGTGGACTCACCTATCCCATGGTACTTGCCATTAGATACAAGTCATTTCTCTCTCAGCAGTTTCCGTTTGACGGCAATTGGACGTTTTATCACCAAAAATATGGTAGGAGTAATTTTTTTCACATCTGATCATACATAAATATATTTCCCTTGTTATGTCAATATGTTGTCTGTGCAAAAATCAGAAGTGATGTAAATATATATCATGTATGCATCACGCATTATTTATTTTTGACTTTAATCTGTTTTTGTAGGTAATGGCTCTAGAAAAAATTGGAATAGCCCCCAAGGGAAGCCAAAGAGTTCAAAATTTCTTAGAGAAAGCTGCAGAAGGTCTCGTCGCGGGTGGAAAGTAAGAGTCTTTTCGTGTTATTCTTGCTTTATAACACAAAGGGAAATTACACTTCTCCCCCTTATATATTGTCCATTCCTTCACTCCATAACCTTTAGTACTCTTGTATATTTTGTGAAATTTGAGGTTTAATGACTAAGTGTATGTTATGATTGGAATTTGCAGGAAAGAAATTTTCACAGCAATGTATTTCTTCGTGGCCCGGAAGCCGGTTCACGGAGCTCAGTAGTGATGAAGGATTGTTTATTTATGGTTTCAAAGATTTATTGATGATGAATAGCACAAGATTTTAATCAGAATGCTTACATTCTGTTGGACTGATTTACTTACTTTGATTTAAACATGAAATTATTAGGGACATGAAATAAAATTTTGTTGATTTGTTCTATTGGTATTGGGGGCCTTTTTGAGTAAACTTGTCATTGTCATCTAGAAAAGATATATGTGGATAGTCAACAAGATCAATAATTTGAAATATATGGATTTAGATTGATCTCATTCGTTAAAATATTCAATTATAAATAAAAAAGATTGTATGATTTTAAGTAATATTTTGATATAAAAAAATTAAGAGTTTTTATTTTATTTTGTATTATGTCATTCATAAATTCATTTTTATGTGACAATTCCATTCAAGAGGAGGGGAAAATTGATATTTTTATGTTAATGACAATGTTTTAAATGTGATCTATTATAGTATTATATATAGATGGAGATAGTGGCTGGTGTTTTTAGATTAATCAAAATCGATTTTTGTTTTAAATTTGACCAAAATCAGGTGTACTCGGAATCTATCAAATATCGATGGATCCGATGGGACGGATTGAATTAAAAAAAATAATGGATGAGCATTGTATTTATTTAGGTATTTGAATTGGATCCATTGACAATCTCATTTACGTATGATTTGATTTATGATTGTTTCAGTCACTTTATTGATAGCGATAATAATATTAATTTAATAAGTTATTTTACTTGTAGTATAGTATAAAGAGTAATTTGAGTTTTGGTCTAGTTGGGTCAAATCTATGGGACAAGTAACAAGTTTTCACTACTATTAAACTAAAACATAATCTTTGAATATTATATATACGCACATAATATTAAATAGGTCCGTCATATGCTTATTTCATTTTAGAAGCACACATTTTTTGCAATTTAAGAAATAATTCACCTTTCATATACAATTACAACTACATACATACAATTGTTCTTCTATATATCTAATTTTGACAATATTCACGTAACAATATAAAAAATGAAGTCCATAATATAAACCCGAATCCAGCATTAGACCCAAAAAGGCCGACAATGGCCTCATTGGTGGCGCCGCCTCTGAAGAAACCATAATGATGGTGGCCGAGGTGGCAATGATCCTTATCGGCGGAGGGAGGGTGGTAGTAGACTCTTGCAGTTTGTGGGCAATGTGACTGAAACCTATAAGCAATTCTTATCCCCGAGTCCAAATACTTCCCCATCATGACTTGGGCTTTCCTTTCTCAATTCTTGGAATTTTTTAGGAGAAAGGAAAGGAAAGCAAATTAAAAAGAAAATTGGAGATCGTCGAGGATTAGAACTTAGAAAACATCCCAAATGCATGACATGATGTTATGTTTGAATCATATCATATCATATCATTAGATCTAGATCTAGTACTGTTTTAATTTGTTTGGTTGAGAGAAAAAACGGAAGGATGGGTGAATTTGTGGTTTATATAGAAGCTTGCTTTTGGTTCTTTCATTGCCCCTCAATTCCTTCCTTCCACTTAATAATTATTAAAAAACTTACACAAAAATTTGAGAAACTTATGCTCACTTTTCTATTACTTATTAACTTACAAGTAATACTCAAATTCAAAGGACCGAATTGTGCGCAAGTTGCGCAAGATTCATGTTAAAACTCAAATTGGAAGTGGCTATCGCATACTCAAGATACCCTATTATCTCAAGTATACAATGGGCCTTACTATAAGGAAATGTTATAATTAATTCAAATGACCCATTAATTATCAAAATAGAAGTTGGGCCAATCAGCTTTGCATACTCGAGAGACCCAAATTACCGTAATCTAAATAAACATTCGGAGCCCTCTTTTCTTCTTTTGGGCCAGTCCTATCAAGGATTATTAGGGGTAAGGTAACTGCAAATAGGCCTGTCAATGGGTCGGATTCATTTATATCGGATTCTGATCTTGTTCGGATATAATTTTTTTGAATCTAATGGATCTTGGTTGGAGATATCGAGATTTTTTCTTATCCAATAAAAAATTTAAATTAATATTTTTTCTTAAAACAAGTTTATTAACTTTTCAATTTTATTTAATTTTACCTCACATGTTCAAACTTTCTTTACTAATATTCATATTTATAGATGAAACTGTTGGTTTAAATAAATTTATAAACGAGTTATAGATTACTAATCTTTTAAAATTGACGATGAATTGTTTACTTTTATTTGTTGTTTTATGAGTTGAATATTAAATTAAGTTTTTCCTATCATTTATACCCTTGTTGTTAATGATTGATGTAACTATACCGTTAAAATTAATGCTTGTAGGTCATTAGTATTAGTATGTTGGTTGGTTTATATATGGTTATGCCTTTGTGTAATTGATTGTAATGGAATAATTTGACACGTGTGAAAAGGATCTAAGTTAGAGTGAAAGTAATTAAACCATCCGTCCTGTAATCATGGAGTATGTGAAAATGGCTTGGACAAATTAGCGCGCATACAAGAAATAATTCTCAGACAAAATCATTAACAATCACAATACCAGAAATTGGGTTATGAAATGAATGAAAGAAAAAGGGTTGGGATCGGAGGAGTTGACCCCAATGACTGACTATAATTTAACAGTACTGTACTGTACGTGACTCATGGATCATGACATGCATGTTTAATTTAATTTTAAGCCTTGTTGAATGAAAGCTAGTCATAGAAATTGAAGGCCATAACATATATTCAATTCCCAAAATTAAGACTGTCTTTAATTTGGTAATTAGTTAAAAGTCCTTAGTTGGATGTGAACCACTCTGAGCTCTGAGTACTGTTGTTAATCAATATGATTGAAACTTGATTTTAATATTTTTACTAAGTTTTGAAATTAATGTATGATTGTTAATTAGATGATGAATTGAGCTCGAATCAAATTTTTTAAATAAATACTATTATAAACATATTGTCAATTTTTACCTACACAAGTTTATCTTAAATTGAGTTTCAAAAACTATCTAACGAAAAATATCGTTTTAATTTGTTGATATGTACAAAGAATCGAGATCAAATGAATTTTTAAAAAAAAACTCAATTAATTTTATATGTTTTCTAATTCTAGTTGTTGGAGGCATTATCATATGGGCCGGCGCCGCAGAGGACAAAGGTGTTGTCACCTCAAATCAACGGCGCGCCTAAGAAAACTTTAACCAAAAATTTCTAGTTATAATTAGTCAACTCAGTTTAGATATATAGTTTAGTTCAAACTTGCTTTAGTCGTACCTGAAATCATTAATATATGTAAATATGTAAATAAGTTGAGTTCATGGCAATTTACTCTATGTGATTGAGATAATGTTCAATTTACTTTGTTGTGATTATAAAAGTTTCATACTGCATTCTTGACATTTTTAAATTTATAAAAATATGAATTGAAAAAATTATCCCTCTTTAATGTCGCGATTTACCTCTATGTTGTGATAAATGTTGTATTTTACCCCTGTGTTAGGATAAATGTTGCACTTTACTCCATATGTAACAAAAACACTTTTTATGCTCATTCTTAATTGGGACGAGTGAGTTACACTCTTCGGATGAAGGAGAGAAATTACTTCTATAAGTTTTCACGGGGTATAAGATGCTCATATTTAAATTACAGAGGGATAAATTGAATGCATTCATAGGGGGTAAATTGACAGTTTTGTTAAGTATTGGGTGCGATAAACCAAATTAGTAGTGTTAGAATAATAAAGGTAGTGAATTATATCTTGTAGAAATGGCTAAAAGCTTTAAGGAGTACTGCAATGTTACTTCTCTTAATATTTATTATTTCGTCCCTTACACTTGGCATGTAATTATAGGGATGGTGAATAATTTGTTTTTGCCCCAATGGAATTAAACCACGTCACAATGCTCACAAAGATGATGAACTTCCATGCAAACTGATAAATTATATCCTGCACCACGTAGTAGTAGTAGTAGTATTATATAAGAAATTTAGAGAATTAATAGAGGAAAGATATACTATATGTTTTATTTATTTATTTAAATAAACAGTTACTATTCTATGGAAAAAGTATGTATCTGTTTCCAATATATCATAGGAGTACCTACATAGTGGGTAATGCATATCGACCTTCTTTGCATGATATGTGTAAAAAGAAGATCCCTTATGTTTAAATATATACCACATGTTAAAGTCCACTTTTTACACATGTCAAGCAAAGAAGATCGATATGTATTACCCACTATGTAGGTACTCCTAAACCCCAAAATAAAAATAAAAAGGTATTCAAAATTCTACTATACGGATTTTAATTAGGTAACATAGAAAATTAGAATCAAATATGAGTATAGCAATTCTTTAAGTCCAAGAGGAAGTAAAAAGTAAATAAACATATATTCTGACTCCATTTGATATAGTATGACACTGTAAACTCCTAGTTTGTTTGGTTGTAAGGAAAGTGGGGGAAAATTGTAGGAAAATGAAAAGAAAAAAAAAAAAAAAAAGTCATTTTCCTCTACAAGTTTGATTGTCAGGAAAACTATTGGTTGTCAAGAAAGTTTAGAAAAAGAAGTAATATTTTTGATTAATTTCTCTGTTTGATGATAAATATTTTCAAAATTATAAAATATATTAAGAGTGATTGCAAAATAAAAATTATCAAATTATCTCTATAAATATAAAGTACATCTCTATACATGTTAATTTATATAAGATTTATATGCGCGCGCACACACACACGAAAAAGTTCACACACACACACACACACACACATATATATATATATATATATATATATATTCTAACTATATATGTGATTAAAATCTTGAACTTTTTCTTTGGTTGAGATTTATGTAAAATTTAGTTGATATTGTCTTTTGCTATTTGTACTTTTCTAGTTTCAAGATAATAATTTCATTGTCTTTGGGTTCTTTGTGTCTGAAATATATATTTTTGCGATCTTTTGTCGGGGTATGACTTGAGAGAGTATTTTTATATATGCTAATAATAAATAAGTACAAAGGGGGTTTTTGATAAAAAAAAATATATCAAATGTGAGGTTTTGATAGTTAGACAAAGTACAAGGAGTGTTTTACAATTTACTCTAAAATTTTCCTAGGATTTTCCCATCAAATTGGTTTTCTTCAGAAAATTTTCCTGCAGAAAAGTTGAAGGAAAATAATAACTTCCTTTCCTCCTATCAAAACAACAAGTGAGAAAAAATAATTGATTTTCCTTCACTTTTCCTACAATCAAACAATACATTAAGGCTCCTATTTTCCGTGCCTAACACAACAATTGCATACTATGTTTCGAGTGAATTGCAAATTATCCCCTGTATTAATAGACAATCTACCTCCCTATGATAAGTAAAATGGTAAAATAAATAAAAGGGTAAAATAACTCTTTGTATTTTTTAAAAAAGGCACACTGCCCCCTTCTTGATTTCCACATTTTTACAAGGATAAAATCTCCATTATGCAATATCACAGGGAGGTAAAGTGAAGTAAACATGCTGTTAATGTAGGGTTAAATTGATCATTTTTCACATAAAAATGAAGTTTCAGTTACATTATAGAACGTGTGTAACAATCCTGCAAGTAAGGAATTAACTTGTTCATTAATTATTTTATATTATATAGAGTTAAATTGTCTATTTGATATATAACTGAAGTTAAAGTTGGAAAAAAAAAACCCCTATATTTCTTACCTATATTAAGTCTCTACCTAATGCTAAACATTAAAAAGTCAAAAAAAATCAATAGATTAATCAAAGTACGAAGAGTTAAATTAAGAAACCAAATGCTAACTCATGGAAAAAAAGTTAAATAATTATTGGGAAAAGAGAAGAACCTAATTCAAGCAGACTGAGTATTGGACGACAAAAATACGTACGATGACCATTATCGAACCTTCTTTTGAATATACAATAAATTGGGATTTTCTTTTGAGTAAAAATAAATTGGAAATTGGAAGGGACTAATTAATTATGACTTAAAAAATTCTAATCTAAGATTTCAGCTTGTGTCATCACAATCTTTCTTCATTTTCCGTTTCAACTTTATGAATATTTTATTACCTTCGAGTGGAGAAACTGAGAAAGTATCTAAAGTGTAGTTAGTTATAATCAAATCCATTAACAATTCATAAGCTAGTTTTCTGTCCTACTCGTTAATCGTCATGTACTAATCTTTTATTTTTCTAATTCAAGAGCCCTCTTTATTACTATAATGCGGGTCAATATTCATGTATTAAATTTTGATCCATAAAAAATTGGACTAATCTCTTGTAATAACCATGATCAAGCCCAATCACAAAGCCAGTGTATATATTAAAATTTTCACTCGTCTACAATATTAAAATTGAATACAAAACACACCCAGTTCATGTATGCTTCGTGTACTAGATTAGTAACAAAATTTATTAGAGAGAATATATAGGAAATCATCTCAAATTGTGTTTGGTGATTAAGATAACTATTTAATACTAGGTTAAAAATAAATATAGTCAACAACATAATTTAATTTAATATTTTTATAGAACACATTCATCATCAATTATTATGCTCAAGTACAAAGAATTACAAATAATAAACCACTATCAAACACTAGTATTAAACTAGAGAAAAATCCAGATTAGTTGGAATTGAACCTATGACCTCTTGATGTTGGAGTCCAACTTTGACGGTAATTACTACTAAGCTAGAGCCTCATTGACGGTGGCGGAGGCGCGGAGCTCTTCGCTCCCCCCAAGAAAATTCTGTGGAAATTTATTGGTAAGCTTATTTGTTGATATTTATGAACAAAACTTAGTGTCCTCTAGTTGGGTTTGGGAAGTTCATTCCATGTGGTAGGGGTTCGAAACCATGTATATCTTTTGCTCTTTTTATTTTATTTTTTTAGTTTATTATTTTCCTTTTTGAAAAGTTTATGCAGTCTGATATTCTTTCTCATTTATCAATAATAAAAACTCTACTATTAATTTTGGTACCTTTCATAGCATAAAGAACTGGATCTATGTTTCAAATGTTTTCAAGTTCTATTAATTCTTCAATAATTTTGAACAATTTATTTAACGAACTCCTAAAATAATTGTTAGTATATGTTTTCATCATTTGTTGAATAAAACAATTGCCAGTACATTTTTGTAATCTTTTGTTGGATGGATAAATCATAATGTTACTTTTACCTTAATTTAGTGTTTGTCATTTAATCAAAACATCAAAAAAAAAATATCGACTTTGCTACAAATTTATTTTGCCCCCACTAAAATAATCTTCTAGCTCTGCCACCGCTCAATGACATCAACAACATAAAATATACTATACGTACGTAAAATGCACGAAGAACAGTAATTCGATTGATAAGTTCAAATTATTGTCAATGAACTATTTAATTTTTTTATCATTGTGTGAATCATAATCCATATAATTAATAATTTATGTTTATGGAGGATTCCAAATAGCAGTTAAACTGAAAAATGATAAGGTGATCCACTTTGACGACGACAGACGAGATTTTTCAAAGTTATTAATTAGTAATTTAGAATATTAATTAATTAGTGCTTGAGTTCAATGCTACACTGTCAATTGCAGTCTTTACCCATCGTCATATTATATTCCTTTTATTTTATTCGATAAGATAATAATTATATATATATCGACGTATCAACTTCTAGTATCATGCCCATCGACAAACATATAAAATTCTACTCTATCCCTTTAAGTATTGACAGTTAACACCAATAAAACGTAGTGATAAACATAAAATAAATAAAAATAAAAATAAAAAATAAAAAGATCTATAATACATCATTAATATAATTAGGTATATTTGGATTTTTTTCTAAATTATACCAGCCACCTTTTGAATTAACTATTGTACCCACTTTAACTAAAACGAACAACAAATACAATCAACCGAAATCGAATCATATTAGTGACTACTCTGCTGCATATAAGTTTTCATCAATGATCTATAAATCCCATGAATAGTAAGAATATAACTCAAGAAATTCTAGATAAACTAGTCCATTTTTAGATTTCAAAATATTGATAATGAACAACTGGATACAAAATAAGTCTACAAGCCCGATTCCTGTAGAAAAAATATCGACTACGTTTAAAAATAAATAAAATAACTCATAAAAAAATAACTAAGACTTATAAAAAAAGAAATTAACATAATATTAAGTCTAGTTTAGAAAATTCACTAACTCTTTTGTTAGCACAAAATCATTTTAGATTCTAATGTTTCCAATCAAAATTTATTTGAAATCATATACGATCGTGCGCCCACACGGTTGTCACTGCCACACGTGTTTGATTTGGTTATTGGATCCTTGCAGTCTGAATGATGATGCCGCTTCAATGCATTTCACGTTATGGTTTTTTTTCCTTATTCTTTTTCTTTTTGGATATATTCTTGATGAATATATATATATATATATATATATATATAATGATTTACAATCTGTTTTTGACTTAAATTTTGAATTTTGATACTTCATTTTCTTGGTTTATTAATTTCTCACCAAATTTTAGTTTTTCAAAAAGACTAAAGAAATATTATATGATAGTGGTAATTTATGGTATAGGGGTATTTTAGTAATTTCCTAAATAATAAATAAAAATAAAGAATTATATTTATGTCACTCGCTAAAATAATCATTCTGCCCCTAGTTAATTCATTGACATTTATGAGAGAAAACTCTTTACCTCTCCCAAATTCTCCTATAAATAGCTCATCTACTAATATAGAAAAGAAAAAGTTTGGAAAGAAAAGAGAAAAGAAGATCACAGTTCTCTGCAAGAATCGTCCCATGCAAACCAATGCTTATAGTTTGGAGAAGGATCAAAGAAGAAAAAAATCTCAAAGACGTCATTTGATCATTTTTACCCAACATCAATGTATATAATTGTTCTTTACTCATTAGTCAAGTCCTATATTTGTTTAGATAATGCAATTGAGATCATAATCGAACATAAAATAAGTTGATCACCGTTGAATACTAAAGCTTTTTAAAAATAAATTAATAAATAAATAAGCATAATTGCAAAATTTTCTAAAGATTTGGTTTGGTTTAAAATTTGCTCAAGTGATAAAATTGAGGTCAAAACCAACTTGGTTGAATCTAAATATTTTACAAGGTAACGCAACATACTTAATTGATGATTGATTGACATATCTTGAAAATGATGAATTACAAAAGATATATGAATATAATTGTTTATAATTGAGCGATCGATAAGTACATGAAAATGCCATTGTTAGCTAAAAGTTACCCAAGTATATATATACTAAAATAGGACAGGCATTTTGCCTTTCTAAGTATTATAATTGCACGCTTTACAGCTTTAGTAATTGCATCAATTTTTCCAACTATCATTTATGTAAATATATATATATATATATATATATATATATGATCAATCTTAATAAAATATTTTCCAACTATCATTTATGTATACATTCTATGTAAATATATATATATATATATATATGATCGATCTTTATATTCCAATAAATAGGGGATGATATTCTAAAGTGCTGGTAATAAATTAAGAGTTTTAATTTGAACTGGTAACTACTTAAGAGTTTTAATTTTTAAATTACTTCAATTTAGTTATAATAAGACTGCCTTAATTGAATTTCATAATAGTTATATGACCTTACTTAATGAATAATATATATAATTACCTACTAATTTTGGTCATCAATATCTTCTATTTAAATTCTTGTAAAATTGTTTGAAACACTGCAAGGCATTTTATATTTCAAATTCTATGACTTTAAAATATCAATGGGGGGATGCAAAAATAACTAAAACCGTTCGACAACAAGCTGAAAGTCCTTTGAGTATAAATGAATTGAATATATATATATATATATATATATATATTAATGAAACGACAAATTATATCATCATCATTCAGAATATCGACATCTACATTAGCGTATTAAATGAATTAAACAAATTATAAAAAATATATAACCAACAACTAGTGTCAAATTAGACCTACAAGTACCACCACCCATTAAGTGAATTCGAACCCAATATTCTATAGTCTTGGGACCTCAACTTTTCTCTTGAGGTAATTGGCGTCATTGACAATTGAGTAGTGTTGAAATTTACGTTTGTCAAGTTTGATTTGACTTTTTTCTTCACCGAAGAGCTTGATTTGATTGTTAAATGAATCAAGTTGAAAAAACTTTAATGGAGTCGAATATGAGTCATTATTGAATACCTTAATAATTTAAACATTTTTCTTGTTGCTTTTTAGCTTATGTAGTCGAACTCCAACACTATCAAATATGAAATGTTATTCAAGTTTGTTTATTACATATTACTTTTTTTTTTGATAATAATTGTTTATTACATATTACAACACAAACTATTTTTAACCAAATATATCAATTCAGATATCAAATAACATTTACAATATTCAGCCTTGATTGAAATCAATCAATTGTAATTCACCATTGGAGAAGCAAATGAGGTCGTAGTCTACTGACAAAGTTGATGTCTCATTACTTAGAAATCATGAGTTCAATTCTCACTAATATAGGTTTTCTCCTAAATTTATTATTAATATTGTTAGTTATTCTTTGTATTTTGTTGAATTTTGAATAAAATTCAAAAGTATGTTGTATTTACCACGTAAAAAAATTACCCTTGAAGGAAATTAAGATAAGAAAGAGGTAGGAAACAGAGAGACATTGTGGAGAGAAGTAGAGAAGCAGAACACCATCATTCTCCTATATAAACAGACTCCCGCTATTTCTTCCTCTCTCTCAAATAAAAAAAAAAAAAAAAAAAAATCTTTGTCACACAAAATCAACCCTCTGCATTTCTCTTTCTAAAACTCTCACTCCCCCACTATTTCATAAAAATTCTTCATGGATAACCCGACCCGGTGCTCCGTAATCATTATCGGAGCAGGAATTTCAGGTACCTCTTCTATAATAACTTTTCTAATGCTAAATAATTTCATTTATTTTTCCATCTTCCTATCTGGATTAATCTGATCTATCGCCTAGGAATTACGGCGGCCAAAGTGTTGGCGGAGAATGGAGTAGAGGATGTAGTGATTTTGGAGGCGGCGGACCGAATCGGAGGACGTATAAGGAAGGAGGAGTTCGGCGGCGTGACGGTGGAGCTCGGTGCTGGTTGGATCGCCGGCGTCGGCGGCGAACAGTCTAATCCTGTTTGGGAACTTGCACGCCAATCTAATCTACGCACTTGTTTCTCTGACTATAGCAATGCTCGTTACAACATTTATGATCAAAATAGGTACAAATTCTAATTTTAATTATTTATAGTATTAATTACTTCTACATACATGCATTTTCTATTTCTCTCTCTCTCTTTTATTCATTCAATTATGTGAGACTTCCTGAATTAAATTTTTGTTTCCGCTCAACTAATTTTTTTTTAAACGTCATGAATAAAATTATACTAAATAAGTTGCTAAATTATATATTAATGGATTGGTAATTTAAGAGAATAAAAGAGTTTCGAAGAAAATAAGTAGTCTAACTTCATTTTCATTAACTCGGAACAAAAATGTTTCTATAATTTTTGAAGTGAAATTTGGATGCAGTGAGTGAATTAATAAAAGATGAAGTACATAAGATGTCATTTAATTTGCTAGTAATAAAAATAAGATGGGGTTTAAGTTAAACATAGGAAGCTAGGCTGTGTGCATTTTATTACTCCAGAAAGTGGTTGAAGGAAAGTTTTAAATAAAATATCTAAAAATAGTATCCACATAACACACTATATACTTAAGGTAATGTTCATTCTTAGCTAATTGAACCATTACAGGTGTAAGTTGACAGAATTTATGTTTAATCGATTAGTAGTTACTATTCATAACATGGTCAGTCAATTTTATTCAAAGTTTTTATACTCTTAATTAATTTTTGTGATAAATATGTAGTGCTATTTCTTGATAATTAATGACACTTCTGTCTTAATTAATTAGATAAAAAATGAATTAATCATCAACTAATTAATTTATTTTTTCAGTGGGAAGATATTTCCGAGCGGTGTAGCGGCGGAGTCGTACAAGAAGGCGGTGGCGTCAGCAATTCAGAAGCTGCAAAATCATGTTGATTCACCTATTGATGATACGCATTCGTACTTACACTTACTTATCACTTGCTTAAGCAAATTCACATTTTTACCTTTTAAGGGACTGAACACTCAATAATTTTGATCTTGTATTTTAAAATTTTAATTTATAGTATTTGCACTTTTTATCCCATATAAAAAAAAAAAAAAGAGTTTTTGTTGGTATTAATAGTTTTGCACGTTTGACCAAACTGAATGAAAAGAAGGCGATATGACTAACAATGCAGCAGATATTTTAAAAGTAAGAAACAAAAGTTCTATTTTATAGAGCGTGAGGAATGAATCGGATCGATTGATTAAACTGCTAGATAAAGATAAAAAAATCATATTTAAATTGTCTCTGTAAATTTGAGGATCAATTAATATTGACAATTTATAAGTTGTATTTTAATTTTTTGAGAAAAGCGATGGTACGTAGTTATATATTTGACATATTGATAATTAATATATTGTTGTTATTCTTACTTGTTTAGAAGTGGTCCGAAGACTCCAATAGAGCTTGCAATTGACTTCATTCTACATGACTTTGAAATGGCAGGTGAAATAAAATAGTTTGTTTTGAAATTGATAATTATTAGTATAATTTTGAATAAAAGTGAAAAATGGGGGTTGTGGTTAATTTAATTTTACAGAGGTAGAACCAATATCAACTTATGTGGATTTTGGAGAGAGGGAATATCTGGTGGCTGATGAAAGAGGATACGAGTATTTGCTGTACAAAATGGGTGAGGCCTTTCTTTTTACCTCGGAGGGTAAAATATTGGACAGCAGGTTAAAACTGAACAAGGTAGGAAGGACTAAGTAAGGAGTAGTACATAAATCTTTTCTTAATTGGTTTGACTTGACTTCCGAGAATCTGAATGAATAAATAAATGCAGATAGATAGATAGATTGATTGATTGATTGATTGAGTTGAAGAATATACTCACTATTACTAATAGTTTTGTTTTGCTGAAATTGGTGCAGGTAGTTCGGGAATTACAGCACTCGAGAAACGGCGCCTCGGTAAAAACGGAAGATGGCTGCATTTACGAAGCCAATTATGTGATTTTGTCCGTTAGCATTGGAGTTCTCCAAAGCCACCTCATCTCCTTTTCACCACCATTGCCCGTACGTCTCGTCTCGTCTCTCTTTGGGTTCCCACCTTAATCTTAATTTTTTTTCTTTCCATTTTTATTTTTAATTACTACTACAATACTATACTACATCAATTTTATTTTAGTTTTAAAAGTACTAGCTAGTATAGTAGGAGTAATAATAATACAATTATTAATTATTATATGCATATGATATGATCAGCTAAATTAAACTATACACGAAGACTCTTCCAAGGTATATTTTATTATATATTGGGTTGTTCTACTTCTACAGTTCTACCTAACTGTTTCACCTGCACGCACAAGTATTGATTATTATTAGATGTCGCATTCCAAACCATATTCATATTTATTTATGTACTACTTACTCATCATGTAATGTATGTATTTCATTGATTGAGATTTGAGATAATAATACTAATATAATCCAAATCTAAAAATAAAAAACAATGGGCTAGCTGCTGCACTACTTTATGAATGAATCGATCCACAGTATCTTAATTAGAACAACAATATGCACTTAATTAATGTTTAATAAACAGAGATGGAAAACAGAGGCCATTTCAAACTGTGACATTATGGTGTACACGAAGGTTTTCTTGAAGTTTCCATATAAATTTTGGCCTTGTGGACCCGAAAAAGAGTTTTTTATCTACGCCCACCACAGAAGAGGCTACTACACGTTTTGGCAGGTTCGTTTAATAATTTGTTCACCTCATTAATTGTTATATGTTTATCCTCATTAATTGTTATAAATAATAATTTTAAGTTCTGATAAATAAATTATATATGTTGCGTAAAAGTTAATGTAGTTATTTTTAAAATGATTATTGTTCCGTGGCCATAGTTTAATCATTTTTGGGACTATTATTGATGTGAAGTTGATGCACATGTGACAGATAGCTAGCTAGGTAAATGATGCAACAATACAGAATTATCACAGAGTATTTAATATTTATAGATGGATAACATTGAACATATATAGTGTTGATTTGTTTCTATGTAAATATCGCTCGCGCAGCATATGGAGAACGCTTACCCGGGGTCCAACATCCTTGTCGTAACTTTGACAAATGGAGAATCAAAACGAATCGAAGCACAATCAGATGAAGAAACTCTGAAAGAAGCAATGGAAGTGCTGAGAAGCATGTTTGGATGCCACATTCCGAATGCAATGGATATACTTGTACCCCGATGGTGGAACCACCGATTTCAACGTGGAAGCTATAGTAATTATCCTATTTGCGTCAATCATCAACTTATAGATGACATAAAGGTTTGCATTATCTCGGTTCTTACTTCCAAATTAAGACTTTATATTAGTATTAGAAAACATCTAACTCGGACTTGATCTAGGCCGCCTACCCATCCAATAATAAAGCAATGTAAAACACTTGTTATTGAATCAAATTAAATATAAGTGTATTGCACTTGACATGAAAATAATTTTGGATCGGCCAAACTAGCTGGTCTAGGCAAGAATACCTCTAATTTTAGTTAAAAAGTAATATGTGCATTGGCTGGGGCTTTAGTATGTATCCCTTCAAGTATAGACAGTTAACACCAATAATCTAATATGTTAACACTAGGAGGAGATGAGTAGGTAATTGCCGAATACCTTACGATCGACCCCACACAACTCTGACCCATGAAGAAAATTGTTTTCCTATAGCTTATAGCTATCTACCGTGAACTGGTTTGGTGTTAGACAACTGCTGGATAGGACATTGCTGTCATGAGTACGGTAAAAGTGCGAAAATTTTTAAAAATTAGGATCAAAAGTGCAATTTTGCAACATAAGGACCAAGAGTGCAACATGAGATCAAAGGAGTGCTCGGAGTTGAGATATGTGAGACTCAAAATGTAAATTTGTTCAGTGGAACAGAGCACTTTGGACCGCAGTGGAAGTTTTAAAGATTTGAGTTGGTGTCCTATAATGCAATTTCTGCAAAATAGCTGAAAAGTTATATACGAATGCAAATGGTTAACTTTGTTGGAACTTTTTTCTCCAGGCACCAGTAGGACGGGTGTTCTTCACAGGCGAACATACGAGTGAGAAGTTCAATGGCTACGTGCACGGAGGTTACCTTTCTGGTGAGCAAATTCACGACAAAGCAAATTAGTACTGGAAAACTATGAATCCAAGCTGAATTTTTTTTCCCATTATGTTGCAAACTGTGCAGGTATTGATACAGCTAAAGCTTTACTCGAAGAAATAATCAAAGAAAAGGAGTGGAAAAGTGAAAACCAATCTTTCCTAATTGAACCCTTGCTTGCATTGACCGGTTCCTTAACGTTAAAGCAACCTGAAGCAGTATCAAATAATCTGCATAAGTTTACTATCCCCTGGACAACTCTTTCTTCATAGTCATAACTTGGGTCTTTCTACAGGCTATTTCATAAGCAAGGAAAATTAGCAGAGGGAATAAGATCAATTTAATTTTTTTAGAGAAGATTCGATTAAATAGAGAAACAGAGGTTTTGTAGGCAATGTTAGTTGTCTTGTTCTTTTCTTTAAAGGATATCAATGTCACTTCACATAAGTCTTAGTATATATGTTCCTCTTTACCATCTTTTGTATTTGTAAGAAATTATATTGCATAAAGTACCCAACTGGCCAACTTCATCTATCTAGCATAGAAATGTTGATTGAAGATGTGGTTCCAACTATTCAACTTCATCTATTAAGCATAGAAATGTTGATCAAAGATTTGGTTCCAACTAACTTTTGCCACCAGTAAATAATGAAAACATAGTCATGCGAACATGTTTACTTCTAAATTGTCCATGAATCTGACTTAAACCAATGATACAGTTTACTGAGATAAAGCCTAGGTAAACCAAAATGGTTACAGCAAAAGAATGAATTTGATTAATTCAACTTACTAAACTTGTAACAATTGGAGAATCACGAAAATGACAAAATTCAATTTGAACAACAAAGGGTGATTAATCAAGTGCCAAACAAGCCTTACAAAAAAAAAAAAAAAAAAAGACAGTAAAAATCTTACACTAATCCATTGTGTGGCTGATGCTTTATGCTATACTGTTGCCATCAAACTCGTGCTGTGCCCTTTAAGTTCATGTGTCAACCGGCGTGCAGGACGATTCATAGACCTAAATCTATTGCAGGTTGCTTTCTTCCTAGCACTGATTTTGATACCCGTTGTTACTGCAGATTGTACAAATTTTAGAGTCTGTTAGACTCATTCTTTGCTGTGAATTATCTCTTCTACATTTATAATGGAGGTGGGGGGGGGAGAGAGAGAGAGAGAGAGTCACCTTATGCCTCTTTATCACCAGCTTATTGCTCTTTTTCTGAGAACACTTTGAGTTTTTCTTTTAATTCGCCAGTCTGGAATACAAACAATGTAGAGTTGTTATCCTCGAGAAAAGCAAGAAAGATGGAGGAGAAAAACGAAATACAAAATGAAAAACCTGATGCATGTTAAGAATGATATCAGATCCTCCAATAAACTCTCCGTTGATGAATATTTGTGGGAATGTAGGCCAGTGGCTGCGATAATTTGGCACATTTATGGCATCAGTAGTGGCTAAGTCTATCGTTTTCTCCATAAGGTGGATTGCAATATTTCTAATGCAGGAGAACATTTGTATGTGTTGCTTTACAGATGCTATCATGTGATTCTTCATTTATATAGTGCTTTGGGTATTATTATATTAAAGGGTTTAAGGAATGCCATTATCTTTCACCAAGCATATAACGGCGAGAACACTTCACATCATCAAATACATCTGTAGCTAATATTTTTTCATTATAACAAGTGAAAAAAGATAATTTACCTGAACGCTTTTACAGCATTCTTTAGCTCAAGGTCTTCTAATATATTTCTCGTGCTTACAGGAACATCTGGAAAACTCAAATTTTTTAACAGATAAGAATGTGTCTGAAATAAGGTAAGTAATAATTTACACATGAAAGACGAGCATTATTTATGAACAATATCTATAACTTTTGGTATAAATAATACTATAATCTTATGCCAATACTTAGTTCATGTTGTACAAATCAGGTTCAGAATAGTCAAAATCCAATAAAGCTTGACCAAATACTTACTATATTCATTTAAGACCCTCACTGCTAATGCACTGAATCCACAACGAGGAAGCTCAGGCACACCTTTCATGTAGAGCATCACTGGATTTTCCTTCACATCCTGTAAATAAAAGATTACAGGGTTGAGTTTCCGAAACAAAAATATGAATCAAACATGCCCACTTTGCTAATAAGAAACAAATATTTTTTTGCAGCATGCTTTTATTCTATTAGGCTATGCTTGGTTTTTAGTTTGTAAAAAATGCTTTCCATAAAAGAACATTAGGCTTTCTCTTTTCATTTTATTTTCATTTTCCTCATCACTCTGCCACTTAAATCCAAGAACCAAACATATTAGCGAATCTGATTCAGTATATGATGTAGAGATTTTGGTGACAAGGTCATTTACCTGCTCAACAATGTCTTTCAAGGAGAGACCAGAACTCTTAATTTTACTAGTGGGCTTAAAATCTTCATGTGTACCAGGATCACTGGGCGTAGTAGTGGAAAAACGTAGCATGCCCTGGTACAAAGACGGAGCAAGTAATTGAATTTGACAAGTCAGAATATATAAAATACTCTATTTATCTAATATCATGTAATAGAAAAGAATACTGTGGACCCTGATAAAATTGCAGGCTCAATTGCTAATTACATGTAGTAGATAAGCCACAATTTTGGGTAATTGGAGAACATAGCTTTTTATTAGCTATGCGTGCCGTATACTAACATTTTAAATTATTCTTTCATCGTCAGCCCAGCTGGAAACATGATTAAAAGAACTACATTTGAATGATATAAGCAAAGACTGGATTTAAAATCGGACACAAGTTAATAAAGAAAATGCAAATCTGGAAAAGGGCATTGAGCTTACTGTAGAACCAGCTGCTTGGAAAGTTGTAATTCTTTTACAAAGTAAATTGGCCAATGATCTTGCCATTATTTGTTTTTACTATAATCTGCTTCGGCCGCTGCATAAAAGTGTAACACGTACATAAATTATTTTAGAATAAATAGAGTAATTATAAGAAAAGAACATATCTGAATGTAAAGTGATTGAAAAATTATCTTTAAATCGCCTGTATTATAACAAAAGCATTATATATCAAATGTCTGAACATGTTAACTTTCAGAATATATAGTTATAACTTATAAGGCAAATGAAGAACTAATGCGCAATCAATTATAGATAAGGATTATATATATATATGCTAAATGAAATCCATTAAGAAAAATTCTCTGTCAAATTAATCTTCGTGAATAGAAGAAATATTATCCAATGAACATCGATTCCATATTCAAAGCACAAACTTAATTCTTCACGGATTCGAATTGAAATATCTGAAAATATTAAAATCCTATTAATATGTTTTAACTGGACAATTTTTTTCTGCGTAAGGACTAAAATTTCAACCTTATCCAAGCAAGTCGAGCAGACAATTAGAACAGAGGAAAATCAATGGCAGAATTCACTATCTAAAAGAATCAGTAAATTACACCAATAGGCATGAGAACTCAATCATTCTGCTAAGATCTGTAGGTCATCGGCCGCCTTGAAAGTTAATCACAACATAATTTCCAATATCATTAATTACGAATAATCAGTGAGACAAAATTGTAAATTTTTATGTTTGAGATTCATACCCTAATTCGAGAATTGAAGATGGACTATGGATTTCGAGAGTGTTTTGGCAACTTTGGAGTAAGATGGAGGTTGAGCTGGTGGTGAAACCTTGAAAGGAGTAATTGTAGAAAATGACCTTTCAACAAATTGAAATTATAAAAATGACCTTGTTGCAATATACTCATACCAACCTTATTTTCAAAAGAAGCCCTTTAGAAAAGAAAAAGCATAAAAGACCCATAATTAAATAATGGGAATAAGTGAAGAAGTAGCAGAATTAAAAAACCAACTAATTATAATAAACAAAATATTACAAAAAGAAGAGATTATTAAAGATAGTCATCAGAATTATCTAGAAAAAATAGAACATAGATTTTTATATAATGAAATTTGGACAGAACAATATTTACAAGGAACACATTTACCAATAGAATCCTATAGTTTAATAAAAGAAGAATATAAATGTTCTCATGGATATAATTTTCCTCATTTATATCATACATTAGACCCACAATTAAATAATATTACTGACATGATAATGCATTTAATAAATTACACTACAAAACAAAAAGATATTCATGACAATATAGTTATTATACAAGGACAATTAGGACATTTAGTTAATGAAATAGAAATAATTAAAAAATACAAACCAGAAATACTTGATAAACAAATTCAGCAAATTTCACCTCCAAGGAAATTTACTTAAATAATGGAAGAACAAGTAGAAGAAATTAGAAATATGATTGACCAATTAAATATAGTTGAAGAAGAACAAGGGAAAAAACAAACGAGTTTTACAAATAATAATGAAGTAATTTACGGGTATGAATCAGATGATTCTATCCCTGCATATATGGAAAAAGGAGAAGGTAGTCAAGTAAAAGAGGAACAAGAAGGTGATGAAAATAATAAAAAACGAAAGTCTAGTAGGTTTGAATGGATCGATGTTGATCCAGAAAACCTTAGAGAAAGAAGTGGCTTTTACCAGAAAAAACAAGGAGGATTCCGAAAACTACCAGATGAATATACACCCCGTTTACAACAAATAAAACAAGGAATTTTAGATATAGATTGTACCATAAATGCAGAAGCATTGATACAAGAATGGGCAAATCAGGTAAACTTAATTCTACAAACAGATGACATATTTAAAAACGCCTCAATGGATAATATATGGAATTATATGTTATTTAAAACAAAAGGAAATGTGTTTCAATATTTAAGCGATTACAAAGATATTAGCGAATTAAAAGAAACAAGTCAAAATAATGTAGAAAAATTTTATTGGTCAGTAATAGCACTTATATGGAGAGAATTTGTTGGCCAAGATCAAATAAATTATGCAGAAAAAGTAACAGAAAAACAAAATGAAATAGCAACCTGGCATATAAATAGTATGACTATTTGTGATATGTGTTACTACGAGAATTATGTTTGTGAGTTTTCAAAAAGTTTTTATAAAATAAAGAAAGAAAATCGGGTAAATATGCACAAATTGTTACTAATAAAACTACCATACCCAATAAATAAAATTTGTTTAAACAAATTTAATGAAGGAGTAAAAAATGGAACTGTAGCAGATAGTATAGGAGGAGCAGTTCTTGTAGGACGAGAATATATAATAGAAAAATGTATACAACAAAACGAATCAAAATTAGTAAAACAAGTTAGCAAAGTTTGTTGTGAAGGTAATCCGGGAGTACCACAACAATACGGTTGTAGAGAAAACAAAGAAGTTAAAAATAAAAAGAAATATCATAAAAATAAATATTATAATAAAAAATATAAATGGAAAAAACGACCTTTTAAAAGGTTTAAAGAAGAATTTTATAAAAAACCAGAACGATTTTTTAGACGAAAACAAAATAAAAAATATTGTCCAGAAGGAAAAAAGAAATGTAAATGTTGGTTATGCAAAGAAGAAGGTCACTATGCAAATGAATGTCCAAAAAGAAAAAACAAAGAACAAAAAGAAATCCTAAAAGTTGCAGAATTAAGAAGTTTAGAACCAATTGAATCAGATATATCAGACATTGAAGATATATATGTTTTACTAACTGATTCAGATTACGAAACAGAAAATGAAGCAGAACCATCTGCAGAATCAGAATAGAAGAAACCCGAATTCTACCTTCATAAAAATAGAAATAAAAGGTTATTATTATTCAGCTTATATTGATACGGGAGCAAGTATTAGTTTTGCTTCCAAAAATATAAAAGGATTAGTCTGGAGAGAAACAGAAAGACCAGTAAGAATCATGATAGCAGATGGAAGTACCCATAAAATAGAATTAGCGAGCTATTTTAATAAAATAAAAATTTTAGACAAATCAAAGACTCCTTATACATTTATGGTACCATCACTATATAGACAAGAATCAGGATTTGATATTATTTTAGGAAATAATTTTCTTAGGTTATACCATCCTTTTATACAATGGTTAGAGTATATAGAGTTAAAGGCACCAATAGGAAGAATGATAAAGATTCCAATTATAGACAACTTCGAACGAACAAGGTTAAAAATATTACATATCCTTAACGAAACATTATTTTATATAAAAGAAAACGGTAAGACAAGTGTTGAGCAAAAAATAGACAATCTTTTAGAAGAAACTTGCTCAGAAGATCCTCTAGATGTAAAAATAAATATTAATGAAGAACAAATTGTTATAGAATTAAAAGATCCAAAACAAGAAGTAAATGTTCCAAATAGGATACCTTACTCAAAAAGAGATATAGAAGAATTTACAAGAGATTGTAGAGAATTATTAGATAAGAAGTTAATAAGAGAAAGCAAAAGTAGACATGCTGCTCCAGCATTTTATGTAGAAAATCATAACGAAATAAAACGAGGAAAAAGAAGAATGGTAATAAATTACAAAAAATTGAATGATGCTACTATAGGAGACGCACATAAATTGCCTCGAAGAGATTCAATAATGGAAAAAATAAAAGGAATGACTTGGTTTAGCTCTTTAGACGCTAAGTCTGGGTATTATCAATTAAGGTTACATGAAAATACAAAACCATTAACCGCATTTACTTGTCCCCCAGAAAAACATTATGAATGGAATGTATTACCATTTGGATTAAAACAAGCACCTGGAATTTTTCAAAGATATATGAGTAAAAATTTGGAAGGATTAGAGGAAATATGTCTTGTATACATAGATGACATTTTGATCTTTAGTAATAGTTCCAAAGAAGACCATTTAAGGAAAGTAGCAATTGTACTTGAAAGATGTAAACAAAAAGGTTTAGTCCTAAGTAGAAAGAAAGCACAAATTGCAAAACAAGAAATTGAGTTTTTAGGAACAATAATAAAATCAAATGGGGAAATAGAATTACAAAAACATGTTTTAGAAAAATTACACTTATTTCCAAATAAAATAGAAGATAGAAAACAACTACAAAGGTTTCTTGGATGTCTAAATTACATATCTGAGTTAGGGTATTTAAAAGGATGTGCTAAGGAAAAGAAGAAATTGCAAGAAAAAATAAGTACTAAAAAACAATGGTTTTGGGAAGATGAAGATAGTAAAATAGTTGAAAAAATAAAGCATATTTCAAAAAATTTACCAAAATTATATAATCCGACCTCTAATGACTATTTAATTATCGAAACTGATGCCTCCGAGGAAGTATGGTCAGGATGTATGAAATGTATACAAGGTAAAACGCAAAAAAGTGAAGAAATTAAAGGAACAGAGGTATACAACTTAAACAATGAAATCAGCTCTACGAGCAAAATTACACATGATACTGATAAACTATTCATAGAAAAAGCAACAAATAAAAATCCCGAAATACTATGCAGGTATATATCTGGAACGTTTTCCGAAACAGAAAAAAGGTATCCAATACATGAAAAAGAAACATTAGCATGTTTACGAACATTCAAAAAGTGGAGAATTGATCTGTTACCCAAGGAATTTGAACTTAGAACGGATTCAACATATTTAACAGGATTCATTAGATACAAGTTACAAGCCAATTATAACCAAGGACGGTTAATAAGATGGCAGCTTGAATTAAGCAGATACCCAGCAAAAATAAAATATATAAAAAGTAGTAATAATATTATTGCAGATACATTAACAAGAGAGTTTGCAACAGGAAACAACTACTAATGGAAGGAGCAATAGCAACACTAAAGAACCAAGCGAAACAAATAAGAGGAAACATTGAAGCAAAAATTCGTGAATTACAAGAAATAGAAAAAGCTATACAATCATTAGACGCAACATACAAACCATCAGAGTTTAGCATGCTAAGCGTGGTGGACGAACAAAAAACAAAAGTAGAAGTTCCCGCAGATATTAAAATTCAGGAAACATCTTCATCATCTTCATCAAAGAAGTATTATGTCATCTTCAACGGACCAGCAAAAGGAGCAATCTTTGACGAATGGCATAAGGCGTCACTATTTATCAACGGTCACAAAGGAATTATTCACAAGGCGTACAAAACTTGCAGTCGAAGAAAACAAGGTAATTTCTGAAGGAGAAGTTAAAGCTCAACCATTTAAATCAGCATTAGTCAGCCCAAAAACAACAATGGCAGATCAACCATCCTCTCCAATGAAGAAACTTGGCAAAATAACAAGGCTCACACAGGTACCTACAAGGCAGGAACATATCCAACTTAAGCAACTAAGTAAAAAAGATTTTCAGGAACATCTAGAAATGCTATACAACTGGACAGATGAAGACATGACAAAAAATTTCTATCCAACGGAGAAAAGAATAACAGGACCCAAAGCAGTTATTATTAGTGGAGCAAGTCCATTAATGACGTACAAATTCTTCCAATATGGATTAATTGACACAATATACATCGACGAAAGCAACACAATACTTCAAGAATTCAGTCAAGGGATTCAACAAACAGTAAAAAATTATCGAAGATATTTTGGAAAGGATAGAGAAGTATACCTAAAAATATACAGCTCATATCCCTATTTTAATGAAAAAGACGAAGTACAAGTGCCAGCATATTCACTTATCTACATGGGAGTATCTAACGGAACGTATCCAATTCGTGACCAACCAGTTAAAGAAGAAAAAGGAAGTCATCAACTTATAAATGCCGGATTAGTCCATGGAGTTGTTTCTATGCTGCAACGATTAACCGAAGAATCAAAAATAAAGATAAATTACAAGAATGACAACACAATGATTTATTCAAATTTTAAGGATAAAATTAGAAGTGATGAATTCAAAACATTTATGGACTTTGAAGACGATGTAATGAAAATCCAAGGAGTATTCAACAAATTATCTGTGGAAGAAAAGCTTCAATTATGTGATACACTGAAGGTTTTCAAAGCACACAAATGTGACCACTGTATGGACCAGTCCAGCGAAGAAGAAACTGAAGAAGAAGACAAATGAAGAATAATTGAAGGTTAGAAATTAGAGGAAGAAAATAAGAGAAGAAAATCATTAAAGGTTAGAAACTAGCAAGAAGAAAATAAGGGAAGAAGACAAAAGAAAAAGGTGTCGGCAAAGAAAATAAGTGGGAGTAATTATGTAACATTTTACTTTTAAATCAGAAGTGGAATCTAGAATAGGCCATTATGTAAACACCATTATGTAAATAGACTGTTCTGTAGGCCCTAAAATAAATCCTTATCACCTTAAGTGATCTGGATGAGTGGTGGAAGATATATTCCCCCTCCTATAAATAATGTAACCCACTTCAGTTGTAAGGTGTGCGAAAATTAATAAAAGAACTTTGTTTCTAAAATTTCTTCTCTCAATAAACAAAAAATCTTGAAGTTTTTTAACTTCTGAATAGGATTTTAATTAAAAAGAAATCAACAATATTACTACTACTAAGGAATTCAGATACCACCAGCAAGGAACTCCAAAGATCAAGATAAGCCAAGACATAACAGGTATGTATGATTTAGATTTAGTTTCGAAGAATCCATTTTTACAATATCATATATTAGGAGTTTTAAATAAATCACGAATTGTTTCAGTACTCATAGATACAGGAGCATCTATATCACATGTTCATCCAAAATATGCAGTAACTAGATCTGAAGCACCACCAGTTATTGTAGAAACTGTAAAAGGAGAAAAGATATGTAATGAGAAAACAACTATAGAACTTTTATTTCATGAAGAATTAAAATTCAATCTTACCATTTATATAGATGAATGCAATGTAGGAGCTGATATACTATTAGGAATTGATTTTTTAGAACAATTAAACTATGAAATTCATTCACAGCACCTACAATTACAAGGAGTAAAAATTCCAAGAATAAAGCTACCTAGTTACGAAATGAATTTGCCACTATGAACTCATCAGTGGAAGAATTCGATAGGCATATACAATTATTAGAACAAGAAGAAACCTTTGGAATATTTTCAGCACAATCAATCATTGAACATAAGATAGAGAAAACTAAGAAAGCAAGATTAGATCTTAAGGAAGGACAACACTTTAATACATCAATATTTGAAAAACTAAAACGAAAAAATATCGTTTATCACGGTTTATTCTCTCAAGAAGTACCAATAGATATAAAAAGTACTAGAGGAACTATTGTGATCCCTATAATTGATAGTGAACAAATAGCAGCCAGAATTGAAAAAATCAAAAATAAAGAAGACAGAAATAAAATAGGCTATATTCAAATTGCTACCATACAAGTATTAATAAAATCAACTTTCAAAGAAGGAATTGATTCACCAATAGCCTTAATAGCCTACGATCGAAGAATAAAAGACATTCAGGATTCAGTTTTGGGTTTGACAATGGGAAATCTAGCATATAAAACATTGAAATTTAATTTAGGAATTAAATACGCTATTCCTTTATCTACAAAGAATTTAGATAACAGTATTTGTTTAGGATACAAATTTGCAAGAGAAAAATTAATGGAAGAAGGAGATCAACCATTTAGCTTAACATACATGGTAGAATATGCTCTAACAAATAGCCATCATAGTATAAGTTTTCTCGACCAAGAATCTATTTATTTAGATAAATTATTTGAAGGAATAGTACAAGTTAAAAAATTACCAATAAAAAACATAACAATGGAAGGAACGAGTGATCAAATTAGACGATCGATATCAATGGAAGGAACGAGTGATCAAATTAGACGATCGATATCATTTAGGCCTTCTTATCTAAAACAGCTACCTCTAGAACAGCCAAAAAATCTTATAAAACCTGAAAACAAAGAAGAAAACGAATATAAGAAGTTAGAAAATAAAATTTCGGATTTAACTAAATATTTAGAAGAAAAATTATGAATAATAATCAAGAAAAAAGTTGCGAAGAAATATCAAATTTAATTAAACATTACGAAGAAAGATTAAATTATTTAAGAACTACATCTCTTAGTACTAAAATGTATAAAATAAACAAAGAAATTATAAGAAAATTGATTAAAGAAGCTAAAGATTCATGTACAACATGTAATTATCATACTAAAGAAAAAATTTCTAATACAAATCAAACATCCGCTGCCTCTGACCAATTTTTGGTATCAGAGCTGAGTAACGAAACTGGAGAAAATAGAGAAAATACAAGAGAAATTACAAAGAATTAATAAAGAAATTGAACATAATAAAGCTATTTTAGCCTACGCACAATTTCTAAGGCTTCAATCTTATGCCCCAGACATAATAGAATTCAAAATAAATATATTAGAAAGACGAAAAACTGATTTCGAATATGAATTGCATAAGCAAAAATTAATATATCATATAGAAGGTAAAATAACAAACAAAGAATACTAAAATGAAGAATGAAGAAATAAAAGGCAATAGTGCAAATACCACTCCTACAGTAAAAAGCCCCTGGAAGGTCATTTTTAGAATTTAAACTTTCCAAAAGGTCAATTTTAAAAACCTCTCCCTTGAAAGTACCTAAAAATCCTGCTTTTATTATAAAATAAAAAAATTTCAAATTAATTGAGAAGTCCATAAAAGTATCCTATTTAATTTCTAAATAATTTATTGGGACTTGGAACTTCAAATTTCTAAATTCCCTTCTATTTTATAACTTAAAGTCTTAAACACTCTCCTTTAATTTCTAAATTGCAATTCTTGATTTTAAAAAAATTTAGGGTCAAAATTGCAATATCCAAAAATTGAGGGACCAAAAGTACAAATTTGGATTTCTGAAATCAGGGGCCGAATTGAAATTTTCAATTTTCTTAAAATACTGGACTGAAATGTAATTCTGGGTTCTTCAAAAATTTGAGGTCAAAATTGCAATTTTAAAAAATAGAGGGACCAAAAGTGTAAATTTGGATTTCTGAAATCAGGGGTCGAATTGAAATTTTCAATTTTCTTAAAACTGGACTGACTTGCAATTCTTGATTTTTCAAAAATTTAGGGTCAAAATTGCAACATCCAAAAATTGAGGGATCAAAAGTGCAAATTTTGTTCCTGAAAATCAGTGTCCGGATTGAAAATTTGAATTTATTAAATTCTGGGTTTATTAAAAATTTGGGGTTAAAATTGCAATTTTCAAAAATAAGTATTAGAGAGAAAGGTTTTCACATTCTAATAATAATTTTTTTTTTTGGATCCAATAATGGATCCGGTGGATCCATTCGTGGATCCATCACAATCCATTACTTGTATGTGTTGATCCAATATGAATCCAGATTTTATGAGATCCGATCCAGATTCGATCCGAGTGAAAATTTAATGGATCTTTATGGATCGGATCCTTTGTATTTGGATCGGATCTGATCCATATTGCCACCCCTAACTTAAACACTCTCCTTTTTTTTTTTTTCTAAATATTTTTCAAGGTTATAATTTAGTTTGAGTCGCGTCAAAAATATTCTGTGAAACATCTTCCGGTGCAGAATTTATATATGTTTGTCACAATATTATATGAAACATCTTCCAGCACATAACCTATATATGTTTGTTACATTGTGAAGACTTAGGATGAAAAAATACTTTTAATTTATGGAGGTTTTAAATCACAATTTTAATTCTATTTCCAGTCTCTTGTCCCGAATTTTAAAAAGAGACATTTAGATACAAGAATTATATATGGAGAAAGTACTTTTATGACTTAATTCCACTTTGCATCTCGAAAATATGTTTATGTTTTACTTTGCACACTAAAAAATAAATAATAACATATTACACCCTAAAAATTATGTGTTCGCTTCACTGCATCCTACTAATTTTTCTGGTCATTTTACTTGTCGTTAAGAGGTCATTTTAGTCCATTTCCATTAAATATTACCTCACATCCCATTGAAAATTATCGACGACATCACATGAATGAAACATACAACTAACGGTAAAATTGACAATTTATCCCAAAAATAACCCTGAAAAATAATAGTAGTTCGTTTTTAAATATCTCAAATGTATAAGTTGGAGTTTATAAGATTTTATTTTTCACTTGATGAACTTCAAATTCAGACGAACTTCAATTTCAGAGCAAGACATCCATCGTTTTGGGCTGGAAATGTGAAATAGAAGTTAGAAAACCCTTAAACTGTAATTTTTTCAAAGAAAAATCGAGGGTATATAACCAATGTAAGTGGGTTATTCTTGATTTTTGTGGGAAACTTTGGAGAGAAAAAACCAATTATACTGTTGAGAGTTAGAGGAAAGTAATAGAGAGTAATGTTCAATGGGAGTGGATAAAATTACCATCCCAACGACAAATAAAATGGCCAGAAAATCGCCCAGGGTGCAAATTGATACAATAACATGGTTTATAGGGTGCAGTCTGTTAATAAATATTTTCAAAGATGTAAAGTAAAAAATAAGCATATTTCCAAGGTGCTAAGTGAAATTAAGTCGTACTTTTATTATTGAGAAATGAGAAACTACACATACTTATTAGATAGTCAAAATAAAGTGCCAATTCTCATTCTCAATTCGTGTAAAATGATTCAAAGATCCGAGGGTGAGTTTGGCCCAGCGATTGGAGCTCTTAAAATCACTTTTACATCTCTATTGTGATTTTTGAAGTGTTTGGCCCCGATTATAAAAATTACTTATGTTCAATCGTGATTTTCATGATGTTTGACCCCCAAGATCATAATCACTTTTGAGATCCTCAGAAGCAAAAAATCAACTTATTTTAGAAGCAACTAAAGTGTTACTTTTACAAAAGCAATTATTCTATAATTAATTATTATCATAATCAATTATTACCAAAATCAATTTTAGTAAAATTAATTATAGGAATTATCCTATAATTGCTTTTCGAATCACTAGGTCAAACTCACCCTAAAAATCTCTCAAACCAGGTAGCACGAAGAGAATTCAAATATCCACATCAGTAATTGGAATAAATTTTCCAAAATCAAATCTAAAAATAATATAAATAATCTTCACATTGAAATATGAGAGAATTGTTGCAAGTAGAGAAAAATTGTAGGATTAGGTTTAATATCTTGGACCTTTCTAAAATAAATGTATATGAGATATCCCATCTCAACAATTAAAAAAAGTCAACAACAAATCTAAATCATAATTATTGTTCAAAATATTCAATGATGATGTGGCATAAAAAAATAGAAAAAATAAACATATGTTAAAATACATACTAACCCTCTAATTAATATATTTAAAAAAATCTCTCTAATCTCTAATTAAATTCATATCTTTTTCCCAATTTTTTTTTTAGGGAATTGCACTTTTCATACCAAACTTTGTCCTACTTTATACATTGAGGGACACTTGTATATTCTTGAAAAATACATGTGCCCCTAAAAAAAAAAAAATTAGCTTCTCATTTATATGTTGTAATTTGTAAACAACTTAATTATTAGTACACAAACACAATGTTCTCTGTCTTTGGTGACGAATAAATTATTTTTGGGATTTGTGTTCGGTACTTGCTCAATTGGTACGAATTTAAGGCCGGAAAATAGGTTTTGGTGCTTGCTTTACTGACCATGACAATTAGCTTTTGGGCAGAAGAATGGTCCGCAACTTCAAAGCTCAACAAGCCCAATGGAGGGTTGGGCAGTAGTTGTGGTGCTGAAGGTAATCACCCCTACCAATTTTTAGGTATTTTTTGCTCAATTCCACCCTTGAAGAGATAAAAATGGTGACTTAACGGACACGTGACCTTTTCTATCCCAAAACTGACGGTCGGATGAAATTGACAATTAAGACTATTAGTGTAAGATCATTTGAAACATTTTTAAGGAAAAATGCACTTTATAACTCCTTCTAAAGCTACATATTTTGAATTTTACCACCCAAAAGTTCAATATAAGTACATATGAAATCCATAGCACTTTTCCCTTTAGAATGATTTTATGCCAAGTTTGATCGCCGAAAAACTCATATATGTGACTCACATATGTAATTTAGGGGTAGTAAATTAGTCAAAACATGACGTGCATTTTTCCCTCTCTTTACAAATAAAATATTTTTCTACTTCACTTCGGATTTTTAATCCTTTTACATGAGCGAAGTATTTGGACTTGTAAGAAGTGTTGTAACTTACGTTGAAAATTCATGTGAGGGGCACATGCATATTTTTCGTCGAACAAAAATTAAATAAAATTATCTGAGGCAGTAAAGTGCTTCTTTTGTACATATGGGTGGTAAAGGGCCACAATATTTAACTTGGGGGGGGGGGGTAAGATTTTTTTCAATTCTTTAAAGTGGACTTTATAAATCATGTGAAAAATTTTGTCGATTTTTTTTAAAAATCAGGGGGGTAATTGCAAAATTTTAAAGTTACCAGGGGCTATTGGTAATCTTTCATGTTAAGGGGATGTTTTTTCATCCTTTGATGGGGTAAAATTGTCATTTCGACTTGAGAGAAATATTTTTTGCTAATAAAAAAAATATAGGGTTTTTTTGCTAATAAAATAATACATATTTTTTTTCCGTTAGATAAAACATAAGGGGTATTGCTGAATTTCACTCATTAAAAAGGGTAAATTTGTTTTTAAAAAAATAGATTATTTTTACTTAAATTTTAAAAAAACAAGTATCACCAAGATAAATGATAATCTTGTGTTCTCCATTCCTCAAAATCTCATTTTAGACGTACCATAATATCTTAGTCATAATAAACTTGTACTATCACTAATACTCCAATTACTCATTCTAACCTCATATTAAGAAAATTTCAATCGTTATTTATTTGAGATTATAAGAACGAAAATATTACGAAGAAGAACAAGCTATTGTAATATTGTTAGAGAATTTGTAACATACATGCAATCCCTTTTCCATTTTTATTTAGCATTTATGCGTACGTGATTATAACAATAGGATATATTTTGCACAATCAAGAATTGATATTGTAACATATTTAAATTTTTCCTTGCTGACATTTCAATTGATTGGCCCTGGGAATTGGGTTTGTTATTCCTGAGAAAACCGAAACGACGCACAATGCGCACCAACTCGCTTGCAAGAAATATACTATAGTTTGACTAAATTAACTTATAAATGTGACACGTTAACTCCGATAAATATGGTATTTTACCCCTTTTATTACGATAAACATGACATTTTATTCCCTATATTATGATAAATGCGACACTTTATCCCCCTTCCCCAACCCCCATTGTTATGATTAATTTGACAATTTACCCCTATACGAGTACTTTTATCTTTTTAAACAAAAATTTTCATGCTCGTTCCTAATTTCGAAGTGTGTTATACTCTCCATTAAAAGAAGGTAAAATTATGTCACTTTTGAGTTATTTACTCCTTTATTGCCTGGATTGAAGAAACAAGTTTGATAGTAATAAACTTTAATTAGTTAAAGTAGCGGACTCAGGTTCGAAAGGGATTAAACCCTTGAAAAACCAAAAAAAAAAAAGTTGAGGTTTAGATAACTCTTATCTATAATCTCACCAAAATGGTATTATATAAAATAACAATTTAATGCTAATTTGTGCATAACACGAGAATAGACTAGTTATTTGTTAAAGCAAAGAAGATTCATGTTTTCAAGTGAAGTATTTCTGATACAGATCCTCGGCAATAGCAATGGCATCGCCCTGCGCCTTTACTGGGTAAAGCTCCACATCTTCTTGCCAATTGTTTGAAAATGTGATCCATTCTTTTCTCCATTCATCCAACTTGAAATTCTCATTCTCTTTCAAGCTTTTTAACAACCGCGCAAAGTACATTGACGCCCGCGGAAGATAATATCCTTCTAATAGTCCGCTCCAAAACTTATTTGCTGATGAATAAGAAAAGAAAAACTTATTTGCACATGACACCAAAAAGATTATAAAAGAGAGTTCCGCAAATAAAAGAAACAAGAAAGAGATTGACTTACCATAGTCATGAAGTTTGCTTTGAACTTGCTTAGTGTTGTCGTACCACATTGTTACTTGTGTCCTCGCGTTCCACTCATACTAAATAAATAACAAAAAGAATTAGAATAAAGAAGATGCCAAAAAATAACTCGTGTTCGGTTACACAAAAAATGATTAGAATAACTATCCCTCATCTTGACTAAGAATGTTAAGTAAAAGAACCACCATATAGCTAATCCAAAACTTGTATCAACCGAAAGGTAAATAAAGGAAATATTCTTTGTTCACCTGTTTCTTCTCATCAGCATTGAGTGACAATTTTTTTGCACTTTCGAGCCAAGTCCCAAGTAGAAAATTATCATCCGCAGCAAGAAGTTTATCAATGTCTTTGATGAGTTGTAGGAATTTCACACTAAGAAAACTTAGAGCTTTTGCATCCTTATCTCGATATGCATATATTGCATTCAAATAAACCTCATTTGCAAGCTTTGAGAGTGATTGCCTAGCTAAGTCAACCAAATCATACCTGCCCCAGTAACAAATGCAATTTAATATTTGCAATTTAGGAAGGCAATATAACATATACTATAAGGTTTACCAACTCACCTATATGTGGGACTTTCAGCAAGTTCATTTCCAGCATCAAGGAATAGCTTCAAGGCAATGAGAGCATCTTCATTGTCATACCATAAATGAGGCTGAGGCAAAGAAGAGCCCGTCTCACGGAAAAAGAATCGTCTTTTTTGTTGTGTCCCCACAAGTTTGTGCCTCCGAAATATTTCAAGTTGGGAGGATGGATCCCAATCAGGAAACTCTACTATGTAGTCTTTGTTATGATCCTGCACGAAGTTAATTTCAGAACAAATTTATTAAGGTAAACTTCAGTGGAGGTAGATGTAATTAACCCTTTCAGTAATACATAATAAAGCAGAGGCCTTAATACGCAAGAAGGTATCGAACATTTAAGAAATTGATTCATTGGCAATAAACGTACAGCAATTCCATCAGTGCAGTTATAAATCGTGCGATGGAGGATTTTCCATGCAGCCTCAACTTGATCAACAGATTTGCCATATCGCCTACGAGAGTATGTAGTCAACCATTCCTGCAATTCAAATCAAGAATTAACAATGTTGAAGCGGATCGTGAGCATGAATCATAAGAGAAGACTAGCAAATTTCATGATGTTTGACGGAAAATCAAATTGTACAACCACTCTATAAAATATAAGATTGCAATTCAGACACAATGAAACCAAACAGATATGTCATGGAGATTTATAATGGATCACCTCAAGTTGTAATGGATCACTTCGAAATGCCATTTCAGACATCAGCTCATACACAACGGGATTTTGCTCTATCCCTTCCATGCACATGCCAACACCAATCTGTCCTGAAAGCAAATTGTGAATACTTAAAGAAATAGAAGAATGAAGACAATTTCCATCAGTGTGAAGAATAACCGACCAAAGGCTTTAGAATCTTAATACATATTGAAACTTCCTCGATTTAATTTATAAGGTTGCATCTTGTTTCATGTAAAACAAATTCACCATTAATTTGTGGACATTACATCTATGAAAAATAAGTTCTTAAATTCTATTAGTAACAAATTCACTAGAAGAAGAGCAGCTCAAGATAAGGGAAAAATCATGATGAGGTCTGTGAATATGCACACATGTTTTCAGTTGAAAAATATGATATATTTACGGATAAATTGCATTATTAGTACTACATGACTGAACTCTCAGCACTTTTAACTATGCTTTTTTAAAAATAACCCCTTTGGTCTCAACTTCTTAAAATGTTATAGCACTAATGGAAATGAGATAGTTTTATGGGGACCAAAGGTTTTTTTATTACAACAATTGGGACCAAAAGTGCAAAACATTTATAAAAATTGGGACCAAAATGGGCCCAAAAAGTGCTAAGGATCCAATCTTGTGGGGTAAAAAATTGCAATTTTGCCTATATTTACCGAATATTAAAACCCAAGATTAGCAAACACTTCTACATTTACGTGTTACTCATTGGAAATGCATAACTATAGCACATTATAGGCAAACTGGAAAACACAATCCTACAGAATAACTAAAGCTTACCATTGTTGAATTTTCACTGACACGAGCATCAATAGGTCCTGAAGCCACTGCATCTATTGTGCCGTACATTTCAATATTTCCACCAAAGTTATGCAGCATACACCTGTTATGCACCACATTTTGGTCATTAGACTCCTCTATGTACATAAAATATGAAATAAAAAAGTAGCTCTTTAAAAAAAACCCTCATGTTTCAGAAAGGTAAACATGAATTATATCTACGCAACCAAGTAGGTAATATACTATAAGAAAGGATAATTTACGCTCGGACCCCCTCAGGTATACCTTAATTACCAAAAACGCCTATGGTTTCGGAAATTACAAGAACACCCCTTATGATTTACAAGAACCATCCTTCTTCCTTCAGCAACCCCCCCCCCAATCTGATGACAGAAGGGATGTTTTTGTAAATAAGCTAAATTATAAGGAGTGTTTTTGTGATTTCTGAAACCACATGGAATTTTTGGTAATTAGGGTATCCTTGAGGAGGTCCAAGCCTAAATTACCCTATAAAATAACAAAAGAAATATGTAAGCATCACTCTTTTCTTTTTTTAGTTAAAGACTGAAGAGTATAGTGAACTAGTAACATGCCATATATAAGGAGTGCCATAAAATTGAGAGGAAGATTTCCAAATTGGTTTGACGTCAGCAAATAGATCGAGCACTATCATCTTCCCAACAGGAACGGAATGTAGAAGTGCCTGTCAGACATGAACTAAGTTATAACTTTCAACTTTCAACCGTCAAGATGTATGAACTAAGTACACTACAGCACATATATATCATCTTAGGAGCCATATAGTAACTCAAACCTTCATTTGAGGGGGTTTCCAAAATGATGAGTCTGAATAGAATAGCCAACCCTGGAAATAGATCAAATGTGAAAACATGAGCCACATATCAAACTGGGAATCATATCACATAGGACATATGTGAAGTGCAGGATCAGAAGTACTGAGGGTCCAATCCTGTGGGATTAGAAATGCAATTTTACCCACGAAACTCCAAGAACAGAGGTTGAGTCAATGAGACAAGGTTAGCAGATTACCTGCATTAGCCATATTGCATCTTTATCAGCTTTAGACATGGCCTTGTAAACTGCAGAACCAAGAGTGGAGATGTATGTTGGGTCACTAGTAGGTGGAGAATTCTCATTGAATGTGTCACTGCAACCATGAGCAAGTACAATTTTGTACAGTAAACAAGAGATTTATGATAAACAGTACTAAATATAACTAATAATGTTGCCATGAAGGTATGCCAATGCAACTAAAAATGCCACGAGTGATGAAATAAATAGCAATTACCAATTCCATAAAACGTAAATTCAATTTCGTATATGCAAGACTTCCATGAAATACATTTTCCCATCATGTACATGATAAAAATAAGAGAAATGAAACAACTAGATTTCAAGGAAAATACCAGCTGTAAATGTCCGTGACATCTCCATATTCTGCAACAAGTATATTAACCAGGAAACGTAGTAAATGAATCTAAAAATTAAATGAGACTGCAAACTATTTTTTTAAATTAAAAAATATAATGAGAAATAGAGTTTTAAATTTTTAATAAGAGAAACATACATAATCAACCAGTTTATCCCAAAGCATAAATAGATTTGAGCTAGATTGGACCAAAGAACCTTTAAATATATACTGTAAAATTACAGGAATAAATTACCTTTGACCTGCTGTTTAATGAATGCCTCTCCTATTTCAACAAATAAAGGATCAGAAGGATCCAGAAGATAGGTGCAGCACCACCGTGGATCACCATTAACAGTGTTCCTGAGATTCAGAAAAGAAAAAAAAATTCCTCTCCTAAGAATATGGTAAAGCCATATACAAGTGTAAATGTGTAATTAAACAGTAGAATGAAAACAGACATGTATCTCAAGCTACTATAATAAACCAATTAATCAGCAGATATTGCAGAGCAAAATGGAAAAAAGTTATATTTTCCGCATAAGAAGAATAGTGACAATGAGCCGAAAGAAAAATTACCAGTCCCCAAGTCTGCTTATATTTGCCATGGGGAAAACTGCTTTAAGTGCAGCTGGAACATTCCCAGAAAATGATGGGAGCACTAATTGAAGAAGCATGAATTGAGAATAGGACAGATATTAATTGTCAGCTTTCAGTGTTTTGCAGATTGCTTGAATAATCACGAGATTCCAAAATTAATGATAAGGATGAAATGAAAAGACAAAGAACAAATGAAATTGAACCTAAAGCATATATACCTGGAGTCATCCCAAGCTCTATCATTCGTGATAATATACTTTTTTGCAACATCAACTGTTTATCTAACCAATTTTGAGTCAAAGGTCCACCCCACCTGTAGTATAAAGGTTTGGAGCTTAATCTTTTGGAATAGAGAGAAGTGAGAATCGAAGTAGAAATAAGCTAAGTCTTTTCCAAGATTTGATACTTTTTAACATCAAAGTTATTTTTAACTACAGTCCTGACCATTTTAAATAAAAGACTTATGGGATAATATATGAGCATTCAAAAAGTGTATATAACGACTTAAAGTGAAAAAGCAAATATTAAAAAAAAAAAAGAAAAACATAATCACAGAAGGACAAGAACTAAAAGCTAGCTCTGCATGAACAATCCCATGAAAATTCCACATGAGGTTCATACAGGTTTAGTGTATTTCATATTTAGTTATACAGCCAGTTAAATTAATGAGCATGCCAATTGATTAAAAGAGTATATAGCTTATCAATAACGCATGTATTTCTATACTTAGAGATTTGGAAAGAAGAGATATGCACACCCATGTAAGTTGCCCATACGTGCCCAAGCAAGAAAGGCAGGTCCACCAAAGAAACCACTCAAATCCTGCTTAGTCATATTATACTCCTGCTATCAAACACAATAAGACTGTGTTTGGTTCTTGATTGATAATTAAGAAATATATTGTAACAATTCATGAAAAACATACTGTAAAAACTTTTTGCCAGATGGATTCCTGTCCAGTAAATGCCAAAGGAAGGTTAATTCCTTGAAGTGCCATCCAATCTATCTCTTTTTCCCATCTACTCCAATCCCACCAAACATACGAATCTGCAAAAGGACAAAAATATACCATGGTATTGAATAAATTATTAAATCCAAAAACTGAAATTTATTGCATACAAACACAGAAAAGAATTAAATGAACTTCAAGAAATGGCATTTAATTAAATCTTACAGCTAGACGTGACAACATTTTGGTAATAGTTCCATGGCACTGGACGTTGAACAGTCACACCCTCAGTTTTTACGGGAGGGAGTGATCCTGTCTTCGGAATTGAACTGAGTTGAGCACCCCCAGTCTTGTCCCAAGAAACATGAGCTCCACACCAGTACTTTAAATACCAGTGAAGTCCTGATGTTATATCAACTGCTGTAGTTCCTTTTATCCTAGATTATGAAGAAATTAAATATGAAAGTTAAAAAATCATGCAGAAGTAGTCAATTCAACTTTTCAATTTCTTGTTTCACAGAACAATTGACTCAATATAAATCCTCAGTTTATACCAAAAAAGATAGGAAATATAAAGTATAAACCAGAACCTGGAGAAAGATAGCAACTTGATCAGATTGTACCTACATTATTTCAGTGGAATCTCTGCTTGAACTCTTGTAATTGATAACTCGAAAGCAGCTTTTTCCACCACAGGCATCCTAAATTTTTAGATCAATCATAAATCATTTATTTAAAAATATACTAAAAATATCAAACTAATAGGCAAAAGGATAATGGACCCAATTCATAAAAATATGCCTAGTCTGAATGTGTGCTTAAATAAAAAGAAGAAATCATAAAAATCTTGGAAGAATTAAGTAACAGTTAGGAACCCAGTTGGGAGGTCACAAACAGAAGAAATTGAAGTTCAATAGTATCAATCAACATCTCAAGTTCCATGAGAAACAATCCCATTAAACAATTCAAAGCACTATGTTCAAGAAACCAAAAAAAAAAAAAACAAGAAATCGATGCATTATTAGCTATTACCTTTGTGATAATCTTGAACTCAAAACTTGACAAATGGGTCGGAAGCAGTCGCTGAAGAACACCTTTTGCTGCTTTTTCTTGTTCCGTTGGAGATGGTTTCTTGGTTTCCAGACGGGTCGATAAAGATTCTATGGCTTCTGATTCTCCAATTGAAAATGGACATAGTGAAAGTAAGAGTAAAGAAAATGTTGTGATCAAGAATCTTGTTGAATTCTTGTACGGTTTCATGTTCAATTATTAAGCGTGTAAAAGAAGTGAAATTGGTTCTTGATTCTTCCGTTTTTATATAAGGAATGAACGTTGAAAGTTTTATTTGTTTCCTTGTGTTACTTTTTCCTTTTTTCTTTACGAGCCATTTATTATTACAGATTAAGGCCTACTAAATTGTTTGGTTAAGCGGGACGGGCCGTGATGTTTTTAACCCCTAAAATTATTACAGGTTTCGGGCTAGTTTCTAACTGGACACTACTAGCATAACAACCCTTTATCACAGTCCACTTGTACAGCTAGTAGAATATGAGAAAAATTATTTGAAGAAGTAACATGTTAAACAGGTAATAGGTAACACAACTAAATTTGAAATCATGGTTGTATAAAAGGCTGTGAAGAAATGGAATGTTATATAATCATTTTCCTTTCTAATATGGGCCTCAAGCATACACTGAAAAATAAGATTGGGAATTGGATTCCGAAAAGACAAATTTAACCTTGAAAATAAAAAATTAAATTTACAGTATTGTTTTTTTTTAATGGAAGATGAATACATCATTACGGGAGTAAAATTTATTCGATAACTAACAAATTAAACAAAATGTGCAACCAATAATCATAAACAATATCTATTATACTACTATTATTAAACAAAAAAAATTGCGCTCTTGTTTGTAGGTGTCCTTTTCCTATAATAAAAATTTTGCCCTTAGCCAAGTTTCATCCCATGAAAAATAGACCATAACCCTTAATGTTTCATTCAATCCACCCAAATCAAATCAAAAAACCAATCTATATGAATCCACAAAGTGAAAACTTTTGTTTGTTGAATAGTAATATATTAAATTGAAATAATACATTGTTACATAAATTTTTGAAGTCGTGCTTATTTTTGGTACTATTAAAATCAATGTATTCCCTAAAATAATAAATATCCACATACATGAACTTCTAGTTCCATTGTATGATAGGATACATGAATACTTAGGTGCATGCTTTGACTACCTAGTATTCATAAGCTTAATTAAATTTGTTACATGTACTTCACTTGCCTAGACTAGTATAAATAGGTGTCAAGTGAGTCCTTGTAAATTATCAAGTATTCAACAAGCATAATAAGAAAAGGAGATACATACTCCTAATTCCTCCAAATATTTTCTTGTTGTTCTTGTTCACTAATCTCACAAAATATCCAACAAGTGGTATCCAGAGCACCTTCGATCTAGAAAAGGGGCGTTTATCACAATACTTCACTTATGGCAAATTCTGGAGTATCACAATCTCTTCCGATCTTTGCCGGTGAAAACTATGAATTTTGGAGTACCAAAATGAAGACCTTATTTCTATCACTAGATCTATGGGATGTGATAGAAGAGGGACTAGAAACACCAACGGAAGGAACCACTACTACTGTTGATAAAAAGGAACAACAAAAAGATGCTAAGGCATTATTTTTCCTTCAACAAGCCGTAAGTGATGCCATCTTTCCGAGGTTAATGGCAGCCACCTCTTCCAAACAGGCATGGGAGATCTTGCAAAAAGAATTTCAAGGGAGTTCTAAGATCAAAACCATCAAGCTTCAAAGTTTGAGGAGAGAAATGGAAAATCTCAAAATGAAGGATTCTGAGAATGCTATGCAATATAGCACCAGGGTAATTGATCTCGTAAATCAAATGAGATCATATGGAGAAACTATTCAAGAAGAAAGAATAGTTCAAAAATTCTTGATAAGCTTGACAGAAAAATACGACCACGTTGTCGCAGCGATTGAAGAATCTAAAGATTTATCTACACTAACCCTCGTAGAACTCATGGGATCTTTGCAAGCGCATGAACAAAGATTGAGTAGAAGGAGTGGAGAGTCTTTGGAAAATGCTTTTCAATCCAAAGTCAACTTGAATAACCCAAAATCGGGTGACAACAAAAAGAGTAAAAGTCAAGGAGAAAATTCTCGAAAGAAAAATAAAGGGAAAGCCAAACAAGGTGAATATTCCCCTTGTGGTGTTTGTCAAAGGACAAATCATTTGGAGAAGGATTGCTACCACAAAGGCAAACCTCGATGCACAAATTGTAAAAAGTTCGGCCACTTAGAAAAAGATTGTCGATTAAAGGAGACAAAGCACCAAGCTAACTATTCCGAAGAAGATCAGGAGCACATGTTCTTTGCTTGTCAAGCTGTGGAAGAAGAAGTCAATGATACATGGTTCATTGATAGCGGATGTAGTAATCACATGACAGCTAAAGAAAGCATCTTCACTCACATAGATCGTTCTATCAAGACTAATGTCAAGATGGGGAATGGTGACTTGGTGGAATCCAAAGGCAAAGGTACCGTGGCTATTCAAACAACAAAAGGTACTAGATTTATTAAAGATGTTCTTCTAGTTCCTTCTTTAGATCAAAATTTGTTAAGTGTTGGTCAAATGATGCAACACGGTTACTCTTTGCACTTTGAGGAAAATGTATGTAGAATCTTTGATAAGAAAAATAATATGGAAATAGCAAAGGTGAAAATGGGAAGAAGTAGAAATTTTCCTCTACATTGGCACTACCCTAAAGCTATGACGGCAACAACTGATGATTCAACACTTTGGCATCAAAGATTCGGGCATTTTAACTACAATGCCTTGAGGCTTCTTAATCAGAAAGGTATGATCAGTGACTTACCTCTAATCGAAGCTAAAAATTCTGTTTGTAAAGGTTGCATGCTAGGCAAACAACACAGACAGCCTTTCCCCTCTAGTAAAGCATGGAGAGCCACTAAACCTCTTGAACTTGTTCATACCGATGTGTGTGGTCCTATGAGGACAATTTCTATTAACGGGTCAAGATATTTCATGTTGTTTATAGATGACTTTACTAGAATGACGTGGGTGTATTTTTTGAAAGAAAAATCCGAAGTTTTTGGTTTTTTCAAGAAGTTCAAACAACTTGCAGAAAATCAAAGCGGTCATACATTGAAGACTCTTCGAAGTGATAGAGGAACTGAATACAATTCCCATCAGTTTGATCGATTCTGTGAAGAAGAAGGTGTAGAGCATCAACTGACTGTTGCATATACCCCACAACAGAATGGAGTCTCAGAGAGAAAAAATAGAACAGTCATGGAGATGGCAAGATCCATGCTTCATGAGAAGAATCTACCTAAGAAGTTTTGGGCTGAAGCAGTAAACACCGCTGTCTACTTGTTGAACAGGTGTCCCACCAAAGCAGTGCCTAATCAAACTCCAATTCAAGCTTGGAGTGGGAGACAACCGTCTGCGAAATATCTCAAAGTCTTTGGATGTGTGTGTTATATCCATGTACCATCAAAGAAAAGAACCAAGCTGGAGGAGAAAGCAGAAAAAGGGATTTTTTTGGGATACAGTATTTCTTCCAAAGGATACAGAATCTACAATATTGAAACTAAGAAGCTCATTACAAGCAGAGATGTTGTCTTCAATGAGCAGGCTGTCTGGAATTGGGAGGATGAACGAGTTGCAAATCAGAACACCACAATCCCAGAGGACAATTTTGACGTAAATCGTGAAAATGAAGAAACAACTCCACAAGATGTTGAAGATGAAATTTCCTCACCAGAAACAACACCTAGGAAGATGAGTGTTGAAGATGAAATTTCCTCACCAGATACACCACCTAGGAAGATGAGATCATTACGTGATATTTATGAAAATTGTAATTTCTCTTCTGTTGAACCTAACAATTTTGCAGAAGCTTCTAAGGATGATGTATGGATTCAAGCTATGGAGGAGGAGATGAAAATGATCAAAGAGAACAATACTTGGGAGTTGGTAAATCGCCCGAGTAACAAAGATGTAATTGGGGTGAAATGGATCTTCAAAGTCAAGTTGAATCCAGACAAGACCATACAGAAATACAAGGCAAGGCTCGTAGCAAAAGGGTATTCTCAACAATATGGAGTTGATTATAATGAAACTTTTGCTCCAGTCGCTCGACTCGACACCATTAGGACTCTTGTAGCACTTGCAGCCCAGAAAAGTTGGAAAATTTACCAACTTGATGTCAAGTCAGCATTCCTTAATGGAGAACTTGCAGAGGAGGTTTACGTTGAACAGCCCGAAGGTTTCATGGAGGAGCAAGGGAAGGTGTACAGGTTAAGAAAGGCTTTGTATGGGCTCAAACAAGCTCCCCGAGCTTGGTATGGTAAAATTGATGGCTACTTTACACAACAAGGGTTTGTGAAAAGCAAAAGTGAGCCTACACTCTACACAAAAACACAAGAAGGTGATATCCTTATTGTTTCTTTGTATGTAGATGATATAATCTTTACAGGAAGCAACTTAGCCATAATTAGTAAATTCAAAAGTGACATGATGAAGTCCTTCAAGATGAGTGATCTAGGACTCATGCATTACTTTCTCGGAATGGAGGTTTCTCAAGGTAAAGAAGGTATCTTCATTTCACAGAAAAAGTACATTGAAGACATACTGTCAAAATTCAAGATGCTTGGGTGTAAGACAGTAGCAACTCCATTGGTTCCCAGTGAGAAGTTGAAGAAAGAAGACGGAGTCAAAAAGGCGGATGTCGAAACTTACAGAAGTCTAGTAGGTAGTTTACTCTACTTAACTGCAACTAGACCTGATATAATGTTTGCCACAAGTTTGCTATCCAGGTTCATGAATAGCCCAAGTCAAGTGCACTTCGGAACTTCAAAGAGAGTACTTAGATACTTGCAGGGGACGTCTAACTTTGGCATTTGGTACAAAACTATTCCTAATTCAAAGTTAGTAGGTTACACCGACAGTGATTGGGCAGGATCTTTGGATGACATGAGAAGCACTTCAGGATATTGTTTTAGCTTGGGATCAGGCATACTTTCTTGGGGATCAAAGAAGCAAAACAACGTGGCACAATCAACTGCAGAAGCTGAATATGTAGCAGCTGCGGGAGCTGCAAATCAAGCAGTTTGGCTAAAGAGAATCCTAAAAGATATGGGAGAAAAGAAGCAAGGTTCGGTGGAATTATACTGTGACAATAAGTCAGCAATAGCGATCACAAAGAATCCAGTGTACCATAGTCGAACTAAGCATATAGCCATCAAGTTTCACTATTTGCGGGAAGTAGATGCAAGTGGTGTCATCCAACTTAAGTATTGCAGCACTGACGAGCAGTTAGCCGACATTTTCACAAAAGCACTTCCAAGGGAAAAATTTCAAATTCTAAGGGAGAAGCTAGGAGTTGTCGGGAAAAACATTAAGGAGGAGTATTAAAATCAATGTATTCCCTAAAATAATAAATATCCACATACATGAACTTCTAGTTCCATTGTATGATAGGATACATGAATACTTAGGTGCATGCTTTGACTACCTAGTATTCATAAGCTTAATTAAATTTGTTACATGTACTTCACTTGCCTAGACTAGTATAAATAGGTGTCAAGTGAGTCCTTGTAAATTATCAAGTATTCAACAAGCATAATAAGAAAAGGAGATACATACTCCTAATTCCTCCAAATATTTTCTTGTTGTTCTTGTTCACTAATCTCACAAAATATCCAACAGGTACAATAACGTGTGATAAAATAGGAGAATCATGTTGATTTTAGAAACTGAGGAAGTTTTTATCCTTCAAACTTTGAACAATGTCTTTGAGGCTCACTTCAAGAGGAGTGTACTTCAACCCCAAACTTTCAGCCTTCTCTTTGGACACTTCATAATTAGGTTTTGTACCCTGATTCTCTGTAATTCTGCAACAACACAACACAATGGAAATTGACACAAATACCCCTGTTTCTGTTTCATTTCAATAATCTACTTCTGATTATAGTTGCATATTTCAACTTCTTGTGTGAAATGCAAAAAACATCCCCTATGTTTGCCTAATTATCCAATATCCCAAAAAAAAAAAAATTTATGTTATTTTTATTACCAAAAACCCCCATGTGCTTATTGAGTTATTGTTTATAAGCCAAAAACCTCCACCCAAGCGAAATGACAATTATATACCCATCAAAGGAAGCCAAAACACCCCTCTTATTTTTATTACCAAAAACCCCATAGGTTTTTTTTTTCTTCTTCTTGTTTTTAAGTAAGGGACCAAATAGATACATCCAGTCCAATATTTATAATCTACACTACTACTAGATAACACGTATTAAAGACTTACATAGAAGGGACGACGAGGTTAGGGAAAATTCCCTTCAATATTTCCATTGCTTGAAACGAATTTGCTACTTTTCCAACCAAACAGTATCTTCCACTTGCCGAAAAATTCTCAAATGCTAGAATATGTGCTTGAGCAACATCTCTAACATCAACATATTGGTATACCCCACCAGGCAATAATTCTTTACCTACAATAGATAGTAAAAATCGATCACCTAGTACTAGTAGTTTATTTTCTTTATACTTATCTATATATATGTTTTTCTAATATCAATCTATGCCATCTTTTTTCGGTAATAATACCTTCTTTAATGAGATCTACAAAAGATTGAGAGCTAAAATTGAGAGTTGGCTGTAAGAGAGGACCGATAACATATCCAGGATGTAATATTATCAAATCAATTCCATTTTCTTCGGCAAATTTCCATGCAGCTTTTTCTGCCAAAGTTTTAGAGAGAGCATACCATTCCTGAAAGAGTAGCAATAGTTAAAAAAAAGATCGATCTTGTGCTTCCGGACCGGACAAGTCCATATATTGTATTCTAATTGGAGACATACATATATATATATATATATGTATACCTTTTTCTCCTCGCATAAATCCGGATCCGAAAACCAAGTTTCATCAACAAAATCAGGTCTTGAAGGATTCTTTGCAAACATAACGGAAGCCGTGGAAGATGTTATCACCACTCTTTTGATAGACGATACTTCCTTGCATGATTTGAGAACATTAAGTGTTCCCTTCAGTGCTGGATCTATCAATTCTTTCTGAGATTTGTAAAATATATGAAAGTTTTGAGTAATATAATTCAGCGCTAGCTATGCAAAATAAACCATGCATACCGATCGAGTCCACTAGATATGAAAAGAAAAATGAACCTGTGGGTCAGTAACTTTTAAGAAAACAGGTGATGCTGTGTGAAAGACACCTTCACAGCCATCAACTACAGAATCGAAAGAACCTTCATTGATTAAGTCGGCTTCAAATAAATGTAATCTCTCCTCAGCTCCTTCAAGTGATTTTAGATGTTCAACTCTAGTAGGATCGCCTGCATTAGACATATGATATGATATCAATTCTAAAAGTGTGTGTTTGTGTGTGCGGTGAGACAGAGAAAGAGACAGAGGAAGAGAAAGAAAGAGTACTGACTGAGACTGCGAACTGTAGCTTTAACGGTGTAACCACTTTGAAGCAAAAGCTTAACGAGCCATGAAGCTATATACCCAGATGCTCCTGTCACACAAACCACCTTTCCCATTTTTTTTCTTGTAAAAAATGAAAAAATCTCACTTCTCAGTGTGTGTTCGTGTTTATGTTCGTGTGTGTGAAATTTATATTCAATTTTAGCAGAAATTTATTGATGGGTGGTTAAGGGCTGTCCTTTTCTTCTTTCTTTCTTTCTTAAGGATTTGAATATAAAAAATACTCTTATATAATCTCGTTCTTCGTGGCTTTTGTCCCTTACTAATAATTGATATTATGCATGCACGTGCGTCAGCTTCCATGAAAAATACTCAAAGCTTTGTTTAGTTTGGCATATTAATACATATTTTTGAAATAATCTTGATTTATGTAATGTTGTTTGTTTGAATTTTAAGAGAGTAGGTGTAAATCTTTTTTAAGAATTATGTTCTTATATACTTTATGTCAAATCATGTTTGTTACGTGAGATAAGTTGAAAGATGATTATTTTGTGCCATGTCAAAATAGAGTTGTATATGTTTTTTTAGAAAATAATAAAATTATTATTAGTTTGACTTTTGATAACATAATTTGAGAAATGATAGATATTTTATTTCAAAAGTTATTAACATGTTTGGCAAGTTTTCTATTCACCTTTGGTGAGTCTATTTTAATTTATGAATAATGTGGCGCAATGTTATGTATTGAAGAAATCTATTTAACATGTATATCAACAACACATAGTGTTAGTTAAGTTTCTATCATATTATTTTTAGTTTTCCCTTTGTTAGACATAGAAAAGGGAAAAAGAAAAAGAAAAAGAAAAAGAAAAAAGTAGTTTTTCTTTTTTCATAATTAGAAAAGTGGTTGTACGTGTCTAGTTAATTTCATAAATAATTTTTATAAATTATAGTAATATAAATTTTATCATATCACATAATAGCACAAATTAATGACTAATACTCAATTTAATTAATAAAAATGATGTATTTAAATTATTGTAATAAAATATAACTGATTGATTAGTTCATATGATCATATAGATTTATTTCTAAAATAATCATAACAAAATTATTTAGTTCAATCTATTATAGTAGTTTCCATTTAAAATTATTTGTTTTAAATATGTATTTGTTATTAGAAATGCATTTGTTTACGGACAACTTTTTGTCCTCTCATGCCCATGTGTAGGACATTCAACCACAATTGATCAAATACAGTGGGGGTAGGATTAAGTAATCTTAATACCTAAAAAGTTAATTTTTCACTAATTCAATTCATTAGTTTAATCAATCTTTTTACCTTTTGCATTTTAATATAATTATTTTTTCTTCGATTTACCCGTTCTTTTATCGAAATTAACCTACTTTCATTATTTTTCATTTTCCCTCGACTTCTTTTATTTTACTCAATTTAAACCATTTTCTATCGGTTTTATCCTTTTTTTGTTGGTTAAACTTTTTATTTTTTTTATTTTTACTATTTTCACTCGTTTTTCCACGGATTTACAAGTTTATTCACCAATTTCGCCTCATATTTAATTGATTTCACATGTTTTCAAGACTCCACTTTTGTTCCCCGATTCACTGATTTCACCCATTTTTAACGACTTCATACATTTTTCACTAATATCACCGATCTCATCCGTTTTTCACGAATTTCATCCGAAGTTATTCGATTCCAAATGTAATTATCAATTTTATACGCGCATTACCAGGTTCATATTTTCACCAACTTTACCAGTGTACACTAATTTCACCCAGGTTTTTTTTTTTTTTCCATTTTCACATGTTTTAACTGACTTTCATCGATTTTATCGATTTTCATTAATCAATTTCGCCCATTTCCATGTAAAGAACTCCATGAAAATTCGAGTACCACCAATTTTATCAATTTTTCACGAATTTCACAATTTTTGTTTTACCGCACTACAAGAAAACTGGGCTTCACCTACGGCAGATTCCGTTGGTGAAGCCTTGATTTCCGTTGGTATTCATGCGTAGCGACACTTTTTTTCCGTTAGTTGATCCGTAGGTGAAGGCCCCGTAGGTAAATGAAGCAACGGTTTTTTTTTTTTCCGTTGGTAAATGTTGCAACGGTTTGTTTTTGTTGGAAAAAGCGTCGGATGAACGATCGGGCCCGATTATTTTTTGCGACAATTTTGTTGTTGGAAATGCGTAGGAAAGTTACTAACTGATTTCCAACGGCATAAATATGTCGGTATTTTGTCGCCAATCGGTTGGAATCATTCTGACGGATTTAGCATTGAAATGTTTCCGTTAGTTTATTTTTGTCACTAATTTGAAGTAAATCAGTTGGAACCTAGTGACAACTTATTTGTTGCTGATTTCGTTACTAGCAATCGGGTCGGAGCAAAAAATTGAACCTCGACTTAGAATTGACTGAGTCGTTCTTGAGCGCGCCTGAGCCTGACCCGGGCGCATAGGTCTCGTCTGGGCTTGGCTGAGGCGCCTAGGCTATGCTTGGTTTTTGTTGCTGATTCCGTTACTAGCAATCGGGTCGGAGCAAAAAATTGAACCTCGACTTAGCATTGACTGAGTCGTTCCTGAGCGTGCCTGAGGCTGACCCAGGTGTCTAGGTCTCGCCTAAGCTTGACTGAGGCGCCTAGGCCATGCTTGGTTATAGCCTAGGTGCGGGGGCCACTCATGGGGCTGCCCCGGGCTCCTCTGTATCGCCTGGGCTTGGCCTAGGCGCCAATGCCACTCATGGGACTGCCTCGAGCTCGCCTGGGCTTGGCCTAGGCGCCTAGGTCACGTTCGGGTCTTGCCTGGGCCACTCATAGGGCTGCCTCGAATGCCTAGGTCTCGCTTGGGCTTGGCCTAGGCAATGTGCGCCCTGGCGACGCCAGGGCGACTAGGCCATGTAATTTTAATTAACTTGTCGGATGTGGATTTGAACCCTTGACCTCATATATACATATTAAAGGATCAAACCAGTTGAGCTGGACAACTTTATTGTATTTTCATTTGACAATTATATATATGAGCCAACTAATAGATTATTTCACCAAGTTTTCATCGATTTAAATCATTTTTAACCGTTGACCCATTTCCCACCGATTCATCTGTTTTATCATTAATTTCATCGATTGTAATTTTTTTATTGATTTAACCCGTTTTGTTCACAAATTTCAGCGATTTAAACTCTTTTGGACCAACTTAACTCATTTTTTCACCAATCTCATAAGTTTTTTTTTCAATTTCATCGATTGAACCCATTTTTTCATTGATTTCACCCATTTTTTCTCCAAATTTATTGATTTTTTTTTATCTATAACTAGTTTTTCCCCTTAATTTCATCATTTAATTTGTTTTGACCAATTTAACTAGTTTTTCCACCATTTTCATTCTCTTTTTACTAATTTAATCAAATTTAACCGTATTCACCCATTTTTCATCGACTTCACTTATTTTTAACTAAGTTAGCTGATTCAACATGTTTCAAAACAACTAATTTTTTTTTCGATTTCATTCATTTTTTTTACGAATTTCATCAAATTTACATGTTTTTGATAGGTTAAACTCATTTTAAATCGAATTCACCAATTTTTTTCTTCAATTTAACTGAAATCACCTGTTTTCAATGATTTAACCCATTTTCACAATTTTCCCATCAATTTACAGATTTACACATTTTTTCGCCGAGTAACTTGTTTTTTCACTAATTTTATCGAAGTGTAAAATCAGGGAAAATATTTTCACTGTATAAAATTTATGAATCGATAAAAAATTGGTTAATCCATTGGAAAATAAATTTAATCAATGAAAATATTCGGGAAACATATTTCTATCGTTGGTTTTGTCGCTATTCAGTTACACATTTGTTACTAGAGCTAAATAGCAACGAAAGTTTCCGTTGGAACAATTTTATCGTTGTGGATAACTTTTTCCTACAACTTAACAACCAAATTCCTATGAAAAATATTTTTTCCCAATTTTTCGTTGGTTATTATTAGTTATTATTGGTGGAACATATTTTTTTTGATGGTTACGTCGCTGTTCAGTTACTAAAATCTAAATAGCGACGGATAATTTTCTGTTGGAATGATTTCATCGCTATGGATAAATTTTTCCTACAACTTAACAACTGAATTCCTACGAAAAATATTTTTCCCAATTTTTCGTTGGTTATTATTGGCGGAACATATTTTTGTTGATGGTTCCGTCACTATTCAGTTATTAAAATCTAAATAGCGACGGATAATTTTTCGTTGGAATGATTTCGTCGCTATGGATAAATTTTTCCTACAACTTAACAACTGAATTCCTACGAAAAATATTTTTTCCCAATATTTTGTTAGTTATTTGTCGTTATTATTAGTGGAACATATTTTTGTTGATGGTTCCGTCGCTGTTCAGTTACTAAAATCTAAATAGCGACGGATAATTTTTCGTTGGAATGATTTCGTCGCTATGAATAACTTTTCCCTACAACTTAACAACCGAATTTCTACAAAAAATAATTTTGTCGACATTCCGTCGATAATTTGTCGCTATTATTGAAGGTAGATTTTCTAATTGAAATTATGTTGGTATTTGGTTACTAATCCGTCACTAATAGCGACATATTTATTTTCGTTGGAATCAGGTCGTAGGTGAAGCCCCTTTTATTTGTAGTGCCGGTTTCATACATTTTTTCGTCAACTTACTAATATTTATATTCAAGGTTATTCATGTCTTGATATTGTTGAATTTTGTTTAATTATTAATTCTTTAGCCAAAGAAAAATTACATAATTAGCTAAGTCATAAGCATTTTTTTGTTTAACACGTAAGTCTAGTTAATTTCATTAGTAAATTTTATAAATTATAGTAAAATTAATTTTGTCATTTCACAAAATAGCACAAATTAATGACTATTATTAAAATTATTATTTCATTAAAAAATGTTGACTTTAAATTATTATAATCAAATATAAAATGATGATTGATTTGGTCTTAAGATGTTGTAAATTCTTTTCTAAAATAAGATCATAACAAAATTATTTAGTTAATTTCATTATAGTAGTTTTCATTTAAAAAGCACTATTTTAAGAATATTATTTATTTATTTTTATTTGAAATAATATCATGTCATTTGAAATGTATTTGTTTACAAACCTAAGCTAGTTTTCACATATTTAATCCATTTTTCACGGGTTTAACACCTCATTTATCGATTTCATTCATTTTGCATCATTTTAATATATATTTTTATTCGATTTATCCGTTCTTTTACCGGTGTTACCCATATTAATTGTTTTTCCCATTTTTCGTCGATTTGTTTTTTCGATTTTACCCTGTTTTTTGCCGGTTAAACCATAATTTCTTTTAACATATATAACTCGTTTTTACCTATTTCACACATTTTTTCCATTTATTTACATATTTTTTCACCAATTTCACCTCATATTTCATTGATTTCACATGTCTTCACTGACTTTATATAAGTTCCCCGATTCACTGATTTCACCAGTTTTTAAAAATTTCATCCGTTCTTTTTTCATAATTATTATTGTGTTGGTTAATTATGTTGAGTTGTGGTTGATTAGTTAAATGAAAATATGATCGTTTCTAAATCTGTATGAAGGATATTAAACATAGGCTATTCAATACTATAATATCTGCATATATATTATAATAAAAATATATACTTGAAATAAAAATAAAAAAATAAATTTACACTATTGTGTTTTTTAATGGAAGATGAATATATCTCACGATTTACATCTTTCAGGGTTCTAGGACAAGGATCCTGTTGAACACTTGAGTTATAATAAAAATGGACCATAACCCTTATATATAACTAATTCCACGGCATGTCTTAATGTTTCATTCAATCCACCCAAATCAAATCTTCGAAACCATGTAAATCACCAATATATATGAATCCACAAAGTGAAACTTTTGTTTGTTGTATAGTAATATATTAAATTGAAATAACACATTCTTACATAAATTTCTGAAGTCATGCTTATTTTTGGTACAATAAAGTGTGATAAAATAGGAGAATCATGTTGATTTTAGAAACTGAGGAAGTTTTTATCCTTCAAACTTTGAACAATGTCTTTGAGGCTCACTTCAAGAGGGGTGTACTTCAACCCCAAACTTTCAGCCTTCTCTTTGGACACTTCATAACTAGGTTTTGTACCCTGATTCTCTGTAATTCTGCAACAACACAACACAATGGAAATTGACACAAATACCCCTGTTTCTGTTTCATTTCAATAATCTACTTCTGATTCTAGTTGCATATTTCAACTTCTTGTGTGAAATACAAAAAACATCCCCTATGCTTTCCTAATTATCCAAAATCCCAAAAAAAAAATTGTGTTATTTTTATTATCAAAAACCCCCATGTGCTTATTGAGTTATTGTTTATAACAAAAAACCTCCACCCAAGCGAAATGACAATCATATCCCCACCAAAGGAAGCCAAAACACCCCTCTTATTTTTATTACCAAAATCCCCATAGGTTTTTTTTTCTTCTTCTTGTTTTTAAGTAAGGGACCAAATAGATACATCCAGTCCAATATTTATAATCTACACTACTACTAGATAACACGTATTAAAGACTTACATCGAAGGGACGACGAGGTTAGGGAAAATTCCCTTCAATATTTCCATCGCTTGAAACGAATTTGCTACTTTTCCAACCAAACAGTATCTTCCACTTGCCGAAAAATTCTCAAATGCTAGAATATGTGCTTGAGCAACATCTCTAACATCAACATATCTGTATACCCCACCAGGCAATAATTCTTTACCTACAAAAGATAGTAAAAAACGATTACCTAGTAGTTTAATTTCTTTATACTTATCTATATGTCATTCTAATATCAATTTATGCAATCTTTTTCGGTAATAATACCTTCTTTAATGAGATCCACAAAACACTGAGAGCTAAAATTGAGAGTTGGCTGTAAGAGAGGACCGATAACATATCCAGGATGTAATGTTATCAAATCAATTCCATTTTCTTCGGCAAATTTCCATGCAGCTTTTTCTGCCAATGTTTTAGAGAGTGCATACCATTCCTGAAAGAGTAGCAACAGTAAAAAAAAAAACTTGTGCTTCCGGACAAGTCCATATATATATATTGTACTCACCTTGTTCTAAAAATATTATTACTAATTGGAGACATACATATATATATATATATACATACCTTTTTTTCCTCGCATAAATCCGGATCTGAAAACCAATTTTCATCAACAAAATCAGGTCTTGAAGGATTCTTTACAAACATAACGGAAGCCATAGAAGATGTTATCACCACTCTTTTGATAGACGATACTTTCTTGCATGATTTGAGAACATTAAGTGTTCCCTTCAGTGCTGGATCTATCAATTCTTTCTGAGATTTGTAAAATATATGAAAGTTTTGAGTAATTCAGCGCTATGCAAAATAAACCATGCATACCGATCGAGTACTCCACTAGATATGAAAAAGAAAAATGAACCTGTGGGTCAGTAACTTTGAAGAAAACAGGTGATGCTGTGTGAAAGACACCTTCACAGCCATCAACTACAGAATCGAAAGAACCTTCATTGATTAAGTCGGCTTCAAATAAATGTAATCTCTCCTCAGCTCCTTCGAGTGATTTTAGATGTTCAACTCTAGTAGGATCGCCTGCATTAGACATATGAATATATGATATCAATTTTTACATGCCTTTTTATTTTTTATTTTTAGAGTACTAATTTTTACATACTTTAAAGCAACCAAATATTGAAATAAATGTTAGTAAGATCATAGATGTTGAAAGGTAAATTACCAACAACTTCAAAGGATTTCATAATATCATTTACCAAGGCTTCTAATTGAGTTAGTTAGATCAAATATGCATTTAGAAACGAGGAAAAACACTTTCGATACCAAACTTTTGTCCAAATTACACATTTGATACCAAGCTTTCTGGAAAAACACATTTGATACCATGATTTAGGCCATCTTGACACATTTCATTTGGCCGTCAAATTTTAAACAGAATTTAATTCATTTTTTACACCAGATTTTTACTCACTTTACTCTTTTAGTACCAAACATTCGAAAAAGACACATTTAATACCAAAATTGAAGGTCGTTTTACACATTTGCTTTGACCATCAATTTTTGGACGAGAACGACCACATAGCCGTTAAGTCACCAAAATTGCACATTTTTTGCATGCTCGTGCATGGAGTATTTGTACCTAATTAATTTTGCCATAACTCCTTCGTCACAAGGCCAAATTTCGTGTTATTTATATGGATGGAAAGCTCTTGGCGAGAGCTTTCGAACGGTACAAGTTTCAGTTCATGAAACGCAATAGATAATTCCCAAAAAATTAACAAAGTTTCAGTCTTTTTCAAATTTCATTCATTAAGATAAAACCGAATCAAGATTTTGATCTCATCTAATTAAGCTTAAGCTGTTATAGAGGAAGGCATTTAATTTTCAAAACACAAAACTTCAAACGCATAAAAAAACTATGACCTCGATCAAATGTTCATAACTCGAAACACAATCAAACACATTGATCACATTTTCAAATTCCAAATAGTCTCTAATAGCTCCACTAATTTGCCCAACAAAACCAACATTTAAAAACAAATATTAACACATTCTAACATCCTCAAACCCACAAATTGAACTTACAACGCATGTTTTGCCAAAATCATGCACTTATGTTCTTACTACTTCCAACGGCTGGGTCAGATTGAGGGGCAGTTAGTCTAATTCTCCAAAAGTGAGGATGATTTCCTAGTAACTTGCCTCAGCTTCAGGGGTAGTTTTTGTAATTCACCCTTGTTAATTTTCATCCAAACTAATTTACACGTTTCTTCATTCCAGAATTCAACAGATTGAGACAATTTTCATTAACCATCTTAAGAATAAGATTCCCTTTTTATTTCAAAATAGTGTAATCATATTTGTACTAGAGTATATTTAACAAAAAGAAATCGAAAACTGTAATTCTAAAAGTAAAAGTGAAGTGTGTGTTTGTGTGTGCGGTGAGACAGAGAAAGAGACAGAGGAAGAGAAAGAGTACTGACTGAGACTGCGAACTGTAGCTTTAACGGTGTAACCACTTTGAAGCAAAAGCTTAACGAGCCATGAAGCTATATACCCAGATGCTCCTGTTACACAAACCACCTTTCCCATTTTTCTTTTTTTCTCAGTGTGTGTGAAATTGATATTCAAAATAATTTTAGCAGAAATTTATTGATGGCGGGTGGGGGCTGTCCTTTTCTTTCTTTCTTTCTTTATTTTGCAGGATTAAGGATTTGAATATAATGTCGTTCTTCGTGGCTTTTGTCCCTTACTAATGATTGATATTGCGCAAGCACGTACGTCAGCTTCCTTGAAAAATACTAAGGTTCTGTTTGTTTGGTGTTTGGGCACTTTGGTAGACTAGTTGATCTTTGTGAAATAATTTCGATTTATGTAATGTTGTTAGTTTGGATTTTGAGGAAGTGGTTTTTGATAAATAAAATAGGTTTTTTGGAAAAATTAAGTTGTAGGTGTAAAATGTATAAGACTATTTGTTATAGAGATAAGTAGGGTAAGAGGTGGTTAGTTTAATTCACGTCAAAGTAGAGTTGTATACTTGTATATGTTTCTTTCATAAATAATAAAATTGTTGTTAGTTTGACTTTTGGAAGAGTAATTTGAGAAATGATAAATTTATTTCAAAAAGCTATTAACATGTTTGGTACTCTTTCTTTGAGTGAATGGAAAATTAATTATCTGTGTTATTTTAAATAGGCAATTTAACTCCTTGTGATAAATAAAAGGGCGAAATACCTCCCTGTGATTTTATAAAAGAAGCACACTACCTCCCTCTTGATTTTTACATTTTTACAAATGGGTAAAATACTCATTATGCAATATCACAGGGAGTTAAAGTACCCATTTACGAATATCACAGGGAGTTAACGTGCATATTTACGCATATCACAGTTAAGTGTTAAATTTCGTCAAATAGAAGTAAATTACTCATTATTTCATTTCATATTGAGTTAAATTTCGTATTTTTATATCACAGGGAAATAAATTACCCATTAGATATATCACAAAAAGTTAATTTAGAAAAAAAAAAGACCCTTTTTCTATTCACCTTTCGTGAGTCTATTTTATGAATAATTGTGGCGCAATATTATGCATTGACGAAATTTATTTAACATATATCACATGATTGTCATCTTATAAGAAGAAAAACTCAAATTGTTGAGTACACGAAGATAGTTGTAAAGTCACTCGAGTGAATTGAGAATGCATGTCACCACCATTCAAAGAAATTTTATTTTAAAATAAGAATGGTGAAATTGAAGACATGATGGTGGTGCTACTGCTGCACTATTTCATCAAATATATATGGTGCAATCCATCAATGTATATCAATGGGTTGTGATATGCGGAGTAACAATTCACACCACCCAATATGCAATGTGAACACATTTTTTTTAAAATTCAATTTTTTTGAAACATGACCTAGAACATGAAGTGATATGGATCATCACTCCACATATCATAAATGTAATGGTTGATTGCACCACGTGTATCTAATGATTATGTGCAGCGGTTACACTAAATAAAAAATCTCTCCATGTGTGAACTCACTCAAACAACTTGTTCTTGTGCTCGTCTTTTCAATAACTTATTTAGTGGACAGTAGTATATGTCTACATTATCATATATATCATGGTTCAGAAACAATACAAATAATTTGACGCACGATAACAATAGTTTATTCATCACATTCAATTCTTAAAAACAAATATTTTGTCTTAAAATTCAATGTAAATAAATATTTTTATGCAGGCGTTTTAACCTTTATTAATTATAAGTTCTTGATATCGTTATTAGAATAATCCAACATATTCAATTAGTATAAAGTAATCAAATTATGATCATATAAAGTTTTTGTCCTTAATACTCTGCTCAATAGGGATGAAATTTATGCCCAAACTTTTAGCCTTCTCATTGGATACTTGGATGTTTGCTTGCTCATTTTCCCCTGAACTGTAAATACGTACAACACACGCGATCGTTTCAAAGTGTATACAACAACACATGCTGCATGAAGAGAGCTAATTACCTAGCTCTTTGGAAGGTTGATTGTAGGGTAAACATCACGTAATATATATATTCAAAACATCGAAATGTTGCAAAACTTTTGCGACTAAACAATATCTTCCCTTAGCTAAAAGATTCTCAAATGCAAGAATATATCACAAACATCTCTAACATCAACAAGCGCACAAATTCCACCAGGACACATGCACACTGCTACTTCCTGTAATTAAAAGTACGTTGAAATACATTTCATTTCAAAACTCAATCTAAACACCAATGATTAATTAAACATTGGTTGTTAATTTGTAAGAAGGATATATACCATCTCTAATGAAGTTGAGAAAATCAACTGAAGTGACATTGAGAGTTGGTTGCAGGAGATCGAGGACCTATTATTAATCCCGGATTCATCACTACCAAGTCGATACCATGTTCTTCTGCAAATTTTGTTGCATTGTCCTCTGTTAATGTCTTTGACAGAGAATACCATAGCTGAAAGGTAAAATAGCATTTTACGTCCCTTAACTTTCAATGGTCCGTGAAATCAGGGCACTCGGCCGCAAGCAAAATATGTCATATAACTTTTTTATACCCCTAATTTTAATCCACTTGATCGCAATATCAGTCCACAAGCTCATTAGTTATATATAAAACAGAAATTAAATACATGCAAAGACCTTAATTTCCTCACAGAAGGATGGATCAGAAAACCATGCATGTTTCATCAATTACGGCATCGCTGTTTAGAGGGTTTCTGTTTATAGCAACTGAAGACATGGAAGATGTGAGATCCACTCTTTTGATAGATGGAACTTTGATACATGATCTTAGAACATTAAGAGTTCCATTAACCGCAGGTTGTATAACTTCCACCTGTAATTAAGAATTGTTATATATATATATATATATATATATATATATATATATATATATATATATATATATATATATATATTATAATGTGGATAATTATTATATTAATTAATTAATTAAGGATGATCAAGACCTGTGGGTTATTAATGTTGTGAAAGATAACAGGGGATGCTGTGTGAAAGACAGCATGACAGCCACGTACTACAACATCAAAAGATCCTTGTTCAATTAAGTTTGCTTCAAATAAATGCAATCTTTCTTTGGCTCCTTCAAGCCCCATTAGGTGTTCAACCTTACTTGGATCACCTGTATGAATCAATTAAGTGATCAGTGAAATCTAGCTTTACCCTATTATATGCATAATGTTCTATTTACCTCCCTTATGATTTGAAAATCAGCAATTTACCACCTTAAGAATTAATAAGGAGCAATTCACCTCCTTCAACCAAAATTGAGAGTGTGCATTAAATGTGTTTTTTTAACATGTGGGGACAAAATGCAACATTTATATAATGCTACATTTATCATAACAAAGGGGGTAAAGTTTTTTTTTTTTTTTTTTTATAATCATAGGAGGATACACTGAATATTATGCAAAACACGGGGGAGTAAATTGCCACTAACTCATAAATAAAAGGACGCAAGATTAGAGAACTGACCAATTAAGGTTACGAACAGTGGCCTTAACGATGTAACCGCGGTGGAGCAAAAGCTTGACGAGCCATGATGCTATGAAGCCCGAAGCTCCGGTAACGCACACAGTTTTTTCCTGCTCCACCACTACTCATTGCCTCTTGCTGTGGTGGTGACCTTGGAATGTTTAGTGTGATTGTGTGGTTCTATTGCCCATATACATAGACTCATCATTTATGTACGGAAATTCCTTCCCCCCCCCCTCCCAAAAAAAAAACGCATTTATTTACCGAAAGCTCATCATTAGAAGGTATTAATTTCTAGGACTATGCTAGCCTCACAGCCAAGCATCACAGCCCAACATCACAGCCCATTAAATAAATTAAAAAAATTATTTCAATCAACCTATTAAACAGGTAGCAGGTAACATAACTAACTTTAAATATATAAAACATGGGCTGTACAATGGCTGTGAAACTAAGGGCTGTTATATACATTTTCCTAATTTCTAAGCTAAAACACATGACTTGTGCAACATGCATGCACGTGATAATTATGGTCTAAAAGAGTAGTAGTATTTATTCCTTTTGCTGTAGGTTGTGAGGAGTCACGTCATTAAGCAATAGTAGTATTGTATTTTCTTTTTATCCATGTGATATAATAAATCATATATCGAATCAGACTTTTGATCCGAAAATTAGTTTGTTGCTATATATATCCATCGAAATAAAGAGACATTTTTTTAAGAGTATCGAGATAAATAAACTTGATCTTAACTACTACTCTCGGTTTCTAAAAAGATGGACAAAAAAAAAATTCTAATGTTTTCACTGTTTCGATCCTTATATAAAAATTCTTATCTAAGTCAAGTCATAATATTCGAGCAATTAGGGTTTTTTTTTTTCTTATCTTCATGTATAAAAAAAAGTAAGTTGTAATTGTAGAAAATTTCATGTGTTATTTTTATTAGTTTTAAAAGTATAACAATAACCTCCGTGTGATTAATTCTTAATTTTCAAGTGAGTGCATTAAATTAATGAAAAATAGACGGAGAGTATTTTCTTAATAAAACGTTAAAACATAGAGTTTTTGCTAAAAAGATTAGAAAAAATATAGGGGGCATTTTTGCATTTTACTTGGAAAGATCACAAAATTGGTTTTAATTCCACACTACCGGCCAATTCCAAGCAAAATGATTCAGTCCACAAAAAATGGAAAAGGGAAAATCTAAAAATTTCATCAAAGAATCTCTATCGTTCTTTTCTTCTTTCTTTCTTGAAAAGACCAGTACCAGTACCAGTACCAGTACCATCAATGGCTTCAGTTTCACCTAGCGCACTCTCCCTCTGCATATCTGCTCCTCCTCACTCTTCCAGAAACTTCCCCAGAAAAATTTCAACTTCATCATCAGCTTCAGCTTCTCATGAATCGTCATCAGTAACAAAAAGTAATAAATTCAATGTATCGGCAAAGGCCCCCTTTGTTGAACCTGCACGCTCTTCGGATACGGCGCCGTTCAATTACGCTTTGCCAAATCCCAAGGTGAATACGAACCCGGTTGTGCGATTTGTTCAGTCTACTGAGTCTACTATTGAAAGGGTATGACCAAATTCTAATTGTCTATCTACCTTTGCTTTGGAATACTATAAAATATAATACTCCTAAGACTATTTTGCTTTAATCCTAATATATATATATATATATATATATATATATATATATATATAGGTGATATTCGACTTCCGTTTTTTGGCACTTCTGGCTGTTGGAGGTTCATTAGCAGGATCTTTGTTGTGCTTTCTCAATGTAATAATTTCTCGAAATCCCTTTTCTTTCTTTCTTATGTAAATCAAATGTAAACTAGGTAGATAGATCATATGTATATATTGACATATAGTTAGTTTGTTACTTTACTTGTAGGGATGTGTTTACATATTTGATGCATATAGAGTATATTGGACAAGCTGCGTCAAGGGAATCCATACTGGCAAAATGGTTCTACTCTTAGTTGAAGCTATTGGTGAGTTACGTTTCTTTCTTGATATTTATTAACTTTTTAACTTATATATATATATATATGCAGATTAATTACCTTGTGTTGAATATTAGTCCAGATGTATATCTTGCTGGAACAGTCATGTTAATATTTGGAATGGGCTTGTATGGATTATTCATTTCAAATGTACCCTCCGATATACCTTCTGCCGATGATCGTGCACTCAAAGGCTCTTCCTTATTTGGCATGTTTTCTTTGAAGGTCACTATTCTTTGAACTTTCGATCGTTTGATTCTTCTAATTAATTAGTAATTGTCAATGGATGATCATTGGTATATATGCATGCAGGAGAGGCCAAAGTGGATGAAGATAAGTTCGCTCGATGAATTGAAGACTAAAGTAGGACATGTTATTGTTATGATTCTTCTAGTGAAGATGTTTGAAAGGAGCAAGATGGTCACAATAACTACCGGGGTGGACTTATTAAGCTACTCTGTGTGCATATTCTTGTCATCGGCTTCATTGTACATTCTCCACAATCTGCACAAGGAATAGAAGCTCCAACACCTATAAGATCAGCACAAATTATGTTGAGCATGGATAAGAAAGATTCCCACTTTGTACCAAATATATTCTGACCACGCCAAAATATTCAAAGGAGACGATGCGATTATGATGATGATGATGATGATGATTACATACTCATATACATTCTTGAGTTTATTTTGCGCGCTGTACTCATAAAGTTTCTTTCTTTTATACAAAGTACTTCAGATCATCTATTCCCTTAGCTTGTTGTAGTTTTGTCAATGCAATAGAGTTAATTTGCCTTACTCTCTCCCTTGAGAGTTCTAATGATTTTCCTATCTCTTCAAATGACGATGGTGCATTGCCATTCAGACCATAATGCAATCTTAAGACATGTGCTTCCCGGTCACACAAATGTGTAAGAAGAAGCTTTTCGATTTCTGGTTCCATTAGATCTTTCTTCACCATTGCGTCTGGAGTTATCTCGTCTGGTCCTGGAATTATGTCCTGTAACATTTTGAAGAACCAATATATTGATAAATAATTTTCATATGAAATGGAGAAGGGACATTGCGTATGTATACAATGAAATATGGCAAAATTGTCTATTTAGTCCTAATAAAGAACCAGACATGCATCATTTTTAAGAAATAACACTTTTTCAACTGGGAAAAAAAAAACTTGCACATTTCTTTCTTTGTCTCATGTTCTCATCCATTTTTCGCACACTGACTTGATCCTTTAGGATAACCTTCATTATGCACTTTTAGTCCCATAGGACCGTCTGCACTCTTGGTCCGAAATTGAAGGGAAAGGGTTTATGACCAAAAGTGTTTAATGTCCAATCCTATATGACTAAAAATATAGTTTGCATTAAAATATTAAAGGAATCCAACAACTTAAAAACTATGTCACTGGATCACATTCCAATATCTGATCCTAATTGGCAGAAAGAAGAAACACGAAAAAAGAGTAAAAAAATACCTGCAGAAACATGCAACCATGGCTAGTTATCGCTTGACCAAGAGAAATAGGAGCTCTATTTCTTTCAATAGCTAATCTAACAACTGAAGTTTCCATCCCAACAGATTCTGCAATTTCATCATACGTAGGAAGCCTCTGTAGCCGTCTACTTAAGACAGCGTTAGCCTCACAAATTTTCGGCATTGATGCAATTAAGTTGCCCTGTACAATAAAAACTAACCATGCATTTACTAATTATATAGGTGCTTTAATAAAAGACCAGTAAGTTAGTTAAGTACTCATCAAATAGTTTATATGCTATGCGTTACCCACCCGTAATCTGATAATCCTTGATTTATTGGCTATAGCTTTTATAATTGCTTGCCTAATCCACCAGTAAGCGTAAGTTGATAACTTGTAACCCTTGTCAGGATTAAACTTTATTGCTCCACGGAGAAGGCCAATGCTGCCTTCCTACATAGTATAATTTAATTTATGTGATCGATAAGATAAAAAGTAATCAAAAAATATATTCTTTGAATGTTAAGTATATGGAAAAGAAAAGACCTGAATTAAATCGCGTAAGCTTAGTCCTTTGCCTTGATAAGAAGAAGCTATAGATATAACAAGTCGTTTATAAGAGGATGCGATTATTTCTTGTGATTCTCGTCCATTGCATAAAATCCTATCTAGACTATGCTGGCTGATTCCTGCAGCCTTGGCCCAGTGGTTAGAGGCTAGTTCATGTCCACCTTGACCCATGTCTATCAGGACTTTCGTTCTGACAGCTTCAATTCTCGCTCTTTCCTGTTATTTTACAAATTAAATTGATCACAAGTTTTGTTTTGAAATCTGATGAAGCTAGGGGAAAGAGGACTCGCAGAAATGACTGGTTACAATTTTTTCAGCAAAAACTATTTAAATTAAAACCAAGGACCCATTTTGAGATTGTAATTCAACACAAGAAGTAGTCTGCCATTTACTCTGTATTAGAAACACATATAGAAGCTAATTAATCTTCAAAACCAATCATTAAAATTTCCCAGATAAATTAACATCAATATTGGGAACCAGTCGATCATTAGAAAGATCAAAAACTTAAATTTTAGTTGACAATCAAACAGTACTTTGCATACCTTAAGGTACCAAGAAAATTTGGCCTCTTCTTTAGGTGTCATGAAACGAGATTGTCCCATCTTCTTATCCACAAATGCACATTTCTCGTCCTTACAATTTTCTATACTTTCCAAATCACAACTTGTTCTTCTTCTTCTTTTTCTTCTTCTTTTCCTTCTAAGTTCACTCCTTTTAACTTCCAAAAGCTTCTCCATTTCACGAGTCAATTCAGGGGCAATGGAAATCGCTAATGCCTCATCCTGAACTTTAGTACAACTGTAATTTGACGAAGAATGTGTATTTGTACTTGGGAGTTTGAGATATGATTTAGTGGTATAATTATTGGCGAGTGATGGAGAATATTGCTTTGAACATGAACAACATATGGACATAGCCATATGCATATGTCCTAAGATGTAATGTAATGAGGGAACTGATCATGTCCAATAGTATCGGAGATAATATAATTCAGTTGTTTCTGCTTAGATATTTTGTTCCCTATTTTTCTCTTATTCCATTTTAAAAATATTTAATTTATGTACTACCAATATTTAGCACTGCTCCTTATCTTTTGAACCCTTGGCCTTGCACCTTTTCCTTTTTCTTTTTTGGTTCTTGTTCCGTGGTAAGTTTTACTTTTATTCATTAATAATGGAATAATCTTTTACAATACTTCTATCAATTTTAAAATTTAGCTCAAAATCAACAAATAAACTAAAAAATTATGAAATATATGTAAACTGTCAAATCTAGAGCTTGTTTTGGGTTCATATATATCCATCAAAATACGTACATATTTCACTCTTAACCATCTTACAAACTCGAGCACAAGCACAATTTTCTGAAATTTCTGACCATTAATATTGTTTGATTTTATTCAATTCGATTATCATATCATTATTTTAGAGTCTATTGTAAAGCTTATCTCAAGATACAACACTTCTCTCTAAAAATCTACAATGAGATTTCAACAAAGCAAAAATGTTTCAAATACGTAAAGATCATACACAGACGCATATGCAGGCAAAAGTACACGATAACACTAAGAATAGCAATATATGAACTACACATATTTTCCTTCTTCTCTACACTACTGTTAACAAAATGCCAAAAACAACTTTACAAGCATAGAGTATACTCGTAAGCAAGCATATTCAAGAAAGCTTGTACTCGAGCATGTCCCTAATGTTTAACCGAATGGAAGGCCCCATTGATGAGCATATATGTGCACTTTTCCAGTACACTCCTTTTGCACCCGATGGCTTGTTCGTTTCTACTGATTTCTGCATTATTAATGTGATTGTCTCAAATGTGTTTATCGATGAACAAGAAGAACAAACAATGAGTAATATAATACGATTAGAAGGATTTATACAACTCACCACTGCAGCAAGCAAGTTTATAGTAAGATCTTCCTCTGAGAAATCTGCTTTTCCGAAAGGTATGTGAACAATCCCAGTTTTATCAGCTCGGTATTCAACTTTCCCTTTCTTGAATTCCTCGATAGCCTGCATTTGATATATTGACATTCATGAATGATCGTTCAACAATCCAATATATTTATTTTTTTGGAAAATTGCATTTTTAGTTGGTCCTGGATGATGAACCTCGTTTATATGGTCCTGCTTTTTGAAAATTTTCCATCCAATTTGGGTAAAAAATTATAAAATGGAGACGGTCTTATGGGACCAAAGGTGCAAATAGGGACTAATCTATGAGAAAAAAAATGCGAAAAATTGAGCGGATGAAAGTGCAAAATATTTTGAAATTTGACCAAAAGAGCAATTTTTTACAGCAAGGGACCAAAAATACGGAGGGTCCAATCCTGCGGGACTATTACTGCAGTTTTGCAATTCTGAAATCCAGGTATCAGGTAGAAAACAAAGTGAGAGTTATATACCTGAGGTATGTTTGTAGTCACGGTACCAGCTTTTGGATTTGGCATTAGTCCTCGGGGTCCTAGAATTTTTCCTAGACTTGCAACCTGATTCAAGTATAAAAGAATATGCAATAAGATCGCAGATCATGTATTATTGAGAGACAATCAAGCAAGAATAAAATTGTGAATAATTGCAAATGCAATAAGCAAATGAATATATACCTTAGGCATCATATCTGGTGTTGCAATTAATTTATCAAAATCCATGAATCCTCCTTTAATTTGTGCTATCAGGTCCTCACCACCTACTATATCAGCTCCAGCATTTTTCGCCTCATCAAACTTCTCACCTACAGAAGAAAACCACTGCACGCCAATGAGGCTAACGAGATGGTAACAACAACGTTAAAGACAAAATGAATGCACAAAAATGTATTTTCCAAAAATAAACTTTGAATGGTCTCCCATTCACCAAGTCAGGATTCAAGTCTCAAATTACCTTGTGTAAGGACTGCAACTTTAACAGTTTGACCAGTCCCCTTTGGCAAATTTACCTGGAATTGAAGATTCAATTGCATTAGCTTGAAATGATAGCTTTGAATTCACCAAATGAAACTGAGAAACTTACGGTAGCCCTCAGTTGTTGATCATTATACTTTGGATCTATATTGAGGCGGAAATGAGCTTCAGCTGATTCAACAAACCTTGTGCTTGCTGTTTGCTTGAGCAATGACACTGCTGTTTTTAAGTCATACTCTTGTTTGTTCTCTCTCAATTTCTGAATTTCCAAAAATCTCTTGGACCTTGTCTATATATCCCAATACAAAGAAAAGTCATTTGCTTATTTCATTTAACAAACAAAAAACCGTGAAACACATATAATTAAGACATTTCATCACATAACCACTACGTAGTAACCAAAATATGACATTCAGCGCAGGAGGCTATAAATAAGGGTAGAAACAAGTTGAACACAGTCGTATACTCGATTAGAACAACAAAATTTGAGCTTGGTAACAAAAGCTCCATAACAGAAACAAATGAATCAGACAAAACCCGTCTATCGTCGCTAAAAAACATATCCAAGATTATAGAAATATTTTTTTAAAACCCATCGTGATTGATCACCATTTGTGAAGTGATAATCAATACAATGATAAGCTTAGACCAGCTCACAGCTAGAATTTCCCCTGTATCACATACTTAACTCAATACAGAACACACCAGTATATCATATTCTTCATAACATCGAAAATTAAGAGCTTTGAAGACAAATTCTTCAAATTAACCAAAAAACTAGCAAAACATATTAATTATGGTATATCCCAAAACACAAATTCAAATAAAAACAAATTAAGGGGAAAAAATCGATCTTTTTGAAGTAATACACATACTCTGTCCCTCTTCAAAACCAGAGCAGCCTTTCCTTTCTTAGGCTTTGTAACAACAGCCACGCCACCTCCGACGTCGTTTTGCAAAGACTCTTCATCCTCCACCTCAGCTTCGGTCAAAGAAGCAACACTCACCACCACTGATTTCGATATGCGGCCATTATCAGATACCCTATTGCACTGCAAAACCAAAGGGTAGAGAGAGAAAGTTTTAGTGGAAGGGAAAAAGAAAGGCTTCGTCTTAAAAGAGACCGAAGGAGTGGTGCCGGATTGGTTGAGGTCTTGGAAGGTGAGGGTTGATGGTGCAATTGTGGACGACGCCATTATTGGAGTTATTTTTTTCTTTTGAGTATAATGAATCTATCCAAATGCAAATGAAAGAGATGAAATGAGAGAGACGGTGGTGATAAGGCAGGCTGGCTGTCTAAAATTCAATTGGGCTGTTTTAATATTTGGGCCGAACCAAAACTCACGGCCCAAATTGTTACAGTGTTTGGGTGTTAGTATAATCTCAAATATTCCCTCGATTTTGCTTTTCTGTACAGATATAATAATGACATAACCATTGTTTTACTAAAAATAAAAAATACATACTACTGTATAATGTTTAACGATCTCATATTTACAATTATGTTTCTTTCTGTAATGCTCAAATGCGGCGAAAGGACAAGTAAATTACTATAAGCTAATTAACTAACATAAGTCCCAACTAAAATTATTCAATCATTTTCACTCGAAAAAGGAAAACTGGAAGTGAATATTGACCACACAACTTATTTGGTGTTGTGAAATTGTTAAAAGCAAAAGAATATTTCACAACAATAATCTTGTCATTTGGACTTTCAATTTGAAGTGAATTGAACGTTTTAGTCCTTGTAATATTCCAATTATTATTTTTATGATGGGAGTTATCTCATTGTAAACTAGTTAAACTTTTTCTTGTCTTTAATTTTATGAAGTTTTGTTATATATAAAATTATAAATATATATATATATATATCATCCTACCTATACTTGCATGATTGCATTTGCATATAAACTAATCTTAATCTACTCTGCATTTAATAATTGCCATTATTTAAGTGCAATAATACTTCAAATATATACTGAATGTGTCTTCATGTCCTTATCAAACTAAAGTTGTTAAGATATGATTAAGTTTTTATATCGAATTTGAAATAATATTTATTTTATTTTCTATTTTAAATAAATTTAGAGAACGTTTTTTAACTCGAATCGAGTAAATTGATATATTTTCTAGCAGGTTAACATTTTTTCAAAAACAAAATAATTATATTATATTTATTGTATAAATAATATTTTACATTCGGTCAAACTTGATATATGCAAGTACGACTTGATGAAAATACGAGAAATTCTTACTCAGATCGGGTTTGACCGAACCCAAACTAATTACATGGCAAGTGTAATACACTTGCTTTGGGATTTGATATAACTTCCAGAAAAGTGACCAATCACTAAGCAAGTGCAATACACTTGTTTGGTGGTTGGATGGGTTTGACCAAGCCAGGCTTGGGCAAGAATTTTCCTGAAAATACACATATTAGTTTTATGAATAAAATTATATCGCCCAAAGTAAAATATGATTGAAATAAAGTGGGAGTATTAAAAAAAAAAAAAAAAAAAAGGAATATGGTTGAAATTATAGAGGTTGTTCTGAACATTCTAAATCAGACACAGATCAGTTTTACTTTTAGTTGAGACTTGAGATTCTCTTCTCTAGTCAACACTGTGTGTGTGTGTCATAAAAGGCTACCACTAACCATAAAATCAATAAGGGGGAGGAGGGAGGGGTTAATTTAATTTAAGACCAACCACCACCACCACCACCACCACCACCACCACTTTTTTGATTTAATGGCCACCACCACTTTTTCACACCTGAAAACCCAATTCATCTTAACCCCAACCCCAACCCCACACTACAACCACACCCATTTTTATCCATCATCCATCACTTATCCATTCTTGAGTTTCTCCAAAACCCCTCTCTCCATCACTCCCCCACCAAGACACACACCCCTCCACCCCTCCACCCCCCGCCCTTCATTCATCACCTACTCCGGCGACGGTGGTGACGGGGGAAGTGCCGGTGGAGGCGGAGGAGGAGGAGAGAGTAATGATGCTGATGATGGAGATGCAGGGGATAGAAACAGGAAAGAGGCGATCTTGGCGTTAGCTGAGGTGGGTAGATCATTGGATACCATTCCTAAAGATTTGGCAGCAGCTATTGAGGCTGGAAGGATTCCGGGCTCCATTGTTTATCGGTTTTTTGAGCTCGAAAAGTCCCCCTTTTTAGGATGGTTATTAAGGTTTGGAGGATTTAAGGAAAGGTTGCTTGCTGATGATCTTTTCTTGACTAAAGTTGGAATTGAATGTGGTGTTGGAGTCTTCACTAAGGTTTGTTTGCTTGCTTGCTTGCTACCTCTTTCTCTTTGGTATTCATAGCTAGGTTAATCACATTTCAATTGTTGAATTTGTGATTTCTTTTTCAATTCATGATCTTGGTTTATGATTGAAGTATTTATATAAATATGGTGTTTGGGATCTTGTATTCAAAATGTTCTACAATCTTTTTCGTACATTGATAACAAATAGAGATCTGGATGAATTCTATATTGATTATGTTCTTTGAGTCTAAGATTGGTGAAACAATATATATATATATGGGAAATTTTATATTAAGTTTTAATATAGAATGATCATATGAAAGCTCTCGAATGGAGCTATATGATGAACCTTATAGAGGTCTAAGGTCCCGTTTTGTTCGCCTTTCGGAAGTACTTTCAAAAATAGGAAATATTGAGGTGAGTTTCAAAAAACTCTAGAGAGATGTATAAAAATGTTTGGATTGGTTTTGTTGAGAAGTTTGACTGTATAAGAGTATTGATGACGTGAACGTGTTTGGTTTGTGGTTTAGTAGAGAGGCTCAGACGAATATGGTATAAGATTTGAAAAGAAGATACTGAATGCTTTCTTTTTAGAAACATTTTTCGAAAAAAATTGACACTTCTTTGTTTGGTCTTCCAAAAAACCTCGAATTTTTTCTGACAATACTAAAAACAAGGCTTAAGATTTGTTAGACATAAGGTCTCAATGTTGTATTTATTAACTACCATTTTGAATTTTGTCAGAGCACCTGAGTAATTAATATGATTTATAATGTTAATATTTCAGACTGCTGCAGAGCTGGAAAAACGTAGAGAAAATTTCACCAAGGAACTTGATTTCGTCTTTGCTGATGTGGTATGCTCGTTTTCGAAGTATTTTATCTCGACCAAAAAGGAGATTATTGCGATATTACATTAGATATGATATGGAAATATTTATTCTGGCCTAGCCTTGAAGTTGTTATTACAAGATACTGAATTTTCTAATAAATCTATATTTGTAGGTAATGGCAATTATAGCAGATTTTATGCTTGTGTGGCTACCTGCTCCTACTGTTTCTCTTAGACCATCTCTAGCAATATCAGCTGGAGGACTCAGTAGATTCTTCTACGGGTGTCCCGATAATGCATTTCAGGTTAATTATGTTTTACTTAAAAGAAATTGTCATTACACTAATTCGGCTTCCATAATGCAAAATCTGAATAAACTTTTGGTGCTGCTACAGGTTGCCTTGTCGGGTACATCATATTCACTTCTACAAAGGATAGGAGCTATAGCGGTTAGTAATCTTGGTTATCTCACCCCTTAAATTAACCAAGCGTGCATCTACTTTATGATACGAAATAGATAAATCTGAGTTGTTTTGGGTTTGTCCTACAGAGAAACGGAGCAAAGCTATTTGTAGTCGGGACTGGTGCATCTCTCGTAAGTACTCAATTAACCTTTTGATTATTACTGTCTGTGTTTGCTTATGTGTGTGTTTGGAGGGCAAAACCGACTTTTTTATGCATTATCAATTTCTTGTAAACACCGACTAGCGGCAGGTGCAATGTTGTAATTGAAACCTCAGAGGAGATTTTGTAAACTTGTAATTATGTTTTTCCTTTTTTATCATGTCATCTGTCCTTAAAGGAGACAATGTTGTTTAGCATGTGCTATATATGTTCTGTTTTATAGGTTGGCACCGGTGTAACAAATCTATTAATCACCGCAAGAAAGGCCATCGACAAATCCTTTGCTGGTGAAGCCGAGGATGTGCCTATTTTATCAACCAGTGCTGCTTATGGGGTTTACATGGCAGTATCAAGCAACCTAAGGTATACAATTTTTTTTTCCTTTTTTTTGTCAAAACTACATTCATTAAATAAAAATAAGGTATACCTTTTTTTGTATGTTTGGTTGTTTAGGTATCAAATACTTGCTGGAGTAATTGAACAAAGGATCTTAGAACCTTTGCTACACGAACAAAAGCTTATACTAAGTGCACTCTGCTTTGTTGTTCGAACTGGGAATACCTTTTTGGGGTCATTGATGTAAGATTTTCATACTTAACTACAAAGTACAAACAAACACACACACCCCTCTTTGGGTTTTCTCAATAAAACTTTATCCTGCCAGGTGGGTTGATTATGCACGCTGGATCGGAATACAAAAGATACGTGAATGAAATGGATAGGACAAACGATTGATCATGTATTGTGATGTATTGAGTAGCCAAATGCCCATTAAGACTAAGCTTTGTTGTAATCTTAAGTAGTATATGAATGACATTCTTTCTTGCGGTTTGCTTTCATTGTTTTGTTTAATAATAACAAGCTGTAATCAGCTTTTTTATGCATACTGTTTACATTCTTGGTCCATTTTGAAGGATGTTTGGTGTTCGATGGCAGTCATTCTTATAGAATGATGTTTGAGTTTGATCCGTTATAGATAAGATTGAATACATTGATGTTTTTGAAACTCGGCTCAAGCTACAAGGCTAAAAGTCGCTAAAGTCTAATTTAAAATTAAACTACTCATGCATGTCTGGCAAGCTAGAATTTGTTGGAGTTCGATTCGTTTAACAAGATACTCAAACTAATATAAACTCAAGATTGATAAAAAAAAAAATTTGTATTTTTGAACAATAAATACTTCAAAGTTCAAACACGTTTATCTACAAGTTCAAATCCATAGCATCCTACCATTTTATGTAATAAAAACTAATTATAGTATCGAGTGTTTGATGATGTACTAATAATTTAGTTGATACACATAGAGCAACCAAAATCTTTAAATTACACAACACCCCAATGACCTATTTCGATTGTGGAGTTTACCCCTTGGTCCATTCGCCACGAGGACAATTGTTGTCATACACATGCCAATACAAATAGTATACAAGGGAAAGAACCCTATTTGCAGAGAAAGAAATTCTTGAAATGCCAACATGATTCACCAAGTTAATGCATAAAGACAAGTACAATTTTAAGAGAGTTTTCAAGAACCTAAAGCAACCAATCAGTCTCATACTTAACAATCCTTTTTTAAAAAAAATTGAGAAGCAAACCAATACAGAGTTAAACTCAGAATCAAAATACATACATCCACAATTATTTTAAAAAAAAAAAGGTGAAACCAACTTACACCAGACCACTTGAAACACATCAAAGATCGAAGCGCCACATGAAGGAGGTCAATGCAAATTCAAGCACCCAAAGTAACAAACAGCAGAACCTGCAAAGAATAATTGTATAGCTTAAACTTGTTAGTTTTGGACAAAAAACTAAAACAAATCTAAATTGTTGAATGATGATCTAAGTTTGCGTCTGCATATACCTGATTTGGCAACCAATGAATCATCACTAAGGCTGCTTGATACAAAAACAGTAACTTAACTTTGTCTGTAAATATAAGTTCCATCGATCTCCACACAAGGGATTCCAGCAATCTTGGACCAATAATTGCCTTTCTCTTTCAGACAACGTTTTTTCAGAACCGAACAGTCACTTATTTCTAGATGCCATAGCTTTTCAAGAAGGTTCTCACTAGGTAAAGCATTAAGGCTCGTACAGTTCATAATCGACAAATGTCGCAAAGTTGTCAGATTTTCAAGAACCTTAGCAAGCAAACTCAGTTTAGGAAATCTTGCAACAGAAAGTTCCACAAGAGAAGGAGGGAAAAGACCCTCTCTGTCACCAAGTTCCACAAGCTCTTGAAATCCACCACAAATCGAGAATTCTTGAAGAGATCTAAATTTAGTAAGAGGGAAAAGACTCATGTTGGGCAAGAGTCGTTTTGCCAATCCCACCCATCCCTACAATGGGAATTACCAATACACCCTCCTCATTGCACACAAAAAATTGAGATACGGCTTCTTTATCTTTGTCTCTTCCATATACATGGAGATCACTAACTGAAGTACTAGGTAATCTATAAATATGGCTCAAGAATAGATATAAAAAAGCAAAGTTCACATTGACAAAAAAACAAACATATATAAACTCAATAGTTCTGGAAATTAATATGATTTGCACTTCACTATATAAAATCAATAGAACCAAGATTAATCAGATTAAAATCAAGAAAACAAAGATTACCGGATATAATCAAGAATTAGGGAAATTTGGTTCAGAAAATAATAATAAAGAAAACCAAGATTAGCTAGAAAATTAACGTTTAATTTGTCAATGATCGATGTGTACAAACCTTGGACTTGGTCTGGGAATATAGGGAACAATTAATGGTCTGAACAAGAACTAGATTACAAGTACAGTTGTAAATGGTCTGAACAAGAATTAATATTGATGTAAAGCATAACTTGAAATAAACAGTTAAACTAATTATTTTAATTACCGACAGACACAGTTTGTGGAGGGAGATATTTCCTGTAAATTTGCCGGTTTTTCCAAAGAAATACCGTTGATAATTTTCGTGATAGTCAACGGCCGGCTTGAGTCTTAAGTCTTTGTTTATGGGTAAATCCGACTTTTGGTCCCTTGATGTTCCAAGTTTTGCAAAGGAGTCCTCTTAGTTTCACTCACAATTGGGATGTACGAGATGAAAAGTCGCAGGTATTTCAAGATATTCGGGTCGGAATTAAATTTTGTGGTGCGTTTGGACATGAATGATGTAAAAGAAAGAAAAAATTATTTCCTCTTAGTTTCACAATTCTCTTATAATTTTCATCTATATATATATATTGATGATGTGAATATTTTTTTTATTTTTATTTTTTGGTTTTCCAAGGTTTAATTCCTTTCGATGCGTGTCGGACACATAAAGTGGGAACTTCTCCCAACAGGGATTCGAACATGAGTCCCCTACTTTGTAGTGACTATTTCATTCCACTAGACCAATCGCCTGTTGGTGATGTGAATATTTATTAGTACTAGAAAAGTATACGTACGTTGTACGTGTCTAGTTTTAATTTCATAGGTTTTTTTTCATAAATTAGTGTAAAATTTGTCCTTTTTGTGTCATCGAATATCATATATTTATGACTGATCATTTTATTTTAATGAGATTTATTTTTATTAATTATTATTGGTTTATAAAAAAAATGATGGCTTTGAATAGTTGTAATAAAATATATAATGATGACTGATTTAGTCTTTACATTTAATAAAATTGGTTCTAAAATAAGATCATAAAAACATTATTTAGTGCATTCCATAATAGTAGTTTTCATGTCAAGTTCATCCGTTATTCATCAATGACACATGTTTAATCCGTTTCTTCATAAATTTTATCGATTTCACGAGCATTTTTTTTACTGGTATCACCAACTTCACCAGTGTTTACCAATTTCACCATAAGTTTCATCAGTTCATATGTTTTCACTATTTAATTTTTTGTTTCTAGTTTTTCTCTTTTTAATCAATTTTACATTTTTCATTGTTTTTTTCATTTCTTTTCCGATCTTTTTTTCAATTTAAACAATTTTCTTCCAATCTCTCATTGTTTTTGTCGGAGAAATTTTAACTCGTTTTCACTTATTTCACTAATTTCACATCCTATTCACCTAATTTTCATTGATTAAACATGTTTTCACCGATTTCAAGCTTTTTTGACTAATTTTATTCGCTTCTTTACAAATTTCACCTAAACTTTCATCGTTTCTTATGTTCTTACTGTCTAAATTTTGTTTACACAGCTTATTTTTTTCAGCGATTTATCCATTTTTTTTAATCGGTTATAATGTTTTTTTCATTATTTTCTCATTTTTGATCGATTTTATCCTTTTTAACCAGCTTTACCCAACTTTATTGGATTTCACCGGTTTCATCATTTTTCTTAGAAATTTCATTCTTTTCATCGATTTCACATATTTTCACCAACTTTGCCTTTATTTTAATTGATTTTACCCGTTTTCATCCATTTTTCACAAAATTTACCCCTTTTTTTGTCGATTTCAAATTTATTTAAGATTTCACATTCATTTTTTTCACCAGTCTAAGGTGCAAATACGTTGTACATGTCTATTTAATTTATGTGATATTTTGTTATAAATCAGAGTAAAATTAACTTCATTATGTCATAAAATAACACATATAAATGACTGTTATTCAATATATTAACTTCACCATGGGTATTTTCATCGATTTCTTTAGTTTTTTTTCGGTTCAAACCATTTTTCTAATGGTTTGACATTCTTTTTGTTGGTTGAACTTTTTTCATTTTATTGATTTAATTTATTCTTACCACTTACCAGTGTAATCAATTTTCACATGCTTTCACCGACTTTAGCCTTTTTCAACTATTTTACCCGGTTTTCATATATTTCATCATTTGTTATGTAATTTCGTCGTTTCACTGATGTCATTCATTTTTTCGCTAATTTCATTTGAATTTTCATCGATTTCACATGTATTTGCCGAATTTTCAACTCAAATAATTATACATCTTCAATTACTTTTAAGTATATCTCAAATTATTCACTTACCTTATCATTTCAAAGATAGTTCTTTACCGATCTAAGCCATTTCACTTATTATATTAATTAGTTTAATTCAATTCATTGATTCTTACTGGTTTTATATTTTTTTACTGATTTACTCGTTCTTGATCAATTAAACCTATTATCCATAGTTTTTCCTATTTTTCATCGATTTCTTTGTTTTCTCCTATTCAAAAAAAAAAAAAAAATCTACTAATTTAATTCATACTGTTATTGCTAGTTAAATTTTTTTTCTTTCTAATTTTACTTATTTTTATCAGTTTAACTTATATTTCATATATTTCACATGTTTTTTTTAACAATTTCACTTGAATTTTCATTGATTTCACATTATTTCACAGATTTTAACATTTTTTCAACAATTTAACCCATTCTTCATATATTTCACCCATTATTCATTGATTTCACTGAAATGTCACCCGAAATTTATCAATTTCACATGTATTTATTGATTTTACCGGCACTTTTTATTACCGATTTCAGCCAGTTTTTCACCTCTTTGACCAATGTTCATAAATTTCATGTAGATCGATTTCACATGTTTTCATCAAATACATAAAATTTATTAGATCGATTTCACCAATTTTCATTGATTTTCATCCGTTTCTTAGCTTATTTCACACGTTTTTCTCGAAAATATTTCCATGAAAATTTGGGGTAATGTTTATCATGTCAAATAAAGATTAATTAGTTCACTAAGTCATAAGCATTTTTGTTCATTCATAGGTAAGATGCGATTCAACTTTAACATATACTATGATATTTAAGAGAATTTGATTTTTTTAAGAAGTGACATATTGTACTAAATCTTTAAATGAAACAAATAATATTTTTTACAACTATTCAAAATAATAGTCTTTATTTTTATTTTTATGTGTTATAGGAGAACAATAATAAAATTGTAATGGTGATTTAGGAGTTAATTTCTTAATTATTGGAGTTAATGTAAGAAATAACTATAATAAGACTTCATATATAATTGTAATATACTTTTGTTTTTCTTCCATATTCATGGTGCTTGGATAGAATGCAAGGTAGTTACAAATTCTCTTAAAATATTTTCCTACCAAAATTTTGATGAGAAAATTTAAGGAAAATTCATGTCTAATTATAATTTACTAATATACTTTACAACTTGAATAAGAAAATTTTTGTTTTAAAAAAAAAAAAAAAAACTTAAATTATTCACAATTTTAGTAGTAGTATAGAATAGATATAGATATAGATTTGACATACAAGCAGAGAAAAAATGAAAATGATTGAATGGCTTTGTATTGGCAGCATTTAATTTCTTATTATTCTTTTCGCAATTAGGCAAACAACTAAAACAGTGTCAGTAGAAGTCTGAAGAAATCTTTTACAATGAATGAACATCAACTTCAATCAATGTAAAGTTGTAAACAAACAACAATACAATATAATCTCAAGAAAGTAACATCACTTTCTTTAATCACCAAAAACTATACTATACGTATCAAATGAACTTTGAGGGAGCCTCCCTGCAAATGCAATGCTAAGAAATATCATTTTCAAATATGTTACCGACCGACCGACCGACAGCCAGCCAGCCGAGCCAAAGCAAAGGTGTTTGTTTAACTTAATCAATCTCAACTTTGTTTATAAACATAACTTCCATCAATCTCCACACAAGGAATTCCAGATATCTTACACCAATATTCTCCTCTATCTTTTACACATCTCGGACTCAAACCTGCACATTCACTGATCTCCAAGTGCCACAGCTTTTCCAGTAGTTGATCACAGGGCAAATCGTTCAATTTCCCACAGTTCATAATCGATAGATGTCGAAGCGAGGTCACATTATCAAGCACCTTAGAGAGTGAACTAAGCTTCGGAAATCTAGCAATAGAAAAATTTACCAAAGATTTAGGAAAAAGACCTTCTTTGTCACCAAGCACCTCAAGTTCTTTGAATCCACCACATATTGAAAATTCTCGTAGAGAAGCGAGCCTATGGAGTCCCCACTCGGTTAAAGGCTTAAATTTCTTCGAATCCCATATCCTAAGTGAGGTCAAATTTGGAGGCAGATCACATTTTGGAAACAAGTCAAGCCTCGGGCAACTCCGTATCTCAAGTGATACAAGAGATGATGTGCTTCGAACTCTCAAAGGCAAAGACTTAAGATTGGCGCAATCTTCAACTGAAAGCGATCTCAAACGTGGAGGCAAGCCTTCTTTTGGGAAATGCCTTAGACTGTAGCAACTCGATAGATAAAGTTCCACAAGATTCGAGAATTTGTTCATACGTTGGAGTAGATTGTTGGAGTTTAGCCAGTTGCATAAACTAAGCTCTTCTAGACACATTCGACTTTCCTCAGGGAACATCGTTTCTAGAAGAGGCTCGAGTTGAGTACAATTCTTGATCGAGAGTTTCTTAAGATCAACTGGGAAGTTACCCGTGGCCCACGTCTGCAGGGCCAAGCAATCTTTGATCTCTAACCTCTCAAGGTTAGGAATGTTACGCGGCAATGATTCCAGAGCATTACAACTGAGTATCTCAAGACGTTTGAGCATTGGAGGGATACCGTTTTCTGGGAAATTCACGAATTTAGGACAATTCTTTATTATAAGCTCGCGTAATGAGTTAAGGTTGCCTAAATCATTCGGAAGGGTCGTTAAATTTGCGCATCGAAATAACTCTAGAACTTCAAGATTTCTAGGCAGCCCTTCTCCTAATGATACGAGTTGGGAACAGTCGGCAATGACTAGGCGTTTTAGTCGAATAAGATGGTCGAATGGATTCTCACTAGGCCATAGGGATAGCAACTCATTGCAGCTACAACACTCTAAAACCTCGAGTGCTGCTAAGGAGTGTAGAAGTTTCCCAGGTAGATCACATATCTCCGCAATAGACTCGACTTTCAAATAGATTAAGGATTTAAGAATGTGGAAACTTTCCAATACTACCATGTTACATTCCTCGAGATCTAACTCGCGAAGTTTAGGAAAGCTCAATGGAGAAACATATGTTAATCTCTGACATTTGAGCATTGCAAACTGCCGGAGAAGTGGGAATTGTATGTGGGTTTCCTCCCCGTTGGAACACGAAGACCATTTCTCCCATCCAATCATGTCATTAAACCTTAAAATCTCCAATTTCGGAAAAGGAACCGCAACTCCATACCCGTAAAACTCAGCACCAATGTGTTTGATTTTGGGCATGTCTCTTACATGAAGCTCTTTGAGCTCTGGTAATTGTCCTAATGGCGGTAAAGACGTGCATTCGTTGCAGCCTCTAAGGATTACAATCGATAATTTACGAAACGCAGGGTCCCCAATCCAAATTGGGAATTTCCCACCTCCATAGAATTCAATGTTGAGCTTTTTAAGATTCTCATTTGGTTCTAGAAAATCCATCACTTCTTCTTCAAAACTTTTATCGCGTGTATTATTAGCATCATTTCTCCATGTCAACTGTAATTCATCAAGTTCCTTATACCTCAAACTTGCCTCCTTTACATCCTCAACGTCTCTTACATTCTGCAATTCAAAAATAGCAAGTTTCCCTCTTAAAAGCTTGAGATTCCTTAAGTCTTTCAATCCCAATCCACCAAGTTTGCTCAAAACAATTTTCGGCAATGTCTGAAGATTTTCTAGTTTACCAATTTCGACTGGCATTTCTGTAAGCTGATCAGTGTTAGAGTTCTCAAGATGTCGCAAATCGGATAGATTCCCCAAACACGGAGGCAATTTAGAGATAAACCGGCAGTTACATAAAGACAATGTTTGCAAACGTATGAGATCACTCAAAGAATTAGGCAGCGTAACAATGGAAGTTCCAGATAGATTAAGGTAACGTAAATGAATCAAGTTGCATATGGAACTCGGAACCTCGGTAATGGAATAGCCGCTTAGAGATAAAACTCTTAAGCTGGGTAATTCGGGTACCAATTCTACCAAGATCTTGTTCGATAAGTAGAAAGGAGGCCAAACACTTGAGTTTTGGACAGGCATTGGTAGGAATGTCCTCAAACCTTGGACTTTTAGAAAGGCCTCAAATTTTTGAAAAACTTCATATTCATGACGTAAGAATGAAGCATGACGTACCTTTTCAGGTAATCGATACTCTAGATTAGTATCCATTTTCTCATCCAAACGGTAGCTTGTCCCTCCGGCAACAAACTGAGCTAAGTCGTTTATAAGATCATGCATCACAAATATAGAATCACATCCACTTAACCGTTGGAAAAATGATCTTGAAAGTAGCTCATTGAAATATCTTATACCCAATTCTTCCTTCGTTTTCCTCTCATCTGTTTTTTCAAGGAAACCTTCTCCCATCCATAAATATACGAGCTCGTTTCTGTCAAATTCGTAGTCCTTTGGAAATATGGAGCAATACGAAAATAAATGCTTCAAATGTGAGGGAAGATGGTGATAGCTTAATCGTAAAACAGGAAGAATGCTATTTTCTTCAGGTAAATCCCATATCTTGCTATTCAACACATCTTCCCATTCTTCCATAGTTTCTTTAGAGCGTAACAGGCCACCGAGCGTCTTTGCAGCTAAAGGCAAACCTTTACATCTCTTCACTAAACCATGCCCAACTTTTTGAAAATCGAGATTCCCATGGAAAGATTTACGAGAATGTTCAGCCAATAAAGCTAGACAATCATCATCGGTCAATAACTTCAAATGGTAGGCACTACGAGGAGAACCCACGACTAATGCAACTGTATCATTACGAGTTGTAACGATAATTCGGCTTCCGGGTAGCCCAAATTGCAAAGGTTTAAAAAGGACATACCATTTTTCATAACTCTCGTTCCAAACATCATCTAAAACGATAAGAAACTTGCTCTTTGATAACTTATCTTGTAGACTCACCTGAAGCATATTTAAGTCCTTCGACTCGCCATTCATTTTGGTTACCTCTTTGAAAATTGTTTTGGTGATCGTAAGTACATCAAACTCTTCGGTAACACAAACCCAAGCTTTCACATGAAAGTTTTGTTTAATAATTCTATGATTGTAAACGAGTTGGGCAAGTGTCGTTTTTCCAATGCCGCCCATTCCAACTATTGGAATGACCGAAACTTTATCATGGAATGGCTCATTTGCAAGCAACATGTTTAGTATTGCTTCTTTATCTTCATCTCTACCGTAAACTTGAGACTCGTTTACCAAAGAAGTACTCGGCAACCTCATCACTGATGGCCGAGTAAACGACCTTCCCAAATTCTCGTTCAACTTCAGAGTAGTCTTTTGATTGGCTACAAATTGTATTCGATTTGTGATATCTTTTATCTTGGACATTATCCTATAATTGGATATGAGTGCATTTGGTGTGTAACTGCTGCAAGTAGGGATGAATTTCCAAACCCGACTTGCTCTGTGATGCTGGATACCCTTTGAATCTTGAATCATGTATTGAGTGATGATCTCATCTAGTACATCGTCCAAATCGTAAGCCAAATCACGGAGAATCTCGAGCCATACTTTTACAGGTTCATCGGTTAATTGTTTCTCTTCCGCGTCATCAAGCACGGCTAGAATAATTGAAAAGTTTAAGCTTAATTTCTTGAAATGACTTTCGATTTTCTCCCGACGGGCCAAGGCCATCATTGCACCAGAGGCCAATTGCTGAAACAGTACTTGAATGAATGCAGATAAAAAGAGCTCACCCACAGCCATTTTCTAGCAGTTAATAAGTTCTCCTTTATTAATGACACAAGATTCAAGAATCAAGATAAATACTTATTTCATTTCACACAATAGAAATATAGACACAAACAAACAGTTAAAAGAACTACAAATACAGGGCAAAACACTTGATGGGTCTTTAGTATATATAGAAAGCAAATAATAAGCTGAAATTAATGAGAGACATTAATTCAAAGTACAGTACGTACAGTACTAGGAAAAAAAATCAATCTTTGGATCTGATGAGGAAAGCAAATCTTTTATAAATCATACTTCCATATAGTACCAAACAACATGATTACTTACAATTACAAAATCTTTGGATCACTTCTTTTGCAGTGTTCGTAGAGTATTATCTGATGAGGAAAGCAAGTTCTTATTTTCAATCTTAGATAGAAACATAAAATTAAAACAAGTGGTAGTAGATGTAGTAATTTTCAAGTCAACGCTCTCATTCTGCAAAATATACTCTATTATTTTTGCCAGTATTGTTTTACTAAAACGCGTCTACTGCAAAGCCAATAGGAAAAAATATTTTTGTACTCAAAAGTTCTTTTTTCTTTTTTTTTTTTTTTTTTGTGAAAAGTTTTGCATTTTTTTAATGAAAAAGAATTTTGTTTTGTAGTTTGACTTAACTTCAAATACTTCCAATTCAAAGAAGTTAATAATAATTGGATATGAACCTGGCCTAATTTCTTATTAACCAACTTAGAACTTGGGCCTCCTTTCACAGCATACATTTACCAAAAGCAACTGGGCCTGAAAATAGGTATTATTTTTACCAAGGATGGGCCTGGACAGTGAAGGGTTCTGTTACATTTTCATTGTTGGACCAATATCATGATTATGATTATTATGATGCAGAAAGGAATAAGGAATTGAGTGGAAGTATTTTTCATTTTTGGTTAGATTAAAATTCACCTAACTCACAATTTATATATATATATATAAATAGGGTGGGGCTCACCGGCTAAGTATGTAAAGTTTGGTATATATCAGTACTTCCAAACAAAACTTGGCTTTGAAGCAAATAACCACATGCATGAGCATAAAAGAAGAAAAAAGACAACACAAACAATGTAGACCATAAAATCAGAAGCTATTTAATTTGGTGGTTTCAATTCTTTTTCTAGATTTCCTCACTTACAAAAACAAAATTAGCTGAAAAAGAAATATATATATATATATATATATATATATATATATATATATATATATATATATATATATATAATTGGTTGAAAATCAATCAAGGAAAAAAAGAAAAGAAGAAGAATAAATTCAAACACACAAACTTTAGTACGTACTTCATGTATAATATAAATAAAAATAATAATAATAATTGTATGTAGAAACAGAACAATTTGCTTTTACTTTGAAATAATGGAGCTCGAGAGTGAAAGCTATTCACTGCAAATTTTGACTGAGAGAACATGGGTTTTACATGGAAAAATCAATGAGAAAATCAATGAAAATGGTTTTGCAGGTTTCTGCAACAATTGCTCTAATCATGGCAGACACTGTGTAGTTGCAGAGAGTATAACATGGAAAGAGAGGAAGACAATGATTGCAATTAAGGATTCTCTTAAAGATGTTCATAACAATCTTACATACTTACAGGTAAATGCATATGGTTGTTTCTTGAATTTTGACTTTCATATATATATGAGCTTAATTAATTAAATTAAATTAAATACAGAGTCTAAAATCATCACAAAAGAGAGACAGAGATGAAGCTTTATCCCTATTGGAAGAAAGCAGAATGCTTCTGATTGAAAGAATAAATCAATGCACAGGAAAGGAGAGAAAACTTGGTGTACTTGAAGAGCTAATCAAATTTCTTGGACTTGGAGATGAAAAAAAGAAAGAATTTCCTATGAATTTTAAAGGGGAGATGGTCGATGGAGAGAAGAAATTGAATGGATTTTCTAGTTTTCTTGTTAAAATTAGAAGATTTGCTTTGGAATTTGTTGTGATATTTGCAAGTATTTATTCAACAGCCAAATTCTATGAAAAGAGGCAGAGGCAGAGGCAGAGGCAGCATAAACCTGCTGTGGAAAGGGAGACGACTGCATTGTTGATTGATGATTCAAAAGCCCATTTAGATGTGTTATGTGGGAGGGGTTGACTTTCTTTCTATCTAATGTAGAAATGCTTGCACTTGCACCCCCATTTGCATGATTTTTCAGTCTAATAATATAGTATATATACTATAGACATTACAAAATATTCCCAGTGATTTCACGCAAGGAATCATGAACATTTCTATAATAAAAACCCAGGGCACGAAAAAGGAAAATAAAAACCGATCTCGCCCTATCTTCTAATTTTCCAAAAAAAAAAAAAAAAAAAAGGTCCAATCTTTCCATACTAATATTGAAATTAGGAGTATAAATGGTGCAAGTCTGCCTTCATGAATCGAATTGACAACTGCAACTAAAAAAAAAAATGGAACCAAATAAAAACAAGGTAAAAGAGGATTCTTTAGATTCCTCAAAATCGAAAATTACAGACGCGGGTTTAAGTTTTCGAGAGAGGGCATTTTCTGCTGCCGGCGCCGCCTTCATCTCTGCCATAATCGTCAACCCTCTTGACGTTGCCAAGGTGTTCTTCTTTTGAAAATATTAGTATTCTGGTATTTATATGAGGTACTATTATGTGAAATTTAAATTTTTTTTTTTACTTGTTAAAGATTTTTGTGTCTTTGAATTCCCATGCCCATACTCTCTGTCCGCTTTGCTACTATTTATTTTTCAAATTTATTTCAGTTCAAGTTGAATGGAGTATTTTTCCTTCAACTCCGTGATACCTTGCTTTTTTGAATTGCTTGTAATGTATATATTAACTTGAATTGCTGCAATCTGCAGAATTCTGTAGAAATTAGTATGGCATGATATGGTTAAGTGTAGTACTTATATATAAAATAATGATTGGGTAGTTTACTTTGTTCGCTTTGGTTTTGCTTCGATTTGGGGTGGTTGGTTGATATTTGGGCTTTTTTTTTTTTTTTTGCCAGACTAGGTTACAAGCACAAGCTGCTGGAGTCCCTTATGATGGCTTATCTCATACACAACACTTTAAAACGACCACGGTACATCAATCGGAACAATTTATACATCTTTTAATGTTGTTTACTAAGCTTCCTCCTTTATGCACCTTTTGTAAATGTATTAGCGATAAAACTCTCATTTCTTTTGGGTAAAATAATAATTTTATTAGCATGTTATTCAGATGCTGCAAGATTTGAAGTATATGCTGTCATCTGCTCAGTCATCTATTGGCACTCGACCCACGAGCTCCCCAGGTTCTACCCACTACAGAGGAACATTGGATGTATTTTACAAAGTAGTACGGCAGGTTTGCATGTGAATTGTTGCTTGAAGCATATTACTTTTTGCTGTATTGTTTTTTTAGATATAATGAACACAAACTTTGGCCTTTTCAATTCATGAAGTCTATTATTTTGCATTCAAATGTCAATTTCTGTAGACCTGCATGCATGCCTTGTCGGTTACAGTTTGCATTTGTATTTTATTTATTAAAATGGTTCTAACCACTCGGAATCATCCAGGAAGGATTCTCAATATTGTGGAGAGGAACTAATGCCAGTTTAGCATTAGCCATCCCCTCTGTAAGTCTATTCCTTGACACACACACACGCACATCGATATATACACAAACACGTGCAGTTTTTGTTGAATCTCATCTATTGTATTCAGGTGGGAATTTATATGCCTCTGTATGACATTTTTCGGAACTACATGGAAGAGATCACATCACGTAATAATCCAACCTTGAAACCATATGTTCCTCTAGTTGCGGGGTCCTTAGCGCGCTCAATAGCATGCATCACTTGTTACCCTGTTGACCTTGCAAGAACTCGCATGCAGGTACTTTTTTTTTTTTTTGTAGCTATATTTGATATTCTAATTTTTGTAATTTTTTATTTTCCACTTTCCCTATCATATAATTATTGTGGAATATATGTTCTTTTCTGGAAATCTTTATGGCCACAGGCATTCAAACATAATCAAGCTGGCGTGAAGCCTCCGGGAGTATTGAAAACATTGATTGGTGTTGTTTCTCCAGTCAAGAATTCTAATTATCAAGCTTGTACGGTCTCCAATAAACTCATACTTACATATCTCAAATATGGTTTCAAGTTAAACTGGCAAAATTGCATTTATAGTGCTGCAGGACTTACCTTGAGCACTTTTAGTCCTGCCACTTCATAAAATTGCGCCGTTGGTCCCAATTTTTTGACATTTTCTAAACCTTTCGTCCTATCCCTCACTTTCCATCCATGTTTGCAATTTTGTTCCCATAGGATAGGACTGTCTTAGTTTTGCACTTTTGGTCCCAAGTTGGATGGAAGGGAGCAGTGGAACCAAAAGCTGAAGAAATTGGGACCAGAAGTACTAACAGTCCACTCTTGTGGGACTAAGATTACTATACTACTACTTTGCCAAGATGGTTGCTTCAATTTAATCATTTTAAGTCCTTACTTGGATTTATCGTTTTTGCTCTCTACATTATATATTATGAATCTCCCTCACATTACATTACAATTTCCCCAGTTCAGAGCTACCGCATTTTATGGACTGGACTCGGAGCACAACTTGCCCGTGATGTTCCTTTTTCTGCAATATGCTGGTCGTCTCTAGAGACAGTGAGAGACTGATTTTACTTAGGTGTCATTGCTTATAGAATTTTATTTCAACTTTGTTATAATTTAATCAAATAATTTCTACTCAGATTAGAAGAAGAATCTTGAGCAGGATAGGCGATGAAGCTGGTGCACCCAGTGTCTTTGCAGCAAACTTTTGTGGTGGCTTTGTGGCAGGAAGCCTTGCAGCTGCTTCTACGTGTCCTCTAGATGTTGCAAGGACCCGTAGGCAGATAGAGGTTTCTTTCTCCATTTAATGAACACACTTATTTTCATCATCTAGTAGGCATAGCATTCTTCAAGTAAAGTAAATGTAAGGAATTAGAGGGAAGTTTTACTACTTTTCTTTTTTAAAAAAAGTTTGAGGATGAATGGACATCAGTAGTTGTATTTTTCTCGGTTACTGCTTGTTTTTTTTTTCTTTCTAAACTATGAAGATGTACATTTTAAATTTCAGAAAGATCCCATCCGCGCATTGACTATGACAACGAGACAAACTTTGGTCGAGATCTGGAGGTATCGATCTGCTGAATCTATATCCCCCTCTCTTTCTTTGTCTCTGTCTCTCTCTCTCTCTCTCTATATATATATATATATATCTTAACTTGTACTTGTGAATTAGGGATGGAGGTGTGAAGGGATTATTTACGGGCGCTGGTCCTCGAGTTGCTCGTGCAGGTCCTTCGGTTGGGATTGTGGTTTCGTTTTATGAAGTTGTCAAGTATGCATTGAACTATAGAAGACAGGTAAAGGAGTAAATAGTCGGGTGACTGAAAATGATTTGCTAAAAGTTCCAGGAACCAATTAAGATACACACGTTGACGTTGGACATATACATAGCTTTTGCATTTCTTTTGCTGCCATAATATCCCTCCTGCTTCCCTGTTTAGACCATAACACATACCTTGTTGCAGATGTAACTAATTTAGAGTCACAAATATATATAATTATTGATTCTTTTTTTTTTTTTTCTATTTCTTTGTACCCAGGGCATGACATGTGACAATTAACTAGGGATCACACTCGAAATGTTCTTTTTTAGCTCTTTCTTGAACACGAACACGCATAAATATAATCGCATTAAAAACTAGTAACACAATATTTTTCTTTTTACTTGATAAATTCATAGGAAGAGTACATTAATCATTAAATACAAAAATTAAAGGGTAAATTAATTGGGAGTGGATTTTCTATCACATATTAATGTCACATTTTTGTGTCACATTAATGTACAATAGACATGTGTCACCCTCTCAAAATTAATTATGTACCGGATAATATACAATAATACTTAACATATTTTTAAAGGTAATTAAACGAGAAATTATTGTAAATTAAATAAGGAAAGTGATAGAAAAAGGTAATTAAAAAAAAATCTCTACATTTTTATGGTGGAGATTATAGCTCATTTTTCTTCACCATTCTTCTCAAAAATCTCAATCAAAATTCTGCCTTTTTTTTCATTTTTTTGCTTTGATATACTTGCATATACAATTTTTTTTATCAAAAATTTTCAGACGTTTTCATTAATGTATTTCAAAAGGCTAAATGAACGGGAAATTGAAGAATCGTAACCTTAATTTTGCAATTGAGCTATCAAAAAAATGCTGCAAAAGTATAAACGATTAGGTTTGATTAACAATACACATAGAACAATGTAAGATTGGTGAAAATAAGGGAGTAAATCAATAATGAATTTGAATTAAAAATTATTAAGAATGGTGGAGAAGAAGGAATCATAATCTCTACCATAAAAACGCAGAGATTTTTTTTTAATTACCTTTTTTCTATCTCTTTCCTTGTTTGATTTACAATTATTTCTTAATTAATTACCTTTAAACATATGTTAAGTATTAGTGTATGTTATATGGTACATAATCAATTTTAAGAGGATGACACATGTCTATTATACATTGGTGTGACACAAAAATGTGACATTAATGTGTGATAGAAAATCCGCTCCCAAATTATGAATACCCCTTAGGCACCTAATTACAGCAATTCCCCTCAATTATTGGGTATTACGAAAATCCCCCTCAGGTTTGTCACCATCTTACAATTAACATCTTACCACTGAAAAGTTCCAACTTTGCCCTAGGCTAGGCTTCAGAATTTAATTACCTAACCTAGAATCTCTCAAGCCCTCCTGTTTTCTTTCTCGTCTTCATCTCCATTTCCTGTTCCGCCTTACACGTTACAGACAGTGATTACAAAAGCTTGCCATTCATACAAAATCCAAGAATCAATGAAATTTATCATGAAGTTATTCTTCGATCAACAGAAGCTTCGACTATACTCTCAGGGGACGCTTTTGCTGTCAAAGGCAAATCAACAAGCACGTGTGGAGGGGCGAAATACATATGTAGTGACATTATGCACACAAAAATTCCCAAGAAAAGCTACAATAACCAAAGGTAAAAATCAAAACAAGTAACAAACTTATACAAGTGGCATATCGAAAGGGTATGTCCCGGTTACAAAATCCAAGTGAAAAAATGAAAATTAATTCATATTTGAACTCAAAAGTAATGATACACAGATAAGATAGAGACATAGAAAAGTCACCTGTAGAGTCGGCTTGAAGTTGAAAAGGAACACAGATAATAACATAGTAAGTAACATTGCCATGGAAGTCGAATATACCTGTTGAAAAGGAAAAGTCATTTCACTTTGGTTTACTTCATTCACACTAAAATGAAATATGGATCAAATAAGAAATTGTTAATATGGTCTTAAAGTGATAGATACCTTCACAATATTGTCTGCGTACTTCATTAACCATGATACTAATAGCCCAGTAGAACCTAGATTCAACACTACCATCCAAGTTGTGATACTATATCCATTGAAAAGACGTTGCCACCATGCTCCTTTCTCAAACCCACTTCTAAAATCGTCCAAGACAAGCTTTGCCAAGTTGAATATTGCACCGAAGCTGAAAATAAGAACGTTCTACTTTGATTCAATACACAAATACGGGCAAAATTGCATTTTTAGTCCCATGGAATTTGCTACTCAGCCATTCCGGACCCAAGCTTTGTAAAATTCCCCTTTGGTCTCGTATTTATTAGAATGTTTTGCAATTTCGGTCCCACAAGGCTGTCAAAGTTTTGATGTTAGAAGAAGCAAAAATGCTGGATCAAAGAAAGAAACTCACGTATATAGTTGGATATTCTGCCAGTATAAGCTGTCGTTGTTCTTCTTCATCAAGAATTCGGTGTATACACCAGCCAGTGCAGAGAGACACGCGGATAATATACCTAGCACGTATCCTTGAATTGGTGATGAGAAGACAGAGTCACAAGAAGCTTGTCCACAGCCTTTCACCTACGTCAAATTAAGATTAAATGAGAAAGTTAAGATCAGAACCACGGTTGCATATACTTATAGAACAATTGTTCTAACATTTACATGACAAGCTATCTAGAATGATTGATTTACATGTCCTGCCATGTTGCAATAACCATATAATATATTAGTCGAGTCCAAACACATCACAATCGAGCACGGATATCCAATATCGAAAAATTGACGATTTTCAGACTGTTAAGAGTGTGTCTAGATTCATTAATGATTAAATCCGTAAGGCCTTTTACAGTTGTACCCGACTATATCCCTTGAATTACATTTGTGAAACAGCGGTACGCAAAACCAAAGAGTAAGTAAGACTATCCCAGCAATACCTGGCTTATGGTTGTTCCAATAGCCAGAAGAACAATTGCCATCCACTGCAGAGTAGAAAGCTTCCGCTTCAAAAATAGCCTAGAACAAGAAATATAAATATGTCCTAATTGTATAACATCAACACTTACATTAGAGAGTACTAGCTAAGTTGAAACGAAACAAAGCTTCATATCTTTGACCTATGTTTGGTTAATAGATTTCAGTGAGTAAAAAACATTTATCTTATTTCTATTGTTCATTCCATTTTCCTCATCATCATTTTACTTACTGAAATTCAAAAACCAAACATAGCCTTAAAGTTCAAAATAAAGGTTTTTATGTCAACCAAACGGCACCTGAATAATATTCCAGTTGTAACAATCTTCAAATTTCCCATTATTTGATACGTAGAGGTATCAACATATGTTAATGTAGCAAACTGCACATTGTTGTGTACGAGGTATATGATTGATGGGATTGGGTATAATCGGACACTTCTCCAATCAGTTGTCATTTTAGGAGAAGGTGACCTCTGGCACTCTCTCCATAGCAACATACTAGATACAATAAGCTGCACTTCAATGAAAACTTGTCAAGTCACACAGAATTGTCGGTACCTTAGATTCAAGAAAAATGAAAAACCATACTTTTTCTAAACCTATAGAAAAAAGCTATGGTCTGAAAAAATTCAGAAATCAAACATAAAAGCCTCACAGTCATGTAACAAATCCCTTTTTGCATAATGTCCACTGATTCACTCTAGAGCTCCAATTTGAATGGTATGATTCTATTTCTCTAAATTATAGACAATGCCCATTTCGGATTGGGAGGGTCCCTATTTCTAATTTCAATAGCTAAAGCTCCCTTCACAAAAAATCCAAATAAGGTAATTTGATTTGTTCTTTACCAAAGACAGAACCCAGATACTGTAACCAAAAAATAGAGTTGGAAATTGGAAAAGATTGCCTTTTACATTCAAGCCACAATCAATGGAGTACCTTGAAAACTTCAGCAAGAAAAGGCACAGTGGAATAGTCATATTTGTATCCCCCATTACTTTGTGATAATGTAGTCAAGATTCCCTGCAATTATCATAAATTTAAAGCAATTTTTTGTATGATTTTTTCACGCACACACAAACAAAACAAAACAAAACAAAACAAAACATTGTGAATTAGAGAGTGAGAGTGAACCTGGGAGCTTGTAAGAATGGTGAGTGCCGAAGCGACGACGTACCACTGCATCACTACACAGGGTAGATTTGCTCACTCGTCCAACACAACAGAACAACTGGGAACTGGGAATGGTTTTTTTTATCTCACGACCCCCTTATTTTAGCTATTTAGCGAAGGAACCCCAATCGATTAATGATTATTAAATACTATAGTCCCTAACACTACGATCGAACACATCCAAACTATTAAACATGTACATAATTTTAAATTTTAATGTTTTGTGCTATTAATAATTTTTAAAAAAAAAATCTAGTAAGTGGTGTTTTACATGTTCAATTTTATAAAATTTTTATAGTCTGTTTGAAATAATTATTAAAATTTTTAACCAATTATATTAATGCTGATTTTTTTAAATGATGATATTAATAATAAAGTATGTCATCGACTCCACAATTAAACATAATAATTTAAAAAAAAAAAAATATTTGGCCTTTATAGACAAATGTAGAATTATGAATTATAAAACTTTAATCTAAACTATATATTATTTATTTATATTATGTGAACTAAGAATCTGTAAAGCCTGCATGGAAAAGGCCAGTTGACGATAACAACCTTTGTGAATAGAGAAGCTGCCAAGTGTAGAGGTCACCAAAAACTGATGAAATTCTTGCTGGTTGCATTTCTTTCATTTTTTATGAAATATATTTTTAAAATTCATCCAAGAGGACCAAATATTTCTCCTCTTGGATCTTAATTCATAATCATATAAATAACATCGATGCAAAATTTGGTATCCATAGAACCGGTTTCTTGATGATCATATCGATTTTTGGAATAAATTTTCTATTGTCAATGTGTTTCGAATCAGAATTGAATTCCATGTGATTTTTAGGTGACCTATTGGTAAGTTGTTCTTCTTTTGTGCTGAAATTTTCATTCTGCTGCTTTTTTTATTCCCAGATCTGTATAAAAAATGGAGCAATTCCGACAAATTGGAGAAGTGGTAGGAAGTTTAAATGCTCTGATGGTATTTCAAGAAAACATATTCAACCAAAGACAGTGCTGTCTACTTGTAGATATGTTTACATCAGGTTACAAAACAGTTGCAGAACAGATGAAACAGAATCTCAAATTTGAAGAAAAGAACACAAAATGGAAAATCATTGAAAATCCATTAAAAGATCTCCTCAAAGTATTCAAAGAAGGGGAAACATACATCAAGCAATGCTTAGAAACAAAAGACTGGTGGGCTAAAGCCATTACCTTGTATCAGAATGCCTCCTGTGTTGAGTTCCACATACACAATTTACTCCTCTACATCCCTGTCGTCATAGAAGCAATCGAAATGGCAGGTGAAATATCAGGTTGGGATCAAGATGACATACAAAAGAAAAAGGTCATATATTCCCTCAAGTACACGAAAGATTCGAAAGATCCAAGAATCTTCCAATGGCTTTTTGGAGATCAGTACTTGATTTCACAAGAGTTTTGCAGTCGATTAGATTCCGTTTGGGAAGAGGATAGATGGTTGCTACTCAAGAAAATCAAAGAGAAAAAGGATTTGGGTAGCTTAACTTCAAAACAAGAACGTCGTTTTGCAGATATACTTATTAAGAACTTGAGTTGTGCTGAGATAAAAGATGATAAGCTATTACCTTGTGCAGCTTTAGTAAGTTCAAAGGATTACCAAGTGAGGCGCAGACTAGGCAACGGGAGCCAGTTTAAGGAGATTCAATGGCTAGGTGAAAGCTTTGCTTTACGGCACTTGTTTGGAGATATAGAGATACTTGTACCTGCAATTTCAAAAGAATTAAGTCTCTCACATCCAAACATAATGCATGCCTTCTGTGGATTCGCTGATGAAGAAAAGAAGGAATACTTTTTAGTCATGGAGTTAATGAATAGAGATTTATCAAGCTATATAAAAGAGATATGTGGACCAAGAAAACGAATAATACCCTTTTCTCTTCCGGTTGCGGTTGATCTAATGCTGCAAATTGCAAGAGGAATGGAGTATATTCACTCTAAGGAAATCTACCATGGAGAGTTGAACCCTTCAAACATTCTTGTAAAAGCTAGGACCTTTAGCAATGACGGTTATTTGCATGCAAAAGTCTCGGGTTTTGGCTTATCGTCTTCTATTGGCCTCACGCAAAAGACACCAAAGAGTAGTAAAACTGGAGAGGTCCCTTTTATATGGTATGCTCCGGAGGTGCTAGAAGAGAAGGAACTTTTAGGAGATGGAGAAAATTCAAAATACACGGAAAAATCTGACGTGTATAGCTTTGGTATGATTTGTTTTGAGGTTTTAACTGGGAAAGCCCCTTTTGAGGATTCCCATCTTCAAGGAGATAAAATGAGCCATAACATTAGAGCAGGGGAGAGACCTTTGTTTCCCTTTCATTCACCGAAATATATAACGAATTTGACGAAGAAGTGTTGGCATGTTGACCCGAGTCAAAGGCCGAGTTTCTCGTCTATCTGTCGCATTCTTCGGTATACTAAGCGTTTCTTGGCTATGAATCCGGAGCACAGCCAGGCGGACCCACCTATGCCTCCGGTGGATTTTAGTGAAATTGATGGAGATGTTGTAAGAAGCTGTAATATAGGAAGATGTAGCGTTTTGTCTGTGTCGCAGATACCGTTTCAGATGTTTGCGTATAGGGTGGTAGAAAAGGAGAAATCGAATATGAGTTGTAGAGATAACTCGGAATCAGGAAGTGATGGAGCTTCTGCGTATGGAGATGAGAATGCAGTACCAGCAGATGATTCATTTACGTCGCCAACTGATAGGAGATCGTCGCCTTCTCCAGAAAGTGTGGTCGGGAAACTATCATTATCGAAGAAATCATTAGATATCAAGATCAACAAACAGCCAGGTAATTTTTTTACATTTCTAAATGTGGACTGATGTGCAAGTTTAAAGATTTGAGTTGCGTTGTTGCTTGCTTCGGATATACAAGCTTTTTTGCCAGGTTATTCTTATGAAGTGTTTTTTTAACAGGGACACCTAGGGGGAGATGGGTAAGACCTCCACAAATAACTCCGAGAGGACGAGCTATGAGGATGAATTCTGAAAGTCAGCTGATGATGACGATGAGTCCGAGAACACGGAGAACATCTGGTCATGTCTCAGATTCTGAATTATCCTAAAAAGTCAATCAATTAGTAGTCATTTTTTTAGTAGAGTAATATATATGATTGAAAATTCTCGTAATAAACAAGATGTATGTATGTATGTATGTATGTTGTGATACACAATACAAGTAGTAGTTCAAGTTCAATCAATTATAGACCAAGTATCTGCTCTTCTTTCTTTGTTTTTCTTGTAGCTGTAGCCTAAGCCTTAGGACAATGAATCAATTCTTCAAACAACAAAGATTCAGGACAGCAGGTAAATTTGAAAGAAGAATGTGACATCGCGAATAGAGATATTGAAGGAAAGCATGATTGATGATTTGAATAATACTCCAATTACAGGGACATAGAGAAGTTTATCATTCATCTCTATATTTCAATTCAGATTCAGTAGTTAGAAGAAATTAATACAAATTCGATCAGTATAGAAAGGAGAGATGTATTGTAGACTAGAGACTCGTCGGGGGGGCATTACCGTCATAGCATATAATAGAAGACAGACAATGAATGATACAAGATTCATATGATCAGATTTTGATCTCATTCAGTAAAACAGTTACTCCTACCTAGGAGTTTATATTTGAAAAATAACTATACATATAATTTTGTAAAATATGGAATCAAAACTACAAAAGAATTTTCAAAATTGACCAATAATCCAATTTCTGCAAATATAACTTATTATAGGGCTAAAAGTGCAATCAATGTTACCGGACTTATTTAATGCAAACTACAGTACAGACTACAGACAGGGTAATTAATCAAAAATTCCATTCCTCTCAACAATCACAAGTCAAAAAACAGAGAAAATGCTGAACCAAAAAATATGTTAAATGAAGATTTACTAAAGAAACAAACGAAATTATTCATCAAGATCGAATAGGCAGAATTTGTCCATACAAGAACGGAGCAACCTGCAAAAAACTATCATTGCATTATTCATTGCTAATAGTAATACTTTATTATCACAGCATTTCTACCGAGCAGCTTGCAGAAGAGGGTATTACAATTTTTTAATTATCTATATTCCTCTTCCTACTACAAAAATCACACTGAACGCTAAAGTGCGTGCATCAGTCGGATATCCTAAACTCCACCCCCAATAATTCCTTCACTTGCTCGTACGTCACAAAAGCAATGGCTATTGATGGGACAACCTGTAGACAAGAACTAAAGTTCATTAGCACGAGAAAATAGAAACTTTTTCATATTATGTTTCACAGTCAAATGATCTTTTAAATAGATATGGCAGGCAATTACAAAACTGTAATATTTTATTTTGAAATTAATCTCACATAAGTGCATAGAAGGGTCTTACTGCTACATCTTATTTTGAAATGGGGTATTTGCTAATATAATTAACATAGGGGGTGTATTTGTCAATTCGAACTAACATTCGGGTGTATTTTCCAAACAACTCGAGTGAAGAAGATGACCAACCTTCACTGAATTGGGGACCAAACCCTTGTATAATGCTCTGACGCCTTCATGCCTCACAGTTTTCCTAAAAGCATCGACCATGCCAGTATATTCAAGGGGGGGCTTGCTTCTCCCATCACCAGTGACGATTGAAGCAGCATGACTCCACCCAACCATCTGCATTCTTCTACGAATGACATCAAGTGGGTAAGCAACGGTTTGCCCAACCGTGCCTGCTGCAGCCCCACAAGCAAGCCTAGTTACAACACCCAATTCATTATCTTCAACAAGCCCAAAGGCTTTAGATTTTATTAACCAATCTTTAAGGGATTCATACACAGCAAAGTTGAGACCCACATAAGGAACCTGCAAAACAAATGAAATGGGGATAAGTCATCGCCATCAAAATCTTTCCTTTCAAAAATGCAAGCATCATTTGAAAGATAAACAAATCATATTAAGGTCCAACAGAAGTGTTTTGATTAGGTTTTAGAATCCTTAACAAGCAACATTGTTCAATAGATTCATTTAACATGATCATGTACTACTATAACTAGAGCAAGTTTACTAAACACCATATTTCTTCTTAACTACCAATTTACGATTTTCAACTTTCAAAGGCAGAAGGGAAAATTCACTTGAAAGAAATATTAATTGAATTAAGACTGAGATTTGATGAAAGTAGGTTGTACATTGTTTTCAGGCAAATTGTATTCAAGTAAACTCAACTAATATAAATTATGTTTTACTAATTTGCATCTCAAAACCAGTTTGCTTAACAATCAAATTGCATTGGTCGATAGAAGAAAGTTTTACAAGTGACTAATAAATCAAAAGATAAAATGATAAATGGTCAAACATGCATAGAAAATCTTGAATTTGGTTTAGCAAGTGAAATGTGGAAATCATCATGGTATTAGCACTAGTCCTAGAATTCCTAATAACATTTCTGAACTTACAACACCAATGACAGATGGAAGCCAGCCCTTGTACAGAGCACGGAAGCCTTCCTCACGGAGCACAGTTGATAGAGCGTGAAACATTCCTCTGTACTGAAAGGGGGATTTGTCTGTCTGTAATTAAAAAAAAAAACTTTATTGAGTTTACAAAGTACATAAGCAAATAGGTAGAAAAAGCCCATTATTAAAGAGGACCAACAATACCTGCACAGTGAGTCTTCCTCGAACCATGTCCATTGGGTATGTAGCTGACATAGCAATGATTCCAGCACAAGCTCCCGCTCCGAGACGTAATAAAGGAGTCAGCTGAGCATCCTCTACAAGAAACAAAAATATTGAAAGGAACAAATTTATTCTTCAATAACCGAAATGGCCCTCAAGTTCATTCATCTTATATATATCTGGACGAGAAATAAAAAAATTATCAAGGCCGTTAGTGAGACCATGAAATTATGTACTATTATAGAGTGTAAGCATTCAAAATATCTAGAGTGTAAGCATTCAAAATATCTAAAAGTCTGTGTAAGCATCTAAAAGGGATTTTGAGTCAATTTGGCCAAAAAAAGCTGCCACGTTCAACACATGATCTGGTCCCTGGAGACTTTCTCTACAATCATTTTTACTTTCTTAAACTTTAAATTATTAGAAAACAGAAACACGCATTTAAAGAGCAACAGATGTTACCAGTCACGGAAGCAAATCACCATTTAAAATATCTACTTTGATGTCCAAACTTTATACATGAAACATTCGCTAAGATGATGAAGCAGAGCTAAAAGAATTGTATATGTTTGTGTATATGATAAAAATATATACCATTTCCAGTTTGCTGCTGATACATATATAATATACCCCTGTTACAAAATATAATAAAATAGTCAGTAGACGAAAATATGCAAAAATAATGGAATTATCTGACAAGAAATAGCCATCAAAACTTAGATTAGCTAGGACTCTGTCTGATCCCATGTAAGTGATCAATTTATAGTTAAATTGGCCAAACAAAAAAGAACTCTGCTGTAGGAAGTTCATTTGCATGCTAACTTCACATCATAATACAACAATTCATACACAATATAAGGAATAAAAGAGCAGATAAACAGTTTAAATTATGAAGATATCCTAGAAAGTAAAAAATGGATTCAGTTGCCAGAGCAGCCACAGAAGCACATCACATCTGGTCCAGGAAAAGTTTATCTTTTCAAAAATTAAATAAAAAACTAATAAACACATAAACATAATAAATCACTTATGATTGGAGTAAGTGTTTAAATGGTGTCATGGTTATGTTTCTTCAATAAAAAACATAGAAAAAAAAAACAGAATCACCAGAAAGTGTAAATTTCTCAAGGAATATGAACAGGGACAATGACATCATTGGATAAACACTATTGAAGAGACCAAAACACCATTTCATAATGTCACACTTAAATTAAGATGTCAATGCTTTAGCAAATCAAGATGTAGGGCTCCAAATTTTTCCCATATAATACATTTCCTAGTTTTAGTTTTAAAAAGCATCCTACTATGGCCGAGTCTGTTTTAATAAGAAAATAGATTTTCGGACTATAAAAACCATCTAAATCTAATATGGCAGCCATTTAAGAAAACCTCAACTTCAAAAACCATATATAGTAGCACTCAAGTTTGAAGAGTTAAATGACCAGGCTGGACTGGAACATCTCTTTACATGGTTCTTGACGTCGTCTAAGATAACAAACTTCTTTAAGTATTGTTTGTATTATGTTATACTAATAAATACTCTTCATGCTGCACATGTTTGTGCAGATGACGAGCCCAGCCTATTGGGCCATCTCCATTTTTTCAGGAACATCAGAATTGAAATGTACAAACCAACTAGCACTAAATGCAAGAAACAAAGTAACTTAAAACTACAACACTAGCTTACAAAATTTAGGGGTATTATAGTCAGCAGAATCAAAACATCTTATGAACATTATGTTTTTTTATAGATCCATACTTGGAAGCTTGTTCATAGCTGAAGAACTTCACTGCTGAATTCGGTACGATGCGAGCGCAATTAGTGCCATTTCCTTTGAACAATCCTCTAAAGCCTTCAGTTCTCCATATATACTTCAAGCCTTGAACAGTGCCACTGTATTTTATATTATGTGGATTTTGAACCTGAGATGTAATGAGAATCGTGTAGAAATGAGAGAGAGAGAGAGAGAGAGAGAGAGAGAGAGAGAGAGCAGTTCGAAAGCAATAACTAAAGAACTGATGCTTCCTAACCCAAAACTATTATTGTCTCAAAAAAGGCAAAAGACCACCTACTCATGAATCACGATAATGCATTTTTTCCTGTGCAGACCAAGACGGTCTTAATATGTGGTTAGACAATTTTACTTTTAGAAAGAGCATTTAGATGAAAAAGGAAAAGAAAACTGCTACTTTATTACTAACCTGAAGCAGAATTTTTAATCGCTCCAATGGAGCAACTGCAGTCCTTGACCTGCAACAGATATAGAGCAAGCCAGTTATACCCTGAACTATTGCTCATCAGAGAGATGCAGCTAGAATGACACCGCATATCACTTTTAACAATATGCTTAGAAAAAATCCTGCATGGTCATTGAAAAATAATATTCTTTATTCTGTCTATTCCCCCTTGGATTACTCTGTAAATTTCTTCTTAGAATAATTTTTTCACAAGTGAAATTTCAAGGCAATAGCGAAAATACACAAATGAGAAAGCTTTGACTCAATGTTTCCACTTTTATCTCTCAAAGTAAAATAGAATCCTTCATTTCCAGAATTTTTCACATCGAAACGGAAGAGTTGAAATATAACAATTCAAGAAAAAAATAAAAAACTAGCCAAATTCTGTTCCGTCACAATTTCATCAAGAAAAGTTTATTTTAATATTTGGTATAAGTTCAATCCTGCGTACATGGAGCATGGAATAATGGAATCTTTTACTTCTACCATCTCAAAGTTCAACAAGATTTTCAATGGAGCATGTTATCTTTTACTATAATCAACTGAAAATTTCAATATTACCCCTCTATCTCTTTTAGTAGAAAGAATCTTTCATTACCATCACTTATCATCTCATGTGGAAGAGTTTCAATAAATCATTTTAAAGAACAAACTGCCCAAATTCAACGCAATCACTGAATCACGATCATGAACTTAAACTCAATAAGATATTCAAACTAAAAGTGGACAACGTATTGTTCGACTCTACTCAATACTCAAATCAACACATTTTACTGCAACTAAACAAATTCAATACCTTTGACTGCAAATACACAATTCAAGATAAGGAACGCCATTTAGCACCACTTAAACGGTGGCGTTTGTCCTTTTTATGTAGAAAGTGTAAATTAAAGCAGGTTATCTTTTACTTCTATTAGCTCAAAGTTTCAGTATTTTCTCCATGTAAATAGAATCTTTCATTTCCATCATTCTTTCCAGCAACTGAAAGCACCCAAAATTATATTATCCCCAAATTCAATACAAACAAAAATACAAATTTTAGGAGTAAAAAAAATAAATCTTACAAGAAATCCAAAACTTATCAAATGCATGCAACATATAAGAAAAACATAAAAATATAACCAAAAAAGTAAAAAATTAAAGCATAACCAAAAAAAATTGTCATTCTTGATCGATCGTAAATATTAGTAATTCTTAACATGCACACATAAATATATTAAATAAGTTAAAGAAACAAAAACTTACAGTCCGCCTGCGACGCCACCAGCGACGAGAGATTTGCAAATACTGTAAACCTGAGATTTAGTAGGTTTAATCTCTTCCTTTGCGAGCTTCGCCTCCTCCGCGAAATTCACGATCACCGCCGATGCGCTCGTCTTCACATCCTCGGACGCCATCAAATCCCCAAAAATAATTTCCAAAAAAACAATCAATCGATCGAAATATCAGATACAAAAACCTAGGTAAACGGAACTGCCTTCTTCTCCTTACGGCGGATGAGAGAGAGAAAGTGAGGGGGAGAATGCGGCACGGAGTGAGCGTGTTTGAGTGTGGATTTATGAGGTGACGGCGTTTTGGGTGAGTGAGAGAGTGAAGAGAGCTTTTGTTTCGAGCTTTGATGGCTTCACCTGCTTTTATTATTACTTATTACTACCGAGTAGGATTTACTTTACTCTGTTTGATTCCATTGTAGAACTGCTTGCGCTTCAATTGGTTGTACTTCAAAGTACACCCATTACAAGTTTTCCTTTTTTTTCCATTTTCTTTTTCTTTGAAATGAATATTCTATTCTAAGAAGTATTTATTACCAATAAATTTATGAAATCCTTTGAAAAATAATAATGCATGTCAAAATCAATGAATATAAAATTGGAATATAATGATGTGGATCCAAGATAAAGAAAAATGGATATAACGTAGAATATGATATGCCCTGGCTCTTGGAAATGCAGAAAGGGCAGTGCAGGTACTAAAATTTATTTGGAGGGTGTAAACGTAATTAATTGAACTCTTTTGCAATATTACTTTGTGATGGAGTGGGTAGGTGGGCTTGGGTCAACATATCCATTACTAATAATTTATTTTTAATCAACATCACACAAGCACATCATTTTTTAATCTTGATATTTTATAATGGGCCCTTTCATTTTTCTTTTTGTAATAGTTTTAAATAATATTACATCTGATACTGTTACGTTTTATATTTTATTCTGTTTTGGGTTGATAGTGATTATTGTTTGTAATCTGATTAGTAAGTTAATGTGATACTTCAAAAATACAAGATGATAAAATTATTCGGCTCTGTTTTGGCAAAAAAAAAGATTTATTAATGGCCGAAATTAGAAATACAAGAAATGATACAAGCGAAAGTTGGTTTGGGCCATTATCTCAAAACACAAAGTTGGTTTGGGCCAGGTCTATATGACACCTGGTCACAGCAACATATATACTCTTGGCCCGATTCAATTAACAGTTTCTTTTGAGACTGTTCAATAGGACAATAATTTAATTGGATTTCATTTCGATTTATTGAAATAGTTATCCAATTAAGGTGGTGTTATCAATTGCTTGAACTTTTATATAGATTAGAGATTCTTAGAAGATCACTTAAAAGTAGATGAGAATAAAAAGTGGGTAGTGTTTGCATTTTAAGAGAAAAACTGTTATAAGTGGATAGTGTTTGCAAATTAAGAGGAAAAAAGAATACTAAAAGCTAAAAGATACATTTCATCAGTTTTTGCTTTTCTGTCATTTTTAACTTATTTTTAAAGAAGTTAATTCATAAGTTGATTCTGAAAATACCATCATAAACACTTTTGAAAAAAAAAAAAAAAAAAGTGATTCTTTTAAGCTATTGAAAACACCACTTAAGAATGTGATGGATTTAATACAATTAGCAAAATTTGAAATTTATAATATATGAAGTGAATACAGATCTATAAACTCAATTCAAACCACTAAAAATTTGGATCCATAATATATAAATAGATATATATAGTTAAATGCATCTATAGTTAATTTAATATATGTTAGAGCGTAGTGAATTATGAGAAAATTTTGATATTTCTTTAGCTAAAATGAATTGGAATAATGCGTTTATGAACATTTAGGTACATTTAGCCAACTGCGATTTTACCTAAAAGGTACAATTAGGGAAATATTTTTCAGTTTGAGTCATATTTAGGGAAATAATTTTCAGTTTGAGTCATATTGGAAATTAAATACTTTTGTGTAAAAAGCTATATAGAAAAAAAATTCGAATATAGTTAAAGCCCTAGGGACTGAACACGATGAACGAAACCAAAAAAAACTGCCAAACCTGTTCAAATTAAACTGCAAACCCAACCCTATATCAATCTCCTATTATATACGGAGTAATATTGGGGCTTTTTAGTCTTCATAAATTTGACAGAAATAGTAATAGTATGCAACATTGCATGCCCATTCAAAAAGGTTGATAAAGGACATTGCAACTTTACATTGGACAGTATGGAGAAAATTCATGTTTATCACATGGGCCCTACTATAAAAAGGCTTACTTTGTATGTGCTTTAATTTTTTTTATATATGTATGTATTCTTGAATTTTGCTCCAAATTTTGGCAAACCTAAACATGCTATAGAGTTTATATATGGGAAAATTGCTTTTTTGATATCATAGGATAGGCTGACTTGCACTTTTGGTATCATTGAATACGAAAATGCAAATTTGGTATCATAGGATATGTTTTCATTGCAATTTTAATACCAAACCCAATTTTTCTACAAAGTTAATGGAAATTTACCCCCTATGAAATGCATAATGTTCAATTTATCCCTCTATAATTTGAAAAAAATCAATTTACCCCATGTAAAATTTTAATGAAGCAATTTACCCCCTTCAGCCGGAGATTGTAACTCACTTGCCGTAATTGAGAGTATGCATGTATACTATTTTATTTAACATAGAGGGATAAATTGCCACATTTATCATAACACAATGGGTAAAAAATCACATTATCATAATAAAAGTGGATTAAGTGCCGCCTATAAAATATCGGGGAGGCGATGTGAAATTTTTACAAAATTTCAAGGGGTAAGATGCTCTTTTTTAAACTACGAGGGGTTAAATTGAACATTATGCATTTAGTAGGGTGTAAATTGCCATTAACTTTATAGAAAAATTGGGTTTGGTACCAAAATTGTAATGAAAACATATCCTATGGTACCAAATTTGCATTTTCATATCTAATAGTATCAAAAGTGCAAGTCAGTCTATTCTATGGTGCCAAAAAAACAATTTTCCCGTTTATATATAGGACATCCTATAGGGCATGCTGACGTCAAGTGTTCAAGATGACAACCTCGTTATTCTCATCGCCTTGGTCATATGTTTAAATAAAATCAATTCTATATGTAAATCCCCTTAATTTATTTTTGTAACAGCCAATTAAATTAATGTGAAATTAGATTTGAGACCGAGCGGCGCTACCTGACTTGCCCCCAAGAAATTAATGAATTTAAAGTTGTTTATATATATATATATATATATCCTATAAAAAGAAGAACAAAAAGAAAAAGCAAAGGACTAGCTAGGTAGGTGGGATTTCTTTTTTAAATAACATGCATGCATATATAGGTAGGTGGGAATTGAAATTCTTTATTTGATAAGATGCATATATAGGTAGGTGGAAATTCAATTTGGTCCATAAGTTGAAATATGAAAATAGAATAGTTTAATTAACTAGCCTAGCTCGACAAAATTAATGCAACTTATAAGCGAGAGTAAATTTGTCTAGAAAAGTTTGTAAAAGGAAAAGATTAAATAAATAAATAATTGGGGCGGGGCAAAGTGCAAAATTTACAGTGTTGCAACAATCTACCGTTGCTCCTTGTTTCAGTGAATAAACATTAATTGTTACACTGATCTACGTCAATTAATTAAAGACAATTTTACTATATATATATATATTCTTATATTTTGATCCGGGCAAGGCAAGGCAAGGCAATGCAATGCAAGTCAATTAATTGAATTTCTAAGGACCTTGGCAAAATTAATATCCATTAGATCTGCGCGCGCGCAATAACTATATATCAGCAAGATGTAATGTGTATATTTGCCATTTTTGTAAAGGCAGAAGGAAAAATACTAGTAAACGTGGATTCATTTCAAGTTTAAATTAGGGAATAAAAAAAATAAACAAGCGGTTGTGGTGTGGATCCTTCTCAACAAAAGGTATCAAACTGACACAATTTAATCCTAAATAATTTTTCTCTCTCTCTCTTTCTTTCTTTCTTTCTTATGATTTAATTTGTTTAGGAGGGTTGTATGTAAATCTGATCGATTAGCATTAACTAATAAGTAAATACAACATGGAGTATTTAATTAGATAAGATGTATTAATAATATGCTAGCTACATAAATGATACCAATACCAATTCAAAATTTCAATCCAAAAACAATAATCTCTTTCTCAGATCCAATTTATTATTTTTATATTTTTTTACTTATATATAATTAATTAATTTAGTGTTGCTTTATACTCATATTTAAATTGCTATCAGAGTACGATTCTGCTGTCGATCTAAGGGCATGCACTTCACGTGGAAAGTTAATTAGATTTGTACTGTCCCCCAACAAAAAATATACTCCACTATATATATATATATGAATCTGAAAGCATAAGAACTTTTCCACTGCAAAATAAAACACAATAACTGAGAGAATAATATATATAGCACCTAATTACTCCGATCCTCTTTGATATGGTTAAATGGAATATCATCGAGTGGTCCACTGCAAAGTATTGGAAAGGTCAAAGTACACCAAATGGATTTCTTTTTTATATATATATCCTCGAGTGGTCCACCAATTTATTTGTACTCTATCCATTGTAATTATGAATGAATTATCGAATGTACCACAAAGGTTGGCCTTCACTTTGTTTTTTTTTTTTATAATAATTAATCATTCATAACATTACTAAAAAATAAATATTATTCAATCACATCGAAAGAGAAAGAACCAAAAGAGAGGTGAGCAAGAATAGCATATCTCCAACTGGTCGACCAATGATTCATAAGGCTTGCTCCAGCGGCAAGGGTGGGGGTTCGAATCCCATTTGGAACTTGGATGGAAGCATTTCTATGGGTCTATCTAAGGGTCATTTGTGGTGAAGACCCCTTTGTGCGCAGAGTGTACAGCAGTATGGTGGGAACCCGGGGCTTGGTGGAGGCACATCCTGCGATTTACATCCTTCAGAATTCTAGGGCAAGGGTTCTGAGGGTCCAGGATTAGTCAAGTGTAAGCTTGTACACCTGGGTTATCAAAAAAAAAAAAAAAAAAAAAAAGCAAACCAAGTTTTGGGAGGAAAAAAACAAAAAGGAATTGAATAAAAGAAAATGAATTTTTACACAGAGATGTGTGTTAACAGAGGGGAAATTCAAATCATTTCTTCCACCTGATCTCATATATATATAAGAATAACATGAACTACATCAACTATCTCCGAAGACACATATATTTGGCCAGCATCCCAAAGGTTAATCATTTGGGATAAATGCAAGATACTCCCCTGTGTTATACAAAACCTGCAAAAAACTACCCTGTGAAATTTTTATTAAGTCAAACTTCCTTGTATTTTTAAAAATTCTAAAAAAAAACCCAATTTATAAAAAAAAAAAGTCGTTTTGGATCGACATATTTCAATAAATCATTCAAGTTGTTCCCTACAACTTCAAATGATATATTTTAAAAATGATTTCTTGAAATATGTCAATTCAAAATGACCTATTTTTTACAAATTGGGCATTTTTCATAGGGTTTTTGAAAACACAAGGAAGTTTGCGCGCAATAAAAATTTCACAAGGTAGTTTCTTGAAGGTTTTGCATAACACGAAGGAGTATCTTGCATTTTCCGGCCTAATCATTTTTTCAAAACAAACAATCTTCTTCAAAGGCTTTCGCAAACCTTTATTTTAAAAATTGGATCGGACCGACTGATTTACCCGGCTGACAATCTGGTCAGATCAACCCTCCAAAATCATTATAGTTCCTTTGAATCGGAAAAAATGGTCAAAAGCCAGTAAAATCAGTGAAACGGTTGAAACATTGGTTCACTTATAACACAAAAAAATAAAAAGATAGGGATTTTGTACTCATTTCTTCTTCCCCAATTTCAAGCATTTACATTTTCTTTATAAAAGGATTTAGGTGATAAAATTCATCCCATATTTTCTCTTTTTCCTATAGATGATTACTTAGTAATAAAATTACTATTTTGATATGGTGTTTATCATAGTTTGAATTTTTTTTTGATAAAATGTTATCATAGTTGTAATTTTGGATATTTGGTATTTATTTTGATTTAGGTCTATGTTTTAGGATATATGGTGGTTTATTTTGAAGTTTATTGTCTGCTTGTTGCATAATAATGTGATAATTTTTGTTTGAACATGTTATGTTGAATTTAGAATTGCATAATTACTTGTGTTTGTTATGTTTTTAGTTACTTCTGAAATGATTTGTTGTCTATCGGTCGTGATTTGTGTGATAATTTTTAGTTTATGAAAATAATTTAAAAACATTTGGATAAGAATTTATTTTTTTAAATGCTTGATTATATACATTAAAACTGAAGTTAAGCTGTTATATTGTAATGTATATTGTAATGTCGTCACACCTGTTAAACCAACCAGAAGTTAAAACAGTCAAATAATCCAACTAATAATAACTAGGACTACCGATTTGATATCTGATGTGAGTTTTTGACATTTCTTTTTCCCATATACTATGCCCAACGGTTGAGAAAAGAAAAAAAATTTCATTATCATACTCGAGAGTAATTTTTCCGATGATAATGCATCGCTTTCTGTCTTTTTTGTTCTCCAACTTTTGGGTTGACCCGTGTCAAAATTGAACAGCTTTCCGTCCATAAAATTGTTCTTTTGGTTTCATTTCCATGTTCGATGAGGTCATTCTACTCTATTTGACCCTGTTTTTTCTATAAATAATATGTTTGTTTGTTTGTTTGTTTTTTCTTTTTCTTTCTGTAAGTTGTAGTGAATTGTGAGTGAAGATGTTGGAGAAAATGGAGGAAAACTTTGACCCAGAGACAATTATAGAAGAATTCGAGGCATTGTCAAAGGATGCAGAGAGAGTTCAGAGAGAAACCCTAAAGAAAATATTGGAAGAAAATGGTGAAACAGAGTATTTACAGAGGTCGGGTCTTGATGGAAGAACCGACCCGAATAGTTTCAAGGCATTTGTTCCCCTTGTCACTCATAAGGACTTAGAACCTTACATTCAACGAATTGCTGATGGTGATAATTATAATCCCTCCATACTCACTTCAAAACCAATAACTACCATTTCATTGAGGTATTTATATATATATACACAGTTTCATCAATTAATCTAACTTTCTAATCATTTACTTCTAAGTTCTAACTAACTTTGATCCTTGGATTTTAAGCACCAATAAAAATATCTTCTTTGTACATACTTTCCATTTCATTTCATTTTACACCCTGAATTTCAAGAACCATACGTAGCCTTAGGTTTTTTCTTTCAAATTACACTCCTTTGTTCGTTCAATAAATAGATTATTGATCCCGGAGTGATACAAATGGGTGCTTGTTTATAAAATAATACATGAGTGTATTTGTCAATTTGAACTAACATAGGGGTATATTTTGCAAATAACCCTTTCTTTCTCTAATCTTGATATACAGTTGTAGTAGTATTTAACGGAAATTATATTAAGTTTCGAGGTTTTTATTTGTTTTTCTAATTGCAGTTCCGGTACCACTGAAGGGAAGCCAAAGTTTGTACCTTTCAATGATGAATTGATGGAAAGCACTATGCAAATATACAAGACTTCTTTTGCATTTAGGAACAGGTAATTAATTAGATGCTGTCGTTTTGTTTTATGTGTTGGCCTAGATCCTATTGTCGTTTGAAATGGCGGCAATTCCTCATCATAACATAAGATAAGCTGCTTCTATTATCAAAAAAAAAAAAAAAATGTTTCTTTCTCTTTCTTTACTTCTTCATTTTGTCCTATAGTTCAAATTTGGGACAGATAAAATCATATTTAATAAAAAATAGCAAGTTTTGGCTCGCAGGAGGGTTTTGCTAATAAAGATTAGCACATTGGTTTTTTTTTGGTAATTAGAAATTCCATAGGGGAGGTTTTTGCAATTCACCCTTCTACTATAATTACCTCTCTGAAAATTCTGCTTTACAGTGGTTTTGTTGTCTTGATCAATATACAAACGCTAACTTGTCCTCCGAGGTTTATCTTCGTCAACATTGCTTTTTTAGTTCCACATGATTGGCCTACAGTTTTTGGCCCGCGCTTTACCTCTTGGTCCCAATTTCGTAGAATAATTTTCACTTTCAATCCTATATCCCTCTTTTTTATTGATTCAATTTTCACACTTATGGCATGTTTAGTCCCATAAGACTGTCTCAATTTTGCCCTTTTGATCACATAAAACTATATCGCTTTTTGCAATTCTTGTCCAAAATCGGATAGAAATGGGGCTATATATAGGAGGTGCAAACAATTAAAATATTTAGGACAAAAACTGCAATTTGTAAAGCAGGAAACTAAAATGCTGCGGGTTCTAAAAATGCAAGTTAATTACCGTCATCTTTGCTCATTTTTTATGCAAAAAAAAAAAATTATTTTGCAGAGAATATCCGATTGGAAATGGCAAGGCATTACAGTTCATATACAGTAGCAAACAATTCAAGACAAAAGGAGGCCTCACAGCAGGAACTGCCACGACTAACGTTTACCGCGACTCACAGTTCGAGAAAACAATGAAAGCAATGCAGACCCCATGTTGCAGTCCCGAAGAAGTAATCTTCGGCCCCGACTTTCACCAATCATTATACTGTCACCTTTTATGTGGTCTCATTTTCAAAGACGAAGTTCAAGTTGTTTCCTCCACATTTGCCCACAGCATTGTCCACGCTTTCCGAACTTATGAACAAGTATGGGAAGAACTAGTGGATAATATCCGAAATGGGATTCTTAGTAGTCATATTACGGTCCCATCAATTCGATTATCTATGGGAAAGATACTTAAACCGAACCCTATCTTGGCCGATAAAATATATGACACGTGTATGGGCTTAAGCAATTGGTATGGATTGATAAAAGAGTTGTTTCCGAACACCAAGTATGTTTATGGGATAATGACGGGATCTATGGAACCTTATTTGAACAAATTGAGGCATTATGCTGGAGGGTTACCTTTGTTGAGTGCAGATTATGGAGCTTCTGAAGGATGGATTGGAGCTAATGTGAATCCGAAATTGCCCCCGGAGTTGGCTACATTTGCGGTGCTCCCTAATATTGGGTATTTTGAATTTATCCCTTTGAAAGAAGGTTTAAATGGACAAGAGCCTGTGGGGTTAACTGAAGTCGAGAACGGTGAGGAGTACGAGATCATTGTCACAAATTTTGCAGGTTGGAATTCTTATCTTTTCTCTTCTTCTTTTTTTTTTTTTGGTGAAATTTGAAGTAAATATTATTTCAGGTCTGTTTTGTTGTTTGTGGTTGTCGTTAATGGCACTGCAATGTTTATTATTAATAAACGATTAGGAAATCACTAGCTCGCATGGAAAAGTTATTGATAAAATTTTCAAAATTGTACCCGTTCGATTTTTTAAAAGTTATAATGGCACATGATTCTTGTATAGAATGAGACACAACATCAGCCATTATTGTAGGAAACTGGACCACTTCCTTTAGTATATATATAGTATAAGCTTTCTTCATATGTTGATTAATTACTTTGTTTTCTTATAGATAAATATAGATATATTTACTGAACCTCAAGATCGCGCACATGTTAAACATCATTAATTTTGAGATATACTTTTTTCTTGATGTTGTCAAGGTAATTGTCGTATCTTTTGTAATTTTATATTGGCAAAATTGCATTTTAGTTCCATGGTCCTAAGTGTTCTACACTTTTGGTCCCACTTTTCTTAGATATGTTGTACTTTTTGTCCGGCACTTTATAAGTTTTCATTTTTCTCCCAATTTTTAAAAATATTTGCACATTCTAGAGAGTAATCTCTTTCCATTAAGCACTTTTGGTCCTATAGGACTGTGTCAGGCTAACAGTTTTGCACGTTTGATCCCAAATTAGATGGAAAGGAGACGATGGAACCAAAAGTGCAAAACATTTTAAAAACTTGGGACCAAAAGTGATGGATCGAAAGTGTTTTAGAGTCCAGAGATTAAAAATGCAAATCTTCATTTTTATATTAATATACTGAACTACGTGTTTTTAGTTTGCATAAGTTGAAAAGTCACTTTCAAACTATATTCGAAGATGCAAGATTTTCATTTCATTTAAAGTGCACAAGTTGGTTTGTTTAATACACGTCTAGCCTATAGGTATGAATTGATTAGTTAAGTCTCCTTGCATTACTTGCCGCAGTATACATTGATTTTCTTAAGGTTCTATGGGCAAATATATATTTTCTTCACTAAAATAAAGCCAAAGAAAGAGTATATAGGTATATATAATCAGCTAATTAATTATATGTGCTGTGCTTAAACATTTGATTACAAAAAGATTTACTTTTTTGCTAGCTTGACTAATTAATGAATATTCTATATCTTGGATTTTAATTATTTGTTGAGTTGTTATATATATATATATTTTTTTTATTTTTTATTTTGGTATATATGTATGTATGCAGGATTGTACCGTTATAGGCTAGGAGACATAGTTAAGATCAAAGGATTCCACAACTCAACTCCGGAGCTCCAATTCATTTGTAGAAGCAATCTTTTACTCACCATAAACATCGACAAAAATACGGAGAAAGATTTACAGTTATCCGTAGAAGCTGCAGCAAAGGTTCTATCCGAGGAAAAACAAGAAGTGGTTGACTTTACGAGCCGTGTGGATATATCAAGCGATCCTGGTCATTACGTAATTTTCTGGGAAATAAGTGGTGAATTGAATGATATAGTTCTTGAAAAATGCTGCAATTGTTTGGATACATCGTTTGTGGATGCAGGGTATGTAAGTTCTCGAAAAGTAAGTGCGATTGGACCCTTAGAACTTGGGATTGTGAAGAAGGGGACTTTTGATAAGATATTGGATCATTATGTAGGACTTGGAGCTGCTGTTAGCCAGTTCAAAACTCCCAGGTGCGTGGGGAATACGAATAGTGTAGTCTTGCAAATACTATCTACCAATCTTCTTAAGAGCTACTTTAGTACTACTTCATTTTAATTCATGAATAATTAATTTAATTATGTGTTTTCTTCTTCTTCTTCTTCTTCTTCTTCTTGTTGTATACTTCTCAAAGCAATGTATTCCTTAATAAAATGTTCAAAATGTATAAAATCAATAGTTTAAGTAGCTGTATTACTTTCCCTTCCCTCCTTTTTTATATTTTTTATTTTTATTAATTTTCCAATACAATGTCAATGATGCAACTATTATATATATATACACTTTGAGGAATTATTCTTTATGCATGTACATTGTATATATTAAAATTATGTTCCTCCACGTGTACACGTCCTTTCTTTGTGCTTTTCTGGTGGGGTTGGTTATATAACATTTCTAAAAAAATGGTATCTGTACTTATTACAAGCTTATCCAGTAAATTAAAAGAGAGTTACATTTTGGTAAAAGTAAAACCATATATATATATATATTCATTCATTCAGCTAGCTGTATACTTATTACACATATAGTAATTTTTTCTGTTTAACTTTGTTTGCGCCTTAATTAGTAACAGAGCTATTCATACACACATGTTTTATGACAGTAAATCGACTATTAAATGATGCAGTGAAATTACTAGTTTCTCACTTGAAAACATCAAGATTAACCTTCTCTATGTGGGATATTTTTCCCAAGTTCAAATTTTGAAATTATTGAGAGAATCTTCGAGGTGTTAACATACTATAAAACTACACAAATTACTTACTCTGTATAACCTTGAAGAAAATTTCAAGAAACGTTATGAACAAAAATAAGGAATCCCACGAAAAGATATGGGATTGTGGGAGCCCTTTATACGATTCGTATGAACTCGTTTCTATTAGCCATCAGATTGAGAGAAACTTCGTGATATGGCCTCATGACAATGGAACAAGAAACGAGGAAACCTCAAAAGTACCAGATGAAGCAAATTCTAACCATATTAAAAAATCTTTTGTTCAAGGAGAAAGAAAAGATAAACGAAAGAAGCTGAAAATTGGTCTTTTTCCAAAGATTTTTCTATGTGGGGTGAGAAAAAATAGTTTTGTAGAAACATAAATTTGTAGGTCTTTTATATATCAAGTTATCTTTGTGTTTTTGTGTGTGGATTTTGTATTTTTCTTATGTTCAATGGATCATTTGTCGTGTTTTGAAAATTATATATAACGTGTAATAAATTTTTCTATTAATTTAGTTGTCGTGTTCATTGAGAACATGTTAATAGATGGTTTATTTAAAGATTTTTTAGCGCGAAAATTTTGAATGAGATATATCTCCAATTATATTTATATGGTACTCCACGTGGTGATTATATATAAAAATGTCATCTAACGATAAAAACTACTGCATTTAATTAAGAGGAAGAAACTTTTTTTTATTTAATTAATTATGATTCTACAAGAAAAGAAATCCTTTGGAATTTTAGAGGGTTTTGTACTAGTTTGTGTTAGATATTAGTATATGAAAAACTATAATTTTCTTGCATATTTTGTCTCATCTCCCATTGCTTCTATTGTGTTCCAATTTTATTTTTATTTTTAATTTATGATCTAATAAACTCCAGTAATTGTGTGGGAGTTCACCTCTACGCCAATTTCTGACAAACAAATTATTAATTTTGCAACTGGACTAAAAATGAAGCAAAATTATTATGTGTAGACGTACGTAGGTCTTCAAACTACAAATCCCAACAGACAAACACTGCCTTAAGAATTGTTTTCCGTCTAATGTTAATTAATATTCCTTTTAGTTTTTGAGTAAAGTTTGGGCCTCCAAATCCAAGTGAAACACATTAAGTGGCTTATGAAAATTAGTTACTTAAACTTAAGAGAGTAAGTACATTGTATCTTTGTGAAAGAATGCTAAAAACCTTGGAATTATATTTCACTGAAAATTTTAGTCTTTTTTTTTTTTTTATAGAGTAATTATAATAAAAGTAAAATAAACCCTTGAGAAACCCAAAAAAAAAAAAATTGAAAAGAACAGTGTGCGTGTTATTAAACAACTAGCTTTTGACTATGATGCACAAATTAGCTTATAATGACAATTCAATAACAAACATTCTTGGCTCACACACAATTTGCGTACAAGTACAATTCAATTGAAAATTTTAATTATTAGTGACAAGTTTGTAGATAAGTGTTGGACGCATTTTAAAAGTGATGTTGATATCTCAAAGTTTTGAATAAAAAATAAATTGACATAATAATATACTACGGACATGGCAACTTAATTATTATATATTTATGAACTATCAAGTATAGAAAATTATAAATACTTGTTTTTGTTATTTTGGGCCTTCGAAACCCAAATTAATGACAAGAGGATGTCATAATTATTTTCTTTTAAATATGATATACAGTAATTTTTTTAGAGATGTTTTAGACAAGAACTTCTCTCGATCGAGTATAAATTCAACAGATTATGGCGACTGAGTCCAATCACATTATTGGTTAAACCGAGATTCTATTAGTAGTAGTATTAACTTAAGGTCAACTCTAACCCTAATCAATTACTAATTATTAATTACTACTAATAAATAAAACTTTGTTGGGTTTTAGACTAATTCCAAATCCGCACTGTTTCAAACTCCGATCCATAGGAAGGTACAACTGACTGTACTCCTCTCCCATTGGTACTAATTAATACCAAGTCAAAGTCCACTGCGTTAATGATCTTCCCACCACTCATTCTCTATTACGTACTAGTAATTTATTTTATTTTTGAGTTAATAATAATATATATAGTAGTATCTTCATTTATTTATTTAATGTTGTTGATTATTCTTCCACAATTAATAATAATTCCAACTTGATATAAAGTGGGATCACTCTTTATATCCTTTGTAATGTGCATTGGAGAAAATTCTTATCTACGCATAAATTTATAGATTTTGTGGATATATCATTTATTTGATCCCACAATAATTGATATGCCAATGATGTTGTGTTATATATTCTTAATCATAAAGTTTTTTTTTTTTCTTTTAATTAGATCTATACGAAAATTTTCATGTACAATGGTAATGTTTGTTGACCATTGATATAATGATATTGAAAAGATCTTCAAAGATCAATAGTTTGACTTTCGTTCTTGTTGACTTACATTTGTGGTTTAATAATGGGAAAAAAAAAAGCATCACGATTAGAAATATTTTTGTGAATTGGGCCCACTACTTGGGTTAGAACATGTCAGCATAAATGCTAGAAGGTGAGGTGGGAAATAATAATAATAATAATAATGATGATGTAAGAAAGAAAGAAATATTGTGAATTACATCCCTCTAAATTCATCTTAACAAGTCTTGAGATTACAATTTATGATCCATTTGATTCGGAGGGCTTTGTGGTCTTTCTTTTTTCAACTTTAATGTAATTTTATTATTTGATTAATTAAAGGCACAAATTAATTATCACTTTGTATTTTGTAATAATACTTTCATCTATGAATAAATTTCGTGAACGTGTATTATTTTTTGTAGTCTCATGAACAATGCTATTTTTTCCCCTACTTTTTACTATTTCAAGTCTATATTGACAATATAAAGAAACAATAATTTTTACACAAATATTAAAGATTAAAGGAGAGTTTTTCAATAAATAAAAATAGGAAATACCTTGATAATTAGAGTTGATGTAGGTGGTTGTTGCTCAAATGGAATAAGGCTTGGGGTTATAATAAATTGTGTCACGTAATATGGTTTTTAGTGGTTGATGAATTAGTCTTTGGGAATGAGTCAATAAATTAATAGAGTTTATATACTTAGATTACAATAAATACTCTTTGCAAGTTTTTATTATATATATATATATATATATATATATATATATATATTGCGGTTTATGCGATTTTTGTTAATACGAACCTAAGACCGATTGAAATTTGCGGTCATTTTTTCAAGAAGTCCAAGATCAACACATTCATCCTTCGACCCACAGGTTGCAGTTGACTTATATTGAAACGATCAGTTGGAACGATTAATTATGTCCGTCCTTGTTGTTATAAATAAAAGGACGACTTTATATACTTGATAAATTCCAAATAACAATTGATACATTACATATCTAGATTCATTACATGGATTTAGACTGGAATTGAGCCTAGACGATCGAGCCCGCTGGACTACATGCAAAAAGAGATACTAGCTTGATCCAAAGTTAACAAGGATTTTTTTTCTAAATTTAAAATCAACAAAATACTAAAAATAAAATTTGAGAAATTAAAAGAACCAAGAGATGCAGATACTTGATAAAATAATTGAGAAGGTCCCACTATATATGACTAAGTTGAAGATCCGTGGTTGGAATCAAACATGGGCAAAATTGTTGAATTTCAAAACCATGCTTTCCTTTCTTTCTCTCTTTCACCGCCACCATCACGTGGAAAAGCTGATCAAAACTCATATTTTTGTAAATTGTAAAATTATTTATTTTGTATTGGTATAATGGTATGGTCTACAAGGGAAAATAAACTTTTAAAGAGAAAAGTGAGATTTCCCAAATTAAAAGTTTATGTCAATAATAATGATTATTATAACTTTTATTTATACATATATATATATATATATATATATTAAAAAAGTTGATTCATGAAATTTCGTAGTATTTAACATTTTTTTTTTGGTTTCACAAGGGTTTTAATCCCTTTCGAGGCGCGTCGGGCACATAATGTGGGAACCTCTCTCAACAGGGATTCGAACCTGAGTCCGCTACTTTATAGTGACTAGCCCCTTCCACTAAACCAATCACCTGTTGGTTCGTAGTATTTAACATAAATAGTAGCTAACACTACTTCTTCTTATTATAAACCTTTCTATAAAAGATATATTATTTTCACTTTCTTCAAATTCCTTTGTAATGCTTTCTTCTAAATTTCTTTAATCCTTAAAATTCACACCTAATGATATGATTAGTACAAATAATTTTTTGTTTCAAAAGTAAAAATCTCCTTTTGATATTGTTGGGTGATTAAGCAAACACATTATATTTTGGCAAATAAAATTAACAATTTAATCATTTCAATTTTTATTTTATATATATGTTTGTGAATGTTATATGATCAATTGAACAGTTAAATAATTATTGCTGCGATAAAATATCAAATGAATACTCCTAACACATAAAAATATTCTAACTAGAATAACAATATTATTTTCTTAATAAAGATAACGCGGAAAAATTATTGCATAGAATATCAGACACCCTTACAATCATTGATCAAAATTTCGTTTCGAATGTATGTTTTGGTCAGCCAAATATTGGAAACTAATCGAGATTATTCGCGAATGTTTCGAAAACACTAGGGAAAATTGTAAAAGAAGTTACTAAATTTAGAATTTGACATAAAGTAATCTATCTCTTACACAATTTATCTCACATCAAACATGATTTGACATAAAGTCTTACACATCTTACACCTACAACCTAACTCTTTCAAAAAAAACCTACACATACTTTATTTCTCAAATCACTCTCTCAAAACTCAAACAAACAACATTACGCAAATCGAAATTATTTCACAAACCTCTACTACTATCCCAAACTACTTTCCCAAACACCAAACAAACAAGCCCACATAGTTTAAGACAAATAAATAGTTTTGGAATTACATCTTATTTTCGTTTCGTCTGATTCAAAAACGGAAACTTTTCGATGTTTTCGATAGAAAAAATGAAAATTTTGATCCATGCTTACAATGACTCTATAAAATATAAATTTGTCATTTTCTTTTTCCATCAAGTTAGTAAAATGCAGAGCTCAGCTGGCATAAAGAAGCAAGTGACATCATGTTAATTTTATTAAATTATAACAAAGAGGAGAATATTACAATGATAGCCTCATCCTACCTAAGTCATAATTGAACCAATCTTCGTACGAATAGAATAAGATGATGAAATATAGAATGTGGTTGAAAAGTTAGCTAAATTATGAATTATTCGGAGCTATCTTGAGCTATTTTTTAAGAAGTGTCTTTTGGACTTTAGTGAAAATATGTGTTAAGTGAGAGACAGACTATCAATATTTAATATATTAATTCAGAACTAATTAAATACCAAAACACCTTGTTCACTAAGTCCATAAAACACTACCTAAAAGATAGTTCCAAATATTTCCCAAATTATATAAAGGTACAACTAAATAGTGACGACCTTTTCTTGATAAAAATATAGATAGGTGATTGGCTGGGTGGAAAAAAGCAAATAATAAAGTCACTAAAAATGTTCAAAATATATATGGGAATGACAATTTTCAAGGCTCAAAATATTCCCTTTTTAGATATTATATAATATCAAACAAATTGTAAAAAAAAAATCAAACAAAAGAAAATCTAGTAGGTCTCTCCTCAAATAATCTCCTCGGATGGATATTTGCACCATAAAAAATAATATTTATATTCTCAATTCTTGTTAAATTATTGTGTCAAGAAAACAACGACTTGACACGTCCAACTAAAAATCACAATTCTTCAAGTAAAAATATAAAAGTATCTAAAATTTTATTTTTTCTTGACATGTCCAAAACTCTATATAATAAATCAACATATAATAGAGAAACAAATGGGAATAAATTGTGTTTTATGTAATAAATCCGACGAGCGACATAATTTTTCTACTATGCATTATAATAATTTGTATTTTACAATTTACTAAAAGTAATGAGATTAATAATTGAATATGAGTAGTTATATAAATAGTAATTCTTACGCTTTTACACGTACGAAAACTCAAACTAAAACTGAGAGAAAGGAAAGTGTGAAATCAAACTACTCCTGCCTTTCACTTTTACTCATGAGATTCGAAGACATGATTCAAAATCTAAAATCACTCTTCTTTCTATGCTTTAACAGATTTCTTGACTCAAATCCCTTCACCCATTTCTCTTAAATTAAAATACGCATCTTTTGCTTTTCTTTTTTCTAAGCTCGAGGGCTCTGTTCAAGATTGTTTGAGTAATTTCTGCTGGAATTTCTTGAAACCCTTTTTAACCTTTTTTTCTTCAAGAATGCATCTTTGAGCATAAATTGTCTCTTTTTTCTACATATGCATGTGTAATATGCTCGTGGGCTTTTTAAACATTGTTAAAAAATTGTGAGGAAAATAAACAGGAAAAGAAAAATGTCTGAAAAATCAGAGGTTCGTTTAGTTCGTTGCCCAAAGTGTGAGAAATTACTTCCAGAAGTCACTGGTTACTCTGTTTATCAGTGTGGTGGTTGTGGTGCTGTGCTAAGAGGTACATTTTCATATTCTTTTTTATTTTTATTTGTCTTCCCCTATGTCGTTAGTTAAAGTAATGAAAATTTGGTGGATCTTAATGGAATATTATGTTCCTGATTAGTACCTGAAATTGGAAATTTCTGGTTTAGATTTTTGTTTACTTTATGTTCATCAGAAGATATTTTTAATTCTGGGCAATAACGGAAATGTTTATATTTGAATGGTATTGAATTTCTTGGAAATTGATCTCTATTTTCTTCTTCTAATATTGGGTGGTTGAATTGTTGACTTTATCAGCCAAGAACAAAGGTGTTGACTTGGACACATTCTCAGAAAAGTCAAATGAGGAAATGGTTGGGAATACTACTGAAAAACTTTCTGATAGATATGAGAAAATGAGTGCCACTGAAGAAAGAACTATGGATTTGGGTGATAATTCTGAGAGTGATGTAAGATCAAACATTAGTTCTTCGAGTCGAACAGAAAGGAGGAGGATTTTGCGTGATAGAGCTCAAAATTTTAGGCCAAATTTGATGAATAAAGAGGAAAATTGGGAAGTTGAGGCTGATGAAATTCAAGATAAAAGATCAAATAAAATGGCTCATGATTTTGAGGATTTGACAATTTATAATGAGAATTTACCAAGGCAAGGGAGGTTGGTTAATGGAAGAAATGGAGAGAAAAAAGATATGGAGGGCCCATTGAATCCCCCTTATAGATCTAATTACGATTATGAACTTCAAACTAGGAACAAAAATGACATTGATGGATTCAATAATGTTAGAGATGATCGAGAGGAGCTTTTGAGGAAGTTGGATGAGTTACAAGGTCAACTAAGTCGATCGGGCAATTTAACTGGAAAGGGTAAAGAAAAGGCTCCCCTTGATAGAAGAATGGCTTATCAAGATCCTTATGCTTTGGAGAATCGGTATCCCGATTCTTCGTTGGGAATGAATAGGCCTTACCATGATACACAATTCAAAAGACCAAATTATCGAAATCAATATTCTGAGCCACCTCCTTTGATGCATAGGGAAGAAATCGGTGGCAACGAATTTTATCCTCCATCATATGGCCCAAGTCATGTCCATGGATATGAGGATCCATCAAGGTCTCACATGCTTGGGCGGGGTCCACATCAAACTCCGGCTCCTTATCCCGAAACCCGCTCTCATGCATATATGATGGAACCATATGTAAATGATAATATGAAACCGTATCCCCGTCACCGCCCCTCATGCTCTTGTTACGAGTGCTCTAATAAGAGACAAGTTCCTTCCTATAGTGATATTTACTATGATGGTTCAAATGATACGAGGTTCAATTATCACGAGAATCATAGTTCGTTTGGCTCGCGAGATTATAATCTAAGAATTTCAAATTCTTCTTCTTTGAGATCTCATAATCCTCACTTGCACACGAGATGGCCCAGTGATTTGAATTCCGAAGTGGATGGATTTACTCGCCGCCGCCTTCAGAGGGTGCATTTACCCTCCGGTGGAAAAAATTGCCGCCCTTTTGCTGGCGGTACTCCATTTTTGTCATGCTACAATTGCTTTGAGTTGCTACTATTGCCTAAGAAAGTTCTTATTAGAAATAACAGTCGAAAGAAAGTAAGATGTGGGGCGTGCACTACAGTGATTGCTTTTGCAGTTTTGGACAAGAATCTAGTTGTTTTAGTCGATGAAGAGGCTAAGGTTGATGACATGCCTTCGACTTTTGGTGATGAAAATATGGTTAAAGAAAGGACAACCTTTTCATCCGAGGATTATGATAACTCCGGTTATGATTTCCAATCTATGGAAGCAAGAAAAGATTCGAACTTGGCTGACGTTGCAACAAACGGTAAAGAATCTCGGCCTCCCGCGGGGTCACCTCTTCAAAATCACTTTGAATTTTCAGATAAGTTTCACGCAGCTAATCGCTTTGAAGAGGGAAATATAAGTGGGCGCTCGGAAAATAACAAAGAGTTGCCTAACAAGTCTAATACTCGACAGAGGAAAGAGTCATCTGCAACTGAGATTGATTTATCTTCTAATGAGTATTGTAACACGGGGACAACCTTTGATTCGGGTGAAGCAAGTAGAGAAGGGGATCATATGAAAGGAAGTAAAGCTAAGACCTTTTTTGCTGGCTTTAATGATTCAAATAGATCCAATCGTATGGATGAGCAGGAGAAAGCTAATGTGACTGTTAATGGGCATCTGATACCTGATCGGTTGATTAAGAAAGCTGAAAAAATGGCTGGAACTATCCACCCTGGTAATTACTGGTATGTAGAACTTGTTTGGTAGCAGATATAGTATAATGGTGAAAATATTAGTTATCTTATTACTGATAATATAATTATAAATTCTAATACTTTTCTATGCAACTTTACTTAACTAGGTATGATTTCCGAGCTGGATTTTGGGGTGCCATTGGAGGTCCTTGTCTTGGCATAGTTCCGGTAAGATTCAACATTTTCTATAGAATATTTCCAGTTCGATGATCTTTCCTTTTTCATTTTTTTAGAACAATTTTGGTGCTGTTTTGTTGTAGCCATTTATAGAAGAATTCAACTACCCTATGCCAGAACATTGTGGTGGTGGAAACACTCACGTTTATGTAAACGGTAGAGAACTCAACCTAAAAGATCTGAATTTGCTGGGAAGTAGAGGGCTCCCAACTGATAGGGATCGATCATATATTATAGAGATATCTGGCCGAGTCCTAGACGAGGACACTGGGGAGGAGCTAGATAGCCTAGGCAAACTTGCTCCAACGTTAGTCCTTTCTCTTCTTCCACGGTGCTTTCTTATTATATTTTTGGTAGATTTATGCAAAACTAGTCCTGAAGTATGGTCCAATTACAGGAAGACATCCTCCTGTTTGAGAAACGTAATGAATTTCTTGAGTAGTTTGTATAATTTATTAGACACGAAGGGTTCTCTCAGAGCTAGTTTGTCTAAATTTTTCTTGTCTAGAATGAGAAGGCCTCAATATTATTACTAAATCGTGGAAAGGGTAGATTTTATTTTTACTAACTCAAGCTTTTGTACACAGCGTGGAGAAGGCGAAACGAGGATTTGGAATGAGGGATCCAAATGCAGATGCTAGGTAAAGACCCGGAATGCTCTTCTGATGTGTGAATGATCCTAATGCAAGTATTTATCTCATAGTAAAGATCACAAAAAATATTAAGTAACATAATACGTTAGATGTCATTACTTCTGTTTTTTGTGTATGACTGATTGGTTCAACTGTGAGAATGTAAATTACGCGGCCTTACAGAGTTTTATGTGTGTGCATGTGTGCAATTACTTTTGTTTTCACCTTCCTGAATTTTTCACATAATGTATCTTCTGCATGTGGAAGATGATCAGAGTTGGTGGTTTTAGTTTCTGCTCGTGTCGTGGAATGGCTCGATGTATATGAAATTTTCGTAAAATTGAGATTCTTTGAAATTCAATGAGTCCTTCTGGTTGTATAATGTATAAATGAATGGAAGTTTTATTGCTAGGCATTCCCTGTGAAGTGTGGATTGTTTTCCTTCACAGTTGAAAGATAATATGAATAAGTTAAAAGATAGATTTGTTGCTGTTTATGTTCCCAGGATCCATAACATTTGAATTCAAGGAAAGTTCTTGCCTAGATGATAATGTGGTATTATTCCTAGTCATAAGGTCTGGGAAATTTCAATAATTTGAGGCCCTGAGCTGGATAGGTTTAAAAGCTTCGTTATAAGGATAATCATTTTGAAGTTGGAAATTTCATAGAATTCGATCATTTTTTTTACTCAAAACACAATCGAAAATCAATTACTCAAGACAGACTTGTACATATGGGTGCTAATGAGTCAAGATACCTGTCAAATTAAGCATGGTTTTATATTTTATCGAAAATCAAATTATGTTTAAAGGTTATCAAGCATAAAATGTTTTTCTCTCTTTGATTTGTACATCAAATCACGAACTTCTAATGTACGAACTCGAGTCAAAGATCGTATAATTATCTTTGATTTTCAGCTTACTTGCATATGAGCATAGAATTAAAGTCCAATAGATACCCAAGGAGTCAAATGAAACTAGATTGATATACATGATTACGAACTGGATTGAACAACATAGTACATACATTCAAGCATACTTAAAGTTGAGCAAGTGCATTGCTTTTAACGTTGCTTCTTATATGTTCTACTTCCAACAATCGCATTTACACTTAAAATAACTGTGCCTTTTGAAATTCATCTCTCCCTAATGTCAATTGCATGTTAAGAAATGGCTCATTACAAAAGAGGATTAAAGTATATGCAATAAACCCTGCTGCATAAACACACACAATGAAGAGAGACATAAAAAATCTGAATCTTAAATGTCCCTAGAAAAAGTACTACATTATCTTTTATTCAACTAAACAGGTTCAAATCAACTTCAAGTCGCAAACTTGTAGCAGACATGCCAAACACACAGAAAACATAGAACAAGCTTAGATCAGAGCCAAGATGTGCAATTTTCATTCCTTCTTGGTTGAAGGTACATACTCTTTCTTTGTTTGATCTGTTTTACGTAGCCAATCCTGCAAAACCAACGCATGAAAGGATTTTAATGACCACTTAGCTTAATTTGGACCAGATATGAAAAATATATTATCAGAATAAAGAACATAACAAAAGGGAAGGTAAATTCAAGGAGTTCATTGAACAAGTGCTAGGATCAAGATAGTCATTTGTAAAGATTAGGAGGTGAAAAATAGTATTGCAAACATGTTTAAGAGATTCTGGCTTAGAAATCAGAAGCGACTGATAATGTAGTAGGAGCTAGGAATAGTATTCCAAACAAGTAAGTGTACTCCTACATACGCAAGATGCGGCAAAGCCTTTCAATGATCCAAGTTATTAAACGATCAAACCATGTGAGTATACATACATGTTTCTTTTAGTCTATGAACGAAACTGGATCCAGATTTAAAATTAACCATTCAGTATTTTTACTAGATCATGATCATCATCTGATAGTTCTTATCCTAAATACACCCCATCCAAACAAAATTTGTCAGTCTTCATCTAACAGGAAGGAGTCGAAAAAATGACCTCCAGCAGCTCAGCTATCAGTATTAATAATCTACATTAAGCTGCAAACTAAATAACCATCAAAGTTCAGACAAAAAATCCATATGATAGGGCCCATTCGGTCCTCCATTCTGTACATTCAATAATTCAAAACACGTTTGTGCTTTTCAAACGCTCTGCGGCAAATCTCTATGTATATTTTAGCTTCTTGGTAACCGCAATTTAGTAACAAAATTTTGTGAAAAATCCAGTTCAACACTAACCTATATATTGGATAGAATAGATATAAGTCGTCGATTTTTCTCCAAACATATAATTTTAGGTCAAGAGCAAAAACAAAATCTCAAGATAGCAATTATGAAATCCACTGAAACGATTAAACCTTGAATGGAATCCATCTAACAACGCAGCAGTCATCCAAAACCTTAAATTTTTCGATCCAATATAAATTCAAATGTAAAAATTAAATGGAAGAAAAACACTACTAACATTTTCAATGAAGAGGAGATCGACAACTACTATGGTCCCGATTATCCCGCCGAGAATTGTGGCTGGGCCGGTAAGCAAACTCCATTTCCTGTATATCATTTTTCTTCTGATTTCTATTCTCTCTGAGCTCTGTTCTTTTTAATTTTTGATTTTGATATGTATGTAATTCCGAATCTTCCAGAATGGCTTTGTGATTATTCTCATTTGGGCTTTATGTCAGTTGGGCTGGATAACACAAATAGGGCTGGATTTTACTTGTAAGTGGGTCTCAAAAGTTTGGGTATGATTTTGTGAATAAGTTTAGATTGAGGAAGAGTTTTGATCGGTATTCACTTCACTTGTAAAGCTATAGCCTATAGGGTTTATTTAATTTATCCAAACAAAAAATACTGAACTAGTTCTATCAAATGAAAAACGTACTACAGTATAATAAAACTTCTCATAAACTAACTACCTGCTTTTTATGTTGCATGAAAGTTGTTATTTAATGATTATATGGCTTTAAAAAACTTGCTACAACGGTGGAAATTTCATAGATTTCGAGGTTTTTTCCTAAATCCACCTATTGTTCGATCATGGGATTTGTATACACATGATGCAAGAAAGTTTAAATGAGCTACCTAGCTATATATATTACATATACATTGTTATACTAGCTTTGAGTTTAATCCGGTTGCTACGTACACGACTCCATCTAGAACAAACTTCAATATCGAACTCAGATATTCACCACAAGAGAAATGAATTTTAGTGATAAAAAAAATATTAAGTGAAATTGTTGAAATTGTCACTTTTTGCATATATTTAGTTTCTCACTTTTAGGGTATCACTAAATGTCAATAGTGACAATTTTTTCACATTTCTTGTTTGTCACTAGTGCGTCTATATACATCATTTTAGTGACAATATTTAAATTCTTGTCACTTTGTTATTTACTATTTTATCTCTAAAATTTAAAAATTTTGTAGTGATTTTTTATTCGTATACCAAATCAAACTCAAACGAACTTCAATGAACTCAAACCTCATATCGAGTAATTTTAATTGTATGATTTACAGCCCTAGCTACTTTCATATGAGCATAGATCTCGTTGTGCTTCATATTCATATAATATATAGTTCAAAGTATCTAATTATCTCATATATATACGTACTTTTAATTGTTGGATCTAAATCGAATACATAAATATAATGATCATAAGATCTAATTCGATTTAATACCGAAAACCTTATTGCCTAACCATGTCGATTATCAAGAGATTAAAAATAGATCTGAAACTTTAATGCAGCGGAAACTTACCTTGATTCATGCCAGCAATCTTGATGTTATTGATGATTTAGTGATGATGGGTTTTATGATCTTCCACTTGATACACACCTTAGAACCTTAATACTCACGCAGAAAGGGATTGCAGAGAATATGAGTTATGTAACTCTATATTTTGTTGTTATGTTGTGTACAAGTGGGGATCATAACCCTTTATATATAATAACCTACTAGGGTTAGTATATGTTCCATTATTTTCAATTCGGCCCTTCATCAAATTGAAAATCACAAACTGGTATCTACACTTTTATTCCATGATAAACTTAATACGGCCCATAGTCCAAAAGATAACATAATTAGACCACATAATTATGGACTTTACTTTATAATAGCAATACACACTAAATTAACATATTAGGCCCACATAACCATTGGAATTTTCCAACAATCTCCCACTTGGGCCACATATGTTATCAGATAAATGTGTATATCCTTATGAGCTCAAAATTTGCTATTATTTCCTTAGGTATTCCAAACAATCTCGTCCATTGATTTAGTCGGTAAAGGACTAAAGGAGCTTTCGTCACAAATAGCGTAACTAAACCCATCAGTAATCACATATACCAACAAAACCAAATGACATAGATCTATCATGGAGCGTAGCATGAAAATTACATGTAATGTGATCTTAAACATGTCTATTTTCAACTGATCCTCCTTAATCTTTATTGAGATCAACTTTAACATAATCGTACATAGAGTAAAAAAAAAAACTGTAAACCTTATTTCTGCAGAAATATCCAAATATACAAAATGGATCCAAAATTAACGACATATAGAGCAGCTAAATCACAAACTCCCACTAAAACCTGATATCCTTATTTAATATTACACCCATAAGAGCAGTATGCTCAGGAAGACCTTCAGGTTGTAATACTTTAATTAGCGGAACCGTAATCATGGAGTTTGTCACAATATGCTCTATGAAAATCTGTCAACTATGTACTCTTTAGTTTACAACTAGGAACTTTGTGTCAATATGCATTGACTTTGATGAGCTCCTATTGTTGTCAGAATATAAGACTGCTAAGTTATTGTCACAATATATCTTTAGTGGTCTTTCTAACCGAATCATAATATGCAACCTAGTGACAAAATTCTGCAATCACAAAACTTGATTGGATGCCTCAACAAGCTACAAATTTTGATGCCAAGATGGAGGAAGCTACGAGTGTTTGTTCGGTACTCTTTAACTAGATAGCTTCTCCAACTAACAGACAGTTATAGCATTATGTGGATCTCCTAGTGTTTTGCATCCACCAAAAAATCAGAAATCAGAATACCTTATGATCTCTAACTGGTCTGATTTCCGGTATGTGAACTTGTAGTCTTTAGTTCTTTGTAAATACTTTAAAATTCTATCGGCTGCTTTCCAATGATCCATCCTAAGATTTCTAAGTATCTGTCAAGCATCCCAACAATAAATGCTATGTCGGGACGTGTACAACTTGAGCATACATCAGACTTCCAACTACTGAAGCGTAGGGGATCTTTTGCATTTTTTTAACTTCAAGCTCATTTTTAGGGCACTGATCGAGACTAAATTTGTCTCCTTTAGCAACAGGGGTGTCTCCTGGTTTACAATTCAACATGCCATACCTTAAAAGCACTTTTTCAATATAGTTCTTTTGTGATAATCCAAGAATACCTCGAGTGCGGTCTCGATGTATCTGAATTCCTAATACAAAAGAAGCTTCCCCAAGATCTTTCATATCAAATTTCTTTGATAGAAATTTCTTGGTTTCGTGCAACATATTTATATCATTTGTGGCAAGTAGTATGTCATCAACATATAAAACCAAAAATACAAATTTACTCCCACTGAACTTTTGGTAAACACAATCTTCAACAGTGTTTGTTTCGAAACCAAATGAGACAATTACTTGATGAAATTTGCAGTACCATTGACGGGAAGCCTGCTTAAGTCCATAGATGGATTTTCTTAATTTGCAAACCATCTTCTTTGGGTCTCCAGACACAAAGTTTTCCGGTTGCACCATATAGATCGTTTCATCAATGTCACCATTTAGAAACGCCGTCTTAACATCCATCTGATGTAACTCAAGATTCAAATGCGCAACAAGAGCCATAATCGTCCTAAAAGAGTCTTTCGAAGATACCGGAGAGAAAGTTTCTTTATAGTCGATGCCTTCCTTTTGAGTAAAGCCTTTAGCTACAAGACGAGCTTTATATCTTTCCACATTACCTTATGAATCCTTCTTGGTTTTAAATATTCATTTGCAACCAATTGGTTTCTTTCCTTCAGATAATGGGACAAGATCCCAAACTTGATTGTCTTGCATAGACTTGTACTCCTCGTTCATGGCTTCAATCCATTTGAGAGAATTAATATCTTGCATGGCTTGACGGAAGTTGATTTGATCATTTTCCGTCGATCCATTATGTTCCTAATTTTCTTGAACAACACTACATAATCATCTATTATAGCCAAATTTCCTCTCTCTCATGGATCTTCTTAAGGATGGTTGTTCTTGAGGTTGTTGAGGTTGAACTTCAGGATCAATTATCTCAACTTCAGTTGGGGTTTGATCAACATTGTCTAGTTGAGGTTCCAAATCTGCTTCTCGATTAAATACAAGAATGAAAACCTGAACAATATCAGAAGCAGTAGTAGGAGTAGTAATTGATTCCTCCTCAAAGACAATGTTTCTAACCTTATTTCTCCCCCCAAACTCAACATCCTCAAAAAATATTGCGTTTCCCGTTTCAAAAATTGACCTTAGTGTGGGATTGTAAAACTTAAAGCCCCTAGATCGTTCAGAGTATCCAATAAAGTAGCTGCTCACTGTTTTGGAGTCCAATTTTCCTTCTTTGGGCCTATAAGGCCTAGCTTCAGCAGGACATCCCCAAATGTGAAAATGCTTTAGACTAGGTTTGTGGCCTGTCCAAAGCTCATAAGGTGTTTTGGTGGCTGCTTTAGTTGGTACTCTATTCAGAATGTAAGTTGCTGTCTTTAGTGCTTCTCCCCAGAGTGATTCTGGCAAGGTAGAATGACTGATCATATTCCTTACCATGTCCTTAAGTGTTCTGTTTCGTCTTTCAGCTACACCATTCATGCTAGGTGACCCCCGGCATGGTGTACTGTGGGACGATTCCACATTCCTCTAGGAATCTAGCGAATGGTCCTGCACGTTGTTCACCTGAACCATCGTATCTGCCGTAGTACTCACCACCACGATCAGACTTGACGGACTTAATTCTTTTGTTGAGTTGGTTCTCAACCTCAGCTTTAAAAGCTTTGAACATGTCCAGAGACTCTGATTTTTCATGAATGAGATACAGGTACCCAAAACGTGAGTAATCGTCTATGAATGATATGAAATATCGTTGGCCATTCCAAGAAGCCGAAGGGAATGGTCCACAAATATCTGTATATATGAATCAACTCTAAGACGTCTGAAGATCTATAGGCACCTAATCTTCTTTGTTTGGTCTGTTTTCCTTTAATACACTCGACACAAATATCGAAGTCCGAAAAATCGAGTGAATCTAGAATATTTTCTGACACAAGTCTCTCAATTCTAGACTTTGAGATGTGATCTAAGCGCTTGTGCCATAATTCTGAAGAATTTTCTTTATTTAATTTGCGTTTAGTACCACGTGATTCCACATGCAGGGTTTCATTATAAGAAGTAATAGTATCAAGTAAGTATAGGTTATCATGCATGCTTAATGAACCAGTTCCAATAATATTGGAATTTAAAGAAAGACTGAACTTACTGTTTCCGAAAGAACAATGATAACCAATTTTGTCCAATAAAGAAACAGAAACCAAGTTTCGTCTAAAAGACGGCACGACAAAAGTGTCTTTCAAATCCAAATAATGACCAGTTCCTAACAATAACCTAAAATGACCTACTGCTTCTACTTCTACCGATTTTCCATCGCCCACAAAGATGTGTCTTTCAACATCATTTGGCTTTCGGTAGCTTAGGCAACCATGCATAGAAACACTTATGTGGGTAGTAGCACCAGAATCTAACCACCAAGTGTTTATTGGTACTGAAGCTAAATTAACTTCAGAACATACCAAATTAAATAAAGAACCATTAGCAGCATTATTTTCTGATTTTATTTTATTGCCCAAGTTATTCCCATTGAGCATGGAAATGCGATCATTATTCTCAAAAAGTGAATTGTTAGATATAGTAATATCTGACTTTATAGCTGTTACAAAGAACGAATTTTAAGTTAGGCACATGTTCACATATTGAATAATTATAGAATAATTATTTACTTTATGAAAGACATTAATTCAAATAATTATTAAATACATAGCAAGATACCTAGCACAACATTAATATCAAGTCTTTGGACAGTAATATTAATTGTAAGTGGTACTCTTGTTGTAGTGATCGAATGTTGAAAATAAATCCTGTCAAATAAAGAGTCTATCTTTGGATCGACTAATTACCCACATGGACACCTAATAATAATCACACATTCATCACCACAGGTGTATATGCAATTCGGCCAAACATTATCCTTCCTTTGGGCCGGTTTAATATTCGCATGAATTTGCATACACAAATTCATCTTAACATTCTCTATAAGCCAATCTACACAAGAGAGGTCACTTTGGCGACATGTTGCTTCAATTGGTTATATTGGATGTTAGACTGACTCATAAAGTCACTGTTATGTATAAAAATTATTCGAATTTTATTGCCAAACCAGGCAATTTCCTTAACTTTTTTTTTTTTTTTAAATTAGCCAAACAGGCCCTTAGGAACAATTTTTTCGGATTTTGCAGGAGGCCAAACAGTCCCTAGCAAAACAAGTCCAGATTTAGTCCAAACAAGTCCATCCTGATCTGATCTAAACTTAGTGAGTCCGACCCGTAACTGAATTGCCGACCCAAAAAAAAAAAATCCAAAAAACAACTCGGATCACTTCTTCGCCCGCTTCTGAAATTCACAGAAGAATAGCTGGAATCTTGAAAATTGAAATCTAAGTCGAGATTTAAATCCCAAGATTATAGAAACACCATATTCTTGGTTTCAACCCACAATAGAATGCCAAAATTGATAGAAAACGAAATTGGATTTCAATCTTTCCAATCGGCTGAAAGAAACCAAAAGTTCCAAAGGTTGATTCTTCTTGAGCGGGCTTGCAGCGGTTGGTGGCAGAGAGTGAAGAATACGTAAACCCAATTTATTCCTTTTCTTGATATTTGAGTCAATTTATTTGTTATCTTAAGCATTATAAACAATTTAAAAGAAAATAAATTATGCCAGAATTTTCAATCTATAACAATAGATCTAAATCGAGGTTCGATAATCCTAGTCAAGATAACATATTTCTATATGTCTGACTTAAAGGATCATGCGAAAGATCAATAACTCCATAAAACAACTTTAATTGCATAAACATAAAGCATGAATCATAATCTTTAATTCAAATCAAGAAAGAAAGAAAGCAATAAACCCTAATTTGCATAATCAAGATCTGCAAAGCATGAAATTCTAGATTTCATAAACAAGATCAAGATAGCAAAAAAATTCCTAACATGCATAATCTAGATCTCTTAAACTTAATCAACAAAACTTAATAAGCAAATCCAGATTTTCATATATCATAAACATAAGTATAAGAAAATCTCAAGTAATCGAACATGGGTGGCTCTGATACCACTTGTTGGATCTAAATCGAATACATAAATATAATGATCATAAGATCTAATTCGATTTAATACCGAAAACCTTATTGCCTAACCATGTCGATTATCAAGAGATTAAAAATAGATCTGAAACTTTAATGCAGCGGAAACTTACCTTGATTCATGCCAGCAATCTTGATGTTATTGATGATTTAGTGATGATGGGTTTTATGATCTTCCACTTGATACACACCTTAGAACCTTAATACTCACGCAGAAAGGGATTGCAGAGAATATGAGTTATGTAACTCTATATTTTGTTGTTATGTTGTGTACAAGTGGGGATCATAACCCTTTATATATAATAACCTACTAGGGTTAGTATATGTTCCATTATTTTCAATTCGGCCCTTCATCAAATTGAAAATCACAAACTGGTATCTACACTTTTATTCCATGATAAACTTAATACGGCCCATAGTCCAAAAGATAACATAATTAGACCACATAATTATGGACTTTACTTTATAATAGCAATACACACTAAATTAACATATTAGGCCCACATAACCATTGGAATTTTCCAACATTAATTTCTTCTCTATCATGAATTCCTTTAAGCAACCATTGCTGTATGAAAATTATATATACATATATAGAGAGAATCATTAATTATTAATAAGAACTAAGCAATTAAAAATGATATATGTGATAGAGTCAAGGCTGGCACGTTATATATATATATATATATATATATATATATATATATATATATATATCAATGTTATCAGAATCGGACCGGGCAGTGAACCGGTAAGCTAACTGGTCACTGATTTTACAGATAGAATCGGTCGAACCATTGGTCGAAGCGGATAACGTCATAATGATATAATACATATATTAAATTTTAAATATATACAATATGAATAAAATTTAAAATATTATCCTACAATAATTAAAAATATACAAAAACTCAGAATATATTTAAATTAAATCGGTAATACGATACTAATTAGTAAGCTCATATAAATATAATACGATTAAATTAACTTACTTAAAATATAAAATTGTAAGTTAAAAACACAACAAACTAAGGGAGTAATAAATTTTAAAATAGATTATGTATACAAGTATAATATTTAAAATCAATTTTAAATATTATATCGATTTGACTTTTAATCTCTACACTTAAAATAATATAGTTGGAAATAAATATCTTATAGAAAAGCTTTTAATTAGCAGTTATGTTATAAAACTAAAATTAGTTTTAATTTTTATTGATAATGTGTAAAATATTGATTTGAGTTAAATATTGAAAAATTAGAACCGGTTCATCGGTTTTGTACTGTTTCAACCCGATTCATACTAGGTTTTTAACTCATTGGTTCGCGGTCGAACCGGCCCGATTTTTATAACATTGATATATACATAGCAAATCATTTTAGGAGGTGAAACATAATACTATATACTGCAATTATTTTGTCTCAAAATTAGAAGGCCTGCAACTGATAGTGATTATAAATTTAGCATCCGCAATTGGGTTAGACCTGATTTCGTCCAAATTGGACATAACTCTAATTACAATATTAAAAGTTATAAATAAATTACTATAACATTGTTTCTAAAGTTGAGTCATAATTTTATATATTTTTTTCTTGCCAACTCAAATCGACAAAATAGGCTACTTAATCCTTGGAGATGAGTAATTGCATATTCACAACATCAAAAAAGAGAAGGTTGAATTATATATAATGACAACACGATTACGTAACTATTGACATCACCATATATATTATATAATTAATTTCACTTCTGTTTATGTCTTTCTAGAAGAATTTGCTGACCCCGGATACGGTCACATCATTTGAATGTGTAACCTAATAAAATAAAATATTCACGTGCAATTCGAAGAAAACGATCGAGAAGGTCGTGCTACCACATTATTCGAAACTAATAAAATACTAAATTTTACTTGAAAAAGGCACCACCCAATCAAACATGCATAGGATATTCAATCAATCTCTACACAATCTAACCAAAAAATAAACTGCCTGGCCCTGGATTAGAGGCAAATAAAATTTGTTTGGCATATAATTAAAGTTGACAAGTTAATTTATATAAATTTAAAAAACGAAAATTTTACGAAGAAAACTGTGGAATTTTTTATCCATGGTGTTCGGGATTAAGTTTTCATTAAATTATATTCATTGAACTTCCTACTTTTTTTTAGTCGATGTTCTGCATTATCTTCATTATAAATACTATAAACTTTTACGATATTTATTTATGAAAATAAAAAGTTGTAATTATTTAGTTCATTTACATTTGAATTATCAAATAACAAAAATAAATTAAAGTTGAAAATGTTTGGACCGCTCCAACCAGCCTCAACTCGAGTGAACCGCACAACGCAATCTCGGCACTTATTGGGTGAAACTTGAATTTAGAATATTAAGAACCCACAAAAATTGAATTGAATTTGAGCGAAAAAAATAGCAATAGACCCCAATGTAATCACCGCTACATGATCCATCTCATGCGTTCTTGTACAACAGGTCCAAGTCCAACATACGAGACCAGTGATGTAGTCATGGCATAAATGTTCTGTCATTTTCTTTATTAGTAGGATATAAAGAATTTTGTTTCTTTTAACGGCGATATATTATGTTTAATGTAATAAATTCAAACGACTTTATCTGAATTGAACATAAATCAAAATCGAAGTGTTTGATACTATTTTAATAAGAAATTATTGTGCAATTGAATATGATGTATGAATCGCAACATTTTTATTTCATTTAGTAAAATATAAATTTGGGATTGGATTTTGAATACATTGCTAGTAAGATTTGGAAAATATATTGTCATTGTTAATGCATCGCGTTCGCGTGGATACAAAATATTTTTCGATTTTTAAACGCTTTTGTCATTAATAAATTATCTAGTCGATGTCAATAAATCTAAAACTCAATGTGATAGAAAAATACATTTTACTCCCCTCAGCTGTAATATGAGTAACACTTTGCCTTGCACATGCAAACTAGTTTATGCATGTAACAAAATAATACTCCATATTATTTAATATAACAATTACAAAACAACCCATATTAGATAATAATAATTATGAATTTGATGGATCAAAAGGCCTTAACAAAAAATTTGATATCGTCAATCACATTTGACTTGATAAATTTGGTGGATTGTAAGAATGATTGAATGCAATTTACATTAAAGATTATTCAATAAAGAAATCCACTGCTTGGATGGTAATACTATAGATAAAGATGATAATAGTAATATTACACCCACGTCATTAATATTATTATTATTAGGAGTATTAGAAATAGAAAATAATTTTTGTGGCCCATCGAAAATCCACCATTATTTTTTAATATTTCTATATAAATAGACACACGGTCGCGGATATCTAAACAAACAAACAAGTCCGCGGTTGTTCCTCTCCTCTCCTCATAATTAAATTAATTAACCAACAAAACCTTTCTTTCTCTTTCTCTTCATCCATGGCGGCCGCCCCCCACATCGCCATACTCCCCACACCAGGCATGGGACACCTTATCCCCTTGACTCATTTCGCCCAAAAACTCCACCACCGCCACCGCATCTCCACCACATTCATCATCCCCACCAACGGCCCTCTCTCCACCGCCCAAAACACCTTCCTCTCCGCCCTCCCCCCCGCCATAGACTACCTCCCCCTCCCCCCCGTCAGCTTCGACGACATGCCCAAAGACGTCAAAATCGAAACCATAATCTCACTCACAATCACTCGTTCCCTCTCATCAATTCGTGAGGCCGTTAAGTCCTTGCACGAAACTAAAAATCTCTCTGCCATGGTGTTTGATCTGTTCGCCACGGATGGATTCGAAATCGCCCGCGAGTTTAATATCCCTTGTTATATTTTCTACCCATCTAACGCTACAGTTCTTTCACTTTTTCTTCACTTGCCAAAACTCGACGAAACGGTGTCGTCCGAGTACAGGGATGTGAAGGAAAAGCTACAAATTCCCGGTTCGATTCCGATTTACGGGAGGGATTTATTGGACCCGGTTCAGGATCGAAGTAACGATGCCTACAAATGGGTTCTTCATCATGCCAAGAGGTATACACTGGCTGATGGTATTATGGTAAATAGCTTCAAAGAATTGGAGCCTATTGCAATTGAGTTTCTTGAAAAGGAAGAAGAGGGCAAACCAAATGTTTATCCCATTGGGCCATTGATTCAAATGGGTTCATCAAAAGATGAAGAATTGTCGGTTTCATTAAACTGGTTGAAAAACCAGCCCATTAGCTCTGTTTTGTATGTTTCATTTGGGAGTGGTGGGACTTTATCTCATAAACAAATAATTGAATTAGCTTTGGGACTGGAAATGAGTGAGCAGAGGTTTCTATGGGTACTTAGATGCCCAAACGACCAATCATCAAGTGCTACGTATTTCAAAATTAAGGATTCGAGTGACCCTTTGGCTTATTTGCCAGAAGGCTTCTTGGAAAGGACAACAGGTCGGGGCCTGGTGGTGCCGTCGTGGGCCCCACAGGCGCAGATTCTGGCCCACGAGTCCACGGGCGCGTTTCTGACGCATTGCGGTTGGAATTCTATTTTGGAAAGTGTTGTTAATGGGGTGCCATTGATTGCTTGGCCGCTTTACGCAGAGCAGAGGACGAATGCAGTGATGTTACACGAGTATGTGAAAGTGGCCTTGAGGCCTAAAGTTGGAGAAGATGGATTGGTGGGGAGAGTTGAAATTGCGAATGTTGTGAAGAGTTTGATGGAAGGGGAAGAAGGGAAAGGGATTCGGAGTCGAATGAGGGTTTTGAAGGATAGTGCTGCAAAGGTTCTTGGTGAGGATGGTTCTTCAACAAGAGCCCTAGATGAATTGGCTAACAGGTGGAAGACTAGTGCTTGCACATGATCACATAAAATTTAGTACAAAGACTTCATAGTTTGTTAAAATTGGATGATATTTTACGTAAATTAATTGTCGCTTACAAAACATGTGAAAATATATTTATCTTGTGATTATTGGTGGGATCGATAAAGTTGGAACGGAATTAAAATTGTGGGTGTTTAAGCCATATTGGTATGTTTGTATTTCAACTTTTTTTGGAGGAGATTCGTGTGAGGATGAGATTGGGAGAAAATTCATGTGACGACGAGATTATATAACAGCGCATGCGAATGATGCATGTGATTAATCTTCTTCCCCCCCTGGTGAAGCATGTGTCATAAGAGTTAATTGTGAAATTTTAGTTAGGATTTGGCCTGACTCGTACTCAAATTGTTTGGTTTAATTTTATAATTGGATAATAATATGTATAAAAAAAAAAAATACTCCTAATGATCAAGGTTGTGACATCAAATAGAATTCGAGAAGAATCTGAATCTTACTTAGCTAGCTAGCCTTGTTTTAGTATGTTGTGTTTGGTTTAAATTGAGAGCAAAGCCACATGTTTGTATGCCCGAATGAGTGATTGTGGTTTTTTCATCGTGGACAAACAATATATACGGTATAGTACACCTATGACCTTCATAAAAAAAAAAAAATATATATATATATATATATATATATATATATATATATATATATATATATTAATGATGATATGATATGAAAAGTATTGTACTTGTGTGAAAAGGTTAGGTGAAATGTGCATATCCAAGAAAATGGAACAATTAGTGAATCTACTTTTATCTCCTCCTCCCAATCCATCAAACAATAAAGTAGAGGACCCAATTACTAAACACAACACGTCAAGGTACTATTAATTAATGTTCTGATGTGGGTGCATGATTCACTAAAAATATTGAAAGACAGTGATTCTGTTTAAATTTGAAGATAACATTAATTATTAATTAAGACTTACGTTGTGAGTGCATGTCACTAGCAAATTACCTCCTACCCTCAACTAACGATGAATGGGGTTCTAGAATATTACAGCTAGTGTAGGTTAGGTTATGGAGAAAAAAAAAAGAACTAGCTACAAATTAAATTTCAATCATCTAATCTAATTAATCTCACCAACTTTTTGGATAATTTTTCAAAGTTTTATTCTCAGGGTATTGTAATTATGTAATCTACTTATAAAGTCAAATCCATTCATTCCAAACAATTAACTGCTCAATTTTATTTGCATTGTTAATTACTCCCATCATTCCTTTTTAATTATCGCTTTAAGCTTTTGGAAGCTAATAATTAGCATAATTTTTTAGAAAAAGGCAAGAGGTACCTTTCTCTCCCTCCAAACTCTTATTCTCTCTCCTTTAATTAATGCTTTCTTTTTCTCTCTCCTTCAATTGGTTATGGTTAGGAATGATAAAAAAGAAAGACAAAAACAATGAGTTGATAAAATTAAAATTAATAAATTAGAATAAAATTGAAAAATAGATAATTAAATATTGCGCATTGGAATACTAAAGCGACATAAAATTTAAAAACATAAAATTATCTAAAGCGACAATTAAAAATAAATTGAGGGAGTAGTTTATAAAGCTACACATATATCCATCTTGATGTAACCCAAATAAGTGAAATAATCTACAACTAGCTAATCGAATAAATATGATATCATTTTATCCTTTATCAAATGTATGACAATAGTTTCTACTATTAAATAAAAGGAAGCTTAGAGCAATTCCAACAATAGGAATCAAAGTTAAATATAATGTCTTAATTGTCAAAATATGCTCTATGCAAGGGGCATTAATTTAAGTCTAACAATTTTTCGCATCAAAAGTAGTGCCCAGGCAAGGGGCATTACTATTTGCCTGGAATTTAAAAACGGCTATTTGTTCTTCCCAATCTCACCAACCACTTATATTTTTAAATTTTACAATGGTACAAAAAATTTCAACTATTAAAATGGCCACATATTTCAATTAAAATACACAAATTCAATAATCACGAGCAAAAGATCAGGTAAAGTTTATTTTCAATAAAAAATATTATCGATAAAAATTCTCATCATATATCTCAATGTTGAATCACAAATTGACACCTTGATATAAAATCTTATCGATAAAAATCCTTATAAGATATCTAACGTTGAATCACAAGTTAACACGTTGATAAAAACAAAATTGTGGATGAAAATAATTATCAAATATCTCAACATTGAATCAGACACTGACATGTAGATAAAATTATTGTCAAAAAACTTATCTAAACAATATAACGTAGGCACGATAATTTATAATTTAAATTTAATTTTTTTTACTTTTAAGTAAACTTTAATTTAATTTTAATTCTAACCTAATTTAGATAAATTAAATTTAAATTAATTTAAAATGATGCTTCATTTTTTATGCTTATTGCTGGAATAAAAAACTTTAATGTAGATATCAAAATACTGTAATAAATATTAAAAGGTGTTTTAATGTTGTATGCTGGAGATGCACTTACAGCTTAGTAAACTCAATTGTTAGTAATCATAATCAATTAATTTAATCAGTCTGACTAGGCTAATTAAAGTTCTGACCGTGTATCTCAAGTCCGAACAAAACTGGTCCAAATCCAATTAATATATTATATCTAATTAAAAGTCCATTGAGTTTTAGGTCCCTAGTATCTTTAAGTTAGTGAGCCCAAAACAGTGTTCGTGAAGTTGAAGTAAGGACCAGATGCTCATGAAGTGGGCTAAGTTATGATTTATTTCTCACTCTAATTTATAATCCAAAGGATAAGTATTAAATTAAGGATATCAATTAATATTAAAGTTTGAGGGAAAAATACTTTTGATATCAAATTTTAGTTAAAAAAATATATTTGGTACCAATTTTTTGAAAAAACACATTTCATACCATAATTCACACAATCTTGACACATTTAGTTTTGCCATCAATTTTCGGACAAAATTCAGCATATACCGCTCATGTGCCCGTTAAATTGACAATGGGAGGAAAAACATGCACAAGTTTTAAAGACCCACAATTGACGGCACTTGCTGAATTTTATCCGAAAATTGATGGAAAAGGTAAATGTGTCAAGATGGTGTTAATCATGATATGAAATGTGTTTTTCCAAAAAGTCTAGTATCAAATTTATTTTTTAGATTAAAGTTTGGTATCAAAATTATTTTTCCCTCGTTAAAGTTGGGTGTAAAACAATTAGGCCCATGATTGATGGAATTTATTCCTATATTATTTTTAAAGCCAAGAATTTAGAGTTAAAACTTATTTTTATAGCTAGGGCCGTTGAAAGTTTTCAATTGGATTAACGTGATTTTTATTAATCCAGCATTCAAATCACATCACATGCAAATAGATAATTTAAGGGTTTATTTAGATGGATTTTGGCTTGGTTTTGTTGGTCTCAGTTTAAAAAAAATTGATTTGAGTGGTTTGGATGAAACTTTGAGATTTGATATTGAGTTTTAGCTGTTGGGTTTTGTGGTTTGAATAAGTTGAAACTCACTTGGATTGAGTTTGGATGTTGGGGTTTAAAAGAAAAAGTAAGTGATATGTATCCAATCAATGTTATTAGGTTCAAAGAATTTGGATAGTAGTTTCTAAATAATTTTTTGTATGATTTCATGAGTTTAACAAAAACTCATTTGAAATACACCCTAATTGATCAGTTGGACTTATATTGAGATAAATCATTTCACTCACGGTATGTGTCACTTTAAAATTTGACCAACTTAATAAATAAAATTTGATTGCTTTATTAATCTAAACGATAAAATTGTAAAAACATTGATGTGACATGGAGACCCTTTCAAAGATAATAGTTAAGTTGATTAATGAATGATCTAAACTTAAGAACATACTTCATTATGGTATAGTTAGGTTTTCCGTGTTGATTAGTTTGTGAGCAGGGACGGACCTAGACCCCATTTCTTGGGGGGGCCGATTAGGGACGGACCTAAACCATTTTTTTTCGGAGGCGAAATTTTTTTCTGTATCAAACTCGATATTTTATCGATTTTTGATAAAAATAACAAAAAAACTAACATAAGATAAAACAATCCTATAACTTCATCCTAGAAAAAGTGGGGGAAAAATAACTAATTTCTTTTTAAGAGTATTAGCCAAGTGAATTAAGTCAGTCCACTGAACAAACGGTTACAAATTAAGGAATTTGATCAAACATAGAAATTGAATATTAGATATTTATTGTAAAATTGTGCATAATATAATGATTATATTAGTATATATTTATTATAATGTCTATCAGATAATGCCCACTTAAATCATGCCTTAAATAGTTCAAAATAAATTGAATGTTCATGAAAAAAAAGGTTAGTTTAAGAAATTGAACATAAAACTCCTACACAATGTCCAAGAACTTTTTTAAATATTAATAATGCCCACCGAACTAAAAGTCATGTGTCAATTTTTTAATGCAAAACACAATTCAATTTTAATGAAAGAAGGAAACAAAAAATGACAACTACAAGGATTGAACAATAGACCTTCAACAAAATATCATGAAACTTATCACTCCACCACATTCTTTTCTTTGTGATATATATATATATATATATATATAACTACAAAAAAAAAAATTTTCCTGGGGGGACCATGGCCCCCCCCAGTCCCCGTTGACATCCGTCCCTGTTTGTGAGATATGTTAATGTTACATTTTTTTTTTTTTATAACTCAGGTGTCCAAAGAACCCTCAATAATGTAAATGGTGGGATGTGTCTTCAAAAAGACTCGGGAGACAAAAAATTTTATAGTTCCACATACACTGAAGAAGTATCCATAGATCAAAATCCGTTTCCTTGGAAATTATGTCCGATCGAGAGAATATGAATATGATAGAGAGGATCTAAACAGTCCAAGAAGGTATGTGGTATTCATTTAAAAAGCAAAGTTAACCCCAACTAATTAAAAGGGAGGGATTATTGCCTTGGTCAGCATCAAGTTTACTACTACTTTTTTAGCTACTGATATGAACATGACATGCATTCAGATCCATTCCTTTTGATGCGTGCTCTCTATGATCATCAAGTATATATATAGTTTAATGTTTTATAAGAAATAATAAGAGTCGTCGTTCATGAAATAAGAATTGAAACCCACTTCATCAATCAAGAAATCCTGCAAGTCTTCAAAATCAAACTGGTTTGGCTGGCATGGTGATAGTGAGAAATAGGACTCCGCGGGTGGAGGTGAATAATTTGTTGGGGGCTTTGAAAAATCTTCGGTAGTTGCAGTGGGCGGAAGAAAGGAAAAAGAAGAAGAAATACATTCTTGTTTAGAAACTTGATTTACAACAGCTGCAGCTTCATCATGTTCTGGTTCATTGCTGATCATGATGTTGAGTTCTTCTTTCTCTTTGTTACGTTTGAGCCTTTCTTGAAAACAAGTATGATGTCCTTTGTAAATGACCTCAAAGATTAGAGCCGGGTCTTCATCCGCTCGCTGAACTTGTTTAGTAGCCAAACATCCTTGTGTATTGCGATGACTACATCGATAGTATGCCCTGCATGCACTCAATATATATATATATTTCAAAAACACTACTACTTTAATCACAAATCAACATATATATGTCAATGATTGATCGATCGATCGATCGATCCATGAAAACGAGCTAGAGCTAGGGAAAAAAATCTTGAAAACTAAGCTTGCCAATGAAAACGAGGACTTATGATTAGTCTTATACGACTAAAAATGCAATTCTATTTGCCAATATATAATATCATATGAAAACTAGCTAGATGGCCGAAATGACTAGCTACTTCATTTTTTGTGCCCTAGCCTCTTTGTAACACCGAAATTAATAAGGATTAATTGTATATACCTATACCCTAAAATATGAAATTGAAGAAATTGAATTTCAAGTAGTAATTAATCAAGAAAACCTTGGATGATTAGACCCTAAAATATCTTTCTGTCCATATTTCCTCCAATTATATCCATCATCAACTTGACCATCAGTCCCTGTCCCAGAGCACGCACGCACTTGTTCACTCCATCTTGGCAGCAATGTTTTTCTATAAATAAAAAAAAAAAAAAAAAAAAAAATCCAATCAAAATTAATCAGAATCCCTTGCTGCCTAGCCTAGCTGAGCTGTTAATTACTTTAAATATATATAAAAAAAAAATTACAGTATTTAATTTAATTAATTTACCTTTTCTTGGAAACATCTGATCCAGCTTTATGGACTTGTTGAATATCGTTAGAATCGTCAGACCCATCATTCCTGATATGGTGTTGATTTCCTTGAAGCAAAACCATGCAATTAAGTAGTGATAATGCATTATCATAACAAGAAAGAATTTTCTCCACAAGAAAATGATGAGAAGACTGATCATCTTTTGGATTGTTGATGAGGTAGTGAAGCTGTTTTTTCAGCTCATTTGCAAGTTCCCTCCCCTGAGTTAACTCATTTATTACACTGTTTTTTCCAATTTTTTCCATTTCAATTATTAATTTTTCTTTCTAGCTACGTACTTGTTTACGTAAAACTCTGAGCAAGTTTGAGATTAGTTGGACTTAAAATTAAATTGGGTGTTGGTGAGGGGATATTTAAAGGAAGAGCTAGAAATGATCGATCGATATTAATGTAGAAAATAGTAGGATCGAGTAGAAGATTTTTTCTATATTTATTTTCTATATATATTTAAGTATTGTCATTGTCGTGGGGAATTATACAACACAACACAACAGAACAGAGATTAGATTGAAAAAATAATAAATACTAATGTATGATGATTTTGCTGACGACCATTTCAAAGGGACACAACAACACTGAACCATATATATATATATATATATATATATATGTTACCTATAAAAGAATCATTTATTTATTACTCGAAGTACTGATAATCCTGACCCCAAAAGAAAATTTTATTCGGCACAAGTGATGCAAAATTTTGGTCCAAACTTATAACTAATTAACACTATTCATCAATAATTCTGAACTAGTAGTAATTAATAAAATAGTCAATTCTTAACCTACCTAGTTATTGTGAAGAGCTAGCTAGCATTATGCCAAAATAAATAAATAAATATAATGATTTTTCTTTTTTTATTTTTAGAATTCATGATCAATACATATAAAAAAAATTCAATAATGAATTTAGAAAATAATAAGAAGTTTCCTTGAATATTCATACTTCCTTCAATTCCGCGTTGGTTGGTACCTTTTTGTTTGTTTTTGTTTTTGTTTTTGTTTGTGTGTGCCACTGCCAGTTCCATCATTCCATGATGTCATCTGATGACGTCATCAATCTCCTCTCCTACATGGCAGTAGGCAATAGTATTACTATTTGGTGATCTTGTCCCCTTTCCTTACGTACGTTTAGCACAGCTAGCTGAAGCACTTGTAATGTAAGCACGAACCACCAATACTTCAATCTTAATTAGTAGTTTGATGATGAGCACAATTTAGATAATTAATTAAGGACGTACTATCAAACAAAACTCGATACACACGTGACACGTACTCATGTTAGATAAAACTTCATTGAAATTACACGAATCAATGTAGATTAAATAATATTTTTCGTTAAATAACTTCAAAAGCTCATTTCAATTGTTTACCTCGATTTAACAAAACAAAATAGGAACTGTATATAAAAAATCATGCTATTCAATAATCGATCGACATGTTCTCCTTCGAGCAAATTAAATTCAAATAAATACAATTTCAATTTATGATTCAAAATTCAAATTGTATATTTCAACTAGCCCTAATTAATTAATTAAGATTCATGTGACTCTTCATAAAACACCTACAAGATCCCCACGAACTCGAACTGGAAAAGCATAACTTTCAAAATAACTTCTCCATAAGCAACTTGATATATGATATATATAATTAAAGTTCAGCTTATTAATTATCGATATATAAGCCACTTGAAATAATATATATATGCCAAACAACTCTTTAAGTATCCCACTACGTCCTCGTAGCTAGGACAAATTCCAATATTGCAAATTTATTGGGACTACGACTATCAGTTCATGCACCAAAAAGAAAACGATCGAATTAGCTAGCTAGCTCTTACTAAATCAATCAGGGTTTTTAAAAAATGATTGGGACGTTTTAACCTAAGTTCCTTAGGCATATACTATATAATTATCACGTAGTATTAATTATAATACGTACTATTTGTCTGAATTAAGTCTTATCACTTGCAAGTTGCAAACGTACAGATAGATTTTGATGCTGGCAATGAATTGTAAATTATTTATGATAAAAATGATTAATTATTTCATAATCCTGGGTTTAAGGGGAAGAGTCAACCTAGCTCGCTCTATCGAATACTAATTTTAGAAATTAATAGTGGCTAATGTGTCCTCAAAAGGACAACTCCCTAAGCCTATGGTTCACTTGTTAGGTTCGAAACATAAGTAGGTAGGTAGGGTCACCATTATTAATTAATTCTCTTTTCATCATCATCTGAAAACTTTTTTTTCACGTACGTGTAACGGATGGTGATAAGTAAATCAAGAAATATTAGTATCTATCCTGGTGGATTAGATGAATGTCACATGAGCATGAAATAACAATTTTTTGTTCTTTCATGTCCATGTGTCATTCATCCAACTTCAATGAATTAAATTCAATGGGGTAGGATCTAAGTAACTCGTAAATCAATTCGCTCCTCAGCTTAAGTTGTTCATTTTTTATTAGGTACCGTATTTTAATATATTTAAAAAATTTGCTAAGTATTCTATTTTATTATTATTATTTTTTTAATATATATAAATTTCCTCCATTTTTTATTCTTATTTTTCCAACGATGATTCACTTGTATGACAGCTTCCCGCTTTGTAAGATGTCATATTAATTTCTACACCTTTTAATTAAGCATAAATGAGAGACAAAAGGCATGTTTGTTGAGCATTTTTCAAAATTATTTCGTGTTTCGAAAAATCAAAACAAATATGTATTCTATTTTGTGAAATAAATTTATCATCTTTCAAAATCTCTCAAAAGCCAAAAAAAAAAATAACAATTTTCTTATCTCTAAATTAAACATGTACAAATTCTACTATTATTTGACATAAAGTAACATATATCTTGCACAATTTATCTCACATAACAAATATGTATGATTTGATATAAAGTCTTACATATCTTACACATGCAATATAACTCTTACAAAAAAATATATACTTACTTTATTTATCAAACCACTCGATCTCTGAAACACAAATAAACAACATTCCACCTATCGAGATTATTGTTAGAGAATATTGTGTTAGGTTAATATTATGATTGTTTAGGTATTTAAGAATACAAATAATGGTGAAGAATTATTGTTTGATATTCTTTCCTTATAGGGAGAAGTTTATTCACTATAAATAACCCTTAGGGTTATGATGTAAGATATACCGTCAAACACATTGATTATTAATGAGAATTAAAACTTCCCCCAACTCTGTCTTTCTTTACATGGTATCAAAGCGGGTACCGATCTAGGGTTTGAGAGTGAGTGAAACCCTGGCCGCGGCGGCTCCACCCTTAATAAGCTGCCGCGGCCCCAAAAGTCCGCTAAAAGTTTTGTATTGTTTTTTATTGTCGTGTCTTTCTTATTGCCTTTGTTTTTTCTTGTTTTCCGATCCGCTGCCGTCATCCACAAACCACTCGTCATCCGTCACTATGGGTTGTTTGAATTGAATTTTGGTTTGAGTTTTTCGGGGATGGTATTGATTGGAGTTGTTCGAAGTTGTGGCTTTTGGTTGTCATTGTTTGGTGATTTCGTGGATACACTTGGTGAAGTGGGTTTCACAATTGGGGTGGTTTCGATGAATACACTCGGGAGAGTGGGATTCATGCATTGGGTGGTTTCGTGGATACACTCGGGAGAGTGGGATCTACATGGATTGGTTTCGATGGGTACACTCGGGAGAGTGGGATCCATAAATTGGGTTGATTTTGTGAAACACTTGGATAAGTGGGATTTACGGATTTTTCGCTATTGATGGTCAACAATTGCTACATCTGTCATCAATTCGTTATCGTTTGTCGTCAATTCGTTATCGTTATTAGTTTTTTGTTTATTGTTCTTGTATTTCAACTTTTTTGTACGTTGCAAGCTTAGAGCATATTATGCTCTAGCTTGAGGGGGAATGTTAGAGAATATTGTGTTAGGTTAATATTATGATTGTTTAGGTATTTAAGAATACAAATAATGGTGAAGAATTATTGTTTGATATTCTTTCCTTATAGGGAGAAGTTTATTCACTATAAATAACCCTTAGGGTTATGATGTAAGATATACCGTCAAACACATTGATTATTAATGAGAATTAAAACTTCCCCCAACTCTGTCTTTCTTTACAATTATTTCACAAACCTCCACTACTTTTCCAAATACTAAACAAACAAGCCCAATATTATTGGGGTGGGGGTTCGAATCCCATTTTGGAACTTGGATGGAAGCATTTCTATGGGTCTATCTAAGGGTCATTTGTGGTGAAGACCCCTTTGTGCGCAGAGTGTACAGCAGTATGGTGGGAACCCGGGGCTTGGTGGAGGCACATCCTGCGATTTACATCCTTCAGGGTTCTAGGGCAAGGGTTCTGAGGGTCCATGATTAGTCAAGTGTAAGCTTGTACACCTGGGTTATCAAAAAAAAAAAAAAAAAAAATCATTACTTTCTTTTTTTCTCATCATTGTTTAATAAATATTCAGGAGTATTAGTTATTCACAAATTGTGCATTATCTCGATCTATTAACTTTTTAATGATTTCATATGGAAAATTCAATGTCAAATGAGAAGATGAATTTGGCGTCTAAGAAGAAGGGTGGTCCAATCCAATCCAATCCACTGTGAGCAGTGGCGGAGCCACATTGAGAGGAGGGGGGTGCATGGACCCCCCTGAAAAAATTCTCCAAGCCTGTTTTTATGTGTGTAAACATTTGTACTATGATATTATTTATATAAATCTTATAATATATTTTTAAATGACCCTCTAATTATAATTAAAATTTTAATTAAAAGGGTCCATGTTTATTAGAGTTTGATAAAGTTAAAAAGTCTAAATTCACAAAGTCGACATTAACTCAAACTCTGACATATTCTTTTTATTTTGAAATTAATTTTTAAGGATTAACACTTTCAAAAAATCGTGCAAAACACAAATTCTACCCTACCAAAAGAAGTGTAGGTTATAGTTTTTTATATTAGGAGGAGAAACCATTTATTCTCGAGGGAGACATGTGAATGAATTATGGATATTTATATTAATATTTTATCCAATGCTTGTTAGTTGAAATAAATAGATTATTTATAAAAAAAATCTCATTATATCAAATTGATTTTGAGCTTGAATTAATTTCGTCGAATTTTCATTGTTGTTGTAGATTTTTTATTATTAATATTTTAAATTATAGTCTTTAATTTTAAAATGGACCCCGGTGAAAAATAATTCTGGCTCCGCCACTGACTGTGAGTAATCAATCAATCCATAAGGGTGATGATATATATGATATGATTGCAAAACGTACGGTGAATGTGATAGATGGATTTGCAAAGACTTCAACCTCACGAAAAGATATTCGTTCTAATTGCTTTGCCTTTATGGATCGAGTTTCAATGTTGCTCATGTAAGGCCGGGATCGCGGCGGGAGTCATCTCCAATGGAGGAGAGATCGGGGCTGGATCGACATAGAGGTGGGAACGGGCTGGGGAAGAAAGGGGGCGCGTGATTTCACGCGTCAAATCACGCGCCCCTTTAAGTCAGGGTTCCTGATTGGTCTCTTTTATCTTTTTAGGTTTATGCTCTACTCCATCCACTTTTCTTTTTTTTTTAAAAAAAATTTATTTAATAAATTAATTAAATTTATTTACTAAATTAAATTAAATACGTAGAATTGAATTTTTAATAAAGTATATTTATTATATATTTACTAGTATTTAATAAATATATGTAGTCACCAATTTTTAATTTGATTATTTAATATAATAAAATTAATTTTATTTTAAATTAAAATTATTAATAATTTATTAGAATTGTAATTAAATTTATTTATGGATAAATCATTAATAAATAAATAGCCCATTTTATTTTAATATCTTTTATTGTAATAAAAAATTTAATCATTTAAACACAAACAATATAATTATGTATTAAAATACAAACAATAAAAATTAAAAATAAATATGAAATTAGTTAAAAATAAAATTAAACACTTATACAAATAATTTAGATTAATACTTAATCTATATTAAATATTTAAATACATGCTATAATTGACAAGAAAAGTAAATTCAAACAATTACATTCTTGTATTTTCTTTCTTGTTTGCTGTATTTTCTATTATGTATTAATTTTAATTTACTTAATTATTTACTCTCTTTAATTTTAATCTTTTAATATAATTAATAATAATTACAAGATGCATATAATTTTTAGTATTATTAATATTAATATTAAAAATAAAATTAAAACTATAATATTAATAGGTGAGAGTGGTCAAAGGAAAAAAATGGAATTAATTTCATTCCGGAGCTCTGCCATTGGAGATGACCAGGCAGGGCTCGGGGTGGGGTAGGGCCAGCCCCGAGCTCCCCCCTCTCCCTCCCCACCATTGGAGATAAGTTAAGAGGTTTTTTTTTTGTGATAAGTTAATAGATTTTTTTTTTGTAAAAGTTTTTTTATAAATTCAATTATGGAAATCCAAAAAGTAATGACATTTTTTTTTAAAATAAACCAAATAATAACGTTGGTTCGTACAACTCCGAGGATGAGTCAACATGGAAAAAAAATGTTGGTTCCTACAAAACAAGGCCAATATTTCTTAGTGGAAACTACTGTGCGGATTCACTCGCGAAAATGAGATATTCGTATGAACAGTTTTAAGATATTTATTTAAATTTTTTTATAAATGTTATGATTTTAGGAGAACCACACTCCTAAAACTAGCAATTGAAATTAAAGAGCCAAAAACCATATAAAACCCACATTATCCCATGCTATCAATGTGGGATAAGGTCTTATATTATTCAACTACTATCATTATATTCCACCATGCTTCCTTCACCAATGCTCACCTTGTCCACCTCTAGTTTCCCACTCTAAGCGGCTTCACTCATCTTTGCGGTCTTAGGTCACCCGTCCGCGTTCGTGGCAAATAATGCGGTGGCCTGCTCTGATACCATTTGTAAAGATCTTGATCAACTTCTGGCCCTATCAACATTGTTAAGTTCTAGTCCACTAGCATAAAATGCTTAAGACATGTTGACAAATTGGAATGAACCAAGTCTATGTTAACCAATCAAACAATTCATCCACAATCACACCCCAAAATTTAATGTGACTGGTCGTGTCGTCGCGACGAACCAAGACGACACGAAGCCCTCCATATAAGTCTATTCATAACTTTAAAACAAAAATATCGTGAAAAAGTCATCAATAATTCAATATAACTTGTCTCGGTACAAAGTTTTTAATATCCTAACAATTAAAAATAAACCTAAATGTTAAAATCCACTTTAAAGTATAAATAAAATTAATTATATCAAATGATCTAGTTACTAATAAGATCTAAATTTCTTCGTCCTATTCAACCCTTAGCTCCGCGAATTAACTAAATTTCAAAATAATTGAAAAAACATTGCGAAGAATGAGCCGCAAACTCGAGAAACAATTCAAGATACAATCTTACCGGATCAAGCATGAGTTTACAAAAATACAATAATTATACATGCAAACAATATAATTAATATGATTTAACAAAATTATTTCACGGAGGAAATCAACAAATTTACACAGATCAAAACCAATATTTTCAAAAATTAGTCAGCTCACAGATAAATACTACGACCACTATTGTAACCCGTGGCACATACTGTCTACATATAGATATCTATGATCTAGAACTAATAATCAGGTGGAGGCCAAATTCGAAAATAGTTCCTATCGCTAACCAAAATCCTCCAAAGGAGCTCAAAAAAACACAAGTCGAACTGATAGCTTAATAAAATAATATTTTTCTCCATGTATAAAAAACAAATCTTTACATGCATTTAACAAATATATATTTTATGCTTGATCCAAGTTGTTCGAAAATTCTCATAATTTTTTATTTCAAAAACAAATCGTTTTCTTCTTAGTTAAAAAAAAAAGAATCTTAAAAGTATAATTAGACAAGAAATCTCTTCTACATAAGGAGAGACATACTCCTAATTAAAAAAAAAAAAAATCTCTTCTACATCAACCTTATAATTATCTTTTGAAGTTTTACAATTCATTAAAATATTAATGGTTAAAAAATAATAATAATAAAAAAAAACTATTACTTATAATTGGCTTAAGCCAATAAAAGTCAAAACAAAGAGATTGTTAAACTCGGTAAAAACAGGTAAAATTTGATTAAAGAGTACATGATAAAAATGGTTAAAAAAATTGGGTTAAATAGAAAAAAGGGAGTTAAAGAAAAAAAATGGTGCAATTAATAAAACAATGTAGTCCGGCAAAAAATAGGTAAAATCAATAAAAAAAAAATAACTTCAGCAATACACGGGATAACAAAAAACGAATCAAATCGATAAAAGAATCAAGATTAAAAAAATGAGTTCATTGGAAGAAAAAAAGTATCCCTTTAGTCAACTTGACTAAGTGACTAAGTTTATGAAAATTATAATAAATAATTTAATTAATAGATTTTACTAATAAGTTGATAATATCATATGACACTATATATATTAATATTTAAAAGGTTTAATATACCATAAATTTGAATAATTTATCATGATAAGTTATTTTTAAGATTGGAAAGTTTGATCAGGTATTGTAGCTAATGGGGTAAAAATAATAGGACGGAGGGAGTATATGATAAAAAAAAATGAAAAAATGGGTTAGATAGAAGAAAAACAAGTTAAAGCAAAAAAATGGTGCAATTAATAAAATAACGAAGTGAACTGACAAAAGATGGATAATTGATAAAAATATGAATGATATTAGCTAAACCCGAGATAACAGGAAAAAAAAGGGATCAAATCTATAAAAGAACAAGAACAAAAATAGGGCTGGGAATTTGGTACGTGATTTCGGGAACCCGTCCCATACCGAACGGGTTTTTACCAAACGGGAGCAAAAATTCCGGGTTTTGCGGGTTTCGGGAAAACCCGATTCCCGAAAAATAAAAATCGGTACGGGAATCGGGTAGTAGTCCCTTCCCGAACGGGAACCCGTATATATATGTCTAGTTGGGCTGGTTGCAATATCAGATTATGTTTGGGCCTTTCATAGTATTAATATTATTAGGCCCATTATTTGTCTTCAGTTAAAGTCCACCCAAAAAATTGAAAAAACCAAACTCCAAACCCTATACCACTCAATGTCGGCTGCTGCCTGCTCCAACTCTCCACTTCTACTCCACTTGAAGTCTTGAATTGCCTTGCCCACTACACCCGCCGAATTCTGGCTAGCCCACAGGTTATATCTTTAATGTAGTTAAAATGGAAGTTACGATACTTAGTATTTATAATTTTAATGGTTTGTAATTTGGTTTACTAGACTTTGTTTTGGGGCAACCCTTTGAATTATGAAACTTGTGTAATTTGTGATGGATGTCAAGACGATTGGATTTTAGTATGTTGTTTTGTGATGATTGATGATGTTTCTTTTAAATTGTTGATGTGTTGATTGTTTAATAATTAATATGTTTGACTGTTCAGGGATATATTACAGGGCAAAGTGTAGTTTTGAAATCAAATTAATATGTAGTTTTGGAATTGGAGAAAAACATGTTGACTAAAGTAAAAATGGGATTTCCCGAACCCATTTCCCGAATTCCCGAAATATTTCGGGAACCCGAATTACCGGGAAGCAAGTAACCCGGGACGGGTTTCGGGAAGTAAAATTGGAATCCCGAATCCCGTAATCCCGTTCCCGAATTTCCCGAAACCCGAAAAACCCGTACTGATCCCACCCCTAAACAAAAATGAGTTAAATTGACAAAAAAATGATAAAATAGGTAAGAAAATAGGTTAAATTATGATCGAGGGAGAAAAAATTTAATTTTGTCCATTCGTTCAAATTATAGTTTTAAAATAGTATATATCATTTATTTTTACGTTATAAATACTTAGTAATAGATCATTTTATTTTGAAGTTTTTGTATTAGATATTTATGATAATAATTTTAAATTATTTGTAACGAAATAGTGATAATTAAAGTGATTTAATAAAAAAAAGTTATGTAGTATGTTATTAACACAATAATATTATGAAAAATTATTATATAATTCACTAATTAAGAAATTAGTTTATCACGTGCGAGGAACGTGCACTTTCCTAGTAACTACAAAAGTCTCCCTTCTATCACCCAAATTCATAAAGAAATCGGTAATTTTATTTATTCTTATCCTTATCATATACATGTAAAATATGTTTTAATCGATCTATTTCAAATAAAGTTGCTCAAACATTAAAGGCCAAAATATTTGAATAAGTTGAAGGGTATGAAACATTATCCCACGATAGAATAATGTGATACTAATATAGAGTTTATATGATTTTAGTGTGGTTCTCCCTTCAAAGTTGTACTAATAAAAGTTTTATAAATGTTCAAATCAATGCACAAGCTAGCCTATATGCTGCATTTCACCTGAAAAGCAAAAACTAGTATTTTGAGATGGTTCCAAAAGATGAAAATGCACTTAATAAGACCCACATTCAGAGTTAGATTTAGAGTTTAGAATGGTAGATAGATGAAATCATCGCATTCGATCAAGCGTTCTTTATTTTAGCAATCATTTGAGCAGCAGCAGATTCCCTTGCTTCACTTGGATTCGACTCCAAATCACCCTTCGAAGTCAGAGTAAGATTGAAATCGATGCTTGAAACAAACACAGTTGATAGGAACTTACCTAAATAAGGTGTGATATAAAATAAACCAGAATAAGTTATAAGAAGGAAAAAAACATATATATATTCAAAGGACTTGAAGAATTTTCAAAATGATAATAATAATGTCTTACCATTTGATGGTTCTATGAAATATCTAGGAAGTCTCCAGCCGTTGTTGAGACATATACACCCCAAGCCCTGTCATGTGAAGAGTTTCTAACTATGTCTATGCATGAATGTGTCAAACAAAACAAAAAACTGATAATTATCTACATATCCAGCTCCAGCCAGGTTTTACCCCCTGTGCTTTGTTTAATTGGCAAAAAAACCATATGTTATGTCCATTAGCAAAACTCCCCATGTTATTTCTTTATTAGCAAAAAAAAAAACCCATTTGAAATTCCTTCATAAATCATATGAGGTTTTTGTCAATTATTCAAGTGAAATGAACAGGGGAATTACTGTCAAATTTTTAAATGAATAGGGTTGTATTTGCATCCTTTGGTGAGGGTATAATCGTCATTTTGGCTTAGGAGATGGGGGCAGAGGGGGGTTTTGGTAATAAAAATAACATGACGTCTTTTTTCATAATTAGGCAAAGCATGTGAAATGCAAAACTGAAGGCCTGGAGAAAGAAACTCACTTGACATGAGGATTTCCAAGGGAAAAAGGTCCCGTATAATCGAATTTGCTGCTCACATTGAGATTTTGAATGATCTTCACCATGACCCTTATCTTGTATTATTATACTGTTTTCATGCTTCGGCATCAAATGATTAATTTTCCCACTTAAAATAGACTGAGTACATTTATGAGCAAAACCAACGTCACCACCTAACATTAATATTGAATATTAGAATTAAAGTAACAACGATTTTTATCACATGATTTGCTCATTTATATTACATACTTCATAACAAGAACTAAAAGGATTGGAAATATAACATACCACCACCTCTTATTTTATCGACAATATCTTCATATAGTGCAAGCGTGTCTTCCATTCTGCACATTTGAGACCACTGCCAAGACAAGTGAATTTTTGGATGGCAATTGTGTACTACACATGTAAACCATATCGTAAAAGAAAGGAAAAAAAAAAGATTAAAGAATTTACCAGTTCTCGTCTTTTTGTTTGAACAATTGCCAAAGTAGTCTGCCATACGTCTTGTTCTGGTACATTTTCTACTTCTACAGTGTACTTAGTGATAGCTTCAAACTGAGACACTTGATTTTCTTTCCGAGAAATACTATTTTGATCGCACGAGATCGTGGCATCATCATTATTTGCAAAAGATACCTTTTCATATTTGCATTGAGTAGTATCCTTCGACTTCAAAGAGTCCACCATTTCCACCTAGTGAACACATTCAATGAATTAGTAATGAATATATGTTATAGATATGGATAATTTCTGAAGGACAGAGGTTTCTTACACTCAAGTTCTTCTTTGGACCAAGTGTATCATGCTGTGTAGAGGACATGCTGTTTCTTCTCTGAAGATACTCTCTGAGTTTTGAATTGGGCTTCTTATTTGTACCTTCTGCAGCATTTTCATTTATCATCGTCTTTTCATCGTCGCCTTTTGTATCAGGAGTCTTCATTATGTTTGCATCCTTTTTAGTAGAAACCAAAGTGTTGCGTCTTTTGTTTAATTTCTCCGGAACAATATCATCTTGAGTGTGATCCAAATTTTCTCCATTACATTTGGAAACGGGCAAAGTTGACATCTTGCTTTGAGTGAAATCTTTCATACCATTGTTCATTGTGGTTACTTGAGCATTCGACAAACATAAATCTTTCCTGCAACATTTGGTAATCAAAACAAACAATCAAGATCACTCGGTATAAAGGGTATTAATTGAGAAACACAATTATGAAAGAAAGGAGGTTCATAGTTATTATACTGCAAAAACCAGCGCGAGATGAACTCCACATAAGGCAGCATATGGTAATACTCGACAACCGGTGTGATTGACCAGCTACCAAAAGCCTTTTCAGCCAAAGGGCCTCGTAAACTGATAAAATTGCAAATATATTTTCTGTCACAAAACTAACTAATTCCAAAACGCATACATAATATATAGTTTGATATGAAGCCATTTCATTTTTTGAACTTGCAATGGGACTGACTAACCTCTCCACAAGAAATTTAAGACGGACTTGCTCGCTCTCCTTGAATGTCTGAGGGGACTGAACCATGTAAAATTGAGTAGCCGACTTTTCTTTACTTAAAGAATACACAACATGAGTCTCCAAAATCACGAGATTAGAAGTGTCAATGTCAATGCCTGTCCATGTAACAAAACATTAAGGATCTTGGATTTCAACAAAGAGAATGAGAAGCAAAATATTAAAGATTGATATTCCATGTTTAGTATTTTCCGCTGTCACAATTGAAAGATACATCAAAGACAATTAAAATTCACCCGCTCATAAGCTTATAATCAAGAATCATGGCCAATTAATAAAAATATAAATAAAGCAGGCGTGATATGATAAATCTCGTACCTTCGGCATCTTTCACGACATGACAGACAACCTTCAAAGACTCATTAACATCTGCTGATGCCTTCAAACTACTTATCTTCCTCTTATTACCAACCGTTTCTTCTTCTAACATTCGAACATCTTTCTCGAAAAGAGACCAAACCCCTTCAGTGATATCACCAAACTGAATCATACAGTTCTCTTTTTTTGAATCGATCAGCAAAACCGCAACTTTGTGCATAGGCCAGCCTTCTGTGTTTGGATAATCGATAGATGCATCTAAAGTCAAAGCGATATCACATGAATTCTTTATTGCTTTTTCGGTCACCGAAAGCTGATCTTTAGAACCATTTGCATCCTTTGAAATACTTCCATTTGTTAATGCCATGAAGTAGAGCAAAGGTGGTCTCAATGAGACAGCCAACTTACAAAACAACGTAAAGTCTAAAAATTCTAGCTCGGGTTTCTGCTTCCTGTGGTAGTAGTTGTAAAGCAAAACAACTGCATGCATCTAAGGAATTATATGATAAGATTAACCAAGTCAGAAGAGTTGAAAATGGATGTAAAGGTTACATATTAGCTTTGAATTACAAGAATAAATTGCTCTACAATCAAAGTAGGAATATATAACAATGTGGTGGTTTTTTATTTAAAAAAAAACATAACCCCTTTTCAACAAAACCTACGTAATTTTATACACCAATTTTGATATCTCTAAGACATTTAACATAAGATTTTTACTCCATTGTGGTATATAATACTCCCTTTGTTTCATTTTAATAGTCAAATCTGCAAAAAAAGTTACATTTGATTCCCAATCCACCTTTTTTTTTCCTTTTTCCTTTTTTCCAATTTTATCCCTTCTTACTTCTAAGCTTACACATTTACTAATGTACACAAAGATTAATAGCATTAATTAAAAAAATTATTAAAATGGGTGTTTTTGACATTTTATATTAAAAAGTGAATAATTAAAGAGTTTCTTAATCTGTTTGAAGAGGTCAAATGTGACAATTAAAATGAAAAAGAGTGAGTATTATATATCAAATTCTATGATAGAACCATAATACTACTTCAATTCATAATTAAGCACATCAAATCAAAGAACTAGTTTGCCCCTTTACGTAGGCAATAACTTTTTTTTTTTCAAGATTTCTTTAATCCCTTTAGAGCAGAAAATTGAAGTCTAAAATTTCAATTAGAAAAACAGAATTACACACACACCCACACACACAAAAAGAAAAAAGAGAGAGAGAGAGAGAGAGAGAGAGAGGACTTGTCGGGCAATGGCTTTCTGATCATCAATTGAAGGAGGGTTAGTAGCAGAAATACACGTAGGCAAACGAGGATCAACCAAAGACTCCATTAACGCTTGCACCACATCTTCTGTAGGACCCACCTTCCATTCTGCCTCTGTTTTTTCTTCTGTTGAACCCATTCTTACACCTTCTGTTGAGACAAACAAACAACCAACCCCCAAAAAACCTTCGAAAACGGAAAAAAGAACAGGAAGATGGGCTCAAAGACTTTAATCTTTACATAAGATTAGCGTTTTAAATAAAAGGGTCAACACCCAAAGTGCAAACAAGAAAAGAGAGAAAATAATAGGGCCTAAAGATCGAATCTTCGGGTACAACGTTAAAAGTTTCAGGAAAGGAAATTATGTAACGCAACAAAAATTAAAGAACCAAGAAATCAATTAAAAAGAATTGCGTAAGAGAGTAGTAATATACCAATCAAAACTTGCAAACAAACTTAAATCAACTCTCACATACACACCATGAAGAAAGCAAGAGAGTGAAGACAGGGTTTTAGAGTTGATGAATATGAAAAGACGCAAGTGAGTGTGTGTTTTTTTAGTGTGTGTGTGGAGGGGGTGGGGTATGGGTTCTTGAAAGGGCGCGAAGATTCGTGTATCTTTGGTCCATTCTTACACTCAACAGCCCGTTTTAGAAATAAATATATACCTTTTTTAGACCTAGGCACATTTTCATGAAAAGATTTAATTAACATTATGCATTGCTTATTCGTTGTGGATGGGTTTTTCTGATTTTTTTTTTTATTTAATTGAAGAATTTTTGTGATTAGGTGTTGCTAACAAGTTGTTCATTCTTTTGTGTTGGTAGGTTTGGCATGCCATGAACAAACCGCTATACGAGGGGAATGAATCAAATGTCATTCAAAAACAGGCACTCAATATGACAATATTATTATATTATAAGAAAATTTTAGGGTGTCGCTGTGTTAGGTGTGCTAATTATCACATTAGGTGGTATTATCATAAACTGTGTATAACATTGTATGATATAACTCACATGTGACAGTACATGCTTACATTACATAGTATTAACCCCATATATTTAGTATGACCCCCACATCATGTGGTATTTATTCCAAATTAGGTGGTATTAATGTGGAATACATGCTACATGATGTGTGGTCATACTGAATATATGAGACTAATACTATGTTATGTGAGTCCGTACTGTCATATATGAGTATAATTTATACCATAGAATGTGACACATATTGCGTGGTAATACCACCTAATTTGGAATAAATACTAAATTATGTGTGGGTCATACTAAATATATGGGGTTAATACTATGTAATGTAAGCATGTACTGTCACATGTGAGTTATACCATACAATGTGATACACATTTTATGGTAATACCACCTACTATGATTATTAGCGACACCTAACGCAACGGCACCCTAGAATCTCCGTATATTATAATTTATTCGCTAATGCCATTTCTCAATCTGATTTCTAAAAATCAACAGTTTAAGTCTGACTCCGAATTTAAATCATGGCCAGTAATCAATGTCATAATATTTGAATAACTTTATAAATGAATCCACATAGATTAGTATAATAGGTTTACTTAAACGTGTCAGTCTTAACTATCTTCAATAATTTTCAATAATTTTTGCCTATATCTGACTACCATCTAATCTAATACGGAATGTAATTAATAATTCTTGTAAAAATCACAAGTCTCGATCGCAATTAAGATCGTATATTTATTCATGAATGTGCACTTACTATTTTTGAGATTATCCTTCAACGTGATTAAATTACGAGATAATAATAACGTGATTGGTTGTACGTATATATCTTGCTTAGGGCTGTTCATTCGGTGAAAATTGAATCCAAAATTTTGGCTAAATCGAAATCCGAACCGTACTACCTAATTTGGTTTTTGGTTTTCGCTTTGAACCGAAATATTTCGATTTGATTCGATTTGGTTTCGGTTTAACCGAAAATAATGTGTAATTTTTTAAAAAATATTTAACAAAATACTAGATATTCTAGTATTTTGTTAAATATTTTTTAAAAAATTACACATTATTTTCTAACTCAACCAAAAGTATAAAGTAATTATGAAGCCATTAAAATTCAAATAGCAAGGAGTACTTTCTAACTCAACCAAAAGTATAAAGTATAAACCCTAATATACACTACTAGAAAAAACTGAAATTCCGACCGATTTTGCCCAAAATCGCTTGGGAAAACGTGATTCCGACCGATTTTCTAGACCGCAAAAATCGGGTCGAAATCGAATTCCGACCGAAAGAAAATTTCGACTGATTCCAACCGATTTTATTTTCAGTCGGAATATAAAATCGGTTGGAATATTTTGGAAACAAAAATAAAAAATCAGTAATTTTTCCTAAAATTCTCAAAATTAAGATCCTCAAATGAATCCCTTCATCCCTAAATTCCTAATTTGAACCATAATTTAATTCTCAACTTTATCCCCAAATTAAGCCCTAATAATCAAACCCCAAATCAAGATCTAATTCAATATTGGAATATAATTTATCAAATTGAATAACAAACCTTACAAAACCTAACTATTTGTACTAATTAAACAACAAACATTCTAATTTACAATATTATATATGTAACACAATGAATTAAAAAAAAAAAGTAATACCTCTAAATTTTGTAGAAGAGAAGACTTGAGGAAAAAGAGAGATGGTGGTGTGCGACGATGGTTGTGGTGGTGCGCTATGGTTGGAGATGAAGGTGGTGGTGAGAGGCTGGTGCGCGATGGTGGAGATGAAGGTGGTGGTGGTGGTGGTGGTGGTGAGCTGTTTTTGAAGGAGGAGGAGATGGAGTTGGGAGATGTTATTGATGGAGATGGAGATGGAGATGGAGGTGGTGGAGATGGAGATGGAGTTCTATACGTTTTTCTGATTTGAGTTGTGCACGAAAATTTAAGTAACTTTTGAAAATTCAGACCGAAAATAACATCGGTTGAAATTTTTTTGAAATAAAGTAATTGGTTGACTGATTTTTTTTAAATAAAGTATTCCGACCGATTCTAAATCGGTCGAAATTTTAACTGACAAATTTTTAAAATATAGTATTCCGACCGATTTAAAAATTGGTCGGAATATTATGTTACGTTTTTTAAGAAAAAAAAGAACATCTAATAAAATTCCAACCGATTTCAAAATCGGTTGGAATTGGTAACAATTTTTTTAAAACATAATATATATATAATCGGTTGGAATTTTTTTTTTTTGAACATTTTCTTAAAAACATAGTATATATTCCAACCGATTATAAAATCGATCGGAATAATTAATAAAATTTCAACCGATTTTAAATAGGTCGGAATTGTTGGGATTTTTTCGGTCATAAATTAGTGAAATTTCAACCGATTTTTGTTCGGTCGAAATTTTCGGTTGGAATTCTTGATTTTTCTAGTAGTGATATAATAAGTTTCAATTACCTATGAGTAAATTTAAAGCATAAAAAATCTAAAATTTAAACTTACCATTTACCACTTATCACGTGAAGAAGTTGTGAGGAAATTAGGAAAGAGTGAAGAACTTTTGAGGAAATTAGGAAAAGAGGCAGTGGACTGGTGGAGGCGTGAAACTGAAAGGGGTGAAAAAGTAGGAATAAAATTTTTTAATTTTCAATTTTGTTTTGACTTTTGACTGGGTGAAAAAAGAAGATTGGGCTAGAAGAAAATTGGGTTGGGCATGATTAATGGGCTGAGTGGCGAATTTTAAATGTAAGACTAGGGCTGTCAATAGGTCGGACTCGGACCGGATCAGGGTAGATCCGGATCCGAGTCCGATTTCCATTTCTTCTATCCGGATCCGCTCGGATCTGGAATATTAGAAACCGGATCCGAATCCGGCGGATATCCCGGATCCGGATAAATTATCCGGATCCATTTAGCAAGCTAATTTTTTTTTCCGTTTTCCTCCAAATCACTTGCAGATTCCACCATCATGAATTAAAAATGTAAACTTTTACTTACTTCACCGAAACTATTACCTAAAAATTGTAGAAGATGGAATATGATGGACAAATATAAACGATAAAAATTAGAACAACAGAATAAACAAAAATATAAGTAAAACAGATATAAACAGGGACAAAGAAGAAGAAAACTCAATATTGAGAAATGGAAGAGAAGATAAAAATTGAAGGATGAATGGTTATGGTTTGATTTTTCTTCTTAAATAGTATAAATTAATATGTTGTAGACCCAATTAGTTATCTGGTCAGTCCACCAACATCTCTCATGCATTTCTTTTTAAAATTATTTTTAATATAGTAAAAGATTTTAGTGGAATATAGATAGTTTTATTTTTATTTTTATTTAAATACATAATATATAAACAACATATAGTAATATATATCGGATACGGATATGTAACGGATCGGATCAGCCTAGATCCATATTCGCTCCATATAATTCGGATTACAGATCTTCTTAATCGGATCAGGTCCATCGGATCACTAATCGGACAATTATCCTAATAAATCGGACCGGATTCGGATCGGATCCGGATTGAAATCCGCCCCATTGACAGCCCTATGTAAGACATTAAGACTCAGCCCAAAAATTCGGTTATCGGTTCGGTTCTACTAACCGGAAAAAAAAAACTGAACCGAACCAAATTTACTTAAATTTTAAAACCGGAAACCGAAAGAATTTCTTCTATTTTTTTTAAGACTAATATACCCCTATTTAAATTGTATTGTCATATTTAATGTTATGGCAAAAAAGTCAAACAAAAGTATCATAGAAATATAATTAGACAAGAAGTCTATCCCACATCAACTTTATTATAATTATTTTTTAAAGTTTTAACTCTCATTATAATATTAATAGTAAACATAATAATAATTAAAAAAAAAATCATTACTCTATATTTCTTCTTTGAAAAGTTCTTAAAGACCCTAAAAAACAATGTCACGTATGTACTACACGAATAAATAAATAGTACTCAACTATTTAGTTAATAAAAAACATATGATTGGCTTAGGGAAAAATGCAATACATATAAATGGTTAAAATAGGTAAAAAGGGGGAAATTTTGATTAAAAAATATATGATAAAAATTGTAAAATTAATGAGAGTTAGACAGAAAAAAAAAAAAAACGAGTTAAAGCAAAAAAAAAATGGTGCAATTAATAAAACAATAAGGTAAACCGACAAAAGTTGATAAAATCAATAAAAATATGAAATGAATGACATCTGCTAAACACGAGATAATAAAAATAACGGATTAATAAACCGCAACTATATTCAATAATATAAGAGGTAATTAGAACAGTGATCACTATACGCGAAAATGATACTCAGTTGAATCAATATACAACTGAAGCTAGCAAAATTGTAATTTTAAAAAATTAATTATAGATTGTGAGAATAAAATTGATATACAACCCCAACTTTTTTTATTTCTTTTTTCTAAACAATGAATGGTAAAATTAGAATCGTACAAATAATTAAAGTATTAGAAGACTTTATTAACGAACATAATTAAAATCTTAGAATGTTTAGTATTTTTCCATATTCCACTTTTTGACATCTCCTATCCTATGTGGAGAAAAAATAAGAAAAAGATGTGATGCGACCCCTAATAGTCATTCCATCGACATAGAAAGTTAAATAACATAGAATTCAAAACACATCTAAACTCAAATTGATGAACTAAAAAAATTATACTACGCTTATTATATTAATTTGGATTTTTTTTATAACTATATTAATTTGAAGTTAAAAATTATAGAGTTTAAAAATATTAATCGTTATCATATAAATTAGTTTAAACATTTTAATTGAGTTCACTAATAGAAAATATTGTAATAGTATTTATTTATGTAGTTGAAGAGGGTGGGTTTGCAAATAATTCTTAACATTTATGACGTGGTTGCTAATTGAACAAAGTTCAAGGGGGGTCAATGCCATTTACTTTTTTTTTTTTTTTTTTTTGAATAATGAAAATTATTCAAACCACAAATTAATGTCAGAGAGAGAACTAGCTAGTTTGCAGTAGTACAAATTGCTAAACATAGTTGTACTTTTCAGATGAAATACATCATAAGAAAGAGCAAAACATAAATAATGATACACTAATTAATTGATTAATTCTAAGTTCAAACAGAAGAAAATAAGCTTAAAAAATAAGTATATTAATTATATAAACAAAAGGTTGAAAATGTAGAAAAGATAAATTAAGCTCAAGAATTTTATTGTCTCCTTTTTTGTTCTTTCCGGTTGCCCTGAAAACTGTGAGTATTAGTATTAGTATTATTTTTCATCAACCAAAATCTTTCAATCTCCTCTGCTTTTCTGCCTGGAAGTCTTCCCGCTATCAGTGCCCACCTGAATCAATTAATATATAGTCAGTCACAAAGGAATGAATGATTAAATGATCATAATATACAGTATAACAAACTTTTCTTTTCTTTCTTGTTGCTGAAACAAAATAGGAGTATTATTATTATTAAAGGGAGTATTTTGCAATTGATAAAAGAAAAGGGGGAGTATTTTGCAATTAAAGTAGTGGAGTAGTATTTTGTTTTTGTACCGGTCTCCAACAAGCCTATGCATTCTGCAAATGATATCTTCTTCTTGCTCAGTCATTTGTATTACTTCCCATTCAATACTGCTCACCTCTGCATCAAAGTGCACAAAAGAAATACTAAAATCTAAAACCTAAGTTTAAGTAAAATTAATTTCATTCAAAAAGAAAAGAAAAGAAAAATTAAATTGACCTTCAAAGCAGAAACAATTTTGATTCTTGGGATGCTTTTTGATACACTTATCCATAATAATTATAAGTAGAGTCAAGTACCAAGAAAACTGAAAGCAAGGCCAATAATAAAAGGAATAGAAAAGTTGAGCTACAGACTACATGTTGTAATTTGTAAACAACAACAATATTTATAGTACTAGGGCATTGGCTACATAGATAGAATCTTATCCATTAAATTAATTATTAATTAAAAAAAAATTGAAAAGAAAAATACTAATAGTAATTAGTGATTGGAGAAGAAGGGGAATTAATTGATGGTCCTACCAATCATTATATTATATTGTACTCCCTCCGTCCCATTTTAATTGTCGTTTTAGGTGTTTTCACACATATTAAGGCACCTACTTTATTGCCTCAATTTTAGGAAAAAAACAAATGATATTCCTAAAATACCCTTAACTATTTTTCTTTCTTTCTTTTCTCTTATTCTTTCTATCTTTCTCTTTCTATCTCTCTTGGAGTAATAAAAAGCAAAGGGCAAAATAGGAAAATATGTAATTAATATTGCATTGAAACTCTAAAGTGACAAATAATTTGGGACAAAATAAATTCTCTAAAACGACAATTAAAATGGGACGGAGGGAGTATATTATATGACTAATTAATTAACACCCCTCCACCTGTCCTGGGTATCAACATTTGGATTTGGTTGGAAGAACCATTAATCTAGCTTACCTATTAATTAAAACTTATCCTAAACGTCTATTCCAAAAATCATATCATATACATTTATTTATTAATTTGCATCAGATAGATTTCATGAATCTTTATATATACATTTTCTTTTCTTTTCTTTTCTTTGTGTTTATCTCTTCCCTTCCACATGTTTGTCAAGTATGGCTGAGATAGATAGATACAAACTGTACATTTGATTTTACTGTATGAGAGAGAGAGAGAGACTTCACATAATAATATATATGAAAAAAGAAATTGTACGTATTTGAAATGAACAAGAGTAATTACTATCTAATCTAAGCAAATAAATTTGAATGATACGGTAGTAATTAAGTAAGTAGAGTATATATTAATATTGGTTAAAGGGTCGGGTCGGGTCGGGTCGGGTCCCATCCCATCCACATTCCACATCGATCTCCTAAGAGCTAGAAAGAGACGTTATTCATATCCTCTAGGCTCTATCTACGTAATGATATTGATAATGTGTACGTATTTGGATAAAGACAGGACAATGCAAGAACAAGGAAGGCAGGGTAAGCTGTTCCCAATCATTTATTCTAATGGATAATAATTAACCAAAACCCAGAAAAAAAGGTTCAAAAAACTATTGTTATTGTAAAAATCAGATTCATGTCAAATCAATTATGTCATGTGTGAATAAATAAAATAATGGAGTAGAGTATTTATACAAAAATAATCGAGTGACCAAGATTTTGGACATTTATTCTTCTTCTGATAGAATAGTTATATATATATACAAGGAACCAAATACATGCAGGTCCAAAATGGTGGGCCTTTTTAATATAAAATTAATTAATTAATTAATTAATTTTCTTCTTCTATTCTATTTCTAGGACAGCACACTTATAATAGAATACTACTATAGTATTTCATTAAAGTATAAGCAAATAGACAGACGGATGACAGACACCTTTAACTTTATATTTCCAAGCTCCAATAATACATGATGACTAGTGACCTCCTCACAAACATTTAACAAATTAATTAATAATAATATTTCATCTTTAAAGCCAACCATACGATAATTATTTAATTAATTTTTTAATAAATTAAACTGTTGAAATTAATTGCATTCACTTCTTTACCTATCAATCATCGTATTCAGCTACCTAGCTCATACAATAATACCATTTTCTTTTAAAACCAAAAATTGACTTTTACTCCCGTATATATAAGTATAACTAGGCGGATCGGATCGGATCGGATCGGATCCTAAATAAATGAAGATCTGATCTACCTCTACCTACTAAAAGAATTAGGCAGGATCCCTTTTTCTTCAACTAGGACCCTATAACTGTTTGTTGATTTTTCCATAATGAATGATACAACAATTAATGCATCTCCACAATGAAATATATGATGCTTACTATTTACTACATCGACATGTTCATGTGCCAGGGCAGCAGTAATGCTCTCACCAAGGCTGCCCTTTACCTCCAATTCGTCGGGCCAGCTCAAAATCCTTTTTCACTGAGTAGAGTAAGATAACTTCATACATTAGAAAATTACCAAAAAAGAATGATTTTCAATAACAACATATATATATATATATATATATATGAAGGTTCACTAATAAAATAAACTGAAACTGAAGAGAATTCAGTTTAATAATATCAAGTGTGCAGATATATCATCTCAACAGATAGGCAGAAAATGTGATGCTTGGTGACTGATTACTCATTACAACCAGTTTCAATAAATTAGAAGCTTAAAGAAACAAAAATACAACAATTGATTATACAAAGACACACTCACAAAGTACAACTTACTCAGAGTCACACGCTTTGCATGAATTGCACATAGCATTGCCTCTTCAAACAATTTGACTATGTAATCCTCTGCAGCCTAGAACACCAACGAAAGAGAGAAAGTATTACACATGGTAAATTTTGGCATAACTGAGAAATATTTCTTGCACTTGAAATTTCTTCTGTATAATCAAGAGGCAATCCTAAAATTTATGGAATCATACGCAAAGATCTTATTTAAATATACATATATCCCTGAAATATCTTTGATTATAGGAAGTAGGATACTTTAATGAGAAAAGATGTAAAACTTATGAACATGTCACTGTACCCTTCTTATATTTTCTAACGGATTAGTTAGAACTTCATCAAATACATTCTAAAGTACATGCAGTTAGGGAGTAATTTTAGTAGTCAAAAGCCATATGATGATACTTATAATCCCTCACTAGTGAGTTTGCAAGTTAGAAATTACCATAACTTTAGTAAAAAGTTTTAAAAAAATCAAGATATCAGGCATAAAGTGAAGGTAATTATGTAAAGATGGAGTATAATTAACAACCTGCACAGTGACTATACGACTATGATTCTCTTGTAAACTTTTCCATCATCACAGTGAATAATGACAGCTTCTGAAACAAGACATAGTCTCACATAACAACAAACCAACATAAACTTGTCAAGTAAATTTTTCAAGGACAAGGTGTACTAAGAATCGATATAATTCATTAGGAATCAACACTACTTACATAATTCATGGATTAAAACTTTGTTTTCTCAGTATGTTTTGCTCAACAAAAAATTAGAAACATGTAAAGAACTTTACCGAATTTTTATGAGAACATCTGGAAGAACTGTAAATGAAAGAAGCATGCTAAAGTAAAGCATACTCTATATTCTCGTTTCTACTCACCAATAAACAGAAACATTTCCATGTTTTTTAAGTGGAAACTTAGGGCAATTTTATTCCATGCAGTCACATTGACAAAATTATGCTAACAAAGGAAACCATATAAAAGCAAATCAAATTCATCAATTAAATCTGTAAATAGAAAGAGCTCATAATTACAAATTAATTACCATGCCTCATTCATAATATTAATCTCATCCATTCTAATGAACATATACCTCCTGGAGTGCCACTAAAGCTTCTGCTTGCCAACGACCAATACTCGGCGAGAAATGGAAACTTATCTCTTTCACCTGTCACAAATAAAAAATACAAAATTAAAATTAAGTCAAAAACATATAGTGATTATTAAGCATTAGCAACATAATGTACGCATATTACAAGTCTAACAAATGGAGCAGCAGGAATAAGAAGGTCCCAAGACTTTTGAAATTTTCGAATCTCCCGCAAAGCCAGAGTCCCCGGCCTATTCCGACGCTTCTTCGTTGATGTGTCATAATTTCTACTAGCTTTAACTGCTCAATTAATTAAGGGTTAGGGTTTCGAGATTTAGGGGAAAAGGAAAGTGAAGTGTAATTGCGAACTTACAGCGAGGGTTTTTCCGTACGGCGGAATGTTTGGTTCTCGCCATGGAAAATTTTCCTTTTTCTCTTTTTAATATTTTTCATTTTTTTGTGAATCTGGATTTTATATTTTCATTTAATATCTGGATTTTATATTTTCATATTTTCATTTACAGGTCTAATGACTATGGAGAGATACCTAGAGAGTATATGAGGGGAAGGGGGAAAAATAATTATTTCTAATAACTAGGGGGAGAGGGTATACGGGCTAAATGGACCCTGGAGGGAGGGGGAGGGGAAGCTTCTCCCATCCAAGCCCCCTCCTCACGGGAAATTCTTACCCAGATCGGGTTTGGCCGAACCCAAAGCAACTATATGGCAAGTGTAATACACTTGCTTTGGATTGGATGTAACTCCCAGGAGAGTGACCAATCACAAAGCAAGTGCAATACACTTGCTTGGTGGTTGGATGGGTTTGGCCAAGTCAGGCTTGGACAAGAATTTTCCCCTCCTCACATGCTATTTTTTTTTTTTTTTGTGATTTTGTTTTGTTTTATTTGATTCTTTTTTTTATCTTTATTTAAAAATAAAAAATTCCTAAAATTTGTATATTATTTGAAGATAATTATTTTTAATTATAAAAATAAAACTTTCATTTCATTAAATTAACACTATTATTTTAATATTGATTTGTTTTAATAATTTTGGGGTTGTATTTATCACCCAAAAATAATTCTTTCTAAAAATTTTAAATAATACGATACTATCATGAAATCATGTTCGACTAAACATAGACCTTAATTTTGACTTTGTGTGTCCCACACCTGTTCGACTAAGTCCTTAGTAGTTGGCGATTGACATCTACAGATCGTATTTGGGGACGGCGGATCATATAAACTTCTAGGGATATGAGACTTGTTGTTGGATAAGGATGAAGATGAAGGCACTAAAGGAAATTTGATAAGGGAGGTTTTGATGCATTCCAAAACTTCACATTTGGCTAAGTATGGAGTAACTTAGCTGACAATCTTATCAAGGAATTTTGACTAAGTAACAATCAGACGAGTGGTCAACAAGACTGTTCAAAGATTTGTTCGCGAACAGAATTGTAACTAACTAATCTGATCAGCTTAGTCTGTTCAGTTGAGTAAAAGTTTTAGAGTTAAATTTTGAAGAAAGTTTTAAAGAGGTTTATTCACCCCCCCTCTAAACCTCTTCTGACCACTTGGGACCAACACTTGTTCGTGGATCCAAATCAACAGTAGTGCCTTGATTTTGCTCATAAATGGTGGCACGGGCCCTACGAGATCTATTTGGAGATTCGTCAGGAGGTTCGATCAATCTAGACGGTGGCGGTAACAATATCAACGGCAGCAATAATAGTGGCAACGAATATGGCGGAGATGATGAATTTCCTTATATGAATTAATTTAATATTTGATGTAATTTTTTATTTTCTAAGTTCCCTAATGTACTTTTGATTTTAAATTAATGTTAATTTATTTTTAGTTTAATAATAATAATAATGGAAAAGAATAAAATTTATTATTAAATGAGTTTGATAGAATGAGTCATTAAAGATGACTAAACTAGAGAGAGGGGGAGAGGGAGAGGGTATTCCCCCTCGGAGTCATTAGAGATGCTCTTAAAGCGTTAGTGGAGGAAGAGAAAATTACATAATACCTCCTCCTTTGTCCTATTTTTCCTTATCATTCATTAGCCAATTTGATTAAATTTATAAAAATAATAATAAATAATTTAATTAATATATTTCACTAATAAATTGATAATATCAGATAGCACCATATGTATTAATATTTAAAATATTTTAATACATCACAAATATGAATAATCAAACATGATAAGTTACTTAAAAGATTAAATTTTTTACCGAATATTGTAGCTAATTGAGTAAAAATAACTGGACAATAGTATTTTTTTTCTCAATCTTTATGAGTTACTATTCCCAACTAGTTTTTCTAATTATTTGGCTATTCGAATCCATAAATTGATTTTTGATGAGAACAAATTGAATGGATCTTCAATTCAATTTTTACGTCACACCTGTATATAGTAGATCTATTGACAAATGTTCAGATTTACTGAACCATTCATGTGACACCTAACTAGAATACACAGAAATGACATTTGTTCTCTTTCTCTAATTTCTTGAAATATATAGTGTTAATAATGTACTTGTTATTGCATGTCGTATGACAAAAATATAAAAGCTAAAAAAAAAAAAAAAAAGAAATTTGATCTTCTATAAAATTCAAAAAATTGTCTATAATAACTATTGGTGTATGAAGAATCTTGATTTGTGAAGGGGCCTATAATTTTTTGGTAGTGTGGAGTGGTAGCCCACTTACACTACCAAAAAAAAAAAATTGTAAGTTTACATACTTGAAAATGTGGTACAATAAATAATAGTATGTTTAAATTTGTTATGTTAAGTATTTTGTGCTATATATAGCATTGTTTCTTCAAACAATTTATCTAACTAGGTAAATCTACATATATATATATATATATATGTAGGTATTTTAAGACAAGGAAACATACATATATATATATGCATCTCACAATGATAATGTTGTATATTTTCAACCACATTCTAGTTGTGAAAATCCCCACTAACTCTTTTGGGGCAACTTTAGGGCATCTCTAATGACTAGTGGGAAGATGCCCTAGAGGGTATATGGGGGGAAGGGGGAAAAAAAAATCATCTCCAATGACTAGGGGGACGGAGAGGGTATACCCACTAGAGGGACCCTGGAGGGACCTTGGAGGGAGGGGGAGGGGGAGCTTCATCCGTCCAAGCCCCCTCCATCACATGCTATATTTTTTTTTTTAATTTCGTTTTGTTTTATTTGGTTATTTTTTTATCTTTATTTAAAAATAAAAAAATTACTAAAATTTGTATATTATTTGGAGATAATTATTTTTAATTATAAAAAAATAACTTTTATTTCATTATATTAACACTAGTATTTTAATATTGATTTATTTTAATAATTTTGGGGTTGTATTTATCACCCAAAAATAATTCTTTCTAAAAATTTAAAATAATGCGATACAATCATGAAACCCAAAAATAATTATTTCTAAAAATTTAAAATAATGCGATACAATCATGAAATCATGTTCAACTAAAACATAGACCTTAATTTTGACCTTGTGTGTCCCACACATGTTCGACTAAGTCCTTTAGTAGTTCGCGATTGACATCTACAGATCGTATTTGGTGACGGCGGATCATATAATCTTTTAGGGATATGGGACTTGTTCGTGGATCCAAATCAATAGTAGTGCCTTGATTTTGCTCATAAATGGTGGCACGGGCCCTACGAGATCTAGTGGGAGGGTCGTAATCGACGACATGCTGAAATGATGGCTAATAAAAAAGAGGCTGACGAGCGAGAGATTATGAAAATGGATTGTTCATACATGACCCCTAATACAAAAGAATATTGGCATGAGGTGAGGACTGAAATTCGCGAAAAACGTCGTCGGGCTCGTTTATTTGGAGATTCGTCAGGAGGTTCGATCAATCTAGACGGTGGCGGTGGCGGTATCAACAGCAATAATAATAGTGGCAACGAATATGGCAGAGATGATGGATTTCCTTATATGAATTAATTTAATATTTGATGTAATTTTTTATTTTCTAAGTTTTCTAATGTACTTTTGATTTTAAATTAATGTTAATTTTAAATTTATTTTTGGTGTAGTAGTAGTAGTAGTAATAATAATAATAATAATAATAGAGAAGAATAAAATTAATTATTAAATGGGTTAGATAGAAGGAGTCATTAGAGATGACTAAAAAACTAGAGAGAGGGGGAGTGGGAGGGGGAGAGGGAGAGGGGGGGGAGGGGGAGAGGGAGAGGGTATTCCCTCTCGGAGTCATTAGAGATGCCCTTAGTGTTCAAAAGCATGCACTTCAAATTGTTGAACAGTTTGCTCTCTGTCCTGTCAAGAAATATAATTGCAGCAAAAGTAGAATGATCAAGCATTATTCACCATCTATTTTCATTGTTAAAACTCTTTTGACAAGACAAGAAGAAAAACCACAAGTACAACTCAGGCGACATCAATGTCTAAAGATGAGCTAACTGAGTGTTGCAATGCTTTCTTGGTATGTTAGCGATTAAGCACAATCAGAATTGAAAAATGAAGACAACAACATTAATTAAACTCCCCTGTAATGTAGTAGTGTTCTGGAGGCGCTGAGATTGGGAAAAGAACTGAAAATGGGTTTAATTAAGCCAAACTGCATGCTTTGAGACTTTTTTGTTCATGGGATAATCTCATATGTCGGCTTCTGACAAGTGGTGTGACGTGGAAGGAGAAGCCAGTAGTTGGTTGCCACGTGGGATGATCTTGATTTGGGCTTTAGTTGTGTTGTGGAAATGTTATGTTGATGGATGGATGGGAATGGGATTCAGTTCAATACAAAAATCATTTGAATTTATTTTGTGCTTAGACAACATGTACATGATCAAACATATCAACCAAATAGACATCAAATTGAAAGTTTTCAAATGATTAAATTCTTAATTCAAAGTAGATACAAAAAACAAATAGATTTCATACATATAATCCTATACTAACACACCATCAAAATTTAAGCAAAAGGTCAAGCGCAGAGAACAAGAAAGACTGCATTCACAAAATATCAAAGAAATATTCAAGACCCTGCCCAATTTCCCAAATAGAAATACCAGCTCCCCAAGAAAGAGCTTCCTGAAGCCGCGTTTCAATGGACAGAAGCGACGGGTAGAACACAACATGCTTGACATCCTGATTATCAACATATAAGAAGAAATGTTCAGCACTGTTCTTCTCCCAGTGCAGCTCCGGCTTGTACTTCTCTAGTAAAGACAAATACTCTCTTCCAACTATAGGTCCACCGCCTAAACCTAAAATCAATAAAATTCTATTTATTATATATGCTCTGTGAAAATCGTATGAATCTTCACCGACACAACACAAATCATTTGCTTTAGCAACTGTAAAATAAAGCTTAGTCACAATTTTATTAAGAGAACTAGATGACATATATATTAAGAGAACTCCTAAATGGTGCAAGTAATTTTCTTAGAACTCATAAAGTTATATAATGTTATAAAGAGAACTGGCAAAATTGCAGAAAACGTCCCAAACTAATTAGTGATTTTGGATTTTCGTCCCGAACTATATCACCTCAACGAATTCCGTCCGCAATTCAATATATTTTTGGAATATTGTCCCAAACTAACTACCAATTTTGGTTTTGCATCCCAAACTATATCAACTCGCCGAATTTAGTCCCGTAATTTACCATTTCGCATGAATTTAGTCCAAATATTGAGTTTCTAATTTAATGGAAATAATAGTTCAATTTTGTAATTAGTTTGAGACAAATTATGCAATATTGTATAATTGTTCATGCTAAAACTTGTCACGTCATGACACGTAAGTAGCCATGTGGCAATTTAAAGGACACATGCGCAATTTTCATCTCATAATTAAAGGTGGGACAATATTCCAAAAAAAAGGACGAAATTCGGTGAGGTGATATAGTTTGGGTTGGGACGTTGTCTACAATTTTGCCAACAGAACTAGATGACGTACCAAAATTTATTAAGAGAACAGAGAACTCATAAAGTTATATAATGTTATTGTTGTAATTTTCTTAGATCTAGATGACGTAATATAGCAATCAAGACATTAACTTTATTGCCAAGGTTTTATTTTCTTCCAATGTCGAATATTGTCTCTTCTTAATTGAAATAAGATCAACCTGAATAGGCTATTTGTGCATGTATCATAGTTGAAGGGTGCAAAGTGATGCAATTGGTAGTAGGAGGGGTAAAACGTTCAACAAAGACAGACGAAGGGGGCATAACGGAATTTATCTTTAATTTTAAATAGAACTTGGCAAATGCTACATACCTCCAGAAACAACAAAATCGTTCCCGTAAAAGTTGATGCCCATGAAGATCTTTTTGGCCAGTTTTTTATGCTCATGAGTACTGACATCAATGAGAAGTTGTAAGATAGAGTGGATCCACTTTAGAGGTGCATTTGGACCTGGATTCTGAGGGCCAGAGAAGTCGTAAGTCATAAGAGAGAAACCATCTACAGCATCATCTAAGCTCCGTAAATCTTCTGGTCCAAAATCGTATTCCTCCAGCCTATCTGAACGAGGTGGGCCTATAACATAAACTAATTGCAAAGACTGGCTTTCACTCTGCTCCAAGCTAATGGCATGCATGGTTTGTCCAAGCTGCCTAATAAACTGTAGAGCCTAGGATCACAAATTGAGAACTCAGAAAGATTACTAGCTAGCCAAATTATTCCAGATTGATTAACTCGTTTAAGAGAAAAAGAATTTTGAAAGATAAAAAGTGTATACCCTTAACCCTACATCAAGCATAGAATTAAAGAAATCATATGTCCTTGATATGACTTCATTACTAAAATAAATTTCCAGCACCCATCCTAAGAGAATCGATATGTGGATGCCAATTTAATCTTTCTAAAATTATTACAATGTTTTATCAGCAGGTATTCAATTAACCCAGTTTCACGATCAATTCAACCAAAAGGGCAAAATGATTTATGATAATGGACAAATAGGCACAAAATGGAAAGCAAAGGTTACCAAAATAAACATCAAGTACATCATCTTACCATACTCCGCATGTCTGGATCATGAAGAACACCATAGGCTGCCCATCTAGACCATGATTCAAGAACGATACCATCATATCCCATTTCCCTAAAATAACAGAGAAGATCTTGTGAATGGAGAGGTTATAAGAGCACATTGACCTTGTTATAATACACAAAAACAACAAAAGTGAAAAGGAGAAACAAAGAGTTTTACTTGCATTCTGCTATAATGAGTTCAATTGTTTTATCCCTCTGCTTCTTCTTCTTCAGAAGATCTACAGGATTTGCTTCCAGAACTAACCTAGGTAGTATCTATTCACGAAATCATAGAATGTGACAATTAGTTCAAACGTATAAATAATTAGGTTTCATTATGTGAAGAAAAAGTCACGCTGCTAGTCTTTATAATTGACACTCAAATTTTAGCAGGCAAATGTTCACCGAGCTGATCAAAATACAAGCAAAACTAAACTGCTATCAGTTTATAAAAATATGGCAATAATACATAATACTTCCAAAATTGGGACCAAAAGTTCAATTATTGTAAAGACTAAAAGTGCAGTTTTCTAAAGTACCGGACCAAAAGTGTTGAGGGTCCAATCCGGTTGGCTAAAATTGCAATTATTCCATAAGAATTTAACAAAGAAAAGTAGCAGCTGGATAAACCTGAGCATTTCCGCTGCTCCTAATTCCTGAAATCCATCCCTCATCAGCATTATGTCTCCCCTCCAAAACCAATTTAGTTCCTTGGCTGGCAGCATCATACAGAACTAGGTTCATGCAAATTAGTAAACAGCAGCAAGACTTACCCTAAGCATTTTTTTTAACCAATCTCGCACGCACATGAGAAAAATTACAAAGTCGAAGCATATAGGATTTATAGCCATGACCCCCCGTGTTAAAATCACATGCTCACATACCTCTTCAGTTCATACCACACAGGCGATAGATGAGTGAACTTATTGCTGAACTTCTTGGCCATGTCATACCCATGTGAATTCCTGCAAAAACCAGTAGTTGTCAAGCTTTAAGTTAACTACTAATATGAAGCACAATTTGTGAGGCATTCAAGACTTCGATCAAATAATATGAACTATCATGAGCTCCAAGAAAATTCTACCTGAAAACATGACTCACGCACCCACTCACAGGTTAATAACCTTAAACCCTATAATATACTGCATATAATTATATAAATTGCGACTTTAGTATGATCTGTATCTAATGCTCCCTCAATCCGTAAACCAGAAGGTAACCCCATTTGCCACAGGAGAAAATCTTTGATAGCTAATTACAAGTATTATCTAACAAGTTTGATAGAAAGCTTTTATATGGTAAAATATTCTAACATTTAATAGCTTCTTACAATGATTCTTTAACAAATTTGATATCTGAAATAAGAGAGCTACTTCCATTCCCAATTTCCATTGGTAGTAAAAATATTACACCCACTAATGAGTCAAATAGTAAATACCATGGAGTAATATAAGCAAGCACAGGGTTCTTGAAATTCCGGCCACTCGAATTCTCCGAGGACTTCATGTTCTCCTGCAATTCCACAGAAAATTCAACCTTCGGAGACGGAACAAATGTATGTATGTACATAACAAAAGAGAGAGATAGAGAAGAGAATTGAATGAGCGTACATCGAGAACTTGCCGGTAATTAATGTCGGTATTTACGAGGCCTCGCTGGTAGACATACGGTAGGTCTGTATTCGTATTCGTATTCGAATTCGGTGCGTAGAGCGTACGGTATAGTATCACCGCAATTGCAGGAAATAAGAAGAGGGAGATTATTATTACCATGGTGAATTCGAGCTTGCGATCAGTTTCAACGCGCGAGTCGAGTGGTTTGACGGCCCTGACTCTCTGAGTCGACTCAAATTGCCGGTCGGCGTTAAGTCCGGTTCGGCGCTCTCGCTTTTTCGCCATCTCCGCCGGTTCAACTTTCACTCACAGTCCCGTTGTGTAATACTACTGTACTTTAATTGGGCTTGGGCCACGAACTAACTTACGAGTAGGGCGGTAATGTAATAGGAGTCCAACATAGATTTAATATCATGACAACTTATTTCTAATTATAATTATATTCTTCTCTAGTTTTAATATGTTATATAATATAATTAAATTATCATCGAAATAAATAAATAAATTATTTATTATTATTATTTCAAAATTTTATAATAAGTCATGTTAAAATCATCTAACTAAATTACTTAATTAGGAGTATTATTAATTTTTTGATTATCATGATCACGTTTCTCAGCTAGAGAGAAACATATCTATCTATCTCTTACATAGACATTGTTAGGAGTATATATGGTACAGTTTTTTTTATTTTTTTATTTTTTATTCTTGGATCTGTCTTCAATTAATTAATTAATTATTTGTACGTACTTAATTGTTGAGCATCAAAATATATATTGGGTTATTACTGCCCCATATCCAAATTAAAGTTATATATTGCCTCGATCCTAGGCTAAGATCGATCGATATATCTGCATATATATATATATGTAAAGATTAATTAATATGTACTGTCACTGTGAGTGAAATTTTAATTTATTGTTCTTGATCGAGGATCGGATATGGATCGGAGGAGATAACATGATTTGAAGATGAGGAAGCTTCTAAAAGATTCATGCAAACTCGGAATTTATTCTATTCTATGTCCTAAAACTTGGAGTATATATATATATATTCTTTTGGATAACTAAATTTGTGAGGATCTGGTGCTACTACGTACGGATAATTATGTTCGTCTTAATTTTTTTCATTTTTCTTCTTTTGTTATAATTAATTAATACGGTCTCAATTCTTCATTCTTTAGTATACATGTATATATGATTGTTAATTTGAGCCGCTAATTAACCAAATTGGTATGTTGTGAACCAATTACTAAATTTTACCACATAAATAGTTTACATAGCAATTGTACTGGATCGGAGTACTTATTTTATGATTGGGTGAGTGTCTGAATTAATTTGGACGAGAACTTTCGTATCTCGGTCTTATATTTAGAATGAATAGAAATTATTTTATTAATCGTACTTGTTTATATATAATGGATACCATACCACTTGACCTAATTTGAAGTTTTAACCAAATCAATTAAAATTTGTCAGTACTTCTGGATTCTTGAGAATACATGCATGCATGGTACGTAATTTTTTTACATATATGATGAGAAATCTTAACTTATAATCAGCTGGTTAATGTATTTCGGGTAAACACCATTAATGTTTCTTTTTATCATTAACTTTTATAGAGTCGTCACTTTTAAGTTTTTTCTTTTTCCCGCCTTAATCCCTAATAAGAGTTATTTGTTTCAGTTTGACCCCTTTTCAGACTGAGGACAATGGATCCGATGTCACGTGACTGGCAATATAGATTTTATGGAAGACTTAAGTGAAACACTATCATAGCGAATGAACAAAAACACCCTCACGTGCATGTTACTGGACATCTGAACCTCCATTGCTCAATTTGAAAAGTGTCAAAGTGAAACAAATAACTCTTACTAGAGGCTAATTAACGTGAAAAAATAAACTTAAAAGGGACGACTCTATAAAAAATTATGATAAAAAGGAACATTAGTGATGTTTACAATGTATTTATTTTGTTTTGCGAGCCGACGAACATTTGGAAAGGAATCAAACGTGATATATATATATATATATATATATATATATATATATATTCTTGATTTGGTTTATAAGGAATGGTTGACATTCGATCTGCATTTGAGTGGCAGGCATATATATCTTTACTTTAAAAGCTAGAAATCTATGAATATGAATCTAAGGTAATATTATATATATATATATATATATATATACTGTTATTAATTTGGCTGTCTATAAATAGGTTTCCAGGTGGTCATTTCAGAATGATAAAAAAACAAATTAAAACATATATCCAATTATTAGCATTAATTTAATTAATTAATTAATTGTTTGTTATTGTTACTCTCGCTAGGTCCCTGGATCAAGGGGATCTGGGCAGTCAAATGCATGCATGCATGTAGGGCTGTCAATGGGGTGGATTTCAATCCGGATCCGTCCGAATTCGATCCGATATATTAGGATAATTGTCCGATTAGAGATTCGATGGACCTGATCCGATTATAAAGATCCGAAATTCGAAACTCATGGAGCGAATATGGATTTAGGTCGATCCGGTCCGTTAAAGATCCATATCCGACAAGAAATAAAAAGAAAGATATATATACAAAATGATTTATAAAAATAAGTATCATTAATAATATTTCAACATCAATTTAAGAAGATAGTAATATATAATTCGTTTATAAATTTATTTAAACCATTATATTCATCCTACAAATATGAATATAGTAAAGAAACTTCGAAAATGAAGCTAAAATAAAATAAATTTGAAAAGATAATAAACTTATTTTAGGAAAAACACATCAATTTAACTTTTAAAATACAAATTTATTAGATCCGAAAAATATCCGATATCCGGCCAAATCCGACCAAGATCCGTTGGATTCGAAAAATCTAGATCCGAGCACAATCCGAGCAAGATCCGAATCCGACATAATTCGATCCGATATAAATGGAGCCGGATCTGGACGAGCCTTATCCGACCAGAATCCAACCCATTGACAGCCCTACATGCATGCTCAGATAATATAAATATATAATATTTATAAAAAATGTTATATCGATCTATGAAGCATATATATATGGCGCACGCTAGCTAGAAGACCAGCTTGTGGGAGAACTAATTATAAATTAACAAACAAGCCGTACGTACGTCCATGAGTTTGCTTCATTATTAGTTAGTCTATATAAATAAATGTACTGATTTCACCAAGTTAGCTTTTGTTCTCTCTCCCTTAAAGGTTTCTAGCTGTCTTTTTTTTTATATATAGATATATATTATTAAGCTTGACTTGAAGCCTTTCGGGGAGAGGGAACAAAACCTGTCATGGTTTTTAGATGGAGCATATAATTTTAATAATTTTAAGATATGCTCGATCGCGTCGAGCATTTTTTTCCTTCCAGTCTCTCGATCGATCGGTGCTTGCTAGCTGCAGCCTGCAGGTACGTGGTGCATGGATATATTGGCAGGACTTCACATTCACTTGTGATTTTCAAGCTTTCCTTTATATACGCACGCCTTACCTTCTTAATTATCTTCCAAATTTAAGCAATTGTTATCATTTTATTAAATAATCAGATTTATTTTTAAGACATTCATCATCTAATCATTAATTACATCGTAAATCATTTCAATATATAACTACTAAATACTAACATAAACCAGTTTGAATTAACTTTTCATATTTGAAAATTACACAAACATAACAAATAATTAATACTCCTTGGTTTCAACACATTCTTGTTCGTATACAATATTAGTTATGGCCAAGTAGCCCCACATTCCTAGCATTCTTTGGTCAAGTACTGTCTTTTCTTCTTCTTCTTCTTCTTCATGATTGGTCGATATTCTTTAAAAAGTACCAACTACATCGTGTACAGCAGTATGGTGAGATCCCGAGGCTTGGTGAAGACAAATCCTGCGATTACATCCTTCTGGGTTCTAGGACAAAGGTTATGAAGGTTCAGGATTAGTCTAGCGTAAGTTTGGACACCTAGGTTAAAAAAAAAAAAAAAGGTACCAACTACATTAAAATTTTAATGCCTTTAATGTTGTAAACTGAAATCTTCTTGTGTAACTTCTCATGTCCTCGTTGCAAACAAGGTTTACTTTTGTCCTTTTAAACTTCTTTAAAAGGTTCATCTCCCTTCATGTATCTGTTTTCAAGAAAATCAAATTACCATTTCCAGGGACAAATGACCTGAAAAAGGGTACTCAAAAGTTGCAGTAATGGCATGTACTTTGTCTCCAGTGTCCACTATCACTCAAAGAGATATATATAAGGGAGACCGAGATCTACACAGGGCGTTTTCATGTAAGGATTTATGCATAAGAATACAAATACGAAGATCATATTCAGACAACCACCTATGTTATTCTATTGGTAATAATAAGGCCACTATAGGTTAACAACATTTCTTTTTCGCTCGGAGACGTGCAAAGTTAGGAAAATGGAAAGTGATCATGAGGATGAAATGGAGGTTGATAAAGGGAAGAAACAAGCAAATTGGATTGAAAGATTGATGGAACTTAGAAAAAATTGGAAAGAGAAAGAAGTAAAGGATGATGAGTATGCTTACGGAGATAGCGTAGGTTGTGATGAGGAAGAAGGTTGCGATGTAGATTATGAAGATGATGAAGAAGAAAAGGAGATTAATATTGACAGAAATCTTCTCATCTTTGTTAAAGCATGTTTCTTGGTCAGATACAAAGCTTTTCTCACAGCTAGCTTTCTTATGCAACATGGCTTATGTGATCCCTGATATCAAGGTACGCGCGTATAACTCTTTAACCTCATGCATCTGTTAAGATCTAAAGTTTACTTACTTGGTATGTTTGGTCCCAAAACATGCAGACTGGGGATTTAAAGAGGGATTATGGGCTGGACTATGTGACATCATCCCTAGAGAAGAAGGCAGAAGCAGCAGCCATTAAGGACAAAGTCAGAAAAGGATTCCGTTAGAGAGCCCGTATCATATGCAGGGGTCTCAAATCCTATTTTAGAACAGGCAGAAATTTCTGAGCCCAAACCTTGCCTTAGTAGGCCTACAGTTGCCTACGAGATTGCAGCATCAGCCGCTTCTTACGTGCAATCACGGGCCAAGGATCTAATATCAGTTGGGTCCGAGCCCCGGCTTCTAGATGATCCGTTTTGGGAAAATGGTCACTATGGGAGTTATTCGCCAAGAATCTACAAGTCAGAAATGGCTGCACGTGTAGCAGCATCTACTGCAGTGGTTGCTGCAGGGGAAAAACAAAGAGAGGAAGCAGCAAAGGATCTTCAGTCTCTTCATTCCTCACCGTGTGAATGGTTCGTTTGTGATGATTCAAGTATATACACTCGTTACATTGTTACCCAGATAAGTTGTTTATAGTTTATAGCAATTGTAGAGGTCAAAAACCAGAATTACAAAACAATGGCAGTGTAGTCAAAAAGATATTTTGACCTGTGAATTGCAGGGATAAGACTCCTTGGCATCCTGGCAAGCAAATCTATTCTTTGAACCGACAAAATTTGAGGTGAGTTTTGCCAAACCACACCCTCCACAATCGATCTATGTAAAGAAAAACGCATTCACCAGAGAAAAAAATTTCATCTGCAACAGGGAACAGATGTGTTAGTTCATAGAGGAATATATGAAGCAGCAAAGGGAATATACGACCAATTCATGCCAGATATACAACAACATATGAACAAATTTGGTGATAGAGCAAAGCTTCAATTCACAGGACATTCACTTGGGGGAAGTCTTGCTCTTCTAGTCAACTTAATGCTGCTAACAAGAAAAGAAGTTAAGCAGTCTGCTATTCTTCCAGTGGTTACTTTTGGATCACCATATATCTTCTGTGGCGGCCAAAAGATCCTTGATCAATTGGGTCTGGACAAGAAACATGTTCATTGTGTGATGATGCATAGAGATATCGTCCCAAGAGCATTTTCTTGCAATTACCCAAGCTATGTTGCCCAAGTACTCAAGCGTTTAAATAGCACATTCCTACACCATCCTTGTTTGAATAAGAATGTAAGAATTCTTGCATTATGTAATCTTGCAGTATTCAGGCGTTTGACTAACAACTTCCATCTCCATCCTCGTCTAAACAAGAATGTAGGTAAATTACATGATATATACATATACATGGAAAAATTGTATTTTTAGCCCCACAGCATTTATCTTCAGAACCTTTGTTGACGTACTTCGTAAAATTGCTATTTAAATATTTTGTACTTTCCACCCCACGCTTCACAAATTGAGAATTTGGGCCAAATTCTTAAATTTTGCACTTTAGATCCATAAAATAGTCTCTGTTTGGTAACACTTTGGTCGATTATCTCAATTTTGCACTTTTGGACCCCAAATTGAATGGAAAGGCAATGGGACCAAAGGTGCAATATTGTGAAGTGCAAGACCAAAAGCATTGAGTATCTGATCGTGTGAGATTAAAATTCCCATATATGTTCGCTTACCGGTTGAAGCTAACTCGTTCTCTCTGACGTGCAGAAACTGTTATACACTCCCATTGGGAAAATATTCATACTCCAGCCCAATGTGAAATCATCTCCACGGCATCCTCTACTTCCTCCAGGAAGCGCCCTGTACACGTTAGACAATACAGCCGGTTCTCTAACTAAGAGGGCAGTTCGTACCTTTCTGAATTCTCCTCACCCTATTGAAACTCTAAGTGATCCGACGGCCTATGGATCGGAGGGCACGATCATAAGGGACCATAATTCGAGTAACTATTTAAAAGCACTTAATGAAGTCATCAGACAGCATACTAGGTTAGTTGTAAGAAAAGCAAGAAAACAGAGGAGCCAGCTTTGGCCGATACTGGCTTCAAGATCACCACATTCATGGAGCCATACATGTAATCTAAAGGGCAGATTAGAATTGAGTAATAAAATATTAACAGGTATGTAAGGAATTCGAGCTGATTATGCATGGATGTTCTTTCACATGAACAAACTCCCTCCAATCTAGCAAATCAATTAAAGTTGCATCAGATCAACAGAAATATAACAACAGTGTCAAAGTCAAATGAAACATCACATAACAACGGTTAATCTCAAAAATCCTTTTATAAGAATCCATCTGCAATATGTTAAGTACAACGATCAACAGAAATATAACAACAAAAGTGTCAAAATCAATTGAAACATTGCATAACAACGGGTAATCTCGAAAATCCTTTTATAAGAATCCATCTGCAATATGTTAAGTACAACATTCATGCCAGAAAAGAAATGTAGCACAATTAGATAAAAACTACACTAACGGAAACAGAATAGCAATATATGATTCTCGCAGCGTAAATTACAACTGCGTCATTTCTTTTCAGCAGCCATTCTTTTGCGTATCTCAAAGGCTGTATTGAATATTCCATTTGTCGGCTGGTTGCACACAAAACACTTCTTGTTTTTGGCATGATGCTGCAAAACGAAGAAACAAAATCCTGATTAGCATGTAATATGTATGAAATAGAATTCTTTCACTTACTTTCTGGTAGGCCTTCCAAAAAGTAAATAAATATAGCAAAGATACCATTTTCAAGAAGAACGAAGAAATGTATATTCAAATAAAACAGATAATAGAGCAGTACCTTTAATGCGCAATGCTCGCAGAAATAGTGTTTGCATCTTGTCACAACAGGATCAACAAAAGGTTCCCTACATATGAAACAAGCGAAAGGTAGTGCATCTTCATCATCATCGTCACTTAACTCAGAACCCCCCTCTTCATCATCATCCAACAGTCTCAAAGCCATTTTCCTCTTCCTCTCCTTCTCTTTTTCATCCCAGTCCTTCTCAAGCTGCCATCCCGACTTGTAATCACCCCGATCATGCATAAACTTGCAGGAATCACCGTACCCACAATAACCAGTCTCTTTATAATCTTTGCATATGTCTGGTTGATAGTCAAATCTCGCAGACACTCTTATGTGGGCAGACGCTCTCAGAGGTCCATGGGATCCACCAGCTTTCTCACTGGCAACTGTTAGCTCTCTTCGGAACCCAGCTTTGTGATCGGTATACCCATGTATGCCTTTGTACAACTTCTCATCACCATCAGACTTACTCTTTCCTTTCAAACCCTCTGCAGCTTGTTTTAGAACTCTCTCTCTGATTGCCCGAGCATCTGTCGAAAAGTCTGTCTCTGTTTCCAATGTGGCTGTTGCTCTACTATCATTTTGAACCTGAATTTCTCTCGATGACTCGTATGCAAAAAAAGTGGCTTTTCCGTTTTCTGAAGTAGCTTCTGAGTTCACTGATTGTTTGGAGGGTTCACTTAAGTTCCGATTTTTGTCAGTGGATGTTAGCTTCTTCTTATTGTACACCACTGAAGTCTCATCATCATCCTCTACCTCTTCTATAGCAGCTCGTTTCCTAAAATTCTTACCCTTTGATGGCTTCCTGAAGAAATTACAGACTGAAAAATAGACGAATTGGAGGAATTAGTTCGATGTGTAAACTCAAAATTTGAACAAACAGAATAGTGGTGACACCGGTTCTTATACGAAATTAAAAAAAAAAAAAAGAGCATAGAAGTTGCATAATTCAAAAAATAAATCAACCGTAGAATCTATAAAACCCAGGACACAAAACGAAGTAAACTATAAAATAGGTAATTCGAGCTGACGTTAAAAACAAAATAGATAAAATAACATCTATGATTAGAAAAATTAATAATAATAAATACTAACCTTGTTCAGATTCTAGCGGCTGCGGCCGAGTGTCGCCCGATTCCGCCATTAGGGTATTAGCTTGGTCGGCATTCTATGAAAATAAGTGTATGTGGGAAGGGTATATTGGGAAACCTGGAGAGGTTATGAGGGAAAGGAATGAAGATAGGGTTTAAGCTCTTGTTAACAGAGAACGATAAGAGAAAGGGGGAGGAGATGTAATGCCAATCGGCTGTCGTTTCGTACTCGACTTTATAATTCAAAATTAAATGGGCCAAGTACTTATGGGAGTACGGAAATGGGCCTATTTGACCCATCAGAACTTAAGACCTTTTAAACATTATTGCATACTGGATCCTAATTACATCTCGAAGTTCTAAATCCAGTGAGAGATTCAACAAGTTCTTATATATATGCAGATTTAAGTTTTAAGATTTGAAATTGACTAAAAAGTTCACAAATTTAAGTTTTAAGATTAATTAAGTAATAATTAATACCCAACTTGCGATAAATATATTTCATGGCTGTTATGTTTTGATGTAAAAGTTTAGTAAGAAAATAGAAAATGAAAAGTATTCAAAATCGAATATTCTTAATTGAAAAAGTCCGGTCACGTATATTCTCAAAACCACAAATGTATTCATATCAAAAACATAAAAGTGGTTTCTTTTAGAACATATGTTAATTATTTTGTTTTATATAAAACCACAAGTGTTGGAGCGTAGTTATCTGTTATATATACATATATCACTTGGTTTATATTGATTACATGGGAAAATTGACCACCTAATTACACTACAAGTATCAAATCTATTTAAATATTGTTTACATATCTATTTAGTTAACTTGACATGACTTACATATCCAAAAAGAAAAAGAATTATTCTTGCATGACTTCAGAAAAACTTGTTTTGCAAAGCTAAGAATCATTAGTCGAATTGATGTTACAAAATCCAAATTAAATTAAATTCAACATGAGGTGCCGAATGTTGTCTCAGTTTTTGGATGAACATTGCATGCTAGCAAAATTAAATTAGAACCTTGAGCAAAGACAAATAACAAGATAAAAAGAAATTTAATGAAGATGAAGTAAAGTGGTCCTAGCCCAATAATTTCTATAATAAGTTCAATTTTAGATCGGACCCTCCCAAGTGTGTACAAAAACTGGCCATCTTTGTGAGTTTTATTTTCCAGTTGTTCTTTAATTTCTTTTATCTTTTCTAAATTTAGGTTATTTGTTTTCTGTTCATGTTGTTGATCAAGAAATTAGATTGTTGGCTACTATGTATCTGTCAGGGCTAATTAGTCATTTGTGTAAAGTATAAGTCATGGCTTGAAACAGTGGTGAAAACATCCAACATAACTAAATGTGTGGTGAATATTCTCATCATGACTAAAAGTCGTGGTGAATACATTCGTCATCTGTCCATAAACCACACATAGAAAAATATTGCAAAGCGGCAATAGTTGAATTTTGACAACGTCTTTAAGCTTTTTTGTCATTGCATTAATTTGGGTGTAATTGATATTTATATTTCGAATACCAAGTTGGTTTGTTGTACTAATAACATATAGTAATTGAGTAATAAATAGCATAGCTGAATAAAATATATAAATTTATATTGGCAACATTCATGCACATGCATATTCGTCCATACTTGTGGTAAAATGTTACTCCCTCCGTCCCATTTTAATTGTCGTTTTAGAGAATTTTTTTTGTCCCAAATTATCTGTCACTTTAGAGTTTCAATGCACTATTAATGACATATTTTTCCATATTGCCCTTTGCTTTTTATTACTCCAAGAGAGATAGAAAGAGAAAGATAGAGAGAATAAGAGAAAAAGGAAGAGAGATAATGTAAGGGTATTTTAGGAATATCATTTGTTTTTTTCCTAAAATTGAGGCAATAAAGTAGGTGCCTTAATATGTGTGAAAACACCTAAAACGACAATTAAAATGGGACGGAGGGAGTATTTGTATACGTATGATAGAATGATGCAATTAATGCATGTATAACTGAAAATAGTGTATAAACAAAAATCATTGATAAATAATTAAGGTGCAAAATAAATTAAGCTTACTATACCCTTCTAAATATAATAATACGTTCATTATTACGTTTGATGTTTCTTTTTTACTGATTTCAGTCCAATAGTATATTATTATTATATGTATAAGTCATGTGTAAATTTTGGAAAAATAGAGAGAAGACAAGTGGGGGGCAACGGTGAACTTTTTTTTGGGGTGCGAGCGTAGGGTCACACTAGATATTTTTGCTAACCCTTTTGGTTTAGAATAAAAGATAGCCATAAAATTAGAGGTTTGAAGAATTAGTGGTCAATTGGATTTGAAAAATACTGCCCATCAGCCTCACTCACATGCACGCCGTTGAATGGTTGTTGGTGCAATAAGTTCAAACCATGTATATGTTCCCTAAGCTAATTCCAATTTGAATTGTGTTAGACGTTTGGTTGTGAATATTTGATTGATTAACATTTATTTATTAGATTGATTATTACATAGTTATAATTTGTTAGGAAAATATTTTGTAAGATTAATTATTAGGAACACGACATGTTAATTTTTACCAATATATATATATTGCTTTTCATTATTAATATTTTTATGTCGATTATTTTGTTACATATTTTATAAAAATCATGATTTTATCAATCTATCATAATAATGGCAAACAAACATCTTTTAGGTGTTTATCATGTTTAATGACATTATGTTATTAGTGCATTTGATTCTTTCACACATCCCTCGTACAAGTTTCAATCACCAACCGATAGTCCTTCTTGATTGCAGGTGTATCAATTGCATGTGTTTAGCAAATCAAATTTGATCAAACCTCAAAAAAATTATCTTTTAAAATTAGGTTAACTTAGTTCTACATAAATCTTTCTCCAATTAATTTAATGATAAAACATATTTTTGAGCTTATTTACTAGGTGACCATAAGTGAGTTTATAAAGAGCCACCTTAATAAATAGTTCTCCATTAAATTCAAACTATGTTAGAGGCATATTTTAGATAAATGAACAGAAGTTCTTAAATGTTATTCTAAAAAAGTAGTGGTTGCATCATCATTTTAAGTGAGAGATATTGTTTAGAAAGAAAAAAAGTTATATAAAAATATTATTTTGATATGTCGTAGTTTATTTACAACTTAAAAGCATAAAGTCCTAATTTATTGGCAAAATTGAGGTTCTAAAATTTTAGTTCATTTGTCCCTAAATTTTTACTCCTATCTTTTTTTTCGATGACTCAAATAAGACTCATTTTTCATAAATTTTTTCTCTCAAAATACTCTCTGACATAAAATAATTATTTGACACCACTAACTTTCCATAACTATTTTTAAAGACATAAAAATAAATATATACAAAACTTTCGCTTTTTCAATTTTACTTAAAACTATGCACTATAGTAAAAGAAGTAAAAAAAGGACGAATGGAGTAGATGTTTTCGTTCAGAAATATTAGTTGTATTAATATCAACTTGCGTTAAGAACTTTATCAAATCGAGATCAATGTGATGTTATATTAACCCTTTCACTTTTAGACCTATCCAAAATAATGCATTGGATCTGATGAGACATTAACCAAGTGGTTAAGATGAGATTTCATGATCAAGAGATAGTGAGTTCAACTCCCACTACTGGGGGTAAATGCAAAATACTCCCCTGTGTTATACTAAACCTGCAAGAAATTACCCTGTAAAATTTTTATTGCGCCAAACTTCCTTGTGTTTTCAAAAACTCTGCAAAAAATACCCAATTTGTAAAAAATATGTCGTTTTGGATCGACATTTTATTTCTTGAAATATGTCGATCCAAAACGACATATTTTTTACAAATTAGATGTTTTTTTGCAGAGTTTTTAAAAACACAAGGAAGTTTGGCGCAATAAAAATTTTACAGGGTAGTTTTTTGCAGGTTTACTATAATACAGGGGAGTATCTTGCATTTCCCCTCACTACTGTGAATTTTTCTAAATTAATACATACTAAGATTTATAATTAAATATAACGTTTGAAGTAAAATATATATTTTACCTCTTAAAAAAACATACATACTGAGACCATCTCCAAGAGACAATGTATAACATAAATTATAAGAAAAAATATAAGTTTTGGCAAAAAATTGAGCTCCAAGAGAGCTCTTATATTTTAAGACACACAAAAAATTATAAGTTTGGCCTCTTAAATATAAGAGGCTAAAGTTAAATTTTAAAAGTTCTTCTTGCATTGATAGTACAATACTTTTGTACTTTTCCTACAGAAAATTAAAAATAATTTAAAATAGTAGTTCATATTATATTTTTGAAATAATAATATTTTAATTTTATGTTACTTTTATGAAATATTTAATTTAAATTCATAGAACAAGATAATTTAATTTAAATAATTAATGTACTTTTTCTATAGAAAATTAAAAATAGTAATTCATATTTTTTTTTTTGAAATAATAATATTTTAATTTTATGTTACTTCTACGAAATATTTAATTTAAATTCATAGAACACGATAATTTAATTTAAATAATTAATGTACTTTTCCTATAGAAAATTTAAAATAATTTAAAATAGTAATATATTAATATTATTTTTTTTGAAATAATAATATTTTAATTTTATGTTACTTTTACAAAATATTTAATTTAAATTCATAGAACACGATAATTTAATTTAAATAATTAATATTTTATTAGTATATTAAATAAATAAATATTATATATATATATATATATATATATATATATATATATATATATATATATCCCACTATTATTTATATTTGATTCATAATTAAAAATATTTGATTAAATATAATATAGATGTTTGAGTGAAATGGTGTTGTAGTTTAAAAGTAGAATCTTAAAATCTAAACTAGCTGTTGGAGTGCAGAGTAAAAAGTGGGAATGTATAACACTGTTCATCTCTTAAATTTTAAGATAAAAGGTCAGAATTTAAGAGGGCTGTTGGAGGTGCTCTGATAGCGGGAGATTTAAAAGTCCAATCAAACGTGGGGGAAAAGAGAGGAGAAGGAGCGCCTCTTGGAGAAGAAAAATGAAAAGGAAAGTGGTCAGTTGCTGTCCACGCTCAGCCACTAAAAAGCTTACACGTGTTTCAGGAGACGGACCGTAACGGGTCGGGCAGCCTGACAAGGATGTCAGGATATGTACGTGATTCACTTTCATTGGTTGGTGTGTACTAGGATACAAACAACTCACAAGTGTCAACTACTAATTGTTTCATTTTCTTTTATTACTCCAATATAATATTGCTATTTTAATTTCACAAAAGAATAAGAGCCTGTTTGTCTCGCTTTTCCGAAAAAAATTTCGGTTTTCGGAAAGGCCAAACAAACAATCCAACCACTTTCCCAATTAATTAGCTACAGTAATTTTTTTCTCAAACCACTCTCCGAAAGGCCAAACAAACAGACCACTTTTCTACTCTATTTCTATTTCTCTCTATATTAAAAAAGTCAAAAATTGCGGCTACTTTCCCAAACAACTCTCTCCAAACCCAAACAAACAATATTACGCAAATCGAGATTATTTCTCAAACCTCTACCACTTTCCCAAACCACTCTCCGAAAGGCGAGACAAACAGGCCCTAAACATTTACCAACGGACTATTGTTAGTTTGTTACCAATAAAAAATTACCAACGGATTATAGCCTTATAGGAAAGTTCTCTTTTTTATTTTTTTTGATAATTTCATATAGGGAAATTAAGATCTTACGTATACGGAGAAAATTTAAATTTTGTGGCTAACAAATATACTATATCATCACCACATGATTCATTGTGGAACTAAATTAATAAAAGTGGTGCATCTTTTAGCCCAAAGGTCTAGAAATTTTTATAGATCATGCCTAAATAAGAATTTTCAAAGCAATAATTGCCGAAAAAATCATTTTATACATATGTAGGTAGTATTATGTCACGATGTTGGGTGTGAAGGATCTTGCAATGATTATAAATCGAATATCATCAGATGATTGGTCTAATGAAAGAGACTAATACTCCAAAAGTGATGATTCAAGTTCCAATCCATGTTGCGAGATGTTTCATATAATATGTTCGACACGCATAGAAAGGGATTAAACTATTGAAAAAATAAAATAAAAAAAATTAGTGAAAATCTACATCATTCATACATTGAGTAATGTGGTTTCCAAATCCTACATACATGGTGGGAAGACATGGTTCACTCGAATCACAACATGTGAATTTATGCTCCATATAGAACAATTATTACATTGGGTTGTAAGTTATATAGTCACCATTCCATACATATGAAAGTTTAAATACATTACAGGAAATCTAAATGGCCATATTACATGCCCTTTAATTTTATGTACAAAAAATAATGCATATTCCGATTTTCCATAAGAAAAAGTCTAGCACGTGAAATTATTAACATATATAATAATGATTCTCTATACAAAAGCGCGTTTTCTATTTTTTGACAATTTATTTATAACAAAAGCAAGCACCTTGCCTTGACCTTGAGTGCTATATGTAAATGCTAAATGAGCTCAATCAATAAATTCACCTGCAGAGAATGGTTACTTGTAATTTTTTTCCAAATTGGTAACAAAACAATCTCACTCAGAACAACAGAACGTGGGCTTAATAATTATATTCACTATTGTCTCCTAAACTCTACATATATGATATATATACTCTATGATTAGGAGCAGTGGTCCAGGCAGCATCGCATCCGTTATCTCTTAATCAAGATCGATCTGTTTGTTGGGCAAAGGAGATCTAGCTAAGATGTGGGACCACATAGATTGTGGACCCCTACACAAAGCAAAAGTACTAGCTACTTTTTACTTTTATAATATAAATATAATGCGCACATTTTGAAAGGCCAATAGTATATTAATGTATTCCAATTTTCTAATTATATACTATAAATTAAGTATGATATAATTAAATTGAGCCCCTAGCAGAGTGCAAAAGTATGAATCTTGAATTTACATTGGCCTGGTTGGTGAGTGTAATTTGGTAACTAATGGAGATCTCAAAAAATTAGCTAGTAGAACTAATATTAAAATAATTATAAATACAAAATGAGTAATGACCATATATATATATGTTATCCATCCATCATGTTTAATCAATTATATTACTCTTTGAGTTGAGAACACCCTCAAGTTTTTTCATAAGTAATTAAGGACGTTCTCAACCTTAATGGACTTTTGATGTAGTAGGTAGTTGATGAGTTAGAAAAATATCTGGACAATATTTCACCTTTGCATGATTTTTCGGTCACATAATACTAATATAAGTAATTTAAGATATGTATGCGAGTGTTGAATTATCAATTAACAATTGTGTCGATCGTTTACTTTTTCTTTGTTGAAGTTCAATTTTATGAAAATAGCTTGAACGAGTGAACTAAACTGATAACATTAACAAAAAAAATATTTGTAAGTATTTTGAAAGTGAATATTAGTTGAATCTGAAAAAACCGAGATCCAATTGAATTTCAGTAAGTAAACACAAAAATTCTAAAATTCTAGAAGACTCAAACCAGATCCAAACTCAACGCTACATAAATAAAATCGGATGTAACCCGATGCATGCCGTTTATAGCCCTAAATACCAATGCGATACCATTTTCATAAATTTTTTTTTTTTTTTACTGAAGAAAATACTCACAGCATATACTTAAAAAGCTGGTCAATTTTTTGTTTCTCTCTAGCCTTGGCCTTTGATGCCAACTTTCCAAACATCTATTCGTATGGCCTACATCTATTATTCTTTGCCCACAACTTTTTTCTCTTCCTTTTGTTCAAATCTAAAAAAGAAAAGAGACTGAAACTTTTTAACAATTTTAATTTTTAATTTTTAACTAATTTTCCCTTTACCAAAAGTTTACCCTCATTTTCGAATTATGTTCATATTGTCATGATTGATAATTGACAGTAAGCTAACTTTAATTTTGTTCCCAAAAGGATCTTCAGCTTTTTATCTTGTAGTTAAAAGGAGAAGGAAAAAATCTAAAATTTCTTCTCATTTTTTTTACTTCAATTAGCTTTACTTATCCAATCAATTCAAACTGGGTACGCAAAAAGTTGATATTTCAATCACTTATTAACTCTTAATTTATACTAGTAGTAGATAAGACAATTACATCATATTGTTTTAGAGGAAAGTGAAAGATTGGATGTCTATATATAACAACTAAAAATCAAAACTTTTGTTAGAGGAAAATTAAATAATATCTGATTTCAAAAAGAAAAAAAAAAGCCAAACATAAAATCTCGAGATATAACGACTTACTGAAATATAAATATATATTATAACAAGAATCAAAATTAAGTATATATATCTTTTTTGATAATTCAATACTTCAATAAAAACAACCATCATAACAAAAGGTTCAATAAAATAAAAAAGGAGAAATCATGGAAAATTAAACTTAAGCCCAAAATCAAAAGAAGTGCTGTTTGGTAACAGCAGATATATTTCCTCTTTTCTTCTTCTTTCAATCTTTCTACTCTTCTCTTTCACTTGACACTGTTCGCAAATTTACGAGCACACAAACACTCCTTTCTTTCTGACAAGTGACAACAACAACTAAACCACAATAAAACCCCTCACAAGATTCAACAGTACACACCCACCATTTTAACAAAAAGGCAAATCCTCCATGATTCTTACCAACCATAACTTTTGAAAAATCTCATTTTCCTCCCCCACAAATTTACTACAGTGCCACTGTGTTTTCTTCTCCTTAATAATTAATCAACACAAACCTTTTTTTGCCTTCTGCAATGCAATTCTAGCTATTTCTAGAATTCTTGCTTTCCATCCCGTCTTCAAGACTAAACCTTTTTTCCCTCTCCTGTGTTTTTTATAAAACTTGCTTAAGTTACGAGTTCAAATCTGTAGATTTGCTCATTTGGATTTGTACAATTTGTCGACATAATCTTAAAGTTTGGACCTTTTTGAGCTTTTGAAGTTGTAAGCTCCCTAAAAAAGGTACCTTTTTTTTTATTTATAAATAAATACGTATGTGGGTCTATTATGATTGTTCTATATCCTTTTTGTGATTGTATTACTTTAAACTCTGTAGATCTTTTTTTAATTATAAGTTACTGTGGGTGTAGAGAGTTGCCAGATTTTGATTGAAACTTAGTTTGAATAATGAATTAAAAAACGAGGGATTTTCTTTAGATATGAGTTTTGAATTTTTTCGGTATCTTTAATTTATAAAAGAGGGTATAAATCATGATTGGTGTTTGTTGGATTTAATTTGTTTGGAGTATTGTTTTTTTCTTTGTTGTTAAATTACTTTAATTGCTTGATTTGTTTTGGTTGAAGTTTTTGGTGATGTGAAGGACTTTTCTTTTCACAACCTACAAATCCTGGTTTGGGATATCATGATTCTCTGCTCTAATGTGTATCCAAAAGTATATTAAAGCTGCCGTATGATTATAACATTTGAAGGAAGCAGAAAATTTGGTGCTAAACAGTTCTGGTTATAGGGTTTTTGTAGATGCAAGGATTGTAATATTGATGTATTTGTACACAATCCCCTCAAATATAGTTTATTTCAGTGTAATAAGTTATTGAATGTATTCTCTGTACTCTCGTATTTTTTGGTTTTATGCATTCTTTCTTGAAATGGCACTATTACAATTATACCATTTCACAAAATTTGTTGAAAACATCATTGTTTTACCATAATCCTAATTTAGGCTTGATTTTCTGACAGTATTATATAAGAAAGAGTGTTCGTTTCTCTGGTGGAGAAGTGCTTCATTTTCTTTTTGTGGCTAAATTATATTAAAGATTAAGCTATACAATTGTGAGACACCAGAGCTTCATGGAGAGCCACAATCAGCTTGCTTTTAGCTAAATATGAAGAACTTGCAGGTTGAACACAAGCTCCTCTTTTGTTTTAATTCTTGTTTTTTTTTTTTTTTTGAGGATAAACTCAGTGTTTCTTCAGCTTAATTTGTATTTTATATCTGATTTGGCCAAATAATGCTTATGCATTGTGCATATTCTTCTACAAAAAAGGTGCAATGTCAAGATGGTTTTAATATAAGCACACACACACGCAAGCGGACACATGTCTTAGTAGGAGTATCATTTTGTAAAGATGTAAAAAAATGATTTTCTTAAGTTATCGTAGGCGCTTTGTCATGACTGATAGAAGATTTTTTTACAGGATTCACAAAACTTACAGGACATAAAACCAAATCTTATTTCACATGACTCCCAAAATAATGCAGCAGAGACCCCCCCTATACCAGACTCAGGTTCAGTTTCAGTATCAAGCAACGACAACCGAAAAGTATCTCGTGAGGATATTGAACTTGTGAGTTCCCTTATGTCTTCTCCTAGGCCTTACTTATATTGAAGGATTTCGCTCTATGAATTTCAATCCAGAACAAATTCATAACTTTAACTGATGTTTTTGCTGGTATTTTTGGTTAGAGATCTAATCTATGTTATTTACAGACCTAATTGCATCTTTGATGTTTCAGTGTTGTGATATACATTGTCCTTTTTGCTGAAAAACATGTCCAGAGCACTTGTTCAAATCTTTTTTCAATTATGTATGAGTTTCAAAAGTTTAGGTTGCTATTTATACAATTATTTTAATCAGAATCAGGGAATTGAAATCCACAAAATATTGCAGAGTCATTTGAGATCTTTTAGCCAAATTCATCCATCCGAATGTATTGATTATCGACTCATTGTAGGTTCAAAATTTGATCGAACGGTGTCTACAGTTGTACATGAATAGAGATGAGGTGGTAAAGACACTATTGAATCGAGCTAGGATAGATCCTGGTTTCACCACATTAGGTATGTAACCTTAAAATGCTTATTTTTTTTCTCACACCATTGTTTCCCTACGATCATCATACTTTGTCAATGCAGTGTGGCAAAAACTCGAAGAAGAAAATGCTGACTTTTTCCGCGCCTACTACATAAGGCTTAAATTGAAGAAACAAATAATCTTATTCAACCACTTGCTTGAGCATCAGTTTCATATGATGAAGTATCCCGTGCCTCCAAAGATTCCTTTAGCTCCAATGCAGAATGGAATTCATCCAATGCCTGGTAAATCTTACCTTCTGAATTTGCATTTTCACATGCTTTGTTTTAAGTTATACTGTAAAATTGCAAATGACCGTAAAATTGAATTAATGTTATCATATTCACATATATTAGTATTATTGTTATTTTTATTCAATGCCACTCGTTCGCAGTGCAGTCAACAACTTACCTATGGGATACCCCATCATGCACCAGCCTCCAGTTCACGCTGCAGGGCAACCTCATATCGATCATATGGGCTATTCCACATCTAGCTGTCACATTGTCAATGGTGTTCCTGCACCCGGAAATTTTCATCCAATGCGTATGCATTCCGGAAATGAGTAAGGATTTTCTTCTACTCTGCATTATAACCTTTAATTTTTACGTTTGATCACAACACAAAATAGTTTTTAAAATAAGAAAGTTCTCAGATTTCATGTTTAATATACTCCGATCAACATTTACATTTTACAATCTGATGAAAATAGGAAATAACTTCTATATTTGATGTTATATTGGACTAATCTAATGACTACAGCTCAAAAAGATTAAATTGTAAGCTTGGTGGAGAAACTTTTTTGGTAGCAGCTATAGAATAATTGTGGGAATACTAATTACGTTACTACCAATATAATAGTATAACTTTTGTGGCTTGTGTAGTAGTAGTGTCAACAGCATATATTAGTGGCAAAATTGTAATCTAAAGGCAAACTTCACCATCAAGTCTGTTGTTGGCCATAGAGATTATGTTATCATAGAGTTGAATATGTGATAATTAAATTTTTGTTAGTGCCTAAAAGTGGTAGGTCATCACTTGTTTATGAGTTGACCTGCTGTAATTATCAACACTACCAAACAAGATATAAAATTTCCTTGTCATTTTCTCTGCAGTATGGTGATTGACACGACTAAAGCTGATGTCTCGCCTATCATGCCACCAAACAATGCCATGTCATCTATGTCAGATATGCCCGTAAGCCCCACGTCAGTTGCATCAAGTGGCCACTTCCCTTTTAGTGCTTCAGAAATACCAAGTATGGTAGTTGATACTTCACCCCTTGACACGCCTTTTACATCAGATGTGGCCAGTTCAGTAGGATTACAGCTTCCGCCGGATAATGGAGTCGGGAATTCAAGAGATTCTCTCCGATCCTTGGCTCAAATTCCGTGGAATTTTAGCCTTTCGGACCTAACTGCCGATTTGTCGAATTTGGGAGGTAATTGGAACATAATATACCTACAACTTATTTGAACATATTGAACTAGTACACATTTTGAACTTGTTTGGTGGCAATGTTTATAAACTATTTTATTGGTAAATTAGTAGAATGAGGTACTATTTACCATCTAAGTTTGTTTGGCCATGGAGATTATATTATCATAGGGCTGGATGTGGAGATAAATGTTGATAAAAGACTTAATCTCACCTAACTGTTGCCATGAAACAAGTTCTTGGTTCCTTTTAGGCGAAATTGCATTTTTAGGCCCATAGCTGCGACCCTCAGCATATTTGGTCTCGTGTTTTACAAAATTGTATTTTTAGTCACGAATTTTTATAAGGTTTTGCACTTTTGGTCTTTTATAAACATTTATCTCCACATCCAAGCCCTATGATAATATATTCTCCATGGCCAAACAAATTTAATGTAAAGTCCTTGGGACTGAAAATACAATTTACCATTCTATTTACGTACATTATCATGATTTGATTCTATTTTGTCGTCCATCATTGCAGATTTAGGAGAGCTCGGAAACTATCCCGGTTCACCATTTTTGCCTTCGGATTCAGATCTTCTACTAGATTCTCCGGAACCAGAGGATATAGGTAAGGAGAGACATATGCCTTTCCCTAACTACCTTTTTTTTTTACATTTTATTGAAACTTAATGATATTTAACAACATAAAACTTTGGTTTACTTAAGTTCTTTGGACAATTATGTGAAACCTTTTGCATTTCTCTTATGTTTTGCTTTATTTTCAGTAGAGGAGTTCTTTGTTGATTCCGATTCAATTCCTGGGCCATGCCATCCATCGGATGAAGAGAAGTCGTAGCTTATGGTGAGATACATTCATCTCAATCAAAGCCTTTTGGATTTAGCTTACATTGAGGTGATAAATATCAAAGAAGTAAACTCAGCTATCTATATTAGGGACGGGCGACTTAATTAATGACAGAGTTATGATACTACTATCTGATAATATATATATATATATAGCTATATAGCTCACTCTGTTGTAGAAGCATGTGTTAATTCCCTTTTATTATAACTCCAGTCTATGTATGGTGGATTTTGGACATGATGAAATCTTAAATAAACCAAGATTTTATCATATGGTATGCTGTATTTTCTTGACTCAATTAATATTCGGATATTGCGTTGGTTCATACTCTATTCAAGGTTGTGGTCAATTGAATTAGGTTGAGTTTGATGTTTTATTTGAATAATTTCTCCAAAGTAAGAAGGATATTCTATACATTTTGGTATCACATGTGTATCCCAGTTTAATTTAAAATTTCTGTGGATTAGTGTTTGTAAAGAAAGATAGATTAAGATGTACTATTCTTGTTTAAGGTTAATAACCAAATCAACTTTCTCATATTTGTCTCTAGTTGTATAGACAAATGCTAGATTGAGCAAGTTTCTTAAATGAAACAAATCAAACCAAGCTTCAGATTAAGTTTGGTTCAAAATCGACTTGATATATAAAATATGAATAATTACATAGACACCCCTTCATGTTAGGTAAATTAACGAAAATATCTCTTGAGATTTAAATAATTACAACAATCTATAGACAATCTTAGGAGGTAGTTCTATAGGAGTATTACCTAACCTCAGCGGGTGTTTAGATATTTATACTAAGGTGGTGTTTTCAATAGTTTAAAATAATCACTTTTCTGTTTTTTTTTCCCTTCAAAAGTGTTTTTTTTAATAGTCAAAGAAATTCCAAATACATGTTGAGTGAGAAAATCAGACACAATTTGAATAATATATTGTCCAATAGTAGAAGAACTGGTATTGGTTCAATGAAATGCTCTGTCTTTCTCTTTGTGATTGATTGCTCATTTGCTCTTGTACATGTCTTCAATGACATTCTGCATTCAGCATCGAAATGTGTTGAACTTTGAGCATATATTACTTCTGTACTTAGATCATGTCATGTAAATTAAGAACTGGGAATGGAATTAAACCTGATAATATTTGAAAAACTTGGCTCTTTTCTTCTTGAAAGTTGGCGTCAAAAGATCACGTTCCATGTCAAATGGTTTAGGATCAAGATACACAGCTTTGATGAACTCAAATCCCTTCAACTGTAAACAAAACACTGCTACACGTGAATTTGAATTCACAACCAAGTAAGAGGAGCAGCATATCAGAACAAACCTTATTTTCTTTACCAATCTTTGTCAGCTCTCCAATTATGTGTTTTTTTGCTCTTGGGTCTTCACATATGGTATTGAAATCTCCAGAAACTTGGTTGACATCGGCCCAGTGTTTGAGCGATTCAAGATTTGGGTTGACAACAGCAACAAGAAAAGACTCATAGCTATTGCCATAGATCCATATCTGAATGTGAAACCAAGTAGTGAACAACTTAGTTTAGACTATATAGGGTTATATCAGTCATCAGATGAATGAAGTAAAAGAATAATTGAACTGAATGCTTTACATATACTTCCTAGTCCTTCCTATATGTAACTTACTGCATCAACAGTAGAGGAAAGGGAGTAAATGCTCTCAAGATTTTCGACTGATACATATTCTCCTTGTGAAAGCTTGAAAATGTTTTTCTTTCGATCAATAATCTTCATGCTCCCATCCGGCTGCCATTCACCTATATCCCCTGTTGAGTGATCGATACTAGAGCTGTCAATTGAACGGATTCTACTTCAAATTTCATTAACAACATCTTTATCAGCTTACAGATCTGATTATGAAGATCGGTAATACAAAATATATGAAGAATACGGAACGAGATATTAAGAAGCATGTTCATATCATAGCGAAATAAACATACCTGTGTGAAACCATTCATCATTCATAACCTCTTTTGTGAGATCTTCACTTTTGTAATATCCTGAGAACAAACACTTCCCTCTAATACAAATTTCTCCGCGAGGAGGAGTACCCGAGAGGGCGTCATATCCCATTTCGGGAACCGATTCTAAACATACATCGACTACTGGCAATGGAGGACCCACTGTCCCAATCATCGATAGTTCATTTGGTCGTGCAACAAATGACCCTGCACACGTTTCCGTTAAACCTACAAAAAACATAAAAAAAGAAGAAGCTTTTTCAAGACTAGTAAACATAAGGGGTGACAATCCATAGAGTATGAATATATACCATAACCCTGAAGAACATTAGCACAAGTCACCACACGTAAGAAGGTCTCGACAGTGGGAGAAAGAGGCGCGGCTCCTGATTGTATGAGCCGTAAATTTCCTCCTAAGCCTTCTTTCACCTACAGTTACAAATTAATTATATACTCTCGTTTCGTGTATTCATATCTTGAAAGTGACAATCAAAATGTATATATTACCTTGTTGAAGACGAGTTTGTCGAATATTGGAGCTGCCTCGTTATGCTTATAGCCTTTATTCATGTACCACAATTTGCTGCAAAACCAAGTTCAGTAACCGATCCATATTGAAGAACACGAATTACTCTATCGTGATGAACTTCGTTTGTCCATCAAATTGTATTGTCTTTCCTAAGCTTACAAGTTATAAATAATTTCAATACCATATTTGAGGATTAATCGAGTCACTTACTAGGAATAGGCAGCATTGAAGAGTGCATATTTGAGGATCCCAGCTGAAGAAATCTTCTCAACCAAACCTGAAAATTTCAACTATGTGATCATTTATATATATATTCATTATTGCACTCATGTGTACTATACACAGACCTGAGTAAATCCTGTCTAAAACGCGAGGAACTGCAGATATTACACTTGGTTTTAACTCTTTAATGTCGTCAAGCAATCGCTTAATATCCTAAAAAATCAATAATAATAATAATAAACATAAGGTGACTGATTATAAAGATAGATAGGCAATTCTAATCTAATGTCATATACTGTATGAGCTTACTTTCTGCCAAAATCCAATTGAAGCACCTTTGGAGATGAATAGTTCTTCCATGACTCGATCAAATATGTGTGCCAAAGGGAGGTAAGAGAAATATACATCTGCCTCACTAAACTGTATATATATAGATATACCAAAATTAAAGATTTCAATTTAATTGTGAAATACAAATCAAGAAACAATTAAATTAAAAGGAATTAACCTCATCATTCATGCTTTCTAGTTGTTGATTTACACCAGATATAATTGAAAGAATGCTTTCATTTGAAATCATTACTCCTTTTGGATTGCCTGTTGTTCCACTTGTGTACATTATAGTGCAAATATCGGTCTTCTTTTTAGTTGGAAGCTCATATTTCTTGTTTATTCCCTGCAGCAAATCATTAATTAATATGACTGAGAGACTGACTATTAATTAAAAGGTACTCAGTCAGTCTGTCTTTTGGGGCTGAAAATGAAATTTTCTCATTTCCTCAGCAGCTTGCAGCTTACCAGTTGCAAAAACTCATTCCATGAATACATATTTACTCCAAATTTTGCAGATGCTGCCTCCTTTTGTTCCATAGTCACCTCTTCAAAGCTTACAATAGCTGCAAATTAAATAGTGTATTTAATTTAAAAAGTTTTTTTTCTTTTTTATTTACTTACTAAAGAAAGAAAGAAATAAACTAAACAGAGCTTAATTACTTTTCAAGTACTCTTCACTACTGCAGGGAAATGATTTTAACACCTGCAATATTAATAATTAAGCAGCCAAACTGCAATATATGTATATTAATGATAATTAAATTGAAGAAAGAATGATAAACCTCAGAAATTTTAGTTTCCTCTACAAAAGCAATAGAAATCTGTGCATGGCTTATAATATATTGAACCGCACCAGCACCTAATTAAAACAAAAAAAATTTAGTTTCCTCTTCGATCGATGTGTTGGAAAGAAATCCTCCGTAAAATAAAATCACTTACCGAGAGTGTCATATAATGGTACGCAGAAAAGACCATGAGCATTGCAGGCCTGCAAACATGCAGACAGATAATGAAAATCATATATATACAGAAAGTATATCAATATATCACATCATAATTCATATGCATTAATTAATTTAAAGAAATCAGATGATGAAAAGTTAGTTAATTAGTCAGTTACCTGCATAGTTATAACCCAATTTGAGCAATTTGCTCCAAGGATCCCACATCTGCCACCCTGCTTGCAAAATGCAAATCTTTTTATTATAACAAACAAATCTATCTAATAAGTAATAAATAAATTAATGCATGCATGCAAATCATTTTAAAGCTACTTGTGCAACTCCGCGAGAGCGAATGGAGGCTCCGACTTGTAAAACAGTATCATGTACTTCTTTGTAAGTTAACCACACATATGGACCAGCCTGCAAGAATATCTATATTATAATTCAATAGTAAACGGGCACGGAGAAACAACAAGTAGAAATTAAATGAAAGAATATATATATATATATATACACGTACCTTCCCCTTTACTATTATACGCTCACCGAGCATTCGATTATTGGGGTATTTCTTCACAGAATGGCTGCATATTTAGTAATAAACAGAGGAAAGATATATATAGATTAACTAACACCACCAATGAAAAATTTTAAAAACTCAAATTTGTTTGTAGTTTTATTTCTTCTTCTTCTTTTTCTTTGTAAGAGAACTTACTAGAAAATATCCCAACAGCTATCAAACCCCTGAGGCAGTGGCCTAAATCCATCTTCGACAAGCACATTTCTGTAAACTGGCCCAATTGATGGCTTCCCATTTTCCCCTGCTCTTGCTTTCTCAACCTCCACAATATACTTCTTTGTCTCACCTGTCATTCTCTCTCTCTCTCTCTCTCTCTCTCTAATAGATAGTACGTGTCTAATTAATTAAGCAAGCAATCAAATTGCTAGCTATCTTATAGGAAAGAAGTAGTGTACATGTATGTTAGATATTTTGATCAAAATTATTGGTGACCAAATATGTAATGTTTCTGCTCTTTTGAAGCCAACCACCTCATTGACTCAAGAGTTGTCTTCTGGATGAATACAGATTAACTTGTGGTCTTTTGCATGGACTGGTAGAGTAGATTAGAGTATTGTACGTGGAAGAAAATCATTATTTTATCTATTTCTTTCTATTCAATTTAGGAGGATTATATTCAAGAGTTAGGTTAGTATTTGATCAACTCTTTTTATGGGTAGCATCACAATGTCACATCAAGAGTTATTTTCTATAAAAGCATACCCCAGCTACAAGATCAATTTTGAGTTTATATATTCAAAACCCAAATAAAATAATTTTATGACCATCAAGAGTGCAATTTTATAATGTACAAAACCATAAGAGTTGCGGGTTCAGTCCTATTGCCATACATAAATACTACAAATGCTCGTATGTTAAATAGTAAAAGGAAAGACACGCTTGGAAATAAACATTCAGTCTTTTGCATTTGATGATTCAGGATGACCCAACTATCTGTAATTTTTATGTACACTTTGTGCTGTGACTAGCACCTAAAAAACAAAAATCAAGACTGTAACTTTGTATCTGTAGGTCGTTTACTGTACAGTGAGCCTGCGGCACCAGACACTTGAGCTTGAGATGAAGCTGTTGCAGTAAGAGGCTGGAAATTTGTGTTTCCAACAAACCAGTAGAGAGCCCATTTCAGATTGCAGAGAGTGTATTTCAGAGCTTTGGTCCAATTCTCTTGTTTGTTGAAGCTCTGCGTTATCGAGTAGTTTTCCACTTTGTCATTCTCAATCCTAAAACAATACATGCAAAACAGAAACAATCTTCAAAATCTTTTGTTTTGCTATGGATTACGTCAAATGTTTAATCTGAATCACAAGAAATTGTCCCATAATTGGACAGCAAAACACTGTGAAATAATATCATATCATCTCCCGGCTATAGAAAACAATGGTAAATTACATTTTGCCCCTTCAACTATTGCTGTTGCATGCTCAGTCCCTTAAACTATCTGCATCGTTTTGCCCCTTCTACCATCTATTTTCATCCCTAATTATGACTAATCTTCTTATTTCAACCATAGGGTGGTAAAATTAAGAGCTTGAATGATCAGTATCACATCAATCTAGACAATAGCACTTAACAACTTTGTCATGCATAATTACCTATTATGACCGATCAAAGTCTCATTTAAATTATTGTACTATCTCAGATCGCCCCACAGTTCATTTCATATATCCAACTCACAACTTGAATTAGTCGAACAAACTTATCTTGTTACCCCTTATCCATTGGCATATGTTGGAGGGGCAACGTGATGCACTCGATGGTTTTGGAAGGGTAAATCATCCAATGACGATAGTTGAAGTGGGCAAAATGAAATTTACCCCAAAAAATGACAAGCACTTGGACAAAATTCAAGAATGGTATGCATTCCCCAAAGTACAGATGGTTTGATTATAGAGAAACTTCAGCTATCAAATAAAAAACAGAAACATCGATATATCAAGCAAATACCAGCTACAGTACAGATAGTAACTTACTTGTATGGAAGCTTGAAACATTTCTCAGGAGGAATGTTGTTTTCTTTATCTTTCAAATTTGCAAACTCTGCAAAGTCCTTTAGGCAGGTTAAGAACAATGTCATTGCTTTGTCGTAACGAGTACTCCAGAATACATTCACAGGACCGAAGCTGGGAAACACAGAATATGAACAAAAAGAAATGCTTTAATGCAAGAAATAGGATTGAAGTCATGTTCAATTCGTTCAATAACATTTGAAGCAGCTAGAGTTGAAGTTAAACCTAAATAATTCACAACATTGTATTCAACTCACAGCTCATATGTATTGTTGCTGCTGTCCATTATGCGAGGATAACTCCCCATAGGAAGAATTTTAATACGATACCTAGAACCACAAAATGAAGGAATGCCAATCAAAGGATACATTGTATATAAGGTAAAATTGCATTTTCAGTCATACAGGACCTCAACAATTTTGGTCTTAATTTTTTAAAATATTTTCCATCTCCCCCTTTCCACCAATTGACTAAAAGTACAAAACTGGGACAGTCCTATAGGATCAAAAGTGCCAAACATACTATTTCATGGAACTAAAAGTGCAAAACTTGGATGGAATAGGGGTGATTAGATCAAAAGTGCGGGGACCAGATGTGCTAGGGTGCCATCCATTTAAAGTGCAATTTTTCCCATTATAAAGCATTTACTTTTACAAAGGATACTGAAACTTTGGCCGGAAATACTGAGCCATTGTATGGAGAAGCAGGCAAGCTTGCCCCCATGCAGCATTTATCTCATCCCACTCAACCTAAAACATCACACAGAAAGCATATGTTGCTATTAACCGTGGCTTTCAGAGATGAGAAACAACATAGCTACAAACAAACTCTTCATCAATTAATCTAATACCTGAACTTTCGGAAGTCTTCCAAGGCGGAAGTTATTAATGGTTCCAAATTCTCCATCATACCAAATAGGGAAGGCATCATTTAGCACATTAGTGCGTTTCAACAACTCTAAATGAGCTTGTGAGACTTCAATCTTGGCCAAAATTGCGTCCCTCTCTTCCTGTGACCATTTATTTTTAGTTAAATGACTTCACAATAAAAATAATTAAAAATAAAAGACTAACATAGGAGGGCAAAATTGAACTTTTAGTTCCAAACACTGGACCCTCAGCACTGTACCTCACAAAATTGCATTTTTGGTTCAGTCATGTTGAACTAGAAAAGCAATTTCCCCAATATAGGAGCAAGAATTGGTGTTTCTTCGGGGTCATTATCAGTTGATATTTATGTAGCATTGATGACATAATTTCATAAAGCTACAAGTATAATGAGTTCTGATGTACATACAATTAAAATACCCCTTTCACCAAATCTTCTTTTCCTCTGACTGAAAGTATTTCGGAGATGTGAAAAAGAAGTCTAAGATGAAAGCAAATGAAACAAACCTGATGTGAGATCAACTGAAACTGAAAGTTATTAAACTCCTGCCAATATCTAGAGAAAAAGAGACAAATTAAAACCGAAACATGAAGAATTAGTACACAGTCAAATGAATTCAATTGTTGAAGATATACAAATTTTGATCCTGAAAGTATCATATTTACTGCCAGAACACTTCATCAGAAGCAACATACACAAGATGCAGTAAATTGGGATTACCGCTCTTCCAACTCTTTAAAGCGGCCAGACTTTAGCTCTAGTTCCTTTAGTTCGGAGGTTACTTCTGCACATTGTTTCTCTGTCTCTGCAATTGCTGCTTCAAGTTTTCGTTCTTCTTCTTCTATCTTATATAACATTTAAACATAATAAAAGTCAATCCTTGAATTCTGAAGATTTGAGCATAGATTTGCATGTAAAGTGGGCATTAAGTTTGATGATAGAATATCTAGAAATAATACATACATAAGTGATAGATCAGAAAATAAAAAATCAGCTGAACAATTAACTAATTGGCAATCTGAAGAGAAAACGATACCAACGAATACGACACCCTCTACCAAATGTAAAAAGAATGTAAAAAGAAAACTCATTAAGGAGTCAGCCAAGATCATGTTTCCATCGCTTACACCACAAGGAAAAAAAAATTGTTTCCGTGAACCGATGCAAAGATGACAAATTATGGTAACATTATAGTCCAGTTTGAAAGCTAACTCTTTGATGATCTGGTACATTAATTTAATTCTAAAAATATTCAAACATGAAATTTTCAAATGAAATTCTAATCAAGCACCTTCAGTTTCTCCTTGAGAAACTCAGCCTCAGTAAGAACAGGTTTGGCTTCCCCTTCCAAACGTTGAAGACATGCTTCATATGCTTTGATGTCCCTATTCACATCTTCAACCTCCTTATCAAGTTTATCAGACAAAACTCGCATGCACTCAAGACACAAAGGCTGCTCAACCTACAGAAAACAGGGACAGAAGAAAAGGACCCTTAAGGCATGATTTATAGCATGGCTCATGCAAAAATAATCTGATCCAGATTTTACTTGTTGAAATCAATGAATCAAATACAACTTAGATCAAATGTTGATGTTTACTTTGGCAATAAATATAAATTATATACATTACTTTACTATACGTACCTGTGTTTGTGTTGTGGCAATATCAAATGCACGATTTAAGACTGTTATGGTGGAGTGGAAGCCTGAATTGTGAGGCTGCGTAGAAGTGTTGGAGGGTCCTCCTTCAGGTGAAGGCAAATTGGTCCCACATCCATCAGCTCCAGGCTCACATTTATACACAGAAGCAGCTGGTGGAGGTAATACAACAAATGACTCGTCTATTGCCTTTCCGGACTGGCTAGCATCAGTCTGCATGGCTCCACTTCGAGGACGAGGAGCCACACCCGGTGTCTGGTTCCTCTGCTTTGGCAACACAACAAAAGAATTGTCCATCCGTGTTGAATGGATTGAGGATCCTTGCATACCTGAACATTAAATTACAGAGTAATCCATACATAATCTACAATTTACCATTTTACCCTTCAAGTTTCTGAAATCTGAACATATTCACGTTCCATCCCTTTAAGGTATCTAATGCATAGGCAAGCTTTCATAAACAACAATTATTTGAAGTTATCATGTAAAACAAACAAGAGAAAGGATGCATTAATGATTAACACTTTGCTAATATTGAGCATCTGTGTAATCACATGGACCACAGTACAACATAGCTCAATCGTTGATCAAGCAAAACAGACCCCTCCGCCCTGTATTTAGAAGTTCAAAATATGAAAACAAAAGCTAAATAGTCTTAAAATTTATCACCTCTAAAATCAAGGGGAAATTCAATTCCAGACCTAAATGTAAATCAAGTTCACTTGACATGGGATTGGTATTCACTCCATGTAGTCATAAGAATGCAAATGCTAGCCTGTTTCAAAGCTTCTGAAAAGTGATTTTAGCTTTCAGATTCTAAAAAACGATTTACTTATGTGTTTTTAACTTCTGCAAAAAAAAATAAAAAACTGAAATAGCCGAAAAGCCAAGGAAAGAGTTGCCTCTGGCTTCTGCGACTAGATACTTTTTTAAAAGAGCAAGTAATTGCAAACAAACCCTACATATAACATGTGAATGGTTGGGTGTGGCCAAATCAGGTATGTACTGGAAAATTCCAAAATCAAGCGAGGATAAACTACACATAGAACAAATAAAAAGGAAAAGGAAGCAAGACTAACTAAATGCACTAGTTAAAACAATTAACATGCTCCAAAAACACATAGCAAACTAAGCAATTTTCACATGTCGGTAAATAAAGTTGAACTCTTTGTCAATCTAATGATCGATTACAGAAAAATATAAATTAGGTTCCGACTTCCGTAGCTCAATTCAAGTAATGAAAAAAGAAGATATTAAAAAGAAGATATTAAAAAGAAAAAAGAGAAATCCATACCGGAGGCGAGGAACTTATCGGCGTAAGAATCGACGCCGACGATGCATAGGTTCTGGCGGCAGTTCTGGCACAGGAATCGCGGAAGGTTCGGGTCTGCTGGTAGGATCCGACCCTTATCCACGATATTGGTTCCGCTTCCATTTTTCTTCATTGATTGGATGATTGGATTCTTCAGCCTCTAGTCCCACTGTTGATTTGTTGATGGGTTATTTGGCTGAATAGCCTTATACCAAAAACGTTTTGCAAAAATAGCCTTGTGCAATATACCTATCAATCCCTATTTTCAAAAGAAGTCCTTCTAAAGTTAGAAAAGAAAAAACAAAGCAATAGCTAATTATTTAAATGGGTATAACAGAAGAAATAGCCGATTTACAAAAACAATTAATAGAAATAACTGAAGAACTTACTGGATTAAAAGAACAATTAAGTATAATAAATAAAGTATTAAAAAAGGAAGAAACTTTTAATATTTTTGATGAATTTTATAATGAATTTAAAGAAAAAGATAATATACCTAAAGAAAAAATTAAGAATCTAGCTGACGAATTAGAAAAAATAAAAGAACAAAGTAAAAACTTAGTTCTAATAAAAAAGCAAGAGCAAATATTTAATTTATTTAGAGAATTGCAACCGCCAAAGAATTTAATAAAATAATGGAGGAACAAATAGAAGAAATTAGAAGAATGATAGATCAGTTAGAAATAGTACAAAATGAACAAAAAGAGACTCAAACTGAGTTTGTAGAAAAAATAGAAAATGAAGAAGTAATTTTTGGGTACGAATCAGACGAATCAATACTAGCATATATGGAAAAAGGTGACTATAGTGGAACTAAAGAAGAAGAAATGCCAGATATAAAATCTGAAGTAAGAAAAAGAAAACTAAATGACACAAAATGGCATGAATGGGAAGGTATACATTTTGAAAATACTACAGAAAACAATGGTTATTATAAAAATAAATATGGAAAATATAAAAAGATACCAGATGAATATATACCACACTATCAAAAAGTAACGCAAGGAGTATTAGATATAAATTGCGCTAAAAGCATTGAATCAGTAATTCAAGATTGGGCAAGTCAAATTAGTTTACTACTACAAACAGATGAAGTATTTAAAAATGCTACAAAAGACACAATTTGGAATCTAATTTTATATAAAACTAAGGGAAACGTATTTAATTACTTATCTGAATATACCTTTTTAGAAAAAGAAATCTTAAAAGATTCATCCATAAGTACAGAAGATTTCTTCTGGAAAATCGTAGGAAGAATTTGGAAAGAATTTGTTGGTCAAGATGTAAACGAATATAAAAAAGAGACATCCGAAAGAATTAGGCAGAAAGCCCTATGGCATTTAGATAATATTAAAATATGCAATATGTGTGAGTATGAAAACTATGTATGCGAATTTTCAAAATATTACTACATGTTAGAAAAAACTGATCAAGAACAAATGAAAAGAGTATTTTTATCCAAATTACCCTATCCAATAAATAAATCTTGTTTAGATAGATTCAGAGCAGGAGTAGAGAAAGGACATATTGCCAACACTCTAGGAGGAGCGATTTTGGTAGGAAAAGAATATATAGTAGAAAAGTGTACAGAAATAAATGAAATAAAAGTAATTAAACCATATAATAAAATGTGTTGTAGCAACAACCCAGACATTCCACAACAATATGGATGTGAAAAGACAAAGAAAAATTATAAGAAATACAAAAAATATAAGTGGAAAAAGAAACCATTTAAAAGATATAAAGAAATGTTTAAAAGAAAACCAAAAAGATTTTTTAGGAAAAAAGAAAAAGAATCTAAAAAATACTGTCCAGAAGGAAAGAAAAAATGTAGATGTTGGTTATGCAAGGAAGAAGGGCATTACGCAAATGAATGTCCAAAAAAGAAAAATAGTCATAAAAGAGAAATTCTAAAAATAGCAGAATTAAAGAATCTAGAACCAATAGAATCTGATATATCAGATTTAGAAGACTTCTATATGCTACAAACGGATAGCGAGTATGAAGCATCCGACTCAGAATAGAAAAAATCCAAATTCAACATTTATAAAAATAGAATTAAAAGGAAATTATTATTCAGCATATATTGACACAGGAGCCAGTATTAGTTTTGCCTCCAAACAGGTAAAAGGTTTAATTTGGAATGAAACAGAGCGACCAGTTAAAATAATGATCGCAGATGGAAGCACTCATAAAATTAATCTAGTAAGTTATTTTAATCAAATAAAAATTGAAAATAAAAATAAGAAGAAATATAGCTTTATGATACCCTCTCTCTATAGACAAGAATCAGGATTTGATATAATATTAGGAAACAATTTTTTAAGACTTTATTATCCATTCACACAATGGTTAGAAGAAATAGAGATTAGAGCACCCTATATTAAAAAATTAAAACAAAAGGAAGAAATAATAACAATTCCTATTATAGATAATATTTCTAGAATAAAAATTCAGATTATAAATTTATTAAAAAACACGTTATTTACATTACAAGAAAGTGTTAAAAGTCTAGTTGAAAGAGAAGTAGAAGATCTGCTAGAACAAACTTGTTCAGAAGACCCTTTAGATGTTAAAATAAATACCAATGAAGAGTTAGTAGTAATAGAACTAAAAGATAAAAACCAGGAAGTAAATGTTCCAAATAGAATACCCTATTCAAAAAGAGATATTGAAGAATTTATGAAGGATTGTAAAGAATTACTAGATAAAAAATTAATAAGAGACAGTAAAAGTAGACATGCTGCACCAGCCTTTTACGTAGAAAACCATAATGAAATAAAACGTGGAAAAAGACGAATGGTTATAAACTATAAAAAAATGAATGATGCAACAATAGGTGATGCACATAAATTACCAAGGAGAGATTCTATTATTGAAAAAGTTAGAGGTATGAAATGGTTTAGCTCTTTAGACGCCAAATCTGGGTACTATCAATTACGATTACATGAAGATACAAAACCACTAACCGCATTCACTTGTCCCCCAGAAAAGCATTATGAATGGAATGTGTTACCATTCGGTTTAAAGCAAGCACCAGGTATATTTCAAAGATATATGAGCAAAAATCTCGAAGGTCTCGAAGATTTTTGTTTGGTCTACATTGATGATATATTAATTTTTAGTAATGAAAACAAAGAAGATCATCTGAAAAAAGTTTTATTGGTTTTAAAACGTTGCAAAGAAAAAGGATTAGTTTTAAGTAAGAAAAAAGCACAGATTTGTAAACAAGAAATTGATTTTTTAGGAACTACTATAAAATCAAATGGGGAAATAGAATTACAAAAACATGTTTTAGAAAAATTACATATGTTTCCTAGTAAATTAGAAGATAGAAAGCAACTACAACGTTTTCTTGGTTGTTTAAACTATATATCAGAATTAGGATATTTAAATAATTTTGCAAAAGAAAAGAAAAAATTACAAGAAAAAATTAGCACAAAAAAGCAATGGTTTTGGGGTCAGGAAGATAGTAAAATTGTAGAAAAGATAAAAGATGAAACCAAAAATCTACCGAGATTATACAATCCAACTAATGATGACTATATAATAGTCGAGACAGATGCTTCAGATGAAATATGGTCGGGATGCATGAAATGTATTAAAAAAGAAGATATGATTTTTAAGATACCTACTGACAAAGAAAGCACAAAGGAAGCATTAACGTATTCAAAAGCCTTAAATGGTGAAAAAGTATCAAAAGCCTTAAATGGTGAAAAAGTATCAAAAGCCTTAAATGGCGAAAAAGTATCAAAAGCCTTCAATGTAACGCCCCCAAAATTTCGAACGCTTTCAATTGGATTTTAATCCAAATTTAAGTGCTACAATTTATTTTCAAAGTTAAGCATTAATTTGAACTAAACCATACAAATTAATTAAATCTTGTGATCTTATGAACTTTGAAATAATTAAAATTATAAAAGTTACTTTAAAATAAGATCAAGACCTTTTTGAAAATTTTCGGGCTTGGATGCACAAAATTTTTGTTTTTGGGGACAAAATGTATGATTTCAAAACTTTAGGGAGCAAAGTGTAAATTTGCCCCAAGTTGAAGATTCTCTGCAGGAGTAATAATTTCTCCTCCTAACACACTCCAAGAGCTGCAAAAGCATGACCTTGGGTAGAGTAAACTCCACTACCAAGGTTTACATGCATTGGTGGATAAAAAAGTAATTAAACTTTATGTCTCACTCCTCTTTCCAATGTGTATATACTTGTCATATACAATTATACACTTAAGATCAGATTGTTATCCTCTTATAACCTCATTTACATACACTTTATAGAGAGTAAGAGAGAGAAGAGAGAAGAGAGAAAGAGAACACATTAGAAATAGAATTTTCGGATTTTCTCAACCCAGCCTCGGTTTTCCGACCATTCCGCCTTCGTCCACCGTTGGATCATGCCCAAATTTTGCGTGGAGGTTCTACACACATGGGGCTACATATTGACCGTTCGGATCGTCGATTGGATCTCCCAAAGAGAGAGAGAGATGCAAGAGGAAACACATTTAGAAAGATAGTTTTCGGGTATACTCAACCCAGCCTCGGATTTTCGATCATTCCGCCTTCGTACACCGTTGGATCATGCCCAAATTTTGCGTGGAGGTTCTACACACATGGATCTATATATTGACCGTTCGGATCGTCGTTTGGAACTCCCAAAGTGAATCGACAGCCATTGGAAAATGGTGAAAAGTAAGGATTTGAGGGCCTTTTTATGAACCACCACCGGAGCCGCCACCACTGCCACCGGAGCTGCCACCACCACCTTCGGAGTTCTGGAAATGAAGAGATTTCCACCCCTTTCGTTGATTTGGGTAAAAAGACATCTATGCATGTGTTCTTTAGTCTTTGTGATATTACTTTATTCTCTTTAAAATATATGTTGAAGAAGTTAGTTTGTCCTTGTGATAAGTTGTTGAGTTCATATGTTATATTTAGTGTGACTTGCTTTGGTTTTGTTTAAATATTACTTATATGTTTGGATCTTGATTTATTTTCGTAAAAAAGTTATTGTTCATAATTTCCGAAACTTTGGGGGGTATTTTTGAAAGGTTTTAAAAGTTGAAGGGCTTAGGTTGCGATTCTTGTTGGGATTAAAAAGGGACTGAAAATGTAAGTTTTTGTTTGATATTTGGTTAAGTTTACTTGAAAAGCATTTGTTTTAAAGTTTGTTCCGATATTTTGCAAAAATGAGAGTTTTTAAAACATTTGGGGTTACTTTTGTAAATCTGAAAATAAGGGATTAAAGTTGCTGTTTTGTTGCTGTTTTTACATGGTTCTTTTATAAACTCTTGATTAATTGATTTGAAGTAGTGTTTTATTCATTTTAGTTATAAGATTGAAAATTTGTAAATTTTTCCGAAGAAAATTTATAATTAAAGAACTTTTGTTTCTCATTATTATTTTGTGAAAATTTATTAAAACTTATTGTTAATTTCTGTTTTATATTGAAATTATGCTTGAATTTTTTTAAATATTGCTTAAATGCTTGAATCTTGAATTATTTTTTTTAAGAAAGTTGATTTTTCTATGTTTTCAAAACTATGAGGGTATTTTCGAAAAGTTTTAAACTTGTGGGAATTTTAAATATTTGGTTTTTGAAGTAACAAGATACTTAATACTTTTGTTTGATTTTCAATATGAGTTTAGTTAAAAAAAATCTTTTGATTAAAAGTTTGTTGCAAATTTTCGAAAAAATGGATGTTCTTCAAAGTTTAGGGGCTGTTTTGTAAATCTGGAAAATGAAGGGAAAATTTTGCTATTTTGGCGCTGTTTTTGTAATTAGAATTTCGAGTTTTGAAAATAATAACTTTTAATTGGAGTTTGATGTCGAAAGTTCTTAGTTCTTGTGTGCGATGTGTTAGTTTAGGAAATCCTTGTGTAGGATTTTCATCGGTTATGTTTAAGTAAGGTTGTTAAATATATTCTAAGTCGTATACGTACTTGCTCAGGTTTTGGATACGCTTCATTTGTGGAGTATTAGTCGCTATACTAAGCGACAAAGGTGAGCGCTGTGTGTTTAATTTGTATGTCGGTCCGATGTGATAGTAGATCGAGTCCAAACATGCACTTAGGCTCTTAATAATCAAAGCATGAATTTTATTCTAACTTTTCTTGCATGACGTCACGAATAGGTTGACTTATTAGGTCAACATTTCTCGCATGAAATCACTTAGCATTTGAACATGATTATCCAAATACATGCTACATCCGAATCTAATAGTTGCAAATATATTTTTCGAAATTATCATGATACCGAAAATTTCATTTGATAAGTTGTTAAATGTTGATAATATGTTAAATATGTTTGATATGTTATGTTCCGTTTGTTTCCGACTTTATGTTTCCGTTTGTTTCCGATTTTGTGTGGGCCCCTTTTGATTGGTGTATGGACCCGATGCCAACCTGGCCGGCAAGGGCCGGCAGGATTGTCACGGTTATCCGTAGGCCTGCCCTTACAATCCAAGTGGGGAGGAACACTTGGGGAGTAAGGACGAACTCCGGCAAAGACATGTCGATGCATTTTTGATAGTAAGGTCGCTCCTTACTTGGTGAGTTTGGATGGACATCAGACTGAGGATGGAGGGTAAGTGGAGGACGGCATCAGCAAATTCTTGGTTATGTGAATTCCGTGTTTCTTCCGTCTTGAATATATGTTTATTTGCTTGATAACATGATTATGTTATATAATATGTTGCATTCACACATCACCATGCAAATTCGCACATAGCCTCACTAAGTTGGACGATCAACTTATGCGTTCCTTGTTTCACTCTTTTCAGTTTCAGGTGTTCTGGAAATAATAGTCGGGTTGCGGTTAGGTCATCACGGTTGCGGTCCCACCCTAGTATTCGAGAGAGTAGTAATATTTTGTGGTCGATTTATGCTCCTTTTCGATTTTGATTAAAACCTTGTTTAAAATGTTTGATTCGTTAAAGTTGATACATGTTTTCGCAAAAGAGACAAGATTTTCATAAATTACTTAATTATCTCTCTCGGTTGATTTTGTTCAAATATTTTCATATGTTGTGATTAAATGTTTTCGCTTTAAAATTCTTCTATGAAAATTGATTTTATTTGCTCGCCAAAAAGAAAACTTAGTAATTTAAATTGTTCCTATTTCGTTTTAAATAGCTTCCGCTTTTAAACCTTTTAATTCATCGTTTGAAAAAAAAAAAAAAAGAGTTTCGATATTTTAACGCTTTTTCAAAATAACAATAATTTTTCGACCGTTTTCCGACGGGCCCGCGGAGCCGGGCCGTCACATTCAATGGTGAAAATTTAGAGGATACTTCATTTATGTCTAACATAAATGATCTATTGTCTAATAAATCAAAAGAAACATTATGCAGATATATTTCTGGAACCTTTACAGAAACAGAAAAAAGATACCCCATCCATGAAAAAGAAACATTAGCCTGTTTAAAAACATTCAAAAAATGGAGAATCGACCTACTACCTAAAGAGTTCGAACTTCGAACTGATTCAACATACTTAACTGGATTCATCCGATATAACCTAAAAGCCAATTACAATCAGGGACGATTGATTAGATGGCAACTAGAACTTTCAAGATACCCAGCCAAAATTCGTTACATTAAAAGTACCAAAAATATAATAGCAGATACACTTACTAGAGAATTCAAACCTATATAACAATTCATTTTCAGGAATTATGGAAGGAGCCATAGCTACAATGAAAAACCAATGCAAGCAGCTAAAGGCAAATATTGAAGCAAAAATTCTAGAATTACAAAGCATCGAAAAAGCAATACAAATGTTTGACCCCACATACCAACTATCAGAGTTTAGCAAGCTAAGCGTGGTGGACGAAGACAAAAATAAAAAATCAAAAGAAGAAACATTATTAGAAACACCCACAGAAGAAGCATCATCAAGTAAGCGAAAGACATTTTATGTAATATTTAATGGCCCAATGGAGAATGCTGTTTTTGATGAATGGCATAAGGCAGCCATGCATACTATGGGAAAGAAAGGAATTATTTACAAATCATACAGCACTCTGGAAGAAGCCAAACAAGCAGTAGCAAACAATAAAGAGCTAAAAAAAGTAGACCAAACTTTCAAAAAAGTGTTGGTTGAACCGCCGAAGGAGTTAACAAAAATGCAAACATTGGGAAAAATCTCAAAATTAACCCAAGTACCAACTAGACAAGATCATATTCAGATGAAGACATTAAGTTTCGATGATTTTCAGTATCATCTAAACTTAATTAAGAATTGGAAGGAAGATGATCTAAACAAGTTCTTTTATCCAACAGTTAAAGCATTCAGCCTGAAAGCAGTCGTCACAAGCGGAGCTAGCCCACTTATGGTATACAAATTTTTTCATTACGGATTATTGGACACCATATACATCGACGAAGGAAACACCATCATCCAAGAATTAAACATTGGAATAATAAAAACCGTAAATAACTATAGAAAGCATTTTGGAAAAGACCGGGAAGTCTTTTTAAGAATTCATAGTTCTTATCCATTTTTTAATGAAGAAAAGGACATCCGAGTACCATCATATTCACTAGTTAACATGGGAGTATCAAATGGCCAATATCCACTAAGAGATGAACCTACCCAGGAAAATGAAGACATTTCGGAAATTAATTACCAGTTATTATTTGGAATATTAGTACAACTCCAGAAAATGACAGATGAATCCAAGTATAAAATTAACTATAAGAATCAATCTGTAATGATATACTCTCATTTTAAGGACAAGCTTAGACCAGAGGAGTTTGAATTCCTTCTGGATTTCGAAGAAGCATTGATGAAAATAAAAGGAGTTTTTGATAAACTTAATGAAGAAGAAAAAGAGAAATTATGTCAGCAGATAAAACCATTCAAAGGACATACATGCAGCCACTGTAGCAGAAAAGATGAAAATCCAATTATAGAGGATTAACAAGTGTCGGCAGAAGGATTATGAAGTAATGAAAGATTAGCAAAGTGTCGGCAGGATTAATGAAGGATCAATAAATATCAGCAGAAGACAACAAAATGTAAACAGTAAATCTGAAGACATTATAATGTAGCTACTGTAGATAGGTCTACAGCTGTACCTCTCTTTTTACTTTATGTCATTTCTCTAATAAAGGTGTGGGGACTCTTATCCCTCCACTCAGTTTGTAATGTGTGGACAGAATTCATTCAGTCCGTCTATAAATAGGTATCATCTATGTAATTGAAGGGCAGAGTGAAAAATAATAAATAAGTGTTTGCTTATTTTCTCTTTCTAAGAGAGTTCTTCCTTGAACTTCTTATAAGTTCTGAATAGGGAAAATCAATTCATACACCATTAAAAACCAGCAATTAAAGTATTCATCCATCAGCCCGAAGCTATCCAGAATCAACAAATCAACCAGAACAAAGCAACAAGCATCTAAAAACAATTTGTTTTCAGGTATGGCACGTTTTAATATCCAAAATAATCAGCATAATAATAATATAGACATTGAATATGTTTTTATTACAAAAATGATTTATGTTTTACCCAGATATTTATGTATATGCAAAGAATGAGTTCTATAGAAATAGATCTAGTATCTACTAATAAAAATTTACAGTATCATATATTAGGAGTAGTAAATAGAGAACGTATAGTATCCATTCTTATTGATACAGGATCATCCTTTTCACACATTCACCCTAAATATGCAACAGTGCTTGCTGAAGCACCAGTCATAGCAGTAGAAACCATAAATGGATATAAAGAATATAGTAAACAAACTTATATCGAATTAATGTTGCATGAAGATTTAAACTTTAAACTAGCTATTTATGTCGACGAGAATAATGTAGGAGCAGATATTTTGTTAAGAGCAGATTTTTTGGAAAATATGAATCATCAAATAAACCCTAAGCATATAACATTAAACGATATACACATTCCTAGAATTAAGTTACCATACTACGAAATAAATAAAAATCTTTAAATGGACGAACATATACAAATATTAGAAAAAGAAGAAATTCTTGGAACATATTCAGCTCAATCAATTATTGAACATAAAATAGAAAAAACTAAAAAAGCAAAATTAGATTTAAAAGAAGGACAACATTTTAATAAATCAATAATCGAAAGATTAAAAAGAAAGAATGTTATATATCACAGATTATTTACCCAAGAAATACCTATAGACATAAAAAGTACTAGAGGAACTATTGTAATCCCTTTAATAGATAGTGAACAAATAACATCTAGAATAGAGAGAATTCATAATAAAAAGGATAGAAGTAAAATTGGATACATACAAATTGCTACTATACAGGTATTAATCAGATCTACTTTTAAAGAAGGAATAGATTCACCAATAGCTTTAATAGCCTATGATCGAAGAATAAAAGAGACTAAAGATTCAGTTTTAGGAGTAACAATTGGAAATTTAGCCTATAAAACTCTAAAATTCAATTTAGGAATTAAATATGCAATTCCACTATCAACAAAAAATTTGGATAATAGTATTTGTCTAGGATATAAATTTACCCGAAAAGATTTAATGGAAGAAGGAGACCAACCATTTAGTTTAACATATATGGTTGAATATGCATTAACCAATAGTCATCATAGTATAAATTTTTTAGATCAAGAATCCATTTATCTAGATAAGCTCTTTGAAGGAATATCCCAAATCAAGAAGTTGCCAATGAAAGAAATAACACTAGGAGAAACCAGTAATCAAATTAGAAAATCAATCTCATTTAGACAACCTTACGTGAAACAACTACTTTTAGAAAACCCAGAAAAATCAACAAAAGAAGAAAATGAATATACAAAATTAGAAAAAGAAATATCAGAATTAAGTAAATTTTTAAAAGAAAAACTATGAATAATAATACGTGTAAAGAAATATCAGATTTAATTAAACATTATAACGAAAGGTTAGAATATTTAAGGACAACAACCATTAGTACTAAAATATATAAGATGAATAAAGAGATTTTAGAAAAAAGAATAAAAGAAGCAAAAAATTCGTGCGTAATATGTAATCAACAAACATCCGCTGCCTCTGACCAATTTCTGGTATCAGAACCAAGCAACGAAAATGGAGAAAATACAGAAAATACAAGATAACTTACAAAGAATAAATAAAGAAATTGAACATAATAAAGCTATTTTAGCCTATGCACAATTTCTAAGGCTTCAATCTTATGCCCCAGATATAATAGAATTTAAAATAAATATATTAGAAAGACGAAAAACTGATTTTGAATATGAATTACATAAACAAAAATTAATATATCATATAGAAAACAAATAAACAAACACAAAGGGTACTTAAATGAAAGATGAAAGAAATAGAAGGCACTATTGTAAATATCACTTCTACAGTAAAAAGGCCCCTGAAGGCCATTTTTGCAAACTAAATTTTCCAAAAGGCCAATTTTTAAATTCTCTCTTTGTTGATAATAATGGATGATGAAATTGTTTTTCCTCTCCTAGTGAAGTAAACTGGAAGAAATTTTTAATTTTCAGGTCCCTAGTTATTTTACATGGTTCTATTCTACTTATATAAAATGCAAAAAATTCCCTTGTATATTCTTAATTGGTTAAAAATCCCCATTATTATTTATATTAGCAAAGAAACCCTTTATTAATATTTTATTAGCAAAAAGCTCCTTATTATCACTATATTAATTCATTGCACCCATTCAAAAATTAAAAGTGGAGCACAAGAGGGTTATTTCCCATTTTTTTAAGTTTACATGGTGGTTATTGCTAATTTTTTTTAAATTGTGTTTTCACCTTATATTCTAAACAAAAAACAACATAAATGGATATATTTGTCCTAACCCCTACAAATCATGAAAAATATTTATAGTTAGAGTCAATGTTTTTAAAACCGGATCGGAGAGCGAACCGGTAAGCCGACTGGTTAGCGATTTTACTGGTCGAACCGGACGAACCATTGATTTTAGAAAATTAACCAGATCGGACCAGCTTCCGGTTCGCGGTCGAACCGGTCGGATCGGCCGGTCCGGTCCGATTTTAATAACATTGGTTAGAGTAAGTAAAACACAATGTAACCTTAGATAAGGATAATTGTTTTTTGCTTTTGTTAACACAGGATTTTTTTTTTAGTAAAATTAATACAATAGGTACTTTTGCATTGTACTCTCATATTAATATTTTCAGGTTTCAAGGATATTCAAGTCCTAGCTTTGATGTAATCGATTTTGACGTTCGTCAAACATATTATACAAGAATATTTTCCGACGGGAATTTAAACATAAGTAATTTTATGATGTAATGCTTTCAATATATATTGCTCAGAATTCAGATCATGAACTGATAACTAATTAAATGAAGTAGTTATGGAGACTTGAATCTAACAAATTCCCAAAATAGGGAAGATTTAGAAAATGGTATTAATTGTTAAAAACAATTAATTAATGCATATATATATATATTGAATTTGAATTCATCGATCACTTATATATAAAAGGAAACAAAAAAAAGATCAAAAGAGCTCTACCAGTTAGCTAGCTAGAAAATAAAATAAATGAATATATATATATATATATATATGTATATATATTGCTTTCGATCGACTTTTCTTGGGCTCCATCCAGCTGATCATCACCATCTGAGTTGTTAATGTGATGCATCTTCAGTCAAATGAGTATTGTTTGTCGAATTTTGATGATTGTCAGTGAAGAAGAAGTCCTTATGATATTTAACATCATCATCGTCAAAGACCAACCTTTGCCATATATCTTCACAATCACCACTCTCCTTTAAAAATCCAGAATTAATGAAATTGGAGTTTGCGTCCATTAGCTGCTGAGGATACACGTTTGGAAAGGCCGATTGTGGTGCAACATGATTAATCCCGGGTCTATTCATTAACCCGTTCGCTTTTGATTGTTCGACATTAGGTTTTTGATGGCCATCATAAGTCTCTTGTCCATTCGATTTATTCATATTTTTGTGAATTCGGCACAAAACCCAATCGTCCAACTACGTACAAGGCAAAAAAGATAATTAAAATAATTATGGCAAAGAAAAAACATTAATATATTGATTTGAAATAGATGATCAATATATAAAACATACAATCTTCCAACATACCTTCATGTCTTGAGTACTTCTTCTTTCAAGGTTAGGAATAGGATCATCAACCTTAAATTCATGCATAATCCAATTAGTCTTTTTGCCATTCGGAGGTTTCCCGTTATAGAAAACTAGGGTTTTCTTTTTTCCAACAACTTCACCATTGTGAAGTATAGGTTTATCGGCTCCAGTGGCCTTCCAGAAACCGTTGCCTGCAGCTCGATTAGGGCGTGTACCGTTTCGATACTTGCGGTCTCTTGGAGTGAAAAAATACCATTCTTTCTCACCCGAGAATGTCACTACATAAATAGAAACACTAATTAATATAGATTGTACGACGTATAATTAACTCTTAAACCCTATACACTAAAAATATTATGACATAATTCAAATATGATGAAAAAAATAACCCTAACCCTAAACATATAAAGCTAGGTTCATATATGCCATGCATGTGTATATATAAAACCCTAACCATACATATACATACATTTATATAAAGCTTCATGCCATGTATAAGATTATATCAAATTAATAATAACATCAGAAGTCATAATAAATTTTCATATAAAGATTCATTCCATATACAGAACTATGATTTGAAATAAATATAAAATTTAAAATAAACAATCAAAAGATTGAAGAAGAAACCTGATAGTTGCTCGGGATTGTATCGGTAAACATTGACTTCATGTATATTCATGCAATACGGGATAGGTTCATTCGAGATTTTTTTCTTCAAATAATAAACAATAAGTTCATTATCTTTGGGTTCGAAACGATACCCCGGTGGAAAAACTTGGATATAAACCTTTTCACACTGGACATTTGCATGGATATTATGATTGGTTTGCATATTAGGAGGATTCATTGATGAATATGAATGGTAAAACTCGTATAGAATAAGGAAGAAGAAAAGGGTTTGAGAAAATTCTATGAAAAATAAGATAAGAGGGCTCAAGAATAACTAACTATATGGTAAGCTAAGCTATATATCTATATTACACCCAATAGGATACGAGAGGTTGTTAGATGGATAAATCCAAACTCCTATAATATAGCTAGACAACCAATAGAATATAAGAGTTTGTTATTTATATTTATAAATTCAAACTCCTAGCTAGTTGATAAGTATTAAATACTGTTCAAATTAGCTTTTTTTTTTGGCTCCAACTGTTCAAAATTTTGGTAGTATTATTAAATAATATATTATACTAACCGCAATACAATTTCCAAATTTTTTTTTTATGTATTATGACACAATCACAATGTTTTTTATTAGCATTTTTATTTACTTCTCGTACATTATCTTTTCATATTTGGGCTGGATACTTAAATGGTGTGATCCAGCCCATATAATAGCCCAATGACCCACAGAATACTTCTCAATCTATAAATAACGGCGAAGAAAGAGAGGAAAAAGGCACTCAGATTAGATTTCACACGACCGCAAAGAGGAGGAGGAGGAGGAGAAGCATAATCATTTTCCGATTAAATTCGCTGATTCAATCATGGAGGCATTTGAACCAGAAATCCATCAGGTATTTCTGAAATTGATCGACGGTAAGCACAATATCTTGAATTTTCAAACCCCTTCAGTCTCGATATTCACCCTCAAACATCGCATCGAAACCCTAACTTCAATCCCTTCCCACCTTCAACTCCTCCTTTCCAACAACTCACGCATACTCCATGACCACCAAACCCTAACCCTAACTCAAAATCCCCAATATCCCGAAACCCTAGATACGAATTCCAATCGCTTGTTGACCGAAAATGAGGCCAGGAAGTTCCCTGCTGTGGTGCATTTGTTATTGAGGCTTAGGGGTGGGAAAGGAGGGTTTGGATCATTGCTGAGAGGGGCGGCCACTAAGGCCGGACAGAAGAAGACGAACAATTTTGATGCTTGTAGGGATATGAGTGGGCGGAGGTTGAGGCATGTGAATGCTGAGAAGAAATTAGAAGAGTGGAGGGCAGAGGCTGAAGAGCGGAAATTGGAAAAGATGGCTGAGGATTTTATTAAGAAGAAGGCGAAAGACGTGGTGAAGAGTGGGAAGCGTAATGGGGGTGATAGTTCTGAAAAGTATGTGGCTAAGTATAGGGAAGATTCTGCTAAGTGTATGGAGGAGGTGGAGAGGTCTGTCAGAGAGTCGATCAAGGAGTTGGCTAGTTCAAAGAGGAAGGGTGGTGTGGAGGGTAGCAAATCGGATTCCAAGCGGGTGAAGATATGGTATGATATATGGATGTGTTCTTTGTTTTGTTAATCTTTTGTTTTTTGGTAATACGTTGGCAATTTTTTTTTTCCCCAAGAAACATGAGTAGGTGCATTAGCTGATATTCCTGATAATTGTAGTGGCAAAAAATATCTGTCCTGAAGTTCTATCTTGGTAGGTAAGATGAAGTAATGATGTCAATTGAGGTTAATTATTATATGTTGGTTCTGTGTATTGTAATATTTAACAATCTGTTCAATGCCTGAGAATTAGCTAGTATTACCTATTTGTTTTGCTGCACAATGCGTGACATAGACTTCTAGTTAGAAAATTAGCGATGTCAACTTTGTCTTGAATTACTTAGCCAATTTGTATTTTACTTTGTGCTATATTAACCATTTAATCCAACTCTCTTTTTTCCTATTTAAGGTTGGGAAAGAGAAAAATGGGTGAGAGTGACAGTGAGGATATAGACGAGGATGATAGCGATGAAGAAAAAGAAGGGGAGAATGAGAAATCTGTTATTATTGATAACGAAAATCATTCTGATTCCAGCAAAGAAGAAGAGAGAAGTTCAGGTTCGGTTACTGGTGGGAAGCTTGGTACTGAATCTCCTGACCAAGCTCCCTCTGGGAGTGGCTCTGAGGATGAAAACACTGCTGTTGAAGAGTCCATGAAATCAAGTAAAACTCTTGAAGAAAATACAGACCATGTTATAGCTGATACAAAAGTCCCTCTTGATTCCCACTCCAATGAAGTAGAAGAAATAGTTAGTCAACTACCTGATGCCTTAGGTTCAGAATTGGAAGTTGCTCCTGCTTCGCAATTGAGCAGTGGTATCAAATCTAGGCCGGTTCAAGAAGAATCAGCACCTGCGAGTGTAGAAGTTCAAGACTTGGATAAGCCCCTGAATTTTGATGAATATAATTCAGCATCAGAGTTAGAGGTATGCCGCGGTTATGTACTTTCTTTCATATATCACATAAAAATATTATTTTCTGGTTCTTGCCAAGTCAATCTTTTTTTATTCATTATTATTAAAATGGGGCACAACCCAATTACAGGTTCTTGGCCTGGAGAGGTTAAAATCGGAACTTCAAGCACGTGGATTGAAATGTGGAGGTACTTTGCAAGAACGTGCAGCAAGGCTCTTCCTGCTCAAAACTACACCATTAGAGAAGCTTCCAAAGAAGCTGCTTGCCAAGAAATGAAATTGTGTACTAAGCAATTGCTAGAAATGGTTCATCATTTGTCTGAAATTCTGTAAATTAATATGTTAAATAAATGTACTAGTTACACTTTTCTAGTTAAGCTACTGATTATTTTTTAAATTCATTATGACTAGGATATATCTTCTGTACCAGTTGACAAAACCATGTGGCTATGGCATATCATATGTTCGTGTTTTACATTGATCTTTTATCGTATAAATATCCAAGTACATGGATTTGCAGCCAAACACAAAATCGTTAAATACCAAGATTACTCCACTCCTTAAGATACCTAAATTTGACATATATTGTACCTAATTGCATCTTTCTCACAATATTCTTCTTCTTCAAGGCAAATTGAGCAACAACTCACTGTACCATTATAAAGAGATTCATCAATAAGTACTAATTCTGTATATTGTTCTGGACTGGTGGTGGCTACGGGCGAGTCTCCGGCATTAATTAATATTGGTGTACTTCTGTGTGATAGATAAATACAATACAATACAATGTATTTTACAAAATTGTATTTTTAGTTCTATTGTGTTCTGTTAATTAATATAAACGCCTATTAGCTTACATCAAAAAGAGAAATTCTACAAACTGGACAAGTGCTCTTCTTTAGTAACCATTGATGAATGCATTCAGCATGAAAGCAGTGGTGACACAAATTTATCCTCCTAACTTTCTCATTGCTTCCACATTCCTCTAGGCAAATAGGACAATGAGAAATTTCACTTGGATCAATAAGTACCATTTCTGAGCAATTTTCAATTTTAGAGTCATCTAAGCTGGATTGTACTGTTGTCATATCCGGACCGTTGGATTGACTGTTTGTACGAGCAACCACTAGTACATCAATTTCCGTTTCTCTTGAACATTTTTCCGCCATCCGAATCAAACACGTGATGCAGACGAACAAAACCATCAATACTACGACGATGATTGGAATCATGAGAACAAATGCAAACAATTTTGAAATCATCTTCAGCACCCTTCCACCTGTCATGAATTACATGTAATATTAAATATAGGACATTTCAAATAATCCAAAGAATAGCTAGCTATCAAAAAAAGCTGAAATTTCATTACCTTTTTCCTGATTATAACAATCTTTGCAGAGAGGAACACACCATGTCAACATAAGATCATCAAAATTTCCACGAGAATTATAAGAATTGAACCACGAAACTGGAATTTGTGAAGTTGTAATCACACTGCATCCGTAAGATGTTTGGATATCTTGGTTTGAAGTTGCAAGTACTACAGTATTGGTGGTGTTGCTAAGGCAATGTATAGCAGTTAAATTCAACTTTGCAACTTTTGGAGGACAATTATAAAATGTGTAGTTTTGATAATCTTTTGCCACAAAAGGAGAAGGTACCATCAAATTCATAAGCCTTTTGGGAAGACAATTATTTGGATCATAGAGTACTATAGTTGACGAATCGTAGTCGATATAACGTATGTCGAAATCGCCTGAAAACGGAAGATGTAAGATGGCTATTCCTTGATTATTGCAACTTAGGTTAGTACACTCACAGTTTTGAAGTTGTTGACTTTCCAATTTGAAAGGGTAACGGATTTGGACAGCGCCACAATAAGAATTTGGACATTGGTTTTCGGAGAGTGCAACTGAAAAAATCAAGAAAACAAAGTACAAGATTTTCATATCTGAAAATTTTGAATATAGCTAGATAGATGTCATGTACGTCGGTATTATTACATCGTGGATAATGATCACTTTGAACACAGTTGAAAATTTTGTCCTACAAAGACAATCTATGATGTGTAAGGAATAAATTAACTTGTTGAACATTTTCTTTCGGATGGTTCTATGATCGATGTTGTTGAAGCTACTTACAAGAATGAATAATACAAGTCAAGTGTACATATATATACATATAAGACAAGAATTAATTCTTGGTTTAAGAAACCAAATCAGCATAACAATGTAGGGAAGCTCAATCAGAGACGCACGATCTATACGTTGGATCTTAGTAGACACAAATCACAAGTTCTCAGCATATCCATCTATATATAGATCATATATGATCTTCCAACGTGTCAACACCAGCATCGATAGACAATTATACCCTCGCGTAGAGTTGGAATTTACTTAACCAAGGTCGTCTGTGTGTTTTTACACAGGTCGACCCAACGTACTACATATTCTTATTTTGATTTGATCTAACTTAGATATATATCGAATTACATATTTGCATGCATGATGTGTTGTGTATTCTTTAGTTATGATCAGGACATAATAAAAGTTTACCTCATCATAAAATTAAAATGTGTGTGCCAATATTCACTAATTAGACAACACTTCCGAATTCCTTCATGATCTATATATACAAACAAATTACCAAATTCGAAACTAGTAAATATTAAATAAGAGTTTGTGTAGTAGAATTCCTGCAAACAGGGCAAGTGTTTTGTATCCTGAGCCACTCATCAATACAACCGGAATGGAAGCAATGTTGACACGGAGGTACGCATATGAGGGTATCTTTTGGATGGTAATCGGCTAGGCATATCGGACACGTAGCACCATTAGGCCCCGGCAAACGTCGACTTTCACCCACAACTATTTTAATGTAGGAGTCGATGATGGAATTGTCTATCGTATGGGCCTGTAGCTCGGTGGATGGGCTCGAGGCTGCACGCCTGCTTAGTCTGGTTGCCAACATATATATGTAACATGAAAGGCCAATGCAAAATGCTATTAATGGTGCAGCAAAGGCTAGTGACACCATAATAATAATCAAGATGCCTGTTCTACCTGCATGCAGTAAATAATTAATACTCCATATGTATGGATCAAATTATAAAATTCAGAGAGCTATATATTATCGGCAATCCACAGATAATAATTGGTTCATTTTATGGTCCCCAAGCTCTTTTTCTTTTATTTTTTCAAATTCCCCATTCTCATCGAATTTGGATTTACAAGTGTAAAATAGAAAGAGTCGTAAAGTGCAAAACAGACATTGTACAGTTAATAGGACCAACATCAATTAAATATATATGCGTTGATAATAATCTTAAATTTGTCCAAGTGATCAATTATATATATTCTATACTTTCATGCTTCAATCATTATTTCTTTGACTTTGATGGATTCAACTAACACCAATCTCAAAATGTTAGAAATGTTCTCTTTCCAGCTAATTAAACTTGAGAATCAATATCAAACTTTCATAAAATTAATTAATGAAAAACTTGTAATTAATACCTTTTCCATGTTCATCAAAACATACAAGTTGTTTGCTCTTGTTGTTTTCATCAAATCCACAAATACCACCTTTTGATTCACAATCTTTGCAATCAGGCACATTCCATGTCAATCGAAGATCTCCAGTAAGATTCGAGTCAAGCCATTGATCATCATCATTTTGATAAACTATCTTTGAAACTGGGATAGGCAGAGAAAACATAGTATTACATATATTCATATCGAGATCTCTTACAGGATTCATGGAAGAAGTTGCCAAAATCGACGTTGTAGTGTTGCTAAGGCAATGAATAGTAGTGGCCGTTCGATCTCTTATGAGCTCGGAAGGGCAACTTAGGAATGTGAAGTTCTTTGTATATGAAGCCGTAAAAGGAGTAGATGAAAGGTTTAAGCTCATAAGCCGGCTTATAAGGCAATTATATGGGTCGTAAAGTTGGATTTCTTGATTGAGATAATTGATTTTTCCAACATAAAAAGCTCCAGAAGATTCTAGATTCAATATTACTGGTTTCGCTTTCTGGTTAAGACTGCAGCTGAGATTAAAGCCAGGATAACCACAGTTTTTTGGTTTTTGGTTTTCTAACTGAAAAGGGAATCGTATAACGAATGGGTTGTTTCTGCAGAAACGTTTTGGACAATCGATTCTTGCATGGATCGAGAGGAAGAAGAAGAAGAAGAAGAATGCAAAAGGGATGGTATTTAATGTAGTGTTCTTCATAATGTACAAAAGGATGTTAAACAATCATTCTTGGAATTAATGAGTGCAAAAGATGGAGAATAAATATTGTTTCATCTGTTCAAAACATTGATACTTGAAAAACAAGTTGAACTTATGGTTTATAGTTACTCATAGCTTTTAAAGTCAATGGTTTTAATTTTTGGATAAACATAGTGGATATATTTGAAAATTAATAGGAATTAGTAGTAGGCAAAAGCAACCCACTAGGAGGAATATACAATACATGTCTTAATAAATTCAATTGGTAGTTGCAACTGGTAATTTAATATGTGGATTGATTTGTTCCAAGTCAATTAATGCTCAGACCATTTTTTGAAAAGATAATTGTTTTGCACTAAGGAATCATTGCAGACATTATTAATGGTAAAATACTGCAGCTTGTTTGCTCTAACAAAATATCTTTTGCTATATATCAGACTCCTACATTTATTATGAATGAAAATAAGATCGAATTGGAGTTTGGGTAAAAGAAAAAGGACTATATCAAAATATCATATCTTTTCATTTTAACAATTCCTTCCTGCTATGAATTCAAAGTTGTTAAACTCTGATAGTACTCGAAAGTAAAATTAATGATGATCACAATCTCAAATCAAATGAAGAACATTTTCTATTGATCCAAAGATAAGAGAAAGATGAGGACCAGAAACACAGACAAGAAACTAGTATACTCATAAATTAAGTCAGTACCAGAATGAAAGAAGACAACAGATTCAACAAATTTCATATACAGTCTTAAATGGAGTGAGTATTTCCTATACGATTAACCAGACCAGACCAGACCAGGCCGCATGTGGTAGTCATCTTGTTGCAAATTAATAAGGATTGTAGTTCCCTGGAGCTTCCATCTTTTCTATCGACTGCTCCATTCCTGCATTTATCAATTTCATGCAATGCAATGATATATTGGTCATCTAAAATATTCATAGTTATAAAGTTTCACGCGCTACATGTATGATTGGGCTGAAAATTCTCAAAAGTGTTTCTTCATTTAAAGGTTTTAGATGAATGGGGGTTTATGTGCAAGAAAAAATAAAGCAAAGGTGGTTTTATGCAAAAGTAAAACTACAGAAGGGGGTTTCATGCATGCATGTTTTGCTTAATACATTGGTTTTATGCATTTTTTCAAGGGTAATATTGGAATTCAAAGTACAAACTGAAGGTGTTAGTTACCATGGAGGTTGTGGCAAGTGTGCTAGGAAAATTAAAACATGAGGGAGTTTACCAATGGCAATAACAAAGAAATAATAATAACATAGGGGAGTTTCGTGCGTGCACGGTTTTATGCATTTGAAGCCAAATTGAATGCAAATGGAAGAAAACGTTCTCAGAGTCCAGCTCCAGCATTATGGAACTAAGAATGCAACTTTGTTTCCATTTTTTCCGCACCATTAGACACATGAAAAGACTAAACTGAGATTTTGAAAAGAAGCACATACTTTGATTGGGTAAAACATTTCCATAGAAGGAGCTTGGACCAAATTTGGAACTACCTTCCGGATGCGACATGGATTGACTTTTACGAACCACAGAATGAATGTCAGAATCATCATCCTGGGAGTTGTTTTCAAAAGAGACATTTTTTTCATCAGTTGTTGAAGTAATGAGTAGCTTGTTATGAGGATGCAAATCCTCATGATCTGTAGTTGTTTTTGTGTCGCCTATCTCTTTCTCGAGTTGATCTGATTCAGAATCGTTAACCGGGGTTGCAGAGTGTTGCTTCCTCTTGGATCTAGCACGTCTATTTTGGAACCAATTAGAGACATTAGTTTGAGAGATTTGGCCGTGTTGAGATAAGTCTGTGGTTATTTCTTGGATCCTGATCCTGCTTGGATTTCCAGTGCCTTGTTCGAATATGCGTTCGAGAATCTGAAGCTGCATAGGTGTTGGAGTCCAACGTTGTCTGCTCGTTATTTTATGCATACCGGATGATGTTATTAAAGGATCGCAATACAACATATTTCCCAGCCTCACTCCTGATAGATGATCAAGAACAGAACAGAACAGAACAGAACACAAAAAAATTAATTATAACTTTTTTTTTTTTTTTTTTTTATTTCTAGAACTACTACGTACATGACTTGGTTATACATGGATTTATCAGTCATAATAATTAATAATACTAATGTAAAAAAAAAAGATAAGATGAGATGATATAGAATAGAGAATTCAGCTCAATCTTATCCTAATCAACCAAAAGGAAGGATTTTTGGGTTTCTCAAAAAAATCCATTTCTTTATTATAAAGAAAATAAAAGTAGAAAAGAGTTTTAATGATACTGTAAAGTAATTAATACCAGCAAGATCGTTTTGAGCAGTGAGGGATTTATGCAAGTCTACGAGCTGTTGACAAATAATGGCGTAAACCGCTATCTGTTTCCGGAGGACTTCCATTTGCTCGTCCGTCATCACCTTCACAAACATCCCTCCTCCTCCGCCGCCGCCGTTCAGCTCCTCCGCTGCCTTTTGCCACTCCATCACAATTTCTCGATTTCTTCTTATCTTTATCTTAAACTTAAACAGAGAGAGGAGGAAGAGGAAGAGGAAGAGAAAGAGAAAGAGAAGAGTAAAGTAAAGTAAATAAGTCAACAAAATTAACTCTACCCCTATATTATTATTATTATGATTAAAGCAATAACCCTCTTCTTAATTAGTTATTTGTCATTTTGTGTATTGTGTGGAATGATATATTTTATTTATACATACGGTATACGGAGGGATACAGACAAAGGAAAATATACGCCTTGTTTGTTTGTTTGTGCATAGCGTAGACTTACTTTCCTAATTTAATTCCCCCCGGAATTAACGCTAATCGGATCCTCAGTTTTTTCCACCCCAAATTCTTTTTTACTTGCATATATATGTTATCATCCAACGTCTACTATTAATTTATTTTATTATTAATGGACAAATACTAGTAAGTAAAACAAACATTCCAACTATCTTTCACTCTCTCAAGGTTACATCGACTGTGTGTTAATAGCTCTTACTCCTATATTATTATTATGATTAAAGTAAATTAACTCTTACTCCTATATTATTATTATGATTAAAGCAATAATCCTCTTCTTAATTATTATGATTAAAGTAAATAAGTCAACAAAATTAACTCTTACTCCTATATTAAGTAAAGTAAAGTAAATAAGTCAACAAAATTAAAGTAAATAAGTCAACAAAATTAACTCTTACTTCTATATTATTATTATGATTAAAGCAATAATCCTCTTCTTAATTAGTTATTTGTCATTTTGTGTATTGTGTGGAATGATATATTTTATTTATACATACGGTATACGGAGGGATACAGACAAAGGAAAATATACGCCTTGTTTGTTTGTTTGTTTGTGCGTAGCGTAGACTTACTTTCCTAATTTAATTCCCCCCGGAATTAACGCTAATCGGATCCTCAGTTTTTTCCACCCCAAATTCTTTTTTACTTGCATATCTATGTTATCATCCAACGTCTACTATTAATTTATTTTATTATTAATGGACAAATACTAGTAAGTAAAACAAACATTCCAACTATCTTTCACTCTCTCAAGGTTACATCGACTGTGTGTTAATAGCTCTTACTCCTATATTATTATTATGATTAAAGTAAATTAACTCTTACTCCTATATTATTATTATGATTAAAGCAATAATCCTCTTCTTAATTATTATGATTAAAGTAAATAAGTCAACAAAATTAACTCTTACTCCTATATTAAGTAAAGTAAAGTAAATAAGTCAACAAAATTAAAGTAAATAAGTCAACAAAATTAACTCTTACTTCTATATTATTATTATGATTAAAGCAATAATCCTCTTCTTAATTAGTTATTTGTCATTTTGTGTATTGTGTGGAATGATATATTTTATTTATACATACGGTATACGGAGGGATACAGACAAAGGAAAATATACGCCTTGTTTGTTTGTTTGTTTGTGCGTAGCGTAGACTTACTTTCCTAATTTAATTCCCCCCGGAATTAACGCTAATCGGATCCTCAGTTTTTTCCACCCCAAATTCTTTTTTACTTGCATATCTATGTTATCATCCAACGTCTACTATTAATTTATTTTATTATTAATGGACAAATACTAGTAAGTAAAACAAACATTCCAACTATCTTTCACTCTCTCAAGGTTACATCGACTGTGTGTTAATAGCTCTTACTCCTATATTATTATTATGATTAAAGTAAATTAACTCTTACTCCTATATTATTATTATGATTAAAGCAATAATCCTCTTCTTAATTATTATGATTAAAGTAAATAAGTCAACAAAATTAACTCTTACTCCTATATTAAGTAAAGTAAAGTAAATAAGTCAACAAAATTAAAGTAAATAAGTCAACAAAATTAACTCTTACTCCTATATTATTATTATGATTAAAGCAATAATCCTCATCTTAATTAGTTATTTGTCATTTTGTGTATTGTGTGGAATGATATATTTTATTTATACATACGGTATACGGAGGGATACAGACAAGGGAAAATATACGCCTTGTTTGTTTGTTTGTGCGTAGCGTAGACTTACTTTCCTAATTTAATTCCCCCCGGAATTAACGCTAATCGGATCCTCAGTTTTTTCCACCCCAAATTCTTTTTTACTTGCATATATATGTTATCATCCAACGTCTACTATTAATTTATTTTATTATTAATGGACAAATACTAGTAAGTAAAACAAACATTCCAACTATCTTTCACTCTCTCAAGGTTACATCGACTGTGTGTTAATAGCTCTTACTCCTATATTATTATTATGATTAAAGTAAATTAACTCTTACTCCTATATTATTATTATGATTAAAGCAATAATCCTTTTCTTAATTATTATGATTAAAGTAAATAAGTCAACAAAATTAACTCTTACTCCTATATTATTATTAGGATTAAAGCAATAATCCTCTTCTTAATTAGTTATTTGTCATTTTGTGTATTGTGTGGAATGATATATTTTATTTATACATACGGTATACGGAGGGATACAGACAAAGGAAAATATACGCCTTGTTTGTTTGTTTGTGCGTAGCGTAGACTTACTTTCCTAATTTAATTCCCCCCGGAATTAACGCTAATCGGATCCTCAGTTTTTTCCACCCCAAATTCTTTTTTACTTGCATATATATGTTATCATCCAACGTCTACTATTAATTTATTCTATTATTAATGGACAAATACTAGTAAGTAAAACAAACATTCCAACTATCTTTCACTCTCTCAAGGTTACATCGACTGTGTGTTAATAGCTCTTACTCCTATATTATTATTATGATTAAAGTAAATTAACTCTTACTCCTATATTATTATTATGATTAAAGCAATAATCCTCTTCTTAATTATTATGATTAAAGTAAATAAGTCAACAAAATTAACTCTTACTCCTATATTAAGTAAAGTAAAGTAAATAAGTCAACAAAATTAAAGTAAATAAGTCAACAAAATTAACTCTTACTCCTATATTATTATTATGATTAAAGCAATAATCCTCTTCTTAATTAGTTATTTGTCATTTTGTGTATTGTGTGGAATGATATATTTTATTTATACATACGGTATACGGAGGGATACAGACAAAGGAAAATATACGCCTTGTTTGTTTGTTTGTGCGTAGCGTAGACTTACTTTCCTAATTTAATTCCCCCCGGAATTAACGCTAATCGGATCCTCAGTTTTTTCCACCCCAAATTCTTTTTTACTTGCATATATATGTTATACTCCAACGTCTACTATTAATTTATTTTATTATTAATGGACAAATACTAGTAAGTAAAACAAACATTCCAACTATCTTTCACTCTCTCAAGGTTACATCGACTGTGTGTTAATAGCTCTTACTCCTATATTATTATTATGATTAAAGTAAATTAACTCTTACTCCTATATTATTATTATGATTAAAGCAATAATCCTCTTCTTAATTATTATGATTAAAGTAAATAAGTCAACAAAATTAACTCTTACTCCTATATTAAGTAAAGTAAAGTAAATAAGTCAACAAAATTAAAGTAAATAAGTCAACAAAATTAACTCTTACTCCTATATTATTATTATGATTAAAGCAATAATCCTCTTCTTAATTAGTTATTTGTCATTTTGTGTATTGTGTGGAATGATATATTTTATTTATACATACGGTATACGGAGGGATACAGACAAGGGAAAATATACGCCTTGTTTGTTTGTTTGTGCGTAGCGTAGACTTACTTTCCTAATTTAATTCCCCCCGGAATTAACGCTAATCGGATCCTCAGTTTTTTCCACCCCAAATTCTTTTTTACTTGCATATATATGTTATCATCCAACGTCTACTATTAATTTATTTTATTATTAATGGACAAATACTAGTAAGTAAAACAAACATTCCAACTATCTTTCACTCTCTCAAGGTTACATCGACTGTGTGTTAATAGCTCTTACTCCTATATTATTATTATGATTAAAGTAAATTAACTCTTACTCCTATATTATTATTATGATTAAAGCAATAATCCTCTTCTTAATTATCATGATTAAAGTAAATAAGTCAACAAAATTAACTCTTACTCCTATATTAAGTAAAGTAAAGTAAATAAGTCAACAAAATTAAAGTAAATAAGTCAACAAAATTAACTCTTACTCCTATATTATTATTATGATTAAAGCAATAATCCTCTTCTTAATTAGTTATTTGTCATTTTGTGTATTGTGTGGAATGATATATTTTATTTATACATACGGTATACGGAGGGATACAGACAAAGGAAAATATACGCCTTGTTTGTTTGTTTGTGCGTAGCGTAGACTTACTTTCCTAATTTAATTCCCCCCGGAATTAACGCTAATCGGATCCTCAGTTTTTTCCACCCCAAATTCTTTTTTACTTGCATATATATGTTATCATCCAACGTCTACTATTAATTTATTTTATTATTAATGGACAAATACTAGTAAGTAAAACAAACATTCCAACTATCTTTCACTCTCTCAAGGTTACATCGACTGTGTGTTAATAGCTCTTACTCCTATATTATTATTATGATTAAAGTAAATTAACTCTTACTCCTATATTATTATTATGATTAAAGCAATAATCCTCTTCTTAATTATTATGATTAAAGTAAATAAGTCAACAAAATTAACTCTTACTCCTATATTAAGTAAAGTAAAGTAAATAAGTCAACAAAATTAAAGTAAATAAGTCAACAAAGTTAACTCTTACTCCTATATTATTATTATGATTAAAGCAATAATCCTCTTCTTAATTAGTTATTTGTCATTTTGTGTATTGTGTGGAATGATATATTTTATTTATACATACGGTATACGGAGGGATACAGACAAAGGAAAATATACGCCTTGTTTGTTTGTTTGTGCGTAGCGTAGACTTACTTTCCTAATTTAATTCCCCCCGGAATTAACGCTAATCGGATCCTCAGTTTTTTCCACCCCAAATTATTTTTTACTTGCATATATGTTATCATCCAACGGCTGTTATTAATTTATTTAGTAAAATAAAACAAACATTCCAAATATCTTTTACTCTCTCAATGTTACATCGACTGTGTGTTAATAGCCTTGAAAGATTCTTACCCTAAAAATTAGCTATTGTCTATTGAGTGATAATAAAATTTAAAACTAAATAAAATAAAAAATTGATGATAATTTATCTCATGTAATATAATACGCATAATATTCAAGAATTCACATCAGCTCTCTGACACTTTAAATTTTAAAATAAAATAATAATTGACAAAACAACTCATCTTATACTGTATTTTGACCCATCTGTTATGATAAATATGATAGCTTATCCCCTATATTATGATAAATATGACATCTCACCCTCATGTGTCACCCACGATTAATTTTGTCTTTTTATGCAACATTTTTTCATGTCATTTCGAGCAAAAAGAGATAAATTGCTCTTTTAAAATTTTATAAAAATACTATTTTTTTCAAATCACAAAAGGATAAAATGAACATTGTGATGAATAAATTGGAAATAGACCTACAAAGATACCACATAAAATTATCATATTACCATAGGAATAGGATACATCGGAAAAAACCAACTGCTGCATTGAATTGAATTTAATAATAATAATAATACCATTGACATTGCAACTGTCTCGAAATGAATGAACAATCTATTCTATTCCGAACAAGGTAACTTGACACAAGAATCATGACAAATTCCTATGAGACCCACCAATGCCACACAAATTGGACAAATCTATACATGACAAAAATTACATTTCCCAGATTTAATACTAATATTTAATTTCATTTAATTGCAAATGAACTGAGGTTTTAGAGTGAGTATATCTAAACTTATCAACCAATATCTTTGGGCAGCAAAAACAATTGCTGGAGTTCAATTCAAAAACTTCCTGCAGTTAGGAGCGCCACACAAGCATGGAACTTTAACCTCATCACGTTCATCGGGATCGAACAAGTAATCGTACCTGTTCACAATAAGAGGAAGGATACAATGTAACAATAGACAAAAAAACATAGATTTTCTTTATTTTCCTTTGAAAGAGGAATCAGTTATGGAGAAAGTATCCGTACGTTAACTCAACACCAGCTGAGACATTCTTTTTGGCTATAAGAACTATTCTGCTCTCTTCTTTACCCATACTCATGATTCTAGCGTAACAGGTGGGCGTGCACTGCACAGATATATACAAGATCATGAGATTGCAATAAAGCATTACATGAGAAAGAAAGACGATATAAAAATTTGAAAACTTTTTTGCTTGGTTCTTGAATTTTAGAGAGAAATGTAAATAAAAAAATTAAAGCCTACAGTTCGCAGGAAAAATACTTTACCTAGTGTTTTCTTTTCCATTGCCTAACTTATAATCTAACCAACCAAACATAGCCTTTATGTTTCCACTTGACATAACACATCAGCTAAAAATACTAAACTGACCGAAAAGTATGCTTGGATTAAGGAGTACAAGAATATTACACCGACCACAATGAATTACTAGCAAGGAATTTGATTATATTATATCTGAAATGTGAAATACGTAATATATATTTGACGGAATATATATATTTCTGATTCAAGATAAGTTATACAACTATAGTAGAAATGTGAAATAAAATATAAGATGAGCATACCGAATGGTTAATCAAACGGGCTATATTTCCCTTATTTGTAGCATCAATAACTACCTCCTCGCTGATCTTAAAAAGCTGCAGAGCGCATTAACATCAATTAATTAGAAATGTGTACTCAAGTAGAAGAATTACATATAGAGAATAATTAAGAGAAATCAGAGGCTCATAAGATGATAAAATCTCAATGTGAGAAAGAGAAGACTAGTAAACTGTGTGCTTACATCCACAGCCGGGCATAAACTTCATATAAATCCAACTGATTGTTGAGAAACAAGTCTTCAAATTGTTACTTTTTTATTTTTAAACAAGTTGGTTACCCCAATGAACCCAAATTAAATTATTGTTTAGTTTACAAGGCTTTTCTTTGTCCAAATTCAATGTCCTTAGGCCCTGAATAAAACGCCTGAAAGAACTTTCAATATTTTCCCCAACTACAATCATGGGTTAGACCCTCAGATTAGTAATCTTAGTTTCAATTGGACATTAAACTTTACACTTTACCTCAACCTCGGGAAGGCGGGAAGGTGGGAATCAAATGGAGTTCATTTGTAATAGAAGGGGACTTTCATCTTTTAACTCAATCAAAAGTATATAGATTATCAAACAATAATTTGTAATTTTACCATGTTTTTATTTTAAATTACATAGTAGATACCAAACACGTTATTTGTAATTCTATTCGAAATATAATTTATCCTACCTTGTCTAATATGAAGAACCACACGTGCCTTACCGATTGACCCCAAGAAGACAAAGATAACTATGGATGCAAACATCTACATCTCTATAATATTTTTTCAAGAAAGTTTATGCATGTAAACCTTGCACCAAACAAGAGCACAAATTTGAACTGTCGTGAAGAATTAACTCACATAGCAATCTTTGCCCTCCGATCTATAGCGTGCCTCCCTCAGGTCAGCAATACTACGCCTCACCTGTTCACCTCGATATTCGACAACCTGGAAAAGAGCCAGAATTGTATATTGAACTACTTTACGCATAATAACTAGTGAAGTGAGAGAGAACATGTAGAATCTAGCAGAGTGCAAATGTGATCGCACTCTCATGTTAACAGTAAACTACCATTTCTCCTTCTTGTATGTTTCGCTTAGCAAAGAGGCCCCATCCATGTATTCTTGATTTGCCAAAACAAACCCGATACTTTTCTGTTTTCTGAACCATCCAAAAAGTAAATTAATAACAAAAGACATGAGGAAGAAACATAACTTTTTTTATGGATTCTCATTTTTTTAATGGACCGCAGAAAATATAATATACCTTTAAATGCTCTAGCCGTTCTCTAAATGTTGAAAAGGTTTTTGTATCTTCAGAAGAATCCTTAGAAACAGAAGGAATAGACCAATAAGTATATTCTTGACATATTAGTATGAAACATGGGATGTACTGGTAAATGACGGAATAGAATACACATAAAAGAAGCCAATTACTTTATGTGAACTTAAACAATCAATATCATCTAGAGAGTGATAACGTGGCCCCATCAAGCGGTGGAATACTGACTCTACCCCAGTCCTCTGTTAGAGAAAATAAGAAATTGTTAAAAGCAAATGATAATAAGCAAAAAGAGTTATTACACAAACACCTTAATGTAACAATAGGATCCTAATTAGATTAGACTACCTTTACTTTTGTTAGTTTATAAATGCGGCATCTTGCAGCAGACATTTCCTCGATTTCCTTTGTATCAGCCAGAGATGAATCAGAGCATTCAACATTAATTGATGAGATGAGTCTTGAACCTCTCAAGCATTGTACTTGATACTGGCTTTGGAGCAAGGTTCTGTTAGAGAAAACCCCATTTGGAGTCTGAATCACCAGAACATTTTCGGCACTAGGCATCCTAAGACAACCAGTAATCATTTGTCATAAAAAAGTCCAAAGGCCTTGATATCCAAGGCACATCAAAGCAATAACGAAGAAACAGCAAAGCAAATAGAATATGCTACGGTGTCTGTACGTAATTCCTCAAGAAAAAGAGCTATTAATTACACTTGCAGTTCCTAAAGTGCAAACATATTTAGCTCCTCCCAAGTGTCAATATGACAAAGTGAACCCCAACACAAAGAGCTATTAATTACACTTCCATTTGTTTTGACGAAATGTTGTGTACATACATTACATGTCCATATTTATTTTAAACGTGTACATTTATTTGTACATACACGTGTCAGTATGTGTGAGTCTGAGAAGGAAACAAAGTAACGAAACTCATACCTGTGAACAGCACAATAAGTTATCAATTTGGTTGTCTGCATCCCATTCTTCTCAGAGCAATGTAACTGACATTAAGAATCAAAATTAATTGATGAAGCAATTACACAAACATAATACTCCCACCGTCCCAAAGTTTTTGCTCCCTTTAGGTTTGGCACGGAGTTTTAGACAATTTGTTAAAAAGGTAAACTTTTGTTAATTCTTTGAGAGAGAAAGGGAGTTATATTTTGGGACATCCCAAAAAAGGAAATAAGAGCAAAAACAATGGGACGGAGGGAGTAATAAACAAAAAAATGAAAGACGAAAACCATCCAGGTCTATAAATGGTTTTTTTTTTCATCCTGGAATACTAAATGTTTGTCTCCACCTACTCCAATTCAACTAACTTGTCTATTATAGAACGTTATTTATCCTAGAACCTAACAGAAGTCCCAAGTTTGCCTTTCTGATTCTCAGCACAAGAATGAAAAAAAAAGTTCCCACAAAATTAAAGGTCATTCAAAGCTGCCATAACAGATGATGTACCCTCTCAGTGACCTTAATCAATCACACAAGATTATACAATCCAGCAATAAATTGGTCAAAAGGATGTCATTGCCTAGTAACAAACATGGGTCTTGACTTACTTCCATGCAATATCCAGCACGAGAAGCACATGTAGCATGAAAATAGGTAGCACACTTGCAACATTGCATGCAGGAACCATGAGTCTGATTGCAAATAATGCATTCCTGCAAGTTGACATTGGTGAAAGATGTATCAAAAGAAAGTTTAAATATAATAAGGAAAACAAGAAGAAAAATTACTCTAATGCATGTAAAGGACAACTGATTTATAACAGACTCAGCCACAAAGAAAAGCCAATAGAGATGTTATCTTCAGCATGTAAAGGACAACTGACGTTACCAATAACCCAACAGTGCTATTCTTTTTTGTTATTGGCAACCAATTTGAGAAATTAAACCAAGTCACAAGTCAGTGCCATAACATTCTACTGGAATACCTAAGAGTGCAAGAAAGAATGCATCATCTATTATGTTCATTTTCCAAGCAATATACCTTAGTGAATGAGTTTGGCGGAATTCTAAGAATTCCAACAGCAGGTTCCATTTTTTCTGCATTTGAGAAAGCAATTTCTGGCCGAAACCAAGCACAAGTAACATGAACCCATAAGGCTTCGATATCAGTTGGCTTTAACGCACCCCCTGAAAATACAATGTTCAGTTAAATGAACTAATAGATTGTTAGACCACACATTATTTAGTCTAAGGAGAGAGTGAGAGAGACTATGACATGCCTTTCACAGGACACAGGCAACATTCCCTCTCAACTTCTGGGGTTTCACATGCTCGGCAAACCCATGCAGCAAAATCCTGGGTGTTTCTTACACCGTAGCATTCTTGATGTACAGCTATTTGACATCTAAACCACAAATGAATTTCTTAGGTTAATATAAAGTGAACTATGTGCCGCTCTCAAAATCGGAGTTCTAGGTGTTTCGTGAACCACAAAACAGTAAGTCCAGATATCAACCTGTTGCATATTATTATTTTGTTGTAGTCCCAGTCTTCAACCCATCTACAAATAGCACATCGTTCTGTGGTCCACTTTGCATGAACAGGTTTATAGTTTTCTGTCAAAGTAAAACTAGTAAAAATTTGGTTTCCCAATTGCAGAAATGTAAATATTGAATGCAAATCAGAAAAGCTACATACCTTTCAAAAAAGCAAAAAGCTGCCGCTTATCTAACCTCATTGGGTTCAAGCCGGGTGCATTATACTCTGCCATCTGCAGCACACTGATGTTAGTAGACAAAATCCATCGAGATTGGATGCACGACTTCATAAAATTGCGGTGGGGTATCAAGAACATTTGTCTTACAGCAACTAGGGTAATGCTGAGCAAGGTGGGTAGCCACATCATTGCATGAGGAGAGACATAATTATAATTGTAAAATTTGATACTAACAATTTCTACTTATTAGCATCCGTATCCACTTTTACCAATAGCATTGTCATATAAATTCAACATGGAGTTAGTCTATTGAAACATGTTAATTCAAGTTAGTTGAACGGAGCGGGGTAGAGCCATCGTTAGAAAAACTTTGGATTAATCAATGGAAATATATCTGAAGTCAACTCGTACAATAATCTGAGTAGTTCATCCAGACAGTGTTGGCTACAGACAAGACCCTAATCATATAGTAAATTATAAAGTAGAGAGATGTCAATAATTTGAAACAAACCCATTTTTCAAGTTGTAGATTAGAGCCCTTCACTTTAACACTGTGCTTCCACTTTTTCGCTCTACAGCCTGTATGCCGCTCCCACTCACTGAGTCTATATTTCCTTGTACCGCATGAACCACATATACACTGAACCCTGTAGAGAGGAGCATATAGAAAAACATAAATTTATACCTTTCAACCAAAATGTTATAACACGGCTAGTAGCCATGGCAGCAACATTAGTAATTCAAGAGAAACACGTGAAATACAAGTGAACTTTTCTGCCATACACAACATGTTGCTTTCTAATTTGCTTCTCCTGGCTAACATATACAAAGGCAACCCAGCAGCTTTAACATGATAGGTCAAAATAAACCAGGTAATATATAATAGTGTTGCAAGAAAGTGGTTCTTACAAAAATTGCAATGGGTAAAGATAATTTAAAAGTCAATATCCAACAGTAATAATGTATTAGAATTGGCAGCAATCATCCTTACACTGTCTTCACGCGAAATATAAGTTCTCTCTACAATTAATAAAATTATCTCAACATGGACCCAATAGAAATACTTATTGTAAATAGAGAAGATTGTAAATAGAGAAGACCACTACTTCGAGCAATGAATGAATCTCCTCAAACCAATATAAACTCTTATTAAGTTATCTAAGCATGCCAAGTTCAACAATCAGACACAGATTCATGATTATTAAAGTTTCTCATTTTTGGAGGATATTGGAACCCATTTAAACTTGATATGCCAAAGGTTATTGAACATCAAACCTGAGCTTCAATAATCATTAAAGATAATATATCATATACTATTTTAAAATTTAGAAATGCTCCAACTTCTCAAGCAGTCAAGCACCCAATCCAAAGGATATGCAAGACATATTAAATTTCTATGCCAAATATGTTTAGTGACATACAGCTGCAGTTCAAATAATCAAAATATTCATCAAGTGAACAAAATCTTACAACTGATAAAGCTATGGTACTCAAAATATTACGACCACAAATGTATCTATAACCATTTCAGTTATGTAATCCAAGAAAAAATGTTACATATTTCCATTTTCATGTATACTGAGTCATTTAAATCTAGTCGCAACTTGCTCAAAATAAAGAATAACTGTATCCAAGAATTAAAAAAGAAATCACTGGCAACAAGCCGAAGATGACCCAATAATTTATCATGACAACAAATTTAATATTGAGTTCAAGGCACAGAAGGGCTCTGACCACATTTCGACTTTGTAGGTTAAACTTTAACCAGATAAAAGCACAAAGTATGACTCAGATGAAATGGAAACGAGAGTGTTTATGAATCATAATAAAGAATGTATAACCATTAAGATATTACGAAATTCAGCAAGGCAATATATAGAATGTGTGGAACTTTATGAGTTACTTAGATCCTACCCCAGTGGATTTAATCCATTGGGGTTGGATGTCCTACACATGGGCATGAGAGGACAAAAAATTGTCCTTTCATGCCCATGTGGCATTCATCCAGGGCCCTGGGGTAGGCACGAATTTTCCAACTTTATGATGAGCATTTTATTAGCAATTACAGGTAATAGAAACAGACCAGTCATTTTCATAATGTCCCCTTTAATAAAATATCAAATATGTTTCTCAAAAAAAAAAAGTATCAAATATCCTTGATCATGAGCACAGGAAAGACAGTTACTCCAACAACCAAAACTGAAACTCTACTTATCAGAATAGTTCACAATAAACTCAGCAACCCTGTCTATATGTATATTAATGGCCAGGCATTGCTCAACCATCAACACCTAAAGCTGGAACAATAAAATGGAACAAAATTAAAAGCCTTTCATGAAACTTAGAACTTACATATGGAGACTCGGAAAATAAATCCCTTCCATGTGATTGCAGACAACTGTTATCTTGTCAGGTGGCATATTGCGTCCAGGATTTTCTACAGACCTGGTTGTCAAACATCAGCATGGACATAATTAATAGATCTACCAAAAGAAAGAAATCCTTTCAGGGAATAAAACTAAACTAGACATAATGGCGTGCAAGATACTTACCTAGCACACAATTGCCATTTACCCAAAACATACGATCCAGAAGCAGGCTGTTGTTTGCATTCAGGGCAGAAATACTCCATATTTTCCAGGTCCTACAGGCCATAATATGTACGTTAAAATGCTACATATCATAACTTAGTTGCAACATCAATAGAATACCATGAAATCCATCTTAACATATCAATTCGTAGGCAAACCTTCAAAGGTGCAGTAGGAAAGTTGGCACACTTGGCATGAACCCAAACATCACAGCTGTCACAACAAACCTAAACCAAATATTTTGCAGATAACAAAAAGGTAATAAGTGATTGATTAATAGAGAAAGGAACCTACAAAATTGATCAGAAGAGCAGATAATCTTACCCAACTTCCACCGTCAGAATGATGCCATATTTGCTTGCAAACACCACAGTATTGTTTTGATTTCCTTAACTACAAGATTACCATTCAAGTAAAATAAGAACTCCGAAATAATAGTGCAACATTTATAGCAAGACATATAACTAAATAATATCATTGATTCACCTGAACACAATGTTCACACAAAAAATAAGCTTTAGCTGTTGTATTCTTTATCTTCTTCACCATTCTGCATGGAAAGATCAAGCCGCAGCTACCACAAGCTCTGGTATCTTTCTTTGTGTCATATATATCCTACAACAAGCAGATATACATTAATGCCAAAAACCACTTGAAAATATCTGGGATTACAAGATTGAGACATCTAGAGAGTCAGGGCAGAAAAAAATATTGAGGTAAGAGAACACAATGCATAAGCTGAACAACAATCTGCTCATATATTTGCTTGTATTTTTATAAGTTCGAGTGCCAACTTATCAGTAAATTAGTGATTTCAAAGCCCGAAAGATTTTGAAAAACAAAATATGTAAAGAAATTAACAATGTGAAACTGATACGGATAGTATTTACCACAAATCTAACTATATTTTGAAGAAAAAAAACTTGAAAACTTATTTTTAATTGGTGACTCTAAGATCTAACCAAAAACCATCATCATGCAAAATTAGCTACATTCCTGCCTTAACGGTGTAGACTAGATGGCCCAGTAGAAACTTGCCTGCTGAATTGTACATTCTGACTCCTGATTTGAACCAGTTGCCTCTTCGGCATCACCACAACTGGTCACAGGTAAAGTTTCCAGCTCAGCCTCCATGGTTGAATTTGTATAGCCATTTTCTGCTAGAATTGCCTCCTCTATAGCCATGTGGAAATCACTTGGCTTGCTACCATACAACTTAGTCTGTCCCTGAAATCTAATTATAAAATATAAAAATAACTGTAAAGGCCAACGTACATCACTTAGCATAGATTATGACGAAATCCAACATCATATTCACCTGTCCATGTACTCATGAAAAGGAAACGCCATTCCAGCTTTTATCCATGCATAATCCTGCAAATAATAGGTTTAGATGCTGATATATTTACACTGAACAACCTCTGCAATTATTGATATACAAGGATAGCAGCAATCAAAAGAGTCATCATAGGAATATACATTTCCAATTTATAGATTCTCAATATGCACCATCAAACCAAATTTCATAAACCAAGACAAACATCTACCCAAGTGTTACATAATAATTACCCTTTGTCCATTCCTTGAATACCCATAAAACATCACACAAAGAGTGCCAGGAACACAGGCTCTGAGTACCGCTTCAGGAGCCTGCAAGAGGGGGTCAATCACAATAGCTGGCCATGCAGCGAAGTTCTTTCCACATTTTGCCCAAACTATATCTCCCTTCAGGAAATCAGAAGGCTCGTAAAAATCAGCCTTCTTTTCAAACACTTTCTCCTTTACTGGTTTCCTCATTCCAGCATGGGCGTTCATCTTCCCATTACCTTCCAGCATTGGGGAAACACAAGAAACCCCTTCATTAACCGATGTCACAGAACTCCGAGAAGTAGAATGAGGCTCCAAAATTATGTTTTTTAATTGAAAACCTAATTGATTTTTGCTTTTCGATTTCTTGACTAAATATATGTCATTTAGAGGTGAAGAAGACTCTCCACGCTTTAAATTCACATCCTGAACATACTTACTATCAACTGAACAGTCCCCCAAATCATCACAAGGCTTCTCCTTTTTCCAGGGATGCATAACCGAGTCACTAAATTTCTTAGGAAGCACTTGTGCACGCCCTCGTGAAGACTTCAATAACGGAGGTTTATTATTATCAACTCTCTCGGAAACTAAATTAGAGTCGCCATTGAAGGATGACGTTCCAGTCGCAGGCCAGTAATTGGAAAAATTATTTATGCTCCGCTCCACTAGTTTTATAGGAACCGTAAACAATTGATTGTTGATTCTTTTCAACTTTTTCGATTTCACCGCAGGGGAGCATGACTCTACGTCGTCGTCGTTTGGGCCAGTGATTTCTTCTTCCTCCACTGAGCCACGCTTGAATTTCGGCATTTCAGTTTTCAAAAATCAATTCGCGTCAATAATCAAATCTGTCCATCGCAAACCTAAATTCCTCTCCGCCTCAAAACAGATGTATCAAAATCCACGATATAACTCCTAAAATTTCCCCCGGAAAAATCGCTAAAAACCCTATTTCAAAATTGAGAACAGAAACCGACGGAATCAAAACTCCATACAAAATTATCCCACTAATTTGATAACCAAACAATGATTCAGAACGAATTATGCAGAGATGTCAGAATTTTTTGGAAAAGAGAGAATTTGAAAATCACGAAGGAAAGGGAATTGCTTTAATTTCAATTGCAGCGTCTGCTGTATGTATAAGTGAATGAAGGTATAGGGGTAAGGAATAAATTGCCTTTATTTAATTTTCAAACAAATAGGAAAAGTAGTATATATCAATTAAATAATGTCGAATTTTTATTCAAGTGAAATTTTGCAGCAGAGACCGCGCCAAGGTGAAAAGCCGGAAAATTTTGGAACGGAAGTAGTAGTTCTAGTTTCTCAAAAAAATAAAACAAAACAAAAAGAAAGTGGCACGGAGTTTGGTGTTACTATGCTATGCAGGAGTTTAGGTAATATGAATTCGAATCGGACTCAATTTAATACTCCATGTACGATACCAGATATTAAGATGGATTAGATCGGAGTTGGATTGAAAATTATATTAAAAATATATTTAATAGATTTGATTGAGTCATATTAAATTAAAACAATCGATTATATATGTTTGTGGGATTTATGAGTTTAGGTCTATATTAATATATTTTTACTATTTAATTGAACATATTATTATTATGTTAGTTGAGATATATCAATGGGTAAACTACGAATACCCCTCAGGTAAGATCTAATTATAAAAATCACCCTCATATATTATGTATTAAAAAAAAACTCCCCTCAGATTTGTCACCTTTTTACAATTAACCTCTTGCCCCTAAAATGTTTCAATTTTACCCGGTGATATTTGTATTGTTTGTAGCGTCTTAAAAGTGTTAAAACTTTGGTGCTAATTATTATATCTTATAAATTAGAAAAGAAATAATTATATATTTACTACCAAAATAATTTATAAAATTTATAATTGCCCATAAGTTTTAATAAATATTACAAAAAAAAGTATTTATATACTCCCTCCGTCCCATTTTAAGTGTCGTTTTAGAGAATTTTTTTTGTCCCAAATTATCTGTCACTTTAGAGTTTCAATGCACTATTAATGACATATTTTTCCATTTTGCCCTTTGCTTTTTATTACTCCAAGAAAGATAGAAAGAGAAAGATAGAGAGAATAAGAGAAAAAGGAAGAGAGATAATGTAAGGGTATTTTAGGAACATCATTTGTTTTTTTCCTAAAATTGAGGCAATTAAGTAGGTGCCTTAATATGTGTGAAAACACCTAAAACGACAATTAAAATGGGACGGAGGGAGTATTTATTAGCAATTTAAATTGTAAAATATTAAATTAAACAGAGTTTTAATAATATATTTTATAGATATGAACAATTACACATTAGTTAAATGAATTTATTTTATAAATTAATAAAATTATATCGAATTATAAATAAGATGTTCTAATTTAGTAAAGTTTATATTGTATTATAAATTAAAATTATGTGCAATTATAAATTATATCAATTATTTTGATGGTAAATATATTATTATTATTCTTTTTATAATTTACAAGATATAACAATTAACACCCAAATTTTAATATTTATAACATATTATAAACATTACAATTATTATAATTGCCACATGTACATGTGACAATGATTTACACAAATATGATACACTAATAATGGTATAGAGAACCCTCACTGCTAACATTTATATAGTAAGTATATACCAAGACAAATGAGATAAAACTTTCATTTATTAACAATTTCACATATTCCAACACGATTATGGACGACATTGAGTTTTTCTTCTATCTTGCACAAGTTTATTCGTATAATTTATACCGAAGTACCAAACTCTACATATACAACATTGCTTTAAACGAGAATATATATAAAGAAAAAATTATATTAATTAGTTTGGAAGAACTATCTTCAGACATTTTCTTGAGATTTTAATTTGTGTTCTTGCAAGATGCTTCTTGATGGTAATGATTGCAGTTGAACCCGATTGCGATATTCAGCGAGAGCCCATATTGGGTATATATTTCTGTATGCTGCGTAATGTAACATGCAGTTCTTCATGAAAACCCCGGTAATTTCCTACAAAGGTATTAAATATGGTGATTATTTCACGATTTTGTATAAAAATAGTACAAATTAGACATGCCTTTTTAAAAATCTATATCAGATAATGAAATAGGAGAAAGTTGTATAATTAGTTTCAGGACAAGTCCCTCGACATTTTTTATCCCGTACTTTATAAAACTAAACTTTTGGTCCGAGGATGTTTTGCACTTTTGATCCCATAATCTTCTTTAGGACCAAAAGTGCAAAATCCTACTAGATCAAAAATGCAAAATACTTTAAAGGCGTTGTGAAATACAGGACAAAACGTGTTGAGAATTAAATCATGTAAAATTAAAAATTCAATTATCGATTCATCTTAGTGATACCTGTTGCGGAAAATCGCCATTTTCCAACTGAGAGTTGATCAAAAGCTTTGCTCCTCGATGAAGAGGAGTAGGGTCTCTATCACTCTGTCAAAGGTACAAGACCATTTTATTTTATGAAGAGTCCTTGTATAGAAGTTACATAAATAAATATACATATAAAACACTTCTAATTTATTTATTTAGATTTACTTGACAAAGCAGTAAATAAACTTATTTTTTCCTTCCAATAAAATGAAAGATGCTAACCTGGCCTGAGTGGATTAGGCCCATGAGTGCCCATGCAGTATGCACCAAGTTTGAGCGATTTTCTTCAAGTGGCACATATTCCTAATTTAGGAGAAACAATATATAAATATTTTATACATGTACCATCTCTTCAATATAAAGTTTGTTTCAAATTAATTTATAGATATGTGCAACAGCTTATATATATATATATATATATATATATATATATATAGCAATTAGTTGTGTCAAAAATTAGTATGCAAATTACTCTTTTTTCAATTATGGCAGCTTAAAGTCATTTTTTAGTGTTTTCAAACATCACCAGTTTATAAAAATATTTTATGTCAAACTTAAAACTTCAGCAGCAACTTCTGATTTTGATAAGCTATTGTATTGCTTTAGATTTTAACAAGTAAAATTACCTTCTTTGGGCAGGAAAGGTAGCTTTCTCCCCAACCACCATCATCCCTCTGTGATTTTAGCAGAAAACCGACACCTTTGCGAATTGTAGCACAATTTTTGTAGCTCTTACCAGCTGCCGCAAGTCCTCCAAGTGCAAACCAAGTCCCATATGTAAAGCAAACACCCCAATTTCCGTACCTATATATACGCATGCATTTTGATGTTACATAAACTTGGCAATATTAATGTAAAGATACAATTTAGTCCTTATTAATCAGATGAAAAATGTACCATGAACCATCAGGCCTTTGAATATCTTCAAGATATCTAGCAGCCATTGTAATGAAGCTTTCTATCTCTTTCTTTCGGTGCTCGGGATACAACTTCTTGAACAAAACAAGAGCCTGAATAGCTGATGATGTGCACTCGACGTACCTGTGTATAAGATTTTGTTAGGTAAAAATTAGTACAATATGACTTTCAATCAACACTTCTGGTCTACTGTGTTAGAATATTTTGCATATTTGGTCGCATTGCCTCCTCTAAATATAATTTGGAAACAATAGTGCAAAACAGGACAGTCCTATGGGACCAAAAGTGCAAAACATTAAAAAAAGTTGGGACTGAAAGTACAATCTTGTAAAGCGGAGGACCAAGAATGTTGAGGGAATGTAAGTTTGTCATTTTGTTAGGTAGGCTAGTTTAGATTATACATGTAACATGTGTTTCGCAAAGTGAAAAGAAAAGTCAGATTATTAATCTTACTCGTGCTCTATAACAATATCAGCAAAGAATTCAGTAGGGTTGAGCAACTGTAGAATAAGCGAAATTATAATTAGTATTAGAAAATTGAATTGTAGGTAAATTTAATAAATTCAAGAAATGCCATATATAATTTTGACAGAAGAAAATACCTCCAACCATTCCGAGGCTCCTGCAGGCTCCCATGCAGCTAAACCACCATTTTTGCTCTGCAATTTTTCAGACATGTAAGAATTAAATTAAGCAACATTGTTAACTTTTCTATGTGAGGCAAAATTGTATTTTTTAGTTTCACAGAACTGGACCATCAACAACTTTAAGTCGATCCCATCTTCAAAAATATTTTGCATTATTTTGTCCTGCATTTTGATCTCAATTTTTCAAAATATTTTGCAATTTTGGTTACTGTCCCAAACTTGCACTTTTGGTCCTAAATTGGAAGGAAAGGAGGCTATGGAACCAAAATTGCAAAATATTGGGCCTAAAAGTGTTGAGGGTCCAATTTTGTGGGACTAGAAATGCAAATGTTTCCAGAAATTTAATACAATGTTAAAACCGTATACACCAAAAATATCTTTAAATTTAATTTGGATTTCCGGCACTATAACTTTGATGAATATTTATGTTTACCTGTAGAGATATCAAAATGTTGACGGCATTGTAGAGTCCCGCAGGTTCCATTTTTTCTCCAACAATTTCAGAAGGCATGATAGAGAAGAGAAGACAGCACTATAAAGTCATAGGAAAACAGTTGCATAAGAAACTATCTCAAAGAGAGGCAAAATAACAAAAATGGTTCAATGACAAATAGTTGCTAGCAGATTAGCCCACAGCTACTAGGGTTGGCGTATTAACCTCACCATAAATCAATTTTCGGCCATTTCAGTCCAAATTGGGCCAAATTTTAGAAATTTGCATGATCCAAGTCACATGCAGGGGTTTATTTGACATTTTGTTCCAATTGACAGTGAAATTTGCAATTGAGTTGCTATGGGGTAAATAAGTTAACCCAATAATTGTGGGATAAAGTTGCCTTGCGCTACTTTATACTAATATTATTTCAAAATATGATGAGCTTTTTTAAATACCTTCAATCCTTCTGCCGTACAATCCGACACTTGCCATCCATGATCTTGATCTGAAAATGTCCATGACCCCTTAGAAATATGGCGATACATGCTCTTAAAGTCACCAGATGGGTCATCTTTCACCTGCAAATTTAATATATATGAGAATACACTCCAATAAAAACTACAGGTTTTAAGAACTTCAAAAGCTCCGGCGAGATTCTAACCTGTGATTTCTTTATGAAGTCATGTCCTTTCTTAAGAGTCTCGCCTATCTCATCAGTAAGATTGCTAGCCAACAATGCTTGTATTGCAAAACCAGTATCCCATTGTTGGCTTCCAAAGCTCTGCATTTTAAATGAAATTATAGTCTATAGATATAAGAATTTCAAATCAAAGACTATACCTGGTGACAAGGTAATTTTTTGGGGGAAATTTGCACTTTTAGTTTCATAAAACTCGATTCTCACCACTACGGTCCCATATATTTTGCAGTTTTGGTACTACTCCATATCCAAATTAAGGCTAAAAGTGCAAGAAACCAAGGAATGAATTGAAACATGCGTCAATTTAGAAATGGGATTTTATTTACCTGCATCTTCATGCCATCTTCAGCAAGCCACATATAGTCTGGGATTCGAGCAAGATGTTTTTTGAAATAATCTCCATTAGGATCCTCAACCCAACATGCCAACATACATAACACTTTTTCAACACATCCTATAGTGATATATCTACTATTTTCATCTTCATAATGTATGTGTTTCATTGTGACTTGAAGAGCTTTCTCTCTCAATTTGTTGAAAGGCCAACGAGTCAAAAGAGGCTCTGTTAAAACATAGCAACTATCCCAAATCAAGTCTTGTATTAATGGATGTGGATAATAGAGGTCTTCCTGCATTGCATTAGAATGTTTAGTTTAGTATTTTTGGTCTTATAGGACCATCTCGGTTTTGTACTTTCTAAATCAGATTATGAGACCAAGTGCAAAATAATTTAAAAAAATTAGAATTAAATTTGCAATGTTATGAAAATATGTGACCAAAATAGGAGGCAAAGCTCCCAAAAATCAAATTTAGCTACTCAAATCCAAAAAACTTGCTCCCAACAAATGGCGGGGGGAGGGGACTTGAAGAGCCAAATCTGCTGATTATTTTAAGCAGACGAAAACTAATGAACCCTACACCCAACAGTAAATTAATGAAGAAAACCAACCGTTTTCACTCCAATCAAAATTTATTTGTTGGCAGTTGATTTTATCATATAAAGAATATCAACTTAATAAAAGAAATTAAACAAATACAGGGAAATGTATATAAGGTAAAATAAAAAGTACCAGAAAATTCGTCGGAGTTGTCACCGGAAAAAGGAGCATCTCTCCGTTGGAGAAGCTCTGGGATCTCTACGAAAGCAGAGATGCAAGAGCTTCTGCAAAGCAAAGCTCGCGGAGAAAATCTCCGAGGAGCAGCGGCGCTCTCTTTTTTCCATCTCTCTCCCCCCCGCCCCCCCCCCCCCCCCCCCCTTTCGTTTTTCTCTTTATATTTTAAAATATCGCAGGAACATTTGAAAAAGAAAAAAGATAGAAATATTTGTTGTTATTAATTAAATACAGCTAGCCTTATCACTTAAATAAAATTCTAATTTAAAAATATAGTAAGTAATGCATTTTATGTTTATGATGCAAGAAGATATTGTCAATATGAAAATAATAAAATATTAGTAATTTGAAGTCCTGAAGTTTTGGTATTGTTATTGGAGATGGATATGAGAATGAATGTGAGTTTGAATTCAAATAAAATTAGGTAGGATCGGAGATGCATTTAAATTTTTAATTTTGGAATTTGAAAATAATAGTGTAGTAAAATAAATTGACCTTTGCACAACGATGTCGTACGGTCCTCCAATTAATTAATTCATAGGGTTGATCATAGAGCTCTTCTCTCAATTGTAAAATAAGAGGAGTTATTGGACCTACAAATCTCTTGCCATATAGATACGACATTGGCATGTAAACCATTCTGCAGTAGCACCACATTTTTGCTGGAAGAAAATTATAAATTATTATATATATATATATATATATTTAATTGTTGTTATCAGAAATTAAGAATCACTAAAAAGAATATATATATATATATATAGTTATATAGTAATTAATTAATTAAACCTGGATGCATTGGCAGAATTGATGGAAGAAGCCAAAATTCAGGAGGCATGGGGTTACTTCCCGACCAATCAAACACTCCTAATATCTAAAAAAACAAAATAAACTACTTTTTCATTAGTATTAGTATTAGTATTAGTATATATTTATTTAGTGTACGTATACGTATACGTACCGAAAGCCATGTCTTTCCCCAAGAAGGAATTGCAGTTGCAGTGCCATGGTCAAGTATCCATTTCCTTGCTCTAGCACAAGCATCGTCATCTGTTGTCCCTTCTCCAAGTATGCGCATGCAAATATAGTTAAGTACCGTGCTAAACATTGAGCTTGGACCTTCTATGTGGAATCCCCACCCACCATCTTCATTCTATTATATTATTACATCATTTAATTTTATTAATTAATTAATTGCAACAATTAATATAAATATATATATATATATATATATACATATATTGCACCTTACCTGATGGCAGTACATGTAACGTAGAATTTCTTTACGATGTTCCGCATGAAAAATGGCATTTAGATGACCAGTGATGTACAAAATCATGACCTGCACGTTTTTTTTAATAGATAAACACGGGACCTAATTAATTCATAAGGATCTTCTCTCATGAAACTAAACTAAACAAAACTTACCAATGGTGGAAGAAAGAATAATGGACCGGCATTTTCGGCTGGCCAATGGCCGTCACTAGCTTGCAAGGCTGAATAGAAGTGGACAGCTCTTCGCAATGTAGCAGTAGCGGTTTCATAAGTTATATCTTCGTCATCACCCACCTTTACCTGTGGTATTTTCTGCTCGAAATTCTTTTCATGCAAGAACTGCATACACACAAATTCAATAGATACATTTAGACGGAATTACTTATGTTGACGAATATATTCACATAGCTAGGGTTGTCAATATATTGAGTGGATTTCAAATTGAACCTGGTCGAATTTATTGAATGTTTTATTTGATTAAAAATATGATGGATCTAGATCCAAATTGGTCCGATTCAAATACAATATTTAAGAGTATATGATACCTGCAAATATCGTTATTTCTTTAATAAGTAATTATTAATGTTTTTTGTATAAGTCCCACATCATTCAAGTAAAATTTGATTAGAGGCCAAAAGGAGGGAGAGGGAAAAACAAGAGCAAAACTCGACTGCATGTACACACGTACGGGTCAAGTAAATTAAGCTAGAGTCTGATATATATATAACAATATATGGAAAAACAGAATTAATTGAAGCATTTAAAATTAATATGTTCACGAAATCACAATTACATGAATGATTTGATTAGTCTTAATTAATAACAAAAATAAATAAAGGGAAATCAAATTAATTAAATGATCAGAATTAATGACCTGAATCCTCCATAAAAGATCACTGCTGGGCTTGACATTATGGCGGTTGTCCCAAAACTCACGGCGAGCTTTCTCCACCTCCTCCAGGTGCACATCATAGTTCGGGTCAAACTCCCATATCTGCCGACCCACATAGTTGTTGGTACTGTAAAGGTAAGGACTGTCTACTCCTTGAGCAATCTTAAGTCTCCACATCGAGATTGAGATCGATAATTAGCTAGAGTGTTTTTCTTTCTTTCTTATCAGTTACCTGAAAAATTAAATATATATTATAACACGTACGTACGTATCAATAATAATATTTGGTTCTGTTAACAATAAATATACTTTCTTCCGCTTTTAAGCCATGTTATAAGCTAAATGCATTTAACATGAAGAAGAGATACTTAATAATTAATTAAGTTGCAGATGAATGGAAATAACTTTTTTTTATTTTTATTTTTTATTTTTGAAAAATGCAATTACTTATTGAACATGAAAAATCAACTGAAGTACGTACGTAAGAGAAGATATATATAGATCAGAGATATTTCTTAACCTGCTAGCTGTGATGGTTGATTTGAAAGATAATTGTTGATAGTACTGAAGAATTGGTTTTGTGACAGATATATATATATATATATATATATATATATATATATATATATATATGTATATATCATAAGATTCGTTAATCAGTCAATATTAGGTTATATCCCATTTCTTGGACATTATTCAGTTTTGCAAGTCGGCATTGGAATGACAATGACATGCATATTAAGTAAACCATTTAATTAATTGGGAGAGGAAATACTCGTGGGTTTTACCCTTTATTTTAGGCAGTCTGCCTACTTTAATAGACTAAAATACCAAAAATGTTAATTGAAACAAAATGTCTCACATTGTTTGAAAACAATAGTTAAGTCCACCTTATAAGGTTTTGGAGAATCCTCACTTCATAAGCTAGCGTTTGAGGTTGAGTTAGGCCCAAGTCATGTAAGTACATGGATTTAGTCAAATCCATAATGTTCACTGGTTGTCTGCTTTATATATTCCGCCAAATTAGAAATTCATGTGCTACAATCTACATCTTAATAAGTATTTTTCAATAATTTATTGGAGAAGTTATAATTATATGAAGTATATTACAACTTGCATGTTATTTTTTCTTTGTGATAAAATGCAAAAACCATATTATATTCACTTAAAAAAATAATAACAATAATAATAACAAAATTTGAAAATCAATTTTTCCATTCTAAGTTTAAATTAATTAAAATTTATAAGAAAAAAAATGATTATTTGAGTTATTATAGGAAAAACCTGGCAGCAAGTGAAAATACGGGGGGAAACAAAGGGGCCTTTTAAGTGTGAACTGCCCTATATTTCGATTTTATGATTGTTGATAAAATAGTTTCAGATAGCTTAATTGAAACTATATAACTGTGATTTCCTTTTAAGTGTGAACTGCATGCACAGATGGTCCCCCTTAATACAGTATTTTTGGCACTTTTTTCCTTATATTTTTTTGTTGCATCTGAGTCCATTTTACCGATTAAATTTTCGGGAAAAATGATGCGGCGCCGACAACATGCATATATAGCATAGGGCAGATGACAAATTGTAGGGACATATTTGTCCAATTATAGAAAAATAAAAAATATCAAATGAAAAATATAAAATTTCTCACAAAGAAAAACCCCAATTGCATTAATTACCACCCATTTGGCCGAAGAGGGGTGGTATTCTCTGTCATAATTTCATTTTTTATGTGAATTTTATTAAATTTTTATAAGTTCATAAAAATACCCTTGAAGATTATACACACGTGTCATGCGTATGTCGTAGATCTCGTTACATTTTTTTGAAAAAAACTTGAACAGTAAAACAAATCATGAATATAATTAAGAAACTCATACAGGTGCTAAAAGAACAAATAAAATAAAAAACATAAAAAATATTATATAAGAGGAACCATTTAATTACACTATTCACCAATCACCATTCCTTTTTAATTTATTTCAATCTCATGACTAGTAAATCATTGATACAAGCCAAGACCAGGGATCTTTAATTTGGTGGACATTAATTTGATCCAATCCTTTGTCGATTATATAACTTTAAAGTCTAAAATTAGTGTTCTATTGCCGGCTATAGTAACTTTAATTTATTTAGATATATATTGGATTCGTATTAGTCGACATTACTTAGTTACTTGTGACTTGAATTTCAATAGAAATAAGTAACTTTTCTCACGAGATTCTTGAAATAAACACTACTTGCATTTATATACGTACGTACGAATGGAAATTAATGAAATTAATTATGTGCATATGTACCAAACCCTTTTGGATTTAGATTATGTATATTTAGAAAAGTTGGTGAAATTCCATTCTTTATGCACACAGACACAGAAAGAACCTATAGTTTCTCTGACCCCCCCGTCTTGTGACTGCAAGTAAACAATATTTGGAATTAAATCATTTTTGAACTATAATTGAGAGACTTTTAATCATTTATACACTAAAAAAGTGCACGTATATTGTAGGTGTCTAGTTTTAATTTCACGAGTATTTTTTGTGAATTGAAGTAAAATTAGCTTCTTCTTTTTTATGCCATGAAATATCACACATTTATGGTTGCTATTCAATTTATTTTTATTAATTATATTGTTTTACCAAAAAAATGATGACTTTAAATAGTTGTAATACAATATAAAATGATGATTGATATACTCAGGACATTTTATAGAATTTGTTATTTAATAGTAGTTTTTCAGTTTTTCACCAACTTCATCAGTGTTCACCAATTTCATAGATTCATATGTTTCCACATTGTTTAATTTTTTTACAAGTTAGTATATATTTTTAATGATTTTTCCGTTTTTTTTAATCGATTATTACTTTTTTCATTGTTTTTCCAATTTTTTTTTCAATTTAAACAATGTTTCCACCGATTTCATCTTATTTTTGTCGGCTAAAGTTTAACACGTTTTCACCTATTCCACTTTTTTCATATGTTATTCACCTAAATTTTTCATTGATTAAATATGTTTTCAACGACTTTAAGGTTTTTTGACTGATTTTTATCATTTTTCACTGTTTTTTTACCGGTTTATATTTTATTTAGCGATTTACCCCTTTTTTTTTATCGGTTATAACATTTTTCATTGTTTTTCCCTTTTTTGTCTATTTCTTTTATTTTTTTCGGCTTAAACCATTTTTCCATCGATTTCACCTCGTTTTTGTCAGTTAAACTTTCGATAACTAATTTCACTAACTTTTACCATTTTAACCCGTTTTCACCTATTTCACATGTTATTCACTTGAATTTTTTATTGATTAAATATGTTGTTACCTATTTTACCCTTTTTCATCGACTTTACTCGTTTTCTACTGAATTTCACTTGTTTCATCATTTTTCTTACAAATTCGACTCGAATTAATTTTCATCGAATTCACATTTTTTCACAAACTTAACCTTTTTTTTAACCAATTTTACATGTTTTTATCCATTTTCATAAATTTCTCCCATTTCTTTTATCGATTTCAAATGTATCTACGATTTCACATGTATTTTTTTTACCGTATTTTTTAACCAATTTCACCAGTGTTAACCAACTCACCCGGACTTCATTGATTTAACATATTTTTTTTATTGATTTCAACAATTTTCATCGATTTCATTAGTTTTTTTTACCGATTTCGCTCATTTTTCAAGAAATGAATTTCATAAAAGTATGAGATTATGCATGTCTTGATATTCTTTATATTTTGTTTCCCTAACCAAATAAATATTAAGTACTTAGGTAATTCATAAGCATTTCTTTTTTCATTTATAAGTAAGATGCGATTCTAATTAAATTTTTTCTTTATATAATTTTTTATTCTTTTGTATCGTAGAATGATATTTAAGATAATTTAATTTTAATATTTTATTTTTTGAGGATTATATATGACTTATATGCACTAAATCTTTCAATGATACAAATATATAACATATTTCTACTTAAACATATTGTTGCAAAATTAAATAATTTTACGTGTATATTTTAGGAGCTAGTTAAAATAATAGTGCTTTTTTTTCTTATGGTTTATTTTATTTTATGTGTTATATGAGAAGAAAATTGAAATTATAAAATTTGATGTAAAAGATAATTCTAATTTTTAGGAGATTGTGTAGGAGATAAATATAATAAGATTTAATGTCTAATTAATTATACATTTATCATAATTAATATAAAAAGATTACATGTTCAATTATTCATCTTCAACTATTTTTACATATTTTGTATTAAATTAAATATTATTTTACAATTCAAATAAAGTTATATTAACCTAGCTTAAAAGAAAAGCAAAAACTTAAATTATTCACACTTTTATAATAAGTATAGAATATAGATAGATATAAATAGATTACCTTTAAAACCTTAATAGCAGATTAAGACAAAAACAATTAGGTCAAGTCATTTTGTTACTTCCTTGTCTATTTTAATTATTCTAGTCTTGTTAGTTAATATTCTTTATATTGTAATTTATTAGTTGAATATTATTAATTTTTGTACTTTACATGTGATGTATAATAGTAATACGTATAATCATCGTTTTACTCAAAAAACTGAAAAAAATATCCATTATTCTTTTCTCTATCTGATATTCGGTATCAACTCTTTCATAATGATCGAGAGTACGTATAAATATATAAGCGAAAATGCTTTATTAATTTATTACTCCATAATTCATTCATCATCATCATCATTACAGTTAGCACTACGTACAGGTCGAGAAACAGTATTCTATTCTATTCTATATTGTAATTAATTAAAATTCCCTACTCTCATCTCGAAAATGACAATGGTCCAAATTTCCTTATCCGAAAATCATACGCGTACGGTACCTAAAATTTCTTATTATACGGAGTAATATTCATAGGCAAAAGCAAAACCCCACCAACTCCAATTACAAATTTACAATATATTGGAATTGGAATATGAAAAAGAGCCCTGATCTGACTTAATTTACTAAATGGTCATAAGTCAAATATTTTCTTTTCGACAACGCGCTACTGAAGGGAAATAGTCAAAATCGAACTAATTAATTATTGATCGTTTGAGTGATATTGAAAGATGCATTATTATTATTAAAGTTTGATTTGAATTTTATTGAATTTAAAATTTTGTGTTTTTGTTTGGTTTAATTAATTGTTTAACTAATCGAGTTCAAACGAATTTTTTTATTGAGTGAGCTCGAGCCAATGATCGAGTAGTTTGATAATTTTACATGTACTTTATCAATTTTTAGTTTATCGAGCCAAGCTTTAAAAGTTATTTAACTAACGGAAAATGACTTTCAATCTTGTTTGATTTGTGTGATGAACCGAGCTCAAACAAGTTTTTATAAAACGAACTCGAGTCGAGTATCAAATAATTTGATTTAATTTTCAGTCCTACTTATTATATTCAAATATTAGTGAATGTACAATAGTTTATTCTACAGTACAAGAAATTTGTGTATTAATGTCAAGATTTTAAGTGAAAAAGTAAAAATTATCATTATTTGCATGTGATTACTATCAGTGACAACAATTTTAGTTTTGTCACAATAATAATCGTAACTACTAGTGTTTAGTAACAAGAGCATGATAATCAAGTCATTTAACTATTCATATTAACGAAAATGTTTCTAATAGAAATTTTATGTAATGGGCCAAATTTAACATACAGCTGCTGAACATAATTGAGGATATATAAAGTCAAATGAAAAACATGGAAAAAATTATGATTTTTTTCAGCTCTGTTCACACTGATTAGTCTTCGAGTTAGACAAAGTTTGGTCAAGCTACATATGCTAAACATGCATTTTTTTCAAACTTGTTTTAATTTCTAGAGTGAGAACGATGGGAATAATCAATAATGCTATCATTTGAATAATGAAAACGGAAGAATATTTCCAACCCCCCCCCCCTAAATGATTAGCGATGGCCTAACCTCCGTATTCTAGAAAATATAATTAATAAACCCCACTCTAGTTAATTTTTCATTAATTTTCTAACAAAAAAAAAAAAAGAATAATGAAAACGAGATAGGTCAAATAAAAACTTGTATCATATGAGCTACCATACCAAATACCAACTATTAATGTTTCTAATAGAAAGTGAATAATCTAGCTAAATGATGCTTGATTTATAAAGGCAAGTATACGTTATCGCAACAAATGATATAATAAAAAGTAGAGTATCGTCTTCACTGTGAATTAATAAGCTAAAATAACTAATTACTAAAGGGTCACTCTTTTTCTTATTCAAATTAAATTAATTTTTGATATTTTATTATAACTAAGCAACAATGGAAGTAAAAGTAAATTCTAAATTGACAAGCTATGATGATTAAAGCCTAGGATTATAACTTCCTTCAATGTCAAACTAATTGCTCTATTTTTCTAACAATTCTATTTCAATTAAGGTTCATTGCTAGTTTAGGGCACTTAAGTTTCTACAATTTATTTCCAGAATATTATAAAATTAATATAACCTAATCAAAGAGCTATATTCCTATGCAAACGAAGTTATGCCAAATTGAATCAAGGACAATCCCTAATTGTGACTAACTAAGGCAATTAAGTATATTTTTATCTTAATTGCTAAACAAATTACCCAATTTGATATGGGTGCAATTCGTACAAAGGTTACCCAATCTTTATCCTAAAACCTAATTTTCTCTCCCGATTCAATTAGATTTGTGAAACAATAGTTGATCAGGCTATTGAAATTTTAGCACAAGAATGGGTAAACTATAAATCTCAATAAAATAGAATAAGGAAAAATAAGCAACAATCAATTCAAACAAAGAATTCAATTGCAATCCTAGAAAAGTAAATTTAGTTCATAGCTAAAACGAAAATAAACACAGAGTTAATCAAAGTCATGAGTACAAGATCACAAAAGAGATAGAAAATTGCAAAAGATGAGAAAAGAGAAGTATATATGTTTTCCAATCTTCAAGAATTGTGTTCTCCGATGTTTTCCCCGCTCATCAATGACGATATTTTTTTGTTCTTGGTGTCTCCTCTTGTCAAAAGGTGTCCCAATATATCTTTTCTCTCTCTTCCTCCACTTAGATATAAGTTTCCAATTCATATTAGGGCACTCTAATTAAAATCCGCGGAAATCCTCTGCCCCGACGGAGAATTAGTTTCGCCCCAGCGGAGATGCTGCTGTCCAGGATTTTTGTTTGCTTTGTGATTTAGCTCACGCAGAGAGACTTTTCGCTCCAGCGAAGAGGCTTCTGTTTGCATATCAAAAAATCAAGAGAAAATCTGAAATATTTTTAAAAAAATATCAAAAGGAGTACGTGAATCACCAACGAGATAAACCAAGCTAAATCAAATTAAAACGATCCAATAACTCAAGAAACTAATGCCATCCCCGCAAAAATACATAAAAATTAACTCTATTTTGTAGAGTAAACACTATATAACATTATGTAGCAATAAAATTTTGAGTCACAATAATAATGGTACAAATATAATTTAAAAGAATTAAAAAAAGTATATTAACAATCTCTATTTGATCCTCTGATTCTAGTCTTTATTGATACGACTATGGGATTTGGTGAATTTGAACTCGGATTAATGATTTGATCTTCAATTTAGCTTTCATTTTATCAAACCATAATTCGAGGGTGAGATCGCTTAAACCTGAATTAAAGTGTGATATAAATTTCAATCGCCCCGAACGCTTTGATCTTGTTGGACTTTGATCTCTTTCGGAACGTCATTAATCTCTAATAAAGTTAATTTGAGGGCTAAATAACTTTATCTCAAATTAAAAGTTAGATTTCCTTCGATTGTGGAAGAATGTCTTTATGTGGTGGAGAATGCCTTGACTTGATGAACTTCTCGATTTATTGATTAATGAACGCGTTGATTTAATGATTAATGAATGTCTTGATTTTCTCGATTTATTGATTAATGAACACGTTGATTTAATGATTAATGAACGTCTTGATTTCATCGACTTCTTTGGACTTTGATCTCATTTGGAATGTCGTGGATCTTTAACAATGTTAATTCGAGGGCTTTGCATTTTGATCTCAAATTAAATATTAGATTTGTTAAAGAACGTATTGAACATGACGAAGAAAACCTTGAATTTGATGAAGAAAACTTTGAATTAGACGAAGATATCCGTAGAGAGAATTTGGTCATTCTTCAACTTGAATAAGCTCCCTATTATCGTGTTTATTTAATAATTTACTTTTTTTAAGAGAATTTTTTTATTTAATTTAGGTAAGGAAAAGAAAAAGATCGATTGTCATCGAGGAGAGTAGGCCCTACAATATATCTCTTTCGATTTTCACATAATTTGGATCACATAGAATCTCATATATATGATATCAAATTAATTATTCTCCGTAACATTCCGCCACATCGATCGCCTCAAACATAAAATTCTTTTAATTCCCCAATCGATCATAAGCTGTTGTTACATTGCATGCTTTGGGCCAGTAGTGGGCCCAAGGCCAGCGGGCCGTAATATGTTTGTTGGAACTTGGCCCGAGGCCTTTTTCCCATTGCTACCTTCTGGATTGAGTGCCACGTTAATTTCTTGATCTTTTGGAATTTCTTCTATTGGATTTAAATTTTGATTAGCCAACCAACTCAAGTACTGGGAATTTAACTGGATTTTGATTATCTGACTTTAAATGTTGAATGCCGCCTCTTGTAATCAATGTAATTCAAAATTCCTGAGTCAGGCTAGGCTAGCTGTATTATGAACATAAAAATAATTAATTAAGACCCCGGCCCAGAATTAATCCATAACTTGTTTAATCCTATCCTATCCTACTTATTATTATTTCAAGGGTTTCTTTTGGTCAAAATATTTAATTTTGACTCAAATTCTCTTTTCCTAGAATTTACAATTATTTTAAAAAAAAAATTAGGATTTACTATTACTGGCAATAACTTCCACTCACATGTTTCCAACATAACCCACGTCTAATATGATTTGTGGTCACATTAAAAAAAATTAAAAAGAAAAAATAAAATTTATTATGGAAAAAATCCATGCACACCCACTATCTCTTTGTATCCACTAACTCAACTGCTAGAACTTCTATCATCCACCAAACCCAAACGGCTTACATAAAGTTAAAGTTACATTAAATAAATTTAAAAAAAAAAACACTATGCTCTAACCCAATTTACATTAAATAGTTAAGGCCGTGTACTTCAGCTTCATATTCAACGCCTAGGTTGGTGTCATTAATCAAATATTTGCTTTCTAATTCTTTTAACATCATTTAATTACCACATCTTTTTTATTTTATTTTTCCAGATTTTACATTCCGGAGAAATTCAAAACTTTAATTAATCACAGTTCATCAGGGCTCAAAAGTTGCAGGTTCGTTCTACTTTTATCAATCCACTCAATTTTTTCATTCCATGATATATATTTTATTTGCATTACTTTGAGGTTTGACAAATATCACTAAATTCTTATAAACATGGGTTCTTTGGTTTCATGGAATACAAAGCTACATTGGAAACATTTGAACACGATCTTTCTGGAGAAATTGACAAAACTTACATCTGCTCAAGCCCATTTTCAGGTATTTTCTTTTCACGGATAAGTAATCTTTTTAGTTCATGTCAAAATCAGATGTTCAGTATTGAAATTTTGCAGTATGTCCAAATATTGATTTTCTCATAGAATTCACATCAACTTTTTACTTATTTTCGTGTTCTAGGGAACTTATTTATTTTCCTCATATGTTCTTCTAATTGCCTGCTTTTTTCTTTGTAAATTGTGTTGTTCTTAATTCCAATTAAATTAAATGATTAAAACAGGAAATTAGGAGCAAATTACTTACCTTTTCACTTAACTAAATACATAGGAGTATTACTTTTTCGGCATTGGTTTTATTGTGGTATAGTGGAAAGTGGAGGATTGAAGTTAATTAAATAATTTTGATTTGACTTAATAACATGTTAGCTATATATGTTGCATAATTCCCTGAAAAATAAATTCGTACTGTTAGTTGGGTAGGTCCTTAGTATTTTTGATTTTGTGCTTTTCAGAATTGCACTTCGGTCTCAATTTTCAGAATGCTTTGCATTTTGATCACATCCTGGTTTTTTTGGAGCTCCTTACCAATAAAATCATTGTCACCTCATTTTTTGGGTTCATTTGTTGTCCCAATCAAGTGTCGTCTTTCATTCACATGAATTTTAGCAATCCCCCACAAAATATGCATAATCAAAACAAAGATACAAATATCAATCCAAATGGTAGATATTTTATGATATTTGATTTTTTAGTATTAATTCAACGTTATGTAGATAGTAAAGTTATTGACGGCATAGTCCTAATATTGTCGGTCAATTAAATGACACCGAATGCCCAGGCTCATTAAATCATACCACACTCTATTCTATTCCCATTATAGATGGTATACCAATTTTTTTAAACTTTTTTCAAGTATACATAATGTATATTCACAAAATTTAAAATTTTTGTAGGAGAGCTGAACAACAATGAATCTTCTGAGCTCTTAAATGTGACCTCACTTTATTTTGTTCCCATTGCAACTGGTATGTCATAAATTGGTTAGTTTTCAGAAAAATGCAACGAAATTAATTAGTATATGATTGTTATGTTTTACTTTTGTTTTAACTTTTAAGATCATAAATATTTGTATTTTTTTTGTCACATCAACAAATTGTACTAAATATCTAATATGATCACGTACGTATTAGGGCCATGGATTAGTAAGGGCCGTACGTACTAACTACTTGTGTTATCGTATAAAAGCTTTTGTACTAATTAACTAACTACGATTCGATTGATTGGTCTATTTTCTCCAATCAGGGCCATGGATTAGTATATATGCATTTTTCTTTATTAATATGTATGTATCTTGATGAACAATCTGAATTTGCTAAAGAATTTTTAATTATTTGACCAATAATAATAATAATAATAATAATATATTTGAGCATAATAAACAATATAATTAACAAGACATGTGTTGATAGAGACTACCGCCCCATTCATTAATTTGCATAAATGGTTCAATCACTAATTAGTGGTAACTAGCTAGTTGACCTCTTGCATTGCTTTATGATTCTTCTTTACAAATGTTTAGCAAGTGCGATTACGTGGGATTTTAAAATGATATTACATTTTACGTTTTAAATATAATTTATATTATATGGCTAAATCGATTTCTCTTTCAACTACAAGCAAGTTTAGGAAATGTTCTCTTCTTTCTAACTCAGAAAGTGCAGACAAAAAAAATATTTGTGAAATGTCCGAAATCATTTAGAATATATAATTCTAATTAGTTTGATTTAATTAGTCAATGATCGATGATGGGTCTTATAGTTATAGATATATTAATAATATATATACAGCCAATTTAAAATAGATAAAACAAGTTTAACATCCTAACACATATTTATGGGAGACCATCGTCCAAACCAAATATCAATCCCTTTCCAAACTAGTAGGTAGGTTGATTCATTATACTATTATTTATACTTCAATTCCACAATACACTTAATTACTATTTCTTAACCTAAACTCAATTTTACATCCATAATTCTACTAGTATCAGAAAATAAAATACCAATGAAAAATACTACTCCATAAGAAAATGCATAGGAATAACAAAATATTACTCAAACTATGACCTGGAACATATAGTAAGTTTTTTTACCTTAATTTTGGCTACGTACGGTTATCAGAATCGCAATTGTGAACCACAACCCGGAAAGCTCTCGACGACGCGCACATCCTGCAAATTATCTAAAGATCATACATTCACAATATTCTGTTTTTGCTTCCAAGTTTCAAGTTACATACATTCACAATATATATATAACCAAGTCCAAGAAATAATTCATGCAATCGAATATTTGTGGAAAAACTTCCAGTAGTTTTCCCATGCACCCAAATATTTGTCTTGTGATTTGTTAATTTAGTCAATTGTTGAGATTTCAATAATTAGAAAACGGGATATTAGAGCACAACTTAATTTCATACATGGCCAATATATTCTCTGAGACCATAGTGATTAAAAATAGCTAGCCATCTAATAAAAAACGATATTTTATGTGCAAGTAATTCTTCTTCTTCTTTTTTTAATATAAATATAGAGATTAAGAATGGCTACTAAATCACAAAAAGATAAAACACTAAATTTTTGAAGTTAGGATGTGAAATGTATCAGATCATAATTAGGAACATATATATTATGTTTGTTAATGTTAACGAAATTTAAATTAAGAGATCATGAATGATTATTTTAGTATAGACTAATCATACTTTATAATAATATATAATGTTCATTAACGTGTCTAACATAAAATCAAAACCAACATTGTCAACACAGTACTTCATAATAAGGAAAATTAGTATCTACCCCAGTGAATTTAATCCACCCGAGTGTTGGATGAATGCTACATGAGCATGTAAGAACAATTTTTTAAATCAATCTCTTTAAGTCGAGTAACATATGTACCAAGGGTTAAAAGATAAATATATCTAGCTAATTCCTCGTGCATACAAATACAATAATATATATATTAATTTATATAATAGTAATAGAGAGAGAGAGACCATAAAATATAAAAATAATGAAGGTGGATAATTACATTATATTATCTCCTAGTATATATTATTTAAGATTACAACCACAATTACTTCTCTTATTATAAATAAATAAAAAAAACCACAAATTACTAATAGTATTGCTTTTCTTTCTCAATTTCCTTTTTTTTTTAAGGATAATTAATTTTCTCGTAACAATAATTTTCAAAAGATTTGTGGTCCCTTAATTTGTTTGGCCCCTGCAATCTGCAAATCAGACATCTGCTGCTTCCACAGTATATATATATATAGTTGCAATTTTCACACAAAATATAATAATTTAATGTATATATGGAGTATAATTAATAATAGAAAAAAAACTTATGTAAATATCCTAAGAAATGATAATTAATCAAACTGCATTCTGGCCAGAAGCTGCCATAGAATTCTGACCGCGAAATCTCAGCCCTTCATTCCTTATCACACTCCACCTCCCTCTATATCTCCTTTATTATTAATTTCTCTATTGCTTCTTCCATTCTCTCTCTCTCTCTCTCTCTCTCTCTAATGGTGTATTTCTTCCCATTATCCACACACTTTTAAACCTCACATAAACCTTAAAAAGCTCTGTTATAACAAGGTACGTACAAGCTTTCTGTTCGGCAGAGTCATGAGTACAACCTTATATATATATATATATATATATTTCTGTTAGTAATTAGTTGAGGTTGCTTTTATATATATATATATATATATATAATTGAATGCTCTGCATTAATATATATCCATATCTATCAATTCATTACACTGTAGCTATCAGATTCTGGTAATTATTCCTTCACTGTTTTATTCTGTTGTGTTAATAAAATATATAAATAAGTTCAACTCATCAATCAACAAAAACAAAATAATTATTGAATTGTCGAATTATATATTTTTAGTTAATAATTATTCTATCTTCTTTTAATTTTGACATATTTCATTGTTTCAACATTCAAAGATACATGCATATAAATTCTTCTTCCAGCTGATTTTAATTTGTTATTCAATATATATATACCCTTTTTTGATAAAGTGGAACAAATGTCATACAGAGGATATATATTTTTCAACGTTTTAGCTTAACTAGTCGAGTTCAAGTTACAAAAATGGCACCAAAGAACAGTGGTCGTGGGAAGACAAAGGGTGACAAGAAGAAGAAAGAAGAGAAGGGTATATATTTTTATATTTAATTTCTTGGATTGTTAATATTATATATATATATATATATATAATTATTATTATTGTTAATAATTAACTAATTTTGCAGTTCTTCCAGTTGTGATGGATATAAAAGTAAACCTTCCGGATGAGAGTGATGTTGTTTTGAAGGTTTGTAACCACCGAATGAATGAAGATTATATTATATTATGCTTATGCCACCCATAATTATAATTTGCAAACCAATTTTTTTCAACAATTTTAATTTTATATATATATAGGGAAATATTAATTTGCTTCTTGTTTTTAAAATTAAGAAAGTGAAAAAAATTCATTTTCTAAAGAGCATGAAAAATTAAAATGATATTTTCAACAATTTTAATTCTCAACCGCCCTTGTTACGTGTAACTTTTACGTATTGTCTCAAAATTAGATTGCGTGAGTATATTAATATAGTCCTAATTTTAAATTAAATTAAATAAATTTATAGAAAATATGACTTAAGTTATTTCAATTCAGATATTAAAGACAACCGTTTTGTCTATACTTGAAAGTGATGTTGTTTGTATTTTTTACTAACTATTCATTATTATTTTTGAAGCAGGGCATATCAACTGATAGAATAATTGACGTTCGTCGATTATTATCCGTGAATACTGTAACGTGTAACATCACCAACTTCTCGTTATCTCATGAGGTACTTCCTTATATTCTCTCTACAATGAAGATGCCTACAAAATGTTAATGAATTTTATTTGAATAAAACTTAGTATTTAAGAAGAGAGACAATTTTTGGAATATATAGGTGAGAGATTTTTTAATTTAATAGGAAAAACAAACCGAGACGTTATTGGACTTTTGCTTCATTACCCATTATGCCCTTTGTCTTTTGAACAGGTAAGGGGCCCACGATTAAAAGATACGGTGGACGTCTCTGCACTGAAACCCTGCACCCTCACACTAGTTGAAGGTAAAATTCATACAGCAGATCTATTTGCACTTCTCATTTTCACCCTCGACAAATTAAATTATTCCACCACAGAGGACTACGATGAAGAAAGCGCCACGGCGCACGTTAGAAGGCTGCTGGATATCGTTGCATGCACGACGTCCTTTGGCCCGTCGGCGAACAAGAACTCCTCTTCCTCCGCCGAATCCGTCGACACGGCAAAGAATGCGCGGGGTGCACAGGATACAAAGAGCTCGAAGAAGTCTCCTCGCGCAAACAGTAACAAAGAGAATTCATCGCCGTCGCCATCTCCGGCGGAGGATGAGGCGAAGGACGGAACTTCGGCGACCGTTGATGGAGAAGCTGAGATGAATAACACTTCTCCGAAGCTGGGGAGCTTCTATGAGTTCTTTTCTCTCTCACATCTCACGCCTCCACTTCAATGTAATCTCTCTCTCTGCCTATTTGGTTTTGTGTAATATGTATGTATTTAACTAAATTTACTTTGAATTAAACTTTTCAGAATTATTTAAAAATAATAGCTCGTTGTCTAGCTCTGTATTCTAGTACCAGTATAATTAAACGGACTCGAAGTCAATAATCATCTATATTCTCCATTTATTTGTGAAAATAAGCGATTATTAGTGCTATTGTACAGACATTTCTTAGATATTGCAATTAGTCGGGTAGTAAATTTTGTTAAAAACTAACAGAACAAATTATTGCTGGAAATTACCTTTTCAATTTTCACTTTTTCAAGCATTTTTCTGCTTTATTTGGAGATGTACTCTTACGGAATATGTGGTGATTATGTCAGTCATAAGGAAGGCAACGAAGAAAACTGAAGATGCAATTTTTGTGGCTGATCATCTTTTCGCAATTGAAGTAAGACCTTGACCTTGAAGCTTTTCTCAAGTGATTATAAATGATTAACTAAATGTGATGTGGTAACACTTTGCAGGTAAAATTATGCAATGGGAAATTGGTTCTTTTAGAAGCTTCCAGAAAAGGTTTTTATAGCATTGGAAAGCATCAAATTCTTTGTCACAACCTGGTTGACCTGTTAAGACAACTCAGTAGAGCCTTTGATAATGTTTGTTCTTCAAACTTGATTTTATCATGTTCCCTTTAATGACTGTAAATATTTCTGAGATTTGACAAACCTTAATCTTTCTATTCCAGGCTTATGATGAACTGATGAAAGCATTTTCAGAGAGGAATAAGGTAGAGTGAAAGTGCTGCGGATTCTACCTGTTCAATAGATTTTTTAGAGAATCTGTTTATTAAATTACATTTTTGCCCTGTAGTTTGGGAATCTTCCTTTTGGCTTCAGAGCCAACACATGGCTTATCCCACCTGTAGCAGCTCAGTCACCATCTGCGTTTCCTCCTTTGCCCACGGAGGATGAAAAATGGGGAGGAAATGGAGGTGGTCTAGGCAGAGACGGCAAAAGCGATCTACTACCTTATGCGAATGATCTTCTGTTTCTTTCATCTATGCCGTGCAAAACAGCTGAGGAGAGGCAAATTAGAGATAGAAAAGCTTTTGTTCTTCACAGTTTATTTGTAGATGTTGCCATTTTTAAAGCCATCGCAGCTGTGCAACACGTAATGGGAAATCAAGAATATACACGTTCTGCTTTGAATGGTGAAATTATCTACACAGAGAAAGTGGGGGACTTGAGCATAGCTGTAATAAAAGATGCTTCTAATGCCAGCTGCAAAGTTGATACTAAGATTGATGGTCAACAAGCTATGGGACTAGATACTAAGAAACTAGGTGAAAGAAACCTTCTTAAGGGAATCACAGCTGATGAGAATACCGCTGCTCATGTAAGATATTCAAGGACATGTATTTAATCTTGCTTTTGGTTGAATAGTTCTTTTACTAAAATAATTTGTACATGGTGCAGGATATTGCTACCCTAGGTGTTGTAAACTTGAAGTATTGTGGTTATATTGCAAGCGTGAAAGTTGAAGGGATTGACACTAAAAATGTGGTTCCTACATTGCAAAGCCAAGAGCTTCTTGATCAGCCAGATGGTGGTGCTAACGCCCTTAATATTGACAGGTTTGTTAACCATATTCTCCTGTAGTGTAAATCGTATTAAGACTTACTACTTAATTTTTCTTCGTACAACTGCGACCAAAAGTGCAATCTCGTAAAGCATGAAACCAAAGTGTTGAGGTCCAATCCCGTGTGACTAAAAATGCAGTTTTGCCTTAATTATTCTGGGGGTTCCATTTATATCATTGGACATATATTTGTTGGTGTGTCTTGCTTTCTAGTCTGCAGTTACAAAGCAGTTCATAATTCAACCTTGTGTTTTTGCAGTTTGAGGTTGCTTCTGCATGAAAATGTATCTCCTGAACAAAATAAACTTGCACTGCATTATCGACCGGTAGAGTGTGAAGAACTTAGTTCTTCGCAAGCCTTTGTTGAGAGATTGCTGGAAGAGAGTCTCACAAAGCTTCAGGATCAAGAAATGGGAAAGGATGATTTTGTGAGATGGGAACTTGGAGCCTGTTGGGTACAACATTTACAAGATCAGAAGAAAGCAGAAAAGGAGAGAAAAACATCTAATGAGAAGTCTAAAAACGAGATGAAAGTTGAGGGGTTAGGAACACCTCTTAAATACCTTAAAAATAGAAAGAAGAATTCAGATGGAAGTACTGCAGAACAACAGCCTGAAAAAAAAAACTCTGCTGCTGAGGAAGTGAAGGATGAGGCTGGAAAAACCATGACAAATGTGACAGAATCTCAGGTTGATACTGCTGCAAGTGAAAGTGAGCTCATGTTAAAGACAATGTTGTCCGCTTCTGCTTTTACTCGATTGAAAGAGTCAGATACTGGACTTCATGCAAAGGTAACATAATTTACTTATGCTTTGTAGTATATATAGTTTTATAATTGAATGACAATACTAAATCTTCGTGTTGATAGTCGCTGCAAGAACTTATTGAGTTATCTCGAAAGTATTACAATGAAGTCGCACTGCCAAAACTGGTAATATGAAAAATTGCCTTTGTTGTTAATTATACATCGGGCTGGACGTATCATTTCTAATCCACCTACAATTCATTATGTAAAACAGGTTTCAGATTTTGGTTCTTTGGAACTCTCACCAGTGGATGGCCGGACATTAACAGATTTCATGCATACTAGAGGTCTTCGAATGCGTTCTCTTGGACAAGTTGTAAGTTAGTTCCTTACGGTGATATAGACTTTTTCTGTCCATGTAGAAACTTAGAAAGTGTTTTTCATTTAAAATTTGACTTATCAGTTGTTACCAAGTCCAATAGTTTTTGTATTGTACCTAATTGAGCTTGAATGCTTACATATCTGTAAATTTAAGGTGAGGTAGGGAGCATAGTGTAACCATATATATTGAATTAGGAAATTATAGATCACAATTGTATATTCGATGAGCCTGCAGTAAGTGATGCTAGAGTCGTACAATTATTTTATCCTTTTGTTATGATCCCAACTTTTCTTCTCTGACTTGTATCCTTTTGAACATCGGAATCATTTTACATAGCCTGTTAGAGTGTATTGTACCTAAATATGATTGATTCACTTATAGCTTCTCGTTTAAAGAGTTAACATTTATTCCTTCCTAATGCATCATCAAGTCAAAATTCTGATGCATACTGTATATTGTTCGGGGGGACTTATTTAACCTTTTACATGTGGTTGGTAGAGGAAATAAAGCCTACATATTACATTTCAAGTACACCTAATGATTGCTGCCAATATTTCCTGTTTTTAACAGGTTAAGCTTTCAGAAAAGTTATCGCATGTGCAATCTCTTTGCATTCATGAGATGATAGTACGGGCATTTAAGCATATTCTCCAGGCAGTTATATCTGCTGTTGGGAAGTCTGAGAAAATGGCGGCAACAATTGCAGCAGCATTGAATTTGATGCTTGGAGTTCATGAAAATGGACAATTAGATCAGCCTTATGGTGTTCATTCCCTTGTATGGAGATGGCTGGAAGTATTTATTAAGAAACGATATGACTGGGATCTAATCAATTCGAACTATGAAGATGTTAGAAAATTAGCAATTCTTCGTGGTTTATGCCATAAGGTATGTATCAAGTTTAAGTCTCAGAAGAGTGGCTGTGACATGTGCCCTTTAATTTCATTATTGAATCCATAACCTGTCATTTTTTGTTATGATTATTAAACATGATGTATATAAATCATAGAAGATGAATATAAATTCAATGGTGAAACATCATAAATCACTGAAAGATATTGAAATAGTACGATAAATTATGAAACACCTCTATATGTGCAAATTTTTAAGTCCTCGCGTAACTGAGTACATAATAAATTCATGCTACCAAGATTAATATTGTGTTTATGTTGAGTACATAACAAATTCTTGCTATCAAGATTAATATTCTGTATTTGTTGATGTATGTTTAAACAACCTATATGTTGTGTTTATAGTGGGTAAATACTTTTGTTTCAATAATTTTAATACCTCTGAAGGAGATCTTGTGTCAAGAATGTTGATAAACTATTAAAGGTCATGGCTCCTCCTGGACATTCAATTAGATTATTGATAGACAAGGGTTTTTATTTTATGTCTAAAGTTTGAGCAGAACACCCATCCCTTCTGGTTGGCGAAAGTAAAGTTATTTATACGTTATGTTTACTTCATGCAATTCCATGGTATAAAAATGATTTTAACCCTCTCCATTGGTTCGTAGGTTGGTATTGAGCTGGTACCAAGAGACTTTGATATGAATTCTGCACAACCTTTCCAAAAAGAAGATATAGTCAGTCTCGTCCCAGTGCATAAGGTGAATTTGGGTATTTTTTCTCTATAATAATGCATTTATGCTCTAGCATTTTCATATAATAATTAGTCTCATGCAGTAAGATTGTTATTGTTTCTAACAGCAAGCAGCATGCTCATCCGCGGATGGACGACAACTCTTAGAATCGTCTAAAACAGCCTTGGATAAGGGAAAACTTGAAGAAGCTGTCAGCTATGGGACAAAGGTGATCCATTAAAAAAAGTTGTTGCTATATGAAAATGTAGATAACATATCATTTCAAAGAAAAGAAAGTTCGATTACTGTTTGGCTAAAGATTTCTGTGTGGACGTCACTTCATAAACAGAACTCTCTCTTATTCAATAACAAATTGTGGGAAAAAACTCAACTGAAATTTGTTGCAACATATTCCTGATGTCCAAATAATGAGTAAAATAAGTGCAACTTTTTTGCAAGTGCAGGCCCTCGCAAAGTTGGTAGCTGTATGTGGTCCCTATCATCGAATGACAGCTGGTGCTTACAGCCTTCTTGCAGTTGTTTTATATCACACGGGAGACTTCAACCAGGTCCATGCTTAATCTATTAAGTCATTCACATCCACCAAAAGAAAAAGAAGATTTCACTTTATTATTATTGAAAGATTATGAATGTAAATCACTTGCCACTAGACTTGATTATTCTCAAATGTGTTGCTATTATAATATTAAACTCTCTACTCTATTTGTTGATACAGGCCACAATTTATCAGCAGAAAGCCTTGGATATCAATGAACGCGAGTTAGGACTTGATCACCCAGATACCATGAAAAGTTATGGGGATCTTGCTGTTTTCTATTACAGACTCCAACACACAGAGCTGGCTCTCAAGTAAGTATTCTATCTACCTGTCACTGATATTATATCTGCATAATTTTGGTTATGGTATTGGTATTTATTTGTCAATCTGTATATTTCATCAGTTATATATATGAATATGACAATGTATATTTAGTTTTTCCAATTGTCCTTCAGCTTTCTCCCTTAGAAGCAAGACTTCCAACAATGTATTATTTATGTTATCTTTCAAGAGATAATGCTTTTTCATCATTTAGGTATGTAAAGCGAGCGTTGTATTTGTTACATCTCACGTGTGGCCCATCACATCCAAACACTGCTGCAACATACATAAATGTGGCTATGATGGAAGAAGGACTGGGTAATGTGCATGTCGCACTAAGATATCTTCATAAAGCTCTAAAGTGCAACCAAAAGCTTCTTGGCCCAGACCATATTCAGGTTCCGTACTAAATTAGCTGATATTCTTCGTACTACATTTTTATGTTAGTGTTTTTTAATTCTTGAGTCATCTTACAGAAAAGAACCAGTCTATAGTGATGCACCCTTTTTCCCACTCCCAAAAGTTTTGTCTTTAATATGTTTTGCAGATGTGAATGGGTACCAAAACTGTTGCTAGGTAAAATAATGCACAGTTTATTAATTTTTAACTCCCTTTCTCCCTTTTTTGTTATATCCTTTTACTTTTGACACGGAGTTTTAGGTAAGAGATTAAAGTAAGAGTTTTAGATAACTTTACCTTAATGCCCTTAAAAGTAGTGGTTGAGGATTACTGGTGTCAAATCAATACTTCATATGAGTGGGTAGTTTTGAGGAACATAATTCCATTTTAGGGAAGAGAGTCTTATTTTGGGACATCCCAAAAAGAATATAGGAGTAAAAATGTAGGGATGGAGGGAGCATATGTTATATGTTAGATTCTTTTGGCAATGCCGCCTTTGTTAAATTCTATTTTGTCAAATATGAACCTTAGGTGCTTTGTCTCATGATGATGAGATGCACCTAGGTTAGCCATGTTCGAGTCGCCTTTGTAAGATCAGGCCTTCATGTTTGAGAACAGTATGCTAATATATCTAATTCTTTTCAGACAGCTGCTAGTTATCATGCCATCGCAATTGCCCTCTCACTGATGGAAGCATATCCTTTAAGTGTTCAGCATGAACAAACAACCTTACAGATACTTCGAGCAAAGCTTGGACCAGATGACCTTCGGACGCAGGTATTTAGTCTTTTCTGAGCCTAAATTGTAGAATAAATTTCTATATCTTCTGTATTTTATACTTCATATGTCCTTCAGATAATTAGAAGCATGTGGAGTAAAAGACTTATTTTGATTTTTCATGCATGTTGCAAATGATAAAATAGCTGGTATTTTGGACACAGTTTGCAGTCTCTGGCTTGAAGTATGCTAATGTCTCAAATAATTGAATTTTAGTTTGTGGTTGTGGAGGCTCCAAATAAAAACATTCAAGTTTAAAGTTCATTCTGTGCTGATACATTCATGTTGTTTTGACCAATTTGGTGATCCTTGCATATTAATGCTGCAGGATGCAGCTGCGTGGCTCGAATATTTTGAATCGAAGGCTTTTGAGCAGCAAGAAGCTGCTCGAAATGGGACTCGGAAGCCAGATGCTTCTATAGCCAGCAAGGGTCATCTAAGGTAAACCAACATTTTCCTAGATATTGTTGCAATTTTCATATTTGTCTATCATAGACCACTTATATACCGGTAATATGCATGAAAAGAGAACAAGGTGCATCGTGGACTCCATTCTAGAGAATGCTGCTTGACTTTTAGAAATATCTTACTTTAAGTGGACTATTATTTGCAGAGTTCTAGTTTTGCTTTATGGGACTTAATTACGTGAGGTGTATCATATTAAACAAAGATGATTATTAGAAATTAGGGCATTTCGTACTTGCTAATATGATGATTGACAGTGTATCAGATTTGCTCGACTACATTAATCCAAATCTTGATGCTAAAGGGAAAGATGTCGTGGGAGCAAAGAGAAGAAATTATGTCGCAAAGGTCTTTATTGTCTCTTTCTCTAATTATATTTTCTTTAAGTAAGATCCTAAGTTTCTCATTATCATTAAAATGCAAGTGAAAATATTTCTCCTTTATTTTGAATTGCTGATGTTTTTATCATTTTAACATAGAGTATCTTCTAAAAGTGATGTTCCATCTGACCTCATAATTTACTTTCATTTTTAGGCAAAGGGAAGACCCCTTCAAAACATTATTGCCACCTCAGATTCCGAACTGCTCCCAAAAGATACCTTAAAGGACGATTCTGACAAAGACAGGCAAGTCACCGACTCCGACGTGGAGTCTAACATGAACCCTGTATCTACTTCTCAGCCTATTCAGCCTAAGGAAAATGTAGAATTATCTTTAGAGGAAAAACCAGTTCAGCTTGAACAACATTTGTTAGATGAAATTGTAGCTGCAACCTCTGTTGATTCCAATGATGTCTCACCCGAAACACATGCTGAAGGTGAAGATGGATGGCAGCCAGTTCAAAAACCAAGATCATCTGGCTTGTTTGGAAGACGATTAAGGCAGCGACGCCAATACGCAAATAAGATGTTGAGTCACCATAAAAAGGATCTAGTTGCTGAAATGGATCATGCTAGGATAAAGAATAACCATCAAAGTGGTAAATATTATGTGTTAAAGAAAAAGGCAATGTCTCCAGGAAATTTAGCTGAATATTATGTAGCAAAGAGTCCATCGCCTGGAACCAAATTTGGGCGGAAAGTAGTCAAAGCTGTAGCATACAGAGTGAAGTCTGTGTCTAAATCCATTGTGGATAATGCAGTGGAGAGCTCTAAGAATGAAGGAGATACGTTATCCTCTCCATCAGAACAAGGGTCAGTTTCTGTACCAAAAGAGATTCGACCTGTAGTAAAGAGAAGTTCTATAGTAAGTCTGGGTAAATCTCCTTCATATAAGGAAGTGGCTCTGGCACCACCCGGTACTTTACCTATGTTGCAGCTTGAGGAAGTTGAGGAACATGAGGAGCAAATCAATGAAGCCAAGCAAAACTCGGGTTCCATTGTACTAAATGCAGAAAACAAACAAGAAGAGAGCATTGAGGATTTACTTGTGGGTTCCACATCCCAACTCAAGGATGAAACTGAAGCATCTGGGGAAAAGGAAATTCAGTCGGATGATTCAAAGAATGATGAAAAATCAGTGGTAATATCTGAGAGTACTGTACCAGTGCTGTCGAGCTCTAACGAATATAATCAAGTGGGTAGTTGCGCTGATGATCCATTGGACTCTACAAGAACCAACGATGATTCAATATTTACTTTGCAAGGGGTGGGTGAGCTGGAGGTAAAATCTCCGGTGCCAAGTAATGACTCTGGAGAAGTTTTCAATAAGAAGTTATCTGCATCAGCAGCTCCTTTCAGTCCATCTGCACGAGTCGCACCATTGCCTCTGAACTTATCTCACCCGACTGGGCCAAGAGCTGTTGGCCCTTGGCCAATTAATATGACCCTTCATCCAGGTTCTGCTACTATGTTTCCCAATCCTCACCACCCATATCCATCACCCCCACCAACACCAAACATGATCCACCCCTTGCCGTTTATGTACCCTCCATACACTCAGCCCCAATCAATACCACCTACAAGTTTCCCAGTAAGTAGCAACCCATTTCATCCAGGGCAGTTTGCTTGGCAATGCAATATGCGTGCTAACCCACCAGAGTACATTCCTGTCACAATTTGGCCCGGGTGCCACCCTGTAGAATTTACTTCCTCATCACCAACGGTGGTTGAATCGATTGCAAAGCCCGTTTTGAAGCCAAACTCGGAGAACATAAATTTGGCACCAAATTCACTGGTGCATCTTGATGCAGGCAATGAGTCTACGAAAGAAATAGACCTCCCAGCTTCAGAAGAAGTTGAGAACTTAAACGATATAGATGTGATTCGATCACGGAATGATGAAGAAATTAATAGTGCAAATCTGCATGGTGTACCTTTGCCTGTTAACCTGTTGAACAGCAGTAATGGTCCAAATGAATATCATGTGCAGAGACAGCTGAAGAACGATGAAAAAACCTTCAATATTTTAGTAAGAGGGAGAAGGAACCGAAGGCAGATGTTGAGAATGCCATTAAGTTTACTGAAAAGACCTTATAGTTCACAGCCATTCAAAGTTGTGTATAGTAGAGTTGTCAGGGAAACAGAACTTCCTAAATCTTCCTGTTTTGATTCCGAAGAAACTAGTACAGCTGATGCTCCGTAAGGTGTTTTTTATAGCCTATCTCAAATAATACAGACAAATAATTGTGAAGAAGTTGAAGTTGTATTACCGAGCATACATCATAAAAGTTTATTGGATGCCTGAGTAGGCCACTTTAGACATGCAGGTTAGTTCCTTCAACTTTTGTTTTTGTTATATATCTTTCTTTTACCCGTATTGAGTTATGAGCTTAAGTCTGTTAGTTTTTATCACCATGACAATGATCACCACATTAAATTACAATTTTCACCAAGTTAAGGGGATGTTTGGTACGGTTGATGGGATAAAATCCCGAAGATTGAATGGGTAGAATAGAAGCCCAAAGATCGAATAGGATGTTACATATGCTATTTCATTGTAGATTAGTACAAGAATGGTTTTGGGTGGTGTATAAAAATGACATAATCTCAAAATTTAATAATCATGATTTATAAGGATGAAATAGTCCTTTCAAAACATTAAATATGTGGCTTGGATAAAATTGAAGAAGAATTCAACTAGTTCATTCTTACATACTAGTTTCTTCTTTTGAAATGCAGGTTCAGTTTGGAAATTCATTTGGTCTATTTGGAGGTTTGCACATGGTATAAGCTTCTTTCACCATTCAGAAGAGGAGTTTTGAAAATTTTAATGCATTGTTTCGTTTACTTGGGGATAAATTTTGACTTTGCCTAATACGGAAGTTGAAGACATTTCAACTGATTCTTTTTGTAGAAGGTAATTTTGATATCATTTAAATTAGACTGTACTTTTGACAAATGTTATTGGGATAAAAATAAGTTATTACTATTCTTGACATTCTGCAACTTGAACAACCTCTTATACTTGACTCGTTCCTCTGAAAATTGCTCTTTCTATGCCATTTATTTCAATACCATATGCAGAATTTTGAACTTATTTTTGTCTTTGTTGGGCCTAATCAAGAGATTTAACTACTGAATCTGCTCACCAACTTTTGCTCCTAAAAAGTTGGCATGTTATGATTTAAGGTCATTGTTTATGTTAGAGCCTTGTTTTCATATGATATATGCAAATACAATCAATATTAAATTCTTGGGAAAACCAAAAGACAAATTTAATAAATTCTGGGAATAAAATATTATAATCCTGAAATTATAGCTCACGCAATTTGCACGTCAACCAAATTTGGTGATTCATTCCTAAATAACTATATCTTGTGAATCATAATCTTATCTAACTATACTTTACTTCCTGAGTTAAATTTGACTATTTTACCAATTTATACTTCTTGAGTTTGATTTGACTATTTTACCAATTTGTACAATGTCAAAATATAAATCACATAGGGTTATTTTAATCGAAACTATTCACTTTTTTGTAATAGTAGAGATGTATATTTTAGTCATGGAAAAAAAAGAAAAGTGCCATTAGTAACGAAAATTTATAGATTTGAGGTTAGTAATAGGAGATGAGATGAGATCAAATCAAATTAATGTATATCCGATTTGTGAATGGTCAGTTTCTGCATGAAAATCATCAATAGCTTCTACAAGAAAGTGATATACATAAAAAACATCATCCACCACACCAGTACCAGTACTAGAATCCCTTCCCCAACACAAACCTCAAGCTTATATAGACAATTAGGCACCTTTGCTTTGCATCACTCTTTTCTGCTCAGGTCCAACGACAAGATATACTTCGCTTCAATTCGAACAAATCATCATAAAATCACATCAAACTTCCAATCCTATTGTGAACTAGGCATCCTAAAAATATGTTCTTCCCCACTTTTCTCATCAATTTCAAATACCCATTTGCTCTTATCAGTCTTCTTTACAATCCCACCTTTCCTTTCTGGTCTAATACTATAATTTGCAGACTTACCTCTCTCCCTCTTTCCAAAATCATTACTCTTTCCAATCATAGTAATCTCCATACCTTTACCTATAGGATGCTTCATTGACCTCACTTTAGTCTTTCTTTCCACTCCTTTTATAAGTCCTCCCAATCCTTTTCCACCTTCCAACAAATTATTAGCCACCACAACCGACCTTCGTGGATTTACGTCCAAATTTTCAAGCAATCTTTGATAATTATCAGCTTTGCAATCTACCAAGGAGAAATCAATGTTTTCATAATTTGGTAATACTTCAACAGGGTCCCCTGTTTTGAACTCTACAATGTCGTTTAGCCCAGAATCATTTATTGCTTTCTGGGATTTGTTTAGCTTTGGCTCTGGTAAAATGCATACGAACCTGCCTCCCGTTTGTCGTGCAGCTGCGGCCAAGGCTACTGTGGATGAAGATACTTCAGAGGTCACTTCTACTATTAGTTTTGCACTCATTCCTGCTGCTAAGGCTGATATGAACTCATTGCTTTCTGGTCTTTGTGCTTCACATGAATTGCATTCTTTATTGCATTTGGCACACTGTTTTGGTTTATTTTGAATAGAGATCTTAGACAGAGTTGATGAAATGTATGTTTAAATGTTTATAGTTAGAAAAAATGGAAAAGTAAATAGAATGATATGAATTCAATTCGATTCTTCAACCCTATGTTCCTACTTGTTTGGTTTTTCAGAGCACATAACAATCTTTTTAATTTGTTTGTCTTTTTCTAAGAGGCCTCTCATATAAATTTCTCTCAATACTAAAAATCAATCACTCTTGTCTCTAAATAAAACATAAAACAAATTCTACTTTTATTTGACATAAGATCATTTATTTCTTACCTAGTTTTCTTCTTCCATAAACGCTAAAAGTTCTCACTAATTTTTCTAGAACCAGAACAGATTAACCAACTTTTTTTCCTTTAAAATGCACAAAATGGTGAATATCGCTAAAGATCCACGAAATCTCTAGACATTTAATAAGAAACCCAAGTAAACATGATGCATATTACTCTTCTCAGAACAAATAATGGGAAAACATGAAGCATAAATATGTTCTCATCCATGCATGCATACATTACATACATACATTTGAAAATATTATTGGGAGATTAATCGCAATATTGAAGATAAAATTGAGAATCATAATGTGGAACATATATGCATACCAATTTCAGGGCATCAAGATATGCATTTGTAGCCGATTTCGCAGACCACTCCATTCTTCTCTTTTCGATGAATATAAGGAAAATCGTGCCTGAAAATACAAATAAGTTTTCTCTAGCAAGAGAATGAAAGAAAAGTTTTTTAGTATAAAAATTGAAAACTTGTTTTTCCTCTTTCTTTGTTTTCTTTTTCACTTTACAATATGACTTTTTATGTGGGGGAGACGATTAAGGAGATTCAACAATTACTAATGGTTTACGTTAAGATTTGTTTTAAGGACGAGTCAAAGGCGTGTTCTACATTTCCGGTAATTTTTCAGGATATTTTGACCAATAGTAGGATATGTTCGGATGTGGTTTAATTTTTCAAAATAATTTTCTTTTTAATACTACGTATTTTTCAGTTAAAAAAAAATTCAGTCAAAAAAAGGGAAAATTCTTGTCCAAGCTTGTTTGGTCAAACCCATCCAACCACCAAGCAAGTGTATTGCACTTGCTTTATGATTGGTCACTCTCTTGGGAGTTACATCCAACCACCAAGCAAGTGTATTGCACTTGCCTTGAAGTTACTTTGGGTTCGGCCAAACCCGAGGTGGGCAAAAAAAGATAGAATTATTGTTGAGTGACACATTGGGCTTTTGGCACTTTGCACCCTGTAATTATAGGGTTTTGGCACTTTGCACCCTAACTTAAAAGTTTTGGCACTTTGCACTCTGGAAATACAAATTAGTTGGCACTTTGCACCCTAGTGTGTGTTTTGAAGAAAAAAATTAATTTATTGAAGAGTATAATAGTTATTTTCAAATATTTTTGGCACTTTAAACCCCAAAGGTATAGATTTTGACACTTTGCACTCTGAAATATAGAATATTGACACTTTGCACCCGAAAAATATAATTTCTGACATTTTCAACCCCGACTTAATATGATAATCTAAATTATGTAAATAACATGCAATATAATAATATGTTAGATATGTAAACGTGTATTTTAGATATAAAGTAAATAATCTTGAGGATACTTGAAAATAAAATGAAGACAATGTCTTATTTTAATCTAAATTTTACAGAGAGAAAATGTTAAAATAAGTTATTATAAAGTAAAATAAATTTAGAATAACAAGTTTATGATTATTGTGCATAGAAATGATCATTTTATCTCTACATCGCCGACATTCACGAGTCTGTTTTTTTTAAGAAAAATATATTAGGGTGCAAAATGTCATACAAATTATATTTTTAGGGGGCAGAGTGCCAAAAAATTTAACTCGGGGTGAAAGATGCTAATATTTTATAATTTTAAGGTGCAAAATGCCAACATTCTATATTTTAAGGGTGCAAAATCTATATTGTCAAGGTGCAAAGTGAAATTTTTTTTTTTGAAAATAACTATTCTACCTTCTATCAATGAATTTTCTCACTAAAACACACACTAGGGTGCAAAGTGCCAAATAAATTATATTTCCAGGGTGCAAAGTGCCAAAACTTTTAAGTCAGGGTGCAAAGTGCCAAAACCCTATAATTCCAGGGTGCAAAATGCCAAAAACCCGTGACACATTTCATGTTTTGTAGTTTTTGAAATTTTTTGTCCAAGTCTAGTTTGGCCAAATCCATCGAACCACCAAGCAAGTGTCTTGCACTTGCTTTGTGATTGGTTACTCTCATGGGAGTTACATCAAATCCCAAAGTAAGTATATTACACTTGCCTTTTATAGTTACTTTGGGTTCGGCCAAACCCGATGTGTGTAAGAATTTCCCGTTAATTTTATTTGACGAATTATGGTTTATTATGTGTAATAAATGCAACTTATTTCACTCGATTATAATTCTTCATCTAGGAACTCATATGAAATATATGTACGTTCTGATTATAAAGTGAATTAAAGAAGGAACTGAAAAAAGTAGAGCAAGATGTTACGTAGATATTAAATAATTAATACTTAACCAAAGAAACACCAAGGGGGTGTAGCTCATATGGTAGAGCGCTCGCTTCGCATGCGAGAGGCACGGGGTTCGATTCCCCGCACCTCCAAAATTTTTATACCTTTTCCTTTGTAACTATTTATCTCTTATCCATTCAAGAACTTTTTATATTTTTCAAGAGAATGTGGAGCTTTTTATCGTATTATTCCCGACTCTGATTCGGATGAGTGCACAATACTTGATTCAATTGTTAATCAGTACAAACTGACCAAAACCCGTGAATCCACTTATCTAACTCTTAATCTTTTTCTCCACCAGTTCGATTAAACTAATATAACGAAGTCGACATACCTTTAATCTCCAAATAACATTTTTCATGGATAAACCCGAGATACATGTAATAATATCAATTTGGTACCAAAGTTGTTGTCAACTAGAATCATAACCCCAGATGGCTTGTTAAGAAGAACATGGAAGAGGACAAGCACAATGGCTTCAACTTTCACACTTCAGTTTACAAAGAATAGTGTCAAGCCACAAAATTATACCAATAATTAAGGCTCTCACATATTACAGAACACATTGTAGCTACATATGTAAATGGAAAAAAGGGTATACATAAAGAAAGAGGGGGTTGCACCAAAAAGTCTCTAGTATATTACTTTGACCAGGCTACTGTATCAATCTCTGCTTGAGCAGCTCTGTACAACTCCAGCCTCTTTGCAAGGGAGACTCTACGCTGCATAACTGCTGGATCCTCGTCCAACAGCTTACCCAACTGTTTCGCCTGCAAAACCCACCACATAGAGACTTCATTTTCAGTCTGTATCGATCTATCTATATACATAAACAATAGATGGAATTCATACCTCTTTTTTGCCTAATTCAGCAAAGAAATAATCAAGCAAGCTGCGCTTTGCCTCACGGACTTGACAATAAACTACAGATTTGGGAATGGAGTTCCTCAGACTTGCACAAACCATATTTACATATGACAACACATTTGACCCTGCACAAAGTTAGAAGCTCGTTAGGCAAAAAATGATAATTACTGAACTTAAAAGATTTTGAGACTAGAAGGAAATCTTCTGGACTCACCAATTCGTCGTAGATAAGAATCGTTGTATCTATCAAAAATTGAATGGGTTGGATTGCCTCCCTTCTCAATATCTTGTGGAAGTTTCCTGAAGAAATCTACGGTTAAGTAACTGCATTCCATTTCTACTAGTTGAAGGGTTGCCTTCTTGCTTTCGTTCTTCATCCTGTCTAAGGATTCAACAGCAGCATTGGCAACCTCCACCCGGAGGGATGGGTACTGTTTCAGCTCCTATAGGATACGTTTCGCACACAAATTATACCTCAAAACCTTTTATGTAATTCCATTTGTACTATCACATAATTGTTTTACTGTCTACTTAACTTGTCCAACTTCCATTTTTCATTTGAGAAGAGGGAGTAGCTATAATGGGGAACAGTTAGAGAATAGATGATTTCACGCTAAAATTGCATTTCTATTCCAACAGGACTAGATCATCAGCACTTTTGGTCTCACATTTTGAAAAATCCACGTTTTGTCCAAGTCTTTTACGAATATTTTGCACTTTTGGTCATATATGATATCGCCCCCTTTCCATCCAAATTGGTGTCAAAAGGACAAAAAGTGCAAAACATGACTATTGGACCAAAAGTGCAGAATTTAGATGGAAAAGAGGGCAATAGGACCAAAAATGCAAAATATTTTAAAATTTGGGACCAAGAGTGCGACTTCAAACAGCACAGGACCAAAAGTACCACGGGTCAAAATTACGTAGGACTAAAATGCAATTTTGTCATAATTAAGAGCAACATAAACCCAGGTCTTGTCATGACCGAATGATCTACATAGCATTGAAATAATTTAGACATACCACGGTTTCATTGATTGACTTGTGAACTAGATCTTTCAGTATTCCATGAACCTGAAAAGAGGAAATGTAACAGATTTACAAGTTTACAACGCAATTCAGTTGCTTAATAGTAATAAGAATCATTGCAGTGAACACTAGCTCAAAAGAGTTTGTTCATTTAAATAACCAAAAAATGCTGTATCATCCAGCAAAAAGAAAAGAAATATCATATAAAGAACGACTCAGATACAGGTTTGTCTGAGATAATATTTAAAAAGTTCATGTCTTATCCCAACCAATGTAGGCGTAATATAAGACATCCAGAATCATCCTCAACCAACTCCAGATCATCAAACACTCAATTTAACAAATGTAAGAATTTTGGTTTTATTGAGACTAAAAGTTCCACATGAATTGGAAATCAAGACTAAGTACTCATAATAAGGTCTTGAGAAATCCTCACCTCTTAAGCTAAGCTTTGGAGGTGAGTTTTGTCCAAGCATATGGACCTTAACCCAGTCCATGAGTATCTAATTAGTTCATTATATATCTCAATTTATGAACATAATGAAAACCGGAAAGCCAACATTGGAATGACATGGTTGACATCATTATAGGGAGAGAGCCTATGTCCAAAATTAAGACTATTATAGAGCAGCCCGACCAACATAAAACCAAAACGTAAGAAAAATACAACTCTAGTTTAAACGCATACCGCATCAACAGCTGCCTCAGCAGGACCTTTGATAGTGATCAAGGCAGTTTCAATAATACGACGATATCCCTGTTCAGGTGCTATAAGATGAGGCTGATATCCATCAGCTTCAGTTATCAACTTCCGTACATTTTCCATCGCAAGATGCTTGTCAAACTGCAAGCGCTTTAATGCAGCAGGTAGTTGATTATCAAAAACGTTGTAAATCTTATCACCACCTGGTCGACTGCACATGACAATAAAATGGATTATAACACGAAAAAAAATCGCATACTACACAGCAGCCACAGATGCTTACACCCCATCAAGATGTTCTTTAAATATTCCATCAAACATACGGCAGATTTCCATAATCATGTACAACTTTCCCTGCATTGATAATAAAGGGTCAAGAAATGAAGGTGTTTCAAGCAGCAGGCATCAGCTCATAAAACTGAGAACAAAAAGAAGAACCTAATTTACTGAAAAAAAAACACACAATTTTAAGCATAGGAATAATGTTTATGCAAAAGCAAAATAGCATTTTTAGATTTAGAAGATGAGGAATGAAAATACTTACACTAAAATGAAAATGGACAACATAGATTCAGAAAGCAAATCAATGGAAAAACTTACTCCAGCATCAGTCGCAACTGGCTTTCCCAGACGACTCAACTCAGATTCAAGCTCAGTGATAGTTTTATTAATAAGTGACTGAAGGCCTGGGATTCGAGATTTGATTACGGCTTCCAAATGCTAGAACAAGAAACAGCAAAAATTTGAAACAGCAGCAAGCCTAACTTTAATAAGCCAACTTATAAGAAATTCACAAGCTTAATCACCTACACATACATACATAATATGTAGAGCTAGATATTTCTTACTTTTGATAGAACTTTCCCAAGATGCTCGGAGCCCATCCTATGGGCAAGATGTTTATACTCCGGGGTTTGAGCAAAATACTCCCGCTCTCTACGCCTAGCAGCAATCATGTCAACATTTTTGTTAATGTCTTGTTGCGAGCGATTAACAACACCTATCCATGGGAACTGCAGCTTATATGCTTTTCCTTCCAGGATCTACAATTAAAAAGAGTCAGGGTATAACCTTTCATCCTTCCCAAATAATAACCCAAAGAAATCATTAAATCAACTCCACCAATAGAAAAATCATTTCTAGTAGGAATAACACTACAGACACTAATAGTAATAATTTGGCAAGCAATTTGCAACAAATTGGTAGTCGGCCAGCAACAGAACTCGAGGCAGTGAGAGAAGGCTGAGCAACTCATTGAAGCCAGAAAAAACCATATAACATCTAGACTGCCGCCGACATTCAGCAGCAAATATAGTTTTTTTAGTCATTTGCTGCATTAGAAAATGAGAATCAAGCACCTCAATTGAAAATTTCTATGCTTTCCCATCATTTTCAAATTTCTATGATGGTGATAGCTGACTCAAGAATAAAAAATGAACCAAAAGATCTTCTGGTTCTAGATTCAGAATACATGAAGTACAAAGAAAACAAGTTGTGTCAGCAAGATATCTTTGCTGATGCAAGCAACAAAATCTACAAGGAAACGAAATGATTCAGTAGTTATGTGACAAAACAAGGCAATGTAAGAAACAAAATGTTACTTGAACCACTAATAGGTTCCATTGGTTAATAATTATACAGCAAACTTCATAGATACAACTTCAGTTCAACTAATTCTAATTCTAAAAAAGTAGATAATCAACCATCAAATTAGAAAGTATTTCAGCGAGTGTACACTGAGCAGTTGTCAACTTACTTCAACAGCATCTGTACCCTTGTCCATAAGATCAATTTTTGTTAGAACTCCAAATGTTCTTTCTCCTGAAATGAGACACAAGAAGTCAGCAACAATGTGGGGAAAGAAAAGCTACAATCTGTAAGTTCGATGGTGACGAAGGAACATATGCAGCTTCCAAATATTATGATGGGACAGATGGGTAGCTAAAACCACTTTCACGAAATGAACTAATCACACTCAAGTAAACAGTAGTAACAAGTCATACCTTTTGGATCTACTTCACGAGAAATCTTGATTGCATCTGAGGTTGCAAGATCTTGGTTGGCAGGAGAAACAGCTAAAATGATACAGTTGGGCTACAGTGGACCATTCAAAAAGAACAAAATTGTTAAATTACGTACAATCACCTTGAACTAGAATTGAGCAATACTCAGTAATAAACTTGTCAATAGATGTACACGTTTAAGTCTTGCTACTCTATTGCACCATAATTCTTTAAGGCTTTAAATAAAATTTCGAAGCACGAGCCTCTACCACTTTCTTATTAAAGTACCTTCTCGATATAAGACCGCACCATGTTCTCAATGTCCATCACAATACTTTCAGACTGACCATCTACAACAAACATGTCAACCAACCATTTGGGTTATCTGCAAAGGAAATTGACAGAAGGCAATATCTGCTGAAATAACATAAATTAAAGGGCATGTCACTCACCAATTGCAACTTTTGTGAGTCCAGGAAGATCAATCAAGGTCAAATTCACAACTGCATTCATGAGAAGTACGCAAATTACAAACGACTTGCTACTCAACAAACATCAAAGTGAGAAGACAGCAGCATCACATTCTTTTCAAGTTCATTCAGGCAACAAGGAATTAGGACTAGAATAACACTAACTAATTTTTTTTTATCTATAGTTAATATCATAAAACAAAAATTAAAGTAGCAAATAATATTGACCATAAAGCAGGAGCTCTGGAAGATGAAACATAGATATTAAAAAAAAAAAAAAACACAGATATTAAATCACGCCAAACAAAACATTACTTACAGAACATTACGTAACTGCAACTTCTAATTATTTTTTCCCATTTTAGATAATAATTGTTTGGGTAGAGGGGGCAGAGGGGTTATGCGCGCTTCTTATGCTATATCCATCATATATGGCCAGAACTACATATTGTTCCATCAAACTTCTTGTTTTCCACACAAATTGATTCAAAAATTCATTAGAACATGTAAAAATATGTAGGGAACAGAGGATTATGTGCACTTCTTCTATTATATCCTTCATTAGGGACAACTGTTTACATGATTGCGAACCAATTCTTGATTTCCAAATTCGTAAGAACTGGGAAGGTTTTTTCCAATTTAGGATAAGGGTTTGGGTGGAGTAAACAGAGGGGTTAGGTGCACTTCTTCTAATATGGCCTATATATAAGCCTAGGGCATTTTACATACTATTTGCAGCAAGTTTTTTAATTTCCAAAATTTGTTAGCCACACAATTCCAAGATAGATAAAACTTAATATCGTCCATTAAATCGAATTTTCAGAAAGAGAAATGATCAATAACCAAACTGACTCACCGTTGGGGGAATAAATGCTAAGATAAATTGGAACAGTAGAAATTTGTTTACTACGTCCTGTCTCTCGGTCAGTCTCGTCCGAGATCTCCTTCCTCACAGCAACTGCATAAACCAAAACCAGAGACTTAGCATCAATAAGAAATGTGCACATAGTTCCAACACATAACAGGTATGCCTGCTACCGTTAAGTGTGTTAGTCCGAGATAAATATTGAAATGCCTATCCAGAAAAGAGCATATTATGGCACTGAACTCAAACCATAGTTAATTGAACAAATATGTTCAAGATAAAGTTAACCCCACCCCTGCCCAAACAAAAGCTATTAAATAAAACTTACCAAAATCAGTGAACTTCTTTCTAGGAAGATGTCCAAACTCCGCATATTCTCTACCTTCATCAAGCCGATGAAGCTGCAGCACAAGTGGACGTCGGGTAACAATACCTGTGTTGTATACAGGAAATCAAATACTAATGTGTTTGGACATCCATATGCCAAAGAAGAAGGTAATTTCAAGGTAATCCACAGTGTATGGTTGTGCGCAACCATAAATATATACCAGAGCCACGAGGCAGAAAGTCCTTTCCGACAATGCTCTCCAGTACTGAGGACTTTCCAGAACTCTACAAACCATAATGTCAGTGTCAGTCACAGCAGAATGCTAATGGTTATGTGCAAAAAATGTGTCAAAACAAGAGTAAATTTAATGGTGAAAGGTTAAAATATCAACACATCAATAAGGAGTGATTTTAGAGAATACAACTAACTTTAAATGTTGTAAATACTCATAAGTGAAAATTACAAAGAATACAACTGTATTTGTAAATACTCATTCAAAAAGTAGGAAGCAAACGTAGAACAATACAAAATAATACCTAGCACACAATATAATTGAAATCATAATTCGAAATAACCCATTTGACATTAAAAACGGAGTATCTTAGACCTACTAGTAGTGATCCACACTGGTTTGATGTCGTGGTTTTTCACTCATCTAAGTCAGCACCATAACCCAATTTGTTCCACATTTTAAGTGAACCATCCTAAAAGTAACACCCTTGTATCAGTTGAGAACTTCAAGAACTATAACATGTAAGTTCTAAAACTACTGCACTAACCTAGACTAGTGAAAGTAGCATTTGTAAGATTGATTTCTAGATAAATTGCTTTATGATAGACAAAGCATCATATATAGGTAATTATGAGAGTGATTTTGTTGGCGGTCCTGGAGCATCAGTTTTAGAGAAGCATGATAGAGGAGAAAGAATAAATGAAATAGCCAAATTACAATGTAACTATTTATAAACTTCAATAGATTCCACAACAAGTTAGGAACTTCAAACTCTAGGTAAATATGAATAAGGAGTACTCAACCAGCACCTCACAATTAAGTCAACTCAAAGTCCCCAAACCTCTGATAATTTTCTAGAGTTCACCCCTATTTCATTGGTTTCAATAACAGCGCCCAAGTACAAATTGAGTTCATACACTTCAACATTTTAGCTGATTAACCGGATCCAAATAAATACACATATCAAACTCAGTAAGTTAATATTTATGAATAAAATAAAGGAAAATATAATTTTTTTAAAAACTTAAGTCAAGTGTAATTAAACGTTATCAATTTGAGAAGAATATTAATAAATAAAACTAAAACCAACTTAAAACAGCAGATCTAATCGTAAAAAACCCGTACTTAAATAACACTGGTGAAGATCTAGATATATTAAAATAACACCGAAATCCCTAAGTATACAAGAAAGAGATTTGAAATTTATCACGTATAAGTTTCTTCGGACCTGACCACCGACGACGGCAATAGAAGGGAGGGCATCCCAGAGAGTAGGCAACGCGCTCTCCTCGCCGTGATCGCCAAGCGCCGTGCACGCTCTCTGCAATCTGTTTACTAATTGTATCAAGTTCTCCATCTCTCTCCGAGTTGAATCAACAACTGCGCTTCAAAAATGGAAATCACCTCTGCTACTTTTTTTTTCTCTTAAAGTCACCTGCTCTGCTACTTATTTTATTTAAAAACCGAAAGTGTATTGGAGAGAGTTTTGAATTTGGGAATGTATGGAATATCTCCAGGCAGGGAATAGTCCTTCTGCTTTGTCTGCTTTTTACAATTTCAAATTCGTAGTAGAGAATTTATTTTTCTTTTCTTTCATTTTTCAAATTAACGCGAATCCGATTTGACTTCGGCCTGCACTTGGCCCACTATTGGCCCATTTCTTAAAGGCTTATCTGGGCCTCAACGCATTGATAGAATTAGGGCTGTCAATGGGGTGGATTTCAATCCGAATCCGTCCGAATTCGATCCGATTTATTAGGATAATTGTCCGATTAGAGATTCGATGAACCTGATCCAATTATAAAGATCCGAAATCCGACACTCATGGAGCGAATATGGATTTAGGTCGATCCGATCCGTTGAAGATCCGTATCCGACAACAAATAAAAAGAAAGATATATATACAAAATGATTTATAAAAATAAGTATAATTAATAATATTTCAACGTCAATTTAAGAAGATAGTAATTTACAATTCATTTATAAATTTATTTAAACCAATATATTCATTCTACAAATATGAATATAGTAAATAAACTTTGAAAATGTGAGCTAAAATTAAATAAAATTGAAAAGATAATAAACTTATTTTAGGAAAAAAATATTAATTTAACTTTTTAAACACAATTTATTGGATCCGAAAAATATCCGATATCCGACCAAATCCGACCAAGATCCGTTGGTTTCAAAAAATCTAGATCCGAGCACAATCCGAGCAAGATCCGAATCCGACAGGATTCGATCCGATATAAATGGAGCCGGATCTGGACGAGCCTGATTCGACCAGAATCCGACCCATTGACATCCCTAGATAGAATTATACAAACCGCAAATAGCCCAAACCCCCCTCCTAATAATATTACAATTTAAGTTCTTACAAAAAAACAATTACACAGAAGTTTAACTTCAAACATATTTAGAAATACTCAATTTTTATTTATTTTGTATTGTAATTGCAACTATTATTAAGTAATCAATAAAAATATACATTTTGTTAGAATTTAATTCAATAACTGAGAATTTAATTAGTTTTCAATCGAGTCGAGTCGAGTCGAATTGTGATTCATCAAGTTATTTTTCTGTTAAGAATGTTTTAGACATTTCGAGGGAAACCGAGCACATAAAGTTACACTTTTTCTAAACGTGAAATCCATATATATATATATATGATAATTGAAAAATAGTTTGAACAACTTTGGTTGCTAAATTTTTTAAAAATAAGATATAAAAATTGAAGAATAATATATATATAAAACTCAAAGTCAATCTCTGCTAAAATTCCAAATAACAAACAAACAAACAAACTTCTGGAAAGTACTAGCAACCGCAACTGAATTAACTTAACTTCTACCCTCTGAGTCTCTCTGTTTGGAATTGGATGATGCTGCAGTGCAGAGAGTGAAACAGAATTCAAAACGGTGATGGATTCTCTTGTTGGAGTAATAAATTCTCCTTTCACTCTTTCCAGCTCCTCTAGGTCTGTCAAAAAATCGAAAATCACTTTAAATACTTTAAACCCTCAGAATCCCAACTCAATCCCCATCAAACCCTTTTCATATTATTTTCAGAAATTCAAGGACTTTGCAGCAAAACCCTCGAACCCAAAATGGGTCTCTGTTTTCCCGGTTTTGCAAAATGGGGGGGCATTTGGGACTGCGCTTATGAGTGTAACTGCCACAGCTGCTAAGGTTAAAATTAGTCCTTTTGTGGCTACATTAGCGGCAAACCCGACATTTGTTTCGGGCTTCTGTGCTTGGGCTGCTGCACAATCTATGAAAATTTTCTTCAACTTTTGTGTGGAGAGGAAATGGGATTTTAGGATTGTGTTTGCTTCAGGTGGAATGCCTTCTTCACATTCTGCATTGTGTACAGCTTTAACTACTTCCGTGGCTATTGATGAAGGGTAATTTCGTCCGTATACTTGGTCCAATTATATCTCGCCAGGTGGATGCTGATACCCGTTCTTCAGTGAGGAGCACTTGTCGGTCAGATCGAATAGAACTCCTCTTTAGGATCCTAATCCTGCGTTCAAAGGAATTCGTTAGGTCTTGCCGGTTGGTTGATCCGGCGTTAACCCTCCGATGATAAAGTCAGTACTGTCTGATGATCGGAATAGCAGAAGTATCAATGTCGTTGTTCGAAGAAAACTTACCTTTGGAAATCCATAAATGCCTTCTATTTATAGATTTCCAAGTTGGATATTTCGGGTCGGATCTTTTCGGGTCGGATCTTTTCGGGTCGGATCAAATGGTATATTGACGTCGAACTGAACAGATTAGTCTGGTCGAACTGAACAGATTAGTCTGGTCGAACGGAACAGATTAATCTGAACGTGGATGTCGAACGGGACAGATTAATCTGAACCTGGATGTCGAACGGAACAGATTAATCTGAACCTGGATGTCGAACTGAACAGATTAATCTGAACCTGGATGTCGAATAGAACCACTTTCATTGTATACAAACTAATATAGATTTTAATAATGATACTGATTTATTTATATGACGTGAAATATGCTAAAGTCATTGATCGAATATTTGGTATATCAATAGTCCCCCCAAGTTCAAGTATTTTGATATTTAAAATATCAAAGTCTTGAATTTTATGAAAAATTGAGTGATTTAGACAGAGATTTGATACCACCGGAGTTAAAACCAATCAATGTGCCAACACGTCATGCTATTAATCGATTTGAACATTGAGTGACTTAGACAAAGATTTGATACCACCGGAGTTAAAACCAATCAATGTGCCAACATGTCATGACTTTTACCCGATAAAAGGATACGGTATTTCAGCACAATTTGTGTGGTATATCAATAGCCCCCCAAGTTCATGAATTCGATGTGATAATATCGAGTTTGTGAAGTAAGTAACAAAAAATTTGTGTGGCAAACATTTCTGATATAAACAAAGTCGAAGCATTCATTCACTTTGAATAATATAAAGTGGGATTAATTTAATAAGTTATCTGAATATATAAGTATTTGATGTTTATAAAAAATATCTTCCACCTTTCAATTATTTAACTTTCCACCTTTTGGTCGAATTCGCAATAATTAATTTTCCTAGGTCTGGTCAAACAGATTCGTCGAAGCACTTCTTAGAAGGAGAAAATTTTGAACTTGGTCGAATAATGCAACCTGAGATTGGTTGAAGTACACCCAAAACTGGTCGAATGATATTGGTCGAATAAGAGCACTTTAAAGTGGTCGAATTTGATGTGTTTAGGTCGAATGTATTTCGTATTTTCGTATTGTGGTCGAACAATTGTGGTCGAACAAGTGAGCTGTTCGAAGCGTAATACGAATCTTTCTGAAGATTTTTGGTCGAGTTTCATCTAATTTGTTTTAGGAACATTTAGGTCGAACAAGAATGATCTACAACAATTAAATTGCGATATTTGTTTAGATAAAATTTTAACGAATTTGAACAAGTTTTTTGATCAAATAAACCTGAACAAAATCTGAACAAAATTGAATAAGAATGCTCGCTTGTGGTTCGACCTACTTTTTGCTCAGACAGACTTGAATAAACTTTTGATCGAATAAACTTGAACAAGAATCTCTTTGCTCGAATAAGCTTGAACATATCGTTTGATCTCTACCTTGCTCGAATAACTTGAATAAGAATGCTCACTTTTGGTCGAATAAAAGTATTCGATCTACTATTTGCTCGAACAGATTTGAACGTAAGAAAAGAACATAAAAATGCTCAATTGTGGTCGAATAAAAGTTGGTTCGACCTACTACTTGCTCGAACAGACTTGAACGTAAGAAAAGAACATAAAAATGCTCAATTTTGGTCGAATAAAAGTTTGTTCGACCTACTGCTGCGGGCATTTTTTGAACAAAATATGAGCATATTGCTGTTCGACCTACTCTGAAAAAATTAATGCTTAAATACTTTGGTCGAAATTTAGGTCGAACATAATAGCTTTAAGATGTGCTAATCGAATATATCTTGGTCGATAAATTTTTCGAACACAACATTTTGGTCGAATATATCTTGGTCGAGAAATTTTTTTATTTTTTTATTTTTTTTTTTTTTTTTGAACACAACATTTATATATCTTGGTCGATAAATTTTTCGAACACAACATTTTGGTCGAATATATCTTGGTCGAGTTCTTTGTTTAATCTTTAGAAGATATCGTGTTCAAATGTCACTTACCACTTTTTATAGTGTAAGGTTTCGACGCTTTGAAAGCTGTCGATTAAATGCTTGATGCTTTGAAAGCTATCAAAAGTCACTTATCACTTTTATAGTGTAAGGATTCGACGCTTTGAAAGCTGTCGATTAAATGCTTGATGCTTTGAAAGCTATCAAAAGTCACTTATCACTTTTATAGTGTAAGGATTCGACGCTTTGAAAGCTGTCGATTAAATGCTTGATGCTTTGAAAGCTATCAAAAGTCACTTATCACTTTTATAGTGTAAGGATTCGACGCTTTGAAAGCTGTCGATTAAATACTTGATGCTTTGAAAGCTATCAAAAGTCACTTATCACTTTTATAGTGTAAGGATTCGACGCTTTGAAAGCTGTCGATTAAATGCTTGATGCTTTGAAAGCTATCAAAAGTCACTTATCACTTTTATAGTGTAAGGATTCGACGCTTTGAAAGCTGTCGATTAAATACTTGATGCTTTGAAAGCTATCAAAAGTCACTTATCACTTTTATAGTGTAAGGATTCGACGCTTTGAAAGCTGTCGATTAAATGCTTGATGCTTTGAAAGCTATCAGATGTCTTGTCAGATTCATCACTATATTTTTGCAGAAAAGATAATTCATTTCCATTGACCGTAGTCCGTAATGGTACAAGTTTACAAAATATTGATCGATATTACGGTCAACAGTACAAAATATAAGAGCTAATCGTATGTGACAGTCTTATCTTAATAAAAGAAAATCCTACGTATAGTATTTCCTCAAATTTCTTCCATTCCAAGTCCTTGGTACGGGCTTTCCATTAAGATATTCGAGTTTATACGCTCCTTTTCTTCCGATTTCGATGACTTTAAAAGGTCCTTCCCATTTTGGGTCCAGTTTTCCAGTGTTCTTGGTTACTTCAATTTTCTTTAACACTAGATCCCCGATCTGAAATGTCTTCAGACGTACATTTTTGTTGTAAGCTTTAGCCATTGTGGATTTATATGCTTGTATTTTAGTTAAAGCTCTCTCTCTCCTAGCTTCGGCATTGTCTATTTCGTATTTTCTTTGTTCCTCGTTTGTCTCTTCTCCATATAATTCGACTCTTGTTGTTGGTATCTGTATTTCAGTTGGAACCACAGCTTCAGAACCATACACCAAACTGAATGGAGTTTCTCCCGTGGCTGTCCTTTCCTTGGTTCGATTAGCCCAAATTACCCAGGGTAATTCATCTAGCCATGCTCCACTTGCTTTTTCAAGTCTTTTCTTCAATAGTTGAATAATATCTTTATTAGTTACCTCCGTTTGACCATTTGTTTGCGGACATCCTACTGAGGCAAATCTCTGTTTTATGCCAAGCTTGGTACACCATGCAACGACTCTTGCTCCGACAAACTGTGCTCCGTTATCAGATATAATAATTCTTGGCAATCCAAATCGACACACAATATTCTTCCAATAAAAATTGATAATCTGAGTTTGAGAAATGGTAGCAAGCGGCTCAACTTCGATCCATTTACTGAAATATTCGACTCCAACGAGCAGATATTTAATTTGCCCCTTAGCCATGGGAAGTGGTCCGACTAAGTCGACTCCCCATTGATCAAATGGCCAAGCAATTGATACTGGTTCCATATCCTGAGCAGGTTGATGAGGGATATTAGCATGGAATTGACATTTTGCACATTTTTGCGCATACTCATTTGCTTCGCGAGTCAGCTCTGGCCAGTAATAACCTTGTCTGGATATTCTTAAGGCCAATGATCTACCTCCTGAATGACTTCCGCATGAACCCTCATGTACCTCTTTCAAAACTGTTTTGGCTTGCGCCGGGGCCAAGCATTTCACCAAAGGACCAGAAAATGATCTTCTGTACAAATCTCCATTTACAAGTGTATATCGAGGTGCTCGATATTTCAAACGTCTGGCTGCATTTCTGTCCTTAGGTAAAGTTCCGTCCCTTAGATAGTTGATAAACTCGGTCTTCCAATTTTGCTCTGTTTCTTCAATGTTCGCAATATCCTTGGTTTCGACCTGAATTGAAGATTTAGTAGACCATATCAAGGTGACCTTTCTTTGTTTAATGCTTTCGATTAGATTTCCAAATTTTGAAAGTGCGTCTGCCCTTGTATTTTCTTCTCTTGGAACGTATTCGATTTGAAAGCTGTCGAATTTTGTAGCTAATTCATGCGCCATGGCCAAGTATTTGATCATAGATTTTTCCTTGGCTTCAAATAATCCCTTGAATTGTTTTTCCACTAGCTGCGAGTCGGTATAAACTGTTAAACGTTTTATGCCGGTCTCGACTGCCATTTTTAGACCAGATATAAGTGCTTCATATTCCGCCTCGTTATTGGTAACGATGAAGTCCAATTTCAAAGCGAATTCCAACTCAATATCGTCTGGTCCTTGGAAGTAAATTCCGGCTCCTCCTCCAGCCGTGGTCGAGGATCCATCGATATGTAACATCCAGGTTTCTATTGGGGTTATCGGCTCAGACGATGAATTTTCTAATATGAAATCTGCCAATATTTGAGCTTTCACAGCTGTTCTTGGTTGGAATTCGATATCATATTCTCCTAGTTCAACTGCCCACTTTATAAGCCTTCCGGATGCATTTGGCTTGGATAGAACTTGCCTCAACGGTTGATTTGTTAGGACTATTACTTTGTGGGATTGAAAATATGGTCTAAGCTTTCGTGTCGTTGTCATAAGGGCGAGCGCAAATTTTTCAATCTCCATATAATTTTTCTCAGGTCCCTGTAACACTCTGCTAACATAGTATATAGGTTGATGTTCCTTTCCTTCTGCCCTTACTAACACTGAACTGACAGCTTGATCTGATACGGCCACATAGAGGTATAACACTTCGTTTGCGATAGGTTTTGCCAGTAATGGTGATGAGGTTAAGTACTCTTTCAGCTGGTCGAATGCTAGGTCACATTCTTTGGTCCAATTGAACTTCTTCACATTTTTCAGTATCTTAAAAAATGGCAGACTCTTGTCAGCTGATCGCGATATAAATCGATTTAATGCAGTTATTCTTCCAACGAGCATCTGTACTTCTTTGACATTTTTTGGTGGCTTCATGTCAATGACAGCTTGAATTTTCTCTGGATTAGCCTCAATTCCTCGCTCGTTTACCAAATATCCTAAGAATTTTCCTGCTCGAACTCCGAAGGTACACTTTGATGGGTTTAATTTCATCCCATATTTTCTCATTATGTCGAATGCTTGCTTGATGTGAGCCAAATGATCTGATTCTTTTAAGCTTTTGACCAGCATATCATCGACGTAAACTTCCATTGACTTCCCTATTAATGGCTCGAACATTTTGTTCACCAGTCTTTGATAGGTTGCACCTGCATTTTTTAGACCGAATGGCATCACTTTGAAACAATACACGCCTTTCTCAGTGACGAAAGCAGTTTTTTCTTGATCCTCTAACGCCATAAAAATTTGATAGAATCCTTGAAATGCATCCATCATGCTTAGTATTGCGCAGCCAGCGGTTGAATCAACCAAAGTATCAATTCTGGGGAGTGGGTATGGATCTCTTGGGCAAAGTTTATTCAGATCTGTAAAGTCATTGCACATTCTCCATTTTCCTTCTTTCTTCGGAACCAAAACCACATTGCATAGCCAGTCCGTAAATTGTATTTCGACCACATAACCCGCCTTCAGAAGTTTGTCCACTTCTTCTTCGATAATCTTATTTCGTTCAGGTCCAAAATTTCGCTTCTTTTGTCTAGCCGGTCGGGCTGAAGGATCAATGTTTAGTCTATGAACTATTATACTTGGATCTATGCCTTGTAAATCGCTGGTAGACCAAGCAAATACATCGATATTCTTTCGGAGGAATTGTATTAAGAGGACTTCCAACCCTTCGCTTAATTGTGTACCTATTCTGGTTGTTTTGCTTGATTCTCCAGGGACGAGTTCGATTTCTTTAAAACCTTCGCCTGGTTCAACTCTTGGAGCTTCGAATTTCCGCTTTCTTGAGCAAGGTTCTTCAACATGGGGTGATTGAACGGCATCTTTTCCCTTTTTTAATTTTTTCGATAAGTGCGGGTCTTCTGTTCCTTCGTTCGAGATCACTCTGTGCTGAGTGACTTTATTATCCACTGAAACAGTGTAACAATCCCAAGCTTCTTTGGAATCTCCAATCACTTCTCCGATACCTAGCTTGGTGGGGAACTTCATTTTTTGATGAAAAGTGGACAAAACTGCTTGAAATACGTTCAAGGCTGGTCTTCCTAGGATAACATTATATGCGCATGGCGAGTCTACTACCAAGTACTTGATCATTCTTGTCCTGCAATTATCTTCAGTACCAAGAGTTGTAGATAAGGTTAATGTTCCTAGTGGCGTGACTTCTGCTCCTCCAAAACCAGATAAAGGTGTGTTGATAGGTTGTAAAGAACTTACTCCCAACTCCATTTGGGTAAGTGCGTCGAGGAACAATATGTTGGCTGAACTGCCTGAATCAATAAGGATTCTTTTTACTGTACAATTCCCGATTTCAGATGTTATAACCATGGGCCAGTCTGGGACGTCGTGATCTTTATATAACAGATAATCAACATGTAGATCGGAGTCGTCGAAAGTAATTTTATTGTTCCAATTCGAGATTGAATTGATAGAGTAAATTTTACTTCTTTTATCGAACTGCCTGGCCTGTAATGACCTTGAAACTTGTCTCCTTGAATTTTTGCTGTCTCCACCAGCTGGTCCACCGGATATCATATTGATCACAACCCGAGCAGGTTGCCCCTGGTTGCTTTGCTCTCTCACATTTTTATCTGGTGATTTTGATCTTTGTCGACCATTTCTGTAGTTGGGAGCTTTTATTGCACGGGATCCTACATCGTCTCTTTTCACATAATCCGTCAAGTGTCCTTCAGATATCAACCTTTCGATTTCATCTCTTAATTGAAAACAGTCATTTGTGTCATGTCCATTTTGTTTGTGGAATCGACAATATCTATTTGATTGAGGCTGATTTCTCAACGGATGTGGTTTTCTTAGCATATTTCGATCTTGAATCGCCATTAGAATCTGAGACTGGTTGCTGGTCAACGGAGTGAAAACGTTTGATCTTCTATTCGGTGATCTTGCCCTCCGTTGATTTCTTTGATCGAATCTCCTGTCTGCTATTTTGAAATCCGTTTGTCTGTCAAGATTATGCTGCTGGAAATGTTGTTCATTTGCTCTATTAATGCCAAAGAAGTTCCCTCTCATGATATTCATTTCTTCCTGCGTCATGTATTGACTTGCCGTGTCCATCAATTTCTCGTAAGTTTCTGGATTTTCCCTCACAATGGTATTGGCAAAATCCCTGTTTTTAGCATTCTGAAACAATACTGTTATGAGAAAGTCAATTCTTGGCATTTCGACCTTCAGAAGTTCAGTGTTGAATCTTTGCATGAATGCTCTGAAGGATTCTCCATTCTGTTGAATAATTGAATATAGATGATTGGCAGGTGGCTTGATTGCTTTTCCACTTGCAAATTGATGAACAAATTTATCATATAACTGGTCGATTGAACTGATTGAGCCTCCTTCTAATCGACCAAACCACCTCTGTGCTACATCAGATAAAGTTGTAGTAAATAGTTTAGCTGCTAAGTTGTCCGAAAGATCATGTAATTGCACTATGTGTGTGAATTGTGTGATATGTTCTTCAGGATCTCCTTTTCCGTCATATCTAGGTAATCCGGTTGGCATTCTTTGCGTTGAGAGCAATCTTTCGAAGTATATTTCATCACAGAATGGGGATCTTTTGCATGATCGAATGACTGGATTTTCATCTTCAACTCTTCTTTCTTGATTTTCTAACTTCTTGGTTAAACATTTGACCTGTGATGCAAGTTTATTCACTTCGACGGAGAATTCCACTGGTCTAGCTTTATTTCGATCAGTTGGGTGATATTCTTGCTCTTTTGGTCTGCTGTCTACTTCCTCCGAAACTGCTTGTCGATTCTTTCCTTTTCCTGAGCGATGTTCTGGAGCATTTGGTCGTCGACCTTCGACATCAAATAGCTTTGATTTATTCAACCAGTCTTTATGCGCTGTAGTGATCAGTTCTTGCAGCTCTTCTCGAGTAAATTTGAAAATTTCTTCTGGTGGATGTGAAGGTCCAGCAGCTTCCCGCTCCTCATGCATGCTAACTTGCTCACCTTCGATATTGTCTCCTTGTTCCTCCCTCTCTCGTGCTGCAGTTTCTGCCATTGCTGCCATTGCTGCTTTTGATCTTGTTGTCATTCCTCCTCGAACACTGATTAGTGAGTTCCCACAGACGGCGCCAACTGATGAAGGGTAATTTCGTCCGTATACTTGGTCCAATTATATCTCGCCAGGTGGATGCTGATACCCGTTCTTCAGTGAGGAGCACTTGTCGGTCAGATCGAATAGAACTCCTCTTTAGGATCCTAATCCTGCGTTCAAAGGAATTCGTTAGGTCTTGCCGGTTGGTTGATCCGGCGTTAACCCTCCGATGATAAAGTCAGTACTGTCTGATGATCGGAATAGCAGAAGTATCAATGTCGTTGTTCGAAGAAAACTTACCTTTGGAAATCCATAAATGCCTTCTATTTATAGATTTCCAAGTTGGATATTTCGGGTCGGATCTTTTCGGGTCGGATCTTTTCGGGTCGGATCAAATGGTATATTGACGTCGAACTGAACAGATTAGTCTGGTCGAACTGAACAGATTAGTCTGGTCGAACGGAACAGATTAATCTGAACGTGGATGTCGAACGGGACAGATTAATCTGAACCTGGATGTCGAACGGAACAGATTAATCTGAACCTGGATGTCGAACTGAACAGATTAATCTGAACCTGGATGTCGAATAGAACCACTTTCATTGTATACAAACTAATATAGATTTTAATAATGATACTGATTTATTTATATGACGTGAAATATGCTAAAGTCATTGATCGAATATTTGGTATATCAGCTATTTGTCATGGGGTGGCAGATTCTTTGTTTCCTGTTTGTTTGGGATTTAGTTTGATTGTTATGTATGATGCCATCGGCGTTAGAAGGCATGCTGGAATGCAAGCTGAGGTATATAAATATACTATTAGACTACTTATTTTCTTTTGCTTTGCTATATTCATTGTTATTGTTAATTTAATTATTAGTAAATATCAACTTGGACATATATAGTTAATAATATTATTAGCTTGTTTGCAAAATGCTTTTGGATTAGCTCGTAGTAAGGTCAGGTGCGTCTCTGCTACCAAAACTAGGTTTCTTAAATACAACAAGTCCGTTGATGATCTTATGCTTGTTTGCGGAACTTGTCCTTCTTAGGAAAGTGTTTTTGGGTGGCTTTAAAGCAGTATTTCCAAACATAAATATATAACTAGCTTTTCAGAATCCAAAAGCTAATAATCATCTTATAAAGCTTTTGCAAACAAATCTCTAGCACTGGTGATTGCATTAGTTCTTAAATCTGATTAATAAGTCTAAATTTGATGAGCAGGCTATGGATGGGGATGGTATTTTAAATGTCTAGTTATTGTTCATATCTTTATAATTGGTACCATCCATAATTATGATAAAATATTGCTTGATTTTTTATCCGGATGAATCATACATGCCCATTCTGTGTATATATATATACATACATCTACACTATGTTTCAGGAGGGGTGTTGAAGGATTTGATGCAAGTTGGCAGCATAATAAATACGTAGATACCAACAAAAGGATGCATTCCAAAAATTCTTCCATGTAAGAAGGAAAAATTGAACCTTGTTGTAGGACCTGATTTCATGAAAAATGTATACTTTTAGTTGGGTGTCAAAGAAAGGCTGAAAAAGTGTAACTATTATTAGTTGAATCCTAATTCATGTTCTTGGTTCTCTAATGCATATAGGTTCTGAATCTTATCGTTGAGGATTTGTTCCAAGGGCATCCAATAAGCCAAAGAAAGCTCAAAGAACTACTGGGGCACACTCCATCTCAGGTCTTTGCTGGAGCTCTACTCGGCATTTTTGTAGCTTGGATGTGTTGTCACCGTTGCTCGTTTACACTCTAATTATTAATGTAGAAAAACTTATATGGATTAATGTATATGTTTGAACTGAAGAAATTTATATTATCATCTTTGAATTTCTATTTTTTATTTTATTGGTTCTTTTCCATTAGAAGATTAAGGTTGTTTAGGAACTCATCCTTGTATCTGGAGTAGGAGTGGAAGTTATTACTTGGCACTGGCAGGCATTTAGCTGTAGCAGCAACATGAATTAATGTTTCAATTTGGACTTTTTCTTTTTTGGTTTCTTAAGGCCATCTCCAGCGGTATGGGCGGGGCCGGGGCCGGGGTCGGCGAGTCGTCTCCAGCGTTGCGGGGCGGGGGCCGGGGCCGCGAGCGGGGCGCAGGGCTGGGCGGAGCCCTGCGCCCAGCCCGCTCCGCGAGCGGGAAGAAGGGGGGCGCGTGTAAACACGCGCCCCTCTTTAAGTCAGGTGCCGCCAAGTGGCGGCACCTGATTGGACCCCATTTTTTTTTCTTTTCTTTTTTTTGTTGTGTATTTATTGTGTGTATGGTTTATTTAATGTGTGTATAATTAATGTGTGTATGTAATTTTAAATATAACATGATTAAAAATTAAATTATTTTGGTCCGAAAATAGCAAAACTAGACTTGCCCGAAATAGGATTTTTGGGACGACATTCGTGTCCGCAGGTCGCGGGCACGCACAAGTCTTGAAGGGCCGTGTGGTAATCCAACCCAAGATTTGCACCCCCCCCCCCCGCGCGCGCGAGGAGGGAGCCTTCTAGTAATAATTTCTTAACCTTTATGGTTTAGAAATCATATATAAACCCAAGTTTTTTTTTATCACACTTTCAATGTGGGATAAGTTCATTTTTTTTTTCAATTTTTTCCATTATATATGTGAACTTTGAGATTTAATTTCTAATTCACCCGTATTCCGATTTGGACGTACCATATACCATTTTAATCTACTCACGGAGTAGAATATAATTCCGTCAAGACCCGACTCTTTACTCAAAGTGGGTCCCACTTAAAATACGTCCAAAATGGTCCATTAACTTACTTTTTTCAACACTATGTTTATGAGGTTTATAAAGAGCTTTAGGACTATTTTTATTTTCTTTTCCTTTATTATGTTGTGTAATTAATGTTGTGTATTGTTGTAATTAATGTGTTATTTTATAATTAATACTCCGTACTTTAAAAAATAAAACTATAATATTAATAGGTGAGAGTTTGCGTATTATGTATTAATTTTAAGTTACTTTAATTAAATATTCTATTTAATATTAATATTTTAATATAATTAATAATTAAATTACGAGTACTAATATAATTACTATTATTAATATTAATATTAAAAAATTATAAATCTATAATAATAATAGGTGAGAGTGGGCAAAGAAAAAAAATGGAAGTAATTCCCCCCTGGAGCCCCAACCACTGGAGACGACGACAGGGCTCAGGGCTAGCCCTGGGGCTGCCCCGGAGGGGCAGCCCCAGGGCTAGCCCTGAACCATTGGAGATGGCCTAAGGTTTAATCCCTTTCGAGGTGAGTATGGAATCGCGACTAGTCTGGAAGACCAATCACCTACCATATAAAATAAAATCCAAAGTTACTTTCCAAGTAGGTAGGCAGAATTCTTGCAGGTTGCAATAACTGGATTATAAATATGATCTCTCTTTAATTTAGAGATAATTTTTTTGTGTCCTGTTTTCTTTGTGACATTTTACATTCTAGAAAATGCAAGTCATGTGGAAAATCTAACTATTTTTATCTGCATTAATGTAATGTTATTTCAATGTACACAATATAATAAACTCCTTTGGTCAATGATGGTAGCCTGGGTGATGAAACTTCCAGCAAAGGAAGGTTTTTTTTTTTTTTTTTTTAAATGCTTTTGAATACTGAAGAAGAATATTCCCTGTACGTGTTCAGAATTGGACTACTAGTAATTCACAACCAACCTTTAAGGCCAAATTACACTCTTATACCAACTAAAAAATTAAGTTACACGTACTGAAATTGATTCCAATTGCTAGAATTATAATAATATTGTTTTAAGTTAATTCCATATATATATATAATTATATGGCTAGGGACTGATACTAAATTCTAAGTTTACATGTGATTGTTTTGATTATCAAAATGTTAATATTGTAATTTTTTTTATTTTAATTAATTCAATGAAATATTCATTCATAGTAATTTGAACAGTGCCTATACTATTTTTCTGGTGTGTTGTTGTATACGTGTTTGTACTGTATTTTAGTCATAAAGTTGGGAACGCACCAGTACGAAAGACCAATGGCTAAACCGCGTTCCTCTTTCTTCTTCTCCAACCAATCTCCTAAAATTCTCTCTCTATCCCTATTCAATCGCCGCAAGGCCCGCCCCAATTCCTTTCTAGTCTTAATCCCTTCTCCATCTTCACTTTTACCGAGGGCACCGATTTTCCTTTTGTTCTTGCTCTCTGGTAAGAACCCTTTCTCTGCTCTCCCCTCAATAATTCCAAAGTTTCTGCATTACTTGGATCCCTCTGTTCCCCAATTGGAAATCATTTTTTTTGTAGCTTATTTTTTAATTTCTTTATGGGGTTTCTCTAACCCTTATTAATTAGAGGGCCGGGCCAACCACGCAATCTTTAGGATTGGTGAGGGGCGTTTTTTCGAAATTTAGTTTGGTATAGGTCCGTCCGTGTGTAATGAGGTATAGACTGTGAATGAAAATTTGCTGAATTTTTTACATCTTTAGGATTTGATTTTAGTCATTTATTAGGGTTTGGGATTTGATTTGAGGGCAATTTACCGCTATGTCTTCTGCTGGTTTGGTATCCATTATCCCGGTTTGCGAGGAGAGCATGACTTTCTTGCCTCCTCGATCACCTGAACATACCCAAGAATCTATTTTGGTATATGTGGCTATGTCAGGTTCAAAGGTCCCAATGCGGGTTCTGGAGTCGGATTCCATTGAATCAATAAAGCTCCGGATTCAGACCTGTAAAGGGATTTTCACTAGGAAACAAAAATTGGTCTGTGGAGGTAGAGAGTTAGCAAGGACCAATTCCCTTGTACGGGACTATGGTGTGAGCGATGGCAATGTTCTGCATTTGGTCCTCCGACTCTCAGACCTTCAGGTTATTAATGTCAGGACATGTTGTGGGAAGGAGTTCACCTTTCAGGTAGAAAAGAGCCGAGATGTGGGTTACGTTAAACGTCAGATAGCGAATAAGAAAACTTTGGAGCGTGTTGAGGATCATGAGGTCTTGCTTAATGGTCAGCCAATTGAGGATCAGAGGCTGATAACTGATCTCTCTAACAATAATAGTGATGCCGTGATTCATTTGTTTGTGCGTAAGTCCGCTAAAATTAGGGCTGCACCTGTGGGAAAGAATTTTGAATTCTCTATCACTGCACCACAGGTGACTGATGTGAGACAGAATGATGTGGAAAGAGAAAGCAGGTATGGGGTTGATTCAGAGAGTGAGATCAATCTTTATGTCCCGAGGAAGTCTCCAAACAGGGAGACTTTGTTGGAGCCAGTGATAGTTAACCCAAAGATTGTATTACCTCCAGAAATTAGTGATCTGATTAAGTCTACCCTCAATGGAATGGATAGCGGGAATTATCCAATAAGGTCCTCAGAGGGTACTGGGGGAGCATACTTTATGTTGGATGAATCAGGGTCTAAATATTTATCTGTTTTTAAACCAGTTGATGAGGAGCCTATGGCTGTGAATAACCCCCGAGGGCTGCCCTTGTCTGAAGATGGAGAAGGGTTGAAGAAGGGGACTAGAGTTGGAGAGGGTGCCATTCGGGAATGTGCTATCTACTTACTGGATCATCCAAAGAATGGTAGGCGCTCATTTTCTAGTGAAACTAAGGGCTTCGCTGGGGTTCCTCCTACGGTTTATGTAAGGTGCCTTCATGGAGGTTTTAATCATCCTGGTGTTGTGTCTGTAAAAACTGGGTCCTTGCAGATGTTCATGGAGAATAATGGTAGTTGTGAGGATATGGGTCCCAGTGCTTTTCCAGTTGAGGAGGTGCACAAGATTGCAGTTTTGGATATGAGGATGGCAAATGCAGATAGGCATGCTGGGAATATATTGGTGACTAAAGGTGAAGATGGCCAAACTGTGCTTATACCAATTGATCATGGCTATTGCTTGCCATATAGTGTAAGTCCTCTTTCTTATTTATCGGTCTTGCTTCCTTTTGGTCATTTGACTTTTTTGAATTATATGTGTGTGCTGTAAACTTTGCTATTTGTTTTCTTGTACTCTTGTCTTTTCTGTTTAAACTTCATATTCACCATTTTTAGCTGGATAAAAAGAAATGACATAATAGAACAAGAAGATGTGCTCTTTATCTTTAACTACAATTTTAAGTTTTTCCCAGAAGAATTTGAACTTATTATGAGATGTATGTCTTCGATAATCATGAGTTTGTGAATGTGCACTTGTGCAACCCCCACACACGCACAAAAAAAAATCCTTTTTTTCATATAATTGTTCCAAAAGGTGTCGCTCACCCCGGGCGCCCCTCACCTCCCTGTCCGACGGGATTGTGAGAGGAGGTAAATCATGGTGACTCAACCGGCAACAGAGGCTGGGACCAGTATTCACTGCGCACAAGGAGCCCCCTCATTTTTTGAGAGATTGCTCCCACACTGCCGCTGGTGAGGTTCGATCCTTGGTCAGTTGTTCCAACTTCCCCCTCTGAGACCGGTTGAGCTGCCCATGCGGACATTTTTTTTTTTTATTTTTTTTTTTTTTCATATAATTGACATGACTGTAGTTTGAATTAACCAGAGTCTAGTGACTCCCCCCCCCCCCCTCTCTGTCTATGTCTACTCAGATTTTTTATACATGTTAATAATTTTGTCTTCTCTGCAAATATATTTCCTTCAAAAATCCCAAAAAAAACTTGCCTTATTATAGAAGAGCCCGAAAATCCCTAGTCTCTTCTCAGTGGTACTTAAAATTGGTAATTATCATAGATCGGAGTCGAAAAAATCTTTCTTGTACACAGCATGAGCCATAAATTAGTTCCTATTTATTTTCTATTGGGGTATATGGATTGATCGCAAGTCGAAATAAGCACCTTATGAGCCTACGTTGTATACTAGAATAAGATTGATTTGTATTCTTTAAGATATGCAAATAAGTATCACAGTGCATTGAGTTCTTATTTTCAAGTCTTATCTCACATTTTCAACCACTTCATGTAGTTTGAAGATTGCACATTTGACTGGCTTTACTGGCCACAAGCTCGCCAGCCTTTCAGCACTGAAACCATGGAATATATAAAATCAATGGATGCAGAAGAAGATATAGCCTTGCTCAAGTTCTATGGATGGGATCTACCTGTTGAATGTGCTCACGTCCTACGTATTTCAACTGTGCTTCTGAAGAAAGGTGCAGAGAAAGGGCTGACCCCATTTGCCATAGGCAACATGATGTGCAGAGAAACCGTGAGAAAAGAATCGGTCATTGAAGAAATTGTCCAAGAAGCTCAGGACTCTGTGCTCCCTGGCTCAAGTGAAGCTGCATTCCTTGATTCTGTATCCAGGATCATAGACCGTCGTCTGGAGGAGATTATCTAACCATTTTCTTCTACAAGAACGTGTACATATTGTGTATGTGTACACATATATCGTACATATACACATATAATTGGTTGTGAAATCCTTTAGTTCATAATTTCAGCCTCGAGGATAATTTCCAGCTTATTCTTTTTTTTTTTTTTTCTTTTCTTTTTCTTTTCTTTTTTTTTTCCTTATTCCATTCATTCAGCATTATCTGGGAAATTTGTTTGGAGCTTTGTCAAATTCTGGTACACAGATTTTCTATTTGTTTTTTAGTATGAAAGAGTCATGGTGTGATTCTTTATTGTGCAGTACAATGTACTTTGTATAAACTTTAGTTTCCTTTCCCGAGGAACAGAACTAAGCACAATTGAGTTGTAGGTTTTCAGTTATTAGACTTTCCCTGCTTTGAGGATCTGGGAAAAAATAGCAAGGAGAAGCATTAAGTAAGAGGTAAATATCACTACAAAGCGAAAAGCATGCAAGCATTTGATTCAATTTCAAGTTTGACGATAAAAGTTCATTTCAGCTCAGCAGACTTTGTTGTGTACTTGTATACGGCAGTCCAATGTTGGGAAACACTATTTTATACTGACATGCTGGTTTGGTAGTATTTTAGATTCAGTTTAAGTTTTGATTTGACAAGTTCAAAAGGAAGATACAATATACTCTCTTATTTCAAAATCAAAATTATTATTTCAAATTCTAATAAAAGAAATTATATTAAAATTAATTATTATAAAATCAATTATGTAATTTCTAGGTCAAACTCACTCTTAAATTTTTTTCTCATAGTTTTATTTTTCATAAAGTAATAATTGATATTATTAGTCCCCATTTAGTACTTTAAAGGACGTAAATGTAAAGATGTATGAATATTTTATTTTTCAATTTTTACCTAAAATTCAACAACAAATCCAATTATAACAAAAGTAATTGTAGACAAAGGCTATGTAAATTTGAAACGTTTGGATTGAAGTATATTCTAACTTGGAACAATCCAGAGTTACTATATTCACCATAACCTCTTTCCATCCTCTGATGTGTATGAATAATGAATATAGTAGTCCAACCATCTACCTACGTTCAAATGGGGTTACCTTGTAGCACCAAACTTCCCTCAAAGGCTAAAACTTTGTTCTTTTAAAAAATTAGGCTATACGAGGATGAGTTTTGACCGAGTTTTGTGGGTTTCGTAAAAACGGATTAAAATTAATTCTCCTATAATTGATTTTCCAACCTATACGCCAGCCAAATTCATCCTTAGCAATGAAGCTGTAGAAGTGGTTCATAGTTCATTGAATGCACAAAATTGTTCCTAACAATAAGATGATTAGAACCCCACTCCCCACCAAATTAAGATTTAAAGTTGCACAAGGGAAAACATTCTTAAACAAATAAATAACTTATCTTAATAGTTAATACTCGGTTAACTTGAAACACAATTATACCATACTTATTCCTCAATCAACTCCTTTGATTAACTTTACAAGAACCCATAGATCAAAGTTTTGTTTTTGATATATGATTCGGTCTACTTAAAATAAGAAACATTTATGAAAAAATTATGGAAAAAGTTATTAAATTAAGAAAAAAAGAAAGTTTCAAAAACAAATATAGAGCTTCGAAAATTTTGATCATGCAACAACCACCGGACCACTACTTCCGCCGCCACGACAACCACCACTGGGGAATCCATTTCAATAAACCAATCTTGTCACTTGTAAACACAATTTCTTGCCAAAAGAAGCAAAGCACCATAAAAAATGACGTGGCATAATCTTATTACTCTTTCCTTTTCCTTTTTGAAAAATAAAAATAAAAATAAAGTAGCAACAAAGCAATGTATGATTGATTCCGAAACCCACTAAAAATATCTCTTTTCTCTCACCACTTCTCTCTGTCTTCGTCTGTTTGTACCTTGTGAAGAAATGAATGAACCTCAGTTTCTTCACAGATCTAACAATCATCATCCTTATAATAGCAAATCCAAGAGTGGCCGTACTAACTTAGCATCATGCGCCGTAGCCACCGTCTTTCTCCTCGCCATAGCTGCAGCCGCGGTTGCCGTCTACTTCTTCCTCTTCAAACCGAAACCTCCGGTAATCGCCGTTAACGCAGTTCAGTTCCCGACATTCTCCGTCTCAAACGGCACAATCAACTTCGAGTTTTTCCAGTACGTCACCGTGACAAACCCCAACCGCGACGAATTCTCGCACTACGACAGCTCGCTGCAGCTGGTCTACTCCGGCGAGCCTGTAGGAACTGTTTTCATCCCCGCTGGAAAAATTGGAGGCGGCGGAAGCCAGAAAATGTCGGCGAAGTTTGATTTACAGGAGTATCCGCTTCCGGCGCCTCAGAAGGTTGCGGTATCGGCGGGAGACGGAGTGGGAGGGACCATGGAGATAGATACACGGATGGAGTTGGTGGGGAGGGTGAGGGTGCTGAAGGTGTTCATGCACCGAGTGGAGAGTAAAGTTATGTGCGGTGTGGCGATTGAGGTGACGCACGGGACTGTCATGGGTTTCCGCTGCTGACGTCACTGCCAAATAAATCTCATACTATTATTTAGTTTTGTTTTATTGAGTTTTTAGAAATTTGGAGAGCTTTCTTCACTCAAAAGAAGAAAAAAAATAGAATTCGTATTAACTGGCTGGAGCTGGATGATGTGTATTGATTGATTGTTTAAACGCATGAAAGAAACTATGTGCAATCTGATTATATACGAATGATTCATCAAAAAGATCTTTCCAAGTTTGAGTTTAATAATTATGACACGAATCAATCCAGAAAACTGTATATAAATTACTAAATCCTCCATATTTTTGTTACAATACCAACAAAATCCGTGGTCAAATATATATATATATATATATATTATTGGCTGGCAATTGCAATTAATATAAATAAACAAAAATATATAAGTAGTGTATAATTTTTTGGTGAAACTAAGCAAAAATCACACACAGACACAGTCTGTCTATTCTACTATAATCTATTGTTGGGTTTCAATTTCCGTTTTGACCTCATCCTCCTGCAACAGAAAAGCATAAATAAACTAATAGTAATAAGACAGAAGAGAAGAGAAGAGAACATGTGAAATGTGAAGTGAAGAAAAGGAGTAGGTACATAACATATTTAGTTTGATTTACCTCTTCTTGGTTGGTTTCGTAGCGCCAAACACTCCCTTCATCAATCCATTTATATCCACAGAACGTTCCTTCATGATTTTGTCATGGTAAATTTTACTCCCTATCTCAACAATCAACTCTTCTACTTGTTCCAATGTTTGGTCAATATTGAGTTGCACTTCACTTTTCCTGATAACAGTTACACTGAAATTGTTGGCTTTGGCTTCCCGAAAAGCATCCTGTGAAATAATAATAATAATAATCAAGAATCGTGACCGACCGAGAATTTTTCTCAACAACATTCTATCTATCTATCATATACTATTATACATATACATTACCTTGGGCGGTCTAGCAACCACAAACGCATTTCCATTTCCAAGCAATTCCATTTTAGCTTGTATTATGTAACAAAGGTTCTTACAATCACCAGCATCCTCAAAAGCAATCACATGATGTTGCTTAGGATCCAATTCAAGATCAGAAGCCATCTCCAAAGAATACAAACCAACTCTTTGCTCTCCATTCTCGACCGTGTACAATTCAATACACTAACAAAAGCAAAATTTTCAATGAAAAAAATATCAGTAATAAGTAGTACACAGAAATTCTTCCTTTTTTTGCAATACATACTAATATAAGTACCTACCAGTACACAAGGAAGGTCTAGCCACCACAAGTAATCTTCTTCCTTTTCCTCTGCATACTCACGGTATTTACCCACAACAGCTTGCGGTCCAAACAATTCCATTTCTCGTTTTACTTTATTGAGTTTATCTTTGATGAATTTCTGTCCCTTCTCAGGTAATTTGTCCATCAATTCTGCTGCTTCTTTTATTTCTTTTTCAGTTATCCATCTATCCAAATCCTTGCCCATATCCCTCATTGTCGATTTGATTTCAGGGTCCGTTTCTGCATTGTAAGAATCTAGAAATCCTTGCGACCACTTCTTGGTGTGCTCCCAAAACTCTTTTCCGTTTTTCTTACCGGCCCTCATTGAACCATCACTCCCTTGTACAATGGTCTTTGAAGATACTGAAGGCTCTTTCTGAAGTTTTCTTCTTTCATCTGAAACATTTGCTGCTGCCAATGAAGTTTCTTCGGGTTTGTGTACACCTTCTTCTTTCCCAATTTTCTTAGAGGCAAATGAATTTTTAAGGCTTTTGGAAACAAGAGTTTTTCTTTGTTCTACGAAGTTGTTTAAGAATTCAGGACTTCTCTCTGCAGGGGGATTTTTCCACCGAGGTATGATTTTCTCTGGGGGATCATACAAGCTTATGCCGTCTGCAAAATAGCAAGGAGCTCATGTAAAAATGGTTAAAAAGAAAAGGGCGTTACTCGCCTACAGAAACATTATACTTATAGATCTCGTTTTGTAAACAACTATAGAATAATAATGGATATTTTAGTTATGTCAATGCAGACAATATAATACTCCTATAATCTTTGGACTTGTCTGGCAGCAGAATCTAAAGCATAAGTTGTACCTTAAAAATAAGTTGAACCAACCATATAAATTATATTTACATAACCATTGAGATTAGGTTATCATAAGTTGGACCTTTTATAATTTTGTTTGTGTAAGTGCCTCAAGGTCGGGTGTTATCAATTATCTATAAGTTGACCTGCTTTATTTATCAACGTACCATAGAAGAGATAAATATAGATAAAAGACCTTATCTCACAATTGAACATGAATTGTCGCTAAGCAACTACATTTGAGTAGTACTATAATTTCACTAATGGACTTAATGGATTATGTTTCGTTCATACCAAAGCTCATAATATGCAACTATGCAAGTTAAAATCTTTTACCTGCTCCATAGTCGAGGTTTTCAATGTTCGAATGAAGATATTCATGCAAATGCAGAAGCTTCTCATTTGTTTGTTCAACTTTCTTCTCTAGTCCACCGAAGAACACACATTTATCTTCCTCGGACATAAGATGAAATGGATCTCTACCTGAGAGCTCATTATCCCGGACTTTAAATACAATATTTCTAAGATTTTCATCTTTCATCCATTCAAGTTCACTTTCATCATCATCAAATTTAAGTTCCATAATAGCAGTTTTAGAAACTGATTCTTGATTTGCTTTCTCCTTTGCGATCTTGTAATTGTCTCTGTATCCAACTCCAATCTTTTTCACAAGGGGCTCAAATTCATGATAATTCTTTTCTAACCAGTTTCCTTTATTTATTGATGGTGCTAACTCTTCAGTTCTGCCACTAACTTCATTACTCGCATTAGTTTTAGGCATTTGAAGATCAACCAATGTTTCATTTTCTTCACTATCCTCTACATTATGCTTCTTTCTTGTTTCATTATCTGCTCGTACTTCTTCGGGTATCTCAAACATTGGCGTTGTAGTATCTTGATTACTAACACTTTCACTACCCAAGGTTATTTTGGGTATTTTAATACCATTTAAGCAGTCCTCATTCCCTTCTCCGGTTTCACAATCCATGTTGTAGTTTTCAGAAGGACCTAAAAAATCAAGTCTTCCACTTAAAGCGGCAGATTCATTGGTTTGTCCATCATTTCTAACTTCAAGTTCTTGGTTTACCTCTGGTTTTTTATCTTTCCTTGAGAGGTACTCCCTGGCTTCCTTCACTGATTTTATTATTCTAAACTTCGATTTTGAAGAAACTTCATCTGGACCATCAAAATGCAGGTTTACTTCCATCGAATTTTGAACCGGTTTTACTTCAGGTCTTGAGCTTCCAGTATTATTTGGAGAGCTTTGATTTTTCTCTACCAAATCATCAGCATTCGACTTTCCAAAATCATTTTCTGGGGTGGTGAAAGGTGTAGATTCTAAAAGATCCATTTCATTTCGAATAAGAATGTCATTTTTTAGGCTCAAATTGTCACTAGTGAACTCTTCCAAAGATTCATCATCCTCTCCATCACTACCACCCATTAAAGAATCTTGTTTCTCAATTTCACGTGCATGCCTCGCCATTGTTCTTATTTCTTCGATTTTAGCTTTAAATTCTTTATTTTGGTAACTAGAATGCTCGACGGCTTCCAGTTCATTACTCGATCCCTTTGCCTGGTTAATGCTATTCAAAAGTTGTTCCTTATCAAGTTGAGGCCTACTAAAAGACAAGCTTCTTGGCTCTACGGGGTCTTGCAGTACTTCAACGCTACCTTTCTCCATCTTCTCTTTCTCGGCTCTAGCTTTAATTTTCCTCCTTAACATCTCCTTCTCCAAACTCGTATACTCCTCCTTATCTTCCTTAACAGCGAAGAGGCTTTTAACAGTAGAAACCACAAATAAACCACATAATACTAAGACCCCAACTCTAGACATTCTTGAAAGTGAAGCTGGTTTCAACGTGACACCTCTTATCGAATCCATAAAACCGGATTTCTCACCAGACAGCAAAAACTTTGCCACTGAACTGTTTTTTGGAATCACATTGCTACCATTTTCCATTTCTTTAGCTAAACCTTTTGCATAAGATATCTTAAGACTAACTTTGGCCAAGTCCTCGGAGTCACTAACTCGACTTCGATTAAGAATTTCCTCCTCATTCACCACTACTTTATCAACCTTACCTTCAGAATCATGGAAAACGGTAAATATAGGACTAGTTCCAACGCCCCAAAATTCAGAATCTTTCTTATACTGCTCAACCCAAGTCTCTAACTTATTCAACATAACTGACTCCCCAAGTTTATTTTTTGATAACCCAGTTTCCGATTCTTTAATACCATCAAAATTCTTCCTTTCTTCACTAGAACCATGAAATTCAGATGAAGTATCAAAATTCTTGCTTTCTTCATTGGAATCATAATTATTAACTCTATCTAATTCAAGAACAGGGTTTCGTAGGTCACTCACCTGCTGCTGTTGTCGATTGAGTTTTTTCCTTAGATAATTTTTGCGGTTGGTGGGTCTGTTAAAATGAGCTGAAATTTGGGACTTTCTGGATCGGAGAGGGTTGAGTAAATAGAGCGAAAATGAGGGGTGCAAAGGGAGTATTTTTGTGTTGGGTCTGGAAGGGTTTTTCTTGTTGAACCTCAATGTGCAGATGGATAATTTAGAGGACAAGAATGGAATTTGAGGGGAGAGATGAGGGTTGATTGTAATTCTGGAGTTCACAACCTCCATGAATTAATGGCGACTTCAGACCGACCAAATTCGGTTGCAGAAAATCAATGCCTAAATTAAAACCCAAACCCTTGAAAATACTAGTACTAGTACTAGTACTTCTTCTTTACTAGGAGTATTTTTTTTTCTTTATAAATATAGTAGTAGTAGTACTAAGTATATTTCTTGTTTTAAATATTTCACATAAATATATCTGAAAAATACAGTACATACTAATAAATGAATATTTGAATTGCTAATATAAAGCCAAAACCAATCCAAGCCAAAGCCAAAAACAAGCTCATTATCTTCTTTTTTATTTTTTATTATTCCAAAAAAATAAAAATAAAAAGAATTGCTGATTGTTATCCAAAATTATTCCGTGCTGTGACACTATTGAATCAGTTCAGGAGTAATTATTGTCCAAATCAAAGATTAAACCCACATAAATTTATTTCAATTGATTAATCTAGCCAAGTCAAATCTAGTTTAGAAATTTCCCCAATTCGGTTATCTTTGAGACACTAAACCATGGAGATAAGATATTAGAGTACCACTTTCTCTTAACTGAATGACAAATACTTGCTACCAAAGAAAAAAAAAAAAAAACTCTTACACACTGAGAGACTCCCTTGATCAGACAATGTCTTGTGGAAGCTGACATTTTTTGTTTTTAGAAATTTCTACACTTTTTTATAAGCCTTTTGGGATACATTTGATCCTTCTTACAATATCAGCAACCATACAGTAACTGAAAACTTCAGCATATAAACACCTTACACAAGTTTTCAAGAATGTATCAGCTCATAATTTCAGCTTAATTTGTTAAAAAGAAGCCAAACAAACCCAATCGATCAGCCTTAACTACGTACATAGATTGGGTATACATGGTCCACCATCTGGGTTTTGTTGTTCCTTCCAAATCCGACCCGTGACACGAAGCTTTAGCTCTTTCCTATCTCCTCCAGAGAAAAAGAGAGCCATGTTTCGCTGTATAATGAGGCCATCATGGCTATCCCTAACCTTTCTGTGACTATCTCTAACGCTTCTAGGCGTCCCTTCCCATATAAGTTTTCTACCATTTCCACCAACCTCCAAACTATAGCAGTAGTTCCGAGCGTCCATTTCATCTCCCATAAACCGAAGAAAAGCCATATAAACGGGAGCCATACCAAGTTGGAAAGCTTCAAAATGAAGACAAAAATACTGACCAAAACAATGGAACACCTGTATGATGGAAAGAATATGCAAAAGCTTTTAGCTTTTATATTGGTTAAATAATAGTATTTGATGAACTATTAACTCCATCTATGAGACTTTAAGGAAGCCTAGGAAGATAGTCCACGGTATTAAAAGAAAAGGCGTTAAACAGAATACTCACAGTTAGCATCCACGTGGCATTCTCAACATCTCGAGGATTTGACTTGACATATCGATGATTAAACGTGCATCCAGAATGCATGTCCACCTTGTGATCGTCTCTCAAGTGAGTAACTAAGAATTGAATATCTCCAACAACCGAGCATTCCGATCCAGCATAAGGACAACTGTAAGGCCTAAAATTGCAAAGGGCCTCGTGTTTTAACTTACTATAATAAGGGAAGATCTCAGTGCATCCCAGAGAGCAATACTTGCAAGGGAGTTCTAGTGATTCAGCCACCTTTTCTAGAGCTAAACATCTTATGTCGCCCAGCTCTTGTCTGCAAGTTGGGCATCTGTTGTGAACCCTTGCTTTACAAGTAGAGCAAAGGGTGTGCCCGTTGTGGCACTGGCAATATTCGACTTGACATTAGAAAACAATTACAACGCTACGCAATGAAATTAATAGATGAGAGCTCTATCACTATCAAATCCAAGCACGTGCGGACAAATACAAGTGCAAACCCGAATAAAAAATTGTCTATGTACTAGAGTGTTAATTAGACTCCATAAATCAACTGTCATGACCGCAGAAATGAAGAATAATAACTGTACGGTGAAGATAAGGAAAGACAAATGGGATCAAGCGTATTTTGGAGAACGATTATTTTTGGAAATGAAACCAATGGGAAAAGGATGAGTGGCATTGAGCTTGCGGTTATTATTAACATTAACAAATATTATTCTCCTTGTTTGTATTTTGTTATAATTAAGGGTTTAAGTTGTAATTCTTCTTGGTTGTATTATTTTCTCTGTATCATCTCTATCGCTCTATCTCTCTTCTCATCTCCCTCCCTCTATTCTGAATCTCCTCCCTAATCTCTCTTTCTCTTTATCTGTTTAATTTACCTTTTTTTAATATCATTAAGCTAGTATTACAGTGATGGAGCATCAATTCTCCGTGAAGAGCTCTGTCTCGGATGAAAATCATCAATCATTTAATCGGGACATAACATCAACATTCTTCTTAAGTAAACCATATAACCTTAAATAAATAGAATCAATCAGTGAGCAGCATCATCATAACACATGAAGGCTCCTTTTCCAAATTTCTGCTGCAATTTAATAACTCAAAAACACAAGAAAAAAAGGGTATCAAGAAAATTACTTGCAAGAGCATCCCAAATCCCCAATTACTTCAACCAGGAGATAGTAATAAGCATCTACCACATAAAAACTCAAAAATACTACTGAACCAACTCGAAAAGATTTGGCTTTGCAATCAAAATTATCTAGAAATACCAATAAGGGATTGAGTTGTAAAAAGTCAATCAACTAAAATTTTCCCAAAAGAAAATAAGAGAACGAACCTGATGTATAGGAGGGTACATAGAATTGGTACAAACAGGGCATTCAAGAAGCTCATGAACACTTGTGGCTGGATTAATTACAACACCACTGAGATTATTATAATTAAGATTATTGTGAGATTGCTTTGAAGATAAAATTTGGGAATAGGGACGGGGGTGAGAGATCTCATCTTCATCCATCACGTCTGTGGATGATATGCATTCAATGCTAGATTCCATTCTTGACAACAATTAAAAAAAAAATCTGGAGTTTTTATATCAATTAGTGTGCGATTCTGGAGATTGGGGGGGATGATGGTGCATAGGTTTCTTGATGGGCTGCTCTCTAAAAGGATTTTGAACGTACTTTTCAAGAATTTTTGGGGATATTCTGATAATGAAAGGCGAACGGAGAAAAATGAGGAAGAAGGGTTTCCAAATGAAGGTGCTTTTCTTGATGGAGCTTCTCCTTTCTTTTGTTATTTTCCTTTTCTAATTTTTATGTTCTAGTAACTTTTAAGAGGGAGAATGAATATGGAAAAATATTTTTCTTAAAACTTTTTGTGGCTCAAAATTGTATTAACACAAATTGACAAAGCTTTCTCTTCAGTAAAATCTCAGTGTACAATAAAATAAAACCATTTTTCATACGAGTAATAATGTCCAAGACATATATTCCTAATTCCTAAATTCCCACTCCCCTCCCCCCAAACTTACGACTCTTTCTCACTTTCCCTCCTAAACTCGGAAATTTCTCAAACTAAACCCTAAACTTGTACTATATATGATTCCACAATCCCTTCGATCTCAGTTGCGTTCATATATTCGCCGAAAAATCAGTGCACATAGACTTTCTTGATGACATTTATGTCAAATCAAGGTATTAGATGTTTTTCTGGTTAAAATTAAGACCAACATGTATACGTTTGTATATTCATGAATCCATATCAATCAAGCATTTAAACAAGAAAATAAATCTTACTTGTTCGTGGACTGATTAACATGAGTGAATCACGAATTCACATACCATTTTTCCTCTAATTATTTCGTAATAGTCCAAACTCACTCACAAATGAAAATAGTTTGGATTCAAAATCTAAAGGAAAGACTTGATACTATGAATGTAGATGACACCCTCAATTTCACCTTGTATATCATAGACAAAATTAACTTTTTTTCAAGCTCTTTAAGTATCTTCACTTCAGTTTTTTCCATGAAAAAATGGCGTCTTTAGTCCAATGATATATGTTGTTTTATAAAGACGCAAGAAAAGGCAATGCGATTTCATAAATTAGGGAAATGAAAAGAGCTACTGGGGTGTTTTAGTAAATTTGCATTATTTTCCCAGAATAAGATAAATACATAATGAGGATAGAATAGAATGCATTAAATCGATGAATGTTTAGTCTTCTCTCCCCAAGTCTCTATCTTTCTTTCTCTCCCGCTGATTCCACATCTTTTAGTGAGTGATTTTTTATCCCCCTTAATCAAGCTACCTTCATCTTCATTTCAGATCCATGGAGGTCAGGAGTTTGGTTGATTGTTGTATCCGATTGATCTATTGATTCAATCCTATGCAATCCTTATCTTTAATTTGTGTAATTTTCACTTTTATTATCATTTTATTGTAATCTATTCATGGCTTCCTATTATGATACGCTTCATCCCAAGGAAGTTACTACTTGAATTGGTAGATATGCCCTCAAGAGAGTCTATGTGCACATATTTTCCGGTGAATATATATGAAGAGAAATGAGGTTGAGGGGGGGCTGTGTAATCATAATATAAGTAATTAGGACGCTGTTTTCCTACGAGAATATGTAATTAGGACGCTGTTTTCGGAGTTAAGGAGGGTCGTAAATGAGTCCTTCATTTTGTCAACCTTTTCGAAATGTATTATAGTCAGTATACAAACTTTGATTGCAGTTTAGACCCTAAAACTGTTGGTGTAATTAGATTAATGTTAACTAATTAAATTAAATTAATTAGCCAAGTTTATTATTATTACACCTTAATGAATGAAGTGAGAAGAGAATGATGAGTCTCACTATCCCACATGGAAAAAAAGGAGAAAGTGGAGCTACAAAAGTGTTATAAAAAGGGGCACCTAGCTTTCATTGTGGAAAGGCTTTGTAGGAATGGGCCAAGAGTAATATCTGGGCCCAATAACAAAAATTAGTCCAATTTTTTTACAAAGATCCGTGAATGATCCGATTAGGATCCTCGTGTGATCCAATTAGGATCCGCATGTGATCCAAATAGGATCCGCGAGACCCTTCTAGAAGGTTTGAGAAGGATCTGTTTTGCCCGCCCGAATTTGAATAAAGGGGTGTGTTTGGTCGGTTTTTTGAACCGAATGGGTGGCACCCATTCGGACCAAACCATTGTTTGGTTTAAATCCGAACCATTGTGACCCCCCAACAAGTTCTTTCAATTGCTATAAATAGGAGAGGAATCTGGCCAATTCCTCACACCATTTATTTCAGCAATTAAGTATAAATTATTCTCTACTTCTCAAGTTAAATATTTTTAGTCAAAGTTCTATTTGTTCCAACTCGCCCGTGTCCTTTTTGTTCGTGCAAAACAACAAGGATAGACTGTTGTATCCTGGGAGACTACCGAGGAATACTGATCGCACCGTAGGCAGCCTCGGAAGTATTGTCTTAAGGAAATTGCATTCGCAACCTCAGTCTTCTACATCTCATTTCTTTTCCGGTTATTAATTAGTGAGTAAATTTAATTTTCATATTTGTAAATTAAAGCTATTTCTAAAATCCTCGTAAGATTAAGTTTTTCAAAAACTTGGTCACTCTTTTAAATCCAATTTCAAAACTTTATACACTGTTTTGATAATTTTTTACTGTTCATATACATACTATACATATATACGTAGTAATAGAAAGTTTGATTATTTTATTCAATTTTATTCATTTCAATTACTTAAACTTTTTCAAATAAAATTGTTGTATTATTTTAAATTGAAACATCTATTTTATTAAAATAAGTTTTTGCCCCACTACTTTGTTTGATTTAAAACCTTGAATACAGTAATATAATATACTATATTAGTTTAGTAAACTATACTTAATTATAATTATAGTTTATACTTAATAATTACTACAAGAAATATAAATTGAGTATATTTCTATTACACAGATTGTTAAACACTAACAAAAACATTTCGATGTTATTTTTGATGTCTTATAGTAGAATTTTTTTTTTTCAAAACCTTCCTCGACAATCGGCTATAAGACACGTTTTCATTAAAAAAATAGTTGCTTAAATTTGTGCCAAGAGATTTTAGGTGTAATAATAATGTGTTCATGTGAATCCCTTTACCCGCCGAAGAAGGTTTTGAAATGATATTAGTAATGAAATAAAATAAAAGCATGACTTAGGTTACAAGCCATTCATTAAAAGTAAAAGGTCCAACACAAATATATAAATGCATCTTTATCTACTTTTAATTAGCTTTATGAGTAAAACTTATTCCTCCCGTCAAGATATCCAATAATTCTTACTACTCCATTTTCTCCACCAACAAAAATTAACCACAGACAGTGCAAGAGCCGAAAAAGTGATTTTTTTTTGTGTGTTCATTTTTTTAATTAAAATTATCATATTCTTGTTATTATAAACCTCTTCAAAAATATATTAACAGAAAATGTTACAAAATCTGATCGTAAATGAAAAACACGGTTAGATCAACAATTATATGAAATACAGAAACTGTAAACAACAATAAAATTTAATTCGACAAATACAAAATTGAAGCAAACCGAGGCCCGTGTGAACACGGTGTCCTTAAGACAGATTCGCTCCCTCACCCTTCCGGTTGTGCTCGAGGTCCCTTCGAACGTCTGTCTCCCAGGATACAACGGCTCCAACAAAGTACTTTGCACCAAAGCTTTGTTAGACGAACTGAAACAACTAGAACTCTAGGAAGGAACGAGTAAGAGAGAATTGAGAGTGAATTTGGTGTGTTTAAACCGAGAAAAGAAAGACTCTATTTATAGGGTCGAAGTGAGGGCAAAGTTGGAATAAAAAAAAATTAATGGCATTTCCGTTACGGGAGTTACAACTCCATAATTACGGAGGTTACAAAATTTAAAAATTTATTTTAATTTTCAGTTTTTTCCAACAATCCCCCACAAGAATGAAAATTGAATAAATTCCTAACACGAAGTTCTAAGAAGATAGAGTTCAGCGGCAGACACTTGCATAGGATAGGTAGGAGTAACCCTTTGAACCTTCACTTGAGAAAGTATGTTTACTTTACTGGCTGATCAGTAGACACGGTGTCCTTGAACTGTTCTGCTGTTTATGTAAACGATGACATACTCCTCACACGCATCTTACCTCGTAACGTTTCAGTTCTTACGGTTATGTCCGTTTTGGCCATGGACATCTGCCTGGTTCAGCAAGAGTTTCTAAGAATTGTGCCCTATACAATTCCCTTTGAAGCGGCCCTTCTTCTCTCTCACATAGGTGATTCATTTCCTTAGAGTATCTCGAGTTACTCTCTTTACAAGAATCATTAAAAGCTTTGCTTATCCTTACTCAACCGTTATCACTGTTTTCATCATAGGAATGGACTTGAGGGTAAAACCCCCACAGTGACTTAACTAAACTTTTGCGGTTAGGTTGTCCCTTTGAACCTAGATCTTGGGATCTCCAGTCAACTAGGTTGGGTTTTCCTTCGCTAAGTTTTTATTCAATGGGCTTTAGTCCCATTCCTCTTGATGACTTAGCAACTATCTCTCTTGTTAACCCTTTGGTTAGCGGATCCGCTAGATTATCCTTTGACTTTACATAGTCAATAGTAATCACTCCAGTTGAGAGTAGTTGTCTAATGGTATTATGCCTTCGGCGTATATGCCTAGACTTACCATTGTACATTTTACTTTGTGCTCTTCCAATCGCAGATTGGCTATCACAATGAGTGCATACTGCTGGCACAGGTTTAGACCATTGTGGAATACCCTCTAAGAATTGGCGTAGCCACTCAGCCTCTTCACCACATTTGTCTAGAGCTATAAACTCAGACTCCATTGTGGATCTGGCTATCACAGTTTGTTTAGAGGATTTCCAAGATACAGCTGCACCACCTAAAGTGAATACATATCCACTGGTGGATTTTGAATCTTTTACATCTAGGTTGGGTTTTCCTTCGCTAAGTTTTTATTCAATGGGCTTTAGTCCCATTCCTCTTGATGACTTAGCAACTATCTCTCTTGTTAACCCTTTGGTTAGCGGATCCGCTAGATTATCCTTTGACTTTACATAGTCAATAGTAATCACTCCAGTTGAGAGTAGTTGTCTAATGGTATTATGCCTTCGGCGTATATGCCTAGACTTACCATTGTACATTTTACTTTGTGCTCTTCCAATCGCAGATTGGCTATCACAATGAGTGCATACTGCTGGCACAGGTTTAGACCATTGTGGAATACCCTCTAAGAATTGGCGTAGCCACTCAGCCTCTTCACCACATTTGTCTAGAGCTATAAACTCAGACTCCATTGTGGATCTGGCTATCACAGTTTGTTTAGAGGATTTCCAAGATACAGCTGCACCACCTAAAGTGAATACATATCCACTGGTGGATTTTGAATCTTTTACATCTAGGTTGGGTTTTCCTTCGCTAAGTTTTTATTCAATGGGCTTTAGTCCCATTCCTCTTGATGACTTAGCAACTATCTCTCTTGTTAACCCTTTGGTTAGCGGATCCGCTAGATTATCCTTTGACTTTACATAGTCAATAGTAATCACTCCAGTTGAGAGTAGTTGTCTAATGGTATTATGCCTTCGGCGTATATGCCTAGACTTACCATTGTACATTTTACTTTGTGCTCTTCCAATCGCAGATTGGCTATCACAATGAGTGCATACTGCTGGCACAGGTTTAGACCATTGTGGAATACCCTCTAAGAATTGGCGTAGCCACTCAGCCTCTTCACCACATTTGTCTAGAGCTATAAACTCAGACTCCATTGTGGATCTGGCTATCACAGTTTGTTTAGAGGATTTCCAAGATACAGCTGCACCACCTAAAGTGAATACATATCCACTGGTGGATTTTGAATCTTTTACATCAGATATCCAGTTTGCATCACTGTATCCTTCTACAACAGCTGGATATCTTGTATAGTATAGCCCATAGTTACGAGTATACCTTAAGTATCTCAGTAATCTCACTATGGCTTTCCAGTGGTCAGTACCAGGATTACTAGTATATCTGCTTAGCTTACTTACAGCGTATGCTATATCCGGTCTTGTACAACTCATCAGGTACATTAGACTTCCAATAATCCTTGAGTACTCCACTTGAGAGATGCTTTTACCTTTATTCTTTGATAAAGGCTGACTTGGATCTATAGGAGTTTTGGCCTCATTAGAGTCATCCTTATTGAATTTTTCAAGAATTTTTTCAATATAATTGGATTGACTCAAAATGATTCCATCTGATTTTCTCGTGATTTTAACTCCCAGTATCACATCTGCTAGACCCATATCTTTCATTTCAAATCTAGCATTCAGCATATCCTTAGTGGATTTAATCATCTTATCATTACTACCAACGATAAGCATGTCGTCAACATAGAGACAAAGAATGACATAGCCATCTTTTGTTTCTTTCACGTAAATACATTTGTCGCATTCACTGGTTTTAAAACCTTTCTCCAACATGACATCATCAAATTTCTGATGCCACTGTTTCGGAGCCTGTTTTAAGCCATACAATGACTTAACCAGTTTACAGACTTTCTTTTCTTTCCCTGGAGCAGAAAAACCCTCAGGTTGTTCCATGTAGATTTCTTCTTCCAAATCTCCATTTAAGAAAGCTGTTTTTACATCCATTTGATGTACTTCTAAGTTTCGCAAAGCTGCAATAGCAAGTATCATCCTAATGGAAGTTATTCTCGTCACAGGAGAATACGTATCAAAGTAATCAAGGCCTTCTCGTTGCCGATAGCCTTTTATTACTAGTCTGGCCTTGTATTTATCAATTGTTCCATCTGGTTTCATTTTTCGTTTGAAAATCCACTTATATCCTAGTGGTTTGCAACCTGGAGGAAGATCAACTAACTCCCAGGTATGGTTTTGCAAAATGGAATCAATTTCACTATTGATTGCCTCTTTCCACAAAGGTCCTTCAGAAGAAGTTACAGCTTCTTTGAAGGTTTGAGGTTCAGTTTCGAGCATATATGTCAGAAAATCTGGGCCAAAAGATTTTTCTATCCTTGCTCTTTTACTTCTTCTTGGCTCAACCTCAGTTGGCTCATCATCAGTTACCTGTTCAGACTCATGGTATTGACTATGAGTTCTTTTGGATGAACTCACTTCTTTTCTCGTTTTTGCTGGAAATATATCTTCAAAGAAAGATGCATTTCTAGATTCCATTATCGTGTTTTTGTGAATCTCAGGATTTTTAGATTCATGCACAGGAAACCGATAAGCATTACTGTTATGAGCATAACCTATGAATATGCAATCTACAGTATTCGGTCCTATCCTTTCTTCCTTGGGTGTAGGTACTACCACTTTGGCAAGACACCCCCACACTCGCAAGTATTTGTAAGAAGGTGTTAAACCTTTCCATAATTCATATGGAGTCTTCTCCTGATTTTTCCGGGGTATCTTATTTAAAAGATAATTGCTAGATAGGATAGCTTCCCCCCACATGTTCTGTGGTAATCCAGAACTTATCAACATTGAATTCATCATTTCTTTCAATGTTCGATTTTTTCTTTCCGCAATTCCGTTTGATTGCGGTGAATAAGGTGCTGTTACCTCATGTATGATTCCATGTTCAGCACAAAATTCATTAAATGGTGATACATATTCACCACCTCTATCACTTCGAAGTACTTTGATCTTTTTATTAAGTTGATTCTCAACTTCTTTTGTGAATAGAATGAATTTATCTATAGCTTCACTTTTTGCTCTTAGCAAATATACATAGCAATATTTAGTACAATCATCAATGAAGGTAATAAAATAATTATAACCTCCCCTTGATTGCACACATTTAAGATCACTTATGTCGCTATGTATCAAGTCGAGTGGTTTAGTATTCCTTTCAATCTTTTGAAAAGACGTTTTCGTTAATTTAGCTTCAATACAAGTTTCACACTTGTGCTTTTGATCAATTTGAAATTTAGGGATATGTTTCAAATTAATTAATCTACGCAGGGAATCGTAGTTAACATGTCCTAGTCTACCATGCCATAGATTAGGATACTCAAGCAAGTAAGCAGAATTATTAACTTTATTAATAATTTTAGGCTTAATAGCCATTACATTCAGCTTAAACATTCCGCCACATTCATATCCCTTTCCGACAAACATACCACTCTTGGTTAAAATAAATTTGTCAGATTCAAAAACCAGGCGGAAGCCATGCTTGTTCAGCAGCGTCCCAGAAACCAGATTCTTGCGGATATCTGGTACATAAAGGACATTTTTCAGAGTCAGCTCCTTTCCAGAGGTCATTTTGAGAATTACATTCCCTTTGCCTTCTATAGCTGACGTAGCCGAGTTTCCCATGAACAGTTTTTCTCCATTCTGGACCGGCTCAAAAGTGGTAAATACTTCCCTGACAGAGCAAACATGCTTTGTAGCCCCTGTATCTACCCACCACTCTTTAGGATTAGAGTCAACCATATTCACCTCTGAAATGACAGCACAGAGGTCCACGTCACCACTGTCTTCAACAACATTGGTTACACTGGGTTTCTTCTTTTTCGGTAGCCTGCATTCTACCGATTTGTGACCCATTTTGTCACAATTGAAGCATTTCCCTTGAAACTTGATTTTCTTGGAAATACCACCTTTTGGTCCCATCTTGGACCCTTTATTGTTCTTCTTGAACTTTGAACTTTGACTATGTTCCACGACATTAGCCTTAGGTTCAGCTTGGCTCAAAGGTGCCATAGCTTGGTTTGGTACTGGAGCTCCAGATGAGTTCCCAGTTACCACAACTTCAGTGTTCTCATTGGTTGTCATTTCTGAAACCAAGACACAATTGTCAATTTCCACAAAAGGAAATTCAGAAATATTCAAGTGAGTATCTTAACAAGATTACAACACTAAATTTTCTGTCCCAAAATTCTTTATACTCAAAATTGTTTTTTTTTTTTTTTTTTTTTTCCCAATATCGAAAAAAAAAATTATCTGTCCCAAGACAGATATCTAATCATACCAAAATTTTGTAAATAATTTTTCGTTTCAAACTTTTTGTAACAATTTTGAAAGTATTATAAAATTGGAGGACCAGTATTGCTAATACTTTGCAATTACTCCCTTCTTTAATAAAATTTACAAAACAGTAAACTTTATTTTAAATGCACCACCAATTATTTTCCCAAATTCTTATTTTGTCACACCACCAAATTTTCTTGTAACAAAACTTTGTAAATGATTTTGAAAATAAAATTTAGATGGAGGTCCTAAAGTGCTAATATTTTACAACCAATTTAATTGGCAAACTTTTGCAACGTATTTTGAATATATTTATCCTTGTTGGTCCAAAACAACCAATTAATGTATACAAGGTACGTACTGTACCGTTAAATAATCACAAAAAAAAATTGTTACTTGTTCCTTGGCCGTAAATATAAAATCCAGTAACAGCTTTTACAATCTCCTTTTGAAACCAAAGGTATTTTTCCAGTAAACAGTTTCTTAAACAAAGTTATTTTTCCAAGCGTTTTCCTTTTACGAAAAACCGGGTCTGTCTTAAGATTGTTACAAAATCTGATCGTAAATGAAAAACACGGTTAGATCAACAATTATATGAAATACAGAAACTGTAAACAACAATAAAATTTAATTCGACAAATACAAAATTGAAGCAAACCGAGGCCCGTGTGAACACGGTGTCCTTAAGACAGATTCGCTCCCTCACCCTTCCGGTTGTGCTCGAGGTCCCTTCGAACGTCTGTCTCCCAGGATACAACGGCTCCAACAAAGTACTTTGCACCAAAGCTTTGTTAGACGAACTGAAACAACTAGAACTCTAGGAAGGAACGAGTAAGAGAGAATTGAGAGTGAATTTGGTGTGTTTAAACCGAGAAAAGAAAGACTCTATTTATAGGGTCGAAGTGAGGGCAAAGTTGGAATAAAAAAAAATTAATGGCATTTCCGTTACGGGAGTTACAACTCCATAATTACGGAGGTTACAAAATTTAAAAATTTATTTTAATTTTCAGTTTTTTCCAACAGAAAATTCCTTGTATTATCCACTCTCTCGATTTATTTATGCACCGCATCGAGCAGGATTATATCTTAATTGATGAAACTACTTGCCAAAAACTTGTTGCGGATTTTACACACGCAAATAAACGCAAGTGCACGTATCGCAAAAGTAATAAAGAGTAAGTATAAGAGTATCGTCTCCACAAGGACTTGACTAATATCTACCAATTCCAATTCCTAATTTACTTTTAATTGATTCCAAATTCAAATATAGTTTTGGAGTTTTAACTAAATTAACTAAACTAGTTAACTAATCTAAATACATGGATTGAGTTCGAATAATGAGAAGAGAAACTTAGGGTTATAATCCACTATGTTATCTATCGATTGCACAATTGAGATTTTCGTAATTATTGTGGTGACAAGAGTGCTACCCGAGGATTCAAGTATATTCCTACGTATCTTCCGAATTACATAAGAACCTAATGTATTATACAAATCGATCATATTCCTAGGTGATTCATAAATAACACAAAGCATTAAACACGAACCTCATGTAACGGGTATAAACACCTTAAGTATATTCCTATATTAAGAGTCGTTTACTATTCAATTTCCTATCTAATCCTAATCTCCCTTTTCCAAGTTCGAAAAGAATATTAAATCTAAAAACTAGGTGATCAATCAAGTTGCAAGCATAGAGAACGAAATTAAATCAAACACAAGAATTGCCCCTAACTACGAATAATCCAATAAAACTCATCAAAGTAACATAGTTTCATAAAAACCCTAGATCCTACAGAATTAATTCATGATAAACATAAGAAGAAAATAATAAAGGAAAACAAATCTGAGTTCATGTGGTTTTATAGACAAAACAATGAATCCAAGATAAAGATCTTCAATATTGTGTTCTTCTTGCTTGGGTGATCTTCAGGACTTCTCTCTTTTCTTCTTCAATCTTTCTCCAAGTAGATCTTTGATGTTGTAGGTGTATTCTATGAGAAAAGTATGTTTTGAGCTGATCAAAGATGTGTAATTTCGTGACCTAGAAATCCTTATATAGATCTACCAAGATGATTCCAAGTAGGAGACTTTGGGCCCAAGAATTCTCTTAAAAGCCCGCTCAAATTCGCGTCAGGTTTGCGCGACAGTTTTGCAAGTGTCATAACTCTTAGCTCCGAACTCCAAATCAAGATCCGTAAAATCTGTGGTGTAGCTAACTCATTCCTCTACATCATAATCGATATTCAACTTCATTGGAGCTTCCTTGAATGAGTTATGGTCCTCGGAGTGAATAATAACATTTCTGACAGCTTCTTCGTTCTTGCACTACTTTACTTCATTTGATCTTTAATTCGTAGTTCTTCGCTTTCAATCATGTTTTTAGATCCAAAATAGCTTAGGCCTACAAATATGAACACAATATATAAGAAAATACCTCAATTCATGCACAAAACAATCAAACCAATGACTCGAGCGACAAAACACAAAACTAACTAAAATTGTCTAAGATTCTACCAAAACTCTAATAAAAGTAATCGAATGAGTTAAGAAAATAGACTTGATAACACTGTTTTCACAGAGTTATCAATACCCTTCAATATTTTGTGTTTATATATACTATTAAAAAAAAAAGCATTTTTTACTCACGAAGTGACGGACACCATGCTACACCAAAAATTTCTCACTTTTCGAAATTACCCTTTTTTCAAAATTTAAAATTATAAAATACAAAAACTACCCAATAAAGAAAAAACTACCCAATAAAAAAACTACATTTTTCCACTATGATCACCATGACAAGGCCACGGTTGATTCTCCATTACTCCCTTTTCCCCTCATATTTCTTTCATATTTATCTTTTGATGTTTATCGATTTCTTAATATTTCTTCAACTTAAACAATAATTGTTCTTTATTTCGTGGTTGCAGGGACAATGAATGGAACATACTATTTTTATAAATGGATGATACTATGGAATGTGACATAATACCTGGACAAGAAAAGAGAAACAACATGTATGAGTTGATTGTGTGTCTTCGTTTAAAGTCAACATGTGAAATGAACTTTTCTTAGTTGAATATTTGCATATATTTTATGCATATTCAAATTTAGTGTGATATATTATAAAAAAATTTAATTTGCCAAGATTTATAATTCAAAGAATTCTACACACGTAAGTATCGCGTGCCACGACTGCTAATATATTATATGTGAGTTAGTGAAATCCAAAATTAAGATTCAAGGTCTAATCTAATCGGCCCATATTTCCACTGGCCCACTATAAAGTTGGCGTTGAAACTTCCGAATCGTGGGCTAGAGTTGGGTTCCGTTAACCAAAGTCTCACAACCCAATAATTTTTTTAAAGTCTTAAGTGATTAAAAATATTTAAATATTTTTCTCTTAAAAATAATTTAAGAGAAAATATTTTTGAAAAAAATCTCAAATAAATATATATGAGATTATATACTCATTTCTAAATGTATTTTCTCTTAAAACGTCTATTCTTTTGGGCTTTCACTATCTGAAAATACATTTTAAGAGAAAATGTTTTTGAAAAAAATCTCAAATAAATATGAGATTATATACGCATTTCTGAAAAAGCTTGTTTTTAGAGAAAATATGGAAATTTCAAGAGAAATTAACTCTATATTTAATTATGAATCTTTCTTAATTTTCTTTTATATTTATCCATCTCAAATTTCTTCTATTTCTTTCAAATTCGAGACTCATTCAATAAACTCACGTACATGTTTTTCTCGTCGAGTAACAAGGTACAATTCAACATCCAATCTCCTTAATTTTAACCTTAAATTGCTCTTCGAAACGTGAAAAAATAATTGTATGATGATTAGAACATAACATCACATCTCAAAAAATATAAATTCAAAAGAGCATAAACTCAAATCTGCAAATATTCAACCTTCTAGAAATATTCAGTCTTGTAAAATATCATACAAATACTCATCTTGAGAAATTAGATGCCAAAAGGACATACCTTAATTTTGTGCCAATTTTATAGTGACGAACATGTGATCTTTTTTTTTTTTTTTTTTTTTTTTGAGAGGCGACGAACATGTGATCTATTGAGCCACTTTAGCCTTTAGATTGTTGCTCCTCCGCCCATAATTAGACACACCTTCTACTTGTACTGTTGTACATATCTTATTTTTTATTTTTTTCTTATATTAATTTGGGTCTTCAAAATGAAGTTTGATTAAATAAATATCTTTTGATTGTTACTATTATTATCATTTAGAAATGTAAGACACGTTTGTTTTTAAAAAAAAAATCGTGTTTGAGAAATGTCAAACAAACATATTTTTTATTTTTTAAAACAATTTTTTAATCTCTTAATTTTCACAAACAATATCTCAAAACCCAAACAAACAACAATTTTATTACCTCTAAATATAACTCTACTCTGATTTGACATAAAGTAACATATCGCTTACACAATTTGTTCACAACAAACATGATTTGAATTTGACATAAAGTCTTACACATCTTGCACCTACAACATAACTCTTCCAAAAAAATCTACACCAACTTTATTTCTCAACCAATCTCTAAAAACTCAAACAAACAACATTACACAAATTGAGATTATTTCACAAACCTCCACTACTCTTTCAAACTACTTTCCCAAACACCAAACAAACATGCCCAAAGATATTTTTGCTCTTGATTAGTAGCGCATTCCATGTGATCAGGTTTCTGGTTATGTACAAAAGTATAATGGCTGAGACAATTATTACTTCAAGGATCAAAACAGACACAAACACCATGATACTTTTTTAGGGATATATTTCAAGTGACCTTCTCAATTTTGTATGATTTTTAATTAATCGAAACTTTATAAATTAAGGCTGACAAATGGACGGGTTTAAATAGGGTCGGATCATTCACAGGTAATTTTTAACAGGTCCTAAACAAGTCGTGCTTGTAATGGGTTGAGATACGGATAGTGTCATGTATCGGCCCGTTTAGATGTAGTAACAGTGTGTATTATATTAAATTCAATTAAATAAATACATCATATTGATCAAAATTATTATAAGTAAATATTATTCATATATTTAAGTATAACTAAATTAGACTAAATGAATGTGATATTATTAAATTACATGGATAAAGAAAAACTCACTACACTTAAGATTTTTTTTTCTATTTTTTTAAAGCAGTTTAATATTTTTATATTTATTTGAACTTAAATATATTTAATAATTTAAAATTGTAACTAAATTTTCCTGAATCTATGAGAGAAAATTAAAATAATAGTTATTAAGTCATTAAATATTAATTAATTTAAGTAAATGTGTATTTTTTTCATTAGATCAATTAAAAACTCGCTAATAAATCCATTAAAAATTCATATAAATATTTACAAAAATCAATTCAACCCAACTCATCAACAATAAAAATATATGAATTGAATGGAGTCGAGCCAATAAAAGCCACCAAGTGATTTTTGACTTTTTGCCACCCCTGTAATCAGTGGCGGAGCCACGTTATAAGTTGGGGGGTGCATGGACCCCCCTGAAATTCTTCACCTTAATTATATATATGTATTCTATGTACCATATTAAATTATTTATATATGTTTTGATGTAATCTATGATCTTCTTTTAATGGACCGCTAATTAAAATTAAATCTCTAATAAAAAGGGTCTATTTTTATTAGAGTTTGACAAATCTAACAAATTAATAGTTACAAAGTGTGCATCAACTCAAACTCTAATAATTTTTTTTTTTTTTAATTTTGCAATTTGAATCATACTAAAACACTAATAATATTTTATAGGAATTGACACTTTTTAAATATCAAGATCTCTATGATTTCATATTTCTGTTGTTGGTTTTTTTTTTTTAAGTACTTCCTCCGTCCCATTTTTATTTAATTTATTCATTGGTACAGTTGATAAGTCAACTTGACTAAATTTTTAAAAATTATAATAAATAATTTAATTAATATATATTACTAATAAGTTTATAATATAAAATGACACCATATATATTAATATTTAAACAGGTTAATACATCGTAAATGTAAATAATTTAACATGATAAGTCACTTAAACAATTTAAAAGTTTGATCGTGTACTGTAACTAATGGAGTAAATTAGTGGGATGATTGGAATATTATATTTTAAATAATATTTAATTTTATAAGGACCCCGGTGAGAAAAAAATCTGGCTCCGCCACTGCCTGTAATGACATGAAATTCTTTGTAAAATCAAAGTTCATATCTTTATAACAACGGATGCTTAAATTTTCATTCAAGTATAAATAATAAAAAAAATGAATGTCAATATATAATCTAATGGATATAAGATCAGGGTTTGATAAACAAATATAAAACATTATTACATATATAAACTATGATAGATCCAATGTAGATAGGCACTGCAATATTTCCTATATCAATTGATTACCTTATAATTAATCATTATAAAATATGTGATAAATTAATATAACACTTTAAGATTTTAACTAGGAATGTTTTTAAGACAAGTAATAAATATTTCAAGATTATTTAAAATGCAGCTAGATGTTTTGTGTTTATAGAGAGTAATAATTTAGTTAACTAATGAGATAATATTAATATGTAAGGGGCATACATATATATATATTTATATAATATATTGTGTCTCTAGTATCCAGTAGTCTAGATATGTGTGTAAATATTATTGACAAATTACGCAATGAATGAATGGGGATGGCACGTGGGAGGCTAACAAGTTTATGTGGGATATATGCCAAGATAAAAAGATAAAAAAATAAAAAAATATTTATTGTATTTTAATATTACTCTACATATTTGACTCTAGTTGAGACCACAATCAAAAGCTTTTTACACCTTCCAAAATACTTTCTACATATTGTTTAGTTTAGGGTGAAAGAAAAGGAAAATAATAATATAATAGTACTACAACTACAAGCGGTGATGGGTAGGGTCATGTGATGTGCTGATATGATATGATATGATATTTCCTTTTCCGTAATCTTTTGTCACTTATTAGTAATTAATTATCCCCTACTTCCAATCCCATCCCATTCCCCCTTCCCCTTGGCTTGTAACTTGTGAGTCTTGTGACCCGTGACTTTATTTCTTTCTCTTACTTTACTTTATTAATTTAATGATGGAGATTTTTTGGACTTGGAGGACATATACATCATTTCTTTTTCACTCTAATCTATAAAATCAAATACAGACACGACGACAGTAATCTGAAATGAATCTCTTCCAAGTTTCAGTTTTTCGATAAAAGGAAATACTCTACTGCTAGTCTATTAATTAATTTCAAAATAGAGAGAAAATATCTTATACACAACCCCTTGGAGCGAACCCGACCCGATTGCTCTCCAAATCAAACACAACCCGGAAACCCTGCTGCTGAATATTCCCAATAATAGACAACCCGCTCATCGTACCCGCAAATGCAAAACAATACTTCCCATCACTATCCACCGGAATCAAGTAATTTGACGCCGGCAATGACACGTCAGCCCCGCTAAAATGCATAACTACCGTCGGTACCTTCACCTCCCTCTTCCCTGAAAGATCGAAACATGTATCGAACAACGAGAAATCCGATGCCCGCTTCAACCTCGAAGCTCCGGCCCGAAAAGCATCTCGCAGCGCCACATAAGCGGGTCGGGTCAACCGAGTCACGGATGTACCCGAATCCACAATCACACCTCCGTCACCAGTCGGGTCAAGGTTGAATAACGACGGTTTAATTCCGGGTACGCGGGTCCCACCCACCGAAATACCGGTCAACCCCACGTAATAAAAGGTATCCAGCTTCGGATTCGTTAATAGAGGTGTAAAAACGGTATTTCGTGAAACCGCCGATTCGCCGAAAACTAAGGACGACGGTTTAGAAGAAGCTGACCGGTCCACCAAACAATAGGAAAACTTTTTCCCGAAACGGTTTCCGGTCTGAGTCGGGAAAGACAGTTTTCCCCGGCCGAGACCTAGTAAACCGGCGGCGGCGACGAACAAACCCTGGTTATCATGTCCGCATCCAAGGGCAACATTGTCCACTTTAGTCTTCCGAAACGTCAGCGTTTCGGTAGAGAATTCTCCGAATGTGAAAGAACCGTCGCCGTAGGAGACTTGGTAGAGGCATTTGTTGATGTTATTACAACCGGGGGAGTCGAGGCGGCGGCAGAGTGGGGAGCCGCATGTGACTCCGAGAAAGGAAGTGGATTTGGTGGGGTCGAAAACGGGATCGGACTGAGAGTAGCATTTTCGGCAGGGGGAGCACTGGACCCAAACGACGTCGGATCCAGTGTCGAGCACCATGTAGACGTATTTAGGGGGGGTGCCTAGACCAAGGCGCGTGAAGTATTCTCCACTGCCCTGGGCGAGTCCGGAGATAACGGAGCTGCTGAAGTCGTTAGTTTGAGTGATGGTGGATAGGGATTTGACTCTAACGGCGTCACGCAGGAGACGGAGTTTGAAGAGGGAATCTGGGGTTGAGTTGGAAATAAGAAGCGGAGAGATGTAGTCTACATGGTGTAAGTTGAGTGAGAAAGTGTTAGAAATGTCCGATTCGGATTCGGATTCGGATTCCGGGTGGGCCCAGGAGAGGGTGTGGAGTTTGGGGAGGGAGGTGAGGAGGAAGGGTTGGTATTGAAATTGAAGAGAGGAATTTGAGGAAGAAATACTAATTGTTACGAAGAAGAAGAAGAAGAGGAAAATTGGTTTCTTCCCTTTTCTTCCGTCCATTTTACTTGCAGAATTAATTATTGTGGTTCTAATTCTGATTCTGAGTGAGTGTAGTATTCCAATTATTTAAGGAAAATTCTTGTATAGACCTAGACTTGTGATTGTAAATGCACTACATCGTACATTTTAATGATGTCATGTTCTCAAAATATATGATGTGGTGTATTTACTACCACAAGGTCTATAAAAATCTCATAGACCAAGTTTATGCAAGAATATCCCATTATTTAATATATGGATTTGTGAGGGTAGTATTTTTCTCATTCTCTTAAGTTTCTTTTCTTTTTATGAAGGCTTTAACTTTATTTAAAGGAAGGAAGCCCTTCTAGAAATTCTCGACGGCCCAAAACAAGCCCTTGAGGAGGAGGGGTTGGAAATAGTTTTCAATCGGCTATATAGAGTATAAACGTGCCTCGTTCATAACCTCATGAGCTGCGTCATTGCCCTAAGCCCAAATATTTGTTTGTTTTCTTTAGTTTTGACATCAAAATCTTAATCAAACATTATATAAAATTATATTTTTGGAGGAGGAGCGTTGCAATAGAATGTTAAAAAGTTAGAAGTAAAAAGTATTGGGATAGAGAATGTACAATGAATGAGAAGAATCTTGATGAATTTAGAAAATCATTCATATTCAAAGTAGCGAAATTATGTTCCTATTCTGATGGATTTAAATGTATATAATATGACTATTGTCCACTTGCACATGTGTTATTATCTGACATTTTCAAATACTTTTTATTTTTACGGGGTTTGGACCATTTTTTGCACGCCTCCACTTATATTATATAGATGGTAACCTGCTTGGGCTTGGGCTTGGGCCAGGGCCAGATTTAGAATGCTTCGACAAATATAAGAGGTCATTTAAACACCTACATACCTAGTGAGTTAGTGACAAAATATTTCACTTAAATTAGTCGAAAGGTCCCATTTCCATATGCGCCAAATTCCTATAAGAAGGTAGCTGGCCCAATTAAAGAAGGTTTCAAAGTTGGCCAGGAAAATATAATAGTCTATTAATGAGTAGTACTCCATGAATTATGAATAAGGTTATGGAAAAATGAAAATGTGTAGATACATAATCCAGTGTCGACGACCCAAGTTAGATCTAGTTCATTGGGCATAACGAAGATTTGAGATGTTCATTGTAGGGTCATCTCCAGTTGAAACAGAGAGGCAACTATGAGACGGGTTATTGGCTGGAGAAATAAATTTTCCGAAGGGTAAGGCGGGCAAAAGGACAATCAAGAGGGCATCTAGACAGGCGCCAATGTTGACGGCGACGCTATATATTTTTTTTTTAATTTTAAAAAATAAATTAATATATGTTTAAAAAAATTAAATTGTATTAATTATAATATATGTGTGTAAAAATTGGTCACTTTTTTTAAAATAAAACATGTATATGTGTGTGTAAAAATTCTTAGACACTTGTGTTAAAAAAAACAGTCCCCCCCATTTATGTCTTGTGTTGTTTTTGTTTCTCGACCCATCTTGCTTTTTCAGCATCTTCTCATCAAAATTCCCATTCTCTCTCTAAATGACACGAAATAATCCTAACATTTTTATGTAATTGGTAACTTTTAAAAAAAATAATAGATTAAAATATTTTTGTATGTTTGTGTGTAAAAAAAATTGGGTGTATTTTAATAAACTACGACTTAGTTTCAAAAAAATATAGTTATTGTTATATAAAAATATGACTTAACAAAACTTATTATCATTATTTTTATTATTATTATTATTATTATTATTATTATTATTATTATTATTATTGTTATTGTTATTGTTATTGTTGAAGTGAGAGTCGGGAATATTTAAAATTGAATTAAATATTTTAAATTATTGGTTCGATTAAAGATGATAGACTAGACAAGCAAGCAGACAGACAAGAAGGGGCTATTGTCTGCTTCGACGGGAGATGGCCTAACGAAATCATGTTACTGGAATGTGAATCTTAGAGTCAAAGTATAAATTAAAAAACAGAGTTTTAATGTTCATATAATTATATTATTACAATTAGGGTTGTGCACGATCCAGTAAATCGATCGGATCCCGAAACCGAAATTTCGGTATGTAATGAATACATAATCGAATTTTTGATACGGTTTTCGGTACGGACCCCATTACCGATCCTTGAGAGCATTCGATTTTCGGTAATACCGATCGGTTTATCCAACCAAACTGGTAAACCTTTTTTTTCTTCCTATTCCTTTGCTGGGTAAAGAGAATACTCACTTCTTTCAGACTGCCCTAAACTCACATCTTCTTCATCCTAAAAAAAAAATTCAAAATTCCATCGCACCGCCATCCTCCTCCAGTGCTCCGAGGTACAATACTCCTCTCCTCTCTTTAAGATTTCACTCGACCATATCTAACCCAAGATTCATCTAATCTAATATTTAATCAATTTTTTGTTTTTGGGTGGATTCAATTGCTGGTGATCTGAAGGAACAAAAATTAACAATGATAAGTGGTGAAATGGATAGGGTTGCTGTGGTGCGAAAATTAAAAAAGTTGTTGGAGTTGATATCTTGTTTTCGGGTATTGGGTATTTCGGGTCGGGTACCCGACTTGGCGGGTAGTGAATTTTCATACCCGAAACCCTACCCAATTTGGCGGGTACCCGAAGTTCGGGTACCCGAAATTTTCGGGTATTTCGGGTATTGGGTACCCGAAATTTCACACTTTTTTTTTTCAAGAATTTTTTTTTCAACATATATATACGTAAAATTGTAAATAAATGAATTCAAACATTAATTGTACACAATAACTTCAAAACAAAACAATACAAATGTCTCAAGCCTTCAAGATTCAAGTATTCAATAAATATTGGGCATATTTTGGGTTGTCAATTATTTAATTGGGTCAAAAAATTATTTTTTTTAAATACCCGAACGGGTACCCGAATACCCGTTCGGGTGTGAAATTAATACCCAATACCCTACCCGAAAATATATTTCGGGTTCGGGTACCCGAACCCGAATGTCAAAATACCCGTTTTTTTGTCCCAAACGGGAAATACCCAAACGGGTCGGGACGGGTCCCAAAATACCCGACCCAAACGCCCACCCCTAATCATACCCTAGGCCGAACAATTTTTTCGTTTTTTTTACTGAACCAAATCAAACCATACTGAATCGATAATTTACCAAATCGAACCGAACCAAAACTTTCGATTTGACAAATGGTACGAGATTTAAATTACCGAATCGACCGATATACTGAAAATCGGTTCGATTTGATTCGATTTTACCATTTGCACACCCCTAAAATTACAATAGGTAGGCCACAAACCTATCATAATAAATAGACAACTTTCCTTATAATTGTGAATTAAACCAAAAGACAAACTATATCTTCGATAAGAGTTGTTTAACCTTCGCAGTTGCTATAATATCAAATCAATTTGAATAATATTTATAGTTTCATACGCTAATAATTGACAATATATACAAAAAATGACTCATTTGACATTTGCATCTAAATACCAGTTGAGTATAAAAAAAAAAAATTAGCGCTCATAACAAATAAACTAAATACAACAGCATTTGAAAAGAAAAAATAGGCTTCTACAACATACGTCTTAATCAAAGACCTAATTAGCTAACTAGCATCATTGTCTCCAAGCTCCCGCCCTCCTTCAGGTAAAAGAATATGTGACTAGGTTTTCAATATATTCAATAGCATGCAACAGTGCCCCTGAGGGCAATTATACAAGAACAAAGTACTGAAGTATTCCACTAACACTGTTAATACTACTAAAACATCTAATTCGCTTACACTGATAAACTCTTAATAAATGAAAGGATTTCCATTCTAGACTGATGCACAATGAGTTTATAACGGTCACTATATTCATGCATCCGAGTAACTTCTACAAGGAAGAAATCAACTGCAAGAAGGGTCCTATAGAAAGGAAAACGAGAGATATTGCTATAATTGTGGCAAGGAGAGGTTTACCAAACATAGTCCTGCTAGTAAAGTTTTTTTTGATGATTTCCTGATATTAAAAGTTGTATGGGAAAAGAGCAATAAAAAGAGAAATGGAGTTCTACCTCGTTATACAGAGACTAACACAGCTGAGGCGACCAATGGAACGCCAATCAACAATGCTTCATTTGTTTTTCTTGAATTCTCAGCAGTGCTGACCTTTTGGAAGAATACCTTCCGAGATTGAGCAAAGGAACAATGGACCATCCCATGAGAAAGCTACCAAGATTCACTTGCCATATCCTCTTTAAAAGGAATTTTGTTCCAAATATGTCTCAACTTCATCAAAGACTAGCTACACATACAAAGTCAAGCAAAGGAATTTCACAGTTAAGTGCTGCTTCTTTTAAAGAAGCCAATAGAAATAACAATCTCATTGAACAAATTTTCATACAAAGAAGTCTTGATTGCACAAGTGGTGTTTTTTCTCTTAAAGACTAAACTTTCAGCATTCACATTTTGAGCTCATACTTCTTTGAATGCATTCTAATAAATTAGCTCAGACGACACCTAATTTATGTACAATCAATCTCACCTATGAATAAATCAAATTAGCACATCAAACTAAACAAACAAACACACAGTAATCATAGAACAATAGAAGAGGAGAAGAGTATATTTAACAGTATCAATCAAATCCACCAAGACCATAACACTACTAGTTTTAAAAGACATGAAACAACAGAATACTCTGACTAGTTATTGTCTGAGGGAACTTCATTTTTAATCCAATCGTGATTTACTTTTTCAAGCTTCCGCGAATGCCGGGCTTGGGCTTGGAGGAGTCTCCAGCCAGGGTAGCGTGAAGATTACTGATCTTCGACTCGTCGAAAGGTATTTTTGGATGTCGAGCTTCGTGATGGATCTGCATAGATTTCACATCGGGTGCGGTGACCTTGCACAGTGGGCACTCAAACTTCGCGTGACCGCCTTTCTCATGGCCGGTACGATCGGCGAGCCCCGCCTTACCTCCGCCGCGGTTGGTAAGCGCCGCGTCTGCCTTCAAAGCTAACTCCTTCGCTGTATGCTTCTTCGGTTTCGCTTTTCCAGTCATCCTGGTTGATGATTGATTTTCACCCTTTCGAGCTCAAATTGTTGGTAACTGTATGAAGATGGCCGTACTGTGTAGGATTGGATTGGCGGCGGAGATTGAAAAAGAAGAGAGGAACCCTAGGGATTGGGAATCGAATCGAATGTTTAGAATAGATTAGCTATTAATTAATAAATTATTATCCAATCCAAATCCCAAACGTGAATCTGCTATGAGTAGGACTATAAGAACCGGGAATATTTTGATCCAATGAGAATTGGTTTGTTATTTGAACAGGTGAACCGGTTTGATTAACGAGTGAGTTTTATTTTTTCATTGGTTTCACCTTCTTTCAATATGCATAATACCTATGATTGAATTTCAAATGTCTATTTTATTATAAGATTATATATTAAGTACTATACCGTGATATAAATAATTATTTTATATACATCTCCAAAATAATTTCATCATACGTGAAAATTAATATATATGTTCATAATGTCGCAATTTATATAACCAATTAAAAATTATAGTATTACCTCTATTATTATTCAAATTATTATTGATATGTTCCTAATGTTACTTGTCAACAATTAACTTGAAAGAATAATGCAAGAATGGCATATTCTCATTTCTTAATCCTTGATTCTATAATCAAATGTCATTTATATTGGTTAAAAGAAAAAAAAAAAAAAAAGCCATTCATATTGAGGGTGTATGTATTTGAATGGATTTTGGCCCGGTATTGTAGGTTTCGCGAGACCGAGCAAAACTTTTTCAAATGAGTTCTCGTCAAACTCATAAAACCATCAAAAACCTATTCAGAAACTCACTATAAAATTCTTAAAACCTATAAAACATTGATTTGACGCATTCCACCTATTTTTCCCTCAAATCTAGCTAAAAAAGACATTGATTTGACACCAATCACCTAACTTTTCCCCCTAAACCTCAACATCCAAATTCAAGCCAAGTGAGATTTCAACTTGTTCAAACCACAAAATCCAACAGCCAAAACTCATTCAAATGAGGTCTCAAGGGCCTGTTTGGGTCGATTTTCACCCAAAGTTTTCGTCCGCGAAACGGGCCAAATGGCAACCCAATCGCTTATGTCCTAGAATGTCAGTGAAACAAGTGTTTCGTTGAAGGCCCAAACATCCTTATTTCGAAACACATGTAGCATGCCCTAGTTGAGTGGTCTGCAAACTTCTGTACATTTATGTTTTTTCACACTTCCCCACCTTTTCAATTTTGAGTAATTCTATATAGTACTAATTTATGAGTATAATTGTGTAATATAATATAGTATATGTTTTTTTTCTTTGATAAATTCTGATGTATAATACAGACTATATATTGTTATCATGTAGGAAAAACGTATCCCGATATTTGATCACTATATTATTAAACCAATTACATTGAGTTATACTTGTATAAATATATATATATATATATATATATATATAGGCAACATATTTTTCTTGTATTAATTTAATCCAAACCATGGATTAAATTTCGTTTCTTAGGTATGTTTCGGTTAGCTAAATATTAAATTTTTTTTTATATATAAATTTTCGAAAATAATTCGAAAATACGAAGAAAAATTATAAGTAATAAAATACACATTACTTTCCTTTTTATTGTTTCAGATACAAATATTTTTTTCGATATTATCTACGAAAATGATTGAAATTTTGATCAATGATCCAGACATACCGAACAATATAAATGATTAATTTTTTTTTTAATTGTTATCTCTACTATTAAAAGTATGAATAAGGTTGTTTTTCTCCTAACTTTTATTTTGACATTCTTAACAATTTGTACTATGTTAGATTTTTCTTTGCTAAAATTTCAAAATAGGTCATTTAACTTTAAAATCCTTTATAATATAGTGTAATATTATTAAAATAATAATCTCAATTATTATACTATATAAAATTATATCTTAATTTTATAAAGACTTTGATGTGATATGTGTCATTACTTATCTCAACGTCTGAATGTTGATCAGGCTCGACGTTACGAGGCTGGGAACCTGTAGCCCTAGAGGTTGCTTAAGAAGAATCCAATCTGGATTTGTGCCGACTTTGATGCTGAAAATCGTTCGCTTGGGGTTGACGACTATAAACTATTGGAATTGCATCCACTACCCTGTTCGTTCACTGGCGGCTTGAAATTATTAAACTGTGTGGTCACTGGTGGAGGAGCATTAATTAAAACCATTAAACCATGCAGGAGTCAATGAACTTTGAAATTAAATTTGTATCTGTATCCTGCATGCATGCAGTATTAAATTTGACTAGTATTTCCATCGTACTTAGAAATTAAAGGAAAAGTTATAAAATCATTAAACGAAATTACTATCATTTGCATATTAATGGCACTATATATCTAATTCCTCTTTTTCCTGCTTAATTATTGATTCAAGAGCAGTCGTCCTTTCGCAAATTTATTTACAAAGAAAAAAAGATAGAAAAAAATGGATGAAAAATGATCGATCTAACAGAAGGAAGCTCAAAGAATTTATAAGTTGTAAGTTTGACCTGAATGCTCGACTTTTTCCTTTTGCCATTATTTGACTTGACGACGAGATCACTTCTTCGCAACCACATATTATACAATAAATTCAAATAATCGCTCGAGTGATGTAATGCAACCTACGTACGATTGAATTTCTTTCTGAATGTTAACTTTAAATTGTGTTTATTGTCGGTCTAAGTGCTAGATTAATTACTTGGCTCGACTATTAAAGTGAACTGTGGACTCGACTGAGACATGCTCCAACTACTAATTCAGTAAATAATCAAGTAAAAGCCAAACTTTATTCAACCTTGAATTTTATTATCAAAACATATTTTAGTTTTTCTTTTTCATAAATGAAAATAAATACAGTACACTTATAATAAAGTATATATACTTTCAGAATCCAGAAATGGCCCAAGAGTTGTGTTCCAAATCCAAAGGGCAAGCCTACATGACATCATTAGGCCCATGAAGATAGAAAATGCCTCTTTCCTTTTCTCAGAAGAAAAAGAAAAAAAAAAAAAAAAGAAAAAAGAAAAAAAAAGCCAATAAATTTGATCTTCAATAATCAATCAGTCTTGCAATTGCAGTTCTGTCCCTCCTCTTTTTCAAATTCTCTGCATTTCGATTTCACTCTCATTCTCAGGTATTTTCTTTCTCTCTCAACTCTACAACTCTACATATACGCACTTAGATATAAATCCAATATCTAGATTAAACCCTAGATACAAACCCTCACGCGAATGGAGTGGAACCCCGAAACCCAACAATTCCTCTCGCAATGCTTTTTCAACACCTTGTCCCCATATCCGGAGCCCCGCCGAGCCGCGGAGGCGGCGCTGTCGGAAGCCGCAAATCGACCTAACTACGGCCTCGCCGTTCTCCGCCTCGTAGCTGAACCCTCTGTTGATGAGCAGATTCGCCAATCGGCTGCTGTTAACTTTAAAAACCACCTCAAAGTCCATTGGGCCCCACACTTCAATGCCCCAGACCAGGCCGTTGTGCCCGACCAAGAAAAGGAACAGATTAAAGCCTTAATTGTTACGCTGATGGTTAATTCGTCTCCCAAAATCCAGGCACAGCTTAGTGAAGCCCTAACTATTATTGGGAAACATGATTTCCCCAAGGCGTGGCAGACTTTGTTGCCGGAATTAGTTGGGACTTTGGATAGATTGAGCCAGGCCAATGATTATGTTTCGGTGAATGGGGTTTTAGCCACAGTTAATTCGTTGTTTAAGAAATTTAGATACCAGTTTAAGACGAATGAGTTGTTGCTCGATTTGAAGTACTGTCTTGATAATTTTGCTAAACCGTTATTGGAAGTGTTCAAGAGGACAGCTGTGTTTATAGATCCGGCTATGGGGTCTGGAACTGCAAATGCTGGTGTTCTCAAGGGGTACATAGAGTCTCAGAGGTTGTGTTGTAGGATATTTTATTCGCTGAATTTCATGGAGTTGCCGGAGTTTTTTGAGGATCATATGGATGAGTGGATGATGGAATTCAGTAAGTATTTAACTGCAAGATATCCTACTTTGGAAGATAGTGGAAAAGATGGGCTCGCTTTGGTTGATGAATTGCGTGCTGCTATTTGCGAGAATATTAGTCTTTATATGGAGAAAGAGGAGGATTTGTTTCAGAAATACTTGAGTGGGTTTGTGGAGGCAGTGTGGGGACTTTTGGTGGCTGCATCAAATTCCTCTACTCGAGAAAGGCTGACTGTGACTGCTATTAAATTTTTGACCACAGTGAGCACGAGTGTTCATCATTCTCTGTTTGCAAGGGACGATATTTTGCAACAAATTAGTCAGAGTGTTGTGATTCCCAATGTGATGTTAAGGGATGAGGATGAGGAGCTTTTTGAGATGAACTATGTGGAGTTCATAAGGAGAGATATGGAGGGCAGCGACCTTGACACTAGGAGGAGGATTGCCTGTGAACTCCTTAAGGGTATTGCTTTGAATTATAAGGAGAACGTCACTCAGAAAGTTTCTGCTCAGGTGCAGAGTCTGTTGGCCTCATTCGCGGAGAACCCATCTGCAAATTGGAAGCACAAAGACTGTGCAATCTATTTGGTTGTGTCCCTTGCCACGAAGAAAGCTGGCGGTACTTCTGTTTCCACTGATCTTGTAGATGTTGAGAGCTTCTTTGGGTCTGTTATTGTGCCAGAGCTCCGAAGTCATGATGTGGATGGATTTCCAATGTTGAAAGCTGGGGCATTGAAGTTCTTTACCATGTTTAGGAATCAGATCTCCAAACCTGTTGCAATGGCCTTGCTTCCTGATGTGGTTCGCTTCCTTAGCGCGGAGTCAAATGTGGTCCATTCTTATGCTGCCAGCTGCGTCGAGAAGCTTTTGCTTGTCAAAGATGATGGAGGAAGAGCAAGATTTTCAGGTGCAGATGTTAGTCCATTTTTGCTTGCATTGATGACCAATCTTTTTAATGCCTTGCAGAAGCCAGAATCTGAGGAGAATCAGTACTTGATGAAGTGTATCATGCGGGTTTTTGGAGTTGCGAATGTTTCTCATGAGGTTGCTCTTCCTTGTATCAATGGTCTAGCAACTGTTCTGAACAGGGTCTGCCAAAACCCTAAGAATCCTGTCTTTAACCACTATCTGTTTGAATCAGTGGCTCTTCTAATCAGACGGGCTTGTGAGCAGGACCCGTCTCTCATTTCAGCTTTTGAAAAGAGTCTTCTGCCGATCTTGGATATGATCTTATCCAAAGATGTCAGTGAGTTCTTCCCTTATGCGTTCCAGCTGCTGGCCCAACTTGTTGACTTGAATCGGTCTCCTTTACCAGGGAATTATATGGACATTTTTGCGGTACTCCTTAAACCTGATTTATGGAAGAAGTCTGCAAATGTTCCAGCCCTTGTTCGCTTGCTGCAGGCTTTCCTCAGAAAGGCAGCGCATGAGCTGAATCAGCAGGGGCAGGGGCAGGGGCGATTAGTCAGTGTACTTGGAATATTCAACACACTAGTTTCCTCTCCTAGTACTGATGAACAAGGGTTTTATGTGCTCAACACGGTGATTGAGAACCTTGGATATGATGTCATCTCACCCTACATTAGCCACATTTGGGTTGCTTTGTTTAACAGGCTTCAATCAAACAGAACAGTGAAGTTTGTCAAGTCTCTTATTATATTTATGTCACTTTTTCTAGTGAAGCATGGTTCTCAGAAACTGGCAGACTCAATGAATGATGTTCAACCCAATATTTTTCGAACAATTTTGGAGCACTTTTGGGTACCCAATCTCAAGCTAATTGCAGGTTCAATGGAGCTGAAATTGACTTCAGTTGCTTCAACTAGAATTATATGTGAATTTTTGTCACCATCCGATTCAACGCTTTGGGGGAAAATGCTTGACAGCATTGTTACACTTCTTTCACGGCCAGAGGAGGACAGAGTGGAAGAGGAACCTGAAGTTCCAGATTTTAATGAAACTGTTGGTTACAGTGCCACATTTGTCAATCTGTACAATGCTGGGAGGAAAGAAGAAGACCCTCTGCAAGAAATCAATGATCCAAAGCAATTTTTGGTTGAATCTCTGGCAAAGCTTTCTGCCCTTTCACCTGGAACATTTCCCCGAATCATCAATGAAAATCTTGAGCCATCAAATCAAGCTGCATTATTACAACTTTGCAGCTCCTATAATCTCACAATAGTTTGAGACCAAAGCTGTCTTATGGTAAGTGTTTTACATTTGGCTTCTGTGCATTTATTATGCTAATAATTATGCTCTTGATTATGACTGTGTTAGACATTTGGAACAGTTAGATATTGTTCTTAATAAGTGAAATCTCTCGGATAAATAAAGCATGACAGAGAAATCCTGCTTGATTGATGATTTTTCTAACATGGTGATTCTGATTTAACCTTATTCTACAGTGGTCCTGTTATATTGTATACACTTCGATGCTAAATGTTTCATACCATCTACATCTTTCCAAGTAGTGGATTTAAAAATTGTGTTGCATTATTTCTTCTGTCCTCTAATACATAGTATCACTATCTGCTTGCCTGTGTGTTGTGTCATATTTTGTTTCACAAAACTGTATAATATTGAACAAAATTCGACTGCAATAGACCCCGTTGAATTTTGGCTCTATATTTGATAAAGAGATGGTTCCAAAAAGATGGTATGATGATAATATAAGCTGATATTTTTTGTTTAACAGAACACTTATTCATACATGTTCCTTAATGGTAGGCACTAGTGTCTAGTGCATTACAGCTCTTGTTGGGGTGACATGTGACAACTGACACTAGCCTGCAACGCAGTAATGATTAGTGGTTTGGTGAAATGGAAACTTGATGATGCTCACTTGTCACTTAAGATATTACTAATGATTAGATGCAATTTCTTAATCTAACGCCAAACATTTTCCTGCAGTCACTATCCTATTGTCTATTCTACTCTTTAAATTTTGACGTTCCTTTGAAAATTCCATAATCTTAAGTTAGTGAACAATGATTATTGACAGTTTCCTGTTTACAAAGATGAATTTTGTTTCCTTCAGAATATTATTCCCTGTTTTGGATGGGCAATGGAGTTTTAGGTGGGAGGTGAGAAAAGTGAGTTTTGATGTGATTACACCAAAAGCAATATCCAGAAATTAGTGTGGTCAAATCATTACTTTGACTGATATACATTAACTAAGACTTGTAATGAATTTCTCTTTCCTGTTCTACACTTGGCGCGTAAAAGAATTGTAGCACTATGAGCCCCTTTCTTGAAGAATATGAAGGCTGGCTCTCATGTTAATGTCTCTGTCACATTTTAGCTCTTCATCAACAATAAGCTCTCATGTGAGCTTTTCTGTATTTTGGCATAGAGTCTGTTTTTTTGCATACTCATTCCTAGAATAGGTTCCAGGTGGCCATTATTATGAAACTGTATTTTTGTGACTTTTTGTAGGAATAATAATCCATCTATTCATTCCGCTTGTCCGATTTGTTTTTGTTTATGACTTACTTTAAGAAACATTAGTCCATTTTCTTCATTTTGATTTTCAGATTTTTTTTTTCTCCTTTTTCAGGATGGAATTGTAATGAGGGAATCAGAATGGTTATCTGGTTAGTTTATTGAATCTGGTCATTTTAATGTCTGTCCAATCTTGCATCCCATCAACAGGTTAGATGAGTCACTCCCCATTGATTTACTTTGAGGTCCAATGGGGTTGGTTTAACATGTGGTTCTATTAAGTCTCGCTGCATGGTGCTATCAACCAGCACGGCATCATATGAATTTGGTTTTAAATACTGTGCGCAGGTTTTGTCTCAACATTTTTTTTTTGTTTGTTTTTGGCCTCAACAAGCATTGATATAGGTTGTAAAAGTTTTGATGTTAGTGAAGCTATTGAGGCATAGATACGACTTTTTTTACGGGGTCGGTTTGTAAACGATTTATTTGCATGCAGATGTATGTCTAAGCTATGATTTCATGGGATGATCCAATTGTGTTGAAGATTAGTCTTGCTTTTCTCTGTATTTTTTAACCATTTCGTTCTATTTTATTCTTCTGTCACTTATTGTGGTGAAGTATTTAGTTTTGATGTTGTACCTTTGTCTTGGTTTTTTTTCAATATGCCTTCCGATTGTTACTTTCAATTGTTTTTGGTTGGTAGCAAAAGTAATAGCTCGTGCCCTTGAAGGATTGAACAGAAAAAGGCATAACCTGAATTTCACATTTATTGCAACAAATTTATAAATGATGATAATTTCGTCCCACAAATGAATCAAGGTTTTTTTTTTTTTTTAAATGGGTATATTAATATACTCCCACATCTATTTCCACGGGAGATTTGTTTAGTATTTAGTAATGTATTGCAGTGTCATAACTCATAAGAACATCAATTGGTTTGCTGCTGCTAGTCTGCTACCTAGCATTATATTTAGTTGGTTAATGGGTCAAAACTCACAACTCAACCCTCATTAGTCCTGAATCCTGACTGAGTTCCAAATATTTCAAGTTAGTTGGGTTGGATCAAATTTCTGCCTCGTGTTTTTCTTTTTCGTAAGAGAGAAAATACCAACAACGTAAAACAATTTAACATTCAAAAGGACCATTTAAAAATATCCATCAAAAGTGTTGATATTTTACTATAGTAGTATTAGTTTTCCGAGTTGTGTATTCTAAATTTTAATTATTTGAATAGTTAAAAGTAAAGACCATTTGTCATGTCCTGATTTTAATTGAGCAAATTGACAAAGACATCCCTGTGCTTTGTCTAACTTATCTGTGTTATTTTAACTCCCAAAAAACTCCTTATGATTTCAAATAAGTGCCAAATACACCCTAAAAAAATAGAGTGTGTTTTAAACGCCAACATTGCAAGTATTTATTCACATTTTGCTTTTGATATGACAGTTTCACCCCTGACATTGAAAGACAAAAACTTCCCTATGCTTTGTTTAAATTTCAAAAAACCCCCTATGTGTCATTTTAAATCCTCAAAATCCCCCTGTATTTGATTTTATATACCACACTCGATCCAAGTAGTATATACTTATTTTTTCAAAAAGAATAAATAAATAAAACAAAAACAAACACATAAGGGTAATCTTGTCATTCCACCAAAAGTCAAAAATAAAATTATAATTATATACTACTTGGGTGGAGTGTGTTATTTAAAATCAAACACAGGGGTTTTTTTATAGTTAAAATAACATGGGGAGGGGAAGGGGTTGGGAGTTAGACAAAGCATAGGGGGTGTTTTTGTCTTTTGCTCAATTTTGATTCGCTTACACGAACAAATTGTCATTCGGTTACACTCCTCGGCACTATCGGTAAAAAGTCAGTGGTGTGGGAGTATTGGATCGGATCAACATTGATCTAGATCCAACTCCATTAATATTGTTTTTATTTATTGTCTACACAAATATTGAACTAAATTCATATTTGCTCCATGTGTTTTGGATTACGAATTTTTATATTATGATCAGATCTTTCGAATATCTAATTGGATTAAAATCTAAATAAATCGGGTCAAATCCGGATCAAATTTAAATTGAAATCCGCCCCATTGACATCCCTAGCTTTGTCTTAGTAACTAATTATTTTGGATTCATTCCCCTACCCTCCCAATCTGATGAGGAATGGAAATTCTTCAAATCGGTTACATTCATCCTACACCAGTGGATTAAGTACATAAAGGTTGGATGATTAAATACATGTTCATATCTGTTACAATCATCCTACACCGGTGGATTAAGTACATAAATTGGTTTATAAACACATGTTCATAAAATGACAAAAAATTGTTCTCTCATACACCCGTCGCTCATCCAACCCCCCAATGGGTTGAGTCAACCGGAGTAAACACATAATTTCCCTTCAAAGCAAAAGAAAAATAAATATTCTTGAGAATATTTTAGTTTTTAATCCATTATGCTTTTGTATACTGATCAAAAGTATTTCATTGCAATTGAATTGATTGTTTGAGCCAACATTACAATTTAAATTCTATTTAAACATTGAAAGATGACGGAAACAGGCAATTTAAATCGAATATATAGTGTCAAAATAGCATGGAATTACACAAATGAGTTACAAGTTCAAAGTAGTAGACACTGGCAGATAAGTTCTCTCATGATTTTTGCATGCTCGGTTCGAAATACAAAAATAACCCTCCAAAAGAGGATAGAGACTTGAAAAAAATTATTTCCATCTCCAAGCAGAATGATAAAGTAGATGGATTATGCCATTTCAACCCTGTTTCTTACCAGTCATACCAGCAACCACCTGAAAATACACAATCCCAAGTGTTGTTGATTATGAGCACTTATTTTATGAACTTCATACTATGCTCCCATTAAGATAGAAATTATGAAGCACCTCAAGTACTTAATATAGCTATGCCAAAACATGTCATTCAATAACACCTCCTAATGGCTAATGCTTTGCTGAAATACACATTCAGGAAAACTGATGAGACAATTTCAGCAGCCTCTACTTTTTGAAGTGTTCTTCTATATAAATAGAACATGTGTTTCTCACAACAACAAAATATGTCAGCAGAAAATTTTAAATGCTTTTTCAATATCTTTTAGAAAAATATAGTTGTACCTATTCTAAAGAGACGTCCACAGAACATGGGTGGTGTGTGGTGTGTGTGCGCGCATCAACCATGTGGTTATATAGTGATCATTCATCATTAACCGACTACATACTGATAGAGAAATTCCGTCAGTTCATTAACTAGCAACCTTAAAACTACCAGCATGAGGGATCATTATAGTCATCCTATAACACAACATAAAATTTATGGATAGAATCACAAACAAGATAAATAAAAAAAACATATCAAACCGAAAGAGGCAACAAAAAATGACAAATTTGCTATTCAGTAATAAAATAAACCACTTACATCATTTAAAGCAGGTTGAGGTACTTGCTTAGCAGTTTCAAATGAATCCAGAATAGGCCTTACCACTGCTGGAAGGAAGAGTCCTGCAAAAGAATTCCGGATACCGAAAGAACCAAATTATGTGATCTTCATAATAAAATAAAATACACATGAATGTGGTTACTATCTATATGAACACAACTTCTGCAAACTCTTCCCATTCATTCACCAAAGATTTATCATTACCACACCCAAACATACATTTGAAGTCCGCCAAAATAATCAAGTTTAAATTCCTTGTTAGATTTAGGATAAAAGAAAGCTTATAAACACATTCCTCACAATTTCTTCCACTCCGAGTCACCGATAATAGAATTGCTCATTGGGTATTCTCTTTTTCCTTAATACATTTGCCTTAAAATGGAATTAGGGCTCGAAAATTGTGGGCCTCAATAAATCAATTTAAACCGTCTCTCAACTGATCCATCCAAATTCAACCAAAATTTACATCCACAAGTAAGTACACAGGACATCAAATACAATAAGATGAATCAAAACAAATCATATGCATACATCACGTATATCTAAATCTACGAATATATAAACATTATACAAAAGTAGAATACTATTTACCTACGCCGGCGATGAGGCAAGAAGCAGTGACAACAGGCTCTTGCACAACAAACATTTTCAGCTTATCCATCACCCCCATTTTTCCCGAAATTTAATGAAAATAAATTATTATTTCTCGTCACCTCTCTCGTCTTTTCTTCTGAGAGACTGAAGCTGGGTCGGGTATATAATAGTTGCAACAGATCTTTTGGATATTGTAATATTGGAGATGGGCTCGTTAATTGAGCTGGGCCAAAACTTTATTTGGAACATGAAATGGCCAGTAAGGCTGTCATTGGAGCGGACTTCAATCCGAATTCAGCCCAATTCATTTTGATTCTAATTCAATTATAAAAGGTTGGTAATTTAAATAGGTAAATCAGTTATGAATCTAGATCCATTAGAAATTTATTTCTCACAATAAGTAAATAAAAAATCATATATTTACACGTAACATTTTATTAAAATAAGTAATATTTTACCATCAATTTAGGAAGATAGATAATAAATTATTCAAAATTTAATTTTGTATATTTTCATCTAATTTAGTTAAGAAAATTTTAACATGTGAGATAAATTAAAAAAATAGTAAAGTTGACAGATTTTTCTACGAAAAGATACTGGCGTAAATTTCAAGTCAGTTCATTTTTAAGATGAAGATTTTGTTGAATTTGAATATGCAAATACAAACAAAATTCCAAGTCGACCCAAATTCAATCCGACATAAATAGAATCAAATCCGGGTCGAACATAATCCAACCCATTGACAGCACTAGGCCGTAATTTAATGCTTTCTTTGCATGTAGTGCAACAAATAAATTACAAATATTTATCATGGTAAATGAGTAAACTTCAAAAATCGTAAACAATGCATTATGTATAGTGATAATTTATATAAGGACATTTTAGTGTTCCAAGAAAATGAGTACTAGAAATATCAAGAAAGAAGGTTGATATCTTTAACATTTTTCAAAAACACCAATAGTTTATTTGACTAATTTTATGACAGTGAGGTAAATGATCCATTAAATATTATATTACTATATAATTTCTTCCCGTATTTGATTATGTAGAGGTATATCCAAAACACAATGAAACCATCACCAAAAAATGAGTCCATATATACATATTACAAGCTAGACTTTTCATCAGTAGGAAGCTAGAGCTGAATATACAACATGCATGGAATTGAAATTGCAATACAATCTAAAACTATATAAGTTAATTAACTTGCCCTTGCTATATAAAAGAAAGTTTATATAAATACAAATCACAAAATCCTCAAAATACAGCTAGCAGGTCTATCCACCATCCCCACAACTCACCATGTTGGTAGCATCCACCCAACACTCCATCCTAAAAGCAATCCAGCACCAATCAAACCCAACCCTAATGCAAAAACAACTGCGTATTTGCCACGACTCCGTTTGGCCCCTTTTTTACGGCAAGACTTTTGCCAGTTCTTTCGCATTTTTCTACTTCTATGAAGTGTCCAAGGTACTATTATAGGAACAACGTTTGACACTGACCGACTTTTGCTGTTTCTGAATTGGAAGTACATATTTTCTAGTTGTAGAAGCCGGAGCCATTGCTTATAAGCAAAGAGCTGTGATGCTTGTCGAAACACAAGCTTGACAACATGCTCTTTCTCAGAATAAGCTTGTTTTGCTGCTTTCTCGGCTTCCCTTGCTCGTGTCTGAGAATGACGTAGGGCTTCTAGTAGTTTAGCCTTGCTTGCATCGTTCTCGAATGTATTGATCACGGGAATCCTTTCATGGGCTTGACTATCCCTGAAAATTTAAAAACACAAAAGTCTCAATATATTGGAAATGCAAACTTGCAATCCTCAACTTCACAAAGTTGCACTTTTAGTCCCATTTTTTAAAATATTTAGCACTTTTCTCCTATCACCCCCACTCCATTTAATTTGGGAGCAGAAGTGCAAATTTGACTGACCCTATGGTCCGGTATTTCACAAATTTGCACAGTTGTTACTGTTGCCCCTTTTACATTTACTTTGAGACCAAAAGTACAAAACTAAAACAGCCTAAAGAACTATAAGTGCTAGATATAAACTATTATGGCACCAAAAGTGCAAAGATTTGAGAAGTACCAAAAGTTGAAAATGTCAGGTTACACGCACAAGCCATAGATTACCTCCATTGCTTGTCTGGACCAGACATCAATTGACCTTTGACTGATATGCAAGCACTTTCCAAGATCAAACTGTCTGGTGTGTAGGCATGAGTACTAAAACAGACGTGATTACCAGAGCCGAGCTTTGGATCCACGGGTGTTTTGGTAATTTCATGATGGCCAAAATGGCATATGTTAACATTCGGATCCTTTTTGGCTCGAGCATTCTGAGGCATAGGAAGATCACAATTCTCTATAAGCTCATGTGACCTTTGTGCAACCAAATAAGCCAATTCTTTTGTATCTGCAGTTCGCCACCACGGTGCATTTTTCTCAGAAGATTTTGAATCAAAATAAAGAGTTTTAGAAACTTGGCAACCCACATCTCTTATTTCTCCCAACTCTTCCTCTTTGTAATGGTCATTAATATCTTTTTTGTTGCCGGGGTTATATGTAGTTTGAGCACTAAGACAACTATCAAGTTCCATATTAGAATTAAATTGATCATCAATTAAACCTTTCTGATGGCCGTAATTTGGTTGGAGATGAAGCCACCACTTTGAATTGGGGGAATAATTAGAAGGAATCCTATTGGTGGTGCTCGGGACATCTTGGGTAGTAGGTTTAGCAGCAGTAGGGGGCATGGATGAGCAACAAGCCAATTTTGGGGCCCTTTTTGCATCTTCTTGGACCAAGCAGCACCTGTTAGCTGCTGCTGTCCTTTGCCAAGCAGCCCTTGCTTCAGCTAGTGCACCACCCATTATTCATCCATTCTTCTTCTGTAATGGGAATGATTTGGTCCGATGAATATATTCATCTAAATTGAATGAATCTAACAAGCATTGCGTTTAATATTGGCAAAAAAAAAAAAAGAATGAGTGAAGGTCAGGAAATAATAAATCCAGGTACAGAGCATTAGGGACGAATCAGCAAGCAAATAAATAAACAAGAATCACAAATCCAACCCACCAGAAAACAAAAAAGCTAACTATCATAGACAACGAAAACACATCAACCTATACTTGATCTATATTTTACGACAAATTAGAAGAGCAAACAAAAGTTAGCTACTTAAAATATTATGCTTCCATGCAAGTACAACCCTAAACCACATCCATTCACTGAATCCGAAAAAATATCACTAAAATTAAGTTACAGTCAGATTAACTTCATAATACAAGAATCAATTAATTGCATATAATTAGGAGGAGAAGATGGAGAAACTAACCTGAAAACAGTAATCAAACTGAATTTGATGAGAGAGAGAGAGAGATGGGATCGGGTGAAATCAAAGAGAAAGAGAGAGAAAATTTTGCATTTGTTTTTCAGTTATCATTGCACTGCTAGCTGTCGGTTATGTTGCCACCGGGTGATGCTTGTATGGTCCAGGTGTTTCATAGACTATAAAAAAAATTATTGCATCCATCAAACATGGGAGGCTCTAAGGTGACTCTCCATCATATGGAGTCACCAACAGTTTGGCTTGGGCTGTACGTGGTGTACGTACCCAGGCATCACTCGAAATGTCTAAAATACCCCCAAATTAAAAACACTCTTTTCTTATTTCCCTCCCCCGAATTCTCCCCCAATTCTTTCTCTCTCTGCACTCAACGATCGTGTTCTACCTCCATTTCCCTTTCCCAGTCTTCCACAGTTCCATATTAGAATTTCTTTCCCTTCCATATAAAAATTAGGAACCGAGCATTGATAGCAATCTCTTGTATGAGCGAAACATTGATGAGCAACCTCTATAGGGTTTGAAGATTTTCAGCATTTTCACTTATTTGGGTCTTTATGTTGTGCTTGATTTCTGTTTCTTCAATTTAAAGTAAAGGTTTCCCATTTCCAGGTTATAACATATTATTTATTTGTTTAATATTTGCAGTCATTGTAGAGTAGTGTTTGGTTGTGAATTTTCTGAATACATATAATATTTGGTTTAATATTTGGAGTCATTGTAGAGTAGTGTTTGGTTGTGAATATTCTGAATACATATAATATTTGGTTGTGTTTTTTAACTTATGGATTTTAATATTTTGCGTGTATGTTTTAAATTTAAATAGTTTAATACTTGGAGATATTGTAGTATTGTTGGCCCTGTTGATATATTTTGTGGAGAAATTGTAATTTGGGTTGATATTCTATTTTTCTAATCAGTTGTGCTTTAAATTCATAGATTTTTCCCATGGGTTAAGTAGACTTGCATTTATAAAGGGAATTGGTATGTGGTCATAAATTATTGATAACTTTTTGAATACTAAATCTCTCCATTACAGGTGTATTTTAATTTTAGAAATGCATTGTGAAGATGGAGTTCCATGTTGTTGTACACATTTGAATGACTTAAAGGATGGAAATGGGCATAGTCAGGATGAAGATCCATATTCAATTGATTCTTTTAAACTAATTTTGAAAGATGAGTTGATAAGCAGTTTAGTATTTGATAGCGTTGACGATGCTGAAAAGTTTTACAAGGCTTATGCCAAATTTGAAGGCTTTGACGTTCGAAGACGTAGTTTGCAAAAGAATGGAGAAATAATAAAAAACAGGGTATGGGTTTGTAATCGAAACGGGTTCCGCAGCTCAAAAGAAGAACCTCTTGTAAGAGAAGCTAAAACTTTGAGCAGGTGTGGATGCAAAGCTATTTTCCGTGTTGTGCTGGACAAAAATTCTGAAAAATATGTGGTTTCTACTTTTGTTAGTCAGCACAATCACGAGCTACATGGATGCATGAAGAGGTAAATTATTTATTAACATTGAATTTATTTACATAATCTAAGTTTTTGATTAATTGTTAGTTTATTTGTATTTTTTATCAGCTATTTGTCTTCCTCGGACAAGGCTACTCTCAGCTTGATGACGAACATTGGATTTAAGCCATCCCAAGTGATACATTATTTGGAGCAATTGGCTGGAGGTCCTGGGAAACTTTCTTTTAGAAGAAGGACTGCATACAATTGGATAAATAAGCTACGAGCTGAAAGAATTAGAAAAGGCGATTTGAACACAGTTATTAAAAAGTTCAAGGATCGGAAAGATGATAGGCTATTTTACAAATATTGTGTGGATGATGAAGGCATATTTACTAGGCTTTTCTGGGCAGATGGTTCATCGAGGTTTGAGTATGAAGCTTTCGGTGATGTCTTGGTTTTTGATAGTACATACAAGACAAATGCCTATATGTATCCGCTTGTGATATTTTCTGGGGTAAATAACCATGGTTGTACATGCATATTTGGTGCATCCATTATTCAAGATGAAACGATTGAAACGTATCAATGGGTCTTGCAAACCTTTTTAGAGGCGATGGGAGGAAAAATTCCTGAAGCTGTTCTAACTGATCAAGATGGAGCTATGCGTGCTGCTGTTGTTTCTGAATTTCCTGGTACAAGACATAGGATATGCAGCTGGCATTTATGTCGTAATGTTCGAAAAAATATTAGAGATTCGGCTTTTTGCAACGAGTTTTGTTCGTTGGTTGATCGCAAGTGCTCCGTAGAAGAGTTCGAATCTGCTTGGTCTAATATGGTTGAGAAGCATGACTTATCCAATCACAAATGGGTGGTTGCTACTTATGAAATCAGAGATAGGTGGGCAGCAGCTTATTTTCGTAAGCAGTTTATGAGCATGATGACTACCACACAACGAGCTGAATCAGTAAATGCCCTGATTAAGTTAAGTGTTGACCGCAAAATGACCATTTCTGATTTTATCAGTCATTATGAGCTTACGCTTGAACGTCTTAGGAGTGATTTCATAATCATGCAGAAGGAATCTGAGGTAGATAATAGGAGAGTAAGAGATAGTCCATTGAAGTGCTTTGATGAGCAAGCTCTTAGATTATACACCTTGAAGATCTACTTCATTGTCCGGAAGGAGATAAGGGATGAACAAGGTGTTTTGTGTGAAAGCCGGAGCAAAGACATGGATGGAAATGATGTCTTTGTATTTAGTGAGGAGAAGGAAAATGACGTTTCAAATTACACTGTGATAGTTGATCCAAGTATTTCAAAGTTTGAATGTGATTGCTTCAAGCTTGAGTCAGAAGGTGTACCATGTAGACACATTATATCAACGCTTAAGAACCTTAGATTGAAGAAATTCCCAGACGGCATTGTTAAACGTAGATGGTCAAAAGAGACGGGGACTGTTTTGAGAATGAAAATTCCCGAGCCTAAAAGTGTAAATGACATACAGCAACAAAGATTTGGTCTATTAAGTAAAGAAGCTCTCCTCATGTCTGTCGTGTCATCTCAATCTGAAAAAGTATTTTCCAGCTCCATGAAGCGCATGAGGGACGTAGCGGATAGGGCCAAGGACGAATTGATGATGCAATCCCAATGTGGTAGTGTTCCGTCCGAAAATTTGCGAAAGGATGACACATGCACATCTGCTGCAGGACTTGACGACCCACCTATTGAGAAGATTGTTGATCCTTGCCGTAACAAAACTAGGGGAGCAACTGGTGGAAGGAAACAAAAGTGTGGGATTTGTGGGTATGCCCTTGAATGCATTTCCTAGAAACTATTTCATACAACGTATTTTTCCAACCACTATACTTATCATTTTTTCGACCTTTTGTAGTGTTCCTGGGCACAAATCTACTACTTGTGAGGTAGAAAAACCCAGCACTGGAGATGCAAAAAAGAAAAATAATGAGAAGAACAAACAGAAGAATAAGAAGAAGAAGGTATCTTCACCCCCAACAGAGAAAAGCACTAGTGTTGATGTTTCAAATGAATTTGCAGATTTCACTTCAGAAGAAAACAGACCACCTCCAATGCAATTCAACAGTTTTCAGGATTTGGGGTCGTATGGTACATTCTATAAATTTGACTCAATCTCTAATATCACCATAGGTTGCTACTTGTGTTTAATGTACTACCAATCCCAGGTTTGGCTCCAATGTATCCCCAGGTAGTGTGTCCTGATGCAAGTAGGATGAATAGCTTTGGTGGGCAAAATGTATTTGGACCAAACACAACTTTGTTGTGGCAACAAGAAACTGTAAGTTTTATTTATTTATGGGATAATATGCATAATTTGTAGATAAGTGCTAATTTATACTACAATCCTTTTTTGGTAGGGGGCCACATCCAGAAGTGTTCTGTTTATGCAACCGAAGTTCCCGTTTTCTCCGAATTAGACTATTTATAAGATGTCCTGAGCTTAGATGAATTGAACAATGAAAATTTTGAATCCACTATTGTAAAGGAAGAATCATGTGTTGGTTGTAGGATGAGTATATGGTCTCTGTATAATTTTAAAATCTTGAAGATTACTTGTATCGTATCATGTAAACAAGAATGATAGTCATTCCTTTCAATAAAAATGTTCAAGTGTTTAAATGATCTCAGTTCCCTTTTTCATATTTGCTCTTTGGTTGATGTTTTATTTAGCCCTTCAAGTTTATGTGATTTTTGTGATTTTCGAAAGAATGATCGACTCTGCGGGGGGGACAAATGGTATTATGGAGTGTATTAGAAGGAAACTCATGAAGTTGAACAAAAATGGAATGTGCTCAAGAATGAACAGTTGTAATTTCGATTGTTAGTCAAAATATTAGATAAACGTAGTTGCGTATTTAGAACTAGTTTTCCTTGCCGAGTTATGTCCCTTCCTTTCTGTTTTAATTCATTCAATTCATTAATGTGTAGAAATTAGATGTTTCATCAATAATACATCTTTATAGGTCTCTTAATACAAAATCAGTTCATAATAACTTTACCCCTATTAAATTTCACAGCTTATTATCAAAAATTTAGTAACAATCAGGGACATTGAATTACACCTAACACAAAAACTCAAAATAAATCATCACATTTCATAATAATAGCCATAAAACATAGTGATGATAGTTCCCCTAGTTACAGCAGTCAACATAAAGCATTCATATAAACATAAACCATTCAAAAAAACATAAACCTAACCCATATCAGGAATTCAAAAGTAACAAGAAGATAGTTCATACAAAATATTTCCGAAAATACTTAGTACTGAATTATAAACATATCCACAGGTTATAACATCCCACACCATCCCCTACGCGGTCCTCCTCCTCTTATTACCGTTGTCATCGCTGTCCCCCTCGGTTTCCCTCGCCCGGCGAAGTGGCAGCACCTGATTTGGTAACACTTTCATCTCATCCAATGGAAATTTATAAGCAAAGATAACACTGAATTCCCACCAGTATCGCTCGCCTTCGTGACGGTAGATACGTGCCCAATCGCGATGGAGCGAGCTCTATACCATACGTAAAGTAAAAATCAGAGCAAATAATTGCAAAAATAGTCTACCTTTTGACATTTTAAATTCTTATACCTCTACAAGAGTATCCCAAGTGTCGTCCTCACTAACCAGCACGTTCTTGTTTTGATCCCATCTAACAAAGCCACAGTTTTTTGCCTTTTCCCAAAGGCAAAACCGACGGTGCATGGAAGTAAATTTGAAATACAATTGATCGATGGTGAATTTCTTCGATGTCATAGCCTCGAGTTTTGGAATTATCCTTTGAAACGCCTCTATATTATCCTCCCAGTAATGGATTTTTCCTTGGAAAGCCTCATCAACCAAGATGTCAATGAATGCTGCTGTCTCTTCGTCTGTCCATTCGATCTTCATGTTGTTTCTGTATTTGACACAACAATTAATTGTTAACTCACAATGGATGATAAAATAGTGATATAGATACATGCATGATGAATAAGCACATAAAAATTATAGCTAAAATGTGGAGGAGAAACATGAGCTAATGCATTACACCTCCAGCCCAAGGAAGACAATTATGCACAAGTATTTTGGGATTCAGACTCCAAATATTTTTATCATGAACTGGTGTATGGTGTATCAGCTATTTTTGTCAGTATATGAGCATAAGGGCTCAACAACCAACAAAATACTACTCATAATATTATTCATACTGGTACGAGGACCAACTTTCGTGGCAGCAGAAATTGGTAAAAGGTCTCCTTGCATAGCCATTTGCTTCACTAACCCAAACCTCCCTAAAAGGATATCTAAAGTTTATGATATACAGACATGAGCATCACATATTTATCTAAATCCACCTGCTACTTGATATTTTGCAGTCATGAAAAGTAATTACAATAATATTAGAATGTGAGGCAAAACTCAGAACCAGTATTTTTGATTTATTTCATCACCTTAAGGCAAACAAAAATACATTTCCTATGTATAGTACATATCCCAGAAACTATAACATTGTATATGGTCAACCCAGGATGAAATATGAAACTATTCAGATAAAGATACACATTGTAACTACAATTGAAAATTAAAAGAAATAAATGTCAGGGCTTGCCTGGAATAGCTCATAGTCGAGCCTTTTATTCATTACTATATCAATAATTAACCATTGAAGTATTTGAAAAGGTTAAATTAACAACACAACTAATGCATGTAATAAATTGAACCTATACTCCAGATTTCCAAAAACATTAGCAAATCCAGAATTTAGATAATCAATCAACTCTTCCCAATTTATAAACAAAAGTAAATCCAGATTTAAATAATCTAGATAATATTTATCAGTTTAACTTAGTAGAATAATTATACTTCAATAAAATCCGTTGAAACCCTTTGACATTTTTTGAGAGAAAACAGAACACACCCCAACCAACAATTTCAGACAATCCATGATTTTCGTGACTTTTATAGAATAATACCCTAAGAAATTTAACAATAACCATAATCATAAAATAAAATGTTACCATTTACACAGTATTATATCTTAAATCTACCTCCTTAGGCATCTGAAATTTACCTGGTGCTCATCTTCTATCCTTGTCGTTTCTACTGCTAGGATGGAGATGGAGATGGAGATGGAGATGAGATGGATATGGAGATGGAGATAAAAAAAAGTGCGATGTACAAGTGATTTGCTTTGGAACTCGAACACTATTTATTTATTATTCAGTAGGGAAACGAAGAGGCGTGTTCAAGTTCTTGTCTGATGATTATTATTTTTGCAGATGTATCTGAAGACTGAAGGCCGAAGGGACGTGATCCTTGGGGATAGTGAATCTAGATTCATGAAATCTTCTATATTATACGATCGTGTATTTTTATCTGCATGTAATAAGAGCTTGCTTATTGGAAGAATTCCTATTTTAGATATTTGTAGCACCCCACCTAAAATCATCAGCAAATTTGTATTTTGGGAATTACAATTTATTGACATTATTATTCATTACACTTAAATAAATTTTAAGTACAGGATAATCAATTAATAAATTATTATTTCATCAGTCCCATTTATTTTGCTCAATTTGCTACACTACTCGGTCAAGTTTTTCAATCTTAATTGTGACCTATCATATTAAATTATTCACATTTGTGGTATGTTAAACCTTATAAATATTAATATATATTGTGTTAAAAAATATTATCAACTAAATAATTGTTATTAACATATTAGGTAAGTTATTATTATAATTTTTACAACTTTAGTCAAAGTCAATTTTGATTAAAATTGAAACACCTCACGACTTATTTAGTTACGAAGGTTTTACATGACGACGTGTGTGTGCATGAATTGTGACGAAAATTAGAAAATTGAAATATTATCAGTGAACTGTTTTTCATAAACATGCTATGCACAAGAACTGTAAAAATAATTATCATTGTTTGATATATAGCGACAAGGGCGGACCTCGACGGCATTGGATTGATAGGCCAAATTCGTTAATTTGTCTATAAATGACATGTTATATAAAACATAATATAACAATGAACATTACTTATGATTAATAGTATTAACTTAGTTTACAATATATTTGTTATTTATAAATATTATGAAATTTAGTACTTATGAACTAAACTTGTTATATTTGAAGGGAATATATTGCTTTTCTAGTCCGGATTATATAAAGGGTTGGTTAAACCTTTACAATGGGATGTAGTGGTCGGATGGTAGTGCTATTAAAAGGTCTTCACGAGGTTTGGAGGTCAAACCCTTGAAGAACAATTTTGTATTGTTCTTTCATTTTTTTTGGACTTTCTCAATATTATACTACATAAAAAATCCTTCAATAATATTTTCAATGTTTTCAATAGTAATTTTTTTCTCTTCGTAATTATATCTCGATAGTATGTGTTTTATAATTTTCTCCTTAATAAAAACAATATGAACTATCATTGTTTATGTTGTTCGATTTTATCTTTTTCATTAACTTTTTACAGAGTGGAGTGATCCCTCAATTGGTTTTTTTTCCCACTTTAATCCCGACTATGAATTATTTGTTTCACTGTAGTCCTTTTCAAGTGATTCAAGAAGATTCCGAGCACATTTGATAGGCTCAATAGGGCAATTTTGCCATTTCAAGTGTTTGATTAACGGTTATATATTCGTCTTTCTAATTCATAGTAGGGACTAAAATGAAGCAAACAATTTATAGTTGGGAAATTCGTCCAAGCCATAGCATACCAATAGTTTTGTATATTGATCGAATTGAATTGTTTGAACTTTGAAACATTGGCAGATAATTATGTCTTATACTTTTCAATAAGCGTATAAAGTATAAACTAGTGTAATATAATTGATTGTCCTTGTTTGTTAATGTTTGTTTACATATGATATTTTACTTAATTGAATTTCATAGTACCTATTTTTGTATGCATCATTTTAGAATTTTTCCCAACCTAAGAAAAATTTGTAGATAAATTAACAAATTTACAATTTTTATTGATAAGCATCTAAAGCTCAATCCCTTCACTATTAATATTTGTAAATTTTGTACTAATATTTGTAAGTTTGAAGGTCTCTTATAATTTCAGAGGGAATAAATATGAAGAGTTATGTGAGTCTACAAACAGGCTACTACTGAGTAGCTAAAGATGAAGAGTCTTGTCTATTTTAAAATTTCAAGGGGAATAAAGATGAAGAGTTTTGTGAGTCTACAAACAGGCTACTACTGACTAGCTAAACATCTTTCCAAAAGAATGTGAATTATATTTAAAAATAACAATCCATAACTGCGGACATTAATTAGTAAAAAAATTAATAGATATGGCACTTCCTATAAAAAAAATCACAACATTATTAAATGTGTAACAATTGTCCATTGTTAATAAATTAAATACATTCCATACAAGATGTGGATTTGTTTTCTTCTAATTTTATAATATTCCTACTTTGTAGAGGCTTGTGTTGATTAATCATTCTTTGTAAGTTGCTAGCAATTTAAATGATTTAATCATATAATTTGGTAGCAATTTCGAATTTCAATAGAAAAAAATAAAAAAAATGAAAACTAATAATTATTAATTAGACTGGTTGATTGACTATCATATAAGCCATCTAATAAACCAATCATCACAAACTGTAAACATCTACCATCAACCAACACAATCCAACAAATATGGACATTCAAACCTAAACTTACCACAACCATAATCAACATTCATAAGCTCCTTACTTTTTACATAACCATAATCCATCTAAATAGAAAGTACATAAGTCTCACGACCTACCCAATTAATTACATGAGCCAACATTTAACTATAGACAATATATGTATGTTCTTTCCCTTCATTAGTCTATAATATTTGCACCAGAAATCAATTAAGAAACTCTCTCTGCATTTGGGGTTTCATCTACAGTCAATCAGAAGACAAGCAAAGCTGAGAAGTTGGAACTGATCACCATTATACACTAAGCAGATCTACTCCTCAACCTGGAGCAAAGGAACCATGTAAGTAAACTTTATCTTTCAGTGACTGATTTGTTTTTTGTTTATTGCATAAATAAAGGACTAAGCATTAACAAAGGGAAAAAACAATCAGACTATGGCCTGTATGAGAAGAAGATTCACGAAAAAATCACTCATCTGTATCAAGACTCTTCAGTTTATTTACCAAATATACAGCATGTTTAGTTAAATTCTGGAGGCAGTACGGATGCACACAGCTTATACAAATGAAACACACAAGTCTCATCTACAAGCTTGAACATGTTTTAGAAGTTCTTTTGGGATGGAGTGTTGTTATTTAACTCTAATTTAGTGCAACATTTGATATTCCAACTTTGCTTTACTTGCCCAATGGGGGATTTTGACTATGTACAAACTTTTCTTCAAATTTTATAGAGATGCAGTACAAAAGATGACCTTTTTATTAAGTCATCGTTTATTGTTTCATCTTTAACTAATGGGCTGAAATTCGTCTTAGGGGGAACGATAAAGAAGCAAAAAGAAAGCTCGACTTCCAGACAACAAATAAGCATGCTATTAAATTGAATCCTTCTTCTAAGTTGTCAAAAAAGAAAGGTGTCTCAACACCGCTGCTGAAAATAGTAAAAGGGAAGGAAGCTGCTTCAAGTTTAAAGGACGAGATGGAAAGAATGCTTGATATAAATGAAACAAAACAGGATCCAATGGATTTGGACCTAGATTTTCTCTTTGACAAGCCAAGCTGGCATGTTCACAATACATCACCTCCTCCCAACGGACTGTTATCAGCACGGGACCGCCTAGAACCTAACTCCCTGGAACTCAAGGAACTGTTAACAACCAAGGACGTCAAACTTATGAAGGAGTTTAAAGAATATTTTGAGCCAAAGGAGGTATTAATTTTACACCCTGATTTAACTTTAGATTAAGTGTTATTCTGTGCCTTTAGCAAAATATTTAACTATTTTGCCACTTCTTTCATCACTTATATTGTTTGCATCTTTCATGTTTTCAGGGAACCAAGTTTGATCACAGAACATCAATGAAAAGGCTTCTCGGTGTAAATAGCCAACTAACAGAAGAACAACAAACGTGCATTGAGGAATTAGGGTTTGGATCGTTTACCAAGATAAAAATTGAATCAATCGATAAAGTAATGGTAAAATGGATACTGGACCATTACAATGTTCATGATCATAGAGTTTATGTGCACTCCAGTCATTTCGAAATTAATGAGGAAGCAATTAGAGATGCACTCGGCCTACCGATGACGGATTTACCAATCAGGGTGAATAACGAATCTCCCGATGGATGGCTGAAATACAGAGATTTGTTTTCCATTGTTAAAGGGAGAATTGACGTCGGAGCACTATCGCAGAAGCTAAGGAACTGTAATACGTGTGACGAAGAATTCAAAGTCATGTACTTGGCATTGGTTCTGGCCACCGTGTTGTTACCGGGATCTCAACAGAACATGCCCAAGCACTACCTAAATATGCTTCTTGATTTGCCGAATATAAAAGAATACAATTGGGCTGGATTAGTCCTTGATAAACTTCAAGAGGGAGTTGTTCAATGGAAGGATAGTGCACAAACATATGTGAGTGGATGCGTGCTCGCATTACAGGTACAAACATATTCTGCAAAATTTTATTTATTAAAGTTGGGTGCAAACAATTGTTAAAATTTAAAATCAAAATTTTTTGGGTTCTTCAACAGGTTCTGTTCTTGACGTATGTCATCCCCATTGGAACCATTTATTATATAAGGCTGGAGAAAGAATTCCCATATATAGAATATCTAACCAAGCATAGGGTCAATATGCTTGCAATAGATATGCAACAGATGGGAGGTTATTGGAGTCCCAAGGTTAGTAATGGGTACCATATTTGTTATGTCCTATTATAAAGTACATATTAAGATATCTTTATATATATTATGTTGCTGAAACAAAATTATGGTTATTTTTTATACAAGGCTGTTCGCATGAACTGTAGTTATACACCAGCTTCCAGTCCAATGTTATTTCAAGGTCACAGGAAAAGGGAGGATGTAATAGATGATGAACATGAGAAGGAAGCATTCAACACACCAAGTGATTCTGAAAAAGGGGGACCTAGTCATGGAGGAGTTGATCAAAATCCTTTTATTGGTGTCAAACAACACCAGTCAACGCCTATCGACAACAACTTCTTACTACAACAGTTTAATCTTTTGTTTGGAAAAGTAAATGCTTTAGAGGACATGTTGTCTAAAATCATCAAAAGTAGCAATAACATTTCATTGGGAACTATTGCTACACAAGTGGATATGGTTAACCTGATTCCAAAGGTGTACAGATCTCTCACGGATACCAATAACATTGACTTACATGAATCGATAAAGGAGGCACTTGAGAAGAGTCTAAGTACTGAGGGACTGTCGACTACTTCCACGGTTATAGAGACTCCAGAATCAAAAGTCTCTAGTTCTAATAGGGGGAAAGATGTTGGAATGTGCTCTATTCCTGCCAACCCGGAGTCCGTCCCAGATGAAATATGTTCTTTCTTGTTTGACGAAGGGTTAAATATGAGGTATATTCAATTATTTTACATTGCATATTGGTGCCGTTTCTATATCAATTTTAACATGAACTAACATTTATAACCTACAAGCATTTACAGAGAGGTAGTGGTAGACTATGGTGCTTGGTCCTGCACTAGGAACAACATCATGTGTCTAAAACCAGAGACACACCTCAACGGGGCCGTAAGATTTCAAATTAAACAATCAACTATCTTATACTAATTTGTCTTAAGAATGTTCATACATGTATTAATAAATGTGCTGACCTATAGGTTATGGACTGTGTGGCATACTATTGCACACTCAAAAATAGGCACGAGAACGAGAGACAAACTTGTTGGTATTTTCCCCCAATCTTCAGTGTATGATCCCAACTTTTAATCAAATGAATGTTGATTTTATTACCTATATGTCTCTGTCTTTCTAATTATTATTCAGGTTTTGTGTGTTGCAGCAAATGTGTCTCCTTCCACACATGACAAATGAAAAAATTTTAAAGACATTCTTCACTGGGGAATTTAACTTTGCATCAAGAATGGAATTCCTTTCCAAAGTATTCATACCAATAAACGACTGTCATCAGCATTGGTTCCTTATCATTATAGATTTTTATGATTTCCATGTTAGCATTTGTGACACATTACCATCTGAAGAAATGGAACCATTGAGAAGAGTGATTGCAGACAGAGTGGTATATTTCTTTGTCTATTATATTATTAATATTACGGAATTTTTTTTCTGGATTACTAACACAGTTGGGCTCAATTAGGTTAACCGTTTCGAAGTGCTGTTACAAATGTGGCCAGAAGTAAATTACAAGAAACAAAGTGTTGTGTATAATTGGTTATGGTTTAAGCCCAACTGGGTGCCGGTGCAACCAAATGGGTATTGTTAAGATATGTCAGCATTTCTTTACCCTCTAACTATCAAGACTCTAATGTCAAGATTATAATGTTTAAATAGGTACGACTGCGGACTTTACGTATGTTTGATGATGATGTTCAGTATGGGTATGCAAAGGCAGCTAAACCAGGTTAATTATAAGCCTATTCACAAAATATAATTGAATTCTTTTCATACTTATTTTCTAAACTCACAAATTATAATTATGGCAGGCTGAATCGGTTCTAGCTCGCAGGAAACTGGCTGTACAGCTCTATCAAGCCAAGTTCAACAGATTTGCATGGAAACTTTAAACCCTATCACAAGTGTCCAGTCATTTTGTAGGAAATGTACTAAGAATGAATATTTTTTGGTTTTTTTTGTTGGTTCTAAATAACGCGTAGGTACTTATTCAATTTTTGTTCGAGTACCAACGAGTTATTTAGATATGTTGCCATTTCAGAACAGGCTCATGGCATCTAGATTTCATAACACAGGCTCATCTATCTATTTTGCATCTAGATATCCCAATTTACCTGATCTATTATGTGTAAATCACTGGAATATTGTGTTTATCAATGAACAAGTTAGATATCACTCGTATTGTTCAAGCGTCAAATTGAATACATATAGATGTCAAGGATGTGGTGAGAAATTACCTGGTGAACTTGCAGAAGACACATTTGAGCATCAGTGTTTGATGTTGTTGAATCATTTAAATTCCAAATGACGGGTATTAATTTGCAAACTCATGGCATGTGTTAATCCCTGGAATAAGCAATAAAGAGTCTTAAACACTTCTAGATTAATATATGTACAACTCCAAGAACTTTGAAATAAAGAAGGTCAATTTTAGTAAGCCAACTAAGAATATTAATTAACAAAAATTCTGCCAATTTGAAAATGAATAAACAAAACATAAGTCTTTTGTATAATGACTGTAATCATTTTGTAATGTGATTCATAAATGATATGTAGTAAGTAATGTTGAATGGGATATTTCAAAATAATTTCTAAGATGGATTTCTACCAAAAATCACCAAATTCAACATATAGCATCCATACAATTTCCAAATGACCAACAACAAAATTAACATCACAAATTCGCATCAAAAGATTACATTCACCTTAAATAGTTCATTTTTTTAGTTTCTTCCTATTTCAAAAAACAAAATTTTTTATTACACCAGTCTGAGCAAAATCACATGAGATGTGATGAAATTTCTAAAAGATGTCCACCTAAGAACAGTAGCATGATAACAAAATCAAAATTAAAAGAGTTCAACCAACTAAAAATGATTCTAAGAATGGGATTCTATAATCTTCAAAATTCCTTGATAACCATCATTTTTATTCAAAATTGCGGAGTTGCCTGATTCAGGTACAGAAATGTGCAACGTCATCAAAAATAATCTGCATATACAACCTATACATAACTCACACAATCACTAACAGAACATTATTTTAAATGAGTTACATAATAAAATCATAGTAAATAGATAATCTAAATACACATGGTATGAAGGATTGTAATTCTGAATACCAAAATGTAGCTCTCATTTAAGATATAATCCCAAAAATTATGATAAACCAGAAATAACCTATTTCAATAAGTTTGAGGGGTTTGGGGGGTGGGAGGGATCTCTTAAACATTCAATGTTGTTCAATGTTTTCATCAGTTACAAAGGAGAAACCACAATTCTACTAAAATAATAGATCAAACTAATGGGAAATTCTTGGTCATACTTCAAATTATGTATGGCATTGTTCATCAATTATAATTACCTTCAGCAAATTAATAAAAACAAAGTCATGATTAATCATTATGCTGTACCATCTCAAAAAACCTTGGCTAAGGGTAAAATTTTGGTAAAATTTCACCTAATATCCATCAAACATAATCCATTCTTTATCATAAATTTTACCTTTGAATTTCTAAAAATCACAATAATGTCTACCATTGTTCCTGGATGCCCCCTTCAGCCCCCATTCATATATTATAGTACTCTCAAATTAACTAATTTTTGGATAGATGTGTCAAATAGATAACAACAATAAATTCACCTATACAAAGCTGCAAGAGAACTGAATCATGCCTCAACGAATGAGCAAACAAATAATTCGAAAAAATGCTTAAGATAAGAACCTGAAAATTAAAATAGGGCTCCCTGTAATAACACCATTTCTGTCGAATGCAATTGAATCTCAATTCACAATCCATTAATTGGAAAGAGACAGCAGATAATCACCTCTATAAGCGATACGACTCAACTCCAACATAATGGCTCTGATATAGCTAGCCCTTTTAGGTACTTAAATATTGCAGTCTCTAACCAAATTAACCTCCGGTTCTTCCTCGACATATACACCAAAAAGGGACTGAAGTTAATTGTGGGCAAGAGAACGAAGAAAATGCTGATTGAATTTATAACATAACTATTTCAAAAAGTCAGGTTCATAAAATCAAAATTGTAAAATTCATTTTCAGTGATCACCGGAAAATAGCAAAACATTATAATTAATTGTGTTCAATGTTGAATTTTTCCTGCAATAATTGATTCCGATGAACTCGATATAATTCAATTAATAATAGAAATTGTACGGGAAAAAAACAAAAATCAAAGGGCAAACACGAAATATGGACTCACCGTAAAGATTTGACGGAGAACACACATTCTCTTTCGACGGATGAGGTTGTGGAGAAGACAGCTTCTCCAAGAACGGATGAGGATGACGGAGAACAAAACTTATCTGTAGCCCTAATCGAATTGTTTGGGATTCAGAAGTCTCAACTTACCAACGAGCCGACAGCTGATGGCTGTTGATTACGACTACTACCAAAAACCTGAAAATTTCATTATTTTAGGCCAAATGAACCGAAGGGGACGAAGCGTAAGGGGTGAATCTTGGTTTTTATGAAGAGAGAAGCGAGAGAGAATGAGAGATAAAATCACCGTGTAAAATGACAAGGGCAGATCGAAAATCTAACAAAGTGTAAGGGGCATTTTAGTCATTATATTGTGTACGCTTATTTTGGGTGGGTACGTACACACGTACAGGCCGTACACCCAATTACACTCAAAATTTGGTGACTCTCGTAGGTGCGAGAGTCATTATATAATGTCCCATCAAACATATATGCAAGATTTTGTGCTATGGTCTAGACAAGAATTTTCCCTTTCACCGTTTCACGCTCCACGGTGTCGTATTAATCTGACAGTCAAAAAATCATCATCCTGGGTGGCTTTGTTAATGTTAAATAAATTACTTTTTTGAGCAGAGTGTACAACAGTATGGTGGGATCCCGATGCTTGGTGGAGGCACATCCTGTGATTTACATCCTTCAGGGTTCTGAGGGTCCAGGATTAGTCTAGCGTAAGCTTGGACACCTGAGTTATAAAAAAATTGCCGTCTTCTCTTATTTGCGTTTCATATGAGCATTTATTATTTTTGAGATAAGAGAAATAATATATTATATATCTTTATTTTATAACTTAAAAAATGAAATTGTCACTGAATTTCTAATTGTTAATGGCTCGGTTTCGCGAAATCCGCGAGATCGAGCCAAAACACATCCACATACACCCATATATTGGTGGATTTTAGGTTTAATACTTTTCGTCCCATAAATTTTACTTTTAGTTTTTTTTTGGTGTCCCAATTCAATATTTATTTTATTAAAAATAGAATTATTTGTTTCAAAACTACCCCTCACTCAAATAATGATTTGATATTACATGTTCTCAATCACTACTTTGAAGGACATAAATATTCAATTTCTAAAAAAGATTACTAATCCTTAACTTTTCGAGGAATCCTTCATCAGTGGTTGTGAATGACTGATTTTTTCAATCTTTTCGACCTTGGTTCCGTAGGAGCAAGTCAGAAAGATTGAGAAATAGAACCATCTGATTTAATTCGTTCTCAATAGCCATGAAATGATCATCTTAGGGTGATCCTTTTGTCGACGGATGCTCCTATTACACTCGTAGTCTCTGAAGGATGAGAACCAACTATGTAGCATCTACATCGAGAATTCAAGTATTGTATACGTCATTAGTCCGCATATAAAAATACCTCGAACTTTTTTTTATCAACTCCTGCATAAATTTTTGTGCCAAAAATAAAAAGAGTAAAAATAATTGGACGGAGTGAGTAATATTTTTCTGATACTGATCCTCTCTTCTCATACGAAAATGGACCATCAAAAGCAAACTATTACAAGCTTCATAATTGTTAAAGTTGAAATAATTAACCTAATAGTGATGACTCAGTTCTCAAATATCAACTACTCCTTCCGATATTACCCAATTAAAATTAATTAGTCATTGCAGTGCAGACGAATTAGCATTTGAACACATCCCTATCTCTTTTTTTGGAGTCCTAATACTAGCCTTGCTCAAGTCAAGTAAGTATTATTTGTACTTGTTAAGTGAAAATTGTTTGCACTTTACTAATGACCAAATAAATTTACTAATATGATGATATAATAAGGGTTTTTGATATTTTGTATCCTAGAATTAACTACATAATTTTGACATTTTGCATCCTGATTTAAAAGTTTTGGCGCTTCGCATTCTAGAAATACAGTTTATTTGGCAAATTGCACCCTAGTCTGTATTTTAGTGAGAAAAATTGTTGGTGGAAAAGGGTTTAATAGTCATTATCGAATACTTTTCGCATTTTGCACTTTGAAAAAATAGAATTGGCACTTTGCACCCTACTAATAAAGAATGTTGGCACTTTACACATTGAAATATGGAACTTTGGCACATTCCACCCGATTAAAAAAAGTTGGGCCTTTGCTCCGTAGAAATATTGTTTTTGGCATTTTGCACCCTATCAATGCACAACAATCAAACATGAAAAATATTTCGAGTTTAATCACAAAAATACAATGGTATGTTTTTGTTGACAAGACACCTCAAAAGCTAGCTTTTGAGATGAAGTAGGCTCAAGCCATGTAAGTGGACTTGACCCAATCCATGTGTTGAATTCAAAGTCTCAAGTTAAAGTGAGCCACATTCTTTCGTGATGAACTCATCCTTGTACGCATGATGGGCTTTATAATCTAGTCACATACTTCGCCCATATAACAGAGACTTGTATTGCCATCACTCCACCAGATAAACAAAGCTTGATTGTCATTATTCCTCCGGTTAACAAAGGTCCGGAATGTCGATATGATCAATTGTGATATTCATAAAAAAATCATACAACATAAACAAGTTTTCTTTTTCTTGTTTCGATAAAATAAAGTATTGATTAAATTTTGATATTCTGATTTTTACTGCATCTTTTCTCTAAATAATATAATCAATTTATTTAGTAATTTATGTGTCATATGAATCTTAAACATCTTATTTGTAATAAAAAAAACCATAAACATGTTATGCTTAATTTATTTTAGTTATGAATAACTTCTTTTAACTTTTTCTCTAAGTAAAAATCAGATCAACAAGATACCTATTTTGCCCCTAGATTTTCTTGACCTCGATGGTCAACTTTGCCAGAAAAGCGAGGGATGCTAGTTACTGCGTTTTTCTTAATTTGAGGGTACTAAGTGTTAATTTTGTGTTCGGGGGTGCAAAGTGCTGATTTATTGTGTTTCGGGGTGCAAGTTACTGAGTTGTTTTTAATTCGAGGGCAACAAATGCTAATTCTGTTTCGGGGGTGCAAAGTGCCAAAAATTAAAAAATGAATTACTTATTTTGCCCCTATATTTTTTGACTCCGGTGGTCAACTTTGCCAGAAAATAAGTAAGGGTGCAAAATATTGAATTGTTCCTATTTCGGGGCCGCAAAGTGCTAAATTTGTGTTTCTAGGATGTAAAATGCCTATTTTTCATATTTCGGGGGTGCAAAGTGCAAAAATCCCAGAGGCGTAAGCTGAAAAGGGAGAACCATATTGATAAAAGGTACGAAGCCATTGAGGAGGTCACCGAAGGAAGTAAAAAAGTTAAGAATATGGTGTTGCCTAGGTTCGAACTTGAGGTCCTTTTTGGAAGGGTTTTGACTCGATTTTGCGGGTCTCGATTTAAAAAATATGGTTTGGGTGGTTTTTGAAAAAATTAAAACTCCACTTGAATCGAGTTTTGATGTTGGGGTTTGAGGAAAAAACTAGATGGTAAATATCAAAACAATGTCTTTTTTGTAGAGTTTGAGGGGAAAAAGTAGGTAGTAGGTGTCAAATCAAATATTTACAGGTTTCAAGAGTTCGGAGCTTCTAACTGGCCTCACATGCGGCCACCCCCTAAAATCACGAACACCCAGAAATAAAGGTCAACTTTATCTGGTTTTTTAAAGTCCATATTACCAGTTTGTTCAATTTTTAATGGAAAACTAAAATAAAAACCTCAACTTGAAAAGTCTTTTATATCGTTTTTAATTATCTTAAATTTTAAAACACATGAAACTCAATTAAACAAAGTCACTTATAACCTTTTACATAATAAACTTAAAGTATTGATTGATTTATTTTCTTGATTAAGAAACATGATCTTCGGTTTTTCATGTAATTAGGGTAAATTTAAATACATTTATGGTTATATTGTAATATGCATTTTTTGGGGGTAAATATGTAATTATCAATTTTAAATTAAGTCAAATTGTTCAACTTTATAGTTTTTGTGAGTAAAAATGCAATAATTTATTTTAAAAGTCATAGGGACTTCTGCCGTGAAAGTACATGTTTAACATGGACCAAAGTGAACCAGTATATAATTTTATATAAAGCTAGAATTATAAATTTTAGATGAAGGGACGAAACTGCCTTGGAAGCGTGAGGCCGTCTCCATCGTTTTATTTTCAAAAAATGAATTGATGGACTACTGCATTGATAAGACGGATGCATCTACTACGCAATGTTTTTTATATTCGAATGTTCAAAAATGGGTCCTTAAAAGGACGAGAAATGCAATTCATGCTATATCTTCGGCAGAAAATAAGAAAGGGCATTTCTGCCATAAGCATAAATGTAGGGGCAAATTTTTTTATCCAAAGATCCGCCTTCTCAAATTCTCCCCCCATCATTTAACCGCCAAACAGAATAGTACAAGGCACTTCACACCTCTATTTCTCTCCATTTCGCTCGCTGCAAACTGTGAAGTAGAACCGTAAAGAATATCCATAGCTGATTACTCAGTATATCGACTCTACTATACACTGAACAGAACTGTGCCAATGACACCGTAGAAAGCTGCTCCCCCAACGTAGATTTCATGTTTTCATGAGGTACTCCACCCCCTTCATAAATATAGTTACTTCCATTGAAGAATTTAAGTTCATTGTTCTTTCTCTCTCTCACTAAAAACCCTAGATCTTTTTGTTTCTCTCACTTCTCGCAATGGCGCCGATTTCTGCACTCGAAATCTCCGGTAATGACTCCGAGAAAAAAGCCTCGCCGGAGAATTTGTCGCCGGTGGAAAGTCCGGAAACACTCGCCGAATCCTGGAGTAATATCAACATCAACGGCGACGGTTTAAAGACCCGAGCCGATGAAAAAGCCTTGGACAGTATCAGCTCCAAAAACGGCGTTTCATTCTCCGGCAACATTACAGGAATCACCGACGAAAAGGACAGAAAATCCTCGCCGGAGAAGACGGGCATCAAAGCGAAGTCGCCGAGTGGTAGCAATAGTGGCGGAGGAGAGAACGGAGTCGGAGACTCGGGGGTGATTTCTAACAATCATAATGGTGGAGGTAAGATGACATCGGTTCTGAAGCCGTCTCCGAGCGTGGGGATAAGTTTGGACAATTTTCTGGAAGTGCCGAACGGAAAGAGCGGCGGATCGGTGAATGGTTCAGGTATGTCGATGATGGATGAGGCTTGGGAGCTACTCAGCGGATCATACGTTTGGTACAAGGGTCAGAGAGTTGGTACACTTGCCGCTCCTGAAACTGGTAACGAGGCCTTGAATTACAATCAGGTAGTAATTAATACAGCTTATAGTACATTTTTTTACATGCATCTATGTAGAATGTAGACATATATACGTATGTATTTCACTAAAATATAAGAGATGGAAGATACTGTTCTACAAATAATTGGATCATGTTTATAAAATTAAATATCTGGCGGAATGAACTTGGATGGCAAGATTTAGATATTAGGTTTTCTTGATTTTATTTCGTAAACTTGATTTGATTCCTACTTGAACAGAATCTGTGTTTCTAATTTTATTGGTCGTTACTTGCATGTTAATAGCTATTGACATTTATTTATATACTACTGATTAATTTACTCTTCCTGAGATCCGTTGGTTAATGTCTAATCTTGAAATTTTAATTTGGCCAACTATGATCCCTAGTTCTGTTGAGACATTATATTCAATTGCCATTTATTACACTTTAAAAAACGAAGGACAAGGAGAAGGAGTTTGTCTAAGGTGATCTAAATCAAAGTTCTGTTACGATCACTTCACTGTTTAGTTAACTCGAAGTTATGTTGTGATTGGCAGGTCTTTGTGAGAGACTTTGTTCCATGTGGACTGGCCTGCTTGATGAAAAATGATGCAGATGTAGACATAGTGAAAAATTTTCTGCTCAAGACTCTCCATCTTCAGGGGTGGGAGAAAAGAATTGATAACTTCACACTTGGAGAAGGTGTAATGCCTGCCAGTTTCAAGGTTATTCCAGACCCCGTCCGTAAGAAGGAGGTTCTGCAAGCAGACTTTGGAGGCTCTGCTATTGGAAGAGTAGCCCCAGTAGATTCTGGGTTCTGGTGGATTATATTGCTGAGGTCCTACACTAAATGCACACATGATTATTCTCTTTCAGAGTTACCTGAGGTGCAGAGGGGAATGAAACTGATACTAAACCTCTGCCTTTCGGATGGATTTGATACATTCCCTACACTTTTATGTGCAGATGGATGTAGTATGATTGACAGGCGGATGGTAAATGTCCTTCTCTACTTGTATAACCTAGCTAGATTGTTGTAGAGTTCACTCTTGTTCAGTGTTGAATGAAGTGACATTTATTCATCATATATATATACATATGCATGCTCTTATGTAAATGGTTACTCTCGCATTTGGACAGGGTATTTATGGGTATCCAATTGAGATACAGGCCCTCTTCTTTTTTGCACTGAGGTGTGCAAGACAAATGCTCAAACCAGAGCATGATGGCAAGGAACTGATTGAGCGCATTGACAAGCGGATCACTGCTCTGAGTTATCATATTCAAAACTACTACTGGCTTGATTTCACTCAGCTCAATAACATTTATCGCTACAAAACCGAAGAATATTCTCACACTGCTGTCAATAAGTTCAATGTCATTCCTGAATCTATCCCGGATTGGGTATTTGAATTCATGCCATTGAGAGGAGGGTATTTCATTGGCAACGTGAGTCCAGCACGTATGGATTTCAGATGGTTCTTAGTTGGAAACTGCATCTCTATTTTGAGCTGTTTAGCCACACCAGCACAGGCTACAGCAATAATGGATTTAATTGAGGAGCGCTGGTCAGACTTAATCGGGGAAATGCCTCTGAAAATTGCGTATCCAGCACTTGAAGGACATGAATGGAGGATCGTAACTGGATGCGATCCAAAGAACACTAGGTGGAGCTATCACAATGGTGGTTCGTGGCCAGGTTAATTTTCTTTTAACTTGCTGCTGCTGCTGCTACATAGAAGTATTATTAACTTGTGCATTAGCTGATAAACTAATTAAGAATTGGTATTGTTTGCTGTAGTTCTTCTATGGCTACTAACAGCAGCAAGCATCAAAACTGGAAGGCCTCAAATTGCAAAGAGGGCAATTGAATTGGTGGAGCAGCGGCTAGCCAAAGACGGATGGCCCGAGTATTATGATGGGATTACTGGGAGATACATTGGAAAGCAGGCAAGAAAGAATCAAACATGGTCCATTGCTGGATATTTGATTGCCAAACTCATGATAGAGAATCCATCAAATCTTCTCATTATATCTCTTGAAGAGGATAAAAAGATTGCCAAGCCAAAGCTCACCCGTTCTGCGTCATGGACCTTTTAGTTTTGTAATTCAGATGCAGATAATATTTCCATCCCTTAGGCTTTCATTACATTACATTTTTGAGTACCTATCCTTTAACATGTGGTTGAACACAACTTTTGACTTGACATCAAGTACAAAATAAAATTTCAAAATATTAAATACTAAAAATTACTTGCGCATCCAGGGAATCGAACCCTGGTCAGTACCGTGGGAGGGTACTATGATACCACTACACCAGATGCGCTTTTGTTTTTTGAAGTTGAACAACGTTATATAATATAGTATTTAAAAGCACCTCAAATCATAAGGCCAATATTTGCACATGATTTTACATTTATAATACTATTATTTTTTAATTAGTACACAGTAACCTGAATTGATTAAACGACCCGTCAAATTTCTTTCGATTTTGAATTTGGATCGGATTATTAATCTTACATTTGCTGGATTTGGGCCAGTAGAATTGGTTTCGCAGGAAATGGGCCGAAATGTAGGTAACAAAATTCAAAGCCTCTCGGCTTCGTTTTGTCCGGCTTAGTAGTGGAGAGGAGAAAGTCCACGGAAGTAGAAAAAATATCTAATCCATGACCTTTTGTATATTAAATTAGGCGATTTGTTAAAAGTTAGTTATGCTGTAGCATTCGAGGTCCTATTTTATTTTCAAAATTGTCAACACATATAATTAAATCCTTTTTTTTTTTTTCCCATGAAACATTTTATAAATAGAGGCGAACATAATTTAATATTCTTAATGCAACTGCCCATTTGCATTATCGGAAAAATACCTACGCATGTCCAATTAAAAACTACAGAATCTGTTTTTGATGGGTAGATTTTCAGAAACTAGAGAAAAAAAAATTAAAGACGGGGAATTCTCTATTGGTGTATTACAAAAAAAAATTAATTAATTGATAAGTGCTGGCATAAACATTTACGCGCGTTTGCATGGACTTGTCTTGTGCAGGCCAACTGCTCTAGTGAACTGATTATCTCATGGAGTACGATCGATTCCTTTCATTTGGAAAAAGAAAATAAGTAGTGGCAGTCTTTTTCTATTATTTATATTTCAGTGTATTTATTATTGTATCTTTTTAAGAAAAAAACAATTTAATAGAAAAAACTACAATGAGAACCAACTCAAGTTAGAAAACTCTCAAGTACAATGTATAAAAATTAGTTTGATTAAACTCAAAGTACTTGATTTCAGATTGGATATAATTCTTAAAGAGTGATCAATAACAAATCAACTGTAATGCATTTGCTTCGTGATTGAATGAGTTTGATAAGTCACCTTTTGTTGTAGATTTGGATGGAATTAGAAGCCAAAAAAAAAAAAGCCACTTAACTTAAATTAGTTTAACTTCCTCTAAAAAGTAGAAAAGATAATTAAATAAATGTCCCCAATAGACAACAACTTAATATTAGAAAACACACGTTATTAGAGGAGGAATAATAGTATAAATAAAACATAAAATGGTTTCACATATCTTCATCAATTATAATAATAGTATAAATAAAATTTTAAAAAATAAGTAAATTAATTAGGACATATATAAAAAGGCCTTCTTCACTACATCCCACTAGCTATACATTAAAATTCATGGCAGCCATAATCACTTCAGTACTGTGTGTGTTGTTGAGTTTAGCGTCGACCTTGAGTGTTAGTCCTGTGCATGGAATTAAGAGATGGCCTGGTGGGAGTTCAACAAGATACTATGACTTCAAGGTACTTAAAATCTTATTATATATATAATCTGTTCTTCTTAATTACTACTTCTTAATTATATATATATTTATATATGTTTCAAACTAACTAGGTGCAAACAAAGAGAGTGACAAAGCTATGCAAATCCCACAACATTGTGACTATTAATGCCATGTTTCCGGGGCCCGTCGTTTACGCTCAAGAAGATGATCGAGTGATCGTTAAAGTAACTAACCAAACTCCTCACAATGCCACAATCCACTGGTAAATTGCTTTTTTCTTATCATAATCTCATCTTGCACCTTATTAATTGCACTTTTGTTCTCAATTTTCTAAATTATTTTACAGTTCGTTCTGCTAGTCCCCTACTTTATAAAAGGTCCCAATTTCGCCTCCTTTTCATCCAATTATTTTAAATTGCACTGAAAATGCAATTCTCTCATATTTGGGCCCCCATCGCCTCCTTTTCATCCAATTTGAGACCAAAAGTGCAAATATTGGATGGAGGTACAATAGAAGCAAACAAATACTCCATAAATTCTGGGACAAATTTGCAACTTTGTAAAGCGGGGGACCAAAAGTGTTGAGGCACTTGAGGGTATAATCCTGTGAGACTAAAAATGTAACTCTGCGCAAGATTCTATATAAGACTTAAACTTACATTCCTTAGTATTGATTTTGACTTGGGCACAATTTCAGGCATGGAGTACGGCAGAGGCTTTCTTGCTGGTTCGATGGCCCGTCTTACGTAACTCAGTGCCCCATTCAAGCCGGGCAGACTTTCACATATGAATTTACTCTAGTTCAGCAGAAAGGGACACTATTATGGCACGCTCATGTCTCATGGCTACGTGCCACGGTTTACGGAGCCATTGTTGTGTACCCTAAGGCTGGTGTTCCATACCCTTTTCCCTACCCTTATCAAGAACATATTATAATACTAGGTAAGATGTGAAAATCGCAAATCACCCATACGAAATTCGGTGATTGATTCAAGATTGACCAACACATTTTTTTTCCCTTCAATTTCCTTTTTTTTGAAAAATAGGGGAATATTGGTTGAAGGATGTGTTAAAACTTGAGCAGGATGTTCTAGCTAGCGGCGGAGCCCCCCCTATAGCGGATGCTTTCACAATCAATGGCCACCCCGGTCCCAATTACAATTGCTCTGGCAATGGTAAATCCTTCTAATAATATGAACCTTAAACTCTACTTTTACATCATCATCTTAGCTTGTTAATTATGTCAGTATATATGTGATAGATAGTAGAATGAATCATCGGCAAAACTGCACTTTTAGTCCTACAACGCGCTATATGAAATTGCACTCTTGGTCCCAATTTTAGACTGTTTTGCATTTTTTGGTCATATCAATTTTTGCATTTTTGGTCCCATAGGATAGTTTTTTGTTGCACTCTTGGTCCACAAATAAGACCGTAAGTTGTGTGTTTTTAGCCCGAAAAGGGGAGGACAGGACCAAAAATGTAAAATATATTAAGAAATTAGGATCAAAAGTGCAATTATGTCAAGTGTGAGACCAAGAGTCCAACTATATGAGACTAAAATACAATTTTACCATGAATCATTTACACATTTTAGTGTTTTTAAATAACTAATCATAATGTTATTACCTCAGATGTATACAAGATTGATATAGTACCAGGGAAGACATACCTGTTGAGATTAATCAATGCGGGATTGAACACAGAAAACTTCTTTGGAATCGCAAATCACAAATTAACAGTAGTAGAAGCTGATGCAGAATACACAAAGCCCTTCATCACAGATCAAGTGATGCTTGGGCCGGGCCAGACCCTCAACGTACTAGTCACTGCAAATCAACCTATAGGAAAATACTCCATGAGCGTAGGACCTTACATGTCTGCACAAAACGTGTCATTTCAAAATATAACTTCAATAGCATATTTCCAGTACTTAGGTGCCAGACCAAATGGCCTATCTTTACCAGCCGATTTACCGACTTTTAACGACAATTTTGCCGTCAAAACCGTAATGGATGGTCTTAAAGGTCTAAACACTTCAAGCCTTCCAAAAGAAATCGATAAAAACCTCTTCGTTACCATTGGCATAAACGTGCAAAAGTGCAACAGAAAAAACCCCAAAAAAACTTGTCAAGGAGCTAATGGAGGAATCATGGCTGCTTCTATGAACAACATAAGTTTTATCAGGCCTAATGTTTCACTTTTAGAATCATACTACAGGGATGTTCGTGGGCACTTCACCGAAGATTTTCCAGGGGCACCCCTCAAGTTCTATGATTTTGTAAACGGGGCACCTAATAATGCTCCTAATAATACTAACTCGATGAATGGAACAAGGGTTTTTGTGCTTGAGTATGGAACTAGAGCTCAGCTAATATTGCAAGATACAGGAACTGTTTCGACTGAAAATCACCCGATTCATCTTCATGGATATAGCTTCTATGTTGTGGGTTATGGCTCAGGAAATTATAACCCAGATAACGCTAAACTAAACTTGGTTGATCCACCATATATGAACACTATTGGAGTTCCAGTTGGTGGATGGGCAGCAATTAGATTTACTGCTGATAATCCAGGTATTGAAGTACTCGAATAGACCTGATTTTATTCATGTATATATATTTGGGATTTGTCTTTTTGGTCCCACGTTACAGGACACTAACCCTTTTAGTCCCGCCCTTCCAAAAAAACCACTTCTGGTCCCAAGTTTTTTTTTGGCACATTCCCCCCCCCCCCCCCCCCTTCTCCCCCTTTCAATTCAAGTTGGGACCAAAAGTGTGCAAATTGACAGTACTTTGGGTCCAAACAAAACATAGATAGTCCTATGGAACTAAAAGTGCAAAAATAGAATTTTTATGGCCTTGGTTTTATTCATGTATACATGATTACATAGAAAAATTGTTAATGGACAATTGTATATGGTGCAGGAGCTTGGTTTATGCATTGCCATTTAGAGATACACTTATCATGGGGTTTGTCTGTGGTGTTTATAGTAAAGAATGGGCAAGGACCATTGGAAACACTTCCTCATCCTCCGGCAGATTATCCTCGGTGCTAGATAATGAGGGGATGGTTTTTAACCTTTTCAAGAAGATGATTCTTTGTTGTGAGTGTGTGATATGTGTGTTGATTTCTTTTCATGGACAAGTGTGATGTAATGAGATGATGAATCTTAATAAATCAAGCATTTGTTATTTCGAAACAGTACGTTTGTTATTTACATGGAAGAAGCCGTGTTTAACAAATGGTCTTCACGTATTGTTTGTACCCAAATATTTCATTTTTGAGAAAACACAATGACACTTGAATGTGGCGAAGCACAAGATAGGGATGATGGTAAAAGTCTACAATTGTAACCAATTTACTTAAAAGATGAAAAGAAAAGTAAAATAAAAAACACATGGTTTAACTGTGTATATATGAGGACTCTTTGCTTTTTCTCTCTTGGTCAAGCTCATTTTACCCCAAGAGAAATCAAATTATGTAGCATTGAAATCTACTACTTTCCCTAAGAAAAACATGTGCCAAGTTTGAGGTAGATGGACTTTTGGTGTTGAGGAAATACAACGAGCTTTAGATATAATATATTAGTCTCTAATATAAAAAGCTCCGGGCATATAAGATGACGGTAAAACAATTAATTGATTTAAGACGTGGATGGTTCCTAATGGTGTTAGAAATATCTAATTAACAAAAAGAGATTCTCTCCTAACAGCTTGAACTGAGGAGTTGATACAGTATCAGAGTCAGACGAAGAAGAAGTCCCGTATTCAAGCGCTACCCATTATGAAAAATAATTCCACGTGTTAGGCTTGAATAAAAGAATGCCGCCTAAATGTGAGGAGGCATGTTAGAAATATTTGATATGAATAGCTTAAGCTTTTAGATGAGATGTTCATCTGGTAGAAATATAACTATTTAGGTGTCTGCTGAATTAAAATAGCTACACTTCTTTAAACTAAACAAAACAGATCAATTGCTCTATTAAAAAGACTTCAATGATAAAAGAAACCAAGATGTATGACTAAGAAAAGCTCTACATTACAATGGGATAATCCTTCTACATTTACCCAAATAAGCAACTGCACAACAAAGATTAATCAACTCCTAGTTTTTGCATCATTATTGATCCTTTTTTTATGTAGCTCAAAAGTTGTGAAAAAGCTAGGTACCTACCAAGAAATAATAAGTTGATTGTTATGTGCATTGAGACGTACCTCGAGGAATGATTTTCCCTCTAGTTCAGAGCTTTGCGTAAGCATAAGTAGTATCTCCATCATATCCTCATAAAAGAAATCAACAATGGATGATTAAAAACATCAATAAATATAAACTGGAAACTATGATAGAAATAAGAATAGAATATATCCAACAACTTAACGAAATTATCCTATGTGTCCCTCTATTTATATAAGCAAATGATAATACTAACTTAGTGTACTAACATCAAGTACACCAAAATTCAGTACAGGTTTAATTTAATTAACTATGAAATTTAGGTTAGTTTTTCAACTGCTAAAGACACAACAAACAAGTCTAAACTCTCACTAAATTAGGACAAGAATAGAATATATCCAACAACTGCTTAATGAATTTGAATGTGCATCTAAATATAAATAACCTATTATCAGATAGATTCGCTCTATTCATAATATGAAATGATAGTACAGCTTACTGTACTAACTGCTAACTCATTGAAGTACATCAATGTCCAGAACAAACTAATTAGGTAACTGTAAAGTTAAATTTATTTTTTCAAATGTTGATTCTCATTAAAAATCACAAACCAACAGCTAAAACTCTCACAACATTATCACAATAAATCAAGCTAAAATATGCCTACAATGGATTAAGATATGTATGATAACCTTGGACTTTAAATTATATAATAAATTTAAATACATCTAATATCCCAAAGAAAAGGCTAAGGATTGACTCTCTCTGAAGTCCAAAACTTCTCTCCACCAGAACTCGGTCCTGATGTGAATATTAGCCTCTCATTGCTCTTCAAATTTAAATAATCAACCTGTAAGCAAGACATACACTATATATAACAAGGGAAGGTCAAGGTAAACTAGAAAACCAAAGTAGACAAAGAGGATAGACTTTTAAACCTGGTCAGGGTCCAGAATTAGCAGGCAAAATGCATCAACTGGACCAATCGAGGGATCCAAAGAGGATATTTGAGATGGTTGTTGGCTCAACGAAGGAAGTTTTGGTGTAGGCCCCACATACTGCAGTCTTGATCTAGGAGAACAAGCAAACCAAGATTTCTCTCTTTGCTGCATCATTTGTTTCCAAGATTAAGGGAAGAACAGAACCGACTTATTTCATAACTTGCTTTTAAGCTTGATTGTGAGGGTTTTTTTTTTTTTTTGTGATTGGTTGGCTTTTAGGTTACTTAGACACATATGAAACACAATAAGGAGACATGGAAATGTGAAAAAATAGATGGACTGTAGATAAATTGTCACCTGAAGTTTTGTTGGATCGGGATTTGTTCCATCTATGACATCTACATGTCCGCTAATTCGGAATTGCTCCCAAGATTCAGTGAAATACCAACATATCTGAATCATCAAAATGTAGAAATATACACACTGAAAATTTGACAGAAATTCAGTGCAACATATTCTACAAAGCAGAGATGTATTTCCTGGATTATTTATGCGTTATTAGAAAGGAAAAAGACAAAAGGATATATGAACCTCAGCAAAAGGGCAGTTCTTGAGATCATCAATCTGCAATATTCAAGTTGTATACCAATAATTAAACAGCATAAATTATTGTGAAACCACTCTAGCATGTGATCATTACAAATGAAACGGAAGCTATAACAAACAGAGAAAACAACACTCAGCTAATAAGAATCAAATCCTTGAAACGAAATTAGATCATTGAATGCCATATAATCAGAAAAAGGATATTTAGCTAATAAATTAAATAAAAGATTCAGTAAGATAATAAGAATGAAATATTGCTACGAAATCCAGATAAAATTGAAGATTATATACTCGTATGATTGAAAAACAAAAAGGTTTCAATTAAAAAGGGAAAAAGAACCTTGCGACTCCGATTATCTGTGTTAATTTGAATCTTATCACTGTCATCTTGGAATCCTCTGATGAAAAACACCATAATTAAAAAAATACAATTACAATTACTGAAAGACCAATTGCTCTTGTGATTGGGTTAACCAATTATGAGAAATGTATTGTAACGTTTGAACAAAGCTAGTATAATTTTCTTTGAAACTGAACCTGTAAACAACAGTACGATTGGCGGGCCTGCCATTGGATGCAACAGTTGCCTGAAATCACCAAACAAACAAACAAACAAACAAAAAAGAATTTTGAAATCAATTATAAGAAAGAAGCGTATTGTTAATTGTTATGTAGATATAGATATAGATAGCTAATTTAATTATGATCGTATGTACAAGCTGAAAGTAGGAATAATGTTTCAGGTGGGAATTGGCGTGGATTGAGCTGAGAAGAAGTTGCTTCCACGGAGGCGCCACCGGGCTTCCCATTAATTTACTTCCGCTGTCAATTGTCCAAATTCAGTGGAGGATTTTGGTATTAGTATAAAATGCTGGGAGTAGTTTCGATATATTGAAAATGATGAAGATAATTAGATGATATATTGATATATAGATTGATTGCTTCGAATTTAAGTCTGGGACGGACGACGGGATCCGATTATATATAAATAATAGGAGTATATACTTACTTTTTTGAACCGATGAACGTGGTGGACCTTGTTATTTTCATTGTTGTTGTTTTTGTATATAAATCTATGAACAAGGGGGATTTTGAAAGTTTTAAGAATTTAGGATATTCATTAATTTATTTCCTTAAATAAAAGGAAAACAATTTTGTAAACCTTGAGAAAAAGAAAAAAAACACGTCTCTGATATATAGTATTCAATACAACACACATTGGGCATTAAATTGAACTTCTCGGCCATTTATTTTCATTTTATGTCTTTGGGTTTTCTTTCTGAATCGTCTTTAATTTGTTCTTGTCCAAGAATGCTCCTTGGAGGAAATCTCATAAATAAAATAAATTCAGAAGGAGGGGGCATATAACAATTACAAATCCATACAATCAATGTGCATTGTCATGCATTCACAAGGCAGCATTCACATGCCCCTCCCCAAAAAGGTTGTCATGACTGAATCTTGACCACGCCGGATTTGCAATTGCAACTTTTAAAAGGATGCAAATAAGTGCAAAAAGGTGAATAAAAGAAAGATATATACTCAAGGAAACGGGAGCTCGATCCATATAAAGATTCCAAACTTGAATCACTAAATAAATACTATTATTTGCTGAATATGAAGTAGACTAATATTTATGAAGATAGTAATATTCAAAATACACAAAATTTCAACCATCGAGATACAAATTCATTACATTTATTGTTTCAATTTGAAGAATGCTCGCAAAAAGGGCAAAGCACAATAGACTAAGTAACCAAGTATGCTCCTATACAAAAGGATAACCGTCATTGAATATAGTGTAAGGAGCAGAGGCTCATTAGGTTAAAACCAACTGATTCACAACAAATTTCCAAATCTACTGATCTCCATTGATTCCAAAGATTCGTACCTTGTGCATATTAGGGAACTTAGCAATTGCTAACACAATCAATGCAAGCGTGTTGAACGACAGCATTGGCTGTTGGTAGTCAGTTGTATGTGAGGCTATCAAGTACCTGCAACAGCATAACAAAATGGAAACTGGGTGAAAATGAGTACATAATGCAAGTAAATGCTTAACCAAGCAAACTGGAAACGTCATACACCAATATACGGATTAACACTTGACAACAAGAACATCCATTGACTACAATAACAATCTGGTACAGAAAATATCGAACAAATCCCTATTTTTCCCTTCACATCAAATTAATGGTAAAACAAGGACAAATTAATATGCCTGTGAATCTCATCTTTTATATGCTTCCTTTCAAGTGAAATCTGGTCGGCAATAGACAGTCCCTTCCTGACTATGGCATTCTGAAATATGTAGACACATAGACATTGGAAATACTAAATCCAATTATTTTTTATGGTTTTATAAGGCACAATTATGTAACCATCTTTTACTATAAAATTTCTATTAGGAATTGAAACACTATTCTATTAGAAAATATTCACATGTAGATATGTCTACTGTGCCGTTTGAACACCCACATGAAGTTAAGGTCGATCATAATATTGATCTTTCACCATAACATAACATTGAAGGCACAGAATATCGGAACACACACAAACTTCTATATGGTGCACTGCCCCTACATATATACGCCTCGAGAACATCCAAAATGATAACAGGTCAAAAATCACGCCTAATTCAGAAAGGATGGAAGACTTACAGAACCATAGGAACAACTGTGATGAATTTTCTATTGCGAGTGAGCTGCTTCCCATTATCCATCTGTTCCCACCATGTCAAACCATTGTAGACTCCCTGATCATCACCAAAAGGAGTTCCTTTTTTCCAATGGAAGAAGTGGTAAGTTACCTAAAATGTAGAAGTGTACATTGCCATGTTAAAAAAATACTTACTGATCTAAGATGTTTAGCCGATATAAAAGACAATACGAATGAGCAGACTCTTGAAAAATTTCATCCAAAGAAGTATTTGATACAAGTATCACCTCGGAGCAGATTTGTACAAAAGCAAGCAAATACATGGTACTTCATTATTTATTAAAAGAATGTGCAAACGACTGGGACGAAAGTGGTAAATGAAATGCAGATAAGAATAATTCAAGAAAAAGAAGGTAGGTTTGGAAAAGGGGCGTTGAGAAAATAAGGATAAAAGATACAGGATTCCTGTAACAAGGAAATCATTAACAGTCAAGAAAAGAATCAATGATTTAAATTAAGAGTTTACATAAGAAATGATACACCAAACCGACTTGTTTAATCATTATTCATAAATTTCCAGGGACCATGACTCACAAGACATTTAAACATTGTATAACACAAACAATTTTGACACACGATATAATGTTTTGCAACTAGAGTGTTTCATCAAGGATTTCTTATGGATCTAACATAAGAACGCTAACAAAAAAATGTTTCAACCTAGTAGCAATAACACCTGTTATTTAATATAATTAAACATTTTTCTCAAAAAAAGAAAAAAAAAAAAAAAGGAAGAATCAGATATGTACAAACATTAACTTGTGTGGTACTTGGAAATTTACTCACTTGTACCATATATAATGTATCCCAATCATGAAAATTTCCAGAAAGCATGTATTAGAAACTACCCTAATGAGTATCTACTATCAAGAAATTTTCTCTGTGTCTGAAAACTTGCACAAAACTATAGTTGTTAATGTGATCAAATCACATATGCTAGAGATTGACTGTTATACAAGAGAGAAAGTATTCAAGATTTGATTCATTAATATGGATAACAAGCTCGAAGATTATAACAAACTCAATAAGATTACAAGCCCAACTTGAACATAATGCTAGTCTACAACTCTTAATCCACAGGACAGGAGATCCAAATTAGGTATATATATCAAGCATCAGAACCCCAGACTCAATCAAAACCATCCGATTTTGCAGCAACTATAAACAATAACCTAGAAAATAATTAACAAACAAACAACAATAATAAGAGTAGTAGAAATATTGCACAATGGAAGACATAAAGACGCATACCATGAAATGACAGAGATTGACGATTGTCCAGGCCATGCCGGGGGTACAATTGGTAACTGAGAGAACGATGAGCCACGAAAAGAAGAGAATCGATATGTAGGTAATCCAAACCCCTGGGTAGGTGAACCATTCGGTGTTCCGATTCAGATCCGCCGACGGAGCCATTTTCACGTACCCCATCATTTTCTAACAATATTTTGACCCGACCCGTATTGGTCGAGAGAGAGAAAGAAAGGTTATGAGTAGTACTGTATTTGCAGCGTTTGTGTTTTTTTGCTATAATAACAATAATAATAATAATCGAATGGTTAAACGTTAAAAGCCGAGTGTTGAAGAGTTGTAGCGTGTTTTTTTTTTCCTTCTTTCTTTCTTGAGAAGATGTAGCGTGTTAGTTATTCTCTTGTTTTTTTTTTTTTTTTTTTGCAATTTTTTCTTTTTCAATTCATTTATTTTTTTAAACTATAGTAATCGACTAATCGACGCACGTCGATCTCATTTTCTATACTAGTAATGGGCACATGCACACCCGCGTGTATAAATTTTACTTACACTAATAATAAAAATTAAATGAAAAAATTCTACTTGGAGACATTTTGCATTTTTATCTCATTGTTTTTTATTTGTGTCATCTCATTCCGAACATTCTTGCACCAACTCATTGTTTTAAACTTGAATCCCCTATCAGCCATCCTATTAAGATCCGAAAACACAACATTCCATTCAATAAACCATCGAAATCCAATTAAAAAAACATTACATCAAAATAATTTATACCAAATAACATTTTGGTCTAGGAAATTGAAAGAACGCTATAGGAAAAAGCATAATAAGCAAAGTAGCAAAGTAAATTTAACTGCGTAATTATTTTGAATGTGGATTGTTGAAGTGAAGGAATTATTTGTTTGTTTCAAAATTTAGAATAGCTTGAAATGTTTGAAGAAATTAATTGTTAATGGACAAGATGAGAAAAAGAGGTGGGAAAGTTACAAATTATTTGAGTGGAAGTATTTGAATGAAAACACGTGAAAATGGTGAAAAGAACACGTGAAATTAAAGAATAAATGAGCGAAATAGACAAAAACGGATTAAACTGATAAAAATAAGTAAAATACTAAAAAAAAAGAGTTTAACCGACAAAATTATGATAAAATCGGTGAAAAATGATTTAAAATGAAAAAACAAAAGTAATCGATTAAATCATAAAAAAAATAGTGAAAATAGATTATAACTGATAAAAAAAGGGTAACAATGTAAAAAAATATTAAACTAGTAAAAGTGAATGAAATCGACTAAAAGACGTGTTAAACTTGTAAAAAATGAATTGAAGTGATTAAATATATAAAAATAGGTTAATTTACCCTATTTTAGTTTAAGACATAATAAACTCTAATTTCTTAAAAACTATACATGAAACGTGCACTTTTCTTATTTTCGAAATGCCACCACTCAAAAGTCGAAATTCTCATGTGGTTTGAGGCTTTAAGCCAGCCATTGGTACTGGTTTTCACTGAAATATATATAGGCTGGTGGGAAAGTTGAGATTAAGTGCAGCCCACTTCTGTTGGGCCAATTCTGGGCTGATTGAAATATTTTATTTTATTTGGGCCACGTAAACTTCAAAACGGATCGCGTAACCTTTTTTCTTATGTGAAGCACTCGCCCAAATTAATAAATCAACCTTGGTGTCGCCATATCTTCCCGCCGTAAACCCTAAACCCAGACCGAAGAAAGGAGGTGTGGTTGAAGAATCAAGATGAATAATCTGAAGCTTTCATGGGAGGTTCGGTCACAATTGGAGTTGCAGTTGGGAAATGGAGAAGAGTTCATCCGATTGTCTGCCATTGACATGGAGCGCAACCGTCTCTTCTTCGCCTCCTCCGCCAACTTCATATACTCCACTCAACTCCATTCGCCTCAGGTAAAACGTTTTTACTTTACTCTTTCCATTTTCTAAATCCCGACTTATAGGTTTTTCTGTTATTTGTTACTATAATCGCATTTTAATGCTTACTAGATGGAAGGAGCATGGAGTAAGAACGTTTTTCCTGCCTCCGTTCAGCTGATTGATTTGGAAAAAGGAGATTTTATCACTTGTTTGCAATATCTCATGGAAAAGGAAGCTTTGATAATTGGAACGTCGAATGGACTATTGTTACTTTACACTATAGATGACAATGCGACGGAAATTGTTGGCAGTGTGGAAGGTGGTGTCAGGTGCATTTCACCAAGTCCTGATGGAGATCTACTTGGTTTGGTCACTGGTTTTGGGCAGATTCTAGTGATGAATCTTGATTGGGATCTGTTATACGAGATGCCTCTTGATGATTTGCCTGAAGACTTTGACGTAAGTAAGGACTTTTTGCCACATTCTTCTATTTAAAACATAAATGCATTAAGCATGTTACTGCTTGTCTGTCCTGTTTTACTTCAGGATATCTATTGTACATTTTCCTTTCTTGTGGGCTTGAAATAATAATTGTTGAGGAACTTCAATACCCAAGCACTTATTTGAAGTTCAGCACTCTATGAGGAGAACGTTTTGGTTTGAATATTAACCAGTGATTTTGGATTCAGTTATCAAGTATTATTTAGGACTCCTTTTCAGTTTCTACAAATCTTGCAGAAAAATAAGGCTTCATAATAATTGCCCTCCAAGCTCTTACACATTTTTTTTTTCATAAACAAATAGCTTATCTTTCCTCTAGGTTGTTCATATAATTTTTGTACTTTTCAACAGTAGCGGGTTTAGGTTACTTGTGGGCATTAGTATTTACCACGCAAAAATGGTTTGGACCTATTCAAGTAATAATTTTAGAAAAAAATCTTTATTCTGTATCAAGTAGAATACTTTAGTCTTTAATATTTACCTTTTTTCTTTTCATCCCCAAAAAATATGCAGTTGTAAGCCAAGTTTTCAGGTTGCTGAATAGTATTGTATAATTGTATTTTAATGTTTAATAGATGGGAAAAGGTGTTATTCAAAGATGACATCTAGTCTCGATGTGCCGTACTATAGATGTGATTTTTTTTCATTACTTCTGGGAGATATGAAACTTCCTCGAGCAAAGATATTTTGAAGCTGATTCCTATCAACTTTGCCATTTGGAGAATTGAGTTTTCAATGTTTAGTGTAATTAATTTGATGAACTGAATTGTTTTTCAGACGAACCAACAATTTCTGCTGATTATGCCAATGAAACTCTCATTTCCTGGAGAGGTGATGGGAAGTTTTTTGCATCATTGAGCAAGGTGCATGACTCTTTTCCCTTGCGTAAGAAGCTTAAAGTCTGGGAACGTGATTCAGGGGCACTCCATTCTGTCTCAGAACCGAAACCCTTCATGGGATCAGTTGTGGATTGGACTCAAACTGGAGCTAAAATTGCTGTTGTATATGATCAAAAGCATGAGAATCAATGTCCATCTATATTTTTATATGAGAAAAATGGTTTAGAGAGACGATCATTCAGTATTAATGAAGAAATAGATGTGACTGTAGAATTGCTCAAGTTTAACTGTAATTCGGATCTTCTTGCTGCTGTTGTTAGAGGTGAAACATTTGACACCCTGAAGATATGGTTTCTCAGTAATAACCACTGGTACTTGAAGCAAGAGATTAGATATTCAAAGGAGGATGGTGTAAAATGCATGTGGGACCCAACAAAGCCACTAATGCTGATTTGTTGGACTCTTGATGGTCGTATTGTTACTTACAAGTTTATCTGGGTTACTGCAGTAATGGACAACTCAATAGCATTTGTTATTGATGGATCAAAGATACTGGTGACCCCTTTTGCTCTTTCCCTGATGCCACCTCCTATGCACTTTCTTAACTTAGAATTTCCTAGCGCGGTTCAGGATATGACTTTCTGTTCTGGAATTTCCCAAAATCATCTAGCTGCATCTCTGGCAGATGGAAGTTTGTGTATTGTGGAGCTTCCTCTGCTTGATCAGTGGGATGAGCTGGAAGGCAAGGGATTTAAAATTGAGGCTTCACTTTCTGTTGCAGACTATGGATCTTTGCTACATCTTACTTGGCTGGATAAGCATGTGCTTCTTACCGTTTCCCATTTTGGTTTCAATTATGGAAATTACACTAAGAGAACCCCGCTTGACAAGGATGTGCGTCCAGGCTATTATTTGCAGGAGATTGAGTTCAGATGTTCTGAAGACCGCATTCCTGGTTCAGTGACATGCTCAGGTTGGCATGCAGAAATTTTGAACAAGAATTATCTTGAAGATGTGGTAATTGGTATAGCTCCTAACCCATTTACTAGGTACTCAGCATTTGTTCAGCATGATGGTGGAAAGATATTTGAATATACTTCAAAGTTAGGTTTACACAGAGGAGTCAACCTTCAGAGACGTGATGACATGGGATTCCTATCATCCTGCCCGGTTATTTCCTCAGTTGTGAGCTACACACCAGAGAAACCATTGCTTTTTGGGCTTGATGACAATGGAAGACTGCATCTTGAGGGAAAGATATTGTGTAACAACTGCAGTAGTTTTTCATTTTATTCGAGTTCCAGTGACCAGATTATTACACATTTGGTGATTGCAACTAAACAGGATCTATTATTTATTGTTGATGTTGGTGATATTATGGATGGACAGCTGGAACAGAAATATGAAAATTTCCTGCCTGTTATGATGAAGAATAAAAAATGTCACAATGAAAGCGTTTCGATTAACTTGTGGGAAAAGGGAGCCCAGATTGTTGGTGTTCTCCATGGAGATGAGTCTGCTGTTATTCTACAAACACTTCGAGGAAACCTTGAATGTGTGTATCCTAGAAAATTAGTTCTCACTTCAATTGTCAATGCTTTGGCCCAAGGACGCTATAAAGATGCCCTGCTCATGGTAAGGCGACATAGGATAGATTTCAATGTCATTGTTGACCACTGTGGTTGGCAAGCCTTTATTGAGTCAGCTGCAGACTTTGTCAGACAGGTTAACAACCTGAGCTATATTACTGAGTTTATTTGCTCGATAAAGAATGAAGATATTATGGAGACATTGTATAGAAACTACACATCATTATGCTGCATAAGGGGTGGTAAATTTTCAAAATACAGAGAACTAAAAGGTGCTGATGTTAGTAACAAAGTAAACTTTGTCCTGATGGCCATAAAGAAGGCTCTTGAGGATCAGATTGAGGAAAGTCCTGCACGGGAGCTTTGCATTCTGACTACTTTGGCTAAAAGTAATCCCCCAGCTCTGGAGGAGGCTTTAAAGAGGATAAAAGTTATCCGAGAGATGGAGCTCTCTAGAGCTGCTGATCCACGTAAAACGTCTTATCCTTCTTCGGAGGAATCTTTGAAGCATCTGTTGTGGCTGTCTGATTCAGAGGCAGTTTTTGAAGCTGCTTTAGGTCTTTATGATTTGAATCTCGCTGCTATTGTTGCATTAAATTCACAAAAGGATCCAAAAGAATTTCTTCCACTTCTTCAAGAGTTTGAGCGTATGCCAACAATTTTAATGCAGTACAACATTGACATTAAACTACAAAGATATGAAAGTGCTCTGAGGCACATCGTTTCTGCTGGAGACACTTACTATGAAGATTGTATTAATCTGATGATGAAAGTTCCAGAACTTTATCCGTTAGGGCTTCAGTTGATTGGTGATCCTCATAAGAGAAGACAAGTTCTTGAAGGATGGGGAGATCATCTAAATTCCACAAAATGTTTTGAGGATGCTGCTACCACTTATTTGAGTTCCTTCTCCTTGGAAAAGGCGTTAAAGGCTTATCGTGCTTGTGGTAATTGGACGGGGGTTCTGACTGTTGCTGGCCTCATCAAACTTGGAAAAGATGATCTTTTGCAGTTGGCACGTGAGCTCTGTGAAGAAGTTCAGGCACTCGGTAAACCAGCAGATGCCGCAAAAATACTGTTGGAGTATTGTGGTGATGTTGACAATGGTATTAACCTCTTAGTTAATGCAAGGAATTGGGAAGAGGCTCTGAGGATTGCTTTTTTGCATAGAAGAGATGATTTGGTTTTGGTTGTGAAGAATGCCTCTCTAGAGTGTGCAAGCACGCTTGTAGGAGAATACAATGAAGGACTGGAGAAAGTTGGCAAGTACTTGACCCGTTACCTAGCGGTTCGCCAAAGAAGACTATCACTTGCTGCCAAGATCCAATCAGATGATCGATCCATGAGCGGTTATCTTGATGATGAAATTTCTTCACAAGCTAGTAGTAATTTCAGTGGGATGAGTGCATACACCACAGGGTATGTTCCTATAGCTCATGCACATCTTTTTTCTGCTTGCTCTTTATTCAAGAAACTAGCCTTCAGGAAAATTGTTTCTGCCATATATAGAATTTTCTCGCTGTCTATGTCTATGCTGATTGATGTTGTCAATAATTACAAGTTTCTTAACATCAACTCGATTATTGAGATTAACTTTGTAAGGACAATTGAGACCTTAGGATTTTGGTATTGCTACATTATTCGTTTATTTTCCCGCATTAGTATATATTTGTCTCTACTACGTCGTATCCAACAAGTTTCAAAATCCAAGTTGTGTCCTTATTGTTCGGCATGTCCCTATCCATGCATCATGGGATATGAGCAATTGTTTATGAATAGATATGAACAATATGACATAAAATTATGAACTGTTTAGTATTGTTTTCTTTCACGGACAGAACAAGAAAAGGTTCAAGTGCTTCTACTACAGCCACGTCTGCTAAGGGTAGAGGGCGTCAGCGAAACAGAGGGAAAATTAGAGCTGGAAGGTATAAATATTGATGATTCAACTGTATTCGTATGGTCTTGGTTCTATATATCTGACTATAAAAAATTATTCAAAAATTAACATGATCTGTTGATGCAGCCCAAACGAGGAAATGGCTCTAGTAGAGCATCTCAAAGGAATGTCTCTAACTGAAGGGGCTAAGTCTGAGCTTAAAACTTTATTGATTTCTCTGGTAATGCTCGGAGAAGAAGACATCGGTAGGAAATTGCAACGTACAGGTGAGAAGTACCAATTGTCTCAAATTGCAGCAGTGAAGTTAGCTGAAGATGCAATGGCTACTGATAACATTGATGAACGTGCCTTTACTTTGGAGCATTACATTCAAAATATACAAAAGGAACTGCAAAACTCAGATGCATTTTCTTGGCAGTTAAAGGTATTGCTTTGACATTTTAAAAAAAAAGTTATTGCTATGACAAAATAGTTGCCTATGTATGCGAGTTTCATTAAATTGGGCATTGTTATATTATCTTCTTGATTTTTTGGAAGAGGAAACAAACATTTTTTAAATTAACTAGAAATGATTCAGTAGGAATTGTAATATTTTTCATTGTCCAGAGGTAGTTGCTTTTAGTTTAATTTATTAGAGATTTGCAGTTTGTTTTTCGCTACTTACATTGTCATATGTAGAAATGTGGACACCCGAGCCCATGCAGATTAGGGGCACTACACTTTTTTTTTTTTTTGGTTCTACTAAACTGTGTATTTATAGCTCGGACAGAAGAGTGCATTGGGTGTAGGTCCTCCCTATTGTGGTGTCTTCAGTAGGATTCAAATTTGAGTTTCGCCTCTGAGGGTCGTAAGTTACTATCACTTGGTCCAATCACCTTGGGTGCACTACACATAATCTAAGGAATAGGAAAAGACAACTTTTATCAGGGCGTAGTGGTCCATGAAATGCTTCGAGGAGTTGTAAGTAAGCTAGATCCGGAAATACCTGAATAGGGCCACCCGTTCGTAGTGTTGAATCTGTGGGGTCTATCTAAGATGTTAAAATGAGATTTTGTTTCAAATAAGAAAGATAAAATAGAACAAAAATGATAATAACTTTAAGCAACTATTGGTCGGTCCGGCCATTGTTCAGTGTTTCAGGAATTTGATCATTTATTAACTATCCATCCTTCCCAGTTTCTATACCCTAAAATAGTTGGTAGGACATAAATAATTTGATTTCGTACAATATCTAACTGTACGTTAGATTAGGATTAGGATTAGGATTAGAACATGAACACAATGATATTATGAGTAGTATTATTTCTTGGTAAAAAAATTGGCTTCCTCGTAATCTGATTCATGGAGGCAGGTGTGATACGCTAGTAAATTTGGCAGCCGCAAATCAATCAACATCATTGCACGGAAACAAGGACACATCAAAACTAAGTGGGAATGCTCCAACAACTAAAATTTGATTGATTGATTGATTGATATGTCATTTTCCATCTGGAATCCTAGTAAAATTGAATGTTTGATCAGCGAGTTAGGCAATTAATTTGACGTACAACACAACAGTGCGTCAATGAAGCAGTTTTAATTTTTTGTTTATTTCCATAAATGCTTTATAGAAATCTACATGTCAAAGGAATCGAGCGAGTTAAAATTGTTTATTTCAAGTAATTGCAAATCGAGTTTGTGACCAACTTAAACTCATTAACAGTCAAAACAAGATTTCATTTCATTTCATTTCATTTGGTCAAGTATTTAAAAGGTCTATCTGTATTATGTACTAGTGTATTTCTACGTGTAAGGTACTACGCGTCACGCAGCACCATATTGTACTCTCCTCAAGCCACCTCTAAAGTTATTTTGCCACTATGTATCTAGATTCAAATTGCAAGGCTACCATTGTTATGCTATTGTTTAACTTGTGCACAACAATATAATAATAATCTCACTCATTTTTTAGGACATGTTAATGTGTTTGGTCAGTAAATTTAAAATCAAAGATAAGCAGAAGTAGCATAAGTGAACTAGCTTTTCTTGTGATAGTAGATTCAGCTTTTCAATTCAATAATTTGTTTGGTCATATATGTTGGTTCATTTCTAACTTTCTACTTGATGGGTATTTAATTTAACAAAATCCCAAATTTTTATTTAAATTTGGGAACAAGTAATGGGAAAAGCACTTATAAAGTTATCAGTGGGTGTTTGTGTTTTTTTTTTTTTTTTTTTTTTTTTTTCACTCTTGACCTAATTCTACAGTGTTAATGCATGAAAACCTTTTTTTTTTTTTGATAGCAATGGCCATGCTTCTATAAGCTAAAAAGGGCTTTAGTATTTTATTACAACTTCAGAGCATGCCACTAATTATATATGAGTATTGCAAACAAATGAATTTTAAATTAATGATTTGCTTATCAGCAAAAACCATTAGCTTCAACTTTAGGCTGTATTCAACTAACAATTGAATAGAATTAGGTCATTTGTAATTTGTTGAGAAGGATTAACCTAAATTTAGGTCATTTTTTTTTTCCAGGGATATATATAAAAGCTAGTTTCTGAATTAAAGTGAATTTTCAAGTGCGCAGTTTTTGTCATTATTACCACAAAATACAAGCTAACACTGTTTACTCATCTCTATTCTCTACACATTTGACAGCTTAAGTTCTATTAATTTTTTGCATTTGGTAAACTTACATTTAAAGAAGAACAAAATGGTAATGGAGTTGGATTTCATGTCAAACGACAACAGGAACGAGTGAATGTCTCCCAGACATATAATTCATTATTACCATACAATTTCATCTAGATTGAGTTATGTTTAATATTAAGAATATGATTGAAAATCATACCAAACTACTAATAAATTTAACTCGATTTCGATCGATGGAGTCTCAGTTGAAATCGATTTGTTGTTCATAACAAACTAAAATGGAGCCACATTTATCGTTTGGTGACTTGGAAGACTCAGTTGGAGCTCGATTCATGTGCAACCCAATTAAGGTTCGATTGAGTTAACAATCAAACTAGAACTTGATATGAAAATTCAAATAAACTTAAAACATTGTCTTGTTCAACTGTATATTCGACTCGGTTATGCCCCTAACTAGAATAACACTTTGTGTGTGGGGTGCTTTTATTTTTTTGATCAATGTGTGGGGTGCTTGAGATGGACACTTTAAGGCAGTGCTATTCCAAAGATTATGTTATATCCTACTTTTCTTATCCATGACATCAAACCAAAAACAAGAAAATGATATGTATCTTCAAAACATAAATTCTTGTCAAATAAGACAATAAAATTCACAAACATTAAATTAATCACACAAATTAATGACGTTAACAATTTAGGCTCTACAATATGCAAGTTTAATTTTTTTTTTTTTTGTTTTCTTTTGTTTCATATGCATGCCTTTTGCTGAGCTCTTCTTAAAGCTATTGGTGATAAAAAGAAAGAAACATGAGCTGACCTACCTAAAATATAATATTATGTTTTCTGTAAGATCCTCCAAACTTATTTTACAAATCCAAACACCTTATATATATATGTGTGTGTGTTGTCCAGAAACTAATCACAACAACCTGCTAAAGGCACAACAAATAGTCCCTTAACCAATTCTTATCCGAGGCAATCTAATACAAACAATAACATCCTAGATAGTACAGTTACGAATCAAGAAAATGGTTAAGGAAAATGAACCATGTGGAGGGTTAGAATAGAAAATGAACATGCCAGATGGATCATCTAAAGTTTTAGAGTCTGAATGCATATCAGAAGGCAGATATTGCAGAGCATTAAAGGGTCTTTTAGCTCGTTTTGTATCGAAAATTTGGGGATTTATACGAAAAGCCTGGAACTTGGGAGTGGCTGAGCCGAAGAAAGTAATGCATTGTTTGAAAGTAGGAATGGCGCTTTCTCTTGTGTCACTCTTTTACTACATGAGGCCTTTATATGACGGAGTTGGAGGAAATGCTATGTGGGCTGTTATGACTGTTGTTGTAGTATTTGAATACACTGTAGGTAAGTATTCGACTAGACTATATCTTTACTCTCTTTTTTTAAAACGAATTGGAGCAACAAAGGGCTAAATATCCGTGGATAGTGGCAGCAAAACTTTCCCCAAGGGAAAAGAACATCTTTACTTAGCCTTTAAGGATATGGATTATGCTAAGTCTTGTTGTCTATCATGCAGGTGCAACACTATGTAAATGTGTAAATAGAGCAATTGGCACTTTCTTAGCAGGAGCATTAGGACTTGGTGTTCATTGGATAGCTTGCCAATCCGGAGAAAAATTCGAACCAATAATTCTTCAAGCCTCGGTTTTCCTCTTAGGTAAATTTAAGAAGAACAAAAAATATGTATGGACTGGGTTAAATAAATGCTTATCTTATATCTTTTTCTTGCAGCTGCTGCAGCGACTTTTTCTCGATTTATTCCATCAATAAAAGCACGATTCGACTATGGGGCGATGATCTTTATCCTCACGTTTAGCTTGGTGTCGGTTTCAGGCTACCGTGTAGAGAAATTATTCGAATTGGCTCATCATAGACTATCGACAATTGCAATAGGGGCCTCAATCTGCATTCTTACAAGCATGCTTTTCTGCCCTGTATGGGCAGGAAGTCAGCTTCACAACCTTATAAAAAATAACATGGAAAAACTTGCTGATTCTTTGGATGGTAAGAGAGACAGACAAAATATATTTCTTTTCATGTACAAAATCATATCAATTTAAGACATGAAAAAGGGCTTAAGTAGTTTTTTCTGCTAAAAATTCACAGGATGTGTAGCTGACTATTTCAAGAATGAAACGAAAAAAGCACAAGATTCTAACAAAGAAATGCTAGGCTACAAATGTGTGCTTAACTCTAAGGCAACCGAAGAATCCTTGGTACGTTTTTCTTCTTGATGATTCATAACAAAACTGCTGGTCTTTCTTTTTTATTTTAGAAACAAAATATTTTAACTTAGTAAATCATCGCAGGCTAATTTTGCTCGATGGGAGCCTACGCACGGAGGCTTCAATTTCGGACATCCATGGGTAGAGTACCTCAAAATCGGAGCTTCACTAAGGAGTTGTGCTTACTTCATTGAAGCCCTCAATGCTAGCATCAATTGGGACCAAACGGTAATCAAAATTTGAAATTCAAAGACACTATTCTAACCAACTTTTGAGCGAAATGCAAAAGTACCCGAAGTACTAACATTTTGCAAATTCCTCAGGCTCCGGATTTCCTCAAGGATCATTTCAGCAAATTCTGCATAAAACTAAGCTCCGACGCCTCAGCTGTAATGAAAGAATTGGCTGTTGTTATAAGCACAATGACAAAATCATCAAAGATTGATCTTATGATTGAAGAAATGAACGATGCTGTTCAACAACTTCAGGATGCAATGAAATCTCTATCTAAACAACCAATTGCATCAACTGTAACGGAGAAGGAATATGGAATTGCTACTATTGTGGAAATTGTACCATTAGTAACAGCATCATCATTGTTGATGGAGATTGTAGCTAGAACAGAGAACATTGCGAAAGCAGTAAATGGACTAGCAGAGAAGGCAGAGTTCAGAGTCGAAAGCTACACGAAAACAAAGGAAAGCCAAAACCAAAAAGTCATTACTGAAGAACATGAGGGAGATAAGAAGACAATGATGACCCTTGAAAAGGTCTGAAGAGTTTTTTTCAGCGAATTAAAAAAGGCTTGTTCTTTTGTAAGTTAATGTAGACACTGACTGTAAAGCATAGGAAAATTGCAGTTGATTACGTCAATAAACAAGTTTTTCAAGAAATATAGGAAATTTGCAGTTGATTACAGCCCCGACCGATGCCTTGAGTAACATATGAAAAGAAGCTAAAATCGAAAGAATTTATTTCACTGCACATCAACAAGCAATTTGCAGTTATCAATAAAAACTTTTTAGAAGTCCATCCATCACCTAAAATCCACAACCAACATGAGATTGGCATGGTATGGTATCTATCACCTAACGCGTTGCCTTTTCGAACCCACATTAGTAGTTGTTTCTTCTTGGACTAGTAGTACTACTTGTTGTTCATTCCTCGAGCCAAGGTTCAAATTCAAAGAAAGATCCTCCACAGCTACCTTTACAACATCTGTTCTAACACCAATATCAGTTGCATATCGGCTCATACAATACATTCCAGCAGTCACCGTAGCCACTCCAACTGGACTAGGCAGTAATAACTTTAGAGGAGACGAAAGTAAGGCTGCTAATGGTGCACCTAGAACAGTCGAAGCTTGACCACTCCTTCCCACTCCTAGCCGGTCAACCGTCAAAAGCCCGGTTTTGCAGTACAGAGCAAAATCCTCGCAGTTGTTTTGGAAAACATCGTAGTTCCCAAATCCGTTTTGAAGAAGGTACATTGCCCGATGAATGACTGTTTCGGTTGGGTCAGATGCTGCGATTGTACATGTGCCACCACGTACTTTAGCCAGGAAAAGAGATGGGCTCACTTCATATTCAAAGCTGTAAAGGGAACCGCTTTTAAGGAAGCAGTTCAGACAGGAAAGTACGACTCCACTATTTGCCCGTCTGAATCCACAGTCGGGAAAGGTCGGACATTCTTCAGTTAGCCCATCGTTGGACGAGGTTTCAATTTCAACACGGGTGAAATGAACTACTTTGCTACCCCCAACAAAGATACCTGCAAATTTAGATATAGAAACATTTTTAATGGAGCCTGAGTAATTACTAGAAATTCTCTATCACTCCAAAATTAAGTTGTAAGAAAAACCCACCCAAAATGGGCAATTCTGCAATGAACTTTAACAGAAAAAGCTAAAAATGAAAAGTCAACTATGGGCAAAAATGAGACTTTTATCCTAAATTACAGTTCCAATACAGCAAAAGAAAAATCATTTAATGAATTGAATTTATCCAGTTTATATAACATTGTGTCATTGTGTCAATGCGCAGCGCAAAATAAGAATCATTAGTTATTAGTAACTGACCATGATGAGAGTAAGCAAATACTGCTCTGTAAGTGTAGATATGATCCCCTGCCTTGATCTCACTCCTCTCCACTCTGTTTGTTAGTAAGCCCATTTCTCTTTCAGTCAATCAAGAAATAATTAAAAGAAAAAGAAAAAAAAAATCAGGCTTTCTGCAACATTGTTTCAAAAAATTACAAATCCCGCAGCCGCAGTTTCTTTCTCCCAGAAGAACAGGGAAAAGAACAATAATAAAACTCGCGATGTGATTGGTTTACCGGAGAAATTATTTGCTTCGGAAAATGGGATGGTGCCGGGTTAAAATATTTACATAGTACCGTGGTGGGGTTTCATTGATGCTACGCCTAAGAGCATTTAGAAAGGTGCTCTCAAGCCCTATTTTTATGACACGTTTTAATGAAACTAGAAGAAAAAATTGATAAATTAATAGACAATATACAAAACCTTCAAAAGGTTTTAGAAAAAATAAACAAAACAATTCCGGATTTTCAAGACACATATGAAAAATATAACCATTATTTAAACTCTTTACCCGAAATACAAACAAATACATTATATTCTAAAAATAGTTTATTTGGTTCCCAAAAACCAATAGAATCATACGATACTCTTAGATCACAACACCCTTGCGCACAGGGAAAAGGATTTCCACATTTATTCCATACTTTCCATCCTCAATTAAATAATATATCAGACATGCTTGTAGAAATTCTTCATAGGGATTATACTGGTAATTACGAAACAAATAAAGAACAGAACCTAGAAATTGTCCCAAGGGAAGAAAATACTTTGGAAAGTCTGAAAAAGACTATAGAAAACCTTGAAATGATAATATATCAGAAAGACCAAATACGAGGATTAACTAGATCTTCCACAAAAAAGGGGTTTAAAATGCCCAATAAGCTAGAATATATATGGCGAAAACAATAGAAGAAACTCTAGAGGAACTCAGACATATGTTAAGCTCGCTAAGCTTAATGAATAAAGAAACTACTCCAGACACAGAAATAGAAGAAGCTTACCCTATACATCATCAAGAAAATGAAGATGTCATCTTTGAATATACACCATCCGAAACAGATGAAGAATATATAGGAATGGAAGACATTAGAAATCTAAAAACAGAAGATCAGCCAGAATCTAGTAATCGAGAAAATAGGTACGGATATTCTGCACCACATAGAGCTGATGCAGGAAATATACCACCTTTAGGATCAAATTTTTATCCTTTTAGTCAAAACTATATACCAAGTAGGCCAGGAAGTAGAAATCCTTGGAAAAAGATTCCAGCAAAATGGCAACCTATGCATGGAAACATGAATCAAGAAAACATTCTCAATTTAGATTGTGTAGATAATGAAAAGGAAATGTTAACTTACTGGACAAATCAAATAGGTCTAATAATACAAACAACAGATGAGTTTTCTAACTCTTCTGCTCTCGATATATTCACATTTGTATTACATAAAACAACTGGAAATGTTCTACGAATGTTGCAAAATTATACAAACGAAGATGTACAAAATAATTTTAATGCTGATACCCCACTTCACATGTTTAAAAACATTGCGAAAGCAATATATGCATATTTTATAGGAGATTTACAAAAAGAAAATACCTTTATGGGATTGCATGAAACAGAAGAAGCAAAACGACACTTACATAATATGGGTATATGTAATATGTGCTATTTTGAAAACTATTACTGTGAATTTATTGAACACCTAACTAAAATACCTATACTTGAACAATCCCCTTTTATAGATATATTCTTTGCTAAATTACCTTACCCTATAGGAGTAGAATGTCAGGAAAAATATAAGGAAGAAGTTCCAGAAACACACAGAACAATAGGAGCTGCCAGAACTATAGTTCGAAGATATACAACAGAGCAATGTATACAAAAGAAACGATCTATAGCTATGAAACCTTTAACTAAGCTTTGTTGCTCAGAAGATTACTTACCACAAAAATACGGCTGTAGGAAGGAATATAGAAAGAAATTTAGACGAAAAATATGGAAAAAACGGAATAAGTATTGGATAAACAATAATAAATCCTACTTTAAGAAAAATAAACATAGGTTTTTTAGAAAGAAACCTTTTCATAAAAATATAAAGAAAAACAAATACTGTCCTGAAGGGAAAAAGAAGTGCACTTGCTGGCTATGTAAAGAAGAAGGACACTATGCAAATGAATGCCCAAAAAGACAGAATAAAAAGGAACATCAAGTTAAATTGTTACAGTATGCATACACTAATCAATTAGAACCATTAGAAGACTCTGACTATGAATCAGACGCAGACTGGTACGAACTAGTTTCAGAAAATGAAGATGAGGATATAGAATACCCTGATAGCGATGCCTAGTCAGAATTCTACCTTTATAAAGATTCAGATTAACAAAACCTATATATATGCTTTAATTGATACAGGTGCAAGTTTATGCCTTGCTTCGCCAAAGCTAAATTGTTTTAAATGGGAAAAACTAAAAACACCTATACGGGTTATGATAGCAAACGCATCTCATTATTATATTTGGGAAGTAGTAAGAATGCAAACAATTTTTATACAACATTATGTCTTTACTGTCCCAACTATTTATAAACATAAAACAGGTTTACCCTTCATTATAGGGAATAATTTTCTTAAATTATACGCACCATTCGTGCAAAATATCTCGACAATTTCACTTACCGCACCTTTTCGAAGTAAGTATAGACAAAGAAAGCAACAGATCTCTATCCCTATAGAAAGAGAGCTAAATACAAAGAAACTTATAGAAAAAATCTCAGAACTTGTTTATCAAATCACTTTGTATACTTCCAATTTAGAAAAAGAAATTAATGAAATACTTGAGTCTACTTCTAGTGAAAATCCCTTAGATATGAAAAATACTAACACTATGTTGGTAGAAATAAAACTAAAGGATCCTTCTCAAGAAGTAAATGTTAAAAACAATATTCCTTATTCTCAGAGGGATATAAATGAATTCAAAGAAGAATGTTCAAAACTTTTGGAAAAAGGAATTATTTCTGAAAGCCATTCACCACACGCAGCACCTGCTTTTTATGTCGAAAATCATAATGAAATAAAACGTGGCCAGAGAAGAATGGTTATAAACTACAAAAAAATGAATGAAGCGACTATTGGTGACGCCTACAAGCTCCCAAGGATTGACTTCATAAAAACAAAACTTAAAGGACAAAAGTGGTTTAGTACTCTGGATGCTAAATCTGGTTATTGGCAGATTAGACTACATGAGAATACCAAACCATTAACTGCTTTTACATGTCCACCTCAAAAACATTTTCAATGGAATGTTTTGCCTTTTGGCTTAAAACAAGCTCCGGGAATATATCAAAGATTTATGGATAAAAACCTGGAAGGATTAGAAACTATATGTCTTGCCTACATTGATGATGTCATCATCTTTAGTAATCAAGATAGGGAAGACCATTTGAAAAAACTCAAACTTGTTTTGATTAGATGCAGAGAAAAAGGTTTAATCCTTTCAAAAAGAAAAGCACAGCTTTGTAAAAATAAAATTGATTTTCTTGGAAATACGTTTGATTCAGAAGGTAACATGGTTATTCAACCAAACGTTTTAGAAAAATTAAATAATTTTCCAGATAAATTAGAAGATCGAAAACAAATACAAAGATTTTTAGGATGCCTAAATTATATTTCTGATCAAGGCTATCTTAACAATCTTGCTATACAAAGGAGAACACTTCAGAAAAAACTCTCTACCAAAGTTCAATGGACTTGGACTGAAACGGATACACTAATGGTAAAAACCATTAAGGAAAGGTGTCAAAACCTTCCACAACTATACAATCCGCAAGAAAATGATTTCATCATTCTCGAAACGGATGCATCGAAAGATACGTGGGCTGCCGTTATGCTAGCAATACCGGCTAAAGAGTATAACACTCTCTCACAAATGCCCAATGGGCAAAAACATACGCTTTCAGCAAAAGCACAAAAATATATACGCCTGTGCAAATATGTTTCAGGCACTTTTACACAATGTCAATTGAATTATACGGTTCATGAAAAAGAAACACTAGCATTATACAATGCTTTGAAAAAATGGAAGATCGAATTGCTACCACGAGAATTCGAAGTCAGAACAGATTCAAAATACTTAACATATTTTTGCAAAACAAAAATTGCAGATAGTTCAAATCAAGGAAGACTGATACGTTGGCAATTAGAATTGACAAGATACAACTTTCATATTGTACACCGTGCAGGAAAAGACAACGTACTTGCAGATACCCTTACAAGAGAATGGAAGCCATGATATCTCTCTTTTGTAAACAAATACAAGAGATTAAAGACGAACAAAAACGAACGGAACAGATCATTCAAAAAGAGATTCAAAATTTTACAGCAGCCAAGGAGAAACAATTAGCAGAAACTGCTAAGGAATCAGCTACAAAGGTACACGAACTAGAAACAAATCTAAAAATGCTCTGCTCTACACTTAAAATCACACTCCCATCAGAGTTCAGCAGCCAAAACGTGGTGGATCCATTACCCACAACCACAACCACAAACAACACCACAAACACAGTAAACCTCCCATCACCACCATCTCTTACAAAAACTGACAAACCAATCCAATATCAAACTCCAATGCCAAAGATACCTCTTGAAAAAGAACAAACCAATCAAGTAGAAAAACCAAGCAAAAAGAAATGGTATACCATGTTTAATGGATCCATGAAGGGAATATACGATGAATGGAGTAAGATAGCCCCATTTATCACAAAAGGAAGTATACACCAATCTTTCCATACCATCGAAGAAGCAAAAGCTGCCCTAGCACAATACGACCTAAGTCACTATAAACAAGCCTTAATGCACACAGAAAAGGCTTCGCCATCAAAAGTCGTTCTGGGAAGAATACCCTCTATAAAAAACCCTCTTGACAATATTCCTACAAAAGAAGAAAAGGATAAGGAATATGAGGAGCAGAATACATTAAAGAGAGAAAGATTCGAAGAACTCTTGAATAAACTCGAGAAATATGATCCAGCAAAAGATAAAGAAAAAAGATTCTACCCAGTATACAGATATGGACCAAAGGCAGTTCTAGTAGAAGGAATAGACCCGATACTAGCATACCAATTCTTTCTATACGGATTGGTGGATATCATGTATCTCCAAACTACAACAATGCTTCAAAGATTCCCAGGAAATATACGAAAAAGCATTTCAGAATACTTCTCTAATGTTGGAAAAAATGGGCCAAGAGAAGTCGTGGTAAAATGCCATCTAACATACCCGACATTCGAAAATGAAACAACTCCAAGTTTTGGATTGATCAAACTAGTTACAAGTAATGGAGAATACCCAGCAATAGAAACGGTGGAAAACATGAACACAGACCAACAAGAAGAAGCTGTGGCATGGCAGTTAATCCAGATTCATAACTTAATACACGAGCTATACCAAAAGAAAACATTTAGAATAAATCTCAAAGGAAGAGATTATTTGATATATGGGATGTCTCAAAGAATACTGAAAGAATCTCATTGGGAATACGTTTACGAATATCACAAAAAAATACTCAAGATAGACGAGTCGCAACTAACAACCCTGGCAGAAAAAACAAAAAGGATCTTGCATGAAGAAATGAAAAACTTAGAGGTCCATAGTTGCAAATACTGCAAGAAAAAAGACGTCAGTAGTGACGAAAAGGAATACAAGGATGCATATGCAACAAGTGACGAGGAAAGTGACAACTCATCACCAATAATTGAAGAAAATTAAAAATGTAGACCCCATTAAAAACGTCGGTAGAAGGATAGCCATTCCTTTTTTCGACACTTTTGTTGTAATAGTTTTTCTCCGCATTTTCAAAATCAAGATCTCTATCTATATAAATGGGATCATATGTAATCGTTTAGGAAGAGTGAATTAAATATGTTTTTCTATCTTTCTTTAATTGAAAGTTTTACTCTTCCGGAATGTCGATCGTGCTATTGAGAGTTAGCATACTTCATCTCCAACCAAGAATCTAATCGATTCTGCAGAGTGGCCTTCTGTGACAGGTAATATACTCATAAATTTCTATATACTCGTATACTCATAACTTTTCTTTCATACCATTTAGCTAAAATGAATGATTTACATGAATTCCAGAATATACATGTTAATACAACTTTTCACACTAGATCTCTTCAATACCATTTAGTTGGAATCATAAAAAACAATCTAATACCAGTTTTAATAGATACAGGGGCTATATGGTCTCATATTCACGAACACTTAGCAACAGAAATTAGAAAGACAAATTCCGAAGCATATATTGTACGAAATGATAGAGAAATATTTATAGAAAAAACAGGAAAACTAGAAATAACTCTAGAAAATAATCTCACTATCTGTACACGAATTCATATAGACAATGAATCTGCACATGAGATAATTTTAGGAATGGATTTTTTAGATTCTTTGGAAAACTTTGTTCTTACTCGAGAATATTTAGAAATGAAATTTCAAAATACAGTTCGAAGAATACCGAGAATAAAATTATCTGAGTCTCAATTAAAATTCCAAATATGAATTCGTCAGAGATTAGAAACATGGAAAATATTTCAAACGAAATAGAACAGTTAGAATCAACAGAAGTTTCTGAAGGATACGGTAGTTTTGCTCAAGATATAATTATTAGCTCAAAAATAATTAGTAAAATAAGACAAAAAGAGTTAAACATAAATGATGGACAAGGAATTAAAAAACCATCCTTCTTTTCAAACATGTTTCACAGAAAAAACCTAATATATTTCGGAAAGTTTATTCAAGAGACTCCTATAGAAATAACCGAAGCTCAAGGAAAACTTTCACTACCCTTAATAGATGAACACCATATTCTTCAAAAGATACGATCACTGAATAGATCGCCCAACGAATTCGGATATATACATATTTCCACCATACAAGTTTTAATAAAATCAACGTTTGCAGAAGGAATTGAGTCACCAGTAAAATTTTGGGTTATAGATGATAGAATTAAAGATACGCAGGATAAAATCCTAGGAGTCATTGAAGGAAACTTAAAAGCAACAAAACTAATATTCAATGTTTCTATACAATATGGGATACCTTTAATTACCAAAAATCTTAGTCAATCTATATCCTTATTATATAAATTTACTAGAAAAGATTTAATGGAATACGGAGACTACCCTTTTTCTATGACATACGCCGTAGGATACGCTATTAGTAATAGCCATCACAGTATAGATTATAAAACTGAAGAAAAAATAAATATGGATTCTTTATTTAGAAACTTTGCCCAAATAAAATTTATACCTAAAAAACAGGTTATTGACCCTCAAAGAAAAAGTAGTTTTTCACAAATTGAACAAATTGGAACATCTAGAAGAATAGAAAGACCAACAACTTTCATACCAATAAAAAATGACTCTAAAGATACAGAAGAAGGTATAAAAACTCTAACTAAACAAATAAATAATCTAACTCAATATGTACAAGAAAAATTATAAACATCATGCCTAAAAGAATACCTTTTTATAAAAACGCATCATACATTAATTACTTACATTCTCAATATATATACTATAAAGAGTTATGTGAAACTCTTATTGAAGGAACCTACGAAAAAAGTCTTTTTGAACAAACACGAGATTATTATCTCAACCGAATAAACCAAATTAAACTAATACATGCCGCCTAAACACCATGTCTGGATTTGAATTATCCATTGAAGAATACTCATACAATTATAAGCAGTTTACTTCAAACTATGCTTCCGCCTCAGAAAATGATTTGGAAAATACTCTTAAAAATACTCTGGTATCAGAGCGAGGAGACAACCTAGAAATATGCAACTTAATTTGCACTGAAAACTATCAAAATTTTTTAGACTTTGATTTTTCTGATATAGAAATAACAAGTCCTTTTACAAATTTTAGTAAACAATTAGAAAATATATTGGAAATTGGAGAAAGCAGTGAACCACCTAAGAAAAAACGAAGATATAGAACCTATAATACTGAAGAGGATACTTTTTTATATTTAGAAATATTAGGAGCTATTAGACTATACTGTAAATATATGCCCATATCAAAAAATAGGTCCAGAATATTAGATACGTTATCACGAGAAATAGATTATTTAAGAAAAAAGTCAAAACGAAGAAATAATGAAGAAACATCCTACTTTATAACACTCAAAATTAACGAATTTAGAAAAATCTTTAATATACTCTATGGAAGTAATTAGACCAACAAGTCAGAAAAAGAAAATAATAAGAGCAGCATGCCATGTGCTCTTGGTAGCAGCATCAAACGAACCCGTGGTGGATGAGTTTGATTTGACCCAGCTAAGAAATTTTTTGTAATAAAATAAGACTGTTGTACTAACATTGCATGTTGGCTGCCTGCTTCTTTTTTCTTTTCTTTTCTTTTCTTTTGGACGGTGGGAGTAAGTAAGGCTCTATTTGGATGGATTTTGGCTCGGTTTCGTGGGTCTCGGCGTAAAAAAATTAGTTTGGATGGTTTCGATGAAACTTTTGAGACTTCATTTGGATGGATTTTGGCTCTTGGGTTTTGTGGTTGAATAAGTTGAAACCCCACTTGAATTGAGTTTGAATGTTGAGGTTTAGGGAAAAAAGTAGATGATATGTGTCAAATCAATGTCTTTTTTAAGGGAGATTTGAAGGAAAAAGTAGGTAGTAGGTGTCAAATCAATGTTTTATAGGTTTGAAGAGCTTGAGTGTGAATATATAAATAGGTTATTGATGGTTTTACGGGTTTGACGAAAACTCATTTGAAAGGTTTGGCTCGGTCTCGCGAAACCCGCGAGACCGGGCCAAAACCCATCCACATACACCCTAAGTTCAATTTTAAGGTACAATTCCTGATAAATTAATATTCGTTTATTTTACTATATGTTATGGAGTATTTAGCTTTAGTTTTATAAAAACAAAGAGTTCATACCAATTAGGGGTGGAAACGAGTTGAAGAGTATTGAATAACACATTATTTTAGTTTGGTTTGAATTTTATTGAGCTTGAAATTTTGTGTTTTAGCTTGTTCTGATTGTTTCACGAACAAACTCGAATAAGCTTGGGCTGAGTAACTTAAAATATATACATGTAGTTTTTTTAGTTTATCGAGTCGAGCTTTAAAAGTTAACAAATTAAAAATGATGTTCAAGCTAATTTGTTTGATTTCTATGACGAACCAGCTCAAAAGAGCGAACAGACTCGCATCAAGTATCAAGTAGATTGATTAATATTAATAAAATGAGTAACAAATTAAACACATTTTTTCCCCAAAATATTGTACTTACTTTTATTTTTGAAATCATGAAATAAATGACAAAAAATGCATCCAGGCAATATCCATAATTCCTTTTGGATGTGTTTTAGTTAACAAATTTCGAATTTACATAAGAAATATTTCAATTTATTTAACCAAATAATGCTGACCCTTGTTCAAAACATCAGATATATCTTAACTCCAAAATTCAAATTTTAAAAAGATTTATTTTAGAATGAATCGAATTCAATCTCCCTCAACTAAAATTATCATTCACGATCGCGACACATTTAATTTGTCATGTTAAATTGAACGGACCCATATTCATCGTTAAAATAATGGCCCTAGGGCAGTCAACGAGTTAATTGGATTCGGACTAGGTCCAATCTCATTGAACATTATTTATGGTGGACTCATCGAAGATAAATTTTTATATTTTACTATGCTATTAGATGATCTACAAAAATGCATTATAAATTTTTCTATATAGAAGATATCATACTATCTCAAGATAATTTACCTTTTGTAGCCCAATAAGTGTTGTGATCGATTTTTATCGGATCTCCGAGGCTACTTGCTATTTTATAGAGGATAGGTTCCTTGTAATATTCAAGTGCCAGTTCTTCTATCCGAACCCAAGTTACCACCGTCGTTATCTTGTCCGTTGAAGCTTGGAAATTCGGCAACCACTTCCGAATAACCATGAACTGGCCGGCAAACATCCATGGTCCTTCGGTGAGTATAAAGTCCCTCTTGTTTTTGTCCCCTAGTTTTAATATGTAGCAATTAGAGCCCAAGTCAATGAGTTCAAAATCTCCACCGAGCCTCCACATTCTATCCATTCTTGCCGCCAGCAGGTTATAATTCCAACCTTTTCCCATAACCTTAATGATCAGACTATCTTTCCATGGTTTTCGCAGGCTTTCTACCAGATCTTCATCAATAACTATCTTGGGATAGGGACACTCCTCCGTGGATTTAACCACCTTAATCTTCTCTAAGTCAAACATGAGCTTGGTGTCAAACTTCAAGTCGTCCTTGTCACTAGTCTCTCCAGCAAGTTTTTGTAGGTACGACGGTTTTTCCGGTAGTGATTCTTTCTCTTGGGTATCATTCAAGTTAACATTCTCATCGCTCTCCATAGGAGAGGTTTCTTGTGGTTCCGCATTAGTGCGAAACTTCTTTGTATTACGTTCATCAGGGGTGCTTGGTGCGCGTGAGAGATTCATTTAGAGAAAGCTTTCAGTGGGTTCAGGGGAAATTCAAGGATAAACTCTCGAGAGCATAATGTTTGATCAATCCATAAAATAGATACTTCATAAAAGATGTACAGTATATTGACAAAATATTATTAAATATTAACCGTGGCAGAAAGCAAATTTTCCTCATTAATTATATACACTATGTTATGAATTTTTTTTTTTTTTTTTTAAAATAAATAAATTATATACGTATTTATTTATTTATAAATCCATAGCTATCCAGAAAAGAAAAAAAGGAAACTCAAATTTTACACGAGAAATTAATTTCATTTCTTATACCTCTTTCTTTCTCTATCCGATTTTCCTAACCCCTCAGCTACATCGAAAAATCCAAATACTTTTGATTTCCGAAATCATGTCTGAATTTTGGAATTGGCATTGAGGTTTCCTTGAATGATTGATCTAATGAATCATCAGATCTTCATCGTGTTACTATTATTGTTATTGTTTTTATAATTAGCATCGTAGCCGTAGAGGTATTATGGGAATTGGGGTTGTGTCTTGGTGTTGCGATGGAAATTTCTCGAATTTAGCCTCGCAATCTCAATCATTGGAAAATCCAGATGTGGTGTTTGTTGTTGCCATAGCCAATGCCGATAGGAAATGTCGATCTCGATTCAATCGGTTCGATTCTTATTGCATTGTTTCAGAGGAATTCTCAGATGGAAAATCACGCACCACTTTTCCACAGAATGCCCTCCTCTGATTCCATTGCTTTTCCTCCTCGTTCTTTTGGTAGTCTCTGCTAATTCTGTTTCGTTGCTTTTGTTCTTCTTCTTGTTGTTCTTCACCAAAATGATTTGTGGTATGGGCTTCGGGTTGCCTCCTTCATTAGGAAATGCTAGTGAGAAAGGCAATTTAGGTTTTTCTGTGAATTGTGGTGGTGGTGGTATTAACAATGAGTCTGAGGCTGATTATGTGGAAAAATGTCCCTGGAATCGATATCTTAGGGTAATTGTTCTTTTCTTTTATATTTAGTTTTGTCCTAGTTTGATGTTCTTGAATAATTATATACTCGATCTTAGTTTTATGATGATGGATTTGATCTTGTTGATGCTACATTGTGGCGTTTACTATCTGAAAACTATCAAATGTAGCTGTGTTTCGTGGTCAATTTAGTTATGGGGATGATGGTAGAATTGCTTTGCTCTAATCATTAGGGGTTATTATTCTCATTTTTATTATGATCTGTGATTTCAATGTTATTAATTTGTTATATGGGTTTATTCACTTGGCTTTCATGACTTGTGCTTTCTTTTGCAGTACAATGATGTCTTGGGCAAAGGAGCATTCAAAACTGTGTATGAGTTTAAATTGGATATTTCTTATTAGTTTTTCATGATTTTGATTTATGCTTATGATTGTATTCCCCCTCTTATTGTTTCTTTTATAGCTACAAGGCATTTGACCAATTTGATGGGATTGAAGTAGCATGGAACCGGGTGAAAATCGACGATGTATTGCGGTCACCAGAAGATTTGGAAAAGTTGTACTCTGAGGTTTATCTTCTTGAACAACTGAAGCATGAAAACATCATCAAGTTCTATTATTCATGGATTGATGACAAAAAAAAGAATGTTAACATAATCACTGAGCTTTTTACGTCTGGGAGCCTGAGACAGTGAGTTTCTTCATGTTTTTCCTCATGCCTATTATTGATTATGTGTGATTTATTCAATATATTTGGCTCTTAGATACCGTAAAAAGCACAAAAGTGTTGATATGAAGGCTATAAAGAATTGGGCAAGGCAGATACTCAAAGGATTAGACTATCTTCATAGTCAAAGCCCGCCTGTCATCCATAGGGACTTGAAATGTGACAATATATTTGTTAATGGGAATCAAGGAGAAGTTAAAATTGGTGACCTTGGATTAGCAACCATCATGCAGCAGCCTACTGCTAAGAGTGTCATTGGTAATGTGTTTTTGAACTGCACTTTCTAGAATATAATGTATTCCACAGAAAGTGCTTACTTCCTCTGCCCTGTTGTCAGGAACTCCGGAATTTATGGCCCCTGAGCTTTATGAAGAGGAATATAATGAACTAGTTGACATATATTCCTTTGGAATGTGCCTGTTGGAAATGGTTACTTTGGAATATCCTTATTCCGAATGCAAAAATCCAGCTCAAATATATAGAAAAGTTACATCTGTAAGTTTGCTTTCCTTCATGTTGCTCTGGTAACCTATTTTGGAACTTGTTTGTAGTAAATATTAGATGAGATTACGTATCAAACGTTATCTCTTGTTTGGCTGATAAAATAGCAGGTCAATCCATAAACATGCAATAATCTGGCACTTTTAGGCACTAATGCAAATACAACTATCATAGGTCCAACTATATGATATATAATCTCCATGGTCCAAAAATAGATGTAGGAGTTGAATTATGCCTCATTTACTAAGTTGCCCTATTCTATGTTTTAGACCTGGTACCAAACAAGTCCAAAAATTAATAATATTATGTTCTTTCGTAATGATTACCATTATTTTATAGCTGCTACCAAATTAGTTCTTAATTTATGTCATCTGGCAGGGTGTCAAACCTGCTTCTCTAAACAAGGTAGCTTCTCCTCATATCAAAGAATTCATTGAGAAATGCTTGGTTCCAGCTTCTCAAAGGTTGTCTGCCAAGGAACTTCTTAAAGAGCCCTTTCTTCAATTTGAGCATTCAAAAGAACCCATTCGTGATTCATTACGGCTACCTAATGAATTTCATCAACCTACAAGTTCATTGAACTGTGGGCCTCATTGTATGGATATTGACCCTGAATATAACCAGTCCATGTGTACAGACTCCAATGGCGGGAGCCCTCATTCTTCAGTACTAGAATTCCAAAGATCACATCAGAACAATGAATTTAGATTGAAGGGGAAGAAGATTGATGACAACTCAATCTCACTAACCTTGCGAATTGCTGATCAGGCGGGTAAGTGGGAAGTACTGGATAGTTGAAAAATACCCACAAATAACCAGAACAATCCGTTCATATTTTTCGAGTAATATTTAATTTGAATTGCAGGCCGAGTGAGGAATATACACTTCCAATTCTACCTTGATTCAGACACAGCACTTGCTGTAGCAGCTGAGATGGTTGAGCAACTTGATTTGGCAAATCATGATGTAGCTTTCATTGCTGATTTCATTGATTACCTAGTAATGGAAATTTTGCCCGATTGGAAACCTTCATCTGAATCCTACTCTAGCGGAGAAAGAAGTGCAAGCAGCCTAGCCTTGATAGAAGATCAATGGGAGATGCCCTTTGCTGATTTCCCGTACGAGTCAGAGATCGAACAAGATAATGTGCCCGATTTTCACGTGGATCCTCATATTCGTGGCAATAGCTCGTATGAGGACTCCAACTTTGTTCCCCGTGATCCATGTTTGACAAATACAGGAAATAAACTATCCGATGGATCAACGGCGTCTGAGGTTACGGCACAAGATTGTTCACTAAAGAATGAGATGATGTCTAAAGGTTCGAGTCAAGAAATGGAGTTTAGAGATCAATATTTCGAATGTAGAACGAATGAAACTGGCAGAGGAATTGTGGAATGTCCCTTAATGGCGATTGAGGAGACTGATCTGAAGTTGGAGCTCGAGGCAATTGAGACACAATATCGACAATGGTTTGAAGAACTTTCAAGGATGAGGCAGGAGGCAATGGAAGCAACCAAGAAGAAATGGATGACAAAAAAGAAAGCCTCTGTTCATTGAACAAGAGTGGTTTGTCATTTGGTTGGTTTTGATATTCCTACCAATGTCGAAGCTTTTCATCTTCTTTGGTTTCTAAGTTGTTCTTTTCTTTTCTTTTGGGTTGGGTTGTGTTGTGATGGAACCTCCTTGATTCCTTTGTAGATCTAATCATTTGTTCAAATCCCAATATACTTTACTTGCATGTATGTTTTCTTGAATAAGAATTTGTAAATACCAATATACTTTACTTGCATGTATGTTTTTACTTCACCATTATATGGATGGATCCCTGATCTGATGTAATCAAATTTAACTCGTGCGGACCTATCTGTTGAATTGATTTGGTTGAAATAATCGTTGGTGGGAAGATCCAATTTTGTAGATTTGGGAGTTGTTGGGTCAAGTCAACGGGGTTCATTCATATTTCATATTAGGTAAAATAAGAGAGTTTGTTTTGATCCGTCTCACTAAAACCAATTTTATTCGAACTAGCTTTGGCACAGACTAAGATTGATCCACTGTCTGGGACTGGACTGGAGTGGGGTGGGGTGGGGACCCAAATCTTCTCTTATTGGTGAATGAATGAGTGGAAAGGCAAACTGGGTGGGGCCATTGAATTAATGATGGCTTGTACGACAACATTATGAAGTGGAATACTATTAATTAATAAACCTATATTATTACTACTATATAGGTAGTTAGGTAGGTATGTATAATTTATAAACTTTTTTATTTATTTATTGATGGAATCTAAATTATTAGATTTTTTTTTTTTTTTTTCTGAATTAGTATTAGATTTAACACACACACACACATACACTCTCTCTCTCTCTCTCTTATTAATCCCATCACATCATTATCAGTATGAGGCCCCAATTTTAACTTGATTAACATCATCATACTCTACTCTGTTTTTTTAAGTGAAGTGCAGTGCAGTGGCTCTGAATTTAGATAATTAAATTAGAAATGGTTCTCTTTCGTCATTTATCCTAATAAGCTTACAATGTCTTTTGTTTTGACTTACAAACCCAACCCAACCCACATTTAAGATTGCATACTTGAACAAATTATACAATCATTTCTTCTTCTCTCTAATTTCTCATAACAAAAGAGAATTGGGATAATGGGAGATTTGATCGGTCCAAGGTTGTACAGCTGCTACAAATGCAGAAATCATGTTGCTCTTCATGATGATATCGTTTCAAAAGGATTTCAGGTATCCTTTTCTATTTCTTTTTTCTTAAAGCTTAAAAGGGAAAAAAAAAAAAAAAAGGAGGTGTTGACTATTTTAATTTTATCATCAGGCTAAAAACGGAAGGGCCTTTTTATTTTCGCACGCGATGAACGTGAGATCGGGTGCAAAAGAGGATCGGCAGCTGATGACTGGGCTGCACTTGGTGGCCGACGTTCACTGTGCCGATTGTGGAGAGGCTCTGGGGTGGATGATGTACCAAGTCTTCGTCATTATAAACAGTCGTCGACCAATCGATTAATATCGAGGAACCTAAGCGAAATGACCTAAAGAAGGACATCGACCTCGATCTCCTAGGCTTAATCGACATAGTGATCGATGTACTTCCTTGTTGAATCCATTTACGATCGGATCGAATAAATTGCTGAGGATCCATATTCGAACCATTATGTCCAATCATGATTCGACCCGATGACCCATTTAGAACCCTATAAATACCCCTCATAAATACGATAAAAGGGACGCACTTCTAAGCATTAAATACGCTCCGACTTCCCAACTCATCTCGATACTTACTTAAGCATCGGAGGGTTATCGCCGGGTAACCACCGGCATTAACCTGACGTAGTTGTCTTTGTTTTCAGGTTAGGATCCCTTATACAAATCGAGGACTAGCATAGCCGACCTGCTGATCCTCATATTGGCGAGTCGCGTTCGACTGGAAAGAACCATCCTAACGAAAGCACACTCATCAATTGGCGCCGTCTGTGGGAACATAACTTTGAGAACGTGAAAAATGACTACAAGATCTAAGACAGTCCAAGCACGAGAAAAAGAGGGAAACCGCGATCAAAATGGAGAAGGTCAAGGAGATAATTTAATGACTCGTGATCCTGATCCAGCACCTCATGCTGAGGCCGGGGCTTCAAGACCGCCGGCTCCCCCGATAATACAACTTACGAGAGACGATCTAAAAGCCATTCTCGATGAAGCCAAAAAGGAGTGGCTCGCGGAGATCAAAGAAACCGCCATTCAAACTCGACGACCCCCACGTGCCGCCGCCATCGATGCACGAACGGGATTCGAGGCAAACGAAGCAATCAGTCGAGCTGATGAATTTCAGGTCAGGCATGGCGCGGAGGAAAACCCGCAGGAGCACTCAGTCAGAGAAGTCAACAAATTGGCCTCAGAAGTGAGATCGTTACACCAAAAGTTGGACAAACAAGAAAGGAAGAATGAACATCCGATATCGAACTCTCGATTAAGGAAGTCACCGTTTTGTGATGAAATATTCTTTGAAAGATTGCCTCTCGACAAAAGATTACCTACTCAGCTACCTCGTTACTTCGGAACGGAAGATCCCGAAGAACACCTGGCCTCATTTAATCTTCAAATGCAGCTTCATGGCATTTCCGATAATGTAGCAGCAAAGGCATTCTCCACCACACTAGCGGGAATGGCTCAATCCTGGTTCGGAAGGTTAGAGGAGAAATCCATCTTCGACTATGACCAACTCTGCGACAAGTTTATGAGTCAGTTTGGTAGTAAGAGAGCGGTCAGACCCCCTGCAAACCATTTATATTCGATCATACACAGTCCTGGAGAGAGTTTCAGGAGTTTCATGGGGAGGTTTAACAATGAGCTCCTTAAGGTTGAAATGCCAAGAGTTGATTTTTTAATTACCGTTCTTTTCCAAAGCACTTTAAATCGAGGGTTCGCCAGTGCAATAGTAAGAGAAAACCCCACTACATATGAAAAATTGATGGAAATGGCAAATCAATACATGAACGAAGAAGAAATGAATAAATTAAGAGGAACGTTCTTTGGGATCACGAAGCCTGAAGAGAGACAATCGTCGGATATCCCTGATAGACCAAAAGAGGGGCCGCAATCCAATCGATCATATGAAGGCAGAAATAAGAAGGTCTATAGAGAAGAGAGACCCCACAACCCGGGAAGACAAGGTTTGGGGAGGTCGAATAGAGAATATTATGATAATTACACTCCCCTCAAAAAGCTGAGATCCGAAATCTTATTCGCTATTCAGGATCACAACCTGCTAAGAAAGCCGGCTCCGATTAAGGATTACCCGGCCTCCAAAAAATATTGTCGATTTCATCGACAAAGAGGACACGACACTGATGACTGCTATCAACTTAGAGACGAGATCGAGAGATTGATAGCGGAAGGGCACCTCACTGGGTATGTAAAGACATCGAAAAATGAGCAACCTAGAAATCGACAGAAAGATAATCGATCTCGATCAAGATCTCCCGCCAGAAGAGAACAACGCTCGAAAGATAGAGAAGACCAGCCGAGAAGAGCACAGCCCGGAACAATAGTTAATATGATCTCTGGAGGCCCAGCAGGGGGAGATAGTAAAAACTCAAGAAGGGTAGTATCTCGAGTTATAAGGGATAGAGCCCAAAATGAGAGAAGGGAAGTGTTCTCGATAAGACCAACTCAGCAGAACAAAATGATTGGTTTCGATGAGTCTGACCTACAACCCGATTTCGTGTCATTCAATGACCAAGATGTACCAGACTGCCCTATGGTGGTTACAGCACAGATCGCGGGAGCTACTGTTAAGAGAATTTTGATAGATTCAGGCAGTTCGGCAAATATCCTCTTCCAAGATGCTCTAGAGCGAATGGATCTAGGCCCGACCCCTCTCGACGCAGTAGCTACCCCACTTGTGGGTTTTGGAGGCGCTCAGGTTATTCCCAAAGGTATTCTTACTTTGTCTCTTTCCTTGGGAGACGAAGGAAATTCAAGAACAAGAATGATTAAGTTTTTAATTGTCGACGCGCCTTGTGCCTACAATGTCATATTGGGAAGACCAGCTTTAAATAGTTTCCAAGCAGTAATCTCGACTTACCACCAGAAGATGAAATTTCCGACCACACCAGGAATAGGAGAAGTTCGAGGAAATCTAAAGGAGGGCTGGGACTGTTACACAGTATCTTTAGGAAAACAGCATAAAAAAGATAACTTTCTTTATAGTAACGAAAAGTCACCAGCGGACCAGCAGAATAGTCCATCGCCACCGGTCGACGTGGACGAGGTAAAGAAGGCATGTTTTGATGACAAAAGCGAAATGCAGAACGAAATAAATCCCAAAAAGAGAAAATTCGAAAGAATTGAACCTTCCGAAGGACATAAATCGATTGAATTGGTACCAGGGGAATCATCGAAAACAACGAGGATAGGCACTCAACTTTCTGAGGGGCTCGAAACCCAACTGATCGAATTCTTGAGGGAAAATGTGGACGTCTTCGCTTGGTCGACCACTGACCTCCAAGGAATAGATCCAAAGATCATCGTTCATAGACTCAACATCGATCCGTCGTCTCGACCAGCAAGACAAAAGAAACGAAACTTTGGCCCAGAAAGAAACAGGATTATAAAGGAGGAAGTAAAGAAACTTCTAGATGCTGACTATATAGCTGAAATACAATTCACGGAGTGGTTGTGCAATGTCGTCCTAGTTTCAAAGGGGGGAGGAAAATGGAGAATGTGTAATGACTTCACGGATCTTAACAAGCTATGTCCTAGAGATCCGTATCCGCTCCCGAGAATCGATTCACTGGTCGACTCCACTGCGGGATGTGCAATATTGAGTATGATGGATGCATTTCAGGGATTTTACCAAATTTTTATGGCATTAGAAGATCGAGACAAGACAGCTTTTATTACCGAAATGGGTGTGTATTTCTTCAAGGTAATGCCCTTCGGACTGAGGAACGCTGGGGCCACTTATCAAAGGCTGGTGAATAAAATGTTCGAAGGCCTGCTGGGGAAATCGATGGAGGTATATGTCGATGACATGCTGGTCAAAAGCCTAAGTGAGAAAGATCATCTGGAACACATTAAAGAGGCTTTCGACATAATGAGGAAATATGGAATGAAGCTCAACCCGGCCAAATGTACTTTCGGAGTTAGGTCAGGGAAATTCCTCGGGTACTTGGTGAACGAAAGAGGTATTGAAGCAAACCCAGAAAAGATACAAGCAGTCATCGATTTGAAGGCTCCTCGGAACTTAAATGAAGTGCAAAGGCTAGTTGGAAAAATCACGGCCCTCAATCGGTTCATATCTCGTTCTGCAGACAAAAGCCTTCCCTTTTTCAAAGTAATGAGGAATGCAAAGAAGTTCGAGTGGTCGAAGGAATGTGACCAGGCATTCGAAGAACTCAAATCCTATCTTATGTCACCTCCCCTTTTGGCCAAACCAAAAGATAATGAAGACCTATATCTCTATATTGCAGTTTCCGAGCAAGCGATCAGCTCAGCTCTGGTTAGAATGGAAGCAAAAGAAAACAACCCGATCTATTATGTGAGTCGAGTCTTACAAGGCCCCGAAAGAAACTACTCCGAGATCGAAAAGTTTGCTCTCTCTATAGTAACTACTGCGCGGAAATTGAGACCCTATTTCCAGTCGCACAAAGTTATTGTCCTGACCAACCAACCACTGAGGCAAACACTTTCAAAGCCTAATGCGTCGGGAAGGTTAATTAAATGGGCGGTCGAGCTAGGAGAGTATGACATCGATTACTTGCCAAGGACATCAGTCAAAGGGCAGATTTTAGCTGATTTCGTACTAGAAAGCACTGTACCTGCAGAAGAAAAGGAAGAACAATGGATGTTGCACGTGGATGGATCTTCCACATCGACGGGGGGTGGCGCAGGAATCTACTTCCAAGGCCCAAGCGGGGAAGAGCTTGAATTTGCTGTGAAATTAGACTTCCTAGTATCCAACAATGAAGCAGAATATGAGGCCTTGCTGGCTGGATTGACAATGGCAATCGAGACAGGAATAAAAAACCTAATTGCTTACACCGACTCACAGCTCGTGGAAAAGCAATTTAAGGGTCTTTTCGAAACCAAAGAAGATTCGATGATTAGATATTTAGCTTTGGTCAACAAGCAAGTATCACGACTTGAAACGTTCCAACTCGAGTATATAAGAAGAACAGAGAATACAAGGGCAGACACTCTCTCGAAGTTCGGAAATCTAATAGAAGGAATCAAAACTCGGAAGGTAACACTCTTGATCTCGGAAAAATCGGCTATCGACATCAATGAGAGTTCCTCTGGTGCGGATGTACTCAATCTCGATGATGATAGCGGTGGTTGGAAGACTCCAATACTCGATTACCTACTGAACGGAACACTCCCATCAAACAACACCGAAGCAAGAAGAATCAAATATAGGGCACCTCGCTATGCGCTCATTGGAAATGAGTTATATCGACGATCAGTCACTGGAGTATTGCACAAATGCGTAGATTCTCCCCAGACCGACCTAATACTAAAGGAAGTCCATGAAGGATCCTGTGGAAGTCATTCGGGAGGCAGGGCATTAGCGATTCGAATCTCGCGTCTAGGGTATTATTGGCCTTCCTTGGTCAAGGACGCCAACAACTATGCTAGGAGGTGTGCCAAGTGCCAATATCACGCCACCATGCCAAATCAGCCAGCGCAAAAGATGGAATCAATATCGATTGCTTGGCCTTTCGATCAGTGGGGTGTGGACTTAGTTGGACCACTGCCAATGGCGCGAGGTCAGAAGCGCTATTTACTTGTAGGCGTGGAATATTTTAGTAAATGGGTAGAGGTGGTGCCGCTAAAGCAAATATCTCAGACCCAAATAATCAACTTCTACTGGTCGATCGTTTGTAGGTTTGGCATACCTAGAGTAATCATCTCCGACAATGGACCTCAATTTGTGGGGAAAAGAGTAGTGGATTGGTGTTCCAAACACAAAATCGATCTACGTTTTACGTCAGTAGGTTGCCCGCAAACAAACGGACAAACTGAGGTTACGAATCGGGAAATCGTAAAACTCTTGAAGAAAAGATTATCCGAAGCAGGAGGTGCTTGGCTCGATGAGTTACCTTGGGTCGTTTGGGCTAATCGAACGAAGGAAAGAGCTGCGACTGGGGAAACGCCTTTTAGTCTAGTGTATGGATCGGAGGCAGTTGCTCCTGCTGAACTAGAAGTCACGTCGCCAAGAACTGGTATGTACAATGAAACGGATAATACGGACAAAAGGAATTTCGAACTCGATCAAGTGGAAGCAAAACGAGAAAGAGCCTCCACCCGAATCCAAGCCTACAAAACTACCATGGCAAGGGCTTACGATAAAAATGTAAGATTAAAATCTTTTCAGGTGGGAGACCTCGTCCTAAAACGAGTAGATGTATCCAAGCAAAAGGGTAAGCTCGATTGTAATTGGGAAGGACCATTCAAGATAATCGAAGCCGGCAGAAAGGGCGCATATCGATTAAACACAATGGGAGGAAAATCCGTAAAAAGAACTTGGAACGGGAGAAACCTCAGAAAATTCTACGCCTAAGAAATTTTCTTTAGTTTGTCTATATTTCCAACTGTTTCTTGTAATTTCCTTACTTTTATTTTTGAATCTAATGAAAAAGTTCTTTTGTTACTTTCCAAGACTATCGTATAGATCGACAGCCATTGAGGCATCGAGAGGAAATCTACAATTCTCCAAACGTACCTCGATAGCCGTTGAGGCATCGAGAGGAAATCTACAATTCTCCAAACGTACCTCGATAGCCGTTGAGGCATCGAGAGGAAATCTACAATTCTCCAAACGTACCTCGATAGCCGTTGAGGCATCGAGAGGAAATCTACAATTCTCCAAACGTACCTCGATAGCCGTTGAGGCATCGAGAGGAAATCTACAATTCTCCAAACGTACCTCGATAGCCGTTGAGGCATCGAGAGGAAATCTACAATTCTCCAAACGTACCTCGATAGCCGTTGAGGCATCGAGAGGAAATCTACAATTCTCCAAACGTACCTCGATAGCCGTTGAGGCATCGAGAGGAAATCTACAATTCTCCAAACGTACCTCGATAGCCGTTGAGGCATCGAGAGGAAATCTACAATTCTCCAAACGTACCTCGATAGCCATTGAGGCATCGAGAGGAAATCTACAATTCTCCAAACGTACCTCGATAGCCGTTGAGGCATCGAGAGGAAATCTACAATTCTCCAAACGTACCTCGATAGCCGTTGAGGCATCGAGAGGAAATTTCCAAATCATCGAAATCTCCAGAGGTATCTCCGATAACCGCGGAGCCATCGGGATGAGATCGTAAAATTGACAAATCGATAAACGTTCCTAGATTGCCGATATTTTCGAATGGCTAAAAACCTAAGTATTGTAATCGTCGATCTCTCCGATAATAATAATCGTCGATATCCTCTAAAAATTTCATCAATTTCTTCAAAGGAAAGTGAAGTTATTATGATCATCGATTTCTTATGATCATCGATTTCTTCTAAGTTAAAGTCAGTGATTTCATCTTAAAAATTTCATCGATTTCTTCTAAGATAAAGTCAGTGATTTCTTTAAGAAGATTAGGATCTACTATGATTGTCGATTTTGTCAACCGGTTACAAGACAAACTACGTCAAGCATCGATTTCTTTTATGTTGCTGGTTAAGTGCATTCTCTCGATAACTACAAAGTTACTGACAAATTCAAATATTCAAACAAAGTTGAGATAATATGAAATTTATTTCATTAATTATATCAAAACTATTACAAGTGTACAAATCGATATCGACTACGCTGAGTTATCAAAAGACCTATTACAAGCTATTACATTGATCGTTCTAGTAAGTTGAGGAAATCCCGAGTATTTCCTACAAATTCGGCAACCGAGAACCTATGGTCACGCCCGACCTCGGATTAGCTATAGGCTTAAATATGGAGGTTTTCCGCCTATAGCTTTTCCTCTCATTGGTCGAGGCCTTGAGGGGACGAGACGTCCTCGGCGTCAGTGAAAGACAGGTGGATCTTTTAATAATACCAGGTTGCTTACCGAGCGCACACACCATCACAGTCAATAAGATGACCATGGGTGATGGGTCTCTCGGCATCGACTCGGTGAAAGAGGAGGAAAAAATCGACCAATATTTGGCGATTCAAATCCTCCACCACCTAATCGACAACCTTAGCCTCTATTCTCCACACCTGCCCTCCTAGTTCTCGGGAGAACCACGGAATCATCAACCACCCTGCTTATGTTGCAGAGTGCCGATCCAAATGAGGATTCCGAGATTCCCCCGGGTAGACCTCGTTGTCGTTACCGATGCCACCCATTCGAACGACGAGGCCTACCCATTGAAGCATTCCTTTTACCGATACCACCCAGTCGAAAATGATTTCATCTCTCTTCCCTCGATCGGGAGGTCGAGTAGAATGAAAAATCATGAAACGAAGAGAATGATCTCTCGATAACTCAACAACAAAAGACATATAGAAAGATGTTTTTATCGGACACTTCTTAATAAAGGACATTTTGCTGGGTTGAGAATGAAGTATGGTACCATATACCTAACCTATTTATAGGAAAAGACTTCCTAATCCGACGGTCAATAATGATTTAGATCAACGGCTCAGATTAAAGGCATTTAAGTAGCCGACTGTTCCGCTACCCAAGGTAACTGACGCGGACTACATCCAACGGTCAAAGACACGCCACGATCAACGGCTGAGATTGTTCCCATTTAATGCGCTAACCGCCTCAACTACCCTATGTAATTAATTAGGGAACGAACAATCGATGTCGACCAAATTAAATTAGGACGAATCGAATCGATCATATCCGACTATGCAATATGAGAAGAAAAACCTTCATGGAACGTACTCTGATAGCAAAAGGCCAATTAACACACGTACGTCAGAATTTATCACTTGCGAGCAACATAAAGATAAATGGATTGTACGCAATAAAGTAAAAAGAAAATGTTCGACAAATACAACACATATTACAAACAAAACACGCCGCCCATACGAGACTCGATAACCAACAAACCGAGCTTTAGAGGAAATAAAAGTATTTTCTTTTTTCAAACTCAGGGCCAAAACAAATGCCGTCAACAATCATTATGGGTCTCGAAATTGAGGCGATCGATATGATCCGAGGAGGTTGTCGTCTGGGGGACTTCGCCTCCCTGGTCAGCACTCTCGGCTTTCAGCTTCGCCGCTTGCAGCTCTAGTAAGAATCCAAATTCATGATCCTCTGGAGCTCCCTTAGAATTATCTTCTACCAAGAAACCCAAGTCGAGCGGAACACCGTTTTCATCCGAGGTCGCGCTAAGTCGCGTCTCGTCAAAACGATCGTTCAGAAAGCCAAGCGCCCTGCACTGCTTCCAGCCCTTCTCGAAGACCTTCATCAAATCAACTCCTGATTGCCGTTCGACAAGTTCCTCATACACGACGCTGTTGAAGAATTCAGTAACGATAGCTTTCCTCTCGGCAGCACTCGCTTCACTACGACTCCTCAATCCTTCTTGTCGACCCAACTCATAGCTGTTGGCAACCTCTTCCTTCAACTTCATGGCAAATTCTTGATCTTTTTGCTCAAGTTTTGCCTCTAGCTCGGCGATACGACCGTCTCTAGTCGTCGCTTCTTTCTCCAGGATAGCTACCTTTTCATCGATCTCTTTTTTCTTCTCCTCCAGTTGACCAACCTTCTTCTTCAGATGAGAGCTAGAACTTTTACTCTTCTCGTAACGCTTCCTCAGACCATCCTGTCGGGCAGCCGAGGAAAAGATGGTCTGGCTTAACTGGGAAATAAACAATTAATACGTTATCAGTAGGACAAAATAAAAGAGCAAGAATCTATGTTGAAAGATGAATACCGAAAGAAGAAGAGACGCCTGTAAACGTAGGATGTCCGCTCCATCTTTCTTCAACAATGTGGCGTGGTCCTCAAAGGACACTATCGACAGAAACTTCTGCCACGCCTGTGCAGAAATTGCCGAATCCAAAATCGCAGGATCCATCATCGAGATACCGGCTGCCCTTGATCCGTATAGTCTTTTATGCTCCTCGAGAATCGACTCGAGATTGCCTTCGGCAGGGGCTGGAATCTCGCTGCTTGTAGGAGTCAGTAGATCATCGGGCCTGGGCCTCTTCGAAGTACGAGTGTCTGTTTGGTCGACCTCGGCTGAAATCGGCCTTTTTCCCTTATCAATTTCTTGTTCTCCCTCCACTTGATGACTGGTCGGTTGGGGAACAGTGCTCGAGTGGCCAGGAGGTTTCGCGGCTTTATCAGTAGCAGCAGTTGGAGATGGCGGCACAGGTGGTTTCACAATATGTTGAGATTTCCATATGGATCTAAGGTATCGATTAGCCATAGGGACGATGTCTTCTGCACAAACAAATATATTAAAGGAATATATCAATGTATTATATAGGGAAACACAGAGAACGATTAAAAACTACCTAAAGTGGGACAATCGACAGGTAGGGGAGCCATCGACATTCCTCCTAGACTCAAAATTGGCTCCCGCAGAAGTGCATTAGTATCATAGGTCGAATCCGACAACTGAGAAAGAAAGTCGGGGCCCCATGAAGGATCAGGTATGTTCTTCAAAAGAATGGCACCCGACCTCCATTCACGTTTCGTCCTCCACACGTAGTTCTCGGGGCCGTGGACAAAAATAAATCTATTCTTCCAACCTTTACCGTGCGATGATTTCAGATCACTAAGAAACCTAACTCTGGGTTTAGACCGCACAAAGTAAAAACCTTCATTGGACTGAGGGGAAGGACGGACATCGAACAGACCACAAAAATTAGCAAAAGAAGCGGGTTGGCCGATCGCTTTCATTACTATACAGAAAGCAATGATATAACCAATAGCATTCGGTACCAATTGAGTAGGGCATAAATCGAGACCATTAACTATATCGATGAATTCATTCGCTAGAGGAAAACGGAGACCATTTTCCAAACTATCGATATGAAAGGTTCTATAACCACTCGGAGGCTTATTCATCCTATCATCCGGAGATGGCATCTTAATACCCCAACCTGAAGGGAATTCATATTTCGACAACAACGACTCGTCTGACATACGAAGTCGACATGCCGATATGGCGCTAAATAATTCTTTTGTTCGATGACGGTCCGAGTTAGACTCAGAAGGAATCATAACTTCCTTACTTGAACGTTTTACCGAACCTATCGACACACCTTCCCCTTCCCCGACAGATTCATTTCCTAGGGACTTCGACCTACCAGACATAAATAAAAACAAGAAATAGAGATACCTAAGAGAGCAGGAATACTTCGACTAGGGGGCTCCAAGCTATCGCTGATCGACGAGAGCTCCGACGATAAATCTCCCAGTATGTTTTCTAATGAGTATGAACAGTTAAGCCCTTAACACCCTATATATAGACGAAAATCCCAAAGAGCGCGCCCAATGACGAAATATTTTGAACAGACATGGCGGTTCATTCAAAAATGGACCGATTCACCAATTTCGGCCCAATAACTTTCCTTTCGAAGTAAGGAAGTTGGCCCAAGTATTGGCCCATTTACAATTCTCAAATACGACGATTCGATTAACGACAATTGGAGGTGCAATAAATATAGAAGAACATATAATTATCGAATATATATTTATCGATTGAAGAAAGATATGTTGATAGTTCATCAGTACATTCAAAATACCTTAAACATAACATTATCCTACAAATCTCCTACTTATCTACAACTATTCGAATGAAATCAAACATCCGAACTCATGTGCTCGAGCAGCTTCGACTTCTTCATCTATACCGATCAACACAGGAGGTTGACATTTCTCATCGAGCCCCGCTCCTATCATCGATGGATCAAAATTAGCAGTGAGGAAACCTCTATGCTGACATTGTTTAATGGTCTTTTCGTGCATCTCGACCAAAGCATCTCCCATTCTAGCATCTGCGAGATTTTCATATACAGGAGACGCAAGAAACTCCTTCACAATAGCCAGGCGTTGAGCGGAAGAAACCACCCTAGCTTCTGGAGGATACCCAGCACGGAGTCGATCAACTTCTCCGGAGGAAATGCTAAGCTGCTTCATAGCATCATCGATTTGCTGTTCTCGCTCTCTCATGGCGACATCATGCTCGGCCTTGAGTTTTTCCAATTCTTGTCTCGCGAGATCCGCCTGGAGATAACCTTGAAACAGATATTGTATTATCTGCATAAAAAACGTAACAATTGATTTCCGATATATGATCAGTTATCGAAAATACAAATTAATATCGAGAAAAAATACTTACTGCAGAGATTGCTCGCCCCGAGGTGTGCAAATTCTTTTGTAGAGATTTTCTCGACAACCACCTCTGGTCGCGACTAAAAACACTGTGTATAAAACTTCGAAAACCAGCGTCCTTTGAATTTCGTTGAAGAACTGAATCGCTGGAACCCAAGCCACCGGGATACTTAAGCTCGGAATCTACCCATTCTGATATCGACCAATCTAAATCGAAATCGTCGTCATCAGAGCTTTTGTCGCTAACATCCACAATCGGATCGACAGGATCATTTCCTGCCTTCAGAACCGTCTCTTCTTCTCGGCGAGGCCTCTTTCCCCGTTTAATCTCGATTCGACGTGCCTCATCATCACCTACGCTTTTCGATCGGCCCTCCGCGCTAGATCCGGTCATGACGCCAAAGCCTTGTGGCCACTTACGTTGGTTCTCGACCTCGAGAGCTTCCCTTTTCTTCCCTTTGGGTACAACTATAGCACCCCTAAGCAGATCCTCTAGGGAAGGATCGTCGCCCCTCCTTCTTGATGCAGATAGCCCACATGTTCGCAGATGCGACTCTTGGGTAAGTACCTTCACATTGAGGAAATATCTATGCAAATTCCCCACAAATTGAGGCGAGAGAGTAGATGGTGGAGGTCGCTGTACATCGATAGGCCCGGTACGCCAGGACGATGTGATATTTAGCTTCTGCCCCTTCGGTGGCCTAAGAAACACAAATCGGGCTTTCCAGCCCTTCCCATGAGAACTCTTGGCATTTGTGAGGAAACTACTGTTATTCCCCCTAGACCTAACTTGATAGAAGCCCTCGCCCGACTTTGGTGAATCCTTCACCGTAAACAAACGCCAAAAATTGCCAAACGACGGCTCTTGCTTAAAAGCTTTCATAACGACGATAAATCCTAGGATCATCGAGATACCATTCGGAACGATCTGGGCAGGCACAACACCCAAATGATTGAGAATCGATGCCAATTCCGGAGCGATTGGTACTCGAAATCCACACTCCATCGATGCCTCGTGTATAGCTATGGCGTTCTTCGGAGGCTTGTGCATCCGCTGAACCTTGCTCGGAGTCGATAAAGCCCAACCTTCCGCAATCGAAAACGACGACGGCCAGTTCGACAACGATTTTCTATAATCACCGGCTTGAATCTCATGGTATGCCAGTCGCTTTTCATCTTCGTCTTCTTCACCGTCATCGGCCTGCCCGCCACTTCCAGATATACCACCTTCATTGCCATCCTGTCGATTTGTTTCCTCGCCAAAAACATCCCTGACCACATCTTCCACATGAATACTTTCTGGAGTCGATGCTTCGCTGTCCGACATTTTCTGGGTATCTTAGAACTAAAAACGATGAAGACCTCCTTTACTCGCTTACAGAGCTCCGACTTCAGGAAATTTATTTTACCGTAGTATAAAAGCACAGGAAGAATGACCTATTTATAGATGTAAAAATTACCGCTTCGCCGAATTTGCACAATACCCCATGACAAGACGCGACGTTTGAACTTCCACCCCTGATATAAACATTACCCGCCGAAATAAACCCTAAATCAGCAAGGGCGCGAAAGCATAGATATTTTGGCGGGAAGCTCTATTCCGACACTTTAAAGTTCCAGACTTCGATTTGCAATCGAACTCTCGAACTTGGGGGGCTCCCAATGATACTAGCAGAATTTAAAAAATCAAACAAACACTACTTCAAATTTCCAGAGTTCGACTTACGATCAAACTCTAGAACTTGGGGGACTCTTGATGTACCAAGTCTTCGTCATTATAAACAGTCGTCGACCAATCGATTAATATCGAGGAACCTAAGCGAAATGACCTAAAGAAGGACATCGACCTCGATCTCCTAGGCTTAATCGACATAGTGATCGATGTACTTCCTTGTTGAATCCATTTACGATCGGATCGAATAAATTGCTGAGGATCCATATTCGAACCATTATGTCCAATCATGATTCGACCCGATGACCCATTTAGAACCCTATAAATACCCCTCATAAATACGATAAAAGGGACGCACTTCTAAGCATTAAATACGCTCCGACTTCCCAACTCATCTCGATACTTACTTAAGCATCGGAGGGTTATCGCCGGGTAACCACCGGCATTAACCTGACGTAGTTGTCTTTGTTTTCAGGTTAGGATCCCTTATACAAATCGAGGACTAGCATAGCCGACCTGCTGATCCTCATATTGGCGAGTCGCGTTCGACTGGAAAGAACCATCCTAACGAAAGCACACTCATCAGTGGAAGTATGAGAAAGCTTATGAAGATTCACAAAAATACAAGGAAGGGAAAGTTGTGCTCGAAAAATTCAAGATTGTCAAAGAAAATTGGTAGTTTGTGTGTTAATAATTATAATATGATGTATATATTGATTGGGGAACAGGATCCGATCGATGATCGATCGATCGATAGATAATTTGTTTGTATATAAACTGAAATTTGAATTTTCATGCTCTAGTACAAAATCTTGTAATTAATCTGCCTTTTCATTTATTGGGAAATACAACAGTAACATTACTAATTAACATAACAAGAAGCCAAGTACTAAGGCCTTGTTTGGATTAATTGTAAGCAATTATATATGTACGTAAGGCATGAAACATTAATCGATCGACATTAACATGCATTAATTGCTCAATAAGTAAATTTGTTTTAGATATACCCGATTCCATCGTAAAAGACATCAATGCGGAAAAGGTATGGAATCTCTGGTTACTCTCTCTTGCCACAGATTCGAGTTTCTATGCGGTTAAACTATGAGGGGAATTTAACTGCTCTAAAAGGTGTGTAGAGAGAGGACCAGTTTCCTCATTATATAGATGTAGAACCCTCATCCTCACTACTTAGAGATTCTTTATCTATGGGCCTACCCTAATGGGTTACTCATAATAGGCCATAAATTTACATTCTCCCACTTGGCCCATGAGAGAATTACCGTTAATTGCATTTGCATAATAAATCACATACACGAGTCATGGCGGTCTTAAGTTATCATTATCCAACAAAATTCCTTCCATGTACCAAGATATAAGTGACTTATCACACAGAACCTATAATTGGAAACTTTCATAATGTCCATTCCTATTATTATTCACATAACAGCCATAAAAGTGTACACATTCATTAAATAATAGGAATATAACTTTAAATTATCGGAAACATGTAGGTAGAGCTCAAAAATGTCAATATCAATAATAAACTCATAAAATCCTCAACAAATTACATCAAATACTACCAAGACTCATACGTTCAGTATGCTCCAAAAATGATTTTGGTGGTATTGCCTTAGTTAAAGGATCAACAATCATAAGATTAGTACTGATGTGTTCAGTTGACACTATATGTTTCCGAACTTCCTCCTTCACGTTTAGAAACTTGAAATCCATATGTTTTGCACCTTTGGAATACTTATCGTTCTTTGAGAAGAAGACGGCTGCAGAATTATCACAATAAAGTTTCAGCGGCTTGGCAATACTGTCAACAATTCCAAGTCATGAAATGAAGTTCCGCAACCATAATGCATGATTTGTGGCCTCGAAACACGCCACAAATTCAGCCTCCATAGTAGATGCGGCTAGAACATTTGCTTTTGCGCTTTTCCATGATATTGCCCCCTCAGCCAAAATGAACAAATAGCCAAAAGTGGATTTTTTACTATCCAGACATCCAGCGAAGTCTGAATCTGAATATCCAATCACCTCCAACTGATCAGATCGTCTATATGTGAGCATATAGTCTTTAGTTCCTTGCAAGTAGCGTAGAACCTTCTTGGCCAGTTTCTAGTTATCCCAAGCCTGGATTACTTTGGTAACGGCCAAGCATACCAACAACGAAACTTATGTCAGGTCTGGTACATGTTTGAGCATATAACAAGCTTCCGACTATCGAGGCATACAGAATATTTTCCATTTGTTTCCTCTCGAAATCATTCTTTGGACATTGTTTGAGACTAAAATTTTCTCCCTTGTTAATTGGGACAACACTAATATTGCAATCTTTCATCCCATACCTTTCAAGAATTTTGTTGATGTAAGCCTTTTGAGACAACCCAATCCATCCTTGTGATCTATCACGGGATATTCCAGTCCCTATCACATAAGATGCATCATTCAAGTCTTTCATCTCAAAATTCTCAGAGAGTAATTTCTTAGTCTCATATAGCAAGCCAAGATCGCTACTAGCCAAAAGAATGTCATCAACATACAGTTCAAGAAAATAAACTTACTCCCACTGAATTTCAGATATATACATTGATCAACAATGTTTTCCTTAAATTCAAAGGAAACAATTATATCGTTGACTTTAATGTACCATTGTCGTGAGGCTTGTTTAAGTCCGTATATTGACCTATTCAATTTACCCACCATGTGTTCGAGTCATTCGACTCGAAAACCCTCAGGTTGGTCCATATAAATCTCTTCCTCTAACGTTCCATTAAGAAATGCTGTTTTCACATCCATTTGATGTAACTCTAAGTCAAAATGAGCTACAAGTGCAAGAATAATTCTGAGAGAATCTTTTTTAGAGACAGGCAAAAATGTCTCATTGTAATTAGTGCCGCTTTTCTGAGTGAAACCTTTGGTAACCAATCTTGCTTTATATCGTTCAACATTGCCTTTTGAGTCGCGTTTGGTCTTAAAGACCCACTTGCAACCGACTCGTTTTGATCCCTCCGACAATGTGACTAATTCCCTTACATGATTGGTTTCCATAAATTTCAATTCTTCCTTCATGGCATTGATCCATTTCACAGAATTTACACTTTCAATGGCTTGAGAATACGACATCGGATCATTGTCTATCCCAATATCATTCTCCAATTATTGGAAATAAACAACATAGTCATCAGGTATTGCATATCGTCTCAGGTATTGCAGATCGTATTTCCCTTAGCGATCGTCTTAATGCAATTCCTTGTAGATCTTCTTCTACAGGTTCATTTTGAACGATTTCATTATGAATTGGTACTTCAGTTTGTTGCTCAGCATCAAAATGCTCAACCAATACGGGAGTAATGTCATGGAAGATTGCAGGGGGTAACCTTGCTCTCTTACCTCGTTAATAACAGTTTGTCCACTGTCACTCCCACTGATCTCACCATTCTCAATGAACCTTGCATTTCCGGTTTCAACAATTCTTGGAGTATGTTTAGGACAATAAAATCTAAATCCTTTGGATTTCTCTGGGTAACCTATAAAGTAACCACTAACAGTACGAGAATCCAATTTCTTTTCATATGGATTATATAGCTTAGCTTCTGCCGGGCAACCCCAAAAATGAAGGTGCTTTAAACTGGGTTTCCTTCCGGTCCATAGCTCATAAGGAGTTTTTGGAACTGCTTTACTGGGAACTCGGTTCAATACATAAATGGCAATTTTAAGCGCATAAGTCCATAAGGATTTAGGTAATGATGAATTACTCATCATACTTCTAACCATATCCATTAGAGTTCGATTACGCCTTTCGGCAACACCATTTTGTTGTGGTGTGCCTGACATAGTGTAATGGGCATGCACATATGCCATGTTTTTCGAGATATCTTGCAAAGGGATCAGGGAATTGTCCCGATTCAGTAGATCTCCCATAATACTCACCACCTCTATCAGATCTAACGATTTTCACTTTTCTATCTAATTGTCTCTAAACTTCAGTAATAAACACCACAAGGGCATTTACAGATTGAGATTTTTCATGAAGTAGATAGAGATAACCAAAAAGTGAAAAATCATCGATAAAAGTGATGAAATACCGTTCACCATTAAATGAGGAAGTGTCAAAATGACCGCAAATATCGGTGTGTATAATTTCAAGAAGCTTAGTGCTTCTTGTGGCTTTAGATTTCTTAATGTGTTCGGTTTGCTTACCCTTAATGCAATCCACACATGTGTCAAAATCAGTAAAATCCAGACCAGAAATGGTCCCATCCTTTACTAATCTTTTCATTCTTTCTTTGGATATATGACCCAAACGTTTATGCCACAAGAAAGCAGAACATTCATTTACCATACTACGTTTCACACCACCATAATTGTGAGTTGTAACTAGAGATTCAACATAAACACCATTAAGTTTTAATTGATATAAACCATTAGAAAGTAAACCAGAACCAATAAAACGGCTACCTTTAAATAAACTAAAACTTTGATTTCCCAAAGTAATTCAAAATCCCATAAGGTCTAGTCTAGACAATGAAATCAAATTACGACAAAAATTGGAAATAAATAGTGTCTTATACAAATCCAGATGAAAACTAGTATCTAAAATAAGTCGGTAACTCCCAACTCCAGCAACTGGAACTTTATTCCCATTTCCAAGAGTCACGAAACTTTCACTTGGTTGAGGTTTCTGGATTGTAAGGGATCCCTGCATGGTATTAGAAATGTGAATAGTAGAACCACAATCAAGCCACCAAGTATCAGAAGGAACAGTAACAAGATTTGATTCGAAACATACTAAAGCCAAAGGCTTACCCTTCTTTTCAAATCACGCATTGCGTTTAGGGCAATCTTTCTGATAGTGCCCACGTTTGTTACAAAAGTGCCATTTATCTTTACCCAGGTCCTTCTTAGGTGCCAATATAGCTTTCATTGGCTCCTTACCCTTAGACATCGGCTTATTTCCTTTCTTGGCTCCCTTCTTATGCTTCACATTTTTTTAGGTTACCATATTAACAGAATGAGTTCCTTGTTGTTTAAGTCGCGTCTCCTCCTGAATTAACATTTGAGACAATTCCTCCAGTGGCCACTTCTCCCTTGAAGTGTTATAACTGATTTGGAAAGCCCTATATTCAGAAGGTAACGACGCCAATATATAACTACAAGGAAAAACTCATCCATTACGATACCCAATGAAGATAGCTTCTTGATCAGATTAGTCATCTCCAGTACATGGTTTTGCATGCCCTTGGACCACACATACTTGGTAGCAAGTAATTTCTGAACGAGGGTCGAGGCGAGCGACTTATCTGTGTTTCGGAAACGTTCTTTCAAATATTCAACGAATTATTTAGCACTCTCCAGATCATCAGGAAGAGTACTCTTGATATTCGGTTCGATAGTCATGCTTAGGAATTTCATACTAAGTCTGTTGGCCCTTGTCCAAATTCTGTGAGCCTTTCTTTTCTCCTCACCGGATTCCTCGGTGGGAACATGGGGCTCATCATCAAGGAGGGCAATGTCGAGATATTGTAAACCCAATTCATACTCGACTTGCTCCTTCCATTCAGAAAAATTGTTACCATTAAAGGAAACAACAGACTTAGAGCATCTCCATTGCTAAGATGGGAGGGGGAAGCTATGGAGGATGGGGAGAAAAAACAAGCTTTTATGGGGAGGGAGATTAATTTTAAGGTGTGGTTGGGAGGTGGTAATCCACCGCCTAGATGTGTGGGGCGGTGGGTTAGTGGACCGCCCCACACATCTCCTCTTTTGGGGCTGGGACGCGCCCAGCCCCTGTTTTTTTTTTTTTTTTTTTTTTTTTTTTTTGCTGTAATTGGGCTGGACACCCATTTTTTTTGTTTGTTTGTTTTTTAATGTAAATATTTAAAAATATATTATTTTAATATCTTAACATTAATTTATTTTTATTGCTTATGCATTTTGTAATTTTATAACTTGTAATATTATAATTTTATGTACAAGTTTATAAATTGTTATTATTATTAATTTTATTAAGTGAGTGTGGAAAAATATAAGAATTAGAATTTTGAGGAATAAATAAAGTTATATTGTAATTAAATACGACTTCTAGATTAAAAATAGAATACTGGTTACATAATTTAAATACGATAAATTAAATTAGAAATGACATAACCTTATCAAATAAATATTGGAAATATTACACATGACCACCATTTGGACCGTGTGTTAACCACGCATGTTCGACTAAGTCGGCTTGAAGTTGGGGATTGACTTCTACTGATCGTATCTGGTGACGCCGGAACATATATTCTTCTAGGGATATGAGACTTGTTCTTGGATTCAAATCCAAAGTAGTGTCTCTTTCTTGATGATAAATGGTGGCTCGGCCCTACGAGATATTGTGGGATCACTATCATCGTCGTCTGAGTCATCATCGGTGTATTCATCTCGTTCGTCATCCACAATTATACTGTGAAGGATGATACAAGTCAACATAATGTTCCCTAGATCCTTAGTATTCCATCCCCTGCCGGGTTGCTTTACAATGGCGAAACGAGCTTGAAGAATTCCGAACGCTTGTTCAACGTCCTTTCGATACGACTCTTGAAGCTTAGAGAACAATGCTTCTTTTATGTCGGACGGGTGTTTAATAGATTGGATCAACGTCGCCCATTTAGGGTATATACCATTTGCAAGATATAATGTCATAAAATAGTCATTATCATTTACCGTATATTTAACCTTTGGGCCAATTGCTGAACTGAGGTTGTCGAACAACGGTGAACGACCAAGGACGGTAATATCATTTTGGGCACCGGGTACACCGAAGAATGCATGCCATATCCAGGTGTCTGATGAAGCCACTGCCTCAAGAACAATACTTGGGTTTTACTTTTTCCTGAAAAGCTGCCACTCCATGCAGTTGGACAATTTTTCCATGTCCAATGTATGCAGTCTAATGATCCGATCATTCCAGGAAACCCACGCTTCTCCGCTTTTTTAAGAAGTCTCGCAATATCATCACCCGTCGGGCTACGAAGGTATTCCTTCTGGTATATTTGAAAAATTGTACCACAAAATTGGCGTATGGTATCACATGCAGTCCTCTCTGACATATGGTAGATATCGTCCACGAAATCAGCAGAGTATACGTAGGCCAACATACGGATAGCAACCGTAACCTTCTGGATGGTTGAAAATCCTGGTTTATCTGGAGGCTCGTCCAATAAAGGCAATGGTGGCGACAATAACAGCGGCAACGACAGTGGCAACAACATCAGCAATAATGGTGGCACCGGCGATGAATTTCCATATATGAGTTATTAATTATTGTAATGCTATTGTATTGTTATTATTAAATATTTTTTATTATTAATGTCAATGCTAAATTAGTTATTATTAATGACAATATTATATTACTTATTATTAATGCCAATATTTAAATTACTATTAACTTTATTATTATTATTATTATTATTATTATTATTATTATTGTTGTTGTTGTTGTTGTTGTTATTGTTATTATTATTAAATGAATGAGAATTGAAATTAAATAGAATGTGAAGATTGGAAAAATTAAGTGAGAGTGAGGAAGTTTGAGAATTGTAATTAAATAGAATGTGAAGATTGAGTCACTGAAGATGACTATAAAAAGAGGAGTCTGAAGGGGAAGGGGAGTCTGAGGGGAATGGGAGTCCATACCCATTGGAGATGGCCTTAGCACGATAATTCGTTTGAGACTGTTCAACTGAAATATTACAAGGAATAAGCTCATATTAATCATAAATCCAGATTATAGAATAATTAATTCAAATACTGGAACACACATAAAAAACACTTTATTGGCTTAACTCGTAATGTTTGCTAGAAAATGACTAAGTCTCCTTTGGGTCGACTCTTATGCTTTTTCACAACAAACTAATTTATTTGTCTTGTAATTGATAATTTAAACTTAAGGTTTGTGTATATAAATTCACTAGTAATATTGATCAGGCCACTTTGGTGACTAACTAATCATCATAATAGGAATATATACACATACGAATTTATCAATAACCAAATAAATAAATTAACATGTGAAGAAATTCAACAAATATATTAGTCAGGCCACTTTGGTGACTAACAGACTAATATGATTTTTGTAAATCTCTTTTACGTAATATGCTAATTAAATATTTGGTAATAAAAAAATCAAAAAAATAAATCATATAATTTTACCAATTAAACTAATTACACAGGACAATTTGGTAAATATACCAATCAGGCCACTTTGGTGACTAACAGACTAATATACTACTCATTTGCCCTTTCAAAACGTGTAAATTAGATATCGATAATATATAGATTTATTGTAACTCAAAATTCATTAACTGTATTGATCATAATATGAATTTTAAATAGTATGTCACATTATTTAATTAAATATAAATCATACAAAAGGAAGTTTACTAGTTATAAGATTAGGCCACTTTGGTGACTAACAAATCAATATAATTTTCGAAATCCTTTTTCATAAATGTACAATTAAATATTGGTGACAAAAATTTAACGTGCTTCGAAATTTACTAAACATATTGATCAGGCCACTTTGGTGACTAACAAATCGACATAAAGTAAATTTCAGACCTTTATGCACATATTTATTTCTGGGATTGTGAAAATCCCTACAAGTTCACAAATAAAGAGGAAAACCCAGAAAACTTTTAACATATAATTTTCATTATAAAAAAACAATTATTCCCCTTTACGATATTTTGAACCAAAATAGTTAAAGTTCACAGAAGTTCAAAATATTTAATCAATTTTCTATTTAACCAATTAAGTCCAAAAATAAGAGAAAGAACAATACAACATTATTGTTGCCCTCAATCAGATTTAATTCCATAACCTCAGGCCCATAATGTAAAAAATTGGCCCGATAACAGCAACAGAAAAATAACCTATTTCTATCTCTGTGACAGGGATGGTGCCGCAAAAGGACACCCAAAGAACTGATTCCGATAAAAAACACGGCGTAGAAAATCATCAGATTCGGGTTTAAACACTGATTGAAATTTCTTTTACTTTCCTTTTGGTGCTTTCGCACAAGTCCACAGAGATAATAATGGCGGTGGTCATTGCAATATGATTTCTAAACATAATGAATAATTTATTCATATATAATACGCATATTGAAATTGAATCATAAAGGAATTCTAAATAGTATAATATACATAAATTGAATCAGGTTTATGTTTAACAAAACAATTTTATAACCTCTTAATTTGATTACATATATCAGGCTTATCAAAATTAATAAAGTTGATTAACATTAATAAAATTCAATGCCTCAGTCAATTTCCATATTTATGGAGAACTTAATTCTAACATATTATACATATCAAACCGTGATTTTATATGAATTTAATAAATAAACTACATAGAAAATTAATTCATGTGAGCACAGTTTAAACTTAAACATAATAAAGGATCTAACAATAGAGTCATGATTATTAGATCATGTAGTTCACGTATTTTAATTTTCAGAAAATTCAGATCTAAAAGTAAACATAAATTTTAGATCAAAACTAATCGAATTAAAGTTAGCCCAAACACGGGCTCTGATACCACTGTTAGCAATTATGTACGTAACGCCTGAAACATTAATGAATCGACATTAACATGCATTAATTGCTCACTAAGTAAATTAGATTTAGAGATACCTGATTCCATCGTAAAAGACATCAATGCAGAAAAGGTATGGAATCTCTGGTTTCTCTCTCTTGCCACAGATTCGAGTTTCTATGAATGCGGTTAAACTATGAGGGGAATTTAACTGCTCTAAAAGGTGTGTAGAGAGAGGACCAATTTCCCCATTATATAGATGTAGAACCTTAATCCTCACTATTTAGGGATTCTTTATCTATGGGCCTACCCTAATGGGTTACTCATAATGGGCCATAAATTTACATTAATAAACAGGCCGAATGTCTCTCGGATCGTGACTGCCTTGGCCAAACAGCCCAAATCATTGGAACTCTAACCTTTAAAAGGAAACTCCTACTCCTCCTATATGATTTAGTTAGTATGTATCAACCTTATAAAAAGTTAGATTTATAGCTCCCTCCCTAAAAAAGTCCAACGTTCAACGTCCAGAACCAATCAATTAATCTCTCAAATTTTCAAGGGAAATTTTATCCACACATAAAAATTTACTACAATACAATACAATACACAATTGTTTTATGGTTGGATAACACTCTTACTCTTACGAGAGTGATATATCATATTTGATCATGTCATTTGTGATTGGATGCTGGTCAAACTTTTAGAAATTTTCTGTACGATCCATCTTCTATTCATATATTTGTTATACAAGTTGAGGTTTATATATATTATTAAGAGAAATTAGCTAGGTTTGATGATTGCCGACTTGTAAAATTCTTGGCAGCCGGCTGCCGGCCAAAGTCAATTGAAATGATAAATATATATCTATTATCTATATACAAAGACATCTAATTATTTTTCGGGAGATTCTACAAGAAAGATTTAATGAAATTCAGTCAGTTTTATTTAAGATATGATGATCCAAAAGTCAAGCCTTTGGACTATGCAATATAAAAAAAGCATGGTCTTGGTCTGTATGAATTCTGTGCACAAAAGGATTAATGACATGTACGTTTATGAATACGATAATCAAAATAATTTTGTGCTTAATATTTTTATTAATTCAGGAAAAAAGATTTACAGTGATGAGTTGAATTTTGTGGAACCCTCCTTTTCATATTAATAATATTAAAATTAATACTATTAATTAAAAGTTAACATTTTAACGTAAATGAATAAAAGTAACGTCTTTCCAGTTCCCACTTATGAGCATTCGACCTCCCCTCATGACTACAAAATTATCAATCTTTTGTCATCTAATTATGCACATATATATGTTTATCATCCTGCAGTTCCATATCGGTGTCACACCAATATGTGATTGATATATATGTGTCTCTCTCATAAAAGTTATTGTGTATCACATAACATAAACTAACACTTAATAAATTTAAAAATAGAATATAATTAAATTATGTTGTAAATTAAGCAAGGAAGAATATGGCTTAACAATAGAAAAGGAAACAGAATTTCTGCGTTTTTCTTTTATGGTAGATCACACCATGGCTCCTTCGGTTTATATGAATGTCTAAGTGTTTGTGTCTCAATAGTATTATGTGAAGGTATTGCAGATATATTCTCATGCCACTAGGTTTATTTTTATGATCGTGTAATGCAAATATATTCTCTTACATTTTCTAAGAAATCTTAAAGTTTGAATAATAATTAGAAGAATTCAGAAATTCACACAACATGATTTCATCCATGAGGAAATACCATGTGAACTCTAGAGGAAAACGTCAAGCCGTCAAGGATGACCTCCCGCCCCGGAAAAGGGTCAGGATGATGGCTGACAGTTCATCAGACAGTGATGATGACGGGATGCAGTTTTAGCGAGTGGAGATTCCACCTCGTCCGCCTTCTCCAGTACATGTTCAATTGTAGGCCTCATGTTAGCATACAATTATGTTCAAGAGTTATCAAAAGTTTTTTTTAATGGTAAAACTTTGGTTGAAAAGTTTTAGAAGAAGAAGCCATAGTCTTTACCATAAAAAAATTTAGAGATTTTATTTTCTTTTTATTACGTACCATTTCCTTTCTTGTTTAATTTAAAACCTATCTTAATTACTTTCTTTTTCAAAATCTATTAAGTGTGGGTATTTGTTATTCGATACATAATAACTTTTAAGAGAAAGACACATGTCAATCATGCATTGGTGTGACAAAAATGTGTGATAGCAAATCCATTCCACACACAGCCATTTTACATCCTTTATATTTACACATTTGTCAACTTCAGTCCGATTTGATCGAATTTTTTAAATTTCTCTAGCACGTACCACTTAAAATTGGGAAATTCCAAATTTGGAGACAATTTTTTTACTTTGGTTGAATAACGAAGTCTTCTTTTTTAGTCAAAGCAAGAGTTTATTAATCAGAATTCAGGAGCTACATCCTTCAATAATATATCAGATAACATGATTGGATCCTCTTAAATCTCTCAGAATTAATTTAACAAGGAAACATTTTTATATCGTCAACAATTGTCCCAATGCTTGAACTAAGTTTGATAACCACTATATGGTTTCAGATTTTCCTAATCGTTGTGACATAAATAAAGGGCAGTGATCGGCCCATCATATCTCACATGTTAATTTTGTCTACAAATTTAAAAATTCCCTGAAATAATAAAAAAGGAACTATCAAAAGTCTCTTCTCTCACGTGTAGGGGGATGTGTGCAAATCATGGATCGAAATTTACTTCGGACCTTCAAGACTTGCGGACACAAATGCAGTCCAATTCTCTAGCTTTCGGACAATCCCAATTTTTACGTATCTCCTTTTGTTTTATTAAAAAAAAGAAACCAATAAGGGGATGCCAGACGCCAAGTGGCGTCCCCTGAATTAAATTCTTCCTCATTAATCCCACGCGGCCCGATCCCGGAAGTCTCCATCGGAGATGTCCTAACTGTTTGTTGCGTGCCATTTAGGCCCCATACCCAAGCATTACAAATCCATGGTGTGGAGTGTGGACAATATGCAAAGAATGCGAATACTCTATCACAAATTCTATACCTGGCCTGCAACATTTTCATCTTATAGGTTCCATGTTATCAATTTATTAAGGAAATGCAAGATACTCCTAATATGTGAAATTTTAATTTGAATATAATTCCTTATAGTTTTAAAAAGTCAGTATAAAAGCATGCATTAACATGTTGAAAATATTTATTTTTTTGTAAATTAGAATTGTGGGGACATATATGTTAAAAGGAATCTAATTCACCATCTACATGCATGTTATCCAATTAAAATGGAGATATAGATAGATACCAAGAAGAAGGAAGTTTCTTGGAAGGTGTAATTCCAAACAAAAGAAGAAATTATTTTTCTCATTATTAAACAACAAAAAGAAAAGAAGAGAAATAACAACTCACCACTAACTTGAATAATAATAATAATAATAATAATAATAATAATAATAATAATAATAATAAGTAAATACAATAAGGTGGTCCCTTTCCCTCCCATTAATCAATTACTACTAAATTCCAACAATAGCACCTTCCTCGAAAATCCGTAGGAAAAATCTATTCCTATTCCTATTTCTATTCCTATTCCTATAAATAAATACTCATTAAAGTAAAGTCAGAAACAGAAACAAGTGGAATTTGATTTTAAAAAATGGAGGAAAACAATAATATTATTAATATTAATGGTGAATACGAGGATTTACTCCCTGTTATGGCAGAAAAGCTAGATGTAGATAGTTTTGTATCCGAACTCTGTGCGGGGTTTCGGATCCTATCCGATCCAACAAAGGGGCTGATAACTTGGAGGAGCCTGCAGAAGAATTGTGCGTATTTGGGAATGGAAGGTATGAGCGAAGAAGATGCAGAGGCTATGGTACGACAGGGAGACCTGGACGGAGATGGAGCTCTCAATGAAATGGAATTTTGCATTTTAATGGTCAGATTAAGTCCAGAGATGATGCAAGATGCAGAGACTTGGCTTCATAAGGCTATTCAACATCAATTATCCTAATTTTAATTTTTAATTTGATCATGTTATTCATCAATAAATATCTACATCTATATATATATCTATTGTATGTATTGTTTGTTTAATTATGCTCAGTATTTTCTTCTCGTATATAAAAATAGATAATAGAATCATTAAGCAGTTTAAACTTAAGTCGAGTTTACAAACAAAAGTATAGGGAAACCACTTTGTGCTACCGATTCTAGGTCGAATATATCATCATCATCATCATCATCAACATTTACGTTCTACACATGATCAGTAATTTGCTAGGTGATCTAGATATATGATTTGTCATCTGGGCTCGTCTTGTGTAACATCGATCAATCTCTTAATCGGATGAATCATGGGCATGGCACTCATCAGTTTCCAAGGAGTATAAGCACTTCCCACAGGAGTTCCATCCATTCCAGTACAAGAAAAATCTTCATCTCTGTTCAAATTTACGGGTTTCAAGAAGAGGAGATAATGGACTTTTTTCAATTCTTCAAGGGTTCCTTATCACATATATTGCAAGGATGTGTTCACACTTGCCAGAACATAGATGGTATGGACTCAACTACAATGGTCGGCTACACCACGTGTACTTGGTGACGTGGTGCAGCGGTTGCGTTAAATGATTTTTCGTGTCAATCGGGCTGCCCTGATCTGAAACAATAACACAATTTGAATCCTGAAGGAGAATGTCCATTCGAAACACTGAAAGAGTCCGAATCCAAAACACATATCTTCACAGCTCGCAAACCGGATCCGAATCCACACGGATATCCGAGATCAAGAAAAAAATATTTGGATATGTGAACATGTTACCATGTTTTGCACTTTCGTCTCCTTTCACTACACTTGCAAATCCCAATCTAAAGTATTTAAGAGTTAAGAGATTTTAGTTTAGTAGGAATTCGAGGAAACCTGCTCTTACGATCAAGGGGAGGACAGTATTACAGATTTAACTAAAATGGTGAGATATAGAAAAACATAAAATTGGATAAGAAAATTCCAGAACACCAATCTTTTGGGAGGATTCCAACTGCTGGCTAAAGACCGCACAAGCACACCTCACGCAGACACATGACACAGGAATTTGTTGGTTGTTAGGCCATCTCCTATGATTAGAGGTGAAGGGGAAATTGGATTCCCATCATATTAATACCATAATGCAGACACAAAATAATTTTAATAAAATGAGATAAACAGGCCCTACACCTCTGAAAATCATCATATTAATACCATAACAACATTAATAAATAGGTCGAAACACACCAATAATATCCATAGAATTCAATCTACAAACGAAGAAACTTGTACTGTTGGGTCTATAAGCTTTGTTTTAACATGATTTTGAATTTAAACATGCATTACAGATTAGCACACCTAGGACAGCATCAGCCACTATTTTTCAATTCCCATCAACTTCTTGACCTCCGGATAGGTGAACTACTGTACAAGGAACAACAAGGAACCATGTTAGTCGTATGTAGCAAAAGAGCAGAGCTAGTCCAATGTTTAATCAATCAATTGAATAAAAAGAAAAAATTTGAAATTGGGAATACCAGCGATAATTGCTGAGTATCCTGAAGATCCATCTACCTTCTGTATCTCCCATAATCAGGACTCCTGTCCCTGTCATATGAAGGCCCATTATACCGGTCATAAACTGGACTACGAGCACGTCCGTAATCAGGACTTGGTCGACTTCGGCGGTACCCTGGACTGGGTGACCTACGGTAAGGACTACCTCCACGCCTTCCATAATCTCTTCTGGGGCTATCACTTCTTCCACCCCTCTCATCATCATCCCTCAAAGCATACTCAACAGAAACAACCCTGTCTAGTATCTTACTGCAATTCACAAGAAATTCAATCAGCTTGCACATACATAATAAGAAGAGAGTACAAAGAGTTCGAATACCAGTTTTTATGTACGCAAGTCAATTTTTATGCTTGCCTCATGTGGGTGGATTCCAAAGCTTTTGTGGCATCTTCCTGTGTTTCAAATTGCACAAATGCAAAATTTCTCCTAATGCGTACATTGAGAACCTTCCCATAAGGTTCAAAGTGCTTTTCTATGTCATGAATTCTAGTACGTACAGGGTCAAAGTTTATCACAAAAAGAGTTCTGGTTGGTCTCTGGTTACCAGCCCTACCATCCGGATGCCGACCACGTTCGCCCTGACAAGATGATAACAACAAAACATTCACAATGTATAATTAATAGGACAACGAATACATACTTACATATTCATAGAGAAAGAAATGAGACAACAAACTTTTCAGCTGAATCATGTTCAAACCAGACGAGTACAGAAATACCTACACAAAAAACAAGAATCCTATTAGAAAAAACAACATACCTTAGCCCATTCTACTGACAACCTGCGCCTGCCATATCCAAATGGTGTGTCATCAAGACCACGAATGGCATCGTCCGCATCGCGTTCATCCTCAAAATAAACAAAAGCAAATCCTGAAGGTAAAACAACTAGCAATGAGAAGCAGAGACAAAAAGAAAAATAAAAGATTGCATTACACCGTTGCACCAGCTGATTCAGGAAAAAAATTAATCCACGGAACAATTAAATGAAGTACAACACCTGCAAATATGTGAAGGTGCTGATGAAAGTAAGGATGCAGAAGCCTTGCATCATTAACTATAGCAAGATGAATAAAGATTAACAAAAAATGGCTAGATCCAGGGTCATGGTTGAGTGATCAATGCTAAGCATGCTTCACCAATTTCACAATACGAGTTCAGTAAATGGATGACATGGCATGATAGAGCTCATTCATCGCCTTATGACTAGTGATGGTAGGCATGGCATGATGAACAGACACATTGATCCCTTATCACTATTGTGGTATGAATGGTGTGATGATTCCGTCCCCGCCACTACCATTCTGGTGAGATGGCAACTCTAAACATTGAGGAAAATGAAAAGAGGAGATTGGATGAAAGAGATGAAGAACATTTCCATCAGTCAGTAGGAGGAGAGCAAGTAAGCAGATATGTTGCCTCTGAACTAGAGGTTTTTATTGCAGAGACTGCAAGCCACTATATAAGGTCATTTTCCACTAGCAAATGTTCCTGCGTCAAAACAAACATTTAAATATGCAGATTTTCTTCGAAAGAGATACAAATTTCCTGCCATTTTACTTCTCAGTTATAAATTTCTTTCATGATCTGTTTTTGGAATACATCATTCCATATAGATATTGGGTACAAATGTCCTACATCAGGACTGAGCTCATTTAAACAACCATAATACCAAAATATAAATTTGACTCAGAGCTACTCTCATGTACACACAAGACGAATCATATCCAGACCTCCGGATAATAGAAAGGAGTTATGCATGAACTATTTAAGCATATAAAGAGTGAGGAGAAGTGGAAAATCTAGAAACTCAAAAACAATTATAGCAATGAAGATAATGACCTTAAAACATATAAACATATAGCTAGACAATCGAGCTCATGTCATACTTCTCCGACTGTAATTCAGATTCACCAACAGATACTAATATTAAATAGTAAAATTAAACCACGACAGCCAAATATTCGGTAGAGGAACTAGTTAAAAATCAAGAATAACCAACATATTAGACGCCCAAAATCAGATTGACAAATACTATATATTAAAAGTAGAAAATCAGATAGTTTGAATTACCAGATTTCATGTCGACACGTTCGACTCTTCCATATTTAGAGAACAACCGCTCCAAGTCCGATTGGCGAGTCTCGTACTCAAAATTTCCGCAGAAAATCGGCCTCATCTTCGCTAACCAGAATTAATTATCTTCTGAGAAACCCTAAAACACAATCATAAATCTTGTGAATATGCTATAGTTAAAAGAGAACCAAAAAAGATAGAAAAGAAGGCAAACCCTACCTTGGAGAATTGACAGTAAAAAAAAAAAAAAAAAAAAACCTAGAAATTAAAGTAATAAAAGGTGAATGTGTGTGTGTGTGTATGACCTAGTCATTCAGTTTTGGTGCGATACACGTGGCGCGATGATATAGGTTACAGATTAGTGGGCCGAGAGACCATGGGCTCTTATTTATTCGAACCAGGCCTACCTACAGTATTAAAATTTAAACACTAGTTCTGTTTGATTCTACACTTGTATGTAAAATTGTTGGAAGAAAAGAAAAGATTATGATATAGAAAATCAATCACACATCTATCGAACTAAATGACCTAGTGATAATACAAGACAATTATTTTCCTTTGAAAATTAAAAACGGAACAAATGTTTAATACATCTTTCTTTGTGTATCTATCAAGAGTATTTTTGTGAATTCAAGATAAATATTGTTTCCAAATTAACAAATTATTATTAATAAAAAAAGTATAGGCTAACAACAATATAGGAGGCCAGCTTGACCTTCCATTATTAATTTGATAAAATTAAAAATACAATAATGTGGACAGCTAGGCTAGCTTGACCTTCCATAAATTAAATTAAAATGCAATAGTGCAGACAGCTTCTTTTTCTTTGGTAATTAATTTATTTATTACAAGTAGGAGCATTGAATAATCCACTGCCTATTTTTCAACTGAAGATTTATTTATTTAATAAAAAATGAAAAATGGCAGACAATTACACCAACAATATGTAATCGTGTATGGCCTCCATGTCCGTCCTTTTTTTCTTCCTTCCATTTGTACATACTACAGTTCACGTTTCAGACACAGAGTCAACGAAATATGCTTTTTGATTAATGAAAATTCTACTATTTTATGTGGATGTTAAGAATAGTGGTTTCAATTTGATGTTAAAAAAAATAACTATTCCAGAATTTCTTTATCCCGCTTTAAATTTTGAAAAAGAACTGTCACTCCAATAACTATTCCAGAATCGTATTATAAGTGTAACCACTCTTTGAATAATTCCCATTTCCAGTCAGTCAAAATACTTTTGGAATAAAGGAAAGGCATCATATTTGTCCATACAATTTCCAGTCTGTGTATATTAATAATAAATACAGTAAATAAATAAAATTCAAACAATTGTATTCCACCATGTTGCTTTGTCTCAAAGCCGGCCATCGACTTTTCTTCATTATTAGGTAGGTATGTTTCTTCACTTATTATATGTAATGTGGTTTTGCGCAAAAAGATGCGCAATATTTTTTCTCTATATTTTCATACTGTAAGTTGAATCGTATTCGTATGCTCATCTTGTGATTTTCAGTTATCTATATTTATTTACTATTTAGTGATTTTCTGGAAATTTAATGAACAGCTACTTGTTTGGGGTTGTAATGAAGCATATACAATCTGGCCTGGGTATTGCTTATATTTACAAAAGATTGAATCTTTTTTATAGAAATAGAATATGCCCTTTTCATACTGTAAGTTGAACCGTAAAGTTGCTTGCTCTGTATTAATGGGGTTTTCAAATATGCTGGGAATATAAGAAGAGGCATTGTAGTTTTCTTTCTGGAAAAATTAAATACAGTACTTGTTTGATTTCTTTTCTAATCTTTTTCAAAAGAAGTTTGTTGGGGTTGTAATACATACATACAGTGTATATAAATATGTGACTTGTGCAGTTGTTATTGTTTCATGTTTGTGTTCTTAAATACTACTGCATAATATATGGTTAATTTCCTTCATTTTGTTGTGATAATCACTCTTTTTGTAGGAGTTGGAAATGAACTTTAGATATCTTGTTTAGAGGTGAGACTTTATTACCAAATGGACGAAATAATCGAAGAGAAGCCATTCAGGGCATGGTCATGGCCTGTTGAGCAATGTTTAAAAGAGTACAAAGTGAAACTAGACAAGGGTCTAAGCACCTACGAGGTAGAAAAACGGCAACAAAAATATGGATGGAATGAGCTCCAAAAAGAGAAAGGCAAGCCTTTATGGAGACTCGTTTTGGACCAATTTGACGATGTGCTTGTCAAGATCCTTTTAGTAGCAGCTTTCATTTCATTTGTTCTAGCTTTCTTACAAGGAAACGAAACTGAAGAATCTGGGTATGAATCCTATGTAGAACCTTTTGTCATAATCTTGATATTAGTCCTTAATGCTATTGTCGGTGTTTGGCAAGAGGGAAATGCCGAGAAAGCCCTCGAAGCTTTAAAGGGTATGCAGTGTGATTCTTGTAAAGTGTTGAGAGATGGATACTTGGTGCCTGATTTGCCCGCACGCGAGCTTGTCCCGGGAGATATCGTGGAGTTGCGTGTAGGGGATAAAGTCCCGGCAGACATGAGAGTCGCAGTTCTAAAAACACTAACCTTGAGAATTGAGCAAAGTTCATTAACCGGAGAGGCAATGCCGGTAATGAAAGGCACTAATCCTATATTCTTGGATGATTGTGAATTGCAAACCAAAGAAAACATGGTTTTTGCCGGAACGACAGTCGTTAATGGTAGTTGTATTTGTATAGTTGTGAACATTGGAATGTGTACAGAAATTGGTAACATACAAACACAAATACACGAGGCGTCGTTGGAAGAAAGCGAGACCCCTCTGAAGAAAAAGCTAGACGAATTTGGCAATAGGCTTACTACTGCAATTGGCCTTGTTTGTCTCCTTGTATGGATCATAAACTACAAATATTTTCTCACATGGGAGATTGTAAACGGATGGCCTTCAAATTTCCAATTCTCTTTTGATAAATGCACTTACTATTTCAAAATAGCAATTGCTCTTGCAGTTGCTGCGATCCCCGAAGGTCTCCCGGCTGTTATTACTACATCCTTAGCACTAGGTACGAGAAAGATGGCGCAAAAGAACGCAGTTGTCCGGAAGCTTCCGAGCGTGGAGACGTTAGGATGTACGACTGTAATTTGTTCAGATAAAACGGGGACTTTGACTACAAATCAAATGGCCGTGACTGAATTCTTTACACTGGGGGGTAAGACTTCAGCCTCGAGGATTTTCCGAGTCGAAGGTACAACTTATGATCCGAAAGATGGAGGGATAGTCGATTGGAATTGTTATAATATGGATGCGAATTTGAAGTCGGTAGCTGAAATATGTGCGGTTTGTAATGATGCTGGGATTTTCTCTGATGGTCCTTTGTTTAGAGCAACTGGGCTGCCTACTGAAGCAGCTCTTAAGGTTTTGGTTGAAAAGATGGGAGTTCCTGATAATGAGGTCAAAAATAATATTCGAAATTCAAAGCTTGTGCAGAGTTATTTGATTGATCACAAGACAGTTACATTAGGTGAGTAATTAATATTTTTGCGTCATTTATTTATCTTCAATATTGTTGTGATATGCTTTGACTTAACTAGTAATTTCTACTATTCTTTTTTTTGTGTTAGCCTGTTGTGAGTGGTGGACGAAAATAACAAAAAGAGTTGCTACGCTAGAATTTGATCGCATCCGGAAATCAATGAGCGTTATTGTCCGTGAGCCAAGTGGATGCAATCGGCTTCTTGTCAAGGTAACTATATATAATATAGGACCCACAAAAAATTTTCATTTCTTCGGTTGATTAAATGGTCTAGTAATTTATTCTTCCATTTTGGTCACGCAGGGTGCAGTGGAGACTCTATTGGAGCGTAGTACCTGCGTACAACTGGCTGATGGATCCATTGCCCCAATTGATGAACCATGTAGACAACTTTTGCTATCAAGGCTCATGGGCATGAGTTCAAAGGGTTTGCGATGCTTAGGTTTGGCATACAAAGATGAACTAGAAGATCTTTCGGATTATTATACCGAAAGCCATCCTGCCCACAAGAAGTTACTCGATCACTCCTCCTATTCCTCCATAGAAAGTGGCCTAATTTTTGTAGGGGTAGTTGGTTTAAGGGTACGTACGTACTGTTTTTATACATTTCTTTCATTATTGAATCAGTAGTACTAAACAAGTTAAGTGATTATTTGGGTGGCAGGACCCTCCTCGCGAAGAAGTTGATAAAGCAATTGAGGATTGCAGAGGAGCGGGAATTAAGGTAATGGTGATAACTGGAGACAATAAGTCCACGGCTGAAGCTATATGTAAAGAAATCCGGTTATTTTCTGAAGGCGAGGATCTACAAGGAAGAAGTTTCACTGGTAAAGAATTCATGGCCTTTTCTCCTTCACAACAAATTGAAATTTTGTCCAAGCCTGGGGGTAAAGTTTTCTCGAGAGCTGAGCCAAAGCATAAGCAAGATATAGTGAGGATGCTTAAAGACATGGGGGAAGTAGTTGCAATGACTGGAGATGGTGTGAATGATGCACCTGCATTAAAACTAGCTGATATTGGAATAGCTATGGGGATCACTGGAACTGAGGTAATTATAATAAAATGTAATGAATAATTGGTTTAGTTTAGTAATATTTTTCCTTGACTTTTAAATTCACTCATCATGAATAGGTTGCGAAAGAAGCATCGGATATGGTGTTGGCTGATGATAATTTCAGCACTATAGTGTTAGCTGTTGCAGAGGGTCGTTCGATCTATAATAACATGAAAGCTTTTATTAGGTATATGATATCATCTAATGTTGGAGAGGTGATATCTATATTCTTGACTGCTGCACTTGGGATACCAGAATGTATGATACCTGTGCAGCTGCTGTGGGTAAATTTAGTTACAGATGGTCCACCTGCCACAGCCCTCGGGTTTAACCCCGCTGATGTTGATATCATGAAGAAACCACCCCGAAGGAGCAATGATCCTCTCATTAACTCGTGGGTTCTCTTTCGTTATATGGTCAGTAGTTGTTTGTTTACTTGTATTAATTTTTAATTAGCTACAAAATTTTTGCTCTCAACACAAACACTGAAACAGGTAATCGGTTCATATGTCGGGATCGCAACCGTTGGAGTATTCATCATATGGTACACTCAATCTTCATTTCTGGGTATAAACTTAATAAGCGATGGACACACACTAGTCCAACTATCTCAGCTCCGCAACTGGGGAGAATGCTCATCATGGTCAAACTTCAGCGCATCTCCATTCACAGTTGCTGGTGGCCGTAGGATCAGTTTCTCAAACCCTTGCGACTATTTTTCGATTGGAAAAGTGAAAGCGATGACTCTATCACTCTCCGTGCTTGTTGCTATTGAAATGTTTAATTCTCTCAATGCTCTATCGGAAGACAATAGCTTGGTCCGGATGCCACCGTGGAGGAATCCTTGGCTTCTGGTAGCAATGTCAGTTTCTTTTGGGCTACACTGTTTGGTTCTTTACGTTCCGTTTCTTGCAAATGTGTTTGGAATAGTTCCGTTGAGTTTGAATGAATGGCTACTAGTGGTCTTGGTGTCGGCCCCGGTTATTGTTATTGATGAACTTCTTAAGTTTGTGGGAAGGAGGAGAAGAAGGAGGTTGAGGAGAATCAAAGTGAAGAAAGCATAGTTTTTTTTTTTTTTCTTCTTCCATCCCATCATGGGTTAGTCAATGTATTTGAATTTTATTCTTACAAGTGCATATAATGTTACAAAGAGACGGAGATTTGATCATGTTCATGTGGCTACCTACATATACATACATGCGTGCATGTAGAGCTCATCAGATATGCCCACAATAGTTAGTAATTAATTGTCTGTCATGTCATTATTATGCTCATTACAGTTTCAACTAAGGCTGCCTGCTTCACTGCTACTTGTGTTCTTTCTTCTCTTCTCTTCTCTTCTCACCGGTAGAGAACAAAAATATAAATCTATGATCATGTTCCAGTTCCTTATAAAAAATATAAGTGAGATCATGGAGCATATCAAATATCTACAGTACACTGCCGTTAATCCAATCTTTTATGACACTTTTGCATCCTTCAATTGTACTATATGATTTTGACCAAAATACTAATAGACATTTTCCCAAAGAATACAAAAAATTGCAAAGACAAAGTCTGACGGCTCATGAAATGAATGCAGTAGGACAGACAGACACATTTCTTTCTTTCCATTTCCAACCCCCAATTCGAATACAATCTGGCGCTATTAATTCGAATATATTACTATTCTCTATTTATTCTCTTTCTTTGTCCCACCAAATAAAGCTGGAATTTAATTAATCAAGAACCTGATGCCTACCAGCTTTTTATGTGGATCGCAAATTCGTAAAAACAAATCCAATTTAATTAGTTGTTTCAACTTCCTTTCTACCAGCAAAACCAACAATGTATGTATATGAAATTCTTACTTAAACATTGTAATTGAATGCCAATCAATAACGCAAAATTCCAGAAAATGTCCCAACTAATTAACGATTTTAAGTTTTTAATCAAAATTATACCATCTCACCGAATTTTGTCCTGTAATTTAATATTTTTTTGGAATATCATTACACCGTTAATTATGAGACCACATATCCGTTAAATTGCCACCTGGCTACTTATGTGTCATCAAGTGACAAATTTTCGCATGAACAATTATACAAGATTGCAGATTCAATCTCAAACTAATTACATATTTTAGTTTTTCGTCCCAAACTATATCAATTCGCCGAATTCCGTCCAGTAATTTACCATTTTGCATTAATTTAGTCCCACTATTAAATTTTTAATTTAATGAAAATGATGATTCAACCTTTTACTTTTTTTATGAGGAAAATAGTATATGTTATCGAAATTCTCGTGCGCTTTTGAGAAAAAAAAATCCAGTGTCATTTCATTAGGATAAATTGTGTGTTCTTTTTTAGTACTAATAAATATTAAAGAACTTATACATATACATGCCGTAAATCAATAGTTTCTGAAAACTTTTCCAGCAAATGTCATATGTATAAGTTCTTTAATATTTATTATTTAATAGTGGGACTTAAATTGTTGGATGAAATTTGACGAGTTGATATAGTTTGGGACAAAAAAGGAAAATTTGTTAGTAGTTTGGGACGAAGTTTGCAATCTTGTATAATTGTTCATACCAAAATTTATTACGTCATGACATGTAAAGAACCAGGTGGCAATTTAGCGGACACGTGGTCTCATAATTAACGGTGGAACAATATTCAAAAAAATATTAAACTACGAGACAAAATTCGATGAGGTGATATAATTTGAAACGAAAATTCAAATTTGCGAATTAATTTAGAATTTTTTTTACAATGTTACCAATTAATAATTACATAATCAAATCATTTCTTATACGTATACCTATGTAAAGTCTTCATTTACAACCCATTGTGTAAGAACCCAAATTTTGTAATATTAAAAAGTTAAGAATAATGAAATACAATGAAAACCCCAATATTGATTGAATCATTAGTATTTTGCACTTCAAAAATATACATAATAATGCACTATGAAATTGAATTTTTGAAACTTTACGTCCTAAAATTGCATATTCTTCGACAAAATGCACCTTATTATGTGTCTAAGTAATTGTAATTTGAGGATGCAAACAATACTTCAATTTTAGAGTGTAAAATAAAGTACGAAACAAAGTATTTTGGGGTGCATTACTAATATTGATTTTTAGGATATCCCAATGTTTACAGAAATTACATTTGAATTGTCGATTTGACTTGAAAAATTAAAGGAAAAAAATACAAAATTCCATCAATTTTCACCGTTGGATCATTTCGGAATCAGGATCGACCACCGATCCAGATTTTGATCTGCAACTTTTCAACCTCAAAAGTCCATACAACTTCCGAAACTCCTTTGGCATAGTCTCCTTCCAGACGGCGCCACCACCATCCTCCGTCATAGACGACAGCGCCGGCGACGAAGCAACGCTGTCGCTCAACCGTGGAACAACCTTAGTACTACTACTATTCCTACCGTTGGATTGTAAAGCGGAAATCACAGATTTCAAGGCACGGCTAGGTGAGCTCCGATTCACTAACATAAGCTCACTTATCTCCGCCGGACTCATGGTGGCGCCGCTCTGAAAAATCTCCTCCACTTGTGGAAATAATTTGTGCTCTTTAACGCCTAAATAATTGCTAGCTAAACTCTTAAATGAATTGAAATCACACATAGGGAAAAAGATATGTACATCGATTCTTCCAGGACGAAGCAGCGCCGAATCAATTCCATCTTTGTTATTCACGGTGAAAATCATAATTCTCTCATCGTGAAAATTCAATAATCCATCCATGAAATTCATTAAACCAGATGACGTAATCCGTGCCCTAGATTTCTCCAAATCCTCAACAACGATAAGAGATTTACAGGAGGTTTTCAATAGGAGTGAATTAAGATCTGCATCATCAACAATCTGCGAAAAATTGACATTGTAAACATCGTAATTGAGCAAATTGGCAACGGCGGCGATGAAACTGGATTTCCCCGTGCCGGAAGGGCCGTACAACAGATAACTCCGTTTCCAAACGCGGCCTAGTTTGTGGTAATACTGTTTGGACTTGAGGAAAGTCTCCAATTCGCAACGGATTTTGGTTTTCAAATCTGAATCCATGACAAGTGAGTCGAATGTGGCGGGGTGATCAAACGGGACGGATTTCCATTTCCCGTTGCTGTTGTTGTGAATCCTCAATTCTTTGCTCCTCTGTTCAATATCGTCTGAAATTGCGTGTATGTGTTGGAGATAGGGTTTCAAAATTCTTCGCTTGTCCTTTCTCTTGATTCTCAACACCAAACTCCTTTTCTCGGTTTTATCGATTTTGTAAACCCATGAAACTCGGGCGCCCAGGAAGTCGTCGCGAATAACCTGACCATAGTCGGGAGACAACACGATGTCGTTTGGTTTTTTCCCTGAGAAAAGGTTGGTGAAATCGGAATCCTCCAAGGTGACCAATGAGTTGACGTATAGCGAAACTCGGCGGTAGAATTGATTTTCCTGCTGAGTTGAACCGTTCAACTCGGGAACTGTAAAGTGTTGGTGAAGGTGAACTCGGTCTTCAACCCACTCCGCCCATTTTCGCACCACATAAATCAGAGCAGTCCGATGTAAGAATAATCGAACCAGAATTACTAAACATGTAATCGAGAAACATATCAGCAATAAATTTACAACAAACATCGGCATAAATTTACAGAAACTTTTCAGTCAATAAAATTGAAGCTAGAATCCAGACCACTTCGGCATATTTGTTGTTAAATAGAGAATGAAGAAATTAATTTCTGGCAAGAAGAAATTAAATTGAATTTTTTAATTTAATGTAGTAGAGGTTGGTCTGCAATCGCCCTTATATTTCTCCGTCGTTCCTAACACACTTTCCACTTTCCAGCCAAGAAAAATGATAGTATAAAAAAAAAATATATATATATATATATATATATATTTTATAGACTATACCATACGGCAGTGATGTGTTGTATGGGCTTTGCATACAAGGTGTGAAATATATATGGCCCTACCAAGTGGGGAACCCAATAAAGGTTGATATTGATTTTTACATGATTATAAAAGTCAGCTTTCCTCTAAAATATTTATTGATTCAAATTCTCCAAGAAGATTCATGTTTCTATTTTTTACTAGTTATTAGGCTTTGCCGAATTTGTAAATAGGACTAGCCAAAATTAAATGCTTAATCAGCCTGGTTTATTAGATTTTTGCACAGTCAAGGTTTGCAGCTACTCACACGTTTATTGATTAACACTTGAAAATATCTATAATTAGTTAGGAAAACAAACAATTTATTAATGTATTAATTTTGTTATTTAATTGATAATAAGACTAGTGTTTAATCACCACGTTATGTTATTTGCAACTACTCCTATAATAATTTTGTATAATTGTCTTGTACGACTATCTAATCCAACTACTTCCCAGCTTATTGTTGTGAGATTGACATATGTCACCTAAACAGCAAATAGAGAACAATTAGTGACCTTTTCTAAGTTGTTGGATTGGATAGTTATGTAAATTACATAGGGCCTGTTTGTTTGGTGTTTGGGAAAGTAGTTTGGGAGAGTAGTTGAGGTTTGTGAAATAATTTCGATTTGCGTAATGTTGTTTGTTTGGGTTTTGAGAGAGTGGTTTGAGAAATAAAGTATGTGTAGGTTTTTTTTTGGAATAGTTAGATTGTAGGTGTAAGATATGTTAGACTTTATGTCAAATCATGTTTGTTGTGAGATAAATTGTGTAAGAGATATGTTACTTTATGTCAAATCAGACTAGATTTTGTATATATTTTATTTAGAGATAAGAAAATTATTGTTTGTTTGAGTTTTGAGAGAGTAGTTTGAGAAAACTGAGAGATGAAAAATTTATTTCAGAAAATAGAAAACATGTTTGTTTGGCATTTCTCAAATACGAAATTTTTTTGGAAAACGCCAAACAAACAGGCCCATAAAATCCATGCCCATTTTATCAATTTATTAGCCCAGTTATTTTATAGCATCAAATTTGTCGTTGAATCAACACCTTTAGATTATAATGATGAGATCATTTTCACTCGAACACTTCTATGAATTTTATGCGACTTTACATCTATTAAACAAATGTCAAGAATAAATCTATAGTACCAATTACTAGTAGCAAAGTTATAATATTGACAATTGGCTTATTACTGTCTAGTTTTAGTCTAGCAACACTAGCTAAGCCGACTATTAATTTTGAGATTTATATGTTGATAAAACTTTATATTTACGTTGATAAACTTGTAGTATTCTTTTTTTTTTTTGATAAAATTGTAGTATTCTGTTTTTTTTTTTTTTAAGTATTGAATGACCAACTCATTTAAAAACTTAATAAATGGGCGGTATTCATTTATTCAAGTCTTAATGTAATTTAGAAATGGGTGGCGGAGGGATTCGAGCACAGGATCTCTTTTTGCCTGAACTCTGATACCATATTGAATGATCAACTCATCTAAAAGCTTACGCTATTAGAGAGAGAAATCATTTAATATATATCACTTAACACAGATGATTGAATTCTCAATATATTTTTTTGTTCATATTTTGTGAAATTACACTATAAATTTTAAAATTAACATGCATAATAAATTGACATGTGTCACTTAACATGCATGTATATCACTTAGTGTATCATTCATAATAAATTGACATGTGTCAAATACATTTAATGTGCATTACACATCTTAAGTTTTAAACTAACCCACGTCTCCGTCTCCGTCTCCATCTTGTTATATATTGTTTTTAAAACATCATAAATTAGAGATACTTGAAACTTCTATATTGAGCCGTACCATTCAAAATCGTATTATGTAACTCAGTGGCGGAGCTAGACAATTTTTGTAGGGGGGGGGGGGGGAGCGCATTTTTTTTTATATAAAAATCGTGGTTTTTGATGTTTTGATAGAATGACAAATACAAACTTAAAATTAAGTAACAATATATTTGTATTTACCAAAAGATAAAAAAAAAAAATTACTAGCAATTTTTTATCCAGCAAAAGATGATTAAATATACTAGCAATTTTTTTTTAAGAGTTCATTAATTAGATGGTTCAAAATGCATTTACTCAAGTCTCAATGGAATTTAGAAATGGGTGGCGGAGGGATTCGAACACAGGATCTCTTTTGGCTTGAACTCTGATACCATATTGAATGACCAACTCATCTAAAAGCTTAAGCTGTTAGAGAGAGAAATCATTTAATATATATCACTTAGTTAACACAGATGATTGGATTCTCAATATATTTTTTTTTCATATTTTGTGAAATTACACTTTAAATTTTAAAATTATCTTTGTTTTGTTTTGTTGTATGCAGAGCCCACATAGTGAAACAGTATGTTGACTATAACTTATATATTTTTGGAACACCTATTAACCTATATTATCCTTTCATCTAAGAGAGAAAAGATTATTTCATCCCCTCAAACTTACATGCTTTGGAAATTTACTATTCAAAAATAGAAAAGGCTAAACATCAATAATGATTCTCCTTACCATTGTTTTTTTATAAAGTGATTCCTCGTGTGTTTTTTTCGATCCCCATGTTAGTCTCTACTATGAATTATTTATTTCACTTTGGTCATATTTAAGTGGTCCAAGGTAAACTAAAGTGTCAAAATAGTTTTATGAGAAGACTAAATTGATAAATAAATAATTTTATGAGGGACTAAATTGATACAAAATAATTTTATGAGGGACTAAAGTGTAACACTATAAGTAAAAGACCCCTTCTAACAAATAATTCACAAAGGGGACTAACGTGAAAAAAAAACACAAGAAGGATCATTCTGTAAAAACTTAATGATAAAGAGGACCATTAATGACATTTACCCACTTTATCTCTTGAATATTAAATCAATTGCATTTTCCTCCTTCAAACGGATTTAAGCCATTTTTTTCCCGGAAAATGCACATGTGCGCATTACTATATGTTTTCTATGGGTAAATTAGTGACAAAATCTTTTATCCATCTATACATTTCACTCATGTGTTGTGAACCGAAGACACTAACTAGAATAAAAGAGATTTTGGTCATAAAAGATAGTGAAAGATACGCGTGAGTGAAATGTTTGTACGAGCAAGAGTTATTATAACTAATTTACCCTTAAAAATCACATGTAATGCGCACATGCGTATTTTTCGACTAAAAAATGGCTTAAATCGTTTGAGGGATGTACTTTAATATATTAGCTGCTTATTTTATACTTTAAGGTGGCAAAGTGCAAAATCATGTAACTTTGAGGGGTGAAATGCACTCTCCTCTTTATAAGATATACCAAGCAATTAATACCCCCTCCTAATAACAAAATCAAGTGATATAAATGGAGTGACATGTTTAATCCCAAAAGGAACACTTTGTCATTTCAGATGCTGATGGAAACTCTTAATTTAGTTGACTAATCCATTTAAGTATCGGAAAGCCATTTCCACTTTTAGCAGCAATTGATAAAATTTCAGTTAAAAAATGAATCGATAAATCCTAAGGCTATGTTTGGTTTGTTGATTTTAGTGGGTAAAATGATAATTAAAATGCAAATGAACAAGATATGAAGCTTAAAGTTACGTCACTAGATGCAAAAAAATATATTTTCCTTTACGTTTTACTCACCCAAATCTAAGAATCAAACATAGGCTAAGTATTTTGGAAAAGCCTAGCTAGTTTACTTTTTTATTTTTTAAATCCAAGTAAATTTGACACATTAAGTTAAATATGTAATTTTTTTTATTTCAACTAATTAGCTTCATCGTTACAATCTATAAACTTAATTAGTGATTCACGATATTTCCAGACAGTTAGTAACATATGTCATGTAGGCAATGTTTTAAAAATCGGATCGGACATCGAACCGGTAGCCTCACTGGTTACTGGTTAGATCGATTTAACCGTTTTAACCACTGGTTCAACCGGTGTAACGTCATTACAATATAATATTTTAATTTTAATTTTAATATATGTAATCAACTATTTAAAAAAAAAATATTATTCATTTTTTCTCATTATCAATTATTTTTCCTACAAAATTTGAGTTAAGAATGAATTATAGCAACAAAATTACAAGTATGATAACATGATATCAACGCAATAATTCAAATTATAATAAACACCATATTAAAAACAATAATTTTATTAATAATCACCTATGAAAAAGAGAAATTGTTGATGAATTTTGTCATTTAATTATATAAAAAAAATAAAATTACATGAAGTTTGTGAAAAAAATGACTTTTCTAATGAATTTGATACTCAAATATATTTATATAACTTATTATATATAAGATTTTTTTGTTTCTTGTTGATTTTTTTTATTTCAAAGTGAAAAATAGAAGAAAAGATGTGAGAGTATTGTTGAAGTTTAAAGGTCGCGGAAGAGAAACAAAAATCCATAGGGTAAACTTTTTATTTTTATAAGTGAACCAGTGGTTCAATCGGTTCACTGGCTCATTGGTTTTACCGGTTTTTGCCGGTTCAAATTGGTCAGAAACAAAGCTGGTTTTGGAGGGTTAACCGGACCGGATTAGTAACTGGTTACCGGTTAAACCGGTTGAACCGGCCGGTCCGATCTGGTTTTTAAAACACTGCATGTAGGGCACCCTAATAGAAAAAATGAACAGTGTCCCGGAAGAATCTTTTACAATCCAAATGCCTTTCCTATTTGCAGCAAAATAAGTATTGAAACTAATTATCCCACATTGATTGAAAACAATAGTTAAGTCCACCTTATAAGGTCTTGGGCAATCCTCACCTTACAAGCTAGCTTTTGAGATTGAGTTAGGCTCAAGCCAAGTAAGTGGACTTAGCCCAATCCATACGGTGAATTCTAATAATAAAAAAAAAAATAACATCATCAGATCATCGACATAGCGCCGTCAATAATGCAAGGTGATCATCATTTCATCTCGTCGTTTAAATTGTACTTTTAGTCTATAATAATAATAAAAAGCATAATTATATTGAGTGGTCCAAATTAATGATAACATTTTATTTTTCTAACTAAATTATAATTGGCACCCAAAACCACGTACCTATGCCGAGCGGCCAACCGATTTCTGAAACGACGTGCACTTTTAACAACAACTAATTTTCATTAGTTTCGAAAACTCTTCGCGTATTTGGGACTATTATGAAAATTACTCCAAGATTTATCACCATTTTACAATGAACCACTTGTTAACAAGATCCAATAAGAAAAATGATCATTTAGACAGCGAAAAATAAAACTTCTCGGGGTCTCCTTAAAATTCTTGTCAAGATACAATTTATATATATATATATATATATATATATATATATAAAACAATAGATAAACTTTAGATCTAGAATTATACATGTCTTCTTGCAAATTCAAGCTCGGCAAAAGCTAATATGCACTTTCTCCTTTTTTTGCACCTTTGATCCCAAGCATTGTCTAGCGCCCCACGTCAATACCTCTACGAGTTGATACACCATAATATCACGAAAACCTTGATAATTTTAATCGACTTGAACATATATATATTATCAAGATCTACACCAGAAAATGCAAGAGGAGCAAAAATCAAACTCTTTTTCTTAGGAGAGAGAAATCGCGCGAGGGAGAAAGAGAGAGTTTCTATATATATATATATATATATATATATATATATATATATATATATATATATATATATGATTTTAACTCTTCTTTTTTCCTGCATGGGTTAGAGCCCTTTACTTAGAAAGACCAAGTCTTTTAATCAATTAATGGCCCCATTTAATTTTTCAATTAAATATTCCAATCAATCAATTAATATCTTATTTAGTTAAATTAGACTTAAGCCTAATTACATATTTATTTCTATATTTCATTTAATTTAATTTAATTAATTTATAAATTAAATTCCAATTAAATTTATAATCTTGTCAATCAAATTGGATCTCACCCTGCTCTAATTAGTCGATCCACTCATTCTTTGTTTCTTGTTTTCGCTTCATGTGCATTGTGTATGTCTCCCGTAGATCCACCACATAATTGACCGTGAGTTATAATTAAATATTAAATTAACTGTACGAGTATGATATACTCTAAATCAATTGAACACTCCGTCGACATATTATTCCAAATTAGCACCCATGCCAATTTGAGAATTCTCCCACACTCCACAGTCGATGTCTGACCAGAAGCCCGTAGAACCCAATTACTGGTGAATTAATTTAGTGTACCTTTAATCATTTATCCTCCATTTGTCGATCTCCCAGTTGAGCTTTAAGAGTTTGGACTTTTCATCGGTCTCTTTCTTCGTCTCGATCTTATGTATTATGATCTCAAAACTACTCCATTTGGCTTAATCTTTATGAGCTACTTTCATAAAGTCGTCAGGTACCTCGACCGAGGGTTTTACCGGAATTGGTTTCTCACAGAGATTCATAGGAGAAGTTTTCAACATATCAAGTCGGGTCAATGGATCATTTATTTGATGACATGAACCTACATACATATTTCCCGATACCCAACGTGAACCCACAAAGATCTTCTGGTAATCTCCAGTCAGTCGGAGTTCACATCAAAGCATAGAAGTTATCGCACCAGATAAACTCCATCACCTCAAGTTACAAGGATCGTTCTTCAATACTATTGCAAATAGGAATAACTTCGACCCCGATATGCGACTACCGCTTTCATGGTGAGTTATTTCATAATTGGGGTATTTAGTGCACTTGCCATCACAACAAGTTACCCATTTATGTATATCGACTATCGCAGTCACGCTCGTGGACCCCAACGTCCTCCAGTTCATCGGAGTATACATATCAGTGAGAGTCTAACCAAATCCAGTGATGTCATATGTTAAATGGATTCTACGACTCTTGAATATGTTCTAAATCACGGCCTCGGAGATTAGTCCACGAGTTGTCCCATAGCCCTGTGATACATGAACTTCTATCTTTATGTTTAGATAATTATTACATAAGATAAATATGACCATTTATTAATAAGGTGCATTTATTAATCTAAATTGAATAGTTACTTATTTATTACAACATACCAGCCATACAATTGGCTTGCCAATTTCTATCACCCATTACCACTGAAAAATTCCAATTTTACCCCTAGAAGGTTATTAGTAATATTTGTCATATCTTAAAAAATTTAAATTTGTGTGCTAATTGTATTATCTCATAAATTACAAAATTGATAAGTATACATATACCACAAAAAATTTGGAAAATTTATCTAATTGCACATAAGTTTCCAAAAATACTAAAAAAGTTATATTTTTACATATTTATTAACAATTTAATTTTTATAATAAAAAATTCAACAAAATTTAATTAATAATATTTTATAAATAAAAGAAATTTATTTACATGTTTAATTAAATTAATTATTATTTTCTATATTAATAAATTTAATATTTTAAAATATATTATTTTTACATTTACTTTTTATGATTATAATATTAAAATTTATTAGAGTATTATTATAAAAATAAAAAATAATTTATTCAATTGAATGTCTAAATAAATTTCTTATATTTTTTAAATATAACTAATAAAATTTTGTTTATTTTTTATTATAAAAATTAAATTGTTAATAAATATGTAAAAAGAATTATATTTTTTTGAAACTTATGGGAAATTATACAATTTTATCAATTTTTTTAAAGTAAGTATATAATTATCAATTTTAATAAATGACATTTTACAATTAACACCAATTTTTTTTTAAGATATAACAAACATAGCAAATAAACCCCTGGTTGAATCGGTTCACTGTCCGGTCCGGTTATGAAAACATTGCCTAAACCTAACATCCAAACCCAATGTAAGTGGGTTTCAACTTATTCAAATCACAAAACTCGATATCTAAAACCCATCCAAATGATGTCTCAAAGGTTCCATCGAAATCATTTTTTTTAAATCGAGATCAGCGAAACCGAGCCAAAATGCCATCCAAAGAGACTATATAATGGTATATACCCTACCAAATAAATAAAATATACATCAACATAATTTTTTGGGCAAATTTCAATTTTTGGGCCTCTAAAGTGAACTACTAGAAACAGGTGAAATATTATTTTATTATATACATCATATTTTTATATCTATTATTATTTTGAGACAGTTAAATATTCTTCTAGTTATACATTTCATTAAGAGTTATAATAAACATTTTCTAATGTTTAAAAAGTGGTAATGAGAAAGCCAACATGTCAAAGAATTGAATTGGGCTAGTGGGATTGGGTTCAGCCGAAAGCACAACCTGAAAAGAGATCCATTGAAGGTAAATTTTGTGACCCACGCTGCAAGGTTGTTTATGTTTTGGGCCAGTAATAATAATATGCAACATTTACATGGTAGTAAATGTAAAAGTAAAACACGGGGAGGGGAGTTGATCATGTTGAAACTGAAACTTGTCCTCCATCACATATCTTCCTTCCTTCCTTATCTTTCTTTTTCTTTTCTTTGTCCACATACAAATACAACCCAACCCGACCCCCCCGGCCGGACAGGTAGGTAGCTGCTACTAAGTATGGCAGCGGCAGCCACGCTCACTCTCCAACTACTAAGAGTAAGAAGTTCAAAACAACCCCAAATCCGCCATTCAAAACTTAATATTCCACCCAAAAGTTTTAAACAACAAACCGGCCATGGCCATTATTTTTTTACCAAATTACGTTCGGATTCAGATTCAGATGTCAACCAAACAATTCTCAACCTAAAATCAGCTTCTCTCCCTCTCGCAGCAGCACTCTGCACATTGCCTTTCTTTATTCACCCCGAGGTACGTATATATGTCTGCTGCCGCTAGCTAGATTATATATATATATGCATATATATGTATATTACTCGATCGTATTTGTTTAATTTGTTTAACGTACTAGCTAGCTAGCTATCTATTTTATATATATATAGGATGCATTTGGTGTTGGAGGTGAGTTTGGGATACTTGAAGGGAGATCATTTGCTTTGATACATCCAATTGTAATGAGTGGTCTTTTTTTGTACACATTGTATGCTGGGTATCTTGGTTGGCAATGGAGGAGAGTTCGAACGATACAAGACGAGATTAATCAACTCAAAAAGCAGGAACTGCCTGTTATGGCAGATGGCACCCCCGACCCATCAATATCATCCCCTCTTGAAACCAAGATTCAGCAACTCACTCAGGTATTATTTATTTATATATATATATATTTATTTACAACGTATGTAACTCCTATATATATATATTATCTATCAAAAATTCAATTCAGGAAAGAAAAGAGTTAATCAAAGGATCTTATAGAGATAAGCACTTCAATGCTGGTTCCATATTGCTCGGATTTGGAGTGTTTGAATCAGTTTTTGGAGGTCTCAACACATGGTTCAGGACAGGAAAGCTATTCCCTGGACCTCACTTGTATGCTGGCGCAGGTAATTAAATTAATTAACTAGCTAGCTAGATCATCCATTCTATTCTATCTATTTTCTACATTGTCAAAAAAAATTACAGATCGATCGAGCTAGCTAGCTAATAATATTTAGATGGTAACAGCCATTACAGTTCTATGGGCAGCAGCAGCAGCATTAGTACCCCCAATGCAGAAGGGGAATGAAACTGCCAGAAATCTTCACATTGCTTTGAATGCTTTGAATGTTCTTCTCTTCATTTGGCAGATCCCTACTGGAATTGACATTGTCTTCAAAGTATTTGAGTTCACCAAATGGCCTTGAATTTAATTTATGCACCAGCTAGACAGACTTGTTCATATCTTTAATCAACAAACAATTCTTTAATTTTATGATTTTATTGGATTGTATTATATATATATTACTACTCCGGCCTATTTCCTTATAAATATCAATTTCAAATAGATCAAAAAGAAAAATTAAGTTGGGTGAGATCGCTCTTGATCTAATAATTTGGATCTATATTGGATCGTGTCTAGCAATAAAGAAAAATTATTATATTGGATCGTGTATATTATCTGATTTGGATCTTTACTGGGTGAGATCGCTCTTGATCTATATTCACTCCATGCATTTGGATTAAGGAGCTTCTTAGTCTGATCACATTCATCGAATATAAATTGGGTCGAATTTTGAGACCGAATTCAGATTTAAAAGAAGAAAGTAAAGCGACAGTGACAAGAATAATCTTTAGACTCTTATTAAGTACTATTGGTTTTCATTAAGAATAAATCCCCTCTAAACTTCCTTAATACTCTTTACAATTGAGTTCTATTATTTTTTTGAGAAAAATAGCTGAGTACCTAATCAAGTAGCTGAGTAATGAGTTCCTTAATTCTATTTATTTAATTTGAGAAGAAAACGTACATTGACCAATATGATCACTGAAAAAGAGTATTACACAAGATAGATATATATATTAAGCCTAGATGCATGCACACATTTTCTCTTATTGACTCTGTAAAGTTTTAAGTGGGCAACTTTGAACGGATGAGCAGCCTGAACTTGGAACCCATTGAAGCCAAAACTGTGAAGGAACAGACAGACAACATACAGAATCAAAGCAAAGTCCTCAACAGTAGTGGAATCTCAAAGCTAATCGAATATCTCAAGCCGTGAAAACAAAAGGACACATATTTTGTGTCTCAATTCATTTCTTTCTTACGCTAACATGTGAAAAAATAAATAAACATGGAAAGTACGTATTCGTTGCCCTTGGAATATTTAAGAGAAATGTTATTAAATCATCACCTTTTTTACTAGGGCTAATGCCCGTTTACCCTCGACATGCATCATGTTCAATTTATTCCCATGTGATTTGAATAAAAAAAATTGTTTTATAAATTTATAGGAGAGGTAAAGTTCTCTTTTTCAAATCACATGGAAGTATGTCGAATATTATTGTCATTAAATCATTTTTACTACAACTATTTCTCAAATATCAAAATGCATTGAGAAATGGAAATTAAATTGCTCTAGGAATAAAATCTACTACTGTCTAGAAGCTAGACGCTGACATTACTAATAGCAACAACATCAACAGCCGCATTCGAACATTTGATCACAGTACAAAGAAAGAGACATGTATCAAGAGTGGATTGACAATTAGACAATGAAAGGATTAAATTTCATCGGTTAAATTTGTTTTTGATAGTTTTGAAAAATGTAAAACTGGGACTTTATGTGAAGAAGAAGAATAGAGTTTTATGAACCGGGGCCAATGTGAGAACATTAAGTCCTTTAAACTTTTTTATGAGTGAATGACACCCCGCAAAGAGGTGATACCAACCTTAACCAACACATTTTTTTTTTTTTGTTTCCTGAGTTGTAATTGTGTTTTCCTTTTGTTTTGGTGAATCTGATACTTTTCTTCTTACAATCTTTCTTTACTTTCTCCTTTATGTACTAGTATATAGTAAGGTCGTGTTCCATGCTTATGCTCAAGTATATAAATAAGCTGTTTCCATCCTTGTCAATTTCATTACACATTGAATTTCTGGTTCTACAAGAACAAATATATATTTTTGTATTTATATTGGGGGCAGTGTTTACCCAATATGGCAAGCCAACGTCCAGCATGGTTTCGATTGTCATCGATGAATACTATGCGTGCGTCTGCACCAGCTCCTGCCCCACCCCCTGTTCGGCCCCCAACAGCAGCTCCTATAGTCCGACCTTCAATTCCAATTAGGCCACCTCTGCCACCACCACCACCACCAACTCAAACTCAGGAGCCAGCCCCTCCACCACCCTCACCAGTTGTGCCACCTCCTCCTCCTCCTCGTGCCTCTGCGCCGCCACCATCGCCTCCTCCACCAAGGTCTCCTCCGGTTGCAACAACTGCACCTCAAACTGCAGCTCCACCAAGATCACCAGTTCCACCACCACCAAGGTCTCCTCCGGTTGCAACAACTGCACCTCAAACTGCAGCTCCACCACCACCAAGGTCTCCTCCGGTTGCAACAACTGCAGCCCCACCGAGATCACCAGTTCCACCACCACCAAGGTCACCACCTGCAGCTGCTGAAACTCCACTAAGGTCTCCAAATGCAACTACTACTTCACCAGCTGCAGCTTCAGCACCAAGATCACCACCTGGACATAAGGATGCAGCTCCAGCACCAAGATCACCACCTGGAATTAAGGATGCAGCTCCAGCACCAAGATCACCACCTGGAATTAAGGATGCAGCTCCACCACCTGCACCTCCACCAAGGTCTCCAAATGCAACTACTACCTCACCACCACCAAGGTCTCCAGTTGTTGCAGCATCTCCACCACCCCAAATAGCTACTACCTTGAAAGACTCTACAACTTATCCTTCAATGCCAACATCTCCTATAACAAAAGCGGCACAAGGTCCGTCCTCAATGCGAAATTCTCCCATCCCAAAACACGTTTCAACTGTTGCATCCTCTAGTCAAACACTAGTCAATGCCAAGGCCACCACACCTGTGCCTTTATCTCCCAAAACTGTGGAAACAACCCCTACTGTTGCCCCCAAAGCAATATCCCACCCTCCATCCCCCTTTACACTACCTCCTGCTCAGATTAACAATGATGCAGATGCCGAGAAGGAGGAGGAGCCAAAGATTGAGCAGAAAACTGTGCTCGTGCAACATACCATTGACAAGCCCATGAAAATGCCTAGTCCCCATAAGAACAATAATAATGCTGTTGCACCAACAAGGCAAGAAGACAAGAAACTAATTTCCAATTCTCATTCGGGGATGAGGGTGATCACACTTGCAGGAGAAAACAAAGGCGCTGTAATGGATTTCATTAGTCCTTCCCAAAACAAAAGTAATTACTCCACGGTGGGCAACCTGAACAACAACAACAACAATATTAAGAATGGCACTGAAGAAGGTAAACCCAAAAACGAGGCAAAAAAAACTAATAATAGGGGAATGTCCACAATGCATAACTCTCCACCAATGAATGCATACTTGAATAGCAACGTTCAGGGAGTAAACAACTCCATTCTCTACAACACTGCATTTAAACACAATGACCCAGGCGTACACCTCGTTCTCAATAGAAAGACAAACAAGGACTAAACCCATCTTTCATCCATCAACAATCTACAATTAAAGATATCAAAACTTTTTCTAATTGTGTGTTTCATTTGTCACATACACTTTGTTGTACCTGCAGTAGTAGGCCATGGAATAAAAATCTTAATTTAAAGGTGATCGATCATATGCCTGGTGGATAGAAGGTAACTGAAATGGCCTGGATTCTGATTCTCTCTCCAATTTGAATTCCAGTTCCTAGTGGAAGGCAGCTAGAGGGCATACATAATAATGTCCTATTTTATTCAGTGGGAGATACATATATACATATATATATATACGTTCCTGATCTGGGAATTAATAAAATTATCACTATGTTTTGAGCAGTAATTAACTAGAATGTGTAATCGATGTTTGTTCATTATTCATAAATATTCAATATATGTTTTTATTGATCAAGTGAATTCTCCATGTTAATGCCAATTCCAGATATATGCAATATTACTTTCAACAGAATACTAACATAAAGCAAAAAAAATATAATTATAGAATGCATATTAAAAATAAAAAAAAAACATGAATCACCAGCACTTGGATTCAAATTACTTGTTCCTCTACAATGATATGTAAATAAATGTATGATATGAAAACGATTCACCTACTTGAAGCGATTTCATACAATTCGAAACAACAAAAGACGAGGATAGATCAGCCTGATGGATATAAAATTACATCGACCGCATTTCTTGCTTATTCACCTTCATCTATCCGATAAAAGATCAAGCTTCCATGTTAACCTTGGAGAAAATTCTGGCACATTTTAGGAAGAATTCAAACATTTTACAAGCACATGTGCGTTTAAAACCCTAGGCAAAATCAGCCAATAAAACTCGGGTTCAGGGCCCCATCAGCCCAAACAAATTTGAGCCGGATTCGCCCAATGAGTTAAGTTCTTCATCTCTAGCCCAATAAATGACTATAACTCCCATTAAGCGAATTTATATAATATATATTTGATATACATAAACTATACATTCTATAAAAAAATAAAAAGCAATGTGTATCAACAAAATCTTGTCTAAGGGCAAAGGTGATATTTCAAGACTAGATCATATTATATGTTCCAACTTATCTATTTTAATACTAGTTCGTTTCCAAATTATTTTGAATCAAAGTTTTATTCCTTTTAGATTTTTTTTTTACTGTTAATCATGGATATTGATATCAATTTACACTGTTTTTCTAAAATATGTAGCTATCCGCTAATCGTTACATGTTTCTTTTATTTTTTATTTTTTGAAAGCAATAATATTTATTCATGAGTCAATTCGGCGTTGTGAATAAAAGCAAGAAGAACAGTTAAAGAATACGTTTCTATGCTAGATAATTTAGCTACTTCATGCGCCGCGCTATTTCCTTCACGCGGAATATGCCGAGCCTCAAAAGAATCATATAAGCCTATTGATAACTTAATGTCTTCAATAATAGTTCCAAAATCCGCATAAGACTTGGATTCACTTCCAATTGATGTCTCATTATTGTGTCCCATCTATAATAAATTGACATATGTTAAATTAATTAATATACAATTACATAAGATTATTTTCATTCATCTTCTTCTTCGTTTCCATCAAAATTCAATTAATTTATTTTTTACCCATCTTATTCACCATTTCTGTTTCGAACATAATTAAGCAAGTGATTTCCATTGTTATAACCACAATTATTGCGGTAGATTATTTTGTTTCAAACCTTAAAGGCACAAATATGAATGAACTTTAATATTTTACATTTACCGATTTCTTCAAGTAACATCAATTAATTCATATAGTAAAATTTTAATCAAAAAGGAGGAATTTAATATAAAAATCATTTATCATATATTCAGATACCCATTAATTCATATTCTAAATTTTAATCAAGGAAGAGCAATTTAATTGAAATAATAAGATGAAAAATCAATTTGCAGTAAGTTACATCAATGGCGGAGCGCAATGTAGAGTAAAATTTTAATCAAAAAGGAGGAATTTAATATAAAAATCATTTATCATATATTCAGATACCATTAATTCATATTCTAAATTTTAATCAAGGAAGAGCAATTTAATTGAAATAATAAGATGAAAAATCAATTTGCAGTAAGTTACATCAATGGCGGAGCGCAATGTAGACTAGGGGGGCGGTGCCCCCCCCCCCCCCCCCCCGAAGGTCACCTTAATTTACACTGAACTCACTAGCCCACTGGTGGGCTTTAGGATTTGTTCCCAGGGTACAAAACCAATAGGGAATGTTATCTGCCTTTTGTATATATATTCAGTTTATGATTTTTCTTTCTCAATAATTTAGATATTCTTTCTCAATAAATAAAGTATTTACTTTATTATTTCCTTTCTCAATTGTTTATTCAGTTTTGAATAAAAAAAAGTTTTAGTATTAATATTGGTACATTTTATAGCCTATAAAGAACTAGATTTATGTTTTAAATGTTTCCATGCTTTTACTAATTCTCCAATATTTTGAATCATCTAATTAATGAACTCTTAAAAAAAAATTGTTAGTATATTTAATCATCTTTTGCTGGATAAAAAATTGCTAGTAAATTTTTTTTATTTATCTTTTGGTGAATACAAATATATTGTTACTTAATTTTAAGTTAGTATTTGTCATTCTATCAAAACATCAAAAGCTACGATTTTTATATAAAAAAAATGCGCTCCCCCCCCCTACAAAAACTGTCTAGCTCCGCCACTGAGTTACATAATACGATTTTGAATGGTACGGTTCAATATAGAAGTTTCAAGTATCTCTAATTTATGATGTTTTAAAAACAATATATGACAAGATGGAGACAGAGACGGAGACGGAGACAGAGACGTGGGTTAGTTTAAAACTTAAGATGTGTAATGCACATTAAATGTATTTGGCACATGTCAATTTATTATGAATGATACACTAAGTGATATACATGCATGTTAATTTATCTATCTCTCTCTTTTTTAAGAACTAGAAAAGTGCACGTACGTTGTACGTGTCTAGTTAATTTCATAAATAAATTTTATAAATTATAGTAAAATAAATTTTATCATATCACAGAATAGCACAAATTAATGAGTAATATTCAATTTAATTAATAAAAATGATGTATTTAAATTATTGTAATCAAATATAACTGATTGATTAGTTCATATGATCTTGTAGATTTTTTTCTAAAATAATCATAAAAAAATTATTTAGTTCAATCTATTATAGTAGTTTCCATTTAAAATTATTTAATTTAAATATGTATTTGTTATTAGAAATGCATTTGTTTACGGACAACTTTTTGTCCTCTCATGCCCATGTGTAGGACATCCAACCCCAATTGATTAAATACACTGGGGGTAGGATTAAGTAATCTTAATACCTAAAAAGTTAATTTTTCACTTATTCAATTCATTAGTTTAATCCATCTTTTCACGGGTTTATCTCATCTTTTTACCTTTTGCATTTTAATATAATTTTTTCTTCGATTTACTCGTTCTTTTATCGAAATTAACCTACTTTCATTATTTTTCATTTTTCGTCGACTTCTTTTATTTTTTTCATTTTAAACCATTTTCTACCGGTTTTATCCTGTTTTTGTTGGTTAAACTTTTTTATTTTTTTTATTTTTACTGTTTTCACTCGATTTCCCACGGATTTACAAGTTTGTTCACCAATTTCGCCTCATATTTAATTGATTTCACATGTTTTCAAGACTCCACTTTTGTTCACCGATTCACTGATTTCACCCATTTTTAACGATTTCATCCATTTTTCACTAATATCACCGATCTCATCCGTTTTTCACGAATTTCATCCGAAGTTATTCGATTCCAAATGTAATTATCAATTTTATAAGCGCATTTTTACTAGATTCATTCATTTTCACCAACTTTACCAGTGTACACCAATTTCACCCAGTTTTTTTTTTTTCCCATTTTCACATGTTTTAACTGGTTTTCATCGATTTTATCGATTTTCATTAATTAATTTCGCCCATTTCCATGAAAAGAATTCCATGAAAATTCGAGTACCACCAATTTTATCAGTTTTTCATGAATTTCACAATTTTTGTTTTACCGGTTTCACACGTTTTTTCGTCAACTTACTAATATTTATATTCAAGGTTATTCATGTCTTGATATTGTTGGATTTTGTTTAAATTTTGCTTCTTTAGCCAAAGAAAAATTACATAATTAGCTAAATCATTAGCATTTTTTTCTTTAACACGTAAGTCTAGTTAATTTCATCAGTAAATTTTATAAATTATAGTAAAATTAATTTTGTCATTTCACAAAATAGCACAAATTAATGACTAATATTTAATTATTATTAAATTTATTATTTCATAAAAAAATGTTGACTTTAAATTATTATAATCAAATATAAAATGATGATTGATTTGTTCTTAAGATCTTGTAAATTCTTTTCTAAAATAAGATCATAACAAAATTATTTAGTTAATTTCATTATAGTAGTTTTCATTTAAAAAGCACTATTTTAAGAATACTATTTATTTATTTTTATTTGAAATAATATCATGTCATTTGAAATGTATTTGTTTACAAACCTAAGCTAGTTTTCACATATTTAATCCATTTTTCACGGGTTTAACACATTATTTATCGATTTCATTCATTTTGCATCGTTTTAATATATATTTTTATTCGATTTATCCGTTCTTTTACCGGTGTTACCCATATTAATTGTTTTTCCCATTTTTCATAGATTTGTTTTGTTTTTCCGATTTTACCCTGTTTTTTGCCGGTTGAACCATAATTTCTTTCAACATATATAACTCGTTTTTACCTATTTCACACGTTTTTTCATTTATTTACATATTTTTTCACCTATTTCACCTCATAGTTCATTGATTTCACATGTCTTCACCGACTTCATATTTGTTCCCCGATTAACTGATTTCACCAGTTTTTAACGATTTCATCCGTTTTTCACTAATGTAACCAGTCTTATCCGATTTTAACGAATTTTAACCAAAGTTATGTGATTTCAAATGTATTTATCAATTTATTGGGCGCCTTTTTACTGGCTTTACAAGTTATTTACCAACTTTACAAGTGTTCACCAATTTCACCCAAATTTTTATCATTTTCACATATTTTAACTGACTTTTCTCGATTTTACCAATTTTCATTAATCAATCCCGTATTCCATGAAAAGAACTCCATGAAAATTCGAGTATAATCAATTTCAGGAAAAAAAAAGGTTAGATTTATTTTCTATCATCTTCACTAATTCACTTTACTAATATTCCTTATTATAATGACACTGTGTGGTGGTTAGTGTTTATGGCTAGTGTTGATTAGCCTATGCATATACATGAAATTAGCTTTTATGTGGTTTGATATGGACTTTGAAATTTCGATAGGGAAAGGAACTCTAAGATATATTTTTTCAAGTGGTAGTGTTTATGTAGAAGTATGCTTCTTCATGGCTTTTTTTTTTTTTTTTTTTGCTATTTTGCCATTTAAAATAAATTTTAAGTAAGGGCACATTAGTCTTCACAAAAAATTCAAGAAATTCTATTTTCTGAACTCGTACTTTTATATGTAAAAAAAAATATATATATAGAAAAGAAAACTCAATATCTAAATAGATATTCAAACGTCTTTAATAAACGCATGCATGTTCGACTTTGCTGGGTTTTCTACCTATCCTCAAGGTACAAATGTCTTGGTCCTCCTTCTAACCCGAGGGATATTAATTCCCTCACCTTTCAGTTAATTAAGGAGGGTTTAATTTGTTCCATTCTTATATATATATATAGCTTTCCGAGTTTTAATCTTTGGAGTTACGTTGCGTAAAACAACATACATTGAATAGTGAATTATTTGGTGTGTTGGTTTTGTAGTGACTTTGGAAATATGTCAGGGTGAATGAATGTTGACTAGAACCATAGAACAACCTAGTTTTAATAAAAAAAAAAAAAAAAAAAGTCCCAACACAAATTGTATACTCCTTTCGTTTCATATTAATTGGCACATTCTTATTTTTCACCAGATTAAGAAATCTTATAATTACATATAATTTTTTAATGATAAAATGTCTCAAATACCCTTTATATATAATGATGACTACTTTTGAATTTTTTATTAGTGAGTTTCCAAACTCCAACGAGAGAAATGGGCAAAATTGGAAAAAAATACTTTGAAAACCCAAACATGCCAATCAATTTGAAACAAAAAAATTTGACAAATGTGCCAATTAATATGAAAAGAATGGAGTATTAATTATGCCTGGATTTGAATTAGGAAAAACTTTAGTTACCTCAATACGTACTTAATAGTCAGTTAACTTAAAGTAGGTGCAGCTTATCTACAAATTTAATAATCCATAACCATCATCAACTTTTCAAGCACAAAATAATTAACATATTGGACTTTTCTTTCTGAAAAAGAAAAAGAAAAAGAAAAAGAAATAATTATGTTATATGCCTTAGCAATTATGCGCCGTAGATATTAGATATCAATTGATTTGGGGAAGAACCATATATAAGAATTCTGCAATTAATATATGAAGATCGATCTGTGTACATCTCATGCACAAACAGCACTTTTGGCAACACAAATGACCCACCTGATCCTGATGTACTGTAATATATTCAACATGAGATTAGAAAAAGCAAAAGTGCTTTGATTGTTGATATATCACCTAGGCTATAGCTAATTGGTTACGTACATGAATTGAAAGAGCGCGCAGAGACATGATTGATTATAATTATATAAAATTTGCTAGTAAAATTAAAGGAAGTATATATAACTATATATATATATATATATATATATATATATATATATATATGCATGTATATATGTTGAATTAATTAATCGATCGGGCGGGGACATATAAAATGAAATAATAATTAGGGTAAATTACGAATACCCCCTCAGGTAAGGCATAATTACAAAAATTACCCTCACGTATTGGGTATTACAAAAATCCCCATCAGGTTTGTCACCCTCTTACAATTAACCCCTTGCTCCTAAAATATTCCAATTTTGCCCTTGGGTGTTATTTGTATTATTTGTAATGTCTTATTAATGTTAAAACTTGGGATCTAATTATTATATCTTATAAATTAGAAAAAAAGATAATTATATATTTACCACTAGAATAATTGATAAAATTTATAATTGCCCAAGTTTTAATAAAACTACAAAAAAAAGGGTATTTATATATTTATTAGCAATTTTAAATTGTATAATATTAAATTAAATAGAATTTTAATAATATACTTTATAAATATGAATTGTTTACACATTAGTTAAATGAATTTATTTTATAAATTAGTAAATTTAATAAATTATATTGTATTATAAATAAGATATTTCAATTTGTTAAAGTTTATATTGTATTATAAATTGAAATATTTATTGAAATTTATGAAAAAATATAAATTATATCAATTATTTATGTGGTAAATATATGATTATTATTTTTATATTTACAAGATATAACAAGTAACACCCAATTTTTAAAATTTATAACATATTATAAACATTACGAATAACTTTTAAGGGCAAAATTGGAACATTTTAGGGACAATGAGTTAATTGTAAGAAGGTGACAAACCTGAGGGAAATTTTTGTAATATCCAATATGTGAGGGTGATTTTTGTAATTCAACCTTACCTGAGGGGGGTATTCGTAATTTACCCTAATAATTAATATATATAAGTGATTGAATTGAAGGCATTTTGGAGGCATTGAAGAATCCAATTAGAGCAGGCAAGAAGAAGAGGCTCCCAAACAATTAGGCTATGCATGCTAGTGGGGGCCCATACACTAGTCAGTCAAAGCAATTAGCTAGCTAGCTAGGATAGGATTCTTTCTGCATATTGGAATATTGCCCCCTACCACTACCACTACCACTACCACTACCACTACTACCACCTAATTCTCTTTAATTTCTTCTACGATCTAGAATTCATATCTCTCTCCACATTTCAACTTCAATCAACTTTGCTTGCTTACACTAAACAAAAATGAAGGCAAGTCCTTACAATTCAATTCACTACTTACAATTATAAGCAATATTATATCACATATCATATATATATATATATATATATATATATATATATATATATATTACTTATGATGATGATTAATTATATATGATTTGTCATTCCTGTTCCTTCCATGCACGTTCATCATATATATATTATTATACATATATCTGTTACTTTTTTTTAATATAAATACGAAAATAACTATATTAATTAATTATATATATATGTTTCTTAATTAATTAATTAATTAATGTTTATTTACAATATATATTAATTCTTGATCATGTTCTTGTTTCTCTATATATAGATCTTCAACTGGGTTCACCGCAGGTTTAATCATAAAGGTAAAAGAATTAAACGCAGACCATGTACATATATATACAGGGCATCACTAGCTGTGATGTCTTACCATTAATCTTTTTTAGTTATTCATGAATTCCCTTTTACAAGTATATATATATATATGTATATTCTTGAAGAAATTAAAGAAAATAAATATAGCTTTCACTTTATATATATTTGGCATGCAGATGGTTTAACACAAAATTATAATTATCATGAGAAGAAAAATGTGGCTGCAGCTGGCATTGCTTATGAAAGTAGTACTACTATTGAAAATATTGATGATGAGCATTTTGTGGTTGTACACAATGCATTTGATGATGGGTGGAAGGGAGGGATTTTGACAATTGGAACCTTGGGATATCATCCATTGTTAAAGGATATTGATCAGAATGATCAACAAAACGACTACAGCTGGCCTACCCTCGAAGAAGAAGAATCAGAAAACGGAGAAGATAATAATAATAATAATAATATTAATTACAAGAACAACGTCGTCTACGAAAATGAAGAAGCGAACCCTTTGGTCTATAATTATCATGAGGCCGAGGGGTTACTGGAAATGATCAAAATGGATGCTTTAAAAGATCACGAGCTTGACCTTGAGCTTGAGTTTGATGATCATGTGATGATGAAGATTAATTCTGCAAACAAGGACAAGGAGAGGACTACTTTAGCGGATTTGTTTATTGCTGATTCAGAGAAAAAGGAGCCCACAAACAAACACACAGTTATTTCTGGACATGATCAACTAGTAGTCAATAAGAATAAGAATGAGAAGAAGAATAAGAATAGTTTTTCATTTCCCAAGAAACTTATTGGAGGGGAGGGGAGGCCTATGCACAAATTCAACCGAGTGAGTTGTCAAGACAAAATTAATATACTACTACATTATAATACTAATACTGTATTAATTTCTTTCTTTTCTTGCATATAATTAATATATATATATACATCTTCATCAATTCCTTTTCTTAATTATAATTAATCATGCACGCATGTATACATATAATATTAATAGTATGTAATTTTTATTTATTTGTGGACCATATACCCCAATCTTACCTACTTAACTTTCTTAGCCTCCTTTTCTTATTACCTCCTTCTTTTTGGAAAATTAGAAATAATCAAAACAATATTGTTTGTTGTGCACATTCAGTTGATGAGGAGAATGTTGAAAAGAAAGATCCATCCAGACCTTGATCTAAACAAATATAATTTAAGAGACTCTAAAGTTTGGGAGACAAAGTGTGAAATCAACGAATCTGCTTCACTCCTTCCAATTCAAGGTACGCTGGCTATTCTGCTCTTTCTCGATACGCTCGTATTTGTATAAAGAAACGAATATGACTAATTAACATATCTATCGATTTATACGCACATTGCACTGTTTCACTATTAGTTTACTAATTTATAAAAAATATGAAGAAAAATAAAGAAAGTTAAGGAGATCAAATATATATATATATATATATATATATATATATATATATATATATATATATTTTGTTTTCTCAAGGATTTAATTCAGGCGGGTTGATCACATTAATGTGGATAGTTCTCCCAACAGGGATTCGAGCCTAAGTCCGCTACTTTGTAGTGATTAGTCCATTCCACTAGACCAATCACTTGTTGGTAGGAGATCAAATATATAATATAAGTTGAGTTTTACCTAAGTAATATATTCAATTCGTACAAAAATGCTAATATTCTTATGTACATACTAGCATTATGACTCTACGAGGGCAAAAGTTTGTAGGGAAACTAGATTTAAATTATGATCATGCCTTGCCTCTTATTTTGTGAACATCGCATATGACCCTTTAATTCTCTTCATCTTCCAATTATGGAATGCCATGTACTTTCCTTGTATTAAGATTAATGGGTCCCTATTTACCAAAATAACAAATAACATTAGTGGGGCCCTTGGAATAATATGCATTGGATGATTCCAAATAGAAAGAAGTGCATCCCATTGTTTTTTCGTGTTTTGCATTTGAAACACTAATACGGAGTACATATTTTTTTGGTCGAGATTAAGTTATAGCATTATTAATACAAATAACTTGTATATGACTAAGTTACATTTCGATTGTATATACAATAGTATCTACTTAGCTGAGATGGCCTAGAGGAGGACAAAAATCAGATGGTTCACATTTTCTTTTGTTTGTCCGATTTATTTAATTATAACTCTAAGAGAAAGTCTAAAACTTGTCTAATAAAGTTGTTTGGATCAAGTGTTTCGGTTAAAAAAGAAATACTTCAATTCGATTACATTCATCCGGGTTTTTTGCACTTTGCACCCCCGAAACATGGAAAATAGGCACTTTGCACCCCCGAAACTTAGATTTAGCACTTTGCACCCTTGAAATATGAAAAATTCAGCACTTTGCACCCTCTTTTATTTTCAAGCAAAAACTCAAGGGTAATATAGGTAATTCTATTGAAAATCTTTGGCACTTTGCACCCCCAAAATAAAAATAGCACTTAACACTCCCTAATTAAGAACAAATCAACAACTTGCACCCCTGAAACATAATAAATGAACACTTTGCACCCCAAAACACAAAATTAACACTTAACACCCTCAAATTAAAAAAAAAAAACTCAAACCCCTCGTTTTTTCCGACAAAGATGACCATTAAGGTGAAATTTTTTTAAGGCAAAATAGGTAATAATTTATGGGTCTTTAATATTTTGAAGTAGACAATGAGTCTTCGAGAATCTTCGAGAAGTTTACTTGTACTTTGTGAAAAGAAAGATGGAGAGAGAAATGAGTATTTGAGTATTTATAATTGTATTTTGCAAAATTTAAGGAAAAAAATGAATTACCTATTTTGCCGTAGATTTTTTTCACTCCAATAGTCAACTTTGACGAAAAAAATGAGAGGTTTGAGTTTTTTTAATTTGAGGGTGTTAAGTGTTAATTTTGTATTTTGGGGGTGCAAATTGGCCATTTATTGTGTTTCGGGGGTATAAGTTGCTTATTTGTTATTAATTAGAGGGTGTTAATTGCTAATTCTATTTTGGGGATACAAAATGCGAAATTCTCAAGTTTTGAGGGTGCAAAGTGCCAAAACTATTGAATTACCTATTTTGCCCTTGAATTTTTGTTTGAAAATAAAAGAGGGTGCAAAGTGCTACATTTTTTATATTTCAAGGGTGCAAAGTACTAAATCTAAGTTTCGGGGGTGTAAAGTGTCTATTTCCCATGTTTCGGGGGTGCGAAGTGCAAAAAACCCCATTCATCCTACACCGATGGATTATATTCATAAGGTTGGATGATAAATACGTGTGCATAAGAAGACAAAAGTTGTCATCTCATACACACATGTCGCTCATCCAGCACCTCAGTGGATTGAATCCACCGGGGTGTAGGCACATGATCTCCCACTAATTCAAACATATATATAGTTTTGTTTAGCTTTTCAATTCTTTTTTATATACTTTTCTCGTGTTACTAAAAGTAAGCCAGCTAATTTAATTTACCCGTAACTTATCCCACAAATTATCTAATACGAGAGTTTTGAGCTTATTCAATTACCATTAGGCTCAATTATGATCAAAATAAAAGGTTTGATCATATCATCATAGATCATTAATAAAATTTATAGAATTTATGTTTCTCTTTTCTCTTCTCTTCTATTTGCAGATGTTGGCATATGATGCTCGATGAGTAATAACTTTCCACGTCCCCGAAACATCAACGGAATCCATTCCTCCTTCATGTGATGAATAATTGTTTCTTTGTTTTTCATTTTCAATTATGGGATTGCATTGTACTAAATTATTCATGTACTTACATTAGGTGGTGTCAATTGCTTGTGTTATTGTAATACCTTTTTATCATGTACTAATTAACAATTTGATTGATTGTGTGATTTAAGGTTTTGATTGGCCATGTTTTAATTAAATTACTTGTGCATTAATTTGCTTTTTAGCTAATCAATATCGGTAACAACAAATTCTTTAACCAAACATAATCTTCAGCACATCCTAAATATACGTACTTAACCCTGGATCTATAATTTTTTACCTGGCCTGACTGATCAATTAGTCCGCATTCTCAGAGAAGTATATCTATTTAATAACAGGATTACATGATAAGTACATTGCATTAATCTGGACTACATTTTTTTTTTTTTTAAAATTTCTATGTCGAAATTCACTTAGTAATTAAAGTATTTCTTTTATAAAATTGATAGTTTTCTTGTGCTCCAAACGTAAAACCGTTTATTTATCTGGATAGATTATATGCATAAATGTATTCAGTTTTGAGTACTGACTCTTTCTTTTTCTTCCTTCGATCAGAAGAAAATGGATATAACATAATTCTTAAGCTGGTAAATCTAAATGTCATTATTTAAAATATTTTCTTATAATAACAATGACGAAAAGTTTTTACAAAATCAATGGTTGGACTTTTTTTTCTTTTTTAATTATAAATAAAACATAACCGTAAAACGGATCAAAGTCATTAGTTACAATTGTTTTCGGGCTACCGAAATTACAAAAAACAATAGGGACATGAGGGAAAATGGAACACAACCAGGGGCGGATCCAGGAGATTTTTGATCGGGGGGCTAAACTTATATAAAAAAAAAAAAATCTATCAAACAATTAAACTTAGAGTTTATATTATTCACGAGAAAATATATGACGTAATATAAAAATGGGGAGGTGGAGTTTGACAAAAATAAACCTCACGAGATATTTTAATTATATATGATACTCCATTATATAGTCCCAAAAGAACTCAAAATATTTACATATTTACTTTGATAATTGACCTCAACGGTTTTTCATCTTTTGAAACGGGTCCATGAGAGCATCGTTTGAAATACTACTAAATATGTCTCTCTCTATAAAGACAACTAAACTATGATTTAGCCATTGATCGCCCAATCGGTTACGAAGTCGATTCTTTACTATCTTCATTGCCGAAAAAGCTCTCTCCACTGATGCAGTTGCAACCGGTAGAATAAGCGTCAATGTCACAAGTTTGTAAACCATCGAGAATGCGACAAGTCTTTTAGTTGCAACCATCTTCTTAGCAAGATCACCAATCCCTTTCAATCTAGAAAAATCGTCACTTGATCGAACATCCCTTATATAATTTTTAAGTTGATTGGGAAGGACCGAGAGCTCAAGAAAAGAGAAGTCATTTGGATAAAAATCGGCAAGACGAACAAATTTTCCTTTGTCAAAAGCTTCAAATTGACTGGATGGGCTTAAGCGTGCAACACAAATAAGCAACTCCGTGTTTACTTCATTGAAACGTTGTTCAACTCTTGCAATTGTCTATCTATCATTGAATTGAATCTCTCAACTTTGTAATGATGCTCGATAGTCACTTGTTCAATCCTACGCTTTGGCCTTCCATATGAAACATAGACATTACTCATTGGAGGAATTTCAATTTCTTATTTAAAACAAAAAAAAAGTAACTTATATTTGGGCTGAAAATTTCATATTGGGCTAATTTATTAAATTTTTTTTAAAAAAAATACAACACTACTATATTAAAAAAATAAAAAAATTCAGGGGGGACTATAGCCCCCCCTTGCCCCTATGTGCGTCCACCTCTGAACATAACCATTCCAATTATAAGATTTTTCCCATTTTGCTAAGTTATAGGCTGCCTTGTTTTCGAGTCTTGAGACTTTCTTGATTTTTCATTTGGGCCAAAAACCAAGGATTTGACGAGCAAAGAGGGCGTCAGCTTTGCTTGACCATTCGAAGATAGGAGTAGGGGTGGTAATCACAAGAATGGCATTGATTGAGTCGCTTTTGGAAATAGAAAATGAGCATAGCTTCTTTAATTGCACAAGTTTCGACAGCAGTAGTATCGGAGAAGTTGTCCTGTTTGATTGATGCAAAAACAATTGATATATCCCGCAGTGGTCTGAACGATGATAACTAAAGTAGGACTAGTTTCATGGAACGAGGCATTGACATTGATTTTATACCAATCAGAGATAATGCAAGACCCTTTTGTAATAATGAGCTTTCTATGTTGAGGTTACTTAGATACTACACTAGTGGATTTAATCCATTGAGGTTGGATGAATGCCACATATGCATGAAATGACAAATATTGTCCTTTTATGCTCATGTGACATTCATCCAACACCTGGGTGTATTAAATCCACCGGTGTAGGTACTAATTTTCCTATGTGTCAAAAGAACACACATTCTTCTAGATCATGTAGTAATTGGCTTGTTTCTTATCCGATCGAAATAGAAGTGAATCACCAAAATAATTAATAGATGTATTCTTATTCTTTTTGGTGTGGTTTTCAAATTTGTTTTTTAGTAATATAATACCCAGAGCTTTTGTTGTTCTAAAAAATGTTGTCCCCAAATCCAAGTTACAAAGACATTTCCAGTCCAACTAGAAGATTCAGCCCACCCACTCTTCTAAGTAGCGGGCTAGAAAGTTAAATTTGATTTGCTATTTGGGCGACATACCCAATTATATATTCTTTTCATCTCCAAAATCGCGGCCTTCAATAAAGAAATAACAAACCATTTTTCCTTGTGTATTATTTAATCTATTATGTGTGTGTTCTTGACATTGGATGATAAATTACAAATGTATTGAAAATCATACACACGCCTCGACGAATTTAATGGGTCACTTTAACTTCTGATTTAACTCCAATAATTAAATATAATTCACTATTATTATGGTATGTAAATGAGCCTAAGAATTTGAAACTATTAATTTTAAGTTATAGGGGGGCTGCTTGCCTAGGAAATGCTCGAGGACGATGACTCAATTCGATTTTTATTTGAGCATAGCTTTATTTTTAAGTCTGATGATTTTATTTGAGCGGAGCCTTAATTTTAGGTTTGAATATTATATGAGCAGAATGTGAGTTTAACTAGACCCAATTCTAGTTAAGACTAAGTTGTAAACATGCTTGAACATCTATTTTAGTTGAAATGATTACATATTCTCTCTCCAATTGAAAATTGGTAAATCTCAATTTCTATTTGCCCTAATTTCGACGATTCTTTCATATTTTTCAATTTCTTAACGATGAATTGTTCCTAAACCTAAACTCAAAACGAAAAAAAATGATTCTCCGAACTCTGAGCCCTAGTTACCATCCATTTTTTCCGATTATGGTCCAATGCGTTTGCCCAACACTGACGCCACTAATTTCTGATGCCTCCACTAATGGAGACCTATTGAGATCTTATCTTCATTATTCGAGGTATTTGCCACTTTATTATTATGTTGTTTGCCTGATTTTAGATTAAATTATTAATTATGCTATTGTTACCTAGGAGTTTGAGACTAGAATTTCTAAAATTCTTAGCGCAGATATCTCTTTTTTCCCCCATTTTTGTTACCTTTAGACGATATAGAAACATCGTTATAATATGGTATCCGATTATCATTCTTAAATTAAGCTTCAATTTGGAGAGCAGTTGTTTTATGCATGCCCTATGTTTGTGAAATGAATCAAATGTATGCGGTGAAATATTCAAGAGTACATTCCTAGATACATATGTTCCTTTTCAGTTTGTTTTTGAAATCATATAGTAACATTTTGGAGTTACATATTACAGATAAAAGAGCTTTACTGATGAGATTTTATGTTTCCTTGTTTTTGTTGCTCAAGGCCATTTGCAAAACACACTGGAACAGGCAAAATCTGATTGTGAAAAACTGGTAGGTGTTCTCTTTTCTCAGACCATTTCTTGATTTCCATATAATATTTTGTTCAGTTCTCTGTTTTATCTTGTTGATTCAATCTTTATCTATTGGTTTGGTGCACTCTGTATATTAAAATTTTGTTTAAATTAGGTTAGTAGCTCAGAGGAAGCTTATATGTCTGCAAAGCCTTAGCTTCTCTCAATGGGAAAAATATAATACATAGTGGTGGTCCAAAAAAGTAAGTGGGCAAAGATATGCAAATGTATGAATGGTTTCTTCTCTACGTGCATTTGTGCAATGGTAATTTACCTTTAATGAACTAAATTTTGATTGTTGGTTCGCTTGTTTGGTTGATCAATTTCCCATCACATTTCTGCAAACCATTCCCTGTAATTGCAGTTTCAGTTATGAATGAAAATGTTGTAATTAAATTTTCCTTTTACTGGTCTAAATATCTCTATTCACTTCTTGTTGTGTGCTAGTCTGATTGCTTGAGTAAAATATGTAAAACTGTCTGCTTTTATTACTTTTTTCTCTCCATTTATTTTTAACCATCTCTTTTTCTTGTTCAATAGGAGACAAACCTCACAATTTTACAAGCAAAGCTGAAGAGTAAAAGAAGTTACGTGAAACGAGATGTTCAAAGCATGGTTGGGAGTGTAAGTTTGTGTTACTAATGATTTTCTTCAATTAAAATGTTGCTAGTTGGATATTCTTCTGAAATTGAACTGCTTCTTGAACCAGTTATAGAAGAGTTTATTGAAGCAAGGTAGACAATTATATCTATTAACTATATTTGCCTTAAGTATTAATTGAGGTATCTCTCAATTGGAGTGCCCTTTGATACTTTATATAAACTGAATAGCAGTAAATCACTCCAGGTTCAACATGTATTTTTTATTTTCTCGGTTAGAAAATTAATTTGTGATTCAAAAAATCTACTTCGCTTATGCAGGCACATTATGATAACGTAAACTCAGCAAAACATTCTTCTCTTATACTGAGGTAAATTTTCTTGTTGAGCCCTCTCTTTTACTTATTTTTCCTCTACAAGTATGGAGCAACATATATATTAATCACTTTTGCAGGTAGAGGTAAATATCCTAACATGAGATGCAACAATTTGAGAGCAGACATTGTCTATGATTGTGAAACAAACTGGAATTTTACATGAAGGAAGGTATTTTCAGTATGCTATGCTTTGTGTAAATATGAAAATGTGATTATTTCAACCGATTTTATTTGCGGTTGGAATTCATAAAAATTCCCACCGACTTGTGTTCGGTTGGTATATTTCGGTGGGAATTTCCCCTTTTTCTGGTAGTGTCCAATAATATTAAGACAAGCATAACCTCGGAATTTCATGGAATTCTTTTCGTGAAAAACGGGTGAAATTGGTGGAAAATTGTGAACTCGATAAAAACAAATCTATGAAATAATTTAAAACATGTGAAATCTATGAAAATTCGGTTGAAATTTGTGAACGCTGGCGAAATGGGTGAAAATTTGGGTAAAATCGGTAAAAAACAATGCCCGTGAAATCGATAAAAATGTGTGAAAAAATGATGCAATTGGTGAAACGACAACATCAGTGAAAAACAGGTTAAATGGGTGAAAAAAGAATTAAACTAATGAGTTAGGTGAAAACGGGTATAGTTTGCTCAATTTTCATAAAATTAATTTTACTCTAATTTAAAAAAAAAAAAAACCATGAAATTAACTCTTTTTAAGTTAATTAGACGTGTCAATATGTAGATTTTTATTACTTCCAAAAATAAATTATTACAGGTCCATCATCTCTAAAATGTAGGCCCGAAAAAACCTTAACCTCATCTACTGCGGCTAACAAGAAATTTTGTGAACATGTACATGTAAAATATGAGGCCATCTCCAAGCCAATGGGGATGGGTGGAGATGACCCAAAAGTACAGCCCTGAATGGTCTCCAACCATCCAGGGCTGTCTATATACACAGCCCAGGGCTGTGGGCTGGGCTATTAAAAGCCCAGCTCATAGCCCTCAAAATGGGACGCGCTGGCTAGCGCGTCCCTTCCCATCTAGCACCAGGTGGTGCCACTTGGCGCCACCTGGTGCATTTCCTTTATATTTTTTATTAAATTTAAAAATAAGTATTAATAAATAAATTATTAATAAAAAAAGTTAAAAAAATTAACTACGAATTTAACAATACCTTGTTTAATTTAATTAACTAAAAATTAAAATTATATTTAATTATAAAAGTTGTTGTAGGTTTAATAACAATTTATTTTAAATTAAAGATGTAACATACTAACATTATTAGATATAAAAATTTGCCTATGAAAGTAAAATTAAACAACATTATAGTATCAACCCACATTTTGAAATTATATATTTGTCTACAAAAGGATAATTTATTTAACCACATTTAAAATTTGATTTGAAATTATTTTCTTGTTGTTTTCATCGTTGCATTTTTCTTGTTGTTTACATTGTTGTATTGTTGCATTTTCTATGTTGTCTTTATCGTTGCAATTTCGTTGTTGTTTCCGTGTAATCGTTGTTATTTTTCTTGTCCCCGATGTAATATTATTATGCTTAATTTTATTATTATTGTCTCTAAAATTATTATTATTCGTTTTCAAATTTATTATTAATATTACTTATTTTTAAAATTATTATTATTATTACTTATTTTAAAATTATTATTATTATTATTATTATTATAGGTTTTTTTTTAATTAATTGGAGGAGATAGCCCTATGAATTGGAGACAGTGCTCAGGGGGGTGCAGATTCACCCGGGTGGAGATTGACACCCCTGGGCTATGAAAAGCCTTCCGGGGAGATGGCCTGAGGCCCTGTTTACAAATTACAAAAATATGCTTTAAAATCACGTATTTTTAAAACTCCTTCCAAGGTAGATTCTTCAACTCCTCAATCAGCAACTTTGAATTTGTTATTTTCCAGCACTCTATTGTATATATCACCAAATTAATATGTTTTTCAATCTTCAACTTCAAATTAACCTTCAATCCTCAAACCATTCCTCCCCATGAAAAAGGAGCCATCCCAAGCAGAATTCATACAGTGGATTAAATGTGTGAATAAATTTCTTATATTTATAAAATATTATTAATGAAATTTTGTTTAATTTATTACTATATAAAAATTAATTTGCTAATAAAAATCTAAAAATAAGATTATTTTGATAATTTTCTAAACTTGTGGGCAATTATAAAATTTTATCAAATTTTTGGTGGTAACTATATAATTATCAATTTTATAATTGATGCGATATTACATTTAGCACCTAAGTTTGAATATTTTTTAAAATATTACAAATAATCCCTTGGGGGGCAAAATTGGAACCTTCAAGGGTAATTGATTAATTGTAAGAATGGGAGTATTTCGTAATACTTAATTCATGAGGTGAGGTGATTTTTTTTTAATTAAAATTTATCTATGGAGTATGTGTAATTTATCTTGTAGAAATTGACTTTCAGGTTCTTGATAGATAATACAATATTCTTCGGAAGAATTTAGTTTGAACTTCCCTCATGAAGTCGGAATATTATATAAGCTAAAGTTTCAGGTCATGATCATAAAAGTCTGATGGTATTGAATCAGTAATCGGAATTTCTGCATGCTCATAAAATCTGATTGACAGGTCAATTGATCGGTGCTCTGTTTCCCATTGAATTCGCTCTGGGGAATTGCTCTTTTTTTTTTTTTTTTTTTTATGACAGCCCGGAGCCGGAGTTGGTCTCGTGGCTAGGTCTTTAACCGGTTCGGAAAATAAACTATCAGTCAATGAAGTGGGCTTAACATAAAGTTGGGCATTGTATTTTCTCAATAACCCCCTGGTTTTGGACCCTGGTATTAAATCATTGCAGTTTACAATGTTATTTAATTTACCGCCCGCCTCTACCATGGTTTACTTTATAGTACTTGAAAAGTGTAGATAAGTTGTACGTGTTTATTGTTTAGTTTTAATTTTATGATTATTTTTGGTAAATTAAAGTAAAATTAGCTTTTTTTTTAGGCCATGAAATATCATACATTTATGACGGATATTCAATTTATTTTATTAGTTTTATTGTTTTATTTTTATTTTATGATTATTTTTGGTAAATTAAAGTAAAATTAGCTTTTTTTTTTAGGCCATGAAATATCATACATTTATGACGGATATTCAATTTATTTTATTAGTTTTATTGTTTTATCAAGAAAAAATGATGGCTTTAAATAGTTATAATACAATATAAAGTGAAGACAAGGACATTTTATAGAACTTGTTAGTTAATAGTAGTTTTCATGTTAAATTTATCTGTTATTCACCGATAATAAATGTTTCATCCATTTTTTCATAAATTTCATCCGAACTTTCATTGATTTCAAAGAGCACTTTTTCTTACTTGTTTCCCCAATTTTTTCATCAACTTCACCGGTGTTCACCAATTTCACACAGTTTCATAGATTCATATGTTTCAACTGATTAATTTTTTTACAAGTTATTATATATTTTTAGCGATATTTTTTTGTTCGATTTTTTTTCAATTTAAACTATGTTTCCACCGATTTCTTCTTGTGTTTGTCGGTTAAAATTTAACACGTTTTCACCTATTTCATTGATTTCATATGTTATTCACCTAATTTTTTCATTGATTAAACATGTTATCACCGACTTTAAGCTTTTTGACTGATTTTTATCATTTCCACTGATTTTTTACCGGTTTAAATTTTTTTAGCGATTTAGCCCTAAGTTATAACCTTTTCATTGTTTTCCCTTTTTTTTTTTTTTTTTTTTCGGCTTAAATAATTTTTCTACTGATTTCACCTTGTTTTTGTTGGTTAAACTTTCTTTAACTAATTTCACTCATTTATACCATTTCAATCCGTTTTCATCTATTTCACATATATTCACTTGAATTTTTCATGGATTAAATATGTTGTCATCGATTTTACGCTTTTTTTCTCCGATTTTACACGTTTTTTTACTGGATTTCACTTGTTTCATCATTTTCTTACAAATTCGACTCGAATTAATTTTCGAATTTGTAACAACCCAAATTTGAGTTAATCTAACAGTTACAATTTACGAATAGGCAACCACTACAAACTTAATATCTATAATCTAACAACCCAACTTTGAGTAATCTAACACTTACAAATAGGTAACCACTACAAACTTACTATCTATAATCAAACTCAAAATGTGATGATTAATGATAGCAACTAAAATTTACATAGAATCGAGCTCAAACATTTTCAATACCAATAATTTACCTCTACTTGGCCCAAATAAATGCATCACTACAAAATAGGCATATAGATAATTACACATACATACTTTCACGCCTACATATAAACCCGAAGTGTGGCAACTAGTCATCATGTCAATACAAAAATAGGTAGGTAGACATATAAATCCAAGTTTAACATTGTTTCTCCAAAAGTCACTACTACATATTTACATAGACTTCTTTACACAAAATGCACATCAAGCAATTCACTAGGAAAAGATTTCTTCACTTGAGTACGGTGCTTGAATCACTGAAAAATGATAACATACTAAATGTAAGTTGAAATAATCAACTTAGTGAGGCTGGTGTCCGTGTGTGCATGAACTTTTATGAAATGTTAGAATATTTACTATAATACACCCTGCATAACCAACAATTATTGTAACTTTAAACCACTTAATTTCAAATTCGATCAATCAAACAAGTAATAAACTATCAAGACACAAAATCATTATTTTAAAAGGAAATTAGACTTGAGTGGTTGATACCATCTTATCATATGGGCAATGCCAATCTTACCATACTTCAAGAAAAGCATTGCTGCCAGTTTAGGTCATGTATACCGAGATATACGAGACCAAGATAATGATCGATTTCAGAGTCAACATGTCAAGTCTCCACTTGTTCCAGATTTATCCGAACCTACCACTATCGAAGTATGAACAAGAAAATGAAGTACTACACACTCTGTCACTACAGTAATCATTTAAAAACAAGCAATACTATTATTACATATTTCACATAAATTATACTATTGTTAACATTAGAGATAGTTAATCTAGCAATTTCGAAATATCACGGACACTCAAATAAATATCAACTGTGAGCATCGCATGCTTACAGCTACAACAATTCCATACTATCATAATCAAAGCATATAACGAATATTATCTACCCATATATTAACCTGCATTAAATATACTATAACATTCACTTAACATAATTATGGTACAACTCACACCTTCGATGCGAATTACCCGAACCTTACTAATAATTAGAGGTTGGTTCTTGGCCTACTCATGTACACCGAAAGCAACAAGATATTAAGACATACACTTTGAGAGGTAAATTAAAATCATCCTAAACTCATTCCATATAGGAAACTACAATAATATTAAGTAATGAATCATCACCTAATTCGAAAGACATATCACATTCTAGTTAGATTCACTTGAGCCCACTTCAATTCTATTGTCACTTCTATATTACTTTCACCCACATTAGAATCTCTTCAAGTTGGCAATTGTTCTATTCCTTAGTATGAGAAATCTTGATTAGTTACAATTCAAGCAATAATATCGATTGAATTTTCTAAACTCTAAACTTCAACTAAAAACATCTAAATCCAAGTCAAAGTTAAATTTAGTTAATTAGGACTTCATATCCTACTTGATAATAATATCTATCAATGTCCAAATAGTCTTCAAGATGAAAAGAACTATAAATTCTAAAATTGAAACCCAAATACTTGAATTGAAAATCCTATGTTCAAATATGTCAAATAGTCAAAGAAATCTACACAAATATTCAAGAATCAAAGCTAATAAGGTAAGCAATTAAGGAAAACAAGTGTGTTAACCTTAACCTTGAAACCCCACAAACTTTTCTTCTTTCTTTCCTCACTCTCGACATTGCCGCTCTCTTCCTCGTCTCTATCTGAATTGGGGTGTTGAATCCCCAATGCACGTGAACAGGTGGAGAGAAATCTGTTATAATTTTTTTTAATATTATTTATATACAATTTGCAATCTTGACCCCTACATTATTCAAAAGAAATAGATTTGACATCAAATTTTAATAATTTGAAAATGAAAGTGTTCTTAATTCTCTTTCACTTCATTAATAGACATAATAAACCCCAATCAAGAAATTGTGAATTAGCGACTCTAAGTAGTGTTATTACGAACTTGTGAAATTAATTTTTTTCGAGGCCTTACAGAATTCACATATTTTCACAAACATAACTTTTTTTAAACTAATTTTTACCTGTTTTCATCCATTTTCCATAAATTTCACCCAATTCTTTTATCGATTTCAAATGTATTAACGATTTCACATTGGGGTGTTCGCGGTGCCGTCTAGTGCGGTTTTGTACTTACCCAAACCCAACCCAATATTTGCGGGTTTTGAAATCTCTAGTCCAAACTCAACCCAACAAGTCTTGAGATTGCACTATGCGGTTCATTTGGGTTGGGGCGGGTTTTGCGGTCTCAATTATCAACTTTCTTGTATTTTTATTATTTGATGAGTTAAATATAAAATGCACTAATTAATTATAATTTTTTGTTTTTATTAATAAATTTAGTAAACTTTCTTAGAAAATATGATGGAGATAATATAAAATATCAATTAAAATATAATTTTCAATGAATACATAATTTAATGAAAGCTAACAAACCCGAACACTAAATTAACAAGTTTTCATTACATAAAAATCAAATTGTTCCCAAAGAATAAACAAAAGAGAAAAATATCTTTATATTCGAACTTGAGGTGGTTAATTAATGGCCAATGAAAAGTTTGATTGATATTTTTTTTTGCTTTACTTTTTGTTTTTCGCATAATATTTTTTAACTAATTTGTTCTAGTTTTGGATCTATTTTTTTTATCTTTTTGGCACTTAAAATTGAAGATTTACGTAAGATTGTAGGGTTTATCTAATATAATTGGGGTTTTGATTGTGGAACACGACTAATTTGTTAAAGTATATACTTATATTATATTTCTCATTTTCTTAAATTTAGGACTAAATTAAATAATAAAATAAAATAAAACATATATACATTATCATTTATATAAAGTGCGGTCGAATGCGGTTATGCGGTCTAAAAAAGTATAAACCAAACACGATCGAAAATTGCGGTCTTTTTTTCATGATGCCCAAGATCAACCCATCAAACCTTCAACCCGTAAAATTGCGGTCGGTTTGGGTTGGGTTGATCGGTTGGGGCGGTCTAGCGGTCTAGCGGTTTCGGTTTGGGTTGGGTTTATATGTTTATTTAGAAGCTATTTAAAATTTTTCTTATGGTTTATTTTATTTTATGTGTTATATGATAAGAAATTGAAATTATAAAATTTGTTGTAAAAGATAATTTCTAAATCTTAGGAAATTATGTAGGAGATAAATATAATAAGATTTCATATCTAATTATTCATCTTCAACTATTCTTACATATTTTTCATTGAATCACGAACTTTACAACTCAAATAAGAGTATATTAGTCTTAAAAAAAACTTAATTTATTCACACATTAATAATAAGAATAAATTTATAAGTATCGATTAGTTACTTTTTAAAATGTAAATCAGAGAAAATGAATTGCGTCCCCTGAGTGAGTGGAAAAGTCACCGATTAATACTAGTAATTTAAATAATTCCCAGAGAATTATATTAATTCATCAATATTGACGACTTGTTATTGATTGATTCTTGAGAAGTCATTTTCTCATCTGCAATCAGTATAGTACCTCCTGCGAGATTCTTGGGATATGCTAAATTGCTAACCATTTCACCTGGTAGATAAAAACGGTCTTTTTTTTTTTTTTTTCAATTGGCCAAATTAAGTTTAATTTGATTTCAATCTAATTTTGCAATACATTTAGGACTCATTTGGATGGATTTGGGTTGGGTGATTTGAAATCTCTTGTCAAATTCATCATGCTATTTGGATATAAAATTAAATCCATTCATTTGAAATCCTGGATTTTAGTTCAATGGATTTCAGCCCAATTTTTAGTGGATTTGAAATTCCTCCTAAAACTAGTCATTTGAAATCCACTTAAAAAAATGTCCATATTGTATATTTTTCAAAAATTGCAATTTGATCCCAAATTTTCAAAAATCCTAGAATGCAATTCAGTCCAGAATTTTCAAATTCGAATTGTTTTCGAAAATTACAATTTGACCCCATATTTCGAAGAATCCAGAATTGAAATTCAGTCCAGATTTTTCATAAATTAAAATAATTCGGACCCTGATTTTCAGGAACCGAATTTGCACTTTTGGTCCCTCAATTTTTGGATATTGCAATTTTGACCTTAGATCTTCGAAAAATCAAGAATTGCAATTCAGTCCAGTATTTTAAGAAAATAAAATTTTCAATTCGGGCCCTGATTTTCAAAAATTCGAATTTGCACTTTTGGTCCCTCAATTTTTGGAAATTACAATTTGACCCCAGAATTTTGAAAACCAAGAACTGCGATTCAGTTCAGAACTCTCAGTAAATTAAAAAAATTCGATTCGGCCAGAGAATTTTAGAAATCCGAATTTACACTTTTGGTCCCTCAATTTTTAGAAATTACAATTTGACCCTAGATTTTGAAATACCCAGAATTACAATTCAGTTAATTTTGGAAGATTAAAATTTTCAATTCGGCCCCTGATTTTCAAAAATCCAGATTTTCACTTTTGGTCCCTTTATTTTCAAAAATTACAATTTGACCCCATATTTTCAAAAAAATCAAAACTGCAATTCAGTCCATAATTTTCAGAAGACTAAAATTTCAATTCGGCACCTGATTTTCAGAAATCCAAATTTGCACTTTTGGTCCCTTAATTATCAAAAATTGTCATTTGACCCCAGATTTTCAAAAACCCAGAGTTCCAATTCAATCCAGAATTTTCAGAAAATTAAGATTTTCAATTCGGCCCCAGATTTTCTGAAATCCGAATTTGCACTTTTGGTCCCTCAATTTTTAAAAATTATAATTTTGCCCCAAATCGATTTATGCGATTTTATCCCGTTATCAACAACAAGAATTAACTCATAGAGCAAATTATAAGGCACCATTGGGAATTTCAAATAACATAAATGATATATACCAAATAATAGATTTCAAATGAATGAATTTGAAATTCTTTGTAAAAAAAATTTATCCAAACAAGAGATTGCAAATAAATCGATTTCAAATCATTGGAATTTCAAATCCATTCATTTGAAATCCCTCTTTATTTCAAATCCATCCATCCATCCAAATGGGCCCTTATACTCTTGAAATTCGTCAGAGTAATTAATCTTCTTAATTATGATCAAGGCTGGATGATATGGAATTTGATAATCAGGTTGGGACTTTAAACTTTTTATTTGCCTTCCAAACAAATGTAACGTGGTGACCCGTATTCACCTTCATTTCCATCAACATGAAGTGTACGTAAGAATCCTAAACCCTTTTTTTTTTTAGCAAAAAGAATCTTAAAATAATTAAAAACTGATAAATGTAGAGAAGTCTTATATTCTTCGATTTCTTGATCATGATCCTAAGGCCTAATATATACACTAAACAGGAGCTTAACTATTGAGCATGAATATAATCTGGGATTTTCCATGTCAACCCTCAATTAGTTTTTAGTTTTTATGGTATCATATCCATCTGGTGAATTTCTAATGTGGTATCAAAGTTTCATTTTAAATTGAGTCACTTCCTTTTGTGTTGGGCTTCTTCTTGTACGTCTGATAAACTTTATTATCTACACACACTTCACTCAGATAACAAAGTCATGAGTTGTCATTATTCCTTCAGTTAATAAGGTATGGAGTGTCATTATTTCTTCAGTTAACAAAGGCCCGGAGGGTCATTATTCGTGTGTTTTTTTTTTTTTTTGGGTACAAAAGAAAAGTAAATAGACTACTCTATATCATCCCTCAACAGGGAGACTATCTTTTTCGGTGCTTCTTCCCAAGTCAAGTTTGATCTTCAATTTCATGTCCCATTTTGGCAAGCACGTCCGCACAATGGTGTCCCCCTCTCTTTGCATGGACTATGCGACTCTCCCACGTCACTCTTAGCAGCATTCTACAATCTTTGATGATATGACCTGATAGATGACTTTCAGTTTCGACCTCTCTAATAAGTTTAACAACCTCATCTGAATCAATTTCCAGGAGGATTTTGCATACTCTTCTGCCCCAAGCTATTGTTAATCCTTCTCTAGCCGCAAGAAGTGTCGCCACCGTGATTGATACTTCATCAAGCTTGCGTGTAAACCCAATAACCTATTGACCATGCATGCATGATCATCACGGATCAGACCTCCAATTGAAGCACTTTTTTCTGCCATAAGAACACTCCCATCCGTATTAACCTTATGCTAACCCACCTCCCATTTAGCAACGACAACTTTTCGGTTTGGGGTTCTTCCTTTCGTGGTGATCTTGGATAGATCCTCATATAGACTTTTAGTTGCACATATCACATGTCTCGTCGGGTCTTTTTTCCTTGAAAAATCTCCTTGTTGTGTGCCTTCCAAATAGACCACATAATAGCTAAGGAAAATTAGTACCTACCCCAGTGGATTTAATCTACCCGGGTGCTAGATGAATGCCACGTGAGTATGAAAGGACAATTTTTTGTCCTTTCATGCTCATGTGTCATTCATCCAACCCCAATGGATTAAATCCACTGAAGTAGGATCTAAGTAACCAATAGCCAAATACATAATGAACCAAGGATGTGTTGAGATGGATTATGTTGTCGAACCTTTCTTGAGCTTCAATGAAGGTGCTATAAACTTTCAGCATGTCCCGGGCAACAGCTCTCTAAACACTCGGTAAATAACAATATAACATGAAATAATTGTACAAAATCGAGGTTTAATGAAATGAGTACAATCTAAATAACCCTCTGATTCTAATCTCTAAATAGTAGGTTTTATTTTCTTGTTATATAAAAATTATATGATGCACATATTGCATTGTATAGAAAATTTCTAGGCAATCTTTCCTTGCTTGTAAATTTCCTAAACAAACTTGTCTTATATGTAGAGATTTTGTTTAATTTTCAATATCTCGTAAATCTGGCAATATTTAATTATGCAACAAATTTTACACTTCTACAGACTGATTTGGGAAAGTCTAAGAAATTGAGCAAACTCCCAAACTTCTTTAGCCCATTTGCATTATCTAAGAGTATGTGTGATAGTTTCTCCCTATGTTACATCTTTGGCATAAACTTGATTTTGCAATTCTCCTTTCATATCTCACTGAATTAGTCGCCAAGCTCCTATGCAATCATAACCAAACAAAATATCGAATTCTTCATGTCGCAATTCGCAAGGATGGACATTATATATATCAAGTGTTGGGTTTGTTTCACCCACACAATCATTCCGCCCATACGTGAAGGGGAGTATTGGAGACCAAATGTCTCACATGGTTTGAAAATCATAGTTAAGTCCACATTATAAGGTCTTGGACAATCATTACCTCTTAAGCTAACTTTTGAGGTTGAGTTTGACTAAAAGAAAATCTTCCCTTCTTTGTGAAGATTAATATAATCTTGTGATATTTAATTCTATGGAAAAAATATAAAAGAAAAAATCCTAGAAGTATAATTAGACAGGAAACCTTTATTACATCAACCTTATAATTATCATTAAAGATTTACAACTCATTAAAATATTAATGGTAAAAGAAAATTTACAAAAAACTATTACTCTATATTTCTTCAAAAAAAATTGAAAAGTTTTTAAAAATTATCACTTATTAAAAAACCACTTCAAGTATTTGCTTGCGTACCCATAGTTCTTGGTAGCATGGCCCCCAAAGAATATAAACAACTCACATATCGATCTACCAAGATCATACAAGGTTTAGGGCCTGTTTGTTTGGCGTTTCCCAAAAATATTTTAGGGCCTATTTGTTTGGCGTTTCCCAAAATATTTTCGTGTTTGGGAAATGCCAAACAAACATGTTTTCTGTTTTCTGAAATAAATTTTTCATCTCTCAATTTTCTCAAACTACTTTCTCAAAACCCAAACAAACAATAATTTTCTTATCTCTAAACAAAACTTATACAAACTCTACTCTGATTTGACATAAAGTAACATATCTCTTACACAATTTATCTCACAACAAACATGATTTGACATAAAGTCTTACACATCTTACACCTACAACCACTCTCCCAAAACCCAAACAAACAACATTACGCAAATCGAGATTATTTCACAAACCTCCACTACTCTCCCATACTACTTTCTCAAACACCAAACAAACAGGCCCTAATCTCCCACGAAGGTAATTAAACATACACATGACTTGGTGTTACTTCCTTTTTCATTTTTTTTAAAAATAAATTCAAGATACCATCTCGGGTTTTACTTTTTAATACATGCTACTCCATCTGGTTCATATTAATTGGCTTAATTACCAAAAAAATTTGTTTCATATTAATTGGTACATTTGAATCTCAATGCAATTTTTTTCAATTTTGCTATTGTCTTATATTTAGGTTGGAAAGCTCAAGAGTCACTATTAAAAAATTGGGAAGAGTATTTTTGACATTTTATCATGTAAAAGTTATTAATCACACTACCAGGGGCGGACCATAGTGGGGACTGGGGGTGGCCATGGTCCCCCCAGAAAATAATACATTATGTACTTATATATGTACTTGCTAACATAAAAAGGTCTTTGGCTCAGTGGCATTGTTGCTTCAAAATTTTGGCAAAGTCAGCAGTTCGAATCCTGAGTTGCCCTTTTAATTATTTTTCCTTCCATGTCAATTTCCTATTTATCAAAATATTATTACATCCCTATGTATGTGTAAATTAACTAAAATAGCCTTTGGCCCAATTGGTATAGTTTTCTCATCATTTTCATCCAATTTCATTTTAATTTCCTATTTATTATCAACGTCTCAAAGTTTCCTTCATCAAATGTCTATTTATGAAATGTCCTAATAATTTTCTTTGATGTCAAACATGTGATTTCAGTGTAGGAGATTATAACTATTAAAACATTTAAATTATTATTAACATGATATTAATTATTTATTAATGAGTTTGATATGCATTATTTATAATTGTAGAATACCTTTGTGTTATGCACAATTTTACAATACTATTTTTAATGTATGATAAATAAAAAATTAATCGTATTTTCATGTCTTGTCTAAGCAACAAAATAAATTTTTGAGTTGTCACTAATGGCTATTAATGACAAATATATGGTGGCTTAAGTTGTCAATGTTGACAATTAGCGACACCTTTTTAGTGACAACCTAGTGACAATAAATATTGTTACTATGGTTTAGTGACAATTTTTTTGTTGTCAATTTTGGGTTATCGCTAAATGTCAATAGTGATAATTTTTTTACAATTCTTGTCACTAGTATGTTTACGAAAATCATTTTAGTGACAATATTTGAATTTTTGCCACTTAATATATTTAAGAAGTGACAACTTCAACATTGTCACATAAAATTTTATCACTAGCTAAAATTTAAATTTTTTGTAGTGTCATGATATTTCTTAATTAATCTGTGTAAAAAGTAACCATGTGTCAACTAATATAAACCGGAGGGAGCAATATATGATTTTGAGGATTCAAGTGGTAGTCAGAAACACCGCTGACATAGTCTAATATGTGTCTGAATTCACTCGAAGAAGACAATCATCCATCAAATTTATCCCAACCATAAAAAATAAAAAAATCAACATCATCGATGAACAAGACATTAAAACGGACATAAAAAGTAAATTAAATAGAAAAATACATATATAAATTAAGAACCCATATACATGTTTAATTTTGCGGTGGTCTTATCCAAACATGGGGAATTAAATCATCAGATGATTTTGTTTGTTTTGATTTGAATCGAGCGGTTTGTGTCGCAATCTATGTCCATGGTGTACGTTCAAAGACAAAGCTCCGGGAAGAATGGGCTGCTGTGCTGGATCAGTATATATATATATACTAGCGTATTCTCGTGCTATGCACAACATAATATTAAATTATATATTATTTTATATAATACCATTTTTTGTGAGATTATTGATATGACATACCTCAACTTGGTTCTTTAGTATAAGCAAAAAAGGAGTTACTGACTATTTATCTCCACATAAAAATTTTACATCATTTTCCTGACATTTTTAAACTAAAAAATTATAAATTATAAATTGAAAATGATACCCCTCTTATATTCTATAGTTTCACCCAATCAACTTACAATATTGCACTTTTAATCCCATGTTTAAATAAATGTAGCATTTTACCCCATATGTTATGATATATATAGCACTTTATGTTATGATAAATTATATACCCTTACGGGTACTTTAATCTTTTTAAGCAACATTTTCATGCATACTCTCAATTTCGGAGTGTGTTATACTTTCCATTGAAAGAAGACAAACTGTTCATTTAAATATTTCACAAGACGGGTAAAATGCTATTTTTCAAATCGGGGAGGTGCGGCGGGTATGGGATCAAAGATTATGCATTTTAGACAATTTACAGGGGAATAAATTTGCATTAACCCATTGAAAAAGTAAGTAAATCATGAATCAAATCCATACATGTTATGTGTAAATGAAAGGAAAAAAACAAAATAAAAAAAGAAAGTACATTTTTTTTTCATTCAAATGCGACATATTTTGATTTATTCTCATATGTTATCATTTAATCATCTAATTAATTCTTTATTGACTTGAGTTTATTTTTAAGTTTGTTTCTGTCTAAGACCTTCTAACTTGCATTTTTACAACTATTACAGGAAAAAATTTGCACAGTTTGACCTTTTTATAATCTTCTTTTTAAGTAAATTTAACATAAGCTTATATTTATTTTTGTCTTATACTTTGAGAGTATTGTGATTTTTTTTAGGATTTTTGGTTGAGTGGTTTATTAAATTTTATGATAATTTTGAGAGTTTTTGGTATTTTGCAGCTTGGAATTATAGGATTTTGATATTTTGTACCCTAAAAATACAATTTACTTGACACTTTGCATCTTAGTGTATGTTTTGAGGAAAAAATTATTTGATGTAAGGGTATAATAGTGACTTTTTAATATTGCTGGCATTTTGCACCCTAAAAGTATAAATTTTTACACTTTATACCCTGAAAATATAGAATGTTGACCTTTTGCACCAAAAAAATATAATTTTTGGCATTTTCAACCTCGACTTAATATGTTAATCTAATTAATGTAAATAACATGCTAAATTTGTAAACATGTATTTTAGATATAAAGTAAATAATCCTAGAGGATACTTGAAATTTAAATGAAGACAATGTCTTTTTTTAATCTAAATTTAATTGAGAGAAAATGTTACAATAATTTATCATAAACTAAAGTAAATTAAATTAATAATAACATTTTTATGTTGTGTATAGAAATGATCATTTTATCTCAACATCGACGACATTCATGAATTTTCTTAAGGAAAACACATTAGGGTGCAAAATGTCATACATATTATATTTTTAGGGTGCAGAATGCCAAAAATTTTAAATCGGGGTGAAAAGCGCAACATTTTATAAATTTAGGGTGTAAAATATCAATATTCTATATTTCTAGGATGCGGAATTTATATTGTCAGTGTGCAAAGTGCCAAAGAAAATCGAAAATAACTATTGTGCTCTTCTTCCAATGAATAATCTCATAAAAATACACACTAGGGTTTAAAGTGCCAAATATAATATATTTTCATGATATAAAATACAAAAATTTTTAAGTCAAGATACAAAGTGTCAAAATCCTATAATTACATTGTGCAAATGCCAAAGTGACCAACTTGTAGCTATTTGCTAGAGACAATTGTTGCACACACGCACCTTAATTAAGATGTAATGCAATTACACAAATATTACATTTGGTTATACAATATTTTTATTAATATATTAATGCATTGTGGAAAAAATATAACATGTATGTCATAAAACTCACACCTTAAGATGTAATGCAATTACACAAATATTCCATTTGGTTACACAATATTTTTATTAATATATTAATGCATTGTGGAAAAAATATGACATGTATGTCATAAAACTCACGTAACCTAAAAAATGTCGTAAAATTCATATAAAATCACAAAATTGATCACTTGAAATTGAAAATAAAATTAACACAAAAAATAAATATGAAGAAGGAAATAATTAATGGATGATATATTTTAAAAAAAATGAAAAGGAAAAAAAATATAGGACTATTTTCTCCAACCCTTCTGAATATCTATATACCTTTTAGATTTTAGTTAACATCTATCGGATCCAGAATATCAATGTTCATAAATATAATTGGTTGAAAGCAAATAAAAAATATCAATATGAATAATTCAAAAAATTAGATTTGATCTTAGAATCTGAAAAAGTTCTATGATTCTACAATGAAAATTATGCTACCAACCGAAAACCTACAATTCATTAGATTCAATTTCACTGAAACCTCTTCGGCGTAAAACAACAACGACATTAGATCTAAAAATATCTAAAAATTCAATAAAAGAAAAATGTCAATGTTTCATAAATATAATTGGCTGAAAGCAAATAAAAAATATCAATATGAATAATTCAAAAAATTAGATTTGATCTTAGGATCTGAAAAAGTTCTATGATGCTACAATAAAAATTATGCTACCAACCGAAAACTTACAATTCATTAGATTCAATTTCACTGAAACCTCTTCTGCGAAAAAACAACAACAATATTAGATCTAAAAATTCAATAAAAGAAAAATGTCAATGTTCATAAATATAATTGGCTGAAAGCAAATAAAAAATATCAATATGAATAATTCAAAAAATTAGATTTGATCTTAGGATCTAAAAAAAGTTCTATGATGCTAGAATGAAAATTATGATACCAACCGAAAACTTACAACTCATTAGATTCAATTTCACTAAAATCTCTTCTGCATAAAACAACAACAATATTAGATCTAAATATATCTAAAAATTCAACAAAAGAAAAATATCAATGTTCATAATTATAATTGGCTGAAAGCAAATAAAAAATACCAATATGAATAATTCAAAAATATAGATTTGATCTTAGGATCTTAAAAAGTTTTATGATGCTACAATGAAAATTATGCTACCAACCGAAAACTTACAATTCATTAGATTCAATTTCACTGAAACCTCTTCTGCGTAAAACAACAACAACATTAGATCTAAAAATATCTAAAATTCAATAAAAGAAAAAAATATTGAGAAATACAGTAAGTTAAATAATCGAAGAAAAAAAGGATATGAAATTAAAAAAATGTGCAAAGGCACGAAGAATATTATTATGAGCAAAAATTCAAGACGTTGAAACACGAACCTGAAAAAAAAAATACATTGTTAGTCTATAATGCAGAAGAAAGAAAACAAAAAATATAGAGAAACAAAGTAGGTTAAATTATTGAAGATGAAAGGGATTTGAAACTAAAGAATGAGCAAAGGCCTGACCAATGTTCGGAGCAGAATTTTGTCTAAGAAGTCGATTTTTATAATGAACTATATAATTCGGATCTCTATTCCAATACTAAATTCCATAATTATGGACAAATATTTTTGGGGCATGATTTTAGGATATCAATTAAGAATTAATGACAAATTTGAAATTCTGAACTTGTAACTTGCATTTCTATATTAAATTCATATTCCAATTCTTTTTCCTTCTTAAAAAAACTATTTATGGGCATAATTTCGGCAAATCAATTAATTAGCTATAAAATAATCTTGTAAATTCCTAATACTTAGCATGATTTGTAGGGAGATTAAATTTGAATACGTTATAATCTTGCATATTTAACAAATTTATGTAGAATGCCTAATAATTAGCATGATTTGTAGGGAGTTTCAAATTCAATTACGGTTTAATGATATATTAATAATCATTATTAACAATTTCAAAATATTACGAAAATATTAAGATTTACCATTAATGCTTACTTGCCAAATAACTAACTATTTTATGATTAAAAAAAATTCAAAACTCTAAGAAAAGAGAATTGAGTCCAAATTGAGTCAAACACCATTCTCCTATATATATATATATATATATATATGATATGATATGCCTTTTCAATTAATTGATTGCAAAATTTTAAATGTAATAATCTTGAAATGCTAGGTAGCTAGGAAGTCTTTTTCCATGTCCGGTACCTTAATTCATTCATTCATATATAAATAGAAAGAGATAGATATAGAGAGGTTTTTAATCCTTCTTAATTAATTATATCCTAGCTATTACATATATATATATATAAGATCGATCACTACTTTCTCAGGCTCTTGACTGTCTTTTTTAACATCAAACAAAATGGCCATTCGCGTACTATACTAGCAACTAATTTTTCTCTGTCTATTTATTTTAATTAATCATAAGTTTTTCTTTTTCTTTTTATTCCCCTTGTGGTTATCAAGTTAATTAGAAAATAGAAGTGATCTGCAACAACAGTAGGATGAGGGAGTCGCGACATCCCCGACTCAAAATGATTGGAATCTAATTCGCCTTATGAACGAAAATGTAAACTATTTATAATGATGGTATGAAATGAAACATAGACAAAATATATATAGTCTATATAGCAAAAAGAACAAAAAAATTGTAACTTTAATTTTTTAGTTGAATAAAATTATTTATGGCTTGAAAAATTCGTGCTCGCATATATAACATATGTTTTATCCAAGAATAAAATAAAGTTAGTTTTAACCAATTAATATCTTTAAGACTAATCCATATTTAATAGCCGATGAGGCCTTAGTCAAGTGGTTAAGGATGAGGCTCCATGACCAGAAGGTCATGGGTTCAACTCCCACGAATGTGGGTATTTTCTCTAGTTTCATACTAGCATTTCTCTAGTTTAATACTAGCAATTAGTTCACTTTGTTATCATTGGAATAGTTTCGATTCGATATAGTGTTTGATGTAACAATGTATTCATCATCTCAAAAAAAAAAAAAAATCCATATTTAATAGAGGGGAGCAAATAATTCAGGTTAGAATCACATAATCTTGTTTTATCAGTGGGTAGACGTGGTATCATTAAGGGACAAAGTCGGAGTCAAGTACTCATTTATATATATAAAACTAGATCAGTTCATGAAATTATTAACTTTAATTTAATCATACGAGTAACTCATAAGGACTTTTTAAATTTACACCACAAACATACATGGGGTCGTCTACGGTTCCTCAAGGTCATTCTTGAGGAATCGTTTTATGTAATATCTAAACCACTAAAAAATTATAATCTTCAATCTTGACCATCTAATATTGTACAAGAGTGTACAATAGTTAATCATTGAAAAAATTAATGTACAACATAGGAGGTGATATCATACTTTCTTTAAATAACCTTGTACATTATAAAAATTACCATTATATCCCTGCATTAATTAATTAAAAACAAAATCAAATTAATTAAAAAAACAAATCAAATTACGGTTCAAACCCATCGGCCATCTCCATCTCTCCCATCTCAATCTCCCCCCTGTTCATCTCTCCGGATCGGACACCACCGGATTTCAACCGTCGTCAACACCACCGGATTTAGTACCAGACAAAGAAAAACAAGTACTGAAATTCAATGAAAAGATTACCATTAACAAGTCATCACACAAAACAAGTACTGAAATTCAACAATAAAAGATTACCATTAACAGTAAACTAAAAAACCTAAAAGACCAAAAACTCGCAAATGAATCCATAAGTATAATCACCAAACCAAAAACTTTCTCACATTAGCAAGCAATACTAAGTAGTCACCTTCCGCCGACTCAGTGATTATTAGACTTCAAATATTCCAAAACAACCTTTGTTATTTGATGTTATTAACAAATTAATTAATAGTATAAATTAAAACAGAGACAAGAAAAGGCAGATCGTATGACCACAAAGCATATGATTTCAAATCTCACAAAGTAAATTACCTGATTCTTTTTCTTGTCTGAAAGAAGTATCCGCGGCTAAATCACATGGAGTTGAATTCATCTTGACTTTGTAAAAATTGAAAAAGCCCTAATAATTAGATGTAATCAATAGATAAAAATTGAAAAGAATTGGAATTTGGGAGAAGGGTTTAGTCCTTGATGAGAAAAGAGATACATCGATGAAGATTTAAATTTTTATTTAGAGAGAAGGAATTAAAATTTAATTTACTAAACTAAAAATATTAAAAAGGGTAAAAAGGTCTTTTTAAATAAAATTTAATTTGTTAAATGAAAACTATTAATAAGGGTAAAAATGTCTTTTTATATGAAGTACTTTAAATGTGTGAGTGTTGTACACGTAAGTATGTGTCAAAATTTCATTGGATGAAACGATTCCTCAAAGAATGACTTCGAGGAACTGTAGACAACCCCAACATACATATAATATAATTACTATAAACGGAAGTCAGCTAGCCAATTAATGCCAGCCAACAATGAGGTCTAAAGCCCTGCAGTTAATAAACTGACACTAGATGCAATAATTAAAACATTAATTAAGTACTCTTACTAATAATCATCAATGACGACCGCAGAAATTATTCTCTAAACTAAAACTTTGTGTACATATTCATGGTGATCAGTTTAATTTTGAATATTAATTTGATCATATAAGCAGAAAGTTTCAATTTCAGATGTCAAAGGTGATATTGACAAACTCAGTGTTCTATTTAGTTGAAAACAATAAAGTTTTTGGAACTAATGCTGATATATATGTTACAATGTTTTGACCACTTAGGAAACCCATAATATTAACGATCAATGAGTCACATGGCTTTTATATTTTTTGACTTAATTAAGCTAATTATAAGTTTCTCAGTTAACTAAATGATACTTTATTTTATTCATACAACACAAATGTCCCATTTTTTTTAGGTTTTTTATTGGTTTCTAGGTTATTTGATAATTGATAATTTCTAGAATTGTACAAAGAAGTATCAATTGCACTTTAAGTTTTGTTATTTTAATTCATTCTTTGATCGATTTCACCCGTTTTTGTGTTTTATCTCATTTGTTAATTAATTCACTTATTCTCTCCAGTTTAACCCAATTTTAGTAGATTTTACCTATTCTTTTGCTAATTTAACCTATTTTCTCACATATTTTCACCTTCGTTTTTGCCAATTCAGCTCATTTTTTGTTTTTTTTACTTTTATCGATCTGGTCCCCCTCTTTTTTTTTGGTTATCTCATGTGTAACCAATATTATTCATTTTTTACCAGTTACCCATTTTCTGTTAGTAATCATTTTTTTCTTTAATTCATTTTTTTTCTATCTAACCTATATGCCAATTCATTTTTACCATTTTTTATCATATATATTTTTACTCTACTTTTACCCGTTTTCACCGATTTTAACCATTCTACATTTTTTACTAAATTTTGACTTAAGCCAATTATGAGTTTTCCAGTTAATAAATAGTATCTTTTTTTTATTTAACTAACCCGAAGGTGGCCTTTTGTTTTTAGTTTCCTTAATATTTTTGAGGTTCTTGATAAGTGATAATTTCTTGAAGAAATATCGATTTTACTTATTTTTACACTTAGTTTATCATTTATTTTTTGTTATTTAAGCATGTTTTTCACTGATTTCATATTTCTTAAACAATCCATCTATTCTCTCTAATTTAACCCTATTTTAGTCGATTTTATCCCATTTGTTAATAAATTTACTTATTCTCTCTGGTTTAACCTAATTTTAGTCTGATTATACTTATTATTTTGCTGATTTAACCTATTTTCTCACATATTTCACTTTTTTGCCAATTTACACATTTTTTTGTCCTTGTTCTTTTATCGATTTGATCCGTTTCTTGTTTGTTATTCTGTATTTAACCGATGTCATTCATTTTTTTTAATCGATTTTACCATTTTTTTGCTGGCTTACATATTTGTTTATCAATTGCACCATTTTTTCTTTTGCCATAAAATTAAATATCACAGTATAATTTAAGTAGGGATATATTAGTCTTCACAAAAAAAAAATAAAAAAATTCTTCGCCAAACTCGTACTTTAATATGTACATAGAAATTTACTCATTTTTTCGTCCTTGTTCTTTTATCGATTTGATCCGTTTCTTGTTTGTTATTCCGTATTTAGCGATGTCATTCATTTTTTTTTATCGATTTTACCATTTTTTTTGCTGGCTTGCCTAGTTGTTTTATCAATTGCACTATTTTTTGTTTTGCCATAAAATTAAATATCATAATATAATATAAATAGGAATATATTAGTTTCAAAGAAAAAAAAGAAATTTTGTTCGCCAAATATATATATATATATATATATATATATTACAATAATACATTCCAATAAATTAAGTACATATATATAACTCTCACTCGTCAATAATAATTTACTCTTAGTTTTGCTCTCAAATCATATTAAATTATTTCAAGTATTGTAGGAATTGTGTCGGATCCCCCTCACTCAAGTTTAGCAAAGATGTATTCGCCGTTGCATGCACTAAATATATAATTCATATCAAGAGTTTTTTTTTTTTCCTTTCAGAAAATTCATATCAAAAGTTTGAGAATATTAAATATTTTCTATACTAAAATTAGTTATTGCATTGCAACATAAGATTATAATTGGGTTTGAAATCATACATATAATTAGTTATTTATGTAAATTTCTTGTATATTCCTATGAGACGTAATTGAAATCAATGGTCCTTTTTTTGTTGGGCAGAATTTGTGTTCACATTGCCAGAACATGGACGATGTGAATTATTACTCCATATGTTCCAAGTATATTGATGGGATGCATCACTTGTACTTGATGACGTGGTACAGCAATTACACTAAATAATTTCACGATAGGGAGGGACTTGTCTCCAAATTACAGAAATCAACATATATAAATCCGCTAAGGTGCAATATGAAACATATGTATGTGTCCCTCTCAATTAAATTAATGCTACTGTTTAACCCCAAAAGTTTGGAGGGTGATGCACTTGATTTCATCATGTTAATTCATTATAATATATAGTATATATATCTATAAACTATATATAATGAAAGCCCCCCGCTTCTACTTTTGGTCCCAAACAACCATCAAGATGTGATTTTATCATCATCATCCCTATCCCAGCACGTTAATTATTATAATATTACTCAAAATAAATTACTTTATTGATATTTGATCTATAGTAATGGTTTGCTTGATGCTGATTTGCCAAATCTTAGATGTCACCTAGCTAGCCTAGAAAGATGATTGTAATTTAATACTAGTAATTATCATAATTGACGTCAAATTCAGAAGCCCTGCACGTGGTTCTGACCAGAAATTCATTTGGAAATCAAACAATTAATCTTCAAATTAAATAAAAGATCATTATGATGTGTGTTGGGAGACTATCATTTCAAGATAGTTAGTAACATATATCAAGATCGATTAGCTATAGCTAGCTTACCCAATCAAAATCTCACATTGTTGATTAGTTGTTAATTATATATTAAAGATATATATGACGATGACATACATCAACACACTGTACCACACACGCCTTCCAATTATTGGTCACTAAAGAAAGAACAATTTATTTACTTTAGTAGTTTAAGCTTTAAGCAAGGAATCGAGCGTCACATAACGTACATGTGTCAAATAAAAATAAATAAACTGAAATTAACTTGTATTTCAAATTATAGATATTTTCATATGTATGTACATAAGTCGAATAAAATGAGACATTCTTCCGTCGGACTGTGAATTGTTAATATTACAGGCAAGGGTATTTAGGTAAAAAAAAAAAAAAGAGGACCAGACAAAATAATATTTATAAACATGAACGTCTGGGTCGGATCCTGACTGAGAGTGGGTCAATCATTTCACAAGACAACCTCAACATTTCAGACAAGTCAACACCGTGACTTGAAGAAACAAAATCAAACTCATGCAGTAGTGTTGCGACCCAAAAGTTGACTGTGGTCATGCCCAACGTTTTCCCGGGGCAAGACCTCCTACCCGACCCAAACGGCGCGAGCCTCATATCTGACCCTAACACCGAGAATTCGGTATCTGAACCAAGAAATCTTTCCGGATTAAATTTCAATGGATCGGTCCAAACTTCTGGATCCCTCATGATGGCCCACATGTTCACAATTGCAGTGGTTCCTGCTGGGACGTGATACCCATCAACCGTGGAATCTCTTATCGATAAACGGGACCATGACAAAAGCGGACCAGGTGGATGCATCCTTAACACTTCCTTCACCACCGCCGTTAAGTACACTAACTCCGTTAGATCTGATTCCATCACCGCGCGTGACCTCCCAACAACCTTGTCCAGCTCAGCGTGAACCAGTGACTGAACATCAGGGTGCAACACCAATCTTGCCAATATCCATTCTATTAAAACCGCCACCGTGTCAGTGCCCCTAAATATCATTTCCTGCATTAAATTTGAATAAGAAAATAAAATAAATAAATAATAGATAGTTCCTTCCTTCCTTCAATTTTGAGTTAATCCATTAATTAATCAAATAATATGGGAACGGTTGCTTTCAAGTCAGTGGACTGGAGATATATAGTAGGACTATAATTTATTTATATATATATATACTTGTGAAAATGCTTGCGTTCTACTTCTATCCCAAAATTGACGTTTATATATATATATATATATGCTGGATGGGAATATGACATTTAAATTATTAATTCTTACCCAAAGAACGGCGATCATGTCTGAATCAGACAATCTATCAGCTCCCTGAAGAGAAAGCAAAACATCAACAAAATCACGGCCGTCTCCGGTTTCCTTTTTGTGTTGGGCAATTATCCGGCCGACGAATCTATTCACCCTGGGCACGAGCCGGGAGCATCTGAACCGGATTTTTTGTATGTCGAAATCGGCTAAGAAGGAAAGATGATCAGACCAGTTCACTTCACTCAGTAAATCGTAACCCTGTTCAACCAAATCCTTCAACTCCTCTGTTTCCGAGTTTACCGAAGCGACGTCGTACTTCAGTCCAAATACAGAGCACATCATATTGTTAAGCGACGCCAGCTTTAAAACCTCCCTGATACGAAATTCGTTGCGTTGATTTGAAGCTATTATCGCCACGACCTGGTTTACTATTTCCAGGCGTTGATTCTCCGAAGCTTTGATTTGTTTAGGGCAGAAGAGGTGTGCGGCGGCGATTTTCCTCAGCGCCGTCCAGTAAACGCCGTAAGGGGCGAAGCCGATGGAGCGACTGAACATCATATTGTAAGCCGACTCTTTCGCCGGACGATCGGCGAAATTCGAGCTGTTTAGAATATCTTTTGCGACTTCAGGGTTGCACGTGACGACGGCACGAGTTTGTCCTAGACTGAGAGCCATGAGCCGTTTGGCTCGGCTGGCTTTGGCTGCAGCGGCTAGTTTGTGGTGGGCTAAACCGGACATGAGGTTCATGCTTCCTACGATTGGGATTCCGCTTGGGCCTGGAATGGGCCGAGTGGTAGATTTGATCCATTTGTGTTTACCCCAGGCTGGGCCGCCTGGATAAGCCCAGAAGATTAGGTTGAGTACGATCCATGAAAGGATGAAGAGAAATGCTAAGATTATTGTGTTGAGTGGAGTCAGTGATTTGCATTTGGAAGCAAGAGCAAAGAACCACAGGCTTTCCACTTCTGTTCCGATCATTTTGTTTTGACTTCTTTTATGTTATAAATGCAAAAAAGGAAAAGGCAAATTTAGAAAATTTTGAGGAAAGGTAGCTTGCTTTTGAGGTTCTTCAAACAATTATCTGGCCTCATTTATATAGGGAGCAAGACACTGAAAAAAGTTAGTAGTAGTAGCAGTAGTAGTAGTATTTCCTTTTTCATTTAAAAATAAAAAATAAAAATAATAATAATAATAGTAATGATAGGATTGTCTACTGGGTGGGGATGGGAGGGGGGTGGAGTTAGGAATCTATCTAAAAACATGGCTTATGTACCGTACATGTTATTCACTATACTATTAGATTATAATCCATCATTAGCGGATTAATTTGTTAATATCTTCTCTTTTAAAGATGAATAACGCAAAATGACATTTCCAAGCGAAGAAATACTAGCTAGATTAAAGTAATATATCAGTGAAAAAACTCTTATAATTAATTAATTATGTGATCTTCTCAGCAATTATTTATCAAGGATCAAATGTAAAAATCACGTTTACATAAATCTCCATGTCATAATTATGAGTAATAAAAATAAGAGGTCGAATGAATTAGAGACAAGTTAAAATAACAAAAACACACACACACACATTCCATCTTCTAGCTTGGGTAATTTTATGTTTTACTAACTACTAATTATGGTAAGTAGTAAAGTTTTACCGGAATTGTGAAGGGCGCCGCCACGAGTGAATGACGAAATTAGAAAGATGTTCAACATTACTTAGGACATGAGAGAGCGTGGGTACACGCTCCAATGGCAGTTGATTGCGTGCTGGTTATATGGTTGGACAGGATTAAAAACATTATTACAACTACTAGTTCCCGTATTAATTATGTTAATAGTGTCGGGCTCAGATCGAGGTTATTATTTTGGTGGTCAAAATCTGTGACTGTGAGGTCACTTTTTAAGTGTCGGCACTGTTTGTCATTATGCAATCGTCGTTGGTACTAAATTGCTCTCACTTCGACTCCATTAATATTTTCAAGTTTTTATCTTTTTGCAATTTTAATATAAGTTTGGAAGTTCGCAAAATAATTGGGTGAATTTGGAGACATATAATTAAAATAGAGGATTGAGTCCCAATCGAAAATCATTAAAATTAAAGATTATACAACTCGATCACTAGCTATGATTAATCGACAGATCATGGGTCTAAATACAAGTGGATTTCAACGGGGGAAATTTCTTGGCATGTTGAAAGTTATTACAAAGACTAATCCCACTAGTTTAAGATTAATTTGAGTGTTGATTTAGTGTCCCAAACCTAGTGGACATATTTAAGGATCAATAATTAGCTAGGTCTATAAAGGGATTTCATGGGAGTTAGCTGGAAGTTTCACCATATGTTCTATCTGTGTATAATATGTTACACATTGTTAGGAAGAAAATAATGATTAGGTCCCTGTCTTACTATTCTTTACAATTAAAATATATACCAAATAAATGGGATTTAAGTTTATTCTATCCGATCCCCACAAGAATTTGAGGCACTTTAATACCTACTAATTCAACAACTTATTAGGATTCGTCTAATATCAGATTTTGAGGAATGTAGAGCACATATGATAATATGAATCTTGGTGATACGTGTCCTCATTAAAATTTAAGCATAAAATAATTTATTTTCTTTAAGATAAATTTATCCTTTTTAATGAGTGAAATTCAACAACACCTCTTGGGTCTTGCCTAACTTTAAAAAAATTGTGTTATTTTTATTACCAAAAAAATCATGTACTTTATTTTTATTATTACCAAAAATTACCCCTTCCAATTCGAAATAATAATTTTACCCCATCAACGGATGAAAAACATCCTCTTAACTTAAAAGATCACCAATAACCCCTCGTAGCTTTAAATTCCAATAAACCCCCTTTTTTTTAAAAAAAAAAATTGACAAAAATTTTCATATAATTTATGAAATCCACTTTAAAAAAATTGACAAAAATTTTATCCCCCAAAGTTACATATTGTGGTACTTTACCATCCATATGTACAAATTAAACACTTTACCGCCTCGAATAATTTTATTTAATTTTTGTTCGACGGAAAATATATATGTGCCCCTCGCATGAATTTTCAAAGTTAGTCACAACACTTCTTACAAGTCCATCTACTTCGCTCATGTAAAGATCTGTTTTTAAGTGGGGAAGGGTTGTGCGGTGGTTGTGGTGCCGGAGGTGAAGAGAGAGGAATTGGGGGCGGCAATAATTGCAATTATCCCATCCCAATTTTTACCTTTTTAGGTATTTTTTTGTCCAATTGCAAATATCCCCTGAAGAGATAAAATTGTGACTTAAACGGACATGTGCTTAACAAGTGACATTTTTCATCCAAAAACTAATAGCCGAATGAAATGTAAAAAAAATTGTCCAACTTTTGTACAAAATGTGTCTTTTTGAAAAATTTGATATGAAATGTATAAAGTATGCAATAATTTGGTATGAAAAGTGTAATTCCCTCGATTTTTTTGTTTTTGTTCTTTGGAAAGAGACCTGAATTAATTAGAGATTAGAGAGTATTTTTAAATATATTAAATAAAGGGTTAGCATGCAATTTAACATATGTTTATTTTTTTTAAATGTCCGATGTCACATCGTTATTGGATATTTTGATCATAAACTGAGGTTCAGATATTATTGGTGATTTTTTTAGTGGTTAAGATGAGATATCTCATATATACTTATGTTTCATAAAATCTTATTTTAGAAAGACCCAAATTATTATCATTAGAATTTATTTTGTTGTCTTTTTCTTTTGTTGTTTTTGCTCCTTTTTTTGGAATATTTTGTATTCTGCTTTTTCTTTTCTTTTTTAGAGCTTAAATAAATCGTGATTATCCTCATCACCTTACATAAATAAATAAAAACTTATTATCATTAAAAAAATTGGAGATTAAGTAGTTTTTTGGTGAGAGGATAATATATTATCCATATCATATGACATCACACTTTACAAAATACTCTTTTCTCTTATAGAGAAAAACCAAAATGCATCGTCTTAATTATATGGACTCTCATACTTTTTATTTTTCTTTCATATAAGAATAACACTTCTATTTTAAAATTTTCATTATCTATAATTTTGAATATATATTGGTTATCATATTTATTGTTTGGTTGTCGGTAAAGTGAGAGAAAATGAAGGAAAGTCAGTTTTATTTTCTCTCGTTTTTTGTTTGGATATCAGAAAAGGAAGTTACTATTTTCCTTCAGCTTTCCTGTAGGAATATTTTGTGAATAAAAAATTCCTCCATAAATTTGATGGGAAAATCTTAGAGTATATTGAAAAACACCATTTGTACTTTGTCTAACTATACAAACTTCCTATTTGTGAATTTTTTTACCAACACCCCCTTTGTGCTTATTTACTATTAGGAAATAAAATACTCTTTCAGATGTCATTCATTCATCACACGTGACACAACAGATTCAAGTTAAGGAGTGGTTTTCTCCATTGTTTAATTTATTCTGACGAAGAAGTCTTTTACCACAACAGATTCTAGTTAAGGAAAATTACTCAATTAATAACAATAAAAAAAAAGTATATTAATTATATTTGTTTGGCGTGCAATAGGGATCATTAAATATTATAGAGAGAGTTAGGCATATATATATCTACCATATGAATTTGAAACTGGCTAGGAAGATATTAATATTAATAAGTAAATCAAGTAAATGAAATTGACACGAGTAAAGTATTTTGGATTGAAGCTGTCGGGGGCTGAGGGAGGGATTGCACATGACGCCCATGCAAAATACAATGTTATTAGACATGAATCCAATTGAATTGAATTAAGCAGGTAGCTCCTTGTCCTTCCCCCCTGCCGCAGGTTAATTATCTATCTAGCTATCCAGTTACATACATACATACATACATACATACATACATATATATATATATATCGATCAATACAATATAATACAATACAATTCGAGCTAGCGACTCGTCATTTCCACCTCCACGCATAATTAAGTAGCCACCGTATACAATGATCGTAGACATGACGGCGACTACTCCTGCACCCCCAATCACCCCATGCTCTTTCATTCCATCGCACTATTATATATTTTCACACGCGTCCAACACCCACCTCATGGTTAAGGAATTAAAGAATGTCCATTTCAATTCAATACCAATATTAATTTACATCAGCTCCCACAATAACATATAAAACTAATATCTAAAATTCAAATTTTAGATAGTGAATCTGTTTTAGCTACTTCATTCAACAGCCAACATCTAAAATTTAAATAATTATTATATTTATTTTCCTTCGAATTTTAAATTGTAAAATATATATAGCTAGCTAGATAATATTTTATTAGTACTAAAATATACTCCAATATAAATGGATTTTAACAATTTTGTTTAAATTTAATAGTAATAATTACTAATCCATATATATTTATATTTTTGCATATGTGAAAAAGGGATAAATTCAAACCTATATATTTTCAAGAGCTAATTAAATATCAAAACCATTAATTTAAAATTACAATAAACATAAGCTAAAATAACATTATAAGTTAAAAATTATATTTTTATATCAAATTTATTAACAAGATAAAACAAATGTTGAAAACATCTAGATATATATGTCTATGTGGCCAACATCTAAAAATGTAGCTAAATATTTCAAAACATGTATATATTAATTAATGCTGAAAAATAGGTTTGGATGTTTTGGTAAAATTTAAATGTTGTTGTACAATCAAATTTTTAGATGAAGACAATGAAACTCTTGGAGATGGCCTGAGACCCTAAAATCAGGTCATCCATGTGATTTCGCTCGAATGGTTTCTTAGGATATCTCACATCAACCTTCTTCATTAAGTCTGTTTCCATTAATTTGAAGTCTAGTACTTCTAATTGTTTATAATGTGCTTTTCAATAATACTATATATATTATAGTAAGCGCGACTGAGCTAATCCATTTTTGCAAGCTATGTATTACAACAAAGACGAATTCAATATATTTTAAACATTGATTGGCCTTCTCAAATTCATATAATACTAATTATAGATATTTATATTAAAATCACCAACAATTTCATTAATTCTTTCCAAATTTTAATTTAATAGGTGTTACACTATTTTAGACAATCTTCGAACACTTGCATTGGCACTCAAGTGATAAATGAGAATCGGTTAAACATTCATTAACAAATGGGAGCATATATTCATTTGAATACATGGCGGCCAATGAAATCATATGAATTATGAACATTTAATTTGTTGATCAAACATGGTAACATCAACTTCTTTTCCATCTATATATGTCACTGTTTTGTAAATAAATAGGAGTCAAAGTCGAAGAATTGTTCTTCAACATTAAGCTATTGAGGAGAACATTTTAGGAATATGTGTTCATAGTGGCGTGATTATGTGGTAATTAAGAATTTTAAAAGTCTATAGTTAAAGTAAGCTGAAAGAATATTATTTTTGATACCTATAATCAGTACAGTACTCCAAGACACAAGTGATCCCAAAATTAGTTCAAGTCATATATATATATATATATATATATATGCTAGTAGTTTATTCTACTAGCTAGTTGAATTCTTCAATTTATTAAAATAATTAAAGAAAATCTTTATCAACAACTTTATTTTGGATCTGGATTCGGGAAAAAATCATCGTATCCACCTGTGTTTTGAAAAATCTGCACAAAATCCTCCTAGTTATAATATTGTTTTTTCATGTAATCCTCTTGTGTTTAATAGAATGTTACGCATAATTCATTTTTCTTCCATAAGGAATGGAGACACACACACTCTCCGTTTATGAGAGTGAAAAGTTCTCAGATTACAAAAATACCCTCAATTGAAAGAAAGAAAAGAATACCTCCTCCTTCCCGTACCCCCACCCCACCATCCCCGTCAAACCTTCCACCCGCAATTGAACCCAGGCCGTTGGGATCGAAGATGGTAAAGTATCAAACAAATCCCAGAAATTACTAACTGAATGAATGATTGACAACTTTTTGGGCTTCACGATGATATATATGTAGTCAATTTAAAATGAATAAACTTTTTCACTCCCTATCCCTTTCTTTGTTTCTTTCTTTTCTAAATCTCTCATCTACACTTGTCGTTTAATTAACTTCTGGGAACATAGACCTGTTACTGCCGGCGGCGGGTTCAATTGGGGGTGCGGATTTGGAACGTGGGGTGGTGGGTAGGAGTAAAGGAATTTTTTTTAAATTTTTTGTTTTTTGTATATTACTAATAATTGTATTAATAATAAATAAAAAAATAAGTATTTTAATAGGTTAATAATAAATAAATTTTAGCTTATTTAACAAAGAAACTTGATTTCTTTTTTCAGATATAATATCAAAATATTAATTTCTTTGTTTCATATAATATATAAAATTTAAATAACTTAATATATTTGTAGAAGGGTTTTTGGTCCAGTATTGCAAGTTTTCGCCAGATCCATGAAACTCAATACAAACATATTCATAAATCTATACACAAACTCTTAAACACATTGATTTGGCATCTACCATTTATTTTTTTCTCAAACTCCCTAAAAAAGATATTGGTTTGACACATACCACCTATTTTTTTTTCCCCACACCCCAACATCGATCCAAAACCAATGCGAGTGGAGTTCCAACTTTTTCAAAACAAAAAAACCCAATATTTAAAATATAACCAAATGGGGTTTCAAAGATTTTACATAAACTACCTAAACCATTTTTTTGAAATCAGGACACGTGAAATCGGGTCAGAACCCATCCAAATAGATTGTTACGCTTTTGGTTTCATATTGAAAATTTCTCAATTTTGCAATTTGAGTTCAAATTGAATAGAAAAGGAGCAATTGGCTATATTGCAATATTTGGACATATGAGGACCAAAACTTTACTGTTTGGTTGTCGGGAAAGTGAGGGAAAGGAAGTTTTTTTTTCTCTCATTGTTGTTTGGATAGCAGGAAATGAGGTTTTTATTTTCCTTCAACTTTCCTGCAGGAAAATTTTGTGAAGAAAAAATTTCCCCATCAATTTGATGGGGAAATCCTGGGAAAATCCAGGGAAAATTTTTTAGAAAATTGCAAAACTCCCCTTATACTTTGTCTAACTATCATAATTCTCCATTTGTGATTTTTTCCTATCAAAAGCCCCTTTGTGCTTATTTATTATTAGCAAAAAAAGTACCCTCTCAAGTCATTATAACAATTATACCCCCACAAAATGATGCAAAAGCACCCCTTTAACCTATAATATTATCAGTAACCCCCTATTAACTTTAAAAATTGACGATAACCCCTTGTTAATTTTGAAAATTGATTTAAATTCGATGACTAAAAAATATACAATAGCGTCAAATACTTGAAGAGGGAGTTGAATATCGCGATCAACAAAACCACTGATGACCAAAGCAATGATTTTTATGATTTATTTTAAGTTATTTTAGTTTATTTATTTCATTATTGTTAGCTTTTATTTTATTCAATTACTCAATTTGTACTTTTTATTTTCTAGGAATTAATTTGATAACTTTTATTTTGCAATCACTTTTAATATATTTTATAATTATGAAAGTATTTATAATCAAAAAAAATATTTATCAAAAATATTATATTTCAAAATTTTCTTGACAATCAAACATCTGCAAGAAAATAATTTTCCTGACAACCAAACATGCAGAGGAAAATGACTTTCTTTTCCTTTTCCTTTCCTTTCCTTTCCTTTTCCTTTCCCTACAATTTTCCCTCACTTTCTTGACAACCAAACAAGCTATAAATTTCTGAAACATCAGACCAGAAGTTTTAAAGTCACACTAATCCGAAAATGCAAATTTATCAATTTATTGAAACGGGTGTGTATTTAATCATTTTGCGTATAAAATAATGAAATAAAGCATAAAAAAATAAAAATGGAACTTTAAAACGTTGCATAAATATTGAGGTTCGAGGTTTAGCCACGTAAGTTATAAACAGTTGACACTCACTATGACTAAAAAAAAGATTGTGCTAACGGCCCAGAACTGGAAACAGGATAACTTATCCACAGATTAGTACTAAAGAAAGTTTATTTTGTTAATCATTGGGTTCATGATAGAGGCATGTAAATTGTATAATCCTTTTTAATGTCATTTCGTAGACTTTTAAACCTTTATTAATCTGATTATCAGCTGACCAATTAATCATCCGTACCACCAACAGTTATTCAAATAATCATTGCTACTTTATATGTGTCCCAACCAAATTTGACCCCATATGCTTAGTTACGCGCGTACGCTTCTTGTAAGAATATATATAGCAATCTCAAAATAAGTTCAAACTTTAATTATATATGTTGTTGTATTATAAATTAATCTGATATATACGAAGGGTAAAATAGTACTATGGTTAAAAATTGAAGGAGTTAATCCACTAAATAAAACAATTAAATTTATGGAAAGGTGATTTTATGCAAGTTTTTTTTTACATAGTGAGTATATGTACTATACTAGATCTATAATGGTAAATATAGCAGGTTATATTTCTTCGTACTTTCTATACAATGAACATAATATAACTAAATGAGAAGCATAAGTATTTCTCACTAACTGAATTTCTCATTCTAGTATATTACACCCTATTATAATTTTTTATTATTTAATATTTTTGATATATGTGATTTAATTAGTTACAAAATTGACATACTACTTATATAGTTTCAGTAATTAAATAAATATGTTTAGTTAAAGTATTTTAATTAATTATAAGTAAGGGCAAAGTCATCTAAAACCTTTACTTTTAAGGGGCAGAATGATTATGTACATATATTGTTCTTGTAAGGGTAATTTTGATAATTTAGGATTTCTTTTCTAACAATGCATCTTTTTCGGGAAAATTGCTTTTTTGGTACCGTAGGATAGGCTGACTTGCACTTTTGGTACCATTGAATACGAAAATGCAAATTTGGTACCATAGGATATATTTTCATTGCAATTTTGGTACCAAACTCAATTTTCTACAAAGTTAATGGCAATTTACCCCCTATGAAATGCATAATGTTCAATCTATCCCTCTATAATTTGAAAAAAATCAATTTACCCCATGTAAAATTTTAATGAAGCAATTTACCCCCTTCAGCCGGAGATTGTAACTCACTTGCCGAAATTGAGATTATGCATACAAACTATTTTATTTAACATAGGGGGATAAATTGCCACATTTATCATAATACAATGGGTAAAAATCACATTATCATAATATAAGTGGATTAAGTGCCGCCTATAAAAATATCAGGGAGGCGATGTGAAATTTTTACAAAATTTCAAGGGGTAAAATGCTCTTTTTTAAACCACGAGGGGTTTAATTGAACATTATGCATTTAGTAGGGGGGTAAATTGCCATTAACGTTGTAGAAAATTTTGGGTTTGGTACCAAAATTGCAATGAAAACCTATCCTATGGTACTAAATTTGCATTTTCATATTTAATGGTACCAAAAGTGCAAGTCGGCCTATCATATGGTACCAAAAAAGCAATTTTCCCCATTTTTTCAGGTAGTTGACTAAATATCGCATGTGTACATTACAGCGTTTACTTGTACTACTGCCCCATACTTAAATGATAGAAACTGTATTTCATTTTTATTAAAAAAAAAAGTTTAACAACAAATACTGTGTAGCAGGCCACAATGGGATACTACAATATAGACTTATCTTCCGTAGAATCTGGATTAATATAACTTCCAAATGATGAGTAAAGTTCTACCAATTAAATCCATGACAAGTTGGCCATCTCCAAGGGAGATGGCCGGGCTGGGGACGAGGTCGGAGGTCGAACGAATTATCATCTCCAATGGAGAAGTAGGGCGGGCCGGGGTGGGGCGGGGCGGGGTGGGCACGGGCCGCGGTAGGGGATGCCACTTGGCGTCCTCTGAGTGGATCTCCTTTTTTTTTTAAAGAAAAAACTGTTTATTTAATAGATTAAAATAGAAAAAAATAATATATATATACTTAAATAATTAATAAAATTAAATTTTCCTATTAAATTAAATTAAATATGTAGAAATGAATTTTTTAATAAAATTTATTTAGTATATTAATTGTATTTACTAGTGTTTAATAAATATATTTAGCCAAAATTTTTATTTTGATTATTTAATATAAAAAATTAATATTTTTTAAAATTAAAATCATTAATAATTTATTAGAATTGTAATTAAATTTATTTATGGACAAATCATTAATAAATAAATAGCCCATTTTATTTTAATATCTTTTATTGTAATTAAAAATTTATTCATTTAACTACAATATTGGTGGTGTCTATATTTTTCAAAAATACGGAATTAGTTAAAAATAAAATTAAACACATATACAAATAATTTTGTTTAATACTTAATCTAAATTAAATATTGGTGGTGGCTATATTTCCTTTCTTGCATTTCTTTCCTTGTTTGTTGTATTTCGTGTTATTTATTTTAATTTACTTAATTATTTACTCTCTCTAATTTTAATATTCTAATATAATTAATAATTTAATTGCAAGTACTAATAATTATTACTATTATTAATATTAATATTAAAAATTATATTAAAACTATAATATTAATGATGAGAGTGGGCAAACTCAAAAAATGGAATTAATTCCATTCTGGAGCCCTGCCATTGGAGACGAACAGGCAGGGCCAACCCCGGGGCTCCGAACCCCCTCCCCCCAACCCACCATTGGAGATGGCCTAACTAGCTAGTGAGGTAAGAAAGTAAATTTTATTTTAAGTCTTATAGTTGCCAACTACATTAGGGTATGATCATGCCCTAATTAATGGTTTAGGGATTGTTTGTTTGGTGTTTGGAAAAATAGTTTGGGAGAATGGTGTATATTTATGAAATAATCTCGATTTGCGTAATGTTGTTTGTTTGGATTTTGAGGAGTGGTTTGAGGAATAAAGTAGGTGTATGTATTTTTTGAAAGAGTCATGATGTAGGTGTAAGATGTGTAAGACTTTATGCCAAATCATGTTTGTTTTGTGAGATAAATTGTGTAAGTGATAGATTGATTTATGTCAAATCTAGAGTTTGTATAAGTTTTGGATTTAGGAGAGGCTACCTGCTGGGTATTGCCTTCCGCTCTCTTTGGTTTACATGTGTCCTAAGTAGGTCTACTTTTTTAATATAAAAGCAGAATGAGTTGGTCCACTTTGGACATGTGTCATTCATAGAAACCCATAAGGCAATACCCAGCAAGTAGCATCTTCTAATTCTAAGTTTTGTTTAGAGATAAGAAATTGTTGTTTGTTTGACTTTTGAGAGAAAATTGAGATATGGAAAATGTATTTTAGAAAATAGAAAACATTTTTTTTGAGCATTTTTCAAACACGAAATTTTTTTGGGGAAATGCCAAACAAACATGCCTTTAGACTTTAGATAATGCTTGAGCTTTGAACGCGTACATGTTTAGCTTATTTATCACTAAGCAATTATGTACTAATTGTCATAATATGTTTTCAGTTTCCAGATATATTTTTTTAGACGGTAATTACATCATGACATCAATTACAATCTCGAATATATTACATTGATGACAAATGACAAAGAGAAACTAATAACAAATGGTAGTATTAAATTAGAGAAAATATCCACGCTAATTTGTTTACGTAAAATTGTTTTGAATGTTATTCTTAATCGCTACATAATGAGTGAGGGTGAATTTACCACTTCTTTAACAAGTATAACATATATGTGATGGTCAATTGGACAACTAAATCAATCATGTGCATCATGTAGCATGTGGTGAAACCATTTTCTAGTATTGGAGGAGTACAAACAAGTTGAGCACTTGCACAATATTATAGAAATTAAAGGGAAACATTGACTAGACAATGGGATGGATTACCTTAATCTAGTGATGTCAATTTGGACATGAAACAAATTTTAATTTGATGTGGGCAAGTTGTTACCTAACCCACTTGTTCTAATCTAGGAAAAAAGTAAACTACTGGGATTGATTGGATTCGATGCCATAATCTAAGAAAATTCTCTTTATTGCTGATTTTTTGTGTTGGGTGCGTGATGAGTCTAAAGATTCTTAACTCATAATTTTTCTTTTTGAAAATTTGGATCTTTGAATGAATAGATTTTGTTTTAAGAATATGTGCAGGTTCCAGTTCCGTGGTCCTTTGCAAAGAAATTAGGTTCGTTTGGGCTTGCAGTGGGTTATTGGATGGATGGACCCAGCTTTATTCTTTGACTAAAATAGTACTACGTACTACTACTTCTTTAAACAAATCAATTGGGTCCTAGCTATAGTTGATGGACATTACCATCTAAATCTTTCCTATTTGGGAAATTGTTAGATTCAAATATCCATATATATAAATAGCCCATAATAATTCTATACCTCATTTTAATTAGTTCTCATATAAAATAATTCTCAGTTCGTGATCTGGCTTGAATATATAGTAAATAACCTGTTAGTGCCTCTCTAGGCACGATGCGTCACAAATTATAATATGTTAGCAGACCCATTATATTATCTAACTTACGCAATTATTATTGAATTTTTATTATTTTAGACGGTGAATGATCAATCATTAGATCCAGAAATCTTGTTGAATTTATTTTATTGGTATCAAAGTATAAAGATAAACTAATTATAAAAATTAGTATTAAATCGTAAAAACATCTACATTAATGAGAGTTGAATCCATAACTAATAAACCAAATAGTTGTACAATAAATTAAAGGCACGTGTTATTTCTAATTGACAGAACATCACATGTTATTTTATTAATAAATCAAAAATATTTATCCCTTTTATGATGCCTCATTGTATTTTCTCGCTATAAGTGCAAATATTCTTCATGATTAATTTGTAGAGTAAGTGACAAATATACATATAAATGTTATTTCTTCTTTAGAATAAAATGTGAAATCACGATTGCTCAATTAATAATATTGGCTATAAACCCCTACAAATTAAAAAAAAAAAAAAGACAATAACTATCATGAGGTCAATTCCTAATTTTGAATGAGTACAATGAGCTAATAAAATGATAACATATAATTTTTCCTAATGAAATATAAACAAAGGGCTTATTTTTGTTAAAAAAAATAATGATGAGGATTCGTCGCCAATTAAGTAAATGCTTTTAGAAAATCAGAACCAGATGCCTTTGTTAAATTTTTTTTTAAAAAAAAAGTAATTTGTCCTAATTAAGCAGCGGGTATTTGATTTTTATAGGAAAAAACTACTTAAAGCATTACTGAAAGTGTTTGCAATTAAAAAAGTTTCTGCTTATTTTCTGAATAAATATGTTGTTAAATTCACATGTACCGCTTTGTTTATGTCACATATAATTAGTAACTTCTTTTTCTAATAACATAATTAGTAACTTTAATAAAATTATAAACTAATTAATGTTATATAAATATTTTATATTTAAATTATATGATGTTTGGACGATTTAATTGGTGTAGTCATTTTTTTTTATAATAAAATAACGTAAAGTTAGTTATGAATTTGAATTAAATTGGATGACTTAGTGACTAATTTACTACTGTTTTATATAATATATGGTTAAAGATATAAACTAGTCGATTAGAATTAAACAACTTGTTGTTCAAGCTTATTTAGATATTTTTATCTAACATAAAATTATGCTTAGATTTAATTTTTCTTAGACTAATAGAGCTTTAATTAACGGAACAAATATGACTCGAACTTGAGGCTTGATAGATATTAATTTGTAAATATAATTTAACCCTAGTTAACTTCCGATTAAGTTGTTAGGATCTATTTACTTTAAATAAACAATTATGATTCCTAATAATCCTAACTCCTAATAATATTAGTATATATATATTAATGTACTTTAAATATTTTATACACATTACAATTAATTTCATAGTTATTTATTGGGATAAAAATGTTCAGAAACAACTTCTGTTCAAAAAGTCCATTTAAGAAGCATTTGCAAACACGAAACAAAAACTGTTCTACTTTCCTTTATGAGAAGAAATTAAAAAATAGGAGTACGTATGAGTAGTAGTAAACCAATTTAATATGGTGGCTATGTCTAGTCATGAAATTAAATCAAGTTGAAAAGCAACTTTTAAGAAAATTGATGGGAGAACAAACTTACTAGCAGTCAAACACCAATAGAACGCAATAATTTGTCATAAGTCATTCTAAAATCAAATCTAAAATCGTAATCCATTTTTGACTGCCGGGGAATGATACAGATTTGTATTCTTTCCATGATTTGATGGATTTTGATACCCGACCAAGAGACCTGTAAAAACATATTTATAATTTTGTTTATGATTTATTGGATGACAAGGCATTGTATGTGTAGCCAAACCTGACAAATGGAATTGTATTCAATATGAGTTGAACTCAGAATAAAAAAAGCTATTACAATAGGTATTATTGACCTTGGTTTGACAATTGACATACTTCATATAAAGAATGAAGCCCAAATAATATATAAGAGTTGTAAACAAGTAGTATGATATATTGATATAATTCATAGCCATAAACCAAGTAAATTTACTTGTTAATTATGATTGATTCGTGTGCAAGATTTATTCTGTAACAATACTGTTATAAGAGTACTGAAAATATATCCTATATTATAGTGTTATTGATTGGATTTGACAAGTGAAAAGTCATTTTCTAATAAAGTGCATTTGTTAGGGAATAAAAATCACTATACTTGTAACATTTGTTTTCTGCTGAAACAAGTATTTTAAAGCTAATAAAAATAATTACGTTCAACTATGTTAAAAGGGAAGAAGTGAATAGACAACTTGTATTTAATATTTTAATATTTTATTATTAATGTTGTATTTATAAGAACTAGAAAATTAATATTTTATTATTAATTTCGTATTTATAATGCAAAAAATAATTATTTTTCTAATATTTCCAATGACAAAGGACCCAATATTAAATCTGATCAAGGTCGGTCCAAGTAATAGACAACTTGGATTTGGAGCCTAGGGCGCCCAATGTGGAAATTAAATATTAGTATTACCAGTTATTTTAGTTTCATTCACCTAAAATATTGCTTAACTCAATTGGTTAGAGTCTCTCATCATGATTAAGAGGTCTAGGTTCAAGAACCCAATAATGATTTTTCCTTGTAATTTTATTGTTTTGTATTTTTTTGCTTTTGCTTAATTATTGTTCCTATTTTTCTTCTTCTTCCGTAGTAAGTATTCCTTTAATCCTTTTTCAATATTTTTTTTTTCTTAATGATTGTTCTTTTCATTTTTTTCTTAATAAATATTAAAAAAACATTTTTTTCTTTCATTATGATACGATTTTTGTTTTGTTATCTTTACTTTGTGCATTACACAAAAACATCTCTCCTTCCCACCCCACCCAATAAAATTGGTATAGTTCCACCTATATACCAAACATCAAACTTTGTTTAAATTTGAGTGTATGCATAATTGAATTCAATTATAACAGTCATATGATCCATTCTTAGAAGAGGGTGAACATGGTTTTTAAAACCGTCCCATTGCGTCCCATCCTGTAAGGCCATCTCCAGCAGTGGCTGGAGGGCTCGGGGCGGGGAGGAAAACTGCTGGAGACGGCGCGGGCTGGCGGGGCGGGGCGGCTGGGGCTGGGCAGCGGGCTCGGGGCGGCACGGCTTGGGGATCGGGGGCGAGTGGGTGGAGATGGCTGTTGGGTTTGTTTGTTGGAGAAGATGAGGGGCGCGTGGTTTAAAACAGGTGCCGCCAAGTGGCGGCACCTGATTGGCCCAATTTTTTTTTGTTTTCTTTTATTGTGTATTTATGTGTGTATTTATGTTGTGTATGTTTGGATATTGTTGTGTATTTAAAATCTAATTAATGTTGTGTATTGTTGTAATTAATATGTTGTTTTAATTAATGTGTTGTTTTAATTAATGTGTGGTTTACTTAATGTGTTATTTTAATTAAAGTGTTGTTTTAATTATATAGTATATAATATGATTAATTATTTAAAGTAACACATAAATAAAATTATGATATCCTAATAAATATAGAAATAGTCCATTTAATTAAACACTCATACAAATAATTTTTTTTTAAAATACAAATTAGTTAAAAATACTAAATAAACACTCATAAAAATAAGAAATCAGTAAATGTAATATTTTCATGTGTTTCCTTTCTTATATTTCCCGTATTTTCGATTTCTTGTATTTCCTTTGTTGTTTGTTGTATTTTATTTCTTGTATTTTCTTCCATGTTATAAAAATATTTGTTTGCGTATTATGTATTAATTCTTAAGTTACTTTAACTAAATATTTAATTTAATATTAATATTTTAATATAATTAATAATTAAATTACGAGTACTAATATAATTATTATTATTAATATTAATATTAGAAAAATATAAATCTATAATATTAATAGGTGAGAGTGGGCAAAGAAAAAAAATGGAAGTAATTCCCCCACGGAGCCCCAACTGCTGGAGACGACCAGCAGGGCCCCGGGCTGGCCCTGGGCTAGCCCGGGCTCCAGAGCCCGGGGCTAGCCCTCAACTGCTGGAGATGGCCTAATGTCCCGTACCAAATGTTAGGTTTTTTTTCTCAAAGTCGAAGGTCTTGATATGGATGAAAACCGTACCAAGTATTTTTGTATGATTTTGCTTTTAGACTTCTCATACCGTTAATAACCGTAGGATAAAAATCCCCCGGATAGAAAGTTATTAATGTTTATATATGTAGAACTAGAAAGTTAGAAACATTCTAATTGGATTAGATTAATATCGGTGGACTATTCACTTTTTTATGTTTACAACTAAATTTTATAAAATTATATTTTTAAATTTATAATTCAAATATTATCGAATACTAAATTATTTATAATTTATATTATAGTCCATCATAGTTTATTATTACTACATTGCTCGCGTTCAATTAAAAAAAAAAGATATGCTCGAATTTAGCACAAATTAAACTTGTTATATGTTGAAAACTTAAAATGCAAAAATTCTAGACAACAAATACCAAATAGTAAGTTTCTTCACATAATAAAAAAAAATGATCAAATAATTAACTAATTAATTTTATTCAATTAGGTCGGATTATATTGTCAAATTTGTGAACATTTCCTATGCTTTATTTAATATCAAAAATACTTTGTAAGATATTATATTATTAATTTGTATATAATTGTCAACTATGTAATCGACTATAAAAGAAAAATTGCATGAAAAAAGTTCGTTCGCAAAAAACCGCAAAGCCATACCGTACCGGAACCGTACAAAACCGAGTTTGTTGGTATGGTTCATAAAACTCCAGTTTGGTTTTGAGTTTTTAAAAACCACACTAATTGGTACGGTACAAATTTTGTTAAAAATATCGCAGAACCGTACCATGTGGCATGTGCACCTCTAATTCTTACCATAGTTATAAAAGTATAAAAACTATACTTAAAATATAGGCAAAATTGTAAAAAATATCCCGAACTAATTAGTGATTTTGGATTTTCATTCCAAGCTATATTACTTAGCCAAATTAGTCCCGTAATTTTATATTTATTTTTTTTGAAAAATAGTCTCACTTGCCACATGGATACTTAGATGTCATGATGTAGCAAATTTTATCATAAACAATTATATAAGATTGCAGAATTCGTCCCAAACTACTTATAAATTTTGATTTTTCGTCTCAAACTATATCAATAAGCCGACTTCCGTCCCGTAATTGAAATGACATGGAAAAAAATTTGTTCCAAACTAATTATAAATATATTATTTAGTAATACAAAAAATTATGCACAAATTTTTCCTAATGAACTGATATACGATTTTTTTTCTCAAAAGTGCACATGAATTTAAAAAATCAATATAATTTTTCTCTTAAAAAAAAGTTAATGGCAATTAATTACTTCCATGTGATAGTCATAATATTCAATTTACCTTAAATTGCTTTTTTTCAAATTATAGGAGGTAAATTGAATATAATGAATATCATAGGGGATAAATTGACATTACTCCCTTAAAAAAGTAAACGATGAATCGTCATTTTCATAAATTTAGAAATTTAATAATGGACTTCATGCCAAATGACAAATTGTGAGACAAATTTCGGCGAATTAATATAGTTTGGGACAAAAAATCAAAATTTATAATTACTTTGAGACGAATTCTGCAATCTTATATAATTGTTTATGATAAAATTTGCCACGTCATGACATGTAAACATCCATGTGGCAAGTGTGACGATTTTCAAAAAAAATATAATATTACGGGACTAATTTGGCTAAGTAATATAGCTTGGGACAAAAATCCAAAATCATTAATTATTTTGGGACCCTTTTTGCAATTTTGCCTAAAATATATATAGCCAATAATTGATCTTTATTAGTCAAAAGTTAAATTTATTGATGTACACTTGTTATGGAATTTTATTCAGTATATATACTTGTAATATCTGCTGTTTCAAAACTAAAATTTCAAATATTAAGTAGATTATCCATTTATTTATCTATCTGAAAATAACATGTTAGAAAAAATAATGTCACTATTTTATCAGTAAATTTACACTTAAAAGGGTTCCCACTTTAGACTTCACCTAGGACCCCTAAAAAATCTAGTGCCAGCGCGTCATGAATCTGGTCTAGAGTAGAGCCCCAAAATCTTAAATCATCAACCTTTATATTAAAAAACATATAACGGAAAACCCCCAACATATATATCATACAAATATCGAGAATATAAATTGATATGGAAAAATGTGATATAAGTATATGTCAAAGAACTTTATGAAGCAATTTGCAGATGTAAATTGACATTCTGAAATATTATTGAGCTCGATCGAGCGAATCAAATACCTTTAGCCTATGAATAGATATTACTTTTAGATTCTCATCTTTTATGATTCACTAGAATTTGTGTATGAGAAGTTTTCGTACAAGGTTCTATTTCAATGCAATTTTAAAAAAAAGTATCCTTGCCTTATTCTAATAGGGTGTTTGTAAATGCTTTCGGAAAATCAAAAATAATGTTTTTCTAAAAGTAAAAAAAAAAAAAAATCTCCTAAAAGCAGTGGGTATTTGATTTTTATAGTAAAAAGCTGGTTTAACATGTATGAAGATGTTTTCAATAATATGTTTATGTTTATTTTTTGAATGTGTTGTTAAATTCAAACATACTATTATTTTATTTCACATAATAAGTAAAACCAAATTGAGGAATAAGGACTATAAGATAATTAGTGACTTTAATTATATTATAACATTATTTAAACATTATACAATTTGAATTGATGTTTGGATGATTTAGCTATTGTATGGTCTTTCTTTTGATAACATCTAGAATTATCACGCTTTTATATGATATATGACCACGGATATAAACTAGTCTAGTATAATATAACAACTTTCAAGTTTGTTTGACTTTTTTTTATTTAACTTGAAATTATGTTTTGATTTTTTGATTTTTTTGCTAGATTAATTGTGCTTTAATCGATCTATATAAAGCATAATAATTATATTTTGTGTTATTAATTGATTCTTAATAATATTAATAAATAGATGTACTTTAGATAATTTTATATATATTACAATTAATTTTTATCTTAATAATGAAATAATAATAAGATAAAAGGGGAGGGTAACTTGAAATTTATATAGTGATTAAATTTCCATAAATATGTTCAAATTTGTTACAAAAAAGCCAACGCCATCAAAAGCAGGATCTTATATGCTTCTCAAAAAATTGATGGTTGCTTTTCTCTTGAGAAGCAATAGCAGAAGTAAACTCTAAAAATTATTTTTGCCAAAAAATGAAAATAAAAAAGTACTTTTTGTGAAGCATTTAGAAGGACCCATTTAGTTGATAATTACATTAAACCATCACCATCATCATTTCTAGCACACTTGAAGAAATTGCTAAATAGTTAATATCCTATACGAGCAATATTCTACATCTCTAGGATACATGGATATATAAACCTATCTTCATATTCATCAAATATGTATAAAAAAGAATTTAACAATTAAGTTTAAATATTAGTTGTCCTTAGTACTATATATAAGGCCAAGCAGTGACATATCCAATCTATACACCTCACCATCATGAATCGTATTTCCAAACCATAGAAGGATAAAACATGTCAACTCCTATAAGCAAAATTACAATGGAAAAGTTCGATTTAATTTAAATGAAATGTACAACTTTTGTTTATTAATTATTTTTATATCTGAGATAGAAAGAGTCGGTAGTAAATGGTAAAATTTGACAAGGAGTAGTATTTGGAATTCAAAATTAACAAGTTTCAATCCAATATGGTGTTTGTAAATGTATATGGGCCACAATCCTAATTTCAGAAGAAAGCCCAGCTTGAGAGTTGAGAGAGCACTTAGGCCCATACTACTACTAGTAAAGAAAACCAGTTTGAAGCCCAATAGGAATATCCTGAGCCCAAACTGAAGAGTAAAACCCTAATCTCACATTCATATAAACAAAATAGATGACCACCATCTTCTATCTATCTATCTATATCAGCTGCGCGTGCAGTGAGAGTGAGAGAAAATGCAGATCTTCGTCAAAACCCTAACCGGGAAAACCATAACGCTCGAGGTTGAATCGAGCGACACTATTGATAATGTCAAGGCAAAAATTCAAGACAAAGAAGGTACTACTAATTTTTATTTTTTCCTTTTCAGAATTACAACCCTTTTTGTAATAGGGTAACGAATGATTGTTTATTAGGAATTCCACCGGATCAGCAGCGTTTGATCTTTGCTGGGAAGCAGTTGGAAGATGGACGCACACTCGCGGACTACAATATTCAGAAAGGTATACCAGATCTTCTTTGTTCTATTCTTTGCATGGGACTTTGTGTTTCTATGTTTGTACTTTGCTTGATTATTAAAATGAATGTGCAGAGTCGACTTTGCATTTGGTGTTGAGGCTTCGTGGAGGGATTATTGAGCCTTCTTTGATGGCATTGGCTAGGAAGTACAACCAGGACAAGATGATCTGCCGCAAGTAAGCTTTCTTAACTTTCTATAGATTAGAAGCGTAAGTTCAGCATAAACTTTCATCTTTTTAAACTATGGTACTCAAGAAATGAAGGTTCATACTTTCGGTCCTTAAACCTGACAAAGTTGTTAAGACAGATTATTGTGCATGCATATGTTATGAGTGACTGGCTACCATGCTTGAATCCGAGTCTATCAATACAATGTATTTGCGAGAGGGTCTCTGACTAATTTTCCATAGCTGTTCGAGTTTTGACTTTGATCATATTTTGATGTACTCTGCCTGTTGGAGCATACATGTGTCTGTAAGTTTCACCTTATGCAAATTTCCTAATGTCTTCTCAATACTGAAACCCTTGCAATAGATTTCACTTATGATTATCTACTCTTTAACTAACTTATAGTCTCAACATGGAAATGTTTCCATTTTTGGTGATCTTGTATATTGTACTTAATTTGATGCATCTAGTATGGTCACTAATCCTGTGAAATATTATTTCTACATACGAAATTACTAATAGATTGAGGTTTCATCCCAGCCTTATTAAGTCATACCAAATTAATACTCTACATCCTAGCTCTGCTGTACTATCTTATTCTTGCTTTCCTACAATGGGCTTGATGGCGGATTCAATTCAAAACAAGCATTTTTCCAAGTACCCCTTTTCATATGATATTCATGAACCTTAAGGAAAAAAGGCGTTTTTCCAACCTCATCTTAGGTTAGCTTGAAAAGCTTTAACACAAATTTAATTCATTAATTTCAGATGTTATGCTCGTCTGCACCCTCGTGCTGTTAACTGTAGAAAGAAGAAGTGTGGACACAGCAACCAGGTATATTTTGATTCACTGATTTATCAATTTATTAATCAGAACAAATAATCAAGCATGGCTCATTAATTCTTTTTCCTTTTGCAGTTGAGGCCAAAGAAGAAGATCAAGTAGACAATGGCTTTTACAGTTTATTGTTTCGAGCAGTTGTGAAGAGATTTTTCACATTTATAGCCTTGTCAACTGCTTGTGTTGGACCAGTTTTGTCTGTCTATGTAGTACTTTTGATATATTGAAACATATATTTGGCTGCTTTAATTTGACTTGTGATTCGTGTTTTAGACTATTAACTGAGCGATCAAACAAATTTGGAACAGAAATTCATGTATTTTAATCTTTGGGCGGAACATGGAACTGTCTATTCCATTTATATAGTTTTACATTTGTATAAAGTAAAATGACATTGATTTCATTCTTAAAAAATGTAAATGACATTGTTTTCATTAGGGTGATGTTCTGCATTAGTTAAATATTTTTGGTAATCATTCAAGGTTGAGAAGATGAATACTTGTCTTCGATTTGAAAGCAGTATTCAATCATCCAAGTTCCACAGAATGTGCTCTTTTTCTGTAGTCATGAATTTTATTTTATAAGTAACTTAGATTAAAGGGGTGTTTGCGGGAGCTTCTCCAAACGGAAAAACACCTACTTTTGCTTATTACTCAATGAAATTGTGTTGAAAAATAAGCAGAACGTGTTTGCAAAATTTACAAAATTATAAGTAACTTAGATTAAAGGGGTGTTTGCGGGAGCTTCTCCAAACGGAAAAACACCTACTTTTGCTTATTACTCAATGAAATTGTGTTGAAAAATAAGCAGAACGTGTTTGTAAAATTTACAAAAAAGCAGTTAAAAGCAACGGAGCTATGTTTGCATATTCTTAAAAAGCAAATTATAGGATTGATGGAATTTTATTTTAAAAGACACATTAGTCCTGACTTATTTACACATTATATCACAACTTATGAAAACATTTTCAAGAAAATAAAGATTTTTTTCTCTAAAGAAAAAAAGAAGATACTAATTTTTTCTTAACATCATCATAATAATGATATACCATTTTCTTAAATTCATGTTTTTTAGAAACCCATCATCTCCGCACACACTACACATTCACAGTCCAATCAATTAGTTTCCATCTGAAATTGGTCTTCAAATCTTGGATTTTTCATCTCCAGCCATTTCACACACACATTACAGTCATACGATTTTCAGCCGAATTTGCAACGAAAATGGTATTAGATGTAAGTTCTTGCATTTAATTCTTTTATTAATGCTTAATATATTAAAATCGAGTCCCCATCTTCTCTCACCAAGAGCCCAAATTTTTGTGTAATTTTTCATCAATAAGATAATATTGGTAGAAGAGGCAGACAATGAACAGTGATATATTATCCTTGAAGAGGAGATGGGAATTACGATTTCTAATATGAATTTGAGAATTTTCCTTTCTATTTTGGCCAATGAATTGAAGGACAAATGAGGAAAATTAATTAAATATTGGGGACATAAATGTCAAAAAATAGCTTTGGGTCAGTTTCGAAAATGCCAAACGGAGAAAGCATGTGGTGAGATGCTTCTTGCAAAATGGAGTTAGACAGCTTTTTCAACACAAAAACAGACGCAAATTTTTTATTTGCAAACACCTTGCAACTGCTTTTGGAGGCCCAAAAGCTTCTTCTGGACCTCCAAAAGCAGTTGCAAACACCACCTAAGTAAATCAAAGAGAGTGGTTTACCAACCCCTTCCCTTCTCGTCTCCAACATGATGCAATATAATATTAATTCTTTTTTTTGGTACTCCATAATAATAATAATAATACATAGGCCATTCTTAATAGTAATAATTTAAATTAACAATGCCTAATTTATAATGTAGTATTAAATAAATTTAAAGTCTTCATATTTGTACGATTTGTACAAATTTTTTTGTATAAATGAAAAAATAGGAAAAAAGGCAACCAATTGGCCGCCAAGTGGAGGCATACACAGGCTGGACGGGCATGAGAGCCCGCGGGGAACCTTCCCCCAGGCCCTCCCCCGCCAGCTTATAACATACTTTTATAAGATTTTCAGTTTTCGTAGATTCAATTATTGTCATTGTACAAAAATTGAGAAACTGATTTTAATTTGACTCTTACGTAACTTCTCATTATGTTTTTATTTGAAGAAATTAGCTTAAATCTCTATCTCTACTATTATAAAAATATGAATATTTCTTAACTTTTTTATGTTGATTAATACCCTTATTTAAGTTGTAAAATGATATATTTGATTTTCTCTATCTCTATAACATGAATATTTTTTAATTTTTTTGTGCAGACTTATACACTTATTCAAGTTATAATATAATATTTACTTTTTTCTATCTCTATCTCTAGCTACTATTATAAAAATATGTATATTTCTTAACTTATTTTTGCAGAGTAAAATCCATTTATTTAAGTTGTAAAATGATATTTAATTTACTGACAAACATATACAAGCAATTGAAATGGTATATTTGGAAATAAAGTCTTATTATATTAACTCCTAAAATTTTTAAGTTAGTGACAAACACAACAACTGAGATTCATTTCACGAAGCAGAATTTTTCTAAGTCTCAAAAGTCAAGAATAGCTCACTCGTCTGCTGAAGTCATTTGTTGACAGAAACTGAAGTTGAAGAAAAAAAATAAACATTTTCTAAGTGAACTTGTATAAAAGAGTGTTGTGAGGAGTGTAGATCCATCTTAGTGAGTGATCTTGCTTCTGAGAGTAGGACTTCTTTGTGATTTCTTACTACGAACTTGTGGCTTATCATTTGTTGTAAAGCACAAACAAAGTATCTTGTAAACTAAGTGTTTATAGTATAACTCAATATATAAGTGACTTGGAAGAGTGGACTAAAGGATTTCAATCCATATAACCACTATAAAAATTTTGGTGTTTTACATTTGCAGTAGTTTTCTTGCATATTTTAAAAGAGCATACTTTAACACTTGAATTAATTGTTCAAAAGATTTTAGAAGGAGTTTTAAACCGGGGATAAAGTCTTTTAAGTTGACAAATTTTACTTGTGAAAAACACTTTAATATCCGCTGCAAGTAATCTGATTAAAAATTTGAAGTTACTAAAATCGGGTAAGTCACAGTCAAGAAAGTGGTCAACTCTGCTGTTCAAAGCTTTGTGCGGGATCAGCTTAGTCTGTTTATGATTCTTGATCAACTTAGTCTGCTGACAGATAAGTTGAAAATTTTCAAGTCAAGAAATTTTCAGAGGTCTATTCACACTCCCCCCCCTCTAGACCTGATGAGAGGTGAATAGTCCTCTGTTTTTCTTTTAAAAATTTCTTTAACTTTTTTTATAAGTAGAGTAAGCTGATTAGAATTTATGAGACTACTCAGCTGATCGCGCACAAAGCTTGTTCAGCGTAAATTGACCACTAGTCTGATTTTACTTATCTGTTTTAAAATATAATCAGAGTACAAAACTTGTATGCATCAGATTTTGTCAGGTGTTTTTCAACCAAGTTTTATGTTACTTAAAGATTGTATCCCCAATTTTCAAAACTTCTTTTAAAATCTTAAGACTTTTTCAAGGTTTGGTTACTTATGAAAATATGCAAGTAAAAACAACTAAACCAACACAAATGATTTTTATAGTGGTTACATAGACATAAATTTCTTTTTACTCCACTATTCTAAATAACAAAGATTTAAGTTATACTATGAACACAAAGTAAATAGCACACTCTACTTGCGCTTTTAAAACAAATAATTAAGCCACAACTTCGTTATAGGAGATCGCTCAAAAAACCTGTACTCAAAAATATTTTCATTCACTAAGATAGAAAACTACTTCTCACAACTATCAAAGTTACAGAAATCACAAAGATTTGTATTTTTTTTTTTTTTTGTTCAACTAAGCTTTGTCAACAAATGACTTAGCTGATTAGGGTTCTGTTCTTGAGTTTTTGAGACTTTGAAGATTTTGATAGATTGAATTCTCTCAAATGCAGTTGTGTTGTCTCTAACTCTTTGAACTTGAACTCTATTTATACCAGAGATTTGAATTTTGCCTTTGAGAGGAGACAAAATTCAGGTCTTCCTCGAGTATTGGTTCCCATCTTTGAACGGCTCCCTGCAACTGTTCACTGTACAACTATGTTGTACTTCTTGTCAGTCGCATTAATGCACCTTGCTAATTCGAAGTTTCTCTTCAATTATTTGTCTTTCATACACTTCTTACAACAATTATTACTCCAATTGCATTTATTATCGTTGGAGACACTTTCCTAAACACTTCTACTCTGCTGATGAACACTATGCTGATTCAAACCGTACTCATCTGATTTGACTCTGCTGAAATCCACCAGTCTGATTTCGAACTCAACATCAGATCAATAGTCTTCTGGACCAAAATTTAACCCTTTTGAATTTACTTATCTTCAATTTATAATTTATCATACAAAAAAAAATAGTATTGTGAAGGTGTGCATAACACATCATAACACTAATAATATTGTGAATAATACATATCATATTCATTATTAGATAATTAATTGTTATTATGTTAATCTATATACAAATAAAAGTACGAGTTCAGAAAATAGAGTTTCTTGAATTTTTTGTGAAGACTAATATACCCTTACTTAAAAATTATTTTAAATGGCAAAATAGGAAAAAACTTCAAGAAACATACTTCTACATAAACATACCACTTAAAAAAATATATCTTAGAGTTCCTTTCCCTATCGAAATTTCAAAGTTCATATCCAACCACATAAAAGTTAATTCCATGTATATGCATAGGCTGATCAACATTGGCCATAAACACTAGCCACCATACCGTGTCATTAGAATAAGGAATATTAGTAAAGTGAATTAATGAAGATGATAGAAAATAAACCTAAAAAAAAATATTTGTGAAATTGATTATACTCGAATTTCATGGAGTTCTTTTCATGGAATACGGGATCGGTTAATGAAAATTGGTGAAATCGAGAAAAGTCGGTTAAAATATGTGAAAATGATAAAAATTTGGGTGAAATTGGTAAACACTTGTAAAGTTGGTAAATAACTTGTGAAGCCAGTAAAAAGGCGCCCGAGAAATCGATAAATACATATGGGATCACATAACTTTGGGTAAATTCGGATAAGACTGGTTAAATTATTGAAAAACGGATGAAATTGTTAAAAACTGGTTAAATCAGTAAATCAGAGAACAAATGTAAAGTCGGTGAAGACATGTGAAATCGATGAACATGAGGTGAAATTGGTGAAAAAATATGTAAATCAATGGAAAACGTGTGAAATAGGTAAAAATGAGTTATATCTGTAAAAAGAAATTATAGTTTAACTAGCAAAAAACAGGGTGAAATCGGAAAAACAAAACAAATCGACGAAAAATGGGAAAAACAATTGATGTGGGTTAAACCGATAAAATAACGGATAAATCAAATAAAAATATATATTAAAACGATGCAAAATGAATGAAATCGATAAAAAGACGTGTTAGATCCGTGAAAAATGGATTAAACATTTGAAAAATGGCTTAGGTTTGTAAAAATATATTTCAAATGACATGATATTATTTTAAATAAAAATAAATAAATAGTGTTCTTAAAGTAGTGCTTTTTAAATGAAAACTACTTTAAACGAATTAACTAAATAATTTTGTTATGATCTTATTTTAGAAAAGAACTTACAAGATCTTAAGAACAAATCAATCATCCTTTTATATTTGATTACAATAATTTGAAGTCATCATTTTTTTGATGAAATAATAATTTTAATAATAATTAAATTAAATATTAGTCATTAATTTGTGTCATTTTGTGACTTGAAAAAATTAATTTTATTATAATTTATTAAATTTACTAAATAAATTAACTAGACACATACAACGTACGTGTTAAAGAAAAAAATGCTTATGACTTAGCTAATTATGTAATTTTCTTTGGTTATAGAAGCAAAATATTAACAAAATCCAAGAATATCAAGACATGAATAATTTCGAATAGAAATATTAGTAAAGTTGGTCAAAAAAATTGTGTAACCGTTAAAACTAATATTGTGAAATTTGTGAAAAACTGATGAAATTGGTGGTACTCGAATTTTCATGGAGTTCTTTTCATGGAAATATGCGAAATAGATTAATAAAAATCGATAAAATCAATAAAAGTAAGTTAAAACATGTGAAAATCAAGAAAAAAATTGGGTGAAATTGGTGTACACTGGTAAAGTTGGTGAAAAACGAGTGAAGCTGATAAAAATGCGCCTATAAAATTGATAATTACATTTGGAATCGAATAACTTTGGATGAAGTTCATGAAAAACGGATGAGATCGGTGACATAAGTGAAAAACGGATGAAATCGTTAAAAATTGGTGAAATCAGTGAATTGGGGAACAAAAGTGAAGTATTGAAAACATGTGAAATCAATTAAATATGAGGTGAAATTGGTGGATAAACATGTAAATCCGTGGAAAAACGAGTAAAAACTGTAAATAGAAAAAAAATAGTTTAACCAATAAAAACAGGATGAAACCGGTTGAAAATGATTTAAATTGAAAAAAATAAAAGAAATCGACGAAAAAATGAAAAATAATGAAAGTAGGTTTCGATAAAAGAATAGGTAAATTGGAGAAAAAAATATATTAAATCAATGCAAAAAGTAAAAAGATGGGATAAACCCGTGAAAAAGATGGATTAAACTAATGAATTGAATAGGTGAAATTTTTTTTAGGTATTACGGTTACTTAAATCCTACCCCAGTGGATTTAATCAATTGTGGTTGAATGTCCTATAAATGGGCATGAGAGGACAATATCCGTAAGCAAATGCATTTCAAATAACAAATAAATAATTAAAACAAATAATTTTAAATGGAAACTACTATAATGGATTGAATTAAATAATTTTGTTATGATCTTATTTTAGAAAAAAAATCTACAAGATCATATGAACTAATCAATCAATTAAATTTAATTACAATACTTTAAAGACATCGTTTGGATTAATTAAATTGAATATTAGTCATTAATTGTGCTATTTTGTGACATGATAAAACTAATTTTGCTGTAATTTATAAAATTTATTTAGGAAATTAACTAGACAGACACGTACAACGTACGTGCACTTTTCTAGTAATAATAAAAATTTATCAATAATTATAATTCATTCACTGAAATCATAACAAATTTGATTATTATGTATATCGGATTCATTCTTAGAACTGAGAAAGACCAAAAGAAGCACAAATCGATCCATGTGATGCAAACCATGCTGTGTATGAATCTAATTTGACCCGGTACGATCTCAATCAAACTGAAATGAATAAAAAGGATCTATACGGTACCAAGTTAACGTAATTTGAAAATTAATGAAAACAAAAATAGAAAGGCAGGAGACATGCATGATCAATTCTAGGAGACGTGCATGATCAATTCTGAGTAAATACCCGGACTGGGTGGATCACCAACGGTATGGGATCCAATCCAAAGTCATTTTATTATATTATCATTATCATAGCTAGTGCCTAGTGGTGGAATATAGTAATACTCCACTATTAAAATTAAAATAAAAGTATTAATTAATTAATTAATATTACCAAAATTTAATTAATACAGGACCCAGTGCTCTCCGTCAATCCTGACCCGGAAGCCGTTGAGTCGAGCAAAAGAATGAACAGCTTTTCTGACACCGGCCCACACATAGTCGTGCCCAAACATGACACCACCAGGCTTCTTCAATATCTTATAGGCGTTGTTTATATCCGTCCACGCCGAGTGAAAATCATGAGCCGCATCTATCTCCACCAAGTCCCCGTACACCCCCCAGTCGCACAACCCACCCAACGCCGTCCCCGCCGAGAACGGCAAAAACACAATTGACTCTGTCGCGTTTGCGTTGACCACATTCTGCATGAACTGGTACAACAACAGAGAGTCTCCATTGACCATCTTCAAGCTCTTTTCCTCGTCGTAGTATCCGGGCCACCCCCTGAAATCGTCGATGCATATTATTTGGGAACTCAGCCCGAGTCCTTCTGTCAAACGGGCCATGTGTGTAGCCGACGCGCCCAGGAACGTCCCAACCTCGATGATGGTCTTGGGCTGAACCTGCAGCGCACAGTACATATATATTTATATATATTGAAAATTAATTAATGATTGAAATATTAATTAATTCATGATACATAATATATATACTTGTCTACGGATTATTAAAATAGCTAGCTAATAAAACAGAATCAATATAAATATGACAATTCACGCACAATATATACTGGACGATTGAAGAAAAGAAATAAATAAATTCAAATCATATACTACTAGTAAATTAATTAATACCTGCTGGATAAGGTGTTCGAACACCGCGGCCTGGGATCCCCACCCTTTGGTCCATTCTTTGAAAAGAAGGGGGCTAACTTGTTCCGGGGGGAAGCTTTCGAAGGGAGAGGTTCCGTTGAAGACCCGGTCAAGGATCTTTTGGCGGATCTGGTTTGAGGGGATCGGGTCGGAGCACTGGTTTGGGAATGTGTTGTGTTCGTACAAATCGTCAGCGGATTGAGAAATGAGTGGTTGTGAATGAGTGAGGTAGCCTAGAATGAAGGATGAGATGAGGAGGAGGATAAAATATGCTCTGGGTTTGGTGAACGTTTTTTGGGCAAGAGCCACCAGTCTTTTCTGGTGGTTCCGGTGGCGGTACTGGTGGTACTGGTGGTGGTGTTGTTCTGGATCTAACTCTGAGGAGGAGTTCATCTTTAGATCGATTGTCCCGGGTTATTGTAATTAAATTAAAATATAGAAGAGTTTACTGGATGAAAGCAGCTAGCTAGCTTCTCCTAAATATAGAAAGAGATCTGAATTTAAATTTAAATAATGTCAAGTCAATTTTTAATACCCATTTCACATTAATCAACATTATTCGCTTTTCCAAACTATTAAATAAATAAAACATTATTAGCTTTTCCCGGCCGGACTACCTAAGAATTTTCGCCGCGTGATGTATGGCTAATTCTGCTTTTTTAATTCAGTGAAATTACCACATGCATATATATATATCCATAATTAATTTGTTTACTTTTCCATTTCCATTACATGAATTAAATCAAGCTTACTTTTTTTATTTTCTTTTTTGAATGTTACAAGTTAAATATCTTGGGGCCAGATTTTGGCCTAGTAACAAAATATTAAGTTACAATATTAATTTGATGTTCTTTTTACTTAATAATATTAAGTGACACTAATTTACGGGGTATGTTGATACTAAAATGATTTTCATTAACATATTAGTGACATTAATTCTCAAAAAGTATACGGTTTATTGGCATTTAGTGCCATACAAAAAGTGACAACCAACATAAATCATTTTGTGACAATATGTACTGCCATTAAAAAGCTATTAATTTTTTGAAATTTTGTTTCATCATGACTCCTACTTTTTATAGTATGTGTGAATATCGATTATCATCTTGAAGATGCCGAAAATATAAGGGCTTGTTTGTTTGGTTTCTCCAAAAAAATTCATGTTTGGAAAAAATCAAACAAATATAAATTATTTTTTATGAAATTAATTTATCCTCTCTCAATTTTTTCAAAAGCCAAACAATCAACAATTTTTTTATGTCTCTGAGAGAAACCTACACAAACTCTATTTTGATTTGACATAAAATAATTTATCTCTTACACAACTTATCTCACATAACTAATATTATTTAACATAAAGTCTTATACATCTTACAATTACAACATAAACTCATCTAAAAATAAATAAACTAAACACACCTTATTTTCCAAACCACTCTCCCAAAATTCAAAGAAACAATATTACGCAATTTGAAATTATTTCCTACCACCCTCACAAACTACTTAATTTTACACTCATATATGAAAATTTGATCATTTAATTCTCCAATACATTTCAATTCAGACATAGACTAACGAATATGGATTGGGCAAGCATGGACCGTATGGGAAACAATTACCTTACTTTAGATGATTGATGTAGTGTTATTGGGCCGAATCTAGCCTCTAGGCCCTAAACGAACGATTGAGCCCACAATAGAACAGACTCGGAAGCCTAATTTGAGAACACGACTTTTTGTCAAAAATTTGCATAAAAAAAGTAGGAATCATAGTAACCACAAAATTGTTCCATTGTTGGCGGATTAATTTATGCCATGAAAAGTCGCTTGGGATATAGATTTGCATCCTCTGGATATTCAGAAATATTATATATATTCAATGTTGAATATGTATTTAAAATTGGATATCCATTTGAAACAATAATAATTGAGCAAGTTCCTAAAATTATATTGGACGTCATGTCTCATCTCCTCTCTCATGTCGGCCCCAGATCAAATTCCTTCAAGAGTAGTACAACCATGTCCATCCTAAATGAATGTGTTTATTTTTTTTTATTTTAATTATTATATCATTATCTGGTTAATTTATATTTATATATATATATATATATAGGCTGCCTTGGTAAGAGATAATTGGTGTAGAAGAATATTTTTATCATGAGCTGCGCGTGGGTTGAAGGAAGCCGGACGCGCGTGGGGAAGTATGAGGTTGGGAAGACCCTGGGAGAAGGGAGTTTTGCCAAGGTCAAGTTTGCGAGGGACACCCAAACCGGTGATTGCGTCGCCATTAAAATAATCGACCGAGATCGAGTCCTTCATCACCAAATGGTTGAACAAGTATACATACCATACCATCATCACTTTACAATAATCTTTTTTATTTTATCACATACATACCATGACCATGCTCTTTAATTAGTTAGTTAGTTAGTTGTCAATTCATTTCATTTTCTTTAATTAAATAATGCTTCTTTTTACTCTTCCTTGTACTAGTTGTTCCTATCTTTTAATTTGGGTTAGGAATAAAAAATAATCTGTTTAACTAATAGTCTATGGCTCCAGTTCACTTCACTAATGGGATAAGAAAAGATGAGCTACTTAACTAGCTAGTACTTGATTTGATGTTTATGCTTCATTTAGGTTGGTTTTTATTAATCAAAAAACTATCTTCCATCGCAACACTTGTTCTTCTTTCCTTATTTTTCAAGTTATGCTGTGTGTTTTGCAGATTAAAAGGGAGATTTCAACGATGAAGATGATCAAACACCCAAATGTCTTAAATTTATTTGAGGTACGAACGTAGTTTGCCATTCCATTTATACCCTTCTAGTACTGTATTTTTCCTTTGAGAATTATTCGTATTGAATAAAGTATAGCTACTTTCCTAATTTAGGCATATACAACATGCATGCTGAACATGGTGAAACTGATTCAAAGTAAATGTCCATAAAATCATATGCTTTGTATGTTGTTTGTTGAAGTGCTTGCCGGTCTTAGTACTCTAGATTACCCATTCTGATATGAAATTTTGCTATGTTTTCTGATAGAGGATATGCAAAAAATATTGGCTCTTTTTATTTTCATCATCTTGCTTGTTTCTCTTTTAAAGGTTGATTGGACCATTTATCTTTTTAAAGATGTAAGAATACATAAACTAATTTTCAATACTATTTGTTTGTTGTAAATTTTTAATTGTGCAAATATATTATAGGTTATGGCTAGCAGAAAAAAGATCTACATTGTTCTTGAATACGTTGATGGAGGCGAACTTTTTGACAAAATAGTAAGTCTTTCTATGTTTATTCAATTCTTATTTGGCCTTCACACAAATAACTCGTGCAATTGATGAAAAAAGCCATTTCTTCACTCCCTCTTATCTATAGGCTAAATACGGAAGACTTAAAGAAGATCTAGCTAGAAGATACTTCCAACAGCTCATTAATGCTGTGGATTACTGCCATAGTAGAGGCGTGTACCATAGAGATTTGAAGGTTGAGCATATCAACTTGCCCTGAGTTTACTTTATGCTGATTTCGACAGTCTAAAATCTATGTAGTGTACTTATAAGGCCTTTTTAATCTCTCTCATTCTCTAAACTTTGCAGCCCGAGAATCTATTGCTGGACGCCTTCGGCGTTCTTAAAGTTTCAGACTTTGGATTGAGTGCATTTTCAAAGCAAGTCAGGGTAGGTTGTTTGTAATCTCTGTGTTTAGGATGTCAAAAAATGTTTTTTTGGCATGTTCTATAGTTTGATCCTAGGAGGTTTTGCTGTTTGCATATATTCCTCAATAAGAGACTTTTCGCTTTCGATCTATCTGCCTTTATTTTCACTTGTTGACTCCCATTTACAAAATCTTGATTAAATTTTGATATCTGGTGGAAATTTCTCATTACATATTTTGGCCAAATTTAATACTTGGTTTTGGCAACTTTCAAGATCTTCTTATTATTCTAGTATTATGTAATAGATATTTAAAAAAAAAAAAAAGGAAAACCTATGATCTTATCTATTTCAGTTATTATTTTTGTAAGTATTTTTCCTTCATCATATATAAGTATACATACATATGCAATACACTCATATATGTATATATATATATAAATGCATTTTGCCCTTTTGTGGGGGCTCCACAAGTGAACAAGGAATTTCTCATGATGGTTTTCTTACTGTAGGAAGATGGGCTCCTTCACACCGCCTGTGGTACACCAAATTATGTAGCACCCGAGGTAATTTATGGAATCCTAAGCTTAAGCTCTAGTTTTCTGTTTCTGACATTTGACATGTCTTTCTTTCATCAGGTGCTTACTAGTAAAGGCTATGATGGTACAGCATCAGATGTATGGTCTTGTGGAGTTATTCTCTTTGTTTTGATGGCTGGATACTTGCCTTTCGATGAGCCCAACATCACAGCTTTGTATAGGAGAGTTAGTTTCAAGAGACTTCTTCTAACTTGCTTTGTTATACTGGGGGATATCCTATGACCTATTATTTTTCAGATTCTCAGGGCTGATTTTTCGATTCCGTCATGGTTTTCGTCCAGTGCAAGAAAACTGATTAAGAGTATTCTTGATCCTAATCCACTCACCGTGAGCTCCTAAACACTATTCATTTGAGCTTATTATGTTTAGTTCCTGGATTTTAGTGAGTAGAATACGAAATAAAATATTTCTCTTGAATCAAATGAGAAACATTGGGCCTATTTTGGATGGGTTCTGGTCCAGTTTTGCGGTCCCGGTTTAAAAAAGATGATTTCGGCTGTTTATGTGAACCCTATTTTGTTCAATTTTGGATGTTGGGTTTTTTGGTTCTGAAAAAGTTGAAAACCCACTAGGATTGATTTTGTATATTGGGGTATGGGGGAAAATATAGGTAACAGGTGTCAGATCAATGTCTTTTTTAGAAAGTTTGAGGAATAAAATAGATGATAGGTGTCAAATCAATGTTTTATATGTTTCAAGAGTTTGGATGTGGATTTGTGAAAATGTTTGTGCTGAGTTTCATAGGTCTCCTTGGGAAGGGTTTTGGCCTGATCTCGCCAAACCCGCGAGACTGGGCAAAAACCCTTCCACATAGAGCCATTGAACTTTGCTTTTTGTTTATCATCTAGCTAAAATCCACCAAAGTCCAAGAAACAAACATAGCTTATCATCTACTGAGTTAATTTCTATTCCCACATCCTATGCCCCCATCTTTCAGTTTATTCTATTATTTCCTTATAATTTCTTTCTTTATATTATTATAACTTTACTCTTTTATGTTTCCAGCGAATGACTATTCCTGAAATCCTAGAAAATGATTGGTTCAAGAGAAATTATGAACCACCCAATTTTGAGCAGGAAGAGGATGTAAATCTTGATGATATTGATGCCGTCTTCAATGATTCTGAGGTATAATATACATTGACATGGAGTTTTGTCTAGTTAGACTACGCTTACTTACACCTAGATTTTCTGGCAGGAACATCTTGTTATGGAAAGGAAAGAGAAACCAGTATCCATGAACGCCTTTGAGCTTATTTCTAGGTCTCAAGGTTTCAGTCTTGAAAATCTATTTGATAAGCAGATGGTATGTAATTAATTTCAAATGTTCTTGTTTCTTCGGTATTGGTTGATAAGGGTCTTCTTTGCATACATCTTTGATCGAAAATCGTGTGACCGAATTGCTTTTTTGAACTTTTTCTTTGATTAACTCGCTTCAGGGCCTAGTGAAGAGAGAAACTAGCTTTACATCCAAATGTCCTGCTAATGAAATAATGTCAAAAATTGAGGAAGCTGCTAAACCTTTGGGTTTTAATGTTCACAAAAGAAATTATAAGGTATATACTAATGCAATCGATGCCTCGTGCCTTCTCCGATTTTCAGTAACCGAGAAAGAGGACGCATCAAATATTTATGGTAATTATATCAGAAATATATTTTTCTTACTAATATTGACTCAATTTCAACTATTGCAGATGAAGTTACAAGGTGACAAGACAGGACGAAAAGGCCATCTTGCTGTAGCTACAGAGGTATTAATTGTTACTTAGTTTGCATCTAGTACTAATATGAAACTATGGTCACACAATAATAACAATAAGCAGTCAAAATGATGTGAAGTTATTGTCTTTGCCAAACACACTGGCCAAAAATATCAAGGACACTAATTCAAAGCTTATTGATTTAATTTTATGGTAGTAATTAGGTAAGGATGATATGAGCATTATGAATTTGCATTTCATGTTCATTTTTTTTTTGCATTGGTTAGAATAGTGCATCATAATAGTGATTTGTGAGGCACCGAAAATATGAACTTCAATAACTAGACATTAATAAAAGAGGGGAAAGAATGAAACAAGTGTATAAAATATTTGCTTTTTCCTCTATTATAGAAATTTTTACCTCGATCAATATGCATGGTATATTATCGAATAGTTTGTCACCTGGTTATTGTTTGCTGCAGGTTTTTGAGGTGGCTCCTTCTCTGCACATGGTAGAGCTAAGAAAAACTGGTGGTGATACACTGGAGTTTCACAAGGCATGCCAAAGTTTTTTAACTTTTAGACATACTTTTAATAATTATTTTTTTATTTCAAGGGCTAAGCACAATTGTCAACTAATTTATTTTTGTGATTTATATGGCAGTTCTACAAAACCTTTTCATCGGGGTTAAAAGATATTGTATGGACGTCTGAAACAAATGCAGAAAAACAAGGTGAACAAGTCTATGTTATCAAGATATTGTAAGTTATAGACATTTTTAACCTCATTGACGTTTTTGTTTTTTCTTTGACAGAACATAAGTGATTTCACTGTGCTATTCAAGTATTCCATGCCATCGATCGTTTCCTTTTTTAGCCCAAAAACAGTATATATATATATATAGGAGAGAACCATTTAAGGAAAAATGAATCTCACAAAAAGATCTAATTCTTTGGACTCCGTCTCCATGTAATGAAATGAACTGTATCAGATTTGAAGGTGTGAATATATATTTCTTTTATTTGTTTTCACCAGGCTGAGGAGGTGATCATCCCTGACTCTAGCTGCCCTAATCACAAATTAATGTTAGATATCAAGCTGCCCTAATCACAAATTAATTTTACTTTGGCTAGCTATAGAATATTCAATTATATCATACATGCATAACCTCTAATTTTTATAGAATTCTTCTCGTGAAAAACAGGTGAAATCAGTGGAAAAGGGTAAATCGATGAAATTTTGTGAAATCGATATAAAAATACATTTAATCAATGAAAACATGTGAAATCGACGAATATATTGGTGAATATGGTAAAAAAAGGGGTGAAACGGTAAAAAAAAATACCCCTGAAATGATAAATACATGTGAAATCAAAGAAAATTCGGGTCAAATTTGTGAAAAATAATGAAACCGATGAAACGATGACATAAGTGAGAAACAAATGAAAAAATTGATAAAGTCAGTGAAAAAGGGTAAAGTCCGAGAAAATATGTGAAAATATGTGAAATCAATTAAAGTTCTAGTGAAACTGGTGAAAAGAACATATGAAATTAGTGAAAAATAGGTGAAATTGGATTAAATTCATAAAAACGAGTGATTTCAGTAAAAAAAAAAAAAAGAGTGATGACAGGGTGAACCCGGTAGAAAATGATTTGAAAGTTATTTTCTTTTATGAAACTGAATTTTTGGGTCTCGAAACTCGAGACCCGAAAAACGACGTCTAAAAATAAGCTAAAATAAGTGACCGGAAAACAAATCAAATGACGTCGTTTTTTGGGGCTCGATTTTCGAAATTTAAAGCTTTTAGGGTTTAGGGTCCTCAGGTTTTAGGGTTTAGGGTTAGTCCTCACGTTTTAGGGTTATTTTGGGGGTTTAGGGTTTTTATGTCCTCATATTTCAGGGTTTAGGTTTTAGGGTTCCTCACGTTTAGGGTTTATGGTTTAGGGTTATGTCCTCACGTTTGAGGGTTTAGGAATAAGCAGGGTTTAGGGTTTATCCTCACGTTTAGGGTTTTAGGGTTTAGGGTTTTAGGGTTCTCACGTTTAGGGTTTAGGGTTTTAGGGTTTAGGGTTCTTCAC